>CAWUFW010000189.1:600000-5432791 GCA_963921515.1 Calotriton arnoldi
CGCGGCAGGCCCGAGGACGGAGCCCGGGGTTGGGGAGGCCGCCCTCCCCAGGGCCCCGGCTGGAGCTCCTGAACCCAGCCAAGCAGGGGGAGGCTCCCCTGGCTCGGCGGAACACCGTCTCGGGCCCCTGGTGGAGCGGCAGTTCAGGAGACTTAGCCTGGGGCCCCTGGACCACGTCGGGGCTCGCAGGCAGAGGTGAGGCCCGCGGGCCCCCATCCTGGGCACCATGCCACACGTTGGGCCGGGGTACAGAGCCCCGGGCTTGCGGGGGCATCCTGGCCCATCCAGCTGCCGGCTGAGGACCGCTAGGCCAAGAGGGGTTCCGGAGTTCTGGTAACCCGTGCGCACCGCCAGACTTAGGGGACCCTAGGCGCGGACGCGCCCGACCTCCTGGAGCCCTGGCTGGGATCGGGGAGGCAAATGAGCCCTCATCGGGACTTCCAGGGCAGCCCGGCCATCTGGTCACCCCATTGGAAAGCATTGCGCCCGACCAGATGGCCGAGGGGAAAAGGCGCGATCAGATGGCCGGGGGACCGAAGGATGCCCATCTACCCGCCCCGTGCCTTCGCGGTACGGGTCCTGCCTGCCCTTGCAAGGCTCGGGGGCTCCGCATCCCGGGGGCTCGGAGAACCCAGCTGGGCCTCAGGCACGGGGAGCCCGCAGGAGCTCTCGGGCCCGGACGCCAGGGGGAGGACTGCCCAGGACCGATGGAGCCCGTCCCGGGCACTTTGCCACGCCACGGGCCGGAGGAGGGAGCCCCGGACGGTGGGGAGGTGTTGTCCTGGCATAGCCCATCTGGTCCCCGTCTGAGAACCGCCAGCCCCAGAGGGGTTCCGCATACCCTGCCCCTAGTAATCCGGAGGTAAGCTACCCCTCTTTCTTGTGACCCGTGTGCACCGAGTGATGGAGGGGACCTAGGGCGCGGAGGCGCCCGACCTCCTGGAGCCCTGGCTGGGATCGGGGAGGCGGACGAGCACTCATCGGGACTTCCAGGCCAGCCTGGCCATCTGGTCGCCCCATTGGAAAGCATTGCGTGCAACCAGATGGCCGAGGGGAAAAGGCGCGATCAGATGGCCAGGACCGAAGGATGCCCATCTGCCCGCCCCGAGCCTTCTCCGGAGGGCTCCTGCCTGCCCATGCAGAGCTCGGGGGCTCTGAGTCCCGGGGGGGCTCAGAGACCCCAGCTGGGCCTCAGGCCCGGGGCTGAGAATGGGGGTCCCCGGCAGACCTCCGACCCGGGCCCATGGCAGAGCTTAACCCATCCCTGGGCCCGCCCGGCGGTCCCGGGCCAGGCCGCGTGGGGAAGGCCTCCACGGGCCTGCGTCTGGCCACCAAGGGCCCCGGGCCTATGCTCCTGAACCCATCCAAGCTGGGGAAGGCCCACCCGGGCCCGGGGCGTGGGACGGAGCCTGGGGTGGGAGCACCCGGCCAGAGCTCTCGGGCCCGGGCGCCCAGGGGAGGACTGCCCAGGACTAATGGAGCCCGTCCCGGGCACTTTGCCGCGCGGCAGGCTGGAGGAGGGAGCCCCGGGCAGTGGGGAGGTGTTGTCCGGGCCTAGCCCATCCGGTCCCCGGCTGAGAACCGCCCGCCCCGGGGGGGCGGTTCCGGAAAACCCTGCCTCTAGTAATCCGGAGGAAAGCTACCCCTCTTTCTGGTAACCCGTGCGCACCGAGTGACGGAGGGGACCCAGGGCTCCGAGGCGCCCAACCTCCTGGAGTCCTGGCTGGGATCGGGGAGGCGGACGAGCCCTCATCGGGACTTCCAGGCCGGCACGGCCATCTGGTCGCCCCATTGGAAAGCATTGCGCGCGACCAGATGGCCGAGGGGAAAAGGTGCGATCAGATGGCCGGGATGAAGGATGCCCATCTGCCTGCCCCGTGCCTTCGCGGTAGGGGTCCCGCCTGCCCTTGCAGGGCTCGGGGGCTCTGCGTCCTGGGGGCTCGGAGAACCCAGCTGGGCCTCAGGCACGCGGAACCCGCAGGAGCTCTCGGGCCCGGAAGCCAGGGGGAGGACTGCCCAGGACCGATGGAGCCCGTCCCGGGCACTTTGCCACGCCACGGGCCGGAGGAGGGAGCCCCGGACGGTGGGGAGGTGTGGTCCGGGCATAGCCCATCTGGTCCCCGTCTGAGAACCGCCAGCCCCAGAGGGGTTCCGCATACCCTGCCCCTTGTAATCCGGAGGAAAGCTACCCCTCTTTCTGGTAACCCGTGTGCACCGAGTGATGGAGGGGACCTAGGGCGCGGAGGTGCCTGACTTCCTGGAGCCCTGGCTGGGATCGGGGAGGCGGACAAGCCCTCATCGGGACTTCCAGGCCGGCACGGCCATCTGGTCGCCCCATTGGAAAGCATTGCGTGCAAACAGATGGCCGAGGGGAAAAGGCGCGATCAGATGGCCAGGACCGAAGGATGCCCATCTGCCCGCCCCGAGCCTTCTCCGGAGGGCTCCCGCCTGCCCATGCAGAGCTCGGGGGCTCTGAGTCCCGGGGGGGCTCAGAGACCCCAGCTGGGCCTCAGGCCCGGGGCTGAGAATGGGGGTCCCCGGCAGACCTCCGACGCGGGCCCATGGCAGAGCTTAACCCATCCCTGGGCCCGCCCGGCGTCCCGGGCCAGGCCGCGTGGGGGAGGCCTCCACGGGCCTGCGTCGGGCCACCAAGGGCCCGGGCCTATGCTCCTGAACCCATCCAAGCTGGGGAAGGCCCGCCCAGGCCCGGGGCGTGGGACGGAGCCTGGGGTGGGAGCACCCAACCAGAGCTCTCGGGCCCGGACGCCCAGGGGAGGACTGCCCAGGACTAATGGAGCCCGTCCCGGGCACTTGCAGGCCGGAGGAGGGAGCCCCGAGCAGTGGGGAGGTGTTGTCTGGGCCTAGCCCATCCGGTCCCCGGCTGAGAACCGCCCGCCCCGGGGGGGCGGTTCCGGTATACCCTGCCCCTAGTAATCCGGAGGAAAGCTACCACTCTTTGTGGTAACCCGTGCGCACCGAGTGACGGAGGGGACCCAGGGCGCGGAGGCGCCCAACCTCCTGGAGCCCTGGCTGGGATCGGGGAGGCAGACGAGCCCTGATTGGGACTTCCAGGCCGGCACGGCCATCTGGTCGCCCCATTGGAAAGCATTGCGCGTGACCAGATGGCCGAGGGGAAACGGCGCGATCAGATGGCCGGGACTGAAGGATGCCCATCTGCCTGCCCCGTGCCTTCACGGTAGGGGTCCCGCCTGCCCTTGCAGGGCTCGGGGGCTCCGCGTCCTGGGGGTTCGGAGAACCCAGCTGGGCCTCAGGCACGGGGAACCCGCAGGAGCTCTCGGGCCCGGACGCCCGGGAGAGGACTGCCCAGGACCGATGGAGCCCGTCCCGGGGACTTTGCCACGCCACGGGCTGGAGGAGGGAGCCCCGGACGGTGGGGAGGTGTTGTCCGGGCATAGCCCATCTGGTCCCCAACTGAGAACCGCCAGCCCCAGAGGGGTTCCGGCATACCCTGCCCCTAGTAATCCGGAGGAAAGCTACCCCTCTTTCTGGTAACCCGTGTGCACCGAGTGATGGAGGGGACCAAGGGCGCGGAGGCGCCCGACCTCCTGGAGCCCTGGCTGGGATCGGGGAGGCGGACGAGCCCTCATCGGGACTTCCACGCCGGCACGGCCATCTGGTCGCCCCATTGGAAAGCATTGCTTGCAACCAGATGGCTGAGGGGAAAAGGTGCGATCAGATGGCCAGGACCGAAGGATGCCCATCTGCCCGCCCAGAGAATTCTCCGGAGGGCTCCCGCCTGCCCATGCAGAGCTCGGGGGCTCTGAGTCCCGGGGGGGCTCAGAGACCCCAGCTGGGCCTCAGGCCCGGGGCTGAGAATGAGGGTCCCGGCGGACCTCTGACCTGGGCCCATGGCAGAGCTTAACCCATCGCTGGGCGCGCCTGGCGGTCCCGGGCCAGGCTGCGCGGGGGAGATCTCCACGGGCTTGTGTCGGGCCACCAAGGGCCCCGGGCCTATGCTCCTGAACCAATCTAAGCTGGGGAAGGCCCGCCCGGGCCCGGGGTGTGGGACGGAGCCTGGGGTGGGAGCACCCGGCCAGAGCTCTCGTGCCCGGACGCCCAGAGGAGGACTGCCCAGGACCGATGGAGCCCGTCCCAGGCACTTTGCCGCACGGCGGGCCGGAGGAGGGAGCCCTGGGCAGTGGGGAGGTGTTGTCTGGGCCTAGCCCATCTGGTCCCCGGCTGAGAACCGCCAGCCCGGTGGGGGGTTGGTTCCGGCATACCCTGCCCCTAGTAATCCGGAGGAAAGCTACCCTTCTTTCTGGTAACCCGTGCTCACCGAGTGACGGAGGGGACCCAGGGCACAGGGGCGCCCGACCTCCTGGAGCCCTTGTTGGGATTGGAGAGGCAAACGAGCCCTCATCGGGACTTCCAGGGCAGCCCGGCTATCTGGTCACCCCATTGGAAAGCATTGCGCATGACCAGATGGCTGAGGGGAAAAGGCACGACCAGATGGGTGGGACCGAAGGATGCCCATCTGCCCGCCCGAGCCTTCTCCGGAGGGCTCCCACTTGCCATTTGGAGGGCTCGGGGGCTCGGAGACCCCACCTGGGCCTCAGGCCTAGGGCTGAGAATGGGGGTCCCCGACAGACCTCCGACCCGGGCCCATGGCAGAGCTTAACCCATCCCTGGGCCTGCCCGGCGGTCCCAGGCCAGGCCACACGGGGGAGGCCTCCACGGGCCTGCGTCGGGCCACCAAGGGCCCCGGGCCTATGCTCCTGAACCCATCCAAGCTGGGGAAGGCCCGCCCAGGGCGTGGGACGGAGCCTGGGGTGGGAGCACCCGGCCAGAGCTCTCGGGCCCGGACACCCAGGGGAGGGCTGCCCAGGACCGATGGAGCCCGTCCCGGGCACTTTGCCGCTCGGCAGGCCGGAGGAGGGAGCCCTGGGCAGTGGGGAGGTGTTGTCCGGGCCTAGCCCATCTGGCCCCCTGCTGAGAACCGCCAGCCCCGGGGGGGCGGTTCCGGCATACCCTGCCCCTAGTAATCCGGAGGAAAGCTACCCTTCTTTCTGGTAACCCGTGCGCACCGAGTGACGGAGGCGACCCAGGGCACGGGGGCGCCCGACCTCCTGGAGCCCTTGCTGGGATCGGGGAGGCAAATGAGCCCTCATCGGGACTTCCAGGGCAGCCCGGCCATCTGGTCAACCCATTGGAAAGCATTGCGCATGACCAGATGGCCGAGGGAAAGGTGCGTCCAGATGGCCGGGCCTGAAGGACGCCCATCTGCCCGCCCGAGCCTTCACCGGAGGGCTCCCGCTTGCCCTTTGGAGGGCTCGGGGGCTCTGCACCAGGGACCCTTGTCCCGGGCAGACGGACCCTTGGCAGGCCGCAGGAGGGGGTCCCACACCCCATGCCCTGCCCGAAACCCAGGCCCCGGGCCCAGTCCCTGCTTCTCAACCCAGCCAGGCAGGGGAGATCTGGAAGCCTGCCCGGTCACGAGGGACCCCCGACCCGGGCACACTGACCCTCGGCTGGCCGCAGGACGTGGGCTCCTGTTCCACAGATTTTTTCCATAACTCCGTGGAACTCCGCGTAGTGGCGCTACGCCAACTCTGCCCACCCCTAATATTAGTTAAAAAAAAAAAATAATCTCTCAGATCTGCTGAGTTATGTCAAACCACTTGCATACTTTTTTGCTACACTCATAACTGAGCTACTGGCTTAGCAGTTGGAATGTTTTCCAATAGCGTGGTTTCCAGGCTGGTAAAAAGTTTCCCCTTTCACTAGTTAAGATGATGCTTGGACACAATGGTTGTCTTGTGAGCAGAGGAACCAACTTCCAAATTTCCTGGAGGGTAGGACTGAGCAGTATAGTATGAAGTTTGGCATGTGTGATGTCACTGGAAGTATCATCAGTTGAAGTGTCATTGACAGAAGTGTCATTACCGCTAATTCTATTTATTATGTGTTGTCAAGGAAGCCTCTGAAGCTTTAGAAAAGGAGTTTTTAGGGCACGGTAGCAAAGTTTCCTCAACACCAACAAGACTAAGATATTCACAGGAAGTGACGCTCTATCCCTTTCTTTTTCTCTGACTATTGCTATCTTTCTTTGTCTTCCATTTGCATGCGCAGTGACACCCAAAAGTTATTTTACTGGCACTTACATCAAATCAGTTATCTGCGGGATATACAGACTGCAGTGGTAGGCAGTGGACCAACTGAGCTGTCTCCTATGTTTGGAGCCTGTAAATTGCAGGTTTTAGTTTGTGGCATGTGATTAACTGCCTTCTGATTATTGCCAGCATATTCAGACTGCTTGATGTAATACGCAGAGACCTCAATGCTTGAATTAATTGAAAGAGCTCAAAGATAGATATTGTTCAAAGAATAGTTTTCTCTCAAAGTGTGCACCCTCACCAGTCTCCCGAAATATTAACTTGAAATATTGTATACAGTCATTTCACAACCAACAACATCCTCCAGCATTCAGTTTACTAGTTTTATTTGCTTAAAAAATAGCCTAGTTTAAAGAAGCATGCACAGTTTAAAATTCCGTTAAATGCTGCTTCAATGCTAGCGTTACTGTATGAATTTATGCCAAAAGAACACCTTTGTAGGAAATCTGCACTTTCTGTGTGGTCATCCCATATTTCTCGCCTTTTGCTGAACCCTGTATTTTTGCTGGTGTTGTGATTCTGCACTTTAACCCTGCTAACAAATGGTAAACGGGCCTGTGCACCCCCTTAAACACGGGCGGATTGGCGTAGTCTTAATTGGTATATCTAACTTACCTATACTTCCCTAGTCTATGGTACAAAATGGACCCAGGTTTGTAAGTTAAATGTCACTAGTTGACTGCAGCATCTATTGTGCCAATCCACTACAGTGGCAGTGCAAACATGACTTCAGGCCTACCAGTGCTGCCTGACTGTAGCAGTGCAAAAACTACAATTCGACCTGTCAACCTCTTGATGGGTCAAAACCTCCCTTTTAAATAGTAACAAGTCACCCCTGTGCAGAACTTTTAGTCCACTAGGCAAAGTGCAGAACATGTAGAACTTAAATGTTAACATGCCCTTACAGTGACTGGCACTCGAAAGCTATTTTTCACTATGGCAGGCCTAGCTGTCCTATGTAGAAAACCAGAGTACAGATTAAAAATCCTAATACTGTATCCCTGTAATAGGGCTTGCTAGACAAATAATTAAACACCTATTTTTAACAGTTAATAAAAACCCTATTCATTGGTTAATTCAGATTTTGAATAAATATTAGGGAAAAGTGACTTTTAGAAAGTTATCCTTTCCCTATATAAAAAGTTCCTGGAGGCTAAGTTGCATTTGCTCCCAAACTTCTCCCAGCCACTGATTAACATTTGAATAGATATAAAGAAGGTGTAAAATGACTCCCAAGAGCTGGCCTGACCACTGACTAACCTAAATGGGCAGAAATGGCTTCTCTAAACTTCCTCAAATATGCAGGGTGAAGACTGTGAGCATCATTTATTTTATTTTTTACATTAAAGTGGCAAATGCTGCTTTCTTCTAAACGTCCTTTATTGGTTTTCAAGCAGAAAGTGGTACAGTGAGATTTGGAAAGCAAGAATTACATTGAAAATGGACCTCAGTCAGGTTTAAGTACAGTTCACAGATTTCTAAGCGTGTGAAGTTATTCAGACAGTGCTAGTAATATGTATCTCCAGTTTCACAGTGTAGCATCTACACAGGGAAAAGGTCCTTGACAATTTATCGAGGTATCAAATTGTGTATATGGGCGCTAATCGGCCCATATTATCATTATATAAAGAATGGTGTAAGAACTTTATAACGTGTAACTTAGTAACTGCCAAGTTTCAATTGTGTCAAATCCTGCTTCAGTGTCAAAACTTGCTTCACAGGTTTGCAGGGTTTATATTTAAGACTTGGGGGATCACTTGAAAGGCAAAGAATGGGACTTGAGAATTCTTAAGGACCTGCTTTGACCCACCAGACTTTTGTCTCTGGATTTTACATATAACACTGCAGTCAACCTTGAATGGAAGGAAAACTGTATGCCAAAACAGTTCTTGTGTATCCACTGTCTGGTTTTTGTTCTGGCAGACTTCTGTCTCTGGGTTTATTTGGGGTACAGTGGCTGCCTCAAACTGGAGGTTGGTGTTAGGTGTGGGAGGGTATTAGGATTACCATAGCGCACTCCCCACATGCACCCCTAACCCTCTGAGCTCAAGTTTAGTATGACTAAAGACTTTCACCATCTTGAAAAAGCCCAAAGTGGGCAATGTTCACTCCAAAAACATTTACTCGTTTGGTTAGGGCAGGCCCAGGAGTCATTCGCACCCACTGGTTTGTGCAGGCATAAATGTGGCACCTCCAGGTAACCACTTCAGAACAGTACTGGACCTGAGGAAGATCAGAAGAGGACAAATCTGCTGTCCGTAACCTGAGAGGAACCATTAAAGACTGGAACTGCTCTCTTTCTTTTACCCAGGACAAAAAAGTGGACTTCAAGGGTCATAAGGCTGGCTTCCTTTTCAAGCTATAGAGAAACAACAAGCTGCAAGAGGCCTTTACTGTAACTGTCCAGCTGACCAGTGGCGACTGGATCTGAACTGGATTGGGCCCTGCTGTTGGCCTGTGCCTAACACCCTGTGAGTCTCTAAGCACCCCCCTGAGATCCTTGGGTGGCTCTATAGTGTACTCCTGTGGTGGATTGGGACTTAAATGACTGAAGTCTAAAGGTAAAAGCTTTGAGCTGGATGAACCTGGTTGGTGTATCTGGCCGAAGCTCCATCGCGTTTAGCCTCAAATTGCACCTAGGTCCTAGTCTACGGCGACGACTGCCTATCCTTGGCACTTTATGCTTCCTGGCTCTATTCCTACTAAAAATGTATATTTCCGGTTCCCCTCATGGGATCATTTTCATTTTGGAATCATTTTGTTTATTCATTTTTACTCTAGTTTTCTAATTTGGTTTGGTATTTTTATGTTTTGCTATTTGACTTTATTACTGTTTTGGTACTGCATAAATACTTTACCCATTGCCCTAAGCTAGACTTGTCTGCTCTGTGGCATAGCTACCAGGGAGTACTTATCCCCTCTACTAATACTCCCAATTTCATACAACTTTGTTTTGAGTCCTGGTTTTCCTTTTACCCCCTTAGCTGCTGAGCCTTTTCCACCCGCAATGCTGAGCCCTTATTTGATGTTTGCAAGACTTTGGGGATGATTACAATAGCGGTCGGTCAGATCACCGAATGCTATTGTGGCAGTCAGGAGACCGCAAGACAAGCAGTCGGCGGTCCAACCACCACATTAGCATGCGACCGGCGGGCTGGCGGTTTAAAGTGCTCCTTTTCACGGTGGCTTGTGCTGCGGCCCAGGAAAAAGGCCACAGCACAAGCTGCTGTGAAAAGGAGCACGTCCTGCACGTCCATTAACCGTGTGCCATGTGATGCATGACACACGGTGTAAGGAGGTGAGTGGGGGCACTACATGTGCCCCCAGGGCCACTTTGCAGCGGCCCACGAGTGACAGGGAGGGCCCTGTTTTGGGCCCCCAATATCCCTATCTGACAGCCTGCACATGGCGGTGTTCCTGCCATGAACAGGCTGTCGGACAGGGATATCTAAATCCTGACAGCGGTGCCTGGCTTGGCACCGCCGCCATTCTGGGCCGCGACTCCGACCGCCACCACGTCGGGATCTTCGATCCTGTCGGAGGCAGCGGTATGGACTCCGCCCGCTGCGGGTCTGACCGCCAGCAATTAAATGCGACGGTCGGACCAAAGGGCTGTCGGCGGTCCGACCGCCACTGATGGCCTGTTGGTGTGCGGTCCGACCACCATCATAATCAGCCCATTTGTGCATAAACTTCCATAACTTTTTTTGAAAAAGGTGTCCAAGCCAAGTTTGCAGCCTTTCTTCTCTACATTATTTGGATTCTAAAGGTACCCAGGGTTTGTGGATTCCCCTCGAGCGAACCAAGAAAATAGTCAAAATATGGCAATTTTCTCTTTAGGAAAAATAGAATAGAAAAAAATTGTTGTGCGATAAAGCTTACTGAAGTATATAAAATAAGTGATGGTTGGAATGCTTAAATAAATCTCAGCCACTGGTAATTCCTCTGAGCCGCATCCCAGTCCATTGTCATTTTGCCCACCATACCACCTCAGTTGAACCCAGGCAGAGACATTTTTCCTATGCTTTCCATAGAGAGATCTCCACCCTGATGTTGGAGATCTCTGGGGGTCATTAGCATGTCGGGCGGATCGCCACCGCCCGCATGGCGGTGGCGATCCGCCTGACATATCCTCCCGACCGCATGTAAATTCCCCCCGCCATATTACTATGGCGGGGGGGACCCCGGCGGACGGAAACACCGTCCGCCGGTTTTCCGCCCGGTCGATGAGTCGACCGGGCGGAAAAGCAGTTAATATGGTGGCGGTGTCTGGTAGACACCGCCATCCATATTATGATACATGCGGGGTTCTGCCTTTCCATGGTGGCGTTGCCGCCACGGAAAGGCATACGGTCTTCTACATTGGGGGCCCGCTACGGGATTCTGGGGGGTGGGGGGTGCACATGGGGGGTACCTATGGTACCCCCCTGCATTTCAATGTACAACGTGGCAGGCACTGCGCGGTGCCTGTCACGTTGTGCATTGAAAAGCACAACTTGCATTTTTGGCATTGCGGCGGGTGGTGCATTTCCCGGGGGTATGCGGTCCCATGCTAATGACCCCCTCTGTGTGGTAAAGTATAGGGAAAACTAAAAAAGTTATTGGAAAAAATTAGTAAAAGTGTTTTTATGTTAAATATTAATGTCAATTATTTCTTGTATTTATTTTAAATGTAGAACAAAAGAAAAATATTCTACAGCACTATTAATTTAAATTTAAATTAAATCTTTGATTTTTATGTATTAATGCATTAAATTGAAAAAAAACTATTTTGCGAAAGTTTGAATTAAAAAATAAATATCTATCGCTGTTACGGGTAAACAGTTGCAGCGACCTTTGCTTGGGCAGCCTTGAGGGTACCTTCTTGCTTCCTGACTTCTCCCTGGTGGGACCGCAGTCCCAGGGAGCACCACCATCTTGCTGCCCTTTCCACCAGTAAACGCGCACCACCCTGGTGGGACCACAAGTCCCAGAGTGCATCTGGCCTCTTTCCTGCTTTCCCGCTGCCGCCACTAACGAGGGGGAGGCGCCACCATCGTGCTTATAGCGCTGCCTCGCACCCCGCGGCGCGGGACGCGCGCGGGCGGGCCCGTCCTTGCCCGTCAGTGCCAGGAGGAGACAGGGCAGGGCCACCCCTCTGATACATTGGTTTCCAGCTGACTCCTGCTACTAAAAAGGTACTTTGTCTGCTTGGTTGGACACTGAGACATTGGGACAGTAACCATTGCTGGGAGACATTTTGTATTGTGCTAAGCGGCTGCCATTTAATTGAAAGGAGTTGTAAGCACGCTAGCTACTGATACCCGAAATTGCCATACTGATTTGGTTGTCCCTTCTTTATCCTTGGTTAATTGCTTTTCACCACTGTGGTTGTATTATTAATATTGGTATTTTGTTTTAAGTTATATGGGGAAAAGGAAGGCTGCAGACTGCCTAGGGGGGGGATCCGCTGGGTAAGGGGAAGAAAGCTAAGAAGATGCCCAAGCAGTCAATTAAAAAAAAAAGACTTGTGTCATGAGTCGCATCGATAATTTAGTAAGCGAATGTCACGAGATGTTAACCGCTGGGTAGTTGCTCTATAGCTGAGTGTCATCCTTCCCATTCTACCTCCCCAAGTGGAGCTCCACTAATACCAGATATGTTTAAAAGATCGCTCTCAAAAGGGCACTCAGTACCCTCACAAGTAGGTACTTCAATTGCTAATCCCACGACACCACGTTTCAATACAGTTGATGAAAGCCAATCAGACCATGTAATTGAATGCACCAATCGATTTCTCCCTTTAGCGGAATTGAATGAGGAACCTTGTGCCTCTCAGAGTAATGAGGAAAAAGGAGGTGGCACTACAATTATTGTTCCTACTTGTCCCTGCAAGTCCTTGTGCACTGACCATTCTATTAGTGAGCTAGTAGGGCTGAAAGTTCAGGTCAAGAATCTCTCACAGGAGGTTAGTATACTCAAGGGCATGATTGAATTGTTATCAACCTCATTGCAGTTTCATATTCGCCCTACACATATACCCATTGATATCCAGCCGAAGGTCCACCACTGTAACTCTAGCGATACAAACAAGGTTACTACAGCCACTTCTAGTAGTGTCAGTGACTGCACAGCACAACATTCCCATCTCGTGAAGCAACTACACCGTGGTCAGATAAATTCACAACCCCTTACCACTAACACTATGGTTGCACACAGAGGCTCATGCTCGAAAAACATTGGATTAAGAAGAGAACAACGCACTATGCCCCGATCTGGCCACTTGTTTGGAACTTCTTTAACCAATAGATTCGCTAGCTCAGAGAGTCCTTCTACTAGTCTTGTCAAACGTAAAATCTTTCTGTCTAATGTTCCCAAAATCTCTTCTACCTTAATAAGGGAAGATGAACAATCTCTAATCAATAAGTGCACGCAATGGATAAGGCACGTACGTAATTGTAGATCCATAATCAGAGTAGACATCTCCTCTGCTAAAAGGTTTTCACCTTTGGGCCATGATACCGATTATATTTGCCTAACACTAAAATCTATGGAGATGGTTGACAATCTAATAGCTTTTGAATTGAGAACATCGCATTTGACTACAACAAATATTAGGATGAAACTCAACCACCCCGCTATACTCATTAACCAAACAATTAGTAAACTAGTCACAACTAGTGATGAGGCCTCCTCCCTAAACAACATAGATTGATGCCAAAGGAACCACCTTCCACCAGTGGGAACATTGGGATCAGTGGAAATGTTACATTTTGGGGTGGTGGATGGGAGTTGTTTCACCCAGCCTGTCACCAGTAGAATCAGTGGGTTCGCTGAAACTGATGGGACCTTGGAGTCTAAATCGTGTACACAGGTTGATCCTCAGTGCCCTTTAGTAAACCTAAAGTCTGTGCAGTTACTCGAATGCACCCAGATCGACCTCTGTAGTACCCCGACAAACCAGGACTCTACACACTTGGTATTAGCTTCATGGAATATAGCGGGCTTGCCATCTAAAACAACCTCTCTTGATTGGATAGCCTTTATAGAGGCCCAGGATATTCTGGTTTTTCAGGAAACTTGGGCACTCAACCCAGTTTATCATCCTGGTTATCTTAATTTTTCTAAACCAGCATCTGGTGGCCGTAAAGGCAGACCCTCAGGTGGGCTTACCATTTGGATTAGACAATGTTCTTGTTTTAAAATTGAGAAGATCCAGATCGACCATCCTGATATTCTGGCAATTCTTCTAAAATGTAAATATCCACCTCATTTAATGGTGATCAATGTGTATGCAAGAGGTAACGTGGGAGGTAGAATGTCTACGACAATCTCCTTACTTGATAGCTTCCTAGATAAAAACAGAGGATCTAACAACTTGGTTATAGCAGGAGATTTCAACACCTCGTTTGAGCCCCTTGATTATGATGACAGCAACCTCGGTGTTGAAGAAGATGAACAATGGGGTATCCCCCACTAGAGTTATCGCCAGTAAGGAAATGGACAGAGGCTGCTCTTCAGCTTAAAGCACTTAGTTTGGAGAGAGGAGTTAGGGCTGCAAATGGTAGAACAGCCTCAGATCAACAGGGCTCCCCCACCTATTGTAATGGGCCAAGAAGTAGTCGTATAGACTACATTTTCATAAATCTCGAAAATTGGTAATCTCTTATAGATATAGAGGTATGCCCCAGAAACGAAAGTGACCACAACCCTCTCTTGCTAAAGATGTTAGTTAAAGCCTATGTGGAAACACATCCTCAAAACCCTGATATAGCGGCCACTGAAGTCATTATGTGTAATGACATGAGGAGGGTTAAATGGACAAGAGTCGTAGAAAACGAGGGCTCCCTTGCTCAGCTAAAGGTCTTGATAGAGAGTACATTAGCCGATCTCCAAAGGTTTCCAACACAGGCTAAATTGAATGCTAGTATTACCTCAGTACATGAGGACATGTTCTGTAAATTGAAGAGCTTCTTTACTAAATCCTTCAAAACTAACAACAGGCCCCCCTCAAAGTACGAGCATTGGTTTAATAAGGCTTGCAGAGACGCGTATAAGCAGTTGTCCCAAGCTATTAGATCCAAGGATCCAGGAAATATCAAAATTAAACGGAAGCTGTACAAAAATACACAGGTTTTAGCAAAGAAGACCTGGGATGAGAGAAGATGGTTAGAACTGCTTGAGGCTAGCAAAGATATAAATATGCAAAAATTCTGGCAACTAGTAAAATGGGGGAGAGGAGGAAAGGGTCATGTACCTCAAAACCATGTTGCCCCAGATAAGTGGGTTTCCTTCTTCGAGGAGCAGTTTGCTGCTGGGGTCAATGACCCTGGGGATGAATTGTTTCAACTACCCAATCTTGATTCTTTTTTGTTTTTCACAATGAGTGAGGTGGAAACTGCCCTGTGTGCTGCACCAAGGGGGAGGGCCCCTGGCCCGGATGGCATCCCGGTTGACTTGTTCATCCATGATAAAGAAAATTGGCTACAGTATATTCAGTTATTTGCGAATGCGATAGCCAGTGGAGCAAACATACCTGACTCCTGGCGAGGAGCTGAAATCCTACCCGTGTATAAAAAGGGGGATCGCTCCAGCCCAAATAATTATAGACCAATCAGTTTAATTGATTCCACTCAAAAAATTATGGCCAGGTTACTGCTCAACAGAATTCAGTTATGGATTATAGATAATAACATATTATCCCCCTTACAGGCAGGCTTTAGGGCACATGTAAGCACTATCGATCAGGTTTATGTTTATGTTTATGTTTATGGATTTTGTAGAGCGCATAGCTGCCCATGGGCCTTCCAGCGCTGTGAAACAGGAGTAAGTGCGGATACCTCTCAGCCTGGAAATAGCCAGGTCTTTAGTTTCTTTCTGAAAGTTTGTTCCTCCGTGGTCTTTCTTAGCTCTAATGGAATTGAGTTCCATAATTTCGGTGCCAGATGTGAGAAGGATCTTCCCCCCCATCTGGCTCTCCTTATTCTAGTTGTTGTGGCAAGATGTTCCGAGGAGGATCTCAGAATTCTGTCTGGTATGTATGGAGTGATCAAAGTTTTCAGTAGTGTTGGGCCTTTTCCCTTAAGGGCTCTATGTGCTATACATAGCGCTTTAAACTTGATCCTAGCATGCACGGGCAGCCAGTGTAATGATTTCAGAGCTGACTTAGTGGATTCATGCCGAGGAATTTTTCGTAAAAGTCTGACTGCCACGTTTTGCACCACCTGCAGTCTGTTAAGAACATACTTAGGTGACCCCAGAAAGAGAATATTCCCATAGTCCAGGTGGGACACCACCAATGCCTGAACCACGGTTCTCTGTGCTTTCTCTGGGATGAGGTCCAAGATTTTTCGGAGCATCCTCAGGATTCCAAAACAAGTGACCGCAAGTTTGCTGGCTTGAGTCTCCATTGTGAAGTGGTGATCTAACCATACTCCCAGGTTTTTTATGGAGTTTTTATGTCCTGGTGGGTGCCCTAGTTCTTCCGGCCAGTTCACGGAAATTTGCGGATTTATTTTGTTGCCCAAAAACATGAGCTCAGTCTTGTCCCCATTAAGTTTTAGCCTGCTGTAGGTCATCCAGCTGGCTATTTTTATCATGCACGGGACTACCGAATTATTTGTTAATTCGGCATCCTTTGCAACAGAAATTACCAGTTGGGTGTCATCTGCATAGGTAATTATTGACAGTCCAAATTCCTGGACAATGTCAGCCAATGGCTGCATATATAGGTTGAACAGTGTGGGGCTCAGGGAAGAGCCCTGGGAACCCCACATGTAACTTTGAAACTATCTGATAGCAATCCTCCTTCAGTGATTTGGAAGGACCGGTCATTCAGAAAAGATACGATCCATTTTAGGGCCTGACCCTGAATTCCTACCCTTTCAAGCCTGGATGTGAGCGTCGTATGGTCCACCGTATCGAACGCTGCGCTCAGGTCTAGCAGAAGGATAGCGGCCTCGCCCCCCTGGTCTAGAATGCCTTTCAATTTTTCTGTTACCAGCAGTAGGGCGGATTCAGTACTATGTGAGGGTCTAAAGCCCATTTGGGTCGGATGGAGGATCGAGTTCTCCTCTAGAAACTGGGACAGTGAGGAGTTTACATGCTTTTCGGCAATCTTACCTAGCGTGGGAAGGAGCGAAATAGGGCGAAAGTTGGCCAGGTCTGTTGGATCTAGATGTGGTTTTTTAATTAACGGGCGTACTATGGCATGTTTCCAGGTTTTTGGTACTGTACCCTGGCTGAGGGAGAGGTTAAGTAAGGTTGTAGCAGGTGTTATGACTGTATCCCCCGCCTGTGCCAGTATGTGGGGGGGAATAGGGTCCAGAGGGGAGCCAGATTTCATTCCCTGTAGGATCTTGGATGTAATGTCTACATCCAATTCAGGGAATGCTTCAAGTGAAGGTTTCCCCCAAGTCTCTAAATACACTGGGTTACCCTGCGGGTCTCGAATGTGAACATTCTCTGACATGGAATTGTAAATAGTGTCAATCTTATTTTTGAAGTAGGTAGCTGGTTCGTTACATCTTTCTATAGATGAGGATATTGTAGGGGCCTCAGGTGCTAATGTTGTGAGGGATTTTACAATTTTAAAAAGTTCTCTCGAGGAGTTAGTGGCTGCCTCAATTTTCTCCTGCAAGTGCTTTGCTTGAGCGATTTTAATTTCATTATGGTAGAGTCTGATCTCTGTTTTGTATTGTTTCTTTAGTGAATTGTCGTAAGACTTCCTCCATTTCCTTTCTGGTTTTTTACAAGCTTTCTTTAAAGCTGCCAGGTGGCTGTTAAACCATGCTGGTCCCTTCCGAGGGCGATTCGAACAAGTTCTCCCTTTTTGTTCCCTCTGTTCTGCCGCCTTAGTGAGCCAGTCATCCCACCTTCTGTCAGCGCTCACAACTTCCCCAGTTATCGTAGGAGCACCTTCTTTTAGGGTTTCTATTAATTTTTCCGGAATGGTTCTTGTCCATTTCCTGCTCATATTAAAGGAGATGTGTCTTGTATTATGGGGGTGTGTATTGCTTAGGGAGAAAGGGATAAAGAAATGGTCTGTCCAGGGCAGTGGCGAGGGGGAGGCTACTGTGAGTGTGGGATCGTTAGTGAATATCGCATCTAAGATGTGTCCTTTTTCGTGTGTTGTTACTTGTATCTTTAAATTCAGCTGCATAGCTTCCATATAGTGGATGAATCTAGAGGTAATAGGATCATCCTTTTTGTCTAGGTGGATGTTAAGGTCGCCTAGAATGGTTATAGAATTTTTTGACATGATGCTCTCTGTCAGCATGTCGGGAAAACTTTCTAGGAAGGTGTGACAGGGCCCTGGGGGTCTATAAGTGAGGGTACCTGAGAAGGTTTGGTTAGGTGATAGCCGAATGCTAAACAGCACGTTATCGGTATTTAAGAGTGGTTTAGGCGTGATAATGCAACTATAATTATCTTTATATATGATTGCTATACCGCCTCCGGTTTTTCCCACTCTATCCTGTCTCCTAATGTTATACCCAATAGGCATAGCCATCAGCAGATCAGGAGTGGAGCAATCCTTAAGCCATGTTTCAGTTAAAAAGAGAGCATCCAGCTGCTCTTCCTCTATTAAACATCTCAATTCGGTTTTATGGGCGGGTATAGACCTAGAGTTAATTAGCCCCATTCTCCATCTGTCTTTCTCATTTAGATTAACACGGTTTTTAGGGTGTCCCTGTTTTGGGGAGTCCTCCTCTAGTGTCCATCCGCAATGAGTGCAGAATCCCCTCTGATCTCCCCAGTTTTGAGGTGTAATGTTATGCTTGCAGTCAAAACTGACATCCGGTCTAAGGCCCTTAAGCTCTTGTGCTGTATATCTAATATATATCAGAGGATCTCGCGGGAAACTGGCAGCATCCGTGGCCCCTGGCCCCTGCCAGTCGCGGACGGGCGCAGACGGGCTTGCCTTAGGCGCGCCCGCTGCGCGCGTCCTTCCCTGCATCCGGTTAAGTAGTCAGCCGGTCTCCAACCACTAGACCGCTGACTACACCCTCCACCGGAAGTGCAGGATCGGGGAATCTGTACGTGGCGTGTCCTCTCTACCCTCCACTCAAACGGCACGTCAGCCGCGGTGGACCGGGGTAGGAGACCTCGCCGAGGTTCTATCTATAGAGTTGCTGCCCACAGGTGAGAGAGCAGGATTCCCTTATAAAACTTTAAAATTGTGTCTTCCAAATTAAAAGACTAAAAGCAGTTAAAACAGTTAAATCAGTAAAAACTGTGCAGTTGTATACACCTTCGAGAAGCCTAGCGTCACCTTGTTCCTAACGTGAGAACACCGGCAACCTCTCCTCCTTTCCGCTGCGCGTCCTTCCCTGCATCCGGTTAAGTAGTCAGCCGGTCTCCAACCACTAGACCGCTGACTACACCCTCCACCGGAAGTGCAGGATCGGGGAATCTGTACGTGGCGTGTCCTCTCTACCCTCCACTTAAACGGCACATCAGCCGCGGTGGACCGGGGTAGGAGACCTCGCCGAGGTTCTACCTATAGAGTTGCTGCCCACAGGTGAGAGAGCAGGATTCCCTTATAAAACTTAAAAATTGTGTCTTCCAAATTAAAAGACTAAAAGCAGTTAAAACAGTTAAAACAGTAAAAACTGTGCAGTTGTATACACCTTCGAGAAGCCTAGCGTCACCTTGTTCCTAATGTGAGAACACCGGCAACCTCTCCTCCTTTCGTTTTATTTTAATTTACTGGCGTGTCGTAATTCTAGCAGGAGGCACTATCTATGCCGCCTTCGTTGATTTAAAATCAGCATTCGACACGGTTCCACGTACAAAGTTATGGTCCGTTTTGAAAGACTTAGGTATGCCCCTGGAGCTCTTATCACTTGTAGTTAAACTACATGAGCACAATTTTGCACAAGTTCGATGGGGAACCCAGGGCAATGTCACTCCCAGGTTTTCTGTTTCAAGGGTGTGTATTGGCTCCCACTTTATTTTCTTTGTTCATAAACGGGGTTGTTAATTATTTTCTATCTAACCCAACAGATGCTCCTTCTTTAGCTGGTTTAAAGGTCCCCATTCTTATGTTTGCTGATGATACCCTTATTTTATCCAAAACTCAAGCAGGGCTGCAGCAAGCGCTTTGTCGCTTTGAAGTATTCTGCAGAGATCATGAACTGGTGGTGAACGTGGACAAAACCAAGTTCATGGTTCTGCACAAGCACAAGGCGGTCAAGGGCGGGGTTTTTATGAATGGGGTGCAACTGGAACAAACAGATGTATTTACCTATCTGGGGATCACTTTGGGAAGAAAATTAGATAGGAAGCCCCAAATAGATGTAATGGCACTCAAGCACTCTCAATTGGCAGCAGCATTATTAAGTGAGCATAGGCTTTCCATCACTAAGCCGGTAGGCCCAGTCCTTAAGATTTATAATACAAAGGTTCTGGCCTCCACCCTCTATGAAGCAGAACTTTGGGGGTTTGCGAACATTTTTCCACTGACCATAGCTCAGAATAAATTTGTGAGAGGTCTTACTAGCCTTCCACAGAATACACCTCTTACACCTCTATACTCGGACCTAGGATGCAATACACTGGCTGAGGCTGCAAGACTTAGACCTCTTGCTATTTGGCGAAGACTTTGGTCAACCCCGGAGCTTCTACACTACGCAAATGCGCTCAAAGATGTCAGAGACGCTGATACGTCTCATAAGATCACCTGGCTCCAAAAGATAAAATGCTACCTGGTGAATATGGGTATGACCCACTTATGGGAAGATCCGGCTGGTAACACGTTTCCCTCCAAAAAAGCATTTAAAGAGGCTTACTGGACTATGTCTAGAGAAAAAACTTTGTTGTCCACCAGTAATCATATATTGACCAGCACTTTTTTGGAACACAAGCCTGATCCTATGTTTGAAAACTTTTGGGACTATGTCACTAAGCTTAGTGATAGGAAACTCTTTTATCAGTTCCGAGTGGGCACCCTGCCAATTAACTCCTTTACTGCTAAATGGAAGCAGACCCTAGATAGCAAATGTGTATTCTGTTCAGATTAGGATGAGACACTACCCCATATTTTATTTGTATATCCGGCATATACCTCTCCACGAAGCAGATGGCTAAAACCAATATGTTGTAACTTGGGTACTAGGTCATATGCAACTGCTCTAAGAATATTGAAGACCAGTAATCAAGAGTCCACTGTGATAGCTTTAGCAAAATGTTTAAACTGGATATGGAGAATAAGGTCAAAATCATCAAAAGTAATAGTTGCTATCGATCAGCTTTGACCTATTGCTTGATGTTTAGCTATTTATCTGCATGCAACAGTTTTTATTGGGTTCTCTATAAGTATGAGGCATGAAAGCAATGAATTTTGAAAATTAACACTGATGTTAGCCTAGCATTCTTAAAAAAACATATTCTTTGTCATGAATTATGCCTTTTTTAATTGATTGTTTTTAGCACGTTTTTATCTATTTGCTACTTTCAACCACCATGATGTATTTTAATTGTTCATTTTAGAGATCTTGTTCTTATTATACAAAGATCATTTATGTATTACTGTAAATATTGTGTGTGTCTTTTATGATCAGTACGATCGAAATAAAGACTGATTGAACTGAAAATGAATTTATTTAGTACGTATCAATAATTACTGAACATGAGGTATGGCATTAATTAAAAATAATATAATTATGTTTTAATGAAAATATTACAATAATTTTTTAATTAAATGGCCGTTAACATGTTTTATAATTAAATAATAAATGTTTTATTTATATTTATTTAACATTCAATTATATTTATTTATAATTTTAACTATTTTAAATAAATTAATTTCATTTAACCTTGTTTTCTTTGGGTTTTTTATTTGAAATCCCTACTTCTGGTATTTTCTGAGGGAGGGTGTTGCAATCAATACAGTAGTTCGCCATGAGTGGTGCTGGACTTACTACTGTTTCTTTTGGCAGTAGTAACTTACACTCATAAATTTGATTTCACTCCCTTTTTCATATGGTGGAGACGTGTAAGTCTGCATTTTTTGGTAACTTTACACAAGATTTTGTGAATAGCCCAACGAAGTAAAGTTATTCAAAAGTGTAAGAGTAAATTACACGTGTAAATTACTTACAAGTGCAAGTTATCTTTGGAAACAGCCTCATAGTGTTTATTGGTTGTCCAAAAACACTTGATACCTGGAGCCAACTGAGCATATCCCACTTGGTGACTGGCCCGATAGGTTGCAACAAGAGAGGCCCCAAAATGCAATGTGGGGACATCAGCATTTCTGCCTTGCAAATCGACCCCTTTCGGCACTGTGGGTAGCTGCAGTATTTGGGCCTGGGCTCAGCTGTCGTTCAGGAAAACCTACTAAACCCAGACATTTCTAAAAACTAGACATCAAGGAGGTTCCAGAGCAGTGTGACTTGTGTGGATCTCATTATGTGTTTTATACTGAATGCTCTATAAACCTCAAACTTTGGCTACAATGATGCATTTTTCCTCACATTTCTGTGAGGTAAAGATACAGAATCTGGAGGGATCTGCAAAATTCGTACCACCAGGCATTCCCACAATTCCCCAGATAAAAACAGTACCACAATGGGTGGATTTTTATAAACACATTATTATTATTTTATTTCAACCGCAAGGTCCTAACAGCCTTATTGCTTACATGGGAGCAGCATTCAGTTCCCATTCCACTTAGATGGCAGGTTAGAGAGAATTTGGCATAGAGACCATAGAACATGTTTCTAAGACACCTTAAGAAATTGCTGTGAAAATCAGTAAGTATCACATCTGAAATGCTCACTCTCTTTTTTAATCTTGTAGAACACTGGCAGCCAGTAACTCATCTTGTGAAATCTTCAAAATAGTAAAAGATCTTTTCGAACCATCCCTTAACTCAACCTCCAGCTATCCATCAGAGTACCTTTGTGACAGTCAGCTTTCTATGATGAAAATAATACAGCAACTTTGCCAGTCTTTTGGCACCCTAACTGGTATACCTGTTGTATCAACACCTATTGTGCCATATGATGGTTTTCTCACTCACCTCACTCCTCTCAAACTAGAGATTGCTGCCTCTTTGGCCCTTTCCATGAAATATTTCCTGGTTCAGCCCACCTTATCGCCAAGGCCCTTGACACTATTAGTCCTATTCTGAAAGCAATGGTTCTTAGCTTGTGGAAAGGGATTTTTTCTCATGTGAGTACCTTTCTTCATGTCAGCATAGCCTAAGGCAATGCCACTTTCTTATCATTTATTTGTATATGACAATAGAACTTTTTTCTTTTTGTTCACTCATTTGTCAAAGATTGAGGCCAAGTAGGTTCTTAGCACATGCTTCAAACATCATATATCTGACATCATAGCCACAACAGTGTCTTATTTCCCATTCACTCACACTATTCAATATATTTCTTCAGTTTGAATCCATTCTAAAATACTCGCATACCAATAGTATCATACTAGCATTGTTCAGCATTCGTCATATAGGTCTGAGGTACAACTGGGAACCAATCTCTTGTGTATCCAAAATGCTGTACTCTGTTGTGGCCATATGCTCCTTCTTACTTTTTGTGCTGCCCGTATTCCTTACAGAATAAGTAACTTTATATGAAATCAACACAGCACCTGAGAATACAGCCCTTCAACTCAGTGATCTCACTATCACCCAACAATACGCCCAGTCCTAGACATAATTCCGGTGTCCAGCATCCAAGCAAGTGGGTACTTGACTATTTAGACGGCCTCCTGCCAGTCGCCTATGTTTCCCCTCACACACAACAATACAATTGCAATTTGTGTATCATAGTACTTACCAGTGTTCCATACGTCAACAGCTATACACTCCCCTCCTTCGGGGAAAGATATGTAACCATGCTGCAAATTGTCACACTGTTTAAATCCCCAGCATTGCTTGTTGATAATCCTCTGTTGAGGACAATTCCCAAAGGTCATGTGACTACACCGTTTTACATTCCCGCCAAATTGGAATGGTACTTCGCCATATTTTGATAACACAAAAGGCCTTATCCTTATTGTTACTCATCAGATCAACTTGGACTACTGACATGAATGTATAGCCTATCTCACCTTATATCAAGAATCTCCTCCCTTCACACCATCTTAGACAAAGGAGTCAGATGGCAAAACTGTATATTTTTTTATTTATCACCAATGCCGCTCCTCTGTGGTTCTATTTATGCCCATGTTGTTGATATACCACCATCCTCACACTCATCATATATCAGTGGGTGAACAACAACAAAATTATACACCGCTTCTATTCCCAGAAATACATATCTTTCTAATATCCTCTATGAGTATAGGAAACGCCTTAAACCTTTTTAAATAACAGTTCTTCAGATTTTAATGAACTAGACAGTCTTTACTAGTCATTATACTGTCGCAGTGTAATTATCAAAATAGGTGACAACAAGTAAGAGCCTAGAGAGTTGATCGAATATGTCCAACTTAAAATATACTCCATTCATCACGGGCAGTAGTAAATCAAGACCACCTCGTTTAATAAAAGCAAGCTTGTACTTAACCATATGAGACAAAACCACATGCCACGGTATTCAAACAGTATACACTTCTTGTTAAAAAAGTGACTAGTGTCAACATGCATGAGCTATAAGCTCATAACCATATACTTCCTCTGTCTCCTAGTCCAACCATATGAATGGTCCCTTTAAAAA
The DNA here is from genome assembly GCA_963921515.1 of Calotriton arnoldi. NCBI lineage: Eukaryota > Metazoa > Chordata > Amphibia > Caudata > Salamandridae > Calotriton > Calotriton arnoldi. The sequence continues at coordinate 623,792 of CAWUFW010000189.1, forward strand.
TGTCATTATAATACTTGGCAATAACTACTACTTATTACCAACCTCACATCATGAAACATAGTGTGCTCGAACTCACAATATCACTGACTCCCATGCTATCTTTTTGTTTAAACCTTTACATTAGGTCTGGAGAATGAAAATCCAATATACTTCCCTGATCTTCCATGCTTTCACTTTATCATTATTTGCATTGGATCTTATCTTTCCCAAAATAATCCAGTGTAGTCTGAGATTTTTTTATAAATCTTGAAATCATTGAAGGCCTAAAATGCATCAATTTATCCGTCAAATTGATATTGCAGAAGAAGGCAAATAAAGGTTTTAGTAGCATAACATCATTGTATTTGGTGTTCAATATATGCCAATGTGAGTTCATTATGTGGCGGATCTTGTTGTTTTAGGTCGAATTATGTGGGACACAAACCAATTTGTTCTAATCGGGTTGATGCCTTTCTTGAAACATGGTGTCACTATTACAGAACTTAGACCTATTAAAGACAACCCAGACCACTATTTTAGGATATCTTCTTTCCAAACATTTTTTGTAAGAGTCTCTGCATTGTGTACAAAAACCACTCAGATTTGAGCAATTAAAGTCTCAAACGAAGAAATTGTCCAAACAGAATTCCTTGCTTTTGGCAGTTCGGATAGAAACTACTGAAGTGAATTAAAGTATTTCTTGGTGGATTCACCTAAAGCTTGTTGTCTGGATGTGGAATCCACATATCAAGAAACTCAACCTTATCCTTACTAATATTGGCAGTAAATTTCAAATTGTTGTCCACTATAAAAAAATCATTGAGTTTTTCCTTATCAGCTTACCTACTAAACAAAATGGTGTCTTTAAATCTGGACCAACTTTAGACGTTTTCAGAGAACAGTGCCACCTCATTATATACGTATCTCTCCTCAAACAGATCTGTGTATATATTTGCTATTTTGCTATGCTGGGAGTGTACATAGGAAGCTCCCCTGCTGGTGACCTTTGATTTGTTGATATATACTCCCATCAAACTCCAAAACGTTGCTTGTAAGCACAATTTCCAGGCACTCCAATTATGAAATCACTTGGTCTGCTTCCTTCCTTGTATTCCAGAAGTGTTTGAATAAATTTTATGGCCTCCATTTGAGGTATATTTGTATACCATGCCTCATTGTCCATGGTGACATGCTGCTCATGTGTCTCATTGAAATCTGTACCCTCTATCTTTGATATCATGTGGCGCATTTTACAGCTGTGACACAGCTGTGACCCACGTGTTTTAGATACTCCATAGATAACCAGAATCCAAGGATGTTCCCTCTTCTAGAATTTAAATTTCCTTTTGCAGATATCCCCCCCATCCAAGACATTTCTAGAGATTTCCTGTATCCCTGTGACAACCTTTTCACATTAGTATGGTATTATTGGGGCTTTAGGAATGTTGGCTTCTGTGTACGTCTATGAGGTCTCTGGAATGTTGTGGTCAGATGTATGCTGCACAGCAAGGAGCTCTGTTGCAGTTAGTGGATGGGGCATTTTCTGTATGAACAATTCTGTGAACTATTTTTAACAATGCTTGGGCACTACTTCGAAATGGATCTAGCTTAATTTCATACTAATGTTCCTGCACTGCCAACATTTTTTTCATCTTGTTTTTATATTAAACAGTGCTCATAACCATGACGCCTCCCCTTTATTACAAGGTTTAATTGTGATATTTGGGTTGGATCTTTGAGCACATAAAGCATCTCTATCCCCACCACCTAGATTACATGGAAGATTAGGGATGAATATCATGACAACCTGAAGGATCGTTAGAAATGATTTTTAAAAACATTTACGTCTCCAGTTCTATAGTTTCTACACTTGTGGTGAAGATAGATGGTAACCTTAGGTCTGATCTATTATCCTCATGAATCTCATCACATTGATGCATGAAGAACTTCTTAAGTCTTATTCACTGGAAAAATGCATTTATCATCATGGTATAATTCAAGCTTATTAGCTGTCTGACATGGTATAAATGTGACTCCTCAGGGCAGCAAACCGGTGGATTAGGCATCCAGTTCCACTGATGACATTTAAATAAAGGGATGCCACACAAATCATTTTCATGTACCTTATTGATGTTAAGTCCATTATTGGGACCTGTACCCTTTAGGGTCTCCAATACTGTCTTCTCCTGTTCTATAAAAAATCTATGTTGTGTGTCCTGATTTTGATATCTCCCTGTTGTTTGAATCTGAAACTTTCCTGCTATTCTAAAGAAGGGGAGTTCACATGCCTATCCGGGCCCTTCTGTTTGTCCAAATATTGATTTCTTCTCCAAAATCCTTCCCTCTTCAACAGCTCACCAGCTTCGGGTCTCAGCTGTTAAAAAGGCACAGATGGCAGGATGATGTTTCTCTTAGTTGGCAGCAAAGTACTGGAATCACTTACCCTAGATACTTTCCATAAACCGAAATCATCTGACATTTTTGGAGAAAAGTGAAATCTTGGCTATTCAACTAGCTTTTGCTTATTCTAGGTTACTTCTCAGTGTCGATCTTTATCCTTAGCCGCAGGACACCCTATTACTAGGTTAACAGTGACCTGAAAAAGTGTTTATAATTCATTTATTCATTCATTTTCCGGCTTTAGATTGAAGAAAGGAAAAACAATCCCCCCAACATCAATAACCACTCACAGATAAAAGTGCACAGAGAGCCTCCTGACTCACACGGCCTGGGACTCCTCATAATCCTGCGGGGGGCGCACTGAGGCTTGGCGGTACTCCTGTCGGTTCAGCGGTGGAGCGGTGACAGGAGGACCGCCAAACTCGTAATAAGTCCCATAGTCCCCAAAGTGTAGAGGCATGCAGGAACGTACGCCAGTAAGCCAGAAGGCAGTTTGTGCAGAACTTCCCAGGTGGCATGAAACCAGAGACTTCAGGAGATGGAACCAGCAGAGGCCAGCTGAGTAGCTCCTCTACTGCTACTAATGTGGTGAAGACTCTCATTTGATACTCTGGTGCCTCAGCTCTGCCAATCCTGCTCGAGTACTAGAGAAATTCAAGATTTGACGCACTCCAGTCATGCTGGGAAATAAAAACAATGTTTGAGGGGAGAGCATTCTAAACCTCTGAAGGAGGAATGCTTCTTATTGACCAAGACACCAAAGATGCACATTGAGCCCCTGCTTAAAAAACACCACCCCATGCTAGGGTGCCAGGGCATCTTAAGGGGCTGCACTGTGCAGCACACACCTACAGAAAGGCCTGATCAGTTCGAGGACCCTGCATTGGGAATGACTGGAATAACTGGTCTTCTGCAGTGTTTTAGAGGTCCTGCTATACCTGGGAAATTTGCACCTCTGTATAAGGCTGTCTATAGAGATTTCAGTGATGTTCAAATAATTCACCACACTTCCACTTATGTCCCTGTTTGAATGCACAGATGAGAGAGTGCCAAATGCCTCAGAACATAATCAGCCACTGTCAACAAACACTTGTCAGTCTGCTCAAAGACATGTCTGGGACGGACTCCAACTGCTTCCTAGAGATTTGTTAGAAATATCAAATTTTAAGTGAGAAAGCCAGTAAAACATGAGAGCTAGACAGGACTGGTGGGCTCAGAGGACATACTTGGGACCATTCTTTTGGGAGAGTGCCGGAAGGTCAAGGGAACTCTCTGCGCTGGAGGTAACTGACAGTAGATCCAATCTGAAGGAACCTCCTGGAAGCAATATCCTTCAGGAGACAACCTAGTGTAGAAGTTCCCATTGGAACAGACTTATGTCAGTGGTGGCTGCTCTCGTATTTAGCAGCACAGAATACCTGGTGAAACCAGACTAGCACAGATCTGTCTGCCAGCCATCATAGACACAAAAAAATCTCACACAGGAGGTGCTATATATGTTGGTGGTTCCCTGATGCTGTAAGTGTGAAAAGAAAGGTTGTGGTGCAGACTGGCCTAGAGACCTGATGTCTTCTTGATCTGTGAATGGAATAGAGGAGAGGTCCAACAGAAGAGCCTGCTGAAGGATTACACAGTTTTCAGCGAAAGGTCCAAGGGTCAAATTTCAAATGTATACTTTCCTTTATTACAGTACTTATGCCTTATATTACCCATTACTAGGGTGTGGGGAGAAAGTAGACTTTCAAATGAAACCTTTTCACAGTATAACAACAGTGCACATTAGGGTGTAAGTAGACACTTGTATCTCACTGACACCGCCCCACAACCTAACAACTGTGTATAGTAGACTATGGGGAGAAACTGGCCTCTCCAGTGAGACCTTGCATGAAAGCAACCAGTGTGTAGAGTAAGGTATAAAGAGACACTGCCTCTCCTCTCACTCACACTTTTCTCCAGGCTGAGCAGTATGAATAGTAGGGTGGGGAAGGTACACACCTCCCATGTAAGACAATACAATTCCATAGTAAGTATAACAAGTACTGGCCTCTCCACTGAGACCTCTCCCCAAGAAAATAACCATATATATTAGGATGTGGGAATGGATTTGACTGCTCATTCACAGGTCTCCCCAGGATGACAGACATATACAGTAGCGTATAGGGAAACATTCTTCTCTCCACTAACACGTATTTCCATAATAACATGGATTTGCAATATGGTGTTTGCAAGGAGTGGCCTCTCTGCTGAAACCTCTCCTTAGACCAACAGGGATACGCAGTGGTGTCCGGGAAGAGAGGGACCTGTTCGCTAACACATCTTACCAGGGTGAGAGGTGTCTGTAGTAGGGTTTCAGAAAAAACGCATCTCTCTGCTCATACCTCTTCCCATGCTGTCAGGTATGCATAGTAGACTGTGGGGAGGAAGTGTCCTGTTTGCTGACACATCTCTCTTGCATGATAAGTTTTCCTTGCATAGTGTGCGGAAAGACTAGCCCCTCTCCTGTGACCTGTGTCTTTGATGATGGGTGTGGAAATTAAGCTGTGAGAACGAGCTTACCTCTCTGGTCACAGCTCTCCCCAGGATGACAGATGTGCAAGTAAGGTGTAGGCATGAAATTGCCTCTATTCTGAGAAGTCTCCCTTCGAAAACAACTAAAGAGACTATAGAAGGGAAACACACTGCCCTGTCAGCTGAGACACCTTCCCAGAGTAAAATATGTGCAAAGTAGACTGTGGTTAGAGACTATTCTTTCTGTGCATACTTCTCTTCATAATGATGAATGTCTGTGGTAGAGTATAAAATGGAATATCTTCTCTGTTGAAAACTGCTTCTTGCACAACTGGTGTCCATATTTGATTGTGGGGACATACACACCTCTCTTTTAAACATCTCCCGATGGCGACAGTCATACATAATAATGTGCGCACAGCAGCTGACAGGAGTGAGTATTAGAGTATAGTCTGTGCCAATACCTCTCTCTTCTATCAGAGATCCCAATTCTACAGCGTGGACAAGGACTGATCTATCTACTTGCACGTCACTGTTGCATGACAACTCACCATAGCTGCATAACAAACTAATTGGGTTCTCCATTACCAAGTGTCTGTAAAACACAAAAATGTGCATACTGCCATAGAGATACACATACATGCAGCAGCATATTTATAGTCCCTGAAGATGGAATTGCCAGTTTTGGTGAATATTGCAGTACTATAATAAAACTGAAATTTATAATAAGTATTAAGCAAAGTAATCAAAAATAACTTTAAACTTTTTTATCACAACAAAACAATTGAAAAACAATACAAAACTACAACACTATATTAACAAACTGTATGAACAACTATTAAACAAACAAAACAAACAACTATATAACATATATTATTTTTTGACACTCATCAGCAGGCGCCAATGTCTCCCCCCTGTAGGAAGCTGGCTCTGTATATACTATACCAAAATGCGGTATAGTATACACAGAGTCCAGGGAATCCCCAGAGGTAGAGCAGAGGCTAAATTAGGTAAGTACTAACAGCTCTCTTTGTGGCAGTGTGGACGAGCAGTTAGGCTTATCCAGATGGTGTGTTAAGCATTTATTGTATTCACTCAATCAAGGACTGATACACACACTCAGAGACAGAATCCAGACCAATTTAGGTAAGTATATAAAATATATACTTATGTTTTATTTTAGAACCAAGCAGGACTTGGTACAGGTGAGTAATATATACTTTCAAAATGCAAGACTGTTCAAGGTAATGCAGTTGTGCTTGCAATTACAATTCTTACAGGTTTGTATCACTTTTAAATGTAGTTTTTTTTATCATACAGTAAGTATTGTCAGATTACTTTTGAGTTACTTTGTATCACTTTGAGTACTGGGGGTGGTATGCCTAGATACCACACCTTAGGATCTCATCCTACAAGGTAAGTAGGACTTTTTATACTTTGCAATTGAGTTCACTTTTCTCCATACATTAGCAGCTCCACACTTAGAACAATTTTAGGGCCAAAATCTTATAACATGGGTTCCTATGAGAGAAAAATGGTTATCGGTTTTGAAGGTAAGTACTCGACTCACGAGGGTGAGCTTTGGGGGTTAGGACCATAATTCCCCAAGGTCTAGATGGGCACTTATTGTAAAGTATAAAGAATGCAGACCAGACGAGATAAGTGTAGAGTCTTCTTTATTCAGCCATCCACTCTCTGACTCAACTGTCAACTGACAGGTTCCAACATTCCATGGAAAGCTCCATTGGAATGTTCAACTGGGTAATGACACAGGGGGTAAGGGGAACATACCAAAGTGATAACAGGTTGATAATAAAGCAGAGAGGAATTTACAACACACGTCCCTTATATCATGATGAACAACAATTAAACATCTTTGCCTTTGACAGTTCTATCCGAACTCCATAGCTGACCATTCTCAAGCAACACTACGTTGTTGTAAGCTTTGGTCACACGGCATGGAGGATAAAACTTACTGTGACTTTGTTGATCCCTGGTGTTCCTTTTAATCTGTACCCAATCACCCTCCTTCCATGAGTGATTTTTCACTCCATTCTTCCCATCATACCATTTTTAGGTCTCGCCTCGCAGCGCGCATGCGCTGCATAGGAGAGACCTTTAGCTATCGGCACAGCTTTGGGGGCAAAAACGTGCACGCGTTGCATTGCTTGCAGTGGCAACGCGTGCACGTCTGGCGATTCCCTTGCGGGAGCGCGCGGCGCCATATGGTGACGCCATATGGTCACAATCATCGCGCCTTGCTGCACGCTCCCGCAAAGGAATCGCGCAGGCCCCCTCCCCCTGCTGCCACGCCGAGGCGCGCGCTTGTTTAACTTTATCGGCATTCCTGCTATTGCTTTAGTGACGACAACAAGCGTCATGAATTTACATCCTGTTTTTTATTGGCCCAGCTTTACCGACTCCGAGACTCGAAGTCAGGAGCTGTGGAGGTGATGCCACGGTCTCTCTCCTGCTGGTTTACTTGTGCTTGTTTTGTGTTATTATTTACATCAAGCACTTTGTGCGTTCGTTCCCTTGCTCCCCCTGCTCGTTCATGCTGCTGGTTAGCTCGTGAGCAGCATTCCTCCTGCTGCTTTTAAACCCCCCCGGCTTTCTCTCGCACCCCCCCTGCCCTGTTGCTGCTTCGCTTCACTACCCCCCCACCCCCCGTCCTCATGTATGTTTGTTCCCCTTCTCCCCTCACCGCATCCACCAGTCCACGAGGGCCGTTGACAGGAGGTGGACAGCAGGCACTCGAAATAAGCATTTGCAATGCAATAGGTCTCGCATTACTGAAAGTGTGAGCTATTGGCGTTGCATTATTACTAGCAACGCCAATAGCTCAAACTACTGCATTGCAAAAGCTTGTTTTTAGGGTGTCCGGGCCAATCTTTGATCCCAATCCAACCCTGACACCTGAGATGAGATAACTGAGGAGTGTGTGGGTGGAGTGGGTGGGTGGGGTGGGTACTTCCAGGAGAACTTCAAAGCTCCAGCCAGGCCGAGAGGAAGATAGTCCTGGCCTGACCCTTAATGATGGAAGCCTAGGGTCAGACGTCACCAGACCAGTGCGCGTCACCAGCCACATCCCTGGGGGGAATCAGTATCAATGAAGCACACATGGGCTGTTTGGGGGGGCTTCAAGTCCACCTTTTTGAAAGCTTCAAACTGACAGCTCCGTTAGCAGGGTCTGCGCAGTCCAAGGGACACCTGCAGTAAAGTGACGGGTAACTAGGGGTGGCGCCCACACTGCCTCTTCCCTGCGAGGCGCTATATCGGACATTTTGTATTTGTTGCAGGCACTCGGACACAAAGCCTTTCAGGTGGTGGGGGGTCTTGTGTGTGGCCTGTCAGCCACTGGGGGGCCCCAAGAGACAGTCTGTCCACAGAGGAAAGACAACCAGAGCTACAAACATACATGAAGCTGGCCTGGGAGCGGCGAGTGCTGAACTCTGGGTAAGAGTGCGACCGACCAACCCTTTTGTGCTTTGTTCTATAAGAGGTTCAGAGACAGGCTGAGCTCTCTATTCAGAGCGGAGCTCCTGAAGAGTGCTCTGGAGAAGCTACCAGTTACAACTGGTCTGGCATGGGACTTGGTGAAAAGTCTTTGCTGCAAGTGACAGAGCTATCTTGCTCCAGCGGTCAAAGTGCATTAAGAAAAAAAAAAGTATGAGAACTGTGATGCTGTGTGCATCACAGTGAGTGAGAGTAGGGGTGGGGCCAAAGACATGGCTAAAAAACAGAAATTGGTCTTTCACCTTCTAAAAACTGTATATTAAATTAGGCACAGCTTAAATGAAAAATAAATGCAACTTAAGTTAATCAGTGGTGGATGCACTATCTATGAAACCTCTATTAGTTAATGCACTGCAGTGGTCTGTGTCTGTAATCAGAGAGCCACAGAACTTATTTCAGGTTGGTGCAGTGGAGAACAGTGACTTGTGTATGTTTAGTGCTATGAGGTCCCAGTCTGCGACAGAAAGCACTGAACATGTAAGTCATTACTTTAAACTTCATTACACACCGTATAACATAGGCCGCAAAATGGTTTGATAAAGAAGTGGTGCCAATATAGATTTTAGTAATACCCAGAAAGTACATAAAGCAATTTTTTATTTTTTATAACTGTCCTTTAAAGCACACAGTTAACGTCTCAGCAGGTAATTCCCTTCCTATACCACTCCAAACAAGCATTTGCAATGCAATAGGTCTCGCATTTGGGCGCATTTAAGCTATTGGCATTGTAAATGACAATGCCTTTTATTTATGGTTTCAAAACCAACATGTAAATAAAAGGCATTGTCATTTACAATGCCAATGGCTCAAATTCTCTCAAATGCGAGACCTATTGCATTGTAAATGCTTGTTTGTACTTGCTCTGGTGTTGTTCCACCTTCTCATTGGCTATAGCCTGATTGGAACTAACAACTACACATCCAACCAACCATAAGGGGTTCATTTTGGTATAAGGTTCTCTCCCCCTGAGGGAAACAAAAGGAGAAATGCCTGTGACGAGATTGGGAGATGTGTGATATGCCCAAAGACAATCTCGTAAGGATGTTTCCACGTCATGACCATTTACAACAGCTAGTTGGATATGTTCTTTGATCAGCCGATTGGCTCTCTCAATTAACCCATTTGCCTTGGGGCAATACAACGCAGTCTTCTCCTGTTTGATGTTGAGGTTATGCAAAAATTCAGTCATCTGTTGGGATGTGAACTGGACACCATTGTCAGTGACAATTATTGAGGGTATTACTTCCTTGCTGAAAGCATCTTTTAGGAATTCTAAGACAATTTTTGTGCTAGTGCCTTGAACCAGTTTGTACCTGATCCAATGCGAGGTGTAATCAGTCAAGACAAACATATATATTTCTTGCACATTCCTAAACTATCCATCGATACAATTATATACATGGCTAGTTTACTCCATGGTTTCTGTGGTACAACCACAGGAGATAAGGGGGACTTGTGTGTACATTTAGTTTTGTCACTCTTAGCACAGCTATAACAGTCTTTTACAATTTGCTCCACTAAGGAATCCATTCTAGGGAACCAGAAATGTATCCTGACTCTTTTCTTTGTAATGCTTCTGCCAAGGTGTCCCTCGTGAGCTAATTCTACCATTCTCTTTCTTAATTCTTCTGGAGGCACTATCTTGGTGTTACGACAAACTTTGCCTTCCATAATACAAAGTTCAAATCTTACTTCCCAAAAATCCCTGATCTCTTCTGCAACTTCACTGTATTTGTTAGGCCATCCCCTTACAATCAACTCCTTGACCTTACTTGAATTCTTGTCCCTCTCCATGCACTGTTCCCATTCTTCTTCGGATAATGCAGGTTTCTAGAATAGCTAATATGGGACTGTTCAACACCTCTTCTTGCGATTCGATTTGTAATGGAGCCCTAGACAAAAAATCTGCAATTTTATTCTCTCCACCTGGAACATATTCAACCTTGAAGCAGAAATTTTCCAGACCCAATATCCATTTGGAAATACGTGGAGTACTGTGTCCCATTCCTTTGACACAAAACATAAACGTGAGGGGCTTGTGATCTGTGCGAATAGAGAATTTTAAACCCCAGAGAAAGAACTTAAAATGTTTAACTGCCCAAAAACATGCCAGGGCCTCTTTTTCAACGACTAAGTAATTACTCTCTGCTTTAGTAAGGCATCTGGATGCAAAACCAACAATCTTTTCTTTCTTACCATTTTTCTGTAAAAGTGTGGCACCTATGCCTTTGTTAGAAACATCGGTTGTGATAATGGTTTTTTTCCTGGGGTCAAAAGTACCTAAGGCTGGTGAATTGATTATTTCTTCCTTCAAGGAATTAACAATATTTTTGTGTTCATCTTGCCACAAGAATTCTTTACTGTTTTTCAAAAGATCACGTAACCGTTCACATTTGCTGGAAAAATTCTTAATGTATTTTAACATATATTCTAACAACCCTAAGAAGGATTTGAGTTTGTCTTTACTCTGAGGATAAGTGGCTTCCCTTACTGCACGCAGTAAGCTATATTAAGGTCTGAAACCCTCTTGTGATATTGTGTGTACTAGATAATCTACAGATGTTACCTTGATCTGACACTTATTTTGTTGCACTGTTAACCCAGCATCCATCAATTTTTTGAAAACACACCTAAGGGTTTGGTCATGAGATTCTACAGTAGGGCCTTATATCAAAATGTCATCCTGAAAACAAAGTGTGTTACTTACATCTTTTAAAATTTGGTGCATTATTTTCTGGAACACGGCAGCAGCCAATGCCAGACCGAACGGCATTCTCAGAAACATGTATGCGCCATGAGACTTAATAAACGCTGTCAAGGGTCTAGAATCAGGATGGAGGTCCACTTGGTAGTAGTCCATAGAGAGGTCGATTACGCTGAAGTATTTAGCCTGACCCATCGTACTAAGCATCTCGTTTGTGTGGAAGCGGGAATCTTTCAACCCAAATGTTCTCGTTAAGACTGCGCAAGTCCACACATAAACGAATGCCTTCTCCATTAGCCTTGGATGCAATGACGATCGGAGACAACACCTCTGAGGAATCAATTGGCTGAATGATACACATACTACACAATCCGTTCAATTCTTTCTCCAATGGTTCCTTCATCAAAAGTGGCAAAGGGCGCGATTTATGCACCACAGGCCTGGCTCTTGCTTTTAACTTAATCTTGTGCTGGAAATCACGCAGTAGACCTAGATTTTCTGCAAATAATTTTGGAAACTCCTCACATATCCTTGCAACAGTCTTGTCTCCCTCCATTAAAAGAACTTGATCCTAGTTATTGGGATCAAGAATTATCCCTAATTCTTTTTGATGTTGCCATCCCAATAAATTTGACCCAGATTCAACAATGTAAAGTTTTCCCACACTAGATCTTCCTTTAAATTCAATGAGCATTTCCTTCATGCCAACAAGTGGTATGGGTTCTTTAGTATAACCTGTAGGCGAAATGTACGGTTTAACTAGCATTACATTACCATTTACATTAATCTTTGCAAAAGCAGAATAATTAAAAAGTGTGAAAGGCGAACATCAATCTGCATACATAGTAACTGCCTTTCTGTTGAGAAATACTTCACATTTGGGATAAATCAAATTCACCTTGGCCTCAATGTCCTTACTTGGAAAATATATTTGTTTTCATTAGAAGTTCCCCAGCTAACTTCTTTAATTTGACCACTCTCCTTCTCTGCAATTTCCTTGTTGCTATATTCACCCTCTCTACAAACTCTCGCAAAATGTCCCCTTCTATTACATTTCTTACATGTTACATTTTTAGCAGGACATTGTAAATTATTTGCTAAGTGATTACTGCTACCGCATCTGAAACACTTAAGCTTCCTTTCTCCCAGAGGCAGTTTACTAGGAATTGTCTCTCTGCTCTTAACTTTACAGATTTCGCCCTCATCCACACACTCTTGTACTTTCGCAACCACTTCAGTGGTACACTTCATCTCCTTGATACACTTAGCTGTGTGCTCCACAGATTGTGCAATGAAAACTGCCTCTCTTAGGGCTGGATTCTTAGCTAACAATTTTTCTTATATACGCATGTTATTCGTGCAACGTACTAGCTGATCCCTGATTAATGAGTCATTGAGGTTACCAAATTCACACAACTTACTCAAACCCCTCAAAGCTGCAATGTAATTAGTTATAGATTCTTGTTTCCCTTGCACTCTACAAAAAAACTTGTGACGTTCTAAAACCACATTTACCTTATCACCAAAATGTAATTCTAAAGGTCAACAATGTGGTTGCATAAATATCCAATACTTTTTGCTCCCTTTCTCCCCCATTATCAGGTTCAGGCAAGGTTTCATAAATCTTATGACCTTGTACACCCAAATTATGTAGCTGGATGTGTTGTTTACGTAGAGCAGTGAATCTTTCACCCCCAATAGCAATTAAATAGGATTCAAATAGTTTTATCCAGTTTTTCCAATGTATGTCTGGTTCACCTATTTCATTGAGAAACAATGGAGGCTGGCTCATGCTCGCTGCAGCCATCCTGGTGAGATACCTTATTATGAGTGGAATGCCTTTCCAACAAATATGGTAGTCACAACTAAAGATAATCCAGGACACACAGCTAGGAGGTGTGTATCCTCGTTGTAGAGTAGGTGGCTGAGATCTCGCTCACCAAACAAATAGACCAAAACAAGATGTAACCACTATGGAGAAATAAGAATATATAAGAGAGACATAGAGAATTCTGAATTCTATACTAACACAGATTTCTTAATTAACAATATGTTTCTTCCACAGTTCCGTGAGCTGTCAGGCAAAACACATTAGTGCAGAGTAATATCAAAGTACTTGCGCGTAGTGACACGATAAGCTGCAGAGACAAAATAAATGACTACAGCTGCTATGGTGTCCTTGCAAGAATCTCAAACAGCTTCTTCAACTTGGAAATAATTCTCAAAGGCTCCTTTGCACTTTCCGAGCCCAGCAGGATATTGCTGCCGAAACCTGCCAAAGGAAATGACTATACGTGTCACGCGACCTTACTAAAATTAGAAGAGTTCTCTTTAGGAATTCCTCTATGTCAAAGATCCACAGCTGTGCCTCCGTTAGATTTTGCGGATGAAAGCGCGATTACCATACATCCTCAGTGGCTCTGAGGTGCACAGGCCCAGTAGAGACATTTCCCTTCTTTTTTTTAAATTTCTTCCTTCTGACCTGAACAACGCGCTACGCCCGGAGTTCATGTGCACATCTGTCAGTCCGATTACGGCTGCGCAATACCCCTGCTGCCTGCAACCGACGCGTAGCCTCACAACATGCACAGCTGATGTGCACGGAACCATCAGTTCTCGCCAGAAGCTCCTATTATCCACTGTTGCCCAACAGACTGCACCGCTTCACCGAAGCACAAGTGAAGCGAGACTCCGGATACTTAATATGCAGCGCTTCACTGAAACATGAAATTCACATGCGTTGTTTTTCTCACTGGCACAACGTACATACTGGATATCGTAGAAATTCAGCACCAAGCTCGATGCGTATATCCAAGGATCCTGTAACTATAATGCTGACTCTTAAACTGTCAAAACGGTATTCCGCAACCACAATCCTTGAAAATGGAGAGAGTACACAAAGGGGAGATGGCTGCTAATGCCCCCTCCATAGCAAATCGTCGCCACTGTTGTAAAGTATAAAGAATGAAGACCAGACGAGGTAAGTGTAGAGTCGTCTTTATTCAGCCATCCACTCTCCGATTCAACTGTCAACTGACAGGTTCCAACATTCCATGGCAAGCTCCATTGGAATGTTTAACTGGGTAATGACACAGGGGTTAAGGGGAACATACCAAAGTGATGACAGGTTGATAATAAAGCAGAGAGGAATTTACAACAGCACTTAAGTTGCACCACCAGCTGCACTGGGTCGGCTGGGTGCAGAGTTCAGGGGCCTAATGTTAGCCAATGAAGCTAAGGGGGCCTTCGGTTAGGGACTGCTGACAAGCAGGCCACTATGTTGTGGGAGCCAAGCTCCTGGGGTTTAGGTCAGCACTGCAGGGGCCAACGACCAGCACAGGAGCTGCACCACCAGCAGCACTCAGGCGGCCGGGTGCAGGGTGCAAAATGCCTGGACACCTTCTGTTGGGCCACCCAGGAGCGTAAGGTGTCTGGTGCAGGGGTGTCTTCTGGCGTTGGGTTTTCTTACCCGCTCCAGTCGTTGTCGGGGGGACCCTTCAGGTTGAGGCTGCAGGCGTTGTCGGGAGTCTTGAGGGAGGTAGGGGGAGACCTCCTTGGGGTGTTGGGCCACTCGAACTCGGGCATTGGGCGTCGGGTGCAGAGTGGTGCAGAATCACGGAGTCGACTGAATCTGAATTCTGGGTGAGCCTTTGGTTGAGCAAATTCGGTGCTCATGGGAGACAGAGTCTGTGGGAAGGTTGCAGGGCAGGTCCTCTGGGCTCCGGGGGTTACTGGCTGCTGGACTCGCCGGGGTTCTTGCTGTAGGCAGGTCGTAGATGGGACAGGCCGGTAGGGCTGGGGCCAAGGCAGTTGGTGTCCTCTTCTCCTTCCTGGGTTATTACGGCTCCTCAGTCATTCTTCTTTCTTCCTCGAATCTGAGGAGGCTAGGTTCAGGGTCGCCCCTAAATATTAAATTTAGGGGCGTTAAAGGGGTGTGCAAGTCGAGACCAATGGGTCCCTTCATTGGGATGGGTACAGCCCCTGTAATGCCAGCCTCCAGTGGGAGGGGGCATGAGCCTCTTCCTAATTGGCTGAGTCCCCTCATCTTCAAGATGGAGGGGACTGAGATGTGTGCTTCACCTTGCCTCCCCCACCTGAGGGGTGGGGTTGGCAAAGGTAGGCACACCTCTCACCCTAGCTTGGATTTCCCGCCAATTCTCCTGTCCAAAGTGGGGGCCAGAACCGGTAGGAGCCAGTTGCTGGGGCAGCAAAAGGCAGGGACAGCGTCCAAAGGCAGCAGGTCTTTGAAGCTTCCCCTTTCGTGGACCCAGCCCATCCTGGGGGAAGAGGCATGACACCTCTGCCCAGGATGGGCTTTGTTTCTGGACCCAGAGAGCGGAGGCTCTCTACTCAGGGGCCCAGAAACCAGTCTGGTGGTGGCAAATGTCGGGCAGCCATTCAGGAACCACACAGGGCTGGTCGATTTTCAGGGGGCATCTCTAAGATGCCCTCTGAGTGCTTTTTACATTAAATCCAACACTGGCATCAGTGTGGGTTTAATGTGCTGAGAAGTTTGCTGCCAAACTTCCCAGTTTTTAGTAAAGCCATTATGGACCTGTGGAGTTCGTAATGGCGAACTCCCAGGCGATATACTTTTTATGGCTTTACTACACTTACAATGTATAAGAATGGACTTAGACACTGTAGGTACAGGGCTCATGCCTCTGTACCCTCACCTTAGGACTAGTGCACCCTGCTAGAGGGGTGACTTACCTAGGCCTCAGGCACTGGACTGCAGGCATGGCTCACAGGGCTGTGCCATTTCGACTCTTCACTTTTCTCTGCACCAAAACACGCAGCCTGCAGTGGCAGTGTGTGTGTGTTAAGGTGCAGGGCCTCTAAGGGTGGCACAATAGGTGCTGCAGCCCTCAGAGGCCTTCCGTGGTCACAGTGCCCTTGGTACCAATGGTACCTTTTACAGGGGGCTTACCTGTGGTCAGGGATTTGCCAATTGTGGATACAAAGGTACAGTCTTGGGAAAGAACACAGGCCCTGGAAATCTGATTGGCAGGGACCCAGGGCACATCAAGTCATGTTGCATCAGATGTCAGGCAAAAGTGTGGGGTAACCATGCAAAAGGGGCACTTTCCTACACCCCCCTTTTTGCTTTATTTGCCTACTGGAGTTTGATTCATGTAGCACTTCATTTCCAGTCTTTAATCCACTTTAGCCTGCCAAAATACTTCAGTTTCTTGCTATATATTAGCAGGCGAGGAGGCAAGAAGGTTTCAGGAAAGCAGCATATGTATAAATTAGAGTTCACCAAGCCTAGCTCATGCACCGTTAGCTCGTGCTGCTGAACTACACTACTGTTAGGTCACTTCCACATCCTTCCAATCTGAAAACACTGTGCTTCAAGAGGTACTTATTGCTGAACAGCCCAATAATTCTGCTTGTGTTAACAAGGCTCTTTTTTGCTGCCTATGTAAGCAGATAATAATTTTCTCAAAGACAACTTTCCATTTTCCTCCTAAAAAAAAGACAAAATAACAAAAAAGCAAAAAGTCACATACTGATCAATGACTAATAACAGTGATACTTCATTATATTGTCTGAGCTTAACTACATTTTTGACCCAGAATCATATATTTATATCTAGTGCTCCAGTAACTTGTTATTCCTTTCTCCTAAAAAATACCACACCCCAACTAGTCTATTTTCATATTTTTGCAATGAACTCTGCTTCCATAACAGTTTATAAATTAACACATTCATCTTTACACACCTTTGTTAACACTCACCACCGTGTTTCACACTAGAAATAGCAATATCACCACTCAAACACCTCATAGGGCTAAAGTATGTGTACAGTGAGGTTCATAAAAACACTAGGGCTTGTATTAACACATTCAACAATCTTTCTTTTATAGTTTGTGAAACACTGTGTCCTTTACTTACAAGTACATACATTTGGAACACTTCATTTTTCAACACAACCTGCAATACTTGCTGATATCTCTCTACATTCTAATATCTACCTCTGAACAGCTATATTAAGAGATCTATACCTCCTAAATATCGTTTCACTCTGTTAACATGGTGTCGATTAAGTTTACCTACATTAGTACAATTTTACAGCAAAGCTTATAAATTTGATTATTAAATACCTCAACTTGAAGTTCTTTCTTAAATGCAGATGAAAACACTAGTCTCTTCAATCTCCATATAAATTCACTTCTGCTGAGCACAACTGAAACAGCCTTCCTTCTCCTACCAAGCACCAGGGATAAATTGAGCTATCTCTGGTTCTGCATCCAATCACATCACAGCATTTCTTGAACCATGTAATAAGAATGGTAGCTATTGGTTGAACCCAGGCCTTTTTAAAAAAAATGTTATTCTCCCGAGATTCTTGCGGATCATAAGACACCTCGGGCAGGCCCAGTAATTTTCCATGAGAGTCTTGCGAATGTCTCACAGGATCGTGCAAGCCTTTTGTGGCAAGCCTCACTCCCTGAAGCTTGCACGTACTCTTGCAAGACTCTTGTGGGATTGCAACGTACTTGTACGGAAATAGTAGTACCTGGGAGGGTCTAGCCTCTCCACTGAGACCCCTTTCTTGGATAATGGGTCCACTGAGACCTGTCTCTTGGATGACGAGAGTGCATAGTAGGGTGTGTGGAGGGAACTTGCCTCTCCAATAAAACCTCTCTGTCAGATCACAGATATGCATAGTAGGGTGTGTGGTGGGACTGATCTAACTGCTGAGACCTCTCTCTATTAATAATGGGTGTGCGTAGTCGGGTGCAGTGAGGAACTGGCCTCTCCATTCAGACCTCCCTCTCAGATGACGTGTGTGCGTAGTAGGTTGTGTGGAGGGACTGGCCTCTCTCTGTAATGAAAGGTGTGCGTAGAAGAGTGTTGGAGGGGACTGCCCTATCCTTTTAGCCCTCTCTCTCAGATGACAGATGTGTGAAGTAGTGTGTGTGGAGGGACTGACCTCTCTGCTGAGTTCAGAATGCGCCACTGGGCCTCGTTTTAACACAAAAATTGATGAGGCACTACCACATACACTGCTGCAGAAGTTTTTTTTCAAATTTGGTAAAATCACTGGTATCAACACCATGATTTTTCAGAAGCCTTTTGCTTTACTACTACATTAAAAAAATGTTATTGCTGCATCATGTCCGTTAAGCTAGATGGAGCAGGAAAGTTTGTTGTTCTAAAAATTACAGTGTAGTTTTTAAAAGTTTGGGAAGCAACATTCTAGGGGCAAAAAGGCTTAGCAGCTACGGAGTATTTGCCTTTGACAACTGGAAATGTTTCCATTGAAGTTTTCATTTAAGGACCTCCTTCTGAATGAAAATGTAACAGCTCAATAACAGCACAACACATATACAATAGAGCATAATAGGAGAGCACAACTCAGCGCAACCAATATAAAATCACAAAGCAACATAAAGCACACAAAAATGCAACACATCACAATAATAGAGATCACAACAGCCCAACACAACAACCCAATTGTATTATTGTTTACTTGTGCTCTGTGCTGTATTGTTTGTGTATCATCCTCCCCACCCTCAGAGCAGGTAAATGATTACACCACACACAGAGCTTGGGATTACACGTCTTTATTCCTCAGCGTGTAATCGTTAACTGAACATTCTACATCATGAATTCTATCAACCGCACCCAAACACTTAAGTCACTGTTCTATGGAGTCCGTCAGGAACCAAAAGGGTCCCGTCATCTCTAACTCACAAGACACTACATTTCCCCCTTTATTAAATAAAAAGTACAAATAATACATATATACATCATAACTCTTCAATAAGTCGTTTTGGTGCTCAAATCAATTGCCCAGATCTTGTCATGTGAGGCTGCGGAAATAAGTATCCATGACTGGCACTGGTGCAGTCGTTGGGCTCTCAGGATTCTCAGATGGGAAAAGTCTCACTTCTCACATCTGGAGTTGGCGAATGTCAAGGCAGGTGCTTGAAATGTGAAGAATATCACGTAATGGACTTTCCAGGACCGTGAGCAGTCACCTTGTGTCCTTTACTAGTCGCAACCTTCAATGGGCCAGCATCAAAAGGAGAATCAGAATTGCGTTTTTGTTTCTGTCTGACAAGGACTCAGTCTCCTTCTGTAAAGTCAGTGTTCCTCGCACACCAGCATTTGTTTGCATAGGTCTACATTTTGAGTTTGTGAAATGAATCTGTTTGACGAAGTTCAACATCATCCATCAATCTTTTAGCCGTCCATTATGGCAACTTGGTCTTCGTGGCTCTCCCAAACATCAGGGTTGCAGGACTGTCCCCTGTAGTTGGATGGGGAGTCGACTGGTATACACGAAGAGCAGAATAAAGAGCTGATTTGATTTCAAGCTTTTCCAGTGCAGCACGCCAAACAGTTTTTTTAGGATGCTTACAAAATGCTCAACAATGCTGTTTGCTTGTGGCCAAAGATGTGTGCTTTTCTGATGCTTAACATTCAAATGAGCTTTGAATTCTCGACTCTTGAAAGGTAAGTCATTGTCTGACTTCAGAACTGAAGGAACGCCCTATGTTGCAAAAATACCATCTAGCCTCTCGATTACTTTTTCCTGAGTTATTGACGAGAAGTCAATCCAGGGGAAAACAGATGACGACCATTAAATGGTGCCCATTATCAAGGGACCCAAAGAAGTCAGAAGCGATTTTTTCCCACACATATTTTGGAAGATCAGACATGTTTAATTGATGTTGGGTTGTTTTGGGAGATAAACTGTTGCACAAATGACATGCCTTTAATTCCCTTTCGACTCTTTCATCAAGATGAGGAAACCAACCTCGTTCTCGGAGAGCTCGTTTAGTGGCGACAATTCCACGATGTCTCTCATGTGCCACTTCAATGACTTTCTGTCTCAGACTCACCGGTATGACAATTCTCGAACCTCGTAAGATGATACCTTCTTGTGCAATGAAAAGTTCATCTTTCACATTTTTGAACTTCTGATATTCCATGTCATTTGTAAGAGATCAAGTGTTCTGTTTTCAGGATTGATATGCAATATTGTCTTTGAGTATTAGCATATCACTGTCTGTGCTTGTGGCAAAAATGATTTGTTCCACTAATATAACAGCAGGTGTACTGGACTTTACGATGAAGTTGATGTAGGCTTCAGCCGTTTTAGAAGTTGTACTGTAACATAGTACTGTCACTCGTGAAAAGCAGTCAGCAGGGTTTTGATTTTTCCCTGGCTGGTGCACAATAGTGTAGTCATATTCCTGCAGTCGCAACTCCTACCTTTCAATGCGAGGGGGCATCTTGGCTTTAGGATTACCAACAATGGAAAGCAGTGCTTGATGATCTGTGACAAGACTGAAATTCTTTCCATATCGAAACGCATGAAAATATTCACAAGACCACACCACAGCTAGGCTTTCTTTTTCAGGTTGTGAATAAGCACGTTCAGTTTGTGGCAAACTTCTGCTAGTATAAGCTACAATATGCCTTCAAGCATTTGGATGTCCACTGTGTTAGGCAAGAACTGCGCTCAGCCCTACCAGGCCTGCGTCAACAACAACTATGGTATGTAGCTTTGGATCTAAGTAGGCGATTTCAGTGATATTCCCAATTGCATGTTTGATTTTCTTGAAGCTTTGGTCACATTCATGTGACCATTGAAATCAAGCATTTCGTTTTGTTAAGTCTCTTAATGGGGCACTTACTGTGGCAAAATCACAGATGTACCTAGAACAGTAGCTGGCCATGCCAAGAAAAGAGCGTAACATGGTAACATCTTGAAGGGGACAGGTGGCTGAAAAAGCCTGTAATTTAGTCGGATCAGGAGTCATTCCCCCATCAGAGAAAATATGACCAAAGAATTTGAGTTTTGTTTTGTGGAACTCACACTTCTTGGCATTCAAAGTGAGACCTGCATCAGCAAGTAAACAGCACACTTGTGTAAGAGCTTTATCATGTTCCTTTCATGTGACCCCAAATACCAATGTATAATCACTGTAATTGAAAGCATATGTTTCGGGCTATATTATGCGATGAATTACATCATGAAAGAGTTCTGCAGCTAATTACACACTACTACGTAATCTTTTACATCTGAAAACCCAATATAGGTAGAAAAGGTAGTAATGTACCTGCAATTTTCTTCTAATTCCAACTGATGATATCCTTTGTTCAAATCAAGGCAAGACTTTGGTACCATTCAGCTGTGTTATCATATCAGCAATGTATGGACCTGGATATCAACACCGGTGCCTACAGCTCCTTCACTGTCCTTTTAGAGTGAAAGCCATGGTTTTGGACCAGTAGATCACTCAATTATATCATGCTTCAGTAAGGTCTAAAGCTCTTTTTCAACAGCTTCCTGTAAATGAAATGCAATTTGACGATGCCGCTGAGCAACAGGATGAATGTCCTCATTAATATGTAGTTGCACTTTCATTGTCTTAAGTTTTCCTAGTTCATGAAACAACGATGAAAACTGGCTCACTATTTCGTGATGGGCATTTTTGTTGTAATTTACAGATATCAGTCCCATTTCAGCAGCAGTACTGAAACTGAGTAAACAGGCACTTGACGAAGTACCTTGAAGTATGTGAATTGGTGCTTGTACTTTTGTCTTTATGTGCTTCATGGATGCCACAAATGAACCTTGACTTTTTAACGGCATCAATGCAGCCCATGTATACACTTTAGTCTTCGACAAGCCAGGGCACTGGAGACAGTGCATGGCACTTCTCCTCAGGCATAATGTTTATCGTCGCACCACCGTCTACATAAAAGGTATAGAACAGCCATTCACCTTTAGTGTGATTTTAGGACAATGTCTAAATGAATTTCATGACTTCACTTGTTGATCTCTCTTCAACTCTCGCATTCTTCCTTGCATGCGGCCAATCTGACATGCGCACGTTAACATCAACATCGAACATCCATCCATCTTCTTCACTGTCGCTTGACAATGACATTTAAGAACTTTTGAACGAAGATTTAGACGACGATTGACTTCGTTTAGTTTTCATTTGCCTCAACTGATATGGCCACTTGGCTTCGCGAGCGTCAGTAGAACATTACTTCTGGAACATTCGGGCATCCATTTTGTTTTCTCGACATGGCGCACTTAGTTTTTCCTTTGCTTTGCAAACCGTCACAAAATGGTTCTCTTTCCTGCAGCCCTTGCATACTTGTCCAATGGCAGGACATTTGCCTTCATGTGGAAAAGAAAAGCCTCATCTCAAGCACAATTTCTTTTTCTTTGGAGACATCACTTTGTGCCCCTCAGCCTTGTGTCTCTGCTTACTTTTCACATTCAAGGGTGACTCACGCTGAGCTCCTCTGGCCTCCATGTCAGTAGCATCTCAGTCTGCACGTTCTTCGGCTCTTGCAGCCATGAATACTCACTCCAGGCTGAGCGTTTCTCTCAGCATTCGTCGTTTGAATGAATCGGAAAGGCAACCATCTATAACTCTAAGACGTATGACTTCTTCATCATTAAATTAATTGAACTTACAATGTTTGATGAGCGTATCAAGTCTTTCGACAAACTTGTCGATTGTTTCACCAGCTTTCTGCCTATCTTTGTTGAAAATGTATCTTTCATAATCGACATTCGGCATTGAATTAAACTTTATTTTTAGCGCCTCTTTAATTTGACGATATGAGACTTCATCAGCGTGTGGTATTTTCTTTATTACTTCATTTACTCCTTCACCTGCAAGATTCTTGCGATATTTGATGATCTTTTTTTTATCTGTTTCTTCCAATGCATCCATAAAATCATTAACAGTTTCGATCCAGGCAGTCAGTCTGGGGCCAATATTCCCTCTGGTGCCAATATTCTGCTTTTTGGCAGAATCGAATGGAAGCGGTGGTTTCAGGAAAGTAGCGGCGTTATAACCAGTTGTGGAACTTACTGACGGTGAGAGTATATGCCGTTTGGACAGCGCTTGATAAGCAATCACTTCAGTACGTTCTGGAAGTACTGGCTCAGTACTGGAACTCGGGTCATCTAGCCCACTCAGCGGACACTCAGCACCTTCTTCCTCTTTTACAGTAAGTACTTGTTTTGTCTCTTGCATGTGTTTGTCACCATGTTCAGTCTTCTACATTATATCTGGCTATTTCTTTTCTAGCGCTCCCTTGTTCCTTTCTATCGCTGCCTTTAGCACTTCTCTGTACCAGGCTGTTTCCGCCTTTAGCGATATCGTTCCATATGGCTCTGTGTTGCATTGTGGCACCGCTTTCACAGCCTCACCAGCAGGTTCCTGGCTGATAATACACAAATTTCTTTGTAAGGCTCTCGTCTTCTTCTAAAGCTTTGCACTGACTGGAGTGGTGCTTTGATTGCACATTCGCCAACCGTCGATCTTCACTTTGACTGAGGTGCGTTTTTGGCACGCACAAACAGTTTGCTGGACTACGGCGAACTCTCTGGGAGAGCACTGTTGGTTCTTTGGGTTACGTATCCCATCCTTGTCACCAGTTGTAGCATCCTTCCCAGCCTTGGAGCATGTAAATGACACACACAGAGATTGGTATTACACGCCTTTCTTCCTCCGCGTGTAACTGTTAACTGAACATTCTACATCATTCATGAATTCTATCAACCACACCCCAGCGCCTACATCACGGTTCTATGGAGCCCAGGCACGCAACACCCATTGTGCAGAATGGGCTTCAGCCCCCCGTCAGCTGCCGTCGGCTGGGCTGCCCGGGCTGGAGTTGGTGCCTGCCAGCCTGACCTTCAAGTAGGGTGACCAACCGTCCGCAAATTTCACAGACCGTCCCTGATTTGGATCTCACGTCCGTTGTCCGTGATGATCCCATTTACGCACGCCTTTTGTCCATAATATTGGGCATTTTTGAGAAGCCTCAACTCCCTGATGGGGCCGCCTCGCACTCTTCCTCTGAGCACAAGAGCAGACCCCCCCATTGTCATTCTGTCTGCCAGCTGATTGTCACATACAAAGTGACAATGGGCCAGTCTGGGCTGTTAAAGTATGTGGTGGGCCTCCTCCAGCCTCGGTCTATGGCAAGGCATTCTGTTTTAACATACATAAAGAAAAATGTTGCACCTCACGAAATGAAAGAAATGTACAGAATCCTTTTCATGTATAGAACCCAGCAAAAGAAGTTAAAAAGAAGGGGTTATGGGTCTTTCACAGTCGCATCATTTTAGAACTGAAGCATTTTCAATATTATTTACAACAAAGCCATAGTTGCTGCTTTTTTTATTTTATGCAACTAACAACCATTGACAAAGCCAATAGTCCTGGCTTGTTGTAGGTGTGATGTATTATATATCTGGATGCAATAACAGAAGTAGCAGAATACCAGTCGGGCAGCACACTATGCTAATCACAGATTTTTACCTACCCTGTTTTAAGCCACGCCCTTTGGAGAGACCCCCAAGTTTTTTCAACCCACTTAAAGACCTGGAAACAACACCATGTCACAGTCACCTCAGGTCCCGGCACTGGGCATCATGCATGACTCATGACTTCCAAGTTTTCAGATTGCCTATGTGCAGGGGCATAAAGAGCCCCCCCGCCCCAGCCTTGTTTTGGGAACAACAGCAAGGGTGAAGTTCTTGATGGGCCTCTTCTGTCTGCAACTCTGCTCATAATTAATTTGAAAAGGTGTGTGAGTAAGTAAGTGAAGGAATAGGTAAATGGCTGGATGGATTAGTGAAGGGATGAATGGATGAGTGAAAGGGTGAAAGGATGGATAATGAGAGAAAGGATGGATGGATGAGTGAGTGGAAGGATGCAAGAGAGAAAGGGTAAATAAATAGATATATGGGTGGAATGGTGGATGTATGGGTATAAGGGTGGATGGATGGGCAAATGGGTGAATGGATGGGTAAAAGGGTGGATGGATGGGTAACAGGGTGGATGGATGAATGAAAGGATGGATAGATGAGTGAAAGGGTGGATGATGGGCGAATGAATGGGCGGGTGGATGAGTGAAATGATGGATGGATTGATGAATTGATAAGTGAAAGGGTGAATGGATGAATGGATGGATGGATGAGTGAGAGGGTGGATGTATGGATGGATGAGTGAGTGAGTGAAAGGGAGAGTAGATGGGCAAAAGGATGGATGGATGGATGAGTGAAAGGGTGGATGGATGAGAGAAAGGATGGATGGATGGGTGAGTGATAGGGTCAATGGATGGATTCATGAGTGGGTGAGTGGATGGATGGATTGTTGGGTGGATGGATGGGTGAAAGGATGGCTAAGTGAAAGGGGGATGGAGAAAGGGAGGATAGATGGATGAGTGAAAGTATGGATGGATGATTGACAGGATGGATGGGCGAATGGGTGTATGAATGAGTGAAAAGAAGGCTGTAAGGATGGATGAGTGAAAGAATGCATAGATGAGTGAAAGGGAGGGTGAAGAGCTGGAAGAAAGGATGGATGGATGAGTGAAGTGGTGAGTCGATGGACGAATGGACGGATGAGTGACTGGGTGAATGTATGGATGGATTAGTAAGTTAAAGGATGGCTGGATGGGTGAGAGGGTAAATGGTTGGATGGATGAGTGAATGGACGGATGGGTGAAAGGATGGATGGATGATGGATGAATGAGTGAAAGGGTGGATGCAGGGATGGAGGGATGGATGAGAGAAATAATAGATGGGAGGATAGATGATGGATAGGTTTGGAAATGGTTGAATAGGTTTGGCTATGGATGGGTACACAGATGGAAGGACAGAATGAATGGTGAAAGACTGAATAATGGATGAAAGAATGAATGGATGCCACACCCCCAGGTGACTCAAATCGACACATGACATCAGGCAGCAAGAGCGGAACTCGGGCTTGAAATGCTCCTTCTGCCTGCGAAAAAGCAGAAACAAATTCCTTGTACGGCGACGTGGTACCAAAAGAGACGTTCCACTGTTGTGCCACTATGCGGCACTGCTCTCATGTCACCGGGAAACAGCGCCAGTAGCTCCTACCTGCCCCGAGGCCATGAGAGATACATGAGGGCACAGCTCTGTGCAGCCCTTCTGCAGGGATAGGCGGGCAAGACAACATAACCTGCACTTGCAGACAACAGCACCGACTTGACTCGAGTCACTTCCACCACAAATGTTTTTTTCTTTTAAAATTTTGCACCCCTAAGAATATTGCGCCCGGGGCAAGCACCCCTGTGGCCCCGCCCACCCTACGCCACTGCCTACCAGTATTGATGACATCTGACTCTTACACCTTTTAGCCCTCAATGTCTTAAGAACATTTCCTATACATTAACTTTCACATTTATGAGTCATTGTCTCTATATAATATGTATGTGATGTAACGCACTCCAACATCCTGCCGTACATACTTCAGATGAGTGGCTCTCATTTCGATTTAGATGCCACGCAAAGCCACCTTGTATGGCTTTGAGTGGTCTCATAAATCATGACTAAGGGGATTCAGTGCAAATCGCTGCTTCACCTTACTCTGCGCCCCAGAGGCATTCCATGGACGTTGCAGTGGGTTTTCCCACGCAACACCAATGGAGTTTGACGCTGCCCTCGATTTACAAAGTCATGTAAACCCGGGGAAGCACCAAATCCGTACGCTTCACACGATGACGCGTAACGAGTAGAAATATGTTCATTTCTCTTCATTGTTTCCTCTTTCTATGTGTGTTGCATTCTGTAGCACACATAGAAAAAGGAAAACACCTATTCACCTATTAGCATTGTTTTTGTGCAGGTGATGGAGCAAGGTCTCGTAAGAAAGAGACTTGCTCGGAGGCAATCCGCTCGTTTAACTCATTAACAAGATTATTAATTATGTTTGGTGAATAATTAATACACACCACATGAACACGCGGGTTAGTGAAGCTTGCTTATGGGTGTATTAATGCGGATAACAATGAAAATGGACTAATACCGCTTTAAACGGGGAAACTGTTGTGCGCATGCATCAACTGCATCTACGCAGTATGATGAGGTAACGCTTGGAGGGAAATTCTAGCGCATGAGCAGAAGACACTAAAATGGAGTCTTGAAGACTCGCGTGCATGGCATCTGCTTAGCTGAAACTAAAACAAGCTATTTTACTAATGCTAATGCGGGAAAAGTATTAATAAGAAAAGGAGAATAGAGTAGAGGTGGGAGGTATACAGTGTGACCATTTATTTGTGAAATTAATATTTGTCTTTCTGACTTTATTATTAGTGCGTATTTGGGCCTCTCACACATAACTGAATTAAGCAGAGTGATGAAACGACTGCGCATGTCCACTGAAAGTTAACCCGGAATGATGACATGGAGGTTGAACGGGACCCAAGTTCGCAAATGACATACCCTGAGAACGGATGGTGAAAAGTTCAACGATGAAGACTCTTATTCATAATGTTATAATAATGTTGCAAGTAAAATGTGAAACCCGTATGAGAACCCAATACATGAATAAAAATTAAGGGGATGGGTTTGCGAACAATAGTTGAACTGATTTAAATGACATGTAAGCATGGTGTGATGGAGCTTCCCCCTTGCCTGACCAATTATATTTCGTATTTTTATGACATTGAAACTTTAGTGGGCGGAA
Source organism: Calotriton arnoldi (assembly GCA_963921515.1). Lineage (NCBI taxonomy): Eukaryota > Metazoa > Chordata > Amphibia > Caudata > Salamandridae > Calotriton > Calotriton arnoldi. The sequence continues at coordinate 651,398 of CAWUFW010000189.1, forward strand.
CATGAAGAAACAAAGGTATAATTAAGGTAGCTTTAGCTAGTTAGTAGAGAAGTCGGGGTCGAAGAGGAAGGTCCAGATGCTGTGAGTCGGAGATGCTGTTGCTGGGAGGGATGCTGTAAGATGCTGATGAAGAATCGAATGCAGAACCTGAAGCAGAACTTTCTATCCTAACTTAATTGGGTTAGATCAGAAGATCGCTGAAGAATCTCGAGGAGGAAGAGAGTGTCAGAGAGGGGTGCGGCGCAATCGTCGGTATTCTAGAGAGGTCAACTATCCTGTCCTGAATTCTGTCCTGAAGTCTTTGTCTCCTGACCTATCCTGGGGGACCCTTACCAGCCCTTTGGCTAGGGGGTTGGTCTTTCACACCATTCTTGATAACTATAATTTCACGTTATTTGCAAATGTTCTTTTCTCTCTGTCCTCTCCCTTTCTGAGCATTAATTATTGTATGAGTCCGAAGTATATGCTTGATGTTTTATCAATTGAATTTTCTCTCCTAAGAATGATGGTGACTGCACTGTATTTTTGAAATGGTTCACATGCATTTAATTTAGATAAAGATTTTAAACCTTCCTGATAATCAGATAAAAGAGCAGAGTCAGAATGATCAAGCGGCGAATGGTGGTAAAGTAAGAGGACGAATGAATAGAGAGGAAGCGAAGAAAAGTTTCCTTGTCATGCATGCGGAAAGCTTGGACATTGGAAGAACGAGTGTAAGAATATTCAGAATAATAATTGGCCAAACCAAAATTTAATTCCACAGATGCAGAATGAAGTACTTACGAATCAGCCGCAGCAGGTAGTTACTCCACAGTATCAGGTGCCACCAGCTCCTATGCCAAACTTTGTGAACTCTCAAAAGTACAGTGCGAGCACCGGATTTCACGGAGAAAGTGGTAAGAATAACAGAGTGGTTACACAGTATTTTTTGCAGAATGATGAAGAAAATTCGGACTACATGCAATGACGGTGCCTGAGTGGGAGGAAGAGGAGTGCGTGCTTGGCGCATCCTTGCCGGTAGATCAGACAGGTCCATTTATTGATGGGAAAGTGGAAGGTAATGATATCACTTTTCTATTGGATACGGGTGCTACCCGGTCTACTGTGAGAACAGCAGACATCCCAAACCTACCCTTCTGGGGAAAATCTATCCAAGTTGTAGGAGTGTCAAATCAACAGATTAGAACCCCAATCACAAAACCAATGGAGGTACATATCGGAAATTTTAAAGATATGCATCGGTTTGTAGTTTGCGATTCCAGTCCAGTAAATCTGTTGGGAAGAGATCTTGTGCAAAATGAACTCCACGATTTACTGTACACCAGATGGTGTCGCTTTCCAAACTCCTGATGAAGATGTTATATACAAAATTATGCTAGCTAAGCAAGGTACAGAAGTAGACGAGATGTTTTCATTGATAACTGAGAGTGAATTGCCGGAAGAGTTGAGAACCACAGTGAATCCAGAAGTGTGGGATTTTACAGGAAAAGATATCGGGTTGATGTCAAATGTAGATCCAGTTAAAGTGACGGTGAAAGAAGGTGCAGTTTATCCAAACACATGACAGTACAAAATGAGTCCAGAAGTGAAAGCAGGAATTGCTCCAGAAATTCACCGAATGATTAAACAAGGCATTTTAAAAAGAGATAATGGGTAGTCCTTGTAATTCACCAATAATGGGACTTAAAAAGCCTAGCGGAAAATACAGGATAGTGCAAGATTTGAGAAAGATCAACAAAATTGTAGTGCCTTGTTGCCCAGTAGTACCAAATCCAGCAGTGATCCTTTATCAGATACCCTGGAATGCAGGCTGGTTTACAGTAATTGATTTGTGCCAAGCATTCTTTTCTATTCCTTTGCACCCAGACAACCAGTATCTCTTCACCTTCCGGTTTGAGGCATGGTGCCGAGTTCCTCAAGGGTACACAGAGAGTCCCTCAATTTTCAATCAGATACTGAAAAAGTGTCTGGAGTCATTGGTTATGCCCGGGAAATCAATTCTGGTTCAGTACATTGATGACCTATTGGTGGCAACAAAAACACGAGAAGATTGTGCCACTGACACAATTGCATTACTGAACCATTTGGCCGAAGGAGGACACAAGGTGTCTCCAGAAAAATTGCAGTTTTGTCAACAAGAAGTTAGATATTTAGGGCATAAAATAGAAAGAGGAGTTAGAAAAGTGACACCGGAAAGAATAAAAATAATCAAAGAAATGCAGCTACCTCAGACACAGAAGGAGATGAGAATGTTTCTGGGAGTGGTTGGGTACTGTAGGCAGTGGATAAATAGCTTCTCCATGCTAGCAAAGCCATTGATACAATTAACTCTGAAAAGAGCGAAAGATCCAATTGATTGGAATGATGAATGTTTGGAAGCCTTTGTGAAACTACGAAACTGTTTATGTGAGGCCCCTGCTTTGGGCATGCCTGATTATTCAAAAGAATTTGCGCTGTTTTGTTGTGAGAGAGAAAATTGTGCACTTTCAGTTTTAACACAGAGACATGGACTGAGCCGACGTCCAGTGGCGTATTTCTCTGCCACCTTGGATCTAGTGGCCTCAGCCTTACCTGGCTGCTTAAAAGCAGTAGCTGCTACCTGTATGAGTCTGGAGCAAAGTGAGACAATAGTGATGGGGCATCCCATAAAAGTCTACGTTCCACACTAAGTTGAGATTCTTTTGACAAGAACGCAAACACAACATCTCACTCCTAGTCGGCTGACTAAGTATGAAAGAGTGATTTTGGGAGCAGAAAATGTGACAGTGATAAGATGTACAATAATGAATCCTGCCACATTATTACCAGATCCATGTTGTGAAGAAGTGAAAGATGAGATTGATCATGATTGTCTGGATGTGACTGAATTGTGTACTAAGCCCCGCCCAGACATAAAGGAAACACCATTGAAGGAATCTGATCATGAATTGTTCGTGGATGGGTCATGTCTAAGAACAGAAGGAGGAGGATTAAGTGCTGCATATGCTGTATGTAAAATAACAGGGGTAGTTGAAGCATCCTGTTTACCGGGAGTCAAGTCTGCACAAGTAGCCAAATTGGTGGCTTTAACAAAGGCAAAGGAAAAAAAAGGAAAAATTGGAGAATAACCGTAGTTACGGACAATCAATATGGTTTCGGGGTTGTGCATGATTTTGGCCAACTCTGGATGCAGAGGGGATTTCTGACTTCTTCAGGGTCTCCTATCAGAAATAGTAAAAATGTTAAGGATATGTTGGAAGCATTACAATTGCCAAAAGAAGTAGCAGTTGTTAAATGCGCTGCACATCAGTCAGGAAATGACTATGTGACAGCCGGTAATAGATATGCAGACCAAATTGCTCGATACTGTGCAAGAAATACAATGTCAATTAACAGAAAAATTGAAACGGGTGAAACCAGCTGCCAACTTAGGTTTTTTTCAGTTCCAGAAACATGGGATGAGGTCAGACAGTTACAAGAAGAAGTTGAGGAAAAAGAAAAGGAGATCTGGATAAAATCAAGTTGTACAAAAAGGACAGAAGATGAAGTATGGGTGTACTTAGATGGCAGACCAGTCATGCCAGATTGTCTACTCTCTCAAATGGCAAGAGTATACCATGGGACAACACACATTGGCAGGGATTCAATGATCAGATTATTCAGACAGAGTTGGTACAATCCGAAGTTTAGGGTAGTCGCAGAGAGCCTTTGCCAAAGATGCTTAATCTGTCAGCAGCAGAACCCAGGCAGGAAGACAGTGGTTAGTTGGGTAAAGATTGGAAAGGCAGAAGGACCCTTCACCAGATTGCAGTCTGTGATCATTTACTTCAAACAAAAGAATAGTTAAGGGTTAAGTTAATTATCACCATCAACTAGTTCAACTAATGGTCCATCGACCAGAGTAAAGAACTTTTTGATCAGTGAAAGGTTAGTTAGGAAAATTAAATAACTAATCCTGAATATTGTGAAGTATAAATATAAAACTTTGACACTCCAGCGGTTTACTCAATGTGTGTGTTTTATGGGCCCTGGTGAGTATATGGTAGTGGAGTATCTGTTGTTGGTATACCGCTGGATCACAGGGAGGTGCCCCTTCCTGCACAAAAACAATCCTGCAAGCAACGGAGGCACCCTTGCACCATGTTGCAAGGGTGCCTGCATTGGCGCTAGGCTGCAGGAACGGCACCAGCACAGGGCGAAAGGACAGGAATGCACCCTATTGCAAAAATATGATGCATTCCTGCCCTTTCACTTTGGCATAGGGCAGCACAGCAAGGTGTCTTGTTGCACTGCCCTATGCCAAAATCCCATAAATAAGCCACCAAGATCAAGACAGTTGTCATGTGCACCCTAAATGTGGCCTAGATTCTTATTATACATGTAGAAGCATTATCGACTATTAAATCAAATGCAAGACGTTTTTATACAGTGCTCGCGTATTTCACGGTGCTGCTATGTGCAATAATAAAAGAAGGTATGGTGAAATTAAATATCGCCTAGGTTCACACCATTTAATCAAGCAAGGAAGCTGGGATTAAACACAGTTTTTCTGGTTTCTCATTGTGAATTTCAGACACTAGATGGCTATTACTTTCTCCTGTTTTACATCACAGGTCAATGCTTTGTTTTTAATTCTTGCTGCATGAGGTTAGAGTGTGAGTGGCAGTGAAAAGCCTCAAGCAAACTTGGCTCTTTTTGGTCTTAAGGGTCTGAGAGGACCTCAATAGGAGCCAGAGCAAGGCATCTGTCTCGAGCCTGGCTTGAACCTTCAATCTCTGAACCAACTCTAAAGCCCGCAGGACATGGATTTGAATTTGAATTCCAACAAAGGAATCTTATTTTCATCCTTCTGGTATCGATAAAATAGCTAACCCATTCCTGCAAAACTATAAAATATCCTGTAGCCTGTGTAATGTAGAACACAACTTTATATATTTAACTTAAACAGTTTTTAAGCAATGCTAAGTTTACAGTGTGTTGTATACTAGAACCCCTATAAATAAAAGTCTCAAAAGTAGAGAAGGGCATCAGTTATGTTGCTTTTTTTAAATCACAGCACTTGCAGATATCTTAATTATGTTGAGTGCTGTGGAGTAATTGTTAGTCATTAAAGAATTAGGTACAGCTTTAAAAGCACCATCAATGATGCTTTTCAAAAACGTTTGAGATATATTTTTTAAGTGTTGTACTTTGTAGTGCCCACCTTTGTACCATGCTTAAAACTGTGTGTTATATGAACTTAAGTAGTTAAAGCCACCAATTATGTTTGGCCTAGTTAATTTCCAAATGTATTTTAGCTCCTGGTACAGTATATATCCACATCGCAAGCCCCACAACCACAACATTTTTCCCAGGTAAACTTTAACAGGTTTCCCTTGCCAAAATGTACCTGGGGAAAACTTTGCTGGGGGATAAGTGCCTTGTAAATAACAGAGCATGCAGGTTTTGGTGCAGAGAACACTAAAATCTGTATCTTATGTCCCATTTTCAGGCAAAACTCACAATTGATGCTATTTATCACACTGGATAAATTGAGACCCCCTCTTAGTAACTAACTTAACATATGCAATAGATATCACACTCTCCTCCAAGGCATTTGTAATCAGGGCATAAGTAGAATTACGTAGTTCACAGTACATCATTGTGCAGTCCTAATGAGCATAATTTTCAATGCATTTTAGGAAAAGATATATGCATGTAATATTGTTAGATACACGTAAGCTTGGAATGGAGCCAAGAAGAGTGAGAGATGCAAATACCTACCACCAGTACATAGGTGACTTACTCAACTTTGTGGGGTTGTTAGGATTTGGGACTGCTTTGCAGTAGGGGTTTCAACTTTTACGGAATAGCCTGGTCTTTACTGCATCCCCGAATCTGAGGTGGTTTTAGATGTTTCTTATCTTTGCAGAGAGTGAGTTTTAAAATGTTGCTTTGTGGACAGAGAAGGAAGTTTCATCAGTGTGTAGCTTCCTGAAGGAAATCAATGAGGGCTGGGATGCCAGTTTTGAGGCCAGAGTTCTAGTCTGTGTGTATCAGTGAAGCTTTGTTTAGATTCCCCTGTTGGTAATGAAAAGTGATTTGAAAGAGGAACATCTGACCAAGTGTTTTGAGAGCAGGAGATACTAGGGCAGGCCAAAAAGAACCCCTTGGAAGCAGGAGCTGTCCACCTTCTACATAGGGCCTCAAGGCAGACCTCTCATGATATTCGCTATAATAGTTACATTTAACTGAGGAGACAGCAGGAGGGAATGTGGAAGGGAGCGATGACTTCTTTGAGGACAGAGGCCAGCATGGTTTTCTTGTCTTCTGCAATAGTTTATAGGGCAGAAGGCTATGTTAGCAGGAGGGGCAGTGCTTAAAATGCATAATACTTTGTGAAGGTATTTTCTGTCTCTGCAGTAATTGCTTCCTGCTCAGATGAGCCAATATGTTAACTCAAATGAGGTAGGGATTAGGTTTGCAGAGCCTAGTGATTGTGCCTAATTTCCTGTCTGCCACAACAAAACAGAGCCTAGTTTGTCTGCTGTCCAGTCTGTTTCTCATACTATGAAAGATGTTTGGAATGGTGCACCAGTGACGTTTTGCTTGTCCAAAGTTATAAAGATAATGAGTCCAGCAATATGTTAATTTTTGTCCTCAGCTTTATTGAGTCAATTCAAGATAAATAGTATCATCCAGCCAACGCGTTTCGTTCAGATTGTTGCTTGAACTTCATCAGGGCTGTGAATAACACATACATAAATACATGAATATATACAAATAGCGGACACATATACACATAAAAACACAATTCACAAGAGATTTTAAATATCCGATCACAAAATCACATTACACATTGAACAAATCTCAAGGGAAAGTTTAAAAAGCACACATTAACAAACATGACTGGCACATTAGAAAAATTGCAAACTGGGACAGATATGTTGCAAAGGTGCATGACGAAAAAAATAATATATATAGACACACTGAGCCAAGAAACATAAAAGGAATGAGGAACAAAAAGGGAAACAATACAACAAGAAAAGGGGATGGGGGGGGGAATACATTGGGTAAATGGCCCAACCGTCCAGACCAGAGATGAACCGAGAACCCCCTGTGGGCTAAACTTTAGTGGTCAGTGCGCTCAGAATAAAACACATCAAACAAACAGCCAAGTGATTACATCAGACTGTTGTTTGCAAGAACATGCATCACAGAGCTTCAAACACCATAGCAAACAAAACCACTGGGAGCCCTGACATTGAAATCTCACGTCCGGCCCCCCATATGGTATCTAAATACGACAGGTAAGTACTTTGGAAAACAGAAGACAAGGGCCAAAACAGACGAGAGAGGGACACACAGACAATAAGAAGGGTAAGTAACCCACAAGAATCCAGCATGGTGATCAAGTGATGGTGAGGAGGGAGGTCTGAGTAAAAAATACCACATACCAATTGAGAATAACCGAAGAATAGGATATCCAATGGAGTCATAAGCATCTTAAAATAAAGGGCCTGGCACCTGTGTGGTAGTCTAGTACCTCAAACTAATCAATAAAACACATGGGTATTGAGATTTGATGGCCACATAGTAGGGCCGCGGGTATGATAGCCCGTGAAAAAACCTGCAGGAGGAATAAAAAGCGGTGTGTAATAGCGCCTTAAAAAGAGGGGAAAAAGCACATATCCTTAGCGAGGCATATCCCTAGCAAACTAGACCCAAGGAAAATTAAATAATGAAACAACAGACAAGGTCCCAAATCCCCTTCGCACATGTCAATAATGTGGTGCCCCACTAGTCATAGAAATGAGGAGCAAATCAGCCAAATGAGGCACAATCCCATGCTTCTGAAAAGGCACTTCGCTGTGACACGGACGTGATTTTTCAAACAAGATACATGGAGTAAATGATTTTTCAGAGCCCATGAACTATAAATTAGAAGAGAGACAGGACTTCTAACCGTTAACCCACAAACACGTCCCTTTCTGACTGTGGAGTCGGAAGGCCCATCTTCATCCAATTCCACACTGAATTCTCCAGTGTCCCTAGGGTGTCCCCCCTTTTTGGTCCTGATGAAGACCCTATTGTAAGGACTCCAATTGCCTACATTCATTCCCAGGGTCGAAACGTCGACGGCTTCACTATTTGTTTACCTTTGTGGACAACAGTGATTGATTCACTGTGTCCCCTCAATCTGTTTTTTACATTATGGTGTTGTAAATAGACTAAGCCTTTGATAAGGCTGGATTGGCTTTTTCATGATTTAGATGTTTATATTGTTCACTGCCCTCCTTCCTTCACTTACCCCCACATCTGCACATTGCTGCACTTACCCCTCCTTCCCTTTTGGGGCACCTCTTTACAATTGTGCTTAACGAATGTCACGTCTTGTGAACATGAGATTCCATGTTCCATATGAATAAAATATGGTTACCATGAAGAATATTGTTTGTAATTGCTTTAACAGGTGTTGTTGATGTGTACAATGTTTCCCTTTGTTTCAAATTTGTGTCCACTGGGGCCATTTTTCCTGTACCTTTCCTTACCCAGGTCCTAGTGACGTGTCTGGGACAACCCCTTTTTCTTGTAACCCCCGCTGAAAAGGCAGCAACATGATTGGAGTGGCATAATAATACTAATAAAGGCGGTAACCATAAATAAGGGCCTACACGTAAATTAAAGCCATCCATTAGTGTTGTGGGATTAATAAACTTGTACAGAACATGTGGACTGAGTAAAAACAAAAGTGCACACGCCCTACCAATATTGAAAAGAAAAGAAACTGGAGAAAGCACAATCACGTGTTGTATGTGAGCCATTGGTAGCTGGGTAAACCTGCACCCCAGTGCAAGCCCACCAAATTTGACAGTCCATCAACGCCGTCTACATTATAACGGCGACAAAACAGTAGCGTTCATGTGACCCCACATGTGCTCAAGGCATAACAACAAACTTCTTATAAGGTAGTCGCATGCTGTCACAATCACGTTAGTGAACGTATACCTCATTAGTATGTGTATCACCTCCCAAAAAAAAAAAAAAAAAAAAGAAGTAGTGTGAATGGTACCACACACATCATAGTTAGTGAATATAACGTAAAACTAGACTAATCACAAGTCTCATGATCAATATTAAACTAGCATGCATATCACCGCAAACGCGAGACAGAAAGAAACCTTCCATAGGTGCCGCCTAATAGAAACTGATCTAAGTTGCAGGTCTCAAGCGAGTAAATTATCCAAGCTAAGTAAACAACGAGCTCTGCATCACTCACCCAAAAGCACGGCCGCTCTGTATCACGGCATACGAGTCAGAAAGCAAGTGGCCCGATCCTATGCCTGCAGCTATATAGGCACCGAATGGAGGGAAGCTGCCGCTGATGGAAACGTCAGCCGACGTAACCGGCGCCACAGCGTGCGGACCACACCTCTCTAAAAATCAAAACAGGAAAACTTTATCGAAAGTTAAGGGCAAACGGAGTGCCCGTATTCATACAGGCCAAGGAGTGTGTCGCTGCAAGAGAACTAACTGTCAAGCGAGTGCGGGAAACAGAATATACAAACCATGTCGTAAGTCACGTCGTATGTGAGAATAATTAAAATTGGTCACCCAAGGGCGGGACCACAACTCTCTAGAAATCAAACAGGAAAACTTTATTGAAAGTTAAGGGTAGACAAAGTGCCCACATGCATACTGGCCAAAAACTATGTCATTGCATAAGTACTAACTGTCAAGCGAGTGCGGGAAACAAAATATAAAAGCTATGTCTTAAATCACGCTGTGTGGCAGAATGATTGAGAATGGGTCACCCGAGGACGGGACCCAAAGGTATCGCGCCCTGACTGTCATTGGCAATACTAAAAAAGAATATACAAATAGTATGTCCTAGAAAAACCCATCATAAAGAACCTCGTAGGTATTATGACAACGCAGTCACCCCCTAGTCACGAGTGGGGAGGGGGAGCCACACATACGACGCCCTCCCCTACGCGGCTAGAAAAATAAACTTGTTAAAGTAATCAAAACAGAAACAAGATGCCTTGAGATTGGCAGAGCCAAAAAGGACAAGTGAGCAAACACAATGGAATGAGACCATGGTTGCATCGGAGTCCATATTAAGGTACAACCAAGGACAAAGCGTCCTCTCCTTCGCGGCTAGACATATTCAAGGCATCATGGAGTAGTCAGAGTAACGGGATCAGAATGACCAAGATCTCAAAATCTGTGAGACCCCAAGTGAAGGCATGGGGAGGGCATATGGGGAAATGCAAAGAAGAAGAAATGCGCAGACAAGGAAAGCAAGATGGAGTACGGCCAAAGTCACATAAAAGTCCACATTGGGAGTTAATCACGGTAAAGGAATAGGGCATGAAAGGCAAAGAGTGACAGGCCATAATGTCCCAAAACCAGTATTGGGGATTATTAGACAAGCATAATAGCACATCAGCAAACGTTCAAAGCCGGTACAGTGAAAGTGCGGTGCCCACAGTCCGCGGTTGTTAGTGTCTGCTCATCAAATATTTTTCTCACACCATGATTACTCCAAAATGTTATGCAATTGATCTAATTTAGTCCCATCATTCTTATTAGACGACAGACTCATGCAGTCAAAGTTCTTTCTGGGATTACTTCTACATACTGCTACTAAGCTTCCACCCAAGAAGTCTTATTTCATACGTCATTTGCTTCACACAAAAATTCAACAGAAATCTGCAAACATTGTTATCAGTAAATACATTCTCATTATTTGAGCACTGTTGCAAATTATTTTCACGAATGTTATTGCTATTTAATATTCTGCTTCAATTTGTGTTCAGGGGTACGTTGTAGGTTTGAATGTCAGCCCTGAGCTGCCATGGCATTTATTAAATAAATGGCAGCAATAGCTGTAGTGGCATCAAAGGTTGAATTCCTTTACCCATGCTTAGCTCCACAACAGCTACTTATTTGCTGCCCAGCGGCTAGGTAGAGAGACTGGAATGTAAAAAATACATAAGGCTTTTAAAGCTCTATTTATTTTCTGATCCTTTCACTTAGACAAGGGGTACTGAGTGCAGTGCGGTGAATGCTAAATGGAAAACTAGGTCAACATCTCTTACCCTTGGTAATCCCAGATTGACACCCATCTGTTATGTGGGGGTATCATCTATAATCAAGCTTGTGTGCTCAGTTTCTATCCTTAATGTATGTTATTAGAGCAATTCTTATCAAACATGGGTTGTGTTTCTTGCTAAATAACTACCCACGCATTTCAAATTCAAAAATATTTGGTGGGAGTTGTCACAAAGTACCAAATGATATATATTCAACATTCTTTGTGCTATAGAGCTAGGATATGTGGCAGCTTCCCCCAAACAACTACAAAGCTGTTTTATTATACTAACATCATATACAGAAAATAACATAAAAGTATTGTGTGCAGGTAAATGAAGCATGAACAGAGCAGTAACTAAATAAATGTGCTTAAACTGCATTATTTGCTTCCAATTTTTAGAACCTTCCTTTGGTGGAAGGATGGTGAAATACCTTTTGAAAGATTTTTTTAAGACTAGTTAGGTTGACACAACTGGCCCATAGTATTTGGGGTGTTCGATTTGCCCGAGATTGTGATGTGAAATAGAATCTGGTGTTTCATATTGCACCAGGTTTACCTGGCCTAATGTGTATTAAAATAGAACATTTGTCATTCACTGTGCTAAAATTCCTTGAGAGCCCCAAAATCATGTTATGCCGAGAATAATGTTACTGAGCCTGTGTGCTTTAAAATGCACTATTTGCCACATGTAGTCTCAAAGAATGACTCAGTGTTTTACACACTACATCGGAAAAGCGAGGTGAGCCCCCACAAGTAATTTTGATTCGGCTCTTATAATGCCTCTGTCTCCACTAATCCATGTTTTAGCCCCCCCCCCAACCCCCACCCAAAGTGTGAGTCTAGTTGCACCCCTGACGGAGCCCGTCAGGAACCAAAGGGGTCCTGTCGTCCCTTACTCACAAGATACTACAGTTTGTTTGTTGTTTTGTTAGTGTGTTTTAGTTTGTTGTGTTTCTTTAGTGTGTTGATGCGTTTTTGTGTTGTCTTGGTGTGCTGAGGTTCTGTTGGTGTATTTTAATTAGTTGTGTTGTATTTTGTTTGTGTGCTGTACCATGCCCTTGATGTGTGTTGTGTTGGTGTGTCGTATATTGGTGTGTTTTGTGGCTATGTTGTGTTTTGCTCCACAACTGTTGTCATATTGCTAGTTGATATCATGTGCCTCATCAGACACTCGTCTGCTGACAATGCGGCCCCTGGGGGAAGTAGGGTCGGCAGACCAGTCTTCCCCCGGGGTGTTCGCGCGAGACCAGGGACAGGGTTGAGGTAAGGTTAAGGGGTTGGGTTAGGGGTGGGGTTAGGTGTAGGGTATAAGGAGGGCAGGGGAGGAGTTTTCAGCCTCTTCCTGCCCTCAGCGCCATTAGGAAGGGTCACAGTTAGAACTGATTGTTTAGGGACAGCTAGGTGTAGTTAGGCCCATCTTGTCGGATCGGGCGGAATCTTCGGACGTTGCAGCCGGAGTCCTGGTGCGGCGTGCATAGGCGGCATTGGCCTGGTTGAGGTCCCAGGGTGAGCGGCAGCACGAAGTGATCCCCCATGGCAGCGCCGGATGCGGAGGCGGTCCGCGCTGCAGCTCCTGGGCCGTGCAGGGAGGGCGGGTCTCCTGCGGCACGGGGTTTTGGACGAGGCATGGGTCGGGATGACCCGCACGCCTCGAGCGGCGTCTGCTGGTGTTGCGGCGGCGGTGGTGGCATGCATTGAAGAGCCACCACCGCCGCGGAGAGGTACGTCTGGGCGTGGCCGGGGCCTTGTCCTGGGAGACACGGGGAAGCGCGGGGGCGGCGGAAGAGCCTGCCTCCTCGCCTGCACGGTGATGCGGCCGCACCCAGTGCATGTTTAAGCCCGGGAGGGAGGGGGGAGATGCGCCACAGCCGCAACGCATGGTGGGGGGTGCTGATTTGGTGATTGCACCCGGCCTTTCACAGTTACTGGGGGATCAGGGAGATGAGGCAATTTGTTATTTAGAGGAAGGAGACAGCGATGAGGGGGGGGCGGAGGACACAGAAGGGGGAGAGCCGATGGCTGAGGGTTTTCAGCTTGTGCTGTCAGGTGGGGAGTCAGCTGAGGAGGAGGGGGGGAGGTGGGACGATGTGCCCATCGACCTCTCCAGTGGTGTGGGGAGGGCCTCTGCCCCATGGGGAGGGGGATTCCAGGCAAAGACGGGTCCAAGCAGCGGCATGGGGAAGCCTCTAGGGACAGTGGGCCAGGCCCTTCTGGTTCAGGAGTAGCTGGGACGGGCGATCAGCAATTTTTGCCCACGCTGCCCAGATGGTCTGATATGTCTCGTGAAAAAAAAGTACGCGACCAACATCGCATCATTCAAAAGACTGAGTTGAGGTGGCAGATCTTGTGTGCGGCCAGGGATGGGGGGGCTGGGGGGGGGGAGAGGGGGTGCTGGGTATCCAGCCCCCGGTTTGGTGGGAGAGCCAGGGCCTGTGCATGGTCGCGGGGCCAAGGCACCCCGAGGCAAATGGGTCTGGGTGGACGAGGGGAGGCCCGCATTAGGGGTAGGGACGGCCGCGACAGCGCAGAGACCTGATGGCGCTGGGGCCTCCTCAGGTTCCAACAGCCTGGGGGGGGGGCACAAGCCAGCGGTGGAGGCTGGTAGAGGCATGGGTGGGCCGGCGGGGCTCAAGACGGCTCCTAGACGCCGGGCAGAAGTTGCAGGGGGGTCCGCGGCGGCCTGCCCTCCACCAAGGGAGCGGGCATCAACGGCGCCGGAGTGTGATTTTGTGCCTGGTGTGAAAGGAAAGGGTATGAAAAGAGTGGTGCAGGAGGTGTTGGATGTGTCGGCTGCGGTTAAACAAGAGGAACAACTGGATTATGATGAAGAGAGTGAGGAGCTGGAGGAGGGTGAGGTGCGTGACAGCGGGGATTGGGGGAGGCAGAAGGCAGCAACAGGAAACCTTGGTGTTTTGCAGGGTACACAGGCCAGCACTGGCGGGACCAAGAAGGCGAACCAGATGACGGTTGGCGCCCGAGGAAAGGAGCGGGAGGTGCCCACAAATCTATCAGGTGAGGGTGCCTGGTGGGGCGCATGGAAGGATGGCGCTAAAGGGGGGCGGAAAAAAGCCTGCCGGTCGGTGGGTGTGGGGGAGGGGTCCGTGAGGGACCCAGGTGCGCCTGCTAAAGTGGCAGTGGAGTCGGGGGGTAGTGGAAAGCAAGTGGTCGGCGCAGGCTGGACTGTTCCCATGAGGCACAGGGTCAAGACTGATTTGCATATGGCTGGGTCCAAACTGGAATGGCATGGTGAGCAAAAAAACGATGGATTTAGGCCCAGATCTCTGTACTGGGGTGAATGTATGACATTGTTCTGCATTCTGTCCATCAACTGTTGTTTTTGCATTTGTCACCCCGAGTGGGACGGGTATGCCCAGACGTGGGTCCCGTGCTCTCCATGCCACTGGATTCAAGCTATCCTGGCTGAAGAGGGTGAAACCCGAAACCGGTCCTAGGATGCTTGTTTCCAGTCCAGGGAGGACCTGGCTTGGCAGTTCGGGCTGGACTGTTCCCATGAGGCACAGGGTCAAGACTGATTTGCATATGGCTGGGTCCAAACTGGAATGGCATGGTGAGCAAAAAAACGATGGATTTAGGCCCAGATCTCTGTACTGGGGTGAATGTATGACATTGTTCTGCATTCTGTCCATCAACTGTTGTTTTTGCATTTGTCACCCCGAGTGGGACGGGTATGCCCAGACGTGGGTCCCGTGCTCTCCATGCCACTGGAATCAAGCTATCCTGGCTGAAGAGGGTGAAACCCCGAAACCGGTCCTAGGATGCTTGTTTCTAGTCCAGGGAGGACCTGGCTTGGCAGTTCGGGCTGGACTGTTCCCATGAGGCACAGGGTCAAGACTGATTTGCATATGGCTGTGTCCAAACTGGAATGGCATGGTGAGCAAAAAACGATGGATTTAGACCCAGATCTCTGTACTGGGGTGAATGTATGACATTGTTCTGCATTCTGTCCATCAACTGTTGTTTTTGCATTTGTCACCCCGAGTGGGACGGGTATGCCCAGACGTGGGTCCCGTGCTCTCCATGCCACTGGAATCAAGCTATCCTGGCTGAAGAGGGGTGAAACCCCGAAACCGGTCCTAGGATGCTTGTTTCCAGTCCAGGGAGGACCTGGCTTGGCAGTTCGGGCTGGACTGTTCCCATGAGGCACAGGGTCAAGACTGATTTGCATATGGCTGGATCCAAACTGGAATGGCATGGTGAGCAAAAAAACGATGGATTTAGGCCCAGATCTCTGTACTGGGGTGAATGTATGACATTGTTCTGCATTCTGTCCATCAACTGTTGTTTTTGCATTTGTCACCCCGAGTGGGACGGGTATGCCCAGACGTGGGTCCCGTGCTCTCCATGCCACTGGAATCAAGGTATCCTGGCTGAAGAGGGGTGAAACCCGAAACCGGTCCTAGGATGCTTGTTTCCAGTCCAGGGAGGACCTGGCTTACCAGTTCGGGCTGGACTGTTCCCATGAGGCACAGGGTCAAGACTGATTTGCATATGGCTGGGTCCAAACTGGAATGGCATGGTGAGCAAAAAAACGATGGATTTAGGCCCAGATCTCTGTACTGGGGTGAATGTATGACATTGTTCTGCATTCTGTCCATCAACTGTTGTTTTTGCATTTGTCACCCCGAGTGGGACGGGTATGCCCAGACGTGGGTCCCGTGCTCTCCATGCCACTGGAATCAAGGTATCCTGGCTGAAGAGGGTGAAACCCCGAAGCCGGTCCTAGGATGCTTGTTTCCAGTCCAGGGAGGACCTGGCTTGCCAGTTCGGGCTGGACTGTTCCCATGAGGCACAGGGTCAAGACTGATTTGCATATGGCTGGGTCCAAACTGGAATGGCATGGTGAGCAAAAACGATGGATTTAGGCCCAGATCTCTGTACTGGGGTGAATGTATGACATTGTTCTGCATTCTGTCCATCAACTGTTGTT
Organism: Calotriton arnoldi; assembly: GCA_963921515.1. Classification (NCBI taxonomy): domain Eukaryota; kingdom Metazoa; phylum Chordata; class Amphibia; order Caudata; family Salamandridae; genus Calotriton; species Calotriton arnoldi. Next base: position 667,405 of record CAWUFW010000189.1, read on the forward strand.
TTTGCATTTGTCACCCCGAGTGGGACGGGTATGCCCAGACGTGGGTCCCGTGCTCTCCATGCCACTGGAATCAAGCTATCCTGGCTGAAGAGGGTGAAACCCCGAAACCGGTCCTAGGATGCTTGTTTCCAGTCCAGGGAGGACCTGGCTTGGCAGTTCGGGCTGGACTGTTCCCATGAGGCACAGGGTCAAGACTGATTTGCATATGGCTGGGTCCAAACTGGAATGGCATGGTGAGCAAAAACGATGGATTTAGGCCCAGATCTCTGTACTGGGGTGAATGTATGACATTGTTCTGCATTCTGTCCATCAACTGTTGTTTTTGCATTTGTCACCCGAGTGGGACGGGTATGCCCAGACGTGGGTCCCGTGCTCTCCATGCCACTGGAATCAAGCTATCCTTGCTGAAGAGGGTGAAACCCCGAAACCAGTCCTAGGATGCTTGTTTCCAGTCCAGGGAGGACCTGGCTTGGCAGTTCGGGCTGGACTGTTCCCATGAGGCACAGGGTCAAGACTGATTTGCATATGGCTGGGTCCAAACTGGAATGGCATGGTGAGCAAAAAAACGATGGATTTAGGCCCAGATCTCTGTACTGGGGTGAATGTATGACATTGTTCTGCATTCTGTCCATCAACTGTTGTTTTTGCATTTGTCACCCCGAGTGGGACGGGTATGCCCAGACGTGGGTCCCGTGCTCTCCATGCCACTGGAATCAAGCTATCCTGGCTGAAGAGGGGTGAAACCCCGAAACCGGTCCTAGGATGCTTGTTTCCAGTCCAGGGAGGACCTGGCTTGGCAGTTCGGACTGGACTGTTCCCATGAGGCACAGGGTCAAGACTGATTTGCATATGGCTGGGTCCAAACTGGAATGGCATGGTGAGCAAAAAACGATGGATTTAGGCCCAGATCTCTGTACTGGGGTGAATGTATGACATTGTTCTGCATTCTGTCCATCAACTGTTGTTTTTGCATTTGTCACCCCGAGTGGGACGGGTATGCCCAGACGTGGGTCCCGTGCTCTCCATGCCACTGGAATCAAGCTATCCTGGCTGAAGAGGGTGAAACCTCGAAACCGGTCCTAGGATGCTTGTTTCCAGTCCAGGGAGGACCTGGCTTGGCAGTTCGGGCTGGACTGTTCCCATGAGGCACAGGGTCAAGACTGATTTGCATATGGCTGGGTCCAAACTGGAATGGCATGGTGAGCAAAAAACGATGGATTTAGGCCCAGATCTCTGTACTGGGGTGAATGTATGACATTGTTCTGCATTCTGTCCATCAACTGTTGTTTTTGCATTTGTCACCCCGAGTGGGACGGGTATGCCCAGAAGTGGGTCCCGTGCTCTCCATGCCACTGGAATCAAGCTATCCTGGCTGAAGAGGGTGAAACCCCGAAACCGGTCCTAGGATGCTTGTTTCCAGTCCAGGGAGGACCTGGCTTGGCAGTTCGGGCTGGACTGTTCCCATGAGGCACAGGGTCAAGACTGATTTGCATATGGCTGGGTCCAAACTGGAATGGCATGGTGAGCAAAAAACGATGGATTTAGGCCCAGATCTCTGTACTGGGGTGAATGTATGACATTGTTCTGCATTCTGTCCATCAACTGTTGTTTTTGCATTTGTCACCCCGAGTGGGACGGGTATGCCCAGACGTGGGTCCCGTGCTCTCCATGCCACTGGAATCAAGCTATCCTGGCTGAAGAGGGGTGAAACCCCGAAACCGGTCCTAGGATGCTTGTTTCCAGTCCAGGGAGGACCTGGCTTGGCAGTTCGGGCTGGACTGTTCCCATGAGGCACAGGGTCAAGACTGATTTGCATATGGCTGGGTCCAAACTGGAATGGCATGGTGAGCAAAAAAACGATGGATTTAGGCCCAGATCTCTGTACTGGGGTGAATGTATGACATTGTTCTGCATTCTGTCCATCAACTGTTGTTTTTGCATTTGTCACCCCGAGTGGGACGGGTATGCCCAGACGTGGGTCCCGTGCTCTCCATGCCACTGGAATCAAGCTATCCTGGCTGAAGAGGGGTGAAACCCCGAAACCGGTCCTAGGATGCTTGTTTCCAGTCCAGGGAGGACCTGGCTTGGCAGTTCGGGCTGGACTGTTCCCATGAGGCACAGGGTCAAGACTGATTTGCATATGGCTGGGTCCAAACTGGAATGGGATGGTGAGCAAAAAAACGATGGATTTAGGCCCAGATCTCTGTACTGGGGTGAATGTATGACATTGTTCTGCATTCTGTCCATCAACTGTTGTTTTTGCATTTGTCACCCCGAGTGGGACGGGTATGCCCAGACGTGGGTCCCGTGCTCTCCATGCCACTGGAATCAAGCTATCCTGGCTGAAGAGGGGTGAAACCCCGAAACCGGTCCTAGGATGCTTGTTTCCAGTCCAGGGAGGACCTGGCTTGGCAGTTCGGGCTGGACTGTTCCCATGAGGCACAGGGTCAAGACTGATTTGCATATGGCTGGGTCCAAACTGGAATGGCATGGTGAGCAAAAAACGATGGATTTAGGCCCAGATCTCTGTACTGGGGTGAATGTATGACATTGTTCTGCATTCTGTCCATCAACTGTTGTTTTTGCATTTGTCACCCCGAGTGGGACGGGTATGCCCAGACGTGGGTCCCGTGCTCTCCATGCCACTGGAATCAAGCTATCCAGGATGAAGAGGGGTGAAACCCCGAAACCGGTCCTAGGATGCTTGTTTCCAGTCCAGGGAGGACCTGGCTTGGCAGTTCGGGCTGGACTGTTCCCATGAGGCACAGGGTCAAGACTGATTTGCATATGGCTGGGTCCAAACTGGAATGGCATGGTGAACAAAAAAACGATGGATTTAGGCCCAGATCTCTGTACTGGGGTGAATGTATGACATTGTTCTGCATTCTGTCCATCAACTGTTGTTTTTGCATTTGTCACCCGAGTGGGACGGGTATGCCCAGACGTGGGTCCCGTGCTCTCCATGCCACTGGAATCAAGCTATCCTGGCTGAAGAGGGTGAAACCCCGAAACCGGTCCTAGGATGCTTGTTTCCAGTCCAGGGAGGACCTGGCTTGGCAGTTCGGGCTGGACTGTTCCCATGAGGCACAGGGTCAAGACTGATTTGCATATGGCTGGGTCCAAACTGGAATGGCATGGTGAGCAAAAACGATGGATTTAGGCCCAGATCTCTGTACTGGGGTGAATGTATGACATTGTTCTGCATTCTGTCCATCAACTGTTGTTTTTGCATTTGTCACCCCGAGTGGGACGGGTATGCCCAGACGTGGGTCCCGTGCTCTCCATGCCACTGGAATCAAGCTATCCTGGCTGAAGAGGGGTGAAACCCCGAAACCGGTCCCTAGGATGCTTGTTTCCAGTCCAGGGAGGACCTGGCTTGGCAGTTCGGGCTGGACTGTTCCCATGAGGCACAGGGTCAAGACTGATTTGCATATGGCTGGGTCCAAACTGGAATGGGATGGTGAGCAAAAAACGATGGATTTAGGCCCAGATCTCTGTACTGGGGTGAATGTATGACATTGTTCTGCATTCTGTCCATCAACTGTTGTTTTTGCATTTGTCACCCCGAGTGGGACGGGTATGCCCAGACGTGGGTCCCGTGCTCTCCATGCCACTGGAATCAAGCTATCCTGGCTGAAGAGGGGTGAAACCCGAAACCGGTCCTAGGATGCTTGTTTCCAGTCCAGGGAGGACCTGGCTTGGCAGTTCGGGCTGGACTGTTCCCATGAGGCACAGGGTCAAGACTGATTTGCATATGGCTGGGTCCAAACTGGAATGGCATGGTGAGCAAAAACGATGGATTTAGGCCCAGATCTCTGTACTGGGGTGAATGTATGACATTGTTCTGCATTCTGTCCATCAACTGTTGTTTTTGCATTTGTCACCCCGAGTGGGACGGGTATGCCCAGACGTGGGTCCCGTGCTCTCCATGCCACTGGAATCAAGCTATCCAGGATGAAGAGGGGTGAAACCCCGAAACCGGTCCTAGGATGCTTGTTTCCAGTCCAGGGAGGACCTGGCTTGGCAGTTCGGGCTGGACTGTTCCCATGAGGCACAGGGTCAAGACTGATTTGCATATGGCTGGGTCCAAACTGGAATGGCATGGTGAGCAAAAAACGATGGATTTAGGCCCAGATCTCTGTACTGGGGTGAATGTATGACATTGTTCTGCATTCTGTCCATCAACTGTTGTTTTTGCATTTGTCACCCCGAGTGGGACGGGTATGCCCAGACGTGGGTCCCGTGCTCTCCATGCCACTGGAATCAAGGTATCCTGGCTGAAGAGGGTGAAACCCCGAAACCGGTCCTAGGATGCTTGTTTCCAGTCCAGGGAGGACCTGGCTTGGCAGTTCGGGCTGGACTGTTCCCATGAGGCACAGGGTCAAGACTGATTTGCATATGGCTGGGTCCAAACTGGAATGGCATGGTGAGCAAAAACGATGGATTTAGGCCCAGATCTCTGTACTGGGGTGAATGTATGACATTGTTCTGCATTCTGTCCATCAACTGCTGTTTTTGCATTTGTCACCCCGAGTGGGACGGGTATGCCCAGACGTGGGTCCCGTGCTCTCCATGCCACTGGAATCAAGCTATCCTGGCTGAAGAGGGTGAAACCCCGAAACCGGTCCTAGGATGCTTGTTTCCAGTCCAGGGAGGACCTGGCTTGGCAGTTCGGGCTGGACTGTTCCCATGAGGCACAGGGTCAAGACTGATTTGCATATGGCTGGGTCCAAACTGGAATGGCATGGTGAGCAAAAACGATGGATTTAGGCCCAGATCTCTGTACTGGGGTGAATGTATGACATTGTTCTGCATTCTGTCCATCAACTGTTGTTTTTGCATTTGTCACCCCGAGTGGGACGGGTATGCCCAGACGTGGGTCCCGTGCTCTCCATGCCACTGGAATCAAGCTATCCTGGCTGAAGAGGGTGAAACCCCGAAACCGGTCCTAGGATGCTTGTTTCCAGTCCAGGGAGGACCTGGCTTGCCAGTTCGGGCTGGACTGTTCCCATGAGGCACAGGGTCAAGACTGATTTGCATATGGCTGGGTCCAAACTGGAATGGCATGGTGAGCAAAAAACGATGGATTTAGGCCCAGATCTCTGTACTGGGGTGAATGTATGACATTGTTCTGCATTCTGTCCATCAACTGTTGTTTTTGCATTTGTCACCCCGAGTGGGACGGGTATGCCCAGACGTGGGTCCCGTGCTCTCCATGCCACTGGAATCAAGCTATCCTGGCTGAAGAGGGGTGAAACCCGAAACCGGTCCTAGGATGCTTGTTTCCAGTCCAGGGAGAACCTGGCTTGGCAGTTCGGGCTGGACTGTTCCCATGAGGCACAGGGTCAAGACTGATTTGCATATGGCTGGGTCCAAACTGGAATGGCATGGTGAGCAAAAAACGATGGATTTAGGCCCAGATCTCTGTACTGGGGTGAATGTATGACATTGTTCTGCATTCTGTCCATCAACTGTTGTTTTTGCATTTGTCACCCCGAGTGGGACGGGTATGCCCAGACGTGGGTCCCATGCTCTCCATGCCACTGGAATCAAGCTATCCTGGCTGAAGAGGGGTGAAACCCCGAAACCGGTCCTAGGATGCTTGTTTCCAGTCCAGGGAGGACCTGGCTTGGCAGTTCGGGCTGGACTGTTCCCATGAGGCACAGGGTCAAGACTGATTTGCATATGGCTGGGTCCAAACTGGAATGGCATGGTGAGCAAAAACGATGGATTTAGGCCCAGATCTCTGTACTGGGGTGAATGTATGACATTGTTCTGCATTCTGTCCATCAACTGTTGTTTTTGCATTTGTCACCCCGAGTGGGACGGGTATGCCCAGACGTGGGTCCCGTGCTCTCCATGCCACTGGAATCAAGCTATCCTGGCTGAAGAGGGGTGAAACCCCGAAACCGGTCCTAGGATGCTTGTTTCCAGTCCAGGGAGGACCTGGCTTGCCAGTTCGGGCTGGACTGTTCCCATGAGGCACAGGGTCAAGACTGATTTGCATATGGCTGGGTCCAAACTGGAATGGCATGGTGAGCAAAAAACGATGGATTTAGTCCCAGATCTCTGTACTGGGGTGAATGTATGACATTGTTCTGCATTCTGTCCATCAACTGTTGTTTTTGCATTTGTCACCCGAGTGGGACGGGTATGCCCAGACGTGGGTCCCGTGCTCTCCATGCCACTGGAATCAAGCTATCCTGGCTGAATAGGGGTGAAACCCCGAAACCGGTCCTAGGATGCTTGTTTCCAGTCCAGGGAGGACCTGGCTTGGCAGTTCGGGCTGGACTGTTCCCATGAGGCACAGGGTCAAGACTGATTTGCATATGGCTGGGTCCAAACTGGAATGGCATGGTGAGCAAAAAAACGATGGATTTAGGCCCAGATCTCTGTACTGGGGTGAATGTATGACATTGTTCTGCATTCTGTCCATCAACTGTTGTTTTTGCATTTGTCACCCCGAGTGGGACGGGTATGCCCAGACGTGGGTCCCGTGCTCTCCATGCCACTGGAATCAAGCTATCCTGGCTGAAGAGGGGTGAAACCCCGAAACCGGTCCTAGGATGCTTGTTTCCAGTCCAGGGAGGACCTGGCTTGCAAGTTCGGGCTGGACTGTTCCCATGAGGCACAGGGTCAAGACTGATTTGCATATGGCTGGGTCCAAACTGGAATGGCATGGTGAGCAAAAAAACGATGGATTTAGGCCCAGATCTCTGTACTGGGGTGAATGTATGACATTGTTCTGCATTCTGTCCATCAACTGTTGTTTTTGCATTTGTCACCCCGAGTGGGACGGGTATGCCCAGACGTGGGTCCCGTGCTCTCCATGCCACTGGAATCAAGCTATCCTGGCTGAAGAGGGGTGAAACCCCGAAACCGGTCCTAGGATGCTTGTTTCCAGTCCAGGGAGGACCTGGCTTGGCAGTTCGGGCTGGACTGTTCCCATGAGGCACAGGGTCAAGACTGATTTGCATATTTCTGGGTCCAAACTGGAATGGCATGGTGAGCAAAAAACGATGGATTTAGGCCCAGATCTCTGTACTGGGGTGAATGTATGACATTGTTCTGCATTCTGTCCATCAACTGTTGTTTTTGCATTTGTCACCCCGAGTGGGACGGGTATGCCCAGACGTGGGTCCCGTGCTCTCCATGCCACTGGAATCAAGCTATCCTGGCTGAAGAGGGGTGAAACCCCGAAACCGGTCCTAGGATGCTTGTTTCCAGTCCAGGGAGGACCTGGCTTGGCAGTTCGGGCTGGACTGTTCCCATGAGGCACAGGGTCAAGACTGATTTGCATATGGCTGGGTCCAAACTGGAATGGCATGGTGAGCAAAAACGATGGATTTAGGCCCAGATCTCTGTACTGGGGTGAATGTATGACATTGTTCTGCATTCTGTCCATCAACTGTTGTTTTTGCATTTGTCACCCCGAGTGGGACGGGTATGCCCAGAAGTGGGTCCCGTGCTCTCCATGCCACTGGAATCAAGCTATCCTGGCTGAAGAGGGTGAAACCCCGAAACCGGTCCTAGGATGCTTGTTTCCAGTCCAGGGAGGACCTGGCTTGGCAGTTCGGGCTGGACTGTTCCCATGAGGCACAGGGTCAAGACTGATTTGCATATGGCTGGGTCCAAACTGGAATGGCATGGTGAGCAAAAAACGATGGATTTAGGCCCAGATCTCTGTACTGGGGTGAATGTATGACATTGTTCTGCATTCTGTCCATCAACTGTTGTTTTTGCATTTGTCACCCCGAGTGGGACGGGTATGCCCAGACGTGGGTCCCGTGCTCTCCATGCCACTGGAATCAAGCTATCCTGGCTGAAGAGGGGTGAAACCCCAAAACCGGTCCTAGGATGCTTGTTTCCAGTCCAGGGAGGACCTGGCTTGGCAGTTCGGGCTGGACTGTTCCCATGAGGCACAGGGTCAAGACTGATTTGCATATGGCTGGGTCCAAACTGGAATGGCATGGTGAGCAAAAAACGATGGATTTAGGCCCAGATCTCTGTACTGGGGTGAATGTATGACATTGTTCTGCATTCTGTCCATCAACTGTTGTTTTTGCATTTGTCACCCCGAGTGGGACGGGTATGCCCAGACGTGGGTCCCGTGCTCTCCATGCCACTGGAATCAAGCTATCCTGGCTGAAGAGGGGTGAAACCCCGAAACCGGTCCTAGGATGCTTGTTTCCAGTCCAGGGAGGACCTGGCTTGGCAGTTCGGGCTGGACTGTTCCCATGAGGCACAGGGTCAAGACTGATTTGCATATGGCTGGGTCCAAACTGGAATGGCATGGTGAGCAAAAAACGATGGATTTAGGCCCAGATCTCTGTACTGGGGTGAATGTATGACATTGTTCTGCATTCTGTCCATCAACTGTTGTTTTTGCATTTGTCACCCCGAGTGGGACGGGTATGCCCAGACGTGGGTCCCGTGCTCTCCATGCCACTGGAATCAAGCTATCCTGGCTGAAGAGGGTGAAACCCCGAAACCGGTCCTAGGATGCTTGTTTCCAGTCCAGGGAGGACCTGGCTTGGCAGTTCGGGCTGGACTGTTCCCATGAGGCACAGGGTCAAGACTGATTTGCATATGGCTGGGTCCAAACTGGAATGGCATGGTGAGCAAAAAACGATGGATTTAGGCCCAGATCTCTGTACTGGGGTGAATGTATGACATTGTTCTGCATTCTGTCCATCAACTGCTGTTTTTGCATTTGTCACCCCGAGTGGGACGGGTATGCCCAGACGTGGGTCCCGTGCTCTCCATGCCACTGGAATCAAGCTATCCTGGCTGAAGAGGGGTGAAACCCCGAAACCGGTCCTAGGATGCTTGTTTCCAGTCCAGGGAGGACCTGGCTTGGCCGTTCGGGCTGGACTGTTCCCATGAGGCACAGGGTCAAGACTGATTTGCATATGGCTGGGTCCAAACTGGAATGGCATGGTGAGCAAAAAACGATGGATTTAGGCCCAGATCTCTGTACTGGGGTGAATGTATGACATTGTTCTGCATTCTGTCCATCAACTGTTGTTTTTGCATTTGTCACCCCGAGTGGGACGGGTATGCCCAGACGTGGGTCCCGTGCTCTCCATGCCACTGGAATCAAGCTATCCTGGCTGAAGAGGGGTGAAACCCAGAAGCCGGTCCTAGGATGCTTGTTTCCAGTCCAGGGAGGACCTGGCTTGGCAGTTCGGGCTGGACTGTTCCCATGAGGCACAGGGTCAAGACTGATTTGCATATGGCTGGGTCCAAACTGGAATGGCATGGTGAGCAAAAAACGATGGATTTAGGCCCAGATCTCTGTACTGGGGTGAATGTATGACATTGTTCTGCATTCTGTCCATCAACTGTTGTTTTTGCATTTGTCACCCGAGTGGGACGGGTATGCCCAGACGTGGGTCCCGTGCTCTCCATGCCACTGGAATCAAGCTATCCTGGCTGAAGAGGGGTGAAACCCGAAACCGGTCCTAGGATGCTTGTTTCCAGTCCAGGGAGGACCTGGCTTGGCAGTTCGGGCTGGACTGTTCCCATGAGGCACAGGGTCAAGACTGATTTGCATATGGCTGGGTCCAAACTGGAATGGCATGGTGAGCAAAAAACGATGGATTTAGGCCCAGATCTCTGTACTGGGGTGAATGTATGACATTGTTCTGCATTCTGTCCATCAACTGTTGTTTTTGCATTTGTCACCCCGAGTGGGACGGGTATGCCCAGACGTGGGTCCCGTGCTCTCCATGCCACTGGAATCAAGCTATCCTGGCTGAAGAGGGTGAAACCCGAAACCGGTCCTAGGATGCTTGTTTCCAGTCCAGGGAGGACCTGCTTGCCAGTTCGGGCTGGACTGTTCCCATGAGGCACAGGGTCAAGACTGATTTGCATATGGCTGGGTCCAAACTGGAATGGCATGGTGAGCAAAAAAACGATGGATTTAGGCCCAGATCTCTGTACTGGGGTGAATGTATGACATTGTTCTGCATTCTGTCCATCAACTGTTGTTTTTGCATTTGTCACCCCGAGTGGGACGGGTATGCCCAGACGTGGGTCCCGTGCTCTCCATGCCACTGGAATCAAGCTATCCTGGCTGAAGAGGGGTGAAACCCCGAAACCGGTCCTAGGATGCTTGTTTCCAGTCCAGGGAGGACCTGGCTTGGCAGTTCGGGCTGGACTGTTCCCATGAGGCACAGGATCAAGACAGATTTGCATATGGCTGGGTCCAAACTGGAATGGCATGGTGAGCAAAAAACGATGGATTTAGGCTCAGATCTCTGTACTGGGGTGAATGTATGACATTGTTCTGCATTCTGTCCATCAACTGTTGTTTTTGCATTTGTCACCCCGAGTGGGACGGGTATGCCCAGACGTGGGTCCCGTGCTCTCCATGCCACTGGAATCAAGCTATCCTGGCTGAAGAGGGGTGAAACCCCGAAACCGGTCCTAGGATGCTTGTTTCCAGTCCAGGGAGGACCTGGCTTGGCAGTTCGGGCTGGACTGTTCCCATGAGGCACAGGGTCAAGACTGATTTGCATATGGCTGGGTCCAAACTGGAATGGCATGGTGAGCAAAAACGATGGATTTAGGCCCAGATCGCTGTACTGGGGTGAATGTATGACATTGTTCTGCATTCTGTCCATCAACTGATGTTTTTGCATTTGTCACCCCGAGTGAGACGGGTATGCCAAGACGTGGATCCCGTGCTCTCCATGCCACTGGAATCAAGCTATCCTGGCTGAAGAGGGGTGAAACCCCGAAACCGGTCCTAGGATGCTTGTTTCCAGTCCAGGGAGGACCTGGCTTGGCAGTTCGGGCTGGACTGTTCCCATGAGGCACAGGGTCAAGACTGATTTGCATATGGCTGGGTCCAAACTGGAATGGCATGGTGAGCAAAAAACGATGGATTTAGGCCCAGATCTCTGTACTGGGGTGAATGTATGACATTGTTCTGCATTCTGTCCATCAACTGTTGTTTTTGCATTTGTCACCCCGAGTGGGACGGGTATGCCCAGACGTGGGTCCCGTGCTCTCCATGCCACTGGAATCAAGCTATCCTGGCTGAAGAGGGGTGAAACCCCGAAACCGGTCCTAGGATGCTGGTTTCCAGTCCAGGGAGGACCTGGCTTGCCAGTTCGGGCTGGACTGTTCCCATGAGGCACAGGGTCAAGACTGATTTGCATATGGCTGGGTCCAAACTGGAATGGCATGGTGAGCAAAAAAACGATGGATTTAGGCCCAGATCTCTGTACTGGGGTGAATGTATGACATTGTTCTGCATTCTGTCCATCAACTGTTGTTTTTGCATTTGTCACCCCGAGTGGGACAGGTATGCCCAGACGTGGGTCCCGTGCTCTCCATGCCACTGGAATCAAGCTATCCTGGCTGAAGAGGGGTGAAACCCCGAAACCCGTCCTAGGATGCTTGTTTCCAGTCCAGGGAGGACCTGGCTTGGCAGTTCGGGCTGGACTGTTCCCATGAGGCACAGGGTCAAGACTGATTTGCATATGGCTGGGTCCAAACTGGAATGGCATGGTGAGCAAAAAACGATGGATTTAGGCCCAGATCTCTGTACTGGGGTGAATGTATGACATTGTTCTGCATTCTGTCCATCAACTGTTGTTTTTGCATTTGTCACCCCGAGTGGGACGGGTATGCCCAGACGTGGGTCCCGTGCTCTCCATGCCACTGGAATCAAGCTATCCTGGCTGAAGAGGGTGAAACCCCGAAACCGGTCCTAGGATGCTTGTTTCCAGTCCAGGGAGGACCTGGCTTGGCAGTTCGGGCTGGACTGTTCCCATGAGGCACAGGGTCAAGACTGATTTGCATATGGCTGGGTCCAAACTGGAATGGCATGGTGAGCAAAAAAACGATGGATTTAGGCCCAGATCTCTGCACTGGGGTGAATGTATGACATTGTTCTGCATTCTGTCCATCAACTGTTGTTTGTACAGACAGACAAGACTGACGATCAAAGTGGGAAGGATGACAAGGGTGAGGACAAGCACCGGAAAAAATTACCATATATGGGGTTGGCGATGGCACTGGGGTCACACTTGTCCGAAAAAACTGAGTCTAGGATTTGGAAACACGAGTATGTGGATGTATTCAAGCTCATGCATAGGGAGATACAGGCCAAGGAGGGCTCCAAGGAGGAGGAATGGGAATTGACAAGGCGGCCGCGGGTGCCGGTTAACATGGAGAATTGGACGTCGGCATTTTTGATTTCTGCGAGTATATATTGTGAGAAACATTTAGACCGCGCTATCGCGTTGCTTAAGTACATGGACATCATTAGAAAGGCGCAGATGCATTTTGGGGGTTTTGCTTGGCTCAGCTACGACGAGGAGTTCAGGGACAGGATTAGTGTCAACCCAGATAAGCCATGGGGGTAAGTTGACCAAGAGCTCTGGATGCAGTGGATGTCCTCTACTCAGTCGTCGGCATCCACACACACAGCCAGTGGCTTGCCAGTCACTTACCGGCCTTTTTTGATTCGCGTCCTGCCCAGGCTGGGGCGGGAGGGCAGGGCTCGTACACCGGAGCGGGTGGTCAGAACAGTTACTCTGGGTCCGCTGGACAGTCGCCCAAGCCCACGGGAGTTAGTACAGGTGCATGTTGGAACTTTAACAAGGGTTTCTGCACCCGGCACCCCTGCAGATTTAAGCACGAGTGCTCCAAGTGTGGCGGACGCCACCCTCTCACGCAATGTTTCACGCTGGCCACGCCCTCAGAGCAGTGGCGAATTACCAAAGGAAGAGGGCAAACTGGGCCTAAGGGCTCCTACACCGGTTAGGGTCGGGGCCATGGGTCCGTGGCTCTCACGATATCCTGATAGAGAGGCCGCGCTGAGGATCCATTGGGGTTTCACGGAGGGTTTCCGCGTGGGTTATCAGGGCCCCGGGAACGGAGATGGGCGGAGAATTTGAGATCGGCAAAGAATTACCAGATGTTGTTGCAGCGAAATTGCAGAAGGAGGTGGCGGAAGGCAGGATAGTTGGCCCTTTTGACCATTGGCCTGTTCCTGACCTGATCATATCACCTTTGGGAGTGGTGCCCAAGAAAGAGCCGGGGGAGTTCAGGTTGATCCATCATTTGTCCTGGCCGGAGGGGAGGTCCGTGAATGATTTCATTGCCGAGGAGGATTCCAGAGTCTTATATGCATCCGTGGACGATGCGATCAGTTTGGTGAGGGTGTGCGGGCGGGGCTCGGAATTGGCCAAGTGCGACATTATGTCGGCCTTTCGCCTCCTGCCCATACACCCAGCGGACTTCTCGTTGTTGGGGATGCAGTTCGAGGGTGTCATCTTTGTGGACAAGGTTTTGCCCATGGGTTGTGCCATTTCCTGTGTGTTATTTGAGGCTTTCAGTTCCTTTTTGCAGTGGGCATTCACAGACAGGAGTGGTCATCGTGCGGTCTCTCATTACTTGGACGATTTTCTGTTCGTCGGGAGGGCGCAGTCTGGCGAGTGTGAGAGAGCTCTTGGGCAATTCCAGGTCCTGGCTCAGGATTTCGGGGTTGCCTTGGCTCCGGAGAAAACAGCTGGGCCCAGCTGCTGTTTGACGTTCTTGGACATTGAGCTGGATTCGGTCGCGTGGTTGGCCAGGTTACCGGAACAGAAGGTGGCAGACATGCAGGCTTTCCTGCTGCACGTGATTGGTGAGAAAAAGATCGATTTGCGGTCGGTGTAGCGTTTCCTGGGTTTTCTGAACTTTGCGTGCCATGTGGTGCAGGCTGGGAGGACTTTCTGCAGACGCCTCGGCATGGCCATGTCGGGTGCGGTGCTCCCACATCACAGGGTCCGGATCTCGTTGGGGGTCAGGGCGGACCTTCGGGTGTGGCAAATGTTTTTGTCAGATTTCAATGGTGTGTCGCTGGCTTTTGTGGATGACAAGATGGTTTGGCAGGTGCAACTTTTCTCTGACGCTGCAGGGGCTTCCGGTTTCGGGATTTTCTGGGACGGGAGGTGGTGCGCAGAACGGTGGCCGGAACATTGGCTGAAACAGGGCAGGAGCATTGCTTTCCTAGAATTCTTTCCACTGTTGTTTGCTTTAGAGGTCTGGGGCGCGGAGTTCAGGGACAGGTCAGTATTGTTCCACGTGGACAACAGGACAGTTGTGGACTTGGTGAACAACCAGAAAGCAAGAGATCTGCGGGTGCTGCGCCTGCTGCGCAGTTTTAGGTTGCAATGCTTGCGAATGAATGTGATGTTTGCGCGCAGCATGTCCCAGGAACAAGAAATGACGTTGCGGATGCATTGTCTCGTTCGCAGTGGCAGCGTTTCAGACGCCTGGCACCGGGAGCGGATGCTTGCAAGACCAAGGTGCCGGACGGCATCTGGGCCTGGGGGAGTGAGAGTGGTGGGCCTCGTCGAGAAATCCGTAGCTGAATCTACAAGGCGTACATACAGACTGGCGTGGTCTGAATTCGGAGCGTTTCTGGGATGGACCAGTGAGGCGTGGCGCATGTCACGGCAGGACTGTGAACAGGGAGTTATCCGTTTTGTTTTGAATTGCATTGACAGGGGTTGTCTCAGACGACGATTGGGGGCAAATTGGCGGGAATTTCCTTTTACAGCACGTTGTACATGGGATATGATCCGGCCAAGAGCGAGTTGTTGAGTCGTATGTTGAAAGGTTGGGGTCGGGAGCGGAGTGAGGTGGGGGTGGGTGAAGCGCCTAGGGAGGCGATAACGTTTGAGCTATTGCAAGGACTGTTGGCGGAGTTGTCGCATTGTTGTTATGATGAGCACGAAGTTGCGTTGTTCCGTTTGTGTATGATTTGGATATTCTTCGGTGCGTTCCGGGTGTCCGAGTTGCTGGGTGCACGTGGAAAGGGGGGGAGAGTGTATGAGGACGTGCGATTGGATGGGAAGCGCTTAGGTATTCGGTTGGGTCGTTCTAAAACTGACCAAGTGGGCAGGGGTAAGTGGATTTGGCTGAGCGAAACGGGTTGCGGGGGGGGCGTGCCCGGTGCTGGAGTGGCAAGGTATTTGTCGGCGGGCCCGGAGTGTGTCTGATGAGATTTTTTGTCATGTTTCGCAGAAGAGAGTGACGGCATATCAATTGCTGGCGGTGTTACGAATGGCGTTGAGACGGTTGGGCAGGGATCCTGCTACGTATGGTAAGCATTCCTTTCGCATTGGCGCGGCGACGGCGGCGGCGCACTTGGGTTGGTCCTGGGATAAGATACGGCAGATTGGGCGGTGAAGATCTCGATGCTGCGAGCGCTAAGTGCGAAAATGAGTACTGATCAGGCGGTGGGGGGCGCAGCGGAGGGTTTTTTTGTAGTTGCGGACAGTTTGTACTAACACTTGTTTTTATTCGTAGGTTGCGTTGGGGGCCCGGGAGCCAAGACGGTTACCTGGATTGTCGGGCACTCATTTGTACATTGGGCATCGAAGTACACGGACAGGCAGGTATACGGCCGTATCCTGGGCCTGCGCAGCAGCCACCACGAGGTGTATTGGTGGGGGAAGAGTGGGATGCGCTGGGGAGCGTTGTTGCTCTGGCTTGGCAGTTCGGGCTGGACTGTTCCCATGAGGCACAGGGTCAAGACTGATTTGCATATGGCTGGGTCCAAACTGGAATGGCATGGTGAGCAAAAAACGATGGATTTAGGCCCAGATCTCTGTACTGGGGTGAATGTATGACATTGTTCTGCATTCTGTCCATCAACTGTTGTTTTTGCATTTGTCAACCCGAGTGGGACGGGTATGCCCAGACGTGGGTCCCGTGCTCTCCATGCCACTGGAATCAAGCTATCCTGGATGAAGAGGGGTGAAACCCGAAACCGGTCCTAGGATGCTTGTTTCCAGTCCAGGGAGGACCTGGCTTGGCAGTTCGGGCTGGACTGTTCCCATGAGGCACAGGGTCAAGACTGATTTGCATATGGCTGGGTCCAAACTGGAATGGCATGGCGAGCAAAAACGATGGATTTAGGCCCAGATCTCTGTACTGGGGTGAATGTATGACATTGTTCTGCATTCTGTCCATCAACTGTTGTTTTTGCATTTGTCACCCCGAGTGAGACGGGTATGCCCAGACGTGGGTCCCGTGCTCTCCATGCCACTGGAATCAAGCTATCCTGGCTGAAGAGGGTGAAACCCGAAACCGGTCCTAGGATGCTTGTTTCCAGTCCAGGGAGGACCTGGCTTGGCAGTTCGGGCTGGACTGTTCCCATGAGGCACAGGGTCAAGACTGATTTGCATATGGCTGGGTCCAAACTGGAATGGCATGGTGAGCAAAAAAACGATGGATTTAGGCCCAGATCTCTGTACTGGGGTGAATGTATGACATTGTTCTGCATTCTGTCCATCAACTGTTGTTTTTGCATTTGTCACCCCGAGTGGGACGGGTATGCCCAGACGTGGGTCCCGTGCTCTCCATGCCACTGGAATCAAGCTATCCTGGCTGAAGAGGGGTGAAACCCCGAAACCGGTCCTAGGATGCTGGTTTCCAGTCCAGGGAGGACCTGGCTTGCCAGTTCGGGCTGGACTGTTCCCATGAGGCACAGGGTCAAGACTGATTTGCATATGGCTGGGTCCAAACTGGAATGGCATGGTGAGCAAAAAACGATGGATTTAGGCCCAGATCTCTGTACTGGGGTGAATGTATGACATTGTTCTGCATTCTGTCCATCAACTGTTGTTTTTGCATTTGTCACCCCGAGTGGGACGGGTATGCCCAGACGTGGGTCCCGTGCTCTCCATGCCACTGGAATCAAGCTATCCTGGCTGAAGAGGGGTGAAACCCCGAAACCGGTCCTAGGATGCTTGTTTCCAGTCCAGGGAGGACCTGGCTTGGCAGTTCGGGCTGGACTGTTCCCATGAGGCACAGGGTCAAGACTGATTTGCATATGGCTGGGTCCAAACTGGAATGGCATGGTGAGCAAAAACGATGGATTTAGGCCCAGATCTCTGTACTGGGGTGAATGTATGACATTGTTCTGCATTCTGTCCATCAACTGTTGTTTTTGCATTTGTCACCCCGAGTGGGACGGGTATGCCCAGACTTGGGTCCCGTGCTCTCCATGCCACTGGAATCAAGCTATCCTGGCTGAAGAGGGGTGAAACCCCGAAACCGGTCCTAGGATGCTTGTTTCCAGTCCAGGGAGGACCTGGCTTGGCAGTTCGGGCTGGACTGTTCCCATGAGGCACAGGGTCAAGACTGATTTGCATATGGCTGGGTCCAAACTGGAATGGCATGGTGAGCAAAAAACGATGGATTTAGGCCCAGATCTCTGTACTGGGGTGAATGTATGACATTGTTCTGCATTCTGTCCATCAACTGTTGTTTTTGCATTTGTCACCCCGAGTGGGACGGGTATGCCCAGACGTGGGTCCCGTGCTCTCCATGCCACTGGAATCAAGGTATCCTGGCTGAAGAGGGTGAAACCCCGAAACCGGTCCTAGGATGCTTGTTTCCAGTCCAGGGAGGACCTGGCTTGGCAGTTCGGGCTGGACTGTTCCCATGAGGCACAGGGTCAAGACTGATTTGCATATGGCTGTGTCCAAACTGGAATGGCATGGTGAGCAAAAACGATGGATTTAGGCCCAGATCTCTGTACTGGGGTGAATGTATGACATTGTTCTGCATTCTGTCCATCAACTGTTGTTTTTGCATTTGTCACCCCGAGTGGGACGGGTATGCCCAGACGTGGGTCCCGTGCTCTCCATGCCACTGGAATCAAGCTATCCTGGCTGAAGAGGGGTGAAACCCCGAAACCGGTCCTAGGATGCTTGTTTCCAGTCCAGGGAAGGACCTGGCTTGGCAGTTCGGGCTGGACTGTTCCCATGAGGCACAGGGTCAAGACTGATTTGCATATGGCTGGGTCCAAACTGGAATGGCATGGTGAGCAAAAACGATGGATTTAGGCCCAGATCTCTGTACTGGGGTGAATGTATGACATTGTTCTGCATTCTGTCCATCAACTGTTGTTTGTACAGACAGACAAGACTGACGATCAAAGTGGGAAGGATGACAAGGGTGAGGACAAGCACCGGAAAAAATTACCATATATGGGGTTGGCGATGGCACTGGGGTCACACTTGTCCGAAAAAACTGAGTCTAGGATTTGGAAACACGAGTATGTGGATGTATTCAAGCTCATGCATAGGGAGATACAGGCCAAGGAGGGCTCCAAGGAGGAGGAATGGGAATTGACAAGGCGGCCGCGGGTGCCGGTTAACATGGAGAATTGGACGTCGGCATTTTTGATTTATGCGAGTATATATTGTGAGAAACATTTATACCGCGCTATCGCGTTGTTTAAGTACATGGACATCATTAGAAAGGCGCAGATGCATTTTGGGGGTTTTGCTTGGCTCAGCTACGACGAGGAGTTCAGGGACAGGATTAGTGTCAACCCAGATAAGCCATGGGGGGAAGTTGACCAAGAGCTCTGGATGCAGTGGATGTCCTCTACTCAGTCGTCGGCATCCACACACACAGCCAGTGGCTTGCCAGTCACTTACCGGCCTTTTTTGATTTGCGTCCTGCCCAGGCTGGGGCGGGAGGGCAGGGCTCGTACACCGGAGCGGGTGGTCAGAACAGTTACTCTGGGTCCGCTGGACAGTCGCCCAAGCCCACGGGAGTTAGTACAGGTGCATGTTGGAACTTTAACAAGGGTTTCTGCACCCGGCACCCCTGCAGATTTAAGCACGAGTGCTCCAAGTGTGGCGGACGCCACCCTCTCACGCAATGTTTCACGCTGGCCACGCCCTCAGAGCAGTGGCGAATTTCCAAAGGAAGAGGGCAAACTGGGCCTAAGGGCTCCTACACCGGTTAGGGTCGGGGCCATGGGTCCGTGGCTCTCACGATATCCTGATAGAGAGGCCGCGCTGAGGATCCATTGGGGTTTCACGGAGGGTTTCCGCGTGGGTTATCAGGGCCCCCGGGAACGGAGATGGGCGGAGAATTTGAGATCGGCAAAAGAATTACCAGATGTTGTTGCAGCGAAATTGCAGAAGGAGGTGGCGGAAGGCAGGATAGTTGGCCCTTTTGACCATTGGCCTGTTCCTGACCTGATCATATCACCTTTGGGAGTGGTGCCCAAGAAAGAGCCGGGGGAGTTCAGGTTGATCCATCATTTGTCCTGGCCGGAGGGGAGGTCCGTGAATGATTTCATTGCCGAGGAGGATTCCAGAGTCTTATATGCATCCGTGGACGATGCGATCAGTTTGGTGAGGGTGTGCGGGCGGGGCTCGGAATTGGCCAAGTGCGACATTATGTCGGCCTTTCGCCTCCTGCCCATACACCCAGCGGACTTCTCGTTGTTGGGGATGCAGTTCGAGGGTGTCATCTTTGTGGACAAGGTTTTGCCCATGGGTTGTGCCATTTCCTGTGTGTTATTTGAGGCTTTCAGTTCCTTTTTGCAGTGGGCATTCACAGACAGGAGTGGTCATCGTGCGGTCTCTCATTACTTGGACGATTTTCTGTTCGTCGGGAGGGCGCAGTCTGGCGAGTGTGAGAGAGCTCTTGGGCAATTCCAGGTCCTGGCTCAGGATTTCGGGGTTGCCTTGGCTCCGGAGAAAACAGCTGGGCCCAGCTGCTGTTTGACGTTCTTGGACATTGAGCTGGATTCGGTCGCGTGGTTGGCCAGGTTACCGGAACAGAAGGTGGCAGACATGCAGGCTTTCCTGCTGCACGTGATTGGTGAGAAAAAGATCGATTTGCGGTCGGTGTAGCGTTTCCTGGGTTTTCTGAACTTTGCGTGCCATGTGGTGCAGGCTGGGAGGACTTTCTGCAGACGCCTCGGCATGGCCATGTCGGGTGCGGTGCTCCCACATCACAGGGTCCGGATCTCGTTGGGGGTCAGGGCGGACCTTCGGGTGTGGCAAATGTTTTTGTCGGATTTCAATGGTGTGTCGCTGGCTTTTGTGGATGACAAGATGGTTTGGCAGGTGCAACTTTTCTCTGACGCTGCAGGGGCTTCCGGTTTGGGGATTTTCTGGGACGGGAGGTGGTGCGCAGAACGGTGGCCGGAACATTGGCTGAAACAGGGCAGGAGCATTGCTTTCCTAGAATTCTTTCCACTGTTGGTTGCTTTAGAGGTCTGGGGCGCGGAGTTCAGGGACAGGTCAGTATTGTTCCACGTGGACAACAGGACAGTTGTGGACTTGGTGAACAACCAGAAAGCAAGAGATCTGCGGGTGCTGCGCCTGCTGCGCAGTTTTAGGTTGCAATGCTTGCAAATGAATGTGATGTTTCGCGCGCAGCATGTCCCAGGAACAAGAAATGACGTTGCGGATGCATTGTCTCGTTCGCAGTGGCAGCGTTTCAGACGCCTGGCACCGGGAGCGGATGCTTGCAAGACCAAGGTGCCGGACGGCATCTGGGCCTGGGGGGAGTGAGAGTGGTGGGCCTCGTCGAGAAATCCGTAGCTGAATCTACAAGGCGTACATACAGACTGGCGTGGTCTGAATTCGGAGCGTTTCTGGGATGGACCAGTGAGGCGTGGCGCATGTCACGGCAGGACTGTGAACAGGGAGTTATCCGTTTTGTTTTGAATTGCATTGACAGGGGGTTGTCTCAGACGACGATTGGGGGCAAATTGGCGGGAATTTCCTTTTACAGCACGTTGTACATGGGATATGATCCGGCCAAGAGCGAGTTGTTGAGTCGTATGTTGAAAGGTTGGGGTCGGGAGCGGAGTGAGGTGGGGGTGGGTGAAGCGCCTAGGGAGGTGATAACGTTTGAGCTATTGCAAGGACTGTTGGCGGAGTTGTCGCATTGTTGTTATGATGAGCACGAAGTTGCGTTGTTCCGTTTGTGTATGATTTGGATATTCTTCGGTGCGTTCCGGGTGTCCGAGTTGCTGGGTGCACGTGGAAAGGGGGAGAGTGTATGAGGACGTGCGATTGGATGGGAAGCGCTTAGGTATTCGGTTGGGTCGTTCTAAAACTGACCAAGTGGGCAGGGGTAAGTGGATTTGGCTGAGCGAAACGGGTTGCGGGGGCGTGCCCGGTGCTGGAGTGGCAAGGTATTTGTCGGCGGGCCCGGAGTGTGTCTGATGAGATTTTTTGTCATGTTTCGCAGAAGAGAGTGACGGCATATCAATTGCTGGCGGTGTTACGAATGGCGTTGAGACGGTTGGGCAGGGATCCTGCTACGTATGGTAAGCATTCCTTTCGCATTGGCGCGGCGACGGCGGCGGCGCACTTGGGTTGGTCCTGGGATAAGATACGGCAGATTGGGCGGTGAAGATCTCGATGCTGCGAGCGCTATGTGCGAAAATGAGTACTGATCAGGCGGTGGGGGGCGCAGCGGAGGGTTTTTTTGTAGTTGCGGACAGTTTGTACTAACACTTGTTTTTATTCGTAGGTTGCGTTGGGGGCCCGGGAGCCAAGACGGTTACCTGGATTGTCGGGCACTCATTTGTACATTGGGCATCGAAGTACACGGACAGGCAGGTATACGGCCGTATCCTGGGCCTGCGCAGCAGCCACCACGAGGTGTATTGGTGGGGGAAGAGTGGGATGCGCTGGGGAGCGTTGTTGCTCTGGCTTACAAAGAAGGTGGCGCAAAGAGGCTGTCCGGACATGTTGATAATTCATCTTGGAGAAAATTACTTGATAAAGCAGTCTAGTGTGTCCCTGTTACATTTGATGCAACGTGACTTGGAAGCCATGAAGAGCAATCTTGCAGGCGCATGTAGTGTTTGGACAGAGTTTGTACCAAGGAGAACCTGGAGGGGAGCTTTAAAGCCAGCTGCAATTGAGAAAGCGCGAAGGAAATTGAACCGCGCTATGAGAGTTTTTTGTGGGAACGCAGGTATCAAGGTGATTGCACATGTGGGTTTGCGGCTGGAGGAGCCACTTCTTTTTCGCGACGATGGGGTGCACCTTTCGCACATAGGTAATGCGTATTACATGATGGAGATGAGGGACGTCATCAGTAAATTGTGGAACGAGTCCATTTGGTGCCGCCGGGTTTGAGGGCGAAAGGTGCACTGAGCTTGGATGGGGCAGGTAACCGCCCTCCGGGGGTTTCCTGGTTGGCAGACTGTGGAGGGGTGGGGAGTCTATGACGGGCATACTCACCCCCCCTGGGGAGGGGGATACAGGTGCATGATGGGGGTGCGGGATGCAAGAGTGCGATGGCTGGAGATGCTGGAGGAGGTTGAAAGATAAGTGTGGAAGCGAATGGAGGAAGGGAGGAGATCGCTGAGTGAAGTGGGAGAGAGTAACTGGAGTATGGGAATGGAAATGATAAGTTATTGATGTTTTGGTTAATTGTTGTTGTCAACCCTGTCCTAATAAATGGCCTTTTACGCTAACATTCAGCGTTGGAGTGGTTATTGCGCGAGTGGAAAAAAAAACACAACCCGCTTGTACGATACTGCGGTAAAAATGATTAGCACCAAACGATGCGCTAGATACCAGCCAGGATTGCTCCGGTCATACTTTTTACCTGACCCTTCCTCAGAAAATAAAACCTAGATTCCGTGTACCCATAGGCGTTGCGCTTGTGTCAATATCTCACCGGTTGAAGACGTGACTACTTTACGCTCAGAAGGATCCACAGCAAAATAAGTACTGTTATCCCAACGCTTTTATGAAGTGTAGATTTTAATCACGAAAAGGTGGCTCCGAAAGATTACGCTTAACTCCGTCATTTTTAAAAATATGACTCTCCAGCAGATTTATATTTTGAGGGAAATTAGCAGAACGCCATCACTTGGACGACAGAGGCGGAATAAATAGAAATTGGCGACACGCGCACTCCCCCTGCCGGCCGCGAGACAGCAGTGCGGGCGAACAGAGGGGGCACTCTACGTGGGGCCGCTCACTCAGCAGCACCAGAGAGAGAGTTTAAGGCGGCTGGCTCGGTGGCGCAGCAGACTCGCCGCCCTGCGTGCTCGGGTTGCTCTTTGCCCACGTGTGCCGCTGTGTTTACACTCCAGTGCTCAGCTGTCTAGAGGGCACCGTGGTGAAGTGGCTGTCGGAGAGCCTTCGGGGATGAAGAAGAGGAGATCTACTTCTGGGAAAAGTTTTTGTGAAGATGCTCCGTAGTGAGACCGGGGTAGGGGAGGGAAGTGCACAGAATTCACCAGGAAGGCATCCTGCTCGGGTCCAGAGGACCTCCTAATGTTTGGCACCAGTTGCCTTTTCGCTGCGAGAAGTAGCTGAGGGGAGAGAAAGCCGAGGCAAAAGCGGCAGCTGCTGGGACCTTCTCGAGTTCTGGTTGCTCGGCTTCACTCTGTCTTGGTGGGGCTGAGGACTGGAGGGTCGTCTGACTGCGAGGGCGTCTGTTGGAGGGCATGGCTGCCGGGAGCATCACCAGTCTCCCTGCGCTACCCGAGGACGGGAATGGCGGCACCTTCACACCCGGCGGATTCAAAGAGCCCAAGAGGCTGTACTGCAAGAACGGGGGCTTCTTTCTCCGGATCAACCCGGACGGCCGGGTGGACGGAACCCGGGAGAAGAGCGACTCGTACAGTAAGTACAGGCCTGTCAATAACTCTCCCTGCAGGTACACTGGCAGCACCAACACATTAATACCTGCGTCAGCACTTAGTATCACTTGGCATCGCGTCATACGCACACAACATCATTACTTTTCTCTCGAGAAGCACGCCTTTCACGCACAAGCACTCTCATTGCGTTATTAAGTCGTCCTGCACTTATAATCTTGTTTGCTCTAGTCCTATCCATGAACTCAAAAACACAATCGATTTTAGATTGTAATTGTTTTATTAGGTTTCGCGCTCCACAGAAAGCGTTATTTCGGACGTGAACTGCTCGGGTTTATTTCGGACATGTAGTCACACGTTAAAAATATCGATACAAAATATGGAGCTTATGGACTTACTTGGCTGAATATCTGTCTGACAGGATGAGTGAATTTTTATGTCAATTTTCATCCATGTGCACTTTTATTGTTTAAGCACAATGATGTCTGGTGCAGGGCATCATGTCTACATATGAAAACAATGTTTTTTATCCATACTGTGTCTGAATCTGATGACGTGCCTGTATTGTTTGCTGTTTTTGTTACAAAAATAGTAATGACAATAAATTATTAAAAAGAAAATAGCAGGGCTAAGTGCAAAAAGGGGACATATATCAACTCTCTGCTAATGTGATGGAGGTGCAACCCGCACAATTAAGAACATTTTAAAAATAGCTAGAGGGGGTAGAATTGTACAGGCTCCACATGTGATATTTTTTGTAATGAGAAACTTGTTGCAGATGCTCCTTTTACCTTGAGCCCAGTTTTTTCACCACCCCCTAACTAGTGGTTTTCAGCCTTCTTAATGCCACCTCCACTTGTGTGAAAAATAATTAATCGGTCACCCCAGAATGACAGATATATTTTCTGACAGTCATTCTGAAAAATTGACAGCTCTGTACATATTTAACAAGTCAGACATTGCAGTTATGTTTAGTAATTACATACAGCTCATCACTGTTTGCTTTCACTAAAAACACAGCACTGTTTTCAGCATGGCATTTCTCTCTGTTCCCCAGGGGCATGATCAGTGTTCCTCTTGCCTATGGCCTTGCACCTCCAACCCCCCCCCAACCCCGCCCATCCCTCCAACCCCGAGATCAATTAAGGCCACCCTCCTTGAGGGGCCCTAATGAGATCTCCTTTTACTGAAGTAGTCTTTGCGAGAGTTGACCTAAGCAAGCCTGCCTGTACAATGCTGGGATGTGTGCAATGCCCGGCCCTGCTTCTGTGCCCCTCTGTGGTTGAAGTAAGGCCAGCGTCACTATATGATCTGTCAACAGATCCACACCAATTAAATTATGACAAAAATGCTGCAGGTCGACGCCGCTTTCAGCTTTAAGATGAGCTGTTGTCCCTGTTCGAACACTAGGGTCCTCTTTATAAGGGCTCCATCTTGCTTCGTATTCACACTGCTTTGGGCTATAGTTGATTTAAGTAGAGCTATGTTTACCACATGTTGACATTCAGTCTGTTGTTGCAGGGCCTTTTCATCAGCGGTGCCCTTGCCAAACATGGGTTGTATGTCCATGAAGGAACCAGAGTCTATGGCAAATAATTTAGCGGTTAGGCATAAGACTACCTGACTCGCATGCAATTGCACCCATAGTGCGAAAGTGTTGGATGAATAATCGTCCTATCGGCCTCTAAATAATTCATGTGTGCTTTTACAAAAATTCTACACATGTGCAGCTAATGTGCCTTAAAATGGTCACCTGTGCACAAAAAGGAACCTTTACAAGTGCAGTAGCGTTCGCCATGCCCAACGATGTATCCCTCCAAATCATGGCATTGGCAAGCGCATATATGTGCTTGGCTTTGGAGGGAGGGTTGGCTAAACATTCATTTGCGCAGGTTAATTTCCTCAGCCTGCTTGAATTTTAATGTTTTGAAAATGATTTGCATTCATGCTTTTGCTTCATTATGCAGTGGTTGTGCACAATATGCCAGGAATTACCACCTTCAAGTCAGAGCTTGCATTATGTCAGGGTGGGCTTCATCATGCCATACAAGCCTAAACTATCTTAGAAATCACTACCATTATAAGAGGCAAACATTATAGCAGGTGTGCTAGCCGAGGATTCTAATATTATGCAAAGAATTAAAATAATTGTGTAGAGAATGCCCCGAAAATGGCAAAAATTACCAGAATACCCCCACACCATTATTGCACCTGGATGCCTACACTATGCCACAAAATACTGCCCTTGTGCCAGGGTGAACCTTATGCTAGGGTTCAGCACCATTATATATTGTATGCCCACAGTATGCAAAGATTTATCAACGCTCCGCCATGGCTGCCATTATGCAATGGTGGGGCAGAGAGTGACATCATGCCATGGACATAAATGTCCACTGATGCGTACATTTACATCAATGGAAAAGGTTCACTTATTCAGTGAAAAGATCATAGCAAAGAGTAAATAATTTGTAATCCAACTTAATAGTCTTTGTGACTTTTTACATATTTACCAATGAACAATTTGTAAGATGGGGAATCACGTTTTAATGTATCTGATCCATAATTCAGGGATATTATTGTTTCAGTCATCATTCGTATATTCAAACCCAATGCATTTCGCTACTAATATTGTCTTCAGGGGTATCTATAAAATAAAATTACTATAATTAAATTATAAGCACTGACATATTCATTCGTAAAGAATAAAATACATCTGGGCATAGGAAAACTGCCCTGCCGATCCTCTCCTATTTCTGTTTAGGTTATAGAAAGAGTATCTGCTTTAATTTGAAGATTGAAAAAAATTAAATTGCATATATTTAAACAATTCAATAAAATTTTAAACAAGGTGTTCCTCTGGGCTTGAATCACTTGTTCCAAAATATTAGTTTAACTATTGCTATTTCAGTAAGCATATAGAAGACAGTATACAGTCCTATTTCTAATTCAAAATAGTAAAAAGAGGACTGAAGCTAAAATATAGGCAGAGTAAATACCGTAAAAATATTAGCAAAAATTTGCATACTAATAAATGACAAAGAGACAAACGTGTCAGCAGCAATTTTGTTATAATCAAGAATGGCATCATACTAAAAAAAGTGTACATTATATATGGTCATCTAAGTAACATAAGACTAAGGGCCTTATTACGACTACGGGAACTTATTACAGTCCGACAACTGCTGCACTGCAGAACCGCCCCCAGTATTACAGCTGTGGCGGTCGGACCTCCACGAGACCGCCAACACTGCCGGGATAAAGGATCCCGCTGGGCCGGCGGTCTTTCCCTGGGAAAAATATGCTGGCGGTGCCGCAGCCGGCACAGCTGAGCATGTTTTGAGTTGGCTCACCGCCACCCTTTTCATTGCAGTGCGACCGCCATGAAAAGTGAAGTGGAAAGGCAACAAAGGGAGCCCTAACAGGGCCCCATGCTGCTCCAGGGCTGGGGGTGCAATCAGGGGGGGCACATGTTGTGCCCCACTGTATTTATGGACCCCAGTTCCTGCACAGTGCGACATGCACCACATGGTGCATGCAGGAACTTGCAGACATCGCTGTCACTGTGGCAGTCTGATGTAAGGCTCTCCAATGATCCTTACCGCCGCTGTTGCAGTGCCGCCTTGCCACCACCGGAAACAAATTACAATCGTAATCCGACAGACGGAGTGGGAACCGCTTTGGCGGTCTGCCAAAATCGTAATAAGGCACTAAGGGCAAAATGTATCAAACAGTTTTACCCATTCTGTGTCTATGGGAAAATGTGTTCGTACATTTGGCCCTGAGATCTTCACTAAGCCCTTCGGTTGTATCACTTTTAATAGCTCAATCCAGCAGGCGTTGTCTTGTGTGATCAGTTTCCCATGATCTCCACCCTTTTATTGGTCATTGTATAGTTTGCAGGATTATAAGACAAATCTGCTTCAAATCATGTCGAGCCTCCAAGAAATGGGTTTCAGCAGGAGATATCTTTAAGCATATATTCTAACAATGTTCAATCCACCTGTGGTTGACCAGTCTCTCAGTCATTTCTATGTAATATTTTCTACAAGGTCATATTATGGCCTAAAGGCTGTTCATGCTATCTCAAGTGTCAACGTTTGTTAAAGTGATTTTTTTTCCCTCTGCGAGGGTGTAAGAGGGTGTAAGATGATATCTCCATTCTAGGTTGAGCCTGCGACAGCACATGCGCTGCATGCACTTTCACTTGCGAGACGTATTGTTTACAATAAAGGGCTTGGAGCCTACCCATTGCATACAATTTTTTTGCTTCATTCGCACACTTCTTTGCTGACTCCTAATTGGCTGTATAAGAAAAGGGGCAACCCAGTAAACTTGGGACCTGGGTAATTGAGTAATAAAGCAAAACAGCAGTCCCTCAAGGAGGAAGTGTGAACCTCTACTTCCTAGGAGAGTGTAACTTTGACCATCAAGAGATTGGCTCCATTTCTCAATAAGACAGTTTTATTTCGATTTCTTAAACAATAGAATTTTTTTTGCAATTTCATATTTAAATCAATTTGCAAGTAAGAAGGTGTTCCCAAACAACGCAACAACGCAGTGCTAGTGAAATAAGTGAGTGTAAAGTGCATTTGTGCAATACAATCTATGTACATAAAATAGTGACTGATCCAGGATGCACAAGTGGTTGGTAAACACTCTGACAAAGAGTGAGATGCTCCAGAATCAAATAAAAACAGTACACTATTATTGTGTCATGTCAACATTTCGACCTGGATCTATGACTTTTGATTTTCATAGCCATAAGTAATTCCCTGCGGCGCTGCAATACTGAAAACTCAGGTTCTTTCACAGGTGCCATAGATGAAATCTTCACAAGTGTCCGGTGGAAGGCTAACACACGCCTTTCTCCTCATCAATGAAATACCTCAGCCCATACCATACCTCTTACCTCATCTCAGATCGATGGCTGGCCCTCACTTCTCCACCAGATAGCACAGAAAGAGAACAGTGTCAGTTAGAAGGGCATTTGAGATTCCACAGTCAGGGACGATCTAGCACAGCGCATTGAGGCAACTACTTGCCACAGGTTGCCTGTTTCCCATTTTCTCTTGTTGAGAATCCTTACCGCGGTGGGCTATCTACTCCATACTGCACGGCTCTGACCTGGAATCCCACACTGTTGCATACATGTTCTAACTGGGGACCACACAACATAGATTGGGCAATACTCCCAGCCACGCCTGAGCAGTCCCATGCACCAGTACCCCTCTGAAGCATCCCATGCATCAGTAGCGCTTTGAAATACCTCCGCATTGATCCTGTAGATTGGGCAGGTGTGTCCCAAACCTACGTCCTGATGATGACCCTGTCTAAATTGTATGCTTAGGGTCAAAACGTTGACATGGCACAATTATAGTGTACTTTTTTTTATTTAATTCTGCAGCATTTCACTCTGTGTCAGAGTGTGTACCATCCACGTCTGACATTGGTGGTCAGCCATTTGGTTTTGCTAATGTGTGTCCTGTTTTGACATGATTTTTGTAAAATGTATTGTTGTGGGAGCTGCCAGGCCCTCACCTTTATAACAAACATTAGCAAAAAGCAATAATATTTTTGATCTCAAAAAGCACACTTTGCAACACTAGTCTCTGGCACTGAGCAAAACTACATTGTGTGCCGATATGCTCCTTGTGAAATAGCAGAATGCTGTCACTCACAGTGAGGCCAGTCTTATTAAAAACAAAAAGTCTTGGTTAACTCAAGATCTAATTAGGGGACCAATTCTTAATAAAGTCACAGAAGTGCACCCTTGGTATATGCCCTTGCATTAGTGCAGATTTACAGCTTTCATGAATTCACAATAATTTACAGAAGTAGGCCAGGAAATTGTACTCCCAGAAAATATTTCTGAACTGCATTTTAGCAGGAGCAAATATGCATGTGTAGATTTGCTCATGCAAAATTCTGTTGAGCGTTTACAAGTTCACTTTTCCTCCAACCACTTTTCCCCCAACCATGGAAGAAGTTTTATTTCTGCCCTTGTCAGGAGTACATTTCCAACCTTTCTCAGTATTGAAATAGTTTAGAGAAGAGCTGGTGAAAACCCCTAAACATGCAAGTTAGTAGGTTTGCACAGACTCCAGAGTGCATTCCAACCCTGGAACTATTGCTTAACGCTCCCTCCAGCCCTCCAGCTCTGTTCATCTGGCCCTGAGTCTTGATTGTTTTACTTGCTGTTTATTTGTCCAGGTCATGGATCTCCCTCTAGCCCCAGTATGTAGATCAATGCGTGTCAGCCTTCAGTCCGGAAGGAAGGGAATCGGTCCGGGTCTCTAGTGACATCAGTACTGATTGCTGACCACCTATAGTTAACCGCCTTAGTTTTGCTGAGCGGTGTCCGGATGAAAGCTTTGTGTTACCAGTGATCGGTAACCACTGGTGAGTAGTAGTCGCCCCCCTCCCTTAATGGGCTCAGTGTATTGGAATGGAAACAGAGACACGCCTAAGGTCTCATTTTAGAAGCTCCTGCTGGTCATTTTTTAAAGCAATTGCATGCTTAATCTAGGCCATTCAACTATTAGCCCTGAAAAATAATTGCTATGGGTGGGAGTTAAGTTTATTTGTGCGGTTTGCATTGTGCCCACTCCAAATGTAAGGGGCAAACTCCGCTACGCGGCGGAGTCGTGAAGGAAGTGGCCCGATTAGGGTCACCCGGGTCACTCACGACCACCTCTCTGCCTTCCCAATAAATGAAGAGTCGGTCAGACAGTAGAGAATACAGACCAATAGTTTATTAGTAATGTGCTGCAGCGGAGCCCAGTCTGACCAGTCTCCTGAGATGACTGCCGAGGGACTGAATCCCCCCAACATAAAATCAGATATTATACATTCTCAATTCTCAAAGAACACACCCAGACTGGAAAATTCCTGCTCAGGCTACAGTGAACAAAGGAAGCAAAGAAGGATGAGCCATGGCACAGGGCTGGGTACATGCCATCTCGACCCCAAGGCCGTTCAACCGGTGCCTACCATCCTAAGATGTGGGAACGGGTCTATCTAACAGCAAAGGTATGCAACAGTAGATAATACATTCATTAGTGCAGCGAAGCTTCAACCTTGAGAAATAAAAGCTGGAGGCGCAGGGGCAGCCTTTCTGCTGAGGCAAGTATTATGGGACAGAAGCTCGATCTCAGTTACAGAACAAGATGGCGCCAATAAAGATGGCGCAGTGAATGCTAACTTAACACGGAATAGAGTATGAGTATTGTAAGGGGAACATTTCAAGTCTGTGCATTACGGGAGTAACATTTCAAATCTAACAGACCCTCCTTTTAGCATTCATGCTAAGCTTTATTGGTGCCATCAGGTAAGGGTCTTTACAATTCTAAAGCGAGGAAGAAGCGTTCACACATAGACCACCAGTGCTAACATACGGACTGTGAACTGAAACTAATGTCAAACACATATAATCAATATTCAAAAATACCCTCATGTGCTCATCAACTCCTGAATACCCTGCATCATCATGGCCTTTGTATTAGAATCACGCCTCGGGGTCTTGGGGGGCGGCTTGAACATTGATACATTGCAGGCACAACAGGCAGGGAGGCAGTGTATGCACAGACAGCATGCCAAAATGATACCCGCTATGGCAACCAGAAAAATAAGAATCTTCCACCCCCAAGTGGCGAATAGGCCCCAGAACCATCCAGGGAATGAGCATGTACCATTCTCCTGGTGTATATCTGAGGCTATCTTATGCAATTTTTGTATAGCGTCATACACAGTGGGGGCTTGGTCAGGGATGTACACACAACAGCTACTGCCGATGACACGACAAGCCCCACCCCCGATCAGCAAGGATGACGTCTAAAACCATCCGATTTTGAAGGGCAACAAGTCTCGTAGCCTGGAGCTCTGCTGTAATGTTGGTCAGCATTCCTGCAGTAGTGTTAATAACCACCTCCACAACCCTTGTAAGTCTACGAATGTTAAGGCTATTAGACATAGGACCCCAGAAGGGCAGGATACCCTTCATGGCATCAGTAAACTGCTGCAAGGTAGTATCTGTTTGATCAATGTCTTCTGTATTGATAACCCTTCTAACCCGGGACAAGTATACCCCTCTGCGCTGCAATCGATGGTCTCTGTGATAATTGGACGGTGCGATATATACTGGGGGCAGGAGGAAGGAGACATAGCATATACCAGACCATCCCCTGGGAAACCATACATAAGCCTGGCACCCACAAACAAAATACACATTATGAGGCGGCAGTAAAGGTGGACTATTGGTCGTGTTCAAGTCATAGGTGTAATTGCAAGTACTCTTTCCCACTTTAACACTCCCAAAACCTTGGACACAAAAACTAGCTGTTGTGTTAACTATTGGCACTAACATTGCTTAGTCCTGAGTAATATTGCGCATCTGAAAAGTTCTGAAATATTCAGTTGCAATAAAACCCTGAAAATCCATCATCTCATTTTGGAGCCACGTTACATTCTTATTGATCTCATAGACGTTCATGCAGGCATTAGGGTGCAAAGTATCAGGGGCCCCTTGCTCCCCTGGAGTAAACCCCTGGTGTACACTAATATATTTCAATACAGTCTCGTAATCAGCATAAGTCATGTTCATGGCATCAGTATGATAATGGATATACCCCATAGTAAACAGCTAAAACCACTCCTCACAGCTGGCTAAATAAGAGAAGGGCAGGGACATCAATAAATCATTCTTATGCATCACAGAAGGGAGCAAGCCACAAACCCAGCAATCAGTAACATTAGAGGCATAGTGCGCCTGATGGAGCATCTGCAAAAACCCATTGTTGACTTACGTTTGTCTATGTCTCTCCTTGTGAGGGACCAAAGTGACAAATATATGCTCAGGGGGAACAGGAGTAGTACCAATCAAAGTATGCACAGGATATTTCTCTTCGAAAAAATACGTTACCCCAAGTATTATTATAAAAAAAATCAGAATAATTGCTACAAACACAGCTTTACTTTTCACAGACCAGGAGGACCAGACAGGCCCATCCCGCTCAGAGCGCGGAGCTGCAAAAGGCTGTTCTTCCTCCTGAATGGGGCGACCAAAAGGATACATTCTCTTAAAGCAGCGGAAAAGACTGACACTTGGAGCCAAGCTGGAATAAAAGCACGGAAATAAGACAAAATATTGTTCGTTAGGCGTAGGCGCTGTTGAGCACCAGCGGCGGAGCTGTTCATCTAGCTCGGATCCAGATCTCACGTTGCAGGGCAAAGTATTGTCTCTTCAGAAACACAGTTCTTTTTGCCCTGTTCGGTGACTGTCCGAATAACGCACCAATCTCCCTTTCCCTAAGCTATCGTTGGTACCACGGGCAGGGTACATTCGCCCTATTCTTAGCAATGCAGTCCATCCCTACTACTCTGACTTTCCCTTTGGTGTACTGCTCCTCTTACGGGGGCGCAAATTGTACCTTAACATTCCAGGCACAGCGGGGTCAGAGAACAAAGGGTCAGGCTCAAGGGGACCAAGTGGCAAAGGGTCGGACTCAGACAGGTCGGTGTATTGGGCCTCAACTGGCTGTGACTCAATCACAGGTGGGCCAACAGGCTGGGGCTCCTGGATGGCCTTAATTTCAGGCGGCACCGCCGCATTCAGCAACGCATGGCTCTCTTCCTCCGTTGGTGCCCACTTGAGGCGGGCATCTGATAAGGGAATGAACCGTGGCACCTGCTCCGTCTCACAATCCCCAATCCCGTCCGCGACCCACTGGTCGTAGGGCAGCAGGAGGGGTATCCTCTTACAATGGGTACTGTGTATCCAATTCTTCCGACCGCCGACCTTCACTGCTGTCCTGGTGGCTAGAAGGACCGGCAGGGGGTCCCTTCCAGCGTGGCTCCAAGCCGCTCCTCCGCTATCCAGTCTCCTGGCCGTAGCTCGTGACCAGGACCCTCTGGTGTTTGCTGCAATGTTTCAGCGATCTGTTGGTGAATAGAACGCACATTTTTAGTCCATTCATAGAGGTAATCTATAAGCAAGGGGTATACTATGTCAGAAAACCTGCGAGGTCGCGGGATGCCCCAAACGTTTGCCAGGCGGCCAAACACGACCTCATACGGGGACAATCCTGTTCTAGAGTGGGCTGTGACTCTCGTAGACATAAGTGCTGGGGGTAAAGCATCTGGCCCTGCAATCCTGTGTTCTCTTTGATCTTGGCCATTTTCAGCTTGAGAGTACCGTTGTACTTCTCGACCAAGCCTTCCGATTGGGGGTGGTTTGCCGCATTAAACTTTTGCCTAATGTGCAACCCGTCGCACACCAATTGGATGACCTTGGCATTGAAGTGGCTGCCATTGTCACTCCAAATCAAACGGGGCAAACCAAAATGTGGGAAGAACTCTTTCAAGAGTACCTTCGCCATCGCCATGGCTGTGTTCTCTTTAGTGGGGTAGGCCTCAATCCATTTACTGAATGCACAGACAACCACTAACACATATTTCAAGTTATTGACTCGTTCCATTTCGATGAAATCCATCTGGAGAACCTCGAAAGGGAAGGAGGGTGGTGCAAAACTGCCAACAGGGGTGGGGGTACCTTTCCCAGGATTGTGAATCAGGCAAACCATGCAGTACTTCACCATGTGGGCAGCAACTTTGGGGATATTGTCATTCCGCCATACGGGGTCTAACAGCTTGCAAATCCCTTTCGCACTAATGTGGGCTGGCCCGTGCGCCATGGTAACCACAGAGAGGACATATGCATCTGGTAACATCCACCTCTGCTTTCCGCTCCTGTCAATCCAGCACCCATCCTCATCCAAATTGGCCGTGCTCTCCTGCCATATTGCTAACTCCTCAATTGTTGCCCCACTCTGAATCTCCTTGACATTTTCCAGCGTATCCTCAAACATCGCACACTCGGGCACCCATCTAGCAGGACCTGCCACAAACATCCTTTTGTTTTGGTCCGTGCTGTCTCCTTCGCTATCTGATCTGCAAACGCGTTCCCCCTCCCAACATCATCAGTTATTGCCTTGTGAGCACTGCACTTCATTATTACTAATTTCTTAGGGAGTGCCAGGGCTGACAAAAGTCTATGTATTAGTGGGCCGTTCTGTATTCTCATTCCATGGGACGTTAGGAACCCCCTCTCTGCCCAGAGCCGCCCAAAATTATGAGCCACGCCGACCGCATACTGGCTGTCAGTATATATGTTGACAGCCAGTCCCTCACTCAACTCGCAGGCACGAAGAAGGGCCTTCAACTCTGCAGCTTGTGCTGATTGATAGGGAACTCGTGATGTCTCAACTACAGTGCGTAAGGTGGTGATAGCATAGGCCGCTGTCATTGTGCCATCTGGTAATTTAAAACAAGAGTCATCGACATATAGCTCCCCTTGGTGTTCAGATAGGGGAACATCAGTCAGGTCTACCCGTCCCTTCGTCTCTTCTTCAGTGTGGAAGATGCAATCATGCACGTCCGTCTCCTCATTCTCAGAAGGGAGGGGTAGTAACTTGGCTGGGTTCAGGGTGGCACATCTTTTAATGGTGACATGTGGTGCAAACAAGGTCAGCTCATAGCCAGTCAGACGTGCACTGGTAAGGTACTGCATCTTTGTTCTGTTCAAAAGTGTGTCCACAGCATGTGGGACCATGACTGTGAGATCAGTATCAAGGACGAGCTCTGCCGATTGTCGGATAGAAATGGCCACGGCCGCGACCGCTCTTAGACAGCTCGGGAGGGCTCTTGCGACGTTGTCAAGCAAAGCAGAGAAATAGGCACACAGCCTTTGCTTACCTCCAAAGGCCTGTGTTAAGACAGAGAGCGCGGAGCCAGCCATTTCATGTACGTACAACACGAACGGCTTCTGATAGTCTGGAGTGGCAAGCAGAGGTGCAGAGCAAAGCGCTATTTTTAGTTGCTCAAAAGCATGCTGACAGTCATGCGTTCAAGGCAGGGGTTCGTGCACATCTTTATTGGTTAGGCGCAGCAAGGGCTTCGTTAGTAAAGCGAAGTTAGAGATCCAGTGGCGGCAATACGAAGTAATACCTATAAAGGTTCGCACATCCCGTTGCGTCTTAGGGATGGACATTTTAGTTATAGCAGCGATGCACTCAGGTGTTAGTCTCCTACCCTCCTTCGACAGTAGGTGACTTAAGTAGGTGACCTCCTATCGACAATATTGAAATTTAGAAAGGGACACTTTATGTCCATGATGAGCCAAATGTAACAATAGCTTAACCGTTGCATCCTGGCAACCATTTTCAGTATCCAAAGCTATTAAGAGGTCGTCCACGTACTGCAATAGGACATTACCTGAGGGAAGGACGAGGGAGTCCAATTGACTTTTTAAGGCTTAGCTATAGATACTGGGGCTTTCAGTATAGCCTTGAGGAGCTCGACAGAATCTAAAACTTCTGCCGGCCAGAGAGAACCCAAACAGATACCTACTGTCTGGATGTATGGGGATGCTAAGGAACGCATTCTTCAAATCAATGACAGAAAAGTATGTGGCAGAGGGAGGAATCATGGTCAGGAGAGCAGTGATGTCGGGACAACAGGGAACTGAGGGACCACAACCTTATTCACTTCACGCAGATCAATCACAAAGCGGTAGACATCGGGGTGATCATCTGGGGAACCCGATGGTGCCCTTTTTAAAATTGGAAGAATGGGGCTATTGCACACATTCGCAGTCGTCTCTTCAACAACCCCAGACGCAATCAAATCCTGTATAATCTGCAATAACGCCTGTTTCCCTGCCTTTGGTATCTTGTACTGGGAAAGGCGAGGTAGAACAGCATTGTCCTTAACTCTGATGGAGACCGGAGGTATCTGCAACAACCCTATATCCGTATCACCTGTAGCCCATAATGTCGTCGGCACCTCCTTAAACTCAGTGGGAAGGGGCTCATCCTTTGACAAACATTGCTTGGAATTCACTACATTAGGTCCTATGGTCATATAGACGCCATCCGGGGAGCACGAAATAGTCGCATGTAACTTTTTCAACAAGTCCAAACCCATTAAATTCTCTCCACAGTTAGAAGTCAATAAGAATGGCGAATCTACAGTAAAAGGGCCAATAGTCAGGGCCAGTGGCTCAGAGATGGGGCTCACAACTGGTAAACCTGAGAAACCTACCGAAACATTATTTTGGCCAGACAG
Source organism: Calotriton arnoldi (assembly GCA_963921515.1). NCBI lineage: Eukaryota > Metazoa > Chordata > Amphibia > Caudata > Salamandridae > Calotriton > Calotriton arnoldi. The sequence continues at coordinate 703,925 of CAWUFW010000189.1, forward strand.
GGCTGCCCGGGGACCAGTGAGCGAGAAACAGAGCTATTCATTGCGCCTGTGTCCACCAAGAATTTCTTCGCTGAGCCCTGCAGATCAGCAGTAATATAAGGTCCCCGCTGATCCACAGGGATCTGAACTGATCCCTCACCCTGTCCTTGACTGTCCTAGCCGTGGGTAAGTCCCGTCCCTTCATCCAAATCATAATCGTCATGGTAATACTGTCGCCCCCTCGGATCATCCAAATAGTTCTGATCAGACCGACCTGGCTGTTCCTCACCTCCCCGGCCTCCGCCATAGCCACCTGCTCCTCCTCCCCTTCCTCTGGACCCTCCTCCCCTTGGAGCCTCAACCCTTTTCAACAGTGTCGGACACTCACTTCGCCAATGCCCCTCCTCTTTACAATATGCACACTGGTTCGGCCCCACTGGCGTAGTATTCCTCCTGGTGCGGGGCAGCTGCCGGGCCGGACCAATGCCCCGCCCTCTACCGTTCCCCCGGGACGCCTGTTGCATCAACACCTTTGTTTTCAGCTCCTTATTTTTCTTCTCCACCTTCTCCTTCTCTTCGTTCTCTTTATACTCGTAATACTGTGCCATGCTTAATATTACCGATGGGGTGGAGGTAGTCCAAGTGCTCTCCGAAGCCTGCAACCTAGTCGCGATCTCAGGTAGCAGATTTGTAACAAACCTGTTGACAGACAGCCGGACACCTCCCTCCATCGACAAATCCTGTCCACTGAAGTCCAAAAACACCCCTCAAACCTGGTGAAGAAGTCGGATACACTTTCATCTTTCTTCTGGCGACATGCTGGTAACTTATCCCAATCTACCCGTCTAGGTGGGATCAAGGAGTGCATATATGTAATAATTCTGCCCGGCAGGGCTAGTATCTCAGCCTTAGGCTTCTCACCAGGCTTCCTCTCCTTATCCCATGCCCTGATCTCACCCCAAGTACCAACCAACTCCACTACGTGGTCCTGCGTGTGCACCTGCCGCCAAATATCAACCGGCACCAGCAAGCCGAAAAACATCTCAATGTCTGCCAGCGTCATCACCGTCGATGACGCAGCCTCTGTCAACTCTTTGTAATAAGCAGTCGGATTTTTCCTAGGGTCGGGCAACTTAGTCTTAAGGGACAAAATCTCATTCCTTTTCCAAGGAGTATAAACCCACTGTTCCTGGAAACGGGCCTCTACTCGCTGCCTGACAATATGGTCCTGCCCATCTCGAAGCTCTGGTATTTCGGGGTGGTAGATGGGATGTACTTCCCTCATCGGGAACTGAGACACTACAGTCGGACTCTTTTGGATCAACCTGCCTCGGTATCCAGCCAACGTGGTAACATTACTAAAAACGTCATTAGGGGCCATGCCAGCTGCATACACACTATCCTGAATATCTTAAATAATTTGGGGGGCAACACCATTAAAACACTATTCCCACAGCCCAATCAAAGTAGCCGACATATGCTTGAGGGCATGCTGTTGTACAAACAGCTCATAATCTTTCAGTACACTCCACACATCCTCCACACTGTAAATCGGACTCCGGGCCCACTGGAAGGCCTGGTCAGCCACCATCTTCTTCTCTGCATCACCCACATCAGACCGAATCAACACTCACCCCATTCTTTCCTTAGCAGCTGCCCAATCCCCATCATCCAGTCCCCGCACCGGTGTCCCAGCGCACAACAAGGGCGAAGAAAGGGAGTGAGGGGAGGACACACTTGTGGGTGTTGCGGGAACTAGAGACACCAATGTCTGTGTGGTGGGTGTAAGCGAGAGAGGTAGAGAAGAGCTTGGAGCAACGGGCACGGTAGATCGGCCTGTAATCGCTGCAGTCTCGGCCGATGGAGCCGAAGAGGAAACAAGGGGTGCTCCATCTGAGGCGGCCCAGGCAGGGGCAGGGGGACCAGAGGCGGGAGCATGGGAGGCGAGGTGCTGGGTCGGCGGGGCTGCTGTATATATCCTCTGCGGGGCATAAGGACGTGGTGGCTGTACATCTAACAGATCTTCCACAAAGGGGTCGCCTTCTTCTCGTGCAACATAAGACTTATCGCATTGCAATCTAAACTTCCGGTCAGCACACTCTATACCCTTCTCTATCTTCTCTCTCTCGTACGCTACAGCCTTTTGTGTTACTGTCTGCGTCTTCCCTCTCCGGGCCTCCTTCTCCGCTCTTATTCATCTTTGCTTAGCTTCCTTTTGCCATACCTGAAGATAGTCAAACATTGACTGCCTACTTCTTTTTGCAAACAACTTATCTTGCAAGAAGTTCAATTTCTGTTCATCAAAAGTACCTGTCAAAGACCACTGTAACTCGGCGTTGTCCCTTGTATATTTGTGCCATAATGTACTAAACATAATAGGGCCAAGGCTCTGTTTCACGTACATATCAAAGTTTGGGGTGCCTTCCGGAGGCGCAGGCTGCCTCTCTTCCAATCGAGCATCAGCAGAACAACATCTGCACCTCAAACAGCAGAACTTACTAAAACAAGGCATCTTCAAGAATAAAGAGAAACAAAGTCGCTACTTGTACCCGACAAGTGACTTGATTTGATTTGATTTGATTGGCATATTTATAGAGTGCAACGATTGCCCAAGGGCTTACCAATTTCTTCCCACAGGTCCGTCCTCGGACCGTACCGAACACTTACAAACCAGAAGCCAGTCCTCAGACTGCACCAACCTTCCAAATCGGACTCCACATCACAAGTCCCAAACACTAGTCAAACCCCAGGCGTTTTCAAGAAAAAGCAGAATTCACCAAGTCGCCTGGCAGAGGGTCCTCAGACAACTTGTATCTCCAAAGCGGTCCGCAGACCTATCAAGTTCACAAACAAACCGAGAAATGGTCTCCAGACCATACCCCAAATTTCTCAAGACGGTGCCATATTTACCAAGAATCAAGACAAACTCACCTGGTGCACACAGGTCGAACAAAGTTGTTCTCCACTGCAGACTCTTCGGACCAAACGGCCACTTCCAAGGGTTTCGCCTTTTAAGACCCCTAGCCGGGATGACCACTAGACGAGGCGCAGCCCGATCAGACAGGCGGGGCAGCTGCGAGAACTAAGCTCGGTCGTGTGGGGATCCCCGATCCGCCCGTCCGACCTGACGCGGCCCCGTCCCTCACACCCGGTTACGGGCAAGGATGGGACACCCGATGGAGTCCCTGTTCGGGCGCCAAATGAAGGAAGTGGCCCGATTAGGGTCACCCGGGTCACTCACGACCACCTCTCTGCCTTCCCAATAAATGAAGAGTCGGTCAGACAGTAGAGAATACAGACCAATATGTAGTATCCTGCTCTTGTTATTGTCATGTAATTTACACCTCCTGCTCAGCCAGTGTTTGAGCTGTGTGCTCAATAGAATGTTGGAGTCATGACGTGCCTCGGAATGTTGGGAGACAGTGAGGTGAAGTGACAGTTGAGCATGGGCTGAGCAGCAGGCAGGCTGCTCCTGGTGTGGCTGCTTCATAGAGCTTTACTACTTGCTCTTCTGATCCTGTAACCTGTAACCTACTACAATAAAACTTCTTGTATTTCATCTTACCTGCGTGGACCTCCTTACTACATTTATTTGGCGACGAGGTTTATTAGTAATGCGCTGCAGCGGAGCCCAGTCTGACCAGTCTCCTGAGATGACTGCCGAGGGACTGACTCCCCCCAACATAAAATCAGATATTATACATTCCCAATTCTCAAAGAACACGACCATACTGGAAAAATCCGGCTCAGGCTACAGTGAACAAAGGAAGCAAAGAAGGATGAGCCATGGCACAGGGCTGGGTACATGCTATTTCGACCCAAAGGCCGTTCAGCCGGTGCCTACCATCCTAAGATGTGGGAACGGGTCTATCTAACAGCACCATTTCAAATCTAACAGTCTGGGATTTTTGCTGTACTCCGGGCTCCCCGCGGTGTTGGCTAAACTCCGCTGGCGGAGCGGAGTTTGCCACACACCCCTATTCTCTTGTCGCTATGGAAACCCTAATCCAACAAATACCAGCCCCTAGCCTAGACTCCCTTTTCCTATACCACTACTACTGAGTCTGTTTGATCCCAGTTGGTAAATACCGTCCACTGCCGACCCTCCATCTCCCATACCACCTAATGAGACTCCCAATACTTCCTTTAGTCCCTTTTCTCCCCTGGGCTACATCTTTTCCTAACAAATTAAAGTTCGATGTAGGGGGGCATTATATTTTTGAGAGTGATTGGTAGGTGGCTTATTTTACAACATGGTTTTCCAAATACATTTGGCAAATGGCCAGTAGGAAGGTGATGTGGCCTAATGGCCAGAGCTGCCGAATTTGAATTGGGAAATCGGATTCAAGATTCGGCTCACAAACCTTCAGAAAGAAACTAAAGACCTGGCTATTCCCAGGCTGAGAACCGTCCACATTTACTCCTGTTCCGCAGCGCTGGGAAGCCCACGGGCATCTATGCACTCTATAAACCCATAAACATAAACATAAACACATCCTGTGATTCTGGGCAAATCACTTATCCTCCTCGTGCCTGAAAAACAAGTTTTGACAAAGCTGATAGGTCCTACTTATGTGACCTTTTGACTTTTTCAATGTGTTTCGCAATGTTGAAAGTTTTTGTTTAATAAAAAGTGCTTTCAAACAGTCAGCACTAATCCCATCACATCGATTTGTTTATTGCTGGCAGGAGAGCAGGACGGGAGGCATCTACACCCTCCGTGCCGCACGTCCTCCCTCTAAGACTAATCCTGCCCATTCCTTCCCGCCAGCAATTTTTTTAAAAGCGCTATGTTGCAGTCAGCTCTAGCCGCATCATAGCGCTTTTTCAAAAACTTTCAGCCATGCTGTGCAGCATCTATGCTGTTGTGCCACATAGCTAAAAGCACAGACAAAGCATCTAGCTCGCATAGACAAAACCTATTGGATTTGCCAATGCTTGTTTATAATTTGCCTTTGTTTTTTTCAGTAAATGAGTGCACCACTTACATCAGTGAAAATTACACATTGTTGGATTTTCCCATATGTTTTGGGACTTTAGATGGAGTCGTTTTGGAAGTACACCTGAGTAATTTACATTTCATGAGTTAGAACTTCATTTGAGCGTGGGGACCCTACTATTAATTATCATGTCATAGAAGCCCACAAGTTGCCAAATATCTGTTGTGATAGGACCAGGAATTTACCACTGGTGGGATTTTGTTACCATTTCATGGATGTAGACAGCTTGTCAAGAAATACCACATATATGTGATAGTCTTTTACCAAGTATGGGCAATTGGCATCGGATCATGGATGTTCACAAGTTGCCAAGAATTTCTATCTTAGGCAGTATTTTACCAGGAATGGGCTTTGGGCATCATCCCATTGATGCCTACAAATTGCCAAGAATTGCAATCATTGTGTCAGGGTCAGCATTTAGTAGGAGCGGGCAATGGGTATTGGGCACGGATGCCCACAATTTGCATCTGCCATCCTAACTGACGCTGGCGCTCCAGGCTGCCTCTCCTTTTCCTTATATGGCTGTTGGATGATCCCTGATTGGTATACCGGAACATGGGAAGAGTGGACAGTGCGCCATTGTGTGTGTTTGTCTTGGAGGAGGGGAGGATGAGTTTGGCATCTCTGGGGGATAGAGGAAGGCAGGGTACAGGCGGGTCTTATGCGTTTTGCGGTGGGCATAATTGCCTTCAATATGAAAACCTCTGGTTCTTTTGACAGCTTCTTCGGCAGAAGAATTCGTGTTTTAGGTCTTGTCTATAGGCAGCTCTAGCTGTCTACCATCTTGGAACTGTAAATTAAAAATACAGTATAAAAATATCATTCACAGTGCAGATCTTGCAGTGTTTTTTTTCAATATGTAGCAAAAATAATTCTAAGGTGGCTGCTGATGCGAACACATGTTCGTGCACACCAAAACGGCCATCTTGGATTTTTTTATACTTTGGAGAAAAAATCTCAAGAGTCCACTCTTGCGTCCGGACACATGCGCATGCATTTGTGGCCACCTTCAAATGACTTTGGCCATAAACTATGCCAAAACAAAAAAGCACTGGCAAAGTCAGTAACTCTGTGCGTTCATTTAAAAGGCATGACCAAGTTGCTTGTTTTTTTTTCCACCCATGCAAGCTAGACAAGACAGATTCCTTTTTTTTTTAACGTTTCCTGTCAAGTTGGAATTTTTTTTTTCCACCTCCCATAGTGATGTGCTAAGGATTTCATTTACTACTATAACCCTTTGCCTCTAGGTGCTGTTGTGCAGCACCATTGAGGCAAAACCAAAAATGAAAAGTTTCTTAGTGTTAACAAAAACACATTTCTGAGCAACATTTTCTATTAGCTGGAGCAAACCGAAGCACTGTTGATACATGGTAGTCTTTGTATCTTTGAACTAAAATATTGATCACATTTTTGCTAGCTATGCAAAATTTCTTTTGTGCGAAGTAATTTTTTTCCTGTCAAACTGAATGAAATTTTGCCACAAACTTTAAAAATATCCTATGGTTGGAAACCTTTACACTTTGGTTTTTGCATGGGAATCTTCGCACAGCCCAATGAGCATTCATCATTATGCCTCAAGGAAATAAGTTTGCTATGCTGCTCTGTTTCGTAGCAGGTAACGTTAGCTTGAATCAGTTTGATAATATTAAAGTTTGGCAACAGCTCAGGGGTACTAGGAATTCTGGCAAATTGAAAGCAGGTTAAAGTTGGATATTGAACCGAGGAGGAATCAAACCTAAAAACATTACGTTTTATGCGGCATATTTTGCCTTACACTGCTGCTGTTTTTAAGAAGCGTTTTAAGGGCACTAGTTAGTTTCAGGCTGTGTAGCCCGATGGTAATAATGCTAAATTAAGGACGTATGAATGCAAGGATTCATAGGATATTCTCATTCACAGATTCGCTGTATAAAGGCTGACTTTGTCCGAGTGCTTGGAAAGTACACTCCGATACTCGGGGTTTATATACTTTGGGCTTCACTCAGGCAAACTCTTGACGCGTGTTTGGCTCCCGCCATGAAAGTGTATCCAATGTGATGGGATGGACCTAGTTTGGGCCTTTTGTGCTCCTGCTCTAAATTAAACATCCTCTATCGAATATAGAATTGATTGGTATTCAAGGTCTGACAGCCCCTTAACGAGAAACAAAACATTTGTAAAGATTTTGATACGTTCACTGGCATTAATCAGGTTTTACACTCCCTGCCAGTTGCCATTTTTCCCGTGCATGTGCTCTGTCGATGACTTTCTAAAAGGTTATTTGTGAGTTGGTTTTAAATGTGTGGCTCCCTGTGGGAATGCATTTGATAAACACAACACGTACGAAAACACTTACAGGAAATACTGTACGGCAGGGCTTTCCAAACGTTTTAAACCATGGCCCAATTTTTAGAACGACAAACTTTCGCGACCAACCTAGCTTAAATGGGAATGAGGTGGGGTTTTTTTTTTAATGCAACTGAATTATCATGTGGTAGCACGCTGTCATTTACAGACAGCACTTTTTCCATCGAAAGGACCACTAAATTTGCACAAACATACAGTTTTACTGAATATAGCACACAAATGATAGTGGGCCACATGTATCATTATTTCAAATAGCGATTACCTAATTGCGATTCTCTGCAAATCGAAATTAGGAAATCGCTATTTAAATGAATGAAACTGCATGAGTTTCATTTAGCGTTTCCTAATGGGTCGAAAATCGACCTACCTCATTAATATTAATAAGGCAGGTCGCAATTTGCGACCCATTAGAAATCGCTAAAATCACAGGGATGGTGGCCTGCTGGGGTCAGCAGACCACCATGTCACCACCATGTCTGTGATTGCTTTTAAATAAAACATTCATTTTTTTCAAAATGCAGCCCATTTTCCTTGAGGGAAAACAGGTTGCGTTTAAAAAAGAAAAATTAAATGTTTTCTTTTCATTTTTCAAGAGCAGGCAGTAGTCCGTGGGACCACTGCCTGCTCTTAATGAACGTTTTTAAGAACATTCGCAAATTCACAAGGGGAAGGGGTCCAATGCGAATGTTTTGCAACTGCTTTATGGTCGCAAAACATTCTTACATACCGCTGCAATTCGGTCTTAAGAAGGGACGTCCTAAATATGCCCCTTCCTAACAACGAATCTCCAACCCTAGTTGCAATTCGGTAATAGGTTACCAAATCGCAAAGAGGGTTTAGTACATCAGAAAATGCTTTTTTTCTGGTCACAAACAGCCCGATTCTGTGAATCAGGCTGTTTACGAGCAGAAAAAAACTTCATACATCTGACCCAATGTGTGGAAATCAGTTAATATTTATAATTTGTGCATCATCTAGTAAAGTGGCTTGATTTGTTTTGATCCGCTAATAATCTTTGTTTCCCTCACATTTACAAAAAAAATGTGCTCCAATTTTGCTTTTCTAACTGCTGAGTGTGTTACAGTTCATTTACAGGTGTTTACATTTTATTGTGTTTCAAATAAATGACATCCTACAGCCTTTCCTTTCACACTTCCTGTACCTCCACAAGATTGTCACATAATTCACTTTACTTTTCTTTCTCTGACTGCATAGTGAGATGAGTTTATAAACACCAATCCCCATGGTAAAAAAACAGCATTTTGTCAGAAGACATAGCCTGACATTTGACCTCTTCTCTTTGAAGTGCTGCAATGGTGACAAGATTCATACAGAATTTAAAAGCATCTTTATTTATTGTTTGGAACTTTCGTGACCCACCAAAAATCGTGCTGCGACCCACTGTTTGGGAAACGCTGCTGTATGGTACTGTAACAACAAAAATCTTCGTTAGGCTGCAGTAAGCATCATAGGCAATGTTTCGCTGAAGTTCATCGGTGTTTTTGTTTTTGAAAGTATTCTGACCACTCCATACAGCAAGCATCACCAGTTGTTGCAGCCTATGTGGCATGCTTCTCTACAGAGGGTCAGTACATGCATTCTCATATAACTAATGCAATCAGAACAATTTTATGAACACCACTGCATATACGAGGTATGTCTTTCATACCTGTAACAAGGTGGTAACATGTTTGTCCTGCCCCAAGCCTGCTATGATGTCTCTGGATTGAAAGTATTGTATGTTTTATTAAATGATCCCATTCCTAAGTTCTGCCCTGCAAGGTTTTACTATTCCTATCATATTTTTCTCGTTCACCCATTTCTTCTCCTTTTGTACATCACATATCACCTTCGAACCTACTTTTATTCCTCAACCTCCACACTCCTCCCCAATAACATTTTGATTACCAAGGGGGCCTATAGTGGCCTAATATCCGGCAGATCTGAGTCTATGCATCATGTCTGCCCACTCCATGAGCTTTTCATCTCCTATTTGTTTTCATGGTAGTTCTTTTTGTCCACTACCCATTCTTGCATTTTGCTGATCCATTTATTTTATCTAGGAGGGCGTGGGCTCAGCCAGTAAATGGCGATCTGCCTGTTGTTCACACAATCCTCAGCACACGTCTGTAGAGTGATATTAAATATCAATGCAAGTATACACAAATTATAAACACAGTTTCAGAAATCTTCTCTTTCTTTTATTCTTTTCTTTCTGATCAGCCAACAATACTCGAGGACCGGACAGACTGATCTAGTTGCGGCTGCACTACGGCGCGTAGCGGGGTGTTTTTACTGAAAATTACGGATTTGCCCACTTCGAAGCAAGGATACTAGACTCACCCGCAGTCTTAAGCGTGTGGGATGGAATTATCACGACATGGAAAGTTGCTACCAATGACATTGAAGCCTTGAAAAAGTCGCGGGGCGATTTCCCAGTTCTTGCGACGAAACACGTGTTGGCTGATTAGAAAGAAAAGAATCAAAGAAAGAGAAGATTTCTGAAACTGTGTTTATAATTTGTGTATACTTGCATTGATATTTAATATCACTCTACAGAAGTGTGCTGAGGATTGTGTGAATTTCTACGTTGGATTTGGCCACAACTTTGGGGGAGGTTGGTGGTTCTCCTCACCTTACAGCACCATAACTCGATACTATCCTGAACTGATATATGTGCGATTGTTCCTAAGGCGCCGTATAACCTATAACTATACCACTGTCTATTAAATTTGGATCCGCCTGTTGGCTAGGATCGCCTTTAGGGAAGCAAACTTCATTCTTATCCTGTGTCTCTGCTCCTTTTCCTAGGGATCAGACTTATCAGGCATTTTTTTGGTGTTTCTTTAGGGCCCTCCGTGCATCCTTGGAGTGTTTATATGACATTTCTGCCAATAATCTTTAATTTTTGGACATCACCATGTCATATGTAGAAAATCTGCTGTAGCTTTCAGACACCTTATAGAAGTAAACAAGCGTCTCATGTAGATCTTACTCAACTTAATTGGGGAGAGGTATACATGTGGCGTTAATTACACTGATATATGGGACCAAATTAAATCAGGCCTTAAAAGCCACACTCCTTACTGCTTGGCAGGCTTTGTCCCACTATTTAGTAGTCAGCGGCTCTTCTATGCTTGTTGTTCATTTGTCATATGCCAAGGTGGATCCCCCTCCCTTGCCCTGCCTTAGGGAACGATACAAGTTAGCTACCAGACTCCTTCCTCCACCCCCTCCTTCCCACCAACACTAATATAATCCCCATAGTCTGTGCATTCTCTTTGTTTTCTGGGAAAGTTTTTCATATCACCCTTGCTGTTTGGGTTATGCGTGCAAACTGCATGAACTATGTTATATTTATCCTATAGTGAGATCACTGTTGCCAGACTGAGAATGAGTACGCCAGAAGAGAACATGTTCATCCCTGCATATTCTTCTTACTCTTTGGGGCATATTCTCAAGGACTCATCGCCGAGTTAGCGGCACTTTATCGCAGCCAAAGTGGTGATAAATTAATCGCACCATTCTCAAGCTGTTGCTAACAGCCGATATCACCAGTATTCCTGCGATAGCAGCCGCAAAAAACATCGCCACGGATGACACGGCAACTAACGCTAATGAGATGCAGAGTAGGCGTTCCCGTCCAAAAACCTGCAGAAACACCACATCGCAACATTCCCAACGACCAGCCAGAACGGCGATTAGAATCAAAAACATGCAATAAGGCGCGTTAGCAGCATGGATTTAACACCTGCTCCTACCTGGTGTTAAGTCGGACGACAACCTGCACTATAAAAGGGAGCCCAGCCCACAGCCACACCAGAAGGACAACAGATGCCATGTAGCTACTGATCATGCAGCTCGGAGCGCCAAGAAGGCCACAACACCCACCGCCACCACACCCAGGACCCCCACCCCCCCAGGACCCCCCTCCCCGGACTACCACAGAGGCAGCGCAGACAAAGACACCGGAACTTCCGAATTCGTACCAGCCTGGGAGACTTAACGCCAGAGGAAGTCATTGCCCACTACAGGCTCAAAAGGACAACCATCCTACGCATCCTGACCATCATTGCCCACAGGCTGAAGGTACCAACATAGCGGAGAACCAACATCCTTCCGCAGACAAAGCTGCTGGCCGTGCTGCACCTGTTGGCCTCTGGGACCTTCCAACCAACAACTGCCAGAGTCGGAGGAGTCTCACAGCCAGCCCTGTCAAAGTTCCTCACACCTGTCCTGGATGCCATCATCAGCTTGGTACCCCAGCAACTTTACTTCCCACACACTGCGCAGGAACAGCTGGAGATCAAGCAAGGCTTCTACGCCAGAGCTGGCTTCCCGCACGTCTTGGGGGCAATCGACTGCACACATGTACTCCTCGTGCCCCCTGCCGCCACTGCACACAATTACCGCAACAGGAAACACACGCATTCCATCAATGTGCAGGCAATAGTGGACCACCGGGGACTCTTCACCAATGTCGTCGCCAACTACCCAGGCAGTGTGCATGATTCCTTCATCTTCCGACAGTCCATCATCAACCAGCGCTTTCAGGATGCCACCTATGGGAATGCACTGCTCGTCGGTAAGTACCAACGGAACACACCACACACCACATTCAGACAACTCACAACTCTGGAAATGCACAGGTCACAAAATCACATACAACATGACAACCAACATCCCCACATTCCAAACACAACAACACTACTTACTGTGGCAACCTGGGCTAGCCATCTACACAAGCCAACAACGGCATGGCACCTCAGCCACACAATTGCAGAATGTGGGGAGAGGTGGGAACCCGGCATGTGCGAAGGAGGCAAGTGACCCATGAATAAGAATGCACACAATGCCAAGTGTGGAGTGGATGTGCTGGACAGACCGCAGTATGCAGACCACAGACACTTCCATGTCGACATACACTGCTGGTGTCTGGAGTGTACTGGACAGTGGACGCAACCATTTAACCGCAGCCAGCGGGGAACAATGCGGAAATGTAGCTTGTTACGTCCCCCCCCCCTGTAAGCGTGCGCGGAGTGGGCTGACCCAGCTTACGCCAGGCCAGCGTAGGGGTGTGAATAAAAAGCCCGTTACTCTGGGCGTGGTTCTCTTCCGGAATGGCCAACGTGTCTGCCAGGGCTGCGCCTTTCACCCCGCCACGAGGCCGACGCTGTGAGCGGGGGTGCCTGCGATCCTGTGCGCCTGCTGCACCCCAGGCCGCTGGTCCCAAAACGCGTCATGCCCACCCCAGCGCAGCCAGGCCTCACTGCTCACCTGCCGACACCGGCGTGTGTCAAAGAGGGCCCACCACGTGTCGGTGCAAGCTCCAAGCCCGAGGCCCGCGACCATGGCAGCCTCCTCAGACCATCACGGCCTCCGCGACACAGGAACCCCATTACTCCTTTCTCATTGACGTACTCCACCGCTGCCTCCGGCCTACACTGCGGTCCAGTAGGTCACACATTTGGAACTGAGTCTTGATTATTCAATGGCAGAGTACATACGTTTATTGCAGGGTTTATATCACCGTACTCCCTACGATGTGGTGCCACCGACTCTGTGCATAGCATTCCAACGACACGTGTCTGTGGGCCCATGCTGACTACTGCCTTCGGCCTACACTGCGGCCATGCACCGCGGGGTCACCTGTGTACTGCCTACACTGCGGTCCAGCAGGCCTCCCACAAATCCAATACAATCCGTACCAGGCAGGACATGGCATCGTCGCAGGCTGCACACACGCACTGCTCTGGTGCCACTACCTCCGTCAACCACAAATCATCGCCACATGGCATTCCAACGTCGTGTGTAAGAGTACCAGGAGGAGCTGCCTGAACAGCCGTTGCCCCGCGCTGACCGCTGCCTCAGGCCTACACTGCGGTCAAGTAGGTCACACATTTGGAACTGAGTCTTGATTTTACAATGGCAGAGTCCTTATCATTGCATGCTAGGAGAGGAGTAAGAGGCAGGCGCGATTCAATACGGATGACAAACAGGATCCTCGTTACGGAGGTGACCGAACTCCACCAACAACTGCCCTGGTGCCACTGACTCTGTGCATCGCAAGCCAAGGACACGTGGCTGGGGGCCCCTGCTGACCGCTGCCTCCGGCCCACACTACGGTCAAGTAGGTTACACATTTGGAACTGAGCCTTGATCTATTTAAGGCAGAGTTTATACCATTGTACAGGTCTCATCGCAGACTGCATCCCCTTTCAGCTCTGGTGCCACTAACTCTGTGCCCCGAAATTCATGGACACCCTCTGGTTGAACTTTGGTGGCGTCTCAGTCAATGGCCTGGGGGTTGTCTTCATCATCATGTGGCTGGTAATGACTTGGTGTTAAACATGAGTCTGTAGCATTCATCTACTCCATATTGCATGTGTCTGCTTGGTACTGCCCTCTGTATCATGCCTTGGAAGAACACCTTCCACTGTCCCCCGAAACCCTCTGCGACATTCACCTTGGACATCGACGAGAACCCGCTCAGCTCTTGTGGCCCTACCTCAGTGCACCGGTAGTCACCGTCCCGTGGCGGTGTGCCTGTGCCGGCCGCAGTGCATCCGTGGCCACTAACTATGTGCAGCTCAAGTCGTGGACCATTGCTGTTTGAACTGTGAACTTCTGATTGTCTGATCACTGTTGTAGTTGTTGCCAGCGCCAACAACTCCCTAAGGGCTGGCTTACACTCACCCCACACCCATCCAGCACAGGCGTCACTGGACATGTGACCCTGGCAATAAAGGGTCCGGGCGCACGTGCCCGTAGCCAGTTCCACAAACTATCTAAGTGTGTCCGTGTGGTCATTGTGTGTGCATGAGGGCCCCGGGCCCTACCACATTGCATTGTGCTGTGTACAGCGGACGCAACCATGTCACCTGAGGGAGTGGGGTAGACCTGGGACATGTAGCTGTGTCTTACCCCCCTGTAGGCGTTGCCGGAGTGGGCTGGCATACGGCAGTCCAGCGTAGGGGTGTGGATGATCACCCCGGGGCTCTGGGCGTGGTTAAGTGTTGGGCTTGCCAATTTATTACCTAATGCGTGTGTCTTTGTTGTGGTGTCGGCGCCACCCGTCCCGCAATGGACAAAGTTGCAATGTAACATGCCCCCGAGTGCGGGCTCGGACGAAGGGATTAATGAATGAGAGCAAGCCCGCTGGGGGTCCGGGATCATACATGCCAACTGTTGTGTGTGTATCGCTATTACCGCAGCATGAGCCAAAGGTCTTGCCTCGACCGCATCGCGACTTCGGCCAGCCATGAACTCCACATCTGTGTCCGCCCTATCCTTACCATAGACCCACACACACGTGGCCGGCCACCTTCAACGCACAACATCACAGTGTCGTCAGGCTTATGGACATGCGCAGACAGGCATGACAATGGTGTGCCACAGGAGTGCAGGTGATGCAAGCGCGCAGCTCACACGAGGAAATAGGCTCGGGGGGAGAGAGGAGCAGCAGTGAGGCTACTTAATACACATTGATGGCGCTCATTTGCTACTAGCAGTACATGTCAAACCGGAATCACTATGACACGCATATCACATGCCAATGAACTAGTGAGCCTGCCAACACATCATGCAGAACCAACTATTGACTCATGTCTCTCTGCACTGTCACAGGTGATCAGGGATATGCACTCGGCCCTTGGATGATGACACCCCTCCGAGCCCCAAACACACAGGCCCAGAGGCAGTACAATGCGGCCCACAAACGCACCAGGGGCATTGTGGAACGCACATTTGGTGTGTTGAAGTCACGTTTCAGGTGCCTGGACATCACAGGTGGGAGGCTCCTGTACAGCCCAGTCATCGTGTGCAAGATGATCGTTGCATGTTGTGTGTTGCACAACATATGTGTACGCACCATGCCCCATGGTTACGAGTGCCAGATGCACCGGACGATGATGAGGAAGATGAGGCAAGTGGACCACACCCCACTGCAGCTGCAGCAGGAATAGCCCGTAGGAACAACATCATTGACAATTTCTTCACATGAGGACGTCACATTGTGTCAGTGCTTGGCAATCATGAGACAGTGCAAAATGACCACAGGCACAGCATGTGCAAATAAATTCAATGCAACACACATTCCCTGAGTTTCTGTATGTGTGTCGCTGTGTGGCACGGGGATCAGGGACATGTTCCAGAGTCATTGTGGGTGTGCAGTGTGCTGTACTTAATTGTGCATGTGTGCCATTGTGCCCATCTCCCCCCGTCCCCCCAGTCCCTGGTCGGTACTCACCCTGTTGATGTTGTGTCAGGTCATGTTGAGCAGTGTCCTGATCCCCAACTCCTGGCACCGTATCCCGACTGATGACTGTGGCCACCATTTTTTCACTGTCATCCAGCTCCTGGTGTGCCGCTGGTCCCCCACCTCCAATCTGCGTTGCTGCTTTAAAGTTGGCATAGTGTTTCTTCTTGGTTTTGCCCTTCACATCATTCCAGCGCCTCTTGACCTCTTCCATTGTCCTCCTTGACACTCCGACTGCATTCACGTTGTTCACAATGTACTGCCATGTTTCCGTTTGTGTTGCCGATGACACAGTGGAGGTGACGTACAGTTGTTGGTTGTGTTCTGTCTCCTCCGTGACGATCTGGTTTTCCTGCGGACTGAACCCCGTCTCCCTCTTCCTCTTCTCCTTGCCCTTCCCCGGCCCTGGGGTTCCTGGCTGGTCGTCTGTGGGGCTTGTGGGGTTCGCGTTGTCCTGTGCACTCGGTCCGGGTGCGTCCATGGTGGTACGCAGTTACATTTTTTAATCTTTTTTTTCTCTGCTTTTATGGTGCATTTTCCCGCATGTCGCGTGGGAATCGCAGGCCTGTCGCTGGTTATCGCTGCATTTTTATTCGCGATTTGGGACGGCGCAACTTTTTTTGCGTTGGGGTTTCGCATTTTTTTGGCGTCGCGTTGATTTTGGCCCCGGGCATTTGTCGCGTTATCGTGAGGCTATCGCATTGTGGCGCCGTGTTGTGACTGCTGCGTTAACACAGTGTTGTTTTCCCGCGATGGACTGCAATGTGAGAAGTTGCGTTAAGCGATTTTGGCGATAGTTAACACGCGTTCTTGAGAATATCCCATTTATTTTTTTCGGGTAAATTTGGAGCAAAGCCCCCAGAAGTGTATCTGGACAGTTCAACCAGACACCCTCCATGTAAGGTTGAAGCGACAGCTATCCCACACTCACATGGGAGGAGGAAATATTGACCCCAGTCTGATTAGCTGTCACCTTTGAATTGTGAGATGCACTGCACAGTAATTGTTAATAGCTCTTTGCCAGCTGTCCACCTTTGTGAATATAACCTAAAGCTGCCATGCAGCTCACTGAACTTTTCCTAGACTTGGGTCTCCAGGGACCTGTTATTGCATAGCTGCATCCAGGTTGTGGAAGCTGAGTGTTGCCCATTTTCTCCTGGCTGCGACAAAGCCAAAGCTCTGCACTCCTGCTATGCTGCCATTGCCAAGCAAAGAGATCTTGTGTGTAGGGTTGTTGGGTATGCGATTTATCCAGGAGTGTGTCACAATCGGAACTTCTCTTACCAACTTTGGTGGTCTGAGATGATTCTCGATTTCGGCTCTTGAAGGTACTGGTCTGTCTGAGGAAAGGGCGACCCTTTCCGGTAGCCACTGTGCTGCTGACAATGTAACGCCAGAGCAGACTGTGGCTTTCAGAAGGAATCCCAAAGAGGAAAAACCCCAAAGGGAAAAAACCTCTTACTACAGGCTGAGACTCCAGGAAAGAAAAGAAGGAGATAGAAGAAAGCCAAGGGTGAGACCAGAATATACCAGCGAGGGAGAATCAGACCAGAAGACAAGAGACTCCAGGCAAGAGAAAAAAGGCACCAATGGAATCCAAATAGGTGCAGGAATCGCCAGCAGAAACGAGGATACGTCAGTCAGGCGCAATATGCACCAACAGGAGCGAGGACACAGCAGCAGGAAGTGTTGTAACGCAGAGAGATGAAAGGCTCAGCCCATTTCTAAACCCAGAAACAGGAAGTGATACGACAGGAAGTAAACAACCACCTTCTTGGATAGGGAAGTGGTAATGGGAAAGATAAGAGAAGTCGCCATCTTAGAATGGTGTAAGAAAACCATTCCCAAGAAATGCTGGGAACAAGGCCATGGGATTATGGGATGAAGCCTGCAGGAAATATGGCTCCCCAACACATGATGGTTGCTAGAGTTTGTTATACTTATTTCTTAAGTGTGAGGTAAATGTAACGTTGCCCCACTAGTGCGCTGCACAGGGAGCTGTAGCTCCAAAACCAGGACCGCGGCGCACCTGAAACATCAAAGGAACAGCAACGGGCTGCTGCATGGATCCGCGGTGTTCCCGATATGTTGGAGACAAGCCGTGGACTGAACTGCGGCCAAGGCCTGATTATGTGGCATCGTGGGAAGCACCCGCGATGCCAAAACAGTAACAGAGGGCTGCCACATAGAACCGCAGTGTGCCCGAGAGGAGGAGGAAGGGAGGGGCCGTGGTCTGAACTGCAACCCGTGGCTACACAATTAAAGTCCCCTTCCTCCAGTAGTGTATAGTTGGTAACTCTAGCTAGGAGTGGGGCCAGTGTGTCTAGAAAGGCGTATTGATTCACATTTGGTGCATAAATGTTAAGAAATGCAACATCCTTCCCATCCAGCTGCCCTGCCAGTACAACATATCACCCCTCTCAATTTATTACCTCCAACTTGAGGGTGGAAGGGATGCCCGGTCATATCCATATGAGCACCCCCTTGCATATCCTGAATATGTCATGCAATTCACCCTGCCTCTCCATTGTTTATGTAGGGCCTGACCCTCCACCTTAGTTATGTGTGTCTCCTGCAGGAAGGCCACCTGCACTTTCCACCGCTTAAGAAATGCCTGTACATTGTATCTTTTACTTGAGGAATTAAGTCCCCGCACATTCCATGGTATGACTTTTATAGACAATGTTATATAAAATTCTGATGTCCCTGTAGAGTTTCTTTCCCGATATGTACTTTGTCATGATTAGTAATGTGAGCTCCCCCCTCTGTAATATAGGGCAACAGTAAAACAGAATTCACAATATCATCCCCAACGCCCTCACCCAGGACTGAGAAGCCGAAACACTGTTGAAACAAGTTGTCTAGGTCTTTGTGGTGCAACTGAGGTCAAGACCCATTACTGAACGATTCAGGTAGGGCCCCATCCCCTTGTGCTGAGTGGGTCGGTCTGAGTTCATCTGAAAATAAGTCCTGCAGTCCTGATAGTCCAGGTACTCCAGAGTGCAGGCCCATGTAGCCCACCTCCTCATAACCGCCCTGTACCTGATACCTTCATAATTCCCAGGTGTGCTCCAGGCTTTAACCTTAGAGGTCGTCTGCTAGACGAGGAGTTAGAGCCAGGCCTTGCTGCTGGAGTCAATCCGAGGTTCCCGACCTGCTGGTACTCCCCTCAGAGTCCAAGCCTTGTTCTAGTGCCAGCAGGTCAAAGTGGTTTTTGTGATGATGCGATACTTCAGCTACATCCTGCGCTCTGGGCCTAGCCGACCGTTCTTTTGAGGGGCGGTTTCAGGCCTGTCACTTCTGCCGCTTCCATGTCTTCAAGCACTTCTAGGTGCCATCAGGCGTCCCACCCTCAAGGTGTATGTCAGCACCTTTAGAGCTGAACTAGCTCCATGCCTCCTCAGTGATGCCAAGGAAATGAGTAGAATCTCCTTCCACCACCTGGAGTTTTACTGGAAACAGGAGGGCGTATGTCAGGCCCATAGTGTGGAGTTGGCATTTTACTGCTATGTAGGAGGAATGTTGTTTTTGGACTGTTGCTGTGTAATCTGGGTAAGCTGTGACAGTTGAGCCCTCATGCTTCCAGGGCCCTGTGGCGCAGAGTAACTGCAGGATCAAGTCCCTGTCTCTATAGTTCAACAGTCGTGCTGTAATCGGATGTGGGGCTGCCCCAGGGCTTGGGGAATGCCCTGGGATGCGATGTGAAAGTTCTAGGGGAAATAAGCTGGGGGTTTGCCAGCCAGTACTGTCTCCATCAACCAGTTCTCTACGAATAATTCCACACTCTGGCCTTCTACACGTTCCGGAATTCCTAATAATCGAATGTTATTGCGCCTAGAGCAGCCTTCAGAATCTTCCGCCCGTTCCTGTAGGTATTGCACATCTTTTGTGTGCTGATGCACTTGATCTTGCATCTCGTGTACTGTAGGTCAGAGTGCCACGAGGGACCTTCTACCCTCTTCGACAATTTCTTATAGTCAGCACAGAGCAGGGACACCTCTATAGCGACAGTAGCGACCTTTGACTCCAGCATGGTTTTAGTCTCCTGTGTGGCCAGTAGAATCTGTTGAAACTGGCTGTAATGTTTTCCCAAAGTTAACTCCAGTTGGCCTACGTGTCCCTGTCCGGCGCATGGGGCAGAAAGGCATCCCTACTGCAGCAGGAGGAGGTGGTGGGCATCAGTTTGACTGGTTTAGGTTTCACCATCATGGCCCAGGTGTGGACTCACTGGCTTGCCGTTGAGGCCAGGTGCTGGTGTCCACCCCACAGATTTCTCCCGAGGCTAGGGTAGGCCTCCAGTTCAGTGTGTGTGGGGTGGCGGGGTGGACTCGGAGCTCTGCGTTTTTACCAGCAGGTTCCCTCCTCAATGCGAAACACTTACGACCATCTACCTACCCCACGAAGTCTCTGGAGAAACTAACCTCCGGCTTTGTCCTGACGGATGACATCTGGATGCTGCCTTAGCATCATGCAGGAGGGCTCCTATCATGGATCAGTTCGCCGGATGAGCCATAGAGGTGATGTCTGCTGTGCGCCTGGCCTCAGCGGTGGGCCCGGTCTCACGGTCCAACTCGAGCCCATGCCTGACATCGGCCGCAGCACCCCACACTGCGCCATCGGCCTTGGGACCAGACCGCTTCTCCGTGCAGCTGTTGCTTTTCCAGGTGCTGCAGTGCTCCACATGCTGCTCCCAGCCCTTCTGGGGCTGCAGGCCCATGCCCATGTAACTCGCGGCCGCCACAAGGCTTCGGACTCCCAGTGCTAGTGTCGAGCCTGACCTTGGAGCTCTGAGTGAATCTGCAAGAAATAACTCCCTCTGCTGCGGGTTGCTGATGAGGCTCTTGGGAGCAAGGGGAGTGTCAGGATTTTCCAGGATTTCACCATGCCCACCTCCGGAGCATTGAGCTGTACGTCTTCTCAGGCTGCTATCTTGGTAATGCCCTTTAGATGCCAATGTTCACAAACATCTGCTGAGTCCCTCGACACCAGCAACAGAAACAAACTGCTTGAGAGGTCGACTCTACGTGTATGGTTAAAACAAGGGTTCCTCAGCCTGACGAGCACCCACCATTGACATCTTCATTGACCCCCTGTGTGGGTCCCTTGCTTTCTTGGTTAAACAGCTGGCTGTATCCTGGGGCCTTTGTGGTCTATGCTACACACATTGTTTTCCTGAGCAACTGCCCTTTGTATACGTCCACCATACTCCAAGTATGTGTACAATCTCCAAGACACTGTTCCCTTGCTTTACTGGAAGCTGTGCTACTGTTGTTGCTGTTCTATTTATTGTTTATTGTTTTAATTCTATATTGGTGAACAGTTAAGTTTGCAAACAAAGTATCCTGTGCTGATAGAAAGGGTTTATGTACCTATATTTTTCTCTAACAGTGTCTGTACCTGTAGAGTTTTGCAAAAATATCTGGTTGCGAACTCCAGATACTATATGCATTGTCTGTTTTGCTTGCAAGGTGTTCCTAGTACGTTCCAAGGTTCATGGAAATTAGATTTGATCATAAACATTCTATAGAGTTTAGCCAGTGGTCCTAGATTTTGGCACTTTATTATGTTCGCTACTACTCAGCTTCTGTTCAGTGCTTCCCTTGGTGATTACTTGTCTCATAGGGAGAGCACTGTACCATTAAATGCATGTTGAGTATTGTGTATCATGTTTTTAATTTGCATTAGTTGTTTATGGTGACAATATATGTTATGCATATGAATTAATATTAAAAGTGCTGCTTACCCACAAACCTTAGCAGGAAATGTATTCTTTGTTTATTTGATTCTAATACATGAAATTCTGTAATCCCTGTATAAACAGCAGTGGCTAACTTGTTAATAATCGGCGACTTGTGATGCACCAAGTTGCCGGTTATAAAGAAAAGACGTCAAAACTCGACTATTATAAGGTATTACAGTCGAGTTCTGATGTCACAATGCCTGCTGCTACCAGCTGTGGTGTAAGACAGGAGCATAATTTAAGCAGCTGTTTAAAGCAACAAATGAATTGTTGCTTTTCTTTCTTCTGCTCCATTTTAATAGCTTACACGACAAGCGAAGAGAATATGTTTATTTTTTGCACTCAGGTAGAGAAAAGTTTGAATCTGTCTATATGTTTCTACACGTTTCGTTATTTTATTTTTACACTCTGACTATTGAACTGTTTCTAATATCTGTTTGCAACAAATATCTAACAGGATTTAGATGTGTTTAATTTTGCACTAAAGGTTTTATTTCTATTCTTCATGTTTGCAAACATGCTCGCGCTTTCATATGAAAGAGCTATGCACCATGGTTTTAAGTGGTTTGTGGGAAAGGTGAGAGTGTGAGCATGTGTGATATGGGATGAAGTATCCCCTTGTGTACATGATAAGGATATTGCAAGTCACCTCGAAGTTCCATAACCTTATAAAGGAACTCGGCCTTCGGCCTCATTCCTCTGTATGGTTCTGGAACTCGGCAGTGACTTGCAATACCTTATAATATACGCCAGGGGGTACTTTATCCCTTATATAATGTTGCACTGTACCTAAGCTCATTCCACACACTATTTTGAGTTGAGCCTTAGACTTCGTCGTCGTGTAAGTCAATCACACTTTCTGTTATGGTGTGTTCAACTCTAGGTTTGATTGCTAGAGCCTTGTGCTTTATCTCCATTAGATACCTCTGTAGCTCGTGTAATTATCCACCCTAAATAATCCAGCCTGACACATCTATTTAAATGAGCTTTGCCAGTTTGTATGAGTAGTGACACAGTTGTTGCTTTAGAAAACAAATAATAGCAGATGCCGGAGTTTGTGGCAGATTATATAGGAAAGCTGTATATGCCATTAACTCTCAATCAGGGTAGTGGGAGAGGGGCCTCTTGTGTCTCAGAGTGCTAAGAATATGATATTGTGATGTAAATCCCTTGGCACCCAGTGTGTAATATGGATGCCACTGGTGCAATAATAATCAGTGGAAATGTGCATATGACTGACTTGCAGTGGTGCTAGAACAATTTTCAGAGTGGGATTGCTGCCATCAGTGTTATGTCAGTGAAGTCATAGGAGTAGTGAAAAATCTAAGTGCCTCAGGAAGTGTGGCAAATGAGCCATGCCCATTTATCAGAAGAATGGTGGGAAAATGCTGTGTGTCCAATGGTGCATTTTGGAGTACATTGCCCTACGTAAATGCATTTTGTGTGATGTGCTAGGGTACTACCTTTTACATAGACCATATTTCCCCATGAAATGGGCACTACATTTTCCGTCCTACAGATTTACTGTTAAACCTATGTGTGCATTGTATTTCTGTACATATTTATTATTTGTGAATTACACAAGTAAAGTGTCTTGGTCCTATTAAAATCTTTGTCTCAATCACACCTCAGAATTACACAACCTACAAAATGCCTCATTTGAGGGTTTCTTGTTGCTGATATATTTTGCAATCTTTTACATTTAATTTACCAGTATTAAAATTTTCTTGTGTGTTAGAAAACATTTGACATTTTACAGTCTTTCCTTTCATACGTCCTGCACTCCAGCAAGATTGACACTTGTTTCACATTACAGTTTCCTTACTTTGCAGTCAAGGCAAGGAAAAATAAACATAATCTTTATGGTAAATAAGCTGCACTTTGTCAAAAGACGCTGAATGATATTTGACTACTGTCTTTAAACGCAACATAAAAACTTTCATGCTGGCTATGGGAGCTAAGTCTGAGGCAGGGTCAGCAGCAGGGAGGAACAGTGTGCACTTCAGTTTAAAGTGTGCATGTCACTTTGGCCGGCTGTCTTGTGATGGCCAGCCTGACATGCGCACTTTAAACACTCCAATCCGAGCTGTCTTAGATAGCTGGGTGGAGAGCAAGCGCAGGCCCCCTGAGCCTGAAGGAGCGTTGAACCACCAACTCCAGCCAATCCTGGTGCTTATCTCATGCTGCCTGAACAGCATGCAAGCAGCGTTTGGATTGGTAGAGGGGAGTTGGCTGAGGCTCTGGGAGCCTGTGCTGGAGCCAGGAACTGCCGAGACGAAGAGGAGCTCTGAGCACTGAGGCAGTGGGTAAGTACATTTTTAGGTCTCGCCTAGCGTTGCAGCGCATGCGCAGCTCGCTTTGTGAGGCATGCTGTATTAGGGTATTTTTTAGAAGTGGTGTGGAAGCCCCGCCCATATTTTTCATTGGCTGGCGTCATCGTCCATGGTAAATGCTGGCTTCCGATTGATAATGAGGCTTCTTAGCCCCTCCTTGTTACCGCCCTGTCTCCTTTTGGGACCGCCCATCAGGACTGGATCTTTTACTTGCGGTGTTACGCTGTCTCTTTTATTAGTCGGTAGCACTATTTTTTTGAAAGCGCGATGCAAATGTTATTGGGATCAAATTCTAAAGAGATGCTTGTTTTAAATGTAATACCGAGCGCGGCCCCCGCTTCAGGGACACCGCGCTCGTTTTTTTTTTTTTTATGTAATACCGAGCGCGACGCCCGCTTCTGGGACACTGCGCTCTTTCTTTTTTTTTTTTTTAAGTTAGACCAGAGGATTTACGGGAAGCTCCTTTGAGGCTCCGTATATTTCCGACGGCCCCTTTAAAGGGCGGTCCCAGACACCCTTACTCCCCCTCGGGGTGGACCCGGAAGGGTCTGTCTGCTACGGCTCGGAGTGAGAAATCACATGAGCCACAATCACTGACTGACCATGACCCGACCCGAGCTGCTGCTGCTCGCCTGCCTCCTGTCATGGGCTTCTGCCGGGCTGTACTTCATGGAGGGGCAGCACTGCTACAAGCCGGCAAACAGGAGGCACCCGGGAGTGAGGTATGGCAGCGGGGGGCGTTCAGCTCAGGGGTGATGAACAGTGCTGGTTTCTTGCTGTCTCCAGACCTAGCGGGGGCCTCGCAGAGCCCAGTCAGCAGGTCATTGACTCTGGAGAAAACAGCATGCATTAATGTGCGCTAATGCTGTATAATCAGTCAAATCACTGTACGCCGACCAGCTTGTCATGGGTTTGATAGATTTGGCATGCACGCTGGATAGCCCGGGTCCCCGTGGAATGCCACTGTGGTACAGGGTGGGAGAGCTGCTGGTTTGTGGCTTTGCTGTTCTCATCACTAAAAAGGCGAACATCATCCACTGGTCCACACAGGTTCTCACTGTCCTGGTGCTGTTGGAAGTAAACCATCAAGGCATCCATTGGAAGTGCTGCGGTAACTGCGCTGTTATCAAGACCAAGGGTTACCGTAATTCCAGAATTACAGTTTATGGGGGGGTATTTCAAGTTACTCCCTATAGAGCCCTATGGATTGTGACATAATTTGAAGAAAAAAACTTGCAACAACTAGAGTTAGCACAGTGATTTCCACATGTAATTCTGGACATTTTTGCTGGGGCAGATTCTTGAATGTTTAACATGGAGCTGCCAGTGGTATGAGCTGGGCCTTGTGATGCCTACTTCCTGTTTCCTGCCAAAGCTGTATTCAGGTGCCACTCGTAATGAGTGCGTCTGACTCCTTGATCCACGGGCTGAAAATTTACATCATGACAAATGGAGACCAAAGTTCCCCGCTACCGCTGTTGAGTTTGGACTCAACTGTGCCAATCCGCACTCTATGGTATTTACATTCATAACAAGCATTTGCAATGCAATAGGTCTTGCATTTACACGAGTTTGAGCTATTGACATTGTAAATGACAATGCCTTTTATTTTTGTTTTCGTTTTTAAAACATAAATAAAAGGCATTGTCATTTACAATGCCAATAGCTTAAACTCGCGTAAATGTGAGACCTATTGCATTGCAAATGCTTGTTTTAGTTTGATTTAACTCACTGAGGAAACTCGCAGTGCCTTCAGCCTCAACTAAAGAGCTCTCAATCATAGGCCTTTATAAACACTGTTTAAAATGGACCACGATTAAGAGCTTTAGTGTTGAGACTAAGGGCACTGCTGGTTTTTATCAGTGCCTTAACAAAAAAATGAGAGGGGCCCCTTCACCACCAAAGGAGTAGGGCACCAAATAGACCTTAGTCAAAACGAAAATCCCCTTTGGGTATCCTAATAAACCAGATCACATACACTCAATCATATACTCAAATCACCAGAACATAACACCACCACCATCAAAGGCCAATTACTTATGAAAATATGTACACATTTTATTCAATATTAAAAACCATTAAAAGAAATGTTGTTAAAAAAACACAATTGAGCAAATAATGCCCACAAGATTCTTCAAATTAACACACAGTAAGTACAGTATTGGGAGAACCTGCAAGAAAAATAGTTTCTAATCGATTCAACAGGCCAATACATCAGACCAAGATCTTTCTTTTGACATTTGATTTTCATACATAAAACATAATTGTCATACAATAGACTCAACACCATTAACAATTGTCATCCACAGTCTACAGTAGGCCTGTTATCAAATGGCGTCATTGTATGACAATTATGTGTATGTGATCTGGTTTATTAGGATACCCAAAGGGGATTTTCGTTTTGACTAAGTTTTATCAGTGCCTGTCAGTGTGTCAAATATTCAAACCACCAGTTTTATTTGCAGCTGCCCGCCACTGGTACGCACTGTACACTAGATCGAACGTACATACCATTGTGACATACCCCAAGGCAGGGAATATTCAATACTGTAGTTGGTTTCATCTGTTGCCTTCCTCTGTGCACAAAATAAAGACAGCACTCTCTGTGCTTTTTTTTTTTTTTTAAAACATGTTTTATTGAATTTTCAAAGTACCTTACCGTGAGTATCCGACATACATCAATAGCATATAGGATGATAGCATGTTACACAACTTGGGATACCTGTAAGATACACTTTGCGAACAGAACATATATAATAACTCAAACTTCACGCTGACTGTCCCACCCCGCCGGCATCGGCTCATATGATTGACAACATGTACATAGTGAAAAGAAAACTCAGACAAAATATCGTACGAAATGGCCATTAACATCCAATAAAAACAAGTTCTTAAGGGGTTTGCGAGGGAAGAGGGGGAAGATCTATACCCCGGTAGGTAGCCCATCTAGACCATATCTTCCTATGCTTTTGCGGGCATCCCCGTGCTTGGAAGACTGCTATTTCCGCCCCCATGCAAGTGTCCAGCGCTCCACGCCATTTCCCCATTGTCAGCGGGGAAGTTCCTTTCCAAAGCTGAGCGATATCCCGCTTGGCAATCGTAAGCGCTAGGAAAAGTAGGTGTTGCTTGTATCGGTTCCCCCCTATACCGTCAGTGCTATGAAGAAGGAACAGTCGAGGATCCAGCGGGAGGTCCCATGACAATACCTCCTTAAGGCAAGTCTGAACCCTGCACCAGAAGCGCTGTATTGCAGGGCAGCCCCACACCGTGTGAAAGTATGACCCCCTCCTCCCTGTTACAACGTAGGCACAGTGGGGAAGCTATGACTCCCATCTTCCAAAGGCGAAGACGTGAATAGTATATCCTATGTACAAATTTAAATTGAATAAGACGGTATCTAGAGGACACCGCAGCGCCCCTAGGACTGGCGATAGCTTCTGCCCAATCGTCATCAGTCAGTTCAGGGATGTCATCCTGCCATGCCTTCCTAGTCTTATGGAGAGTCGTGGTGGCATGTGTAGTCAGTGTTTGATAAACCTGCCTTATTTTGTGAGCACCCAGGTCCCCCCATAAGGAGGCGGCCTTCCAGTGGGTGAAATTTGCGGAGGTCATCTATGTGTTGGATCGCTGGAGTGAGCGCGTGGTGAAACTGTAGATATTTATAGAATTGGGTTTTATGGAGTTGGAACTCTTCCTGGAGTTGCTGGAAAGATTTCAATGTTGTGCCTCGCATGACATCTCCTAGAGTGGAGATGCCGATGAGATCCCACTGGCGGAACACCCTCAAAGCTGTCACCTGGCGCAGGTGGTAACCCTGCCATAATGGCGTAGCCTGGGTCAGGCGCCCCTGCCATCCCATCCATCGGACCATATATCTCCACAACTGAATCGTCGTCCTGCTGGCGTGGGGCAGAGAATCAAGGTTCTGCGTGCTGTACAACAACCGTAGGAGAGGAGTCCCTGCCATTACTGCATGTTCTAGGGCATACGCCGGGTCTGTAGGCGTGTTGTACCACCAGTCGTTTATGACCAGGAGGGGAGAGGCCGCATAATATGAGTATACATCGGCAGCAGCAATACCTCCGCAGTATGTAGATTGTATACATGTCTGCAGGGCCACTCTTACCGCACCCCCACCCCAAAGGAACCCATTAAGTATAGTATTTATTTGCGCGAACCAAGACCGCGGAATATAATACGGAAAGTTTTGGAGTCGATAGAGCACCCTGGGGAGAGAGACCATTTTGAAAATCGCCGAGCGTCCATACAACGAGAGAGGTAGGGAAGACCATATGGAGGTCTCTTTCCGAAGCCGAACAAGAAGGGGATTGATATTTTTCATCCAGGACGTCTTGGGGCAGGGAGAAACATATACCCCCAGATACTGGAAGCCATCTGTGGCATGTCTAAGCTGAGACGCCCATGTACCTCTACCCTGCTGCCCACAGACTGGGAATAACACAGATTTAGAAGGGTTGGTATGAAGGCCGGTGGTCTGGCCAAAGACTCGAAGAATCTGTAAAATGCGCGGGCCCGATATCCATGGGTCGGTCATAAAAAATAAAACATCGTCGGCATATAGTGCTATAGGATCTGGCTGAGAGTTGGGCCAGTCGAAACCTCGGAGCACCGGATCACGGCGAACCCATATCGCCAAGGGTTCTACTGCCAAGGCGAATAGGAGCGGAGATAGAGGGCAACCCTGACGTGTGCCGCGGCCAATGGGGAAGGGGGGAGAACACTGACCGGCAACACGGACCGAAGCCATAGGGTTAGTATACAGCAGGCGTACGTATGCCTGAAAGTGCGGGCCAAAATTACTTGCCTCCAAAAGCTGGAATAGGTACTCCCAGCTTAAGGAGTCAAAGGCCTTATCTATATCTGCAAGGAGTATGGCGGCGGGACATCCCAGCTCAGGAGCCAACGCCATAGCGTTATGGACCCAGCGAATATTGTGGCGGGTGGCTCAATGTTGCATAAAGCCAGATTGGTCCAAATGGACCAGCTCTTGAATGCAGGTCTGCAGACGATCTGCTAGAACCTTCCCCAGGAGCTTGGGTTCGAAATTAATTAGGGAAATAGGGCGGTATGAGGATGGCTCTTCTGGGGGACGGCCTGGTTTTAAAAAGAGGACTATCTCCGCCTGGCACCAGTCCCGGGGCAAAAATTGCCTGTCAAGGGCCTCATGTATTGTGTCTAACATATGGGGACCTAACGTAGACATATGAGAGCGAAGAAATTCCATGGGGAACCCGTTGGGACCCGGGCCCGGCCGGGCCGCATCGCCGATAGCGCCGCCGTTAGGTCATCCACCGTAATGGGGGAATTCAGTTGATCTCGCATTTGATCGGTCAATCTCCGGGGGGAATGTCACGAAGGAATTCTGCTATGAGGTCCTCCGAGAGTTGTTCCCTCTGTGTGTATAGTGTGGCGAAGTAGTGTGCAAATTCGGTGACCACCGCTACGGGGGATGAATGTAAGACCCCATCACTACCTCTAATGGTTGGAACCACGGCTGGGGTGTTACCTGCCTGACATAATCGATGTAGCATTTTGCTTGATTTGTCCCCCCACTGGTATATTCGGTGCTGGGATGCTAGCCATATATCCTTGGCCTCGTCTATAAGGTGTTGGTTAGCCGTTGTTGCGTAAGAGAGAGATTGCGATAAAGGGTAGGACTCGGGTCCGATATGTATTGTGCCTCAAGCAATGTACATTGCTCCTCCAGCTCCGTCCGCTGGGCAGAGCGCTTACAGTTGTCGGGCCCGATTCACAGAACTAACTTAAGACAAAATCCTAAACTTACTACCATTTTGGTATTCACAGAAGGCACTTACTCATTTTGGTATTCACAGAAGGCACTTACTCATTTCGGTATTCACAGAAGTTAGTAGTCCTAACTTTAGGACTCCTAAATGCCTTCTGTGAATACCGAAAGTCTTAAAGTTAGGATTTTTCTCAGTTTAGGAGTAGTAAAGTTAGGACTCCTAACTTTAGGACTCCTAAGTGCCTTCTGTGAATACCAAAATGGTAGTAAGTTTAGGATTTTGTCTTAAGTTAGTTCTGTAAATCGGGCCCGTCATTTGTCCTGTAGCTAATGTCCACCCCACGGAGTGTAGCCTTGCATGCCTCCCATAGAGCCTCCTTGGTTGGAGCGGAGTCAGTGTTCAAGGTAAGATACTCTTGAAGTGCGTCGGTCAGACACTCTTGATAGTCAGGATCTCGGAGGTGCCATGGGGACATTCGCCACCGAAAGGAGGGCTTCTGTACGTGCAAGTGGAGTGTCGCCCTGACGGGGGAACGATCTGACAACCCTCTGGGGAGGTGGGAGACCTGGGAAAACATGTGGATATAGGTATGTGGTGCAAATAAATAGTCCAGGCGGGACATGGAGCCGTGGACCATGGACATATATGTGTAGCCTGTCTCAGCGGGGTGGTATTCTCGCCATAAATCTGCCCATCCCAACGTCCCAGCAAGCAACGACAGTTTAGAAGACGGGGCTGTAGAACCTACACCGGCACCACGGCTCCTATCAAGAGGCGCCATAGTGTCGTTCCAGTCTCCTCCCAGAAGAGATGGACCCTCTGGAAGCTCTCCCCACTGGTGAGTGACGTTGTCTACAAATGTTTTCCCCAGAGGTGGGGGCGCATAGATACTGCCCAAGTTAAGTGGTTCCCCGTAGAGTGTACCTGTCAAAAGGACATATCGGCCTCCAGGATCCACCCAGTGTTTAATATGAAGGTACGGAACACGGCGGTGAATCAGAATGGCTGTTCCCCGAGAACCCCTGGTGAATCCTGCATGATACACCTGTTGATACCCAAACCGGGCCATGCATGGGGCCTTATTACCCAAAAGGTGAGTCTCCTGTAGGAGAAGGATATCGGCTCCATAACACTTGGCCTGTCTGAGAATGGCCCCTCGCTTTAGTTTGTTAAGCAGCCTTCGGACATTCCATGTTACTACGGTTAATTCAGTCATGTGGGAAGTTACTGGCTGAGTGGCCATCTGTAAGGCACTGGAACTAGATAGACTTTCCTGCCTAGTGGAGAGTGGGACATGCGTCTGCGTGTGCAAAGAAATAGAACACTACGAAACTCTAAACCCGGGAAACACCCTTCCCACCCAACCCCCCTTCCCCCCAGGAAATTGGAGCATCTGTCGCGGTAGAGAACGGCCCAGGACCCTTAACGTAGATCCCAGAGCCCTCCCTCCAATGGATCCCAACAGCCCATAGAACGTTAACAGTGGGGTACACGTGTCCGGGACAGTTCAACCACAGTGGAACGCGTCCACCTCTACCCGGTGCCGGATAGACGGGTTAGTTTCGAACTGCTCCAAGTTAACTGCAGTCTATCGGTAACCATGCTGGCGTAAAGTACTCAAGGTACGCACTCAGGGCTGGATGATCGTCGTGTGGAACCAGAACGGTGTCGTGGCTTGGATTTAGTTCTACGTGGTCTATTCATTTGTGAGCTTCTGGAGGAGTCAGATTCCAGCGGCGGCGGGTAATGAGGTTTCAAATGCATCCGCTCATCAGACCAAGCAAAGACCGCTTCAGGCGAGTCAAAGAAGTATGTCTTAGCATTATACACCACCCGGAGTCTATAGCCTATAGCAGCATGTATGAGACACTCAGGTCTCGTGGATGCATTTTCGCTGCCGTGAAGGATTGCCGCTGCTGCTATACCAAGCGGGTATAGTCTGGGAAGATCATTATGGGCTTGGATTCAAAGATGAGTTTGTCTCTATGCGAACATGCAAACTGCAACACCGCATCCCTGTCCGCATAGTTGAGCAGCCTGGCGATAACCGGCTGCGGAGCCTCCCCAGGAAGCGGCCTCCTGGTGAGTGCCCGATGAGCTCTCTCGACTACGAAGCATCTGGAGAACAGTTCAGCAGGCAGCAGATCCTTGAGCCACGAGGTAAGGAAGCGGTTCATTGAGTTGAGCCTTCAGGGAAACCAACAAAGCGCAAGTTATTGAGCCGTGCGCGGCCTTCTGCATCCTCCGCCCGAGACGCTAATTCTTGAGATATGGCCGTCAATTTAGCGACACGCTGCTGGAAGGTCGTGACATTATCTTCTACCGTGGACACTCTCGTCTCAGCTTCGGTGATCCGAACCACAGCTTTCCACAGGTCCTGACGTAAGAAGGAGACTTCTGTGCCCACTGCGCCGATCTTAGCCTCCAGTGTGTCTCTCACTTCTGTGATGGCCGCGAACAAAGCTGCGTTGTCCAGGATTGGGCCAGATGGGGAACCGCCACTCGCCGACTTGGCATATTGGTCCATGGTACTCTGTTTCTGGCTCAAGACGTTGGGCTTGTCCTTCCCCATCGCAAAATCTCGTCACAGCCACCACAGGGGGACTCTGTTTGGGATACGGCTGGTCGCGGGATCACGGCCGCACCAATCAACCATGCAGGGGGCACCGGAGAGTGACGGGCCAGTCCTCACGGAAATCCCCACTGCAAGGTCACAAGCCGCACCATGCCTAGCCCAGCCTCCTCCGCAACCCACAGCAGAAAACCACGTAGGCTCCTCTAACGGGACCTGCCGCGCCGGACCACAAGCCCGCCACTCCCCACGAGCAGCCCCAGCTTCCGCCTGGCAATCCTCCTTTGTCACGCAAGAATTAGGCACTCTGTGAGTCCACTGTGGACCGAAGGTTCTACTATGTGTTGTCTGCCCCACCAGCCAGGCGGTGTCGATGGTGCTCTCTATGGCACTTAGTATTAGTAGCGGGCCCGCAGGGGGTCCAAGAGGGTAACGCACTTGTCTCTGGTGCCCCGCAGGCATCAGTGTGTAGGAGGCATGCACAATACTGGGATCAGGCCGGGGCGCAGAGCGGGACTCCAGGCCACAGGCCCACGCGGCGCCGCCCCCGAACAGCAGGAACACCGCCGGCCACACGCCGGCTCCCGGGCACTGTACCCCGGGGGAGACACGGAAATGCCACCAGGGAGGCCTCGCCACGCGGAGTTCCACCCCCACACCCCCAGCGCCGGGAACCCAAGCGGCCGTCTACCACCAGCTGGGCCCCGGTCCGGGCCAACCCTGCGGCCCCAACCACGATCGGCCTGGCCCGCGAGGCTCCCCCGCATCCAGAACCCCAGCAGCAGGGAAACGTCTCGCAGTAGCGGGTCCCGGCAGGGCGGGAAGCGGACACACCCGCAACGCTCGCCTTAGCCCCCCTGTGCCTCCCGGCTCCTCACCTCAAGGCAGGCCCCAGTCAAGGTGCCTGCAGCGTCTCACAGAGGCCCGCGGTAGCCCGCGGCGCCAGGCCCGATCCACGCCGCCTCCCGGATAGCTCCGACGGCAGCGCACCACCGGCCACCAGCAATCAATCTCCGCCTCACTCCAGATGCACAAAGACCGAGACAGTTCCCTCGTCGTCGGATGGGTGCACCGAGTTGGTAAGTGGAGGATTATGTCAGATTAAAGAGGCGGACGTGCAGAGCTCGTTCAAGCTGCGTCCGCCATGATGGCTTCCCAGGCCACGCCCCCCACTCTCTGTGCTTTTGATGTTCTAAATGTCAAGCAACGTTTTCTGCACTTGCTTTTCAATGAGGGCTACCGTCTTCAGCCCAGCGAAAGCATGTCAGGTTAGATGTTTAAAGCCCATTGTGGCACACTGTGTTTTATTTTGCACAGAATAGATGGAAAAGACGTTCGTGTTAATGAGTCTGATATCGCCAGTCACAGTGGGGAGGTGTACATAGTGTCTCATGAAATGAGTATTCAGTCTCAATGCTTGTTTGTGTCCTTTTTTTCTCTTTTCACTGATGTCTTCTCAGGAAGCACTTCTGGGCCCAAGTGAGGTGATCAAATAGTACTCTGTACCCCTGACCAGTCTGCCTTCTGTGATTCAGCTATCCATACTGTGAAAGCTCTCCAGTGAAAGTAGACCAAACAAGCATTGGCAATGCCAATAGGTCTCACCTATGCAAGACCTGTTGGCTTTCTTAATGTTTTTTAGCCATTTTGCACAACAGAGCAGTCGCTGTGCAACATGGCTGAAAGTAAAAAAATAAAAGCGCTATGATGCGGTCAGTGCTGGCCGTGTCATAGCGTTTTTCTTTTTTAACTTTCAGCCATGTTGTACAACAGCTGCTGTGCAACAAAAAATAAAACACTGCGACGCGGAGCGCTGCTGTGTCATAGCGGTTTCTTTAAATAACTTTTAGACATATTGCACAGCAGCTGTTGTACAACATAGTTGGAAATAATAAAAAAAATAATTAAAAAGCACTATGGCGTGGCGAGCGCTGACCGCGTCAGAACTCTTTTATTTTCATTGACAAAGCCAACAAATCTCATATAGGCGCGACCTATTGGCTTTGCCAATGCTTGATATTTCTCTGAGCATATTCTTCGAAAAGTGGACATTCAGATCTCTATTTCTCACAATAGTGTAAGAGTGAACGGAGTACAGCCATCTGAATGCGCTGTTGTCAGTCACCATATAATATAAAATAATCCATTCATGTGCATTCCATCTACTATTTATGGTGCAGGTGGGGAGTACAGGCAAATGGCGACAGTAATAGCAGGCGCCCCTGTTCAGTGCCTCTGTCTCCAGTGAAACCGAATGGCGGTTGTTAACTGAAATGGTGTTGTTTAACCCTTTCATTGCTTCTGCACGATGGTGTTGACTTGTCGGATGAGGTCATTCTTGGATGACTTCGATGGCAGGGCATGCAACCCGGAGGCAAAATAGTCGGAATGGAAATGCAGTCGCATTCGAAGACAAAACACATTATGGGCGAACACGTCACTCTTATGGATAGATGCCGATGAAGGGTACATAGCAGTGACTATCCTACCGCAGGACATTCATATTAGAAAGTGGATGTGCACGTTTCAGGAAAATGTAAATTATTGATGTTATGCAAAATGAGTCACATTGATTAATCACCGCACTAACATGAATGTCCCTGCCTGAAATTTGTATTTTTATTTAAACTCATGAGCTATGAAGTTTGGGTGACATATGGCAATGTAAATATGATTCTCATCATAAACCCAATAACAAAGAATTGCAAAACTCGAGCAGGATCAGGTGTCCAGACTCCAGAAGTTAAGTAATGGAAAGTGCTGCGTACTATGTTTAAATAATTGGAGTACAGGTCACCTGTGCATTAGGGAGATTTAAAAGCAGAGCTTCTGTAAATTTCACTTATAATATGGATAATTTGGGATACACAATTCCACTGATGTTTGCATATGTAACTGACGTAGCACAGTACTGGCAGTGGCGTAATGCAAAATGATGGGGCCCCTGGGCCCCGCAGAATGTGATGAGTCTCCTATATCTAACAAATATTCATTCATCTTGGGCTAAATGGGCCCCTTGAATGGACGGGGCCCCCTGGAGGGTTGGGGCCCCCCCATGCGCACCTGAGTGTTGGCAAAGAGTGTGTTGGCATCCAAACACCAAGCAGAGGCATACTCGGAGAATACGATCTAAAAGCAGCATTTGAAACTGATTCTACTCTACACACACAAGGAACCATTGAGCAAACTCTATAGGATGAGGGACGCCTGCCTAGTAGAGGGTGCTGCATGAATCTCACTATCATTCTCATCCTCAAAAGGGACACAAGCTAGTGCTCTGGTCATATGGAAGAGATGTATGAGGAGGACAAGCAGCACTACCGAATCTGTTGGGAACATGAATCGTTGAGGATCACAGCCCAGAGTGCTTGCTACGCAATCGTAAAGAATTGTTGCATGAGGATAGATTCTTCACAGCTGCGTAAACCAAACCCCCCAGCCCATCTTTGGATAACTAAACAAAAGTTGAACTCAGTCCCCAGAACATTCAGAAAATAACCAGTTGACTCTCAAAAGACAATACTGAAGGATCCAGATAAATTAGATCAGTCTTATTTTTTTTTACATCTGGCTCTTCTTATGTATATAGCAGAGCTGTGTACATGTGACATAAAATTGAAGATCATCCGATCCAAAAATACTGCTAGAGAGAACTGCCACTTTACAAACTGCACCCACCATGTGTAAAGATTTTATTAGTTTGAGGTATCATGTAGGAGTTGTTCCACTATGGTGGAATCCATAATATACACATTGAATTATATGCCGAGGTCTTTACAGACACAATGTGCGTTCATGTTTATCATATAGAATTATAGACCGAGTCAAACTGAAACAGAAAATAGGCCAGGGCACCAAATTAAACAAGCATTGGCATAGCCAATAGGTCTCGCCTTTTGTACCTTAAGTGTTTAGCCATGCATCACATTATCCTGGGTGCTGAGCCGCCAGGAATTGAAGAGCTATAGCAGAGAAGGTCTAATGAAGATATAGTTTTAAAAGATGTGCCGCATTATGCCCCATCATTTAGCTTTTCTTGTCACATAATGTGTCTTTGAGTAGGCCCTTATCTCACCATCAAGTCAGTCTCTGAGTCTGGGGAGTAGTTTCCGTTGGTGCAGCGGGGGCAGTGGCACCAGGGACCAATAATCCCTGAATGCTGGAGTACGAGCAGTGCAGTTTTCAGTGACGCTGGATGGGTTTTCGAGGAAATCTGGACTCTTTTGAAAGCTGTGGGGTTTCAATGATAGTCTAAACACGTGCGAAAGGAGGAGTGTGGCTTCACGATCTTTGCACTTGAGCTGAACAGGGCCTGTCTGGGTGAGAGTTATGCTCCCATTAGAAGATAGTGACGAAAAATTGAAACGAAGGTTCTATTTATTATTTAGGTCAAACTGTAATAAAAAAGCGCTGTGAAAGTCTGATGTTGGAATTGGTTGCAGGGACCCCAGTGGTTACAAGGAAATACAATTCTACAGCGACCATTTTATTTACAGGACAATTCACTATATGTGAAAACATGCGTCATGTTCATTAACAACTGGGATGTGCGGGAGAGAAAAGGCAAAAACTGCCACATCGAGGCTATGCCCAAAGCTGTCCGGAACTCAGCTCGTAGAAAAAATATACAACTTTTGCCACTCCTGGTATCGCTTCGCTTTCCTATAAATAGTCCGGATAACAACTTTAACATCCTGCTAAAAAAGTGTCATTTTAAAAGTGCTGCAGAGTGCTCGCTTCCTTCCATTAAAGAGGTAACCCAGACCCGATAAATAGGGTAATTACTTACTGCCCCTTACGTGTACTAGTGACATGCTGAGAAGTGTGTGTATCCTCTAACCAGAGCGTATAATAGACAAGCAGATAAAAAAGTATATTATGTCAACACAAGTTTTACAAGGATACTGCAGCAAAGTACTGACATCGTTCCATTTAAAAGCACTGCAGATTGAAAGGGCAAGGACTTTTCCATTTAAATGGAGATGCCCTCCCTACACTGTCCACATAAACTATAAAGTGATCCTGCTGAGTGGTGATAGTACTGTTTGAAAAGGGTAAAAATATAAAAGTGCCTGCACGACCCCATTAAACATACTGCAGCCCTTTTCAGTCGTGAATACTAGTGCTGCACCCTGAAAGGTATTTCTAACGGCAAGAGCGCGAGCACCGAGTCTTTCAAAAGCCATTGAAGTGCGGTACTTGGGGTCTGTCAGTGCCTCTGTTTAAAGCGCTGTCGCCTTGAAGTGCGGGGCAGGCCGTCGACCTCTGCCGGTGACTTTACTGGGCTCCCTTCTGGGATGAATAAAAGGGTTGTGCCCTCCTCCCTCAGCTCTAGGATTGCTCGAGCAGTAAGCCGGACCAAGGTCACTCCTCGGACACCCCGCGCGCATAGGAAGCGTCATTGTTGTAAATGCCCGCTCGAGCCCAAGGGACAGGAACCGCTTCACAGGTGGGGCGATCCGTGCAGAAACTGTAATCACACTGTACACACGGAGCATGTCAAAGACGGGGGGAGTGGAGCGCAGCCAGAAACGCCACGGTAGGGAACGGGGGCGCAGCTTCCAGGCTCAGTCCATCTACAGCGTTTACCTTACGGGAGCGAGCAGCGGCGGGCGCGATAATTGCAAACAGATGGCGCCGCTGCTCGCTCCCGCAAGGTAAACACCGTACATGCACGAGGGCTCATTGGAAACAGTGCAGTACATGCACGAGTTTCCCAAAAAGTACGGAGTGATTCCAAGAGGTCACTCCAAAGCAGCGCTTGCACGCTGCGTAGGCGAGACCTAAAAATGAACCCATTAGCTCATCCGATAGCTAAAAATGTTTTCCACATTTGCAAACCAGGGCAGTTTCAAACTTGTAAAGACAAGCTGTTTACATATTTTTCAAGGTATGGGAGACTGCATGCATTTATGCTTGTTGCAGGCAATGTTTGTGGTAATATCAGAGAAATCAGCTGTAACAACCGGCACACCAGACCATAAAACAGGTCCACAAACGGCCAAATAACAGCCCATACACTGATTTGTAAGACCAGCTCTTCGGGCACTGTCAGATTGCCTTAATGTCAGTCTGACTGACCCCTATAATAATGGATAACAGTGAATAACAGAAATGTACGAAGCCAAGAGGTTTTGAAGGACATCAAATAGACAATGAGAGTGAAGCTTGAATTGTCTACGATGTCATTTAGAATCCTGAGGTGTATGAACCGGAGCAAGATGGCGGCTGACTGATCACCGGGAGAGAGCTGCCCGGTGCCCTGCTCCTGTCCGTGAGAAAAACCCTGCTTGCGCGGACCAAATGGAAAGACAAATTAACAGCAAAATAATGCCTAGATCGGAATAAGTACTGGAATGCAAAGCACTGATTCCCCTTACCTGGCGGTGCGCAGCATCTCAACTCGTTGGAGAGGACTGTGGTGGCTGGACCAACGTGTTACCGCCTTTCTCTGAGGTACCGTAGTTTTAGCGGTCCGGGCCCGCTGGAGGCTACTGCAGGTCGTGGACATGGTCCCAAAAGTGAATAGAGCACCAAAGGATGCCGTAAAAGACCCTGGAGGAGCAGCGACGGGCCGCGGTCTCCGGCGTGGCATCGCAACCGGGAGAGCGGAGGAGGCTGACCCGAAGCCTGCCAAGGAGCGGGTCACAGATGGTCTTGTTAGCCGCCGAATCATCTCCGGAGACCGTGGTAAACAACCACTCATCATGGAGGCGTTTTCCAATGGCGCGGCGACGGCAGAGGAATCCCTGTCTCTGTCTGTGCCTCCTCCTGCGGAAATGGGAAAGGAGAACGCCGGAACTGACTCTTCCAGCCTCGACCCTGTAGCCGCAGCCCCAGCAGCAGACGTGTTGGTACAACAACCAGCAATAGAGTGGGGTGGAGAGCGAAATGAGGAGCAGGAGGAACAGGAGCAGCAGCAGAATCCTAGCCTGCAGGAACCAGCCCAGGCAACAGGCCACAGAACGAGAGGCTAAGAGGAGTTACACCGCCTAATCTGACAGGTACTGAAAATCTTATGTCTATCCCAGGCAGCTTTGCATTACTAACTGAATCAGAGTCTGGCAATGGAACTAACACTATGAGGGAAACTATGAGTGAATCTGCACCACAACACACCCCCACAGCTACTTGTCAGAACGGGGCTACAGCATTCCAAGGGCAGCTGGGCGAGGCATGGCTGAAGAATCCAATGGGAACACCGGATTATGGGGGGGGAGAAAACTTTTTTTCTCTCACAGATGAGTCAGGGCTCTCAACGTCCACCCCTGGGCTCACGGACAAAGAATCAGGGACTGATGACTCTTCTGTTATTAAAAGCCATGACAGGGCAGCTACTCTAAAGCGCAGATCGAAAGCCAGGGGGAAAAACCATCGAACAGATAGCAATGGCGAAACCATCCGCAGGCTAAAATGGGATTACTCAGCCACAAGCCAGGTATATAACGAAGGCATGGTTGATCAGACCCAAATGGCATCTAGCGCCGCTCTCAGCCCTAAGAACGCTCCCTCGATGGATCTAATCTATGCCACCCTTAAGCAAATGCAAGGGGAAGCTCACCAAGAAAATCGTAGAGCACACCAGGCTACAAAGAAGTTACAGGGATCCATCCGGAAGGTGAGCAAAATGTGCTCAGAAATGAAGGAAAGGGTGTCCCATGTCGAGGAAAGAACTGCGTCCCTCGATTGCGAGCTAGGGAAAATGCAGGAGCAAAAGGAGCTCCAGGAGAAACAGGTAGGTGACATGATGTCGAAACTCGAAGACTTTGAGAATCGCCAGCGCCAAAACAACCTAAGATTCCTGGGGATTGCGGAAAATATCGAAGGCAGCGATGCAAGAAATTTCATGGTAGACCTTTTGAAAGGAGCCTTCCCCGAACTTTCAAACTGGAACTGGAACACTGAGATTCAGCGGGCCCATCGATTCCCACTGACTCGGAGAAAAAACACCACGGCAGGGCAATTGGAACGACTTAGGGCGATCCTAGTCTTCTTTGGGAATTTCCTCCTTCGACAGTCCATCTCAGATAAGGCAAGACCAGATGCGAAACGATCCCACAACGGCCACACTTTTTTCGCACGCCCAGATTTTTGCCATACCACGGTGGAGAGGCGATGGAGATTATGCCAGTTAATTTCCCCATTTCAGGCACTTGGCGCCGAGGCTTATTTGTTGAGCCCTGCACGCCTTAAAATTGTTACAGAGGAAAAGTCAGGGTGCTGTCATCAGAAATCAAGGCTCAAGAGTATCTGAAAAAACTACAGGAGACAAGAGAACATGGGACTACAGGGGTAACAGGAAGATAGAGTATGACGCTACGACACCTGGAGACTGGGTGACGGGGACAGACATGTTTGCAGTAATTGAGCAAAAATGGAATGAGGGAAGGATGTAATAATCATCAGTAGAAAACAGTAGAAAAAATAACAGAAAGTGCGGGATGGGTTTTTTTGTGTGTTTTTTTTGTCTTCTCTTTTAACCATCATCCTATTGGTTTGTTGCTCTCACAAGTGGGGGTAAGATGGGATATCACGTAGAATTTGTTCAATTTATAGGGGCTGGGGGATAGGGCACGGGGGCACCTTGGGCGGCCATTCAGGCGACATCACATGGGTCTTGCTATGACCTATTTGCTCAAGTATGGGGGGGGGTCGGGTGGGGGGGAGGGTCGTGGGGGAGGAGGAGGGAGGGAGGGCAAGGAGGGCTGGAACTGGGAGGGGGGAGGAAACAGGAGGGGAAAATCGGTTCTTGAGAATGATGAGAAAAGTAGGGGACACAAGTTATATATAAACAGCACAGATATGAAACAAGAGGAACTAAGGACAATTCTGGGGAGTACAAAGCTAGGGAATGTTTTTTCAGATATTACATGTTGAAAATTCGAATAGCGTCAATTAATGTGTGTGGTCTGAATGATCAAAATAAAAGGCAAAGGACTGCAATAGAATTGAAAAGGCTAAGGGCAGATATTTTGTGCTTACAGGAGACACACATTGAGGGGTCCAGAGCTAAACTAATGGAGCAGCTTGGGTACAACCTGGTTGTGAACACATCGCAGGGGGCCAGGACTAAAGGGGTCGCTATATTATCTCGTAAGAGTGATGTAAAATGGAAGAACTGCCAGGCCGACAAACTTGGACGGTGGGTGTTGGTAGAAGGCTGCTGCCGTGAATTCAGTTTTAGCCTTTGTTCCGTGTACGGGTCTACGGGTGATGACCCGGAGGTCTTGGTGGAGGTGAACTCCGAGCTTGCTTCACGAGGAACACCAGTCATATTATGTGGCGACTTAAACATCAATGGCTTGGGTATTAGATGGGAGGAGGGCTCCAGCAAATACACAGGTCGTAAAAACAAGGTGTGTAGGGCTTTGCTGTCGTTGATTCAAGACAACGGTTTGGTTGATATCTGGGCATTGACTAAAGCTCCGGATCCTGGGAGTACGTATTACTCTGCGCCACACAAAATGGTAGCACGACTAGACTATTTTTTCACCTCTTCCCATTTAGCCTCAGATAGTGTTATAGAAAAGCACCCTAGAGTGTTTTCAGACCATAACCCTCTAATATTAACTGTTAATCTCAGGGGGCGGAGAGAAAAGATTCAGTTTGGACATTTGAGAGAGGCTTGCTAAAAGATCCAGACTATATCGCACACATGAACATCTGGATTGAGGGTTTTTGGAAATAAATAGGGACAGCGCTAGCACTGGGGTGGTCTGGGATACTTTTAAAGCTGGGGTTAGAGGTGAGACACTTAGCTATAGTTCCCGAAGAAGAAAAAAAGAAACCAAACGGGCTAATAAACTTTAAAAAACAATGGCTCTTCTCGAAGAGGAGCTGATAAGGGCAATAGCACAAGGGGCACCGGTAGAGGTTTGGACGCATAAAATCGCGGTGACTAAAGCTGAAATTGGGGACATTACATCGACCAAGGCAGCTGAAAAATATCTTGCATGGCGTGAGGAGTGCTATGAACTTAGCGAGCAAGTAGGACACATGCTGGCAGTTCGGACGAGACATAGAAGGGTGATGGGGGAGATAGTCGAGATACAGGATAAAGATGGGAATTTGGTCAAAGAACCTACGGGTATACGGGAGGTATTAAATAAAGACTATAGTTAACTGTATCAGGAGGAACTAGTGCCGTCCCGCCACTTGGTTAGTGAATATTTGAATGACACCCAAATAGAGCAATTTGCCACTAATGACATAGACCTTATGGAGATGAATATATTAGAAGAAGAAATACACAATGCCCTGATGACTCTTCCATCGGGCAAGGCTATGGGGCCAGATCAGATCCCCTTGGAATTTTATAAAATCTTTTATCATCTATTAAAACAGGATATGATAGAAACGTTCAGACAGGCACAAGGCGGGAACTCAATACCCGGGTCCTGGGCTCAGGCGGTAATAGTCGTCTTCTTAAAAAAAGGTAAACCCCAGCGAGAACCAGGATCATATAGACCTATCAGTCTAATGAATAGTGACTCCAAACTTTTTCCGAAAATATTCGCTACTCGTCTAAGCTCCATCATAAGTAAAGTAATCCTCTCACGTCAGCACAGGTTTATACCCGGAAGAGGAACCACCGAACACGTCTGTAGGGTAATAACACACTTTGATGCAGCAGCTGTCTCAGGAGACCCTATGGCACTCATTCTGCTTGATGCTGAGAAGGCCTTCGATAGGGTCTCCTGGGACTATATGTAGGGCACCCTCGAACGGTATGGGCTAAGAGAAGGAATTATTAAGGCAATCATGGGCCTATATAAGAGCCCGGTGGCCCGTGTTAGAGTTAATGGGGAGTATACGGAACCAATACAGATCTCGAGGGGAACTCGACAGGGGTGTCCCTGCTCCCCCACTACTCTTCGCTATATACAGTGACCCGCTGATACGAAGAATTGAAGGAAACCGTATAATCAAACCAATGAGATTTCAGGAGTTGGAGACAAAAATCCTAGCTTACGCGGACGATCTGGCAGTTGTTACACCCTACCTCCAAACTGCAGTTAACGAAATAGGTAACGAAACGGCAGCATTCGGGCTAATCTCAGGGTACAAGCTTAACCAGCAGAAAACCCAAATCGTTGTCAATAGGGTGTCCGCTTTTGCGGATACACGGGTCGTAAATATGGCTACATACCTAGGGGTAAATATTACATTGGAACTTGAGCAGTTAGTAGAGGTTAACATTGTGTAGTATCTTGCTTTCTTGCTGTCCTTTCTTTGTGTCCTGTACTTTGCTGCTCAGCCAGTCTCTGTGATGTCATGGAATGTTCCCTCTGTGTATGTTTAAGTGTATCTGTCAGTTTATGCATGAGGCTGAGCAGCAGGGTTGCTGCTCCCGATGGGGCCAACTTTACTGATTGTACTTGTTATGCTGTTTATCCTATATCTACACCTGTAACTTCTTGGAAAGAATAAACCTTCAACTTGGATACAGCTACAACTGAGTTCTCT
The DNA here is from genome assembly GCA_963921515.1 of Calotriton arnoldi. Lineage (NCBI taxonomy): Eukaryota > Metazoa > Chordata > Amphibia > Caudata > Salamandridae > Calotriton > Calotriton arnoldi. Next base: position 747,386 of record CAWUFW010000189.1, read on the forward strand.
TACTTTGTTGGATTCCACACTGGCGACGAGGATGAGTTATTTGCTTTTCACCCATCTATATTTTTGTGTTATGTATGGCCCCAAAACATGTGACCCTGATTTCAGCGGCTACGCAGGGGCATATCTTAGCCTCGCCTCCTTCTCCTAGATGTAAAAAAGAAATACCTGGCCTCTTGCCACCCATCACCACCCTCCGTACCTACTTTCTGGCTCCTGGAACCAAGCCGTACTCTGCTCTCCATCAGCATTGCACTGACAGAGAGCCCTGTCAAAGCTGCCCGGAATTCCTTTTTGAAGTAGCAACAGTGGGAAACTTGCTACGTCATAGCAGTGAATACCCAGGTTTAGAATCCTTTATTCACTTTGATGTTGCTCACTGAGACCTGGGCAACTTTTACAATAGATTGCCTGTTCCCCACAACTATTTGATAATTCGCAATTATTGTTTCTCCGATTGAAAAAGTGTTTCAATCGGACAGCTAATTAGTACACAAAATTCTAGTGACTCTTGATAGGTCAGGTCTTTTTATCAAGAGAATTATTTTGTTGTAATCTACTTATTAATTAATCAAATTTTTAAAAAAAGGTAAAATTTGAAAAATTTAAAATAGGTTTTGACATTAGCATGGCCGCTGGTTGTTCTGGTGATTTGTATCTTTTCTAGAGGTGTGGTGATTGATACATTTACCCAGCATCACACAATGCAGACAAGGTGGGAAGAAGACATAAGAATCCTGTTTCCCAGGTTTCTTTCTGTTCCATTTAGCGACTCGACCACATCTTCTCTATATAGATGTGAAATGAAACCAAACGAGTACACTGCTTAAGGTTTCCAAAGGTTAATCTTAGAACATTCAATTCTTAGCTGCTTATGGTATTGAGTGCCAAGTGATGTGGTGTGCAGAAAGTGTGTTTTGAGAGCGTGAAATATAATGAGCGTGTGTGTGCTGAAGCTGACCGCCACAATACAAGTGCGACAGAGACATTCCCAATGTAGATTTTTACATATTGCGTAGAGCTCATTATTGATATACCTGCAACTAAGGCATTATGACATCTTCATACCCCAACAATCTGATTGCTTTGAATATAAATTAGTGGGTGGTGGAGGATGTTATCCTCTCGCTAAATGTTCATCACGGTTCAAAAATGTGTTAATATCTCAGTCTTTGATGGGCTCACTTTCTAAAAATATCCAGCTTCAGCCTACTTCAAGGGGAGAGACAGAATAGGATGTGTTGTATCCTGGCTGGTGTTGTAATGGTTGTAGCGCGGCGCTGCCGATGTGATTAATGCCTTGCGCAGCGCTTATAATAACTCACACACCACTCGTTGTACAGATGGTGGCGGGAAGACCCCGAGCGGTCTCCCGTCGTTTATTTATCTCCTCGGGACGAGTCTTCCCCGAGGAGTGTGTGTACAGATACAATGTTTGGTAGAGGCCGGACGACTCTCTACATCCCTCCTTTCCTTTAGTACCTGTCCATCATGGTCTGCGTACTCACGGGGACGTGCACACAAAGTCCTTGAACCTTTGGCTTGGCGCAGGGTTCGGCCGGAGACCATACCTCTGGCTCCGGGAGTTGGAATCAGTCTCTGCTCGAGCCTGAACACTTGTCAGTGGCACATTCACAAGGCCCTGGCTGGACCCCTCAGGGACGGGGGCAACCCTCCCCTCTCTGGCTCCGCAGGGCTCTTGCGGGACGACTGTTGGACTTGGCGTATTGACAGCGGTGTGACTCGCGATCTCGCCGGATCCGTCGTGCTCTTCAGGATCCGCATTTGGCCCATGCACTTTCTTGAAACAGGTGACGTTCCTGGTGACCGTCTGTTGTCCTCTTTGTGTGGAGACCGTTGTTCCTCGAACGCTGACCACTGTCCACACTTCTGGTTCATATGGCGTCCGGAACTTCCAGCCAGGGTGTCTGTCTTTGACCACCACACGATCTCCCGCTTTTATCGTTGGTGCTTTTGCTCCCCTGGTCACGCTTGCCTTTCGATTCGTCTCTGTCCTCCTGGCTTGTATGGCCACACTGTCTCTCTCCGGAGGCATCCACGCCGGATCTGTCGGGATGCTGTCTCGCGGGGCTCTCTTGAAAAGCAGATGAGACGGTGCGCAGCGGGTAGTGCTGTGAGGGGTCTGTCTGGAGGCATCCAGAAATTGGTTCAGCGCGGAGTCAGCCTCTTCTCCTTGATCCACAGCGATGCGCAGGGCCCGGTTGAGGGTCCTCGTGAAGCATTCCACTTCTCCGTTCGCCTGTGGCCACAATGGGGTGATCCTCCGGTGACGAATCACTTTCTTCTCAAGGTATTCCTGGAACTCCCGGCCCTGAAAGGAGGGCCCGTTGTCGGACCGTATTTCTTCAGGGAGGCCCATCAACGCAAAGACTTTGTCCAGGATGTTCTTCACTTGCGCGAACGCCATAGATGTCATCACCTCAACTATCGGAAACTTTGAAAAAGAGTCTATTAAGACCAGCGTGTGGCGGCCGTCCGGGAAACTTCCGAAATCGATGCTGATTTTGGACCAGGGAATGTCACTTGGTTCTTCGGTGATGACTGGGGCGGGTGCAGGGTCACCGCCTGTGATTGTGCATGAGTGACACTGCCTTATCATGTCTTCCACCATGGTGTCCATGCCGGGGAACCAAACCTTGTTACGCAGACGTGCTTTGGTTTTCGCCATCCCCTGGTGCCCAACATGTGCTAGCTTTACGGTCCTCTCTTGCAGCGCTTTTGGGATGACGATGACGTGGCCTCTGAGCACGACACCATGTTCTCCTTCGCTCAGTTCGCTGCGCATGACTGTGTTCGGTGAGGAGCGCCAGTGCCCCATCCAGGAAACGTGCCCACCCATTGTTCACCAGGGCACTTTTGAGACTCGCTAGAGTTTCGTCGTTGACGGTTGCCAGCCCGATTTCTTCAAGTGTCACTGCTTTGGGACACGCTTCGTGGGTGATCATTTTAACGAAGGCTTCCAAGTACTCCACCTCAGGGGGCGGGCATTGCGCGCCCGTTACCTCCGGATGTCTGGAGAGATAGTCTGCCGGGTTGTGCGCTCCTGGGCGGAATATGACTTTAAAGTTGTATGCCTGCAGCTGTACTGCCCACCTTTCCATCCTGGGAGGCGCCAGTCTCGATGTCCCCGCAAATAGAGGCAGGAGAGGCTTGTGGTCAGTCACTACATGGAATTCTTGTCCGTAGAGGTACAGATGAAAATGCTGGCACGCCCACTTGATTGCAAGTGCCTCTCTTTCTATCTGGGCACATCTTGTTTCGGTGTCCGATAATGCCCGGCTGGCGTAGGCAACCGGCACCCACGTTTCTCGGCTGTGTTCCTGGAGGAGGACTGCTCCCAGGCCAACGGGGCTGGCATCGATGACCAACTCTGTGCGTCGCCCCGGGTGAAAGTACGCCATTACTGTTTTGTCCATGAGTGCTGACTTGATGGTGTTGAACGCTGTGTTCGCTGCCGCAGTCCATTCCCAAGGGCTGTCACTCCGCGTGAGGGCACGAAGAGGTTCGGACAGGGAGGCCGGATTCGGAATGAATCTGCCACAGTAAGTGGCCATGCCGAGGAAACTCCGGACTTCCGTTGGCGTTTTCGGGATGCTGGCTGATCATATGGCCATCGCTTTCTTGGGATCCACTCTCAGCCCTTCCCGTGTGAAGACGTAACCGAAAAAGTCTATAGAAGCCTGGTAGAAGGAGCACTTTGCCTTGTGGAGCGTTAGGCCGCAGTCTTCAAGACGTTGAAGGGTGGCTTGGAGGTGAGTGTGATGATCCTCCAGGGTGGTTGAGAACACGAGGATGTCGTCGCTTAGATTAATAACGCCCTGCAGGCCAGACAAGGCTTCTTTGATAGCGTTCTGAAAGACATCCGCGGCTGACGACACCCCAAAGCTCAGTCTTTTATACCCCCTGAGGCCCACGTGGGTAGAGAACGTGGTAATGTACCTACTTTCCGGTTCTAGCTCGAGCTGGTGGTATTCAGCTTTCAAATCCAGTTTGGAAAACCACATGGCGCCATTTAGGTCCACCACTGTGTCATCCATGGTGGGGGTGAGGTGACGTTCTCTTTTGACCGCCTGATTAGGCAGCCTCATGTCCACGCAACGTCGGATGGCTCCCGGCTGCTTTGGTTTCGGTGCAACGACTAGCGGGGACACCCACGGAGTCGGGCCAGATACCTTCTCTATGACGTCAAGGTCCTCCAGCTTCTTTAGCTCCGCTTCCACCTGGGGGCGTAGATGGAATGGCACCCTCCTGTGTCTCAGAGCCGTCGGTCTGACTGTGGTGTCACTATGAAGTTTGAACTGTTTCCCTCTCAGTTTGCCCAGCCCCTCGAACAGCTTCAGGAACTCTTGCAGGATGGCTCCGGCGTACGAGTCATGCACTTGATTGGCATGGAAAACCAGGCCCAGATATTCCGCCGTGTGGCAGCTAAGGAGGGTCCCTTTCTTCCCCTCCGTGATGTAGAATCGGGTCACCGTAGTATGTTTGTCACTGGTGACTGTTGCCTCAATCACCCCTCTGAGGGGGAGTGGATGTGTCCCTCCGTATGTGTATATCCTGGCTTTTGTGGGGGCGAGTGGGGGCCGTGGAGACAAACGTTCATATTGATCTGAATCCATAACGTTTACGGACGCACCCGTGTCGATCAGCGCCTGAACCTTGGACCCCTCTACTTTGACGGAGCACATTGGTGGTGGTCTTCTGTGCTTGTCCGACCGGCTGACAAACGATATAACGAAGACGTCGTCGTCGTCATCTTCCAGGGCAAAACTGTGCCCCTGTGGCGGGCCGTCTTCCTGTGATTGTGGGTCGCCAAGTGACAGCTGTCGCAATTGTTGCGTCACTCCCCGAGGTCTGGTGTAGGACTGCCGAGATCTGCTGCTCCTACACACCTTGGCAAAGGGGTTGGGCTTCCCACATCGGGAGCAGGTCTTCCCCTTTGCTCCGTACACTCCTGCTGGTGGGTGTTCCATGCCGCAGTTGCCGCACATTCTGCTTGGCGGTGGCCGTGGGGTGGTGCGGAAGGTGTTTGGGCGCCATTGAATGGCTTCGACCCTCTCATCCTTGACTTGCGCGAATCTGGGAACGTGCGATGTGGCGGTGCTTCTGTGCAAGGCAGCCTCCATTTCGTCCGCCCGAGCGTCTGAGAGCTCGTGAGATCTGGCTAAGACAAGAATTTCGTCTAAGGTTATTCCGGGTTGTCGGAGGATCAACTTACGCAGGAGTACCGAGCGGCATCCCTGGATCACCTGAGCGCGTATCTCCTCTCTCTGGTCGGCGAAGGTGCACGTGCTCGCTAACCTGCGCAGCCGCGCGTAAAACATGTCCACTGATTCTGTGTCCGATTGCTTCGCTTGTCATAGTTTAAATCGCTCAAAATCAGGGTTGAGCTGGGGTTCAAAATGCCTGTTGAGCGTGGCAACAGCGGCCTCGTAATCATCGTCATATCCCGTGTCGGGCAGCGTCTCAAAAAGGTCGTAGATCTCGGCGCCGCCTTAGTATATGAGCAGCGATCTCTTCACTGTCCCATCAGTTTCCCGCGTACCTTTAAAATACTGGTTTAGGCGGCCGATCCAGGCTTTCCAGCGAGGGGCCGCTGTGGCTGGGTCAGCGGTCTCACTGAAAGGAGGCAATGGGGAGACGGCTGCGTGGCTGTGCACTTAAGATGGGGCATTGACACCCCTCCGGGGCTCTCCAGCGTCAGCTTGCGGGCCTGCTGCGCCTGCTTGCGGTGGTGTGCTCATGGTGGCATGGGCGCCGTGGGACTGCTGCACGTGGGCGCGGTATCAGAGTCACAGTACTCCTTTTGGGGTCTAGGCAGGCAGGTTATCCACTCCGCGCTGCGGGCCTAGGTCCCAGGGCTGACAGCAGTGTCCAGATGTGGCTCAGCATGGGGCAGTGCCTGGCAGTGCTTATGAGCTGACTCCACAATGCCTGTCCCTTGTAGCGGCTGGTGTGCACAGGCAATGTTTCACTGGTGTTACTGTAATCTGTGGCCCAGAGCGTGTGAGCAGGAATCTTCTTCCTCAGAGCATGATAGGGTGTACTGGTGCTAAACACGGCCACACGGGCCGGCTCAGCGGCTGCAGCAGGCAGCTGAATGGAGCGCGCTCACCTTGTGGCCTCCTGGAGTGTTGTAGCACGCGCGCTTGTGCCGTGGCAGGCAGGGAGGACTTCAGGCGGTGCAGCGGCTTGGGGGCGTGGTCACACGCGGCGTTCCTATTCACCGCGCCGTGACCAGAGCTCAGGCGGCAGCGGTGATGGCACCTCTCTCCTTCCAGCGCCGGCGTGAGGGCGCGACGGGGAGCCGCGTTGGAGGCAAGGACTGGGAACCCCAGAGCTCCCCAGCCAGGCCTACGATACTCGCAGGTGTCGGTGTGGCTTGGGACGGTGCGAACCGCACGACAGGTACTTCCTCGAGGCACCGGAGTTCGACCGGCCTCGTCGCCAGTGTAGCGCGGCGCTGGCGATGTGATTAAGGCCTTGCGCAGCGCTTATAATAACTCACACACCACTCGTTGTACGGATGGTGGCGGGAAGACCCCGAGCGGTCTCCTGTCGTTTGTTTATCTCCTCGAGACGAGCCCGCCCGAGGAGTGTGTGTACAGATATAATGTTTGGTAGAGGCCGGACGGCTCTCTACATCGGTGTGATTCAGAGCACTTTGATTGCTAGTTGGACAGATGACTAAACATGAAGAACATATTGTGTGGTCTGTAAGTATATTCAGCCCAAAAGTAACTAGATTAAAGGAAATGTTATAATTCCAAAACGAAGGGCAACGGACTTATATTTCAGCACCTCACACTTTCACTGCTGTCTTATTAGAGCTACTGTTCGTGCACACTTCTCGGCACCTGCACCCTTTGGTGCCACTGTTCACAGATTCCTATGGTAGATTCGACATGGAGCAGTGCACTGAACAAAACACATTTCAGTCTTTACGTATTTTCTTTAGATAAATCCTTTATTGTAACATCCAAATAAGATCTTTAAAAGCAGCCAACGTGTTTCGTTCTATAGAGGCAACACGCCTCGAGAACTTCTTCAGGGCTGCAACATAGTAACATACATAAGACACACATGATCAAAAATTAATTTTTATAATTGCACATACTTCATTATAACATAAGACGGAAGAACATTTTCAATTACACCATTTATGACAGCTAACTAACAAACATAACTGTAAACTTAATACAATACTCAAAAAGACTGAGACAAAAAGAAGGACTTTACACCAATCACAAAACATATTGAATAACACAATCACAGCGAAACAACCTCATAATAAATTTTAAAGACACATAAAATTTGTGTTTAAAAAATTCTGATTATTAAAGAAACTATTTTTGAGTTCTTTGTCATGAAAGAAAAAAGTCATAGAAGTATGAAAATAAGAATTGGATATATAGAGACGTCATAAAGAAATAAGAGGAAAGGTATATATAGCTTTTGGAAATAATTCACTAGTAAACATTTAGATTTTTTTAAATTACTATACTATAGAGAAGCCATATCGCATTCTTTTCAAAATTCATAGCTTCCAAAAAAAGAGAGAGAGAAAGATGGGGAAAATGAATAGACCTTCAAAACTAACCAAATAGCCCTACGTACCGATGAAAAAGAAAAATAGGAATCAAGCCTGATGTATAGGGCATAGTTGGAGATATCTCTTAAAAAACAAACAAACCGATGAGGTTATATTCCCAACAATAATTAGCAAGTCAAGTTCACTGTAGACTCACCTCTTGAGTCAGACCAAAGACACTTTTTAGCCTTAATCCGTTCAAAGAGAAAATAAATATCCCAGAATTGGTCTGTGCTTCGAACTCCCCATCTATATTGTGATACACAAGACATATAGAGATTCGATATAACAGGAAAATTCATTTGGAAATTAAGCAACTTGGAAAAAAGAAGGAAGAGAGAACATAATAAAAACTTAATCATTACACAATAAAGGTAAAGAACAAGACAAAGGGGAAGTGTCATAGAGCAGTACAAAGGTATTACAACATTACGTCAAGCGGTGGACGAATCACACGAAAACGTGAAAACCTGATACAGACTTATTCATTACCCAATAGAGGTAAGAAATAAGACAAGGGGGGAGTATCATAGAGCAATACAAGGTATTCCAACATTACGTCAAACGGAAGACAGATGACACGAACATAGGCATCATTATGACCAAATCCATCATCTTATATGGGGGATAATCGAACATCAGATTATAGACCCGCACACACCAAAACACTCCTATTCACGAAGGGCGAAATCATTGGCCATAGATTATTCCACTCACCCAATAATACGGACAGCCAATCACACCAGAGTCATGATTAGAGGGAGTTCTCCTGGTAAATACAAGGAGTCCAAAATAACTAAGCAAGCCGCCTAATGGAGGAAAAGAGAGAAAAACACAAAATTAGCAACCTAACATGAGGTCCCAGAGCTTGTACATAGTTCACGACAGTCACATGGCTGTTCCCATACAATTGAGCACAACCAGAACATAAGTCCAATAATATAGTTAAGCCATAACTTGCCCCACCGTTATCATGCGTTAAAAATAATCAGGCATTTAAAGATGGAATAACAAGCACCGGAAATTACAGAGACACACAAAATTATCCGTATCTTATAATAAACTGTCCATCACACAGAGAAAAATAATCATCGTCATCCCCCGTGTCGGGCAGCGTCTCAAAAAGGTCGTATATCTAGGCGCCGCCATAGTATATGAGCAGCGATCTCTTCACTGTCCCATTAGTTTCCCGCGTACCTTTAAAATAGTGGTTTAGGCGGCCGATCCAGGCTTTCCAGCGCGGGGCCGCTGTGGCTGGGTCAGCGGTCTCACTGAAAGGAGGCAATGGGGAGACGGCTGCATGGCTGTGCACTTGAGGTGGGGCATTGACACCCCTCCGGGGCTCTCCAGCGTCAGCTTGCGGGCCTGCTGCGCCTGCTTGCGGTGGTGTGCTCATGGTGGCACGGGCGCCGTGGGACTGCTGCGCGTGGGCGCGGTATCAGAGTCACAGTACTCCTTTTGGGGTCTAGGCAGGCAGGTTATCCACTCCGCGCTGCGGGCCTAGGTCCCAGGGCTGACAGCAGTGTCCAGATGTGGCTCAGCGTGGGGCAGTGCCTAGCAGTGCTCATGAGCTGACTCCACAATGCCTGTGCCTTGTAGTGGCTGGTGTGCACAGGCAATGTTTCACTGGTGTTACTGTAATCTGTGGCCCAGAGCGTGTGAGCAGGAATCTTCTTCCTCAGAGCGTGATAGGGTGTACTGGTGCTATACACGGCCACACGGGCCGGCTCATCGGCAGCAGCAGGCAGCTGACTGGAGCGCGCTCACCTCGTGGCCTCCTGGAGCGTTGTAGCACGTGCACTTGTGCCGTGGCAGGCAGGGAGGACTTCAGGCGGTGCAGCTGCTTGGGGGCGTGGTCACACGCGGCGTTCCTGTTCACCGCGCCGCGACCAGAGCTCAGGCGGCAGCGGCGATGGCAGCTCTCTCCTTCCAGCACCGGCGTGAGGGCGTGATGGGGAGCCGCGTTGGAGGCAAGGACCGGGAACCCCAGAGCTCCCCAGCTAGGCCTACGATACTCGCTGCAGGCGTCGGGGTGGGATGGTGCGATCCGCACGACAGGTACTTCCTCGAGGCACCGGAGTTCGACAGGCCTCGTCGCCAGTGTAGCGCGGTGCTGCCGATGTGATTAAGGCCTTACGCAGCGCTTATAATAACTCACACACCACTCGTTGTACAGATGGTGGCGGGAAGACCCTGAGCGGTCTCCCGTCTTTTATTTATCTCCTCAGGATGAGCCCGCCCCGAGGAGTGTGCGTACAGATACAATGTTTGGTAGAGGCCGGACGGCTCTCTACATCGGTGTGATTCAGAGCACTTTGATTGCTAGTTGGACAGATGACTAAACATGAAGAACATATTGTGTGGTCTGTAAGTACATTCAGCCCAAAAGTAACTAGATTAAAGGAAATGTTAATGCAAGTGATCTTGTAGAGTCATCTGTCAAAACTGTAGCACAGGTCAGTCAGTCACAACGTCGGCAGTGCGCCATAAAAGCATAAAACAATTCTACATACAAGTGTTATAAATTAAATAAAAACATATATATATCAGCTAATCAATTACAGACCATAAAACATAATCATTGCCCATAAAACATTTCTGTCTGGTGTTGTTTTCTCTATTGTTCTTCCCTATTCCCTCCATCATTTTTACTTTTCTGTGTAGGTTTCTCGTTTCCCCTTTTTCCCTCCCCTGCTGTCTTCTGTTTCCTCAGTTCTCGCTGTCCTTCTCCCCATGTCCCATCTTCTAAGTTCATTCACCGTTCCCCAATTTCTTTCCCAATTTCATCATTTTACTATAAGTTCCTCATTCTCCTTTTTCTCCCTATTCTATCTTTTCACCACTCCTCACGTGTCTCCCTTTCCTCACCAACCTTTTCAATGCACCCATTCACATCTACTAGTTTTTGCTGCCTCCTTGCCTTCTCCTGTATCCAGATCTTCCCCCTTCTCCACTTGTTCTCTTTCCTTCTGAACTCCTCCCTTTTCTTCACTTTACATTGTCTCTTCTTTGTCCTTATTCTCGCTCGCACCTAATTCTTCAGTCTCTCCCTACCTTCAGCTGTCATGTCATTTCTTGCCTTTCTCCATCCACATCCATTTTTCACTTTTCCCACATATTTCTCAATCCTACTTTTGACTTTTCATTGGTTCTATCCTCTTTCCTTGGTCTATCCTATTCCATTGTTCTGTCTTCTGTCTCCATTCTATCATCTCTCTCTTCTCATGCATTTCTCTCCACTGTTTTACGTTGTGCCCATTTCTGAACTTTCCTCTTTTCCATTACTCTTTTCTCTTTCAGTTTCCACTCTCTTCCCCTTCTTTACTCTTACTCCTCTTTCTGTAAAAACTGTTTCCTCTTCATCTGCCCTCACTGTTCCCGCTATCCTTTCTTTTTCCGCCTGCCCTTTTTTAAGAGTTTCCCAAACCCTCCACTTTTATTTCATGTGAGCCCCACCCACCCATCTCTTGTATTTCTGTCCTTTTTCTATTCAATCCAACTCTCCCTTGCATTAGCCACTCTACTGCTGTCTCCTTTTTATGTTTTTTTCCGTTTTTCCTCTCTTTACTAATAGTCCCACACCTCCAGGCTCCATTGCCTCCCTGGATGATCTCTTCCACTGCCTCTGTCAATTTTCTGTCACACACGTTTCAGACATTATTATATGGTTAAACCTATGAAAAGTCTTTGCCCTGTTCCATTGTCACACACTGGTCTAATTGTAAAAGTGCTTTGCTGCACTCAGTGTTAATTACTATTCTTACCTCCACAACTAATTACCTATACTTACCCTGCAATGCAGTTGTTGGGTCGATTTAGTGGATGTAATATTATTTTTTGCAAGGTTACTATTGCTACTTGTTGCACCACCATCATACACCATCTTCCATTCTTTCTTAAACTCTTGTAAAGGGGATTTATTTGACTCGCTGCTAGGTGGGACCATGAAAGGTGCATCCCAGTCCTGTCTGGGAGTTGCACTGGAATGTCCCAATGCTTTGCAACCACAATTGCATTTACAAACCATTGATCAGATACTAAAGCAGCAAAAGGGGCAGTGTTTGAGTCGCAAAGGGGAATCTGTCTTTCGGGGGAGCAGGTAGTTGTCCGAGGACAACTGCATGCTCACCTGATATGTTCTTAATAGGTGATTGTTTTAAAGCAGCACCTGTCCCGATTGTGGACATGGGCTGCTTAAAAATGTTGACCATTTGGCAAAGCAGATGCAATTGCGCTTGTGGTTTGTTGTCCCTTGCAGACTATCAACCCTCCATTGATAGCCATTAACACAGGATTGAATGTTGCGACCTGCCTAATTAATAATGCCGGGTCTGGTGGCTAAGTGAACTAATGCATCCTCTCTAGGGATTTGTGTTTGACCTCCTGACCACAAGTTTTAAAATTTGGGCAGGTTCACTTAGCCATTCATCCTCCCGAGGTTTGTAAAATTTAGCTGGCTAACAATAAACATCTGTTATTCAGCGCCAAAATACCCTTCATGGTGAGCAGGCATTTTACAATAAACATTTTATGATATATTAATTCTGCAGGCCATTTTACAGCTCCCTGCCAGTGATTGTTTTGCGATGTGACTTATTAGTACATATTGTTGCAGGGATTCTGCTAAGTCTCTGAACTATGCTTGGGTCATGGAACCTTAGTAGGCAGGGACTGAGTCATCCTACCACCTGAGTACCCATGAGACTGGGACCGACTAGCTATAGCTTGCCCTCCTACTCACTCACAGAGGAACAAGTGATTAGACACCCCAGAGCACAACACTCCCGACCCTCTCAGGAATCGCGGTTGCAGGACACACCCTTTCGGTCTCACACTCGTACTAGTCCAAAATAAGATCTGACAGAAACACGACGAAAGGTTAAAATGTTTATTTTAACTATCGTGCTCTAGTATGCAGTATACGTGCACAACAAGTAGAAAAATGCCTAACACAAATACGGTCAGCATAGCAAGTAGTCCGTAAATCATAAAAGGTGCTGTCATTATATATAACAGTATAGCCTAACCTCCCTCCCCTTCTACAGAAGCAAAATGATTATATATCAGAAGATCTCTGGGTGTTAGCAGCAGACCCCGTACCTTAGCATATACAGATGCAAGTTCTACAGCTCAGGTGTTGTCACACTCACTTCCCTGGAAAGATCCCTCTCCAAGTGTGTGTGTTACCTATCTATGCATACCTATATGACAAAAGTACATGTTCCCAAACAAATGCTGCATCTGCGTGTTTTGTCTAAGTGCTAAGGCCTGACCAGAACAGAATAACAAGGGGCATTGTTGTTTGACCTTGTCTGCGGTGTTCAGTCTAAATGCCAGGAAAGTACAGAATGCAAAAAGAACAGCATGTTCTGCGTGAAAGTACAGTGTGGCACAAAGAAAATAGGTTTGTGTAGTAACGTGCGTAAAGCAGAGGACAGTCTGCAATGTGCTCATGCTAACATAGGGAAAACTACAATGGCCTGTACGGGACATATGACAATATCACAAATGCATACTGTTCACAAACCAGTCAATGTGCAAATTGCAGATCCTGTTTTTCCAATGGGTGTTTGAACATTGAATCCCACGTTCTGGGTAAGGTAATTAAAGCCACCCAACTCGCCAATACTTTTTTATCAACTTCAGAAGGATAAAAGAGTGAGTTATCCTTCTTTGTTGCAAGTCTGTGATGTACTGATTGTACATATTTCTGCAGCACGTCCCTTACCCTTCCAATTAGGTAAGCCACCTTAGGAAAATGAATGGTGCTTAGTTAAATATTACTGACAAGCAGAAAGGGAAGCCAATATTTGCAGGGGAGTGATTAAATGTTTGGGAAAGTCGAGAAGCGCAGTCAAGGAAAAAGTAAGGAAAAAGGGCTGAAACCATCTGTGAAAGAAGGGGAATAAATATGATTTAGGAAATAAGAAAGCCTTAAAGATGAGAATTTAGTGACTTCGTTGCCCCAAATTTAGGCTGTCTATAACACTGACCAGCATGTTAGTAGTTCTTGTGTTTAGTGAAGAAGGCTAGGATGCACTTTGAAGGCTGTAATACAGTAACCAGGAAAACAATCCTTCCACATAGACCTGTGTGTCATCAATGCAGCATGCGTTGTGTAACAAAAATTGGATTTCAATCAGCCTATTCACAAACGCTTTCCAAAATGTGGTTCAATGTTTCCATCTTTTTCAAGGACATCGTGTTTGGGGCCACATGTATGAAACAATTTTGCTTTTGCAAGCAGTGTGAATCGCAAAATTCGGCCGTTTGCGAGTGCAAAATAGCCTTTCATGATGAATGAAAGGCTTTGCAGTTGAAAATTTAGGTAATCACAATTTTTTGCTATTACCTAAAATTGTTAATGCAAATAGGGAATCGCAATTTGCGATTCTGTAAGCACATGTATGAAGCATTTTCCAAATGCAAACTGTGCATTTAGGAAAATACAATTACCATCGATTTCAAGTCGATGGTAACCATTTGCAAACTTTGAAAAATGCACAAAACTGAATTTTTACAAAGAGCCATGTAGCGCACCCATGCCTCTAGGGCATGTGTGGCTTTACATATGCACATAATTTTTTTTTGGGGTGCTTCAGTGGGGGTTTAGGCCCCCGGGCACCCTTGGCTTTGCATTTGCTAATTTGCGATTCCCAATTAGGTAATCGCAAATTAGCGAATGCAAAACCATTCGCACCTATTGTAATATTACTTAATAGTGATTCGCTATTTACCGAATCGCTATTAGGTGATAGTAAGGAATCGCAAAATCTTTGACAATTCCTTACATACATAGCATTTTGCGATTCGGTAAAAATCGCTATGTGGTAATCGCAAAATGCTATTTTGATGCATGTGGCCCTTAGTCGACTCAGACTTGGTTCTGGAGTGTGACTGTCAGCAGGAGCTGGCAGTAGGGCCTGCTTTTCAGAATTAGCTGCTCGATGAAGGAGGGGGGGTGTGTGGTGATCTCACTGCGCCCACCACCACATTACCTAGGAAGCGCCCTCAGAAGAATTTACATTAAACGTTTCCTCAGAGTGGGCCTCTTACAATATTTTACAGATGTGTCACAGTCCAGGGCACGCACACATATTTCTGGATGCCTTTAAATGGACAAGTTAGGCGGTGTGTACTCATGAATGTGTTGGTGTGTAATTGGGACGAGGGAGTTGGGTTGAGAGAATGTGTATGGGTTAGAGCTCTCAGTTTTAGGAGGAAGATGAAAAGTCGTTCTATACTAATCTGTGCACACCGTTGCTTTAACGAGTACCTCAGTGCCCAAGACGCGCCAGGCAGGCAGGGAGGGAAAGGTATTTTTCAGTTCACTAGATACACATATTTTTTGTAAAGTATGCTGTTTTGCTGGCAGCCCCTCTGGAATTTATTCGACCGTGAACGCGCTCCTGGAAATGCGACGTCGACAGCGTATACCTGATTATAATGGTTCCAGTGTGGCTCTGTGAATGTTCATGGTTTGCAGGGAGGTGGAATGCATCTTATTTTAACGCATTTAATAATACAATAGAAACAAATGTGCTGTGCTTCCTCCTTTCAAACACAGCACATTTTTACAAATCAGGAATGTATCCAAGATGGTAGGAGAAGGGTGGTGGTGGGGGGAGATGGGTGTCGGGGGGGGGGTGACATTAACTTACCTTGAGGTGGGCGTCTGTCAGGCATTAGCAGGAGACGTTGGGCACAAATGTAATGGCATATAGTGCATGTGTCAGCACATTATGGCAGTTCCTACTGCCCAAAACGTATTTGATTTAAAGACTACTTAAGGGGGAATGTTAAGGTATTTGCCCGAAGATTATTTAGGGAATATGTCTGCAGGTGGTGCATTTTGTTAGCACATTAGGCCAGTAACATCGGTGGAAATTTTGTTTGATTTAAAGTTTACTGTACCAGGGCGGGGGCACAAATAAACTGTTGCCTGCTACTGCTAGTACAGTTTACAAAATGTGTCCTCAGATTGTATCAGCAGCAACTAGTTGTGAAATTCTGTGCTGTTGGCGGGGCGTTGTGGTGGAGTCGGCAGGGGCGTGAGGGCACATACGTCTCATCTCTTATTAGTAGTGAGGTGGGTTATCCTCTTCACCTCTTATATTTGTGCCATTTTTCCAATGATAGAAATAATTTTGAGTAAAGATAGAGAAGTCTGTTTTTGAGTTGATGAAATTGGTCAAAAACATAGATGTTATAATATAATCGCTTAGTGTGGCAATATGCCCAGTGCAGGTATCTGTAGGTAACCTAAAGGTCACTGGCTTCATTCTCGGTGCAGATGACTGAAGCCATTTCTTGGTCTGATATTGATTACATGTGTCCTTCTGAACTGGGAGATAATAACGCCTGTTCTAAAGCTCGTCTCTCACATAACTAAGCTACTACTAACTCAGCTTAGTTTTCTGTGACAATTTAGTTTTTAGAATGCTTTGTATAAATAATTCATTGGTCGCTTCTCTTTTCCTACTATTGATGCATGTGATGAGATGAGTAATGCCATGCAGCAATCAATGGGGTCCCCCTGTGTTCCTCAGAACCTGGACTAGTTACAGTACATAAAAACACCTTAGTTCTGTCAGTTCTATTAATTCAGGCTACAATACTTGGAAAGAGGCTGTCAAAGCAATCCCTCATAAGTAAACTATGCTAAAAAGTGCTTGTGTAATAACTGAATACACCTGAAAAAATACAATGAAAGATAATCAATTCCAAATCCGGAAATAGAATTGCCTGTACTGTGTGACTGTGTTTGTTCAAAACAAATATATACCTAACCAGCTGGAACACACTTATACATTATGTAACTAGGCTGAAACAATTTGGAATTGATTCTTGTTTATTGTCTATCTTTTTCACGCACATTCACTTATTGCACCAGCACTTTTTACACTGCGCACGTAGCACCTTGTTGCAGCTATATTGCCTATAGAGTGAAGTGAACCATTGTAAGACATAGTCCCATTGGAAAAACCCGCATTTTATGTTTGTTTGTCTTAATTTTTGAATTATTATAGCAGAATCTATGTACCTTTGAGGGGATTGCTTGGCCTACCTCTCTCTAATGAATAATGGGCTGCACACCAGGTACCTCAAATTAATTATGGCTGAAAATGTTTGAATTAATCAGATACTGATAATTGCTCTGGGAATTGTTTGCGTTATGTTATGTTATAAAGTTTTCTAAAGCGCTCAAATACCCGGAGGCGTCTTAGCGCTGGCTTTAAAGCTAGCAGTGTAACGGGTGGACCTGGAAAAAGAAAAGCTACAGAGACTTAAATAACCAGGTCTTTAACAGTTTCCTGAAGACTAGTGCATTGGGGGCCACCTTGATATGCAGTGGGAGTGCATTCCAGGCTTTTGTGGCTTTAGTACAACACTCTTTCCTCCCCAGGTTGCCCACTTGAATCTGGTAGGCACCACAAGTTTAGCTGAGGCTGAGCGTAAGGTTCTACCTTGAGTGCACCGTATGAAACTCTGTTGAATAAAGAGTGGGTCTAGTCCATGCAGTGCTTTATAGGCGATGCAGGGTACTTTGAAAGTTATTCTGTGTTTAATGGGGAGCCAGTGCAATTGTTTTATGGCATTGGAAGCCAAATGATATTTAGGGATCTTAAAAAGAAGCCTGGCAGCTTCATTTTGTAGGGTTTTGCAATCTGTTTATAACAAATTGGTTGGCAGAGAAGAGTAGTCCATTGCAGTAGTTCAGTTTTATCATCATCATAGATGTTATAAGAGTTTTTGTAGATGAATTGGAATAAAAGGTAGAATCTTTTCAATGGTCCTCAAAGTTAAAAAAAGCAGAAGAGGTCACTGAATTAATGTGGTCTGCAAAAGACAGTCTATCGTCTATCAAGACCCCCAGGTTATGAACCTTCTTTACGGGAGATGGTAGGGGGCCCAACTCCTGTGGCCAACAGGAGGGGGTCCAGAAGGAGGCATGAGATCCAAACAGTAGGACTTCCGTCTTAGCAGAGTTGAGCTTCAGACAATTTCTGTCCATCCAGAGTTTAACGGCCTGCATACAGCTGCCAAACTTGGGTCCAGTGCCATTATAACTTGTCTACGTCATTACAGACATGGACCTGGCATATGCCAATCAGCCTTGGCCCTGCTCCAATTTGAACAGCCTATCCTGAACTTCTAGACCAACTCAGTGCTTAATTTTAGCTTGTGGTTGCAGGTGGGGCCAATCGGCACTCATTTTTGGGTACCAGCACTTAGTTTTCCTCTTCAGACTTTGATACAAAGCAAGAGAGAGAGAGAGAAAAACACAGAAGGAGGAAAAGGAAAAGAAAAACAGAAAACTGTGACAAAGATAAAGCAGGAACTCATAAGAGTGAGATCAAGAGACAGGAAGTGTCTGGTGGTGGATTAAAGAAGCATCAGGTGGAATCCAGATGACACACCCAT
The DNA here is from genome assembly GCA_963921515.1 of Calotriton arnoldi. NCBI lineage: Eukaryota > Metazoa > Chordata > Amphibia > Caudata > Salamandridae > Calotriton > Calotriton arnoldi. The sequence goes on from CAWUFW010000189.1 coordinate 765,417, forward strand.
GGGCTTCTGAGCAAAACTTTGGGCCCTACTTATTCTTTTACAAATTAAGCACTGGACTATCTATCTCTGAATGAAATTACAAGCCGCACCAGAGCAGTTTTACCCTTGTTGGGCCTCATCAGTGAGATGCTGCTCTAGACTCAATGCAGATCGAGCTAGGGACCCAGGTTTGAAATGTGTAGGGTCAGAGAGAGACTTGGCTTTTTTGCATTACGACTGCCCATTGTCCATCAGTTTTGCAGGGAGGTGGGAGATATTTTGACTAGAGTGACCGGGTTTGGAGTATAGTTTGACGCTAAGCTCCGCTTTGTGTGTGGCATTAGCCTAAGCTCATTCTGCTTGTGATATGGAACCTAAGCTTGCTCTGCTTGGCAGTGCCAGCAAAGTACAGAATCATTTTTGTGGAGTTAGCGTCTGGTGATTGCAAAACAGAAATACACCATTGAGTCAGCGTCGAGGGACGTTGCCAAGTGGTTGAGGGGCATTTTCTATTGCATGTTAGTGGAGAAGGGGGTATTTAAGAATAGAGGTCACCCAGGTAAAGTTTCAAAAAGTTTGGTGCTGTGGCAGGAGTATTTCTGTATGTAATAGATAAGATACCCCAAGAGTTTGGTTGGGGAAATTGAGAGGTTGTGGTGTGCATGATGAGATGGGAGAAGCTCGGGGTGGAAGAGTGACAGTTTGGTCTATGAGTTTGTAAAATGTGCAACAACGAATATTCTGAAAACATGCATGTTTCTGAGCAACTTGAAATAATACAAACGTGTTAAGAAAAGAAGTCCGTCTGGTCTGTTGAGTGTTTCTCTTGAGTTGTTGCAGTACTTTGAGGCTGTGATGCTCTGTTCGAATCCTGATCTATAGTCACAGTCTTGGACGGTGATGTCTCAATGTAATGCATGCTTCTTTGATCGCAAATAGTTCTTATTCAGTCACAAAATTATTTTCATTTGCTATTGGAGGACTCCTGTACTAGAAAAGCAATAGAATGTTCTTCTCTTTTAGTGTTCTCTTGTATCAAGACAGATCCTAATTCGGGGTCAGTGCATTTGCTTTTGGGATGAACAGGCTTGTGCAATTTGGCTGATGCTGGAACTTGATGATTTAACTACTGTTTAGATCTGACTTCAGACGTGCTCAGCTCTGTTGAGACTTCATGTCATCATTTGTTTTTAAGTCGAGCCTGGGCAGCGCATGCGCTGATCTGTGAGGCATGCTGTATTCGAGTATGGACTTGAAGCTCCGCCCACTCTCCGCCCATATTTGTCATTGGCTTGTGTCATTGTCCTTTGTAAATGCTGGCTTCTGATTCGTTAATAGGCTTGTTAATCCCTCCTTAGTACCACCTTGTCTTCATTTGTAACCTCCCATGCGGACTGGCCCTTTTACTTCTGTTGTTACAAGGTATGTCTTATTTAATGTGTAAGCACAATTTTCTTTAATGACTTTCCCCTACTTTAGGTACGACATGCTTTCCTGCAACATTCAGCGCGCCATGCACGCTTTCACATTCCAAGCAGCCCGGGACAATGGCGGCCTCTTCTTTGAAATGAAATAGGTCTTGCATTTACAAGAGTTTGAGCTATTGGCATTGTAAATGACAATCTCAACCAAATGAGAGGAGCTCCTATAACCAACAGAGGTGGAGCACCAAATAGACTTAAGCTCCGATGATGCTGTTTGAACATATGGTGTGGTTGTAAATGTATGTTTTTGAGTGTACCAAAGAGGATTTCTATTTTTTGACTTGATTGTAAATGACAATGCCTTTTATTTATGTGTTAATTATCAAAACAGATAAATAAAAGGCATTGTCATTTACAATGCCAATAGCTTAAACTCTCGCAAATGCGAGACCTATTGCATTGCAAATGCTTGTTTAAATGTGCAATACGAAGTTTAGAGAGACAGTTGAATTTGGGTCAGCCCCCTTCAGCCATTGTCTTGCATGTATTGGTCATTCTTTGTCATTGATTGCTTGGACGAGTTATCCATCAAGTCCCTAGTATTTTGAAAATGGTTCCATTGTTCCATTTTGTGAGAAGCTGACTTGGTATATGGTGTACACTTATGTAAGTGGGCACCTTGCACCAATCCAGACAACCCTTATGGTGATTTTAGTGGTCTTAGACAACCTTAGAAAGCTCTCTAAGTGGTAGCTGTGGAGAGCAGCCTTCAGGCTTAGTCCAGAAGGAGTGTAAAGTTGCTTGTTTTACCAGAACATAATCTTATAGGTATAGATTAAGTCAAAAAGAACCACACAGTGTATTTATAAAAATATGTATTTATTATAAGACACTCACTAACACATGCAGATATCTTCTAGCCGGAGATATACACAATGCACACAATACTTTTCAATAGAAACAGGTAAGTAGCACGTAATACACAGTGGTCACCAGGGAGAGACCAAACCATATACTAAAATAGTGGTATGCGAACCACGACTCAAGTCAAGACTATACCCAGAAGACGTACAAGTGCCGGGGACCCAAGGAACCACTCAAGGTAAGTAACCAGGAGCCCCACGGAAGCCGAGTGAAGAGTGGGAACACGACCGCGGTATCAATGCAAGTCATGGGGTAAGTCGTGGTTGCAATTTTAAAGAAGAAGGACCCTTCCCAGTGGACCCTGAAGAAAGGTTGGAGAGCCACCCCACCCGTGGATACCCTAGGAACCAGGATACCTACACCAGGGAAGCCGGGTGCATAGGTGTGAACTGGCGTCGTAAACCACCATCGAACCCAATGGAGGACTTCAGGAAGATGCTGCTGCTGGGGAAGGTGAAAGTGTCCAGTGGAACCCAAAGGTGGATTCAAGTTGAGAAGTACCTGCAAACAGAGGGGACAGAGTCTATGCCACTCAGGAGCGACCAGGAGGCACGAAGATGAATGCCCACCGATGTCGAGTGCTGCAAGAGAGATGACAGTGACCTTGGAGCTGCAGTTGTGAGGACCAGGCGACGCTGTGGTAGGTATCATAGCACTTCACCACTAGTTGTAGATAGTTTTCACATTTCACTCCGTCCTGAAGAATCGCCCCTGATCGAATTTTGACAAATCTGAGGCGAGAAACATGTTGACCATCCGGGGGAAGAGCGCAATTTTTGACACATTATAACAAAATAGTCGCCCCCCCCCTTATCTATTAGTCGGGTTGGGTCCCTCTCAGATTAAAAGTTACTACAGAGGATCCCCTTATCTATTTTAAAACATTCACTTCCTACATCTACACTCACTTAGGTCCCTCACACTCACGGCACCTATACGGCAAGGAACAGAAGATCTCCGACAAAGAGCCCCTGAATGGGAGCCCGTCCAGCATTGCAGCGCCGGCCCGACGAGGAGCAGACCCATATGATGAAGCATGACACCTAGCTTGCTGGGTGTGTGAGGGCCTCAGTTCCGACAGGAGGAATTCCCCCTCCTCCTCACTACCTAGAGTACATATAAAAAGTGGTCAATAAACCACCAAGGAACTTCGTACCCTTCTCTTTTTTGACTTAGGCTAGGGCATGTACGCTGGACCTTCATAAGCCCCATCAGTCCCCCTCTTTGTTGATATTGAACTGGACTATGCAAGGAGGGCACCAAATGTGCCCTTCAAGCAGACTGAGTGGCGCTGGCAAGCGCTCCCACCCGGCCCCAATACACTAAACCCTGCCTGGGAGGTGGTCACACCTCCCTGTGACAGGATACCTGTTGTTCTGCCTTCCCCCGCTCGAGCTTGGCTCAGCAGCAGGAGGGCAGAATCGTGTCTCTGGTCGGCAGCAACCATGTTGTGCTGTCCGGGTCTAGAAGACTGGTACCGGGAGCACTGAGGGCCTCCCGGAGGAGCTTTACAGTGCATTGAATCATACCTCCCACACCGTTTACGGTGTGGGAGGTATGATTCCAACATGTTTGATATCAAACATGATAGGGTTCGTTACAGCCAGCTTCGAGATGGTCATCGCGTAATGATGCGGTGCCCCTCTATATGTTATATGGCTGTCTCACTTACAACCCAGGAGAATGGACTCCGTCGGCTGCAGGGGTGTCCTGCTCATGCAGGGGTACCCTCACACTTAGAACCGAGCACCCTGCTTTCAGGATTGAAAGGCCTGCTTTAGGGGTGACTTATAGGTTTTGAGTGCAGTGACCTTAGATATAGGGAAACCTATATCTTTCGTAAGTGGTGCTAGCACCAGCTTACACAGGCTGCAATGGCAGTCCTGTAGTAGGAAGGAAGGAAGGAAGGAAAAAACATTTATAGAGCGCATGGCTACCCGGACGCATCCCAGCGCTAATAACTGACACGGGGGGGGCAGAGGGCTAGGGGAAGAGCATGGTCTTTAATTGCTTCCGGAAAGCCAGATGGTCATGGATTGTGCGGAGGTGGAGAGGCAGGGAGTTCCAGAGTTTGGAGACATTATAAGAAAAGAGTCTACCGCCACTCCTAGATTTCTTGATCCTGGGGATCTCTGCCAGGTACAGATCATCTGATCGGAGATTCCGGTTGGCTTTATATGGACGAATCATGCTGGAAAGAATAGGTGGACCAAGTCCCTGCATTGACTTATGTACCAAGCACAGAGCCTTGAACCTGATCCGTTCCTGAACCGGGAGCCAGTGAAGGGAGCGGAGGGCCGGTTTTGCTGAAAGTCTATTGGTAGTACCCGTCAGGAGTCTTGCTGCATTATTTTGTACTGATTGGAGTTTTGTGACCGCAGAGATGGGGGCACCCAGATACAGAGCGTTTCCATAGTCCAGTCTCGAGAGTATTAATGATTGGACCAGTACTTTCCTGGCCTCGAAAGGAAGGAGGGGCAGGACTTTTCGGGCCATTCTGAGTAGACCATAACAGAGGGCTGCCGTTTTTCTGGCCTGGGTCCTAAGACTTAGGTCTTTCTCCATCCATACACCAAGGCTCTTAATCTCTGCTTTCGGGACTGGGGCTGGGCCCATGCTGGGGGGCCACATCATACTAGGGTTGAAACTGAGAGTGTTGCCCAGAATCATAATCTCAGATTTTCCTCCGTTAAGCTTCAGCTGGGAGGCATCCATCCAGCTGGAGATATCATTTAAGCATGAGTACAGGGCATGGGTTTTTAAATCTGATTGATTAAGCCCGACCACCAATTGGATGTCATCGGCGTAGGTAATCATCCGGATTCCATGAGGGGCCACTATGGCTGCCAGAGGGGACATATAAACATTGAAGAGAGTCGGGCTTAGGGAAGAGCCCTGTGGCACACCACTCGACAAAAGGGTGGATTTAGATACAATGTTTTCATCAAAAACCTGAAAGGTTCTCCCCTCCAGAAATGAGAACAGCCATGGAAGCGCCGTTCCATCCACTCCTATATTCCTGAGCCGCCGGATCAGAATTGGGTGATTCACCGTATCAAATGCGGCGCTCAGGTCCAGGAGTAGAATGGCCGCAGAGCCTCCTGAGTCCAGGATTTTCCTACTTTCCTCAGTCACTGCCAATAGAGCGGTTTCGGTACTTTGGCGCGGGCGAAACCCAGTTTGGGAGGAATGAAGCAGGCTGTGGCTTTCAAGAAACCCAGAAAGAGTTAAGTTTACATGCTTCTCTATTACCTTGCTTATGGCAGGCAGAAGGGATATGGGGCGATAGTTGCCCAATTCTACCGGATCCTGACTGGGCTTTTTAAGTAGAGCTTTAACTCTCGCCCCTTTCCATTTGAGGGGGACTATTCCAGAGGACAGCGAGGCGTTGATCAGGTTTATCAGATTAGGGGCTATTATTGGGGTAACCTGTTTCAAAACGTTTAGTGGCGCCGGGTCAATGGGAGAGCCACTCTTTATCATGGCCAACAGGGAGATGAAGACTTCCTGGGACACAGGAGGAAAGGCCTCAAGGATATATTCAGGGGGTTGTGAGTGAGAATCTATCTGATGCTGTATGGATTCCTCCTCCTCCCCCTTAGATGGGATGGATTCCAGAATCCGCTGGATTTTAATATGAAAAAACTCGGCCAAATTATTGCACCGTATGCCAGAGGTATCGGGGGTCGTTCTAGGGGTGGGGGCTTTAAGTAATTTTTTAATAATGTTAAAAGTTTCTTTGGGCGAGTTGGAGCTGCTAAAATTCTATTTTCATAGTAGGAGGCTTGGGCTTTTCTTAATTCAACTTTGTAAGCAAGGATAGCTAGTCTATAGTCCTGTTTTTTTGAGGGAAGAAAATCTTTCCTCCAATGTCTTTCTTTCACTTTACATTGCTGTTTTAAGATGCGCAATTCCAGCGAAAACCATTGGGCGTTATGAAGCCCCGCCGTTTTTTTTGTCTTGATCTTGTGGAGGACAGTATTGAGTGACTCCTCTATCCAATCTAAGAAAACCTCATTCGCTTTGACCGGGCAAGGGTTTAGGCTGGGTTTTGTCCTTTCCAGGTCCTGGGACCATTTAGCTAGAGGGAGTTTATTCCATGGACGACCAAAAGTCCAGGTGGATTGCATCCTGGGTCTAGAGGTCTGAGGTGACCAATGAAGGTTTATCAAGAAGTGATCCGTCCATAGTAGTGGGGTAGGATCAGTTCCCTTGAGGTCCACTAGATTAGAGAATACCTGGTCAAGGAGGTGTCCTTTGGCGTGAGTAGTTTGGCCAATTTTTGGGGAAAGTTGAAGAGAGGCAAGGTCTCTGATCAACTCGCAAGCATTAAAAGCTTGCAGATCATCAAAATGGAGGTTGAAGTCTCCAAGGATCGTGAAGTTACTCGCCCCACTGGCCAGGTTTAATGTAGCCTCGAGTAATGATTTATTAAATGCCCCTATTGGCCCCGGGGGACGATACACCAGAATGCCAGTGAATGCGAGAAGTGGTGAAAAATCAATAGAGAAGTGAACATTCTCACAGTCTTCAAGAGGGTTGCCCAGAAGGCGGCAGGAGAGCTGAGTCTTATGCACAATGGCAATCCCGCCCCCTCTGCCCGTGCGTCGGTCACTTCTCTGTAACACAAACCCAAGGGGTAGTGTTTGCACAATATCTGGGTCTGAGCTAGGATTAAGCCATGTCTCCGTAAGGAAAAGTACATCGGGGTCAAGGTCTCTGAGAAGCATCCAGATCTAGTTACAAATTGAGTGGTCTCCCATGGGTGGCATAATACATGCTTCAGCCCATGGGGGACCCCTGGTGTACCTATGCCCTGGGTAACTTAGTACCATATACTAGGGACTGATAAGTGTACACCAGTGTCCAATCTGGGATGTGCCTAAATACTTAGCATACCAATTTAGGGGAGAAAGCACAGAGACTGGGGTCCTGATTAGCAGGATCCCAGTCAGACTAGTCAGAAACAGCATTACATCAAGCAAAAAATGGGGGTAGCCATAAAAGCAGATCCTACTTTCCTACACATTTGTATTCCCCTTATGGTTTGGTGATAGGGCAATAAATAACACTTCTGTTAGACTGGACATGCAACATGAGAGCCAGTGTGTGTCCTTTGATATACATTTGCAGACAGAGTGACATTTCAATTGCTGATTTATGGATTTTTTTGTTTATGAAGTATATGCTATTTGGATGCCTTAGCTTATCATCAAGACACAGTACTATTCTCTAATCACCTTTGCACTTTTATTTGTTTTACTTTGCTGTCATGATAACATGCTTTTGGATTCCTGTTATTTTGTTCCCGAAGCAAAAGCATGCACACACAGACTTTCTTAAAGAAACAAAAAAGATAGAGGCCTTTTGCAAAAAGGCTCTACTGTGTAAAATATTGCACAAATATTTTACTGTGTGCCTTTTAATTTAACCAATTACAATGTGAACTACATCAACTGACTCCTTTTCAAAACACTCTGTTTTGAAGCTACATGTTAACTCTGGTAATGAAGTGTGTTCAATAAAGGGGCTCTACTCATTGCTTCCATATTGTTATAGCCCAAGATGTGCCCAAAGCTCTTTGATTCCCCTTCCCACGATCATGTGTGACTGGTAGGTGGCAGAATATATTTTTTCTGTCTGGCTATTATGCTACAACTTCAGGTACGTGGGGGCTGCAGATAGTTCAGCGTGGTTATGCCCTTTCCTCCGCATCCACCCCCCTCTTTTTCAACCTGTTTCCGTTCAGACTTCAGCAGATCATGCTTCCATTCTGTCACAAGAATATTAGTCTCTGCTGGCCAGAGAGGGTATAGAGATGATTCCAGGGGTGTTACTCCCACTCTTTGTTGGTGCCCTAAGGGACGCAAGACCCAGGATAACATTTTCCTTCAAGAGGACAAGCTCAAGACGATAACCTTGGCCCTGGGTCTTTCCATCCTGGATCCAGGTGACTGGATGGTTTCCTTGAGTTTGCAGGACACAGACTTTCATGTACCCATTCTGCAGTCTCATAAATGTTCCTTCGGGTTCTTGGTAAGGTTGGAACACTTCCATTTCACCTTCCTGGCCTTTGACCTCACCTCTGCCCTTTGTATGTTTACAAAGGTGATGGTGGTAGTTGCGGCCAGATGCTTGTATTTGTGTACTTCTTCAACTGCCTACTGAAGGTGGGCTTGGCACAGTCCGTTGTGAACAACTGTCAGCTATCTGTTTTCTCTGGGATTTTCTATCAATGAGCCGAAGTCCCACCTGCAGTCTACACAGAGCATCTCTTTTATAGAAGCCGTCCTTGACACAGTGGCATGCAACGCTTTTTCACACCACAACAAGTCCAGGACATTTAACCTTTGATCCCAGTGTGATGCTAGGTTCCATTTGTGGGATGTTCTCATGTTACCCCTGGCCTGGTGGCACATGATGGTTGAGCAATGAAACCTAGGCCCTTAGTGGGCTCAAGACGGGGGTTGCCTTTTGGACAACATCCATATTTCAGAAAAGACAGCCTGTAACCTCCAATGCTGGCTGTTGGTCACCAACCCAATGTGACAGACCTTTCTTCCTATCCCCACCCAGCGCTCGCAGTAGTGACAGATTTGTCACCTCTTAGTTAGGATGTTCATCTGGGAGAAGTAGCGAATACAATCCTTTGCTCTCAGAGCCAAGGCACCACATCAGCCTGCCAGAGCTTCACTCCATTTGTTTGGTCTGAAGGCCTTTCTTCCATACATCAAAAGGAAGCCAGTTCAGGTCCTAACAGACACCATTACCATCATGTGGTACTGCAACAAGCAGTGCGGTGAAGGGTTGCAGGTCCTGTACCAGGAGGCACTGCAGCTCTGGATGTAGTTGAACTCCCAGAGGATTTCTCTGATGATCAACCATTTGGCAGGTTTGCAGTATGCCAGGGTTGATAAGTTCAGCAGATACCATCTGCTAACCACCTGGACGTGCTTCAAGGCGCTATGGCCAGTAGGCTGTATGCTGGCTAGATCTTTTTTCCACCACAGAGAATGCAGTGTCATAAGTAGTGCATATTTTAGTTTCCACCAAGAGACTCCCTAGGAGAATCTACCGCAGAGAATGCACATTGTCACAAGTAGTTTCCACCAAGAGGCTCCCTGGGAGATGCATTCTTTTAGATTGGGACACCTTTCTCCTGTATACATTCCTGCACCTGCCCCAGTTCTGAAGAAGGTCATAATTGACTGGGCTCAGGTCATTCTGAAAGCCCTGGATTGACCCAGGAAAGTGTGGCACTCTGATCATGTGAGCGTTTGCCCTCCTGTTATCCTGCTTTTTCGGGGGGACAACCTGTCTCAGCAACAGGAAAGGCTTCTCCACTGGATCCCCAAAAGCTACATCTCCATGCATGGAAATTGAGCAGCACCAACTGATTGGGTTTGATCTGCCCGCAGAAGTATAGGATGTTATTTTTGTGGCTAGGTGCCCATCTACCAAATGTATTTATTCTGGTCGTTGAACAAAGTTCATGGCCTGGTGTGGAGACTGTCAAACTGATCCTCTCCAGGCAAAATTGGCTGATGTTTTGATGTTTGTTTTATCTCGGCCTAGCAAGGTTTTGTATTGGGCACTATTAAAGGTTACTCATTGGCTCTTTCAGAATTCTGTGTTTGCCAGACCTACCTTCGTTATTCAAGTCTAAGGTTGTGATGTGTTTTTTAAAAGGGTTCGCATATGTGTTTCCTTCTGTGCCCTTTATTATGCCTTAATGGGATCTTAACTTGGTTCTCATGTCCGTGACGTACATGCTCTTGAAGTACATACTCTTTGAGCTTATGCACTTTCGCTAACTAAGATTATTGACCATTAAAACGGTATTCCTAATTGCAGTTACTTCTGCATATCGTGTCAGTGAACTGTAGGCACTATCAGTGCAACCTTCATAAACAACCTTCTTTCTGGACACATTGGTGCTGCAAACTCACTCCTCCATGCCAGAGGTGGTATTGCCCTTTCACGTGGGACAGTCCATCACTCTTTCTCTGTCTTCTTTGTCCCACCTCATGGAGAGGCTTCACATATTTGGCCCTAGAAGAGCTCTTAGCTTCTACATCAAATGCACGAAGGCACACTGGGTAGATGAGCATCTGTTTACTGGCTTTGCCGGTGCTAAGAAGGGAAAGGGGTCCAGAAGCAGACATTATCGAGGTGGAACACCCTTTGTATTAAAACATTCTATGCTTTGCCAAGGAGGAGGTTCCCAAGGGCGTTAGGGCTCAGTCCACCAGAGCCAAAGCCGCCACTACAGTTTAAGCGAGAGGTGTTGCAGTACTTGACATCTGCCAGGATGCAACATGGGTGTCTGCTCCCACCTTCACCAAGTATTTATTAACTGTCTCAACAACCAAGCTGGAGGAAGGGCCATTTCAGCAGCTCAGTCTGTAGGACTTCGTAGTGTAAGTCCACTCCTCAAACCCTCCAGCTTTTGGGAGGTACCGCTTGGTATAAAAAAGTCACAAATCTATGGTTAGAAATATCCATCACAAGAACAAGTTACTTACCTTCTGGAACACTCTTTGTGGTGCATGCTTTAATTGCAGAAATAATACCTGACTCACCCTTAAAAAACAAAAGTATCAAAAACTGCTCATATAGATCGGTAGGACAGAAAGTTTAGGCTGACCTGCCATCTCTGGTCTAGCCTGTGGAGGGACTTGGAAAATACAAAATAAGGTATTTGAGGTATTTAAACTATATGCTTAGGATGAGTGTTTGGAAGGGCTGTGGTGAATGAGGCATGACTTTGCACACCTGGTGGCCATGCCCAAAAATGTAGGCCTTCTGAAAGAAGACATTAGCAGCTATGACATGGTGTTAGGTTTTTATTCTAGAATGCCCTGAGAGTTTAATACAAGTGGTATGGATGGAGAGATTAGAAGTGGTTACACAAGAAGACAGAAATCGGATTGGGCAAAAAGTCCTTGGGCCTAAGTTGGTTATTACTAACCATATACAAATGGTATATAGGTATGAAACACTTTGGCAATGGAGAGGATCGTGTCTTGGTTACGAAGTAAGGACAGAGGTTTATCAATGAGATTGGGCTCCGTTATTTATTTACATAGTGAAGCATAACACGGAAGTTATGTGTCCTCCGATTGGACATCCAGCATACACTTTCATTAACTATCTAGAGGTGCCTTGATTATTGCACTGGTTGTATAGACCAAAGCAACAGGCATGGGGCTAACATGGGGAAATGCAACAGGACCACATCGAAAGACACTAAGTAATTGGTATATTTAAATATGTAAAATGCACACAATAATGTTCCATGCAAAAATAAAACTCACATCCAAAAAAAGTGAAATGTGAATAGCTACAGCCTAGGGACAGAACACAAACCTAGACATATGAACAACTGACTCCTAGTTCCATGATCTTATGCTCCCACGGATATATGATCCATGTCCTCTCCAGAATATTTAATGGCCACATGGTCAACCATAGATGGTGTGCTGGCAGCATGCCATGCTTACCAAGTTCTTGGATTACACTGTGCAGTTTTAAATTAAAGAGTCGAATTCACAGAAAGGATACTACCTTAAATTATAGGTTTTAAGGTTTTGTGCCTGCCACTTCCGCATTGTGGCCTGTATTCTAATGTATGTGTGTAGGAGGCCAACTACTGTTCTACTTTATTTTCCGTACTCTCAGTTTGTTGAATGTTAAACAGTATGTAGACATATCACTTTTTGATCCGAACAAGCTATTCAGTATCCAAATGAAAACGTGAACAACGAATAGTGTAATGATTCAAACCGCTGTCATGTCAAACCTTTTACCCGTTCTGTCGGCTGGCTTCATATTGTGTATGTGTTTCGGGTCACAGCCTGTCGGTTGCCTAGTGACACCACGGAAATCTGGGTGCAAATTTGAAGGAATTCCAGAATCTTGTGAGTGACAGTTCGCGCCACCACAGAGCACACAGCACAAAACCTCTGTGCCATGTAAGCCTCAAAACAAATTTGTGCCAAATGAAAAATGTTCTTCTGCTAGCGCTACCCATTAGTTTAGGCTGCTTTTTTTCAAACCTCTAAGCTCTTTGCACTTGCCGGATGTTTACGGTGTATAGATTACTACATACTTTATTTGTTGTTCTCGAATCTGTTTTTGTTGTGTCCTGTGACACAAGTAGACGCTGGTAGTCAAGTAGAGTTCATAAGTACCTTTATTCAGTAGCTGGTTCAAGTAAATGAAGATGGTACACAAGTAAATCAAATTGGTAGTCCAGGTAAACAGGTGAAGTAGATGTAGGTTAGCCAGTAGTCAACCCTTAGTTCCATGTGATAGCAAACCCCACCAGGAGCAGCCTGCCTGCTGCTCAGCCCATCTCTAACTGTCATTCCTCACTCACACAGACACCCAACATTCCGTGCATCACTGAATTCCCAACATTCTACAGTAAACATACACACTGACTGAGCAGCAGGAAGATTGATAAACTACAAGATATAAGTAAACCATGCAGGGCATAACACATCCCCCTCCTTTTAAAATGAAAAACGAAAATTGCAAATACAGGTAAAGATTAAGAGAAAAACTATACACAAGAAAAATTACAAATGCAATAAACAGTTCAAAACCCAGGGATGTGCAATTATGTAAACATCACGAGCGGGTCAGAGCCATTAGAAACAGAAAGAATGGAGAAGCTTACAACCAATAAATTGAGTAAAATAACCCATCCTCTCCCAATAAATATAATGAGAAAACTTCGTTGCGAATTGCAAAGGGCAAAAACACACCCCGCAACTCCGATCCCTACTGCAAGGGAACAAATGAATAAACAAGATTCCTCACGTAAGGAAACTTACATACGCTGTGAAGATGGAGCTAAAAACCAATCTTTCACCCCTCATTTGAGGTACAAACACTTGAGACTGTGACCCATAAAGTCCTCCCTCCTGTAAGGGTCTGAGACTCTTACCATGTAAATGGGACCATAAACCATGAAAACTCACCCTGTGTAGGGGAACTGTACCCATGAACCAAAACCAACCCAGTGTAAGGGTTAAATGTTATGTTAATTGGTGGAGACCCAATAAACATACCCCGCGTAAGGGTTACTAAACGAACAACTGTTAATGGGAATCGTACCCATGAACCAAACCCAACCCAATGTAAGGGTTAAATGTTATGTTAATTGGTGGAGACCCAATAAACATACCCCGTGTCAGGGTTACCAAATAGAACAACCGAACAACTGTAAATGGGAACCATACCCATGAACCCACCCCTACGTAGGGGCCGCGTGTAACGCTTAATGAGAAAGGAACTTAACCCACCCCTGTGTAGGGGCCGCATATAACGCTTTATGAGAAAGGGACACGTACCCAAACCCATGCCCATCCCTAATATAAGGGAAAATGTAGTGCAGCTACCCACTAGAAGACTAGGACTCCGCTGATGTGAGACAACCTAGACTGTGGCATCACTAAAGCACAATGATGAGGAAAGTATTATCACAATACGTACAACTAGTCATGTAAAGACTTTTCCCCAGACTCTTGTAAGAATTCTACTGAAAACTACCCCATGGCCGGTGAGCGATTTCTCACGCAAGTTGTATCATGGTATCACTCAAAACCCATGCAGGCAATGTACATTACTCCAACCGAGACATCAACCCAAGAAAAGACTAATCATTTGACAATTACTTTTGACTTCACTGCAACCAAACCGGCAAGACCTGTATTGAGAGAGTTCTCCGACGAGTATGCTTACGAAGTCAGTTTTACCTTTTCTCACGAAAACACAGGACCACTGTAAACTGTAGTCCACAGAACATCTACATAGTTTGATGAAAAGAAACTGTAGATCATATCGGCACATGACCACGCAGTGGAATATGTCGAGAACAGCATCACAGAGCTGTGCGAGTCACCGGTGTCTCCAGGGGCAAGTTGAAGCTGCACCCCGACTGTGCACAAGCGTTCTGAAGTAGACATGCCCAACGAAAGAAAAGTACCTGCATATTCTTGTGCTCCACAAAGCAAACTGCAGACAAACCAGAAGAAATGGATTGGAGCCGACCTTCACTCTGGGACGTTGGCGATGATTAAGTTGAACTTTATTGAGAGATCAAAGTGGTTGGCAAATTACGTGGTTAGCATATTGACGCTCATAGAACCTACAACTAACATGGGCGATTGCCAACTCCAAGATGGCGGCACGTTAATTGCGTTGTGCCGAGTGGCTCACGGCACGCCGGTGCCTCAAAACGTTAATGGGCATACATGGTGCTTCCTCGAACGTCACAATTGAAATGAGGAACAGCGCGAGAGACCCACGATGAAGGTAAGCCTCCTCGCGCAACTCATGACTCGTGCCTCATTTTTAAATTCAAAAGTGGCAGTTGAAAAATCCCCGCAGACATCAGGTCTCAGAATAGACCAACAATCAATGTCAAACAATGTGTCTCACCTGACACTGCCCCCCGTGATTCTGCATCTGAAAGCGCCAAACATGTACCGCAACCTGGCTCCACGCTGACAGGGAGAATCTTGTAATTGCCTAATGCTCGTCAGCAAGGCTCTGTGTAAAGTCCCCAGCTCTCCCTCGTGTGAAATGTCAGCGTAGAGCTCGTCCATAACTGACGGTAGGGATCTCTGCTCCAATTTAGATGCATGTAGCAGGTATAATCCATTTCATGGCACCTCCAAAATAGCACCAACACCATGCAGCAGACAGACTTTGCGCAGGACAGATCTTGACATGTGCTGCATCCAAGCACAGTTTGTACACGTTGAAAGTCATTACCAAAATCTTGACATGTGCTGCATACAAGCACAGTTTGTACAAGTTGAGAGTCATTACTAAAGAGCAATCTTCCTTTGCTTGCGCAGGTCTTGTGGCAAACGCACAGTACAGCATGCTTTCGTTGGGGCTGTCCGTTGTACAGGACACTGGTGGGGTTGCTGAGTATGCTGTACCAAATTCTTTTGTTGCGATGATTCCTATTGTGTTGCTTGTCGTGTTGCCTCTTGTATGCTTGATGTAGCGTCGTTTCTTAGTTGTCTGCGCTAGTAAGACTTGTGGCTCCTTCTCACCCTCTGGACTCGTTAAAGATGTCAACTTCTGCTTCCTTGACCAATTGTGGAGATTAGTAGGTAAGTGGGAAAGTCTCCAACTCTCGCTCGTCGCCAAAATAATGTTGTGTCCTGTGACACAAGTAGACGCTGGTAGTCAAGTAGAGTTCATAAGTACCTTTATTCAGTAGCTGGTTCAAGTAAATGAAGATGGTACACAAGTAAATCAGATTGGTAGTCCAGGTAAACAGGTGAAGTAGATGTAGGTTAGCCAGTAGTCAACCCTTAGTTCCATGTGATAGCAAACCCCACCAGGAGCCTCATCTCTAACTGTCATTCCTCACTCACACAGACACACAACATTCCGTG
Organism: Calotriton arnoldi; assembly: GCA_963921515.1. NCBI lineage: Eukaryota > Metazoa > Chordata > Amphibia > Caudata > Salamandridae > Calotriton > Calotriton arnoldi. The sequence continues at coordinate 781,168 of CAWUFW010000189.1, forward strand.
CATCACTGAATTCCCAACATTCTACAGTCAACATACACACTGGCTGAGCAGCAGGAAGATTGATAAACTACAAGATATAAGTAAACCATGCAGGGCATAACAGTTTTCAGTCAGATTATCTGTGTGCCTAGACTGATTTCTGACACCCAGGTACTTTTCACAGCACACTGCAGTGCACTGTATAATTCTAGTCAAAGATTCCTTTTTTTGCGATACACGCTTTATATTTTTCTCACAAACTTTATCACACTTTCCTTACGGCATTGACTCTCAGATTTTGCATGCCATAGGTTTAACTACCTCACAAATACTGCCCTCAATTTACAGCAGTTTTCCAGTGCACTCAGACACTCAGAATGTTTAAATTGCCCAATAACTCACAAGAAACGCAATATACTAGGAGCATCTCTTGCTCAGTGAGTTATTTGGCGCCCAGGTTCTCTGCTGTGGTCATCTAGTGAGTATCCGGCTGCGCAGTGGTGCCACCCTAACTGCTTTTTATATCTTTTCTGAAAAGCTGCGTGCATTATTATCAGTTCTTATTTTTCTGTAGTCCTTTTTTTTTTTTTACCATAATCTGCTTCTCATCTTCTCGCTGTTTTTCCTCCCTACTGTCCGTGCTCAAGTGGTCTATTCCGGATGGTCCTGATCAGAAGTCACGGGGTTAGACCAATACGCAGTTTACAATTGCTAATCTCCACCAGTACTGAGCGTCCTCTATGGGGAAGAGCCATCCTGCCTCCTCATCCCCAGCCACACAACTGTCTATTCATATTTGTTCACTAGTTAAGCACAACCAGGCAATGCAGAGCTCAACACATGTAGTGATTATGATTGTGCCAGGTAGAACGTGTACTGGATAGCAACATATAATGGCATATTGGAGGGCCAGTACTGCACATATAAATGGATACAGCTTGAACCTAAAACGAGTCAACCATGGCTCCCAAAATTTGGCATGCTTTTGGGGGCAATCCATGGGCTGATCAAGAGGTTTTCTCAAACCTGGGGCATCTGTCCATTCCTTGGGGCCTCTCTAGCAAGGGAGGGGAAGAGGCTGACTTGCAGTATATGTCAATGTCTGGCTTAGCTAGAAGAAATCCCAGGCTTATGAGTGTAGGGGCACTCCTTGGGAATTTCCCCCCCTCCCATAATTCCCAGCGTGGCAGACAAACAGTGGCAGTGGGGAGCTGAAGGACCTCAGGTAATGTTTGGGCCACTAAAGACCAGATTGCAGGGATCTCTCTACAGCTCCAGGTTAAGTGAAAAAGGTCTTACATAGGGGATTGACACCAGGGCCTGTATTTTATATCAGATGCACTGTTCATATTTGCACCACGGCCCACCTTTAAACAGGTACGCTAGGCGCAAACATGAACAGTGCGCTAGATTACAATGAATGTGCTGCCCTCGGAGCAGCCATGAACTCGGGCCTGCCGTGGGTGCAGCATATCGAGTGAAATATGGAGTGGCTGCTTTAATCAGCCGCTCCGTGTTTCACAGTGCAGGCAGCACCCGCCTGCACTTTAGAGAGGGGACAGAGATCCCCCTGTAGGCGGGTCCATTCAGTGACTGCACCCTCGTGCAGTGGAATATCTGGGGTGTCCATGGAACCCCCTCTGTCCCCTCCAGAGGGCTACCCTCTAGGAGTGCTATGACAGTGCACCACCTTTTCTGTGGCGCACTGTCGCTGCGCCTCCTGACTGCTTCTTTGCCTTTTGCACCCACCTCCATAATATGGGGCTGGCGCAAAGGCAAAGAGATTCCCTCAATTGCATGAGGTCACGCCTCCATGTAAATTAGGGAGTGCCCTCTCGAGATACCGCTGGCGCTAAGTGTGCGCCAGCGCTATCAGTATTACAGAAGGGGACCCACAAGCGTCTGTGGTCCCTTCTGTCATAGCAAAGGGCCATGAGGGCGCACACGCCCATTGCGCCCCCAGGGCACTTATGTGATATGGCCCCAGAGCAATGCAGAGAGGGGATCTTATCCATTTTCTAAAGACTCTTCGGTGGGATGTACACAATCTGCATATTCTTAAATTGAATTAATTGAACAATGGCTACTCTATCTCTTTAGAATCGTTTAACCAGTATGGAAAGCAGAGGGCCCACATTCTAGAGATGATATATATCATTTTGCAGCCGAGGAGTCAAGCTGTAAGTACGTTGCAGAGGTTGGGCACCATCGAAATCTAGTACAGTACTGATGCATCTATTCCAGGTGTCCAACCTCCTCCTAGTTGGGGCATTTGCAAGGACTGCAAGTAATTCTATGGAGGACAATGCATCTGGTCATCAGTGGCAGCTGGCAGCACTAGAGAGTGGGGGTGCAAATGGGTGGGTGACAAGAAAATAAATTAAAAGGAACTTCCCTGAATGAACGTCCTCGTCGCTCCGTTCCGGTCTTCTGCTCGGCTCTGCCTCCAGCGCCACCCAACAACTCCCCTAACCAATCCTGGTGCTACTCTCATGCTGCATGAGAGCAGAGCCAGTATTGGAGGAAGCAACCGCTTTCGGTGCTCCCGAGGGCACTGGAGCCCTGCACTTTCTCAATCCCAGGATAGAGCTTTCGAGTGAGCATGTTTGGGTGGCCGTCGCAAGACGGCCGGTCAAATGGACATGGGCACTTTGAAAAGTGCCCATAGCAGTCCATTTACAATACATTTATTACCATTTAATTTATCATCTCTGGGACTTTTTTTTGTGTATTTTGGTGAGTGAGGCGGTGCTCCTCCGCTCACATGGTGGAGCTGCCCCTGCTGCTGGTCATACAGCAGTTTCTCCGACCACCAGTCAACTTGTTATCTAGTTTGTACCATGCAGTGAAGTGGGATTCACAAATGCAGTAGAGGGCCTGTGAAAAAGTAAACCTTCCTCCACTTTAGCAACTTCATTGTATACTGGGGTCCAGTCCCACTGTTTGTCTGGGTGCAGTGGCCCTTGTCTCTCATTACACAATGGGATAGAGACGGACCCCTTCCCTCCCGTCCCCCCGCCAGGTGTGGGGTGTCCCAGCTACTTATAGCACCCATCTTCTAGAAAAAGCATTCTCCTCTGGGTGTGCCTCGGCTTGGCTGAATCAAATAAGTTATACATTTGATTCAAGTCTGCTTCCCCTTGAGGAAAAGTTTTTTGACGTCTCATGCAGGAACAATGGTATGCTACTTCAGACTTCTCTCTGTTATCTTTATTTTTTTATTTATTTATTTATAAAGTTTTTATAAAGCGCGAACATGACCAAAATGTTGGTGTCAGAGCGCTGTACAACCTAATAAATAGCATTAAATATACAAGGAGCAAAATATAGACAATACAGCATGAAAAGATAATACAAAGAGACATAGTGAAAACACCAGCAAAGAAATCAAATTGGCATGGATAGTCGCCTCAGATAGGAAGTACATTATTCAGCAGTCTCATTTTTACTTTGTTTTTTAAAAGAACGAATGAAGGGATGGTCCTGATCTCTGGGGGAAGAGAGTTCCAAATTCTTGGGGCAATTCCAGAGAAAGATCTTATAGGTTTTCTTTTTGTGAAATTTTGGGGCTTTCAGCAGTAGGGAGCATGTACTACGAGAAGCTCTATTCCTTCCGGATAGCACCAGTTTCTGAGCCAGGTAGCGAGGAGTGTTGTGGTGGATGGCTTTGTATGTCATGCATGCTATTTTTAGGTAGATTCTAGATTCATAAGGTAGCCAGTTCAGGGGTGATGTGATCATTTTTCTTTACGCCTGTGATGAGCCGTGCAGCAGCATGGAGGGTAGCCCTCAACGGTGCTAGTTTTATTTTCGGTAGGCCAACAAGGGTAGCATTCCCATAGTCAAGTTTGGAGATCACAAGAGCCTGAACCGCCATCTTGAGATCTGCATTGGGCAGGAAAGGCTTTAGTTTTCTTAAGATGTGGAGATGGAAATTGGCCGCTCTGGTTGTGGAGCTGATGTGATTCATCATGGAGAGGTTGTTGTCTAGCGTTATTCCTAGGGATTTTGCTGAATCAACAATATGTGGGGTACAGTTCAAGGCGGTGAGTAGTGGGAGCCAGTCTTTGATGTTAGAGTTGGTGTTGGGAGGCGAGATTAATAGGAATTCAGTTTTGAGGGCGTTAAGTTTGAGGTGGTTAAGTGTTAACCAGTGTTGAGTTTTGTTCAAGATGTTATTGAGAGTGCTGATGTCGTTAGGAGAGGTAATCTTCATGTACAATTGCGTATCATCAGCGTACATATGGTAGGAGATGTTGGAGTGTTTGAGGATTTCAGTTAGGGATTCCATGTAAAGATTAAACAGGGTGGGCGAAAGTGAAGAACCTTGGGGAACGCCGATAGTGACCGGTGTCTGATCGGATAAGTCATGATTGATTAGGACTCGTTGAGATCTGTTTTGTAGGAATGAGCAGAACCATTTTAAGACAGTGCCAGAGAGACCCATCCTAAGTTCTAAGAGGTTCAGGAGGGTTTCATGTTTGACTGTGTCAAACGCTGATGATAGGTCAAGAAGGATTAAAAGACAGGATTCATTATGATCGAGAAAGCGTAAAGCATCGTCGACAATGTGGACCATGGCGGTTTCAGTACTGTGACCTGGTCTGAAACCAGATTGGCAGTGGTCGAGGAGTTGGTGCTGGTCAATGTGATTGCAGAGTTGTTGATGAACACATTTTTCCAGGAGCTTGGCTAAGGTTGGGATGCTCGAAATAGGGCGAAAATTGTTGGGATCAGAGAGGTTCGCGTCTGGCTTTTTTAGTATAGGTGTGACTTGTCCACTTTTTAGACATTCCGGCATGGTGCCTTGCGTAAGGCGTTGATAATTCTGGTCCATAGGGGTATCAGGAGGTGTGAAGTTTCCTTGAGGAATTTGGAGGGGAGAGGGTCATTAAAGTGGTTGGAAAGTTTAGTGGAAGACAGTAGTTTTGAGATGTCAGTGTCCTCAAATGTCTGAAAGATGGACCACGAGGCATTGTTTTTAGGTTTAAAGAGAAGGTGGCTAGGACAAATTTCCTGCGAGTTGGAGGTGCATTGTGACTGGGTTTCAGGCGGTAAACAATTCACAGCAATGCGGAGCTCATTGTCAATTGACTTATTTTTATCAGAAAAAAGGAGGAAAATGATTGACAATTAGGTAGGGTTGTAGTGTCAGATGTGGAGGATTTACGCTTTCCATTAGTTTGTTGTTTCACTAGTTCAAAGAGTTTTTTGGACGGTTGAAGGCTGTGTCCAGTTGCTGACGGAAAAATGATGATTTGGCACTTCTGATGCACCTATTGTAGTTCCTTCTTTTTTTACGCAACAGTTTAAGGTTTGAAAGAGATGGGGTCTGTCTCCACACTCTTTCTGCAAGTCTAAGGGCACGGCGTTCCTCATTAAGGCTACAGTTGAACCAGGTATTGGTTTTACTTATCGGGACTCTCTTTAGTTGTTTGGGGGCAATGGAGTCCATGATGTTAGACATAGAGCTAAGGTAGTGCTTAGTGAGGTCTTGAGCATCAACCATATCAGTGGGAGGAGACAGGAGGTTAAGGCTGGTGGCAGATATCATGTCTGGATTGAGATTGAGGGTGTTTCTGATCCAATGTTTAGCTTTCACAGGCTGGCCTTTGTGGATGGTTGCCTTTACAACAATGGAGAAGGTGATGCAGTGATGATCGGTCCAGTCGCAGGGTGAAATAGAATCCAATAGTATGGTATTTTCCTTGGCTATGATTAAGTCTAAGATGGCCCCTTTTATATGAGTAGGACGATTACAGACTTGGGTCAGGTTGAGGTCATGGAGGAAAGCCTTAAAGCAATTCACTAGTGGATCCTTAGTGTCATTCCAGTGAATGTTGAAGTCACCTAGGAAAATCTGGTTGTTGTATGGGGTAAGGTTGGTGGAGATGATCTCCATGATTTGTTCAATGAAGGTAAGATTATCACCTGGGGGATGGTAGAAAGTGTTCAGAGTGCAGGTGGAGTTGTCTTTGGTAGAGATATTGATCATCATATATTCACAGCCAGATGTTGGAGAGGAAAGTGATTGTTTGACAGAGAGGTTTGATCGATAAATACAAGCAATACCGCCCCCAAGACGGATAGCGCGATCTTGACGGATGATAGAGTAACTGGGTGGAACCAGGATGTCTAGTATAGTAGAAGAGGAATCATTTAGCCAAGTTTCAGTGAGAATTAGTAGATCCAGGTCCAAGTTGAGTAATAAGTCCTGTATGTCGGCCGCGTGTTTCACTGCTGATCTGCAGTTGAGTAGTGAGCATTTTAGGTTGGTTTTGGTAATGGTAGTGGAAGAGTGTGAAATGGGAACAAGTTTGAGGTTAGATTTATTGATGAGTCTGGGTTTGGTATATGGTAACCTTTGCGGTTGGGTGATAATGGTTTGAATCCTAACTGGAGGTGGGACTTGGTGGGTGGGATCATAAAGCAAGAGAAGGGAAAGGATATCTGTGGTCGAAAGGTATTCGACAAGCCTGTTGGGTCGGGTGGAGTGGTCTAGATTAGGTTTGCATCTCCATCTAGGTTGAGATCTGGAGTATGCACCATTAACTGTGGGAGGGCGAGTGGGAGAGGGAAGATTACAGTGCTGGTGGTAGATCGAAAGGTTTGACATATTGAGTTCTAGATTAGAGGTGATGCGTAGAAGACTAAGGATATCAGCCCGCAACAACTGTATATCAGATTGTATAGTATCCAGCGTAGAATAGAGTAATGGGGTATTATTGTGGGTGGTGTTACGGCAGATAAGTGATGGGGGAGGCGAGTTATCTACAATATTGTATGTGACGGAGGGGTTCTTTGGTTTGGAGCAATAGTTAGTAGTCTTAGAAGTATCACTACCTAAGGTGATGGGATTATGGTCAGACACCGTAATGTGATGAGTGAGGGGACGCGAAGAGGAGAGGTCGTGGAGACAAGAGGTGGAGAGAATGTTGAGAGGCTGCTGTTCAGAAGTATTGATGTCAGAGAAGGAGCATGTAAAGGCTGAGGAAGTAGGAGACATATGGTTTGTGGAAGCCCCTGCATGTGTAGTGATAGTGGTTCGCTGACTGGGGGAGCTGTGTATCCCAAGCTGAGAGGGAGCCGTGTTGTGAATTATTTCGTTATTAGGTTGGATATGAGGGTTGACTAGGTGAGTGTTGGAGGAATGGTCGGCGCCAATCCGAGTGGGGGTACTGTTCTGAGATGATGAGATATCAGGTATGGTAGTGTGGGCAACAGTCCGGGGCGAGCAGTAGGAGGACGAGTATCTGCTGTTTACCCTCCCTCCTGCCTCGTGCTGGTAAGAGTTGAGAAGGTGTTACCCTCCTACTCAGCAAGCAAGACCATACTCACAGGAAATAAAGGATAGCAAGGTCCTCTGAGTCGCTGGTACTGGCTCCTTGAAAGCACAGAAAGAAGCATGCAGCACGTGTGAGGAGCTCCCAGTTATGTGATTAATGCATGCACGGTGGTGCAGCTTATTATTAAACTTGCTACTGCGTGGGCTGTAAGTGAGTCAGATAGTCATCTATTTGCACACATCAATTGTAACAGTTTATGGTTTAATTCACAGTGATTTTAACATTGAATGCCAATGGAATGTTTAAGTAGATACTGAACGCTGGTGGTAATGCATACTGTTAAGTAGGAATGCATCAGCCAGTGGCGTTGAAGGGTCCATTCCTTACAGCAACAACACTAATGTAACCTCACAAATAAGCAGTCTGAGTCTCTTCGAGGCCAAGCAAACGTATGCAGCTAATCTGGTGTCTTTTAGGGGTTTAGTGGGCTTTTTATAGGTAAAGTTGTTTAAAGGCGAAAAACCTCTGGAACTTTCTCAGAAATGGGGGTGCAGCCAAGAGTGTAGCAACTCCTCTCTCATTGACATGGGGGACAGACATGAACGTCAATTCACCAAAAGGCCAGGGGTAGCGGAAGTGACATCACACGCCATTTGACCTTTACGTTCACTAACACACACATGCACACATACACACTCTCTCTCACATAAACACACTCACCTGAACGCATGCACACAACAAGCATTTGAAAGTATTTTGTATTTACATCTGCTGCCAGGGAGGGCCATGTTCCATTTTTATTGCACTAATAGTGAATAATATTCTATTATTCACTATTACTGTAATAAAACAATTGACAAAAAACAAGGAGATTGGCACCCCATCCGATGTCCATAAGGACCAGCTGCCTATGAGGACGAGCTGTTCCTGTGTTCCTGGCACTGAGTTTGCTACCTCTGAGACCAGGGGTCGCACATTCAGTGCCAGGGGTCTCAAGGGGCAAGCCAGGGTTCACAGTTGCGACCCCTAAATGACGTCTCTTGGGTCAGATGTTGTTCAAAGTAATGCATTCTGTCTTGCATGGGTGATATCCTGCTCCTAATTTAGTCTAAGTCTGCTTATCTGAGAAGGAGTGACGGGCATGAAGTGAGAAACTTATGCCCTTCTCTGGTTCTCTCACCACTGAATCCTTACATACTAAGAAAATTGCACAGAAATCACTCTACCCCGAGTGTCCACATCACTTCTCTCCAGGGGCGGCTGGTAGGGAACGGGGGTGGCGGGGAAGTGAGGACGGGGGAGGTTTGAAAAATATTAAATAAAAACCCACTTACCTTTTCCGCCGCCTCTCCTCCGTCTCCGCTTTGCCTCTCTTCCTGACTCTAGTCTAGAAGAAGCTGCAGGAAGCACCTGGGCACACAGGCTCCCCTGAGCCAATCACGCTGCAATGCAGCGTTGTGATTGGTCTGAGCGCCGTAGATTGGCTCTCAGATAGGGACAGGGAGCCTGTGCATATTCCCCACCAGGCTGTGCATTACAGCCTGGTCGGGAATATGCAAAGTGCGCATGACTGTTTTGCAGGGCCAAGACGGCTGGCCAAGCAGTCATGCGCACTTAAGTGTGCACAAATCACTCCTCCTCCCTGAGCCACTAGCCCCGCCCCGCCCTAACCCAGCCACGCAGTAGCGAAAAATAAAATGATAATAGCTTTGTTATTGTCATTTTATTTTTCCTTTTTTCACTGCTCTAAGAGCAGTGGGGCGACGCTCCTCCACCTTAGCGGAGGAGCCGCCACTGCTTCTCTCCAGTGCTGAATTTGTGAAGATTAAGTGCAGTTTCCCAGAGTTTGTTCAGAGCCTGCTGTCGGCTCAATCGAAGTTTGGGGTGCCGAATATTAAGACTGCATAGTCTTAATTCCACCTCATGTCTCTTTCATCTACCACCACACACACCCTGCTCCTTTATCGCATTCGTACAGGTTCTTTTTCATCCCTGCTTTTTAGGTCGAGCCTAGCACAGCGCGCATGCGCTGCTCTATGGGGAGGCTTCTTGTAAGCACTCCCAACTTCCTAGAGACTTTTCCGTGTGGATTTGTTTACACCCACACATTTTATTGGCCATTGCTTATGGCTTTCACAAATGAAAGCACGCAAATGGCCAAAGGCGTGGGTATGTCCCGCCTTTTCTTAAAATGTTCACTCCCATAGCCTATGTGTCTCGGGAGCGAGCGGAGTGAGCAGCGGCGTGCAGTGTGCCAGCTGCATTCCAGGCTGCATTCCAGGATCAGGTTACTGTTACTAATTTACCCAGCGCAGGCGCTTTGACTTTTGCGACCGCGCTGATTTTGAGTTCCATAAACAACTGTGGGGCTATCTTGGGGCTGCATTCCAGGATCAGGTTACTCAAATAAAACTTGATACTTTGCAAAACATCAATAAAAGCACTTGTTTAAGCCAACACTGAGCATACAGGATGTAAATTTTCACAAGGCACAAGTTTAAAAAAGAGGTAATTACGTCCTCTATCAGCTTCTCTCCCCTGAACAACGTAGGCACGGGGGTGCTCAAAAAATGAGAAAGTGCCCTGAGGCTGTAATGAAGCGCCCTGAGGCTGTAATGAAAATAATTCATTTTTACCGTGCATGGACGCTTACCCTCAATATGAAACTTTGCTTTACACTCCACATAATAACGCTGTACCACATAATTACACGCCACATTTTTACACTATACTCAATGCAACCTAAATACACTCAACATAATACCACTCAGTACCACATAATCACACGTCACAATTACACTCTATTCAATGCAACATAAATACACTCCACATACCACTCAGTGCCACATAATTACACACCACATAATTGCACTCTACTCAATGCAACATAAATACACTCCACATAAATGCACTCTATGCCACATACCACCAATCAACATAAATGACTCCACACCATGACACAATTTGACTAAGCATAATTTCACTCAACACCACAGTTCCAGGCCACACAATTCAACTCCACACATTTCCAATACACACCACATAATTACACACCAAACAACATATTTCAACTCCACAACTCCACAATCCACAACGTACCTCCAATCCACACCATATAGTGGCACCACCTGAGCACCAAACATCACTCACCACCACCATTGTGCATCAGCGCACCACCTAAGCATCACCTAAGCATCACCTAAGCATCACCTAAGCATCACCTAAACATCACCTAAGCATCACGTCAGTCTGCCCTCGGAATCTGGCATCTGCTGGTTCTCCCCTAGCATTACAATGGGGATAAGGACGTACCCCATTTTTCCCTTGTTCTCTCCTTGTTTTTCCACATAATTACACACCACATAATTACACTACTCAATGCAACATAAATACACTCCACATACCACTCAGTACCACATAATTACACGCCACATAATTACACTCTACTCAATGCAACATAAATACACTCCACATACCACTCAGTACCACATAATTACATGCCACATAATTACACTCTACTCAATGCAACATAAATACACTCCACATAATACCACTAAGTGCCACATAATTACCCACCACATAATTACACTCTACTCAATGCAACATAAATACACTCCACATAATACCACTCAGTGTGACAGTTACACGCCACATAATTACACTCTACTCAATGCAACATAAATACACCCCACATACCACTTAGTACCACATAACTACAAGCCACATAATTGCACTCTAATCAATGCAACATAAATACACTCCACATAATACCACTCAGTGCCACATAATTACACACCACACAATTACACTCTACTCAATGCAACATAAATAGACTCCATATAATACCACTCAGTGCCACATAATTACACGCCACATATTTACACTCTACTCAATGCAACATAAATACACTCCACATACCACTCAGTGCCACATAATTACACGCCACACAATTACACTCTACTCAATGCAACGTAAATACACTCCATATAATACCACTCAGTGCCACATAATTACACGCCACACAATTACACTCTACTAAATGCAACATAAATACACTCCACATAATAACACTGTGCCACATAATTACACGCCACATAATTGCACTCTAATCAATGCAACATAAATACACTCCACATAATACCACTCAGTGCCACATAATTACACGCCACACAATTACACTCTACTCAATGCAACATAAATACACTCCATATAATACCACTCAGTGCCACATAATTACACGCCACATATTTACACTCTACTCAATGCAACATAAATACACTCAACATACCACTCAGTACCACATAATTACACTCTATTCAATGCAATATAAATGCACTCCACATAATACCACTGTGCCACATAATTACACGCCACATAATTACACTCTACTCAATCCAACATAAATACACTCCACAAAATATCACTCACTGCGACATGGGAGAGAAGCTGATAGAGGACGTAATTACCACTCAGTGCCACATAATTACACGCCACATAATTGCACTCTACTCAATGCAACATAAATACACTCCACATAAATGCACTCTATGCCACATACCACCAGTCAACATAAATGCACTCCACACCATGACACAATTTCACTAAGCATAATTTCACTCAACACCACAGTTCCAGGCCACACAATTCAACTCCACACATTTCCAATACACACCACATAATTACACACCAAACAACATATTTAAACTCCACAACTCCACAATCCACAACGTACCGCCAATACATACCATATAGTGGCACCACCTGAGCACCAAACATCACTCACCACCACCATTGTGCATCAGCGCACCACCTAAGCATCACCTAAACATCACCTAAGCATCACGTCAGTCTGCCCTCGGAATCTGGCATCTGTTGGTTCTCCCCTAGTGTCCGTTCCCTGCTCGTGTTCTAATTAAATTACTATTTTCCAACCTCCACTTCCCCGTTATTTATGTCCCACTCCCCCATAACAAAAAAATTATAACAAACAAGCATAAGAACAGGCAGGAAGAAGTTGCCAGCAGTGCAAGTACAAAAAAACTAGAAGACATTTTTTATGTTAAAAACTTTTTTTAATCAGGTTGTTCAGTTGTATATAATGTCGTCTTCGTTTGTATAAAGGTAACAAAAATGCTTAACACTTTTTATTATAACTTTTCAACATGATGCACAGCAGCCACAATGCTCTACAACATAGCCAAAAGTTCTGGCTAAACACATAAGGTCCCAAAGGAGAGACCTATTGGCTATGCCAATGCTTGTTCAGTTTGTCACTGTTTCCGTCTTTCTCTTCCTCCTGTCTCCTTTTGTGTTTTAATCTCTCCTGCTCTGAATCAAAGCCTGTGTTTAAAAAATAATTGCTGCTGCCCAAAAAATGAGTGCCGTTGGGCCTCACCTGCAATCTCAGGTTTAAATTAAGCAGTGCTTTTCTATGCACTTGAGATGGACTCATGCAGCAGAAACTTTCTCTTTCTGCCTTTGCTTCACTAGCATCTATGTGACTCGGGTGAGGAGGCACCAAAGACAATCAAAAGAGGGCAACGGCAGACACCCGACTGAAATGTAAATCAAATGATTTCTCTGCCCACTTGTATTGTAACATTTGTGTAATGGTTAATACCATTATGTGGGGTTCTGAAGTGCTTACCCACACGGTTAGCAAGCTACACAGTGATGGGTGTGTGGTTGGGAGGGTGTTGTTTTTGTTTTGAGCCTATAAGGGAAGTGTTGTCTTGTTATGCGTAATTACCACTGAGGAGCGGCTATTGTGTTATGGGACGCAGCACCTGGTGGTGAGATGGGTGGGGTATGTGAGAGATAGGCATGCAGATTATAATTATAATAAGGAATACCCAGCCTAGCAGCAGGGGCAGAAGGATGCCATGTGCCCGTACACTAAAAAGGGGGTATCCAGAGCAGGCTCAGTAATCCATACAGCGATATGCTCCAAACAGAGATTTTGTCAAATAACTAAAAGGCTACTGAAAGGGCAGGAATGAGAATTGGTGACAAAAGCAGTTGCCATGTACCAGTTAATTTAATTTATTATATACTGGCAACTGCTGAACAAATACACCCCATGAAGGAGGAAGTATGTGGCAAAACAGTCAAGGCTGGTCACCTATGCAGTAACTACACACACTTTAGACAACACACCATGCACACTGCCAGTTCGACTGTGATACCAAGAGATAATTAAGGACAATCTGATGTCTCTAGATCAGAGAGAGTGAGATATACAGAATAAACATCCAAAACTATGGACAAGCTGACTTAACGTGATTACCGATCATAGCTGGTCCCAGGAACAGGCTCTCGCCAGTGACTGAGAAGTGATCCCAGTGATTCAGCTCTTCATTAATTAAAGTGTGTAATCTTTTCTCAAACTGGTGAAAAAACAATTATTAGAACATTGGAATGTGGAGCAATCCATTGGGCTCCGAGCTTCTACGGACTGGTAAAAGCCCGCAAAGCAACATTCCAATGTTGTTTTACAAAGGCCTCTCGGAGCCCGAGGGGATTTAAACCCCTCGGGCTCCGAGAGGCCTTTGTTTTATTTGTTAGGACATTCTGCCCTCTAGTGGCAGAATGTTCTAATAGCCTTATAGCCCTCCGTAGCTGGGCTATACCGGCCATTAAAGTCCCGCTCCCTTGTTAAAGGCCCTCGCCTTTGGCTCGGGCCTTTAACGCTGGAGCGGGCCTTTAATGGCCGGTATAGCCCGCATAAGGCTATGTTAGAACATTGGAATGTGGAGCACTCCGATGTTGGAAGGTGACATGTTTGGACTGGAGGAGCAAGATGGCGGCTGAGTGAGTCGGCCGTAGGTGGCTCCCAAGTTGACGGCGCTATTTGTGTTAAAACCATGAGATGAAAGACTAGTATGGCAAGCCCCCAAGTGGCAAGCAGAGTGACAAGTGGCTGTGCAGCGACTGAGCGAGCCTCACCTGGATTGAAGAACTGGATCGCGGTTCTGGTCGATTTGGCGGAGCAGCTGATTGCCGGCTGCAGAGGCTTCGAGCAGGAGCTGATCTGTGCTTCGGCGCTGAGCAGAGGGGACAGCTCTTCTATTTGCAGTATGGGCCCAAAGACAGGCACGAAGGGCAGAGGTGCTACAATCCATGCAGCCCTCCAGGAGTCCCCACAGAGGAGCGCGGCAGAGATTGAGGCGGCTTCCACTACGACTTCCACTACGGCTCAGGGACGGAGGCAGAGGACCCGGTTGGAGACTCTCCCGGATGGGAAGGGGAGAGGTGCGGGCGCGCAGCCCCAGCCACCTCGCACCGCCGTCTCAGTTATCGACATGCTCGGGGGAGTAGGGAGCAGCTCCACGGATCAGTGGAGTGAACAGACAGAGACTCCAGAGGAAACTGCTAAGAAGGGAAAGAACATGGGGGGGGGGGAAAGGGTCCCAACAAGGGATCGTATGATCCACCCGGGGTAACAGAGCAGAATCTTCCCATACAAGAGCTAAGGGGAAAGCTAAAACCCGGGGGACTCTCAAGGCTACATACAACCCCACAGGCTCACAGTGAAAGGGAAATCCCAGTCTACCACAACTAGAGGCGTTGCAATTCATGTATCTAATAGGATGCCACCTATCAAGCGCACGTTATCTGATAAATGGGGTAGGTGGGCGATTGCCCTAATATCAAGTGGGCTAACATAATGTACAATTTACGGATCCAATTTAGATGATCCAGACTTGCTGTCTGAATTAGAACTCAAACTAGCTTCCTGGCCGGCCCCCCTCATTATTTGCGGGGATTTTAATATCCATCTGGATGTAAATGGTTCCTCTAGGGGAGGGTATAAGGGCAGGAAGCCACAAGTCTTCAAGGCATTAGAGGATCTGGTGGACAGTCATGGGTTAGTTGATATGTGGTCTCATAAAAAAACAGGGGACCCAGGTCACACCTATTTCTCGTGTCCGCATAGAAAATATGTAAGGCTTGACTATTTTTACGCCTCAGCATCTCTTATAGACGGGGCAAACATCAGGAAATTACCTAAAGTCCTGTCGGATCATAATCCTCTAATACTTGAAATCGAGGGTCAAGGGTATGAACGATCTTTTACAAAATGGTCCTTTGATAGGAAACTTTTGGCCACTGAAGGATTCATAGAACATATCAGGGGATGGACCCGGCAGTTTTTTGATATGAACAGGTTTAGTACATCTAGAGAAAATGTCTGGGATGCGTTTAAGGCAGGGCTTAGGGGGGAGATAATTAGTTATGTGGGGTTTCATAGGAAGAGACAGAGAGAGGAAATATATCAACTAACAGAAGAGCTGTCTAAATATGAGGAAGATCATATGGTCGCAATTGCTCAAAGACAGGAGGAGCAACCAGCTCAGCTAGAATTCAAAGTCATAAGAACGAAGGCTAAAATTAATGGAATTTATAATAAAACAGCAGCAGAAATATTCCAAACTTGTGCCAGGGACAATTATGAATATGGTGAGACTACAGTAAAACATTTGGCATTGCGTCTAAAACAAAGGGCAGCGGCAAATAACATCTTAAGGTTAAAGAGGAAGGATGGTGAAATGGCTACTGAACCCCAGGAAATATTAAAAATATTTGCAGAATTCTATATAGATCTGTACAGTTCTAGGGATAAAAGACCGGTAACAACAGGTAGGGGAACGGTTGTAATGCCCCCTATTATACAGGAGTTAGAAGTAGATATTACAATAAATGAGGTTACCGAGGCACTTCAGGGAATGGCCTCTGGCAAGGCGGCAGGCCCTGACGGGATTCCGATGGAGATTTATAAGGTTCTTCAGACAGAGCTAGCCCCCCTTCTACAAGACCTGTTCCTGGCCGTACAGCAAAAGGGGATTCCGCCTCCTTCCTGGCAGGAGACCAACATAGTCATTTTCCTGAAGAAGGGAAAGGCTCCAGAGGATCCAGCATCATACAGACCTATTTCTCTAATAAACATCGATGAGAAATTATATTCCAAGATTATTGCGCTCAGACTAGCAAAATAATTGCCTCCCTGGTGAGCCCATGGCAACACAGCTTTATTCCAGGTAGATGGACAATGGATCATGTCCGACGGGTAATATCTTTATTTGATATAGCGGAAACGTCAGGAGAACAGATGTCCTTTATTCTTTTAGACTCACAGAAAGCCTTTGACCAGGTCGAGTGGGCATATTTGTGGAATAACTTAAGAATTAATGGTTTTGGCCCACGCATATTAACGGCCCTAAGAGCAATGTATATACAATCCTATGCCAAAATACAACTGATGGGTAGGGAGTCGGAAAGGGTTAAAATAGCTCGAGGTACAAGACAGGGCTGTCCCTGCTCCCCAATCCTCTTTGCTCTTTATATAGACCCTCTAATAAGATCAATGCTAAATGATCAGGTAATTAAACCGGTGGTGGTCAGGGGATATAACACTAAAGTGTTAGCTTATGCTGACGATGTAGCAGTGGTCACCCCTGACCCACTAGGAGCAATAGAAAGGATTGAAGCCTTGGCCATGGAATTTGGTATGCAGTCGGGCTATGATTTAAATACCGATAAAACAAAGATTGTCTGCGCTAAAACCACTCTATGCCAGGATCCACGGAGGACGGAGGTAGCCACATACTTAGGGATAAACATAGCTACTGATGTGGGGTCTATATGGGATATTAATTCAGCCCCTCTCATAAAAAAGATAAGTGGAGATTTAAAAAGAATGGATAATCAACATCTATCTATTATAGGATGAGGCAACGTCCTCAAGATGATAATGTTTCCTAAAATGTTTTATTTACTTCGATGTATCCCGCTGGAACCTTCCAATATCTTTTTTAAAAATAGACGGGATCTTCGCACAATTTATATGGGGCTATAAGAAGATCAGGAGGTCTTTGAAACTAATGACTTTACCACAAGATCGAGGCGGGTTGGCCGTCCCAAACCTTTTATATTACTATTGGGCTATAACGCTGCAGTACATGACCTTATTGTTTAAATCTAAAATAGGGGTGGAATCTACCTGGGGAGGCCAGGATAGGGAAACCCCCCCATCCATATATGAGCTAGCCATAGGTGATGCAGCACCAGGGATAATACTGAGGCAGTTGGAAGGGAGCTACTACAAGAAAACGCGCTTTAAACCCCTAAGAGCAGCTTGGAACGTCTGGTGTAAGGCCTGCAAGATCTTAAAAATCCCAAAGGTCCAGAGATATTTACTCCTGTGGCGATCACCAGTTTTCCTGGGCCCACTACATGATAATATAGGTCGAAGCTGGGAACAGGCTGGAATTAATAATCTAGGAGACATTATAAACCTGAATGGAGTTATACATTTGGAGAACTTCAGGAACGGTATGGGATAGATCCCAGATCATTTTTTAAATATATACAAATTAGGGAGACAATTAAATCTGTTGTATCACAGCTTACCAGCCTGGCTCGAATCCCGCTGGTAGAATGCCTAGTGCACAGGCAGCCCCGTATCAAGGATTTATATTCTATATTGATGAGCGCTAATCCAGATGATATAGCTAGGTCTGAAAGTGTTTGGGCAGACAAGCTGGAGAATCAGGATGTTGACCTGTGTAGATCTTTAAAACAGTCTAAAATGATTTTTTTATCGGCCAATCTTAAAGCACAACATTTTAAAACGGCATTTAGATTATATTTTACACCAGCAAAACTGTATGCGTGTGGAAAAAGGGAAAATCACTACTGCCCAAGGTGTGAACAGGGCCCCGCAGATATGGTTCACATGTTCTTTGACTGTTGCAAATTGGATATATTGAAACAAGGGATCGAAACTTTCATGCATCAAAGTACTGGGCGGACGGTCCCTCTAACTTCAACTTTGATGTTACTTGGCTGTGACGAGACCTTACTGCTGGAACTAACCCAAGTATATTTTTGTTTTATGATAACAGCAATAGCTCGTATAATGATTGCTTCAAAATGGAAGGATGTGGATCCTCCCACATATCAGGCGTGGTACCCTAGACTATTCCATGTGTTTAATTTGGAGGTAGCATTATATAAATGTAAAGGCTGGAGAGCGAAAAAAAGGGGTTTTCAGGTGTGGGGGCCTCTCATGGAGCAATAGGGGAAAGAAGAACTACGATCTAATCTGCTTGTTAGCTTTGCCTTTCTCTCTTGTGATTTTTGTTTTTATTTTTTTATTTTTGTCTCGCTTCTCTATTCTCCATTGTATTGTAATCCTATGCTTTGTTCTTTTGATTAATTGAATTACTGCTTCTCTGAAAAAAAAAAAAAGGAATGTGGAGCACTCCATTGAATACAATGGAGTGCTCTGTGCTTCTACGGGTCGGTAAAAGCCCGCAGAGCAACATTCCACGTTGTTTTTGTTCACAGCTGTTGCTGTGAACAAAGGGCTCTCGGAGCCCGAGGGGATTTAAACCCCCTCGGGCTCCGAGAGGCCTTTGTTTTATTTGTTAGAACATGCCTCTAGTGGCAGAATGTTCTAATAGCCTTATAGCCCTTCGTAGCTGGGCTACAATGGCCATTAAAGTCCCACTCCCTTGTTAAAGGCCGTCGCCTTCGGCTCAGGCCTTTAACGCTGGAGCGGGCCTTTAATGGCTGGTATAGCCCACTACGGCGGGCTATAAGGCTATATTAGAACATAGGAATGTTGACAGCTCCATCGAAGACAATGGAGTGCTCTGGGCCTTTAATGGTCGATAAAAGCCCGGAGCTCCAACATTCCAATGTTTGTCGTTCACAGATGTTGCTGTGAACAAAGGCCTCAGTGAGCCTGAGGGGATTTAAATTCCCTCGGGCTCACTAAGGCCGTTGTTTTATTTGTTAGAACATGCTGCCACATTCTGCCCTCTAGTGGCAGCATGTTCTAATAGCCTTATAGTCCGCTGTAGCTGGGCTATACCGGCCATTAAAGGCCTGCTCCCTTGTTAAAGGCCCTCGGCAACTCTGGAGCAGGCCTTTAATGGCTGGTGTAGCCCGCTACGGCGGGCTATAAGGCTATATTAGAACATCGGAATGTTGAGAGCTTCATTGAAGACATAGGAGCAGTAGCAGCATATATAAATTGGTATAGGCCCGCCGCTCTCAACCTTTCAATGTCCTAATGTCCTCTGCCTTTCTCTTTACCCTGCCTCTCCAAAATATATGGATTGGGCAGGGGAAATCGTAAGGCAGAGACCCTGCAGCAGGATACACCCTTCCCTCCTCTTGTAGCTCATTGTCACTGGGCTTAAGAAGGAGGGAGGGATGAATGCTGCTTAGTTCCTGGGTCTCTCTGGCTTGGCTGAACTATGAAAAAGCAGTTTATCTGAGCCAGGGAGAACCAGGCGCTTATTTCTGACAGCCTGATTTCACAGCGCTTGCTGTGAATGATCAACAGTTATCAGCCGTGGCCCTGCACGTGGCTGTTAACAGTTGAACATTCACAGCAAGAGCTGTGGAACAGAGGCTTCGGAGCTGCTTGGGATTTCAATCCCCTCTGTCTCCGATGCCTTTCTTTTCCCAATTAGGGAATATTCCTCATGGGGTGGAATGTTCTAATAGCTTTATAGCTTGCTGCAGCTGGGCTCTACTGGCCATTAAAGTCCCACTCCCTTGTTAAAGGCCCCAGCCAATGCTGGAGCGAGACTTTAATGACTGGTTGAGCCATCATGCTGTTGTAGTGAGCATGCCACCGAATTATCTCCACTGTACATATGAATTACTGTGCAATTTACCCCCTTTATAAAGGTAGGTAGAAGTTAACAGTCAAAATATCCAGTCTTCCTGATGGCGGTGCAATCAGTGTTGACTGCGGATTCATTTCCCTTTTCTGGAAAGTTCCTCACTGCATATTGAAGAAAACTAGGTAACAGTATTATACTGCCATATAACAAAGTAAATATCAGCACTATTAAGGCTTATGTCGTGCTGTGTTAGTGAATACTAGTATAACGCTCCTTATGCGGCTAAAGGTGTTTTAAAGCTATAGGTACTGTAGTGTAGCTCCTATTTCCTTAATAGGCTCTACGCATTGGAATAATATACCCTATAGGTTTGACATAGGACTAAGGTCAATATGTACCTATCGAGTATATTAAACTTAATTACTTGTGCCAGCTAGCTCAGAGGCCACTAGAAACTCCTTGATAAACAAGAAGGGAGTAGTTTCTGGCAGCCGCAAAACATGACAACTTTGTTTCCCTTTTAGAATCAGAACGTGTCCCAGAGTCGTGGAAACAATAGATAACTATTTCACTCAGCTCACTCTTGCATACTTAGTTTTCCTCAAAGTTACAGAGAAAGAATAGACGGGCATTTCAATAAAAGATTTATTGAACAGTCTTGTTTCTCGTGTAAGTAATATGTGCTGTTATGATCACAAGACAGTATGCAAGATAAATAATGTACAGCGTAAGCAGTAGAAATAAATAATACTGCGCTAGCATGATCTTTAGTAGATATTCATTTACATAAATAACAGACTAAAAAATGCGAGTACTCATACGATGCGTTTCTAAGCTAGTTCTACCCCAATGCACCTAACCTAACCTAGGTGTAGGGAGAGGTATGAAGTAGGTGGAGTATTCCTTACTATGGTATACTAAGAGTATGTTACGCCCAGTATGCCTAGTATGCCAAGAGTCCCTCTAGGTTTCTAGTCAGCTCCATACCTTAAGAATGAGAGAGATGGGAATCTCTTGCCAGACTCGAACTCCAACACCCCGCGAGGGAAGTCAGATCACTGGAAGCTGGACTCTCTGCGTGCAGGGATGACAGCGTCTTCTCAGTGCGTCAGGCCGGGAAACGGGCTCCTCTGAAGTCGAGGTCTCCTCTGATTTACAAGGGCTGGGGAAGGTATATTTATACCTGAGAGGTACCTCAGAATGTTAGCATTGACGTGAATCGGACAGCGGAA
Organism: Calotriton arnoldi; assembly: GCA_963921515.1. Lineage (NCBI taxonomy): Eukaryota > Metazoa > Chordata > Amphibia > Caudata > Salamandridae > Calotriton > Calotriton arnoldi. Next base: position 802,306 of record CAWUFW010000189.1, read on the forward strand.
GACGTCATGAATGAACCCTCAAGGTATAATGGTTCATGCATAATAGATGAGTCCTTGAAGAAATCAATAGTCCTGTGCTAGGGAAACTCCCGAAGCCTAAGGGTCTGTTCTTCAAGAACTCGTTGTGACGTTAGGGTGGACGGATGTCGGAGACCATGCCTGTATTTGGAGTGCACGGTTTAATGCCTAAATAAGGACTGGGATTTTATGCCTATATAAGGGCAGGGCGAATTGTGCCTATATAAGGACATGATACAGGAAAACCCATGGACGGACACCCTAAGAGGAATACAACACCCATTCCACTTTCGTGTGTACGATAATAATAAAATGCTAAACATTTAATATGCTAAACATAAAATGGAGTACCGCATATTGCTAAGAATATTTCTTAAAAGCATTAAAAAGCATTTAAAAACCTATTAAAATGCAAAAGGTACTGTACATTTCAAGCATTGCTTTTCATTACAGGCATATATTTGGAAATAAAATGCAATTTGAATGAAAATAAGCAGTAATATTTACATGTGACAGAAAATGATCGATAAGTTGTTCAAAAATCAGTCATTTCATGTCATGAAAATTAATTAACTTTTTAGACAAATAAGATGACAAAGTGTCTGAGGAAGTACCGTGAAGTCCGTACTATAAGACTAGTTCTACTTCAAGCAGATTGAATTGCCATTCAGTTTGAAAAAACTGAAAAAGTTCAATTTGGGAAGAGTTCCAAGTTTTTGAAATATGAAGGCCAAATTTTACTGCGTCTCTGGTACACTGTGGGTTGAATCAGAGTCAGTGTACGGGTCTGGTGTAAACATGAGATCATCTATTTCTGTAGACAAAATATCGTCCATTGAAGTTGGTGTCAGTTGGAACACCTCGAGTAGTAGATTAATTGCACAGAGATGTGAAGCATCGCTTTCAGCATAGATGCCGCAGCAATGTTCGCGTCCGTTGTTACCTGTGTGCCTGTAGATCCATCTCGTACCTCAGCAGCAGCTGGAAGCGTCTGTGAGATCTCAATGAATGCCGTCATCAGGATTGGTAGCCTCTGGGGACAACACCGAGCATGGGCCGTTATCGGGTCCAGCAGAGTATCGATATCCGTTGGCGTTGCTGATGGAAACAGGTAAGATGCAATCTTGCCAGATTGGTCTGAATGACAGGAACCACGTGGTATTTATGTCCCGTAGACGAGTCATGCCCAAAAGCTGTACTATTCGCTCACGGCACTTTCGTTCAAGGAGAGCTTTCTCCATTTCGCTCGGAGTGATGTCTGCGAATAGGCTGGCAATAGCGTAATAGCAGGAAGAGAAATAGAATTCCGGCAACAAGTGCGAGGAGTAATGGTATGCCACCAAACACCGAATGTGCAAAGTTCGGGATGATTCCGAGTATTGCCTGGAAAGGTGCTAACAGACCGGAACAGATGCTCTTAAATACATGTACAATTCCGCTTGTATCAGACATGTTAAAGATGCGTCCTATCATTTCCACAAAATGTATAGGGCAGTTTGTACGTATTAAAGTCTGTATCTCAGCCGAAGTCCTTGCTACTTGTAGATCATAGGTTTCTTTGGCCGAGGTCAAAGGCACGGTTTGTTGCAAAAGTATGGCTTTCATTCTGCTTAAAGTATCAAATCTTATAAAAGAGACGTTCAGCGAAGGCCACAAAGGCGACTCCCTGACTGTGTCTATTGGGGCAAACAATATTTGCATACAGCAAGTGACCCTGGAGTTGACCTTTACTAGATATGGGATGCCTGGCAACATGCCGCAGCAACTCTGATCATTCAACATGAGGTAACTCCCATTAGAAAGTTGTCCAAACGTTGGATTAATCACAGCAGCTGGTGTACCCTGCTGATGGCAAGACAAATTTGCCACAGAACCATTGCAAGCCCCGTGTAAAGAAATGTCCTGACATATAAGTGAACCGCTCAAAAACACTTCACGTTCCCCACTCCAACATCTATATGTATACAGTAAATTCCAAGATGTCTTAATGTATTCCTTACCCAACCTTTCATATTTGCCTGCTTGCATTTGTTTGAGGCAATACTGAAACTGAAAAGTAGTCACAGGTAGTGTGATTTTACCATGAATGAGCCATTCTGTAGCTGGTTTTTCTGCCACTGTGAATGGTAACTTTTCCAGTTTTTCAATGCTCAGCACTGTATACTTTGCTCCTCTTTGTGCCAGTTCGATCTGTTTATCAGTTAGATTGTATTCTGCAAACAGAGCTGACATATTGATAAAACGCCAAGGCACATAGCCCGCACGCAAAGATTGCAGCGTCCAGCTTAATAACACAATAGAACGTAATTGAGATTGGCCTTGCTGTAACATTGCCAAATCTTGTTCTAGTATGTCGATAGCAGAGGATACAATGTTGTCCAATGAATATATTCTGGAGGACAAAGTTGTTAACCCATTGTCGACCACAGAGAGAGTTTTCTCTAAATTAATACGATCTAGTTCACGTATTCGTTCTGGGGCCTCCATCTGTGACACTTTCCATGCTTCATTATAGGCAGCATAAATGCCGGCATATATGAAACGTTTTTGACGCAGTTTTCTTGGTCCAAGCAAGAATTCCCTAAGGTCTGCGTCTTCTTTAATTAAGGATAAGTGTTGTTTCACATCCTGTAGTGTAGATTTCTGCAGCCAATCGAGGCATAATTTTCCTACACTGTATGTTGTTACTACCCCCGGATGCTGTCTTTGGACGTTACTTGTGCCTGGCCTATGAATAGTAAAGCCTATGAGTTCTATTCAGGAACCTTTCCTGACAGTTGTTCGTGTCTGTGGGCCAGATCAACCATTTTCTCCAATCAGGATTAGATCTGTTGAGTTGTAGTATTTGGTCAACTGTCACCGCTGCCTGTGTATTGTTATCACATGCAGGTGTTGGTACATAAGGTGTTTTCATCTCTTTTATCTTGGCTAGTCCAAGACAAGATGTTTGTTGGACAGTTTCATTCAAAAACATTATTTGTTCAGGGATGATACAGGCTCTAAATAAAGCTTCTATCCCCTGCACTTGCCAATCTTTAGTACCCCAGACAGTTTTTGTGTCTATTGTGTCTTTCCATAAGTCGAAACCCTGTCTAGACAGTTGGGCAATAAATGCTGCAGAGTAAATCTGTTTTGTATTAGTTAACATAATTTTCAGTACTGTTTTGTTGACATTTTTATAGTAAAACGTTTCTGGATCAGATGTATTGTAACCTGAAAAATATGGAAACTTGTTAGCAAATGTTTTTGAACTACCTTGTGGTGGTGTAGGACAATGCTCCCATTGGTTAAACATAAACACATTTCTAGGGTATGCAGATTTATGCAAATAATGATGACCATAGTGGTTATAGCAATACAGCTGTTCATAGTCTGATGAACCCTCTAAATATTCATTTTTAGAAAATGCAGCAGATTTTTCTAGGTCAAACATTATGTTGTTAACAGTCTCAAAGTCCCAATCATCAGAATAGGTACTGGACGAAATGAGATCACTTAGTGAAATTTTAAACAAATGTGGAATGTTCAATTGTTCCGTCGGGCCAAAAATATCAAAATCTGTTTTGTCCCACACTATACCATCCTGTATAGGAACGGCTGTGATGTTCACTGTTGACAAGTCTCTTGCTTCACGATGGGAAGATTTATGAGGTTTCAAAAGAACGTTCACATCTTTTCCTTCAGTGTTCACATGGATGTATCTGCCATTTATAAGCACGCTCATAGTCATAACCAAAGCTAGCCAAAGCAGGAAAACAAATATTCCAGAAATAATCCAGAGTTCAATCCATGGGGAAACCAGATAAGTCTTTTTCATAAAGTGAAGAAAGTCTTGTACTTGCTGCTTGAATTTTAATGATGCTGGCGTCGTTTCAGGTTCACTAGGATCTTCTGAGAACGTATCAAAGTTAATGAAATAGCCAGAAGCAGTTTTGTCAATCGTTGGAATTGCATCAGGATTTGTAGAAATCGCTGGAACCAGTTGATCACTTGCTACATTGGTGTAGACAGGTGTATTTGGACGAACTGTTACTTGATTTTCAAGAGGGATGAGTTCCATTGCATTGTTGCTTAGTCCTTCATCTGTTACAGCTGAATTCTCGATGGTTATCAGTCGTTCAGTCTGAACCTCTTGGATAGTAGCGAGAGGAGTGCGTCTGCTACTAGGTCGGAGTCCATGTGGTCTACTATTTAGTATTGGCCACATACTGTGGTTTGATGAGGCCGATGGACACAAATCATTTCTCCTTTCTTCCAGCAAGGGGCGGCAGAAGTACTGTTCTTGTTCCTTGAACTGCTTGGACAGGTACTGGTTGTCTGTAAGAAGGTCCAAATTCCTTCTTGTCCGCAATCTTTTCTCTGACTAAATCCCCAACTTTTGGAATCCAGACAGGCCTTGCTGGGACCGCCGGTTTTTCCCCAGTGGTGGTTGGCTGCAGGAATACGTTGCTTTGTTTCGATCTTAGTTCATTGAGTTCCTGTAAAACAGCCAAACGATCTTTGATATCAAATGGTTTATTTTCCACCACTGTTCCTACGTGATCCAGGTCTGGTACCCACATTCTTGTCCCAAATAGGACCTCATATGGAGTGACCCTCCCCTAGAGAACTTCTTGGCAGGTTATTTAATGAGCGTTGGACCCCATAAAGATGTTTGACCCACCCATCACCCGAACCTAATACCCTAGCTGTTATAGACTGCTTTATGTCCCGGTTTTTCCTTTCCACAACCGAATTTCCCTCAGGATGGAATGGAGAGGAGTACCGCAATGGTTCTTTGTAAGCCCGAGAGCTAAACGCAGGGCCCTGGTCAGAATGTAGCATGCCTATTGCGTATGTGCCGATAAAGACTCGCAAATCTTTTATAACAGTTCGAGCGTCAGCCGAGCGCTGAGGCCATATCCATAGGAACCTTGATTCAGTATTTGTGGGACTGCATTTGTCCAGAAGGACGCATGCGCGTAGATAGTCTAATGCTGTCTAACAGTGGTGTCTGTACTGGGCAGCTACATTCGTAGCACGGTGTCTGGTGGCGGTCAGCATCACGCTGTATCTTACAGTCTATGCAGTTATTGATGAAGATGTGGATTTCTGTATTCATCCCAGGCCACCAGTACATCTCTTTTAACGTCAAAATTGTTTTAGAGATCCCTTGATGTGACAGACCCTCCCCCAAATGTGCCTCATAAATCAAAGCTGCTCTACGTTCCATGTTTGGAATTACCCTATCCCCCACTCCAGGGATTCGAGCAAAAGGAACGCTGTTCGCATCAATTACATAAGAGTACTTGAGTGGAAACTTTTTTGGTAACGCTGCACCACTGCCTTTGCTTGTAGCATTGACAGCCAACATTATCTCACTGTCTATTTTCGTTTTTGAACGAGTGTTCCAGCTACGGAAGCCGTCTGAACAGCCCCCTTTGCGGCTTCGTCAGCCAATGAATTCCCTGCAACGTGAACGCCATCACGTTGATGACTCAGTGTGTGGATCACGTGAACCTTTGGTAGTTCGTTTTTCAACTGAACTACTTGTTCCCAAAGCGTTTTGTGCTTTATTGTGCCACCTTTCGCATCTTTGAACCCATTTTCAAGCCAGTTTTGTATATATTCATTATACGACTGAACACAGTAAAAGGAATCGCACACTATTAGTGTGGGGAATTCTCGATCTGTACTTTCAAGTGCCAGTTTGAATGCTTGTAGTTCAGCTCGCTGAGCTGTACAATCTCTTAGAGATTGAGTTTTTGTGACCATAGGTCTGAAGATGCCATCTCGCATGCGACCTTTAACAATTGCACACGCTGCACTGTAAGCTTGCTTACTCCCTGTTGCGGATTGTGCGGATCCGTCAGTGTAAATTATAAATTCGTGCTGATCGAGAGGCAGAATCTCAGTGGGCAGAGGACATTCTTGTTCATATTGCAGGAACGCTTGTGTTTTTAAATCGGGATCAAAAACATATTCAACATCTGTTGCAGCAAGAGAATTAACCCATTGTATCCATCTTGGATGTAATGCTTTAGCATTTGGAATGCTTGCTTTTGTGACCGCTTCTAAAGCTGGTACTGGGGTTACGACAATAATGCGTTTCCCTTGGGCTAGAGCTCTTTCTTTTGCTACAGCAGTTTGAACTGCTGTCAGAATTTTTCAGTTGAAGTGAAGCGCATTTCCGCTTGTGTATACAAATGAGATTTGTATGCGATTGGTATTTTTCACCCTCATTAAATGTTAAGTAGGTGAATCCGCATTGACCCGAAATTATTCGGATCACCAGGTTGCTTTGACTTACGCGTGTTTGTAAGTGATTTGTTGCTAACATGTTAGCCTGGAGTGAACGCAAGATTTCTGTGTGTTCTTGTGTCCAATTTCTGATTGAAAAATCAGGTTTAATTAATGCGTAGAGAGGTTTAACCCTTTCTGCGTAATTTAGAATGTATGTTCTTCCAAAGTTTAGGAAACCCAGGATGGATTGTAAGTTTTTCAGCGTTTTTGGAGGTTGGAGCAGCGCACATTTCTCTAGAAAGTTAGCTGCCAAGCTCTTGCCTTCACTTGAAAGCTCATATCCTAGAAATAGGACATTGAGATGGGCAATTCTGGACTTTTTGAAGTTGAATTTGTAGTCCTCAGAGGCGAAGCCCAATATAATGGTGCTCACCCTGTTCAAGTGTTTATCCAGGTCATCGTCTGTCAGATAAATGTCATCGACATAGGAGAATGCCTCATTGTCATAAATTTGTAGTAACTCCGATACCTTTGCTGAGAATAACCCTGGGCTGTTCTTGAACCCTTGTGGGAGTCGACAAAATTGACCTGGGTCCCCATTATGGAGAAAGCTGTTAAGTACCTGCTTTCAGGTGCTATGTTTTGACAAAAGAAACCATTTGAGATGTCTAATGTGGTTTTATATTTTTTACGCACAATGTTATTCATTAATGCTGTGCTATGTGCATTTTGCACTGCAAATGTTTTAGAACAAGTGTTTAAGTGTCTGTAATCCAAAACTAGACGATAGGTGTTGTCTGGCTTGGAGACAGGAAACAAAGGATTGTTCATTGAGGAGGTGCATGTTTCAATCACCCCTTGGTATTCAAGTTGATCTAAGATCTCCCTGACCTGTTTTTAGCTTCTTGCTTTATTGGATACTGCCTTTGTGCAGTTGGTTCATGTTTCAGATGTATTTTATGGTGAGGTGATTCCTCATCCCATCCTACATGATTTTTATATAATGCTGGGGCCTGGGCTACTGCCCATTTCCTGGCATATGTATATTTTAGGTGTATTGGAATATGGTTGGAGAAGGCAGGCATAATAATGTCCTCGCCGTGTGGGCACTCCCTGACAAATTGTGGTGGCCAGTCTTTTTCTGCTAGAAGTATGTCATAGCCCCTTGAAAGTTTTTCCCCAAAAAGTGCTTTCACCTGTCTAGGTATGTCTCCCTCCATCCGGAGTGTTATTTCATATAACTTTTGTGGAGTACTAACCCTGGTGTCTACAGTCTCTACTGTAATGTACTCATTCAAGTCCACTATCTCCAGAAGTTCCTTCAGGTTCTGGCGAGCTATTGTGACTTCTGCTGCACTGTTCAGCATTGTCTGAGCCCATTCTCCGTTCTTGAGTTGTGTTCTCAGTATTCTCGGCATGTCTGATCTTCAGACCTGCTACTTTCTTTTTGGAGAATTGAGGTTTTGTTTTATTTTTCGGAGCGTGTTTGTCGTCTTTCGATTTCACGCGTTCTTCTCTATGTTCTGACCGTCCTCTTCTTTCCGAAGTATGTGATGAGATCTGAAAGGTACTAGAGGAACGTGTATCAGTATCTTGATACCTGTCAGGTTTTCTCAAATTATCCCTATTCCTGAGGTTATACCTCCTTTCAGAGGGCTCCTTTTGAGGAGACCTACCTCGGGATTGAGAACGTTTCTCGTTTGAATTTTGTTTATTAGTCTCCCACATCTTTTTAGAAGATGTAGGAGTTTGTTTAATAGAGTCCTTCTCAGGACTTTCAGATAGTTTCGGCTTCACTGGTCTTCCACCCAAACTATCTCTGCCTAATTCTGCATAAGATTGTTCAATTATTCTGGGTAGCTCAGTTTGATGTTCTGTAACATCAAATTCCCTTAATCGTTGGCGGATCGCCACTGCTGCTGCCTCCCCTTTAATATTAGATATTATTATTGTTGAGACCTGGTCGAAATTTTTCAGTAATTTCATACCTAAATTTAGAGCAGGCTCTGCCCCGTATTCGTTTTGAATTTGTTTCAGGACATCAGGTATTACCGCAATTGACGAAATGCCATGTGTTTTAGTATAGATGGCAGCAAAGACTGAGCCCCAAGTGGTGCAGTCTTCCAGTTGTGGTGTGATCCCAATTGGTAAACTGATTGTTAGGATTCTGTGTTTCTCATACGGGCTAGTATTTGGAAATACTGCTTCGATTTGAGTAATTTTTTGAGCTATCCAAAATGGAATTTGCTCACGTTTTGTGGGAATTTTACCCATGACTGCGTATAGAGTCTGTGGTGTAATTTTTAGTGTATTCCCCGGTTGAGGAGTTTGATTTGGAAGTGTCAATGGTGGTTGGACTGTGAAAGTCCGCATGACATATTGGACCAATTGTCTGTAGATTTTTATTAACTCTGTAAGTTGAGTAAGTAGTTCCTCATTTGACATTATATCAAGTTCAGGAAGAGGTGTGTAGCCGGCTAGAATCGGCCATGTTGCTCCTGGTCTACCTAGTGGACCGAGCCTGGTAATGTTTCTGTGATGTTTTAGGGCGCCTTTAAACCAGAGCTGATGCTCCTGGTATGTTAATGGAATTTCTATATCCTCGAAAGGAATGTATTCCTCTGGTGGATCATCTTCTTTGTAGAAGTAAAACAGTTTTGTAACTGGATTGGATTCAGGAAATATTACCCATGAATAGAATACCTCTGTCTGAAATGATTCGTGTGCCTCTATCACGAAAACTGCTCTACCACCTCTTGGTGGTAGGCCGTGTTTTATGAGTTTTAGAGTGATGGCTCTTCTTAAGTTTGGAGGGATGTCTATAACACCCTCCTCGGTTTCATTTAAACCAGTAAAGTTAAAAACTGCTATGGCTGGGTCAGCCGCAGCTCCACCGTTTCCGGTGGCTTCGTCCCCGTTTATGGACATTTTGTTTTTTGAAAAATGTAGAACAAGTTTCAAGGAAACAAAGATAAGGTGCACAATATTTTGGAACACTGTATCCTTCAACGCTGAGCAAACCAAACAGCTAATATATAGGGTGCTTCCCTATGTAGCCGTGGCGGATACTTAACCCTGCCCACTCCAGACGTCTTTTGGAGTATATGGGTAGGGGTCTCTGAGAGAAAAAGCACGGCTGAGTTACTCAGTATCTAACGTTAAATTACCACCTTACCAAACCGTTGGGCGCCGTGTAGTGTATCTCCTATTTCCCTAATAGGCTCTGCGCATTGGAATAATATACCCTATAGGTTTGACATAGGACTACGGTCAATATGTCCCTATCGAGTATATTAAACTTAATTACTTGTGCCAGCTAGCTCAGATGCCACTAGAAACTCCTTGATAAACAAGAAGGGAGTAGTTTCTGGCAGCCGCAAAACATGACAACTTTGTTTCCCTTTTAGAATCAGAACGTGTCCCAGAGTCGTGGAAACAATAGATAACTATTTCACTCAGCTCACTCGTGCATACTTAGTTTTCCTCAAAGTTACACAGAAAGAATAGACTGGCGTTCCAATAAAAGATTTATTGAACAGTCTTGTTTCTCGTGTAAGTAATATGTGCTGTTACGATCACAAGACAGTATGCAAGATAAATAATGTACAGCGTAAGCAGTAGAAATAAATAATACTGCGCTAGCATGATCTTTAGTAGATATTTATTTACATAAATAACATAGACTAAAAAATGTGAGTACTCATACGATGCGTTTCTAAGCTAGTTCTACCCCAATGTACCTAACCTAACCTAGGTGTAGGGAGAGGTATGAAGTAGGTGGAGTATTCCTTACTATGGTATACTAAGAGTATGTTACGCCCAGTATGCCTAGTATGCCAAGAGTCCCTCTAGGTTTCTAGTCAGCTCCATACCTTAAGAATGAGAGAGATGGGAATCTCTTGCCAGACTCGAACTCCAACACCCCGCGAGGGAAGTCAGATCACTGGAAGCTGGACTCTCTGCGTGCAGGGATGACAGCGTCTTCTCAGTGCGTCAGGCCGGGAAACGGGCTCCTCTGAAGTCGAGGTCTCCTCTGATTTACAAGGGCTGGGGAAGGTACCTCAGAATGTTAGCATTGACGTGAATCGGACAGCGGAAGACGTCATGAATGAACCCTCACGGTATAATGGTTCATGCATAATAGATGAGTCCTTGAAGAAATCAATAGTCCTGTGCTAGGGAAACTCCCGAAGCCTAAGGGTCTGTTCTTCAAGAACTCGTTGTGACGTTAGGGTGGACGGATGTCGGAGACCATGCCTGTATTTGGAGTGCACGGTTTAATGCCTAAATAAGGACTGGGATTTTATGCCTATATAAGGGCTTGGCGAATTGTGCCTATATAAGGACATGATACAGGAAAACCCATGTACGGACACCCTAAGAGGAATACAACAGTACGACAACACAGATCTCCAACAAGCCAGTGTCTAGCCATCATATTTTCAAGAGGTCTTCACCATCTTCCTAAGACCAAGATGTTGCATAACTTGGATGGAAAGAGGAAGAGTATTCCAAAGTGCAGCACCCTGTGAAACCATCTATGCACCACCTGAGCGGGCTTCATGCATTTTAAGTGAAATTAACCTTCCCAGATCCCTCAATCCCACTGTCTTCTAGAGTTGTGCTTTCTGAAGACTTTCATAAGATATTCAGGTCCTTGACTTATAATCATTTGTAGACCATACTCAGAGTTTTAAACTACATCCACTGCCTTATGTGGAGACAGTGCTAACGGTATGGAAGGGGGTGGCTTGAGCGCTTCTCCTTAGCCTAGGCATTAGCAAATCAGCCCTGTTTTGGATTTGTTGCCGTTTTAAAAGCTGCACCATGGAGATGTGTACGAGCTCTAGTAGAGTTCATGCAAAAATGGTTGAAGGCCCGTATAAGCGCAGGCCTACTTGGAAAGTCCAAAAGTGGATGAATCTTTTTTCCATATTTGAAGTGGATGTCACAACCTTTAATTATTGCAGTTCCTTGATGTGACATTGATAGTTGATGGTCAAATTAAATTCACATATTTGTGACAATAAGACATGGTAGCGGACCCTATGACCCTAGGTTAGTGAAATAATAAAGGGTAGGGGATACCACCCCTAAATGTCTTATCTCTGTTTTACTGCATCAAACCTCATTTAGGTATGCCTTGGGGAAGTCCTTAGCCTTACTCCCATCCTCAAGCAATCAGAACTTGTGTATTAGCTGCCTAGAATGAACGTCCAGCCCAGATTAACTAATTACCCCATATAACAGTAGCTTAGTCATTAAACAGGCGAGGGGCATTAGGAAAAGCCATGAGGGAACCCACACATAAGCTTCAGAATAGAAGATGCCAAGCTTAACCTACTGGAAGTGCCCTGTCGGATCCTTTGCCCAAAGAAGTATTTCTTTAAAGTCAGACAGGGCTGTCTTCTGTCCGTGGTTTGAATGGAAACCTAATTGACATTCATCATGCACAAAAATGTCAACTTAATGCTGTTAAAACCGTTCCTGCACTACCACCTGAGAATTTTAGCCTTCACCAAGAGGTTGGATATTGGACTAAAATTAGCCAACTCATCTGGAAAAAGACATTTTTTAAGAAAAGGGGCTCAGAGAGTCACTGCTGCATGTTGTAAATGGAGTGGCACCACTTCTACTAAGGTGTGGTTGACAAGCTTATCTACAATGAATGGCAAACAAGGAGCTAATTATTTTAAGATTGCTGGTATGCACAGGTCTAGTGGAGAGTAAGCCTAACTAGTCTTTTATAAGCCAAGATTTAGATTCCTGCCACTAATGCAGGGAGTAGCCTCTAAGCACAAAATTACTAAGACACCATTACTCACCAGTCTAAATAGCTAACAACGATTCTATTTATACATGGCATCGAGGACCAGTCCTGCTCAGTGGTGCTACACAAATGGCATGGATTCCTACCTGTGCAGAAGCCGCCACGATTAAGCCATCAACCCAATACCTAATAAAGTGGACCCTTTTTGGATCGACCCCAGCAGTTCTTGGAGTGTCAAGCTTCTGTGTTCTCTTACACTGCACAGATTCAGGATGGCCAGACGTGGTGCTCTGGAATATCTCCAGCGAGATGCGGTCCAGGGTATTCCAGCACTCTCATTGTACCTTATTTTTGTCATCCACAAATTACTGGCTCTAATGTTTCCAGTGAAGTATCCTATTTCATGAATAGTTGACCCCTGAAGAGGTTGACCCTCCTGGACCAGGGAGAACGATTTCCAACATATTATTCTTACAGGTGTGCGAAAGGTAAATTTTACATGAATCAGCTATATTTTTGACAGTGATTGCAACTTTTCTCAACTTGGTAAAACTTCACTCACATGAACAAATTCTCAGTAATGTATTTTTAGACTTTCCTGTATCACTTATTTGCCAGAGAAATTTTGCTTTAAAACTAGGTTTTTTAAAGAGATTTTTACCCGCAATTGCTTAGCGCCAAGCTACCTGCTGGTGTATTTGCTATATAAAACGTACTATAACAATACTTTTGCAAGACTTCTTTCCCACATATTTCTAAAAGTATCACAACTTTCTAAAAAATTCACTTTTTTAAAGAAAACTTAGCAAAGTTACAGAAAAACATCCTTCGCAACTTTGCACACCTTTAAATCTCCTTTCTTTGGGCCCTGAGCTCGTTTTTGCAATAACTCACTGGAAAACTAAAGTAAAGCAGGCTGTGGATTTGCATGCTACCAGAAATTGCTATGCACCCATTGCAAGTTCTGTCCCTAAAAGCTCCAGCATCCCATCAGAGTTTTAGGCTATCTATGTCCTCGTAGCCTTGTATCATAAAACTATAAGTCCACATAGAACCACAACTTTATATACAGTCTGGCAATCAGGTCCGGACTGGCCGTAGTGGGCACCAGGCGTTTCCCCGGTGGGCCGCCAGGGTGGGGGCTGGTTTTAGACCCCTGGGGGGCCTTTTTTGTTACAGGGGGCCGGTTTTGCTGCAATATCGGCCCCTACAACAAAAGCGGCACAAAGCTTCCCATTAGCACCCCCTCCCCCCCAGTGTGGTGAGTGGGTGAAAAAGATGGCTTTCTCAAAACGGGAAAGGCTAATTCTCCCACATGCACAAAGAAGCAAAGTTGACTGGAAGCTGTCAAAAAAGGCTGCCCAAACTGCCAGAGTCTCTGTGAGGCATGCAAAATGCTGAGTTCCTCATGATCATTTATGGATCACACTTGCGACAAAAATTTGATCAATATGTCACCAGTAATCAGAACACTTCCAGTGTTTAAATTAATGCTCAATATTTGAAGCAGTTAAGCAGAAATTGGTGCCTTCCATTGATCTAACAAATTGACATAATGCCCAGTACCATGAATATTGATTTCTCCATATGATGCCAGGCATTGGTAAAATCTTTGGATTTAAAGCAAGAAGTCTGGTACAAAGTGGCAAAATCTCTTCTTCAAGATTAACAGTTTCTAGTATCCTTTGATGGGCGAGGTACTCCAGAAGTATAACTCATGTTTGATCACAGCCAAATTGATGAGCTTTGTCCAGAACTCTGTCCCACTCCATCAGCTGTCTCCTATTCCTCCTGCCAGTCTACCCAGGTCAATAAGAGGTATTGTATAGGGAAGCCCAAACCCTCCACTCCTGCATCTGCTGATGCCGGAAAGGCCCACTGACTTCCCTTTGTTTGGTCAGTACCAGTACCATATCCCAAGAAAGGTATACCACATCCATGGTGGAATGTTTTCTTTCCATACCTCCATTGGTCTCAGATCACTCATGGTTTTTAGATGTTCTTAAATGCCACCAAAGTCTGAGCTTTACAGTTGTTTCAGCTGCCTACATCATATCCTGCTCCTTGGTCAGCATCCTTTCAAGTAGAGGTTTCGAATAGGGTTAGAGTACCAGTATTGTTCCTCAAAAAGTGTAAGGTTAATTATTCCTGCTAGTTTTTGATCGACAGGTAAGGTCTCATTTTAGAGCTGAAACCATTTCTTCCACTCCATAAGATCAAAATTCTGGTTCGGGTACAAGTAGCAATTCAGTCAACTCATTGTGTTTTGTTGACTTACAGGATGCGTATTTTCACAAGTACCACTAAATTCAGCATACTTACTTAGCTTCATCTTGAGACTTAAACAGACAAGAAGTCTTATCATCGTCAAGCAGTGGCAATTTTGGAATTAGGATGAGCAACCAGAGTTACCATCTACAGATGGTAACACTGTCTTTGTAATCCCAAAATTAATCTGAGGAATCTCAGAATTTTCAGATTTTTATTTTAGTGTAAGAAAAATAGTAATTGTTTTATTGTGATCAATAAAATGCTAATCAGCCTTATTTAGAACTACATGACCACGTATTTGTTTGGACATTTGTGTAAGACAGTGATTTATTGCTTTTTGACTTGCATAGCATTTCATACAATACTTGGCTGCTTCAGATCCCTTGTTTCATACAATTGAATGTCCCTAATGGATTTTCCCTGCTGAGTTGGTATGGTTTGATGGTGCCTTTGTGTTTTGTACACTTTTTATTGTTTTACATACTATTATGATTCAATATATTCCAGATACAGTAATTTCCAGCTTTTCTGTGCTCCTTTTTAGGTCGAAGCCTATCAGACAGCACACAGGTATCTGGCTGCAAATATTTATTAGTAACATGATAGAAGTTGACTTAGGAATGCATTCTGCCCATTGGTTGGCTTTGCCTTTAGTCATTCACTTTTGCATGCTTACTGTTAGCTGGCTTTATTTGTTTTAGGCTGTCTTGCTTGAGTTAGTCACTCCTGTGAAGTATAGCCAGTTTACCACCTCCTTGCTTCTTGATTGGCTCCTTGCATTCTTCCATGACAGCTCGCTTTTTGGCAACTCTTTTTTCTTTTTTGCGAAGCACTTCATGAGAGCGCATGTTTTAAAGCGATCTGTCCTTGCGTACTTCTTCTCTCCACCGCTCTCTGTATGGCTTCTCTAATGCGTTTTGTGTATTCGCAAGTCTTTCTTACCAGAAGCTGTTCTGGTTTTTGCCTCAGTTTATGAGACACATTTTTATGTATGAAAGTGTATGTTTTGTTTTGAGGTTGCTTTTCACAGGGCCTGCTCAACTAGTGGCAAGAGCATGCCTTTCACTGGGATGCCAGAAGCTGTCATTTTGCTTAGATTTGAAGGTCATTTAGGGGGTGAAGAGTGCTGGGTGTTATCTTTATAGCATGCAAAGAAATATCCCTGACCAATTTGCTGCTTGACTAGTGGCCTGAACAGAGTGTTTTCTGTTTCCACTTCTGTCTGCTTTTAAAGTTCTTAATGCTGGTAATAAAATGTGTTCCTCTAACACTAAAGAAAGCACCTTAGCACACATGTTGTTATTTCTTTGGGAAATCTACTGATACTTTGCAGTAGTTAAAACTTCTATTTAGTTTTCTATTAGGATGCCTTTCTGTTAGATGTTTATGTACTGTGAGCAAGCATTCCTTATGATCTTTTTGAACAATTAAGCAACATTTGGATAACTCAGTTACTTTCATTTATTGTTTGGCAATTGAATATGCGGAGTGTTACCCTTCTGCATTTAATACAATAATCATAAAAATGTGTATTGTTTTGTTTTCATAATGGTAGCTTTTTCCCTAACACACACAATGTTGCACTTGTGCTTGTTTTGTCAGAAAAATATAATAAAAAATGTATCTTCCTAGTTGGCTTTGGATTCATCCTGTAAGGGAGACCATGTACTGGTGTTTCAAATGCCAATGTTCTTAATCATAAACCCCCATGAATTGGATTATTAGGAACCCTATTTATAATAGTACATGTTGAATCAACTTGAAACTAATTTTAATCGGAAACTGAAAAACATGAACAACAAAGTGAATTAACAACTGTTTACTTATATTTGCCCTAATACAAACAATCAGTTTCATGACTTAAGTGAAAATGTGCATTGCCTTTGCCCAGTTTGTGTCATGAATATATAGATTTTGCCGGGAAATGTAAAGTTCCACTCACCAAGTATCTGGGTACCTAACTGCAGAAAGTTTAGAAATCTGCAGTGATGTCATAATTACCTTTTTGGACTTGGCTGCGTCCAGTCCCCCGATTCCGTTAGGTTAGAATGTTCATGCTGCGCCGTTCCAAGAACGTCAGTTGGTCCTTGGCTGGCGTAGTTGTAACACGCTCGCATGTCGCTCTGAGGTATTGTCTGTACTTCAATAAATACCTGTTCTTGAAGACTCTGTTGTACGGTGTCATCACTACATTTCTTGGCGACGATCGCCAGCCATAAGTAGTGACACCAGAGCGGCAGGGAGCGCGGAAGACAGTCCAAATGGCAGTCTCCTGAATCGAAAGGTTCCCTCCATGGTGATAAAAGATCTTAGATCCTTACTCTCCTCATCAAGTTTGATCTGGTGGTAAGCACTCTTCAAATCTAACTGGCTCATCGTGCATTTCATGTCCGAAGTCACCACTCAGAGTACCATAGAGAAACTCAAAATGGTCTTCCAAGAGGAGGGACTTCCCCGTGTCCTGGTCACAGATAATGGAACACAACTGGTTTCGAAAGAAATGAGAGATTTCCTCGACAAGTGCGATATTACACACCATCGCACTAGTTTGTACAACCCACAGGCCAATGGGATGGTTGAGCGGGCCAATCGCTTGGTTAAAGGTACCATTTCTATGGCAGTCCAGAGTCAGAAGAATGTGAGAAACATGGTGATTGAAATGGTGTGGGCGCATCGTACGACTGTGCACAGTATAACTGGGGTTTCACCTTTTGAGAAGATGTGTGGGCGGAAACCCGGTACTAAGCTTGTACCTGCATGGCTTGTTTCACCAAGTTCAACTGTAGCGAAAGACACTGACCATAGCAGTAGAGCATCAGATATCTGTATTGGTGACTTAGTAAAAATAAGACATGGCAGGACAGTCCGTGGCCTGTCCAAGTTTTGGGGGCCTTTCAAGGTAAAACAAGTATTCCAGAACTATGTTGTTGTTGAAAATGGAACAATCGTAAGGTAGCTTTGTTTCGCAAAGGAAGGGAGACTGCACAGAAAGTAGATGGTGCTAATGTAAAAAATTCTGACAAATGTGCTAACGATTTTTGGCTTTTGAGTGATGTGGGAATTAAAACCAATGGAGGGAGTGGTGGGGGTGAAGGAGGACAAGGGCGGTTCTCTCTTGATGCCCAAAACTTTTTGCCTGCTACCTCATCTCCATCTGCTGGGCATGAGTCCTTACGCCCCTGCCGTGACCGCAGACTGCCTAGTTATTTGGCAGACTATGTACTTACATGATCTCCTTTTTATTTTATTTTTCCTGTTTCTGTTTTTCTTCTCCTTTTCTTCTTTTCGCTTCTTGGGTGAAGGGAGGGGGGGTGTGTAGTGATGTCATAATTACCTTTTTGGACTTGGCTGCGTCCAGTCCCCCGATTCCGTTAGGTTAGAATGTTCATGCTGCGCCGTTCCAAGAACGTCAGTTGGTCCTTGGCTGGCGTAGTTGTAACACGCTCGCATGTCGCTCTGAGGTATTGTCTGTACTTCAATAAATACCTGTTCTTGAAGACTCTGTTGTACGGTGTCATCACTACAAAATCCTGTAGTGGTGAAGAGAGGCCGCTCTAATTGTGACCCCAGGCCACCTGGCAGTGTCAGAGAAAGTTGCACAAAGAGGTGCATGGGGGGCTGCAAAGCTTCTGCTGTTCTTCATTTAAACCCCATGGGCAAAACAAAGGGTAGAATCTGACGGGCAGAAGGAGATGGGAACACTCCATCAGCAGCACAACTGAGATGAGCAGCTTCTCTTCAGCATGGTGCTGCACATGTGTTCTTCACTCCTTGAGACCAGGCTAGTCCTCCCGGGTCTGAACTTGCTGTCAGACTCCTCCCCAGCCTTGCCCCCTCAGCAGGATCCATTTCCATATGGAACCTGCGGACTCCGCTGTGGGCCACAGCAATTTGCGGGCCAGGGCAGATGTATGCAAACCTGCTAAAACAGGCCATGCCCACCACTTCTGACGACATCTGCTCTGGATTGGGCTCTGGGGGCTAGAAAAATCTCACCTGGCACATATGCAATAGCACCCACTCCATCCCCCTCCCTCTAAAAACACAAACTCGACTGGTTTATTGCGGGCATCCTACTGATCTTAGCGTTGACCTGCTTTTTGTGTTCCTCCCTCCTTCTCCATGAATGGTAGAGAAACACCCCTTAACACCAGCTGATCCTATGTATACATAAATCTACAGTCTGTGATTTCTACTACTGTGCTCACTAATGCTGTAGTATTCTCTAATCTGTCTGCAGTTCCCCGCATGTGGAAATAGTTGGTGTTGTCTGTCTAGCCTCTTAGGCATGTGCTGTTTGCTCCGACATACATTTTGCCAGTCGTTTGTGGGGATACGTATGTTTGTTGTAGGTAGTTGAAATGTGTGAATTTAAATTGAGGTGTTCTGGCAACCTTGTTTGTATGTTTAAGCAACTTCTTCCATTCCGTGTCTGTTATTGCACTTCGGATATGTCCAGTCCACACTTTCCTGATTCACTTGAGACAACGTTAATAGTTTTTAAAATATATTTGACATATTCTCCTCTTGCCTTCTCCATGTATAATTTTTAGTTGCATGAAGTTGAATGACTGAGGCTCCTTTATCTCTGATTCCCATATCAGCTGTACTGCCTTAACAAGTACACTATATGTTATGAAGTGGCCCTCGGCTATACCAAAGGTTTTTCTTACATTGTCAAAGGTTGAGGGTCCCTTTCTGAAGGAAAAGTGACTTTCCACCAGAGCCGGACTGAGTGCCAAATGCAGCCCTGGCGAGTTGTCATACCAGCCCCCCACACTGCATAAAGATAGAGCGAAGTGAAGTGAGAGACCTGGACCACTGCATGGCAGGTTTGAGAGGTTTGTCACTCACTTTTTTAAATTGGGGAAAACTGATGCATTTAGCAACATATTATTCGTCATATACTACCATTTTCGCATCTCAATGCTCCTTTCTTCTGCCTGCTCATTCTTTCTCTTCATCTCTCACCTCCTATTCTCTAGCTTCAGCATCTCAATGATTACTCTTTGTCCCCTCCTCCTTAAGTTTCTTCCTGGTTACTTTTGTTGTCCTTCTACTTCCCTTGTTATTACTTCACACTACCTTCACTTCTTTTCTCTCTACCCATCTCCTTTTCATTGCTTGCTTCGCTGTTTTTCCTCGTTTCCTGAGTAATTCTGTTTCTGCCTTTGTTTTTCATCTTTGCTCCTTCTACTTTCTTACTTGCCCCTTTTTCTTGCTACCTTCCCTCTCTACTTTCACAGTTCTGTTCCTCCTTATACCCCCTTTCTCACTCTACCTCCTTCCTGTCTCCCTTCTGCCAGTATACCTTCTCTCCTCTGTTGTACTCCTCCTTTACTCAGCACACAGGTGACTGGTAATGATTTGTGTGTGTGAGAAGAGTGACTAGTCAACGGTGGGATTTCTCTTGACTTTTATGTCAGTGTGCAGAAGTTAGGGACTAATGAACACACATTGATACTGAGTTCACTTAAATGCATACTTAGCTCATTTAGATAGCAGAGTTCTCGAAATGCACAATGCAGTCAACACAAGACTTCACGTTTACACTGTACCTTGTTTTAATAAAAAATTATGAAGGGTAATATATTAACCTGCATGTTACAAATGTTAGATTTTTCTCCGTTAAGACCGTTATGCCATCACGGGCTTGCTTCCTAAGGACTGAAAGAAGTGAAGCTAAGCTGCAGTGCCATACACTAAGTCTCACCCTCATAGTTTCTCATTGTCTGGGCACTGTGCTGATTGGCTGCCAAGCCAGTCCAGTACAGTCAGTCTCGGGGAGCTCTGTTCGGCTGGGCTAAGGCTTGTATTTTTCCTCGCCGGGACTCCGGAATCAAGCAGCACCAACCCACCGGTTGGGCGCTTCTGGATGTACCCAGTGGCTTGAGGGTGGATATCATTTTGTCTATAATTAAAACGACAGTGGACCCTCAACACACATGGGCCATCATCTTTATGGCCGCCTTGATTCCTGGCTGGCCAGTATATTTTGTATTCACAACACTGTAAACAAAGTGACTAAGATTTTGGGTCCTGATGAATGCCGTGGAACCCCTTTTGGGGAACACGAAAGGGCAGACACATGTTGACCATTGAGAGGGGTATATATTTTTTACAACCGTGGTCCTCTTTTTAACTCTATCCCAGTGGACCTAAGGAATAAAGTTATTTGGCCTTCTGGCGGTAGTTTTAACTATCACCACATAGTACACTTACTTCCACTCTATCCCTAGATGACCCCACTCTGTCGTGTGGTTTGTGGCATCATGGTCTGCCTTGCTGGGTTGGCTTGGGCCTGGCTGCCATGATGCTTTTTTGCGCACGTTGCTTTGTGACTTTGTTTTTCCAGCCTCTGCTTCTGCCCGGCTATATTAGGACTGTCTGCCTTTCTGCCTTTCACCTTTTCTCCTGTTCCCTGTGGGTTACGTCTGCACAACATGTACAAGGTCGAAAAACAATGTCCCTTGTTCTTGCTGATCTGGCCAGTCCCTTGCACTTAGACATAACACTAAGTACAGCTGCACTGGAGAAATTGGTGTGCTTTTGATATTGTGATTTCACTGTTGGAGGCACTTGGAGAGAGGCCTTTCCAGGGAGAAGAGCTGTGCTTGTCTGGTGATGTAGGCCTTGCATCTGGATATTGAGGTATGAGGGTCCGCCTGACAATGCCCAGAGGTCTTCTGTTTTTATAATAAACTAGCTAATAGCACGGGGAGGGTGGTATGGTCATTTAGCCCTATATCCACTGCTTTATGAAATGCTTTCCCCGTTTGTATTCTATGGAATTGTAACTATGCTTATTATTTTATCCTTATGCATTATGCTGATAGTACTGGCACGTGTACTGTATCTTAGAGCACGATAGTTGAAATAAACATTTTAAACTATACAGTGTCTCTTATTACGCACGTTGTGGACAGGTATGAGTGAGTTATGAAAGGGTGTCCTTGCTCCCGCGAGTCCTGAGAGAGAGAGAGACCGTGTTCTGGGTTGTCTAATCATTGGTAGCATCGTTGCTAATGAGACGCTAAAGCTAGTCGGATTGGGATTGTGGGTACTAAGGTGCATGGTTGGTTCACCACTATACTCCGAGGTCCTATTATCCTGTGCATAGCTCTGTGTATGTGCAGAATCGCTACAACATGGCGCCACCAACGAGTGGGCTGCTTATCTGTGAGTCGCTTGAGTAGTACTTGTGCTTGTCCACAACCCCCTTCGCAGACGCTTCCGGAAGCGTGTGTGAGGGTGATACCTCCTATATTGACGTTTTTATAGGTTCTTTCAAGCTTGAAGTTGTTAAAAGGTTTAAATAAAACCCTATATTGTGCTGCCTCATACTAGGTTGTCGAATATTGTTAGCCTTAAATGGCTGTCCAAATTGCGGAACATAGCCGCGCAGCACTCCGGGCTCACTTGACGGTGTATGGAGTGCCTGACGCGGGTGTCGATCTGATCTTTGTGGTACAAGCGGATCCTGCTTACCACTTTGAGGTGTTTTACTCTTGGGTCACCATCCCGGCGGTGGATGGGACTGATAATGTGTTCCATGAATATACAGCCACCGCTCTTCCTATAATTTATAGGCCTCATCGAAATCTTGAAGTACCGCTCACGGCATGGCAACACCGTGTTTGGTTTAATGGCGCCCTCCCCCAACCGGTTACCCCGATTCGTTTAGGCCCCTTATCGATTGACGGGGCCATTTGGCCAGTTTTGGCCGGGTATACCCCACATCCGCGTTATATGACGCTAGCAGTTGCTGAACTGCGTGAATTGCATATGTCTTTGATACGTGTGCACAGAGCTTTAGTACAGTATGTTACAGGCAATATCCAGGGAGCCCCGCCTGGAGTTGCAGTGCATCCAGCTGGACCGGGCGGTGTAACCATAAGTCCCGTCATGGTTAATTCGGTGATGGGCAAGCGCCCACAAAATAAGGACGATTTGCCTTATTGGCTTGCAGAAAAATTTGACCAGCTGGAGGCACTTTTTCCAAATACTTCTCCTGTGGAAAAACACAGGATTTTGACGATTAGTTTGCCAAAAGACTTGATCCCGAAGTTGGCAGAATGCAACAACTGGGGTAAGGTATTCGCAGCAGTATATGCGAAGTGTTTCGGCACTCCTTACATGACGGTTCTCCCCTCTGTAATTAAACCAGTGCAGGATGAGCATGGCCCTGAAGCGGCTGTGGAATTAGGGATGAGACTGGTGGGAGTGTTCGATGTAGTAGCTGATTTGATCCTTGTGAATGTCAAGGGCGATGCAGTTAACTTTCAAGTAGCTAATGCTTTGGCTTTGATCCCAGAACCAGACAAGCCGCGCGAATTACCGAAAATTATTTCACAGACTTACAAAACCATTGGCCGAAATAGCCTGGGAGTTAAGCCTTTTGCTAAAACGCAAACACAATCGCAACCTCAACCGAAAACTCAATCTGAGAAAGATGAGAAACCGTTCTTTACTAAAAAGAGCTGGAGGTTGAAAAAACAGGGTAAGCAACAGAAGAAGCCAGGGTCGCGAGGCGCATCCCCGGTTTCCGTCTCTTCTGAACGCACTTATGATTTGCGCGATAGAGCGAGAATTAAATCTCCAGAGAAATTTCAAGTCCCTGATTCGCGTTCTCCTCGTTCTTCACAGGCACCGTCGACCTCCCAGACAGGTGGAGGAGAACGCCAGGATAGAGGCAGGGGTCGAGAGGCTCCACAGGGACGAGACCAATCTCGACAACAAGTCCGAGGGAAACCAGAAGAATTTCCACGTTCTTGCCCACAGTTTCAGAAGAAGAAAGTTGCAGCTGTAACAGCGAGGTATGCCACAAACGGTGAGAACGAGACTCCTGAATTGGACGTGGGCAGTGACGCTCCTAGACCGCGCCGCGGAAGTTACCATAGTGCGGGAGGCACTACGTCCTCATGTGGAGGCGACAGCAACTGATACATTCATTACTGTCGAGACAGTAGACACCAGAGTGGCACCCCCTGACAGACTATATAATATTGTCATTCAAATTGAAGGTGACATACAGCGTGTTATTAAAGGGATTTTTTGGGAGAATCTGACCTCTTCTTACGACTTTCTGTTGGCAGAGGCGGATTGGCTGCCCCCATTCGTACTTGCTGCGCGTAGAGGGGAGGAGGTAATCCTTCCGAGCTTTTCTCGTCATGTCCCCAAGGACAAAGCGGAGGCTCTCGTAGCTGAATGGGCTGTGTCCCTGGCTCCAGCGTTATACCGCAACCACGTGGGCTGGGATGAAGACTCTTCCCCCCCATGATATTCCTTTGCGGTCGCTGCCACAGCCACAACCCCAATATCCCATCAAACGGGAAGCTAAAGGTCCCGTTTCCGAAATTCTGACACAGTTAGAATATCAAGGAGTGATTGAAACATGCGTGTCACCCATGAATAATCCCCTTTTCGCGGTTTCTAAACCCGACGGATCATACCGCTTAGTTTTGGATTACCGACATTTGAACTCTCATTGTTGGACTTTTGCGGTGCAAAATACACACAGTTCTGCGCTTGTAGACAGTCTTGTTCGTAAAAAATATAAAACGACACTTGATCTATCCAATGGATTTTACACGCACAACTTGTCCCCGGAGTGCAGCCAATGGAGCGCTTTCACTTCCAGTGGTAAACAATTCAAATTCCGGCGTTTACCCATGGGCTACAAGAACAGTCCGGGTGTATTCGCCGCCCGTGTTGTCTCTGTTGGACAGCATAGACCCAGATGCGTGTTCGTATGTCGACGATATCTATCTGACGGACGACGAATTATGGCCGCATCTTTCCCGAGTGGACCGCATTATTCTTGAATTTGCGGTTTTAGGTTACAAATTTAATTTTGCCAAATCTCACATTGCTGAATTTACCGTTTTGTTTTTGGACTATGAGCTCAACAATGAAGGTAAGGGCTTAGCTCCCCATTTTTGGGAGAAATGCGCACTCTTGTGCCCTCCAACTACTCTGAAGAAGCTTCAGCCTTTACTGGGTTTTCTGAACTTTGGGCGTACTTACATTCCCGAATATGCCCAGCGTATCAAGCCTCTTTATGCCTTGATACAACCTAACTTTTCGAAGTCTTCCTGGCTTCCCGAGCATTCCTCTATACTGCAATCTTTGCAGTCTGATCTACTTGAATCTAAATTTTTGTTGACTCGTGATAACCACACAAACCTGGTGATTAGAATCGTTCCAGGGGCAGTGGGTTTCACGTACTTAACCTTTAACGAAGATGACACAGTACCGATTGCATACAAGTCACATCTTTACACTTCCGCAGAAATGCGCTTTTCCTCTGTGGAGAAAGTTTTGACTGCAGTGCAAATGGCGATTCTAAAGGAACACGCACTGGCACAGGGAAAACGCATTTTGTTGGTAACACCATATCCTGCCCTTGAGGCAGTGACGAAAGCAAGTGTACCGAACTCTAAGGCTTTGCACCCCCGTTGGATACAGCGGGCTACATCTCTGACGTCTCCGGATGTCACTTTTATCTTTGATTCCTCTCTTCAGACACAGGAGTTTTTACAGTATGAATTTGTTCATCCTCCTCCTCTGTCTTTGCTACCGCTTGAGGAGTACGAATGTATTATCTATACCGATGGTTCGGCACAACCGGCCACGGGTTCCAAGCATGCTTATTCCGCAGCATGTGCTATTGTTGCAGGTACCATGGTGAACGGTGAGTTCAAATCGACTGTAGTGCACACTCAGGCACTAGGAGACAGTACTGCACAATTGGCCGAGCTGCGCGCTTTGGTGCTCGCGCTTGAGTTCGCAAATTCAGATGTGACAACTCTCATTGTATGCGATTCTTACTACTGTGTTCAGTCTTTCAATGACAATCTCTTCTTTTGGTCGCAAAACGACTATAGAGATGCAAAAGGCAGCACAATTAAGCATAAAATGCTTTGGGTTCGAGTGGCAGATCTGAAACAACGTCTGCCTCTCACACAGGTGATTCACACTCTTGGCCACCAGCGTGTGGGCGCACACGCTGTCGGTAACGGTTTGGCAGATGAAGCTGCCAAATCAGCAGTAGCCACGTGTTCAGTAGCAGCAGTTACAAGATCCATGACTAAAATAGATAATGATATTTTGGCAGCTATTGCTGCGACAAAGGAAGGTGCTAATTACCCCAGGGGTTTCCCTTCCAAATACTCTTATCAATTAGGTCCCGAACAGGCTCCTTACGTAAAAATTCCGGACGTTGGTGATCGGCTGATTCCCAACGCGGACCGCAGACTTTCCTTGATAACTGCCGCACACGAAGGCATGGCTTCGGCTCATGCTGGCGTGTCTGCGACGGTTTCCATCTTGCAGCAGCGTTACTGGTGGCGTGGTTTATATAAACAAACCCGTACTTATGTGCTTTCTTGTGACGTTTGTCAGCAAATTAAGCCTTCCACGGTTACACGGCCAACACAGACACCGCTCTGCATTTCTAACAGACCTTTTGGGTGTGTTTACCTGGATCACTGCGGTCCATTTTCTTCTGACACTGCATATTAAGTACATCTTGGTTGCAGTGGATTCGTGCACACGTTTCATCTGGGCTTGGCCACAACGGAGTGCTGACGCTCGAAATGTCATAAGGGATTTGCGTGTCTTTGTGGGAAGTTTTGCCTGTGGCACCTTCCATTCTGCCAAGGTCCGGCGTTCGCCTCTAAGGCGTACAAGGACGCAATGGGGTCACTGGGGGTGCGGGTGAAATTTTCGTCTCCATATCGGCCTGAGGGCAATTCGATTGTTGAACGAATGAACCGTGACTTAAAGCAATCCTTGACAGCTAGAGTCTTAGGTACTGGCAGGAACTGGCTGGCCCACTTGTATACCGTACAACGTGCACTTAATAATCTCCCTAGAAGACCTCTGGGTGGGCGGACCCCATACGAAATGCTCTTTGGCATACGAATGTTTGTGCCCGACCTTGATGGTCTAGACATGGCGGCGCAATCCGCAATCTTTGATGTAGATAACCATTCTACTATGTTACAGGACTTACAAGAAGCCCGAGACAAACTTGCAAACGAACATTTACCTTCAGCCACAGACGCTGCGCTGCAGATTCCGGTTGCCGGCTGGCTTCCAAAGGTTGGAGACCTGGTCCAAGAAAAGGTGGAGAACAAAAAATAATTTGGCCCCTCTTATCGTACACCGGTTCCAGTCCTTGGCTTGAAGGGTACTCGTACAGTCATCTTGCCACCGCTTCCTGGTTGCAAAGAGAACAGATACATCTCAGTGGAAAATGTCAAGCTACAACATCTGGCCGATCCTGAATAGTGTAACACCAGCGGTCTCTTGTCCAGTCATTTCCCGGACAAATGTTTGTGGTCCTCCAGCCCGAACGGTCACTGATGTTGCTATCGAGATGGTAGATTTGCCTGATCGCTTACTCGACTGCCCGGATTCCCCCTGCAACGAGGAGACTGAGTATACCTACCCCGACACCGAGTCGGTGGCTCATCTACCAACAACGCCACTGAGCCCAACACGTTATTCCTTTGACCCGGATTCCACCTCAGCACTTATCCCGTCCAGATTCAGTATTTTTGTATCCTGGTTCAGAGACAATTTTTTGATCCCTCCATGGACATACATCTGGTTGGTACTATTTCTGATTTTTCTGTTCATGTCCATTGGCTTTGTCACAGTTTTTTTTCTACTCATCAATGGTCACTATTTACCAGAACGCTCTGCAGTGAACTGTGTCGCTGGAACTTTGGCTCCGCATTCTTCATCTCACATCATGAAGCGTGACATTTCAGCTTTCCCAGTCGCCGATGGCATCGTATGGGATGCGGTAAATTTCCAAATCCATGGACCTACCGAGATTATTAATGTACCCAATGTCCTCCGTGTTTCAATGGGTGATGTTGTTAAAAGTAATATTCATTCTGACGATTGGGATGTGCATGCAGTTCAATCGTTATTTACTGATTTGAAATATTATGCTGCTTTTAATGCTGAAGATTTGTACATGAATTCTGCAAGTTATGCCGATTTATATTGTTACCAGCATTGGGGCAACCACTTTCTCCATAAACCAAGTACCCTTCGGGGTCCTTTTAATTACACCCAATGGGAGCATTGTCCGACCCCTTTGCCAGGTAGCTCCCAGACTCTTAGAAATAAGTTTACTTATTTTACAGACTTTGATAGATCGAACCCAGGGTCCTATTATTTTAAATTAAACACTTCGTCCACTCAGAAAATCATGTTGACCCACACCAAATTGCTATATTCGGGTTCCTTTTTGAACGCCTTAGCTGTGGGTGGTTATGAGTACTGGAAGGACACTATTGACTTGAAATCTATTTGGGGCTCCAAACCATGGCAGGTGCAAGGCACTGAAGCCTTGCACCGTGCTTGCCTCATTCCGGCCCAAATTTTATTTTTAAATCGTACCATCTATCAAACAACGTGTTGGGGCTTGGCTACTTCCAAACAATTGAATGCACCTTCCATTCCTGTATTGTATTCCACTCCCAACGAAAGCTTGCATTGTAATGTTTCCCTTACAGCTGTGCAAGCTTTGCTTCAGAACAATTCGTTTAATATCTCCACGTTTGTTCAGTCACCCTGGTTGGCTTGGCCGACGGCAGCAGATGCCTGCCAACTGCGTTTTCATGACTCAGCTCCTGGGTACAAACAGGATAGGCAAGACCCGAGGTTTTCTGACTCTCGTACAGTTACAACATATTCTGTTGGTAAATTATGTAAACAGTGGTTGCAGCACTCTTCATTAGATTCTGTGAAACAGCATTTATCCCTGCTATCAGGCAGCATTGATCTGTCCGATTTTGTTCTGGGGTCTCGTGGCCCTCGACCTAAGAGGTTCGTTTATGAGACTTGTAATGAACTCTGGAGGCTTTCGCGGATTGAGGCTGCTTCCCGTCTGCGGGAAATGGATCAAGCAAGTTTGGAAGGGGTGCTTGCTGTTGTTGACAATGGTATTAATGCCCTGTCTTCCCGCATTTGCGCATTGGAGGATATTGTTTCCTCTGTTGTTGATGTTGTGCGGGATGATGTTTCTGTGTTGTATCATGGTCGGGGTCGGTTGCGTTCAGTGATGCAGTTTGCATGGACTTTGCAAACACTTAAAATGGGTAAAGTTCCTTGGCACTTTTTGAACACCTCTGCCTTGTTCCTGCCTTTTAATTTAACTGAAAAACAGCAATTCATGTCCATGAAAGATGCAACATACACTCTATTACATATCGAAAAAATAGAACCCTTTTGGAGTTGGATTCTGCCGTGTGGCTAGTTCACAGGGTTATCTCCTTGCCTTTTTCTTTATTTGAATTTGGTTCGTGCATGAAACGTTGTCCTGTGGGCCGTTTTCAGCCCTTGGGCAGTGCCTTCCTGCATGAACTTTGGTCCCTGCCTTTCATGTATAAATGCCTTAGGGACGGTAAGGAAGTTTTTCTCACAGGGGAGTCATGCGATTCTACTGTGGGTCATTCCCTTATTTGCAAAGACATTGAATTGCACGGAGCTTGTGGTGTTTCGGCTCCAAATCTTGCTTGTGTTTTGAAGGGCATTCCTGCTCCTGCTATCTCTCCTACTTTCACTGTGCTTGCAAACGGCAGCTATCTCCTTCTGAATAATCAGGACTGCTGTGGCATGCTAGCCGGCATACCCTGTGTTGTGGCAGTTTCGCACAGGGTTGTCTGCTGCGGAAATGTGCTTTTTCCTCCCCCGCACATCATAGATGGTTCCATTTGGCCTTCCATTCCGACTTTGAGGGCAGATTTCAATAGGTTGAGCAGAATAGAGGCGCTATTATTGAACCAGGAGGTTATGCTCAACATCTGCATGGGAGACATTCATCCTCCAGGTGGCTGGTACCCACAGTGAAGTGCGGGCCCTTTTGAACACAAGCCTCCCACAGCATTTCGGTGAACTGGTTCACCGTGTTTTCGATGCTTCACGCACCGAAGGTCTTGTGCACTTTTTTGGAGTTGTGGGCTCGGGCCTTGTTGCCTCCTTTCGGACTATCTTTGGTGTAGTACCGGCTTTTGTTCATTCCGTTTTTTCCGGCGTCTTTGCTGGCTTTCCGTTGATGCTTGCCTTGGCGGCTGATATATTGCTTTTGGTCTGTTTGCTCCACGATGGCTGCACTTCCTGGGGGCCTCCTCGACCAAGGTCGACTCCGGATGCTCCGTGAACGCATCCTCGCTTGCTTCGGCATCCTGCCTTTGGCGACACTCGGTGTGTCCTATGGACTTTCTTTTCGCTTTGCGTATTTCACTTGCGTGCAACCTGTGATGTCTTGCATCCGATGTCCTTTCTCATGGTCCTTGGATTGTTGCCTATCCAATACGTCTCTATCTGACCCGGATTTTGTCCAGTTGGTGGGTCCCTTGGAGGCCCATGGACGGGACTGTTCCGGGGATGGCTTCATAGCGCGTGCGGCTGCGCTTGGGATTTTGGCACAATGGGATATCTGGGCGGCTGCTCAGAATCTCCTACAACGGGGTTATATTGAGTATCACGCAAGTTGTCCCGCATGGCTGATCACTGCTCCCTCTTGCGAGGACCATGAATGCAGTTTTGATTTGTTGACCTGGATGGCCTCTCTTTTTTCTGACGATTCCAACGATGTCCTCTTGGAAGGTGTGGCGTTTTTCTTCACTTACACTCTACTGGACTAGGGGGCCTCCGCGTTCAGCGTCCTGCCCCACTGGATTTTTTTTTTTCTTCAACATTTTTATTTTTTCTTCTTTCCCGTTCACTGTCCTTCACGGGGGACTGTTCCTCAACTGACGTTTCCGTTCTGCTCCATCAACTGAACTCTGTCTTGGTCCTCTGTCTTCGCCGATGGACTGACCAGGGGAGGGTGTCGTGTGGTTTGTGGCCTCATGGTCTGCCTTGCTGGGTTGGCTTGGGCCTGGCTGCCATGATGCTTTTTTGCGCACGTTGCTTTGTGACTTTGTTTTTCCAGCCTCTGCTTCTGCCCGGCTATATTAGGACTGTCTGCCTTTCTGCCTTTCACCTTTTCTCCTGTTCCCTGTGGGTTACGTCTGCACAACATGTACAAGGTCGAAAAACAACGTCCCTTGTTCTTGCTGATCTGGCCAGTCCCTCCACTTAGACATAACACTAAGTACAGCTGCACTGGAGAAATTTGTGTGCTTTTGATATTGTGATTTCACTGTTGGAGGCACTTGGAGAGAGGCCTTTCCAGGGAGAAGAGCTGTGCTTGTCTGGTGATGTAGGCCTTGCATCTGGATATTGAGGTATGAGGGTCCGCCTGACAATGCCCAGAGGTCTTCTGATTTTATAATAAACTAACTAATAGCACGGGGAGGGGGGTATGGTCATTTAGCCCTATATCCACTGCTTTATGAAATGCTTTCCCCGTTTGTATTCTATGGAATTGTAACTATGCTTATTATTTTATCCTTATGCATTATGCTGATAGTACTGGCACCTGTACTGTATCTTAGAGCACGATAGTTGAAATAAACATTTTAAACTATACAGTGTCTCTTATTACGCATGTTGTGGACAGGTATGAGTGAGTTATGAAAGGGTGTCCTTGCTCCCGCGAGTCCTGAGAGAGAGAGACCGTGTTCTGGGTTGTCTAATCATTGGTAGCATCGTTGCTAATGAGACGCTAAAGCTAGTCGGATTGGGATTGTGGGTACTAAGGTGCATGGTTCGTTCACCACTATACTCCGAGGTCCTATTATCCTGTGCATAGCTCTGTGTATGTGCAGAATCCCTACAACAACTCCATCTCTCATCAAAACACCTCTGCTCCTCCCGAATAGGGGAGTTGTAGCCCACACCATGGACTTCACAGTCCGGGTGTGAGGAGGGAACCCTATAATGAAGAATGTCACCCTCAGTGAGTGAGGGTTCTTGTCCTAAAAAAGGATTTGTTCTTTTGAGCAGTTCCACGGCACACACTTTTATTAATACACAGGACAGTCTTTGGCTGTGTACTAGTTGTCAGTCCGGACTTCTGTTGTAATACCAGGCGTACTTTGGTGTGAGCTGTATTGTATTTTTCCTGCACTCGCTGCTGGAATTACTAACTCCATTCAAGGCCTTTGGTGAGAGCGGCCACATGCAGATGAAGTTCGGCCCCCTTGTCTCCACTCCACTGGGGAAATGCCCGATGCCCGGTCCGGCCAGTCCGGCCCTGCTTTTCACCATGTGGATCATCTAGAACAGTTTGCACCCCATTGCCAGACTTCATACAGAAATACTTAATCTCTGTGTGTTCAGATGTTAAAGTGGAAGTGTGTTTTTGAGACATACTATAAGCGAGTTACAAACTTCTTTTGGAAAGGTATCTGCTTAATCCAACATTCATGTGCAGGCAATTTAGAGGTCATGATGCAATACAAGATAATTCCCAAGTGTAATAGAAATTTATATTGATTTATATAATCATGAATGCATATGTAGGGCAAACGAAAACAAAAATCAAAGCAGTAGTTAACAAAGCAAGCATGCCGCTCGAAATTAAATAGGTTATGTAGCTTTATGCATTTTGAAATGCAGGAAGCACGATTGATCCTGGTCTCTTAACCTGCTTTCAATATTAATGTTGCTATGAGTGCAGGTTGCTTTTATATTGAGTTCCACGGCTTGATTTGGTGATCTACTGTAATCAGTTCGGCAGGGTGCAGGAAATGACACTAGATGCCTCTTATTATGATACTCAATGTGTACTTGTTTTTATGGTGTTGTGATGCAACTCAATCGAATACACAATTCTACAAGTAACCATCCCAATGTCAACAGCACATCATAGGTCTCGCACGTTAGGGTTTGCACATAAGGGACTCTGTTCTACCAGTGGTGTATATATTGTCTTGCGGGAGCAGAACAAGGTTGTTAGTCAGTCCTCCATTGGCATTCATCACTATATGGCTTCATTTGGGAAAATCTTCTTTCTCTCTGGGAAGAGCAATGAAAGCGTTCAGCATATGTTACATCCTCCTCCTTCCCCCACGTCACTCTGTATTGATCTATCATCCATCTTTTTTTTAACATGTCTTTGAGGAAGTCCTGCATATTGAATCCCGCTCTTTTGTGGAATTAGTTGAGTCTCATGTAGGAAGAGAACCTTGTCCACAAATGCACCATAAAGCCTTGTGTCTCCCTGTGAAATCAGTGGAGCACCAAGGTACTCCTCTCCTAAACTAGATATGCGTCATATCCCTTTATCAGCCTCAGCCTTGGCATTGGCATGGTGGTCTGGCAGGTAATGGATGCCCTTCTGCAGGGTTTATCGATAACAGTTGCAGATATTTCCAGCGTTAGAGTTTTTGGTACCTATTTTAGCTTCCGTGTTCTCCAGTGCAAATTTGTACTATGTCCACAGGCCTGGGAGGAGCACTTTTGCTGCAGTAGGTATAAGTTTTGAACTGGATGCCTAGAACTTCTCTAAATGGCCCTGTCCGGGTGCCCCAGGCATACATAGAGAGTGACATGCAACAATTGCAAAGCTTACCTCAGAGGATATGAAATGAATGTCAAGGGGAAGGGTCTAGGGAATAAATATACAACCAAAAACGTTGGGTAGCTTTCAAAATCATGCCAGGTATACAAACATAATTACTTCATCTTTTCAACCTTTAGTGCACTCTGGTACTTCAATTGTGCCTATGGCTTAAAAACAACTCATACTATTGCAGAGGTATATACGGGATAACATAGCCCAAACGGTACATAATCAACATACTGGTTTATGAAGACCCATAAGGACTTATGCGGACTGTCTTCATAAGATTATGAATTGTAATATTCTGACTGTATATAATTGAATCTTCATTATTGCTTTAAATGCGCAAACATTCTGTACACCCCATTCTCAATTTTTAGTGGCCTTTTTTATCTGCCTTTCATCAAACGTATGGTGTCAGAGTTCCCTGCAAACACTAATATTCTGCATCCGCTCCTTTCCACAAATGCTGAAAAATTTGCTTTTTCGAATCCCTAGGACCATGCTTCCGCCCCTCCCCAAATGCCTGATGTCCTGCTTCTGTTGCTTTCTCCTCTTGCCTAGAGGCCAGATGCATATTTCACTGTCGTCAAATCTCTGGTGGGCTGCTGCACCCTAAAACCGGATGTCGTGTCCTACTCAACTCATTTCCCCATATCCACTTGTCAGACTTCAACCAATTTCAGTCAAATGTGTGGTGTTATGATTCTACTCAATCCTCGATGGCTTATTTACTCTGTGTACCCAAATGAAACACATTTGCTTTTCCATAAAAAGGAGTTTCCAATCCCTTCCCAAATACTGCTGTCATGAACCTCTCCTTCCACATGCCTGTTGTCTACCTCCCAGTCCTAAATCCCAATATAAGCTTAATTCTAAAATACATGGATTTTGGTCTTCTTCAGTGGTCTGTACATTGCTAAGAGACAGAGCTTACAAATGAGGCACCTTTCTTTAGTAAGCGCTGGTGTGCGAAGAATGCAGACATTCATGAAAGCTCTATGTAATTTTCTTGATCCAGTATTATTTAGGATTCTTACGTCTTAGGGCCCGATATAGAGTTTGGAAGACAAGGTACTCTATCGCATTAGTGATGGAGTACTCTGTCTGCAAAACCCTTGGTCCTCCTGCCTCATTTAGAGAGGGTGGACCTTATGTTTTCCATCGAAGGAGCCCCCTTTGGCAACGGAAAACTTCCCCTGCCAGTATGGCTGGGTAGGAACTGCCGAAGGAAGGACATTACATCGTCTGCCCTATTTAGGGAGGTGGGGAGGTCTAATGTCTTTTTTTCTTTCTGTCTGTCACTGCCAGAGAGGGACAGAAAGAAATAATGACCCTCACACCCTGGGAGGAATCTCCTATGGTGTGGGGGTAATTCGTTTTTTTTGTTTTTCTAAAGCAAACTCCGCTCTTGGAGTTTGTTTAAGAAACACAAAAACTTTGGAAAACCGACGGTAGCCGTCCACCAAACATTTTGTAGATTGAAAGGAACCACCATGACAGTGGTTCCTTTCAATGTACAGAGATGACCACTGGGCTGGCGGTCATCTCTAAATTTAATAGTAGTCGAGCAGGGTGGTGGACACGATGTCATCATCTACCTTGATTGATGGATGGAATACTGTTCATCAAACTGTAAATAAGCCCCTTAATTCACTAGGTCAGTAACATAGTATATCATTTCATATTGTCACAAACTAGTGAAGTTGGGTATTAGTCATTCTGCATTGTCAGATTATACAGGTCTGTCAAGTTTCAAAGGCTAAGTATAGATTTTTCAATGGCGAAGCTTTTTAAAATGGATAAGCAATCAAGGACTGCATGTGGAAGAGAGGGTGCAGATCATCAGAGCAAGAGTCATGGATGTCCGCAGTAGTAAGAGTAGACAGAGGGAACAAAGGTTATTGTGCAACTACCTAAGTGGGGATGAAGACAATTTGAATCTTCTTTTCATAGGTTTGTTCTTTTTTATGCAGCAGAATTTTCGGAAACGTTTTTAATACTTAAATGGGCCATCCACTGAGTGATGTTACAAGACTTCATCAAACAAAGCAGCATAAGAGAATGCTTATTTTTGGAGATTGTGAGTGATATATGTCTGAGAATAGAAAACAGTTTTTTTTCTCTACACGTATCAAAGAATAAGTGAGCATTATTAAAGCAAATGTTGTAAGGCATCACTTTTGTAATGCGTTTGCAATGTTTGAAATGTTTTTAAAGACTGCAAATGTATTCTTTTTTTTATTTTAAGCTTTTGTTATGCCGCACGCAACAAATACGTTACTGGAAGTGCAGAAATGTGTGAGAAAGGCACTACAAATGTTTATGTATACCAAAAATGCTACGATTCTGCGAGAGTTCAGCTCATGCTATGAACCACTACCCTGTCACTTTTCTGGGAACACTAACTAGGTGTCTCTTAGAATTATGGGAAAACATGCATACTTGGTGGAACTATTGCATTTTTAGATTTCGATCCTTCCTATTAATATTTTGTAATCCTACAACAAAAGGGCATTCACAGCAGACAACATCTCTTAAATAAGACTCCTACCCATCCTCATCATATCCCAGTTCACAGCCTCATCTCCTAGTTTAACTAATCCTCAGTGCACTGTTCCCCAAGTAGGGCACTTAAAACCTTTATTGTCACATTTTAAAAATGTTAACACTGGCGTCCATAATTTGTTATATTTGTGTGACAGATTTTTAGATCATATGCTAACTTCTTGTGGCCTAAGTAAGTCCATAATCTCTGTATTCATCGGTCATGCATCTGGCTCCTGTCTATTTCTCCGCCCTTTATTTGGGTTATGCTTCATATGACCTCCTTTCAGAATTGTATAAGTCTCGGGTAGGACCATAACATGTGGATTATCTTTCTGGTTTTACCACTTTGTCTCCAACATTCCCTAGATTTGGTCTTAACTGTTTTATGTAATTGCTCAGATGTGTAATGTCATCTATAGAGGATTTTGTATAACATTTCCTTCCCCTGGAATGCTGAGCATACATGTTCCCTCTAGTGTAGCTTTTGTCCCGTTGTTGATCTAGTGTAATGTCCAAGTCTTTCTCCCACTCCCATTTATGAATTTTAACTGGGGTTGCCTTGAGTTGAGAATCGCATATACTTTGGAAACTAAATAAATAAACGTGAAACTCGAAGGAGGCAAGATGGCGTCCGGCTAACATCACCGCTGTGATGCTCCGCTGAGCATCCCCCGAAAAATCTGTCTAAACTTGCTTCTGAAGAAACCTTTGTGACAACGCTGAACTTTTATAATCTCTAAACAAAACCCGACCAGGGAATGCAGCAGGAAACACAGAAAAAACGTTTTCTCTTCTCTCTTGCCTGTTTGCTGTGGGTCGAATGCATGCATCTCCCTTGCCTCGAGGACGTCCGCTGGGCTCTGACCTCCCGGATTCACTCTGGCCTGCGTGAGTTTCAAGCGGAACGGCGGAATCGCAGGAGCACGGCTAGGTGCTGGGGTGCGCTCCCTCTCCAGAGGAGAAACTGTCAGCTTCAACAACTGCGCTGTGGCCGATACGGAGATTCTTCGAGAGCCGGTGCAACCGCTGTACAGTTTTACATCAGTACCCAGGAGAAACAAGTAAGAATGACTGGCAAAGGGGCACGTATAGCGAAAGGCAAAAATGCCATGATATCCTCGCAGGTCAGCGCAACTTTGGCAGCGACACAGCAGAAAAAACTGGATAGCCTGGCGATGAAAGGCAAAAGTGGGGGAGAGAAAGGAGAAAAGAGGGAGTGTGCTGATAAGAGCCCCGGGGAAATTGACATACCAAACACCGCAACTACAAAAAAAGCCACCGCTCGATTAAATAAAGAAATTGACTATTCTCAGCCATTGATCACCAGTAGCTTTGGTGCAGCGAGCGGGGGGGGGAGCCGCTTCCATGCAGTCAGCTGGATCCCCTGGCGTAACGATAGAGGCACCTGTACAGATAGAAGGAGAATTAGTAGGTCACTCCTCACCGGCTGTATTGAGCGATTTGCAGCTCCCAGATACCCCCTTCCCCGCAGTCCAAGGCAAAAAAATAGTTGGCTTGGTACTTTCTGCTCAGCTAGAAAGCGCCTCCGTGGACAACATTGACAGTCACAACAACAATAGCACCATCCCAAGGGGCAGGTCAAATATTCCGGAGGAATGTTCAAATGCGGTACTATCATCACAAGCCACTTGTAGCACAGGGCAAGATCACATGCTGAAAACGCCTGACAATCAGGACCAATTCTACTCTCTTACAGAGGATTCCGAGATGTCAGACATTAGTATTTCTTTGTCAAGCGGGGAGGAGGAGGGCAAGTGGTATAGCAGCTCTAATACTGACCTGCAGAAACATAAACATGTCTCTAAAAAACTACAAAAGAAAAAAAGCAGGGACCGCCATAAAAAGAATTATGACCTATCGGACAAAGAGGACGCCTCAGATTTGAAGTGGGATTACAATGACACATCGCTCACGATTTGTTCTAACACCATGACTGCCTCTGGGGGTAATCAAACAATTATTGGCACTGGTACTGGTGGGGATCAAATGGGGACACTCGGTGATCAAAGAAGTGAACCAGCTTTAACAGACATTTTGCAGTCTATCAAAAGCTTTCAGGCAGAAGTCAAAGCTGATAGTCGCAGATCCTGCCTGGCAGCAAAGAAGCTGCAAGGGGCAGTCAGGAAAGTGGGAAAAACCTGCGCCGAAATTGTAGATCGAATGGCTTCAGTGGAAGAAAGAACACAACAACTAGAGAAGGATGTTAGCTCGCTCAAAACTAAGACTGATGAGCATGAGGGGGCGGTTAAGGACCTCATGTGGAAGCTGGAGGAACAGGAAAATCGGCAGAGACGTAACAACCTCCGCTTCCTAGGGATTCCAGAAGGTGTCGAAAAAGATGATCCCAGGAAATTTATGATCACGCTTCTTAAAGGCTCATTCCGTGAGCTACAATCCTGGGATTGGGACAAGGAAATTCAAAGAGCCCATAGGTTTCCTCTGTCTCCCGGGAAACGCAATTCGGCATCCCAACAACATCCTCGCGCTATGCTTTTGTTTTTTGGTAATTTCCTGCTCCGGCAAGCTCTCTATGATTTGGCTAGACCCACAAGCAAGCGGTCGTTTGATGGAATAACTTTTTTTACCAGGCCGGATTTTGCACACGCTACAGTTGAGCGCAGGTGGAGACTGAGGCAGCTCTTTGATCCCTTTCAGAAGCTTGGGGCAACGGTGTACCTTCAAAATCCTGCCAGGCTAAAAATTGTTCACCAAGGGACTACTCGTAGCTTTATTTCCGAAGTACAGGCTAAAAAGTATCTAGAGGAAATTTCGGGACATAAGTAACATATGTAACTCTGCAATTGAAATGCCCTGGCTCGACAACTTGTGTTAGAATGTGGTATGGAATGTAGGAAGTAGAGGCTATAACTTAAGTGAGGGGGCCGTAGGGTGTTTTTTCCTTCTTGTCTGCTCGTTTTTGTTATCGCCTCCATTAATTAATTTTTCTTTTCCTTTTCCCCTGGTGAATTGCTTGGCATGAGGCCCTGTGTCTGTGTTTGGGTGTCGGTTTTTTGGTGTTTTTGTTAGAAGGTTATTCCATATTGGGGGAGCCTCAGCGGGCACATAGGGTCCTGCCTGACGGATGTCACACCCCTGGCCCGGCGCTGGCCAGGGAACCTTCAAAAGTGGTGGTGGGTGGCGGGGTGGGAGAGGGTGGGTATGGTGGGAAGGGTGGAAGGTCAGACAGGTTGTTATTTTGAGTAAGAGTAAGGATAAACTCAACAGGGTAAACTGGTATGTTGGAAATATCAGGTTATGGTGTAGCAAAGGGGCTATGCAAAATCTAGAGCAAACACTTGGATCACTTGAACTAGCGAGATGGGGGTGCTAAAAGTGCTATCCTTAAATATTTGTGGCTTAAACAACATTAAAAAGAGGCAAATTGTTGCGATAGGATTACAAACCATGGGCACGAATGTTGTCTGTTTACAGGAAACTCACATAGAGGGCTCACAAACACACATTCTTAAAACACTGGGGTATAAACTGGTTTGTGCAACATCACAGGGGGCTCGGGTACGGGGGGTTGCTATATTAGCCAGGGGCTCAGGGTATACTTTTAACCGCTCTAAAGCTGATAAATTTGGTCGCTGGGCAGTCACAGAGTGCCAAGATGGACAAGGGCAAAAGATAACACTTTGCGCTATATATGGAAGTAATAGTGACGACCCGTCAGTCTTTAATGAGATCTCTAATGAGCTCACGCACTGGCCTCTACCCTTACTGATCTGCGGGGATTTTAATATCAACCTCCCCAGTAACTGGTCTATGAAGGACGACTGGCATTACAATGGCCGGAAACCTAAAGTGTTTAAGGCAATGAAACATATGTGCTATACACATGGGCTTGTAGATGGATGGCAGACTTTAAATCCTAATGATCCTGGGTACACCTTTTTCTCTAACCCGCATTGTACACACGTAAGAATAGATTACATTCTGATGTCTAACTCACTTAGATCTAAGTTTCAAATTGAGAAGTTGCCCCGAATCCTTTCAGATCATAACCCTCTAATCTGTATTCTAGAAACAACACCAGGAGACATAACACCTAGATCATGGACATTTGAGAAATCCTTGCTTCTAGATGACAAATATTGCGCTCACATGAGAGAGTGGATCCCTAACTTTTTAAAGGACAACATCAGGAGTGTATCAATTGAAGTTTTATGGGACGCTCTGAAAGCAGGGATTCGAGGAGAAACGATGCAATATTCACTGAAGGCTAATAAACTGGCTAGAGAATCCATGAGGGAACTGCAGGAAAATCTTGGGCTGGCAGAAGAAGAGCTGATAAGGGTGACTAGAGGGATTCAAGGGTTAGAAGAAATAACTAGAACACAGAGCCAGGTGGCAATCGCAAAGGCCGCAATCACAAATATTTTTACTGTCAAAGCCATAAAAAAAGCCGCAGCACATAAAGAGATGCTGTATGAGGTCAATGAGCAAGTTGGCCATCAGCTGGCTATACATATGAGGCAACAGGCTTCAGTAAATGTGATACGTGAAATACAGGACCCAGTGGAAGGCCAAATATCTGACCCAGAACGTATTAGAGAGGCATTCTGGCGATTCTATAGCACTTTGTATACTGAGGAGGTGGAGGGTGACCTAGAAAATATCGAAAGATACTTAGATAGAGGAGGCTTCGACAGGTTTGACGAGGAAGATCAGTCTACCTTAGATGAAATCCCTTACATAGAAGAAATTTTAACTACAATAAAAAACTTACCGAAAGGGAAAGCAACTGGATTGGATAATATACCTTCGGAATTTTATTTAGCGTTTCTAGATCAGATCAAAGGTACTATACTTGACTTAA
The DNA here is from genome assembly GCA_963921515.1 of Calotriton arnoldi. Lineage (NCBI taxonomy): Eukaryota > Metazoa > Chordata > Amphibia > Caudata > Salamandridae > Calotriton > Calotriton arnoldi. The sequence goes on from CAWUFW010000189.1 coordinate 842,455, forward strand.
TTGTACACATTTTTAAAGGGGGGCAGCCCCCAAAGTCCTGGTCTAGGGCAAAGATAGTCCTCTTTCCTAAAAAAAAATAAACCTCCAGATCAGCTAGGCTCATACCGCCCTATCACTCTTATTAATGCAGACTCCAAAATTTACTCGAAAGTTATGGCGAATCGAATCGCCCCTATCATTCATAAAGTAATTGCTAAATATCAGCACGGTTTTGTACCAGGGAGATCGACAACTAATCACATCCAGAGAGTGATCACCTTATTTGACAGCACGGAAGTTGCAGGAGACCCTATGGCATTGGTTCTTCTTGACGCCGAGAAGGCCTTTGATAGGGTCTCCTGGCAATTTTTGTGGGCCGCTATGTCCAGGGTTGGAATTAAAAAGGGGTTTATCCAGGCAGTGCAAAAACTATATGTTAACCCCAGGGCCATGGTAATGGTGAATGGTAGCCTCACCAAAGAGTTGATAATTTCTCGAGGAACACGACAGGGGTGCCCATGCTCGCCATTGCTTTTTGCGATCTATATTGATCCCTTCATTTGCAGACTGGAGGGAAACAGAGAAATAGCACCGATTTTATCACATGAATATCCGACCAAGACCTTGGCATACGCCGATGACATAGCTGTCATGACAGCTGACCCTAACACAGCTATGTCTGTTATTGAAAGTGAGGCTAATAAATTTGGGCTAGTATCCGGATACGCACTCAATCAGGGGAAAACACAGGTCGTGCTGAACAATAAAAGTGAGATGCGCGACCCCCGAGTGGTAGATAAGGCTACATACTTAGGTATCTGCATTACATCTAACCTTGAGAAAATGGTGGACCTAAACTTGAAGCCAATGTTGGGCTCAATGCAGAAAGATCTCCGTCGCCTAGACAATCTACATCTATCTTTAATTGGTAGGGCTAAAGCCTTGAAAATGGTCTTTTTCCCTAAAATTTTATATCTATTTAGAGCAATATGTTTAGAATTTTCAGATCAATGGTTCAAATCTTTGGAGCGCACCTTTTCAAGTTTTATCTGGGCATACTCGCAACCCCGGCGAGCGTATAAACTTCTGACCCTTCCAAAGGAAAGAGGAGGATTAGCTCTCCCAAACCTTAAAGCATACTATTGGGCATCTGTGTTGCTCTATAGTAGTGAGCTATTACAGATTACTGGGATAGAGATGACACCCGGGGACGGCTCGCCATCTATCTTTCAGCAAATTTTAGGCAGCAAAAGTAGCGGATATCTCTGGCGACACTTCCATGACAGCTACCATAAAAAAGTCAAATTTAAAACACTGATTAGTGGGTTTAAGATTTGGAAGGATGTGAGAAGAATGCTGGGTATAGGGCGAATATCATTTTATACCCCCCTAAGGGATAACCCAGCTCTGCCGGAAATTTTTAAAGATAACTACATTAACAAATGGAATGCGGCAGGAATAACTCATCTAGGGGGCCTCTTCTCCCCTGCAGGGATACAATCCTTTGAAGAACTAAAAAAAAACTTTCAACTGGACTGGCGGGACTTTTTTAAATATCTTCAAATTAGAGACTTTTTATTACAAAGGGTGGGGGGAAGGGCTCTGCCTGAAAAAATAACCTTAGTGGAAACATTAATTCACATCAAAAAAAGCACTATTGGGGGAACATATTCCCTTTTAAATGCGCTGTTTCCGGATGATCTGGAGAAAACGTCACAGAAGTGGCAGGGGAAAATTGGTTCAACTATGGATGAATTTAACTATACCTACTCAATGTCTCAAACAATTCTTATGTCCACAAAACTTCAAGCACAGTTTTATAAAACATGCTTTTTCTTATACTACACTCCAGATAAAATCGCCAAATGGGGGAGTGGCAAGGGGACATGCTGCCCTAGATGTATGTTATTCAACGCTGATTGTGTACATATTTTCTCTACTTGTGATGGACTGACTTCTTTAAAACAAAACATTGAGAAATTCCTGTCCGCAGTATTGCAAAGCGATATAGCTCTGTCTAGTGATGTTATTCTACTGGGGGCCACAGATCCTAGTAATCCCAGAACTGGTCATGAACTTATTTTTATTGATATGGCAGTGTTAAGAATGTGTATAGCCTCGGCTTGGCTGGATCCTATTGCACCGTCCTTTCATCAGTGGCTAGCTAGGCTACTGGCAATCTCTAATCTGGAAGCTGCTATTTATAAACGGAAAGGCAGGAAACGGCGTAAAAGGGGGTTGAGAATCTGGTCTCCTCTAATAGAATGGTGTCAATCCCAAAGCAATATCTAGTGGTATATTATAAAGAATACTTAATTGTATGGTATGTGTAAGATTATTTACTGTTGGGGATAATGTAACATGATTATGAAATTATGGAATTATGAGATTATGAAATTATGAAATTGTATTTTTGCTTGTCTGACCTGGGTGGGTGTGGGGTGGGTTTGGGGGAGTGTTAAATTGTTGGAAAAAACCAAATAAAGATATTTTGTTTTAAAAATGAAACTAAATAAACGGTACAGGTGAGTGTCTGCAGGAATCGCTCAAAAGGTATGAGGGGTCGTGTAGCTCAGACTGGTATAGAGCCCAGTGTCGGAGTTGGAAATAGCGAAAGCACTTTGACTCTGGGATGGTGTATCTTTCTTCGATTTCCTGAAATGTTCTGAGAGTGTTTCCAGTGGAGCAATTCTAAAGTCTGAAACTTCCATGAAACTTCAAAAGTTTGAAATTTAAAGTGTACAGTGCTGAGAGAGGCTGGTTTGCCAAATAAAGGAGTTAATGGTGAGAGGAAGGTGATTATGCATGCTTTACTTGGCTAAGTGATCCCATATGTGCAGTATGGTGCAGGTGAATGGAGATGCATATAGATTACAGCCCCTGTGAGGTTTAGGGATCCAAAATACACCCATAGGCCGGTTAGCCAGGTCTTGATAAAACAGCAGTGCTTACCAGTCTCGCCCGAAACCGTTCTACCATGTAGCAAAATTGGGAGGTGTGGTAATGGTGGCAAATATGTAGTACTCCTAGTCTGCCCTGTAGTATGTTTCATGCATACCTTCCAGCTAAGGCATGGCCCTACTACTCCTGTCCAAATGAATGCATTGTGTACATCCTGTAAGCGAGATAAATCATCCTTTGTGAGTGATAGTGGAATAAATCATCCTTTGTGAGTGATAGTGGAATTGCCTGAAATAGGTAGAGGATCTTTAGATGGAGTGTCATCTTAAGAGCCGCTATCATTCTGATCCATGAAAGTGATTAGTTGCCCGAGGATGAAAGAGTGGCTTTTGCATCCTTCAGAAGAGTCTTGAAGTTTCACCTCATGCATAGCTGCAAGTTTAATGTTGATTACATAAGTATTGGATATGGTCCACTGACCCTTTAAAGGGGGTCAAGGATTATAGATATGGGACAAATGTCTGGCTCCCACCAGGATCAAACTCTCTAATTTAGTGAGGTTGATTTGAAGATCCACCAGATTGCAGTGTTCCTCCAGCAATGGGATCAAGGCCCTCTAGTGTTGCTCAGGCTCAGTCAGCGTCAAAAGAATACCCTCTGGATTCGACAACAGTTTGTAGGTATCTTGGCGAAATGAGATGCCCTTGATCTGTATTTTTTCTTATTCTTTAAAGGAGGCGTTCAAGTTAGAGAGCAAATAAGAAAAGGTGACAGGGGCCATCCTTGTCATGTTCTTTATGATATACTGATCTGCTTTGATAGCCTAACATTAATTCGTAATCAGGCCCAGGATGCTTCGTAGGTGGCGTCTGTCCAGTCAGTTAAGTGGTCCCCCAACCCAAACCTCCTCAGCACATCTCTCCTCAAACCACATACCACCCTGTCAAGTGACAGGAATAGTGAAACCTTGATCTGCTTTCTCACGATGGCAGATAAAGTGCCTTCTTAATATTGTCGCTAATTGATTGGATCTGAATGAAAGCTGTCTTCTAACCGTGAACCAGGAGGTATATCACCCAGGACAAGCAGTTTGCTAATATTTGGGCTTTGCTATGAAATTGCTTCTGCCATAATGTGTGGGATCCTTCACCCCTTGGGGGGAAATTTGCTTATAGAAATCAGGGGTTAGAGTGTCTGGTCCAAGTGCCCAATGTCACAATCTTTATCACCCCTAAGAGTCCCTCTTCGGCTAACAGAACATTCAGGCACTCCGCTGTGTAAAGGGGCCTGTGAAGGGTGTTAGACTTCAGGTAACCATATTGTGCAGTAGGGTTAGTTCTGGTGGGTGTGCATATCATCTGATAATACGTTTGGATTTTTCCAGTTTCATTTATGATCTCACCTAGGTGCCTGCAGGCTTGATTGACAAGAAGTGTATTCGCTGTGGTGCCCACTTTATTGCTCCCTTCATGAAATCGGACGCTTTTTGTAGATAATATATAGTTTGCTCTATTATTTTCCAGGTTGCGCAGTTGACCTCTCACTGGTCAGTTTCCTCCAGATTTTCTTTGAGAGGTTATACTTGGGATGTCTCCTAGTTCAGGCTAGAGCTAATACATTAACAGGGTTATTATTGCAAGAAATTAAGCTCCATTCTACTCAGTACACAAATAGCTGGTTAGCAAAAATAACAGCTTCAATAAAACATCTGGAAGCAGAACAGCTTTGGAACACTAAGCTGCTGCACCAGCTGTTTAAGCATGTCCTCAAAAAACAACTAAGAAGGATCTCCTGGTGGGAAGCTAAAGTAAAATTCAGATTGCACAAATTCACATGAATGACAAATAACTTCTGTAAGGCTCCAATTGCTCAATCCTACATGCACACTATTCTGAGAAACCATTTGAAATTAAAGTGCCTATAAGTACTCTCTCCCCTTCACATTTTTTGCATAGTTTTAGTTGTCGTAACTAATGGGTGGGACGTTTTTAGGTCGAGCCTAGGCAGCTCTTGCGCTGTTTTTTAGAGACATGTATATACTTTGTAGGCTTACAGCCCGCCGATTGCTTTTCATTTGTCTCTTGGAGTGTCCTTTAAAAAGCCTTGCTTCCAAGTGGTTAATCATTCCTATTTGTCCCGCCTTTTTATGGGTTGTTCCCTCCCACGGAGCACTTCCACATTACTTGTACCCTTACACTTATCCCATTTAGGAAATGTTTTTGGGACTACTTTTTTCTTTGTTTACCAGCGCTTTTGACGAGCGCATGTGGCTTCAATGGTTCCTTTCTCCGTTTGCTATTCTTAGCACAAAAATATCATGCGGTGGCTGTGCGGGCTGAAAGCCGTGCCCCAGGGGAGGGGAATTTGCATCGGCCGACGCCCGAGACATCTAGATTTCTTGCAAGGGCAAGAAGTTTTAATGTCTGTTTTGTCTTAAGGACAAGTAGACCATGCACTATAGTAAATTGAGACACCTGACGGAAACAAAGTGCTTTATACAAGAGCCAGTCACATTACACAAGGACGCATTCATATTTTATTGCTGTAGGCACAGGGAGATTAAAAGATTTGTCCGGACTCACAGGCTGTTGAACAGACACTGAGAACCGAACCTGGTTCCCCAGCTCCAAAGTCGGCCGCTCTGGCTGTTAGGCCACATCGTCTCCAGTGAATATGAGCATGATTAAGTTCAAATTGGCAGGTTCCATACAGAAATTGCACAAGGCTGTCAGCTAAGAGGTTTTTGTCTTTCTCCACAAAGCTTTCTTGTGGCTTCGGGGCTCCTCTTCTGGCCCTTTCATTCCTTAGAGCAAGAGGGAAACATGACGCAGCTTCTGCAGTCCGAGAAGAGCCACAGCATCGGCGGGTAAAAGCCTGGCGGACCCTGCTCTCTCCCGGGCTCTTTGTTCACCCTTTGGATGTGCTGCCCTTGGGCCTCTCAGATACAGCCCCCAGGTCGCTCCCCACTCACTCGCATTTGAGGCCTGCAGTGAAGTAATTCACAGGCCACTCTCTTCGCACATTGTTTTCCCTCTGCACTTATCTGGTGCTTGTGCTCCCCACTGGCCTCAGCTGCAGCCCCTGCTCCCCACCCTGGGCATCTCATGTTTCAACCAGGGTCTACATTAAAGCTCCTTCCTTTCCCTACAGCTCTCATGCAGCCTCCTTGCCCATCGGCCGTTACTTCCCTTTCCATGAGCCTCTTACGTCTTACCCGGTGCCTGCACTATGCTTTTTTCTCTCCTCGTGGCTTATCTGGTCCTGCCTCTTGCCAGTGCCTTCTACCCAGAAAAATAGGTGTTCTCCACTTGTCCCTTCAACATCCGGGAATGAGAGGCCGAAAGAAGAAATTAGAAGGTGCAAAACATAGTTTGCCTTTGCAGGCAGGTTTGCAAGTAATATATTTACCACAAACTAAAAGCCCTGAGCTTTAATTTCAATTAAATAATGTTACCAACATCTTGCTCTTAAAATTGTCAGGGACTTAACATGCTTTTCTGTGCAGCAGTAATCATGACTTTAGGGAAGCACTCGGGTGCTAGACTAAGGGTGATCTCTTCTATAGCCAGGACGAAAGGCATCCATTTACAATGTCTGCTGCAGGATAGGTGACCTCAGGCCCTCACAGGGACTAAAGCTCTAGTCTCACTGAAGACAGGCATGCCCACAGGCATCCCAATAACACATATTTTATCTAATTTATAGCAAGCAAGTCTCTGAAAGCTCTTTTTGACCTCGCTGCCCCTGCAAACACTATTAAAGTCCTGGTCAAACCACTTGCTCCTATGCTGTTTAGAAAGATATAGTTGTTTTAGGTAGCGCTTAGTACAAGGGGTTAACCTTTATCTAAGCACAACCAATCCTGGAAGATTAGGAAATGAGGACCATGAAAACTTAACACTTGCCCAGGATCACACAATGTGGTTAAGTGGTTGTGATTAGAGGTTAGAGGCTCCGCGCCATTGTATGGCAGCTGATAATTATGCCACATTTCAATAAGAGCCTGGTGCATTGTGTGCCTACATGAGGCAGAAATGTACTTCAAATGTACTGGGAGGGGTAAATAGTTATAGCAGCATGTATGGCAGGACAGTGTGTTTATGCAGTGCACAGAAAAGCGCTTCTTAAAAATAGATAGGAAAGTAAACTCGGTTGAGAAGGTAAGTGTGTCCAAAGAAATCTGACTCTAGTGCCCCAGATTCTCTTTCTCATCTACATCTTGCAATGGAGCTGAACATGAAATGCCACCACAGATCCAAGGCTTTTAGTCCCAGGCACTCAGGAAGGTTTTTTTTTTTCTGCTGGAAAGTAATCACATGCAAAACAAGTAAATACACTACATGGAACATTTCCAGTTAGAAGCTGCTTAAAGCAGAAACAGCTAACTTTTCAAACCTCTCAGGAGAGGCAGTAGAAGCAACTGAATGTGTACTTATGCTGTGTGTCAGCCAGCATAAATGACAAAAGTACCAACTATAGAACCTCCTCTACTTGCTACGTAACACCCCAACCACCACAAGCTATGTCTACCACCCTTTCCTTCTCCTGTTTGCAGTCTCAAAACTCTGTCATTTTTCTAATTCCCTGTTCAACTCATCTCTTTTCCCTTGCTGTGTCTAAAGTCTCTGCCATTGGTCCAGTTTCCCATTGTGACCCAGTCTTGCCCCCATGCTGTATTTCTTACCGCATCAAAGTTCCCTTTCTTTTCTTGCTTTTTATCTAAATCCTTATACATCTCTAGCCAACTTTTGCTCCCTTCCTTTGCTCTCAAATAACCAGGGTAAAACCACTATCCCTCCATTTCCCTGCCCTACTGCCCTCCTTACTCTTTCTGCCCTCTACCATCCATCTAGTTCGCTGTGTTACTCATCTCCCTTTTCTGTTAAACCCCAACCCATCTCTCTTCTTTAAAAATCAGCATAACCCTAGCTTTGTTGTATTCCATCCCCTGAAGCCATAAGTGGTTCCTTCTTTAACACCTCTCCCATTTTTAGCTGTGAACTAACTGGCCATCAGTGGTTCCCACTGTAACTACTGCCTAAGGGCATCCCTGCTTTCCTCTGCAACTCCTCCTGCTCACCCCGTTACATCACTGCCACCCTGTGTAACTCCTCCCTCAGGACATCACTGCTTCCCTCTGTAATTCACCCTGCACCCCCCCCCCGATACATCACTGGCTCTCCATGTATCCTCTTAGTCATTACTGACTCCCATTGTAACACCTTTTCCATCTCTAGAGCCCAAGTAATGTTAATGTGAATGTTTGTAAGTATTGTCACCTCTGTCATACATGTGATGGCAGGGGTTTCCCATGTTCTGGTGTCAGGGCATGCCTAGAACATGTTACACCTGGAGGACACTGACAGGTGCTTTCTTTTAAACTTATTGTGTACAGTGCACATATGCACCACTTGCCTCTGTAGTCCCTATTGACATGTTCTCTGGCTGCTGTCCTGAGGGAGACACCTACAGATTTGTGAAGTATTAATCTAATACTGGGCACATTATCCATTTTTGGAGGCTGAATACTGGTGCAGCCACCTCCATATTAACCTCATGACCAAGGTGACTGTCACGTCTACTGTAAGTTCATTATTTTCATCCTATTTTTCCATTCCTCTTTCTTCTTTTGCAAATGTCCTTAAATCTCCACTCTTCCCATCTCTCTCTGACTTTTTATGTTGTCTTTTTAACACCCACCTATCTTTAAGTTGCCATTGATTTTTTTACCCTATTCCATAACCGCTCCTTCCTTTCTGTCTATCTGCAGACTTGTGAGATGTCTTTCTGGGACAAAATGATGGTTGAGCACATCTGGTAGCACAAAGTAAAAACTATTCATAAGTTGTTGTTTCTGGTCAAAATCCTCTGTGTCTGCACCCAAGACCCTTTAAAATGCCCCCACAATTTGCTAGAGTACTCTCAAGCCTCCATTTGAAAAGATGGGGAAAGTTTTGAAAACAAACAAGTTAATTCTTCTGGCTTTTGTCATCAGGCCGCTGAGTTCTTTTTTGCTAGATTTGTCCTGCCAGTCACCTTATTCATGTTTCTTCCTGGGTGTCTGCTTATACCACAGTGTAATTTATTTAAAAAATGCAAGTCTTTGGGGTCCCAGATCTTGAAAGTGGACCTTTCCAGATTAACAACACGTTTGAGGCCCGATAACACTGCATACATGATCTTTACTAGTAGATCAAGCCAGAACCCACTTTATCGATGGACAAATGTAACTGGCATTTCTCTGAAATGGAAATTCCAAGACTTTGCCACATGGAGGCAAAAAGTAAGCAACCTTCCACTCTCAGCCTCCACAGAGAGTGATCTGCATATTGTGGACCCAATGGAGCAATATTTTTGTAAAATATCTTTAGAACACAATATGTTTGTCAACAATACTCTGTCATACAATCATTATTTGAGGACAGACTGTCCTGACTGGAAAATTACTAAATTACTGTTTCAGCAAGTGCTAACCACTTCTGTTCCTGGCCTACTGAAAGCAGCTCTGAGTTGTCCATAAAGCCTAACACTACAGCTTTTATCATGGTTACATTTCTGTCCCAAGTCTGCTGCAGAAGCATGCCACCATCCAAAGGGAACATTAAGGTTTCAATAACTGCGGTCAATCACTGTCACAGTATACACATACCAGCTTACTTTCACAGGCACAAATTTCTGCAGCTTGTACCTTAGAGTGCTGAAACTAACAATATCCATAAGAGAAGCAATGGTACTTCCTTGGTCTCAATATCATCCACTGACAAAAGTTATTTTAGATAGGCAATTCAGAACATGAACTTTCCTTGTGCCAGTTCCATATAACTAGCAAGTGCAGGGCAGTTAGCCCCTGGCCTCTACTTAAGACCTCTTGGATTGTCAGTCTGCGATCTCTTTCAAGAGTGCCTGATACTCTAATAATACTCTTTAACATAAATTGGGTCTTGGGCTTGTTGAAGATATTACTGACCAGCCAACCAGTATCGCGATTGACTCTCATGCACACCTCAATAATACTTCTAGAACTGTCTGTGTTCCCTTTGGGAATGTTGAGATAATTTCTACAGCATAGGCCTAAATGTACCTCCGCCCCAAATTGGCTGCCGGAGTTTTCATAACATATTGTCATAGTGTCCAATTGTACAAGTGAAAAGCTCACACATTTTGATAGATGATTCTTTGATCTATGTGGGCTGAAATCTGCAGAACCATCCCCTAAAAAAGGAAGTTGTCTTCTCCCCTTCCCAGGAGAGTTAGGAAAGTTGTGGTTCACTGTGCAGGGTACTCATATATAGTCATTGTCACAGATCATATTCATATCCACCTATGACTCCTGCCTGGGTCTCAGATATTTTGTAGATACCGGTTTGGTTCTAGCTGATTTGTGCACAGGGTAAAGTGTAATTTCTGATTCCTGTATGCTTTCTCTTTGTTTATATTGTTCTCCCAAGAGGCAGCTTCACTGCTTCAAGCACTAGGATGTCTAAAATGCACTCTTTAAGACCAAACTTACACTTTTGGCGCTCAGTTTAATTGATTTAGGGAATAGGTAAGACAAGTAGATTTCTTTGCAGGACAAGTAGTGTTCTGCACAATTTTGTCCACTGGACAAGTACATTTTTTAAACAATTCCACACCCCTGCGTGCCCTCTGCTCCTCTCGGCACCTTCAGCACGCTGCAATCGCAGCCAACAGGCTCCCGTTCACTCTCCACTCTGGCCTCGCGACGCCCCACATTCCCCTTGCTAAACGCATGTGCAGTCTGCTGCCGGGGGACGTGAAACACCACTGCCCGCTTTTAATCCTAAACCGTTTTTGGGTACCAATTCAGATATGAGTTGTCAGTTTGTCCAGAGGAACCATTATTTCCTAGGACTTCATGATTTATTCACAAATGAGCCAGGTCCCTCTATTTTTCTCTCCGCCTAAAATTATGTTGGATAAAACTTTATCCAACATATCAACAGAATATTAGACTGCCATTAACCAATCCGAAGGTGTGAACACGTGACCAATTACAGAGAGGATCATCCCTCTTGCCTCCTATGACCAATCACAGGGTTCTTTTCTGGCATCCATCAAAACACGGCTCCAACGCCCTCTCCTTACCTGTGTCGGGTAGGAGGCCGCCAGTTTGTGTTGTTGTGGACATTAGGTGGCCTGACTGGCAACTTGAACCTTGGTGGTGGATGTTTGAACATTTGCCCAAATTAAATCGTTCAGCTGCACCGAGGAAGGTAGCTGCCTTCTGTGTCTGCAGGAATGGGTTATTGATGTCAGATTATCGCGAAAACTTTTTCTGTGAATGGTACATTCCAGGGCCAGTATTTGTGTTTGTGTGCGGGGTTGGCTTAATAATGTTAAAGGGGTGGGGTGCATTTCGACGACCGCGGGAGGTTGCTATTGTGCTCTCTTTTGGCTTAAATGAGGACGTTTTGAGTCTTTCTTTGAAGTATATTTCAGATTTTACCAGCAAGTGAGCATTTTATGGTGTTACATTTGAGGGCTTGCTGGTTTTCCACTAGAATGCATTTGCCCCATCTGGAATGTCTAGTCATGACCAATTTGGCTTTATTCATTTGCGGTTACTCAACAACAGTACTGCTATGGAACAGTGGACATAGCGAATAATGTTCATTTCCCTGATATTACAACAGACATTGCCTGCAGCAAGCTCAACCCCGTGCAGACTTCCATACCTTGCAAAACACTTAAGCAAGCTCAAAACCACTTTTAATTTGGTGCCAGTGGCCTATTTTCTGTCCCAGTCCAACCCTGCGTCTACAAGCCTTTACTCTGTACTAAAGTTTTTTTCTACATTGTGCACGTGCTAAGTGTACATCCCAATATAAACCAGTGATGCCCATGAATCAGTTTCTGCAACTCAGCCAAACCTGAGAGGTCCTATATAGTAAACAACAGATCATAAAACAGATCAACAAACAGTAATAAACCGACCCACACATTGACCTGTCAGACCAGCTTGTCGGGCACTGCCTGACTGCCCTGTAGGCAGGCCAACCCTGTATAGACGTACAGCACTCAGAGAACAAATTGTCTCCGGGAGTAGTACCGCAAATAGGTTTCTGTAAGGACATCTTCATTACATTTCAGTAACGCAGCATGAAAGTTGGCCACCAGATGTGGCCCTGGCCTTTATTCTTGTGACTCGCTGCACCGGTTCATCCATCTGCAACATAATCTTATGATGCTACGAGTGAGTGACAAGAATACACTGATGGAATAGTACAGGTACAGACGTGGGTGTGGTTTGTTATTAATTTTGAGCCAAGCCGGAGTATATGGGATTTGGGGGTGTTTTTGAGTGCTTATGGGGAGGTGGTGCGCATTGTTGTGGTTTCAAAGTTGAGGCACCATTAACTGGAGCCAGATTTCAGCAGCATGCCATTTGGTAATGATTAGGAAGAGATTCTAAATACATGCAGAGCACGGTGTCCCCATAGTGGGGTATGCAGCAGATATGTACTTCAGACAGACAAAGGTTGTGCTATGGACTGCATTGACTAGCAGTGTTTCCAGTCTTCCCCTTAGAGATATTTTGGGTTTTAATGAGGCGTTTTGGACCCTATTTAATGAGGGACATTGTACGTGAGAACATATTGGGCATTTTCAGGCCTCCAGTTGCAAGTATTTTAATGTCATCTGGAATTAGATAATGATCTGGTTTCCCAGGGCGTTTTATTTGAACTTATTTTTGCTTTTTTTTTCATTAGAGGCTACATTGATTCGTCTACCCTGGTATTTTAAATGCAGATAAAGGTCTCATCCATGTTTAGAAAGCGAGGATTATTTTTGAGGAGGGCCGGGAGGGAGCCATGGGAGTTACATTTCAGTCAGAAATCACGGGTCCTCATTTAAAGTGGAGACAGGATAATGCTCTGAAATTATTTTTGAGACTGCAATACAACACAGTGAAGGGTGGGCAGTTCATGAACAGATCACTATTTTGTGGTGCTTCAGAGACAGCCTGAACTCACATATAGCCAGGTTCATGCAGTGCTCAAACAATGGGGCTTTTATAAATTCAGGGAATTGTTTATAGCGGGAGGTGTGTTAAATCTATCATCTTATTGTGTTAAACATAACTTGCCCCTGACGCTGATTCTTCAGGCTGTTCAGTACTCTAGTGATGCAGTCGCACACAGAATGTTATAGTGCTGTTGACTTGCATCGAGGCACTTGTCTTTCGGTTTGTGCATAAAAAGCCTTTAAATGTGTCAAAAATGTTTCCTGAGGCAAGCATGTATTCCTGACTCAGACTGCATGATCCAGTGTGTAGTAATTGTATAACACTTCAATCTCTGGCGGCACAGCACCAAGGATAATGTGCTGCATGGCTAAACACTTATAAGGTCCAAAAGGCGAGACCTATTGGCTATGCCAGTGCTTGTTAAATTGAATGTTTACGATGCACTAGTCTGCATTGACTTTGTTGAAGTCTTTTTTAGCGAATTTGCACACATTGGCTAGCTAGTACTGATTGGCCTGATGATAAGAGAAGATTATCTAACCTTCCGTATTGATTAGCACTTTTTCCCTTTTATATATTTTTTTTAAGTTCAGCTGTTGCAACATAAGGGGGAGTTGTTTTTAAATCTAACGTTTATGCTGCATTAGTCTGGATTGGCTCTGTCTAAATTTAATTTTTAGGGAGGGTTACACAGACGAAAGCAATCTGCCTATGGCTTGGTGCTCTGAAATTGTTGTTGAATGTATTTTAGCTTTTAACTGCGTAATAATTTTTCCGTTGATGTCATGCACTTTACAATTCTATTTCTTATTTGGTTTTATGGTTGTAACAAATGTCTGGAAGAATTGACGTAAATGTGTAATCCTTTTTCTTCTATTTTGTAATTGTACTGGTTTTAATTAACAGTGCAAATAAAGATTTGAAACATGATCTCACCTATGTGCTTGCAGGCTTGAGTGGGGGTGCCCACTTTATTGCTTCCTTCATGAAATCGGAAGCCTTTTGTAGATAATATATAGTTTGCTCTATTATTTTCCAGGTAGCGCAGTTGTCCTGTCACTAAAGTCAGTTTCCTTCAGATTTTCTTTGAAAGATTAGACTTGGGTTGTTTCCTATTTCAACGAGTTCCTGAGTTCGTTGTTCCAGCGCTACTATTGCATTTTTAAATGACCTCTCTACATTAAAAAGTTTCCTTTTCTGAATCCAGATCTGATGTTGCTCTCTGTGGTCTCTTTTTCTTCTCCAAAGGCTGCTTACGCATGGGAAAGATTTTGTGAATCTGAATCTCTCTTTCTGTATACTCAGTTGTGATTGGAGACGTGCCCTTCACTCCCTTTGAACTCTTTAAGCTGTTGTAGCCCGAGATTCAGCATCTCAGTAAAGTATAGATGTCATATGAGCACATCAGCAGATCAGTACTTGCTCTGTTTCCATTTGGAGTGAGGCTGATCAGGGATCTCAGTGATTGGCTCTGGAAACCAAACCTACCCCTATAAACCTCTGCTGGTCAAATTTGTCAAATACTTACATAAGGAATTGTAGGAAGGAAGGGAAAGCTGGGGAAAATAAACTCTGTGCCAAGTGAAACGTAATTGCTTTTCTGCAGAAAAGAGTTCCCAGACTCTCACCGCAACAAGTATCTGGAATTTAACAAGAAAACATCAGCTGCATTAAAAACCAAAACAGTAGACCACTGTATTTTACTTTGGCACTGCCACCTAGGCTCCTGTTCTGTCCAGATACAGTCGCTGCTGTTTGAAATTGTAAACTACAAAGGAGTTTAACATCTCTATACGGTCTTGTACGGATTCAAGTTAGTGTTAAATGATAATGTTAACTGAATAAGTATCCTACTTCAATAAAGTGTTAAGACATCTTAGCAGCTACAGAAGACGGAGGTAGAGCAACCTTTCAAACTACCATAGACTTCAGTCCCTCTCCTGCAGAATTATTTGTATATTATAAGGACCAACGTGTTGCCTTTTGGATGCTGCAGAACGCTTTGCAGCCCTATTCATGCAGCAAAACAATAGTGCAAGAGTACTTAATTGCAATAAGCCTAGTGTAAGCTGTCTGAAGTGGTTTATGTTAAACATTTTGTTTATTTACTGACTCCCTCTATTGCATGCAAATTCCCCCCAAAATTGGCCCTAAGAATGAACTGTTCAGATGCTGATAGATACTACAGCACGAAAAAGGCTGTTACTTAAGCAAAAGTGTTTGGATCATTATTTTACAGAAAAACGAGAAAGTAGTGGTCTCGTTTCTACTGACAAAGAATGTAAGAACTTTGGCAAATTGACAGAGAATAGCCTTGTTACCAAAAATACATATCTTTAAGGCTCGGCATCTTAGAGCTTACACATAGTGTAGATAACGAAAAGATTTGACTGAAAGACATTTGTTCGCAAGACAGAAATGTTTAATCTTAGCTATTTAAACGAACCTTTTGCTCCGATTTAAGGTTAGTAGAAGGATCCCAGAAAAAAGCAATGGTACCTCTTTTCTCCAAATATGCAGTTTCGGGAAATAAAGATGGTCTCCCCTAGGGGTTAGTGCAGATTAAGTAACATGATTAGGAAATGCATTCTGAGTTTTCGAGGTTGGGGAAGAGGGGAGCTGCAAAGACCACTGACACCAAGTTTGTGTGGAAAATCGGCTTTATTGAAATAGGTGCACATCACAGAAAACAACCTTGCCCCTCGCCTTACAAAACTACAACCTCACTATACAAAGTTACTCACCTGTGTTAAGCTACCCCCCATCCCTAAGATATTTCTGCCCCCTTCATAACAACTTAATACATCAATATTCTATTTGCTCCAGTGCTGGTCAACTGACACTGAGACGTCTAAAATCCCTTCCCTCTTTCTTACATCTATTAACCTCTTAACCCATTAAACTTCCTACAGAACCTTAAACTACCTGGCTCGTCCATGCGTGAACTTGCCTACCCATTCCCTTTCAACCTGAACTGCCGCTGACAACAACAATAAACTTCAGTAAACCATGGCAACTTCTCTGCAAAGCGTCACACAGAAAAAGGAAGGCGGGACTAAGTGCCCCCCACCTTTTTCTGCCCCCCCCCCCTGTTCCACTAGGATTATATCCTTTCTGAGTAACTGATATTAAGCACCTTAACCAACACCAGCTTTATCCGCAACAAGCAAAGTTCCATGCCCATGAATGACAAATGGATCCCATCCCCGCAGATTTCCTCGTCGTCATACCAAAGATCCAAATGTTCAACTCTACCCAGACCGAGGCCTTGCAAAAGAAACGCATTTCTTTGTTACGCTTCCTCCTAGCCCTGTCTATGGCAGCTGGTTTCACGGCCTCCGGTCAAACCCTTCGTGGAACAAACTCAGTCCATATTACGTAGCTATCAGCCCACAACCTGTGAATCTCCCTCATAACTGCTTTCATGCATTTAATCAATGCCATTCCTTTCTGCACCACTAGGTTTTTCACTCCTAAGTGTATCAGGAGTATATCAGGACACTTACCCTCTATTAAAAGCCTGTTCAAACAGGGAAAAAACTCTCTCCTACTCATGCCCCCCTTCCCATAGCAACTGATGGAATACATCAGTGGCGTAGCTAGACGTACTGCCACCCGGTCGGCCCCTAAATTTGCTGCCTGGGTGCAGGTAAGAAGGGGCAGGGGGGCCGACTTGTTCGGGGGGGATGGCAGTCAACGGATGACTTGTTCTTGGGGCCGCGAGATGGTGGTAGTCGACAAACACGACTCCGCCGCCCCCAAAAACAGTTCCCGCTCCCCACCAGCTACGCCACTGAAATACATGTCAACATTAAAACCTAAATTCATACCATGGCTGCTGGATCTCGTGTGTCACTCTGCCCACTTTATACGAAGGAGTGGCCCACAATCCATATCTGCAAACCTGCATCCTGGGGCCCCCGGAACAGAACCTGAAACAGAAACAAAAGTTGACAACTTGCACGATTAATTAGCAAAACCCCTCCAACCCCCTAGCATGCCTCTGGAAACAATCGGACAAGCATCTACCCAGATCCATTTGCCTCCTTGACTCCAACACCCATACCCGCTTCTGTAGCCATACCTATTGATGGAGCAGGGTAAATGAAAAAATTTTAACCTCCTAATAATTTTCGTAAAATAATTAATAAACATGTTTGTTTAAGTAAATAACCAACAATGTATGTTACATGTAAAGGGTAAAGGTAACACGCTATTTTGTGTGCAAATTAATCAACTTATAATTGTTTACGTGTCTAACATAACGTAATATTTGCGTACTAATAAAATAATAAACGCATAATTTGTGCTTTTTAAATAAAACGTGTGGTGGCAAAATAAAGCGATGGTAAGTAAGGGACAGCTTTATATGTTGCTTTTTGCTAGGTAATACCTAATTGGGGTACGTAGAAAGACGGGAGGGAAACGAAAGGGTTTATATTCTTTATTTTAACAATATTTTGTTTATCTTTGAAAATAGTGCGCTTAGGCCTGTTGAGCAGCGATATAAAATGGCCGCCATAAACTAGAGTACGCATGTCCAAGAAGCCGTGTGGTAGAGGAGAGAGGCTGTGAAAAAGGATGACCACGTGTTCGTGCTGAGAGGCTAAGACGGAAGTATGGTCAAGGCTATTGTGACCTTTCTGAGCAAATGTGTGCCAAGATGATCAGCAAGAAGCGTGAGAAGTCAAACTGAATAAATGGACGGAACTGTTGAATCTAAAAAGTAGCAGAAAAAGATACAAGTTGGACTGATCGAAACTGATGAGCAATGTCATGAACTGTGGGAAACGATGCAAGCATGGACATTCCACAAAGAACTGGTTAAGACAAGGAAGTTTTGATTAAAATGTATATGGACATGAATGAACCAATGAGAAAGAATCACGCCATGGAGATGCAACATTTTTATTCAGTAAGCTAGAATTAGGGTATAAGAAGACCTACTCTTGGTGGGAGGGGTTAGTTGCTGTTGACGGAGATGCTGGAGAGTTAGATGCTGGAGAGTGAGATGCTGGAGAGGTGGATGCTGTAGATGGGTGAAGTTGCGGTTGCTGATGCTGATGAGCTGATGCTGCTGCTGCTATTTTATATTTCTAGTTGAGTATAAGATGCTGCTTTTAGAGAACCTTTTTACTCCTGATAGATTTTTCATTTAGAACTATTAGATTTTCCAAGACAGATAGATTGATCTTTTGGAGTTCTTGTTATGACAACCTTATTTTTCCGTCTTTTAGGTATGCATTGCAATTTCAATTTATTCTTATAATGATGATAAATGTAATAATCTGAATAATAAGCTTAAAACTTATTTCTTGCTTTGAATCTTTATATAAACTTTATTATTCTTTAAACAAATGACTCAGTGATTCTTTAGCTCAATAATTAAGGTAAAATGTTAATGAGTTTATTGTGATTGAGCTGGTCTTAATCACCATCAACTGATTCCTACTAGTTGGTCCATCGACCAATGAGCGGAATACCTTAAAGCAAATGAGAAACATTATGTCATGTTAAAAGAAGTATCCCGTCTCCTTCCAGCAAATCGTTTTCTCCTAGGTTAAGGACGGAGGAAATCCAGGGAATAAATGAGTAAGTGAATGTATATGCGGTGATATGGGCCCCACCGTCATATGGATATAGTTTGTGTGTTGGGAAAATAGTTGCACCTGGATGACCGAAGCATATAGGAGAATAATGTTTATTGTTAGCGCTGGATCAGATTTCTTGGTAGCAGAGTTATGGTTTCTATAGATTAGTTTGGTGATTATTGATTATTGATAAGTTCATGTCTAACACTTTATGTTGAGTCGCGTTATGTTACATGTAAGTTTTCACGCTTCCGGGAAGTAGGAAGTGGAACACGTATGGCAAGTGAAGTCACATGGAATGGTGCATTGTCTGAGTTCATATTGGTGATAACACAGGTTGTGTTATGATGGGGACATTTTCCGTATAAAAGGTGTGTGAGTGAAATAGTGATCGGTATTCTTGTGAAACTCTGGCCTTAATTCTCAGGAGCAGTATAGTCTCCACATGTGTTTTATCCCCAGAGAAACGGGTTTACCGCTTGCTTGAAAGAAGGGTAAGGTAGAGGGAAGTGCTACTTTATCGGCGAAAAAGAAAATTCTGTGGTAGGGTAGAGGTAAGCGCTGCCTACTGGAAAATACAGAGTTCTTGTGTAAATGGTCAAAGCTATCTCTTTTGTTTAGCGAATCAGACAATGGAAATGTGTTTTTAATGTTGTAACTAACGAAGAATTGTTGAAAAAGAAATTGCCGATAAATTTTGTAAAGGAGGGGTCAATAGCAGAACTGACGTAGACAAAAGCCGCACTGGGATTGGACAGTGCGCTAGTCATACGGAAACAGGAGCAGAACTGACGTAGACAAAAGCCGCGCTGGGATTGGACAGTGCGCCGTAGACAGAAATCGCTCTGATTGGAGCTTTGGTGTGAGTCGCGCTAGGATTGGTTGAATAGTCTAGTGACGTGGAAGTTTGTGATTGGAGTGTTAGTGTGAGTCGCGCTAGTATTGGTTGGAATAACACATAGAGAACAGTGTTGAATTGCGGATCGTTTGAGGAGAAAAAGCGATTGTGAATTATGTCGTATTATGAATACGGTAGAGAGAAAACGTCATGGATGTCGAAAGTTAAGAACTTCTTTAAGAAAGACAAAAAGGTAGTGACTAGAGAGGGACAAATAATTCCTCCGCCGAAATCACCAGCTTCGCATATGATGCTGAAATATGGATATCATACATGCATATGGTTAGAAAATTGGACAAAATATACCAAGAATGATGGAGCATTGGCTTTCCCTGAGAATGGTTCATTTAATGTAGCTGTACTACGGAATTTGAGAGAGAAGATGGCAATGTTAGAACCTAGACCTAGACCGACACAGTTTGAAGCTTTAACTGAATGGGAAGATGAGATGTATGAACGAGAGAGATTCAGAGGATTAAAGAATCATGAGTTTGTGCCTGGAAGGTTATGGGGAGTAAATCATGAGGACAGAATAAAGCGTTGGAGATGTGCTAATATGACAGGAGGTTTGTTTCCAGCTTTTACAGTTGAGGAAGAAGCAAAGAGAAAGTGTACGGAGAAAAAGAAACATGTAGTTATAGAAAAGTATGTGTATGGTGGTAGTGAAACAGATGACGAATTGCTGGAAGATATTTTAAACAGAAACCCACCTCCATACCAACAGACTTCTGCGGTGGTGACACCTAATGCACCGCCAATGGAAACTGGGAGGAATAAAAATCCCGAACGAAGAGATGAGATAAATAGGTCACAAGATCAATTGAAAACTTCACAAAATGAAGAGATAGAAAGTGACAATGCAACTGAATTAGCAAAAACAACAAGAGAATTGACTGAGAAAATAAGAGCATTGACAAAGAATATGGAAGCTGTAACTGTACCAGTGACAATAGGTCCAGTAATGCCAATTTTTAAGAATCAGAAAATTGATGAACGTTCTTTAGTGATTCCCTTGAATTCACATTTGCAAAGAAAAAGAGAAGGGATGGAACTGAATAATGAAGGTGCACACCATTTGGCTAGTACCTATAGACCAAGCCCGCCTACTAATTTGACGATAAATGAGAATGAAATTAGGAGAATACCTATGGTAACGGAGTCTGCATCAGGGACACCAGAAAGAAGTAACAATTGGATAGAATTAAATAGTACGCCTGTAGGTCCGACTCCAGATGAGTTAAATGAATGGATGAAAACGGTAAAAACGAAAGAAACAGAAGTAAAACCATTAGATGTAATTAGGTTAAAAATAGACATGGAAGAATTGATTTTAGGAACGATTGGTACAGAAAAATAAAAAAATTATCAGGATGATGAAATCATGTTTTTGTGCAAAAGTCTTACATGGAGAGCTAGGAATTTACATGACAAATTGGAAGAGACAGCAAGTGAACTAGGAGTAGAATTTGTAAAGGTGAGAACGTTGCTGAAACCATACAGAGTAGATTTTTGTGAGAAAGATATAGAGAATTTGAACACATCAGGAAGATTGACCCAAATAAAAGAGTTAATTGTTTTACTGAGAAAATGGGGTGATGTGGATAGATGGAGAAATAGATGGACGAAAAAGAACGAGAAAACAACAGATAAAGCATCTTTGGCTTTTGCAGTGACAGATAAGGAAACAGTTGTAAGGGAGTACCCGATGAGAGAAACTCCAGGTGGTAGTTATGTGCATGTTCCATGGACTAGACAGGATATACTGTCATTTACAAATGACTTCCCAAAATTGAGAGAGAAGCCAGTAGAATGGTACAGACAAGTGGAGAGATTTGTGAAAGTTTCAAAAGTGTTGTGGATAGACTTAGATGGATTATTTGATATAGTAGTGCCAGCTGATTTGTGGACAGAATGTAAGATTACTATTGATTGGCCAACTGTAGAATATCCAAGGGATGCTAAAACAGGAGCGCCAGGACCAGAAGTGATGAGGAAGTATGACCAAGTAATTACATTTTTGAAGAATAAGATTCCACCTAAAGAAACAGATTGGGTAAAAATAGACAGAACAACGCAGGAAAGTAAAGAATCAGTGCATGCTTATTACGAAAGGCTGTTGTTGGTTTTCAAACAGTACAGTGGTTATGAGACACTAAATGAGAAGGATATGAGTCATTTTGTATATAGATTTGTGTATGGATTGAAACCAGAGATAAGTGAAATGATTAAGCAGCATATGATTTGCTGGCAGAATAGCACAGTTGACGAAGTTTTGAGATATGCTAAGTATTGTAGTGATGATATTGAGAGTAGACAGCGTAAATTGAAAGAAAAAGCCATGTGGGCACAGGTGAAAGTTGCAGAGAAGCAAGAAGCTCAATTGAGTAATACAGGTAATGAAGCAGGACAGGCTAGATCTCGACCAAATATAGGTAAAGGAAAAGGACAAATGAGCATAGATGAGGCAAAGAAAAAGTGGCCATGCCACAACTGCGGAAAGCTAGGGCATTGGAGAAACGAGTGTAAATTTCCTCCAAAACTTAATGTGGAAAATCAATCATTAAATTCACAGGTGCAGAGTGAGGTAGTTACTCAACAGAGTCAGGTGCCACAACCACCACTTCCCAAGAGTGTTAACCAACAGAAATACAGTGCAGAAACAGGATTCTACGGAGGAGAACAGGTAACTCAGTTGCCACGTGCAGCTGCAATTTCTCAATATTGGTTACGACAGGATGAGGATGAAACGGATGAAAGTTTCTGACGGTGCCTAGGAGAGGGGAAGAGTGCGTGCTTGGCGCAACTCTAGAGGTAGATCAGTCTGGTCCATTTGTGGATGGAGAAGTGAATGGTGCAAATGTAACATTCCTTGTGGACACTGGAGCTACCCGTTCTACTGTTAGGTCAGTGGAAATTCCAAACCTTCCTCTCTCAGGTGAACATATCCAAGTAGTTGGAGTTTCAAATCAGCAAATTAAGACGCCTCTTACTAAATTAGTGGAGGTAAAGATTGGTCCATTTAGTGAAATGCACCGATTTGTGGTATGCGATTGTAGTCCCGTGAACCTATTAGGACGCGATCTATTGTGCAAGATGAATTGCACTATCTATTGTACTCCAGATGGAATTGCATTTCAGACCCCAGATGAAGATGTACTGTATAAAATGACACTGGTGAATTTAGAACCAGAAGTAAATGATTTGTTTCCTGTATTTGATGCAGAGAAAATCCCAATTGAATTAAAAGAGACAGTGAAAGAAGAAGTGTGGGACTTTACAGGAGAAGATATAGGATTAATGAAAGAAGTAGATCCTGTTAAAATGACCGTAAAAGAGGGAACGAGTTACCCAAATACGCCCCAGTATAAATTGACACCAGAAATAATTGAAGGAATAACGCCAGTAATAAATAAAATGGTTGAACAAGGGATTCTAAAAGAAATCATGAGCAGTCCATGTAATTCGCCAATCATGGGACTGAAAAAGCCAAACGGAACATATAGAATCGTACAGGATTTGAGGAAGGTAAACAAAATTGTAGTGCCATGTTGCCCAATAGTACCGAACCCTGCTGTGATTCTATACCAGATTCCACGTGAAGCAGAATGGTACACAGTAATTGATTTATGTCATGCATTTTTCTCTATTCCATTGCATCCAGATAGCCAGCCATTATTTGCGTTTAGGTTTGGAGAGCGTATTTTGGCATGGTGCCGAATTCCTCAAGGGTACACAGAAAGTCCCTCAATCTTTAATCAAATTTTAAAGAAATCGTTGGAAGATTTAAAAATGCCAGAAAAGTCAGTGATGGTTCAGTATATTGATGACCTACTGGTGGCATCAAAAACGAAGGAAGCATGTGTCAATGATACAATTGCTTTGCTGAATCATTTAGCAAAAAGAGGACATAAAGTGTCCCCATCAAAATTGCAGTTTTGTCAACAAGAAGTCCAGTATTTAGGGCATAAAATTGAGAAAGGAGTGCGAAAGGTAACGACTGAAAGAATAAAAATGATTCAAGGAATGAGAGCTCCAATGACGCAAAGAGAGGTAAGAATGTTTCTGGGAATGGTTGGATATTGTGATAAGTGGTTTTTCGCTGATTGCTAAACCGTTGCAAAAACTGACAAAGAAGGATGTTAAAGATCCTTTTGAAATGAATGATGAAGAAATGAAAGCATTCAGAGAGCTGAAAAAGAAATTATGTGAAGCTCCAGCATTAGGAATGCCTGACTATGAGAAAGATTTTGAGTTATATTGCAGTGAAAGAGATGGATGTGCATTTTCAGTCTTGGTACAGAGACATGGAACTATGAAAAGACCCATTGCAGATTTTTCAGCTGTTTTAGACCCTGTAGCGAAAGCGTTGCCTGGATGTTTGAAAGCAGTTGCTGCTACTTGTGTGAGTCTGGAACAGAGTGAAGGCATAGTGATGGGATATCCACTGAGAGTATATGTTCCCCATTCTGTGGAAATTCTCTTGACAAGAACGAAAACTCAATACATGACACATAGTCGGCTGACTAGGTATGAAAAAGTAATTTTGAGTGCAGATAATGTGACCATTGACAGATGTATGAATGTGAATCCTTCGACATCTTTACCAGATGAAGAGAGTGTAATTGAAATGGATGAAGTAGATCACGATTGTCTGAATGTGCTTGAATATTGTACGAAACCGAGATCAGACATACGAGATGAGCCCTTAAAAGAATCAGATTATATTCTGTTTGTGGATGGCTCATGTTTGAGAACGAGTGATGGAGTTCTAAGTGCAGCGTATGCGGTTTGCACAGTAGCAACTGTAATGGAAGCATCTTGTCTGAAAGGGATACGGTCTGCCCAAGTCGCAGAACTAGTAGATCTGATTCAAGCATGCAAGTTGGGAAGAAATGTACGGGTTACGATTGTGACAGATAGCCATTACGGCTTTGGGGTGGTGCATGATTTTGGTCAGATTTGGTCACAAAGAGGTTTCGTGACGTCTGCAGGAACGCCAATTAGAAATGGAGATTTTGTGAAAAGGTTGCTTGAGGCGATACAGCTGCCTAAACAGATTGCTGTTGTGAAGTGTAATGCACATAAAAATGGGGAAGACTACATAACTGTCGGTAATAAATATGCTGACGAGATTGCACAGTACTGTGCAAAGAATGTGGTTTCTTTAAACAGGACCCGAGAAAGGGAGCATATTTCTTGTCCTTTGCTTTTTACTAACCCTGTTGAGACATGGGATGAGGTGAGGCAGTTACAGGAAGCAGCAGATGATGAGGAAAAAGATACATGGATAAAAGCAGGATGTAGAAAACATGAGAAAAATGATGTATGGGTTTACAGAGATGAAAGACTAGTTATGCCTGATAGTATGATTTCTGACATGGCACGGATGTACCATGGACAAGCCAATATTGGGAGAGATTCAATGATCAGACTTTTTAGACAAACTACGTATAATCCAAAATTCAGAGCCATAGCTGAGAGTCTTTGTCAAAGATGTCTTATTTGTCAACAGTTAAATCCAGGAAGGAAGACAGTAGTGAGTCTAGGAACAATAGGACGAGAAGGAGGTCCGTTCACTAGAATGCAAATGGACTTTATTGAAATGCCCCCGTGCAACAGACTAAGGTATGTCCTTGTGATCGTCTGTTTGTTTTCCCGTTGGGTGGAAGCATACCCGACCAGAAGGAATGATGGAATCACGGTAGCAAAACTTATGCTGCGAGAATTCATTCCGAGGTATGGTTTTCCAGTCACGATTGAAACAGATAGAGGAACACATTTTCAAAATGAATTAGTTAAACTGATTTGTGACGCACTTAGTATGAAACAGAAACTGCATTGTGCATACAGACCAGAGGCTTCTGGGATAGTAGAGCAAGTGAATGGAACAATTAAGAACAGGTTAGGAAAAATGTGTCAAGCTACAGGATTCAAATGGCCAGATGCCTTGCCATTAGTTTTAATGACAATCAGAAGTATTCCGGAAAGGAAAACTGGACTCAGTCCCCATGAGATAATTATGGGACGAGCAATGAGACAAGCATATGTACCTGTCAACAAACTACTGACTATAACTGATGATGTGGTGCGTTCTGTGTTTCATCAGGTTGGACCGGATGCGACCACTCTTGAAAGAAAACCAGCTCACGACTTGAATCCAGGAGATTGGGTCCGCATAAAAGTCCACAGGAGAAGAAACTGTTTGGTTCCTCGCTGGGACGAACCACGACAAGTGATCCTGGTGACAACCACTGCAGTCAAATGTGCAGGAGTGAAACACTGGGTGCATGCCAGTCACACCATCAGAGTTCCAGAACCTGAAGATCGACATGTGAGTCGACATCTGGAAATATTGGATAACAGTTCAGCATCAGAAGCGGAAGAAGAAACTAACAGGGTGCCAGAACTTGAAGATCGACCTGTAAGTCGACATCTGGAAGACCCAACTACAAGTGCAACTACAGAAGAAGTAGAGGAAATAGCTGAAGTTCCAGAACTTGAAGATCGACATGTGAGTCGACATCTGGAAATATCAGACACCAGTTCAGAATCTGATACAGATCATTCGGATTGTGAAGAAACTCTGAAAAGAAATTGGAAATTTGAAAGCATAAGAGAAGAAACTGAACCAGAAGATAGTAACAGTGAGCAACCAAGTACAAGTTGTGGTAAAAATCCTTCGGAAATAATATTAATAGATGAAGAAGGGAGAGTTTCAAACAGAAAGTTAGAAAATTCGGAAGATCCCCGAGGAGCAATAGGGACAGATAGTCAAACAAAAGAACAGGGAAATTTAGAAACAGATAGAGAGACTGACACAAATTCGGAAGAACCTCGAGGAGGGACAGAAATAGGTGAACGAAGGAAGATAAGAAAAGAACAACAAGTAGAGGAAGAAGAAATTATAAAATTCAAAATAAGAGACAATAACGAAAAAACTGAAACAGAGTCTGAAGAAAGTGGAGAAGAAAGAAACCAAAAACTAGAGTCAAGAAAAAGGAATTGGAAAACAGAAAGAGAGGAAAAAGGAAGTGAGGCAAAAAGGCCAAGAAAAGGAGACAATTGGCCCAACGAAGTAAGAATGTTAAGATACAGAATCATAAGGTTAGATGGAAAAAGTGCTGAACAAGTGAATGAAATAACAAGTCAGAAAGAGCAAGAAAAACAAGGTGGAAAACACTTGCAGAAAACGAAGAGAGTAAAGAAAGTAAATCCGAAGTATAGATCGCCTGAATGGTTGTATCTTGCTTTGACTGATATCAAAGAAGAAAAGAACACTCACGAGAACCCAGAACAAAGAAACCTAATGGGTGAAGGTGAGGTGCAACAAGCTTGAAGAAGTTTAAACAATTTCTACCAGACTTGACAAAACACTGGATCTGACGAATTTCTACCGGATTTGACAAAGAAAGAATTCTGAAAAGAATTAAAAGAAAGTACCAAGCAAAGACAAAAACATTGGAGTGCAGAGTGGCAAATAAGTCATTTCTGAGGTGTAGTGACACAATTTTTGGAAAACAAATAAATAAGGTTATAAAATAAAATGGAGAATACTAGAGATAGAAAATGTAAATGTGAGTTTTTAAGTAGATGGTGTAAGATGTGCTTCTTTTGTACAGGATTATTAATGACAGTATGGGTGGTTTTAGCAATCACTATTCCAATTAGTTTAGCTGTAGTAGAAACTTCTAATAACACAGAGAAAGGAAAAGGAGCTAACACTCAAGAACCAGTTATATTAAAAAGTAGTGCAGAATTACATAAGGACAAATCAATAACAGATTTTTCTAAGAATGTTTTTACTAAATTATTATATGAGTATGTAGAAACAATGGATGTAAGAGATTGCTATGTTTGTATGCAATTGCCTGCATCTGTAGCAGAGGGTGTGACTTATCATCACCTACCTTTGACGTATGGAATAACATGTAGTGTTTTAGCAAGTTTATTTTACAAAACAGGTAGATTAGAATATTATTACACTGACATAGATAAGATTTTTGCGAAAGTTTCTGTAGTTCCCGAGCTAAACAAAATAAAAGAGGGAAAAACATTTGGTGAATATTTTTTAGAAGATAAGATTTTAACATTAGATAATATAGTTAAATACAACCTTACCTGTGAGTTAAAGAAGGAAGAAAAAGTATTTTTAGAGATGGTTGAAGAAAGAAGAGTGAAATTTCAAAGAAAAGTGATAGAAGAGACAAAAACACCTCTTTGGGCGTTTGAGGAAGACAATCATGACAAGAAAAAGACAAATGCAGCTATGACTCTGGATTGGCCCCAACAGGGAAGGTTGTGCATTAGAAGAAATAAGACAAGATATGACAATTATTTTGTGGGTTCCAGTATTTGCCATGACAATTATCAAATTTTGTGCGGATGGGGATTCAAAGGGGGAAAAGATCCAATATTTCCAGGGATCTATTATGTTTGCGGTAATAGGGCTTATTATAGGTTGCCGGACCATTGGTATGGGTCATGTTATTTAGGCCTGGTCTTTCCAAAGATTTTTCATATGGATAGAAAAGAAAAAGGAACACACAAAATGATAAATACCTTTACACGTAGAAAAAGGGAAAGTTTTTCAGAAATAGTAGGTGATATTTTTGGTGCATTGATACCAGCAGTGGGAATATCTTTGAACGCATTTAGAATTCGGAAATTATCCACAGTGGTAGATCGTTTATCTACAGATACTGCTGGAGGGTTCTTGATGGTAAATACCAAGATGGTTGCCATGAGAGCTATGGTGATGCAAAATCGACTTGCCCTTGACATTCTTTTGGCAAAAGAGGGCGGAGTCTGTGGAATGCTGAAAGTTCAACATTGTTGCACTTACATTCCAGATAAAAGTGAAAATATACAAAAGTATATAACAAATATTACAAGTTTGCACAAAGAACTTGTTCCACTGGAGGTTGAAAATGCTTTTGGAAAACTTGGTAAAGGGTTTTCTTCAGTAATAAATTGGTTAACAAGAATGAGTGGATTAATAATAGGGAAAGTTATAATAATAGCAACCATGATAATAATAATAATTTTAGTACTGAAGCTTGTAATTACATGTATAAAGAGAAGAAGAAGACAGAATAAAATAGAAAAAGAAAACATGATAAACAAGGAGAGAGAGAGAGAAATGGGTGAAATAGAGTTAGAAGAAATAAAAGAGAACATGTACAAGAAGACGAAGAGACAAGTTGAAAGGGATACAGTTGTGTAAACTAACAAAAGCAAACGGATAAAAGATATATGCTGTCTGAAAGAATTGTATAACTTGGGTTTTGTGGTGATATTAAAAATCACCAAAGGGGGAGTTGATGGAGCAGGGTAAATGAAATTTTTTAACCTCCTAATAATTTTCGTAAAATAATTAATAAACATGTTCGTTTAAGTAAATAACCAACAATGTATGTTACATGTAAAGGGTAAAGGTAACACGCTATTTTGTGTGCAAATTAATCAACTTATAATTGTTTACGTGTCTAACATAACGTAATATTTGCGTACTAATAAAATAATAAACGCATGATTTGTGCTTTTTAAATAAAACGTGTGGTGGCAAAATAAAGCGATGGTAAGTAAGGGACAGCTTTATATGTTGCTTTTTGCTAGGTAATACCTAATTGGGGTACGTAGAAAGACGGGAGGGAAACGAAAGGGTTTATATTCTTTATTTTAACAATATTTTGTTTATCTTTGAAAATAGTGCGCTTAGGCCTGTTGAGCAGTGATATAAAATGGCCGCCATAAACTAGAGTACGCATGTCCAAGAAGCCGTGTGGTAGAGGAGAGAGGCTGTGAAAAAGGATGACCACGTGTTCGTGCTGAGAGGCTAAGACGGAAGTATGGTCAAGGCTATTGTGACCTTTCTGAGCAAATGTGTGCCAAGATGATCAGCAAGAAGCGTGAGAAGTCAAACTGAATAAATGGACGGAACTGTTGAATCTAAAAAGTAGGAGAAAAAGATACAAGTTGGACTGATCGAAACTGATGAGCAATGTCATGAACTGTGGGAAACGATGCAAGCATGGACATTCCACAAAGAACTGGTTAAGACAAGGAAGTTTTGATTAAAATGTATATGGACATGAATGAACCAATGAGAAAGAATCACGCCATGGAGATGCAACATTTTTATTCAGTAAGCTAGAATTAGGGTATAAGAAGACCTACTCTTGGTGGGAGGGGTTAGTTGCTGTTGACGGAGATGCTGGAGAGTTAGATGCTGGAGAGTTAGATGCTGGAGAGTGAGATGCTGGAGAGGTGGATGCTGTAGATGGGTGAAGTTGCGGTTGCTGATGCTGACGAGCTGATGCTGCTGCTGCTATTTTATATTTCTAGTTGAGTATAAGATGCTGCTTTTAGAGAACCTTTTTACTCCTGATAGATTTTTCATTTAGAACTATTAGATTTTCCAAGACAGATAGATTGATCTTTTGGAGTTCTTGTTATGACAACCTTATTTTTCCGTCTTTTAGGTATGCATTGCAATTTCAATTTATTCTTATAATGATGATAAATGTAATAATCTGAATAATAAGCTTAAAACTTATTTCTTGCTTTGAATCTTTATATAAACTTTATTATTCTTTAAACAAATGACTCAGTGATTCTTTAGCTCAACAATTAAGGTAAAATGTTAATGAGTTTATTGTGATTGAGCTGGTCTTAATCACCATCAACTGATTCCTACTAGTTGGTCCATCGACCAATGAGCGGAATACCTTAAAGCAAATGAAAAACATTATGTCATGTTAAAAGAGGGTATCCCGTCTCCTTCCAGCGAATCGTTTTCTCCTAGGTTAAGGACGGAGGAAATCCAGGGAATAAATGAGTAAGTGAATGTATATGCGGTGTTATGGGCCCCACCGTCATATGGATATAGTTTGTGTGTTGGGAAAATAGTTGCACCTGGATGACCGAAACATATAGGAGAATAATTTTTATTGTTAGCGCTGGATCACTATTCTAAAAGAATGAGTACCGAAACCGCGTGCATCCATGCCAATAACAGTGAGCGACTTGCGCAAGATAGCCTGCAATAGAAAAGACGTAACTGGTTTACCATCCTCATGCTTACAGACCCTCTCCCTCCCGGACACTGACCGAGGCCGAATGGCTACCCCCAGCAAACCGGACCAAGCCTGGCAACTGGATCTACCCAGAGAGAATGCTCCTGTTCTCGCACCTCTAATCTATTTTAGACTTCTATATCCAGAGCCGCAGGCCTTCTTCTTGCTCACTGACCTCCCCTAGCCCCCAGAAGATCAGACACCCGATAGCGCAGAAGAACATCCACGACATAAGTGCCGTGAACATCACTGTCTTGCAGTCTCCCTTGCAAATCCTTGGAATTACCTTTGGCACGTCCCTAAATATGCCTAAAGTCAAAGGCCTCATTTTGGGACCTCATCGCCCCACTTACTTGCCCAAGCGTTCTAAAATCCTCCTCTCTAATACGCCACCTGAAGGGGGCATAGCCCCAGTAGATCCTACCCATGAATGCAATACCTGCTAATTTTCCAGAAATAGTCACCCCCAACTGGCCTTTTTCTATGAGGGACATTAAATTGAACTACATCCTGTCCTATCCCATTCCTCTGACCTCCTCCTAGCATGTTAACCACCTTCACAACTGACATGTTGTCAACTCCGAAGAGAAATCTCTTGTGGGACAACTGCTCACCCCACAGCGCCACTACTACAACCAGAGGGAAGAAGTATAGAAATGCAAAGCTGCGGCCACCCCGCTTCCACTCTGGTGGTCACTCTTTGGCACACCAATGCCCTCACCAATAAAGCCCAAAACCTGAACCTCCTGCTGTGTCTGAAAATATCAGGACATCCCAATTCATGTCTGTCAAAGCCGCTATGGGAACCCCATTAACCAATCGTAAAAAGGCCTGCCACATCCGCAAGTCCTCTCGGACGCCTGCTGACAGTCTGATATGATGGTGTGGTAATGGGAACCCTGAGTAACCGGCCCAACCTCTGCCAAAATATCCTCCACGCTCTCACCACTCTCGATGCAAAGTTCAAATGGCCAGATGTACCTCCTTCACTGTGAGTTTGCTTTCCCAACATTGCATGGAGAGGCCTCGGCATCGTAATTTTCTTCTCCTCAGGCAACCAGGCTTCCATAACCCTTGAATCAATCTCGATACCCAGAAAAGATAAGACCATGCTGGGTCCCATCGTCTTCTCTGGTGCCAGTGGCACACCAAGGTCACCCATGAGCTCCTGCAAACTTACCAGCGTACGCTGGCAGTCTGCAGAACCGGGTTTACCTACGAAGAAGTCATCCAAGTAATGCTTTATGTGCTCATGCCCCGTACACCATGTGAAAATCCATTTCGAAAAGTGCTGAAACAGTCAAAGAGAGAATAGGAATTAGAGCACCCCGTTGGCAATGCTTTGGCAACATACTATCTGTCCTCAGACTGTATGCCTAGCAAGTAAAAGTCAGCAGGGTGTACTGGCAACACACGGAAAGTTGACTTAATGTCGCTCTTAGCCATAAGCGCCCCCTGTCCCACTCTTTCCACTAAGTTTAATACCACATCCACTGATGAGTATGTCCCTGAGACTTGTTCAGCAGGTATGAAATCCTTGACTGACTGTCCTTCTGGCCAAGCGATATGCTGAATCAACCTAAATTGACCCTGCTGTTTTGGGAACTACACCAATCGGAGACACTATTCTGTTGAGAGGCCAATCCTCAAACAGACCCGCCATCCTACCCTCCTGAATCTCTTTGAGCAACCTGTCTCTCACAACTTGCCTGTGTTCGCTGGCTGATTTCTAATTTGCCGCCCAGCGGCGAACTCTCGGGCCTTTATACCCCAGTCTAAAATCCCCACTTGAATCCGTTCAGCAGTACTATAGCATCATTCTTGCGATCATAATGGGAAAGCCAGAATTCCAATCTATCTGTCCGAGCCTTTGCATCCATGTCCCTGGCCGCTCCTTCCTGCTCTGTAGCCAGTACTTTGACCGTGCTGCCTCCCTCCTGTGGCCCCGTGCTGTTGCCCTCCTGTGGCCTCCTGCTGGTGCCCGTGCCCTGCTGCGCTAAATGACCTTCCCCCGCCCTAAATCAATTGACCAGAGCATCACTGCCTGCACATTTTGATCATTCATTCCGAAACTTACAAAATTCACTTGTGCAGAGTCCCTTATTGTAGTCCCAGCAAGCCTCAAGATGACTACCCTGTCCTTTGTTTGACACCCCCACCCCTCCCCAGGTAGGGCGCTCCTGATAGGGCCGGTATATAATCGGTAAGCTGCTAGCAGTAAAATTGTCTTGCCAAACTTAGCAGGGCCCATAGTGTGCTGCCATACGTCAGTTTCACGCATGCCCCATTGAGCCTCCGGGTCGACCGCCATCCAGGCGCCATTCATCCTATTGAGCCCAGGCGTATCCTCTGTATTTTAGCTGGGCTTTTTTAATTATGTCCATGTATTGAAATAGCGTGACCGACCTCTCTGGGTATTTTTTCACAGTACACACTCGCGTATATAAGAAATGCCACTGTCCAATTCTCTATATTTACCGGCATCTTCGACCATTTGGACAACTCCAGCCCTGCCTCCTTGGACTCTCTTTGGACCTAAGCTCCCTACGCTGCAGTTTCAAGTCTTTCCACATATACACTTTTCCAAATCCTATTCTTGATTGCCAGCATGAGGTGTGCCCCTAACGTTTCGATATCCCCATGTAAGGCCACTTTTTATTTTCACTTCTTTCTCTCCAATTTTTCCGGCTTTTCAGACTCCGTCACCCATAGAACTCATTTGCAGGTAGTCAGGGGTCACAGCTGTGACCCCTAGCTTGCTCCCTGCTTCTCATGGCAAACGTTGCCCCCTCTGAGGCCAGGGCTCGCAAAGGAAGTGCCAGGAGTTGCAGGGAGCGATCTAGAGGTCACAGATATGACCCCTGACTACCTCCAAATGACGTTCATGCCGTCACCACATCCCCTTGTGCCTCCCCCTCAGTCCCCAAACCCATGTCCTTGTCTGCAAACTTGCTGGATGCCCCATTCTGCTTTTTTACCAATTCCCCTGCGCCTTCATCTGGCATGCATTCGTCTGTACCAACACCAGTGTCCTGCACATAGAGACCTTTCCGGAGACAGGCCTGCCCGCTCTCCTGAGGCTCCTACGTACCAATACCAGTGTCCGTCACATAGAGACCTTTCCGAAGATGGGCCTCCCCGCTCTCCTGAGGCTCCTTCGCCTCGACCCCCACAGATCTCATACATGATGCGTACGTGCCACCCTGCGGTATCTTACCTGGCACCAAGGTTGTGCCCGTTCAGGGGCCCGCCGTATCGCCATCCTTTCTTGTGGCCGGGTACCGCCTCATCCTCCTTATTACTGCCACACACCTGGATGCTGCAAAATACTAGTGGCATGTTGGTTAGAAGAGCCTCCCCAATCCTTCCCCTGCAACTCCCCTTCTGCTAATCCTCATAGTCCAGGATGGATGGCTCCCCCTCATTCGCTCCAGTCACCATAAGGGCATCTACGCCCGCCCAACGTTGCATACATCCGTTAGATTGTGTTGTAGTTTCAGAAACCAACTTATGCGGGGATGCTATACCTTGCCCCCCTGACCACACCATCAATGCAGGACGAGCTATCCTGTGTGATCCATTGCTCGAGGTTTCTACCGAAGCTTCCACGTGTCGCACCACCGAGGTCACACCAGACCTTCTTGAGGTGGTGATCTTGTGGTCCATCCCTGCCGCCCAGATAGCCACACGGGGCCACGCCTTATCTTCCCCTCGGGGCCAATAAGCTGCACAAAGCTCTTCCGAGTCAGCCCCCGCCCCCCCAGAGGCAGCGACGACCTGTAAGCACAAACAAAGGCCCGGAGTGCTGGTAAAACCGTAGACTGCCGCACCCCTGTTTCTGCCACCTCGCCTGCGTTGCCCTTTAGCGCTAGCACTGTAGTATAACCTGCTTGTGCCCTGGCACCTAGCTCTGACTGGAGCTGGGCTTCAAAGATCCTGTCTGCTCCTAACTCTGGCCATCGCTGTGCTCCTACTTGACTTGCCCTACCATAACCTTTACAGGGGGCCTTCCCACCAGGCCCACCGACTCGCTCCCCACCTGATCCTGAAAGCGCTCCCTACCCCAGTCAATTGTGTTCCACTGCCCCTCTTGGATCCCACCTGAACCTGTCCCTTGCTCCTTTTGTAGCTCCCCTGCCTTGGTATCAGTAGCCTCCTCCATCTGGCTCCTATAACCTTCTTCATAATCCAAAGGCTCTGTAATCGCCTCATCTAACATGCCAGGAGCTATTGCAGGCTTTAAGTCTCTGTAGCTGGTCAGAAATAGAAGAGGAAGTATGTCTCCTCTTGAACTTTCTCTTCCCCTCCATTACCACCATTTAAACTGAATCAGTCTGCCAGGATGGCTTTAAATACGTTACTTAGGCTTTGGGGAGCTAGCCAATAGAGATCCCCCACCCAAGCTGGTAAAGCACCCAATGGCTATTAAACTTGCAGTAATTCCAAAATAGACAATGAGGCATAATATTTGGAATAAATACAGAAAAGACACCCCGTGACTTACTTTCCTTGCATCAATGCGCAAATCCTGGAAAAGCCTAGGATTCCTGTGTCTGGCTAGAGTCTGCCTGTCTGCTTTGCTCCATGAACCAGTAAGCTGATTCCCAGCTCCCAAGGACCGCCCGAACCTGGTCAATGCCGGTCCAAACAGAGCTCTGCTGAAACTGCCATGGAGCCTCTTCACGCCCGCTCCCTGCTAGATAAAAGCCGACAGGGCTGCACCACAATTCCACGAGCTCCGCAACTCGGCAGACGGCTGACATGTTGATCTGGCAAAACAGAATAGTAGGAGTGGAGAGGGGAGGGGCTTTTTATCTACTAATTACTGGGGGATTGGTGCCTGGTAAGGCAGGATTGCCTCAAACTGTAAGGAACTAAAGAGAGGGAATGACGAAGAGGTAATGTGAAACAGAAAGATAGAAAATAGCGACAAAAGAAAGCGAGGATGAAAAAGAACCTGTAAAAGTGTATTAAAGATATAGTAAGTGTAAAGGGTGGAAGAAAGAGGCATGAGGTGAAATCAAGCCGTGGTATTCAGCAAGCCTTTCATTTAGCAGTGCTGGAAGCTGGTTCCTAACAAAAACTGATAAAGGAATTCGTGAGTTCATGGCGAAAGGATCCTATATTTAGAGAGTTCAAAGAGTTGCTTGCTACAGACCCAGCACCCGTGCTTAGGATGTAGTCTGTCTGCTGATGTGTGCTCAGCTCTTGCACAAGAGCATAGCTTAGTCACTTAGATTTGGGGGGGGGGGGGTGAATCTCCAATTGTCCAACTAGAAAACCAGTAAGCTCAGGGTAGAGGGGTGACATGACCAAGGTTCTGGATGTACTGTTTGCATGAGAAACAGGGTCTGTAGTGAAATGCATTTAGAGGGCCTCGTCTAGAGTGGAGTAGTGGGTGAAAAACTACCGGTTGGAATGTTACCCTAAGCAAATTGCCACTGGTTAGACTATTTGCAAGCATTCATCCCATCTCCTTTTGGGGGTTTGATTGCCTGTAGTATGCTTGGAAAGTTGAGATTGGCGCAGCTTTACAAGCATTCTACTGCCAATGTTGATGAATTTCAATAAGTAGTAAATTAACACAATTCAAGGAGTAATTCTGTAAGTGCAAATTTACTACTTTTTTGGTTCAGCAATCACTATATATATAAGATCTTAATCCAAAAAATTAACAAGTTAAAACCTTTTAGTGAAATGAGAAGGGTGAGAAAACCTGACACAGACAGCAGACCCAACTCAGCAGAGACGTTTTAAGGCATGGGCAAAGTGGGCTCTAGTCCAGGGCCCCACCCTTTCAGGGGCTTCCCCAGATAGAGCCAGCTCTTTTCTGCAGAGAGTCTTGCCGTGATGAGCTTTAATAATTCTTAAATAGATTATTTTAAATGCTGTTTTCCTTTAATTTATTTTTAATGTGTGAGAGTCTATTACAGACATTTTGCAGAGAAATGTGTGTGTGTTTCATGAATCACTGCACACCTCTGAAAGAGCCTACAGAGAATACAAAATGCAGCAGCAAGATTCATCCTCGACCTCCCCAGACGGACCCACATCACACCACACCTCAAGAAACTTCACTGGCTCCCGAACCAGAAGAGATGCCAGTTTAAGATGTTGACCCATGCACCTACTCCCTTCACCCGTCCCAATTTTACAAATACCTACAGCTTCGCCACGCTCTCACCTCACATGTCCCCGCAGGCACTACCCTGCCAGAATTCAGTCCTCTGGAGGCCCAGATCATTATGGGTAATTTGGGGAAACGGGGAGGGGGGGGTCTACCGGTCACTGACCAATAACAGTCCAATCACACTCGACCATCTTAGACACCGATGAGAGGCATGGTTGGGCCCGCTGGAGGAGGAGGATTGGCAAGACGCCCTGATGGCTCCTAAAATCATCACCATTTCAGCCAGGCTCTGTATGGTCCAACTGTACTATCTCCACTGTGCATATCTCATCCCTAGTCGCCCAACAGGGCGGGCCTTCTGGCCACCCCATCCTGCACTCGCTCCCGAATACTCCCCCAGGGTCGACAGCTCGCTGGCGGAGGGCTCCGGGGCAACAGACCGGCGACACTACCCCAACACGGTGCCCCCGCACGCCGGCGCAAGTTAGGAGTGACCTGGGCAGCGGAGGAGCAGGCCCACATCCGAAGCCCCCCGAAGCCGCGGAAGGGCTGACTCGAGGCAGCGCTCCGCAGCAGACACACGCAGAGTCAGAGTGGACACCACAGGTGGGGCAACGACGTGCGTGAAGGCCCGGGGGCTCCTGCTCAGGCACACAGAGGGGTGGAAGGGGTCACAGCTCCACCCCGGGTGCAGCGACGCGGAGAGGAGGGACCCTCTGACGAGATACACCGGAGGTATAGGACAGAGTTTGGCGGGATTAACGGACCTCCACGATGTCCATGCTCAGGAAGAAAGGGGACCGCAACATTAAAGATATGCTGGCCAAGAGCTCCCCATTAGGTGAACAAGGACGCAAGACACCGACCCCCCCTCCACCACGGGAGAACCTGGAGGAAGGGGACATGCCTATCACACGAACCTTCCTGGAATCCCTGTTCAATGTCCTGCGGGAAGATTTCCAGATGCTTCAACAGGAGTTGAAGGGAGAGGTACAGGAGATCCGCCGGGACGTGGACGGGATTGGAGAGAGGGTGGCTGCAGTCGAAGAACGCGAACTATCCAGGGGCGAAGAAATAGAGCAACTACAACAGGAAGTGATACGCAGTTGGACCTCCAGACCCACACAGAGGACCTCGAAAACAGGTCCCAACGCAATAACATTCGAGTCCGAGGGGTTCCGTCGCAAGAAGAAGGGACCGATGTGGCCGGCTACCTACGGGGGCTCTTTCGGGACATCCTGGGGGAGGACCAAGACTTCGAAATACGCATTGACAGAGCGCATCGAGTGGGCCCTCCGCGCCGAGCACCAGCGCCTCCAGCCGACATACTGGCCTTTCTCCCGGACTACCCCCTTAAAGAGCGTATATTGAGGGAGGCCCGGCGCAAGCAACCTCTCGCACATCAAGGACACTCCATAGCTCTCTTTCAGGACTTGGCCGCCATAACCCTACAGAGACGGAGAGCATTTAAAGAGGTGACAACTCACTTGAGAGAGCAGGGGGTGGCCTACTCTTGGGGACACCCCTTCCGATTGATCTTTAAGTGGAACGGCCGGATACACCAATTGCGCTCCCTCAAGGAAGCCTGTGGGATTCTGGGCTTGGCTCGGAGAGCCCGACTGCATCACCTACTCGCCCGGGGGGGCCCTCCGGGACCGGCTGGCAAAGAGTAAAACACAGGCGTAGGCCCCCTCCTGTCCAAAAGCCTGATCCGGACATTATGTCCCAGGAGAGGTGAGAAGCCGTGGCGGCGGTGGCGAAGGACACTACCCCACCAACCCAAGAATGACAGTACAAGCAATCACGGGGGGTCAAAGAAGCAATGAACCGGGATATGCCGGGGGGGGGAGGCGGGGGGGGGCAGCCGAGACCACTTGAGCCACAAGTACAACCCAATTTTCTGGACTCCAGATGCCCACGCCATTGGACAATGGGCAATGGACTAAGTTACATGGGGAGGTTCACAAAGTTGGGGTTAGGGAGGGAGGGGTGCGGGAGCACGGGCATTGGGGAAATGGGATTAGGGTGGGTTTTGAAAGGGGGGCGAAAAGGGTGGGGGGAGTTGTAGCTAGGTGGGAGTTGGAAGGGTTAGGGAGGGAGGGAGGGTCCGGGGAACCGATGTGCTATCAACCATGGGGGCTCACCAGGCTCCACACTCTTGACAGACCCATACACAAGCGGCCAGCTACCTCTCTCCCTCGATGATGGTATCAGAGCTGCAGATCCTCACTCTGAATGTAAAGGGGCTGAATAACCCCATTAAGAGACGAGCCGTCCTCTCTTACTTAGAGAACTCGGGTGCATCAATATGTCTCTTACAAGAAACTCACCTCCTCCCTAAAGACTGGCATCGGCTGAAATCCCGGGCCT
The DNA here is from genome assembly GCA_963921515.1 of Calotriton arnoldi. Taxonomy (NCBI): domain Eukaryota; kingdom Metazoa; phylum Chordata; class Amphibia; order Caudata; family Salamandridae; genus Calotriton; species Calotriton arnoldi. The sequence continues at coordinate 881,387 of CAWUFW010000189.1, forward strand.
TCCCCCAACAATTCTTTTCCTCCACAACAACCAAGACAGCTGGGGTCGCTATACTGTTAGCTAAAACATTCCCGGGCACGGTGGGAGATAAGGTGGCAGAGATCCGAGGCCGACTCCTAGCATACACGCTCTGGATAGGGGGCGCCCCCATAGTGGTGGGCTCTATATACGCACCCAATACGGGACAAGAACTGTTCCTTCAAAATGCTATGTCGGAGGTGTTGGCCTCCCCTGGGAGGCGAATTATGGTGGGAGGTGACCTGAACTTAGTTATGGACACGGACAGAGACAGATCGGGTCAGAGATACGGACATACAGGGGCCCTATCACATAGCGGGAGGGAATGGCTCAAGGAGAGGGGGCTGGAGGATATTTGGAGGGTGGCCCACCCCAATACCACACAATATTCTTTCTACTCACATGCCCATCATACATACGCCCGACTAGATCACTTTCTAGGGACAGCGGAGTTGCTGCCGATAGTGGAGACGGTATCAATTATGCCGGCCCCACTGTCTGACCATGACGCTGTGATGCTGACATTGACTATCCCCCCAACACGGAAACCACCCGGGAGATGGCGTCTCAGGGAGAATCTGTTACAGAGAGCAGGGGTAGTACAACAACTTCGAAACCGGGTTACAGACTACCTGGATCTGAATGACTCTCCAGACACCCCCGTGACAGCACTGTGGGGAGCACTTAAAGCCACGATTCGAGGTGAAATTATCGCTATCAGCGCAGCAGAGGCTAGGGAACGGAAAGAGAAAAGGGCGCTCCTCACGATCCAGGTGACGGAACTAGAGCGAATACATAGCCGCACTTGCGCACCACGGATATGGCGCCAACTCAAAGCGGCGAGAACGCAATTAGCGGCCCTCGATATTGACAGAGCTGAGTACGCGGCCCTACAACTTAAGCACACTTATTACATAGGGGGCGATAAAGCAGGGCGGCTCCTAGCGAACAAACTCAGGGCGCGGGAAGAACGCGCAAGAGTAAAGGGACTTCAGACTCATACGGGAGAGACAGTGGAGCGTGACGAGGATATTGCGGAGGCCTTTCGGAACTTCTATTCCACATTGTATAGCGAGACTTCGCAGACAACGAGGGAAGCAGTAACTTACCTACAGGACGCTGCCATCACAAAACTAGATCTTACGGAACGGGATGCGCTGGACGCACCCATCCGAGTGGAGGAAGTGATCAGGGCCATTTCCCGACTTAAGGCCCTGAAATCGCCGGTCCAGATGGATTTTCGGCAGGTTTCTATAAGACCTTCTGCCCACAGCTGGCCCCAATACTAACGCGCCTTTTTAACTCCTTTCAGGGCCCCGGGACAATCCCCCCGGACATGTTAGCCGCCGACATAGTAGTTATCCCGAAACCCGGGAAAGATGCAACTCAATGTGGTGCTTATCGCCCGATCTCCCTGCTTAATCTTGATCTAAAACTGTTCACAGGGGTTCTGGCGGCCCGATTAGGCCCATGCATGCCCGGGATTATCGAGCCGGATCAGTGTGGTTTTGTCGCGAACCGTCAGAGTAGCGACCACACTAAGAGGATACTCCACCTGATCGACAAAGCCCATCGCACCAATCTGGACGCAGTGCTAATAGCGATTGACGCGGAGAAAGCATTCGACCGCGTCAGTTGGGACTTTTTAGGAGCCACACTGACCCATTTCGGAATCGGTGATCGCTTCAAGGCCTGGGTAGCGAGCTGCTACGATGGACCTACCGCTACGATACGAGTGAACGGCATGGCCTCAAAACCGTTTGATATTCAACGAGGAACAAGACAAGGGTGCCCTCTGTCGCCCCTCCTATTCGCTCTCTACATAGAGCCTCTTGCACAAAGAATACGGGATAACCCTGAGATTCTCGGCATACCCTTTGGAGGGGAAAGGCATACAATTAGTCTGTATGCAGACGATCTTTTAGCTACCCTAGAGTCTCCCGACCGATCGGCCCCGGCCTTTCTAAAGGAGCTGGCCTCCTTTGGCCGTGTCTCTGGCTTTAAGATTAATGTCCCGAAATCAATGGTGCTACCCCTGGGCAGCTGTGCAGAAATGCACACGGCGGGAACCCTGGTGATTGGGGGGCTCCAAATCTGCAACACACTTCCCTACTTAGGAATCGATTTGGCGCCCACGGTTGCCACTACGGTAACGTCAAACTACACTAAACTGCTTTCTCAGACACAAACGGCTCTTGGACGATGGCAGAAACATCAGCTGTCACTTCTGGGTCGGGTAGCGGCTGTTAAAATGAATATCCTGCCCAAAGCACTTTATGTCTTCCAGACCATACCGATATGGCCACCAGGAGGGGCCCTACAAAAGCTACAAACAGCGGTACAACACTTTATTTGGGTGGGGGCACGACCTAGGATGCGCAGAGACCTCTCCCATAGACCACCCGACGCAGGCGGGCTGGGCATCCCTAACTTCCTAGATTATTTTAAAGCAACTCAACTTCGCTACCTAGTGGAATGGAACAGACCGACCTCTGAAAAACGATGGTTGTTCCAAGACCGGGTCTTGGCGAAAATGTCTCTATGGAAAGTCCCGTTTTTAAAACGCACAGACAGACCGCCGAATTTGAAGGGATCCCCGACCACGAGCACGCTATTGCGAGTGTGGGATTCAGTAGCGGCCAAGAGGGGACTCGCATCCTTTCCCTCCCCGTTGACGCCATTATTCGAGAACCCAGAGTTCCCTCCCGGCATGGAGGAACGGGCGTTCCCACAATGGAGGGACACACATTGTAAGTCAGCGGGCCATTTATTTACCCTCGAGGGGTTCATGCCTTACACGGAGGCGATACAGTGGTACAACATCGCGGCGCCACAAAGGTTCCAATATTTTCAACTGCGTCACTGGCTCCTGCACCCGGAGACGTGTCCAGGGGCCAGCAGGAAACTCACGACATACGAACGCTGGCTTCTTACTAGAACATCGGACAAACGACTGATATCTGAACTATATCGCATGCTGAGACCTCGGGTTCCCTTTTCCCCGTCGGCGGGACAGAAACGGTGGGAGCGGGAGATTGGGGAGAGGATTAACAGAGAAAGAATGGACGGATATATCCTTTAGAGCCAACCACACGGCACGTAACACAGCCAGTAGGGAGGCTGCGGTTAAGGTCACTACATACTGGTATTTAACACCAGCGCGACTGCATAGGGGGAACCCAGACAGAAGTCCGACATGCTGGCGGGGCTGTGACGCGGAGGGGACCCTGACACACCTCCTATGGGATTGCCCAGAATTAACGGATTACTGGCGGGCAGTCTTAGATGACATTGATAAACACTTCGAGACAGAGATACCTCGTTTCCCGGCATACACGCTACTGGGACTACCCAATGCACTCACATACCCCCTGAAATCGATCCGGGGAAGCAAATGGGGCTAGCGATGGGGGCAGCAGTTCAACACATCCTATCGCTCTGGGGCAAACAGTCCAGACCGACACATACAGGATGGTTGCACAAATTATGGTATATAGTCGGAATGGAACGAATCCAAGCTACCCTCACGGGTTCTTCCGCTACCTTCCGCACCTTATGGACACCCCTACTGTCCCTACTGTCGACAGAACTGACCGAGCTTACATGCCCCAGATACTTACGTATTCTCCGACTCACGGATAGCACAGAGGAGGTTGCAGACCCCCCACGGGAAAGGCACCGAGCTCCATCTACAAGGGAGGTCCCAGAGACAGGCTGATATACACGGACTAGGGAACCTAGAAGGGAGGATGAGGGAGGAGAAATATGCTGGTCTCGCTTTCTCTACTCAGGGTCCACACGGAAGGGCCGTAGTTCCTGGAGGGGACACCACCCAGAACTCTAACTTGGCACATCGGTTCGGGGAGGGAGGGGGGGGGGTGTTGGGGTAGTTTTAGGCTTTTTCTATTTTTCCTTTATTTGTGGTGGTCATATATGGGGGATAAAAATGGAAGACATAAAATTTCATAATCACATGTTACAATCTCACGCAGCCGACCTCCGGGTTGTGGCGGAAACGCTGTGTATGTTCAATCACTGTGCGCTCTACCGGCCAACGGATGTGGGCAGCCAATTGTGTGACACTATCCTCTCTTCCATCAATAAACATGATTTAACATAAAAAAGAGGGCGGTGCTTAATTGGATAATTATAGGTCCAAAGCACCTGGTGAGTAGTCGGTCGACATATTTCAGCCTGTGTCGGCCAAAAGGGTCGGATGGCTTTCTTCAGGACCAAAGGATCCAGGATCAAATGTTGAGCGGCTGTGTATGTGCTATGTAAGGTGAGTGGATTCGCTCACCCTATTAGGGCAACAGGTTGTATTTAATGCCTGTTATGGACATTTGGTAATAGGCCTTAATTTGGTCTATTGCTGGAATCTATGCGGGCGTTTAAGTTCCATGAGGCCGGCACTGCGTCTTGTAATCCTGCCGTGCATACAAAGCCCTGCACAACAAAGTACCAGTATACATCAACAAATGCATGACCCTCCACTGATCGACCACACACCTACGATCTGCCGCCCTCTTCCTCGCAGACACCCCCCATATCAGCCATGGCAACAGCAGAGGATGTTCCTTCTTACATCTGGCAGCCAAAGCTTGGAACGACCTTCCACTACACCTCAGGACTGCCTCATCGCTTTGGGAATTCAGGAAGGGACTCAAGACCTGGCTGTTTGAATGAACAGATTTCAACATCGCGGCTAGCAACTCCAGCGCCTCGAAAACCTCACGGGTTATTTACTGCGCTCTACAAATCCTTGATTTATTGATTGATGCAACATCAATAAAAAAAAGTTTCTTTTAGATCAAAACAGGAAGTGTGACATAGATTATTTGCAGTAATATTAGTGAGCTGCTGCTGTATTACAAATACAATATATAAAAACACATCACTATCCCTGAATATTAGATGTAAACACAGATAGAATTTGGACGAGTGTGCCTGTGCTTTGTCAGTGACCTGGCCAAAGAAGACATGCAAGAGCTGAAATTGGATCATAAATTCAAAGCTGTTCCAAAATATGTTTGGTCCAAGGCCCCCGATTTCCTTAAAATGTCTCTGCAACTCAGTGCCCCGAGACCCAACTACCGAACCAAGAATCCATTCGGTCGGTGTCACACCCAAACACCCCTGCTAATGCTAAACCCATGCCTGTCCCGCCTTGTAGTTCTCCCTGAGAACTCATGACTATCGTCACATACAACACAACAGCCTGGAGTCCCTGCACTGGGATCACTTATTTTAAATGTATTTTGACTGCATTCACTCTTCTTAGTCTCTGCTACAAGAAGCCTTGATGGTAGAGTTGTCAAATTGGTGCATGTTTGGCATGACTCCATGTTTCTAGGCCTTGACTTTTACAAATCATTTAATCAAGTGACGGGCGGCCCAATGTACTAACCCTGAGTCGCAACTAAAGGAGGGCGTGCAGGCAAATTAATAGGGAGGGCCGAGCTATGGGTTTGGCTTGGCTACAAGACTCCATGCACCAGCTGAGCCATGAAAACGTTTGGCATGTATATCATACAAAAAACATAATGTAAAAATATAATACACACTTCAAAATTTAAAAAAAGTACATTTCTTTAACATGCAGAAGTATTTCACCTTAATACATCAGAACATATGTTACTGCATAAACAAACATTTAATAAAAGTGCTAGTTTTTATAACCCCCCAGCGACAATGCTATATATGAACTAAGAGGCAAGTCAGTAGTTATGTAAACCCTAAACGTGGCTTAGATTCTTATTATAGATGGAACAACATTACAGTATATTAAATCAAAGAGGTGCTTGTACAGTAAAGATCCTGAATTCAAGTATTTAAAAGTGTACTCATATGTGATAATAAAGAAAAAGGAAGCTCTGTGAAAGAATATATTTGCCTCCCATCATACAATTTGTACAAGCAGGGAAGCCATATTGATTTTACGTTATCTGGTTTCACATTTTGAAATCCAGCCACCAGGTAGGAATTTCTGTCCCTGTCGCTCGCGTTTGCTTAAAAAGTCACAGTTTTGTCTTACATTCTTGGCTCACGATGAGAAAAACCAACATATACTTTGCAGACCTGACTTAGGGCCCCCAGACCCAACTACCATACTAAGAATTAATTTATTTGTGGGAGCATGCTCTAAACACCCCCGAAGTTACGCCGCTACTCTAGCTCCAACCAGTTAGCTCACCCGCATTTAGTGGGTGTTTTTTTCTTGTTTATTCCACAGCTACATAATGGTATTACCTTCTTAAACCCCTGATTTCACCCGCATTTCTTATTCTAGGTTGACAGTTGTGCTTATGCTGTGGTTAGTAAAAATTTGAAAAGAGAAACACTCAAATTTTCTGATTCCATGTAGGAGTTGCTCATCCAGACCAGATTTTGTCTTTGCATTATGGTTCTTGTAGTACAGGGTATGCCATTTTAGGTTCAGGACTATTAACTACCAAAATACTAAGGAAAAATACTGGACAAGATACTCTCACATGGCGGGCTTTCGATTTGGTACATTGACCTTTCTAGCAGGCAGTCCTTCAGAAGGCGCCCAAGATTCAGGAAATGGGTATCACTTTTGTATACTGACCTGTGGGCCCAGGTCCGAGTGAATGGAGCCCTATAACCCAAATTTCCCATAGAGCGAGGGACGAGGCAGGGATGGACGCTTTCTCCATTGTTGTTCGTCCTTGTGATAGAACTCAGCGGCAGAGCTTATCAGGGTCGATGTCAGAATTGGTGTTTTAACTAGAAGGAGGGAACAGAACATTGCATCTCCTTGTATACCGAAGATATGCTCCTTTTTCAGTGGAGACCCAGTGAGACGATCCCACGGCTCACGGGGATATTAGCAATGTACGGGGTGAAATTGATTCTGGTGTCCCTGCAAGGAGCGCTGGGTGGCGGGAAGGTGGACTCCCGCCTGCGTGTAGCTAGCGACAGCTTCCACTACTTGGGCATGACAGTATCTCTCACCGAAAGGCGTTATTGGGAACTCAACATTGCCCCATTGCTGGTCAGGACAAGGCGAATATCGCAGATTGGTCGAAACTACCTCTCTTGATCGCGGGCAGGGGTGCTCTCTTCAAAATGGGGACCCTCCCCACTTTCTATATACGCTGCAACACTGCCATCACCCAATGTCACCCACGTTCTTCACGGACTTGCAAAATCTGGTCAGATGTCAAGCTGTACTTCTAGGTGTCATAGTTAAGTTGTTATCAACAACTGGTTTTGTGCAGACAGAAATGACCCTGCTCATACATTGGATTTGGAGCTGCTGTCCCCCCTTGGATGCTTGTGCTGCTGTATAGCAGATCACCTCCCCACTCGCTGCCGCCTATCACCCGAATTCCCATTTAGTGGTGGTACTCGGCCCTTCGCCACATTAAATGGTACGTACCCTTACTAGGGCAACCCCCCCTCTGGCACAGGACGTGGCTGTTAGAGCCAGCTAGATTGGCAGGATTCCGCTCCTGGGACCTCATCGGTATATACACATTAGGGGATGTCTGTGTGGGGGGGATTACATATTAAATCCTTCCAGGGACTTGCCACAGATTTCGGTCTATACTCTTCTCAATTGTATAAGTACCTCCAACTGCGCCATGCACTGGATAAATGCAAAGCAAGATTGGACCCTCTCCTGGACTACAGCCCCCAAGACTGCAAACTGGTCACTGACGAATTGGGAAGGGGCGACATCTCACGCCTTTACAAGACCGTAGTTAATAACACCCTGGCCCCCTTACTCACCCTTAGGGCCCAATGGGAGGAGGACATGGGAACCGTGGACGACAATGAATGGGTAAAAGCAAAGATGGCTGCACGTAAACTGGCTATTTCAATGCGATTGCACTTGATCCAATTCAGATATTTTTATCGGATTTACTTCTCCCCAGAGAGACTCTGGCATATGGGACGTGCCCTGAGACTAGAGTGTCTTAGCTGCCGCTGCTCCCCGAGCTCCCCCTACCATGTAATATAGGATGGTCCGATGGTGAGAAAGTATTGATTGGAGGTCAATAAGAAAATTGGGTGGGTGGTTGCCATAGTCTAGCGCTAAATCCCAAAACTATGTTGCTGGGGATTATGGAGACGCTCGGTGAGACTCGTGCTGCCCGCACCCTCATTGCCATAGCATATCTGGTAGCTAAGAGTGACCTGGCTAGCATTGGAGAGATGAACAGGCGCCGCCGCTGCATGAGTGATCAAGAGATATGGACTGCTGTGCCGCAATGGAGAAGCTGGTCTATAAGGCACGGGGGTCCCACATAAATACGAGCGCATATAGGCACCCTGGAAGAACTGAGCTGGACTCCCTTGTTAAATAACATTGCAGTGGGATGATGCCATTCTCAGCCTTCTGGCAGGTCATGGAGCAGATGCTTTCTATCGGCGAGATGCACCCTGTGCTGTTATTTTCTTGTTTTGATGCTGTATGTCACTGCATGGTTCTACAATACATCACAGACCACCTTGTGTATAGAGCCCTATGCTTTGGCGTGGGGCTACTGGAACCGAAGACATGTACGCGTGGTAGTTTTTATGCTTTGGTTTACCTTTTCTTTGTATAAAACAATAAAATGTGTTATACAAAAAAAAAGATACTGCAATGTGTTGCCTGCTGCTTCTTTGAACTAGGTCCATTAAGAAATTAACAAGGTGAAGTCATCCCCTATAGTAGTATACTCATTCTTTTTCACTTCAAATTCCAAAGCAGGCAAGGATGAAAATAAATATTCCACCACTGCTGGGGATGCAGTGCCTAGCATGTCTACTCTATTTCACAATTGATTTTCAGTCACATTTCTAGCAGTTAAATGGAGAAGATAGATTTCTTTGGAGTTTGAGGTAATGGATTTTGGTGTAAAGCAAGCAAATAGCAAGAACTACAAAATTAAAATCGTAAAATGAAAAGGAAGCAATGCAAAGCCCCCTTGTTGATGTGATTTAAAATGTACTGTTGTCTGCAGCATTTCCAAAACTTATCTTCAGCGACATGAACAAGCCTGGCTGTAACGTTCCCACAAAGTCTCCAAAGGAGACCTTTTTTTCCCTGTAAAGTGTTCTTTATATGATGTCCGTTGTAATCAATATCACATTATAATTGAACAAAAGGCTTAAAGTTTGTGGTGTAATGCAAAATGATCGCCCCCCCCCCCCGCAGAATGAGACATGGGTAACTTAGTCACAGATCATCCTTGGACATTGGCTTAATGGGGGTCAAAAAGTGTTGCCCCACCCCACCGTCCCACACTGCAAGGGCTGCACGGGCCTGCGTTACACCTCTGCTTTAAGAGACATAGGGATATATTTACAAGAAGTTAACGCCGCTCTAGCGTCAATTTTTTGACGTAAAGGCGTTTTTTTTATTGCCTTATTTACAAGTTGCCCCTAACTGCAGTTAGCGGCAATTTTCCAGCATAAACGTGAATTTTTAAGATTGCCACTTCTGTTAGCGGGACTTAAAGAAAATAAGATGCAAGGTAGGTGTTCCCATGAAAAAATAGCCACTAAACACACTTTACAACATTTACAAGGAAATCCCAGTACATGGACAACCCTCCTAAACCGCCTCTAAATCCAATTAGAGGTAGTTTTTTAAGACCAAAAAATAACTGGTCTTAAAATTGGTGCAAACACTTGGGCCCACATATAAGATGTTTGGGTGCTGGACAGCGCTGCAAGGAATATTGCTGTGCTGCCCTGTGCCAAAACAAAAGGTCAGGAATGCGCCCTATCAATAAGATAAGGCACATTGCTGGGCCCCATTCTTGAAAAGTGTTGCATCGCTGCGATAAAACAGCGATTGGACCCTTTTCATTCCACCCTCCTTGTGACACCATGACTGCGCATTATTTACTGTATGGCGCTCCATGTCGCAATGAATGACAGATACGTCTGGAATCCTGATGTATCTGTCGGCGCTAAAGTCGCGCATTGCTGCAGTTATGTCGCAAGCATGACGCAACTCCAGCAATGCGTGGGGCCAGCCTATCCCTATGGCACTGCGTCACCCTTACGCCTGCCACAAGGCAGGCGTAAGGTTTTGACGCAGTGGCGTCCTAGAATTGTCGCAGTGAAATCGGATAGATTTCACTGCGCCACTCCTACGAGGCTTTGTTGTGTGGGAACGCCCACCCTGCTTACATCATACCTGACACAGGTATAATGTGGCACAGGGCTTTACAAGGTCACGCATACGCCTGGATGCATCACTTTCCGCAACGTGGTGCAAAAATCACGCTGCAGTACGTCAAGAAAATGACGCTCGGGCGGCATTAAACTGTCGGAAGGGGCTCATGAATAAGCCCCCCTGTCTTTTCTACTACGTTAGTGCACGAAGGCTGCCATGCGCCAATGCAGGCACCCTTGCGCCATGTTGCAAGGGTGACTGTGTTGCGGAGTTGATTGATGTTGTGCAGGAACGGACACCTACCTGCACAAAACCTATCAATCCAGGGTATTTCCTCTTTCTCTGTGTGCTGCAGAATGCTACACACATAGAAAAAGTGAAAAGAAGAGGATAAATGAACACATTTATCCTCGTAGCGACTCCCAAACGCCACCGTTGGGGTGGTGTTAGATTCTGACGCATTCCGAAGGTTTACGGTTTGTCGTAAACCTGGGAATGCTTCAGATTCCATTGGTTTGCCGTGGGAACGCAACACCCATTGAACTCCCCTTTCACACTGTTCAATGAGTGAAAGGGGCACATATTTACAAGTCCATGAAAAGCCACGTAAAGTGGCTTTGCATGGCCTTGTAAACATGCGGTGGCACATTGCACCACCGGAACGTCAAGTGATGTCACAGCATTGCAAGAGTGCCGCTAGGGTGTCATAAATGAGGCCTTTGGATTATAAAAGAACTCCCACAATTGATCCTTGGCAAAGTCAACGTCCAAAGCCTTGCCACGGATGCCGGCGTCGTGGAGTCTTGTGATTAGGGTGCGGTGGGAGATGTTGTCGAAGGAAGCCAAGAGGTGTAATAGGGTGAGGGCTGCAGTCTCGCCCTGGTCGAGGAGGGAGCGGATGTCATCTGTGGCGTTGAGGAGTGCAGTCTCTGTGCTGTGGTTGCTTCGGGATCGAGCATGTGTCCGGCTATGTGGGTTGGTGCGGTGACTAGCTGCTTGAGTCCGATGTTGGTGAGGTTCTCCAGGAGGGAGGTGGTGTTCTGGTCACTGGGGTTGTCCAGGTGGAAGTGTAGGTCTCAGAGTAGGATGTAGTCGGTCGATGGGAGAGCCTGGAGTGCAATGAGCTCTACAATGGCATCGGTGAATGGGGGGTCAGGGGCGCCTGTAGAAGAGGGTGCCACGGAGGGTGGGGTTGGGGTTGGTCCGGATCTGGAAGTGGAGGTGGTCCATGTTCGCCGTTGGGTCATTAGAGTGCGTGGTCAGTTAGTGTGCTTTTGTTGACGATGGCAATTCCTCCTCCTGGGCGGTCAGGGTGGTCCTTGCGGGTGATTTTGTAGCCATCAGGGATGGTGATGGTGATGTCCGGTCCGGAGCAGAGGTTTGTCCAGGTTTCCGTGAAGAAGGCGATGTCTGGAGAGGTGGCGTCAAGGAGGTCCCAGATTTCTGTGGCATGTTTGTGGAGGGACCACACATTGAGGAGGATGCAGTTGAGCCGGTCCGGTGCGCTGTTGGTCGGCTGGGCGGTGAGAGGCGCAGGTGATTTGATGTGGCAGATGGTGCGGTTGCAGTTTTGGCAGGCGAAGGGTGCAAGGGTATTCTTTGGTGATGCTAGATGGCAGGCGGCGTGGTGTCCAGGGTTGAGAGCGAGGAGGGTGCTGGCGTCATAGCGGTGGAGTGTCCGAGAGGCAGGGTCCCTGGTGCTGGGCGCAGTCCAGGCACGGACGGAAGCAGACAAGCTTGCCTTTGGCACGCCTTCGGCGCACCAGTGGCACGCCCTCTGCGCATAGCCGCACAGCGGTCGCCATTAAGTAGTGCTGCGGGGACTGGACAGCTGGGAGGTGAGAAATGTGGGAAAAGACACTGGAGGGGGCGGGGCCGCGGGGATCGCAGTGGCAACAATGGAGAGGACAGTGTCATAAGGTTTCTGCACATACACAGAGCTATGCACAGGATAATGGGACCCCGGAATACAGTGGTTTGCCTACCATATACCGTAGCACCCAAAAACCCCAACCCAACTAGCTTAGCATCCCATTAGCACCCAAGTACCAATGATTGGACAACCCAGAACACGGTATCTTTATCTCAGGACTCGCAGAAGCAAGAACACTCTTTCGTCACTCACTCGTACTTGTCCACAAGTTGCGTAGGAAGAGACACTGGATAGGTTAAAATGTTTATTCCAACTTACGTGCTCTAAGGTACAGTACACGTGTCAGTACTAATAGCATAATGCATATGAATAATATAAGCAGCATGGTTACAATTCCATAGAATACAAACGGGGAAAGCATTTCATAACTCAGTGGATAAATGTCTAAATAACATTACCACCCTCCCCGTGCAGTAAGATAGTTTATTATAGGAATAGAAGACCTCTGGGCTTTGACTAGCGAACCCCCATACCTCAGTCTCTAGATGCAGAATTACATCAGCAGGACATCATAGCTCTTCTCACTGAAAAGGATTTCTCCAAGTCTCCAGCGCCAGTAAAAACCCCAGTATTAAAGGCACACAAAGTTTCATGTCATTTGCGCCTAATGTTATGTCTGGGTGCGCGAGACTGGCCATATCAGGAAGAACCGAAATACATTGTTATGCGACCTTGTACATGTTGTGCAGTCTGAGCCCAAATCGAACAAGAGAAAAGGTGAAAGACAGAAAGTGCAGACAGCGCAAAAGAACTTGGCAAGAGCAAAGGGCGAGGGAGCCCTGGCTCAGTGTAACGTGCGCAAAGAAAAGCAGCATGGCAGCTAGTCCTAGGCCAACATAACAAGGCAGGCAACAAACCACAAGACACCCTCCCCTGGTCAGTCCGGCGTCCAAGACAGAGGGCAAAAAAAACATATCCAGTAGAGCACAGGGAGCGCCCAAACGGCGAAAAACAAGTCAATCCATGAAAGTGTAAGTGCAGAAAAAAGCCATACCCTCCAAAAGGGCATCATTGGAATCGTCAAAAAACATAGATGCCATCCAATCCATGAGATCAAAAGAGCAGGAATGCTCCTCAGCAGAGGGAGCATCCAAAAGCAATGCGGGACAACTTGCGTGATAAACGAAACAGCTTTGTTGTAGGAGATCCTGGGCAGCCGCCCAGATATCCCATTGCGCCAAAATCCCCAGTGCAGCCGCACGCGCCATACAGCCGGCAACGGAACAGTCCTGCTCATGGGCCTCTAAGGGACCCATCAACTGAACAAAATCCGGAACAGACAATGACGAATTGGAGAGGCAATAATCCAAGGTCCAGGTGAAAGGACAGCGGATGCAAGTCATTACAGGTTGCACGCAAGTGAAATACGCAAAGCGAAAGGAAAGAGTATATGACACACTCAGTGTCGCCAATGGCAAGACACCAAAACCAGCCAAAAGGCGCTCACGAAGCAGCTGGAGGCGTTCTGGATCGAGCAGGTCCCATCGGGGAGCAGCCATTGCGCATAAAACAAATTAATAACAGGACACCAGCCGCCAAGGCGATGATCAACGGGAAACCGCCAAAGACGCTGGAAAAAATAGAATGAATAAACGCCGGGATGACACCAAAAATAGTTTGGAAGGAGGACACCAAACCAGACCCCACGACTTTAAAAAAGTGTACCAGACCTTCTGTGTTAGATGCGTTAAAAATACGATGAATTAACTCCCCAAAATGTTGGGGGAGATTAGTGTTCAAAAGGGCCTGTATTTCACTGTGGGTACTCGCCACCTGGAGAATGAATGTCTCCCGGGCGGACGTGAGCATAACTTCCTCGTTCAATAATAGTGCCTTTATTCTGCTCAGTCTATTGAAATCTGCCTCCATGGTAGGGATGGAAGGCCAAATAGAGATATCAACCTTGCCATGAGGGGGAGGAAAAAGCACATTTTTGCAGCAGACAACCCTGTGCGAAACTGTTACAATGTAAGGAATGCCAGCCTGCAGGCCACAACAGTTTTCGTTATTTAAAAGTAAATAACTACCATTGGAAAGGAGAGTGAAAGTAGGAGAAATAACAGGAGCAGGAATACCTTTCAGCACACAAGCAAGATTAGGAGCGGAAACGCTACATGAGCCATGCAATTTAATGTGTTTACAAATAAGCGAATGACCCATAGTCGAGTCGCAGTACTCCCCCGTGAGAAAGACTTCCTTGCCGTCCCGAAGGCATTTATACATGAAAGGCAAGGACCAGAGTTCATGCAGGAAAGCACTGCCCAAGGGCCGGTAACGGCCCACAGGATAATGTTTCATGCACGAGTCAAATTCAAACAAGGAAAAAGGTAAAGCGATAACCCCATGAACTAGCCACACAGCAGAATCGAGTTCTGCAACAGAGAACGGCAAAGGATCCATCTTTTCGATATGTAATAGAGTGTAAGTTGCATCTTTCATGGACATAAATTGCTGTTTGTCAGTTAAGTTAAAAGGTAGAAACAAGGCAGAGGTGTTCAAAAAATGCCAAGGAACTTTACCTAACTTGAGCGTTTGCAAAGTCCATGCAAACTGCATAACTGAACGCAATTGATTCTGACCATGATATAACACAGAAACATCATCTTGTACAATATCAACAACAGAGGACACAATATTCTCTAAAGTATAAATGCGAGAAGACAGGGTATTAATACTATTGTCAACAACAGCAAGCACCTTTTCCAAATTTGCTTGATCTATTTCCCGAAGACGGGAAGCAGCTTCCATTTGTGATAGCTTCCAGAGTTCATTATATGTCTCATAAATGAATCTTTTAGGTCGGGGACCACGAGGTCCCAAAACAAAGTCGGACAGATCAATATTGCCTGAAAGGAGGGACAAATGTTGTTTAACAGAATCAAGGGACGAATGTTGCAGCCATTGTTTGCATAATTTACCAACAGAATATGTAGTGACAGTACGAGAAGCAGTAAATCTCGGATCAGGCCTATCCTGTGTGTATCTAGTACCTGAGTCGTGAAAACGCATTTGACATGCATTAGATGATATAGGCCATACCAACCAGGGTGACGGATCCAGTTCGGAAACATTAAATGAATTATTCTGTAATAGAGCCTGTAGGGTCGTCAGGGACAGGTTAAAACGTGAGCTATCATTGGGAAAACTCGAAAGGGATGGAATTGAGGGCGAGTTTAATTGTTTAGTGGTAGCTAAGCCCCAACACGTAGTTTGATAGATGGAAGCATTTAGGAACATAATTTGGGTAGGGATGAGGCAAGCACGATGCAACGCCTCGGTTCCCTGTACCTGCCATGGCTTGGAGCCCCAAATGGATTTCAAATCTATTGTATCCTCCCAGTACTCATAACCACCCACTGCTAGGGCACTTAAAAAGGAACCCGAATAAAGCAATTTGGTGTGTGTTAACATAATTTTCTGAGTTGATGTCGTATTAAGTCTAAAATAATAGGATGCAGGGTTCGACCGATTAAAATCAGTAAAATAGGTAAACTTATTTCGAAGAGTTTGTGAGCTACCTGGCAAGGGGTTTGGACAATGTTCCCATTGGGTGTAGTTAACAGAACTACGCAGGGCACTTGGCTTATGGAGAAAATGATTACCCCAATGTTGGTAACAATACAAATCGGCATAATTCGCAGAATTCATATATAAATCTTCAGCATTAAAAGATGCATAATATTTTAAATCGGCAAACAATGCTTCAACGGCATGCACATCCCAATCATCAGAATGAATATTATTTTGTACTACATCACCCATTGAAACACGAAGGACATTAGGTACATTAATAATTTCCGTCGGACCATGGATTTGATAGTTCACTGCATCCCATACGATGCCATCAGCAACTGGAAAAGCTGAAATGTTCACAAATGTGTGGTCACGCTTCATGATGTGAGACGAGGAATGAGGAGCCAAAGTTCCAGAAACATAGTCTACAGCAGAGCTGTTCAGGTAAATAGTGACCATTGATTAGTAGAAAAACACTGTGACAAAGCCAATGGACATGAACAGAAAAATCAAGAAAAGTACCAACCAGAGGTATGTCCAGGGTGGAATCAAAAAATTGTCTCTAAACCAGGATACAAAAATACTGAACTTGGATGGGACTTTTGAAGAGGTGGAATCCGAATCAAAGGAATAACGAGTCGGGCTTAGTGGCGTTATCGGTTGATGTGCCACCGATTCAGATGCAGGATAAGTATACTCGTCCTCGTCGATATTGGTGGAGAGCTGGGGATCAATTGTAGTTTCAGGCAAATCAACCATCTCAATTACAGCATCAGCGACCGTTCGTGTAGATGGGCCACGAACATATGTCCGATAAATGGCAGGACAAGAGACCGCTGGTGTGACACTATTCAGGATCGGCCAGGCGCTGTAGCTTGACATTTTCCACTGAGATGTATCTGTTCTCCTTGCGACCAGGAAGCGGTGGTAAAATGACTGTACGTGTTCCCTTCAAGCCCAGAACTGGAACCGGTGCACGAAAAGAGGGGCCGAATTCTTTTTTATTTTCAACCTTCTCTCGAACCAGTTCTCCAACCTTTGGAAGCCAGCCGGCTACCGGAATCTGCAACGCAGGATCTGTGGCTGAAGGCAAATGTGTAGTTGCAAGTTTGTCTCGGGCTTCTTGTAAGTCCTGTAACATAGCAGAATGGTTATCTACATCAAACTTGGCGGATTGCGCCGCGATGTCTGGACCCTCAAGGTCAGGCACAAACATTCTTATGCCAAAGAGCATTTCGTATGGGGTCCGCCCACCCAGAGGTCTTCTAGGGAGATTATTAAGTGCACGTTGAACGGTATACAAGTGGGCCAGCCAGTTCCTGCCAGTACCTATAACTCTAGCTGTTAAGGATTGCTTTAAGTCACGGTTCATTCGTTCAACGATAGAGTTGCCCTCAGGCCTATACGGAGACGAAAATTTCACCCGCACCCCAAGCGAAGCCATAGCATCCTTGTAAGCCCTAGAGGCAAACGCTGGACCTTGGTCCGAATGGAAGGTGCCGCATGCGAAAATTCCCACAAAGACACGCAAATCCCTGATTACATTTCGAGCGTCAGCACTACGTTGTGGCCAGACCCAGAGGAACCGTAGTGCACGAGTCCACTGCTACTAAGATGTATTTATAGGCAGTGTCTGATGAGAATGGACCGCAGTGATCCAAGTAAACACACCCAAAGGGTCTGTTAGCAATGCAGAGCGGGGTTTGTGGAGGGCGTGTTACCGTGGAAGGCTTAATCTGTTGACAAACGTCGCAGGAAAGCACGAAAGCACGGGTGTCTTTATACAATCCACGCCACCAATAACGCTGCTGCAAGATGGAAACTGTAGCTGACACACCTGCATGAGCAGAAGCCATGCCTTCGTGTGCAGCTGATATCAAGGCACTCCTGCGGTCCGCGTTGGGGATCAGCCGATCTCCAACGTCAGGTATTGTTACATAAGGAACCTGTTCGGGACTTAACTTGTAAGAATACTTGGAAGGGAAACCTGTAGGGTAATTATCACCTTCCTTGGTTGCAGCAATAGCTGCTAGAATAACAGAGTCAATTTTAGACATGGACCTGGTAACCGCTGCTACTGAACACGTGACTACTGCCGAACGGGCAGCTTCATCTGCCAGATCGTTACCAATAGCGTGTGCGCCCACCCGCTGATGGCCTAAGGTGTGAACCACCTGTGTGAGGGGCAGACGTTGTTGCAATTCTGCCACTCGAACCCAAAGCATTTTATGCTTAATTGTGCTCCCTTTTGCGTCCTTGTAGTCATTTTTCGACCAGAAAAACAGATTGTCATTGTAAGACTGTACACAGTAGAAGGAATCACATACAATAAGAGTGGTCTCATCCTGAGAAGCGAACTCAAGCGCAAGTAGCAATGCATGCAGCTCGGCCAATTGTGCGGTACTATCTCCAAGTGTGCGAGTGTGCACTACAGAGGATTTGAACGTTCCATTTACAAAGGAACCCGCAACAATAGCACATGCAGCTGAATAAGCGTGCTTGGACCCAGTGGCCGGTTGCGCCGAACCATCTGTGTAGATCACACATTTGTAATCCTCAAGCGGTAGTAAAAACAAAGGAGGAGGATGAACGAATTCATACTGCAAGAACTCCTGAGTCTGAAGAGAAGAATCGAAAATAAAGGTGACGTCTGATGACGTCAAGGATGTAACCCATTGTATCCAACGGGGATGCATTGCTTTTGAGTTCGGTACACTTGCCTTTGTTACTGCCTCTAGGGCAGGACAGGGTGTTACCACCAGAATTCGCTTTCCCTGTGCCAGTGCGCGTTCTTTTAGTATCGCCATTTGCACTGCAGTTAGAACTTTTTCGACAGATGTAAAGCGCAATTCAGCGGAAGTGTACAGATGCGACTTGTATGCGATGGGTACTGTATCACCTTCATTAAAGGTTAAGTATGTGAATCCCACCGCCCCGGAATTATTCTAATCACCAGGTTTGTGTGGTTATCACGAGTCAAAAGATATTTAGACTCCAATAGGTCTGTCTGCAAAGACTGCAGAATTGAGGTATGCTCAGGCAGCCAGCAAGACCTTGAATAAGTAGGTTGTATCAAAGCATACAAAGGCTTGATACGCTGGGCATATTCGGGAATGTAAGTACGCCCGAAATTCAGGAAACCCAGCAAAGACTGAAGTTTCTTCAGAGTATTTGGGGGCACAAATGTGCACATTTTTCCAAGAAATGGGGGCTAAGCCCTTACCTTCGTTGTTGAGCTCATAGCCCAAGAACAGAACGGTAAATTCAGCAATGTGTGACTTAGCAAAGTTAAATTTGTAACCCTGCTCCGCAAATTCAAGAATAATGCGGTCCACACGGGACAGATGCTGATATAACTCGTCGTCTGTCAGATAGATGTCATCTACGTACGAACATGCGTCTTGATCAATGTAATTTAACAAAGAAACAACACGGGCGGCGAATATACCCGGACTATTTTTGTAGCCCATGGGTAAACGCCGGAGCTGGAATAATTTACCACCGGAAGTGAATGCGGTCCATTGACCACTCTCCGGGGCTAGGTTGTGCGTGTAGAAACCGTTTGAAAGGTCAAGTGTCGTTTTGTATTTTTTACGAACAAGACTGTCTACAAGCTCAGAACTGTGTGTATTCTGCACCGCAAAGTTCCGACAATGAGAATTTAAATGCCGGTAATCCAAAACTAAGCGGTACGATCCATCGGGTTTAGAAACCACGAAAAGGGGATTGTTCATAGGTGATACGCATGGTTCGATTACTCCCTGATATTCCAACTGTGTCAGAATTTCGGAGACGGGGCCTTTTGCCTGCCGTTTGATGGGATATTGGGGTTGTGGCTGCGGTAGTGACCGCAAAGGTATTGCATGGGGAGGTGATTCTTCATCCCATCCCACATGGTTGCGGTATAATGCTGGTGCCAGGTACACAGCCCACTCAGCTGCAAGTGCTTCAGCTTTGTCTTTTGGGACATGCCTTGAAAAGCTTGGAAGGATTACCTCCTCTCCTTTATGTGCAGCTAAAACGAATGGGGGTGGCCAATCCACCTCTGCTAACAAAATGTCATATGAAGAGGTTAGATTTTCCCAAAAAATCCCTTTTATTTCACGCGGTATGTCACCTTCAATTTGTATGACTATGTTGTAAAGTCTGTCAGGGGGTGCCACTCTCGTGTCAGCTGTCTCTACTGTAACGAATGTTTCAGTTGCTGTCGCCTCCATATGAGGACGTAGCGCCTCCCGCACTATGGTAACTTCCGCGGCGCTGTCTAGGAGGGTCACTGCCCACGTCCAATTCTGGAGTCTCGTTCTCACGGTCTGTGGCATATTTTGCTGTTACAGCGGCAACTTTTTTCTTTTGAAATTGCGGTCGAGGAAGGTGAAAGTCTTCTGCTTTCCCTCTGACTTGTTGTCGAGGTTGGTCTCGCTCCTGGGGAGCCTCTCGGCCCCTTCCTCTATCTTGCCGTCCTCCTCCACCAGCCTGTGACGACGTCTGGGCCTGTGAAGAACGAGGAGAACGCGTATCAGAGCTCTGAAACCTTTCTGGTGATTTAATTCTCGACCTATCACGTAAATCATAAGTACGTTCAGAAGAAACCGAAACTGGGGAAGCGCCTCTCGACCGCGGCTTCTTTTGTTGCTTACCCTGTTTTTTCTGTCTCCAACTCTTTTTAGTGAAGACTGGTCTATCATCTTTCTCAGATGTACTTTTTGTTTGTGTAATTTGTGGTTGCGATTGAGTTTGCATTTTTACAAAAGGCTTGTTGCCTAGGCTGTTTCTTCCAATTGTTTTATAAGCCCGGGCTATAATTTTCGGTAATTCGCGAGGCCTGTCCAACTCTGGGACCAAAGCCAAAGCATTCGCTACTTGAAAGTTCATTGCATCGCCCTTGACATTTCCAAGGATCAGTTCAGCTACTACATCAAACACTCCCACTAGTCTCATCCCTAATTCCACAGCCGCTTCAGGGCCATGCTCATCCTGTACTTTTTTAATTACAGAGGGTAGAACCGTCATGGAAGGAGTACCAAAACATTTTGAATAAACTGCTGCGAATACCTTACCCCAGTTTTCACATGATGTCAAATCGGGGATTAAGTCTTTTGGCAAACTTATCGTAAGGATGCGGTGTTTATCCACCGGGGATGTATGTGGAAACACCGCTTCTATCTGATCGAACTTTTCTGCAAGCCAGTAAGGATAATCGTCCTTATTTTGTGGACGTTTGCCCATCACAGAATTTACCATGACAGGACTTATGGTCACTCCAGCTGCAATAGCTGGTTGGCCAGCGACTACAGGAGCAGCTCCATGGAGACTACCTGTAACGTATGTCACTAAGGCTCGATGCACTCGCACCAGTTCTGTATGCATAGTGCGCAGATCCGCAATCGGTAATGCCAGATAATTTGGATGCGGGGTATACCCGGCCAATACAGGCCAAGTGGCCCCCTCAATGGATAAGGGGCCTAAACGAACTGCGGTATTTGGTTGTGGGAGGGCGCCATTAAACCAAACACGGTGCTGCCAAGCCGTGAGAGGCACTTCAAGATTAGTATAGGGTCGCAGCAGGAATAGCGGTGAGTTTATATTCATGAAACAGATTATCACCTGCATCCACCGCCTCAAAAGTGATCCAAGTGTAAAACACTTCAAAGTGATAAGCCGGATCGGCTTGAACCACAAAGACCAACTCGACCCCAGTATCGGGCACTCCGTATACACCTAGGTGTTCTCGGAGTGGTCCTCGGCTATGTGCAGCTATCGCCACACCAGCCATAACTAAACAATTGTATTCGACAACCTAACAGGGAGCACAAAATGGTTTTTTTATGTAACCTTTTTTAATAACTTCAAGCTTGAAAGAACCTATAAAACGTTCAATATAGGAGGTATCACCGTCACTTACGCCTCCGGAAGCGTACGTGAGGGTTTTGTGGACAAGCACAAGTACTACTCAAGCGTCTCGCAGATAAGCAGCCCCACGGTGGTCGCGCCATGTCATAAGGTTTCTGCACATACACAGAGCTATGCACAGGATAATGGGACCCCGGAATACAGTGGTTTGCCTACCATATACCGTAGCACCCAAAAACCCCAACCCAACTAGCTTAGCATCCCATTAGCACCCAAGTACCAATGATTGGACAACCCAGAACACGGTATCTTTATCTCAGGACTCGCAGAAGCAAGAACACTCTTTCGTCACTCACTCGTACTTGTCCACAAGTTGCGTAGGAAGAGACACTGGATAGGTTAAAATGTTTATTCCAACTTACGTGCTCTAAGGTACAGTACACGTGTCAGTACTAATAGCATAATGCATATGAATAATATAAGCAGCATGGTTACAATTCCATAGAATACAAACGGGGAAAGCATTTCATAACTCAGTGGATAAATGTCTAAATAACATTACCACCCTCCCCGTGCAGTAAGATAGTTTATTATAGGAATAGAAGACCTCTGGGCTTTGACTAGCGAACCCCCATACCTCAGTCTCTAGATGCAGAATTACATCAGCAGGACATCATAGCTCTTCTCACTGAAAAGGATTTCTCCAAGTCTCCAGCGCCAGTAAAAACCCCAGTATTAAAGGCACACAAAGTTTCATGTCATTTGCGCCTAATGTTATGTCTGGGTGCGCGAGACTGGCCATATCAGGAAGAACCGAAATACATTGTTATGCGACCTTGTACATGTTGTGCAGTCTGAGCCCAAATCGAACAAGAGAAAAGGTGAAAGACAGAAAGTGCAGACAGCGCAAAAGAACTTGGCAAGAGCAAAGGGCGAGGGAGCCCTGGCTCAGTGTAACGTGCGCAAAGAAAAGCAGCATGGCAGCTAGTCCTAGGCCAACATAACAAGGCAGGCAACAAACCACAAGACAACAGGGATAAAGGAACTGAAAAAAAGCACAAAAGAAACAAAGTCAAACAAAGCAAAGATTTAAAAAAAGCCAAAAATTAGAAAAGCAATGGAGAAGAGCAGAAAGAGAGACAGAAACAGCAGGAAAGAAGGACAGGTGGGCAGTCAAGCAGCAGAGCAGTGACGCTCTACCACTGGACCTACAGGGATGAGGCGCAGGCAGGAGCCTGCGGGTGGAGGAGGGACTCGAACTCATGACCTCCGGGTCAGAGGAACCAGCAGCAACCAATGGGGACAGCAGCAGCAGCTAGCAGATGGTGCAGCGCTGTGGGAGGAGCATGTCCACCAAGGGATAGTCCCCCGTATACCCAAAAGCAAACTAACAGGGGGTGAGGAAAGGCAGCACCACCCGTTGCCTCTTCCGATCTAACAGTGGTGACCAAATTCCTTGTTCCCCAGCGAGTAACGGCGGATCAAGCTACATTCCCAAGGGCCTGTGCCCGAGCCGCCCCCGTACCCCTGGCACCCGCTGTCACCAATGCCCGTTATCAGCGACTTGAGCTAGTTAGTGGAGTCCCCCACCAGTCTTAGGTGGTGTTCTCAGCAATGTGGGTCCTCCGCAGCGCAGGGATTGCTCAGGACACAGTGTGCGCCACCCACAGGTGCTAGGCTTGGGCCCAACACGACCCCCAGGCCCCCTCCGCTCCCCATACCACCTTCTCCTCACCTGGACATCAACACTGGGGCTCAATGCACCGCGCTCTCTCCGAATCTGTGACTCAGCCAGCAGGAGCCTTAGCCAGGTGGGATTTCACAAGCCTGGATACAGTTGTTGCCGCCAAGTCCGCTGGGGAACCTCCCGATGCACGTGATGCAACAGGGCCCCCTTGGGCGTGAAGTTGCAGCGCTCCCGCAACACAAGTTCGACGTAGCTCAGGGGCCTCACCCTCCACAGCATCTGGGCAGCGCCACATCCTCCGGCCTGTGATGCAGAGAGGTGCGGCCCACCATTGGCAATCTCCTCCATGCACCCTGGTGTAATGGTGACGCGTGTTATGCAATGCAGACCTCAATACGTCGGTGCGCAAGAGCGCCTCTACCGATCACAGCTCCAAGGGGTGCCAGGCGGTCTTCTCACACAGGTCAGCAACGTGTCTCCATGCGACCTGCCAGACTTCGTCATCAGGTAAGGGCGATCGGCGACGCCTCAATGTCTACCGCCACAGGCCTCCACCGTCAGGCCGCAGCAACTCCACAGCACCGCCGCCTCCCACTCCAGGTCTCATATGCAGGCCCAGCGAGGCCTCTGGGCCCCGGAGACTGTCCGCGCTTCCAGGCATCGGCTGCCATGTTTTCGCAAGGATGGCACTATGAAAAGTGCTGCATCACTGGTTTTCCCCAACGCTGCGCCTCTTTTCATGAATGAGTCCCTGATGCTGCATTTCCTCTTCCCCTGGGACGCTGGCTGGTCATCCGGGCTGTTGGGGGGTTTGGTGGGGTTGTTGACCTGTGCTGGACTTGGCCCTGGCTGATCCATTCAGCATTCCATTGTTTTTATTTTTTTCATTAGGGGTGTATTTATAGGCTATTTTTGCCTCTAGAGGCTGGAAAGTGACGCTGGGCTGACTAACGTGAAATTTTTTGCCGCTAATTGGCCTTTCATGACTTTTCTCTCGCTAACATCAAATTTTTTATCGCCTTTATGCTAGTGTTAGAGGCAGTTTTTTGCAGTGGCTAGCTGATACTATCGCCATGTAGCGACATATTGTAAATACGTCGATAACAGGGCGGTAGTTTTCGGCGATAGTCCGCGTTAAAAAAGTTGCTGCTAACTACCGCAAATACTCGTTAGTGGCAGTTCTTTTAACTATACCCCATAATTTCCCTCCCAATTCCATTACATTTTCCTCCATAAAACATTCTTTAAATTACCACCCAGCTCCATGTTACAAGGGCACAATGTATAAGGCCTGTGCTTTTATTTAAAAATATTGTGCAAACTATTTTTGGCTTCATTAGAATAACTTGGTTAGTACAACTTATAACAATTATTAAAAGAAAGCCCATGACTGGTCACTGTGGGACTTATTTATGATAGTCCTGCGTTGCTTTTGCACCACTTAAAGTGGTACATGCGTGACGGAGTGCTCTAAATCAGAGTTATGAAGCCACACAAAGCCACCCTGTGTGGCTTTGCATGGCCTCATATAGTTTGAGTGAGGCAATGCAGCACAAATTGCTTTGGCTCAAGGGAGCCTTTTAAACAGAAGGGGGAGGGAGCACACTGCCTCTCAACCCAGCACAGTTCACCCCATTGCATTCTGATAAATGCAGTACGCTTATTTCAAAGTTGCTGTCGTTTTTCACCAAAGTTGGTGCAGGTAGTGCTGTTGTCTCTAGACACGTGTTTCTAGGTTTAGCCCTTCAGCAGTAGAGAGCAGAAGTAGCAGAGTGCAGAGAAACGTCATCTGGGGTTGCTGAAATGCTGCCCAAGTCTTCACAGGTCACAGTACCACTCCACGGGCACACAGGTGCCTCCCAGGTGAGCTTGTCAGCTTGTTGGGTCAAGGGAGCCTTGTAAACACAAGGAGGAGGGAGCTTTTGGAGATTCACCTGTGCGCCTGTGAGAGGTACTGAGACCTGAGAGGACTGTGGCAGCATTCTCAGCAACCCCTGATAAAATTAGTTTTTGATCTCTTCTGATGGAGGATAAATTCCAGAAAACATGTGTCTAGAGGTGAACAGCACTACCTACACCAACTTTGGTGAAATACTGCTACTAATATTCAAGTAAGAGCTAATTGTGAACTACATTCACCATACTGCAAAGGGGCAAAGTTTGCTGGGATGTGAGGCAGTGTGCTCCCATCTCCTTTCTGCTTAAAAAGGCACCCATGGATTTTGACGCTGCACCAGATTTACAAAATCATGTGAATTTGGGGAAGCCCCAAATCCTTACCCCTCCCGAGGTGAGGCGTAACAAGGAGAAATACATTTTTTTTCTCCTTGTTTTTTCCTCTTTCTATGTGTGCTGCAGGAGAAACTGCCTCTTAAGTTGTTTTTGTGCAGGAAGGTGCCCCTTCCTGCACAAAAACAATCCTACATGCAATTGAGGCACCCTGGCGCAAGGCTGCCGAAACAGCTCCAGCGCAGGAAGAAAGGACAGGAGTGCACTGTATTGCATAAATACGGTGCATTCCGGCCCTTTCACTTTGGCATAGGACAGTGCAGCAAGGTGCCTTGCTGCACTGTGCTGCACTGCCCTGGGCCAAAATCCCATAAATGAGGGCCTGTGTGTTGACATGGTATGGATCAAATCGGCAACACTACTTTAAGTGTACCACTGCACCAAAATTTCTACCCCTGCAACTTTAAGCAAATATCACCCTCATTTGGTTTTGAAAAGTAGTCAGATATGCTCTCTCTGCCCTTCAGTCCAAACTCTTTGATCCCAGAAACCCTTTCTCAGTATTGTGTAAATAAGTGGTTTTCCCCGCTGCTGCCTCCACCACCACTGCCTCTTTTTTCCTTCCTTCCATGAGCATTTTCAGTCTCAAGTTTTTTCCGGTAATATGGTAGATCTGGGAAAGAGAACATAAAAGTTTTTCTGTGGGTAGCTGATGGTACTGGAACGATATTTACCTTGTTTCTGTTGCTTTTGCTATGTTTCCAGCATAGTTGGGGATCAGCAGACATTTCATTTTTGTTTTTTACACTAATCCCATTTTGATTGGTTGCTTTTGAGCTCTGCAGCAACTTGTATTACTGTATTACAGCCTGCATGGAGAACATGCACAGTGTGCCAGCCCCTGTCTGAGTCCCGAACCAGGGCGCTCAGCCTGGGAGGCTGTGTGCTTCCTGCGGAAGGAGGACGGAGGACGGAGAAAGAAGAGGCGGCGTTATAGGTAAGTGCTTTTTTAAAATGTATTTTTATTCCCCACTGCCTCCCTCCATCCCGCCCCCCCACCGCCTCACCATCGCTGTTCGGTAGCAGCTGCTACTGATTACTCTGAGAAACGAAAATGCAGGCAGAAAAGGAGATGCTTGATACATACTGAATACGGTTAACAAAGAGGCCAGGAGGCCATCACCAAATCAGAAGGAGGAGCAGGTAGGGATGGTTAATTCTGGCACTCTAGATCATTTCGAGATACCTTCCGAGGAGGATTTCAACAAAGTAGCCCTTAGTGTCTCCTCTGGCTCTCCTTTGGATCCACTACCACATAAAATATGGAAAGCATTGGGCTTAGAACTTTTCCTGATACTCCGGCTGATTTGCAGCCAATCTTTGAGTAGTGGGATAGTACCGACCTGCTGGAAACAAGCAATAGTAACACCACTTTTGAAAAAAGCCACGCTTGATCCAGCATGCCTAAAAAATTATATACCCATTTCCCTTCTACCCTACCCGGTGAAGATCATAGAGCGACTGGTTAGTAGGACACTCTCCCAGTTTTTAGAAGCTAACCACAAACTAAGAGGACGTGCAATTCAGCTTCCGTCCAGGACACGGGACAGAGACTGCCTTAGTGACCGCTCTGGACAATCTTCGAATGCGAGCGGACAGGGGACAATCAGCTATATTGATTTTGTTGGACCTGTCCGCCGCATTCGATACGGTTAACCACGAGGTCTTACTGGCTAGGCTTGCAGGAGTTGGGGTGGAGGGTACTGCATTGAAGTGGTTTCAGTCTTACTTGGCTAATAGACGACAGGCAGTAGCTCTTCCCCCCTACCAATCAGAATTCACCAATATCCAGCATGGTGTCCCTCAGGGGTCCGCGGTTAGCCCAATTTTGTTCAATGCATATATGAGCCCGCTGATTGCTGTTATTAAGTCACATAATATTGATCTTGTGAACTATGCAGACGACACACAGCTTATCTTGTCATTGGAAGGAAACAACTCCATGTCACTGGAAAAGGTTCAGAAGAAAAAAATCAGGAGGAAGGGCCTTTAGTATTGCAGCGGCACAGCTCTGGAATAAGTTTCCAACTGACCTTAGACAGATGGAAAACCTGCTGCAGTTTAGGAAGAAATTAAAGACCTGGCTCTTTCCCAGAGTATAACGCTAGTTCTTCCATTCTTACTAGAATTTTGTCCCTCTTATAGCACCTGGGATCGGTAGGGCACACCAGGATACCCGCAGGGTCACAGTGCGCTTTATAAGCTCTGATAACAATAACAATAACAAAGGAGGGAGGAGTCCAGTGTCGCCTTTGATTTTTTTTTTTTTTAAATCTTTTTATTAAACAACAACACAACATTTCCATTCACAATTTTGCTAAAATGATTCACAGTACATAATCAGGATCTCAATAGTCACCATTCAACAGTCTGTTTCTGTCGCTATGGTAAAACAATTTCTAAGGTGCTGCAGGATCTTCTAAAGAGAGAACAACGGGGGGTTCACATATATTTCCACCGTAATTATTCCATTTGCTCCATATGTCAACCCATTTTTGGGGGCACCCTCTAGAAACGTACACAAACTTCTCACGCAGCAGTCGCCTTTGATTTTTGATACCTTCAAAAGACAAACAGGTGGGCAGTACAATCTCAACATCAAGGAGGTTCTCAATGGCGAATGGCAGCTCTTCTTCAATGTAGACATTGTCTATGATATACTGTTCTTCTGCGGCTAACATGTAGCTTGTTGTACCTTTCATCAAGATTGAATGCATCAAGAGGGAAGGGTGGTGCCTTCGTATTTTGTTTGTACTTTTTCCTTTGGATTTCTCTCTGTTATAGATCTTTGGTGCTGAACGTGGATCTACAGTGAAAGGATTTTCTTCCCTGGGCACTCTTGGCCTGATAAAGATTTTGCGGGCGGGTTACTCCGTCACAACGGTGACAGATATCCCTTCCGCCAAAATATAAATCCCATAATATCCTATGGGATTTATATTTCGGCGAACGGGATATCTGTCGCCGTTGTGATGGAGTAACCTGTCCGCCCAAAATCTAAATCAGACCCTCTGTCCCGCTCCTCCTGCACTTCTTGGGACCTGTGTCCAATGAAGGCTACCTCTTGCAATCCCCTCAGGGAAATTCCCACTTTGTAATTTAGAGTTTTTTAGACATTTAACCGCAGAGTTTACAGTACTTCACAAAATCGGAGTTCGAGAGGCAATCACATAGATAGATGCCTCAATGCAGACCTTGACAGTGGAAGAAATGACCCTCCGTCTGCCAGGGTATTTACACCTGGCCATCAGTTTCAAGGCAGTGGCACAGGCTGGTATTCAGCTTGTCAGATGGCGGCATCCCTGATTCCACCAGCAGCACAGGCCAACCTCCTGTCATGTCAAGATTGGGTGGGTGCATTTGCCACCCTATTCTGAGATGGTCTGACTTTGCAGAAGGGTATTGGTGGGGGGTAGTGATCCTGCCAGCTCATAGTTGGTGATGAAAGCTACAGGGATTACCTCATTAGTCTGCTGCACATGTGGGGCGTCTCCAGGCATTCCCATAGGCTATTGTATTGGGAAATGGCCAGTGGTGTAACATTAGCCCCTGTGGTGCGGGGGGGGCCTGAGCTCCAGGGGGGCCCCTCCAGCACTGTGCACGGGCGACTGGCCCCTAGCCTGAGAGCTCCTGACTGGGTCCGGAGCGTGGGGGGGGCCCTCCATGTACTTTGCAGGGGGACGCCCTTAAGTTTCGTTACGCCACTGAAAATGGCTACTATTACCCTTGCATATGGAGGCAGGAGGTTAGGATTTTCCAATACCCCTATAGATTAACTTCCCTAGGACAGTTCCCTTGCTGCCCACTCCCTCAACACCCCCCCCCCCCACCAGACAAATGGGGCCCCTCAGGAATTCCTCAGCTGACATCTTGCCTATACATGGCTCAAAAGTATAATTGAGGAAAAATGCTTTTGTTAAAGGCAATGGTGGCTCATTCCTCTTTGCCATATTATTTTGGTTTGTTCTAAGAGAAGCTGGCAGGTGACATGAGGCTCATACAGAGTATGAAGCTGGGCTCTGCTGTGGTGCAGAGTTTCAGGGCTATGTATCCCACCAGCTGCTAATGACTGCACTGCTGTCTGGTCTCTTTACAGAATTGCTCAGCTTCAGTCAGTCATGCAGGTGTTTGATGAAGGAAGAGCATGGGGATAGCAAGGTGCCTGACCAAGCTAACCTGCTAGGCCATGCACTCTAACTTTAGTGGTAGCAGTTGCAGGAACATTTCCTTTTCATTGGTATTTCCTTCTTGTGCATGTACTAGTAACTTAAAACAGGGAGGAACATTCCTACTTGTTGCTCATCCCCTGGTGCCTCTATAGTAAATAGGTAAGTGCTGCAGATCAATGGGTGATGAGAAGTGTCTGAAGGCCTCTCTAAGTGAGTTTATTATACTTATTATTTTAGTAAAATCAAAAGGCCTTGGCTAACGCCAGACATTAAAAGGGTGATAAATTATTTCCATTGACCATTTTTCAGGGTTTTGCCTGGTAAACAAAGTTTTTGCCAACTTATTGTTTATTGATCTGTAAACATGGGTTGAGGAAAGTCATATTCTTCCCATTACTTAGAGTATTTTTTGTAAACAGCAATCCACTACAACATATTGATATACCTGATTTCATTTAACTTGAGGAAGAACAATGGAAAAAAGACAAACCAAATCCAACTGTCAACCACCCATCTAACCCTACTTCCCCTTCCTCCCAAATCAAGGCCGGACCTCTAATATTGGCTTCATTTGTAGCTGAAGAGCATTTAGTTTTCCCTCCCAAGTGGGCAGTAGGTGGAACTTTGTAACAACCATTTTACATATATATAGGACACCTGAAGCAGCAGATCTTTCCTTGGGCAGTAGCGAAGGGGGCAATATTATCACACCGCCGCCGTGAGGGCAACGCTAACGGCTAAGGCTGCAGGATTTCGCTTCCTCCTGCCGTGAGGGGAACGGCTCACCTGTACTACACCTCCCAGCATCCCTTGCCTCGTCGCCTCGCCCTGACGCCGTGCAGCGCGCCTGGAGCGCGATATCATCGCCGCCAGCCTCCCGCAGCGCGGGACACCTGAAGCAGCAGATCTTTCCTTGGGCAGTAGCGAAGGGGGCAATATTATCACACCGCCGCCGTGAGGGCAACGCAAACGGCTAAGGCTGCAGGATTTCGCTTCCTCCTGCCGTGAGGGGAACGGCTCACCTGTACTACACCTCCCAGCATCCCTTGCCTCGTCGCCTCGCCCTGACGCCGTGCAGCGCGCCTGGAGGCGGGATATCATCGCCGCCAGCCTCCCGCAGCGCGGGACACCTGAAGCAGCAGATCTTTCCTTGGGCAGTAGCGAAGGGGGCAATATTATCACACTGCCGCCGTGAGGGCAACGCTAACGGCTAAGGCTGCAGGATTTTGCTTCCTCCTGCCGTGAGGGGAACGGCTCACCTGTACTACACCTCCCAGCATCTCTTGCCTCGTCGCCTCGCCCTGACGCTGTGCAGCACGCCTGGAGTCGCGATATCATCGCCGCCAGCCTCCCGCAGCGTGGGACACCTGAAGCAGCAGATCTTTCCTTGGGCAGTAGCGAAGGGGGCAATATTATCACACCGCCGCCGTGAGGGCAACGCTAACGGCTAAGGCTGCAGGATTTTGCTTCCTCCGGCCATGAGGGGAACGGCTCACCTGTACTACACCTCCCAGCATCCCTTGCCTCGTCGTCTCGCCCTGACGGCGTGCAGCGCGCCTGGAGGCACGATATCATCGCCGCCAGCCTCACCTTGCCCGTCATTGCCAGGAAGAGGCAGGGCAGGGCCACCCCTCTTCCATTCATTAGACGGATGCGGCATATACTACTTCCAATAAAGGTACTGCGCTACACGTGGAATTAGCCTTGGGACTAGTAGAAGGTCATCCGATTCATTGGATCCACCACGTCAGGGGATGTCGCTCGCTCATACGGGAGGACATTATCAGGGCTAGTAGGCGCAGGTCACACACTAAGCCTCTGGACTGCATTGAGCTTACCTTGTCCTACATAGACCTGGCGGCAAATCTCCTCTTGCTCGAATTCCGCACTTGCTCCCCTGACTCTTCTGCAATACAGCTTAGGCGACACCCGGTAGCATCACCAACAGCAAACCGAACAGACACGCCTATGGCAGGGATACAAAGCGGCCCGTCGACATTAGAATCTAATGACTGACTATCCAACGTGCCCATGAGAGTGCAGCCAACACAGGCTTACTGCTCATCCATTAACCATATTCCCATTGCTGATCAAATCCTCCCTCATGAGCCAATCATAGCACAAACCCTGGACATAACTCGCCCTTCCCAGCTAAAAATCATCTCCTGGAATGTCGCAGGTCTCAGTAACAAACTATCCCTCCCACACTGGAACGATCTAGTGGAGGACTACGACATCTGTGCCTTCCAGGAAACCTGGAGCTTGGCTCCTTTGCACAAATCAGGCTATAGCTGCTATCATATTCCAGCAACCACCATAGGGAAGGGTCGCCCCTCTGGAGGACTTATTGTATGGGTCAAAATTGCCCTTAATTGCAGAGTATCTATTCGTTATGTTTCGAGCCCAGATATTATGAGGCTCACAATCAAGGGCCCAAATGGGGGGATAATGCTGGATCTGTTTAACGTCTATATAAGGGGCA
Source organism: Calotriton arnoldi (assembly GCA_963921515.1). Taxonomy (NCBI): domain Eukaryota; kingdom Metazoa; phylum Chordata; class Amphibia; order Caudata; family Salamandridae; genus Calotriton; species Calotriton arnoldi. Next base: position 913,469 of record CAWUFW010000189.1, read on the forward strand.
CAGTCGGGGGTAAAGCTTCCCCTATTATTACACTACTTGAACAAGGTTTGACTGATTGCTTGTCCCAATCTAGAGTATTAGTTGTAGGTGATTTTAATAGTACATTCGAGCCTCTTACCACAGACTTAATAGGTTGCAAGGAGGAAGATAGTCAATGGGGCGTTCCCCCACTAACTATACCCCTGGTAAAAAGATGGACACAACTGGCCATCCAACTGAATGCACTTACTGTGGAATATGGCATAAGGGCAGTAAACGGTAGGACTAAGTCAGACCCTCAGGGAGCTCCCACTTACAATAGAGTAACTTGCCCATCTCGTATTGATTACATCTTAGTAGATGTTAGGTTTTGGGGGCACGTTTTAGACATGGTGGTGGGGAATACACTGGATAGCGATCATAACCCTTTGTGTATGTCATTAAGGTCCCCTTGGGCTCCTCCTTGCCCCACAGTGCCCTCTCAGATACAGTTTGTGACCAAAGAGGTGATCCCCTCTAACTCTAGAAGAGCCCTAAAATGGCCCAAGGTAGTCTCACAGGTTGTAAAACTAGACGCCATTAAACCGGTATAGCACAAAAGCATTAACGAGCTACGGGAAGGATCAGAAGCGGATCCTACCAAGGCTTTTTTATTCACACTTGTACTATTGAACAGATCAGTACTTACTTTCTAGTCCCTAATAAGCCCACCAAGGCTGCAGTCCATTCAAGGAGAGTGCATTCTTGGTATAATAAAGATTGCAGACTTAAGAGGAGGGCCTTGGTAGTGGCCATTAGGACCAAGAACAGCGCAGCCATAAAACTCACAAGGAGAGAATATAAAGACGCTCAGCGTCAAGCAAAGTTAGATTGGGATGAGATCAGATGGCAAGATCTAAAAAATGCTAGTTTAGCAAGGGACTCTAATCTTTTCTGGACCTTGGTTAGACGGACAAACAAGGGGGAAATAGACCAGATTGCTAACCACATTCCGTCGAAGACTTGGTATGATCATTTCAGTACATTGTATTCTGGGCCCTGCGATGCAGGTGTAGATGGGCAACATGGCCTCCCCACAATCCATTCTGGGGACATTGATAGCGACCTGTTTACTCGGAAGGAAGTCTCATCAGCCATAAATAGGCTAGTGCCCGCAAAGGCCCCGGGTCCAGACGGCCTCCCTGGAGACCTGTTTCTGGCTGATCAGGAAAGATGGGCCGAATATGTCCTCCTCCTTATCAACTCTATCGCAAGAGGATGTCCAGTCCCAGAGTCATGGAAGGGTGCGGAGGTTGTCCCAATCTTTAAGAAGGGGGCAAGAGAGGATCCTTCGAACAATAGACCGATTAGTCTTATTGACAGTATGCAGAAGATAGTTGGTAGGGTCATCTTACAGAGAATTCAATTCTGGGTTGAAGAGGAGGACATTCTCTCCCATTACCAGGCGGGATTCCGGTCTAACACGGGCACGATGGACCAGGTCTTTAGACTACTTATGATATATTGGAAAGTGGTAGTCTTAGGCAAAGGCAGCCTTTATCTCGCTTTCATCGACCTAAAGACTTCCTTTGACCTGGTCCCCAGGAACAGGTTGTGGGAAACATTGCAAGGCATGGGCATGCCCCCACTGATTCTTAACCTTTTAGTAAGGCTTCACGAGGGCAATTATGCCCAGGTAAGATGGAGGTCCCAAGGGCAACTCACTGAAAAGATCGCAGTAAACAGGGGAGTTCGCCAGGGCTGTGTGATGGCACCCACCCTGTTTTCCTTATACATGAATGGGGTGGTTAGCTTTTTACAAGAAATACCAACTGATGCCCCGGCCCTGGCCGGCAGCAAGGTTCCTACTCTCCTCTTTGCTGACGACACGCTGCTGATCTCCAAGACCCCGATAGGTTTGCAAAAACTCCTGAACAGGTTTCAAATTTTTTGTAACACACGAGGGCTTTTAATTAACACATCCAAAACAAAATTCATGTCATTCAAGCCCCATAAATCGTTCAGGAACAATATTACACTAGACGGGTCACACCTTGAGAGAGTAACCACGTTTGATTACTTGGGGATACGGCTCTCAGAAAAAATGCTTTGGAGACCCCATCTCGATAAAATGCTCCTGAATCACAAACGCGCAGCCGGGACACTGAGCAGAGAACACCGCTCTTCATTTACTAGACCTGTTGCCCCGGCGCTTATTGTGTATGGAGCAAAGGCTGTTAGCTCGGCCATGTATGGTGCCGAGCTATGGGGTTTTGACAATTTGGATGAAATCAGCAGGTCAGAACACAAGTTCTTCAGGGAACTGATTATGTTGCCCCAGGGTACTCCTTTAACCCCACTGATATATGACCTGGGTAGGCGCCACTTTAAGGACTTGGCCAAACTTCGCCCGTTGCTTTATTGGGCCCGCCTCAGGAATACCCCGGAACTTTCTAATTATGCGGAAGCTTTAGCAGAAGTACTGCGTATGGACGCAAATAAGGGCATTAAATGGATCTCGAACCTTAGGGCCTTAATGACAACACTTGGCCTCAAGGAATCTTGGGATGCCCAAACCCCACCGTGCAAGTCTGAACTCAAACGGATCTACTGGGACTGGGTAGATGCTAGAGACCTCAGCAACCCTAATATGGGTAGACTCACGGAAGAATTCCTCTAGTTCAAACACTCTAGAGGCCTTGAACCTTACCTGGACATCGTTCAGGTCCCTAGAGATAGGGCACTATACATGCAATTTAGGTTTGGCACACTTCCAGTCCGTGCATTTACTGCAAAATGGTGCCCTCCACACCGAACAACTGAAGAATGTCCTTCTTGTGGGTCTTTAAAAGAGAGTGTCGCACATTTTATGTTTGCTTGCCCGGGGTTTTCTATTGCAAGGTCGAGGTGGCTTGTGCCCATTTGTAAACAACTAGGTACCATGGACAACCAAGTGGCTTTGCGCATACTAAAATCTGATCCAAGAACCCTCTTTGTCTGTGGAATCGCAAAATTCCTGGGTTGTGCCTGGAAGATTAGATACAAGGCTATACAAACAACAGCCTGACTTGGACCCAGAATTCCTCCAGGCATGCACAGTGGTATGAATGGCTAAGTTACTGGTGCCTCAAAGTGTTATATTTATGATTGATATGAAACTCCTGTTTTTATGTTTTAACCATCCTTTTAGCTTATTATTTTATTCCGCAATGAAATGTTTTTAGGAGTAAATAGCTATGATTCGATTGTCGGGGAAATTTGTATTGTGTTTTTATCATTTTTAGCCTACATCTCTTTGGTATTAATGCAGTGTTTGATGCTTTTATGATATTTATATCGAAATAAAGCTATTTGACTTGAATATATATTGTACTAATTAGTATCTTCAGCGGCCCCAATGGTCACATGTAAATCGCAGCTTGTAATAATGTTCTGACCCCAAGTCTCTTTCGAAGTGTCTTTCCAAAGTGCAGCTCCTTAAAATGTCTGGCAAGGTACAAAAGCAAAATGTGCAATTGTCTATAAAAATGTATTTCCTTCACCTGAGTTGTCAAACTCCATTGCCAGAAGCTACCAAAGGTCTGCCTCTAGATCTCCTTGGAGGGCAAAATTGCTAGATTGATTTTAGTGAGAAATGCCTGGTTTGCTGCTAGAACAATGTGGGATGTAAGTTTCCCATTTCTGGAGTATAACGGACAGTCTTCCTCCAAGGGGCACACCAGTATAATAACCTCCAGATGGATTGCCAGGTTGAGCCTCTGGCTTCCTTGGTTGTCTGCAATGTCCTTTCCAAAAAATTTATATTGACTAGGGAAGACCACAGAGTGCGGGTGAATGTGCCCTCTCCAGACATATTCTCCCAGCATGTTGTAGTTTGTGAATTATCTATGGTGTGCTGGCTTTTCAAGGTATAATTCCATCTGTACAATGTTATAGAGTGTGTCCCTCCCACCTCCATGTATAGCAAATTTCAAATTCTTTCTGCCACTGTTTATGATCCAAATGTACTCCTAGCTCCTTCTGCCAAGCTTTGTAGAATATTAGGGCATTCTGCATCAAATGTCAAAGTTGTATTATAGTGGCTCCTCTTTTCCTCGCATAGTCCAAAATCATCCTTTACCTAGTCAGGGGTTTAATTTGACAGATGTAAAGGAAATCTCTCATTGTTTTACACCTCTCTCTTTAAATTGTATAAATGATTGTCTATGAATGCCAACATAAAATCGATATTCTCCACAATGGGGTAAAGGGGAATTGGTAAGGATGTCAAATTACTATGAAGGTGAAAGCAGACCCACTCCTTCAATATCCTCCTTCTAATCGTAGAAACGTACAGCCAGTTTTAAGTCCCTCTGGTATCTTCGTAGCTATGGTGCTTCCCACACTGGCCTCCCGCTTAATTGTACACCACTCCTTATCTGTCTGTTTACTGGTTCATAGAGATAGCATAGTAGTGTTGCTTGGTGGGTTGGTATTGCACTACATCTGGCATTACCAAGCCTCCGTCTCGTGGGTGTGGGGCACATTGAGTATAGTTCAGTCTTGCTTTCTTTCCCTGCCTGATAAATGTGCTTCTACATCCTTGGAGATGTAACAACAGTTCCCTCTGGAAGCTCAAGTGGATGAAGGAAGTGACCCGATTAGGGCCACCCGGGTCACTCGCGACCACCTCTCAGCCTTCCATACAAATGAAGAGTCGGTCAGACAGTAGAGAATACAAACCAAAGTTATTTATTAGAATGCACTATAGCGGAGTCCGGTCTGACCAGCCTCCTTAGATTGCTGCAGAGGGACTGACTCCCCCCCCCCCCAACATGGAGATGATATATGTTTCCAGTACCCCAAAAGACATGCCCGACTGGAATATTCCAGTCAGTAGCTGGTGAACAAAGGAGACACAGAAAGATGAGCTACAATCTTAAGACCGGGTACATGCTATCTCAGTTCCAAGGTTATTCTGCCCGTGCCTGCCACTCTAAGGGTGGGAGCGGGCCAATCTAACGAGAAAGGTATGCAATAATAAAACAGTCTATTCATTAGTACAGCGAAGCTCAACATTGGAGAAATAAAAAGAGAACATTGAGGCTGCTTTCTGCTGAGGCAAATAGAATGAGACAGAAGCTGAGTTTCGATCATGGTACAAAATGGCGGCTGAGTACAAAATGGTGCCGCAAATGCTAACTTAAATCGCACAATGCTAGAAGGAGTCGACCGAAAGCATTTTCCAGTCCAACAGACCCACCTTTTAGCATTTGCTAACAATTTTGTCTAGTGTTAGGAAACAAATAACTTTTTGCAGATTAGGAAGACTACTATTACATGTTAATACACACATTATCAATATTCAAAAATCCCTTCATCTATAGACATCAGGTCCTGAATATCCTGCATCATCATGGCAGTTGACTTTTGGTCATGCACTGGAACCTTTGGTCTGGGTGTCAGAGTTTGTATACAGTAACCACAGCAAGCAGGGGGACAATGTATGCACAGGCAACAGGTGAATATTATACCAGCAACTGCTACTAGGAAGATAAGGATCTTCCAACCCCAGGATGCTAGTAAACCCCAGAACCAACCAGAAAGAGTCCAGGTACCATTCTCTTGGTGGATGTCAGATGCAAGCCTATGCAACTTCTGTATAGCTGCATATACATTAGGGGCGTGATCTGGAATATACATGCAGCAGCTGCTGCCGATGACACAACAGGCCCCTCCCTGATCAGCCAGGATGACGTCTAACACCATCCGGTTTTGTAGAGCAACAAGCCTCGTAGCCTAGAGCTCAGCTGTAATATTGGTCAAAATTCCTGCTGTGGTATTAATGACCCCTTCTACAACTCTGGTGAGCCGACGAATGTTAAGGCTATTGGACATAGGGCCCCAAAAGGGTAGGATCCCCTTCATAGCATCTGTGAACTGATGCAGAGTGGTATCTGTCTGATCTATGTCTTCTGTATTAATAACCCTTCTAAATCGGGATAGATGGGCACTTCTACGCTGCAATCGATGGTCCTTATGGTAATTGGGCGGTGCTATGTACACTGGGGGAAGGAGGAAAGAGAGGTAACGTACCTGACCATCCCCTAGGGAGCCAGACACAAGCTTGAGACCCACAAACAAAGTAGACATTATGCGGTGGGAGCAAAGGCAGGCTACTGTTCTTGCTCAATGTGTATGTATAGTTGCAATTACTCTCCCCCACTTTCATCCTCCCAAGTCCTCGAACACAGAAACCAGCTGTTGTGTTGACTACCGATACTGGCATTGCCTCATCCTGAGTAATATTGCGCAGTTGAAAGGAACGAAAATATTCAGTCACATTTAACCCTTGGAAATCCAGCATTTCATTTCGAAGCCATGTTACATTTTTCTCTCTCTCATATATATTCATACAGGCTGTCGGGAACAATGTATCAGGAGTCCCTTCTGCTCCTGGGGTAAACCCTTGGTGGACGCGTATATATTCTAACACTGTGTGATAGTCAGCAGACGTCATATTCATAGTAGAAGAATGATAATGAATGTATACCATAGTAAACAATTCAAACCACCCCTCACAGCTCCACAGATAAGACATTGGCATCGACAGCAGAACATCACTCTTATGTGTAACCGAGGGGAGCAGTCCACAGATCCAGCAATTAGTAACATTTGACGTTTCATGGGCTTGGTGAAGCATTTGCAAGAACACATTGACTACATATATTTTGCGATGCTCTCCTTTATGAGGGGCCAAAGTAACAAACGTGTGTTCAGGGGGAACAGGCGTACCAACCAGGGAATGCAGTGGGTATTTCTTCTCCAGGGACCATGCTATACCAAGTACTATTATTAGGGAAATTACAACAATCGTGACAAAAACTATCTTACTCTTTGTGGACCAACTAGACCAACCAGATCCATACGGCTCTAAACGCGGTGCCGCAAACGGCTGCTCTTCCTCAGTAACTGGCCAACCAAATGGGTACATTTTAATCAGAGGAAAGGAAATGTAATAACACCAGTGGCAAAAAGACAAAGGGGGCAAATGTTCCCTGCGTCCATCAGAGCCTCGCTGGTAGACTCCTATTGAGCACCAGTGGTGGAGCTAGGCGATCCCAGCTGTTTGAGGAAATCCCACGTTGATCAGGATAAGGTGCCCCCCTCCAAAGGAGCACGTTCAATTTATCCTGTCCAATGTCTCAACAATGCACCAATTTCGTCTGTTCCTCTGCTACTGGTGCCTAACTTATCGAGTCCATCCCTGCTAATCTGACTTTTCCTTTGGTGCACTGTTCCTTCGTCGAGGGCGCAGATTGTACCTAGCTACTCCAGGCACAGAGGGGTCAGCAAAAGGGGGCTCAGGGGCATCAGACAGAGGGGCCAATAGAACGGGGCTCTTCTAGGGCCCTGACTTCAGGGGCACTGCCGCATTCAACACTGCATCATTTTCCTCCGTTTGGGTCCACGTCAGCTGGGCATCTGAGAAGGGGACAAAGTGGGGCACCTGTTCCCCCTCTGAAACCCCAATGCCATCAAGGGCCCATTGATCGTAGGGCAGGGGCAAGGGCACTCTGCGGCAGTGTTGGGTATGAATCCAGTTCTTTCGGCCGGTGACCTTCACGGCGGTGCGGGTGGCAAGGAGCACCTGTACTGGCCTCTTCCACTGCGGCTCCAAACTTCCTTTCCTCTGTAAATGTCTCACCAAGATAGAATCACCAGGCCGAATGTCGTGTCCTGGCCCCTCAGGTGTTGGCGGAAGAGCGTCCTGGATATGTTGGTGAATAGACCGCAGACTTTTAGTTAACTCATACAGGTAGTCTACCAACAGAGGATATTCAATTTCTGAAAAATTTACAAGGAAGCGGGACGCCCCACACGTTCGCTGGGCGTCCAAACACGACCTCGTAGGGTGACAGTCCTCTCCTAGAGTGTGCCGGGACTCTTGTAGACAAAAGGGCTAATGGTAAAGCATCTGGTCACTGCAACCCTGTGCTCTCCTGAATCTTTGCCAATTTCAGTTTGAGAGTACCATTGTACTTCTCAACCAAGCCTGCTGACTGGGGGTGATGTGCGGCATGAAATTTCTGTCTGATATGTCGACCTTCACACACTAACTGGATGACCTTCGAAATAAAATGGCTGCCGTTATCACTCCAAATCAAGCGGGGCAAACCAAAATGAGGGAAGAACTCCTTTAGGAGTGCCTTCGCAGTTGCCACGGCTGTGTTTTCTTTAGTGAGGTAAGCCTCAACCCATTTACTGACTGCACAAACAACCCCTAACACATATTTCAAATTGTTGAGTCGCTCCATTTCAATGAAGTCCATCTGAAGGACCTCAAAAGGAAAAGTGGGAGGTACAAAATTACCAGGGGGTGTAGGGGTACCTTTCCCAGGATTATACATCATGCATACCATACAGTAATTTACCAGGTGTGCGGCTGTCTTTGGGATATTGTCATTCTGCCATACAGGGTCTACCAATTTACAAATGCCTTTTGCACTAATATGCGCTGGTCCGTGCGCCATAGTGACTACAGGGAGAACGTATGCATCTGGTAACATCCACCTCTGTTTCCCTGACTTATCCGTCCAACACCCATCCTCATCCAAACATGCTGTGCTTTCCTGCCATACTGCTAGCTGCTCAATCATTGCCTCGCTCTGAATCTCTTTAACACTTGCCAACCTATCCTCAAACATGGTAACCTCGGGCACCCACCTAGCGGGACCTGCCACAGACATCTTTTTCATCTTCGTTTGATCTGTCTTCTTAGCTGTCTGATCTGCAAATGCATTCCCCCTCCCCACGTTGTCAGTTATTGCCCTTTGGGCGCTGCACTTCACCACTGCTTATTTCTTGGGGAGTGTCAAAGCCGACAAAAGCCTATATATCAAAGGGCCATTTTGGATCCTCATCCCATGGGAAGTGAGAAACCCTCTCTCTGCCCAGAGCCGTCCAAAATTATGGGCGACTCCGAAAGCATACTGGCTGTCAGTATAAATATTGACAGCCAGTCCCTCACTCAACTCGCAAGCTCGTATAAGGGCAACGAGTTCCGCAGCTTGGGCCGACTGATAGGGAACTCGTGATTCTCAACTGTTGTGTGCAGTGTTGTGATAGCGTATGCTGCTGTTGTAGTGCCATCTGGTAGCTTAAAACAAGAGCCATCAACATATAGTTCCCCTTGGGGGTCAGATAAGGGAAAATCATTCAGGTCTATCCGTCCCTTCGTTTCTTCCTCTGTCCAAAAAATGCAATCATGTATATCAATTTCCTCACTCTCAGAAGGGAGGGGTAGCAATGTGGCTGGGTTCAGATTGGCACATCTTTTGATTGTAACATGCGGTGCAAAAAGGGCCAATCATAACCAGTCAGACGTGCACTGGTAAGGTGCTGCGTCTTTTTTTTATTCAAAAGTGTATCTACAGCATGGGGTACCATAACTGTGAGGTCGGTATCAAGTACGAGCCCAGTCGATTGTTGTATAGAGATGGCCACTGCTGCGACCGCTCTTAGACAGCTCGGGAGGGATCTTGCGACAGGGTCAAGAAGAGCAGAAAAATAAGCACACGGCCGTTGCTTACCTCCAAAGGCCTGTGTTAAGACAGAAAGCGCACAACCGGCCGACTCGTGTACGTACAGCACGAACGGCTTCATGTAGTCAGGTGTACCAAGCACAGGTGCAGAGCAAAGCGCAACTTTTAGTTGCTCAAAAGACTGCTGACATTCAGGCGTCCAAGGCAGGGGTTCATGCACATCTTTAGTGGTAAGGACAAGCAGGGATTTTGTTAGTAACAAATAGTTAGGGATCCACTGACGACAGTAGGAAGTAATGCCAATAAAAGCGCGCACCTCCCTCTGAGTTTTAGGGATAGGCATTTTCACAATGGTGCTTATGCGCTCAGGGGTCAATCTTCTACCCTCCTTCGACAGTAGGTGACCTAAATAGGTGACCTCCTGTTGACAATATTGAAATTTAGAAAGGGACACTTTATGTCCATGGTGAGCCAAATGTAGCAACAACTTAACCGTACTGTCTTTGCATCCCTGTTCAGTGTCGGAAGCTATTAGTAAATCATCCACGTATTGAAGCAATACATTACCTGAGGGAAGCGTGAGGGAGTCCAAATGGGCTTTCAAGGCTTGGCTATATGTACTAGGGCTCTTAGTATAGCCCTGAGGAGCTCGACAGAATCTAAAGCTTCTGCCAGCTAGGGTAAAACCAAACAAGTGTCTGCTATCGGGATGGATCGGGATACTAAAGAATGCATTTTTCAACTCAATGACAGAAAAGAATTTAGCGGAGGAAGGAATCATCATCAAAAGAGCAGTAACGTCAGGGACCACTGGGAACTGAGGGACCACTATTTTATTAACTGCGGGCAAATCAATCACAAAACGGTAAACATCTGAGTGGCCATCAGGGGAGTCTGAAGATGCCTTTTTTAGAATGGGAAGAATAGGGCTATTACACACATTTGCAGTTGTCTCTTTAAACCACTCCTGTCTCAATCAGATCCTGTATAATGCGCGCTCCCCTGCTTGAGGTATTTTGTACTGGGGAATACGGGGCAAAATGGCATTGTCTTTAACTTTAATGGAAACTGGAGGAATTTGCAATAGTCCTACATCCGTGGGTGGCACATCCTTAAACTCAGCAGGAAGGGGTGCATCTTTGGACAGACACTGCTTAGAGCTGACCACATTCGGGCCCATCGTCATGTAAATACCGTCCGGGGAGCAATAAATGGTCGCATGCAACTTCTTTAATAAATCTAGGCCCATTACATTTTCCCCACAGTTTGATGTCAACAGGAACGGTGAATCCACAGAAAAAGGACCGATAGTCAGTGTAAGAGGTTTGGAAATGGGGCTTGCAACCGGTACACCAGAAAATCCTACCGAAACGTTATTATGGCCAGACAGAGCTGCCCCAGGGACCAGTGAATGAGAAACAGAGCTATTCATTGCACCTGTATCCACCAAGAATTCCTTAGCCGAGCCATGCAAATCTGCAGTAACATACGGACCGCGCTGATCTACAGGTATCTGGACTAGTCCCTCACTCTGTCCCTGGCTGTCCTAGCTGTGAGACATTCCTGTCACTTCATCCAGATCATAGTCATCGTGGTATTACTGGCCGCCCTTGTTGCCATCAAAGTAATTATTATCTGAACGATCCTGTGATGTAGCAGCATGCTGTGCTCTGTCCTGTCTACCAGCTCCACGACCCCGTCCACTAGAACCTCTTCCTCTAGGGGCCGCGATTTTCTGCAACAACACGGGACACTCGCTACGTCAGTGTCCCTCCTCCTTACAATATGCACACTGATTTGGCCCTACAGGCATAGTATTCCGGCTGGTCCGAGGCAGCTGGCGGGCGGTACCACCACGTCCTCTACCATTCCCCTGTGAAGCCTGCTGTACCAACACCTTTGTCTTCAATTCCTTGTGCTTTTTCTCCACCTTCTCCTTCTCTTCATTTTCCCTGTGTTCATAATACTGTGCCATACTCCATATTACAGAAGGGGAGGAGGTCGTCCACGTGCTCTCCAAAGCCTGCAACCGAGCTGCAATCTCTGGGAGCAAGTTTGTGACAAACCTGTTAACGAACAATCGGAGATCTCCCTCCACCGACAAATCCTGTCCGCTAAAGTCCAGAAACACACCCTCAAACCGAGTGAAATAATCAGACACACTTTCATCTTTCTTCTGACGACATGCCGTTAACTTGTCCCAATCTCCCCTTCTTGGCAGAATAAGAGAATGCATATAAGAGATAATTCGGCCAGGCAAGGCTAGTATCTCGGCCCTAGGCTTCTCACCAGGCTTCCTCTCCTGGTCCCATACTTTAATCTGATCCCAGGTACCACCCAACTCTGCAGCGTGGTCCTGTGTGTGTACCTGCCTCCAAATATCAACGGGTACCAGTAAACCAAAGAACATTTCAATACCTGCAAGTGTCATCACTGTTGATGAAGCGGCCTCTGTCAATTCCTTATAATACGCAGTAGGATTTTTCCTAGGGTCAGTTAACTGAGTCTTAAGGGACAGAGCCTCACTCCTCTTACATGGAGTATAAACCCATTGTTCCTGGAACCGGGCCTCTACCCGGGGTCTAGTAACAACGTTATGCTGATCTCGTAGCTCTGGTAGCTCAGGGTGATATATAGGGTGGACTTCCCTCATCAGGAATTGGGACACTGTCTTCGGGCTCTTCTCAAGCAGCCTACTTCAATAAACGACCAACGTCACAACATTACCAAGAACCTCACCAGGCGCCATGCCAGCAGCATATACATTGTCCCTAATATCATAAATGATCTGAGGAGCCACATCATTGAAACACTGTTCCCACAATCCAATCAAAGTAGCCGACATGTGCTTGAGGGCATTCTGCTGCACAAACGGCTCATAATCTCTCATCACACTCCACACATCTTCCGTACTATAAGATGGGGTTACGAGCTCACTGAGCGGCCTGATTGGCTACCACCCTTCTCTCTTCATCGCCCACATCAGATCGTATCAATATCCGCCCCATTCGCTCTTTAGCAGTCGCCCAGTCCCCGCCCCCTGATCCACGGACAGGCGTTCCGCTACTCAGCACCGTCGGTGAATGAAGGAACGGGGAAGGAGTAGTAACAGAGGGAACGGGCACCAATGTCACCATTGGCTGTTTCGTATGTGTAAGAGCTGGAGAGAGAGATGCCAAAACAATGGGCGTAGCAGGAAGACTCGAGGTCATCGCAGGCGCTGAAGGCGAAGCCAAAGAAAGGGCAGAAGGTGCGGTGGCCAAAGCAACTGGATCAATGACAGAGGAAATAGAGACAGCAGAAGCAGAGGAAACGGGCTGTTGAGGCTGTGGGATGGCAGGATATATTTTCTGCGGGGCGTATGGGGGCGGAGGTCGAGCATCTAACAACTCCTCCACAAATGTATAATTTTCTTCTCGAGCAACATAAGACTTTTCACATTGCAATCGGAACTTCCTATCGGCACCCTATCCCTTTCTCTATTTTCTCTCTATCGTATGCTACAGCTTTCTGAGTCACTGTCTGAATTCTCCCCTTCCGGGCCTCCTTCTCTGCCTTCATTCGTCTCTGTTTAGCTTCCTTTTGCCACGTTCTAAGGGAATTAAACATCGACTGCCTACTTCTTTTTGCAAACAATTTATCCTGCAGGAAATTATGTTTTTGTTCATCAAAAGTGCCCGTCAACGGCCACTGTAACTCAGCATTGTCCCTAGTATATTTGTGCCATAATGTACTAAACATAATAGGGCCAAGGCCGTGTTTGACGTACATCTCGAAGTTAGGAGTGCCTTCTGGAGGCACAGGCTGACTTTCTTCCAAACGAGCATCAGTAGAACAACAACGACAACCCACACAACACAATTTACTAAAGCAGGGCATTTTTACAAGAAAACTAGTTCACCATTTATGCCGAGCAGATATTTGCAAAAATCTTACCAAAGTCGGTCCTCAGACCTCACAAAATTCAAACCAAAGTGGTACCATGTTTACAAGGAACTTCAAGCGCTTGTCCAAAGTCGGTCCTCAGACCGCACCAAATACAAACCAAAATGGCGCCGCAGCCACCACAAACCAAAATGGACTCACCTGGTGCACACAGGTTGAACTAATTTATTCTCTACTGCCGACTCTTCGGACCAAATGGTCAAATCCAAGGGTTTCGCCGTTCAGGACCCCAGCTGGGATGACCGCTGGCCGAGGCACCGCCCGGTCAGACAGACGGGCAGCTGCGAGTACCAGACTCTCTCGTGCATGGATCCCCGGTCCGCCGGTCCGACCCGACATGGCCCGTCCTCCCCACCCGTCCGCGGGCAAGGAAGGGTCACTCGCCCGATGTGGTCCCTGTTCGGGCGCCAACTGAAGGAAGTGACCCGATTAGGGCCACCCGGGTCACTCGCGACCACCTCTCAGCCTTCCATACAAATGAAGAGTCGGTCAGAAAGTAGAGAATACAAACCAAAGTTATTTATTAGAATGCGCTCAAGCGGAGTCCGGTCTGACCAGCCTCCTTAGATTGCTGCAGAGGGACTGACTCCCCCCAACATGGAGATATACAATATACGTTTCCAGTACCCCAAAAGACACGCCCCGACTGGAATATTCCAGTCAGTAGCTGGTGAACAAAGGAGACACAGAAAGATGAGCTACAATCCTAAGACCGGGTACATGCTATCTCAGTTCCAAGGTTATTCTGCCCGTGCCTGCCACTCTAAGGGTGGGAGCGGGCCTATCTAACGGGAATGGTAAGGAATAATAAAACAGTCTATTCATTAGTACAGCGAAGCTCAACCTTGGAGAAATAAAAAGAGAACATTGAGGCTGCTTTCTGCTGAGGCAAACAGAATGAGACAGAAGCTGAGTTTCAATCATGGTACAAAATGGCGGCTGAATACAAAATGGTGCCGCAAATGCTAACTTAAATCGCACAATGCTAGAAGGAGTCGACCAAAAGCATTTTCCAGTCCAACAGGGAGCACCTGCAAGATATAGAGTATCTTGGAAAGAATGAACAGTTTAAGTGCTGCTTTGCATCCCACCCAATACAAGGTCCAGTATTTCCAGCTGGACAAGTCAGTTTTAACTATATTTTGGAGGAGTTTCACATTGGCATCTCTAGTGCCTTCTAATGTGGGTGTTAGAATAAGTCTGAAGTATATAATTGAGGCTGTAGACCATCGGAATGAGGTGTACTCCGAGAGGGAGTACACTGCAGCAGGACTCTACCTAATGTTGAGATCCATGGACTTATTCAGATTAACTTTAAAACCCGAAGCCTTTATTATCTTAGTTTATAACCAGACTTCAGCCACTATACAGACCGAAGCTGTAATTGCTCTTTCCTGTAAAGAATCTACTTGAGTTGCAGGAGACTGACATCTCCGATAGTGAGCCGGACAAAAATGGTAAGAAATGGCGGGGTCAGACGTACAGTGCTAACTATTCCACCTTTTCTCGTGGGGTGCTTATATGGGTGGCACCTGGGATTTCCTTCACTCTATTGTACATGGAGGCAGATGTGGAGGGGAGATACGTTCTTGCCCAAGTAAGGCTTTCGGGTGAGGAGGTGTTCCTGGTTAATACCTATGGCCCAAGTGTTGATGATGATGCCCTCTACCTGATGGTCCGGGATGTTATCACGCCAGTGCTTGATGACCAGGTACTGTGGGTGGGGGACTTTAACTGCGTGACAGGTGGGGCATGCAGGCACCCACCGAGACAGGGCAGTAAACTTAGAATGACTGTAGTCCTCGGTGACGATGTGGTACACTTGGGCCTCTGTGATGTATTGCGAGCTAAACACCCCTTAGCCAAGGATTATACCTGCTACTTGTCGACACACTGTACTTATAGCTGGCTTTTCGCATTCTTATGCCGGCTTCGGTGGGCCCGTTTGTCATTGAAATCTCCCATCTCAACCCCTATCTGTTGGACTATGCCCTGGTTTATTGGAAATGTGCATTGGTGGTTTGGCGGACTCGAGGAGCGGGGAGACTATCCCCTAAGGTACTGCAGGACCCCGAAGAGGGGGAAATGCTGTCTGGGGTGTTGAAAGATTTTTTTTAGCTTAATTGGTCCACGACGCAATCTCGGGTGACTGAATGGGAGGCCCTGAAGACGATGCTCCGAGACCGTTGTATAGGGCTGTCGTGTGGGTGCGGCGCACTTCACAATCAAACTCATTCAGAAAGAGGTTGCCCCGACACGGGCCCAGCATTTAGCACCAGTCAGTGGGAAGGGGCACAGGGAGGAGTTGGAACTCTTGCGTGAAGTTACTGAGGTTAGAGATAGGTTAGAGCGCTTTACACTTTAAACCTATCTCCAGCTTCTCCATAAGGAGGGGGAACAGATCGAGGCGCCTCTTTGCCTGGTTCCTAAGATGGGAGGTCCCGCATACTGCCTTTCTGCACCTCTGTACATTTCAAGGCCAAGAGGTTTACACGCAGGACGGTATAGTGGATACCTTGCTCACATACCTGGAGCAAGTATACTGTGACCCTGCTCTTTCTTCGCAGGCACTGATTGCGGCCTTTCTAGCGTCATTACCACTCACAGGGCTGGGAGACATGGAGGCTGAAGATTTGTATGAGACCCTAACATTGGAGGAGATTCGTACGACTCTGAGGTGGCTACCGGGAGGTAAGGTGCCGGGTTGCGAGGGTTTACCTGCCGAGTTCTATCAGGCCTTTTCATTGGTGCTTGTGCAGCGCTTATTAGAGGTGTACCTTGAGGTTTGAGAGGGGGGCTTGCTTCCGGAATCGACAAGAGTGGGCTGCATTACCATGTTCCCGAAGCCTGGGGAACCCGTCGGATCCCTCAGCATATTGGCCACTTACGATGATCAATACGGACACCAAAATACTTTGTGAAGTGTTGGGCCTTTGTCTGCGCCTGGTTGTTGCACGGCTGATCCATGCAGACCAATGCCGGTTCATGCCTGGTTGCAGTACCTCCATGAACCTGCAGCGCTTGATGCATGTTTTACATGAAATGAAAATGAAATGAAATTCGTACTTGTAAAGCGCACTGCTGCCCCCAACAGAGGCGTCCTGGCGCTATACCGCTGTGGAACCCTTCCTGGCTATTCCCTGTGAGATGTCCACTCCTGGGCACCCCCAAGGTGAAGCCAGGCATCCCAGCGCTGGTGGGGCCGTTGTGGAGATTAAGCAAGCTATTGCCCAGAGTTGCAGAGTGGGACCCATGATTAGAATAGGCACCGAGGCGAGAATTATCAGGTCTGAGGAAATTGAGCCCAAGACCTGCCGAGGCGGGAATTGAACCCTGGTCCCGGGCCAGATCTCTGCATCAGGGTCTGCCGCTCTAACCAGGCTCGTGATGAAGAGTTGGCTGTGATGTCAATAGACATAGCTAAGGCTTTCGATATAGTTCGGCGGCAATATCTTATGCAGGTGTTGGAGTTTATGGGGTATGGACCCCACTTCTACCCCTGGGTACGTCTATTATATACAAAGCCCAATGCTCGGGTTCGGGTGGGATGGCACTGCTCTTCGCTGTGGGAGGTGGAGAGAGGCACGTGACAGGGGTGTCCGTTGTCACTTCCCTCCTCTTTGCTATTGCATTGGAGCCACTAGTGGTTCAGATCCCGCAGCGTATAGCCGAGTGGGGCATTGTTGTGGGGAGGGGTCACTCATTTAGTTTCCTTAGTTGCGGACTATACTCTTTTTTTACCTGTTGTCTCCACGGCGGTCTCTGCCCATCCTGTTGTAGCTCAACGCTTATGAAGAAATATTGAGCTGCCACCTTAATTGTAGTAAGTCCTTTGTGTTTCCGTTGGACTCTCTGGCTGCCTGTAGAGAGGAGGAATTGCCCGTGGTGCCTCTTCGGTGGGAGCTGGACTCCTTCTGCTATTTGGGAATGGTTATCGCCCATACTCTGCACAGGCTCAAACATTGCAACAATGACAGTGATTGAGGGATTACGTTCCATTGATGCGCTTCTGGACTTCACTGCCACTGTCTCTCATGCGAGGTGTGACTGTTGGTGGTGTTTTTGTCCCGGTGCCTTTATGTCATCCAGCATTCCTTTGATGTGCTGTCTGGGCTATCTTTCGCAGGCTGAATTCTCTTCTGTTGGCTCTGATCTGAGCAGGGGGGCGAAGTAGAGTGACTAAGGTCCATATGAGGCTGCCGTTGGAGGAGGGTAGTTTGGCGGTGCCTGGCCTGGAGCAATACTATTTGGCTGCTCAAATATACCCTAACGGCTGCTGATTTCTCACGGTTCACATACCTCGGGCGTACTTCACCACTGTGCCTTCCACTTGCAAATTAATTAGCGCTCGTGAAGTGTTCTCCGTACTATTGACTCCCGGGGCACGGAATTTTACTTACATATACCCGTGTATTGGGGCTGACATGTGGTATTGCAACTGTGGTTAATTGGGCTTATGGATACATTATGGAAAACTCTTCGCTTAGCTGAACTTCATTCGTGATTTAGTCACTGTCCCTGTGCAAATTTGATTTGATGGTTGCTCTCAAATTCATTCGTTGTCCTGATGATGACCTAACGAACTGATGAGGTTGAAAGCGGCATCAACGTTCTCTGTTGGCAATTCAATAGGAAGCATTTGTTGCATTTTCTGACCCTGTTATAAGATGGGCAAACATTTGTATTCTTTTTCATTTGCCACTGTGTGTTTTTTGTTTACACTGTGATTTGTATGATTATATGCCTGTGTTGTGTTACTCTGTGAGCAACTAGTAAATGTTTGTATTGGATTTTGTATTATTTAGGCTTTATAAAAAATATTCGCAATAACAAGCAGCTTTGTTACAAAAACAAATCAGTGTGGGTACCATATTATTTTAATTTTTGGTTTTTATTTCTTCCATTGTTGCACTGAGTAACACTCTTGTCACTGGATGTTGGCATATATGTTTTTTCTTTAGGTAACTTTTTCCTGGAACCATTGTAGCTGTTACACAAATAGTGTAAACACTTCTTCTCATTGTACATTATTTTCCAGAAGAGAGTGTGAGTGTCGACGTTCGGTCTCTATGCATTTGTCCATGAGACCATCTTCAGGACTACCATAAATATAACAAATGACCCCTGAATGATGTTTCCAAAGATTCAAGAATTACAATTGACACACATATGTCAAATCAATCGTCGTTCTGTAACTTTTGTTTAAGGTGAATAATCATCAAGAGATACAGGTAAATGATATAGGTAAATGAACTCTGGTGCTTTATTGGACGGTGTAAATAAATTTCCAGTCCTCAGCCACTTCTCAGTTAAAAGAGTTTATTCTGTTAGATTTTGTAGCGCAGCCAAAGTTCAGCAGTCCAACTGCTGACTGCTGAATTTTGGCTGCGCTACAAAATCTAACAGAATAAACTCTTTAACTGAGAAGTGGCTGAGGACTGGAAATTTATTTACACCGTCCAATAAAGCACCAGAGTTCATTTACCTATATCATTTACCTGTATCTCTTGATGATTATTCACCTTAAACAAAAGTTACAGAACGACGATTGATTTGACATATGTGTGTCAATTGTAATTCTTGAATCTTTGGAAACATCATTCAGGGGTCATTTGTTATATTTATGGTAGTCCTGAAGATGGTCTCATGGACAAATGCATAGAGACCGAAACGTCGACACTCACACTCTCTTCTGGAAAATAATGTACAATGAGAAGAAGTGTTTACAATAGTGGCATTGAAGGATCATACAATTGTATCTATTTTCCTCGTGTTACATTGTTTATATAACTGTGTAGTACCCTTGATAAATTTCAAAAGATAAAAATGTGTTTTCTATATATACCCGTGTTTTGAATATTCATTGTTCCGTGATTGATTCATTGGTCCTTATGTTTTTACAAGGAACAAAATTATTATTTTTTAGATAAAAGATGTTTGAATAACATTTCTGTGGCAAGTTTATCAACAATTCTTGCAGCTAAAAAATATTTATCAAAAGCAATAGAACAGAGTATTTCAAACAAATCCCTTGAAGGCGTTGTTTACCCGTTTATTTGAATTGCCCAAGCCCTCAAGGGTAGATTGGGTTTCCCATTATATTGAATTGTTACACAAATAGAGCATGCAGCGCATTGGATGGTCGGGGAGAACACTTGGGAGAAATCATTCTTGGGAGATTTCGGGGGACGGTCGAACCTACCACAGCTTTTATGGGTAGGGTACCGTTTGGTCTTGACTTGGTTTTCTGAGATCTCCCTGCCCTTAGAGCATTAGGGGCATCTGTTGACTTGACTGCCTGAAGGGTTGGTGGTTGTGAAGTGTTGGGGTCCTGTTCCTTAATAAGCAATTTAGTGCATTTGAGGCAGCACAAGAGAGCTTCGGTGTAGGGCCAGGCCAATTTTTAGAGGATGTGGGTATAGCGGCTACTGTGCGGGATATCTGGCCCTCGTCTTCCAGGGCCTGACTACCTCACTTACTTTCAAGTGTCTGTTGGAGTTGGGCGGGAGCCACCAATTGATATTACACCTTTATGGGGCCTTGACGGCAGACCGTAGCAAGAATCAGTTGTGAGCCCGGGGGGAGGATCTGGAGGTACAGATTGATGATATCTTGTGGCACCAGATGTGTGCACTGATGAAGACGGTGTCCAGTAACGCATGCTTCAAACTCCTGCATTTCCATTTCCTTCATCGTACATACTTCACACCGGTATTGATGCATAGGATAGATTGTGGTAGGATAGATTCATGTCATAGGTGTTGTGCCCCGACGGCTTCTTTCCTCCACTTGGCCTGGTCCTGTCCTGAGGTGTATGACTGTTAGGGGAATGTTGTGACTCATAAGAGGACCATGGTGCATATCCCTGTGGAGATGGACCCTCTGATATATTTTTTTGGGGGATGTCCTGTGCCCAAGGGGACAAAATATGGCCTTTAAGTTCTTGCACCTAAAGCTGTTATTAGCCAAGAGACGGGTTGCGATTACCTGGATGGCGCAAGTTGTACCGAGTGAAGAACGATGGGTGGCGGATGTGGTTGAATGGGCCATGGCTGAGAATGTTCGTTTGAGGAGGTTCAGACGTGATGAGAGGGTGCAAGAGAACATTGATGTCTTAGTGGAATTATTGGATCCATTTATACATACCGAGGGTGAACATTCTGTCTCCACATCAGAGGATGAAGGATTTGCAGGCACGTCTGACGGATGAGCTGGTCCTAGTAGGTTGATGGTGTAAGTCGGGAGACTGGGAAAGGGTGAGGGCGGGATGGTACTATAATGGTGATATTTCAATGATACGTTAAGCTTTACTGTGACGTGATGGATTCCCGCTAAAAGTTTGGTACCTGTTGGTGCCGATTTTGTTGTTTGCGATAAAATCAATAAAATATCTCTTTAAAAAAGAATCTACTCGAGAGCTGTTAAGCAAGGGTACTGGTCAGCCTCACTATTTTTCTTTGCTGGTCTATATTCTGTATGACTTAATAGATAACCCCCTACCCCAATATAGGAGAATTTTATATCCCTATTCAGTTTTATGCAGGTGATATGCTGCTTATTAGCCGTACACCCATTGGGCTACAGTATTTGCATAAAATCAATCGCCTCCTTGTTTCCCATGTAGAAAACAAATTAAATAACAATTGCCCTTGTTGGTATTGGTATAATGGCACAAAATTGGAGGTAGTGACCAAATATAACTATTCTGGCCATATAATTGACAATCAACTGATATGGAAGCCACCAATATACTTGAGAAAGTCAATGTCCAAAGCAATTATGGGGGGGTTGGCAAACTTCAACTATTCTTTGAGGGATCAAATGGCTCAACTGTTTGTAATTGTGTACATTGTCAAAGTGGCTTCGCTTCCTTCCTTACGTATGGTGTAACTGACAAATCATCTTGGTTGGTGATTTAAATGTTAAGATTTTGCCAGTATTTTGGGAAAAAATAAAAGTAGATTTCATAATGACCAGTCAGGTCATGATACATTTTGCAGTGAGAGAATAAGCTCTTAACTTGATTATTTTGGTCTTTCCTATCAGCTGTTTCTGTAGAAGTGTTGGAGAATGATATAGAAGTGATCATCATTCAATGAGAATTGCATCAAACGTAAGATCTGGAGTTCATAATACCTAAACAGATGGTGTGTTGAAGAAGATATCTAAACCACAGAGAATACGGTGAACCAAAATTGTAACTAAAATCAATTTATATATTGTACTTTACAGTGTTTTAATGAACCCAGTAAATCCTGGCGATAAACTTTATGTCTATGATTCTTTCCTAAAGAGCATAAAAGGGAAGTAGTTACTGGGCCCACCATAGCTGAAGGAAAGGAATCCTTTGATAATGATGTAAGAATACCTAGAAGAATTTTAAATAGGTAAATTTGAAATACACATAATTTAAGTAAGGAAGAACACTATCTCCTAATTGGAAGATATCAGTTAGTGTATAGTAAGGGCGTTAGATTTAACAATCTGAAAATTAAACAAAGATTTTGGACAGAATTGTTAGCCTCCCAGAGGAAGAAAATACTTAGAGCAATTTTGGGATTTAATTGGAAAAGATTTAGGAGAATCTAAGAACCTTTAGCATGTGGCAGTTGATCTTTAATGGTGGATACTTCGTTATAGGAAATGCAACATGTGTACACATTCCTAGTAACTTACATTTTTAGAGCATCACCCAAATGTATTAGCTCACAATAAACTTTTTCACAAAAATATAGTCGGAGAAAATCATTAAACATCTTATAATTACAACATGTATTGTGTTTATGAATTAAAATATCAAGAATCTGTTTTCATGATTCTTGAGTGAAATATACAATCCTTGGACTCATTTAATAAAATAAAGGATATCAACTAATGTAAATTGTCCGATATAGCCCCAGATGTCGTTCATCAAAATAATGCAAGGGGACTTAATCTTTCCTTGACATTGTTCCATAATTTGGTTGATAGTTTAGTATAGTGAGCTCCTCAGGAAGAATATCAAAGTGTTTTATTGTGTGAAAATGTAGTTACATTTCCAGTATTGAGTTATGCATTATTGTAGATCAATTAACGCAGGTTAAATCTTTCCCTTCAGAGACCTAATACATATTAATATGTTCAAGAGCACAGGTTCTGTAAGGTTATTTGGGCTATCCTTTATAACCATTATAAGAAATTTTAACAGCATCCATTTCAGAAGGCACATGAGTGAAGCATCTTATAGAGCTTTATGGGCAGTCTGATCAGGCAGACAAATATGTAATTTGGGACTTAGTAGGGCCTATGTCTTCGGTTATGGATATTAGAACTTAATTTGAGTAAAGATGTCTAAAATGGGCACTAGCCCTACCTATTGAAAACGAACTCTAAGATATCATTTGTTCACTGAAAATGTCCAGGGCCCTGGACCCACTGGTTTTCCAGCCCTGAAAATTAGGCAGGTTTCTCAATTATGGGCTTAATTGTTTGAGTTAGGTATGCTGATAGCATACAAATATTTTGTGATTCCAGTTTCCAAGTTTTTGTAAACCAATTTAG
Organism: Calotriton arnoldi; assembly: GCA_963921515.1. Taxonomy (NCBI): domain Eukaryota; kingdom Metazoa; phylum Chordata; class Amphibia; order Caudata; family Salamandridae; genus Calotriton; species Calotriton arnoldi. Next base: position 936,436 of record CAWUFW010000189.1, read on the forward strand.
AAGCAGGGGGTTGGGGGGACAATGGTAACTATTTCAGGATTACCTTTATATGTATTTTGGACAAATACATTGCTATGCATCTCCTGAGGGCTGTTAAAGGTGGGTGCTGGGGGAAGGGGTCATTGCTTAGACAACTAGGTGGCCAGGTGGGGCCCCAGGTGCAGAGATGGTCCATGTGGGGTCTGCTTCATGAAACTCCACTGCACAAGGGCACTCCTGTCCTGCCATGGGGGGTGCAAGAGCAATGGCCGTGATCTTGCCACAGAAGCCTTCTGGGGCAAAGTGAGGGTGCGGCCGACAAGGAGGCCTGGGTGAGAAATCCAGGACCATAAGTTGCATGACAGCTTGGGCTCTCTAATGGCAGTCTGTGGGACCTCAGCCAACTGACATGAGGTGGTGGAGTGGGCGTCCCCCTTTGCTATCTTGTTGGTGACATGGGACCGGGTCGCGCCCTGTGCCCATGGAGACAGCAGAGACTTATCTAGTAGAGAAGCAATGGGGACCAACTGTGCATAGATAACTGAGTTCACCCCCTTATCAGATGTAACACAAGAGGTGCCCGACGAGTCGAGGGCTGCTTTGGATCCTCCAGACCCTTAACTTGAAGAGACAGCTCATAACCATTGGTGATGTGAGGGGTAGCACTGCTCTGTCACCCTCAGATTTACTCGGCGGTGCTGGGTGGACGTCGCTCAGCAGCTCTAAATATCAAACTCTCTAGAGTGATCACATAGTAGAGAGTCTTGTAAAAAGACAGAGTCACGCTCGTGCGTCTTGGAGGTTTACTTCCTTGCCTGCGGCCTGCAACCTGCTGAGGGGGCACCCTTCTCTGCCCATACACTCTGGGGCTGACCACAAATGTGTGCTGCAATACCCCTGTGATAGATACTACACATGAGCTGCTCAACTCAGCTTCCTATGCCTGCAGCAAGAGCCCCATCTTCTACTCAACCATGATGGGGGTCGTCACAAGAAGGACTCCAATTTGAAGGTCCTCTTCTAAGAGGCCTCCCACAATAAGATGAAAGAGGATGGCACCCCAGAGGGAGAGAGGGGAGGACTTGTGAATGCCCTTGGAGACCAGTCACAGGCAATCACCTGAGATCTTCCCCTTTAAGCTTTCCTAAGAACTTATAGAAGAAATCAAAGGGGTCAAAACTGATCCCCAGCATGACCTATGGGCCATACAATGCGATGTCAGTGACCTTGTAGAGAATTGAGACATCTGTCAGCAAGCAGTCTGAGGAGAGCAAAGCTCTGCAGCAGTGGCTACTTCTACGTGAGAACCAGCACTTTCTGCTACAGGAAAAGTGCAAAGATCTTAAAAATAGATCTTGCTGCAACAATATCCACAAATGAGGCTTCCCCAACAATGTTCACAACATTGACCTGCCGAAATACCTCACAGATCTTCTTGATGCTATTTTAGAAAGATCAGAAGATGATCCTATTGCCATGGAAAGAGCCCTTAGAGAGTTTTCTCAAAGGAGAGCTGGGAAGTGAACTCCTGGTTTTCTGGTCACCATCTACGATACTCAGATAAGGATACCATCATGTCTAAAGCAAGACAGGAAGACGCCCTATTTTTTAATGGCTCACAACTCCTTCTTTTTCAGGACCTCTCAGCAACGATGCAAGGGTAGAGATGATTATTTAAGCCCATCAGAATTCCTCATTTCCCAAAACACGAAATACAAATGGAGCCATCCATTCCATATCATCTTCTTGTGGCAAGGCCTTACCTGGGTCACAAACTCTCTCAAGGAGGGGAAACATATCTTGGGCATACCACTACAGGAAGAGGAAGACCAAGCCTCACACAGCCAGAAGAACCTGCAGCCCCACAGATGAGGTTGGTAAACAGTCAGAAAATGCTCCAAGGAACACTGACCAAGTGCAACTGAGATCAAAAGCAGCAAGTTACAACTTCTGGAACACCTTTGAAGATCCAGCGCTGACAAAAGAAAGAAAGATGGATTGGATTGCTTGGTGTATGCATTATTCAATGAGCTGCTTAGTCCTGTGAGGTGCTGAGAGTGAATAACTGTGTCTGCTGCTCCACCCAGATGAGGGAGGGGCAGTGTATTCAGTCTCCTTGAGGGGTGGCGACCTGTGTGGATGATGTAGCGGAAAAGGCTGGTGCCATCTGTACTGTTATGCTTCTTGACCACATTCTTGTAACCCTGACAATCCATGAATGAATCAATCAGGGTTTATAAAGCGCGGCTACTGACCTGTGAGGGTCTCGAGGTGCTGGGGGTAATCGGAGGAGGGCTGCTGATCAATCTGAACGCTGGGGTTCAGTCGAAGAGCCAGGTTGTGAGGCCCTTCCGGAATTGGGTCAGCAACGGGGATTGTTTGAGTTGGAGAGGCAGGGTGTTCCAGGTCTTGCCGGCGAGGTAAGTTCTAGTCTTGTGGATGCAAGGGATGGTGGCTAGGGCCAGCTGGGCAGAGCGAAGGCATCTGGTGGGTACGTGGAATGAGAGTTGGTGGTTCAGGTATGCTTGTCCTGCGCCATGGAGGGCTTTGTAGGTGTGCGTGAGGAGCTTGAAAGTGATTCTTTTGTTGACTGGGAGCCAGTGGAGTTCTCGGAGGTGTTTGGTGATGTGGCGGGGGTTGTCGAGAACCAGTCTGGCTACAGCATTTTGGACGTTCTGTAGTTTCCTGAGGCGTTTCTGGGTGACGCTGGTGTAGAGTGCATTACCGTAGTCAAATCTGCTGCTGATGAGTGCATGGGTGACAGTTTTTCTGGATTCGGTGGGGATCCATCTGAATGTCTTTCGAAGCAGTCGGAGCATGTGGAAGTTTGATGAGGAGACGGCGTTGATCTGATGGTTCATTGTGAGCGAGGAGTCCAGTATGATGCTGAGGTTTTGTGCGTGGTCCGTGGAGGTGGGTGGGGTTCCCAGTGCGGAGGGCCACCAGGAGTCTCCCCAAGCTGAGGGGGTGGGTCCCAGGATGAGGACTTCGGTCTTGTCCGAGTTGAGGTTGAGGCAACTGTTTTCCATCCATATTATGTTTCTGTTGCTAGATCATCTGCACCATCTGTACCTGCTCGGTCTGTGCCATGCATGTGAATTTCTAGCCATTATCCTTTGTACTATTGATTAAAAATCAAAATAAAGTTAAAAATAAATAAATAAAGATCAGGTCCACACAAAAAAAGAGAAGATGGATTGAACTAGGTGCTCGAACGCAGCCAAGATCCCTCTTAATGGTGAGGCTTAGCTTGGTATCCCTGAGGGCTGACACCCTTCGTGTTCCTTTTTTTGGCAGGGGTGGTGGGTCAGCTGAGTGCCTTTTGAAGTGTTGACAAAGCTGATAACCCCTTCTGCAATGTGTCCATTATGGATTATTCCACATGATATCTGTAGACTACACTCTCAGCATAACTATTGTGGGTTGCCTATTGGTGTTATACTCTATTTGAATTTAGTTGTCGTTGTTATTGTTTCCCCATTTAGAGTTATTGAGGGGTGGGAGGACACACCAGTAAATGCATGGGAAATGTGTGGTGGTTAATGGTCTCTTGGAGGGCAGCCAGTTAGCTTGGCATCCACATATGCCCCCAATCTAGAACAGGAAATGCTCATAAATGATGCCCTCAAAACCAATACCGATTTTTCCACGGGGCACTTGATAAACACGGGAGATTTTAATGTAGTCTTGAATGCGGACCAAGATAGATCCAAACAACATTGCGGGACCCCAGAATTGTCAACTGAGAGACATATCTGGTAAGTGATCTGGGTTTGATAGATGCATGGTGCACTCAACATCCTTTAACAACAGATTACTCCCACTACTCAGCACACACCACATATCTGCCAGAATCGATCTGGTTCGCTGGACAAGAGGCTTGAGCATTCACTGGAAGAGGCTGATCAGCTCCCTGAGACACTCTCCCGCCATGGTCCTGTGTAAATTACACTACAATGTAAGAGTGAGGCTGGCTGGGAGCCACCAACAGGGCTCTTTGCCTCTGAATGACTCATTATTAATAGATCTAATAGTTATGGCCGAAGTCTGAGAGAAACTCATGGAATACTTGACACTCAATGACACTGGAGAAGATAGTGATTTGGGACACACCTAAAGCTGGTATTAGGGGGATCCTTATCCAGAAGACAGCGAGACTTAAGCACATGCAGGAGTTAACCAAAAATACTCTACCCGAGCAGCTGAAAGAATTAGAAAACCAGTACAAAAAGACACCATTCAACAAGATCTGGAGGAAGTTGACTGCCATACTGGGTCAGCTCATCACTTTAAAACTAGATAAAGCATATAATATACTTACTAGACTGGAGTCCTGTTTCCAAGAAGGGTGGATAAGCCAGGCACCCTGCTGACACATAATTTGCGAGGCCTGTAGACACATTAGAGAGGATAAGGACAAGACCAATACCATACACAACACGACTGAGGGAAGACTTCAGGCGTTTCGTGCGTTCTACCAAACCCTCCATACTATTGACCTCACCTCCCAGACGGCACGGATAACCTATCTTGACTAGGTTTCCCTCCCTAAATTGTCTTCAGAGCCCTCTAGCACTCTAGATGAGTCTTTCCCCACATCCCAAGTATTTGGTGCCATTTGGCAACTAAAACTTTCTAAGGTGCTGGGCCCGCATGGATTCACCGCTCTTTTCTATCAGCACTTTGTGCCTCAACTCCTCCTGATCTTGACTGCACTATTTAACACTTAAACGCAGATAAGGAAGCCTCTATAGGGATAACTGAGGCGAATGTTACGCTGCTCTCAAAATCCTATTGCCTCATCCTGCTGCTTAACTTTGATATTAAAATTTCTACAAAAGTTGTAGCCAGTTGAATAGACCTATTGATGACAGATATAATTCATCCCGACCTAGGGGGCTTCATGCTTCACCGAACAGCAAGCGATAACACCAAGAAGGCCTTACATCTCATAGACGTTGCTAGGAAGAAAGGGAGGGAGGCCCTTCCCCTATCTCTTGATGCTGAAAAAGCATTTGACAGGGTGGACTGGGGTTGATGTGCAAAGCAATTTGCTTTTGGCACTAGATTCCTTGGTTGTATTGTGGCCATATACTGCAACCCTCAAGCGATATTCAAGGTCAACGGCCTGTGTTCAGCCCACTTGCACATAGCGAGTGGCACCAGACAGGGATTCCCTCTTTCCCCTCTTCTCTTTGATCTCTTTCGGGAACCCCTTTTACAGAAAATTAGAGACCATCCCCAGGTCAGGGGCATATCTTTCTACCAAGATACATTTAAGCTGTCCACCTTTGCAGATGTCATGCTCCTTAGCCTCAATGAACCCGTTCAGTCACTCCAGGCTCTCATCCCACTCCTTTAGGAAAACAGGCCTCTACATGAATATGACTAAATCTGAGGGCTTGGTGCTAGATGGAGGTGGCACTCTGGCTGCAAACCTGAAAAATGTCACATCATTTAGTTGCACTCTGGACAGCATTAAATATTTATGCATTCAGCTAGTACCGGACTTCTTGTGAGCACAAGAATGAGTTTCGAATTGCTGCTTAGTGAGACCAGGTCAACCTACCATGGATTTTGAATGTCTTCCAGGTCCTGCCACTCCAAAAAAGGGGGAAGATGTTGCATGTCTACTGGCAGCTTGCCTGGCCTACATCTGCGAGGGTAGGACACCAAGACTTGGACATAATATTGAATCATTAATATCGATTTACAGAAATATTAAGTTTTTAATATTGTGATGCCGAAATATCGTGGACAAAAATATCAATTTTTAGGTAATTAATATCGTTTACAAGAATATCAGTGTTTTTATATCGTTTGCAATAATATTGTAGTAAAAAATATAGTTTTACAATTATTTGTATGTATTTTAGTTCGTATTTTAATTGTGTATGTTATATATTGTTTGTATAATCGTTAATAATTTTCAATTATAGTTTTTAATTTTAAGTTATTTATAATTTTTAATTTAATTGTTAATATTAATTTATAGTGTCGTAGCGGGTTGTGCGGTTTGCAGGGGTACAGGGTGGGAAGTTAATTAGTATAACTAATAAATAGTTAATTTGTAATCAATAATAATTATTTAATTGATAATTATGTAAGTTGTGTAATTATATTTTGTAAGTGATATTTGCGGTGCAGGCTGTTTTGTTTGTAGGGGCATAGAGTGGTAAGTTAAGAAATAATTGATTAATTATTAATTAATTGTTTATTAATTAGTTAATTTATAATTATGTAAATTGTGTAATTATCATATATTTTACTGATATTTTGGGGGGTGTTTTTCAGTTTGTCAGGGTTATAGGGTGTGAAGTTATAATTGATTAATTATTCATGTAATACTAAGGGCCGATTTCGATGTCGGGCGGAATTGTCGGTCCCGACAGCCTCATTAGGATGCGACCTAACACTGTTCTGTCGCATTCCTTCATTTCCGTATGGGAGCATGCATTATGGCCGTAAACCGGCCGTAATGCATGCTCCCATAAGGAAATGGGAGGTGTGGTTCATCCCTGAACCCTGTGGCAGGCACCTAATGGGAGCCCCTAAATAAGCTTTCTGACATCGTTTCCATGTCGGACAGGCCAATATGGAAACAATGTCAGAAACCGTGCATCATAATCTCAAGGGCGGAAAGACCCGCCCTTGAGATTACTGGCCGGCTTTCGACTGGCCAGCGGGCTACCGGAGCCCGTCGGAAGCCAGCAGGAATGACCAGCCGGTTTACTTTCCGACCGCCAGCATCATAATGCAGTGGTCGGAAAGTAAACCAAAGAGCCCATTACGATGCGGCTCGTAGGGCTCCGACCGATGGTCGGAGCCTTAAGAGCCGCATCGTAATTGGCCCACGAATATTGAATTGATAATTAATTAAGCAAATTGTGTAATTATTTTTTTTAATGTTATTTGTTAGGTGCGGGTTGTTGTGCTTGTAGGGGTATAGGGTGGGAAGTCAATTAAGTAATAATAAATTAGCGATTGATTAGTAATTTTTAATTATATATTTAACGCATTAATAATTATGTAAATTGTTAATAAATATTAAAGTTTGCCCTCTGGAGTCCAACGCTTTTCCTACTGTTGCACAGACTGGAGTGGGAATAGTAAATTTTACCCCTTCGGTGTCCTTCGCTTTCCCTAATGTTGCACAGACTGGAGAGGTAATAGTAAAATTTACCCCTCAGGAGTCCAACGTTTTCCCTATTGTTGCACAGACTGGAGTGGAAATAGTGTGTCTATTTTTTCCACAGTTGTGTATATATATATATATATATATATATATATATATTCTGGCGATGTTGCTGCACTCGGCAGTTCTCCTTCCTACGGTGTTGGTGCCTGCGACGGCGGGGGCTGCCGTCTTAATATTATCACCTACGTATTTTTTCAGGAATTCCAGAGGAAAAAACAACAAGCGGCACACCTTGGGACTGCACAATATTTAATTGTGCACAAATAAAATATTGTGCGGTCCCAAGGTGTGCTGCTTGTTGTTTTTTCCTCTGGAATTCCTGAAGAAAATACGTAGGTGATAATAAATATATATATATATATATATATATATATACACACACATATATTAATATGTGTGCTTTTTATATTAGGATAATAAAAAATAAACTCCCCCACAAAATGAATGTAATGTACAATATATATATATGCAGCCTCAAAAATAGGTAATGCGATGGAGCAACGGTGAGCACACAGCAAATTTAAAAATAACACGGCATCACCCACTGGGGGGTTTGATTGACTGAATAGTGCACCACAAGTAACAGCATGCTCAAGAAACGGCCCATCGGGGCGTCCACCAGAGGAAAAAAAATTATAAATTGAAGCAATCGACTTGGGAGTGTTCATTCAGGCGATGCCGAGGCTTACCTTTGAAAAAGGTCATAGTGACCGAAACGCGTCAGGACTGCCACTGCTGTAATTGAATAAATTATTGATTGTCACCGTTGAGAGTGCGGCTGTGTCTTTCCAAAGAGGAGAGAGTTTGTGAGATGTTTCAGCGGCTTGGTTCCGCCGCAGGCGACGCACCGCCAACAAAGAGCACCATGACTGTCCAAAAATGAACCACCTTCGTCAATTTGTGTAAACGACAAGGGACAGTGGTTGCCGCCGAAGACTGGCTTCGGTATGAACTCTTGCAGCCTCAAAAATAGGTAATGCGATGGAGCAACGGTGAGCACACAGCAAATTTAAAAATAACACTGCATCACCCACTGAGGGGTTTGATTGACTGAATAGTGCACGACAAGTACCAGCATGCTCTAGAAACGGCCCATCGGGGCGTCCACCAGAGGAAATTTTTTTATAAATTGAAGCAATCGACTTGGGAGTGTTCATTCAGGTGATGCCGAGGCTTACCTTTGAAAAAGGTCATAGTGACCGAAACGCGTCAGGACTGCCACTGCTGTAATTGAATAAATTATTGATTGTCACCGTTGAGAGTGCGGCTGTCTCTTTCCAAAGAGGAGAGAGTTTGTGAGAGAGATAAATATATATATATATATATATATATATATATATATATATATATATATATATATATATATATATTTATTGTTTTCCAATCGCCCTAAAGCTTGGGAAGGCACTCGGCGGGACACCTGCCATCTGGCTTCATCCTCCACTCTCCTCGTCATACCGATAAATATTCCTCAGTGCCTTACGCGTTTCAATGCAACAGCATCTTAGTCATAGGCTTGCTTTTGGAAGGTTACATGAAGTGCTCTTTCTTTTATTTTCATTGTTCACATGATTACACGCCCATAGTGGGCTTGGCAAAGTGTCTTGCTTGTTCTGTGCATGATGGGATATGAAGTCCCTTGTGAGCATACATTGTTCCCTTGGTCAGGTCCTGTGACATTTCTTTCATTACCAGCTTGTAGACCTTAGTAGGCTTCGGTACGGCATGAAGAGTTCAATTTTTCAGGTATCCAGCGCTTTTTTCGTCAGGAATGGTTCCTTCCACGGCCCCTCTAATTGTGAAGAGGTGGTGCTCCTCCCCTACGACGGGGGCCGCCGCAAATATTTTGTTTTCCAATCGCCCTAAAGCTTGGGAAGGCACTCGGCGGGACACCTGCCATCTGGCTTCATCCTCCACTCTCCTCGTTGTACCGACAAATATTCCTCAGTGCCTTACGCGTTTCAATGCAACAGCATCTTAGTCATAGGCTTGCTTTTGGAAGGTTACAGGAAGTGCTCTTTCTTTTATTTTCATTGTTCACATGATTACACGCCCATAGTGGGCTTGGCAAAGTGTCTTGCTTGTTCTGTGCATGATGGGATATGTAGTCTCTTGTGAGCATACATTGTTCCCTTGGTAGGGTCCTGTGACATTTCTTTCATTACCAGCTGTAGACCTTAGTAGGCTTCGGTACGGCGTGAAGAGTTCAATTTTTCAGGTATCCAGCGCTTTTTTCGTCAGGAATGGTTCTTTCCACAGCCCCTCTAATTGTGAAGAGGTGGTGCTCCTCCCCTACGACGGGGGCCGCCGCAAATATTTTGTTTTCCAATCGCCATAAAGCTGGGGAAGGCACTCGGCGGGACACCTGCCATCTGGCTTCATCCTCCACTCTCCTCGTCGTACCGACAAATATTCCTCAGTGCCTTACGCGTTTCAATGCAACAGCATCTTAGTCATAGGCTTGCTTTTGGAAGGTTACAGGAAGTGCTCTTTCTTTTATTTTCATTGTTCACATGATTACACGCCCATAGTGGGCTTGGCAAAGTGTCTTGCTTGTTCTGTGCATGATGGGATATGTAGTCCCTTGTGAGCATACATTGTTCCCTTGGTCGGGTCCTGTGACATTTCTTTCATTACCAGCTTGTAGACCTTAGTAGGCTTCGGTACGGCGTGAAGAGTTCAATTTTTCAGGTATCCAGCGCTTTTTTCGTCAGGAATGGTTCCTTCCACAGCCCCTCTAATTGTGAAGAGGTGGTGCTCCTCCCCTACGACGGGGGCCGCCGCAAATATTTTGTTTTCCAATCGCCCTAAAGCTTGGGAAGGCACTCGGCGGGACACCTGCCATCTGGCTTCATCCTCCACTCTCCTCGTCGTACCGACAAATATTCCTCAGTGCCTTATGCGTTTCAATGCAACAGCATCTTAGTCATAGGCTTGCTTTTGGAAGGTTACAGGAAGTGCTCTTTCTTTTATTTTCATTGTTCACATGATTACACGCCCATAGTGGGCTTGGCAAAGTGTCTTGCTTGTTCTGTGCATGATGGGATATGTAGTCCCTTGTGAGCATGCATTGTTCCCTTGGTAGGGTCCTGTGACATTTCTTTCATTACCAGCTTGTAGACCTTAGTAGGCTTCGGTACGGCGTGAAGAGTTCAATTTTTCAGGTATCCAGCGCTTTTTTCGTCAGGAATGGTTCCTTCCACAGCCCCTCTAATTGTGAAGAGGTGGTGCTCCTCCCCTATGACGGGGCCGCCGCGAATATTTTGTTTTCCAATCGCCATAAAGCTTGGGAAGGCACTCGGCGGGACACCTGCCATCTGGCTTCATCCTCCACTCTCCTCGTCGTACCGACAAATATTCCTCAGTGCCTTACGCGTTTCAATGCAACGGTGCAAAGTTTTTGCTTTATTGAATGCCCTTCGTGACCGACATGACGCGTTTCGGCCTCCAAGAGGCCTTAATCACATGACGCTTGTGGAGGAATGTGTAAAATTTAAAGTGCTACGTGCGTGAAATCATAATTGACATAGAGCACATGACAAATAGACATAGAGGAAATATTTGTAAGTACTGGGCAAGTGCCTAAGTTCGAAACTGCTAGCACTAGTAACATAAATTGTATGCTATACATAATAAACATTGCATCATGAATATTGAGTACGTATGAAAATAATAATGAACTTCAGAGAATTTTAAAATTCGTAAAACTACCTGAGACTTTAGTTTTGCTTAAAACATGATTAAAATGTGATAAAACCCAAGTGGGTGATAACTCATCATAATAAGCAAGGAAAAAACAAGCAAACCTTTGGTTATTGCACATAAATAGGCTAAAAACTGTTCAATAAAACCAATCTAGATAAATATTCAAAATGTGTAGAATATTGTATCAATTGATTCAAACATGTATAAAATACATATGGCAAATTTGAAATATACATAAAAACTTCACATATTAAAAAGTTTCTCTTTGCAAAATTGCCATGAAGCGAATAAATAGCCTAAAGTGCTAGTGCAAGAACGAACAACAGTAACAATCATGCCCAAGTGGGCATCCTACTAAACCTCTATGTTAAAAAATAATAAAGTGCTGGTGCAGTTAAGTGATAAAAAACGTGTGCCCTAAAAAACAGTTTAGAGATCAGTTAAAAATATATATATATATACAAACGGAGGCTGAAACAATGAGAAATTCATATATCATGTGTGCAAAAAAAATGCGACCTGGTTTCACTACAAGCATGTGAAGAAATCTTCACTAGCATTTAGACCGTAAGGTGTCTTAGTGTCTAGTTCCAAGATGTATCTTGTTTCCAGTGCACGGAGAAGAGCTTCACGATTGCCTCCTCTTCTAAGTGGCAGAACAGAGTCAATCAGAAAGAATCTCAAAAGATAAGAATTATTAGCGTGAGACTCCTTAAAGTGGCGAGCCACAGGGTAGGAAGAGTCACTGCCTCGTATCACTCTAATGTGCTGAAGTATCCTCTTGTGGACCTGCAACTTGGTACTACCAACATATTGCAGGCCACAAGGGCACTCCAACACATAGACCGCGAACTCGGTCTTACATGTGAGCAACTTAGAGATAGAGACTGGGGCATCTTGAAAGGGGACTCTGTAAGATGTTTTGCTGCTACCTTGTCTACAAGCCTTGCAGACAGCACATTTAACGAATCCCTTTCTGGAATTGAGCCAAGACTTCGCAACAACCAATTCAGGGCTGCTTTTAACTAATGTGTCACTCATAGACCTGGCTTTTCTGAACGCGATGTCAGGGGTAGCTGACATTAGGTCACCAATGACTGGGTCATTGCGCACCAAGCTCCAATTGTTTTTGAAAATTTTACGCAGGGCTTGGTACATATATACATATAAATATCAACCTCGCATTTGCGCTTTTTTTTGGAAAACAAACGGAGCTGACTCTATGCGGATTTTAGCTTCTTTCTTTAATTAGATATCAGCCATAATGCGTTTCGGCCGCTGCAACGGCCTTGGTCACATGACACATACGAGAAATTGCGTGCTTTTTACTTCCGTTTCTCAGGAAGACAGGGATGAAAGACTAAACCCTTGCAATGTCAAATATAAATAACAATTGCCAATTCATTGTAAAATAACATATTTGGAGGCAACTCAAGTTTTTAGCACAACTTTTCATACTAGTTAATAAATACGAATTACAATAAAAGTAAAAAATAGATGAGCATGGTTAATGATAACTTTTCAGGCAAGTGCCTGATGGATAATTAGATCTGGATCCATATATTTATAAAATTACAGCCATTTCAGCAACGAGAAACTCTACGAAGATCTTAAAACTATTGCAAAGCACTAGAAATGGAAGGGCACTATTCGACATGAAACACAGACTGCATAGCTGCCCCGTTTTAAGAGTGCTTATGTGTGACATTTTCAAGGTTTCAGAGTACTTATGAATGATATTCAACTACTAAATGTATGACACTAGAGTGACACTTTTTTGCGAGCAAAATCAAGAAATTAAGTTAATGGAAACAGATAAACATAAGAAATGACACTCATTTGAGCAAGGACAAGCTATGAAAAGAACTTGAAGCTGCTGCAAAGCACCTGATCCTACTGACAAATGATTGTATACCCACAGTATACTCACATACTACATGATTTTACACTTGTGATTGCCATACCATGACTGGGGCAGAAAGGGCAAATGCTCTCAGCAGTAGTAGAACTTAAGTTGCAGTGTGCTCTATGTGTGTCTTTTAAAAACAGCCTCACCATGACAGTAAACAAGTCGAGTAGTTCATTTTGACTATGCCCTGCCAGGGGCGCAACAATGTCTTCCTGGGGCCCGGCAGGACTTGTAAAAAACAATGCCTTATCCTGTCAGGTGTTAGTCACGCACCATCCACTGACAGAGCCAGGCAGGCTGTGGAGGCATGAGTACATTGAAAGGAGCTTGCCTGCCAACAATTACCAGCCCCATATTTGACAGTGACGTGATTTACAAAACAGAAGCAGAGAATACCTCACTTCACTTACTTTTCGCTGCAATTTAAAGCTGGCGAGTGCGGCAATTCATAGAGGGCCACTCGTGGCCGCAATCACGGGTACGACTTAGATTCTCCTGCGGGCAGTAGAATGCCGGGCGGGCTGCGTTCAGGGCGGCTCGCCTCTGCACAGGCTGGATTGTGGTGTGCTGCTCTGGTGGTGGGCCTTTCAGCTGGATTCCACTCCGACCAGCTGCACTGCGGTCGGTTCAGTCACTCTCAGACCATAGACAAATTACTTAAGTTCACCCTACTGGGCAGAGCAGGGAAGGGAGTATACCCCCTTCACTCCTCCACAGGCAAATGAAAACACTACCTCATGTTGGTGGCCAAGCAATCCATTCTAGCCCTATGGGGGCAAACCACTGCACCGACATATGAGGTTTGGCTACACTACCTTTGGACAGTGTTGGGAAGTGGGAAAATTGCATATGATTTAGCGGAAAAGTCCAGTCAATTTAACCAATTATGGAATCCAATCTTGCTATATCTAAACAGGGACTATAAAAATCTGACCTGTCAATCATCCTTGAGAGCCTTAGGTCTTGTTGATTAGACTACGATATCTGTGGAGGCAATTGAGGTGTAACAGCATTTACGGTTATATAAGCGAGTGGTCAGGGGTGGGGGTAGGGGAAGTAAGGGGTAGGTTTTGATAATGGGTGACTTAAGGGGGCAAGTTCCAGTGAGTAGGCCCACCTCAATGTTGTTTCTTGTATTCATTCAATCAATAATAAAAACTATTGAAACTAAAGTTGTGGCCTATTTGCTTTGCCGATGCTTGTTAAAAATAGTATCCTAGCTGAACATATACATTTGTTTTTAGAAGCAATAATGAATGAATTTTAGTTTCCATGTGTCATTGTTTGGCATCAATCCATAATCCTGAAATTGCACTGTTAATGATAGCATTTAGTTTCCGTAACTAAATTGCAGCGACGAGTGAAGTTTTTCCCCTCAAATAATAGAAGACAGTATGAGTTAATATCAATTAATATTGCTTTTCAATATTTGAGGCATTTCACAAAAAACTTTGTCCTTAAGTGAAAATGTGCTGTTGCAAGCATATGAGTTCTACTTGGTCGGAAAATATCGCATTCTGAGATCAATAAAATTGAATGCTGTCTAAGTGTATTCCACTTCTTGGGTGTGAAGTACAGTGTAAAACAGTAAAATCATTCATTTGACAATCTGGAAGCATGTCTCGCAACATGTTTTATATGTTAGTAATAGCAACTGTAGAGAACCCAAACTTTGTAGTTAATTAGACCATATATCATAGTAAATCCCATCAAAGATATATTTTTCCGGATTGGGTCTCAACTGCAGATGGTTGCTTATGGATACACTTGCTTTATGAGCTGTGCCCCTTGGCTCAGGGCAGTTCACTACATCCTGAAGTTTATTAGCTTGGAAAAATAACTGATGCTAAAAGTAGATGAAGAAAGGACATTTCCGGTTTCGCACCATATTTCCTCTTTGTATTTTGTGGTTGATAAAATGTAATTTTACCTGTTGTAAATTCTCTGTCTGGGAGCTTGATTAGGGCAGGCCCCACCAAGTTACCCTCAGGAAATAGGGTGTATTGGAGAGACGGGGCGGGGCATATGTAATGCTTTCTTGGTGCCAAATTTCACTATAGTCATTACTTAACTTTAAATGGGCTTTACTTACAAACTACCTCTTTGACTTTCTGTGTTAGCTGGGCTGCTTGCCAGCAGCAGTCTATTGTGTGATTCTTTGCGAAGCAGATTGTTTGACTTTTTATGATGCCTATTGCAGAGTTCCTTTCTCCTTGTCTTGTCCTTTAGCCACCCCCTTAACTCTTCCTCTTTTCTTGTATGTGTGTTTCTCTGACCTGTATCATCTCAGGTGATAGAGTTTTTGAAGTCACTATCTTTCAGAGTCAGTATCAGGTTTCTCTGCATTTGCCTTCACATTTAACCCATTCTTACATTTGTGAATATAGTTTCTCTGTGATCCTGTGTCATTCTGTTTGTGTTTGCTGCAACTCTGCTTTCATTCATTTTCATTACTACTCCTGTGAGTAGCTGGCTCAGTCGTACATTTGTAGTCTGTCCTGTCAGTTGCTCTTCTCTGGTTTCTGTTTATATCTTTAGAGCTCTCTTTGTGATAGTTTAACTTGTTTTTAGGTCGAGCCTAGCGGCAGCGCGAAAGCATTGCTCGCTCTGCGAGGCATGCAGTAGTCGAGTATGCTGTGGAAGCCTCGCCTTCTCTCCGCCCATATTTTTGATTGGCTGGTGTCATTGTCCTTGGTAAATGCTGGCTTCCGATTGATAATGAGGCTTGTTAGTCCCTCCTTGTTACCGCCCTGTCGCCATTTGTTACCTCCCATGAGGACTGGATCTTTTACTTGTGGCGTTACGCGGTCTCCTTCATAAGTCGGTAAGCACTATTTTTTTTTAATTTGCAGCGCGGTCCGCTTTCACTTTAGCGGCCGCGCTTATTTATTTAATTAATTTGCCGCACAGGCCGAAAGGGAGCGTTTATACTCACTAAGCTAACAAGCATTTGCAATGCAATAGGTCTCGCATTTACGCAAGTTTCAGCTATTGACATTGCAAATAACAATGCCTTTTATTTTTGTTTTCGTTTTTAAAACATAAATAAAAGGCATTGTCATTTACAATGCCAATAGCTTAAACTCGTGTAAATGCGAGACCTATTGCATTGCAAATGCTTGTTGTATTTTCCTATTGCTTGAATACCCAGTGATTTTTTCATAGTCACACACCTGTGAAAATATATATCTACTTCCAGATTCATGATTTCAAGATCTGCCACTTCGTTTGAAGGCATGTGTGTGTCTACACACACTCACTCTCAGACACGCTAGACAAAGTTTCATCCCTTCCGAATCCATTCTATGGTTTACCCAGCCTCGTTATATGAGAAACCATTCTGCAGAGCGCAGCAGCAGTTTCTCAGCATTTATGGTTATGCTCAAATGCCTCAGGCAACATTTTACAGAGAGAAAATGGATTAGACAATAGACAGTTGACAGCAACCCCCATATAACAATTATTTGTGAATCTCCATATTACACCCCAAAACATGTAAGCGATTTACGATCTCCTTCCTGACATGCGAGGATCAAAATGGTTATACTGGATAGCTAATGGTCGAAAGTAAACTTCCTTGAAAGTGGTTTTCCGCTATAGTGTGTATATGATTTCCTTTGGAAGGGAGTTTCGTCAGGATTTTGTGTCTACATATATATATATATATAGTGGATTGGCATAGATTGCAGGGGCGTTTAAGGTGACTGTTACAGAGTCGAGTACATTGGCGTGGTTCACTGACAGAATATCGCCCACCAAAATATTCCTTTACCAAAATATTGTGACCAAAATATCGATGTCAAAAATATCGTCTTCCTATACTTATAATGGTAAGTACAAAAATATTGGGGAAAAATATAGTTGTAATAATTATCGTTGTATTAAATATCGTTTTTTAGATATATATAAATTAAAATATAAATATAAAATATATTAAAAAGTAACATTAATCAAAAAACAAAATAGATTTAATATATTCTAACAAAGAAAACAAATAAAGTTAAGAAAAAAGTTAAACACATATATAATAATTAATATACATAATTACATATATCTACTTAAAAACAATTATTAAACTAATAATTTAATTTATATTATAATTTTAAAAAATTAACTAATATAAAATTATAACAAATAAGTAAAAAAATATATATATATATATACACACACACACACACGCACACACGTACCAATAACATTATGGGCCTACTACGATAGCGGTCGGACCGCAACCGACGGTACGTCAGTTGCGGTCCGACCGCCATCTGCTGCGTTCCAACTGGCCCATTAGGATGCATACGGTCGGCTGGACTGACCGACGCTTTCTCAAGGAGCCCATCAGTCGGTCGGAAACTCCTCTTAATCCCTTAAAGGCGGCATTTCCGCCTTTGGGATTATGATATCGGTTTCCGACAGCCAATCCATGCCGGCCTTTTCAACATGGATTGGCAGTCGAAAACTGACTTTGGGGACCCCTAGCAGGGCCCCCCTCCCCCCTGTCCAACCTCATTTGGGCCTGGGGGGCACCTATGATGCCACCCTCAACATCCCTGCACGGTGTGGCAGGCACTTTGAGGTGCCTGCCACACGGTGCAGGGATGTTTACAAACTTTCATTTTTCAATGGAATCTTGTGCTGCGGGCGTTTTTAGCCCGCTGCACAAGCTCCCATTGGAAAATGGATGTTTCCGACCGCACTATGACATGACCCTCATTATGATGTCGGATGGAGTTTCCTGTGCCGACATCGTCTCGGTCATGGGACCAACCAACACCCGGTCGGCGGTCCCGACCGATTAATTAGGATGCGACCGAACACTGTTCGATCGCATTCCTATACTTTAGAATGGGAGCATGTATTCCAGCCATAAACCGGCCAGAATGCATCCTTCCATTGTAAAATACGAGGTGCAGTTCATCCCTGCACCCCGTGGCAGGCACCACAGGGTGCCTGCCACGGGGTGCAGGGATCAACGGGGGCACCGTAGGTGCACCTTCAGCCTCCAACCGGAGGCCGTGCACCCAAGGGTGCCCTGCTGGGGGCCCCCAAAGTAGAGTTCCTACAGTCTTTCTGTGTCCGAAAAGCCAGCACGGAAAGGCTGCCGAAACCCAACATCAATCAATCAATCAATCAATCATGTCACTTATAAAGCGCACTACATACCCGCGAGGGTCTCAAGGCGCTGGGGGAAGAGGGGGGGTTGTGCTGCTACTGATCGAAGAGCCAGGTCTTGAGGAGTCTTCTGAAGGCCAGTAGGTCTTGGGTCTGTCGGAGGTTGGTGGGGAGGGTGTTCCAGGTCTTGGCAGCGAGGTGGGAGAAGGATCTGCCGCCGCCGGTCGTTTTCCGGATGCGGGGGACTGTGGCGAGGGCAAGGCTGGTCGAGCGGAGCTGGCGGGTGGGGGTGTAGAAGCTGAGTCGTCTGTTGAGGTAGGCTGGTCCGGAGTTGTGGAGTGCTTTGTGTGCGTGGGTGAGGAGCTTGAAGGTTATCCTCTTGTTGACAGGGAGCCAGTGCAGGTCTCTCAGGTGGGGTGTGATGTGGCTGCGTCGGGGGATGTCGAGGATAAGACGTGCAGAGGCGTTCTGGATGCGTTGCAGCCGTCTCAGGAGCTTAGCCGTCGTTCCTGCGTAGAGGGCGTTTCCGTAGTCCAGCCTGC
This sequence comes from Calotriton arnoldi, assembly GCA_963921515.1. Lineage (NCBI taxonomy): Eukaryota > Metazoa > Chordata > Amphibia > Caudata > Salamandridae > Calotriton > Calotriton arnoldi. The sequence goes on from CAWUFW010000189.1 coordinate 954,881, forward strand.
TGGTGACGAGGGCCTGGGTGACTGTTTTTCTTGTTTCGGTGGGGATCCACTTGAAGATCCTGCGGAGCATTCGGAGGATGTTGAAGCAGGATGAGGAAACGGCGTTGACCTGCTTAGTCATGGAGAGGGTGGGGTCGAGGATGACCCCTAGGTTGCGTACGTGGTCGGTGGGTGGCGGGGCTGTTCCCAGTGATGTTGGCCACCAGGAGTCGTCCCAGGCTGAAGGGTTGGAACCAAGGATGAGGACCTCTTTCTTGTCCGAGTTCAGCTTCAGGCGGCTGGTCCTCATCCATTCGGCGACGGCCTTCATTCCTTCGTGGAGGTGGGCTTTGGCGGTGTGGGGGTCTTTGGTGAGGGAGAGGATCAGCTGGGTGTCGTCGCCGTAGGAGATGATGTTGAGGTTGTGCTGTCGGGCGACGTGGGCGAGGGGTGCCATGTAGATGTTGAACAGCGTTGGGCTGAGGGAGGAGCCTTGGGGTACGCCGCAGATGATCTTGGTGGCCTTGGATCGGAAGGGGCGAGGCGGACGCTTTGTGTTCTGCCGGAAAGGAAGGATGTGGTCCAGGGCCTTCTCTTGGATCCCGGCGTCGTGAAGGCGTGTTCGTAGTGTGTGTTGGCAGACCGTGTCGAAGGCGGCTGATAGGTCCAGGAGGATGAGGGCTGCTGTTTCTCCGTTGTCTAGCAGGGTCCTGATGTCATCGGTGGCGGCGATGAGGGCGGTTTCGGTGCTGTGGTTGCTGCGGAAGCCGGACTGGGAAGGGTCCAGGATGTTGTTCTCCTCGAGGTAGCGGGTCAGTTGTTTGTTGACGATTTTCTCGGTGACCTTCGCGGGGAACGGGAGCAGAGAGATGGGTCGGAAGTTCTTGAGGTCCTTGGGGTCTGCCTTGGGTTTCTTGAGTAAGGCGGTGATCTCGGCGTGCTTCCAGCTTTCCGGGAAGGTTGCTGTCTCGAAGGAGATGTTGATTATTTTCCGGAGATGGGGCGCGATGGCTGTACTGGCTTTGTTGAAGATGTGGTGAGGGCACGGGTCTAGCGGTGAACCGGAGTGGATGGTGTTCATGATCTCGCTGGTGTCCTCGTCGTTGATGTTGGTCCAGGAGAGAAGGCGGTTGGTGGTTGTGGGGGCAGTGGTCTCGGTGGTTGCCGGGGCGGTCGTGGTGTTGAAGCTGTCGTGGATGTCGGAGATTTTGCGGTGGAAGAAGGTGGCCAGTGAGTCGCACCGGTCTCGCGACGGCTGGATGTCGTTGGTGTTGGAGCTGGGGTTGGAGAGTTCCTTCACGATGTTGAAGAGCTCTTTGCTGTTGTGTGCGTTGTTGTCTAGGCGGTCTTTGAGTGAGGCCCTTTTGGCGGATCTGATGAGGTGATGGTGACTGCGGGTGGCGCTCTTGTGGGCGGCGTAGCTGTCCGCTGTCCGTTCGTGGAGCCAGATCTTCTCCAGTTTTCGGCATGTTCGTTTGGAGGCCTGGAGGTCTTCGGTGAACCAGGTGGCTTTCTTGCTGGTGTGGCTGTTGGGCGGATTCTTGAGCGGGGCGAGGGTGTTGGCGCAGTCGTCGATCCTCTGTCTGAGGTTGCGGGCGGCGGTGTCGGGGTCGGAGGGTTCGGCGGGTGGGCTCAGGGCGAGGGTTGTGGTTAGCTGGTCTTCCGTGACTCTGCTCCAGCAGCGGCGAGGCATTTGTTCGGTGCGGTGGTGCGTGGTGGGCTTCCTGTAGGTGAAGTGGATGCAGTGGTGGTCAGTCCAGTGGGGTTCGGAGGTGTGGTTGAAGGAGACGTGTGGGCTTGCGGAAAAGATGGAGTCGAGCGTGTGGCCGGCGGCGTGGGTGGGTGTAGTCACGAGCTGTCTGAGTCCGAGGGTGGCGAGGTTGTCGATCAGGGTGGTGGAGTTGGTGTCCTTGTTGTTCTCGAGGTGGAAGTTCAGGTCCCCGAGGAGGATGTAGTCCGTGGAGGCGATGGCGTGTGTGCTGACGAAGTCAGCGATGGAATCGCTGAACTGTGGTCGGGGTCCGGGGGTCTGTAGATGAGGGTTCCTCTGAGGGTGGTGTTGGGATCGGTGTGGATCTGGAAGTGCATGTGTTCGGCGGTGCTGAGGGTGTCGTCGGTGTTGGTTGAGACTCTGAGGGTGTTCCTGTGGACGATGGCGATGCCTCCTCCGACTCCGTTGGTGCGGTCCCTGCGGGTGATCTTGTATCCGTCCGGGATGGCAATGGCGATGTCGGGGCTGAAGCGGGATTCAGCCAGGTCTCCGTCAGGAATGCGACGTCTGGGGAGGTTGAGTCGAGAAGGTCCCAGAGTTCGATGGTGTGTTTGCGGGCGGAGCGGGTGTTGAGGAGGATGCATCTGAGGTAGTTGGGTTCTTTCCTGGGCGGTGGTTTGGCGGGGCGGGTGCTGGCGAAGCTGCAGTTCCGGCAGGTGAAGGGCCCTTGGGTGCGCTTCGGGGTGGCCTGGTAGCAGGCGTGATCTTTTCCGGGGTTGAGTGCGTGGAGGGTGCTGGCGTCGTATCGGCGTCTGTTGATGTGGCGGGCGCGGGGGATGCCCGGACCAGGGGGTCTGGCGCTGGGCGCGGTCACGGCGCGGACGGGCGCAGACGGGCTTGCCTTAGGCTCGCCCGCTGCGCACGTCCGCTGCGCGGCCGCACAGCGGCCGCCATAAATGGGGAGGTGGGAGGGAGGAGCAGGGAATGGGGCAGCGAATGGGCAGTGAGGGGGCGGGGCCGCAGGCGCAGCGGCGGGAAACAGGCACAGAAGGGAAAACGAGCACAATCAGGGCATCAAGGGGGCACAGAAAGGAAAAACTAGCACAATGAGGGGCAGCAAGGGGGCACAGAAAGGAAAAACGAGCACAATCAGGGGCAGCAGCAGGGCACACAGACGGAGCTGTGTGGTGGGGGAGCGACCTACCAGTCAAGGTCAGGGGTCGCTCTCTTCACCACGCAGCGGCCGCCATAAATGGGGAGGTGGGAGGGAGGAGCAGGGAATGGGGCAGCGAATGGGCAGTGAGGGGGCGGGGCCGCAGGGGCGCAGCGGTGGGAAACAGGCACAGAAGGGAAAACGAGCACAATGAGGGGCAGCAAGGGGGCACAGAAAGGAAAAACGAGCACAATCAGGGGCAGCAAGGGGGGCACAGAAAGGAAAAACAAGCACAATCAGGGGCAGCAAGGGGGCACAGAAAGGAAAAACGAGCACAATCAGGGGCAGCAAGGGGGCACAGAAAGGAAAAACGAGCACAATCAGGGGCAGCAAGGGGGCACAGAAAGGAAACAAGCATTGGCATAGCCAATAGGTCTCGCTTTTGGGACCTTATAAGTATTTAGTTATGCAGCACAATATCCTTGGTGCAACAACATTAACTTTTGCATGGTTAAACACTTATAAGGTCCCAAAGGCGAGACCTATTGGCTATGCCAATGCTTGTTACCAATTCTGTTCAGCATTATCAAAAAGCATTGGCAAAGCCAGTAGACCCCAAGGGTGAGACCTACTGGCTGTACCAATGCTTTGTTATTTATTTAGCATAGCGCGTTTAGTCAACTTTCATTTTACCTTTGTCTGGCACTATTTTCTTTCATGCCACATTATTTTGCTCTTGAGATTAGCTAAGAGTGACACTGTGCTGTGAGGTGTCCTTAACATTTAACGCGGGAGAGGGTGCTCCAAGTCGCCACTGTCACTGAATGAATAAAATTGTGTATCATGGAATGCTGTGGGAATCTACTTCATGGAGTGAGAGTCTGATCTAATAAGTGAGCATGTGCTTCACAGAGCAACACACCAGGTGAGTGAGATTGTGCTTCATGGAGGGAGACGCACCCAGGTGAATAAAATTATGTGTCAAAGAATGAGACTCACACCTAATGAGTGGGATTGTGCATCACTGAGTAAGACTTCGGTCTAATGAGTGAGATTCTGCTTCATAAAGTGAGACACACTCAGAGGAGTGACATAATCCTTCACAGAGTGAGAATCTCTCTTAATGAGTGAGTGTGGTTAATGAAGTGAGACACACCAAATGAGTGGGATTGCGTGTCACTGAGTGAGACTCCGATCTAATGAGTGAGGTTCTGTTTCATAAAGTGAAATAAGTGAGCCTGGGCTCATAAAAGGGTAAAGCTAGCCACAATCCATTAGCTTGCTCCAAGGTGTGAGGTTCCTATCCGCGGAGAGAGAGACTATTCCAGTGTGACACCTGCTGATAGAGTGAGGGTGCTCCCCGGCAGTCTTGAGGTGTTTCCGGAAACTGTACAGTTTGACCGGCCCACTTACACAGCGTGGGGTTCAGGGTGAGGTGAAGCCCTGGGTGTGTCTCTAGTCGCCTCAACCCGTTTCCTCCCGTGTCCCCATGCCTCATCACCCCGCCCTTCCAGTGCTGCAAGGCCTGTCTTGTGAAAGAGGATGTTTGTGAGGAAGCAGACCTTGTGATAGTGTCAGGCAGTGGAAAGTAGAGATAGTGAGTCTGTGTGCTTGTGGGGCACAGTGCCCGCGGAGCTACACGGGTTGAGGCGCTGCCTCCATGCCATCACCGACAGCGCTGCCGCCCTGGCCTGAAGCACCTGCTGCCTCTCTAGTGTGGGAACCAGACCGAGCTCTGCCAATGCACCTCAGCCTGGACCTTCGTCAACCCTTGTAATTCAAGCGTGCCAGGCAACTCCACCAAGCCCTTTGGCATTCCCTGCGTTTCTAGTTCTGAGACCACACACTTTAATAAAACCCTTTAACGTCCCCACTTTATAGCACTGATACACAAAAGTGACACTACTCCAGCTGTACCAGTGTTGAGAACCACGCAGAGCCTCGCCTGGGAACCTGCACTCCTGCCACTCTGTTATTGAGCCACAGAAAGCCAGTGTCAGGGGGCACCGCAATCTCCGCTGCACAGGAACCCACATAGATCCTCCTCGGTGCCCCTGCCGCTGTTCTAGTTCTTTCGCACAGCTCTGTCGGTGCTCTTCACTAGTCCCTACTCTTGCACTACAAATACACCGAGACTGGCAATGCGTCTCAAACCTAACATTCGGTACTCCCAGAGCCCCAGCTCTGCCAGTGCACCTCCACCCTCACCTTCAGCCCCTCCTGCTGTTTCACCACGAGGCTGTCATTCACCAGCCCCTTACTCCAGCACTGGGGACTCAAGTAGCTCTGAGAGCGCACCTCAGTCATGCCCTTCGGCGACCCAGGACTGAAGCACGACGCACACATCTGACAGTGCACGTCACGGCTGCCACGCAGTTCTCGTGTGGTCCTCAGAGTACACGGTGCGTGCCGAGGGACGCCAGTTGCTTAGTTCTGTTGCAGTATCTGCACGTTGTGTGACGCTTGAGGTTCAGAGGGAGAGCCGAAAGGAGGGGGTGAAAGTCTGTTGTCCTTGTTCTGGGCTGTTTGCTGCAGTGTTTTACCTCAGATGCTGCGCACAGAATACCCAATACAGAACGGAGCGGTAAGGGTTAACCCTGCAGTGCCGGCTTCCTCTCGCTGCTCCCATTGGACGTCAGTTTCCGGGGAGGGTTTAAATTGAGCAATCGGTTCTCACACTGCAGAGGGTGATGTAATGGGATGGGAACCCAGGACCCTGACATCATCACTGAGGAGCAGCACATGTGTCCCGAGCGGGGGCCGGGAGACCCTCGGGCTGCTGGGCAGATGGATGTAAACAGACTTATCGGGCGCACAGGGGAGCAGGCAGACGTACGCAGACAAATCAATAACGAACATGCATGCAAGCCCACTCTTTGTAGTCCCGTCTGCACATTTCTGCGTGTGTGCCTGTCTGTCCACCAGCCTGCCATGTACTTGGGTTAGTAGATGTTCTGCCAGATATGCCTGAATATTAAAATAGACGCAGCATGTCTACATCTAACCACATTAATTAAACCATTTTAACGCAGAGTAAGTACACTTAGTGCAAAAAAACAAGCACGGAGGAGCGGGGGCGAGCGAGCGCGGCAGCCTGCAAAGCAGTCCCAAAACGCTCGTGCGTCGTGGCTGGCCTTTGGATGAGTACGCGCGGCAGACATGTGTTTCCACTTATCGCGCCCGCGTCTGGGCACGATAATTGGAAACACATGTTTGCCGCGCGTACCCATCTCAAAAAGGCCAGCCACGACGCACGAGCGTTTCTTGGTCTGCTTTGAAAACTCACTTACATTAAGTCTTCGCCTCTAAGCAGCGCTTGCGCGCTACTCGTGGCTCGACCTAAAACGAGCACAATCAGGGGCAGCAAGGGGGGCACAGAAAGGAAAAACGAGCGCAATCAGGGGCAGCAGCAGGGCACACAGACGGAGCTGTGTGGTGGGGGAGCGACATCGTAATCCCATGGGCAGAAAGAGCCGCCCCTGGGATTACTGGCTGCATTCCGACTGGCGGACAGGCTCTCCGAGCCTGTCGGAAGCCAGTCGGAATGACGGTTCGAATTCCTTTCCGACCACCTCCATCGTAATGAGGCGATCGGAAAGGAATCCGACCGGCATATTACGGTGTGGTCAGAAAGCCATTTCCGACTGCATCGTAATCAGGCCCCTTGTGCGGGCGCATCCAAATTAGGGTGTCGGAACCGCCGAACTATGGTCGTGCAGCTCCTCGGTAATGAGGGCCAAAATCTTTAAAAAGCAAACCATTCTAATTAAATGAAGAGAGTAAACAACTTAAAATGATGGGCCCGATTTCGATGTCAGACGGAAAGCCATTCGACAGCTTGTCGAAGGCTTTCCGCCTGACATCGATTGTTTCTGCCGAATTACAATGCCAGCGGTCAGAGGAAAACCAGCGGGGGGTTTCCGCTGCGCTCATGGAGCGTCGGAAGCCGTCCTATTCCCATTATCAGGATAATGATGGCACTTTCCCACAGCCTTCCCATGTCGGCCTCTCCGACATGGAAAGGCTGTGAGAAAGTGACTTTGGGGGCCCCGAGTAGGACCCCCGTCCCTCCGCGGCCTCCACTATGAGGCCTGAGGGGCACCTATGGTGCCCCCTAAATATCCCTGCACGTGTGGCAGGCGCCATGAGGTGCCTGCCACACGGTGCAGAGATGTTGAAAAACATCCATTTTACAATGCCTGCTTGTGCTGCGGGCTTATTCCACCCGCCGCACAAGCCTGCATTGTAAAATGGATGTTTTTCTACCGCCCATAGGGTAGTCGCATCCAAATTATGCGGTCGGAACCGCCAACCTATGGTCGGGCGGTTCCAGTCCGCTACGGTGTTGGGCGGACTTTGTAATGATGCCCTTAGTAAAAAATATTTTACACATTAAAAACATTAATAATTACAAATATTATATTGTTCGAGCATGTGTGCTGTAGATACACATGCTTTGCATACTCCTGCCACCTAGTGTTGGGTCCGGATGTTTGCAAGTTGCTTTTCTTCGAGGAAGTTTTTCCAGTCACGAGGCAAGGTGACTCCTCCTTTCGGTGATAGTACGCATGGGCATCGACTCCATTGTTAGATTTTTTTTTCCGCCATCGGGTTCGGACGTGTTTTACTGCACTCCGGTTCAAAACCGGCCTTCGGGTTCCCCTCGGTGCGTAATCCTATCTACCCTAGACGGTATTGTTTCGTACGCGTTTCCCACTTCTCCACGTAACGTTTCGGTCAACGAAATCTACATTTTCGATCGGAAAGCTTCGTGGACGGCCTTCGGGCCTAACCGCGTCGGTACAGCTCTCCGTCGATGACACGGACTCCGTTCAAATTCTGTCCTCAGTGCCATTCAAAGTATCCGCGCACCGACTCACACCAGGTGAGTAACTTGTGCTTGTCTCCGGAGCACCAAGAAGAAGACTGCGACGCTTGCAGATCGTTTCGGTCAGAAAAAAACCTTCGCGATCGTCGGGCTCGACATCGAGAGATGCAGCGTCAAAACATCGAAGACACGCCGGATATCTTCGGTGAAGAGTCCAGGCAAGAAGAAGTTGGTGCATCAGTGGCAGAGGAGGAAGAGGCCTTCTCCGTGTCGGAATCGGATTCGGAGCTCCAGATAGACCTTGACGTCGAAGAACTTCCGCAGGGACAGGGTGACGTGAGTACCGAAGACCCCTTGTCCCAACAAACAACTCCCAAAAAACCTAAGGCTTCGGCACCACCTCTGCCTGCTGGCAAAGGTTGGCACCGAGACGACGTTTCCGACGCCCTGCCTTCCGGCTCCGAAACACCCAGTCAAGCCGTCCGGGTCGGGACCGAGTCGACCCAAATCCTCTTCTGAACCGAAGCCCACCGGTTCAAAGTCCAAATCCAGCTCGGAGCCGAAATCCTCCACGCCAAAAAAGAAACAGCCTTCGGAGCCGAGATCTTCTGCGCCCAAAGGCCATCCCATCTCGGCACCGAAAATATCGGCGCCGAAACCGGAAGATGTCCCTTTGGATCCACATTTAGACATTGTTCCTCCAAAATCAGATCCCAAAAAAAGAGACTTTATATTAACCCAGGAATGGGGCATATTCATATCAAGCTGCCGCATAAACACAAGCTTCCTGCGACAACAGTCATTACAAGATCCCTTTAAAGAAGAAGAATGTTGGTACCAGCCCTTTTCATCCACCACCAGCATTCCCTCCACTTCCACCCTCTTCTCCAACTTTAAATCCTTTGCACATCACACCTCAGGATTCTCCACTATCTCAGCCTGACGGGAACGGTATTGATGAGGGGGACATGCAATTACCAGTAGATCCATGGAAGGATTACACAATTGACCCTCCATTAGACAATGATCCAGACCTTTACCCTGCCAAGCCATCTCCACCTGATGACAATGTATCATATCAGGAACTCATTGCCAGGGACGCAGAATACCATGGGGTGGTATTACACAAAGAATCCCTAGAAGAGGAGTTTTTGTTTGAGACACTAGGATCCACACACAGGTCGACCCAATCACTCCCTATGCTTGACGAAATTTTTTAAAATCCTGTGCATGCACGCATATTGACTCCTAGAGTCGATAAAAAATATAAACCCCAACAGATCCTATATTTATTAAGGGCCAGTTACCACTAGACTTACTGATAGTATCCAATGCTCGCAAGCGAGCTAATTCCCAAACCTCGGGGGACGCTCCTCCCCCGGATAAAGAATCCAAGCTAATAGACGCTTCTGGCAAACGCATAGCTGCTCAAGCTGCCAATCACTGGCGCATTGCAAACACGCAGGGTCTCTTAGCCAGCTATGACAGGGCGCACTGGGATGAAATGGATTCAATTGCTCCAATATCTCCCAGATGAGCATAAAGCAAAAGCACAAGATTTGGTACATGAAGGAAAGCTCATTTCCAATTCTTCAATAAGATGTGCTCTAGATGCTGCTGACACTGCAGCTAGAGAGGTCAACACTAGCATCCTACTCAGAAGGCATGATTGATTAAGGATTTCTGGGTTTAAGCCCGAAGTCCAACAACTTATTTTAAATACACCCTTTGACAAAGAACATCTCTTTGGTCCTGAGGTCGATCAGGCGCTTGAGAAAATGAAAAAGGCCACCGAAGTGGCAAAGTCCATGGGAGCACTCCAGTCTCGTTCAAACAGAGGCTCCTTTCGCCGCCCCTTTTACAGAGCAGGGTCGAAAACCACACTCTCAGACCGGAATGCTTCCTCTTACAAAGGTAATAACCAGTCCTATTCCTCAAGAGGCTTTTTTAGAGGAGGATATAGAGGAAATAACTCCAAAGACAGGGGTAAGGGCACCTCACCCCGTAACTCCCCTTATAAGCAGTGACTTCCCCACGCTTCCCTACGACCATTCCACACCTGTCGTGGGAAGACTTCACCAGTTTCTCCCCATTTGGCAATCTATAACAACCGACAAATAGGTGATCGGAATTATCCAACATGGTTATTGCCTGGAGCCTACCGCCAATCCTCCAAACATTCCACCTCGCTTTCACAAGGTATCGCCAGACCACTTGCAGTTGCTCGAACAAGAAGTGCAATCTCTCTTACTTAAGGGAGCCATAGAACCAGTTCCACTACAGCACCAAGGTTCAGGGGTTTACTCTCTCTACTCTCTGATCCCCACAAAGGAGGGCTTCTTAAGACTTATTCTGGATCTCAGAGAGTGAAACCAATATATACTGTCAGAGCACTTTCACATGGTAACCCTTCAACAGGTACTTCCACTTTTACAGAAGGGAGATTTTATGTCTACCCTAGACTTAAAAGACGCATATTTTCATGTTCCAAATTCATCCAGCTCATCGCAAATACCTTTGAATTGATAATGTGTGCCTGCTATTACAGATCTAAGTATTCCCGTTTGGAGTGACTACTGCTCCCAGAGTCTTTACCAAATGTCTGGCAGTAGTCGCAGCTCATCTCAGAAGACAAACATATTCACGTCTTCCCCCACCTAGACGACTGGCTCATCAAAACCAGCACTTACCAAAACTGTCTACGACACACTCAGACCACAGTAGACCTACTTCATCAACTGGGTTCACGGTCAATGCACCGAACTCTCACCTGCATCCTTCACAGATGCAGTCTTATCTAGGGGCCACTCTCGACACTCTCAAAGCTCTAGCCTCTACCAATGTAGCCAGAATTCACAAAATTCAGTCTATGATACTACAGTTTCAATCCAACCTAACATTACCAGCCAGAGTGTTCATGCTACTACTGGGAATGATGGCGTCGTGCATCGCAATTGTACCTCATGCAAGACTACAAATGCATCCCCTACAAGAGTGCTTAGCACGTCAGTGGAATCAGTCGCAGGGTCAATTAACCGATCTAGTGTTAGTAGACGGCTGCACCCATCGCTCTCTGCAGTGGTGGAACCCACAAAATTTATCAAAAGGGCGGCCTTTCATCGACCCTATTCCACAAATCGTGCTCACAGCAGACACATCGCTGACAGGTTGGTGTGCCCATCTCCAAGATTACACAATACAAGGTCTGTAGCGCTACAAGTACAAAAGCCTCCACATCACCTATCTAGACCTTCTAGCAGTGTTTCTAGCTCTCAAAGCTTTTCAAACTCACCTGATAGGCAAAGTTGTCCTAGTCTGGAGACAACATGACAGCAATGTGCTATGTACAAAAACAGGGGGGGGCACACTCTCTCCAACTGTCACGTCTCTCTCAAGCCATTTGGAATTGGGCAATCCATCACAGGATTTATCTTCTGGCAGAACACCTTCCAGGGGTAAACAATCAGATTGCCGACCTCCTCAGCAGAAAGAGGCAGAAAATTCACGAGTGGGAACTTCATCCCCAAGTTCTCCTTCTATACTTCCAACAATGGGGATTCCCACAAATCGACTTGTTCACCACAATCGAAAACACAAAGGGCCAGATGCATCATGCATATTGCTCCTCGCAAACGGGCCGATTCGCAGAATTGGCCCGTTTGCGATCGCAAAACATGCATTTCTGATGCAGCAAACCCAATTTTGAGATTCGGTAACCTGTTACCGAATCGGAAAAAATGGGTTTGCGATTCGCTATTTGGAAGGGGCGGGTTTAGGGCGTCCCTTCCAAATAGTGAATCCTAACTTTATGCATGAATGTTTTCTGACTTTGAATGCGGTCGCAAAACATTTGCATATTACCACCTACTTCAAGTAGGTGGTAACCCATTCGCAAATGGAAAGGCGTCCCCAAGGGACCCCTTCCCCTTTGTGAATGGTTGTAAAATCATTTTTTAAGAGCAGGCAGTGGTCCCACGGACCACTGCCTGCACTTAAAAAATGAAAAGAAAACCTTTCATTTTTGTTCTTGAAACGCATCCCCTTTTCCTTTAATGAAAATGGGCTGCATTTCAAGAAAAAGAATTGCTTTATTTAAAAGCAATTACAGACATGGTGGTCTGCTGAGCCTAGCAGGCCACCATCCCTGTGATTTTTTGCGATTCCTAGGGGGTCGCAAATTGTGACCTACCTCATTAATATTCATGAGGTAGGTCATTTGCAATCCCCTAGGAATCGCTAAAAGTGTTAAATACACTTTCATGCATTCCGTTTTACGATTTCCTAATTGTGAATCGCAAAGATTCACAATTAGGAAATCGCAAAACAGGGCCTTCATACATCTAGCCCTATATGCCCAAACTTCGGCTCCAGGTTCCCACACCCACTCTCAAAAGGCAATGCCCTATAGATGAACATGTCAGGGATATTTGCCTACGCTTTTCCGCCTCTCCCACTCATTCCGTGTCTGGTTTGGAAGCTCAGACAAACATCCCTCACACTTTTTTTAGTAGCTCCCACATGGGCCAGTCAACCATGGTACACCACTCTGTTGGAGCTGTCAGTAGTTCCACATCAAAAGCTGCATCTCACCTCCAGGCTCCTCACTCAGAACCATGGAGAAATCAGGCATCCAAATCCCAAAGAACTAAACTTAGCAATCTGGCTCCTGAAGTCATAGAGTCTGGTTATTTAAATTTCCCACCAGACTGTATGACTATTCTAAAGGAAGCAAGAAAGCCTACTACCAGAGCTTGTTATGCAGCAAAGTGGAAAAGATTTGTCGTCTATTCAATAACAACAAAATCAGTCCTCTAGATCCTTCTATACAAAATATTATAATACCTGTTGCACTTACAGCAAACTGGACTGGCTTATACATCTATTCGTTTGCACCTTGCAGCGGTAGCTGCATATTTGCAAAACAGACAGCATCTATCATTATTCAAAGTTTCAGTAATCATAGCCTTCATGGAAGGCTTGAAAAGGATAATACCACCAAGAATTCCCCCTGCACCAGTGTGGAATCTTAACATTGTCCTTACAAGGCTTATGGGTCCATCTTTTGAACCATTGCATAATTGTCCTTTACCGTTTCTTTCATGGAAAGTTGCTTTCCTCATTGCCATCACTTCATTGAGAAGAGTTGGTGAGCTATAGGCATTAATCTTGGAAGAACCCTTCTTATCAGTTGAGTTACCTGTGTTTTTTCCTCAACCTGATTCTGTAGCAGAATGAGCTCTTCACACGCTTGATGTGAAAAGAGCCTTATTGTACTACATAGAAAGGACCAAAGATTTTTGCAAAACAAAACAACTGTTAGTTGCATTTGCTCCACCTCACAACAGCAATCCCATCTCTAAATCTGGCATTTCAAGATGGATTGTTAAATGCATTCAAACATGCTATGCAAAAGCTAAAACAACTTTATCTATAACCCCTAGAGCACATTCCACTCACAAAATAGGGGCTACTATGGCCTTTTTAGATAACATCCCTCTAGTTGACATATGTAAGGCAGCTACATGATCTACACCACACACATTTACCAAACACTGTTGTGTAGATGTGTTAGCATGCCAACAAGCTGATGTAGGCCAAGCAGTGCTTAAAACATTTTTTCAAACAACTGCAACATCTACAGGTTAGCTACCTTCTTTGGGAGTATACTGCTTTATAGTCTATGCGAAGCATGTGTATCTACAGCACACATGCCTCAAACGGATTATGTTACTTACCCAGTAAGCATCTGTTCTTGGCATGTAGAGCTGTAGATTCACATGCGCCCACCCGCCTCCCCGGGCACCTATAGTTGTTGCAGTTCTTTCTTAAACATTCATATGCATGGACATCTCTACTACACTTATTTACTTCATTCTCACCCTCTTGCGGGAAAACAGTCTAACAATGGAGTCGATGCCCATGCGTACTATCACCAAAAGGAGAAGTCACCTTACCTCGTGACTGGAAAGTCTTCTTCGAAGAAAAACAACTTGCTAAGATCCGGACCCAACACTAGATGGCAGGAGTATGCAAAGCACGTGAATCTACAGCTCTACATGCGAAGAATAGTTGCTTACTGGGTAAGTAACATAATCCTTTAAATAAATTATAACAATATAAATTAAATATAAAATTAAAAATGTAATACATATACTATTCCCACTGCAATTTATACAAAACTACTTAAACTATTATGGTAAATATATAACAAATGTACTACACCCACTTCACGCAACACAAAAATAATAAAACTGGGTACAATTTACAAATCTCCCTCCAGTAAATGCAACAATAGGGAAAGTGTTGGATTGCGGATAGGTAAAATGTACTATTCCCACTCTAGATAGTACAAAAGTAGGGGGAAGTGTTGGATTGCGGAGGGGTAAAATTTACTATTCCCTCTCCAGTCAATACAACAGTAAGGAAAGTGTTGGATAGCAGTTGGGTAAAATTTACTATTCCCACTCCAGTCAGTACAACTGTAGGGAAATGGTTTGATAGCGGAGGGGTAAAATTTTCTATTCCCTCTCCAGTCAATACAACAGTAGGGAAAGTGTTGGATTGCGGAGGGGTAAAATTTACTGTTCCCACTCCAGTGAATACAACAGTAGGGAAAGTGTTGGATAGCGGAGGGGTAAAATTTACAATTCCCACTCAAATTCAAATTCAGCTTTATTCGATTGTAAGATATTGCAATCATAAAAGCAATGAACTATTCCCACTCAAATAAGTGCAACAGTAGGGAAAGTGTTGGATTGCGGAGGGGTAAAATTTACTATTCCCACTCCAGTCATTACAACAGTAGGGAAAGTGTTGTATTGTGGAGGGGTAAAATGTACTATTCCCACTCTAGTCAGTACAACAGTAGGGAAAGTGTTGGATAGCGGAGGGTTATAATGTACTATTCCCACATTAGTCAATACAACAGTAGGGTAAGTGTTGGATTGTGGAGGGGTAAAATTGTACTATTCCTACTCCAGTCAGTACAACAGAAGGGAAAGTGCTGGATTGCGGAGGGGTAGAGCTTACTATTCCCACTCCAGTCAGTACGTTAAAAACAAACGAACTATCTTGAACAAAATCAAATTATTTAAAAAAACAAAGTAAATTAATAAAAATGTACAAAAGAAACTACGAATATATTTAATATTAAAAATAAAAACATATTACAATGTTAAATACATATCACCCATAACTACAAATATTATTATAAATAAAATACAAAAATAATTTTAATACAAATAAAGATTTTCATTTAGAAATTATTTATTACAAAAAAATGTTTAATACATACATTTTATTTAGTTAGTTCCCACCCTATAACAACCTGCACCTAAAACTTAACTTTAAAAAGCAAAATATTTACACTATTAATATAAATATCAACAAACTAATTATCATTAATTAAATATTAATTTTTAATTAACTATAATTAATTCACTTCCCACAATATACCCCCATAAAACACACAGCAGACTCACAAAATGTAACAGAAAATTATTTACACAATTAGCATAATTAATTATCAATTTGATCATTAATATTAATTAAAAAACAATTATTAATTAAAATTAATTTACTTCCCACCCCATATCCCTAAAAACCCACAACCCTGATCTAAAATCCTAAAAAAAAATCTTGCACAATTAATGTCATTAATTATCAATTAAACAAAAATTAATTAAAAACTAAGGGGCTGATTACGATGGCACCGCCATCGGAAGCACCTTCAACGCCCGCCACATTAGGATGGCAGGCGGTGTGATGGCGGTCGGAAACACCAACCGCCATGCATCCAACGCCCTCCTTGAGCGCTGCAGAGGGCCTCGCAAACCCTGCAATAGTGGTGGAGCCTACCAGGCCCCCTCGTAGGGATTACGATGTCCCTCCCTGCCAGCCTTTTCATGGCTGTTCACCTGCCATGGAAAGGCTGGCGGAAAGGGACATTGGGGGCCTGTAGCGGGCCCCCCTTCCCCCTGGCCCTCCAATGTGGGCACTGGGGGGTCCTATGGTGCCCCCCTACATGTCCCTGCACCATGTGGCAGGCACCGCTATCTTCGTATCGAAGATGGCCGACGGAGAAGGAGTTCTTCCTACGAGCTCCTAAGGTAAGGGATAGCCATCGGCGTTAATCCCTGACAAACCTAGCCCATCGTGCCCAGCGAAGAAACAGGCGAACCAAACATTGAATATAGAACTTCAAATAGGATTGTAAAGAGTATATTGAAAGTTTCTGTACCTGAATCAGTGCGACGTCTCCCATCTCTGGTCGCTGGCGGAGGGTCCCGGAGCGGCACGGCAGACTGCATCGGCGGGTTCCCCCGGAGCTGCACTGTCACTGGCGGGCGGGGGCTGCAGCCCCCCTCCGACGGCAGGGAGTCGTGCGGACACACCAGCGGCACCACCCATCGCCCAATGCCCTCGAGCACCAGGCTAGGCTCTCCCCTCTCGTGCAGCCGACTGGAGGTGCACAGGATCCGGCGCGCACACAGCCGATGTGCAGCCGGCTATAGCAGTGAGCCCCAGGGAGAGGCTCGGACCGAGGTGGCGCTGGTTGCCCCCAGGAGGCTGAACCTGGCCCGAGATCGTCGCATACTACCGGAGCCCTCCAATCAATCAACACCAGGACCTCTCCGAGAAGCGCCGCAGCACAGAAGAAGTGATCGCGGCACCCCCTGAACTGCGGAGACTGACGGAGGAGAGAGGGGCATTGCGGGGAGGATATTCCTCATTTTGACTGCCCGCGACGGATTCGTGTCCCTGCGGGGAGCCGGCTCGGCGAGATCGGAGCCGCATCTGCAGTTTCTCCAGGGAGTAGGAGGGGCGAGTGATCGACCATGGACCGCTGGCAGTCGGGATCACTGCTGACTGCTCGTTTTCACGCCGCATGTGCCTAGGAATGCTGACCTGCCACACACGCACAGTGGACAGCAGCTCTCCTTCTCGTTTTCCTTTTTCTGCCCTTATTGTCCACGTGTACGGGCTTTATTGCCCCGGCCATTTTGAGCAAAAAGATGCTCCCTCTTGTTGCCTCGGCTCCAGGTCCTCCAAAATGGTGACTAAATGGTAGTGACGATAGAAAGAGGACTGAACAACAGAAACATCTATCCAAAATGGCGACTATATGGAAGTGACAACAGAAAGAGGACTAAACAATAGAAACAAACAAAGGCCTACTGCTACACGAGGAGCTAATATCACCAAAACGGTGGCCATCTTGAAATGACTCTGGTGAGCCTCAAAGGAAGGAAGTATTGGATATTAAACTAACATAAGAGAGTACCTTTGCACACATTCTAACTCAAGTGTTACCTAATTAAATAATTTCTATTCTCCGATGAGAATAATTCCCTAACGATCACGATACAAGGAATTAAAGAATAGTAAAGACTTTAACAGGAACCACAGCAAGACTTAGGAGGCATATAAGACACATCATAGTGGGTCATAAGAAAATAAGGAGAGTAGAGACACCAACAGGAACCACCCCAGAGCACTATATATCCCCTCCAGTAATTATGGCCGGAACCAATTTAAAATCAGCAGGCAATAATTCGAACACTATAAAATACCCAACTAACCTATCTAAAAATGCTGCCAAAAAATTTAAACACAACCTAATTAGAAAAAACCCAGACACGCTGATCTCTGACCCCTCCTTTAATCTAAAAAAAGGCATTATAGTGAATGACTTGATATTTTTCACCAGAAAAACTGCTAAATGGCGCACTGTCATCACAAAGATGCTCAACACAAAAAATATAAGCAATATCCCACATGGTATCAAAATATTGATCATACCGTCACCAAGATTAAGAGCGGACCTATGTATAACTATATACAAGAACGGTATTGTGCTCATACAAGCAGCCAACAACGAGTTAGAAAAGTTCGATGACCTGTTTTCAACCTTAAAAGAGTGTGTAGATAACATAAAACATCAACAACACCTATCCACACAAGCACTCACCCTATCTACCACTAACACAAACACCATAGACGCCATAATACCCAGAGACCCCCAACAGCCACAACCTACATCTTGGTCAGAAGACACAACTTTGACAAGAGACACTCTTAACGGGAACTATACAGAGATAGGAGACGAATCTCTACTAGACGCTAGTATCGCCCCTACGCCCCTGTTATGAGACACACGTAACGGGAACTACACAGAGATAGGAGAGGAATCTCTACTTGACGCTAGTATCGCCCCGTCTCCTGTACATCGGGAAAAACCAGTACCTCTCCCCCAAGATATGATTACTCCCACACATAGACCACTTAATGGGAACCCCCTTCCAGCATTAAAGAGTAGAGAAGCTAACACCCTGTCCATACCCCCCGTCAACGTTACAAACAACATCAGCGCCCATACAAAAATCATATCGCCCGAGTTTGATAATAAGCGCACAAGACAAAGAGAACGCATCTCACATCATACATAGAAGAGAAGTAGACACCCAAACTAATGACAGAAAAAGGAATACTGAAAAAGCCACAGATTTAAAGCACCGGGACACAAACAAAACACGAAATAGGCAAATGCGCACTTCTAGTATATCACCGCAAACTCAGAGAGAAATCGAAACTCTTCAAATACTAGCGGGCAATTTATTGCAGGACATGCTAAATGCACCTAAAAGCTATGGAAAAAATACTAGAAATCACTGTAAGCACTCACTCCAAAGTCGAGCTCATCCAAAAATCGATGCATGATCTACTAGGAAAGAGTATAAGGACGACCATGCCAGCATCAAATAGGCATAATCGACCACACAGAAACCTTACATACCTATCGGATGATGAAACCCAAACCCTACTCCTTTCATATGAGTCTACAACCAATAGTAGAGGTGAGGAAATTAGATCAGTCCCGATTGATGCAAATAGAACATCCGGGCCTAAGAATAGAAAACCCAACCTTGAGAACTTAAAACAAATCCGGCTGACCGGCAACACCCAAGAGATGAAATCCGATATATCCGGGAAATCACTGCTATGCCTACTGCTCAACTGTCGTTCCGCAGCAAAACATGCATCAGACATTGCGGCCCTCATCATTAATCAGGAAATTGATGTGACAATCTTAACAGAAACATGGCTCACGGAATCTTCTTCCCCGCTCATGGATCTTCTGGTGCCTCCTCAGTATAACATTGTGAGATTAGACAGACTGAAAAAGACAGGAGGTGGTATAGCCTGCATACACCGATCTGATATCAAGGTCAGCCAAATACAATCCGACCTTCTTGAATCCTGTGAATACCTTGGTCTCGATATAAGAACAGCAGATAATCAAAGGTGCAACTTGCATGCGATGTACCATCCACCAGGCAATAATGCCCCCTTCATAGACCAGTTAATGGAGATCATCATGGCTAACTCTAACAGTCACACTAACGATATATTCCTAGGCGACTTTAACTTACACTGGGAAGACAATAATGACAAACAGGTCAACATGCTTAAAGACTTCTTAGCAGACCTAAACCTTATTCAAGCCTGCACACTACCAACACACTCGAAAGGGGCAACCCTAGACTGGGTAATCTCGAGAGTCAAGGATACTACAATCCACTCAATAGCTCCGTGCGATTGGTCAGACCACCATGCCATAACCTTCCATATATCCAACATAAAAAAGAACAAGACCACGCAACATGTCAAGCTCAAAAAGTGGACGTGGGACACCAGAGACCCTAACATTGAGCAATTAGTAGCAAGATGTGAGAAGGATCTAAATCCGCCCAACAACTGGCTGAACGTTAACGAACTCACTGATCACTACACCACAATCAATGACAAATATAGTCAATTCCACCATGCCACTAAAACTGAAAAGAGTCTCAGAGAAAGATAAAAACCCATGGTTTAATGGAGCACTGAATGAAGACAGGCGGAAGCTGAGACTAGCAGAAAGAAAATGGAGACAGCACCCAACATCCCCCCATCTAAAAACTCTCAGAAAAATTAGAAACGAATATAACAAAAGTGTTCTCAACTCCAAAAAGGAATTCTTTAGATCAGAATTGGATAACGCCAAAAACAGACCACGGAAACTCTTCGAGATTTTAAAACAACAATCCAATAAGTTGGCCAAATCTGCCCAAGAAGTAACTAAAACTCAACTGAGCTGCGAGGAATTCTCAACATTCTTCGCTGACAAGGCCAACATGCTAGAAAGAGAACTCAAGATGGCAGCTGACAGCCTATCCAGCCAACTATCATCACAGAACGATGCTCTCATGAAAAACGATCAGGCCTTGACGAAAAATAAAGCACAATGGTCGACCTTTAAGCTATATGACCAGAATACCATTGTCAAAACACTCTCGGATATCAAACCTAACAACCACTACAATGATCCCCTCCCCTCTAAATACCTAAAAAGAATCAACCATGTTGTCATACCAATATGGACAAAAATAATCAATGCCTCACTATCTCAAGGGGTACTACCGGAGTGCCTAAAAACAGGTCAAGTCCTCCCTATCATCAAAAGACCTACAGCGGATCCGACAGACCCTAACAACTTTCGCCCAGTAACCAATATTCCATTACTTGCCAAACTAATTGAAAAATGTGTGCAAAATCAACTGAGCAATCACATCACTAACTTCGATCTACTGGACAATTGACAATCTGGTTTCAGACCAGGCCACAGTACGGAGACAGCAATACTACATATAGTGGATGATGCGCTACAGGCCCTGGATCACAATCAAACCTGTCTACTAGTTCTTCTAGACCTGTCTTCTGCATTTGACACGGTAAATCATGAAAAATTAATAGCCCGGCTCGAAGACAGGATGGGATTATCTGGAAATGTTCTGAAATGGTTTAAATCCTTCCTTCAGAACAGAACACAAAGACTCCTGGTCAACCAGAAGCTATCCCAATCATGCCCTAATTTGAGTGGAGTTCCGCAAGGATCAACATTATCTCCATCACTATTCAATCTATATGTCGAACCCCTTACAGAAATCCTCCGAAAAGCAAACATATCATATCACATGTATGCTGATGACACTCAGATCTACATAAAGATTGCGTCGCTGGAAGAGATCAAGACAATGAATGAGGCCCTAAAAATGACATTACAATGGCTAACTAGCAATCACCTGAAATTAAATGCACATAAAACGGAATTCCTACTAATATCACCACCAAAGAACCCCGAAAATGTGAAGGAATGGACTAAACTGATATCAGCGCTAGACTGCACCCCTACCCTAGTTGACTCGACCAAATCACTAGGGATCACGCTTGATAAGAACCTAGACATGAAAGCACACATCAAATCAATGGCAAAAAGTGCACGGTTTCACCTGAACTATATTAGATAAATGAAACCACTCATTACTACGGCGGACCTCAAACTGGCAGTTCAGTCCTTAGTGATATCAAGGATTGAATATGGATGTACAACACTAACAGGTCTACCAAAAATCTCCACAGCACCACTAAAAGCCTGTCTCAATGCGGCCACAAGACTCATTACTGGTTCTAGAAAATACGACCACATTTCCCCACACCTGAAAGCACTAAACTGGCTACCATACGAAGCCAGAATTCAACTTAAACTGGCATGTATTACCCACAAAGCGCTCCACTACAAAACACCAATGTACCTAGCCCAGAAAATTGAAATATCAGGGGGTAGCAGACCTTCCAGGAGTGCCGGAGACCTGCTGCTGAAACCGCCCATCTTTCAGAAGAAGAAAACGTATGACAGAGCATTCTCCGGAGCGGCCCCCAGAATCTGGAATTCACTCCCTCCAAACATTAGAAAAATTCCGAACACGGCAACGTTCAAGAGGGAAACGAAGATCTTCCTAATGAGCAAGTTCCTTCCCTAGAAAGGACGGATCATCATCTGCATCGTGGCAAATAGACAGACATAACACAGCCCTGAAATATAGGGATGCATCCTGCACAAAGACCACAAAAGACACCAAAACTATCCAAAAACAAATGTAAAGATAAGACCCATCAATTAACTGCAAAGGCTTCTTAGACTGTACAGTTCTACACGTAATGGATCCTTGTAATAGTGATGTTAATCATACGGAAGTTACACATCGGAACCACTGGTATACCTTTGACTTATCAAGTAGATCTTAAACGTGGTTTGTTGATAATGTTTTAAGAAAGACGTGTACAGGAATTCATATGTATACTAATGCTGCTATACCTAATGTATTCTATGTTGTATTTACCTCATGTAACTGTAAAGCGCTCTGATACCCTTGGGTCACGTTCGCGCTATATGAAACTTTATAAATAAAAATTAAAAATAAATAAATAAATAAAATATGATATGTCAAGTGACCCCTTTTTGTATTGCGGCTTGTGCTGCAGCCAGCAGCACCCGCCACAATACAAAAGATAGGCATTGCAACCGCGTGGTGGCGGTCGCATCATAATGCCTATGTCAGGACAACTGACAGTCTGTCGGGCGGTCCCAACGTCTGCCCGCCATCGTAATCAGCTCCTAAATATGAATTCATTACAATTAAATAACTTCTCACCCTTTACCCGTATAAACCCCACAAACCGCAACTAGAATAAAAAATGTGTTATATTAATTACACAATTACAATAAGTCAATTAAATAATTAATAGTATTTAATAACTAATGATGAATTAATTTAAATTGATTTTCTCCCCACCGTTTACCCCTATAAACCCCACAACCCACACCAAAAAAATTACACAATTAACGTAATGAATTATCATTAATTAATTAATAATAATTAACAACTAATTAATTAAAAAATTAAAAATAAATTACTTCCCACCCTTTATCCGTATAAGCCCCACAACCTGCACCTAAAAAAGAAAATTACACAATTAGCATAATTAATTATCAATTAATTAATATTAAATAACTAATTATTAATTAATTAATTAAAAATAAATTACTTCCCACCCTTTACCCCTATAAACCCCACAACCCGCACATAAAATTTACATTAAAAAAATTAATAGTACAATTAACAAAATTAAATATCAATTAAATAATATTAAAAAATAATCATTAATATATTATAATTAAATTACTTCCCACTCTATACCCTTATAAACCCACAACCCGCTATGGCACTAACATCACAAAAATTAATTAAATTAAATTTAATAGCTACTAAAAATGTAACAAATATATTAAAAAACATAAACACTAATTGTACCAAAAATGTACATCATATACATTAAAAATATATACTAAAATACATAACAATTCAAAAAGGATATTTTAAACACTTAGATTTTTGCAAACGATATTAATGACTTCGATATTGTAAAAATCGATATTACTTACCTTACAATTGATATTCTTGACAACGATATTCTTGCTGATGATATTTCCATATCACAATATTTTGGACATCATTTTTTGGTATGGCAATATTTTTTCTTCGATATTTTGTCTGAATACCCATTGGCATAGAGTGTAGTGGCATAGAGTCCAGTGTTGCAGAGTGGCATAGTGTAGAGTGGTGCAGCGTAGAAAGTAGGGCAGCATAGAGTGAAGTGGCATAGAGTGGAGTGGTGCAGAGTAAAGTACAGATGCAGTAGAGTGGACTGGTGCAGAGTAGGGTGGACTGGAGTATGCATGGTGTGGTATCAGACTTCCATTACAGACAACACATTCTCAATTGAAATGACCATAACATTTGCACAGACATACAGTTTTACTAATAAAACTATAGAGAGCACAAACGATGTGTGGAAAAGGCATCACCCAGTGTATTGATTTGTTTTGATCATATTAAAGAATTTGTTTCCAACACACTTCAGAATTAACAAAAAATGTGCTTTATTTGTGCGTTCCTAATTCTGATATATTCTGAAATACTTGCACAGTTCATTTAAAAGTTGCTGTGTGCTAGAAAAAAACTCTCTCCTACCCCCTGTATCCAGCAAGATTGTCACATAAATCCTGTCACTTTGAAGTCCAAGAAAGCAAAGTAAACACCAAGGTCCCTCTGAAGTCAGAGCCTGACATTTGACCTCTATCTTTAGATGCACAGTAAGTGTGACAAGATAAAAACAAGATTTACAGGCTTGTTTGCAGAAAGGAGCACTTGTGGAAGAATACAAGGGAAGTTGGTGTGAAAAGGCTTTGCTCCTGGGGAGGGACAAACTCAGCCTAAAACAAATAAAGCCAGCAAATAGAAAGCCAGAAAATGTGAGTTTCAAACCACAGCCAGTGGTAAGCAACGGTTGGAGTGCATTCCCAGAGAAGCTTTCTTAATGTCCCCAAGATGTCGATAGCAGATTAGACAGCTGCGCTGTCTATTAAGCTTTGATCTAGAAAGGCATTAGCGGTATAGATAATTGTATCTCACCATGGCAAACTCAGACTCATGCCATTTTACAGACTCATCTCACAACGCTCACAAATCTTTCAGTAATAACAATATGTACAATGAGTGAAATGTTTGTATTGTCAGGAAGCCTGATTGTAACTGAAGTAGATTCACTACAGACCAATGTTTACAAAAAAAGAAATTTTAATTATATGGCATTAAATAGCTGAAGGTATTTTTAGAAAACAAACTGGGAGAACTGGTGAATACATGAGATCTCCTATATATACACCGCCCTGGATCTCTAAGGGCCCGATTCTGAGTTTAGCGGTGCGGTGGCCCGTGTGAGAACCACCCACCATATTATGACTTTTTTAGTCACTGACGGGCAGTTTATTTGGCGTTCCCATGGTGGTGCCTATAAAATAAGCACCGCCATGGGAACGTCAAAGAAAGTTCCAGCACGGCATGGACTATGAAGGCCGTGCTGGAACTGGGGGTGGATGCACACATGGGGGCACATGTTGTGCCCCCCCGGGTGCATCCACATGGAGTGAGGCACAAGGGGGCCCTACTCTTTCCTCACCTCCACTGTTTTCATGGAGGAAAGACCTCCATGAAATCAGTGACGGTGAGGAAAGTCGTAATATGCTTGGCAAGACTGCAGCAGTCCTCCCAAGCATATTACTGCCTCAAGCCCGCCGCGCCACCGCAAGGGAATGGCGGTTCCCTGGTGGCGTTAGCTGTACTAGGGCAGCACGACCGCCAAGGTTGTAATGTGGCGGTCAGAATACTGCCAGCGCCGCTCCACATTAGGCCTAAAGTATCTTGGGCAGATCCAAGTTATGTTAGAGGGGGATATTGCCAGAAATTCCAATGATTCCATACAAGCATAAGAAAGTCCGTAAGACTTTAAATTTCATCCTTTTAAGAGATTTATTATCTTGAATTCCAAGTGAGAACTACCTGTCCTTATTATTTGAAGATATTGAAAGGGAGAAAGGAAAATGAGCCACATCACCCCTCATTAATGGAATCCTACTGTGTTCCTAAGCTGCCCAGCACTACAGGTTAAAACTCTACGAGGGCCCATCCCTCCTGAATCAGTGGTATCTTTCAAAATCTATAAGGCCATTGTTTTTTTCTGTGTCCTCAGATGAAGCCATATATGGTAGACTGAATTTTTTTTAAATTGGAATTTTCTTAGCAAATAATAAAAATGTCAGAATTGCCATTTTACGTATCTGGCATTGCCCTTGCAATGAAATAGGTTACAATTCCCTTCTTTTCAAGATTTTGTACATTGTTTCAAGAGGGAATTATAGTTGGTGCATACTGCCGACTAGTTGCTGACTGATGACCTCCCAGTACTTAACTTGTGGAACCCATCCTGGAGTACCAATCCCAATACTGAGGTCCACAGAACACGAGTGTTAGACATACTCAGATGCAGACCCTAATGATATTGCTTCCTTTTATATCTAAGGAAAAGCATCGGAAGGTAAGGAATGTTGATGGTACTATTGTCCCCATTAGCTGTTAAGATAATCAAAACTTGGTTAGAGACCACCAAGTCCGAATAGTACAATCCAGATAAAACCAATTTGACTCTAATGATCTGTAGCCCTATAGCTAGCGGTAGGAGTATGCTTTGAGGGAGTATGTCCATTGCAGAATCCAAGCCTCCGCCTCATTATTAGCTAAGCTAATTGATTTTCAACACAATTGGAACAGCTTCTTCCCTCATAATCTGTTGGAAAACATCAAATGATTTATATTGAGCAATAGAATTATCTGCTACCAGTATATTGTGAGGAATTTCCCAATCCTCATTAGCTAACTATAGCCCAAGGGTGTCCAAATATGGAAATCATGGTTACACTGCACCCCTTGGTTGTATACATTAAATTAATTCTTGACCTTTAAAGTAAATGAAAGTAGTTGAATACCATTCTAGAAAACTAGAAAACTGGAATTAGAGCGTACTCACTCTCACGTCCTAGAGGGATAGGCAGTCCCGTGAAGGTAGGATTTCTCTGGATTTAGAGGAATCATCGCCACTTTTTTAATTTAACAGACTCATGATGTATAAGATAAGGACACAAGGTTGAGGACAGTGGTGACGCTTATGAAGATTTTTATTGATTTCATCCGGAACGGAAGTACAACCGGGACTGTGGGGTAAATCCAGTACGTAGACTACATTGAACATACAGCCTTGAGATAGTCGTGGGGCAGGCCCCAATACGACGAAACGTGTTTGCTTTAAGGCTAAAAACGAAGAAGAGGCCAGCAGGCCTAGAAATAAAAAAGACCACCAAATATATAAATTGTGTTATAGAATATACGTTTGTGTACTCTGACATTTAATTTAGCATGTGCTTGAGGCTGGAATGTCATGTATTTGTGATTTTAATCATAAAATTTCAGGGAGTTGGGTGAATCTCCCTACCTTTTAGAGCACTGCAACCAAGATAGGAATACGTTAGAAATGTGTGGGATGGTTGAGGAGCGCCAGAACCCTATCAAATCACCCTTGACAAGATTTTCCTTCAGTGGCAATGTCTTTCTCATGCTTTGCATTAACTTCACTCGGCCTGAAAGTTAAACTGTTAGTTCTCCAGCATCTGAGTTATTCCCAGGAGCTAGCTTCCTGTGTCCATCAACATCATAAGCCTTCCACTCGGGTCTCTTACATCAGACTTTAGCAGCATTTTTCCAAGTGATCCCTCTTCAAGGTCTGCATTCTGACTCCTGTGATCCCCTTTTTGGTTGCTCAGGGATGGTTTCCCTAAAGAGCTATCCATCTCTTTGCGCAGGGTCCAGTTGACTGCACTAGTTTCCTTGGCAGGCTGCTGCTTCAGAGTTTTGAGCTTTTAAGGCCAGTGGTACATACCCCTTTGCATTCAGAGGATTTGCCCCTCTTTTTCATGGTTTTCCATGAGGTTCCTTTCAAGCCTTTCTATTCTGTCTCTTTTCTATTTTTTTTGTCAGCCAAAGTTTACATTTGTTTGGCTAGTACTTCAGCTCAGAATTTGGACAAACTGATGGTTGTGTTATTATTGCTGAATCTTACTTCACGTACCTCCGTGATCGTGTTGTCCTAAGGCCTGGGTGGGCATTTCGCCCTAAGGTTTGTTCCAGGTTGTGCTTGAAAGAATCCATTGTTTGCTGGGAGTTGATGAGAATCCCTTTGCTCCTGAGGAGGCTGCCTTGCATATTGTAGATATTTGGAGGGCTTTGCTGGTATATTAAGCCTACTCTACGTCTTGCTTCTCCTATCAGTCTTTTTCAGTTACTGTTGTGTCTGGGGAGGAAGGGTAGGAAGCCTATCACTGTGACACTTAGTCAATTGGTCAAGTTTGCTGTCTCTACCACTTTTTTTTAAAACAATTTTTATTAGCTTTTTCATATTGCGTTACATGAATGTAGGCATAACAGTTGATTTAAGCAATACAGTTAGACAACATATTTCCCTGGGCCCCGCAGGGGTGGGTGATAGTTCTAAGGCATCAGGCTTGGTTATGTGGTCCTATGTAGCTATTATGTGGTATGAAAGTGGGTCTCATTGCCTTTCCGTTGAGGAACCTTTCGTCTGAAAAATCACCCGGTCTGTGAAACTACTGGTGTGTGTGGGTAACTGGGGGTTGGAAATTGGGATGATCATACCTGGGCGGACTTGGAGTGCCTCTGCTGACGCCTAAAAGTAAAGACCATTCTGACTTTACATGCATTTATGAGGGGAGGGGGGCCGGGGAAATGGGGGGACTCTCCAGGAGTGTGACTCGGTTGAGGCTGAGCGTTATATAGCCGGCCCTATGCGCTCGGGGGCGTTGCCAGGTCCCGCTTCCAGATGGGTGGTGGAAGTGACTGCGTCCGTGTGAGTGTGGGGGGGGCACGGGTTGTGTAGCCTGACTCAGGTTTTCTGGTGTAGTCGGTATCGACGATGGTCGCTGTGCATTGGCCAGGTGATGGTGGAATTGGTGCAGTATTGTTGCCCATTCCATTGAGATGTGCGTTCTGCGCACCCCCTGTGCCTCCTCCCGCCTGATTGCGTCTTCATCTGCCGAGCCCCATTTTAGGACCGCTCCCTCCCAGGCTGCCAATGGGGGTCCCTCAGTGGTTCTCCAATGCATCGTTACCCCTCTGTCCGCTAGCAAGAGGGCCAGTGAAACGAACCGTGTTTGTACCTTAAGAGTTTTACACCTGCGGAAAATCCCTATCCCGCTGGCTTCCCAGGTATTAATGTCAGTGAGCGCTGTTAACACCCGCAATGTCTCATGTATTGTATTCCTGTAGGGCTGTATTGTGGGGCATAGCCAGAACATATGTTTAAATGTTGCATCTGGGGATTGACATCTTGGGCATACAAATTGCGTGTCGGGGTAAAAGCGTTGGAGCCGCGCGGGGTGAGGTATGCATGATGTAGTATGGAGAATTGTATGTTTTTAAAACGGGCTTTCCGAGACACTTTCTTTTGATATTCCAGGGCGCGCACCCATTCCTTGTCCTGCAGTGGGCGTCCTATCTCCTCCTCCTCCCATTTTTGCCTCAGCGGGGCGAGTGTGGTGGCGGTTAGGTCTCGGATTGCTTTGTAAAGCCAGGTTATTAAGTGCCGCCCTGGCCCCTTGTCAAGGATTGTGTGGAGTGCTGGGTGTGTCGTCGGTTCCCCCCTGAATAGATCCCAAACGCGGCGGCTGCTGCAGACTATTTGCTGTGTAGTTAAAACTGCCCTGGCGGGAGGCTCGTCTCATCCGAGAGCCGGTCGAACGGTAGCAGCTGACCCTCCGCAAATAGGGATCCCACCTCCAGGACTGCATGTTCTGTCCAAACCCGCATTGCTCTAGCAGTGTAGAATTGTGAAACCTTAAAATCTAAATCTCTCGTTTTCTAATTCAGCTGTGCTTCATCCATGCTCACCTTTGACCTGTTTTTAGCCTGACTCTACCCTTGACACCACACCTGCATAAACATTAGGTCACGAATCTAAAGTTGAGACATTGTAGGCTGCGTAAACATGCAAAGTCAGCACAAAAGAACAGCTGATGTCTGCACTGTGGGTTTCGTGTGTGTTTTAAACAATGGTAAAGCCTTAGATAAAGTTTGTTCAGATAAGCCTATTTTGTTGTGCAGCCTCAAAGACGCGACAGTTACACAAGGCACCGAGACTGTCAATTCTTGCCTTGCCTCATTTGTGTGTTCTTTCCAAAGTTCTATTTACCTCTGGGCGTTCCTAGTCTGTGATTTTCCCTATATAAACCCATGTAACCATCGTTCAGTGTGCTTTATCCTTGGGTACCTTGATGGAACTTGTCGGATGGAGACCCATTCATGAATGATTGAATAAACTATCCATGGTTTGACTTCGCTCCAGTGTCGAGTCCTCCTCATTTTGATAAGAACCCGTGGCGAAATGGTGATCCCTGCACCAGCAGGTTATTAATTAATCTGCTCCACAAATTGGCGCCCGAACGTGGGGCCCCATCAAAGGCTTGCAGTCGGACCAGGGGAGGAGATCAGGTCGGTAAGACGAACTTCGCTGAGGAGCGCACCACCTGATGAGATTAGTGTTGCTCGTGGGCCAAGGTGATTTTTCAGCTCTCCAACTCTGATCTTCCTGGCGGCTGCTAGCCTTGACTGGGGCCTTCGGACGGTCATTTTTTCCTGGATCAGGGAGGATCGACAGGTGGGAATCGAAGAGTACGCATGAGGTAAATCTGTATTCAACCGGTTCATTTGGTTAGGATCTGTTTGATCTTTGCTTGACTTGGTATTTGTCTTGACTTGGTATTTGTTTGGTAATCAGTTCGGAATCTGCTTGGGATTTTGAAACCTAGGATCTGTTTGGTATTTTGAAACCTAAGCTTTGTTTTGAGACTTGCTATTTGTTTTGACTAACATTTTTTCTTACAGGTAAATGTGAGAATATTTTTTATTTCTCTCTGTTTATAAGTTTTTTATATCTTATATAACATGCCTGTACTTAGTACGCCTTGGAAGTATTGTTGTTGCTGCTGCGAAAAACAAAGCATTTTGAAAGCAAGTCAGCCGGCGCCACCAGAAGGTACGCCAAATTTTGAGATGTACATCAAATATGGTATTTGTCCCATCATGTATAATGCATTGTGGAACAAATGTACAAAAGGGGATCCCCAGTTAGAATGGCCATTAGAGGGAACTATGGTCCCTCACAAACTCGAGAATCTAGAGAAACGATTGTTTTTAAAGAAAGTTAGGCCAGCTATGTTTGACAGTTTGCGTATGTGGAGGAAAGAAGTGAAGGAGCGGCAGCTCAAGGCAGAGAAGGTACAAAGGAAACCGGAAAGGAAAACAGAGTATCAGCAGTATAAGGAATTGAAGGATAAGGAAGTTCAGGAGAAAAAAGAATGTTTAGACAGGGAGCATAGATTATTAACATCTAAGGAATATATAGTTAGACCAACTGTAGCAGTTCAGGTCCACCAAGAAGATGTGGATTCAGATATTGATGGGTTGTTGATAGAACGACCCCACCCCCATATGTACCTTTAACACGTCTTCCCCCTGGACCACTAAATGTTGTTACCCCTGTACCCCCGGTTCCCCCTCCTTTGCCCGCGGTTGTCCAACTCCCTATTTTCCAACCAGTACCGGTACATTCTTTACCCCCTCCAAGCCAGGCCACTACACCCCCACCCCAAGCCTCTGTGCCTCCACCTCAGGCCACTGCATTTGAAATGACTAATGATTCTGTGCTTCCTGCATCTGTCCTGACCCCTCGAGTCCTTCGCTCTACTGTACCTCAGTTTCGTCAGGACGCGATAAGGTTGATGGTATTAAATTGGTTAAGTGATCTAGAAATGGAAGTAGAAGAAATGATAGATCCGATTCAGAATTTTTCTGAAGGCGAGCTTCTTTGTCTTATAAATAAGCTTTCTCATCAATTTATGGTTCAATGGGAGAGGACTACAGGACAAAATGGCCAGATGATGTTAGAGCTATTAATCGACAATGTCAGATAGGGGCCTTCCCTGTAAGTAGAGTTAATAATGCTATAGCAATGATAATTGGATATCGTAATGAACTCTCTTCCTCTCCCCGAATAAGACCTATGAGGGAAGCTGCGCCACAGTTCATTCCTGGAAGAGGGAATGCAGACAATGATGACCCAAATAGTGCTGATGCTAGAGCCCATTTTTTGTATAATTGGATATATACGCCCTGGAAAAGGACGGATGTACTCACTTTAAAAGCCTCCTTACCAGATATACGGAAAAATCCTAGAGGATTTTATGATGATGTACAGGCAGCCATTGATTCTTGTATTATGACCTTAGCAGATATTGATATGTTTTTTGGTATGATCCTGCCCCCAGATATGTGGCGACTTACCCGGAAACAGGATCATGCCGTTGATTTGGGAGGAGATTGTACTGCCATAGTAGCAGCTGATAGGGATAGGAAACCTGGTCAGAAACCTAATCAGCTCATACTGGACCTCCCTGGCAACACACTAACTTATATAAAGACGATAATTCAGGCATGGAAAATATATTGGACACTCCTTACTGCTTGTAAGCAAAAACAGGGAGAGGCCGTCCCTGATTTCTTTACTCGCTTTGAGGAAGTTTCCTCTAATGTATCTAATAGCCCTATTCTTCCTGTCCTTAAAAGAGGGGATGGAATACAAGATAAAAGTTTATCAATTTGTGATTGATTTGAGAGAAAGTAACAAGATAGTAGTCACTCAATATCTTGTTGTTTCTCAGGTAAAGTTAAAACACCTGTGGGATTTTCTGGCATCCCCGTTCAAAGCCCTATTTCACAACAACTGAATGTTAGTACAAGGGTCTCCAACATTTTCTGTAACAAAAGTCACCAGTGTTGAAAAAGTGACCATCTCATCCAAGAGTAT
Source organism: Calotriton arnoldi (assembly GCA_963921515.1). Lineage (NCBI taxonomy): Eukaryota > Metazoa > Chordata > Amphibia > Caudata > Salamandridae > Calotriton > Calotriton arnoldi. Next base: position 986,762 of record CAWUFW010000189.1, read on the forward strand.
CAGTAGTGATCACATGAGTGCATTAGCCAGGGTTTTCAGCAGTAAAAAAAAAAAAGAGGCTTTGACAATTTGAACTGAAATATTACATGGGTACCAGATACAAACAATAGCTGCAATACTCCCTTGCGCCAAGATATAATTATGAGTAATAAATATCTCCAACTGAAATAATAGCTGTAAGTACATTTTCAAAATGTCAATTATTTTTCTGTAGACATCAGTTTCTGTTGTGAAAATACAAAAGAAATGTTGTCTTGAATGCATGAGTTTTGTTGTTTAAAAGACAGGTTGGACTGCACACAGGAGAGCTACTCACAGGTACCTGGTAATCTATTGGTAGCTCACGAGCCACTCATTGGAGACATAGCAATGCAGCAGAAGGTTGCAAATAGACTACAGTGAAATTATTGCATCACTTGGCCTCCTTGGGACAAAGTATCTCTTTTCCAATTACAGTATTGTCAACAGAAGGTTACCTATTTAGGTCTCCTCCTGTCGAAGGGGGTAAGACGCTACACCAACATAGGATATAATTGGTGCAGAATTTGCAGTAACCACTGACTCAATCTAATATCTGTGCGTTTATTGCCAAATTTTTCACTAATTACAAAACCCCTGCTTGCTCTAATATTAAAGCACGTATGCATGCTGCTTCCTTGGACTAATCAGTATGAAGCTGTCTTTTTGTAATTGAAAAAAATGCTTTATGTAATGCTCCTGCTTTAGGTAAAACCTGATTATTACAAATTTGTGCATGTAAAAGATGGTTGTAGCTTGGCACGGTCCCATGTAGGAAGGAATAGGTCATGTGCATATTTCTCCTCCACATTGGACCCCACTGCGATAAAGCAATCTGAAATGTATATTTAAGGTCACAATTTGACAGTTATGGTACCACATTTAGTGGATATCTAAAAAAAATAATTCAGACCCAGCACCTGACCAGTGCGATATTAACAGGGTATGAGTTGACACTTTGCTCCAAACATCACTCTGAAATGCTGTAACATTTTGAATCCAGCCACTGTACTGCCCCTTTCTGAGTCCCCACAAGATGAGAAGCATGATTGCATATTTATTACTGAGAAGGAGACTAAGGGACGGGTAGACCTGACAGATACCCCTATATCTGACCCACCAGGGGAACTGTCCGTGGATGGTGCATGTTACAAACTACCTGATGGCTCTAGTACAGCGGCCTATACAGTTACTCCCTTGAAATCTGTGGTTGAGTTATGTAAATACAACAAATGTCAGTGCAATCTATGGAACTGACAGCTTTGACTAGAACCTATGAATTAAGTAAAGATTTGACTGTAAATATCAATATATATGCCTTTGGAGTTGCCCACTCATTCGGACGACTCTAAAAACAAAAGGGGGCTTTTTTTATTTTGCATAGTGATAAGATACAGTATGGGGAATGAATAGTAAAGATACTGGATACCTTGATGTTACCAAAAAGGGTTCCTATTGTTAAATGTTTTGTCCACAAGAAAATTATAGATGAGGTAATACAGGGAAATATTTTTGCCATTGAAACAGCTAAACAATCAGCCTATTTAGAGTATAGTTTAATGTATACTGTAGGGACAGTTAGATGGACACCAGAAGTAACTATGTTTAATCAGACTGTAGGGAAGTACAGGAAGAAGCTACGGAGTAAGAGAAGGAACAGTGAAAAAGATATGGGTGTCAGGATGCGACAGGATGTTGGATAGATCTGTCAGGAAAGCAAAGATGAATGCTTCCAAATTGTTATGTGAATGCTATTGTTACCATGGCCCACAGTTCAGCCCACATCAGTGCTAAAGGAATAGTGGCCATGTCAGATCATGTATGGTTCAATAATCTGATTCCCAGGGTGGCAAAGTTCTATGTCAAGAGGTGCATGATGTGCCATACTTATAGCACAGGAAAAGGTACCCCGTTTCAACAGGAGATTTTGCACCCCCAGATCTGCCCTTTGAAGGTCTTGCAACCAGTTGAGATGGTGATGGGGAGGCCAGCAAAATGTATAGGGTGTACCAAGATTAAGGACAATCTGACATTGAATTTACCATTCTTGTTGATTATTGTGTTGACTAAAGATTTGCATTTGATCCATTCACAGGTGAAGGCCAGTCTCTCTCCCAGTCTTAAAGGTCCAGGTCACAAGCTGAGGCCTAGAGACGGTGTCTTTACCCAACAGTTTCAGAGGCCAGTGCAAGTTCTCTTCACCACCAGACTGCTGTTAAGTGCACAGGGTACAGACACTAGATTCATGCCAGTGATGTGGAGAAGGCAAGCGCCACTTCCTTTGCCATATGATCAGTGGATAACAAGAGGACTTTTATTATGATCAGATCTCTCAGCAAGTGCCTTTTGGAGATGGTGATCTTTTGAAACATGGTGAAGTGGTGTCAATGGAACAATAACTTGCTGCCATCATGCCTGACCCAGATGAACAGATTCTGTTTGAACATCCTGACATTGTTCAGCCCTGATACAAAATGCGGCCAAGGGCAAAAAGAACTATAGACTTTGATTGAAGAAACTATCTCTGGAGAGGTAGCAACCCATGCCGGTGGTCAAGACTGCCAACGTCCGGACTGGTACATAAGCTTGCCAGTGAGGCTTTGAAGCAAAAGACACTGGGGACTTAATGCTCTCTGATAGTGTAGTGAGGGAATTTTGGGAGAATTGAGATTACATTGCTCTGTTTCTGGCTGATCGTTACGCTACTCTTTGTTACCTTGGCAATCAAACAACAAATACAGTAAGAGGAAGGAAGGTTAAGAAACATACAGGTTGAATATAAAAGATCAGTATAGGGAATAGTGTTAGGTGTTCTTCTGAAATAGATATTTGTATATAGATTAGGTTGAAATGGGTAGAGTTGTCGATCTGTCATTAAGGCCCTTTGGGAAGGTGTTTTTTGACCTATTAGGAGGAATAGAAGTACTTGCCCCGAATGCCCCCGCTAAAAGCTGACAATTTTGGATTAAAAAGAGAAAAATAGGGATATTTGTATGTTTTCTATTGTTAATATTGGGATTTTTGGATCTATTTTGGAGACTTGAAACATATTACCCTGTTCATAGCCTAGTGCCCCTACTCCTACCGCATCTGAACATTATCACTTCACCTTGTCCTCTCTTAAGGATTCACACTGCCAAATATATAAGCACAATACATTTGTTCAATATTTGCATAAAAAGCCCTTAATGTTAAATGAGCCATCTTTCTAACTTGCTGCTGCTGCATTCAATGTGCCCCTATAATATGCACCACTTGCATAAATATTTGTAGTAGTATTAAACCTTCCACAGTCAATGTTCATGAATTAAATAGAGAAATGATGGTACAACTTGAAATTAATGAAATAATGAAAATCGAGTTATAAATTAATACGTGTACCTCTTAGAATGGATTCAGCACAGCTGAAAAGGAAGGACTGTGAAACCTTAAAATCTGAATCTCTCGTTTTCTAATTCAGCTGTGCTTCATCCATGCTCACCTTTGACCTGTTTTCAGCCTGACTCTACCCTTGACACCACACCTGCATAAACATTAGGTCACAAATCTAAAGTTGAGACATTGTAGGCTGCGTAAACATGCAAAGTCAGCACAAAAGAACAGCTGATGTCTGCACTGTGGGTTTCGTGTGTGTTTTAAACAATGGTAAAGCCTTAGATAAAGTTTGTTCAGATAAGCCTATCTTGTTGTGCAGCCTCAAAGACGCGACAGTTACACAAGGCACCGAGACTGACGATTCTTGCCTTGCCTCATTTGTGTGTTCTTTCCAAAGTTCTATTTACCTCTGGGCGTTCCTATTCTGTGATTTTCCCTATATAAACCCACGTTAACCATCGTTCAGTGTGCTTTATCCTTGGGTATCTTGATGGTACTTGTCGGATGGAGACCCATTAATGAATGATTGAATAAACTATCCATGGTTTGACTTCGCTCCAGTGTCGAGTCCTCCTCATTTTGATAAGAACCCGTGGCGAAGTGGTGATCCCTGCACCAGCAGGTTATTAATTAATCTGCTCCACAGAATCCGTCGCCTTTAAGTAGGCCGGCTAACGGATACAGGGGGGTATATAGGGGAGTCTCACCCGAGATACGGTGAAGTCGCAACATACATGCCCGTGCCATCCTCACCTGCACGGAGTGCATGGCTGTCAGACGGGTGCCCGGGAGGAGTAGGCGACTTAGGGCTGGCACCGACATAGATCCCCTCTCCGAGGCGTTCTCCCCCAAATGACGTCCCGCCATCCAGCAGGATAGCCACTGGATCTGTGCCGCGAGAAAGTAGGCCTCGAAGGAGGGCGCTCTCAATCCCCCCTGATCCACCGGGAGTTGCAGTTTTGCAAGGGCAACCCTTTGGCACCCGCCGCCCCATATGAGGGAGCTCAATAGGGTGTCCATCTCTCGGAAGAAGGAGCGAGGGGGAGTAACGGGGGTGTTGGCAAAGTAGTAGAGGAATTGTGGCACAAGGCCACTCGACCTATGGGGGCTAAAGGCAGGGTCTTCCAAAAGTTCACTCGTGTTTTGGCCCCCGCCAGAGCCCTGTGATGATTTCCCTCAAACAGATCTGCTGGGGAGTGATATAGTCTCACGCCGAGGTATTGCGGGCCCCCGTTGCTCCAAGTTATACGCAAGCTCCCAACGTTTATATCTCGTGGGGGGAGGTTTGGACTTAGGGGATATATAGTGGATTTCGCCCAATTGACTTTGAGTCCCTTTGCGGCAGCGAAGTCCGACAGTATGTTCCATAAGGGGCGGAGATCGGCTGTGATGTCCCTTACGTAAAGCAGCAAATAGTCAGCATATAGGGACACTATGTGTGTGGTCCCCGCTATTGGGATGCCCCAGGCCTCTCCCTCCCGACATAACCGGATTGCCAGAGGCTCCATTGCCAGGGCGAACAAGAGGGGAGAGAGGGGATAACCCTGGCGGGTGCCCCTCTCTATCCGAAAGGGCGAGGAGATATGTTTGCCCAATCTTACTCTGGAGGTGAGTTTTGTGTATAATAGTTTTACGTGCACCCTGAAAACCGGCCCATTCCCACCCACCGCAACACTTCAAAGAGGTATGGCCAGGTCAGGGTATCGAATGCCTTTTCCAGGTCCAGGATCAAGCAGGCCAACCTAGGGTAGCGGCCCTGGGCCTGATCCTGAACCTGGAACAGTCTGCGGATATTTTGGGACGTGTTTCTGCCTGGCACAAATCCATTCTGGTCCGGGTGTATAAGCGGTGGGAGTATCTGGTCCAACCGGTCTGCCAATATCTTGCCTAGGATCTTACAGTCGGCCGATAGTAGTGGAATCGGCCTGTGTGAGGCCAACTGCACCAGGTCCCGGTCAGGCTTCAGGATCGAAATTATAAAGGATTCCCACAACAAGCTGGGTAGCTCCCCCCCTTCCAGCCCAACTGCGTGACATAGACGCTGTATTCTAGGGGTAAGCCATCCATCCCGGCGGCTTTGTCCCGGGCTAGAGCCCGGATTGCTTGTATCACGTCTGAAGACATGATCTCTGCCTCAAGGATGTCTCTGTCATCGTTTCCGATCTGGGGTATTGTGAGAGCATCTAGGAATCGATCGCTATGCCCTGACCATCTTGCATAGGATTTCGATATATCATTGCGTAGTAATTATAAAAGAGTTGCAAGATATCTGCTTGGGAGGTCGCGACTCCTCCAGCAGGGTCATAGATTTCCATGACTGGCCGCATGTCCTGGGTCTGGCAGGCCATCCAGGCAAGAATCGCTCCCGATCTGTCGCCCTCTCTGTTTTTTGGTTGCATATACTTTAAAGTTGTACCACCGCATGTCTGCTAAACACTCCTCGTACGCCATCTTGGCCTCCGCGATCTGGGCAGCAGTCGCAGACTCTGAGTCCTTAGTTACAGCCACCAGCTAAAGCTCTGCTTTTCCATGGCTGTGCTCAAGAGCCTTGCGAGCTCCTGCTATTTGCCTGATGCAAGCCCCCCGCATGACTACTTTAAAAGCGTTCCATTCCAGCGTCTTGGAGGACGCCGTGTTGGCGTTGTTATGAAAGTAGTCCGTGATGCTGGCTTCATGATCATGGCGAAATACTGGGTCTTCCAAACACTCCCGCTGTAATTTCCAGGTCGGGACTGGTGGGTGAGGCGGCCGCCAACTAAGCGTAAAGGTGTGCATCATGATCAGAGACCACTCTTCCTAGGTAATCTTTTTGTTGGGCCATGGGAAGTATTGTTGGCGAACAGAGGAACCGGTCAAGACGCACTCGTAGGTTGTGAGGAATCGAGTGAAAGGAGTATAGCCTGGAGGTTGGGTTCCGACTCCTCCAGACATCCGCCAGGGACCAATGCTGCGTCCACAATTGAAACCACTCCGCATGCGCCGGAACAGAGGAACCGGCTCCTGGGGTATGCGATCGGTCCAAGGATACGTCCAGTACGCAATTGTAGTCACCCCCAGTATCCATGGTGATGACGTAAATTGCACTAGGACTACTGATAGTGAGTCCTAGAACTGTCCTTTGGCGACATTGGGGGCGTAAATGCTGCCTAAAGGCAAGGGCTGTCGGTCTAGGAACCCCTCCAGGAGTGCATACCGACCCTCCCTGTCCACTACTCTGCGGGTTTCTTTAAGTGGGACACCTGGCCTGAGCCAAATCAGCGCCCCTCGGGCAAATGTGAAGTATATGGTAGCACAAAAGGTGCCGCGCCAACGCCTCTGCACCCGGTCTAGTTCGGCCTTTGTGAGGTGCGTTTCCTGCAGCAGGGGTATCTGTGCTTTCTGGCATTTGGCATAAGAGTAAACTGCATATCGCTTCTGCGCCGTGTGCATTCCCCTGATGTTGAGGGTTAGTAGGCTAATGTCTGCATGCGCTAGCATAGTTCAGCATGTATCTGGGGGGCGTGGGTGGAGGGGGGGGTGCTGCGCCCCGACCGTGTCCTTGATCCCTCTGCATGTGATTCTGTCGGGTGATGGCGTCCGCCCTAGGTGGAGATGTGTCCGCAGGTATCGGAGATTACTGGGGTATGAACTAACTGTTTTCTGGGAACCTAGTTCCAACATTTGGGGCCTATCACAACTGGTGATACGTCGAAACGGTGCTTATAACTAACATCCTAATGTATCGCAGGGGGGTTTGGGGTATGGGGTTCTGTGCCTGCCGTCTGCTATAGCCTATGCTTTCAAGTGTGGTGGCGACAGGGCCTGGTGGGCCTGGGGGAAGTGCGCGCTTGGGCGAATGACAGGTGGGCTTCCGCTTGTGCTCCTGAACAGAAACTTAAGTAAGAGTGTCACCAAGGGTGGCTTATAGTCTAGGGCGGTGGTTCCTTTCAGATGAGCGTGTCTGCTGTCTGAGGGGTCACCAGAGGCTGGGTCATTGAGTCTGCCCTGGAAAAACTTGTGTGTCTGGAGTTGTCCCCGGATGAGAAGATATGTGGGCCATCCTCCCTGTCCGAGGTCGCCGTGGCCATGTCCAGATTCGCCGCCGCCTGAAGGGCTCTCCTGCGCTCCCCTATCTTTTCCTCGAGGTTGGGGGGGCCTGCGATCGGGCTTTGGCTGTTTAGTCCTTGTCTTCTAGGGCCTCTTTTCCCTCGCAGGCGTCGGCTTCGTGGTTCTCTCGGGTTACCTGCTGCTTCTCGGCTCGGGCTGCCCCGGGTATTAGCTTCTGCCCAGTCAAACACTGCCTTCGGGTCTGTAAAGAACCGCGTTCGTCCATCGTGTATGACCCTGAGACGGGCCGGGAACAGTAGCGAGTACTGGATCCCCTTTTGGCGGAGCATTCTCTTTGCCTCCAGGAAAGTGGTCCTTTGTTGCTGCACTGCCCTCGAGTAGTCCGGGAAGAGCATCACTCTCTTGTCTTCTACTTGAAGCGGGCCATGTTGTCTGGCTGCCCTCAGCACCACATCTCTGTCCCGAAAGTGGAGTAGTTTCAGAAGTAGTGGTCGCGGGGGTGTCCCTCTGTGAGCCCTTTCTACCGAGAAAAAGGGCGTAAGCTCGTTGTCTGGGGTAAATGATTTGAACCAAGTTTCAATGTATTTCTCCGGGTGGGATCTTTCTACCCCCTCCGGTAGGTTGATCACCCGAATGTTACTGCGGCGGGATCTCCCTTCTAGGTCATCCGCTGTCTCCTCCAGCTTGGCTATGCGAGTGTGAAGTTTTCGCAGGTTGTCTTGTTGTGATTTAACTATTGGCTGAAGGGTGGCCAAAGTTTTTTCTCCGTCTGACACCCTGTCAGTCAGCTTCCGGTGATCATCCCGGAGCAGCCCGAGAACCGAGGACAGGGCCCCAAACCTGTCCTCCATTGTGATTTGAGAGTGTTCAATTGCTGCCAGTACTTTATCCAGTTTATCAGACATCGCCTGCGAAGTGGCCTTGTCAGTTGCTTGGGATGTGTCTGGATCCGGTGTAGGTGGGTGGCGTTCCGGGGCCGTAGTTTTTGGTCCAGCTGCCTGGCATTGGCGTCCCATGGTCTGCCCGCGCGCAACAGGATTGTCTACTTGCCTCTGTTCCGGGGCAGCTCAGCGCCCGCATGCTTTTGTATCCGTCAGCATGCTGCCGCCGTCTCCTCGTGGCCAGGTGTCAGGGCCTGGGTATCTCCCAGCGCGGCGAGTGCGGTCAGCACGGTCTCTGTCAGTAAGCTAGTCCCTCTGTCGAAGTGGCAGGTGGGGGCTCTCATCTCTTATATCTGCTCCACTGGACTCAGTCCGCACGCAGGGCACCAGGGTCAGTGGCGGAACTTCAAGAGCAGGTCCCTCACCTTCCACGCCGAGCTTGTCAACTTCCTTTGTCTTGCGTCCTGGGATCTATCGTGTGGTGTTAGGCAGTGGGGCTTATCCAGTGGCCTTTGCTTCTGTGTCACTAGGTGCTCCGTGATGAGCATCTCCTCCCGTCCTGGTCTCGATTGCCTCCAGGGATCCTTTCCGCGTGTTCCCTTCTTGAATTCTCCCACAGGTTTCGGATGTGGGGGAGGGCTGCAGATAGGGCCACTCTCTCGCCCCTGTGGGGCTGGTCTACGCTCCGGGCACCAGGCTGAGTTGTGGTGTCCAGAGGGAAGGTCTCTTTTCCTCAGCTACTCCTAGCGAGGTGTTCACCGGCGTCCTCCCCTCCTCGCGTTATCCAGGGGCTGACTGCCAAACATCAGACAGTTCTGGGGAGGCTTCTGACCTTTCGCCTTCCCCTGCTTCTGCCCACTTGGAGGGCTTCCAGTACTCCAATAGGGCGCTTTCTCGGCAGGGGGGCTGCCCGGCTGTGCTAATGGATTCGCCTGAAGTTGCAGGGCTCTGGGCCACGGCAATGCCCTGAGTCGGCCTTCTTGTTTCCGGGGGGGGGGGGTCTCTGAGGTCTACATCCCTCTCCCCCCCTTCTGAGCAGGGTACGTCTTCTTCTCAGGCTTTTGTGGTGGTAAAGGCCTTCTAAGGCAGCCCCCAGTTCCGCGTAGGCCCGATCTCCCAGTGTTGCGCTCCGGGCCATTACCGCCACTGGGTTTGTGCCTCCGGCGCGCCGCTCACTTGTGCTGTTGTCGCAGGCGTGTAACGGGCTCAATGTTGGGCAGGTACTTGCCTTCTGCAAGGACGGGGGAGTGTTGGGCGGCTCATAGTTCCGTTCCCTGGCCCTCCATCTGCCCTCAGTTCACCTAGGGGGCCGCTATCTTGAGTCGAGTGCCGTTGCAAGGATTTGCACCTCCGGTGCGCTGTTCACCCGTGCTGCCGTTGCGGGTGCATCCTTGGCTCAACGTTGGGCAGGTGCCTGCTTCTCTGCTAGGTCGGCGTTTTGAATGGCTCTCAGTTCAGCTTAGCTCCCTGGCTCTCCTCTGTTCGCCTAGGGGGCCTCCATTTTGCCGCCCGTCAGCATCGGCTCCTCGTTGTCTCACTCACCGCCTCCTGGCGCTGCATCTCCTTTTGCGGCTGTTTCACGGGGTGCCAACTACCCGTGACTCCTGTCTCGGTACCTCGCCAGGACCCACCAACCAGACTAAATCACTTTTTCAAAGGCTGGCGGTCGGAGCTCTACTCGAACCCGTCCGCCATCATGGCTGGCTTCGCCACGCCCCCTGCTGTCTCTACCACTTATGAGTCTGCAGTTTAGATGGTTCTCTTGGGCTTCGACTGTGGACATGTCTGCTTTCTGGGCTGAGGATAAGCAGTTGCAGGTCTCCTAGGTGGCCCTCCCTTCACACATTTGCCTGACTCTACAGTTTGAATGTGCTTTCTGCATGTTCTTATGGAGTTCTGTTTTATGTCACTGTGGATTTGTCACTTTTTTTATCACAAATAAATCACCCCCATGTCTACATTTTTCTGGTCTGGGTTCTTTTGGCCTGGCAGCCAGCAGACTCGTACTTTGTGAATTTCCTCTCAGTAAAGACTGCGATGAGGAAAACAGAGCGAAGTGGTAATGCCCTGATTAGTCAACAGTAATCTTCAATATTCTGAGTCCATGTTTTCTTGGGCACAGTCCAGTGACTGTGCATCTGTCTCCCTGTTCTGCTGCAACCTTGGACTTTTAATGTTATCTGATGGTAGGAGCCCTGGTCAAGGACAATAGAAAAGGTACTATGTCCAGGAGTTTAGAAGTAAGAAGTCCGAAACAAAATCATAGTGCAAGTTGGGGAACAGAATTGCCTGTCTCATTAGTAAGGACTCATCTTCACGTGGTAAGGCCAGTGACGAGGAAGTCCAGGGCCACTATTACAGATAGGGTGTAGTGCCCTGGTCTGCGCTGCAACAAGCACACCTTTAGCTGGCTGCACCGGGTGCAGCGTGGACATTGCCCCCCTATAACACTGAACGCACTGCTGCCAGTGCATCTGCGAAGTGGTGCCTGTCCTGGGGACAGTCGATTATTGAAAGGTGCACTGGCTGTTTGAAGCAATCAGTCCACCTTTCACTGTGAAGGCGGCAATTCGTCCTGCATTTGAAAGAGTTGCAGAGATCCCCCTGTGGGTGGGTCCAGTGAGTAAGTGGACCAGCCTGTACAGTGATGCCTGATAGGGCCCTTGGACCACCTTACTCTCTTCCAAGTGGCACACAATCAGTATGATGGCGTCTTTGCCCTTGCGCTTGCATATATAATACGTTGTGGCCTCAGAGAAAAAATGTGCTCTTATTTGCATTGAGCCATGCCTACATGTAAATGAGGGAACAGTGCTTTGAAGCTTTGATGCTAGATATGCACCAGCACTATCTTTATTACAGAATGGACTTTGCAAGTATCTGCAGCCCCTTTTGTTATACCAAGGTGCCCTGACGGTGGCGTATAGAAAGCGGGCACACACAAACATTGCACCCGCGGGTCACTTTAGACTCTGGACTCGGGGTACCTAAGATTACCAGTGAGTAATCAAGACATTTATAAGTAACCTTTGGCTAGTTTATGAAATTTCTGTTTTAAAAGTGGAAATAGTCTATATTTGAACCAAAACATAAATATAACTGTAAGCCGTTGGCTGCAAATGTATTTGCTGTACTTTCAAGGCTCTAATTGCATCAATTACCTGTTTCAAATTCTTCACTTGCCCGTTTTGGTGCATGTAACCAAAAAAACATAATTGTTTTCCTTTCCAGAGCAAGTTCGGAAAATTACAGTTCCTGTAATATGTCAGTGTGTGTGTGAGAGAGTTTTTTCTTTGTACAAGGGAACGGCCTGAATTTAAAACACAGAATGGAGAATCGATGGAAAAACACTGTTTTTATTGCTTTTCCAAAAAGTCTACCGCTCACAAAAAATAATTACAACATAAAGTGAAACTTAGTGTTTGGATTTGCATTTAGTAGCACCTGCCAGGACCATGTAATCCTGTCCTTAGAATCGAGTCTGAGAATAGGCCAGCTTGCTGCGTCTTAAAATAAAATCCTAGAGAGGAATTGGAAACAAAATACGTATTCGGAACAGTGAACACATTCAGTTTATTTAGTAGTAGCATCTATTCAGTGTGCCTCCTCTGCTTTTTAGGTCTCGCCTGAGCCAGCGCATGCGCTGCTCTGGCGAGAGTTTTAGTAAGCGGGTTTTGGAAGTGCAAACAGCAGTTTGCTGGCGACCAGCTTGCGTTCACGTGAGCGTGCACGCGCGATCAGGCGCCATATGGCTTCTCTCGCCATCTGGCTTCCCTCGCGATTACTTTCACTTTCGCGGCCGTGTCAGTTTCACGGCCGCGCGGCCATTGCTTGTTCTTTTAGCGCGCGCGCACAACTCCCGCTTGTTTTACGTCTGTTTGATTGCAGAAAGGAACCGGTGCAAATGGTATTTATTTTCCCATGTCGAAATACATTATATAGAGTTGCGAGCATGAAAGACGTGTTTATTGAGTGTAGACAAGACAGAATGTACTGGAATAAATTAACAACACGTGAAGCAGAGTAACAGACGGGAGACGCCCTGTTTATAAAGGAGCAGCGTTCTTCTCCTGGTGCGAAGCGTGGCTCTTGTTTGCCGTATCACTGGCTCGCGCTTTATTTGCAGACAAGCCCAAAGGCTGTTATTATTTTCCTAAATATATGACAAAAGAGTTTTGTTTGTTTTTAAACGGCATATTCTTCAATAAGCAATATTTGATTCTAGCGCCTTGCAGGCCGCTGCAGGCATTCACGCGCTGCGCAGTAACAAGTGTTTCACACATCCTGCAAAGACACTCTCTTGCGCTGCGCCAGACCCACATCGTGCCCTCACAGCTAGTAACAGGAAGTTGCGCTTAGAGAGCGAGAGGGACTGAGCGCACCTATTCACTCGGCCCTTACTAGATCTCTCGGGCGGCAAAGCAATGCGGTCAGTCCCAATCTATGCGTCTCTGACCAACAGTAAATATCTTCTCTGAATACGAATAGGTCCCAGAGCTCTGATACAGGAGTCCTGGAATTTTACTGACAAAATAGTGGCTGGCTGGCTAGCTGAATGGATGGATGCTATGCAGGTGAATGAACGGACTTGCACAGTGCACCTCTATTCAAGGTGTTTCTAGCTTGGAGCTGCGGGGGCATGGTAAGTTATACAAGAGTCATCCATATTCCCTGGCTCAGGCCAACAACGATGGTATCTTCAAACCTTGTTCGGGAGCTTCAGTTTAACAAATCTGCATAAAATGGCAAAAATATGTACATGCCCACTTCGAATATTTGCAGTACTATATACGTGGTGCCTCTGCAGTACACCACCCAGTGCGCACACAAACTTACATTTTACACCCACGGATCCAGGAGGCCCGTCCTCTGGCCTGCCAGCTGAGGGAAACTGCGTGTACAGACCCCCGTGGGACCCCTACGCCGCACTCCCAATGCGCACATAAAGACACATTTTACACTCAGGGCACTGGAGTTCCGTCCTCTGACCTGCCCCTCAGGTACACCCAATTCACGCCCAGTGACGCAGGAGCCCCATCCTCCGACCTGCCAGCTGAGGGAATCTGCATGCAAAGAGCACCACGAGACACTACACACCTGCCTCGCGTGTTATGCCCAGCCACATCGCGCTCACAGGTACAGGTGCTTAATTTGTAACCTAAAACGTACCAGGGCCCTTGTCTAGAGGCGACTGTAACTTCCTCCACCCATTGCGCCGCCAGTGCTGACAATGACAGTACAAAACAACAGCTACTAACCACTACACTCCCACAAGTGTGACAATTGCGTCTTTTCCACGCCCCTAATATAAGAATGCCTTAGGCGGCAGGTATGGGTCGTTTTCAATGTACACTGAATTAAGAAAGTACTGTTGCTGTGCTCATCTCTAAAATAGACAGACAGTGCCACCATGTGCCAGACTGTCTTAGGCTCCGGTGTGGACTATGAAGTCCCGGTGCCAAGCACCGTAAACCACGTGCTCAAATTAAGCACTGCAGGAGGCCTAACTCGGGATCCCGCCCACCGGGATCCGGCTTTACTGGAGATAGGTGCGTGCACAGCACAGATGTCCTCAGTACCGACACCGCCGCACGCACAGTGCGTACAACGTAAACACACGTTCCACGCTCAAGTGTACAAGAAGAGACCCATCGTCGGGATGTCGGCTGAAGAATGCTGTGAGCGCACAAAGAGGCAGAATGGGGATCTCACTCAATCCCTTAGGGAGCGAGGGGCGTTGGTGACTCTGCTAATCTTCAAGGGTCTGGAGAAAGAGAGTCATTTGGGGGGAAGCCGAGCAGACGGAGAGGAAGAAGTCTCGCACGAGGCTTTAGGCCCGGGCCTCCCAGGACACTCGAAACCAGTTCTCTAAGCCAGACGCTCTGCTCCGGGGTGAGTGATGCTCTAATGCTATCGGGCCTCAGATAAGGGAAGGATGTTTTGGTTGGTGGGATACTCCAAGGGGGGCTGATATTTCTTCAAGGGAGGGCACCTGATCCCCACGCTGTCTAATGGCACCTCTGCTGCATACATGTCACGTATCATTCCGCATGTGTGCCCTTGTTTGCTGGTTTTCATGTGCCCGCGATCTGTTGAGTTCTCTGCCGGGAAAACAGCTCGGCAAGCTTTGCTCCTGCTGCAGATATGGTAAAGAGGGCAAGCCATCCAATTAACAGGGATAGCCGAGCCAGGGCCAAGGTTTGGCACCGGCTTTAAGAACCAGGGTCGGACTGGGAACCCAAAGCTGCCTGGCAAATTTTGTCAGACCAGCCCAGATATAGTGCATAGCGTGGCTAGCAAAGCGAGTGAGCCTGACCACTACAAGGGGGTTGGAGGGGGCTCTTTCCCCAAGAACATTTGGCAAAAATGGCAAAATTATGCATTCTACAACACATTTTTCATTATATATTCAATTGTATTCGTTTTTAAAGCACAGAGAAATGATGACCTTACAGTGCACAAGGATACGGCAATCTTTATTGGGCCTCTTCAATGGTTACCTCACTATCACCCTCCAATAGTATCTCTCCATATCCCCTCTCTCACATATATTTCATTTGTTTTATAGCGCCTCTCATACTAGTGTAAGGTTTCGGAGCATTTTACTTCACACGCACATAGTGAGACAGTGAATCATATGTATGTAAACCAGTGTATAGAAAATGTTACGCAAGACAAAGGGGACTATAAGGTGTAGGGTTTACATGTCATACATACTGATAGGCATTTTTTAAGAGTGCTTGGTCGTGGGAAGCACAAACTCAGGATTCAGAACGTAACACAGTGGTTAGGGTTCACTTTACTGATAATAATTTATTTCTACCCAAAGCCTTTAAAGCAAAAATAGGATAATGAAAGACCGGGAAAAACAGCTTTCTAACCTAGATTACGATTGTAACTTATGAACTGCACAGTAACAAAAGGATCTCTGTGACAAAAGCATAAACCCACTGAGCTATGCACATAAAATACTGTTCTGTGATCTGATCAGTACACATTCTTTGCAGTAGGAACATTAACCCTCTGCACTACCTTAGATGAGTCAAAACTGCCACTAGACAAACTCCGATCTCTCTCCAGCAGGTACATTAGTCACCAGAGTTATCTTGGCACTTTTCTTGTTGCCTGAAAACTGTTTGATATACAATTAACTCGGCAGTGCTTTTAAAACTGCTGCACTGCTACAAATCTGCCCCCAGTAACAAAACCGGCCTCCCACCCTTTCAGCCTCCTGGGGAAATGCTCGACGCCAGGTACGGCCTTCTGGCCTTGTTAGGATCCCGTGTATGAGGCTATTCTTGAAAATATTTGGTAACAAACAACATGTTAGAATATGACAAGGTGTCTTCCAAATTCAACAGTGTATTCCCCTGAAGCGCATATGAGTTTCACCTTAGAACATTAGATTATATCTCTGCATTGAGAAGTATTTATTAACAGAGAGAGTTTTTAAACAGGAACTTGGAAACTTTCATGCTCCTCCTTGCCCCTCTCCACCCTGACTATAATGCTCTTTGTGAATTTTGACGCAAGCTAGTTGTCATGTGTACAGTATATGTAACATAAATGCTTATTATGGACTGAGAAATAATATAGCCCACTAAACCAAACATAATAGGTTTTTGTACAGCGCACGTTCTGAACTCACTCATTTGAATGTGCTCTCATATGGGACAATGAATAAAAAGAAGGTTCAGTGAAATAAAAAATGTGCCCAGAATCAAACAATTTGATCAATAAAGGAAGCCAGGATTGATCAAAGATTTACCATTTTCATGCTTTGCAATTCAGTCACTAGATGGGTATCTCTTTCTCACATCAAAGGTGTTTAATTGTTGGCATATGAGATTAGATATGACAAGCTGAATTCACTTTTTTGGGCAGTTTTGCGTATGGGGAACCTTGCCCAAGTGCATAAGAGGGATTGACAACAGGCACGGACTAGTTATTCCTTTTTTCTTTTTTTGGCATAGGGAGATTTGACTCGGTTCACAGAATGGTGACCCAAGGGCGGGATTTGAACCTGGCTCCCCATGTTGCATGGTCAGAAGCTCTATCTACTAGGTCACTTTGCCTTACGTAAGAGCCCAGCTTGTTTTGGGATTGAGGTTCCTAGAGGTCTTCCAGCTGAGCCAGAGCCAGTCATCTGAATTGAGTCTGGCTTGAGCTTTCAGTACCTCAGCAGGATCGACTCGGCCATCCCTCATTGTGCAGTCAATGAATCAAGCTCTCTTCTAATTTGTAGGATTGTTCATCTGTCGCTGTACTCCTTGATGTATTCTGGATGTAATATGTAGCCTGTGCTATAGTAGATATTATTATTGTAACAAGTGGTAACTTTGAACTAGGGGCCTGAATATAGCCTGTAAAATAAAGTAATGAAGGTGTATTCTCTACCACGTAATGACACAAAAGTTGGCATGAAACTAGAACTTTACATAGAGGGGTGCCTTTGCTTAGTTTGGTGTAAATCAGTGCAATTGGTTTTGATTAATCTGAATTACAAAAAAGATATGGGCAGACTTGAAGGGTTAACCTGCAAATACCTATTGTATATCTTGACTGTTGATCATAGCACCTTTGAAGAGCAGATCATCAAATTCTCAGAGGCTAATGCATTTGAAAGCTGAATGATTCTAATAGGGAGCATTTTTTACTCAAGAATGATTTAAATTTAAATTACATGGGGCAAATTTGCTAAATTTTGCATTAAACTCTCTCTTGTAATTTTTTTCCACGGGAGACTGCTTTATGGAGAAATAGTCTAGAAGAGAGACATTTTCTGTTTGAAACAGAGTCCTGCCCATTTCTAGCCAGACTTTAATTTGCGAGGTGTGTGTTTGAGTACAAAAAGGTAATGTAAATTACCAGCAGACACAATTTGCTCTTAACGTGTAATATCTAATAGCTTTGTGACTTTTTTCATTGAATTTCATAACATTTCATGAAAAAATATGCAATTTTCCACATCCGTCATTTTTTCCCCTTTTTCCAATGTGATGTCAGCAGATTCTTGGAGGGTTTGAGGATCCAAGGATTGGCATAGCCAATAGGTCTCGCCTTTGGGACCTTATAAGTGTTTAGTTATCCAGCACAATATCCTTGGTGCAACAACATCAACTGTTGCATGGCTAAACACTTATAAGGTCCCAAAGGCGAGACCTATTGGCTATGCCAATGCTTGTTATTATAGCAGCACTGCCCGCCAACGAATACTCAGCGAGCAATGCCTGCAAAGCGCTTGACGTCGGACCAAAGACCATAGGCCTAGACCCACAATTCTTGGCTTGGCTGTGTCAGCCTTTCAGCATATTCAACCCATTTGCAATACCTTTACCCAGTGCGCCAGTTTTCCCTTACAACATGTAGCTCCTTTTATTTCACGTTAAAGCTGCTTTTAATTGTCAGACTACATTTTAACCTCTTATCTTCATGCTCTTTTCTCAGCTGGCAAATGAAGTCAAATAATGACTGTGCAAACTAATTTAGTCCCACTTGCCTTGCCCCTCATCAGGGAGACTGACAGCGTAGTCTTTGGTAAATTATCTGTTATTTCCTCATCGTCACTATGTTTATTCAGAATAAAAATAAATAAATCAGACAGTAGTCAGTAATTCCATATATCATATTTTTTTTAAATCATCATACCTATTTACAGCTAAATCGAACACTTTGCCCCTGGAAGAAATACAGTTTTCAATTACAAGAAACCCACTCTCCACCTAACCCCAGAGCCCACCACTTTACCTTCAGTATTTACGAGGCACATTAAACAATATGACTAACAACATTATATGCCAGATTTTGCATTAATGATTAAAGACCCTATTTTCACCTGAAGGCTGGCTAACCCCCTTGAACAGAACCTCAGCCCCAAATAATGAAACTCCTCAACAATTTCAAGATCTTTGTTATTTATTTTGAAAGGATCTCTTTAAGTTGTAATATTTCCCTACCTCCATCTACTTACAGTAGCTGCAGTAGTTTAGTATAACAACAACCCTTACATACTGTGAGCAGCTCACATAAATACTTTTCTATATGGGCTAAAGATATTAGACTGACACCCATTTGTCAATTGAGTAATGTGCCTTGCACTTCTTCAAGTAAATGGGCAAGTCATTTATTAAAATGTTAATTAACAGGGTTGCCAAAGGCACCCTTGTTTTACCCCCTTTGTTACTGTGAATAATAATTGTTGTTTCCCTATGGCTTTCAAATCTAACAGGTGCTTATTATTACTGCATAGCAACTGCCACTGGCTCTGCATCAACGCTTGACTCAGTAATAATTTCAATTATTATGAGCCACTCTAAGTTCCAAGGTGGCTAAAATCGCTCTTCTTTCTTTAGAGAGACTTATTTCATAACATAGCTAAATAGGCTTAAACCATGTTCTCTCCTTTCCAAAGAGGGTCAAAACCCAACCTGACATTAATTAATTAGATTATTGGAGCCGCGATACAGTTGGAATTTAGAGACCAGAAACGTCCCAAACAGTTTACCCACTCCATCAAGCAGGGAGATAGGCCTATAATTATTTGGAACAATTCAATCCCCTTTTTAGAAAATTGGAAAAATGTCCAATTGCCGAAACAAAAGAATTGACTCTGATTGAACAATGTTATTAAATAACATAGACAGGATCACACCGAAGATAGCTATGCCATAGGCATACAAACCTCTAGGAACCGAATCCAGGGTTTGTGACTTTCCCTTTTTTGCAATCCAATATCTAGTTCTTTTTCCTCAGGTGTAACTGGGGGAAAATGCTCTATAGGCTCAGGGGGTTAGTGGCACCGGAACCAGATGATTTGGCGGAACAGTAACACCATAAAGGTTTGAATAAATTGGATACCCAGTCATTACCCCTGTCATGACATTCAGGAGTTAATTCATACCTCCTAAGGCCTCTGGTTACCAGCAGCATAGATCATTTTCCATCTCTATTGCTTACAGCAGGTCTAGTTGTACTTTGCACTTAAAAATCAGTTTTTATCTTTAAGTAGATTCGCGTAATTGGACTGACCTTCTTCGGATTGCGGCTACCAGCAGTCGAATTACTTTTTGTAACCGTCAACAATTTTCCTTGAGCTTGACAGCGATCCTGATCAACCTACCGTTAAGTTAATTGTTTTTCCTGTTACAGATGGGGCAGGACGTATCCTCACCTACTGACGCTAAAATCCTCTGTCAAATATAGCAGTACTCCCAGAGTTTATGAGCAACATTTAAAGCTAAATCCAAGGCTTCCAAAAGAGGAATGGCTTTTTCAATAATTCTCGAATATTTGGAAACTATTTCATCCTCAACCCACTTAATCCTGCATCTTTCCTGACGTTACACTTAGTGAATGATAAACTATCATCTGGGCTACAGCTGTCAACAGCAGGATCAAAGAGTTATAATCACCCTGGTTACATACTGTCACTTCCAAATCCACAAGATTTGGCCAGGCTGCAATCTTCATGAAAACATAATCTTACCTACTTTTTGGGGTACCTCTTTGAAATGTAATAAAGGTGGGCCTGTCAGAGTCTGCCCTCCAATTAGCTGCACCCAAACAATTATCTTTCATTTAATTTAATACCCGGTGGACTGATTTAGATTTGTGTGCCCTGCTAGGGATATCAAGGGCATAGATACCAAAATGACTATTGACATCCAAAATCTTCGAAGAGTTGGGGGAGAGTTCAATTGCATCCTCTAAAGCAGATTTAACATTTCCCAGCATTAATAATACATGGTACACACATCTCTAAGGAGATGTGAAAGCAAGCACTTTGGGTGACTAGGAATCCACATTTAGGGTGCCTCATCCATTATACACATGTATTACTATAAACTTTTGCCCCACCTCATCTGTCATATTAACAATCAAATAATCCTTCCTATCTAGGGGTACTTGATAGCACAACAGGAATATGTAATTCTATGTCTGGAACAGAGAGGAGGAATATGCTATATTTCTCTCTTATTCCACAACTCCAGCACATTAACAAGCTCGGTTGATTTAATTCAAATGTTGAAGAAACTTGTTAAACCATAAAACCTCAACAGTCGATTCAGACTACAACTTCCAGAGGCCCCTTCCAACCTCCCTTCGGTCCACCAATCACAGGGCAAACAGTTCCATAACAACATGAGTCCCTCTTCAATCTCCTTCTTTTCTTCATGCAACTAAAACCTAGCATTACTTTCGCTTTGCATCCGAACCTAACAATGGAAAGAAAACAAATGAACCATGTATTCTGAGAATTACAGCTCGCCCACAAAATGGGAATATACATTACACCCCTGACAATACCCCAAATTATAGCAGAAACCAACCATTGCAATCACAAGTGCAGAACAGTATTATCAAGGAATCGAAAAATGTAATACTTATTCTTTACGAAGGAGAGCAGGGAGAGAATCATAGACTACAGTCGCCGGGTGGGAATAATCTTTGCCTCTGTGTCCCTAATAAAACTGAAACTTTCCTTCATCTTAACTAGAAACCTTTTCATTCTACATTGGAAATGGATGCGAGGATTATGCTAATTCGAAACTTGCTCACCACCAAAGAGGCTATATTTCCCACTGGTTTAAAGTAAAACCTTTTGAAGGTACAGTTATAAGACTATGCCACTCCATTGAGTATATCCTCCAGTCTGCCCCTGCCTTGGAATCCATAGCCTCACTAGCAGAATGTGCTCCGAATTTGGAAATCAATACCTGCTTCTGACATGGTCCACCATACTCACCTAGAATTGAAGAGACAAAACCATCCCAAGCAGCTTCGTTATAGAAATTAGAAGCTGGTGAACTCCACAGAGATGAACGTCCACTGTCATACAGATACTGTATGCCTTCTGGATAATTTGCACAGCTTGGCTCAAAAGCCCTGGAACAAATATCACAAATCTTTGGCCAGTTCGAATCCTTGGAACCTTCCAGGCAGTTGATGTAACAAACCACAGAGACATTGTCCATTCTCAGCAAAATGTGTTAGTTTCATTGTACTGTTATTTGCTGCCTTTTAATTGGCTAGTGCATGCTGGCTTCACGTCCTTTTCTTTCAACTAGAGCATGGATCAAGTACTGATTGCTTCAGCTTGATTGCTGTCCTTCTGCTGATTGCGCTGTGATTGAGGCACTACTTTTATTTTTTAGTTTACCCTGTCATCCTTTTTGACCCTCTTGCCATTTGTAACTATGTTTTACTATGCTCCACACACTTCAAAGAAGCCATTTTCTCCTTTGAAATGGATGATTATCATGACAACAGATGGTATCTGCTTTTATTGTGACAATAAATGTTATCTGCTTCCAAATGTATTTTCCCTAAGACAGGGTCATGGGTGTAATAACTTCCTTTTTTATGATAGTATTTTTTCCAAATGCCAATTTTTTACCAAAGGGTTGATGGATGAGAAGTAGGGGTGAAAAATGAGAAGTAGGGATGAGATGGAGGGATTATGGATGTGAAGTAGGGATGATGGATGAGAAGTAGGGATGATGGCAGAGAAATAGGCATGATAATTAAGGATGAGGAGTGAGGAATGAGGATGTCCTAAATCTGGATGCTGTACATTTTATTTAATTAAGTTCCTTTCGGTTTACACGGGCCTCTGCAGAACTCTCTGGTAGTTTGGGGAAGGCAAGGGGCATTTCATAGAGAAAAGGAAATGCAGTACAGCCTTGGATTCACTGGAACCAAACACTAGTTATATTTCCTCTCCTCAACCAGCATGTGCATTGAGGGGGCTGTTTTTTTAGTGGCTAGACCAATAGAATGCAGTCCTCCCTCTTAACTCTGATTGGCTGTTGTCAACCAGTCAGTGTAGAGGGGTCTATCACAACATTGAAAGTGTGATGGTATGACTGAGGGATGAGGAATGAGAAGTAGGAATGATAGATGAGGAGTAGGGCTGAGGAGTAGGGATGATGGATGAGAAGTAGGGATAATGAATGATGGATGAGAAGTAGGGTTGAGAAGTATGGATAATGGATCAGAAATAGGGGTGATGAATGATGGATGAGAAGTAGGGATATTGTTTGATGGGTGAGAAGTAGGGATGATAGTTGAGAAGTAGTGGTGATGGATGAGATGCAGAGACAAAGGAAGCTTTGATAGTCTCCTTTCCCATGCCTGGCCGAGGCATACATGGTGTAACATCATTAGCCCTCTCCCCCTTGCTGCTGAGTTCACTTACAACTTTGAGGGCCTCCTTTAGAGGTTGGTGCAAAGTATGGAAACTGACACAAACAATTCTTGCAATCGTTTCCACCTTTAGCAAGCACTTTTGCTTGTGTGTTTTTGCACTGCTTTGCATTATATTTTATTGAACTTGGAGCCAGATGTACAAAGCATTTTTCCAGTCGCAAATAGCCCGATTCGTAGAATAGGGCCGTTTGTGACTGGAAAAATGCTTTTTCAAAGGTACACAATGCAATTCGGTAACTTGTTCCCGAATCACAGTTTGCTTTTGCGATTCAGTATGTGGAAGGCGCATGTTTTGGGCGTCCCTTCCAAATACCGAATCGGTATGGTTTGTATTACTGTTTTGCGACCAAAATTCGGTTGCCAAAGAGTAATACTTTACCACCATTTTAAAAGTAGTGGTAACCCATTTGCAAATGGGAATGAGTGCCCTTGGGACCCCTCACCCTTTGAGAATGTTGAAAAATATTTTTTTAAGAGCAAGTAGTGGTCCCCAGGACCACCACCTACTTCAAAAAAAATTATTTCAAAGTTTCAATTTTTTCTTTTTAAAAGCAGCCCGTTTTCCTTAAGGAAAAAGGGCTGCTTTTTAAAAAAAAAGATTGCTTTATTAAAAAGCAATCACAGATACGGTGGTCTGCTGTCCTCAGTAGACCACGATCCCTGTGATGGCTGCAATTCCTAATGGGTTGCAAATTGCGACAGACCTCATTAATATTCATGTGGGAGGTCGATTCCAGACCTACTAGGAATCACTATTTGGGAATAGAAGTACTTCATACATCGCAATTAGGAAATCGGCATTCCTAATGTTTGTACATCTGGCCCTAGGTGCATTAACAAGGCCATGATATCAAGTGCAAAATTAGTTTGATCCTCTTATTTCACAGAAACGCTAATTTAAATCGTACAGCTCAGAGCGATCAATAATAAAGCCTAGAGTGCCTTCGGTAAACCTTTCAGTCATTCTGATGCATTCCAATGTCCTTGATTTTTTTATTTTAAATATTACTTTCAGAAAAACGCAGTTTATTCCTACTCTTATAAAGCAAGTTTGAGTGGAGACATTCATTAAGTCAGCCTGTGTGTCTAGGGGCAACTTGATAGTTTTTCATTCTTTGTATGATGAGAACCAGACTTACAAAAAGGAAGTTTTACCTGTGGCCCACAGGATGAAAGATGAAGTCTGCCCTTCTTTAATTATGTCATTTCCGAGATTTCCACACATACTGCAAAGTTTGTTCACATGCTGTAAGTTTTTGCGCTTAGTTTTGTTTGCTGTGAAGAGTGGTTTGTTTAAAACTTGAAAAGAATACCATGTCATTCATGTTTTAGGCTGCATAGCTTATTTTTTATTTGAGATGTTATAGTTCTTGTGACTTACCTCACACCATCTTCATTTCCTCCAGTTAAACTGCAGCTTCAAGCAGAAGAGCGCGGTGTGGTGTCCATCAAGGGAGTCTGTGCAAACCGCTATCTCGCTATGAAGGATGACGGCAGGCTGATGGCGCTGGTGAGTGTCTGTGGACTGCTCTGCTTGTCTGCTCCCCAGGTCTTCTGTCCTCACTGATTTCCCCTGTACTCATGGAACAAATAGCCTTTGAAGAAAGGTATATTTCACACCAGTGGCGGCCGGTAATTTTAGCAGGGAGGGGGGCACACAAATACACATTCACTTACCCGGAGGTCTTCAGTCTCTGGGGCGCGACCCCCATGGGGGCCGTGGAGGCATGGAAAGGGGGTTGCGCGCCTAATTTGCTAAAAGAAAACGGCCCAGACGGTTAGTTAAAATGCTTTCCTGTGTTGGGAAATCGAGGCCAGGTAGACCGCTAAACATGCCTTTCTGCCAGTGTGCTGCTGGCCTGAAAGAAATGCAAATGTGCACCATGAGTTAATCTGCAAATGTAAAGAATTTGCAGATTAACTCGTTGTGCACATTTGCATTTCTTTCAGGCCAGCAGCACACTGGCAGAAAGGTGTGTTTAGCTGTCTGCCTGGCTTTGATTTCTCAGGAGAGTGTTGTTGCAGTTAATTGA
Organism: Calotriton arnoldi; assembly: GCA_963921515.1. Classification (NCBI taxonomy): domain Eukaryota; kingdom Metazoa; phylum Chordata; class Amphibia; order Caudata; family Salamandridae; genus Calotriton; species Calotriton arnoldi. The sequence goes on from CAWUFW010000189.1 coordinate 1,011,324, forward strand.
TCAAATCCCTTGAAGCTTTTTGAGTGGTAGAGCTGTGAAGTTATTGCTTGTAATTGTCTTTGTATTTACATAGTGCTTACTATCCCTGAGAATGTGTTGAAGGGACAGCTATGTAAAAAATTGCATTACATAGGGTCTGGATATTACTAAAATCCATGGGCGTTATTTACAATGAAATGGTGTAGGGCAGCTCCGCAAGTATTTTTGCTGCGCTGCCCTCTGCCAATTCAAAAGGGCAGGAATGGACTGTATTTATAAGGTATGGTGCCCTCCTGTCCTTTATGCCGGCGCACAATTTGGTGCCTAGCGCCAACGTAGTCACCTTTGCACCATGGTACAAGGGCGTCTGCATTGTTGGCAGGATTATTTTTGTGCAAGAAGGCACGCCTTCCTGCGCAAAAACAACCCATGGAGGCTTTTTCCTCTTTCTATGTGTGCTACACATAGAAAGAGGAAACAATTGAGGCGAAATAAAGATATTTCTCCTCGTTACGCATACCCTGGGGCAGCTTACAGTTTTGACGCATCCTTAGGTTTACAGATCCTTGTAAATCTAGGAATGTGTCAAAACCTAAGGGAAAACCCACCACAATGCCCATGGAACGCCCCCTGATGCAGTGTAATGCAACGCATCAACTTGTGCTGCGTTGCCTTACACCATATCTTGGAGGCCATGAAAAGCCACGCAAAGTGACTTTGCGTGGTCTCATAGATATGGGTCTGCCTTCTGCGCAACCAGAGCATCATAAAAAATGATGCACCGGCAGGGCAGGGGGCTTATAAATAAGCCCCTATATTTTGGAAGCAGCCCATATATTTTGGAAGCACCATTTTATAGTAAAACAATTTGCACATTTTGTAGGGGTCTATCTTGTACTGTGTGTAATGCAAGTATATAAAGACTTACATATTCACAGTGCTTTCTGTCACGGGCTGTGGCCTCATAGCACTAAAAATACACAGGTCACTATTCTCCACTGCACCAACCACGATTTAATTCTGTGGCTCTCTGGTTTCACACAGACTTCTGCAGTGCATTAACTAATAGAGGTTTCATAATTTATTATAGTGCATTTCCCACTGAGTAACAACTTTTTAAAATGTATTTATTATTCATTGAAGCTGCCCGTTATTTTATATGTAGCTACCTGACAGTGAAAGACCTAAAAAACATGCGTATATTTTAATTATGATGAATGATGTTCAGCTACCTCCAGTTACATGCAGCTGTAAATGCCAAACTGTCAGCATCCTATGAAATATAGTATGGTTTTCCTCTAATGCCATGCAATAAAGTTTCAGCCCATGCTTTACAGCTGTTATACCAAGGGCCACTGGAATTGTGTGATTGTGCGGCCCAGCGATTTTAGCATGATTATAGATTTGCCGTATTTGCCACATAATCCATCATCTGCTGGTTTTAACAAAAAAAAATTATCTACTCAAAAGATTCAAATGTTACTAAAAAGGACCAACAGGTGTTGCTGCTCTGTAGAAGGCCTTTTGTGAAGCTGTACTGGTCACCTTTTTGTTGCTTATTGCAATATTTGGGTGTTAAACTGGTACTAATGAGGTGTAACCACAGATTGACCGTTTCTCTGGAGAACATTTATGGTTGTCAATGATAGGAAATACCAGGCTCTAGAAATTTTTGTCGGGAGGGTGTCCTTACGCCTAAAACATTTTGATGGGGGGTCTCGGCATCAAAAAGTTTGAAGACCACTGTCTTACACCCATGCATTCACACACGCGAACACAGACACACACCCACTCACAACACTCATTCACAAATACACATGCATGCATTCATACATTCGAATTAACCACATCGCCCAGTCGGACCTACAAACCCCTGCCCCCCTCCCCTTATGTTTTTGAAGACGCGCTTTTAAATGAACAGCTTGTGAGTTTATAGTTTATAGTGAACTAGTCAGATTTTAAAAGGAGACAATGAACCACCCACACCTGGGACTGCAGAACGTGTCAGAAAACATGGAAACAATTCCGAGATAATTTCTGTGGTCTCCAGTTATTCGGCCGTATGTTAATGTTGTTATGACTGAAGAAGTTCTTTAAAAGGACACACCCTTATATCATTTGGAGACCTCGTTGGGGCTGCATGGAACCTTATTTATACAAATTCTGCTGTTGGCTGTGTGATGCTACGATTAACCTGACACACTTTTCACACAGTATTTTAGAATGAGTAGTGAGTGATGGTACCTTGTACAGCTCTTGAACTGATATTGGCTATGAATGGGCGACTTTGAAAGAAATATCTGATTTTGAGCTGTAAACGAGCTAAGTAGCTTTTTAAGGGCAATGAAATAAATGCTTTTGGACAATTTAGAGTTTATTTTGGATAAATAACTAACGGATTTGACTTTATGCACTGTTTGTGTTGGTGGCCCGATACCTATATGAATAATGTTATTATACAAACCAATAAAATAATATGATACAATTGTAATAAACAGTTTTATTGTTGATGGACTTGTAACATGGGACTACCTATGTGGCAATGGTGATATGAGAGATGTACTTAACCCTGCATTATATAAAAAAGCTAAACATCGTGCAACTACATGGTGCAAATATTTCTTGCACCCCTGTTTTCAAAGAATTATCTAACTAACATTTTAGGTGTTGCTGTGTTGTGTACAGGCATTTGGTTTGGCTGTTTAATGATCTGTTTCATTGTAGGTCAAATTTCACCACTCTGAAGTAATTACATCTTGACCTAGAGGCCCTAATATTATCCTCTGATTTATAAAATCCTATTTAGGGAAGTGAGGTTAATTAAAGAAACTATAGCAATATCTAGAAATGCCCCCTTGCTGATTATGCTGGTCCAACCCTTTGTACATTAATTGAATGTGAAGTGTAGCACTGTGATTTTTTCCTGTCCTTATGGATGTTAATGGTGCGATCCTAGTGTTTTTGCATCTTTCCTCTTGGTCATTGCCAGCATTGTCACCTTTGTTGTGATGTTGCTTCATGCTAGGTAAAGGCCATGACTTGGCCTTCAACAGCCTATGGATGGCTCATTCTCAAACTTTGAGGCTGTTGTCCAACCAGACACCTGAGAGCCAAGGCACAAGGAGTGGGGCATTGTACCTAGTAGCCCCAAGTCCTCCCTTTCCAACTCCTCCATCCATTTCAGCCATATTCCAACAGGCAAATGTATTAGTAAAGCAGAGGCACCACAAACGCTCTGACTGCAGACACTGTGGTGAGCAGTAAGAGGACATGTTGCTGATTTCAAGTACTCTTTCTCTTTGGCCTGCACCAGTGTCACTGTAGCTGTCTGCCATTATTTCTAACTGCTAATTACTGATGTAACTCACTGCCCCGTCACCCCCATTACTTCATGTCCTTCATTTGTACTTTCCTTGCTCTGTCCTTCCTGTCCAGACAATCATAAATCTAAGGCTGGCCACCAACAATGCATTATCGTCCCTTCCACTGAGATGCATGGATTTTGAGGAGGGCCATCAGAGTAACAATTTGGCGTCCTCATTACCAATTTCTTGTCAGTTCTCTTCTCTTTCCTAATCCCTCAATTCCATCTCTCCGGTCCCCTCTCGGAGCTTTAGGAATCACATGAGCGTACTTTGAAAATAATGGTTGTGCTCATGTTTGTGGCCAATCCCGTTTTTTTCAAAAGATACCTTTTGTCTTCAATGTTGATTCTGATTAGATTTAAGTGAGTTGTGTGCGTGTTACCACTACTTGTCTCCAAGAGAAAATTCTGAAGCTGACAAGCTCATTAATATACGAGAGACCAACAATTACCATATTACATTTGACTGAACATGCGGGTACTGGCTAGTTGTCTTTCAGGAAGAGGTAAGCAATAGTCACCCCAGAGGGCTACTTTTAGTTTCAAGTGATAGCCTTTAGAATAAAGGATTCATCTGCCACCTTTCAGAGGTTACCAAACCAGGGCATGGATGGAATGGAACAATTGCGGTGTGGCATACTTTGTTGACATTCATAGATCAAAAATCAGTAGTTCTGTATCTTCCTCAGCAGCCTCTTTTAAATATCATTAAGCCTTCCGACGGCCATTTACCCCTTGTTTGCAAGCACTGTAACAGTGCAGAGTAAATGCTGTGATGAAAATGTCTGCTAGGCAGAAGCAGAGTGCTGCTTTCTTTACTGTTTGGTCAGAGTGGCAGTCAGAGCGGAGTCCATTGTTGGAGGCAGGCAGAGAACAGCAAGGGTAGCCAGGTGGAAAGGAGCCCAGCATGTGAGTCCCCAAACGGTTTCCTTTATTAAAATCACCATTTGTTTAACTTTAGAGTGACCATGGGTGGGTTGGGGGGTCAGTGCAGGCTGCTGTTGGCTGCTGAGGTTTAAGGTTGAAAAGACTGCAGTACAGTGGCATGTGTCTACTGTAGTGCAGCTTTCTCATGTACAGATGACCTGGAAAAGCTGGCCACCCGAGCACTCATGATGGCCTGCACCCCACAAAGGGAACACGAGGACACTCCCCCACCGTACCCTAAATAACCATACAGTGTACCTCACCATGGAGCCAACCCATTTTATTTTATTTTTATTTTTGTAGAGTGCGATGAATACCCGACGGCATCTTGGCGCTGGCATCCACAAGGGCTGTTCTACTAAAGGCTCCTAATCTGAGGTGTCTATCAAGGGAAAGAAAGAAGACATGTTTTGAGGTCTCAAGCAGCTTGCTCAGAGCAAACAGTATTTAGGGCACAGACCTGCAGCCAGAACAGTCCTTGTAGCTTACTTCACAAATAGAGCTGCTTGTATTGAGGGAGAAAAAGAGGACAAGGGGGACCCTACTCACTAGGAACCAGGGTAAGTCATATGTATCCGAAAACAACGGTTCTAGCGGGAATACAATAAATCTATACTGGTAATTAAAAATGCACAATCGCGATCATTTAGGGTTAAGGATGTCAGAAAAGAGAGCCTCGCAGACTTGGTGTTCATAATAATTCTTTTTTATCCAAATTTTTATAATTCAAAAACAATACATACACCGACCGAGAAGAACCACAATAGTGATTATATGTCCCAAGCAAATGAAACCATCTAATACATTGTGAACAGACATGTGATATATACAGAACTTGGTTTCCACAATTATTGAAAAAGACAACGACCACAACATGAATTGATAATAATTATAGCCTCTGTGTACAATAGTCAGAGCTATTTAAAATGGTTCGCTAGCAATCGAGTTGACGACGTTTCGACCCTCTTGCAATGTGGGGTCTCCTCAGGACCAAGGGGTAAGGGACAATCTGATGGTAGTATTACAGCCGCGTGAGAGGCACATAAAGTGTGAGACACCCGTGAAATGAGAAAGAAGAAATTAATACTCACACGGGGACTCGGTCGAGCACCCCGTGTGAGAGACGAAGGGCTGTGAACTGGTATTAATCAATTGTGGCTCAGTCACAATAGTGGGCAGGATCAACACCACTCAATGTAGTGGTACCTGAGCAGGATCCTCCGCTGGATAAAGTCGCGGGACCGGTAGTGCCACGGCAGGAGAATAAGGCTTTTGAAATATGCCACATAGGATGAGAACTGCTCTGGTCGTCTGCCTGGTAACAATGACCTTCGTCTCTCACACGGGGTGCTCGACCGAGTCCCCGTGTGAGTATTAATTTCTTCTTTCTCATTTCACGGGTGTCTCACACTTTATGTCGTCAACTCGATTGCTAGCGAACCATTTTAAATAGCTCTGACTATTGTACACAGAGGCTATAATTATTATCAATTCATGTTGTGGTCGTTGTCTTTTTCAATAATTGTGGAAACCAAGTTCTGTATATATCACATGTCTGTTCACAATGTATTAGATGGTTTCATTTGCTTGGGACATATAATCACTATTGTGGTTCTTCTCGGTCGGTGTATGTATTGTTTTTGAATTATAAAAATTTGGATAAAAAAAGAATTATTATGAACACCAAGTCTGCGAGGCTCTCTTTTTCTGACATCCTTAACCCTAAATGATCGCGATTGTGCATTTTTAATTACCAGTATAGATTTATTGTATTCCCGCTAGAACCGTTGTTTTCGGATACATATGTATTGAGGGAGAAGCTTAGCCTCCATTGTGAGGTGCACTATTCTTTTACAATAGCGGCCACAGGTAGGGAAAAACAGCGGGGCTACGCGGGGGGGATAAAAAATAAAAACAAACAAAATTTACCTGAAGCCTGACTTCCACTGCCTCGCCGCCTCTTCAGCTCCGATGCTCACACAGGCTACCAGACTCCCCTGCGTCAGCCCAGATGCTACTCTCATGCTTGTATGACCCAGCATGAGAGAAGCGTAGGGATTGGGCAGAGCGGGCTGGTTCCACGCTCCAGCAGGGACTGAAAGCCTGTGCTCCTGAACCTGCCGATATCTGCAAGCAATAGCCTGGAGATATCCAAGCGTGCATGTCGGTTTGGCCGACCGTAGACAGCCGGACATACCGACATGCGCACTGGCAGTGCCCTGAGCCCACCACTTCTCCTGCTCCTGGTGGCCCTGCCTCAAGATTCGGCTGCAGTAGTAAAATAAAATGATAGTAAAGCAGTTTTATAACTGCTTTATTATCATTTTATTTTACATACGTCTGCTGGATTCAGCAGTGGGGCAACCCTCCTCCGCCATAACGGAGGAGCCGCCCCTGTTCTCTTATAACTTGGCAACAGCACTTCCAAACTATTCAGCCACATTGCACATTTTAAACATGGAGGCCTGTGCTACATCTCTCTCAATAGTCCAGTTCCTTCTGTCAAAAGATGTTTCTATAAGTAGTGAAATTATGCTGCCTTCTCCAGCTTGTCAATGTCATGGTCACTCCTTTATCATCACCTGTTAAGGGTGGTGAATCACTCAACTCTCGGAGGTCTTTGTTTTATTGTCCAGTGTCTGCTATCACTTTCCAAAATATTTACAAGTGCAGTCAACAAACAGTTTCCTGCTTTTAATTATTTTGCATGAATTAAAATGTGTTTTATTATTGTTAAGCCTGACCAGCAATGTATGATCACTTACATTTAAATGCTATATATGTCTCTAAGCGGCCCTACTTTTACCTTGTATTTTTAGTAAAATAAATGGCAGCAGGTTTCTAAAACAGTAATCCTTCACAGTCTACTTTGGCCAGTTCCCTGCTGTGAAATGCCAAAGTACTCAGTGCACAGCTCCGGTTAAAACAGTGGTTAGAAAAGTGGGCAGTGTTGATTCTGACCCATCTTCCAAAATATTAATCCAGTAAAATGAATGGTAGCGATAGTTAAAGATATTAAGGTATTTCATTGCCTGGGGCGTCTAATTGCAACTCGGATAAAGAAAGGGAAAACAGTGATCAATTCGGCATGAATTTAGTGTTATTTGGGTGATTTTGTTGGTTTTCGATGCACTATTAAAGCCCCTTCCAATTGGCACATTATGGGCGCACATTATTAGGACATGACAGACATTTAGACTCGTTGCCAAATGTGGTTAAGGTGGTCACTCGAAGTGAGAGGCCGACTTGGGAGGAAAGGGCTACAAAGAAGCAAAGTAGCAAAAGAACGAGAGGGAGGTGAGGCGAGACTGATGATAGAATAAAGAAAAATATATTTGGAAAGAGATGAAAGTGAGGGTACAAAAACGAAAGAAGAAGCAATAGGTGACGAAGAGCCTAGATTACGATAAAAAGAATAATCAGAGGAGAAAGACTGTCTGTGTTAGGCAAAATGGAGGCAGAAGTTAGAAAAAAATAGAAGAAACAACTGATCGAAAAGGAATGGAAAGGGACAAACGGGCAAGGAATTAAGAATTTGAATAGCAGTTGAACACAGATTGTTTAAAAACTTATGCGGTCAACTATCTGTAACCGATTCAGGCCAACACAGGTAACAGAGGAGATGCCAAGATCGGGGTGATCTGATACTCCAAAGACGGGACCTACTTATTCAGTCGTCTTCTGCTTGTTTTCTCTTGGCCTATTTTGGTGCTCATTGTGGGACATATTTACAAGCCCCTTGCGCCGCCGGTGCGTCCCTTTTTTTGACGTACTGGCAGCGCAGCATGGTGCTCCATATTTACAAGGCCACGTAAAGTCACCCTGTTTGGCTTCTTGTGGCCGTGTAAATACTGCCCCTATTCACTCAGCACTTTGCGTGAAAGGTGCGTGCCATGCGTGTTGCTGTGGGTGTTCCCACGCAACACCCCTGGTTTCTGCCGCATTCGCAGATTTATAATCTTTTGTAAACCTGGGAATGTGTCAGAATCCTACGCCTCCCCAGGGGAGGCGTAAGTAAGGGGGTGCAACCAGAAGAAATACTTTTATTTCTCCTCGTTTTTTCCTCTTTCTATGCGTGCTGCATTCTGCAGCACGCATAGAAAGAGAAAAAACCTCTCATGATTGTTTTGGTGCAGGAACATGTCCCTTCCTGCACAAAAGCAATCTCCCCTAGAACACAGACACCCTTGCACCATGATGCAAGGGTGCCTGCGTTGGCGCATGGCAGCCAATTGTGCACTAGCGCAGGGAAGAACTCAGGGATACGTCATATTGTTGTAAATATGACACATCCCAGTGCTTTGGAAGTGATGCAGCACAGAGCAGCCAAATGGCTTGCGGTGCCGCGCTGCGTTACTTTCTTGTAAATAAAGCCCTCAATTTTTTATCTGTCCATGTAAAAGTACAACACTTAACACAGTTATGAAACCTCATCCTGAAGACACGGATGCTCCTGGGCCAAATCAAGTTGCTCCTGGTCAGTGCAAAATTCCTAAGGTCAGGACATACTTTGAGTTTCAGATCCCCTAAGGCTTATTTTGAAGCCAGTCGTGTTCTTAGTAGCACGTGGAAAGCCCTCCTTGTACACCTCAAGAAAGTGTCTCAGACACTCTAAAAAAATATAGAATCTATCTAGGCTGGCGAGTGTCTGATAGGGCATGTGCCCGTTGCCTTACTAGGAGATCAAATGCCTATTGGGAAGATACAAGCCTTTCAGGCCAATTTCTAGTGCGTTGAATACTCGGAATCTCCATAAACCCAGACCATGGAACAAGACTGAGTTCACTGGGTAATATAGGAACTGCATTTACACAGAGACGTTTTAAGGCATGGGCAAAGTGGGCTCTGGCCCAGGGCCCCAGCCTTTTAGGAGGGGGCCCTGATTGAGCCAGCTCTGTTATGCAGAAGTCTTGTCCCGACGACCTTTGGAAATTCTTAAACAGATTGTTTTAAATATGGTTTCCCTTTAATTTATTTTGATGTGAGTGATGTGTGAGAGTCTATTACAGACATTTTGCAGAGAAATATTGTGTTAATGTTTTATGCAACATCCATAAAAAAGTTTCTTTTAGATCAAAACAGGACCTCACATATGAGAAATGAGAGGGTGTCACAGAGATTATTTGCAGAAATATTAGCGAGCTGCTGCTGTATTACAATAGTGAAAACACAGGTCACTCACTATCCTTAAATATTAGATGTAAACACATTGAGAGTTTGGTTGAGTGTGCCTGCGCACCCACAGTGACCTGAACAAAGCGTGCATGAAAAAGCTGTAATTGGATCTTAAATTCAAAGTTGTTCTGAACAGGGGCCCCCAAAATACATTTGGCCCAGGGCCCTCAAAATCCTTAAGATGCCCCTGCATTTACATTGGACAATGTGGCACCATTGACTAAACTAACCTTCAGGAAACAAACAGTGGTGGTCGATTTTACTACAAGTTGCAAGAAGGCATTTGAGAACTTGAGAGAGACTCTCTCTGCAGGCCCTGTGCCCAAGGCACCTGACTACAGGAGTCCATTGTCCAAACTGGTGCATTCAGACATGAAATCGGGGCCAACGTTAGCTTATGTAATCGAGATTTGACAGTAAAGAGTGTGTGTGTGGGTACTTAGCGGGGGCATGAAATCATGTCTATAACTTTAAAAAAAATTTGGGGCATTACTTGAGAAAATTATTCGAATTAAATTATTAGGAATTTTAGATTAATTTTGTAATATTTTAATTGGTGTGAATTAAAGATTGTTTTAATTGTAAGATTTTAATTAATCATGCAATAAATTGTACTACTACTTAGCGGGGGCATGTGGCAGAGATGTTCATTTTCTCTCATTATTTCTAACTTTGGTACATTTTGTTTTAAAGTAAATGAAGCAGCACAGTTCCTATGTTAAGTTTAATGGAGGGAACTAGACGGACGAACGAATAGATGTTTCTACAAAGGCACAAGTGATTGGTGTTTCTTATATAGCAGTGCATGTTTCCACCTGCAGTCCAGGGTAATATATAGATTAAGCTCTATACATCAGGTGTGCTGAAGAGCGATGGAGATCAGCCCACATATGACCTCGCGCTTGTTCCTTTATCCATTTAAATTAGGCTTCCAAAAAGGGTCCCTATTTAATAAGGATTTGTAGGTAATGGATGTAGTGACGGAGCCACCCGGCCCTCACAATACAATGTTATTAGCGCAGGCACCCTGAGGGCGGGCACGCCCAAAGGTATATAATAAAGGGGCGCATGACCGCTCGGGGTCTTGGCCCGTAACCACCAAGTGTGTGTGTGTGTCCGTTATTCAGGGAACACTCTCAGAGGCCTACCTGCATTCACGAGTGTCCGCTCCACGACACAGCGATACAACATTGGCGACGAGGCGGGTCTCACCCACGCCTCTGCCGGCCCAATCTCGGCCTTTCATCCGGCCTGCGGCTGTGGTAGACGGCGCCAATCGACCGCCGCGCGCCCGCGAGGCCGTGCCTTGGCCCGGCGGCGCTGAAAGGGTCACCGCGACTGCGGGTGCCGGCCCCGCATCATCAGAGGTGCAGAAGTGCTCCGGAGGTGTTGTCATGCCTGCGGGTGCCCACCCCGCGTCACCTGAGGTGCAGAGTAATCCAGCGGCGACGTCGCGACTGCGGGTGCCCACCCCGCGAGCCCGACCGTGATTGGCGCTCCCACGCCGGCGCCTGCACAGGTCCGTGAAGCGCGAGGTGTGTGCGCACAGCCTGTGCCCCAGCGACTGGCCGTTTACAGCGCACGCCTCCCAGGCCGACTGGAACGTCGAGGGACGCGTGAGGTGAGCCGTGCCTTTCCCCTGCCCTGCAGCGCTCGTGCACGTGCGCCAACATCGCCGAGGCTTCCCCGCATCTCCCTCGCCAGCCTGCAGCCCCTGAGGTTGATCCCAGCGCGAGCGGAGCCACAAAAGACACCGGAGGGGGAGGCAGCCTGAACTGTGAAAAACAAGCACTGGCAATTGCAAAGGCCACGTGCTTTTTGCTTCGGCAATCATCCTGCACTGCGCGAGACAGGAGTCCTGCCCAGGATGAGTGGAGGAGTGTTCCTTTTACTCGTGTGGTCGTGGGGGAAGGAGTCGGAGGCCACAGATAACGCGCAGGGCCCCCCCAGCGCGGAAGTAACGAAAGGAGTACCCTGCGAGTGTGACTGACGGAGTCACGAACGTGTGCGCAACACCAGATCGATGAGCGTCCAGAACCCGGACGGGGCGGGCGCCCCCACGCCTCAGCAACAACCCCGATGCTGGCCCAACAACAAGCTCCACGGCAAGCCCAGCCGCCACCAGGCCACGCAACAGCAGCCCCCCTGCCCCCCTTCAGCGAGTTGGCTGATCCTGCTACGGCCGCGTCGAGGTGGAAATCATGGATTGGCCGGTTAGACCATTACTTCATAGGGATGAGAGAGACAGATGGACGAGTGAAAAGGTCACTACTTATGTGTTACGGGGGTGGCGAACTGTATGACCTGTTCGAAACTCTACCAAATACAGGGGCTGACGACAATTATGATGCAGCGGTGGCGGCCTTAAACAGGCACTTTGATCCTCAGATCAACCCGGATTTCGAAAGTTTCAAACTCCGTCAGGCGAAGCAAGGGGAGACCGAGTCCATTGATGTCTTTTACGCGCGCTTGAGAAAACTAGCAAGCTCCTGTACCCTCCCTGACCAGAGAGAAGAGATAAGAGCCCAGATCATCCAAGGCTGTAAATCAGTAACGCTGCGACGCCTGATTCTCAGGCAACCCGGAATCACGCTGGATGAGATCCTGGTGCTTGCCAGGTCACACGAGCTGTCGAACGCTCGGGCCGATGAGATGGAAGCAGCGCTCAACCGACATCCAGGCACGACTGGCTCCCCACGGCCGCAGATGATCAAAGAGGAGAGAATAGACGCCATTCAGAGACGCCCAGCAGTACCTCAGGGGGCCGGGAGGCTGCCACGCAGCGACACGTGTGGCAACTGCGGCCTTGAACATCCGCCAGCGGGGGTGTGCTTTGCAAAGGGGAAGACGTGCTCCCGATGTGGAAAATCAAACCACTTCGCGAAAGTGTGCCTTAGCGGGAGAAACAGAACCACCACCACGGGACGGCGAAGAATGTCGTCAGCCGTCCGACAGCTGTCGCTTGAAGACCCACAGGAGCAAACTGACGCTGCCCTACAGGGATTTGGGGTGAGCACTGATGACGACGTCTTCGTAGTGTCCTTCGTGAGCCGCGATGGGCCCCGTCGCAGACCCCCGCCAATGTGCTCCATTGAGGTGGCTGGGTCCCCAGTCCAAGCGCTGATAGACACAGGAGCCTCGGTGAACGTCATGGACAGTAACCAGTACGAGCGTTTGTCTCCGAGGCCACTGCTAACACCCTCAAAGGCTAAAATCTACACGTATGGGGGCACCGAACCGCTTCCTCTGCGGGGAGTCATAGAGGTCGACGTGGTCGGCGAGGGACACTGCATCCGGACACCGTTCCACGTCACCAAAGGGAAAAGAGGGACACTCCTGAGCTGCCACACTGCGGAGGACCTACAGTTGGTTTTCTTCGCTAACCAAGTACACAATCTCCACGCAAATGACATTCTCAAGGACTTCCCCGTGCTATTCAAAGGTTTGGGATGCCTCAAGGGGAAGCTGTTTAAACTACACATCGACCCCACAGTCAAACCAACTGCGCTCCGACACCGGAGGGTGCCGTTTCATCTCCGCCCTCAAGTAGAGGAAGAGCTGCGGAAGCTCGAACAGTTGGGAGTGATCGAAAAGGTATCTGGCCCCACCCCGTGGGTGTCGCCATTGGTGGTAGCTCCCAAGCCAACTCAACCCGGGGCAATTCGTCTATGTGTGGACATGAGGCTCCCCAACATGGCAGTGAAGCGGGAGCGACACCTCACGCCTACCATGGACGACATAGTGGCGGATCTCAACGGAGCCAAGTGGTTCACGAAACTGGACCTCAACGCCGGCTACCATCAATTGGAACTCCACCCAGAGAGCAGGAACATCACGACGTTCTCTACGCACGTGGGGCTGCGACGATACCGAAGGCTGAGCTTTGGGGTGTCGTCAGCTGCTGAGGTGTTTCAAAACGCCATCCGGGAGACACTCAGGGCTTCATGGGGTGATAAACTTGAGCGACGACATCCTGGTGTTCTCGAAGACTCTGGAGGACCACCACGTCCACTTGAGAAGCACGCTCCAGCGACTCGCAGACAATGGGCTGACCCTGCATCGAGCAAAGTGCTCCTTCTATCAGGAGTCTGTGGAATTCTTCGGTTACATCTTCTCACGGAACGGGCTCCAAGTTGACCCCAAGAAGGTCACAGCCATACGCTCCACCCCGAGGCCGACATCTCCCACCGAGGTTCGCAGCTTCCTAGGTATGGCCACATACTGTGGGCGCTTCATCCCCAACTTGCCGTCACTCTCCGAACCTCTCAGGAGGCTGACAAAGACCGGCGCTCCGTGGGAGAGGACAGGACAAGAAGACGCGGCGTTCCACGCTATCAAAGAAGCCCTCATGGACAAAACGATCATGGCGTACTTCCAACCCAACAGACGCACCGAAGTGGTAGTGGACGCCAGTCCGGTGGGGCTAGGGGCTGTCCTCCTTCAGGAGACGTCAGCAAGAGAATGGGTCCCGGTAGCATATGCCAGCAGAGACATGACTGACACCGATATGCCCAGATCGAAAGGGAGGCTCTGGCGATTAAGTGGGCATGCCATCACTTTCATCTATACCTCTTCGGACAGGAGTTTCGCGTGGTGACAGACCACAAGCCGTTAATCCCTCTCTTCACTGGCACTGCACGGCTGGCTCCTCCCGGATCGAGAGATGGGCGGTTCAATTGCAGGCCTACCAGTTTGAGGTGGTGTTCCGTCCTGGCGTCAACAACCCAGCAGACTTCTTGTCACGCCACCCTGTTAGGACCGAACTGGCTGGGCAGCCCGCCGATGAGGAACACACAGAGGAGTTCGTGCGACTGGTGTCTCAGGAAGCGTGTCCAATAGCGCTCACGCTGGAGGAGGTCGGGAGAGCCACTCTGGGTGATGAAAGCCTGGCGAAGGTGAAGAAGACGCTGTTTGACCGCAGCTGGCAACACTTCCTGGATGGATCCAGTAGCCTGAGGGATGATGAGAGACTGACGCGTCAACACCTATGGAGGGTGCGAAGCGAGTTGAGTGAAGGGTCGCACAGAGTGGTTCTGAGGGGGTCCACGATCGTAGTTCCCCGTAGTTTGCAAAAGGGGGTCGTTGACCTTGCACACGCTGGGCACCAGGGGATCGCCAAAACGAAGGCTCGCCTCAGAAGTAAGGTGTGGTTTCCCGGCATGGACACCCTGGTGGAAGACACCATTCGCACCTGCCACTCGTGCAACATCACCGGTGGCGACCCGCCTCCTCACCCTGTCATCACGGAGAGTCCGTGTCACGACCCGTGGGCTCAAGTCAGCATTGACTTTGGATCGTTTCCAGATGGGCGGAGCACACTGGTCCTCATTGATTCACACTCCAAGTTCCCAGTCGTAGAGGTAATGGGATCCACCGCTTTTCCTCAGGTCATGACCGCCCTAGACAAAATCTTTGCGATGATGGGACTTCCGGTGGAGATCAGATCGGACAATGGGCCCCTCTTCCAGGGCAGGGAGTTTCAAGACTACCTGGCATCTCAAGGCATCAAGCACCGCAAGATTACGCCGCAGTGGCCTCAGGCCAATGGCGAAGTAGAACGTTTTATGCGGACTCTGAACCGGGCCCTGCGAATCGGTGTGGAGAAAGGCGAGAATGCTGAACATTGCTTACAGCAGTTCCTGAGCGCATATCGTCAGACGCCCCACTGTACGACCCGGTGTGCCCCGCACACCAGCTGTTCCGGAGAGCTCCCAGGGATTCCATTCCCGTCGATCCCTCTTGGCGCCCACAAGAACTGGACTCAGCGGCCTCTAATCAGAAGGCGAGCCAAGCGCGAAGAGCGCAAGTGGTGGGTTTGCAAGTGGGGGATCGTGTCATAATGAAGGATCGCCATCCCGGATGGAAATATCGCACTCCATATGAACCAGAGGTGTGGGAAGTCACGAAGATGCAAGGAACCATGGTCTCCGCTCGATGCGGGCACCGCACCGTTGCAAGGAATGTTTCCTGTTTCAAGAAGGTGGAGGGCGAGAATGTCGACAGAAGCGGGGAAGAAGCTGAAAGTGAAGTAGAATTCCCAAGTGCCCCGGAGAGAGATGGTAATGACACCCAAAGAAGTCCGGAGGGCTGCATACCCTAAGCTGGCGAACGACCAGCGACTGTCATAAACCCCTCATCGGCGGCGGAAAGCACAGCTGGGCTAGGGGACACCAACAACTCCCGGAGCCAGAAGTATGGTCTTCAGCCGAACCCTACTCCCAGCCAGAGACTTTGTGTGCCATGTGGCCGAATACGTCAAGGAAGACACTATTCCACATTTCATCTAAAAGAAATGAGGGATGTAGTGACGGAGCCACCCGGCCCGTACAATACAATGTTGTTAGCGCAGGCACCCTGAGGGCGGGCACGCCCAAAGGTATATAATAAAGGGGCGCATGACCGCTCGGGGTCTTGGCCCGTAACCAAGTGTGTGTGTGTGTCCGTTATTCAGGGAACACGCTCAGAGGCCTACCTGCATTCACGAGTGTCCGCTCCACGACACAGCGACACGACAATGACGACATCCAAATGATATTATATCATAATTATTGTTGATTTGGGTGAGATTCGCACCAGAACCCTGGCAGTTGAAAAGCAATGCATATGTACTAAATCACCGAGCAATCTAGTTACCCTTTCATGGACCTTTTAGAACTCCTTTTTTTAGAATTTTTGACCCATGCATAAAAGAGGGACTCTAGTCTAGAAGGTTTTTTATACTTTTAGATTCCCGTGCTAAAAGGATGATCTTAGGACACGGTGCATCTCAGGTGCATTTCCTGCCTCTTTCTCACTTTGAACACTTCTCATTGTAGCAGGTGGTTTGCAATATCTGCATGAACTCTGGGGTGAGCAGAAGCCTCCTACAGTCTCCTTTCTGGGTTGGCTAGTTCACCGGGGGTAGGGGACCTGACAGAAATTCCCAAGTAAGTGCTTCCCGGAGAGTTTGTACAAGGTTCCTCACCCTCCTGTGTGGATATAGGGGAAGGGAATTGGCCTCACCTGTGTACTCAAGAGTGAGATGGCCAAAGATCTAGTTGGGACATTTCATGCCATTTGCAGTAGTAGATAAAACACAACTTGACCGCCGCAAAATACTTTGAGCAATAACAGAATTCAGCAATATAGAACAGAGTGGTGGAGGAACACCCTATACAACTTATGTTTATTTCCTTGCCCGAATGGCATACACTAGGCAACAACTCTATACGGTGTTGTTGCAGGCCTCAAGTATAAGGACAGCCCCTTCTTCATTTCTACCCCAGAAGTGCACTCCTACCCTTAAAGTTAGGCTCTTTGCCAAGCTCTTTGCCAAGAGGTGTTTGGTCCTAGGTGACTAATAATGGTAGAAAAGAAGGCTCTGAGGCTTAAGTAAGAAGGCAGTACAAAGGTGAGCTGGTAAGGCCTGACTGTGGTTATTGGTGTACCGTGGAGCACCCTGTGCCTCACCCCAACAACCAGGTACCAGATGGGCTGGGAGGCCAAGGACGGTGTCTTGGGCAAAATGTCACCCCACACATTGTCCCCACCATGAGACCCCTCAGTGGATTCTTGAAGGTGGATGGCCGACAGATCAAAGCCATGGGGCACCATTAGCAGGGGAGCAAAGAGCACCTTATTGCTGTAAATTAGCATTTTAGGAATGGACGAAGGTCACCACAGACAAAAAATGCAACATTGACTGTGGCGCTGACAATCCTTCCTCGCTGCCGCTGAGTAAAGCAAGAACAGTAGGTGCAAGGAAAATGCTAGGAGAGACATGGGCTCCCGCTGCTGAAGTTAAGCCCGCCTCCTCATTTTATTAGGTGTATCTTATATGAACAAAATAACTTTGAATCAGCAATGACTTGATTAAAGTGAACTATCGCCCTATACTGTGATTTACACCGCCTCACACTGGTCCTTGAGGATGCGAAAGCAGAGCACTGTGTGAGTATTTTAAAGGAGACGAAGAAACGTGGACTGGGGAGTTGTATTCGAGTGATTATTCATACGAGTGATTTCCTCTCTCTTAAGAGGAGCAGGAATGCTGAGTGCGGATGTGGCGCCCGTTTCAGTCATTTCACTCAGTGCGTGGGTGAGTCATGCCGGTTGTGGTATTTGCGGAATATATTTGGCTTGGCGGCCGCGGAGGGGTGCCACACTCCGGCACCATTCGGCCACATGATCAGCCTGCCATGACGCCTGTAATCCTGTTAAAACAGTTCGCTTTCTGCGACGGATGGTATCACTCGCGCACAGCTCTCTTGAGGATGACGATTACTCATGCTGCGATTTTCCATTTATTTCAAATATTATTTGTCCAGATCCATTGCTTTTTTAAGTGCAGTGCCCATAAAGAATTTAGTGTGTATGAAAAACGGTGCTCTGGGCGCCATAGTTGTCGCGCTTCATTTATTTAAGACACGGTTATGACTAAAGCATTGTCTACATGAGCACGTGGAGGGCAGGATTACCAGCGACTGGGCAGACCCGCCTGCACTCAGCTCAAGAGGTATTAGTTGTAGGAGAGACCCGGGATCCATTTACAATCAGTCCGTGTAATTGACAAGCCTCTAGAAAGGCAATTAATATTAATTAGGGGCGTGTTGCAGTGTGAACAACTCCCTACTGGAAAGTAGGATTAATGTTTCATGTCGCTCAGGTGCCAACAAACTGCCCGTTGGAGTAAAGGGCTTTGTGTTCCTTTTACTTCATGTTCTTTGTTGTTCACAAGATTTCATTGGTTGTCCAAGAATAGAAACATATAACCAGTAAGTAATGATCATGTCGGGTCATACCAATTAAGTATCAAAGTAGTATAGCGTTTTTTAAATGTTAAACCGTAATATAGATATAAGAGTAAAAAAATAACATCAACTCAATTTGAAATTAGCAATAATGATAGAAGAGATATATTGCGGATGGAATCACCTAGATACTGAAACATTCGGTAAAAATATCTAACTTCAGCAAGCATCTTTATTAGAGAAAAATATAAAAAACGAAACAAGAAAGGGGGAAAAGAAAAGAGTAAAGAAAAGAGGGGAAGGAAAATAGGAAGAGGATGTTTACGGGATTGGGGAGGAAAGTCATGTGGTCTGTGATGGGAATAACCCTTTATTACCATGACAGTTCGAAAGGGAGGGGTGATGGGGAAACAAGGTCTATTGTTAAGTCGCAATAAAATTGTCAGCGTTTACCAACTTTTTTGTGAAGTTAAGGGAATCCCTTAAGTTTGGGATAGGTCTTTGTGAGAGCATCTAAGGTAAGTGACCCATGCCCACCACGTATGGAAATAAACTTTATCCGTAGATTTCTATTCCAGGAGGATGATTTTGAGGCAAAGATTACTAAGAGATCAAAGAGAGCTATGCCCATATCTGAGAGGAAGAGGAGTATGAGAAGCATATGGACCCAGCACTTTAAAAACTAAATCTAAAGTAAATTTATGTAAAACATATTGAGTTAATAAGTTACTTTCTACCAGTATCGATTAAGCCATTTACATTGGAAGGACATGTGTTCAGGATCTCTGCAAGACTTTTTGCAGGACCAGCATCTCTGTCAGAGTCAACTAGTCCTAGTTTCTGCAGCTTCATTGGGGTCCAGTATAAAAAGTGTGCCGCAAAGAATTTGGTATGGGTTAATGGCGGAATTTGTTTATGTTTTAGGAAATTAGAGCAGATTTTAGGCCAGGTCTCTTCCGAAGGCGGGGGATAGTTCGAATTTTGAAAATGTTTAGACCATGCTTTCTGCATGGGGTAGTGGATTTGCTTTGGCTTTGCTCAGAGATCTATATATTTTTGATGCTATGTGTCCTTTTGGTAAGATTTAATTCGAGGAAAGTAAGGTGTGTTGGCTTCTGAGAAGGGCCTAACTTGGTTATTTTTGATTTAATTTTTAGAAAGTAATAGAAGTCTAGATATGAGAGGGAGTGTCTCATTTGGAGAGAGGCAAAAGAAAGAGGTTCGGAGTCTGAGAAGCGATCCGAGTTCAGACAAATGCCCCTAGCATCCCAGACTGGACCAGTAGACGCAGAGGTTGTTGTTACTGTCTTATTATTCCAGTAGGAAAGAGCAAAGGAGCTATTGATGTTAGAGGAAAGGTCCTTATCTAGTAGTTGCAAGGCTCGGATTGTGTCAGAAATAATGCGTTCTGAGTGAACTAAGTTGCATCCAGAAATTGTTAACGTTTCAGTCAAGGAGAAGGGATAGCAGATATAACGTTGCATAAGTATCCATATGAGACTAACCTCCAAGATCTCAACGAACCAACAGGCCCCATGGGATGCTAAAAATGCAGTTTGATAGTCAAACCAATTAGGGAGATTGCACCTTCCCTTCTTCTAAGGTAATCAAAGTTTTTTAAGGGCAAGTCTGGATATTTTATTGCACAAGAGAAACTTCAGCAGCTTTACTGATAGCAGAGAAAAACATCTGAGACAGACAAACAGATAATTGACAAGAGGAGTCACCATTATTTTCAAAGATTCCAATCTGCCCCACCATGAAATTTGTTTAGAAGACCAAGCTGAGAGTAGATCCTTAATCTTCTGAACACAGTTTGTACATTATAAGTTACCGACTCCCATAAATCAGCAGAGATCCATATGCCTCAAAACTTGATAAATTTAGATTGCCATTGAAGGCCCAAGTCTCCAATCCATGAGGGATGACAATGAATATTTAGTGGCAATGCTTCAGTGTTTTTCCTTATTCAAGGACTATCCAAAGCAGCTGGAAAATGAATGTATATTCTTGATGATAGTCAGAGTCACTATGGCTGAGTCTGGATCTTCCGAAAATATTAAAATATCATCAGCTTATGCTGCTGTTTTAGAAAGTGGATGAACCAAAGTAAATCCCTTTAATCTCTGATGAAGTGTCAGGGATTATTAGTAGAGGATCTATAGCTAAGAGTAATAGTAGCGGAAAAGTGGGCATCACTGTTGAGTTCCCTGTTGCAGTGTGAAAAGGATAGCGATGCCACCATTAATTGTAATTCACGCAGTAGGATTGGTATACAGAGCCATGATCATCGCTGAGTAAGACTCACCAAGATTGTTTCTACAAATTGCTGTTTCTAAGTAAGTCCAGGTGACTTTGTCAAACGCCTTTACGCGTCTGTCGCAAGGGCAGCGGTAGCAGGCGACTGAGGTAGCAAGGCTTAATTGATAATGATGAAGCAAGGTAAATAAGAAATTTTTGAGCCCCCTAATAATAATGCTAATAATTAACGTTATTAATTGTTTTGACGACTAATCAACATTTTATGTCTTTTATAGACATCTTTGGTAACTTGCAATTTATGTGCAAAACTAACCTACTTACAATTGTAAAAGTGGAATAATAATATAATGGTTTGCGTACTAATTAGAATAATATTGCATGATTTGTGCTATGTAGTAAATTGTATTGTGACAAAAGAATGCGGATGGTAAGTAAACATAGCTTTACATGTCGCTTTTGCTAGGTAACACCTAAATGGGGTACGTAGAATGATGGGTGGGAAACGAAAAGGCTTATTTTCTTTATTTTAATTGTGATTGTGTTTGTTTTCATGATAGTTCGTTCGGGCCTGTTAGGCCGTGCTGTAAAGATGGCCGCCGAGGCAGATGGGCTTAATGCGCAAGTGCAAAATGGCTTCCAAGCGGAAGAAAGCTGCAGAAACATATCACGTGATTGCAAGTAGAGCCCAGAATGAAAAGAAGTCAAGGTCAGCATGACCTGTCACCAATTGAGTGCCAAGAAGGACTCAGCGAGAATGTATGAGAACTAAAGATGCAGCTGTGAATTAACAATGAACTGTTTAAAATAAAGTTACAAAAGAAGATACATGTGAGGAACATGTCAATCGGATTGGTAATGTCCTAAAACCGTGAGAAAGGACAAAGTTATAAACATTTTCGGATCCAGTTCAAGCAAGGAGGGCAATGAGGAGATGCTTGCCACCCCTCCAATGGACCAATTAGCGTGATTCTCGCCCCCAAAGATTGAAACATTTCTGTTTAGTAAGCTAGTAATAGGCTATAAGAGGACCTACTCTTAAGTAGGAGGAGCGCTATTCATACATAATTTTTGAGCACTGGACGCTGACGCTGGAGAGCTGCTGCTATTTTTCATAGGCCATTATTTTAATATAATTAATCTTTTTACTTTTAATCTGACTGGGAAGGAACGAGATCGTTGCGGGAAACCTGTATAGGTGGTCCGTCGAGGAGGCCTGTTTTAGCGGAACAGACAGTCAGTTCTTGGGAGTTCTATGCTGTGATCTGCAATTTATCTGCTGTGACGAACTTTATTTTTCATCTAAAAAGGGTATGCATTGAATTCTTTTAAAGTTTATTCCTTATAATGATATTAAACGTATTAAACTGATTAATAAAATTGAAACTTATTCATGCATTTAAACAAGTAGATAAACTTTATTATAATTAAAACTACGAGTCTGTGGTTCTTTAGCTCAATAATAAATGCAATGTTTTAATAGGTTTAAATGTGATTGAGCTGGTCTTAATCACCATCAACTTATTCTCACTAGTTGGTCCATCGACCAAAGAGCGGAATACCTTGATGTCTTAGAAATCGACAGGATTAAAACCAATTATGTATGATGTTTAAGAAACTATCTTGTCGACTTTAAAAAGGTATCCCGTTTTCTTCCAGCAGTCATAACTTTTTCTCCCAGGTGAAAGTGGATGGGATCCAGGGAATATTTGAGTGAGTGAATGTTTATGCGGTGTTATGGGCCCCACCGTCATATTGGTATAGTTGTTAAAAGAGTGTTTCAACCTGGATGTCATGTCCAAAGGAGAAGAAATTATATTAGTCGCGCTGGATCAGATTTCTTGGTAGCAGAGTTATGGTTACTATAGATTAGTTTGGTGATTATTGATTATTTCATGTCTAACATTTCATGTCGAATTGTATTACGTTATATGTAAGTCGAAAATTTTGAAGCTTCCGGGAAGTAGGAAGTGGACACGTGTGGCAAGAGAAGTCACATGGAATAGTGCATTGTTTGGATTTCAAATTGGTGATAACACAGGTTGTGGTATGATAGGGACATTTTCTGTATGAAACGTGTATGAGTGAAATAGCAACTGGTTTTCTTGTGAAACTCTGGCCTTAATTCTCAGGAGCAGTGTAGTCTCCACATGTGTTTTATCCCCAGAGAAACGGGTTTACCCCTTGCTTGAAAGAAGGGTAAGGTAGAGGGAAGTGCTACACTTATCGAACGAAACTGTATTCTTGCAAAATAGAGTAAACTATCACTTTGTTTAGCAAAAACAGACAATGGAAATGTGTTTTTAATGTCGTAACTAACCAGAAATAGTCTAGAACAAATTGCCGATAAATTTTGTAAAGGAGGGGTCAGGAGCAGAACTGAAGTTGACAAAAGACCGCGCTGGGATTGGCCAGTGCACTAGAAACACGCCCTGATTGGTGCGTTAGTGTGAGACGCGCTGGGATAGGTCTGAAAAGCAGTGACGTAGAAGCTTCGGATTGGTGCGTTGGTGTGAGACGCGCTGGGATAGGTCCGAATAGCACATACAGATCAGAGCAGAGTTACGAGCTTGCAGAATGGAAAGAAATCGTGAAATATGGCTTATTATGAATATGGTAGAGAGAAACCGTCATGGATGGCGAAAATTAAGAACTTCTTTAAGAAGGACAAAAAGGTAATGACTAGAGAGGGACAGGTAATTCCGCCGCCGAAAACACCAGCTTCGCATATGATGCTGAAATACGGTTATCATACTTGCATTTGGTTAGAAAATTGGACAAAATATACTCAGAATGATGGATTACTGGCTTTTCCAGAGAATGGTTCGTTTAGCATAGCTGTACTTTGAAATTTGAGAGAGAAAATGACGAAGCTTGAGCCAAGACCTAGACCGACACAGTTTGAAGCGTTAGGTGAATGGGAAGACGAGATGTATGAACGAGAAAGATACAGAGGTGCAAAGAATCATAGTTTAGTTCCTGGAAGGTTGTGGGGAGTGAATCATGAGGACAGAATGAAGCGTTGGAGATATGCTAATATGACAGAAGGTTTGTTTCCAGCTTTTACAGTTGAAGAGGGTACAAGAAAGAAGTGTACAGAGAAAAAGAAACATACAGTTACAGAAAGGTACGGGTATGGAGGTAGCGAGACAGAGGATGAGTTGCTGGAAGATATTTTAAACAGAAACCCACCTCCATATCAACAGAATTCTGCGGTGGTGACACCCAATGCACCGCCAATGGAAACTGGGAGGAATAAAAGTCCAGAACGAAGATACGAGATAAATAGGTCAAATGAACAGCTAAAAACCCCACAAAGTGAAAAATTTGACAGTGACAATGCAGCCGAGTAGCAAAAACTACAAAAGAATTGACTGAGAAAATAAGAGAGATAACAATGAACATGGAAGCTGTGACTGTGCCAGTGACAATAGGACCAGTAATACCAGTTTTTGAGAACCAGAAAATAGATGAACATTCCTTAGTTATTCCCATGAACTCAAATTTGCAAAGAATGAGAGAAGGGATGGAACTAGAAACTGAAGGGGCAAGAAATTTGGTCAGTTCATATAGACCGAGCCCACCTACTAACCTGACAGTAAATGAGAGTGAGATAAGGAGGATTCCTATGGGAACCGAGTCTGCATCAGAAACACCAGAGAGGAATAGAAATTGGATAGAAATAAATAGTACACCTGTAGGTCCAACTCCAGACGAATTAAGTGAATGGATGAGAAATTTGCAAAAGAAAGAGACAGAACCGAAACCATTAGATGTAATTAGGCTAAAGATAGATATGGAAGAGTTAATTTTAGGGACCATTGGTACAGAAAAATTGAAGACATATCAGGACGACGAGATAATGTTCTTGTGCAAAAGCATTACTTGGAGAGCTAGAAATTTACATGACAAACTGGAAGAGACAGCGAATGAACCAGGAGTGGAATTTGTAAAAGTCAGGAGTTTGCAGAAACCGTATAGGGTAGATTTTTGTGAGAAAGATATAGAAAATCTGAACACATCAGGACGGTTAACCCAGATAAAAGAACTGATTGTTTTGCTGAGAAAGTGGGGTGATGTGGACAGATGGAGAAGCAGGTGGACTAAAAGGAATGAGAGAACAACTGACAAAGCGTCTTTGGTTTTTGCGGTGACAGACAAGGAATCGGTTGTAAGGGAGTATCCGATGAGAGAAACCCCAGGTGGTAGTTATGTACATGTCCCCTGGTCCAGACAAGATATACTGTCATTTACAAATGACTTTCCAAAATTGAGAGAAAAACCTGTAGAATGGTACAGACAAGTGGAAAGGTTTGTCAAAGTTTCGAAGGTGTTGTGGGTAGATTTGGATGGATTATTTGACATTGTAGTACCAGCCGATTTATGGACAGAATGTAAAATTACCATTGATTGGCCAACTGTAGACTACCCCAGAGACGCAAAAACAGGAGCGCCAGGACCAGAGGTGATGAGGAAATACGATCAAGTTATTACCTTTTTGAAAAACAAAATTCCACCTAAAGAAACGGATTGGGTAAAAATTGACAGAACTACGCAGGAGAGTAAGCAGTCTGTACATGCCTACTATGAGAGGCTACTTTTGGTTTTCAAACAGTATAGCGGTTATGAGACTCTGAATGAGAAGGACATGAGTCATTTTGTATATAGATTTGTTTATGGGTTGAAACCAGAAATAAGCGAAATGATTAAACAGCATATGATATGCTGGCAGAACAGTACAGTGGATGAAGTGTTGAGGTATGCCAAGTATTGTAGTGATGACATTGAATGTAGACAGCGTAAATTAAAAGAGAAAGCAATGTGGGCACAAGTGAAAGTTGCAGAAAAACAAGAAGCTCAACTGAATAATCAGGTTAATGAGACAGGACAAACTAAATCCAAACCGAATATAGGTAAAGGCAAAGGTCAAATGAGTATAGAAGAAGCAAAGAAGAAGTGGCCATGCCACAACTGCGGAAAGTTAGGGCATTGGAGAAACGAGTGTAAATTTCCTCCAAAAGCTAATACGGAAAATCAATCATTAAATCCACAGGTGCAGAGTGAGGTGAGTTACCAACAGCTGCAGCAACCGCAGGTAGTTACTCAGCAGAGTCAGGTGCCACAACCACCACATCCCAAGAGTGTAAACCCACAGAGATACAGTGCAGAGACAGGATTCTACAGAGGAGAGCAGGTAACACAATTGCCGCGCGCAGCTGCGATATCGCAGTATTGGTTACGACAGGATGGGAATGAATCGGATGAAAGTTTATGACGGTGCCTAGGAGAGGAGGAAGAGTGCGTGCTTGGCGCAACTCTAGAGGTAGATCAGACAGGTCCATTTGTGGATGGAGAAGTGAATGGTGCAAATGTAACATTCCTTGTGGACACTGGAGCTACCCGTTCTACTGTTAGATCAGTGGAAATTCCAAACCTTCCTCTCTCAGGTGAATATATCCAAGTCGTTGGTGTCTCAAACCAGCAAATTAAGGCGCCTCTTACCAAATTAGTAGAGGTAAAATTTGGACCATTCAGAGAAATGCACCGATTTGTGGTGTGTGATTGCAGTCCTGTAAATTTACTTGGACGCGATCTACTTTGCAAAATGAATTGCACCATCTATTGTACTCCGGATGGGATTGCATTTCAGCCACCAGATGAAGATGTACTATATAAAATGACAATGGCAGACTTAGAGTCAGGAGTGAATGACTTGTTTCCTGTGTTCGATGTAGAGAAAATCCCAATTGAGTTAAAAGAAACAGTAAAACAGGAGGTGTGGGATTTTACAGGTGAAGATATTGGGTTAATGAGAGGAGTAGACCCTGTTAAAATTTCTGTTAGAGAAGGAACAAATTACCCAAATACTCCGCAATATAAATTGACGCCAGAAATCATTGAAGGAATAACACCTGTAATAAATAAAATGATCGAACAAGGAATTTTGAAAGAAATAATGAGCAGTCCATGTAATTCGCCTATAATGGGACTGAAAAAGCCGAATGGAACATATAGAATAGTGCAAGATTTACGGAAGGTTAATAAAATCGTTGTTCCTTGTTTTCCAATTGTACCAAACCCTGCTGTAATACTGTATCAGATTCCACGTGAGGCAGAATGGTACACCGTCATTGATTTGTGCCATGCATTTTTCTCTATCCCGTTACATCCAGATAGCCAGCCATTATTTGCGTTCCGGTTCGGAGAGCGTATTTTGGCATGGTGCCGAATTCCTCAGGGGTATACAGAAAGCCCCTCGATCTTTAATCAGATCCTAAAGAAATCGTTGGAAGATTTAAAAATGCCTGAAAAATCTGTGATGGTTCAGTATATTGATGACCTATTAGTGGCATCAAAAACCAGAGAAGCATGTGTTACTGACACAATTGCTTTACTGAACCATTTAGCAGGAGGAGGACATAAGGTGTCCCCATCAAAATTACAGTTTTGTCAACAGGAGGTTTAATACCTAGGTCATAAAATTGAAAAAGGCCTTCCCTGGTAGTTGGTTCAAAGAAATAGACGGGCTTATTAACCGTTTCCTGTGGGGAGGACGGAGACCGAGGGTATCTCTGGCACGCTGCCGCATCCCTCCCTATGACGGTGGCATGGGAGTGACTAATCTCCACCTCTACTACCTGGCCACGAAGCTCATTGTGGTCCACGACTGGTTTGCGGGCGGCTGGTCCGACCCTGCGTACCGGCTGGAAACCACAACTATGGATCTTCCCCAGATCATGGCACACCTGTACGGTGACCCCGCCCCTCGCGCTCTCCCCCCCATCACCCGGGCGGTACTTATGGCCTGGCGAACGGCCCTCCGATATGTCAATTGGAACCAGAAACTCACCAAGCAGACGCCTCTGTGGCATGGGACCTGGCTGAGGGAAGTATCTGCTCTCCAAGGCTTTCGCCGATGGGACCTTATTGGGATTTTATTGCTGGGGGATATCTGGGTAGGGGATCACATCAGATCTTTCACAGAATTGCAACGCCAGTACTCTCTTCACTCCTCTCAATTCTACCAATACTTACAATTACGCCACGCCATCCACACCCACATATCCTCTCCCACCACCTTCCCTGAGTTCAACCCCCTAGAGGCCCAGGTACTGATGGGGAATTTGGGTAGCGGAGGGGTGTCTCGGATCTACCGCGCCTTAGTGAACAATGGCCCCGCGTCCCTGGACCCATTACGGACTCGTTGGGAGGGCTGGTTGGGCCCCCTGGACGACGCGGACTGGAGGGACGCCCTTATGGCCCCTAAGATCCTGACAACCTCCTCCAAGTTGTGTCTTATCCAATTCTACTACTTACACACGGCATACCTGACCCCGATGCGCATGTACAGCGCCCATATGAGACCCACCCCAGCCTGTACACGCTGCAACCATTCCCCAGCAGACTTCTTCCACATGGTCTGGCAATGTCCCGCTTTAGCGCGGTTTTGGACAGGAGTGGAGCGTGAGCTGACACAGACCTTGGGTTGGACGGTTCCCCACGACCCGACACGTTTGCTTTTAGGGGTGTTCGATGGCCTGGACGGATCACGGGCAGACAGGCGCTTTTTAGGCACGGCCCTAGCAGTCGCGAAGCGGGATATAGCAGTGCTCTGGTTGCAAAAAAAACCTCCTTCCATGCAGAGGTGGAGACGAGGAGTGGATTGGTTCGGTGCTCAGGAGGAACCTCTCTTTGAGGCCCGGGGGTGTCCTGGACTCTTTGACAAAATATGGGGCAAATGGTTCAACTTATAATCCGGTTGCAGGGTTGAAGGGGATTGACATCATAAATGTATTTTGCCTGTATAGGCCGCAGCTGAACTTTCAACACATGGTGGCTCTCTGTCTCTCTTGTCGCTCCAAATCGTATCTTACTACTATTCAAGATGTAGAACCAAGGCTTTGTTTTTATTGTGCGTTAAAAACCAATAAAGTTGATTATCAAAAAAAAAAATTGAAAAAGGAGTGCGAAAGGTAACGACTGAGAGAATAAAAATTATTCGAGGAATGAGAGCTCCAATGACACAAAGAGAGGTAAGAATGTTCCTGGGAATGGTTGGATATTGTCGACAGTGGATAAGTGGATTTTCACTAATTGCAAAACCATTACAGCTATTGACAAAAAAGGATGTTAAAGATCCATTTGAATTGAACGATGAAGAAATGAAAGCATTCAGAGAACTAAAAGCGAGACTGTGTGAAGCACCGGCACTGGGAATGCCTGACTATGAAAAAGATTTTGAGCTGTACTGTAGTGAGAGAGATGGGTGTGCACTTTCAGTTTTAGTGCAAAGACATGGAAATATGAAAAGACCTATTGCATATTTTTCAGCTGTTTTAGACCCGGTAGCAAAAGTGTTGCCTGGATGTCTGAAAGCAGTAGCTGCTACTTGTGTGAGTCTGGAACAAAGTGAAGGTATTGTGATGGGATACCCACTGAGAGTATATGTTCCACATTCAGTCGAAATTCTCTTGACAAGAACCAAAACTCAATACATGACACATAGTCGGCTGACTAGGTATGAAAAAGTGATTTTAAGTGCAGACAATATAACCATTGACAGATGCACAAGCGTGAATCCTTCAACATCATTGCCGGATGAAGAGAGTGTGACAGACAAAGATGAAGTTGACCATGATTGCTTGAACGTACTTGAATACTGTACAAAACCAAGGCCAGACATCAGAGCTGGGCCTTTGAAAGAATCAGATTATGTGATGTTTGTGGATGGCTCATGTTTGAGAACGAGTGAAGGAGTTTTAAGTGCGGCGTATGCTGTATGTACAGTAGCTGCAATAATGGAAGCATCTTGTTTGAGTGGGATACGTTCCGCCCAAGTGGCTGAACTAATTGCTCTAATACAGGCATGCAAACTGGGAAAGAATGTTCGAATCACAGTGATCACGGATAGCCAGTATGACTTCGGAGTGGTTCATGATTTTGGGCAGATCTGGTCCCAAAGAGGTTTCTTGACGTCTGCAGGAACTCCAATTAGAAATGGTGAGTTTGTGAAGAAATTACTTGAGGCGATACAGCTGCCTAAACAGATTGCAGTGGTAAAGTGTACTGCACACAAAAATGGGGAGGACTACATAACCGTGGGCAACAAGTATGCCGACGAGATAGCTCATTATTGTGCTAAAAATGTAGTCTCGTTGAACAGAAGGAGAGAAAGAGAGCATGTTTCATGTCCCTTGCTTTTCACTAACCCTGTCGAAACATGGGCTGAGGTGAGACAATTACAGGAAGCAGCAAATGATGAGGAAAAAGATAGCTGGATAAAAGCAGGATGCAGGAAAAGGGAGGAAGATGATGTTTGGGTTTATAGAGATGAAAGACCAGTTATGCCTGATAGCATGATTTCTGACATGGCACGGATGTACCATGGACAAGCTCATATTGGAAGGGATGCAATGATCCGACTTTTCAGACAAACATAGTATAACCCAAAATTCAGAGCCATAGCTGAAAGTCTTTGTCAAAGATGTCTTATCTGCCAACAGATAAATCCAGGAAGGAAGACAGTAGTGAGTCTAGGAACAATAGGACGAGAGGGAGGTCCTTTCACGAGAATGCAACTGGATTTCATAGAAATGCCCCCAAGCAATAGACTGAGGTATGTTCTTGTGGTCGTTTGTTTGTTTTCTCGTTGGGTGGAAGCCTATCCGACCAGAAGGAATGATGGGATTACAGTAGCTAAGCTCTTGCTGAGAGAATTCATTCCAAGGTACGGTTTTCCAGTAACGATTGAAACAGATAGAGGAACACATTTTCAAAATGAACTAATTCAACTGATATGTGAAGCTCTTGGCATTCAACAGAAATTGCACTGTGGATACAGACCAGAGGCTTCTGGAGTAGTGGAACAAGTGAATGAAACAATAAAGAATAGGTTAGGGAAAATGTGTCAAGCCACAGGACTCAAATGGCCAGATGCCCTACCATTGGTGTTAATGACTATCAGAAGCATACCTGATAGAAAAACAGGTCTGAGTCCCCACGAAATAATCATGGGACGAGCAATGAGACAAGCACGTGTACCTGTCAACAAACTGCTGACTATAACTGATGATCTCGTGTTGGATTATTGCAAAGGATTGGCTGATGTGGTACATTCTGTGTTTCATCAGGTTGGACCGGATGCGACCACTCTTGAAAGAAAACCAGCTCATGATTTGAATCCAGAAGACTGGGTCCGCATAAAAGTCCACAGAAGAAGAAACTGTTTGGTTCCTCGCTGGGACCAACCACGACAAGTGATCCTGGTGACAACAACTGCAGTCAAATGTGCAGGAGTGAAAAACTGGGTAAATGCCAGCCACACTATCAGAGTTCCAGATCCTGAAGCTCGACCTGTAAGTCGACTTCTGGAGATATCTGATACCAGTTCAGCATCCGATGCAGAAGACGAAACAAACATGGTTCCAGAACTTGAAGATCGACCTGTAAGTCGACATCTGGAAGACCCAGGTACAAGTTTAACAACAGGAGAAGAATTTGAAATAACAAAGGTTCCAGAACTTGAAGATCGACCTGTAAGTCGACATCTGGAAATATCAGACACCAGTTCAGCATCTGATACAGACCAATTAGATTGTGATGAAAAGCTAAAGAATAAATGGAAAATTGACATCATAAACGAAGAAACTGAACCAAGAGACAGTGCAAGTGAGCGACCAAGCACAAGTTATGGTAAAAATCCTTCAAAAATTGGCAAATTAGACAAGGGAGGGATAGATACAGATAGAGAGATAGAAGAATCGGAAGAACCCCGAGGAGCAATAGGGACAGACCAACAAACAAAAGAACAGGGAAATATAGAAACAGACAGAGAGATCAACGAGAATTCGTAAGAACCTCGAGGAGGGATAGAAACAAGTGACCAAACAGAAAAGACACAGGAAGAATCAGAGCTAGACAAAGGAGATGAAATCATAAAGTTCAAAATAAGAGGAAATGAAGTAAGGTCTGAAACAGAATCAGAAGAAAGTGAAGAGGAGAGAAAACAGAGACTAGGACCAAGAAAAAGAACTTGGAGAGCAGAACAAGAAGAAAAAGAAAGTGAACCGAAAAGCCCGAGAAAAGGAGATAATTGGCCCCACGAAGTCAAAAGATTGAGATACAAAATCATAAACATAAACAGAGATAATGCAGAACAAGTAAATGAGATAACAAGTCAAAAGGAACAAGGAAAACAAAGTGGAAAACAATTGCAGAAAACGAAAAGAGTAAAGAAAGCTAATTTAAAATATAAGTCACCTGAATGGCTATACATCGCATTGACTGATATCAAAGAAGAAGAAATCACTCACGAGAACCCAGAACAAAGCTGCAACCCAATGGGTGAAAGTGAAGTGCAACAAGTTTAAAGAGATTAAAAAGAAATGTTTGCCGGACTGGACACTAAAAACTGAATAAGACAAGAAAGAGTTCTGAGAAGAACTAAAGAGAGTACCAAACGAGACAAAGTGAGAAAGTAGAGTGGCTGAAACATCATTCTGAGGTGTGGTGACACATTTTCTGTACATATATATATATCTAGGTCATAGAACAAGATGGTAGACACAGAGAATAGAAGATGTAGATGTGAGTTTTTACGTAGATGGTGTAGAATGTGTTTCTTTTGTACAGGTTTATTAATGTTCGTATGGCTTATCTTAGCAATCACCATTCCAATTAGATTAGCTGTAGAAGAAACATCTATATTAGAGAACAACACAAAGAAGGATAAGGAAGCTAACATACAGAACACAGCAACATTAATAGATAGTGCAGAGTTACATAAAGATAGATCCATAACTGATTTTTCAAAGAATGTTTTCACAAAGCTATTGTATGAATATGTAGAAACAATGGATGTGAGAGATTGTTATGTTTGTATGCAATTACCTGCGTCTGTTGCAGAAGGTGTGACCTATCATCACCTTCCTTTGACATATGGAATAACATGTAGTGTTTTAGCTAGTTTGTTTTATAGAACAGGTAGATTAGAATATTATTATACTGACATAGATAAGATTTTTGCAAAAATTCCTATAATTTCTGAATTGAACAAGGTGAAAGAAGCAAGGATGTTTAGTGAATTTTTCTTAGAAAATAAAGCTTTGATATTAGATGATATAGTTAAACACAACCTTACCTGTGAGTTAAAGAAGGAAGAAAAGGTATTTTTAGAGATGGTTGAAAGCAGAAGAGTCAAATTTCAAAGAAAGGTAATAGAAGAAGAGACAAAAACACCCCTTTGGGCATTTGAAGGAGAAAGTAATGATAAGAAAAAGACAAATGCAGCTATGACTTTAGATTGGCCCCAACAGGGAAAGTTGTGCATTAGTAGAAATAGAACTAGGTATGACAACTATTTTGTGGGTTCCAGTGACTGCCGAGATAATTATAAAATTTTAGGAGGATGGGGATTCAAAGGAGGAAAAGATCCAATATTTCCAGGGATCTGTTATATTTGTGGAAACAGAGCTTATTACAGGTTGCCGGACCATTGGTATGGGTCGTGCTACTTAGGCCTGGTCTTTCCAAAGATTTTCCATGTAGAAAAAGAAGAAAAAGGAACACACGAAATGGGTGAAACATTCACACGTAGAAAAAGGGAAAGTTTTTCAGAAATAGTGGGTGACATTTTTGGAGCAATGATACCAGCAGTGGGAATATCTTTGAATGCATTTAAAATTCGGAAATTGTCCACAGTAGTAGATCGTTTATCAACGAATACTGCTGGAGGGTTCTTGATGGTAAATACCGAGATGGTTGCCATGAGAGCTATGGTGATGCAAAATCGACTTGTCCTTGACATTCTTTTGGCAAAAGAGGGAGGAGTCTGTGGAATGCTGAAAGTCCAACATTGTTGCACTTACATTCCAGATAAAAGTGAAAATATACAAAAGTATATAAAGAATATTACAAATTTGCACAAAGAACTGCCTGGGAGAAACTTGGTAAGAGTTTTTCCTCAAAACCAAAATGGTTCACTGAAATAGGTAGTTCTATTGTAGGGAAAGTTTTGATATCAGCAACAGTAGTAATCTTAGTGGTGTTATTTGCGAAATTTGTTATTATATGTATCAAAAGGAGAAAAAGACAAAACAAAATAAAAAGAGAAAATAAGATAAATAAAGAAAGAGAACGAGAATTGGGTGAAATAGAACTTGAAGAATTAAAAGAAAGTATGTATGAGAGAACAAAAAGACAAGATGAAAGGGATACAGATGTATAAAACTAACAAGAAGCAAATGGACAAGAAACATGCTATCTGAAAAAAAAAAATTGTGTAACATGGGTTTTTGTGGTGATATTAAAAATCACCAAAGGGGGGAGTTGATGGAGCAAGGTAAATAAGAAATTTTTGAGCCCCCTAATAATAATGCTAATAATTAACGTTATTAATTGTTTTGACGACTAATCAACATTTTACGTCTTTTATAGACATCTTTGGTAACTTGCAATTTATGTGCAAAACTAACCTACTTACAATTGTAAAAGTGGAATAATATTAATATAATGGTTTGCGTACTAATTAGAATAATATTGTATGATTTGTGCTATGTAGTAAATTGTATTGTGGCAAAAGAATGCGGATGGTAAGTAAACATAGCTTTACATGTCGCATTTGCTAGGTAACACCTAAATGGGGTACGTAGAATGATGGGTGGGAAACGAAAAGGCTTATTTTCTTTATTTTAATTGTGATTGTGTTTGTTTTCATGATAGTTCGTTCGGGCCTGTTAGGCCGTGCTGTAAAGATGGCCGCCGAGGCAGATGGGCTTAATGCGCAAGTGCAAAATGGCTTCCAAGCGGAAGAAAGCTGCAAAAACATATCATGTGATTGCAAGTAGAGCCCAGAATGAAAAGAAGTCAAGGTCAGCATGACCTGTCACCAAATGAGTGCCAAGAAGGACTCAGCGAGAATGTATGAGAACCAAAGATGCAGCTGTGAATTAACAATGAACTGTTTAAAATAAAGTTACAAAAGAAGATACATGTGAGGAACATGTCAATCGGATTGGTAATGTCCTAAAACCGTGAGAAAGGACAAAGTTATAAACATTTTCGGAACCGGTTCAAGCAAGGAGGGCAATGAGGAGATGCTTGCCACCCCTCCAATGGACCAATTAGCGTGATTCTCGCCCCCAAAGATTGAAACATTTCTGTTTAGTAAGCTAGTAATAGGGTATAAGAGGACCTACTCTTAAGTAGGAGGAGCGCTATTCATACATAATTTTTGAGCACTGGACGCTGACGCTGGAGAGCTGCTGCTATTTTTCATAGGCCATTATTTTAATATAATTAATCTTTTTACTTTTAATCTGACTGGGAAGGAACGAGATCGTTGCGGGAAACCTGTATAGGTGGTCCGTCGAGGAGGCCTGTTTTAGCGGAACAGACAGTCAGTTCTTGGGAGTTCTATGCTGTGATCTGCAATTTATCTGCTGTGACGAACTTTATTTTTCATCTAAAAAGGGTATGCATTGAATTCTTTTAAAGTTTATTCCTTATAATGATATTAAACGTATTAAACTGATTAATAAAATTGAAACTTATTCATGCATTTAAACAAGTAGATGAACTTTATTATAATTAAAACTACGAGTCTGTGGTTCTTTAGCTCAATAATAAATGCAATGTTTTAATAGGTTTAAATGTGATTGAGCTGGTCTTAATCACCATCAACTTATTCTCACTAGTTGGTCCATCGACCAAAGAGCAGAATACCTTGATGTCTTAGAAATCGACAGGATTAAAACCAATTATGTATGATGTTTGAGAAACTATCTTGTCGACTTTAAAAAGGTATCCCGTTTTCTTCCAGCAGTCATAACTTTTTCTCCTAGGTGAAAGTGGATGGGATCCAGGGAATATTTGAGTGAGTGAATGTTTATGCGGTGTTATGGGCCCCACCGTCATATTGGTATAGTTGTTAAAAGAGTGTTTCAACCTGGATGTCATGTCCAAAGGAGAAGAAATTATATTAGTCGCGCTGGATCAATAACATAGCAAAACGTTTGAATGCTATCACTAGCTGACCTGCCTCTGATGATGCTAAATTGTGAAGTATTAATTAATTTGGTTATAAGGGGTTAAAAATGTTTAGCTAGAATTTTCGCCTCAATATTTATCAGTGAGATGGGTCTGAAGTTTTTTAGATCCAAATAGTCTTTCGCTCCTTTAGGGATGACAACAATGGTAGCTTCGGCTGCGGAGCCAGATACTTTTCCCGAAGAAGCAAAATGATTAAGCAACAAATCAAGTGGAACTAAGAGTGTGGGACCAAATGTTTTGTAAAAAATAATAGAGAGACCATCGGGTCCAGTAGTGAGTTTAATTGCATTCAGGATTTCACTCTTCTCGTTTGGCTTGTTTAAAGAAAGCTCGTCATCATCAGATAAAGATTTCATGGTGAGCGATCGCCAGTGGCTGAGAGTAATCTCTTTGTTTTTTCATGCCCTAAGTGTGACAGGTAGGCCCACACGTGGATACCGTGCTTACTGTGCCACTGAAATCAAGCGATACCTGGCCGATGAGCCTTAACAAGGGTGAAACCAGTCCGGGTTGCTTGTGTTCCGGCCCAGGGAGAATCTGGCTTGGTAGTTTGGGCTGGATTGGAGCAGGGTCGAGGCTGATTTGCATGTGGCTGGGTCCAAACTGAGGTGGATTGGTGGGTGAAAAAGGATGAATTGGGATGCGGCCCGAGCGATTGCCAGTGGCTGAGATTAATTTAAGCATTCCATCCTTCACTTAATGTTTTTGATGGAACTATATAGACGGAAGCATAAATTCATTTAAATACCTCAAAAATTTCTATTGTTTTAGGTTTAATTTTTGATGGCGATCTTTTATGGATGTTATTAGACTGCTATTAGGTAGGCTGCTAGTGTTTTTCCAGCTTTATTCAGGTAGAAATGTGTTTTGCTCTTCTGAGTTTGGAATCCGTTTACTTATAATCTTATTGTGTTCATATTTGAGAAGTTTGAGGGTACTGAGAAGAGATGAGTCCTTTGCTTGTCTGTAGAGCATTTATTTTGCCATTAAATCTTGCTCTAGCTTGTTTCTTCTAGCCAAGCCACTAATGCAATGTCCTCTACAGGCACATTTCAGGGAATTTCAAAAACTAACAGGGGAGGAGACAGAATTTGCACTGTCTTGAATAAATAATGCATCCTCTATGTTTAACTCCTGTTTCAGATTCTAGAAGTTCAGTATTCATATGTCAAGAGCCTTTTATGTGTAGATGATTGGTGATCTGCTGAGTAATAGTAACAGCAGTGTTGTCAGAATCTAGAATAGGTTCAATTCAGTGGTATCATGGAGAGGGAAGGCATCAACTAACACATGATCTATTCTTAAAAAACTGCACTTATCAGAATGCCCCAACAGTGAGCATTAGCTTGCATGTTCAAGTATCTATATGGAGTTTGCCACCTTAGTCCAGTGTACTGAGACGCACGACTCTTCCCCGGGGAGGTTTCCCTGTGCCTGTACTTTGCTTATTTGGATGGACAGACTGTGTTCAGCTCTAATCCTCAATTCCTAGCCAGTGTGCAGAGTTCACCGGGTCAGGAGCTGAACTCCCACATAGATATGTTTATCTCTGCCCTGTTTCCCCTCGACATTGCTTCTACATGCTCAAATTGGCATTTATAGCTTTATCCACTGAGCGCAACTGAAGTTAATACTGTATTGGATTCACTTCTGGTCCAATTCATATAGATTGGTGTTTAGATGTATTGGGGGAGATAGTGTATCACCCTAGGGAGTCGTCTTCCTTTCTTGGTTCAAATAAATAAAACCCTTGGCTACCACCTTGATTTCCCGGAATTATAGTTATCCCCTGGTACTTTTCATGAAAGATATACCATTATTGTAAAACAAAAATATCAGTACTTTGTCCAAAGTAACAACTTCGACCAGGTTCTTCAATTGATCTTGTGCTCTGAGCCATATTTGGAAATCTTGCATCCTCCCTGTATGTGCTCCTCATACACCAAATTTGGACTGTATTTCTCCAGTTTGGAGGGTTGACAATGAAGTAGAGGAACCAGTTACCCCTGTCTGCTTCTTGATAGTGTTGCAATACCATCCTGGAAACAACAGATATTTTCTTTTATTTTGCTCGCTTTATATGACCCCAAGAAAAACAGTGGCTGTAACTCCTGTTTAGATCATTTTAGGGCACACGAGTCATTAACTCTGTTTGTGCTTCTCAGCTCTTTGCTCCTCCTATAGTTTTTCTGTAGTTAAATTTAGCATCTCAGCATGGGCAATTTGCTCCACGGCATTAACAACCTGGTAGGAATAGGCCTAATTTTTGCTATTTGGCTTCTTGCAGAAATGAGTTATCTGACTGCTGTACAAACACTGCATTTTATTACAAAATAAATATGCACTACCACTTTGTACTCACTGGAAACCGTCATACGTGCTTTGTTGAATTAACTGGTTCACTTCTTGTACTTTTTAAAAATTGATCTTTATTCAGTTTCCATATAAAACAGTATTCAACCCCAGCAGCGACATTGCACAAGCTGCAGTTCACTTAAACTATACATCAGGAGGATCTGATTCAAAATAGGCAGTTTAGTCGTTGACAAATAGATCAGTACAGCTAAACAAACACCACCCCATGCTCCTAACACCCACCTACTAACTCAAGCCAAAAAGCAAAAGCACCTCGTATGGACTAGCTGTTGAAGCATCTACCTTGTATTAGGTTATGTAAGACCTCCGACAGGCATGTCTGTATTCATTGTAACCCACTACCAGGGAGGTACATAAACTTACTCTCCGTTCTCTTAGAAAAACGTTCATCCACCGCAAGTGGAGCAATAGCAGATCTGTCATCTACAGAGATTTATCATCTGTTTTAGGGTTAATAACCGTATCTGGGACTCCCAGTTCAATACAATCACTGCTGTGCCTGCTTGTTGAGCTGGGGTTCGGGTTATGTGATTGTGACAGCAATAGGGTGCACAGTATTAATAATTATTTCATTGAATATTAATTATGTTAATTGTGTTATACTTAATTATTTTAGTTAGATTTGAAGTGTGGGCTGCTAGGTTTGTGGGGTTGTAGTGTGGGAAGTTAATTAAGAAATAAATAACATTGGGTTTTATTGATAATTATTTAATTGTTTAATAATCATGTAAATTGTTTAATTGTTTTTCATTTTTTATATATATAATTTTTTTGGGTTAATTAATAATGTTCATATTAAGAGTTTTGTATTTGTTGTAAATTAATAGGGTTATTCAAATATGTTATGTGTTTGAAGTGAAGTACTTTCCTTACTGTTGCACAGACAGGAGCAGGAATAGTAAATCTTACTTCTCCGAACTCCAACGCTTTCCCTACTATTGCACAGACAGGAGTGAGAAAAGTAAATGTAACCCCTTTAGAGTCCAATGCTTTCTCTACTGTTGCACTGACTGGAGTGGGAATAGTAAATTTAATCCCTTCGAATTCCAACTCTTTCCCTACTGTTGCATAGACTGGAGTGGGAATAGTAAATGTAAGCCCTGTAACGCCTCCGATGTCCAAGGCTTTCCCTACTGTTGCACATACTGGAGTGGGAATATTAAAATTAATCCATCTGAAGTCCAAGGCTTTCACTACTGTTGCGGAATGGTTATAATAAATTGAACCTCTTCGAAGTCCAATGCTTTCTCTACTGTTGCACAGACTGGAGTTGAATAGTAAATTGAATCCCTCTGAAGTCCAACGCTTTCCCTACTGTTGCACAGATTGGAATGGGAATAGTAAATTTAATCTCTCCGAAGTCCAATGCTTTCCCTACTGTTGCACAGCCTGGAGACCGAAGAGTAAATTTAACCCTGCGGAAGTCATACACTTTCCCTACTGTTGCACAGATTGGAGTGGGAATAGAAAACGTAATCCCTCCGAAGTCCAACACTTTACCTACTGTTTCACAGAATGGAGTGGGAATAGTAAATTTTACCCCTCCGAAGTCCAATGCTTTCCCTACTGTTGCACAGACTGGAGTGGGAATAGTAAGTTTAACCCCTGTGAAAGCCTACGCTTTCACTACTATTGCCGAAAGTGGAGTGGGAATAGTATATCTATTATTTACAGACTTCAATACTTTTCTTAATATTGTTTAAATATATATTATTTGTTTGTTTTGTTTAATGCTGTATTATTTTTTGATATATATTTTTAATAATGTGTTCAGTAAATGTGTTTTTTTGGTTTTTATAGTTTTTTATATTTAATTAATGTGGCAATTTATTTTATGTTTTGCAATTGATTTCTTAATATTTTTTATGTTATATATATATATTTATTTATTTATTCACCAAAAAAACGAAGGTTACAGGGACGTTATAGTTAGGAAATAGAATTTGAAAAACATTAGAAATTCAATGAAAAAACCAAAGGTTACAGGGGCGTTATAGTTAGGCTCAGATTTTACTAATACAAAACATAGAAATTCAGCAGTTATAGTTGCCT
The DNA here is from genome assembly GCA_963921515.1 of Calotriton arnoldi. Lineage (NCBI taxonomy): Eukaryota > Metazoa > Chordata > Amphibia > Caudata > Salamandridae > Calotriton > Calotriton arnoldi. The sequence goes on from CAWUFW010000189.1 coordinate 1,051,233, forward strand.
GAGCTAACTATAACTTACGCCCCCGCAATGCACTGCTTATGACCTCACATATTACATCACTCATGACATGCTGATGAAAGTAAATGTAACTTTTTCTAAACATAGCTCACAGGCTTGTAAAGGTTGGAAAACATGGGATGGAAAACGCTAAGCCTAAGGAGCCTGGAGTGGGTCCTGACTTGAATAACATGGCAAAATAAGTACAGTCGGGGAGTTGGGACTCAAACTAGAGCGCAATCAGCCTACCAAACCCAGCAATTATTACAAATTGATACTAAAGCTCAGTATTAAATGGCACTTTAAGATGAAGACAAATGAGGAGATCCATAATGAGACACTTCTGTGTGAAACCGGACTGGAACTCCACAAACATGTTACTTAGAGAGATGTAACTGCAAACGCATTTAAAATACTTTTCCACCAAGCGTGAAGAAAAGTGGTTGATCAAAACCTCTTCTGGACTTCAAGTTGTACTGCAGATACTTTTCCTGTGTTCAGTATTGCTATCGGACTCCTGGGAAGATGATTCTAGAAGCAACTGGCAGTGGAAAAACAAAATGGAACTGAAAAAAGATTACCACAGTCACAGGAAAACTATTTCCTTGATGTTCACTGAAATTTCCTCAGTCCTAAGCCATTCTGCCAGTGGTTCGATGGCAAGGGTGAACAAGTGAGAGGGTAACGAACACCCCTATTTGGTGTCCATGTGTAACGGGAAGGAGTCCCAGATTGCACCACTTTTTTGGGCACTGGCCCCAGCTGTGTATAGAAATGTGTGATTGAGGAAATTTGGGGTCAGTATTCCTTTTCTCTAGAATTGTAAATAAATAGTTCCAACTAACTGAATTTAACCCTTTTTCAAAGTCAAGCATATTGTGTCTGGTGGAGTGTCGAGGCCTGGAACCATCAAGATAGACAAGAGATTTGATTACTCTATGATTTTGGTTTCTGCATTAATGAGGGATATCTGACAATACAAGAAACTCAGCTCTGGCTGTGTGCTGGATATATGCATCACAGTAATTTCAGCTGTTCCTAAATAAGTTGCTGGAACATCCAGGGCTTTATAAATGTGATCTTTCAATCCAGTCGTCGAAGATTCTACTCAATAGATTCAATGAACCTTTGTAGCTGACATGAAGCATTGAAAGGGAGAAAACATCAAGAATACAATTTAACATGTTAAGTCTATGCAACACCACAGAGAGGACCAGGATTCAATGAATGTGATAAAAGGGGTTTATTTGGATTACCAATCAATCCAGTCAATATACAATCCATATGCAGATTCAATAAGTACATTAGTTTAATAGGCAAAGTAAAATATCTCAGTTAGTTGAGACGCAATAAAATGAGATACAGAATTGTCACAGCCACAAGCAAATAATAGCAAACAAAAGTGAACAGGTGTTCCATAAAGAAACTGTCCTTCTCTACTCTAACATGGGTCAAATATAGGATCATCTTTTGAGGGTTTCTAATTCGGGAGCAATAGATTAGGTAGGTAACAGCATGATCAGACTTCAATAGAAGTCTTAAAGAAAAGGAATTACATGTTTAGTATGAAGCTTCACACTTGCAAGAATAGGGCAAGCAGCGAGGGCTACACCTCTCAAAGTCTAAAAGGGATCTCTCCTAAAGCCTGACTCCAACAGAACTAACACAAAGCTGTGAGAACCAATATAAAAGAAACATGAGATTCAAACATGTTATCCCTGTTCACACCACCAATAACCAATCAGTGCACTATTTGTGTGTTTCTGCAACATAGCTCTGAATTCTCAATGTATCAGACTAAGGCTGCCGTTCTCAGCCTTGAACATCTTGCCATTCTGGTACACAGTGAACAGAAAGCTTCTTTCGACCATTGTTCCTCCACGTTCACTGCCTAGTCTCTCCCAGGCTTCTCTATCAGCCGTTTAATACAAACGATAAAACATTCACTAGTGAACGTAAATCATGATAATGAACCTGCAAGGATAAAAAAGGGAAAACATTCTGGCAAAGCAAAAAGCATTTTAACTTATTTGTTTATTTATCCATTTGTAAAGCGCCTGGTTACACCACTGGTGTGTCCCCGCGCTAAAATCAGACTCTCAGTGGGGTAGCGGAGAACTCTTAGCGGGAATCTAAAGGCATGTGACAGTAGTACTAGTGGATCCACGCTGATTTGACGGTGGGAACAGCCATGTCTTTAGATTTTTGCGAAAGGTAGTTTCGTGGGGTTCTGCTCTTAGGTTGCAGGCAGTGTGTTCCAAATCTTGGCTGAGAGGTATCTAAAGGAACGTGCACCCACCCTCGCTTTCTGTATTCTCGGCACAGTCACCAGTGCCCTGCCTTTAGATCTTCGATTCCGATTCGGTGTATAGGATGTTATCAAGGGTTGAAGATACCGCGGACCTTTTTGAGACATGATTCGGTAACAATAGCACATTGCCTTAAACGTGATTCTCTTCTCCACAGGCAGCCAGTGCAAGCTTGCTAGAGCCTTCGTTGTAGATGTTCTTTTTGGGAGGTTCAAAACTAGGCGAGCTGCCGCGTTTTGTATCGACTGGAGTTTGGTCAACCCTTTTTTGGACGCACCCAGATATAGAACATTACCTTAGTCCATCTGGGAGGTGACCAAAGCATGTACTATTGTCTTCCTCGCATTGGTAGCTAGTACGTCAAGGAGTTTCCTCAGGACTTTAAAGCTCCTGAAACATTTCCCCGCCACTTTCTGGATTTGGCTGTCAAACGTCAGTTTTGAGTCGAACCAAACTCCGAGGTTTTTTACTTCTGCTTTCGGGATTGGTATTTGACCTAACATCTCAGGCCACCAAGCAGATGTCCAAATTGATGGAGCCTTTCCCACTATCAGCACCTCTGTTTTGTTACCATTGAGTTTCAGACAATGGTTGGACATCCATGCTGCTACCTCCTCCAGACACCGGGAGAATTGGTGGGCTGTCTGTTCCGGGTTCTGAGACAACGTGACAGTCAGCCGTGTATCATCAGCACATGACACGAATGTCACATTATGACCATCCACTAGCTCGGCGAGTGATCCCACATAGTGATTGAACAGCGTGGGGCTTAGGATTGATCCCTGTGGCAGAGGGATGCTCTTGGATATATGCGTATGTTGTATAACTTGGAAGCTCCGCGAGGAGAGAAAAGATGTCATCCAGCGCAGAGCAGAGTCCCTAACGCCCCATTTCTCTAATCTTTTGAGGAGGAGACCATGGGAGACGGTGTCAAAAGCCGCACTGATATCCAGAAGGATCAGTGCAGCGGTCTGCCCTTCATTCGCATATTGTCTCAGTGTTTCAGTGGCCAAGAGCAGCGCCGACTCCGTTGAGTGAGAAGCTCTGAAACCCGATTGTGAGGGATGAAATAGGTCATTCTTGTTAATATGGTTAATTAGCTACTTATTTGTTACTTTCTCTACAATTTTTGCAAGGAAAGGTAGTAACGAGATGGGGCGTAGATTTTCTAGCACAGAATGATCTATTGAAGGCTTTTTTTTTAGTGGACGGACTATCGCTTGCTTCCATTTATGTGGAACTTCTCCCAGCTGGAAGGAGCGTGCAATTAGCTCAGAGATATACGGCATAATGACGTTTGCTCCTTGCATTAGGATCTCTAGGCGAGCTGGGTGTAGCGGGGATCCGGATTTAATTACACTAGCTATGCTCTTCAGCTCTTCTAACTCCGGCACCCTGAATTCATCAAGGGTTTCTCATTTGAATGTTGTATCCGGCATAGAATCTGGGTTCCTACCCTGACGTGCGTCCGCTGGAAAAGCGTCATAAATTTTAGCCACTTTTTCTGCAAAGAAATCAGCCACTTTGTTGTAACTCTTCATTGAGGAGGTTATTGGGTTTGTTAGAGCTGAGGCCTGTAGTCAGGCTAACTTAAATGAGCATTTAATGTGTATTTTGAATACATGATTATACATGCACATGTGTAACTTTAAATGAACTGCAAAACGTGAGCAAATGATTACATGTTTAGATATGCAATATCATTTGAAGTGTAAGTGCAGAAAGTAATAAAGAATGCATAATTCGTGTTTTTAGTGCAGACACGTATATAAATCTCTAGTTTCTACAGTGAATACATTTCAGTAATGCGTTTAAATGTTTCATTCATGTTAATAAAATTTAAGTCTGACAGTAAATATAATGTCAGGTACGTATATAAGTGCATCTCTGTGACGTGTAACGGTGGAGTCTAAATTACGCTGCTCCAATCCCCCTCCGATGGCGTTGTTAGCCATCACAATCAACATTTGAATCTTATCAGATGACCAATAAAAACCTTGAGGTTTTCATAATTTTTCATCTTCAATCTTCCGAGTATTTCATATCTATTCTTAAAAAACTGCACTTATCAGAATGCCCCAACAGTGAGCATTAGCTTGCATGTTCAAGTATCTATATGGAGTTTGCCACCTTAGTCCAGTGTACTGAGACGCACGACTCTTCCCCGGGGAGGTTTCCCTGTGCCTGTACTTTGCTTATTTGGATGGACAGACTGTGTTCAGCTCTAATCCTCAATTCCTAGCCAGTGTGCAGAGTTCACCGGGTCAGGAGCTGAACTCCCACATAGATATGTTTATCTCTGCCCTGTTTCCCCTCGACATTGCTTCTACATGCTCAAATTGGCATTTATAGCTTTATCCACTGAGCGCAACTGAAGTTAATACTGTATTGGATTCACTTCTGGTCCAATTCATATAGATTGGTGTTTAGATGTATTGGGGGAGATAGTGTATCACCCTAGGAGTCGTCTTCCTTTCTTGGTTCAAATAAATAAAACCCTTGGCTACCACCTTGATTTCCCGGAATTATAGTTATCCCCTGGTACTTTTCATGAAAGATATACCATTATTGTAAAACAAAAATATCAGTACTTTGTCCAAAGTAACAACTTCGACCAGGTTCTTCAATTGATCTTGTGCTCTGAGCCATATTTGGAAATCTTGCATCCTCCCTGTATGTGCTCCTCATACACCAAATTTGGACTGTATTTCTCCAGTTTGGAGGGTTGACAATGAAGTAGAGGAACCAGTTACCCCTGTCTGCTTCTTGATAGTGTTGCAATACCATCCTGGAAACAACAGATATTTTCTTTTATTTTGCTCGCTTTATATGACCCCAAGAAAAACAGTGGCTGTAACTCCTGTTTAGATCATTTTAGGGCACACGAGTCACTAACTCTGTTTGTGCTTCTCAGCTCTTTGCTCCTCCTATAGTTTTTCTGTAGTTAAATTTAGCATCTCAGCATGGGCAATTTGCTCCACGGCATTAACAACCTGGTAGGAATAGGCCTAATTTTTGCTATTTGGCTTCTTGCAGAAATGAGTTATCTGACTGCTGTACAAACACTGCATTTTATTACAAAATAAATATGCACTACCACTTTGTACTCACTGGAAACCGTCATACGTGCTTTGTTGAATTAACTGGTTCACTTCTTGTACTTTTTAAAAATTGATCTTTATTCAGTTTCCATATAAAACAGTATTCAACCCCAGCAGCGACATTGCACAAGCTGCAGTTCACTTAAACTATACATCAGGAGGATCTGATTCAAAATAGGCAGTTTAGTCGTTGACAAATAGATCAGTACAGCTAAACAAACACCACCCCATGCTCCTAACACCCACCTACTAACTCAAGCCAAAAAGCAAAAGCACCTCGTATGGACTAGCTGTTGAAGCATCTACCTTGTATTAGGTTATGTAAGACCTCCGACAGGCATGTCTGTATTCATTGTAACCCACTACCAGGGAGGTACATAAACTTACTCTCCGTTCTCTTAGAAAAACGTTCATCCACCGCAAGTGGAGCAATAGCAGATCTGTCATCTACAGAGATTTATCATCTGTTTTAGGGTTAATAACCGTATCTGGGACTCCCAGTTCAATACAATCACTGCTGTGCCTGCTTGTTGAGCTGGGGTTCGGGTTATGTGATTGTGACAGCAATAGGGTGCACAGTATTAATAATTATTTCATTGAATATTAATTATGTTAATTGTGTTATACTTAATTATTTTAGTTAGATTTGAAGTGTGGGCTGCTAGGTTTGTGGGGTTGTAGTGTGGGAAGTTAATTAAGAAATAAATAACATTGGGTTTTATTGATAATTATTTAATTGTTTAATAATCATGTAAATTGTTTAATTGTTTTTCATTTTTTATATATATAATTTTTTTGGGTTAATTAATAATGTTCATATTAAGAGTTTTGTATTTGTTGTAAATTAATAGGGTTATTCAAATATGTTATGTGTTTGAAGTGAAGTACTTTCCTTACTGTTGCACAGACAGGAGCAGGAATAGTAAATCTTACTTCTCCGAACTCCAACGCTTTCCCTACTATTGCACAGACAGGAGTGAGAAAAGTAAATGTAACCCCTTTAGAGTCCAATGCTTTCTCTACTGTTGCACTGACTGGAGTGGGAATAGTAAATTTAATCCCTTCGAATTCCAACTCTTTCCCTACTGTTGCATAGACTGGAGTGGGAATAGTAAATGTAAGCCCTGTAACGCCTCCGATGTCCAAGGCTTTCCCTACTGTTGCACATACTGGAGTGGGAATATTAAAATTAATCCATCTGAAGTCCAAGGCTTTCACTACTGTTGCGGAATGGTTATAATAAATTGAACCTCTTCGAAGTCCAATGCTTTCTCTACTGTTGCACAGACTGGAGTTGAATAGTAAATTGAATCCCTCTGAAGTCCAACGCTTTCCCTACTGTTGCACAGATTGGAATGGGAATAGTAAATTTAATCTCTCCGAAGTCCAATGCTTTCCCTACTGTTGCACAGCCTGGAGACCGAAGAGTAAATTTAACCCTGCGGAAGTCATACACTTTCCCTACTGTTGCACAGATTGGAGTGGGAATAGAAAACGTAATCCCTCCGAAGTCCAACACTTTACCTACTGTTTCACAGAATGGAGTGGGAATAGTAAATTTTACCCTCCGAAGTCCAATGCTTTCCTACTGTTGCACAGACTGGAGTGGGAATAGTAAGTTTAACCCCTGTGAAAGCCTACGCTTTCACTACTATTGCCGAAAGTGGAGTGGGAATAGTATATCTATTATTTACAGACTTCAATACTTTTCTTAATATTGTTTAAATATATATTATTTGTTTGTTTTGTTTAATGCTGTATTATTTTTTGATATATATTTTTAATAATGTGTTCAGTAAATGTGTTTTTTTGGTTTTTATAGTTTTTTATATTTAATTAATGTGGCAATTTATTTTATGTTTTGCAATTGATTTCTTAATATTTTTTATGTTATATATATATATTTATTTATTTATTCACCAAAAAACGAAGGTTACAGGGACGTTATAGTTAGGAAATAGAATTTGAAAAACATTAGAAATTCAATGAAAAAACCAAAGGTTACAGGGGCGTTATAGTTAGGCTCAGATTTTACTAATACAAAACATAGAAATTCAGCAGTTATAGTTGCCTGAGCTAACTATAACTTACGCCCGCAATGCACTGCTTATGACCTCACATATTACATCACTCATGACATGCTGATGAAAGTAAATGTAACTTTTTCTAAACATAGCTCACAGGCTTGTAAAGGTTGGAAAACATGGGATGGAAAACGCTAAGCCTAAGGAGCCTGGAGTGGGTCCTGACTTGAATAACATGGCAAAATAAGTACAGTCGGGGAGTTGGGACTCAAACTAGAGCGCAATCAGCCTACCAAACCCAGCAATTATTACAAATTGATACTAAAGCTCAGTATTAAATGGCACTTTAAGATGAAGACAAATGAGGAGATCCATAATGAGACACTTCTGTGTGAAACCGGACTGGAACTCCACAAACATGTTACTTAGAGAGATGTAACTGCAAACGCATTTAAAATACTTTTCCACCAAGCGTGAAGAAAAGTGGTTGATCAAAACCTCTTCTGGACTTCAAGTTGTACTGCAGATACTTTTCCTGTGTTCAGTATTGCTATCGGACTCCTGGGAAGATGATTCTAGAAGCAACTGGCAGTGGAAAAACAAAATGGAACTGAAAAAAGATTACCACAGTCACAGGAAAACTATTTCCTTGATGTTCACTGAAATTTCCTCAGTCCTAAGCCATTCTGCCAGTGGTTCGATGGCAAGGGTGAACAAGTGAGAGGGTAACGAACACCCCTATTTGGTGTCCATGTGTAACGGGAAGGAGTCCCAGATTGCACCACTTTTTTGGGCACTGGCCCCAGCTGTGTATAGAAATGTGTGATTGAGGAAATTTGGGGTCAGTATTCCTTTTCTCTAGAATTGTAAATAAATAGTTCCAACTAACTGAATTTAACCCTTTTTCAAAGTCAAGCATATTGTGTCTGGTGGAGTGTCGAGGCCTGGAACCATCAAGATAGACAAGAGATTTGATTACTCTATGATTTTGGTTTCTGCATTAATGAGGGATATCTGACAATACAAGAAACTCAGCTCTGGCTGTGTGCTGGATATATGCATCACAGTAATTTCAGCTGTTCCTAAATAAGTTGCTGGAACATCCAGGGCTTTATAAATGTGATCTTTCAATCCAGTCGTCGAAGATTCTACTCAATAGATTCAATGAACCTTTGTAGCTGACATGAAGCATTGAAAGGGAGAAAACATCAAGAATACAATTTAACATGTTAAGTCTATGCAACACCACAGAGAGGACCAGGATTCAATGAATGTGATAAAAGGGGTTTATTTGGATTACCAATCAATCCAGTCAATATACAATCCATATGCAGATTCAATAAGTACATTAGTTTAATAGGCAAAGTAAAATATCTCAGTTAGTTGAGACGCAATAAAATGAGATACAGAATTGTCACAGCCACAAGCAAATAATAGCAAACAAAAGTGAACAGGTGTTCCATAAAGAAACTGTCCTTCTCTACTCTAACATGGGTCAAATATAGGATCATCTTTTGAGGGTTTCTAATTCGGGAGCAATAGATTAGGTAGGTAACAGCATGATCAGACTTCAATAGAAGTCTTAAAGAAAAGGAATTACATGTTTAGTATGAAGCTTCACACTTGCAAGAATAGGGCAAGCAGCGAGGGCTACACCTCTCAAAGTCTAAAAGGGATCTCTCCTAAAGCCTGACTCCAACAGAACTAACACAAAGCTGTGAGAACCAATATAAAAGAAACATGAGATTCAAACATGTTATCCCTGTTCACACCACCAATAACCAATCAGTGCACTATTTGTGTGTTTCTGCAACATAGCTCTGAATTCTCAATGTATCAGACTAAGGCTGCCGTTCTCAGCCTTGAACATCTTGCCATTCTGGTACACAGTGAACAGAAAGCTTCTTTCGACCATTGTTCCTCCACGTTCACTGCCTAGTCTCTCCCAGGCTTCTCTATCAGCCGTTTAATACAAACGATAAAACATTCACTAGTGAACGTAAATCATGATAATGAACCTGCAAGGATAAAAAAGGGAAAACATTCTGGCAAAGCAAAAAGCATTTTAACTTATTTGTTTATTTATCCATTTGTAAAGCGCCTGGTTACACCACTGGTGTGTCCCGCGCTAAAATCAGACTCTCAGTGGGGTAGCGGAGAACTCTTAGCGGGAATCTAAAGGCATGTGACAGTAGTACTAGTGGATCCACGCTGATTTGACGGTGGGAACAGCCATGTCTTTAGATTTTTGCGAAAGGTAGTTTCGTGGGGTTCTGCTCTTAGGTTGCAGGCAGTGTGTTCCAAATCTTGGCTGAGAGGTATCTAAAGGAACGTGCACCCACCCTCGCTTTCTGTATTCTCGGCACAGTCACCAGTGCCCTGCCTTTAGATCTTCGATTCCGATTCGGTGTATAGGATGTTATCAAGGGTTGAAGATACCGCGGACCTTTTGAGACATGATTCGGTAACAATAGCACATTGCCTTAAACGTGATTCTCTTCTCCACAGGCAGCCAGTGCAAGCTTGCTAGAGCCTTCGTTGTAGATGTTCTTTTGGGAGGTTCAAAACTAGGCGAGCTGCCGCGTTTTGTATCGACTGGAGTTTGGTCAACCCTTTTTTGGACGCACCCAGATATAGAACATTACCTTAGTCCATCTGGGAGGTGACCAAAGCATGTACTATTGTCTTCCTCGCATTGGTAGCTAGTACGTCAAGGAGTTTCCTCAGGACTTTAAAGCTCCTGAAACATTTCCCCGCCACTTTCTGGATTTGGCTGTCAAACGTCAGTTTTGAGTCGAACCAAACTCCGAGGTTTTTACTTCTGCTTTCGGGATTGGTATTTGACCTAACATCTCAGGCCACCAAGCAGATGTCCAAATTGATGGAGCCTTTCCCACTATCAGCACCTCTGTTTTGTTACCATTGAGTTTCAGACAATGGTTGGACATCCATGCTGCTACCTCCTCCAGACACCGGGAGAATTGGTGGGCTGTCTGTTCCGGGTTCTGAGACAACGTGACAGTCAGCCGTGTATCATCAGCACATGACACGAATGTCACATTATGACCATCCACTAGCTCGGCGAGTGATCCCACATAGTGATTGAACAGCGTGGGGCTTAGGATTGATCCCTGTGGCAGAGGGATGCTCTTGGATATATGCGTATGTTGTATAACTTGGAAGCTCCGCGAGGAGAGAAAGATGTCATCCAGCGCAGAGCAGAGTCCCTAACGCCCCATTTCTCTAATCTTTTGAGGAGGAGACCATGGGAGACGGTGTCAAAAGCCGCACTGATATCCAGAAGGATCAGTGCAGCGGTCTGCCCTTCATTCGCATATTGTCTCAGTGTTTCAGTGGCCAAGAGCAGCGCCGACTCCGTTGAGTGAGAAGCTCTGAAACCCGATTGTGAGGGATGAAATAGGTCATTCTTGTTAATATGGTTAATTAGCTACTTATTTGTTACTTTCTCTACAATTTTTGCAAGGAAAGGTAGTAACGAGATGGGGCGTAGATTTTCTAGCACAGAATGATCTATTGAAGGCTTTTTTAGTGGACGGACTATCGCTTGCTTCCATTTATGTGGAACTTCTCCCAGCTGGAAGGAGCGTGCAATTAGCTCAGAGATATACGGCATAATGACGTTTGCTCCTTGCATTAGGATCTCTAGGCGAGCTGGGTGTAGCGGGGATCCGGATTTAATTACACTAGCTATGCTCTTCAGCTCTTCTAACTCCGGCACCCTGAATTCATCAAGGGTTTCTCATTTGAATGTTGTATCCGGCATAGAATCTGGGTTCCTACCCTGACGTGCGTCCGCTGGAAAAGCGTCATAAATTTTAGCCACTTTTTCTGCAAAGAAATCAGCCACTTTGTTGTAACTCTTCATTGAGGAGGTTATTGGGTTTGTTAGAGCTGAGGCCTGTAGTCAGGCTAACTTAAATGAGCATTTAATGTGTATTTTGAATACATGATTATACATGCACATGTGTAACTTTAAATGAACTGCAAAACGTGAGCAAATGATTACATGTTTAGATATGCAATATCATTTGAAGTGTAAGTGCAGAAAGTAATAAAGAATGCATAATTCGTGTTTTTAGTGCAGACACGTATATAAATCTCTAGTTTCTACAGTGAATACATTTCAGTAATGCGTTTAAATGTTTCATTCATGTTAATAAAATTTAAGTCTGACAGTAAATATAATGTCAGGTACGTATATAAGTGCATCTCTGTGACGTGTAACGGTGGAGTCTAAATTACGCTGCTCCAATCCCCTCCGATGGCGTTGTTAGCCATCACAATCAACATTTGAATCTTATCAGATGACCAATAAAAACCTTGAGGTTTTCATAATTTTTCATCTTCAATCTTCCGAGTATTTCATATCATCATATTATCTACACTGGCTCTCCTCTAGTTCCACATCTTTTGACTTTCATGTACTTGTACCCATTAAAGATAACAATCAGAGATATTGCACAAAGGGCAATTATCACAAGGGTTCCCAAAATGGAACCAAATATTCCACTTTCAAGCTTTCCAAACCATTTTCTTACTGCAGTAAATACATTTCCAGTGGCTTCCCAAGCACCTATAGCTTTCAACTTTCTTTTGATCTCCCTTTAAGTCTGGAATGTTCTTAATATACTTCTTCAATTCTTCACTCTTATCAGGTGTATAGGAACAGCATTGCTAAATCGTCAACATCTTGCAGACTCCGCTCTCCTTTGTGAGAAGGATGTCTAATGCAAGACGATTCTGCAAAACTATAGGCCTTACAGCTATCATTTCAGTGTCCAAAGCTAACAATGAACTTGCAGTACTAGTGGATAACTTATCAACTATAGTGGACAGCTTTCTAATTTTGAAATCATTCAGAACTACTGCTACAGAAGGAATCAATGCACCAAATATGTCTCCAACTATTTCAGTACCACTGCTAATTTGTTTACTTCTAGTATGTGAACTCCATACAGGATCTAGATGTTCTACCTGATAAATCTTCAGGAAAACTACTCCTAAATAATGTGAACCTTACAAACCACGGGGTAACGTAAAATAAGCATGTTCTCCTCACACATAATAATCTCCAGGAATTACAGGATCCTGACCTACCATGAATAATGGCCAATTTCCCCCATATTCAGAAGTGTGATCACAGTCATGTTTACCCATAAATTTAGTGTGAATTACAGATTTACCTCTAAGTACGCATAATTTCATTTATTTTTCCAATCTACAGTCAGTGCTGCCATAGCGCCTGATTCTTGAAGCTCTGCTTCTTCTTTAGCCCACTTGTTTCTATACTTTTGGTCCTTCCCTGATTTTGATCTAGCATCCATTGTACTTCTCCTGTCTTCAACTAGATCTAAAAATGTCTTCCTTCTCAATATCTGTCAAGGAACAAGTCAGATTGTACCTGTAAGCATGAGCAATATCTGTCATTGTGGGTTTGAAAAACCTATCGCCTGTCTCCATCTCCTTGGCATTGAGGTGAAGATGTAAATGCTTTAACATGGGAATTTCGGAAAGAACTAAATTATAATTTGAAAAATAATGCTGAAAATGACTCTTTCCCTACAAAAGACTCAATAAAAGGCTACAACTAACACCATAAGTAAGAGGAATATGATGGTACATGATGCCCTCAGCAACTGATGCAGCTAACTGCGTACAAACATAGCAATCCCTTGCATCCATAGTGTCAATGTACTCATAAAGCAATTAAGCATAAAGCGATAAGCGTTCGAAGAAAAGTTTTCTCTTGATGAATCTACATGCAAAGCTTTAAGATCAAGTGAACAAAAACTACTGTCAGTAGGAAGTGGAGTTTTTGGGGTGGTTCTAGATCTAACCTCAACTTCATTAAAAGAGGTGGGTGAATACAATCCCACTAGTAAAACAATTGATTCTGCAATCGCAGCCATTAATACAGCCTCTAATATGAACCTACGTCTATTATGCTTATCCGTTTCCATGACTTCTCTAGAATCAGACCATTAAGCAAGGTTTGCAGTAAGTGAATTTATTCTGTACACTTCTACTTATGCAGATGACAAAGTACATAAACCACATGATGAATTTGTTTACAAAGTTTTTGTGAGCCTTCCTCAGCCCAACTCCGTGTTCTTCTAAATGACACCCTTACGCACCTTCAGCAGCCTCGGGCCAAGGTAATCTTCTTAATTCTTTTTAAAAAGTCTAATTGATTGTCTCTAGTAAAAGCACAGCTCAAAGTTCAGTTTGGAGATCATGTCAATGATAAATTGTGCCAGTCCATTTAAAGGCAAGGCAAATACAAACTGCAGTTCAGCTACAAGTTTTAGTTCAATTGGAATTGCACTGTTATCTTCCAAATCCCAAAGTTCTCTCTTATTCATTTGCGGCAAAGTATGTCCATTCAAGGGATGAGTACCTCCGACAGGGTACTCTATCTCTCTTTGATCTCCTGAGCACAGATCTTTAATCCTCCCTGTCACTCAGTTCAGAATCCTCAGTGTCCTCTGGGATAGTGTGAGGCACACGTTCTGAAGGCAGACTCAGTCTCACTCTCTCATGCCTTCTTGGCCAACTGTCTCCAGCTCCCATTCAGTTTACCACAGCACTAGGCCCTTGATCAGGGTCTGAATCTGGCTCTGTTAGCGCCACAGGTAGAGACTCTCCTATCTCAACCTCAGATGTTGACTGATCAAGACCCCCTCAGGCCGAGCATGTGCTGTTTCAAACACTCACTACCCCCTGTAGCTGGTCCAACCTCCTCCCGCTGCCTCTTGATTACAGCTTGCACTTCTGTGAGAGATACTGTCACGTCATCAAGGAGACCCTCCACTCTTCGAGTGTGGGCAGCATGGATCTAGTTGAGGAGACCTCCGCACTTAACAGCAGTGTTTGTTGCCAGTATCACCAGGCCATTAGGGTTCCAGGCACATTTTCCGAACGTGCTTCTTCACCAGGACCCAGTCTCTGAGTCGTGGCACTGCTCCTGATGCGGTGGGGCGGTAGCAGCTCCAACCTGGTGAGACACAGAATGTACCAAATCAGCCAGTCCTTTGCAGTAATCAAGAATCATGTCATCTGTAATGTTCACAAGTGCATTTGCAGACACAGCTGGCAGTCTCATCGCTCTGTCCATGATTATTTCATGGGGGTACAGTCCTGTCCGCCGATCAGGAATTCTGGGACGACTCATCAACACAAGGGGCAAATTATCAGGCCACTTCAAAGACGTTGAAGTACACACTTTGGCCAATCTGGATTTTAAAGTACCATTGACCTACTCCACGATACCTGAAGCCTCGGGTCAGTAACTGCAATGTTGTCATTGCCCCACATGTAATGCTGCATTTTCAGGATCTCATTATTGAAATGAGTCCCTTGGGCTGACTCCAGCTAAGTCGGGAAACCAAATATTGGCAGGAGCTCCCTCAATAAGAATTTAGCTACTGTGAGACTGTCATTTCTCATGGTAGGGCAAACTTCAACCCAGCGCGAGAAGATGCACACATTCATCAAGACATATCTCAGCCCGTTGCACACAGGCATTTCTATAAAGTCCAACTGCATCCTGTTGAATGGACCACCTGATCTTCCTATATGGCTCAGTGTCACTGTGGTTCTTTTTCCTACGTTCATCTGTTGGCATACAACACATCTGTGACACAGTCCTTCAGCCATCAACCTGATTCGGGGTTTGAACCAAGTTTGTCGAAACAATCTGACCATTGCATCCCTCCCAACATCTGCGGGACCTTGTAGATGTCTAACCATTGGAGACAATAAGCTATCTGCCAATACAGGTCTTCTATCTTTTGAAACTCATATGTCATCATCTCTTTTGACACAGCCTGCTCTGACCCAACTTTGCTGTTCTGCCTCTGGCACGTCCTCCTGTAACCTCTTAATTTCTTCCCAACTGCCAGCTGTCATTAACAAAAGGTTGTAATTGGTCTCATCTTCAGATTTGTTAACATATTCATCATTGAATGTGCAAGCCTCATGGGCACAGTATCTCGCAACATCCTTAGCGTACCCATTGCCAACTGTCACAGTTCTTCTCTGCTGCAGTGGGCAGAGCATTTCACTACTGCGATTTTGGTAGGCAGTTGCAATGCTCTAACAATCTCATAATGTGCACCATTATAAACTGGGGACCCTTATGACATCATAAATCCCCTCTGTGACCATAGCTGACTGAAGTCATGTACAACACCAAAGCCATACTGACTATCAGTGTAAAACTTCACTTTCAGCTGTTCAGAAACATAGCACGCCCTAGTAAGAGTGATCAATTCTGCCACTTGTGCAGATGTTACTCCTTCAAGCCAGGACGTTACTCCTGTAACTGTACAGACTGCATAGGCAGCTCTTAGGGTTCCTCCATCATCTCTCAGGCAGGACCCGTCAACAAACAATATTAGATCAGACTCAGTCAGTGGCATATCTGGTCTTGGCTTGTGCGTAGTTCAGTGACATTAAGACAGTCATGCTCAGCTTCTCTGTCACCGCCTTCAATTTCAGGTAGCGGCAAAAGAGTAGCAGGGTTCAAAGCAGCGCACCTTTTAAGGGATACGTTCTCAGCTGCAACAATAGTCTGTTCATACTTAGTCAATCGACTATTGGTCAGGTGTTAGGTGCATGTACATGTCAAAAATATCTCCACTGAATGGGGCACAAATACAGTAAGGAGATGACCCAAGACAATACTTTCACATCGCTTGATGCTGACACCTACAGCTGCCACAGCTTTAAGGCATCCAGGCAGTCCTGCAGATACGGGGTCATGGGTGGCAGAGAAATAGGCCACCGGTCTTTGTGCGTTTCCATGTAATTGTGTAAGCACTGAGAGAGCACAGCCCTCTCTCTCACTGCAGAAAAGAGCAAAAGCTTTATTATAATCGGGCATTCCCAGTGCCAGGGCATTACAGATACTTTCTCTCAGCTCTAGGAAGGCAATTATGCATTCTTTATCCCAGGGTACTGGATCAGACACACCCTTGTGCATCAGCCTCTGTTGAGAAAAGTTGGGAATCCACTGACGACAGTAGCCCACCATTCTCAAAAACATCCTGACTTCGCTCTGGGTGGTTGGCGGATTTGTTTTCAGAATTTCCAAGGTGCTTTCTTGTGACACCTTCCTCCTCAATGTGATGTCCAAGACACAGATCTTGTCAATACTGCAACTTACTCAGGGACACTTTATGTCCATTCTCAGACAAATGGTTCAGCAGTGTAATGGTGTTTCGTTTACAAGCTTCCTGAGTATCTGATGCGATCAAGAGGTCATCAATGTACTGCACTAGGACTGAATTACAGGGCATTATTAAAGACTCAAAGTTTTTTTAAAGATATGATTAAAGATTGATTGATTTCTGTATACCCTATGGTACTAGGCATTATGCCATAACATAGTTCTGGAACTGGTAGGCGAAAAGGTACTGACTGTCCTCATGCAAGAGGATGAAGTAAAACACCTGACACAAATCAATCACAGTGAACCATTCAGCCTCACATGGAATCTGAAATAAAATCACAGCAGGATTCGTACCACATGACAACAGGGAACAACAGTACTATTTATTTTTCTTAAATCTTGAACTATGTGGTACTTACCGCTAGGCTTCTGTAAGCCCATGATGGGTGAGTTACATGGACTCCCCATTATCTCTTTCAAAATGCCTTGTTGTATCATTGACTCAATCACCTGTGTAATCCCAGCAATTGTTTCGGGAGTCAAATTGTACTGAGGGGTTCTTGGGTACTCAACATTAGGCTTGACAGTTATGCAGACAAGCTCAACTCCTTTTATGAGACCTATGTCCTTTCCTGAGAAGTACCAGACTTCAGGCTTCACCATATCTCTGAGATGTTGTGGCAAATCATCATTTGTCATCAAAGGGTACAGTCTAATAGTTGTCCCTTGATTTGCCCATTTAAAGGCAACGTCTTCATCATGAGTTTTAAACTCTACTCCCTTTGACTTACAATAAATGATGCAGTGTAAGTTGCACAATAAATCACATCCTAAAAGATTTACAGGACTGGAATCACACACCACAAACTGGTGGTTTTCTTCAAAGGACCCTATTTTGGCAGACATTTCTTGAGTTATGGATTTGTCATTTGTTTATTTATAACTCCTACAATTTTAATTATTTTTCTCGAGTGATGTAGATCTGGAACTTCAGCTGTTCTCACAGTGGAACGGGTAGCATCGGTATCATTAAAGAATGATACGGAGTGGCCATTAACGTCTACTTCTACAAATGGACCACTCTGGTCTACCTCTAAGACTCTGCCAGAACGCGATCTTCCTCCCCCCCAGGCACCATCAGAGTGATCGGAACCATAACCCTCAAGTGTGTCAAACATGGGAAACTATTGAAACAGGTTTTTGTTCTGGAAGGGATTCTGAACCTGTGGGCTTGAGGAACTTGCATTACTGGGACTTGTATATATTCGGACTTTGCATTCTCAGTCTTGGCACATTTTTCTGTTGTGCAGAGTTGTTGACCTGTGTCTGTACAAACCCTGAATTATGAACGTGATTCTCATTTATTACTCTGTTAGGATTAAGACGACATTCCATCTTCCAGTGCCCTAACTTGTTACAATAATGATATAGATTTGTTTTCTTGTTTTCTTTAATGTGGCAATATCAATTCCAGTGCTCAGATCAATTGGAACACCTCGTCGTATACCCTGTTGTGGATAACAATTTCCACCTTGCATCATAGGAACTGTCTGCGGATATACACCTTGCATAGCATCAACATTCCCTATGTACGATTGACTCTGACTTCCTCTCTGTGCTGCTTTCATTTGCACTAACATCAAATTCTCTTTCAGCCGTTTCTGTTTCATTTTCAGTTCATCACTACAATATTCTGCGTACCTCAAAATCTCATCAATTGACTTATTTTGCCAACAAATTAAATACTGTTGAATCATCAAGCTAACCTCAGGTCTAAACCCTGCGACAAACCTGGACACAAAAGTTCCCATATCATATTCCTGATTGGAGCTGATGCGAGCCGAATCGGAATCTGGGTCAGGGTACTGGTCTTTTCCCATTCTTCCTCCCCAGGCCTAGGACTCCTTTGCTGTCTGTCTTTCCTTCATTTCTCTTCTGGGTTAGTTTTTTCCCGGTCTGCCTGTTCTGCAGGGCTGTCCCTAGGTTAGTGGTCTATCTCCTGTATCTTCTATTTAGTGTTAAAGAAATACACTTTGGCATTTAGGAGAACTTTGAGTTTCACTGGGTGGAGAAGTCTGTAATAATTTTTTGAACTCTTTTTTTTTTTTTGCATGAGTGTTATGAAGTCCAGGATGATGAGTATCCGGGCAGAGTCATAGTTGATAGAGCTTTTTCTGTGTGCTGCCTTTAGGATGGAGTCACAGTTCTTATAATTCAATATCCTGGGGATGATTGCAATTTCATTGGTCTGTGTTGCTCCACCTCTGGCCTGCTGTATGCTCACAACCAAGTGGATGATTATTCACAGTTGTGGGTTTCGTGAACCTGTCAATTTTTGGTTGCTGCACTAGTTGGTTCAGTTTTTTAGTGGTTGCCAGTTATTGATCCCCATAGGCGCTTGTCTACCTCCTGCGAGTGAACCCTTCCCTGCATCAATCCTCAGGGTTTCCCAGGTTTCCAGTTCCACCAGTCTCCATTAGACTGAATGGTTCAGGAGAGTTTCCCTGTGAAGCGTTACCAGCAGGTGTCCCCCCCCCCCTCCCACCCCCACCCTCTGGTCAAGTGGGTATTCACATTGCCCTCATCGCCTTTCTCTACCAAATATCTTATATAGTAGGGATTGCGGGCACGCCAAGTCAGTGTCCGGGAGGACCAGTAGAGGTCAGACCAGGTCTACCAATACCTACCTTTGGTGCAGTGTACCACTTCTGTGCAGTCAGCAATGATGCTCCTGCTTTCCTACAGTTCTTGGAAAGCACCTCACTCCCACAGGGATGACACAGATATCCCCCACAGGGCTCTCTAGGAGCCTGTTTAATAGACTACCACCATTAATGGAGAATGTTGCTTCTTATCCCTTTTGCTTATTCTCGCTGTCACAGGGAGGGATGCCACACTGCCACCCAGCCACCTTTTTGCTGCCCGCTTCCATTTTCAGGTGTCGGTCCTGCTCCACTTCATCCTTTCCTCAGGCTGTGCAGAAACATTTGTCCAAGTGCAGGCCCCCTCTCATCATCAGGCAGGTCCACCTACTCCGAACCATGCTCCACAACCTTGGAAGCCTCAGCTGCACTGGCCCCGGCTGTCACCCTCCTCTCCACTTCGCCTGCCTACTGCACTCAAGCTTGTAGTGGAGTTGTGTTCCTGGCGGGCCCCAATCCATGTCCCTGCACCACAAAGGTTGCTGAGTCCCAGGCAGCTGGAGCACGGGATCTGCAGCCGCCATCACTTCTTGCTTCAGCCGCATGGTGGGCAGGCTGCAGCTTCACTCAGGACCTCCATGGTCTACCTGCATGCCTATGGCTGCTCTCCCTTATCTGTAAGTTGTGCTTAATAATGGGTGAATTATGCCAGCTGCAGGTATACAGCATTGTGCAGGACTGATTACGGGCCAGACAGGAGACTCAATAAGCTGTGTCCACCTTGTTGGCCTAATAGGCCACACTCCCAAGAATGTTCTGTTTTACTTTTACTCTGTAAAATATACTTCATGGATTTGCCCAAATGTTTTGTTTTATCCCTTCTTCCTCAGATTTGAGATAATTGTTATATCACACGAGGATAGGTTCATTCGCACTGCCTGCACATGATGGGCAGAATCTTGTATAAAGCCTTGTACAGCATGTACAGGTAGTTTTGTGAGAAGGCTTTTATTCCTGTCTAAAAAGGTATCATTTCCATCCAACTATTACAGTGCAAATGGGGTTATTGCAGCTCATTCAACTTTGCTGAGGGTGGCTAGTGTCTGAGATGTCTCTTGTATATCGTTAAGGGCTTAGAATTCTTCCCTCTGAGTTACAAAGTCTTATCTTTTCTTTGTGCATATGCTTCTCTTTTTCACTGCTTGTAAAGTAAATTGTATCTCAAAGCTCTATAAACTATTAGCTACTTTGTATTTGTATGTGCACCAGAAGCAGGAATGTCTGGGTACTTGCTTTATACAAATTGAAGGTTAACCCATAAGTAAATATACACGTGGCAATCAACAATACCAAAAACACAAATATTGTGGTGTGGCTTAGCACCTGACGAGATGGCTGTTACTCTTGGTGACTCCCACACTAAGGAAAACATTGCTCAGAAGCACAACAACTTAAAATAACTGTGAGAAATGCAGACATTGTCATACAACTGTTGCATCTAGGCTTTTATGTACCTCCTAGTCATTTTGAGCCAGTGAAACAACATGCATTTTAATAATGTGTTGTGCAATATTCTGTGATCATTCTTAAGAGATAAGCAACCCAGGCAGGGATGTGAAATGGCCCACCTTAATCAAACGATTCACAACCACTGGTACTGTTTACCTTGACTTTTGGTCAACTCAACAATAAAATCCATTGACACCATGGGATATGGTCGAAGTGAAATAGGGAAGGGCCTCAATGAACTCATTGGTTTACTATGTAAACTCTTAATATTGGCACAGATTGAACATGTTTGTACATACCTCTTAACATCAGCAAATAGACTTGACCACCAAAAATATAGACTTGACCACCAAAAATATATCCTTGCTGTTTCCAAATTCTTAGCAATTCCAACATTTCCAGCCACGTTTCAAACTTTAATTCATAGCCACTTGTCTTAAACTATTGGTCATTATATAGCTTTCCCTTAGCACGGCAAGCTATATTTTCATGTGTTTGTTTCTTGTTCTGTTTACCATACATGTGCGTGAGCAGTATAGTTATGACTAAAGAATCCTTCCTGTTCCATCTCAGAACTCAAGTGCAATGCAACCACCCCCAGCCTTAGAAGAGTTAGCATAAATGTTCAAACTGTTCAACTGTTGTTCCACCAAACAAAACTGCATTCAGAAATTATTCACAAGTGTACCATCTTTTTTATGCAATATTCTTCTGACTTTTGAAGTTTTTTAATTTTTTTTAATTCTCTTTATTAGTTTTACAATGTAAAACCTAGGCTTCAACCAAGCCTAACATCTCAGCTCATTGCTGTTGTATAGTACAGTCATAGGAACACAATTAAACTTTGAAGTTTAACTGTAAAAATGAAATGCGAATTTTGGACATTAGTGTTGATAGTCTACCAGCGAAGAGGAATATTATGTCTTTAAATATAGTTGCTGTTTACCGTGGCGCAGTAAATCAAACAGTTTTGTTTTGCTATGTAAATTTGGTATTCTTGGTGAGCTTGGATGTTTATTCTTGAAACACATCTCAAAGCCGTCTTGGATATGATGACGTCTTTGTCGACCAGAGAGCCTTCCGCGTGAAGGCTAAAGCAATAAAAAGTGTTAATGTGCAGCGCGAAAAGCAACAAGTGAACTGGAGTCTTGAGTTTCGAGATTGTGGTATTACGTAACCACAGGCAGAGGATAATGGTAACTGGACCAGTGTGAGACGTGGAGAAAGCTGCAAGTGCGACAGAACAAGAACGAGTCTTATTTAACTTAGTGAAGCCTCCGTGGAAGAAAGACCAAGTTTTATTTTTAGAGGCGATGCAACGGGATGGAAGTTAGAAAACAACGAATCACACAGGTAAAACATATAAAAGGTTGTAAACACACAAAGGATACGCCGATAGTCTGTTACTATCAAACTGTAAAGCAGGCCACTGAATCTTGAGCAATATCCAAAAGAGTGATAGATTTTGTAGTAACATTTTGAGTATTATGTTCAATTTCCTGCTGTGTTTTAGGGGCAATCACTAAATAGGACGACTAAAAATGGTCTAGTGAAGAGATCCCAACCAACTCAGTTAAGAGACAGTTCAGTGATGAATTGATCTAATCAATAGAACTGTCCTCTGAACCGGAGGCCTGACTTTTATTTCTTTTGTTTTAAACCCTTGCATGTTTTATTACTTTAATTTTTTTTTATATGATACGTGTCTTCCAAGAGCTGCTTTACCTTGTGAGATGACATAAGGCCTGATTTAGAGTTCATTGGAAAATCCTCTGGTTTCTGGATGGAAATCCTCCTGTGCATTTTCCTCTGAGTTTAGCACTTTGTCTAGAAATGAAATGGATTTCCATTAGCACCTAATTAAATCAGGTGTTTAGCAGCTGTTCTCATTAAAAGACAGAAGTCGGAGTCATTTTCATTCTGGGAGCAACTGGCTAGATAAAGTTGTGGCAAAAAAAAAATGCTATTACAGTTTATGCTTCAATTGTTAACCAAAAGCAGTCCTGCAATGTCAAGGGGAGGTACGTGTATTCCAAAAAGGGAGAGGGCAGCTGCATCCTGAGCCCGTGAACATTCAACACCAGCTTAGTGTCTCCCATGTCCCAATCTGTCCTTCGGGTCCAGGAGGCTGAGGAGGTGCAAACCTGGGCACAGCTCTACCACCTTTGGGGATTCTGACATTCAGCACCCCTAGTATTGTATAAAGTGCACCCGTGCCCTTGTCTCTGACCTCTCACATGTGCACTATTACAATATGTTAAGTGGTTCTTGTGTAGTGTTAGTCTACCATCGGTATGGCCTCACTGTATTTGAGTTGGCTTGCGAGAGGCTTCCTGCATGGTCTGGGTTCATAGTAGGCCAGAGCATGAGTAACATGTTGTTGAGTGCTATGTGTAAAGTATCCACTGGATTTCAGAGTGAAGTGGCTATGGTTGCCCTTACCCCAGTCTGTTGGCAGTGTTAATTTTGCCTGTTGGACCGCATCGTGCTGCCCCCTGTATGGTTTCTGGTTTGCAGCAGTTGTGAAAAAGTGTGCCATAGAGGTATCTGAGAAATGCTGTTGCATTAGTTGCTTTTCATGACCATTGCCTTCCATGTGTATTGCAGGAGGAATTACTGCTAAGTGACAAATGTTTGGATTGCTGAATTATTATTAGGCTTGTGTACAGAGCAAACCTATCCAGAGGAGCAAGGAACTGCAGGACAGCATCAAAAGAATAGACACAGCGATCTAGGTGGTGGTCTGGTGAATACCTGTGCAAACTGTAAAAGTCAAGGATGCTGTCTACTGTGATGCATTTACTTCAGATGAACAGTTTAGCAATTGGCATGGCACTAGTGATAGTGACATCACCAGAAGCTATCCAGCCTTTTACAGGCACAGATTTCACACATGTGAGAAGCCAGTTTTTAGAAGTGTTTCGAGTCCATCCCATTCCAATGCTCTTGAAGGCTTTCAAAGGTGGACAATCTGCAGCCGGGCATTCCTACCTGCAGAGCGAGGCTGGTACCCTGAGTATACCAATGTGAGACTCAGAAACTTTGGTAGGCTGCTGCATTTAAAGACTAGATAGATCGAGCCCACCTCAGATCACGCTGCAGTCTTCTCTCCTCCACTTTGAATACATTTCCAAAACTTTACTATATCCATGAGACCCTTGTTGTGTTATATGTAAAGAAGTAGTCTCACGCTACTTTGTTTGAATTTCCTCCCAAACATTGTCACTTCTGTTTTTGGCAAATACACATAAACAGTGAAAGAAAACACAAACACCTTAAAGAGAGGGCTGGCAAACGTAACACGTGCAAATATGATACATGTGCATGTGCCTTGTTGTGACTGTGTGGATGTTCGTCTCTGCATTTGTGATAGGGGCTGGCTTTAGACTTGACTACTCAACCATATCAGACTTAAGTACTGATGATGTACATAGGATATGACGCTGAACTTGGACACAGGAAGTTGTTCTTGACACATTACTTCAGTACTGGATTTTCAGAATGTTCAGGGGCATGTGACACTTCGCAAAGGCTTTAAGACTAAACCTGGGCATCAGATTCTGGTACAGGTATTTAAATACGTTAATGGGCATGTGAGACTGCATAGGTGGATATGAGATGATAGATAGGCTGAACCTAGACACCAAAGCCTTGTGAAAGTGATGAGAGAGAGAGATGGCAGACTCTGGGCAGAAGCTGTTTTGGCTCACAACAGTGTCCGGGCACTTTTGAAACAGTACATGAGCTGTGAGGTTGGACCTGTGGAGCATATTAGTTTATTTTGTAAAGATGGAAACGCTGGTATCTGTGGACAAACGGTGTATTGCCATAAAATGATAGGTTGATATTCGAGTTAAAATGAGTTATTTTACTAATATAAACAAGCAGTGGCAATTTTATTGTCTGCTTATTTTAATGGTCTGCGTCTGTTGTATTCCACTTTAGGTGTCCGTATATAGGTTTTCCTGAAACATGTCCTTATATAGGCACAATTCGCATTGCCCTTATATAGGCATAGAATCCCAGTCCTTATTTAGGCATTAGCCATGCACTCCAAATACAGGCATGGTCACCGACATCCGTCCACCCTAACGTCACAACGAGTTCTTAGAAACCAGACCCTTAAGCTCTTGGGAGTTCCCCTAGCACAGGATTATTGATTTCTCCAAGAACTCATTTATTATGCATGAACCGCTATACCTTAAGGGTTCATTCCTGACGTCTTCCTCTGTCCGACTTCACGTCAATGCTAATATTCCAAGGCACCTACCAGGTATAAATATACCTTCCCTTGCCCAAGCAAGTTAGAGGAGACCTCGACTTCAGAGGAGCCCGTATCCCGGCCTGACGCACTGAGAAGACGCTGTCATCCCTGCTCGCAGAGAATCCAGCTTCCAGTGTTCTGACTCCCTTCGCGGGGTGTTAGAGTTTGAGATCCGGCAGGAGATTCCCACCTCTCTCATTCTCAAGGTATGGAGCTGACTAGAACCTAGAGGGACTCTTGGCATACTTGGCATACCAGACTCTTAGTATACCATACTATAGAATACTTCACCTACTTCTTACCTTGCCCTACACCTAGACCAGGTTAGGTACACTGGGGTAGAACTAGCTTAGAAAAGCATCGTATGAGTACTCGCATTTTTAGCTCATATTATTTATGTATGTGAATATATGCTAAAAGATAATGCTAGCGCAGTATTATTTCTTTCTACTGCTTACGCTGTACATTATATATCTTGCATACTGTCTTGTGATCATAACAGCTCATATCTCTTACACGAGAAACAAGACTGTTCAATAAATCCTTTTTATTGAAATGCCCGTCTATTCTTTCTGTGTAACTCTGAGGAAACTAAGCATGCATGATTATCTGAGTGAAACTGTTATCTATTGTTTCCACGATTCTGAGAGTGTTCCGATTCTAAAGGGAAACAAAGTTGTCATGTTTATACGGTTGCCAGAAACTACTCCCTTCTTGTTTACAAGGAGTTTCTAGTGGCCTCTGAGTTAGCTGGCACAAAGTAATTAAGTTTAATATACTCGATAGGGACATACTGACCTCAGTCCTATGTCAAACCTATAGGGTATATTATTCCAATGCGCAGAGCCTATTAGGGAAATAGGAACTACACTACATGGCGCCCAACGGTTTGGTAAGGCACTAATTTAACGCTAGATACTGAGTAACTCAGTCGTGCTTTTCACTCAGAGACCCCTACTCACATACTCCATAAGACGTCTGGAGCGGGTAGGGTTAAATATCCGCCAAAGCTAAATAGGACAAAAAAAAATCTATATATTAGCTGTTTGGTTTAATCAACGTTGAAGGATACAGTGTTCCAAAATATTGTGCACCTTATCTTTTGTTTCCTTGAAACTTGTACTACATTTTTCAAAAAACAAATGTCCGATCACGGGGACAATGGCACCGAGAACGGTGTAAATATGGCTGACCCAGTCGTAACAGCTTTTAACTTTACCGGTTTAAATGAAGCCGATGAGGGTGTTATAAACATCCCTCCAAACTTAAGGAGAGCCATCACTCTAAAACTTATAAAACACGGCCCATCACCAAGAGGTGGTAGAGCAGTTTTCGTGATAGAGGCACACGAATCCTTTCAAACAGAGGTATTCTATTCATGGATAGCATTCCCAGAATCAAATCCAGTAACAAGAGTGTTTCACTTCTTTAAAGAAGATGACCCACCAGAGGAATATATTCCTTTCGAGGATATTGAAATTCCACTCACATACCAGGAGCATCATCTCTGGTTTAAAGGCGCCCTAAAACATCACAAAAACATTACCAGGCTCGGTCCACTAGGTAGACCAGGAGCAACATGGCCGATTCTAGCCAGCTACATACCTCATCCTGACATCGATGTAATGTCAGGTGAGGAATTACTTACTCAACTACAAGAGTTAATAAAAATTTACAGACAACTAGTCCAATATGTCATGCGGACTTTCACAGTCCAACCACCAATGACCATTCCAATTCAAACCCCTCAACAGGGGAATACACTAAAAATGACTCCACAGACTTTATACGCAGTCATGGGTAAAATGCCCACAAAATGTGAGCAAATTCCATTCTGGATAGCTCAAAAAATCGAAGCAGTATTTCCAAATACTAGCCCTTATGAGAAACACAGAATCCTA
Source organism: Calotriton arnoldi (assembly GCA_963921515.1). Classification (NCBI taxonomy): domain Eukaryota; kingdom Metazoa; phylum Chordata; class Amphibia; order Caudata; family Salamandridae; genus Calotriton; species Calotriton arnoldi. Next base: position 1,078,173 of record CAWUFW010000189.1, read on the forward strand.
ACAATCTGTTTACCAATGGGGATCACACCACAACTGGAAGATTGCACCACTTGGGGCGCAGTCTTTGCTGCCATCTATACTAAAACACATGGTGTTCCGTCAATCGCAGTAATACCAGATGTCCTGAAACAAATTCAAAATGAATACGGGGCAGAGCCTGCTCTGAATTTAGGTATGAAATTACTGAAAAACTTCGACCAGGTCTCAACAATAATATTATCTAATATTAAAGGGGAGGCAGCATCAGTGGCGATCCGCCAACGCTTAAGGGAATTTGATGTTACAGAACATCAACATGAACTACCCAGAATAATAGAACAATCTTATGCAGAATTAGGCAGAGATAGTTTGGGTGGAAAACCATTGAAGCCAAAATTATCTGAAAGTCCTGAGAAGGACTCTATTAAACAAACTCCTACATCTTCTAAAAAGAAGTGGGAAACTAATAAACAAAATTCAAACGAGACATGTTCTCAATCCCGAGGTAGGTCTCCTCAAAAGGAGCCCTCTGAAAGGAAGTATAACCTCAGGAATAGGGATAATTTAAGAAAACCTGACAGGTATCAAGATACTGATACACGTTCCTCTCGTACCTTTCAGATATCGTCACAGACATCGGAAAGAAGAGGACGGTCAGAACATAGAGAAGAACGCGTGAAATCGAAAGACGACAAACACGTTCAGAAAAATAAATCAAAACCTCAATTCACAAAAAGAAGGTAGCAGGTCTGAAGATCAGACATGCCGAGAATACTGAGAACACAGCTCAAGAACGGAGAATGGGCTCAGACAATGCTGGACAGTGCAGCAGAAGTCACAATAGCTCGCCAGAACCTGAAGGAACTTCTGGAGACAGTGGACTTGAATGAGTACATCACAGTAGAGACTGTAGACACCAGGGTTAGTACTCCACAAAAGTTATATGAAATAACACTCCGAATGGAGGGAGACATACCAAGAAAAGTGAAAATACTCTTTTGGGAGAAACTTTCAAGGGGTTATGATATACTTCTAGCAGAAAAAGACTGGCCACCACAATTTGTCAGGGAGTGCCCACATGGTGAGGACATCATTATGCCTGCCTTCTCCAACCATATTCCAATTAATATAAAATATACATATGCCAGGAAATGGGCAGTTGCCCAGGCCCCAGCATTATACAAAAATCATGTAGGATGTGATGAGCACTCACCTCACCACAAAATACAGTTAAAAAATGAACCTACTGCACAAAGGCAGTACCCAATAAAGCAAGAAGCTAAAAAACAGGTCAGGGAGATCTTAGATCAACTTGAATACCAAGGGGTGATTGAAACATGCACCTCCTCAATGAACAATCCTTTGTTTCCTGTATCCAAACCAGACAATACATATCGTCTGGTTTTGGATTACAGACACTTGAACACTTGTTCATAAACATTTGCAGTGCAAAATGCACATAGTACAGCATTAATGAATAACATTGTGCGCAAAAAATATAAAACCACATTGGACATTTCAAATGGTTTCTTTTGTCAAAACATAGCACCTGAAAGCAGGTACTTAACAGCTTTCTCAATAATGGGGACTCAGCGTCAATTTTGTAGACTCCCACAAGGGTTTAAAAACAGCCCGGGGTTATTCTCAGCAAGAGTAACAGAGTTGCTACAAATTTATGATAATGAGGCATTGTCATATGTCGATAACATCTATCTGACAGACGATGACCTAGATAGGCACTTGAACAGGGTGAGTACCATTATATTGGGCTTCGCCTCTGAGGGCTATAAATTCAACTTTAAAAAATCCGGAATTGCCCATCTCAATGTCCTTTTCCTAGGATATGAGCTTTCAAGTGAAGGCAAGAGCCTGGCAGCTAACTTTTTAGAAAAGTGTGCGCTGCTCCAACCTCCAAAAACGCTGAAAAACTTACAATCAATCTTGGGTTTCCTAAATTTTGGAAGAGCTTACATTCTAAATTACGCAGAAAGGGTTAAACCTCTCTACGAATTAATCAAACCTGATTTTTCAAACAAACATTGGACACAGGAACACACAGAAATCCTGCGTTCACTCCAAACTAACATGTTAGCAACAAATAACTTACAAACACGCGTAAGTCAACGCAATTTAGTGATCCGAATAATTTTGGGTCAATGCGGATTCACCTACTTAACATTTAATGAGGGTGAAAAAGTACCAATTGCATACAAATCACATTTGTATACACAAGCAGAAATGCGCTTCACTTCAACAGAAAAAATACTGACAGCAGTTCAAACCGCTGTAGCAAAAGAAAGAGCTCTAGCCCAAGGGAAACGCATTATTGTCGTAACTCCAGTACCAGCCTTAGAGGCGGTCACAAAAGCGAGCATTCCAAATGCAAAAGCTTTACATCCTAGATGGATACAATGGGTTAATTCTCTTGCTGCAACAGATGTTGAATACGTTTTTGATCCTGATTTAAAAACACAAGCGTTCCTGCAATATGAACATGAATGTCCTCTGCCCACTGAAATTCTGCCTCTAGATCAGTATGAATTTATAATTTACACTGACAGATCCGCACAACCCGCTACAGGGAGTAAGCAAGCTTACAGTGCAGCGTGCGCAATCGTTAAAGGTCGCATGCGTGATGGTGACTTCAGACCAATGGTCACTAAAACTCAATCTCTAGGAGATTGTACAGCTCAGCGAGCTGAACTACAAGCTTTCAAACTGGCACTTGAAACTACAGATCGCGAATTCCCCCACACTAATAGTGTGCGATTCTTTCTACTGTGTTCAGTCGTATAATGAATATATACAGAATTGGCTTGAAAACGGGTTAAAAGATGCAAAAGGTGGCACAATAAAGCATAAAACGCTTTGGGAACAAGTAGTTCAGTTGAGAAACGAACTACCAAAGGCTCACGTTTTACACACGCTGAGTCATCAACGTGATGGCGTTCACTTTGCAGGGAATTCATTGGCTGATGAAGCCGCAAAGGGGGCTGTTCAGACGGCTTCCGTAGCTGCGATCACTCGTTCAAAAACGAGAATAGACAGTGAGATATTGTTGGCTGTCAATGCTTCAAGCAAAGGCAGTGGTGCAGCGTTACCAAAGAAATTTCCACTCAAGTACTCTTATGTAATTGATGCGAACAACGTTCCTTTTGCTCGAATCCCTGGAGTGGGGGATAGGGTAATACCAAACATGGAACGTAGATTAGGACTAATCCTAGCAGCACATGAGGGGATAGCCTCTGCCCATGCAGGTGTTTCTGCAACAGTATCTTTACTAAAACAAAGATATTGGTGGCCTGGCATTAGGAAACAGACCAAGAACTATGTTTTGGAATGTGAAATATGCCAACAGATGAAAGTCTCCACAGTGAAACGTCCTGCACAGACACCCCTGTTGATTTCAGACAAACCATTAGCTTGTGTTTACCGGGACCACTGCGGTCCCTTGCAAAGGGACGGTAACTATAAATATATAATGGTCGCAGTGGATTCATGCTCTAGGTTCCTATGGATATGGCCTCAGCGCTTGGCTGACGCTCGAACTGTTATAAAAGATTTGCGAGTCTTTATCGGCACATACGCAATTGGCACACTACATTCTGACCAGGGCCCTGCGTTTAGCTCTCGGGCTTACAAAGAAGCCATGGCCAGTTTGGGCGTAGCATTGCGGTACTCCTCTCCGTTTCATCCTGAGGGAAATTCTGTTGTGGAAAGGAAAAACCGGGACATAAAGCAGTCTATAACAGCTACAGTATTAGGTTCGGGTGATGGGTGGGTCAAACATCTTTATGGGGTCCAACGCTCATTAAATAATTTGCCAAGAAGTTCTATAGGGGGGGTCACTCCATATGAGGTCCTATTTGGGACAAGACTGTGGGTTCCTGATCTCGAATGTAAAGGTACGGTGGTGGAAAATAAACCCTTTGATATCAAAGATCGTTTGGCTGTTTTACAGGATCTAAATGAACTAAGATCGAAACAAAGCAACGTGTTCCTGAAGCCAACCACCACTGGGGAAAAACCGGCAGTCCCAGCAAGGCCTGTCTGGATCCCAAAAGTTGGGGATCTAGTCAGAGAGAAGATTGCGGACAAGAAGGAATTTGGACCTTCTTACAGACAACCAGTACCTGTCCTAGCCGTATACGGAACAAGAACAGTACTTCTGCCGCCCCTTGCTGGAAAAAAGGAGAAAAGATTTGTGTCAATCGACCTCATCAAACCACAGTATGTGGCCAATACTAAATAGTAGGCCTCGTGGACTCCGACCTAGTAGCAGACACACTCCTCTCGCTACTATCCAAGAGGTTCAGACTGAAAGACTCATAACAATCGAGAATTCAGCAGTAACAGATGAAGGACTAAGCAACAATGCTATGGAACTCGTCCCTCTTGAAACTCAAGTAACAGTTCCTCCGGATACACCTGTCTACACCAATGTAACACGTGATCAACTGGTTCCATCGATTTCAACAAATCCTGATGCAATTCCAACAATTGACCGAACTGCTTCTGGCTATTTCATTAACTTTGATACGTATTCTGAGGAGCCAAGTGAACCTGAAACAACGCCAGCCCTAAAAACTTTCAAACAACAAGTACAAGACCTTTTTCATTTCCTGAAAGAGACTTATCTGGTTTCACCTTGGATTGAACTATGGATTATTTCTGGAATATTTTTCTTTCTGCTTTGGCTAGCTTTGGTTATGACTATCAGCGTGCTTATAAATGGCAGATACATCCGTTTGGACACTGAAAGTAAAAATGTGAACTTACTTTTGAAACGACACAAATCATCCCATCGTGAAGCTAGAGACTTGTCAGCAGTGAAGATCACAGCCGTTCCTATACAGGATGGTATAGTGTGGGACAAAACCGATTTCGATATCTTCGGCCCTACGGAACTTTTGAACATTCCACATTTATTTAAAATTTCATTAAGTGATTTTATTACCTCCAGTACCTATTCTGATGATTGGGACTTTGAGACTGTAAATGATATGATGTCTGATCTAGAAAGGTCTGCTGCATTCTCAAACAATGAATACTTAGAGGGTTCATCAGACTATGAACAGCTTTATTGTTACAACCACTATGGTCATCATGTCTTGCATAAATCTGCAACACCTAGAAATGTGTTTATGTTTAACCAGTGGGAACATTGTCCTACACCACCAAAAGGTAGTTCAAAAACGTTTGCTAAAAAGTTTCCCTATTTTTCAGGTTACAATACATCTGATCCAGAAACATTTTACTATAAAAATGTAAACAAAACAGGACAGAAAATTATGTTAACTAATACAAAACAGATTTACTCTGCAGCCTTTATTACCCAACTGTCTAGACATGGATTTGACTTTTGGAAGGACACAATAGACACGAAATCTGTCTGGGGTTCTAAAGATTGGCAAGTACAGGTGATAGAAGCTTTGTTTAGAGCATGTATCATCCCTCAGCAAATAATGTTTTTGAATGACACTGTGCAACAAACGTCTTGCCTTAGTTTAGCTAAGATCAAAGACATGAAAACACCTTCTGTACCAACACCTGCAAGTAATAACACTACACAGGGAGCGGTCACAGTAGACACAATACTACAAAACAACAGAACAGATCCTGATTGGAAAAAATGGTTACTCTGGCCCACAGACACAAACATCTGTCAAGAAAGATTCCTGAATAAAAGACATGGCTTTACTATCCATAGGCCAGACCCACGATATGTTCAACGACAACATCCGGGGGTGGTAACAACATAAAGTGTAGGAAAATTGTGCCTCGACTGGCTACAAAAATCTACACTTGAGGATGTGAAACAACACTTATCTTTACTTAAAGAAGACTCAGACCTTAGGGAATTCTTGCTAGGACCAAGAAAACCGCGTCAAAAACGTTTCATATATGCCGGCATTTATGCTGCTTATAATGAAGTGTGAGAAGTTGTCCTGGTATATGCTGTTCACTAGTTAAAGTGGACACCTTGCACCAGTACAATTCGACTCTTATGGTAGGTAGGTTTAAGACAACCTTTATAGAAAGCTATCCTAGTGGTAGCTGTGGAGAGCAGCCTTCAGGCTAAGTCTTGGAGGAATGTAAAGCAGCTTGTTTTACCACACAATCTCTTGAATCACCAAATGAAAAGACACCACACAGGTATATATATCAAATATATATGTATTTATTACTAAACAACTCTCTACTAATCTCTTGTGAGATTAGAAGACAGGAACATATGCATAAATCAACGTTTCACAATAAATTAAGCACAAATATGGCTGGGGCCCTAGGGGCGTACCAGACCATATACTAAAAAGAGACTTAAGAACAACGACTTGCAAAGAGACAAGGCCCAGGGCCTTCAGAAGTGCTGGGGCCTCACGAAACCACCCAAGGCAGGTAAGTAAAGGACCCACGGGGGACGCGTGCAGTGAGTGAACACAGGCGCGGATCGCCGTAGACTTCAATGGGGCAAGTTGCGGTTGGAAATTAAGAGTTTAAGGGCACTTCGGGAGTAGCTACAAGCAAGTCACTTACAGGGTAAGTAGTTCTAGGGCCAACACCCACAGGAGCACCGTAGTGCTGGAGTTACCTCACCCAGGGAAGCCGGGTGCATAGGTGTCCTTTGGTGTCGGGTCGCGGCGTCGTTTTCAATGGAGCCAATGAAGACTTGCTGCTTGTGAAGACAGAAGAAGTGTCCGGTGGAATCCAAGCCTGGATTCGGAAGAAGGAAGACCTGAAAGAAGAGGGGACAGTGTTCAAAGTCACTTGGCAGTGACCCGGGGCAAGGAAGATGAATGCCCACCGTCGTCGACAGATTCAGGTCGTTCACGGGTGTCTTGACTCTTCGTCCACGAGGTCCAGGAGGCGTCGAGGATGACCAGGAGCTGGATTCAGCGTGTCCCACGAAGTCTGCAGCGGACTGCGGTGTCGGCGACCCGATTGGAGCCAACAAGCCTTGGTAGCAGCAAGTCTCGTGGAAAGAACAAAAAGTCAATGGTGCAGACCAACAAGGTCTGGGGAACTCACCCAGCGAGGGTAAGTCAGGGCAGGCCTGGAGCAACCAGGGGAGCCCTTTGGTTCTGTAGAAAAGTCTTCAGGGGACCCACAAGCCGGCTGGCAAGGGATCGCGAAGACACCTCGGGAGGATTCATTCAACAGGGGCCCACGGTCACTCGGGTCGGGTTAGGCCTCTGATCTTCGGAGGGATTCCTGCTAGAGGCTGGGACCACACGTGGTCCAAAGCACAGGTTCGTAGAACGTCGTGAAGGGGTTGCACTCGACAATAGTGCACGGTGCCCAGGGACTGCGGTTCCTCGTCACTCGTGGGGTCCACTTGCCTCAGCTTCGCTGGGGGCTCACGATGGCCTTGGAGAAGTCAGGAAATCCTCGTCTTGGGCTGCAGGGACCTCGGGCTCCGGCGGGAGCGGCGTAGTTTGCGACCGTCGTTTCAGTTTTTGGTGCCTGCCAAGCAGGGGAGTCACTCCTTGACTCCAAGGGAGATTCTTCAGTCTTCCAGAGGTAGTGGAACGTCGAAGGTCCAGGATTCTTCTTCAGAGCGTCGTCCAGGGGTATCTAGTTTGCAAGTTCAAGGGTTCCCTACCTTATACTAAAAAGGAAGGGAGGGACTAGCTCTAAGACCCCACCTATGGGAGGGTCAGGGGAGTGGGTGGCTACACCCACTTCCCTTTGTCCAGTTTCGCGCCAGAGCAGGGGCAGGTAGCCCCTGAGCCGGTTTGAACTGGTGTATGCACAGAGGAGCCTTCTGCTCCCCCAGTGCAGGACTTCAAAGCACTCTAGGAGTGCACCCACCCAGCCCCAATACACTAAACCATGTCTGGGAGGTGGTCACACCTCCCTGGGACAGGATACCTATTGTTGGGCTTCCTCCACTGCGAGTTTCGGTCATCAGCAGGAGGGCAGCCCAGTGTCTGTGACTGGTGGCATCCATTTTGTGATGCCAGGGCTCTTCAGGATTCTACTGCGTTTCCACAGTAGATACATGTCTATCCCTCTAGAAGGGTGGAATGCTACCCCCGCCGCCAGAACTGGCGGGGTGTAGTATTCCAAGATGTTTGACACCAAACACGACAAGTTTCCGTGCAGCCATCCCAAAGTTAGCATTTAACGCAGGGTTTTAATGCGCTTAAGAGTATATGGTCAGGCTGCACTACAAACAGCATCAGAGAAGGGTCTCCGAATGCTGCAGAGGGGCTCTGCTCATGCAGGGGCACCCTCTCACATAGGAACCAAGCACTCTGCCTTCAGGATTGATAAGGCCTGCCATAGGAGTGACTTATAGGTTTATATGTGTGTATCTATGTAGTGATATAGGTAGCCTATATCACAGTAAGGAGTGCATGCACCACCTTACCCAGGCTGCAGTAGCAGACCTGTGGTGTCAGATTTAGTCTGCTTCCCAGGGGTGGCATAATACATGCTTCAGCCCCTGGTAGGTCTGTGAAGTACCTATGCCCTTGGCATCTAAGGTACCATATACTAGGGACTCATAAGGTACCACAGTATCCAATCACTAGTGCACCTAGAGTGCACTCCAAGTCGTTTAGAGAGAACAGAGAGGCTGGGGCCCTGATTGGCAGGGTCCCAGCCTGACCAAAGCCAGAAACCAGTGTAAACATCAGAAAAAAGTGGGGGCAGCATAAGAGGCAGATCCTACTCTCCTACACAACCCCCCCCCCAAACGCAGGGACACTAAACTAACCTTGACCAGTTGAGTCTTCGTGCTCTAAGTGGAAATACCTTGAGAGTCCATCTGCATTGGCATGTTGGGTCCCAGGCCTATTTTCCACTGTATAGTCCATCCCCTGTAGGGAAATGGACCACCTCAAAAGTTTTGGGTTTTCACCTTTCATCTGTTTAAGCCATAGGAGGGGCTTGTGGTCAGTCTGAACTATGAAGTGAGTGCCAAACAAGTATGGCCTCAGCTTCTTCAGGGCCCACACCACAGCAAAGGCCTCCCTCTCTATAGCTGACCAACGTTTCTCTCTAGGGGTCAGCCTCCTGCTAATAAAAGCTACTGGCTGGTCTTGACCTTCATCATTCAGTTGAGACAGTACAGCTCCCACACCCAGCTCAGAAGCATCTGTTTGGACAATGAACTTTTTGGTGTAGTCTGGACTCTGTAAGATGGGGGCAGTGCACATGGCCTGCTTTAGGTCTTCAAATGCCTTCTGACAGCTAGCTGTCCACTGAACCTTTTTTGGCATTTTCTTTGAGGTCAGATCATTCAAGGGGGTCACTATAGATCCATATCCCTTCACAAACCTCCTATAGTACCCAGTCAGGCCTAAGAAGGCTCTCACCTGTGTCTGGGTGGTTGGAGCAACCCATTCCATTATGGTTTGGATTTTGCTCTGTAAAGGCTGAACCTGGCCTCCACCCACAAGGTGGCCCAGGTATACAACCTGACTCTGCCTTATCTGGCACTTAGTGGCCTTGATAGTGAGGCCTGCTTTCTGCAGAGCCTCCAAAACATTTCTGAGGTGGACCAGGTGATCCTGCCAGGAGGAACTAAAGACAGCAATATCATCTAGATAAGCTGAGCAATAAGTTTCCATCCCTGCCAGAACTTTGTTCACCAACCTCTGAAAAGTGGCAGGTGCATTTTTCAATCCAAAGGGCATCACCACAAAGTGGTAGTGCCCACCAGGGAGTCGAAAATGCTGTTTTGGCTTTTGCATCATCAGCTAACCTGATCTGCCAGTAGCCAGCTGTTAGGTCAAATGTACTCAGATACTTGGCTGAGGCCAAAGTATCAATCAGCTCATCTGCCCTGGGTATGGGATAAGCATCAGTCCTGGTGACTGCATTGAGGCCTCTGTAGTCTACACAAAACCTCATTTCTTTCTTACCACCCTGGGTATGAGGCTTGGGTACTAGGACTACTGGGCTAGCCCAAGGGCTATCTGAAGGCTCAATCACACCTAACTCCAACATTTTCTGGACTTCAGTCCTGATACAATCTCTGACATGGTCAGGTTGCCTGTAGATTTTACTCTTGACAGGCAGACTGTCCCCAGTGTCCACCTCATGGGTGCACCAGGTAGTCTGACTAGGGGTCAGGCTAAACATATGTCTGTACTGCTGCAGAACTTGTCTGCACTCAGTTTGCTGATGGTCAGTGAGGCTGCTTGCCAAAGCAACACCATCTACTGACCCATCATCAGGGTTCTGTGAGAGCAGGTCAGGGAGAGGGTCACTCTCCTCCTCCTGTTCCTCATCAGTTGCCATGAGCAAGCCCATCTCAGCCCTGTCAACATATGGCTTTAATCTGTTGACATGGAGCACCCTCAGGGGGCTCCTGGGAGTTCCAAGATTCACCAGAAAGGTGACTTCTCCCTTTTGCTCAACTATTGTATGGGGGCCACTCCATTTGTCTTGGAGGGCTGCTGGGGCCACAGGCTCCAACACCCATACCTTCTGTACTGGCTGGTACACAGTCAGCACAGCCTTTTGGTCATGCCAAGCTTTTTGTAATTCTTGGCTGGCCTCCAGGTTTTTGGTTGCCTTTTTCATGTATTCGGCCATCCTGGAGCGGAGACCAAGTACATAGTCCATCACATCTTGTTTGGGGGTTTGAGAGGTAACTCCCAGCCCTCTTTTACCAAACATAATGGACCTCTTACAGGATGCCCAAACAGAAGCTCAAATGGGCTGTAACCAACCCCCTTCTGTGGAACCTCTCTGTATGCAAACAACAGGCAGGGAAGAAGAAGGTCCCATGTCCGCCTAAGCTTCTCTGGGAGTCCTTTAATCATACCCTTCAGGGTTTTGTTGAAACGTTCAACCAACCCATTGCATTGTGGGTGATAGGGGGTGGTGAACTTATAAGTTACACCACACTCCTTCCACATTGATTTCAAATATCCTGACATGAAGTTTGTAGGTCAGAGATGACCTCCTTTGGGAAACCCACTCTGGAGAAAACTCCAATGAGGGCTCTTGCCACCACAGGGGCTGTGGTGGTCCTCAGGGGAATTGCCTCTGGGTACCTGGTGGCATGATCCACTACCACCAGGATAAATCTGTGCCCAGATGCAGTTTGAGGGTCAAGGGGACCAACAATGTCAATCCCTACCCTTTCAAAGGGTACCCCCACCACAGGTAGTGGTATCAGGGGGCCTTTGTGGTGCCACCTGCCTTGCCACTGGCTTGGCATGTGACACAGGAGCGACAAAACTCCTTTGTGTCCTCTGACATATGTGGCCAATGAAAATGTGGAACAAGCCTGTCCCAGGTCTTGTTTTGGCCCAAGTGACCTGCTAAAGGGATATCATGTGCTAGGGTCAAGAGGAACCCCCTAAACTTCTGAGGTATTACCAACCTCCTGGTGGCTCCAGGGGTGGATCGCTATCCTCAGAATATATGAGTCCCTCATCCCAATAAACTTTATGGGACCCACTAGCACTCCCAGCAGCCTCAGCAGCAGCCTGCTGTCTGTGGGGTTCAAGAGAGGGGCAGCACTGTTGCTCCTTACTCAGATCTTCCCTAGAAGGGCCCCTGCCCCCAAGAACTCAACCTGATCAGGCTCAAGTTCCTCTGGGGCAGTTCCTTCTTCAGGATCTGCTCCTCCTCCCTCAAGAGGGAATCAGTGATCTGAGACAGAGGGGAAGGCACTGCCTTACCCCTACTGCTCCTCTTCTTGGGAAGCATCTGGTCCATGGTTTCAGGATCCAGAGCTGGTTCAGTGTCATGCATTTTGGCCTGTGACCTGGTCACAGCAAATACCTTTGCAGGGATGCCCAACATCTCAGCATGAGTCCATAACTCTACTTCAGACCAGGCTGAAGTTTCTAGATCATTGCCCAATAGATATTCTACAGGGAGGTCTGCACTGACTACAACCTTCTTGAGGCCAGTTACCCCTCCCCAGGAGAAATTCACAACTGCCAGACTATGGTTGGTCCTGACATTGCTTGCATTGGTCACCTGGTACATTTCGCCCAGGATGATCTGTCCAGGGTCCACAAGATCCTCTGCCACCATGGTGACACTAGCACCTGTGTCCCTAAATGCCAAAGCCTGTTTGCCATTTATTACAGGCTGCTGTTTGTATTTGCCCAGATTACTGGGGCTCACCAGGAAGGACATGTCAATGTCTCCATCACAAATCAGCATTGCCTGAGTGGGTACTCTGACTAGGCCAGAGTCCACTTCAGAACCCAGGGTCAACCCTACTACACCCTTATTCTGAGTACCACCTCCACCAGTAGCTGAACTAGGGGGAACAGTTGCCTTAGGGGCAGGAGTGGTGGTGGTTTGGTCTTTGGACTTGTTACAATCAGACGTCCAGTGCCCTTTCTGTTTACAGAATTTGCACCAGGGCTTCTTTTGGCCTTTTCCCTTGTTGGATTGTGACTCCTCACCAGATGCAGATTTTTGGGGCCCTTGTGAAGACTTCTGGTCTTTTGACTTATCCCCACTTTTCTCAGAGCCCTTAGAATCCTGCTTCTTTGTGTCACCCCCTTGGTTCTGGGTTTTCTGCCTCACCCTGGTTCTGACCCACTTGTCTGCCTTCTTTCCCAATTCTTGGGGAGAGGTCAGATTTGAGTCCACCAGGTATTGATGCAACAACTGGTTCTGGCAATTATTAAGGATCTGTTCTCTCATCATTAGATTATACAATCCCTTGAAATCAGTAACCCTACTGCCAACCAGCCAACCCTCCAGAGCCTTGGTTGCACAATCTACAAAGTCAGTCCAGTCCTGAGTCTGTGCCTTATGGGTGTCTCTGAACTTCAACCTGTACTGCTCAGTGGTTAAGCCAAACCCATCTATCAGTGCACTCTTCAGGACTTCATAGTCATCAGCATCCTCTTCTCTAACAGTGAGGAGCTTGTCTCTACCTTTATCTGAAAAGGAGAGCCACAAGATTGCTGCCCACTGCTTTTGGGGGACCTGTTGTACTCTACAGGCCCTTTCCATAGCAGTTACCCACTTATGGATATCATCCCCACTCTGGTAGGGAGGAACAACCTTGCTCAGGTTCCTATGGTCTGGAATATATTCTCTGCCTCTAGGGACACTGTTGCTGCCACCAGGGGGTTCTAACCCCTCTTTTCTAGAAGCTCTCTGGAGCTCCAGGGCTTCCTTATCTAATGCCAACTGCTTGGTTTTGAGGGCAAACCTTGCTTCCTCATACTGCAGCAGTTTGTACATTCTGTCAGAGGAGGTCTCTCTTCTTGAGAAGTAACAGTTCCTCTGGTTGACAGATTCTCTGCCAGAGTGATAGGAGTGTTCAGATTCCCTAGAAAGGGACCTAGGCCTCTCCTCCACTATGTCAGTTCTCTTAGGGAGAATTCCTCTGTCCTGTTCAGACCCCTTGGGACCTGGCCCTACAATCACAGAGTCTTGGTCTGACCCAGACACTGTAATTGACCCACTCACTGATTCAGACCCATTAGCTCCTAGAGCTAATCTAAGATCATCTGCTGTCAGCAGATCTATCAGGTGTAGTGTGGAGGGACTCTGTCCTAGCTTCAGGTGCCTTGCAGCACACATGGCTCTCAAGTCAGAGAAAGCCATGTCCTTATACTGAGGCTGAGTGGATCCACTGGGTCCACCCTTTAAGGACATTCTAGTGTTGTGCAGTGTTGTACTACCTACACTAGTTTGTGGCCTACTGATACTAGCTTGAGCTGTAGAAAGGGTGTGCTATCCCTTGGCACACAGCTCTAAGTTCAGTAGAACTTATTGATACTAAGCTTGACTTTATATGTACCTTGAGTACCTAGAGTGGTTTTCAGTTAGTAATTCAAATAGAGATTTTCTGGTAAAACAATAGCAAGCTGGAATCCCACACGCTGCCACCAATGTGAGAAGTTGGCCTGGTATATGCTGTTCACTAGTTAAAGTGGACACCTTGCACCAGTACAATTCGACTCTTATGGTAGGTAGGTTTAAGACAACCTTTATAGAAAGCTATCCTAGTGGTAGCTGTGGAGAGCAGCCTTCAGGCTAAGTCTTGGAGGAATGTAAAGCAGCTTGTTTTACCACACAATCTCTTGAATCACCAAATGAAAAGACACCACACAGGTATATATATCAAATATATATGTATTTATTACTAAACAACTCTCTACTAATCTCTTGTGAGATTAGAAGACAGGAACATATGCATAAATCAACGTTTCACAATAAATTAAGCACAAATATGGCTGGGGCCCTAGGGGCGTACCAGACCATATACTAAAAAGAGACTTAAGAACAACGACTTGCAAAGAGACAAGGCCCAGGGCCTTCAGAAGTGCTGGGGCCTCACGAAACCACCCAAGGCAGGTAAGTAAAGGACCCACGGGGGACGCGTGCAGTGAGTGAACACAGGCGCGGATCGCCGTAGACTTCAATGGGGCAAGTCGCGGTTGGAAATTAAGAGTTTAAGGGCACTTCGGGAGTAGCTACAAGCAAGTCACTTACAGGGTAAGTAGTTCTAGGGCCAACACCCACAGGAGCACCGTAGTGCTGGAGTTACCTCACCCAGGGAAGCCGGGTGCATAGGTGTCCTTTGGTGTCGGGTCGCGGCGTCGTTTTCAATGGGAGCCAATGAAGACTTGCTGCTTGTGAAGACAGAAGAAGTGTCCGGTGGAATCCAAGCCTGGATTCGGAAGAAGAAAGACCTGAAAGCAGAGGGGACAGTGTTCAAAGTCACTTGGCAGTGACCCGGGGCAAGGAAGATGAATGCCCACCGTCGTCGACAGATTCAGGTCGTTCACGGGTGTCTTGACTCTTCGGCCACGAGGTACAGGAGGCGTCGAGGACGACCAGGAGCTGGATTCAGCGTGTCCCACGAAGTCTGCAGCTGACTGCGGTGTCGGCGACCCGATTGGAGCCAACAAGCCTTGGTAGCAGCAAGTCTTGTGGAAAGAACAAAAAGTCAATGGTGCAGACCAGCAAGGTCTGGGGAACTCACCCAGCGAGGGTAAGTCAGGGCAGGCCTGGAGCAACCAGGGGAGCCCTTTGGTTCTGTAGAAAATTCTTCAGGGGACCCACAAGCCGGCTGGCAAGGGATCGCGAAGACACCTCGGGAGGATTCCTTCAACAGGGGCCCACGGTCACTCGGGACGGGGTAGGCCTCTGATCTTCGGAGGGATTCCTGCTAGAGGCTGGGACCACACGTGGTCCAAAGCACAGGTTCGTAGAACGTCGTGAAGGGGTTGCACTCGACAATAGTGCACGGTACCCAGGGACTGCGGTTCCTCGTCACTCGTGGGGTCCACTTGCCTCAGCTTCGCTGGGGGCTCACGATGGCCTTGGAGAAGTCAGGAAATCCTCGTCTTGGGCTGCAGAGACCTCGGGCTCCGGCGGGAGCGGCGTAGTTTGCGACTGTCGTTTCAGTTTTTGGTGCCTGCCAAGCAGGGGAGTCACTCCTTGACTCCAAGGGAGATTCTTCAGTCTTCCAGAGGAAGTGGAACGTCGAAGGTCCAGGATTCTTCTTCAGAGCGTCGTCCAGGGGTATCTAGTTTGCAAGTTCAAGGGTTCCCTACCTTATACTAAAAAGGAAGGGAGGGACTAGCTCTAAGACCCCACCTATGGGAGGGTCAGGGGAGTGGGTGGCTACACCCACTTCCCTTTGTCCATCTTCGCGCCAGAGCAGGGGCAGGTAGCCCCTGAGCCGGTTTGAACTGGTGTATGCACAGAGGAGCCTTCTGCTCCCCCTAGGAGTGCACCCACCCAGCCCCAATACACTAAACCCTGTCTGGGAGGTGGTCACACCTCCCTGGGACAGGATACCTATTGTTGGGCTTCCTCCACTGCGAGTTTCGGTCATCAGCAGGAGGGCAGCCCAGTGTCTGTGACTGGTGGCATCCATTTTGTGATGTACATGTCTATCCCTCTAAAAGGGTGGAATGCTACCCCCGCCGCCAGAACTGGCGGGGGGGTAGTATTCGAAGATGTTTGACACCAAACACGACATGTTTCCGTGCAGCCATCCCAAAGTTAGCATTTAACGCGGGGTTATAATGCGCTTAAGAGTATATGGTCAGGCTACACTACAAACAGCATCAGAGAAGGGTCTCCGAATGCTGCAGAGGGGCTCTGCTCATGCAGGGGCACCCTCTCACATAGGAACCAAGCACTCTGCCTTCAGGATTGATATGGCCTGCCATAGGAGTGACTTATAGGTTTATATGTGTGTATCTATGTAGTGATATAGGTAGCCTATATCACAGTAAGGGGTGCATGCACCACCTTACCCAGGCTGCAGTAGCAGACCTGTGGTGTCAGATTTAGTCTGCTTTCCAGGGGTGGCATAATACATGCTTCAGCCCCTGGTAGGCCTGTGAAGTACCTATGCCCTTGGCACCTAAGGTACCATATACTAGGGACTCATAAGGTACCACAGTATCCAATCACTAGTGCACCTAGAGTGCACTCCAAGTCGTTTAGAGAGAACAGAGAGGCTGGGGCCCTGATTGGCAGGGTCCCAGCCTGACTATAGCCAGAAACCAGTGTAAACATCAGATAAAAAGTGGGGGCAACATAAGAGGCAGATCCTACTCTCCTACATGAAGTATGGAAGGTTTCACAGGCACAGGCCGCAGAACGAATACGTGAACTTGATCGTATTAACTTAGAGAAAACTCTCTCTGTGGTCGACAATGGGTTAACAACTTTGTCATCCAGAATTTATTCATTGGACAACATTGTCCCTTTGCTATTGACATACTGAAACAAGATTTAGCCATGTTACAACAAGGCCAATCTCAGTTACGTTCTATTATGTTATTAGGCCGGACGCTGCAATCTTTGCGTGTGGGCTATGTGCCTTGGCGTTTTATCAACACGTCGACTTTGTTTGCAGAATACAATCTAACTGATAAACAGATCGAACTGGCACAAAAGGGAGCAAAGTATACAGTGCTGAGCATTGAAAAACTGGAAAAATTACCATTTACAGTAGCAGAAAAACCAGCTACAGAATGGCTTATCCATGGCAAAATCACTCTGCCTGTCACTACTTTTCAGTTTCAGTATTGCCTCAAACAAATGCAAGCAGGCAAATATGAAAGGTTGGGTAAAGAATACATTAAGACATCCTGGGATTTACCTCACGAATACAGATGTTGGAGTGGGGATCGTGAAGTGTTTCTAAGCGGTACTCACTGTGAAAATGCACTAAGCGGTTCACTCATATCTCAGGACATTTCTTTACACCGGGCTTGTAATGGTTCTGTGGCAAACTTGTCTTGCCACCAGCAGGGTACACCGGCTACTGTGATTAATCCAACGTTTGGCCAACTTTCTAACGGGAGTTACCTCATGTTGAATGATCAGAGTTGCTGTGGCATGTTGCCAGGCATCCCATATCTGGTAACGGTCGACTCCAGGGTTACTTGCTGTATGCAAGTATTGTTCCCCCCAATAGACACAGTCAGGGAGTCGCCTCTATGGCCTTCATTGAATGTTTCTTTTATACGTTTTGATACTTTAAGCAGAATGAAAGCCATGCTTTTGCAACAGACCGTGCCTTTGACCTCGGCCAAAGAAATCTATGATTTACAAATTGCAAGGACTTCGGCTGAGATACAGGCTTTAATTCGTACAAAGTGCCCTATACATTTCGCAGAAATGATGGGACGTATCTTTAACATGTCTGATACGAGCGGAATTGTACATGTATTTAAGACCATCTGTTCAGGACTGTTAGCACCTTTCCAGGCAGTCCTCCGAATCATCCCAAACTTCGCACATTCGGTGTTTGGTGGTGTGCCATTAATTCTAGCACTTGTTGCAGGAATCCTGTTCCTATTCCTACTATTACGCTATGGCAAGCCTATCCACCAACATCACTCCGAGCGATGTGGGGAAAGCTCCCCTAGAACGGAAGTGCCGTGAGCGCATAGTGCAGCTTTTGGGCATGCCTCGTCTACGGGAACTTAATACAACATGGTTCCTGTCATTCAGACCAATCTGGCAAGATTGCATCTTACCTGTTCTACGCTGCCTGCTTTGCGGTGAAGAATGCATGCTAGACACCTGTCTAACACTCCCATCAGTCATGCCAACGGATATCGATACTCTGCTGGACCCGGTAACGGCCCATGCTCTGTGTTGTCCCCAGAGGCTACCAATCCTGATGACGGCATTCATTGAGATCTCACAGACGCTTCCTGCTGCTGCTGAGGTACGAGATGGATCAACAGGTAACAACGGACGCGAACATTGCTGCGGCATCTTCTGCTGAAGGCGATGTTTCTCATCTCTGTGCAATTAACCTTCTGAACGAGGTGTTGCAAATGTCACCAACATCGGTAGACAATATTTTGTCTACAGAAATAGATGATTTCATGTTTACACCAGACCCATACACTGACTTTGATTCGGCTCACGGTGTACCAGGGACGCAATGAATTTGGCCTTCATATTTTCAAAACTTGGAACTCTTCCTAAAATTGAACTTTTTCTTTTTCTTTATTTTTTGAAAATACATGGCAAAACTATCTGCTTAAAGTAGAACTATTCTTATAAAACGGACTTCTTTGAATACTTCCAGGGACACAATGTCACCTTATTTGACTAAAATTTCATTTAATACTATGATATGCAATGGTTTTGATTTTTGAAAACTTGTCAACCATTTCATCATATGTATATATTTCTGTTATTCATTCATGTTGCATTTATTTCCAATATATGCTTAGAATGAAAAAATGCTTTAAAATGTACAGTACCTATTGCATTACATGTTTTAGCAACAGTTCTTTTAAAAACTTCTTTTACTATGCTTTTAGAAATGTTTTTAGCAATATGTGGTACTCCAGTTTAAAGTTTAGCATTTAGTATTATCGTTCATTCGAAAGTGGAGTGGGTGTTGTATTCCGCTTTAGGTGTCCGTATATAGGTTTTCCTGAAACATGTCCTTATATAGGCACAATTCGCATTGCCCTTATATAGGCATAGAATTCCAGTCCTTATTTAGGCATTAGCCATGCACTCCAAATACAGGCATGGTCACCGACATCCGTCCACCCTAACGTCACAACGAGTTCTTAGAAACCAGACCCTTAAGCTCTTGGGAGTTCCCCTAGCTCAGGATTATTGATTTCTCCAAGAACTCATTTATTATGCATGAACCGCTATACCTTAAGGGTTCATTCCTGACGTCTTCCTCTGTCCGACTTCACGTCAATGCTAACATTCCAAGGCACCTACCAGGTATAAATATACCTTCCCTTGCCCAAGCAAGTTAGAGGAGACCTCGACTTCAGAGGAGCCCGTATCCCGGCCTGACGCACTGAGAAGACACTGTCATCCCTGCTCGCAGAGAATCCAGCTTCCAGTGTTCTGACTCCCTTCGCGGGGTGTTAGAGTTTGAGATCCGGCAGGAGATTCCCACCTCTCTCATTCTCAAGGTATGGAGCTGACTAGAACCTAGAGGGACTCTTGGCATACTTGGCATACCAGACTCTTAGTATACCATACTACAGAATACTTCACCTACTTCTTACCTTGCCCTACACCTAGACCAGGTTAGGTACACTGGGGTAGAACTAGCTTAGAAAAGCATTGTATGAGTACTCGCATTTTTAGCTCATATTATTTATGTATGTGAATATATGCTAAAAGATAATGCTAGCGCAGTATTATTTCTTTCTACTGCTTACGCTGTACATTATATATCTTGCATACTGTCTTGTGATCATAACAGCTCATATCTCTTACACGAGAAACAAGACTGTTCAATAAATCCTTTTTATTGAAACACCCGTTTATTCTTTCTGTGTAACTCTGAGGAAACTAAGCATGCACGATTAGCTGAGTGAAACTGTTACCTATTGTTTCCACGATTCTGAGAGCGTTCCGATTCTAAAGGGAAACAAAGTTGTCATGTTTATACGGTTGCCAGAAACTATTCCCTTCTTGTTTACAAGGAGTTTCTAGTGGCCTCTGAGTTAGCTGGCACAAAGTAATTAAGTTTAATATACTCGATAGGGTCATACTGACCTCAGTCCTATGTCAAACCTATAGGGTATATTATTCCAATGCGCATAGCCTATTAGGGAAATAGGAACTACACTACATGTCCTGCACTCAAAAAGCATGCAGCTCACTCAGCATTCACATGGCCACAACAAATACACTGCACTGATACAGACAACCCACTCACCATTCAATCACACAGGCATGCCACTCACTGACCCTACACGCAAACTGCTCACCCTGCACACTCATGCACTGATCACTCTGCAGACTTAGCCCACACCAACATCACTCACCCTGCACTCACACACCGCTCAGTCTGCTCACACATCTCACCCTTCACCCACACCGCTGACCCTGGACTCTCTCACCTCTCACCATGCATTCACACACCTCATACTCACACATTACCTCCTCGCCAGACCTCACCGTCACAGTCCTTACACACGAGCGATAGCTCCTCCCCGCATACATCCCAAGCTGAAATCTCCATTCTCCCATGTCTACCCTCCAGGCCACGCCCACATCATGTGGCATATAACCTCCGACCTTACTTATCAACATCCTGTTTTCTGCGTCTGAAGACTTGCTGAAACTCTGGAGTATGCTGCGGTAAGTGTGAGCGGTTTGCTTCAGCAGCCGTTTTTATTGTTGGATTAAGTCCCTGCTGTAGCGAGACTGCTGAGGGCTCTGCTCCGTTCTGATCGGAGGCACGGTAGTGAGCCCGGTAGGTAGCACGCCCGGCGCGCCTAGGGCGTGGTGGTGCAGAGTGCTGTTGGCTGCTTTCCTTCTCTAGGAGTGTGAGGAGGGGTGCTGCTCGGGGATCGGAGGCATGGCGTGTGTCCCTGCTGCAGCGGGACCACCGGGTGCTCCGATCCGTTTTTGCATGCCACGCTGCCGCCCTGCACGCCAGGGGCATGGTGGTAAGATTCGCCTCCTCTGCTGTAGAGGGGCACTCAGCGGGCTGCTTCTTGCTGATCAAAGGCGTGGCTGGTGTCTTTGCTACAGCGGGACTGCTGCAGCCTCTGATCCTTTTTTGTTTTTGGCGACTGACACGCCGGGGACGTGTGGGTGTGCGTTGTGGTTTCGGAAAGCCTCTGCTGCAGTACACGGAAGTGTGCTTCACTTTGCTGAGGCGTGGCTGGAGTCCCGGTTAAAAGGACAGCCGCGGACTCTGATCAGTTGTTTCTTTTGCGCTGTATGTGCCCGAAGCGCAGGGGTAGGGGGAGTGGTAGGGGCTGGTCTTGGCCTCTTTGACTACGTTAGCCTTCTCTGGGAGTTCTGGGCTGTTTTGACAACCGCGCGAGTCGCGGTTCTGATTAAGGTTTTTTATGGCACTCTGATTTTTTTATCCTTCTAACAGCCGAGTGGGACGTGCACTATGATTGGCAGGCAGGGTGGTGTGATTACTCCTGCTATGTGGCGATTGGTTAATGGGCGTCATGGAAGTGCTGGATTGGACTGATTGATAGGCCAATTGGCTGATGTTTATATGTAAGAGGTGCTTCATTTGGCTTCTGTCTCATCATGGATGGGGTTAAGTGATCAGAGAAGTGCAAGCACTTGGAGGAGGAGGTGGTTGCTGGGCCTTCTACTGCACCTTCCTTAGCAGATGCTCAAAGGATGATTGACGAAGGACAAAACAGGGGAACCCTACTCACTAAGGAACCAGGGTAATTAGTTATGTAGGAAAACAATGGTTCCTGTGGATTAATACAACCTATTACTTGTAATAATGTGCACAATCGCAATAAGGAGGGTTTAACTAATGTCAGAGCGGGAAGAAACCACCAGGACCAATGATCAAGTATAACACAATTTATGAGTTTTCAAGGGAGAAAAAAGGATATATACATTGTTCCAAATCTATTGAAAAACATTTGTGCATAGTGTCCCAAGTGAAAGGGGAACTTAAAACTAAGTGACAACGTGATGATTATATACAAGGTTTCCACATTTTATACAAGTCGACCATTATCAATTCAATTCAATGTGAACAGCAGCTATATACAGTGATACGCGCTGGGTAATGGTTCGCTTCTTCTGTCTGTCGATGGCGTTTCGACCCTCTAATCAATGTAGGGTCTCTTCAGGACTAAGTGATGTAGGGACATCTATGAGGGAAACGTAAAGAAAACATAAGGCCCATGTACCGGCACAAATGCGAAAAATAAAACGAAAAGGACGTGTAATAAAAGGGTACCTGATAGTGCAATTGCGCAGCCTCGTGAAAATGATGTGCCACAGGTGAAAAATAAAGAAAAGAAGTAGCTACTCACATGAGAACCCGTCCGGGTACTGGTATTGTGAGGAGAGATGGAAAGAAAATTCAGTCAGACATTGAATGTGATGTCAGGGTGAGAGCTGGGTGAGGGGAAGGAAAACTGCTACATTGAATTATCGAGAAAGCACTTACCTCAGTGTGAGTGAGGGAATGCTGACAATTGAAGGATTGGAAGCGGCCTAACCGGCTCTTCGAACAACTCACTACAGCCGTAGTGGCAAGTCCCTGATTTGGGAAGAATAGTTGTGGAGAGTAGAGATGCGATGTCGTTAAAACAGTGTCAGTCCACTGTATGTATTCCTAAGGAGTTTAAAACCAAGGTGTCGGTGGCAGAAGCGATCTTGACATGAGGGAAAAGAGGCAATAATTGCCGTTTCTTACCAGGATCGTTAATTCGTGTAGGACGGCGGGACGATGCTCCGCGTGTGTTTCAGCAAAGCCGCATGAGTCAGCTTTGTCTCCAGGTCAAATGACAATGATCCCCTGGGTGCACTGATGTTATGTACAGTGTTTTCCCGCCATCTGATCTCGTGAACGGCAGGCCTTGCTAGCGATAGCCGCTACAGCGTTCTATCCGGTTATCGGTGAGCGTGAAAGTGAGGAAAGACCTCAGTGAAAGATAGGAGGATGAAAGAAAGAGTAGAAGTGTGTGGCACAAAGAGGAATTGGCGCGCTTGTGGCTGCTGATCATGTGTAACTGAAATATTACTGTGCATGTAATTTAGCACGTGCATATGTATACATTATAAACAGAGCATATTTACATATTATAAAAAGGGCAAGGAACTTTTGCGCATGTAGCCTAATCCATGATGGTGATGCGGCTAAGGCAACGGGTTGCCAGTCTTTTTTCTTTTATTCTTTCGGGGGAGGACTGGAGTAGGATTTCTATGGTGAATTAGTTTCACCACACTACAGATTGAATAACATGGGCAGTGTATTAAAACCTGTAATGACAGACTGTGAATAAGGCATTCCAGTGGAAATGATCATGTACGTCACGATCAGTGTATGTGCATGCCGGGGAGCCAATTACTACTGATATATTACAACCTTTTTCTCTCTCTGCAGGACGTTTCCTGTCAGAGCAGATTTTTGCAATACGAAGGTATCAAAATATAAGTCATATATCACCATCACTACATGCAGTAAAACCATGCTATAAATGAATATACAATCAATTCACTTTGTCCACGGTGTAGTAACGTACGGAGTTAGGTATACGGGCACTGTATATTCACAGAACAGGTCAGTCAACAGAGTAAAATTAGAGTTTTAGTGAAGTGTTCACAGAACAGGTCAGTCAACAGAGTACAATTAGAATTTTTGTGAAGTGTAGTGACATAACCCCTCCATTCTTCAGCTGAGTTGAGACCTTCTATTGAGTTAACTCTGTCTATCCAGCGGCATTCGTTACGCTGTAGGATCTGTGAAATGTCCCCACCTCTCTCAGGTAGAATGGCGATGTCAATTACTTGCCACTTTATCTCTTCAGCAGTGTGGCTTTTATCGTTACAGTGAGATACTAGGGGGGCATTGGTCACTGATCTCCGTATACGACTACGGTGTTGGCTGATACGGGCTTTGACCGGTTGTTGTGTTTGTCCAATATAGGGGAGGCCACATGGACACCATATGCAATACACAACATTTCGTGTTTTGCAGTTGGAGAAAGATTCTAAATTGTGTTTGACATTACCATGTTCAAACGTGTTGGTGTTAAATGTGAAATTGCATGAGACACAGTTTCCACATTTGTGGTGCCCTTTCATTTTCGGTAGACCCCATGCAGTCATTAGTATGTTGGTTCTGTGTGTATTTATGTCTGTCGCTGACCTGACAAGATGGTCTTTAATGTTTTTCCCTCGTTTGTAGGCAAACAGAGGCATATCTATTTTAGGATCAATGCTTTTGATTATATTCCAGTTTTTTGTTATCAGGTTGCGTACTTAGTTGGTATGAGTGCCAAAAGTAGTGACACATACAATTTTATCAAGATTGGGTTTCTCTTTGGTTTTGAGAAGTTCTTCTCTGGGGCAATGCCAGGCACGTTTTATAGACTTCTTCACTAGTCTATTGGGGTAACCTCTTGCGACCAGTTTGGTTTTGAGTATTTCCGCTTCTCGCATGTAATCTGCTTTGTGTGTGCAGTTGCGGCGTACCCTAAGGAATTGGCCAAAGGGCAGCCCATCCCGTAATGCACGGGGGTGTTGGCTTTTGTATGAGAGGAGAGTGTTTCTTTCTGTTGGTTTTCTATGGAGGGAGGTATAGAGTGTCCCATTGTCATGGTTGATGTTGAGATCCAGAAATGCTATGGTAGATTTATGTGCTGTGGATGTAAACGTCAGATGTGTCTGAATGGTGTTAAGGTAAGATTGAGGCAGCTGTTTCTGCTGCCTTTCAGGCTAGGGAATCCCTGGGGGCAAAGAAGCAGAAATTGGATACCTCTGTTCCTCCCGATCCTGACTGTGATTCAGAGAAAGAGGTGAAAGTCGGTTTTTCATGGAGCTGACCCTTGCAGTTTTCTGTAACATGTACAAGACAATTTGGGTTTTCCTGATCCCTCGGTGGCTGAGGAGTCTGAAGATTTCTTTGCCAATTATCAGAAGCCTGAATGTCTTCCTATCCATAAGTCTGTCCGGAATGTCCTGCAAGGGGAATGGAAGGATGTAGATAAACATGCCTTTCCCCTGGCTAAGCGTTATCCATTGCAAGGGTTTTCGAATGAATTCCCTTCGGTGGTGAAGGTTGATTCCTGTTGGCAGGACTTTCTTCACAGAGCCTGGTTGTATCCGAGGATGCGGTACCTGCAGCTCCTGGGGATTAGCGCGTTGAAGGGGCTTTAAAAAGGGCTTTTGCAGCTTCCATCCTGGCTGTTAGATCTGCAGCATATTCCAGTTATCTGGACCAGTCTCTGCTGAAAGACTGTCAAAGTATTTCGGAGCAGCTGCTTCAGGAGGAGGATCCCTCTGAGGCCTTGACTATGTTGGAGCAGCAGTTGCGTTTCTTGTCCGACTTGCCGTTTGATTCCCTTAGTGCTTTGGCTGCTGGCTATAAGCGGGCGTTTGGGCAGGCATTTCAGTCAAAAATGGCTGCTCAGCTCTTTCGTGGTAGGGGACATGGCCAGGGTGTCCATTCCTTCCATAAATCCCGGGGTCCATAGGTAAATTCGGGAGCATCCAGTCAGTCTAAACATGACTATCCGGTGTTTCGGGAGGAGGTGTTGGGGGTCGCCTCAGGAACTTTTTGCCGGTCTATAAGGAGTTTGTCAGGGATCAGTGGGTCCTGCAGATTGTCAGACTGGGGTATCGTATAGAGTTTGTGGAGCCCCCCGTGGAGGTGTTCCGTGCTACTCCTGTTCCCGGTCCACCAGTAAAAAAATCAAGCTCTGTTAGATGTGGTTCAGGAACTGTAGAACAAGGGGGCCATTGTGAAGATTCTTGTGGAGCAACAGGGAAAAGGGGCTTACTCTATCCTGTTTCTGATCAGAAAGCCCAATGGAGATTACCGACCTGTGTTGGATTTAAAAGCAGTGAATTTGTGCATTCTTTGCCGGTCCTTCAAGATGGTGACACTCCAGTTGATTCTGCCCTTCATTTCAGTTGGAGACTTTCTCGGGATCTGAGGGACGCATTTTTTCATGTGCCACTTAGGACTCGCAGCGAATGTATGACATTACAATGCATACATTCACAATGCATGGCTTCACAACGCGGTCGTTACAACGACCGTGTTGTTACCACGCATGCCATTACATCGCAAGTCGTATCAACGACTTGCTGTAGGGGGCGCGCAGGACTTATGAATAGTATTAATTACTATTCCTACTCCAGTTTGTGCAACAGCAGGGAAGGTGTTGGATTTAAAATCCAACACATTCCCTGGTGTTGCACGCCCCCTACAGCAAGTCGTTGATACGACTTGCGATGTAATGGCATGCGTGGTAACAGCGCAGTCGATGTAACGACTGCGTTGTGAAGCCATGCGTTGTGGAAACAGCGTTGTAAAAGCTGTTTCCCCTCGCAGCAGTTTCTGAGGTTTTGTGTGGGCGGCGACCATTTCCAGTTTCAGGTACTGCCCTTTGGTCTCTCTACTTCACCTAGGGTGTTTACTATGGTGTTGGCTCCCTTGGTGGGGTTGTTACGTGCTCAGGGGATCCAGGTGTTTTTGTACTTGGATGACTGGTTGATTTCTTCCTCTTCTTTCCCTAAGGCTCAGTCGCATACTCAGGATGTCTGCAGTCTCCTGCAGAAGTTCGGGTGGATTCTGAACTTGGATAAGTCCCATTTGATCCCCACTCAGGAACTGCTGGTCATTGGAGGGGTCTTCAACACGAGGGTGGGCAAAGACATTGAATCATAAGGCGGACCTTCTATTAAAGCTACAGGGATACAGCAAGCTGCAAGAGGCCTTTTCTTGCAACTGTCTAGCTGACCAGTGGTAACTGGATCTGGACTGGACCCTCCTCTGGGCCTCAGCCTGCCACCTTTTTAGTCTCTAAGTGCTTCCCCTGAGGTCTTGGGGGGCTACAGAAGTGTACTTGTAATGTGGATTGGGGCTTAAAGGATTAAAATTAGAAGGTAAAATCTTTAACCGGACGAACTTGGTTAGTGTATCTGACCGGTGCTCCATTGCGGTCAGCGTCAAATTGCGCCTTGGACCTGTTCTACTGCAACCATTGACTATCATTGGCACTTTGTGCTTCTTAAGGCTCTACTTAAAACTTTAAAATATGTATCTCTAGTTCCCCTTATTGCATTTTTGTCATTTTGATTATTACATTTTACTCTATTTTTATTTTCTTGCATTACGACTTTGTTTTAGTACTCCATAAATACTGTACCCATTGCCTCTAAGTTATGCCTGTCTGCTCTGTGCCATAGCTACCAGGAGGTTGAACTGAGGTTAGCTCAGTGACTTTAGTGATTTACCCTAATAAGGAATGTGGTTATTACCTGAGGTGGGTACCTACCCTTTCAACTAATTCCCTAATTTATTACTAAGGCAGTGTAAGAGGTAGTTGTTCAGTTTACTGGAGGATGACACTCCAGTTTACGTAGAGGAGTCCCTCAAGAGGATTGGGTTAGGGTTTTTGTTTCTTGAACTTCGGGATATTTAGGGTGAGCATTTCTTTTTTTCTGTTCTTTCCTAGAACCTTTCTCTTCTGTTCTACATATGGATAAGAATTATGAGGAATGGCTCCATATGTAACGCCTGAAGTCCTCAGAGTGCATATTCTGTCAAGGGGGTCCAATTTCGATATCTTAGAACTGAAGAGAAGTGATAATTCGTCTCCTATTGGAAAACAACCTTGCTTTTGCATTCACAACAGCTTTCAGGGGTGAAAGGTTTTATTTGGGGATGCCTGTTATCATTTTCAGACATGAACAGACCAGCTCTCCCACAAATAATAATGCTGCTTAGCCTACTATGTGGTACTTGGGTTATGTCTGTTCTAATGCTGCAGTCTCTGATGGCATTGTTGGTTTAGAACATGATGCCCCACAGACTTTTGCTTTGAAATGTGAAATTACAATATGATAAAGAGGTTGTGGGATTTTAAGACTTAAAGAAGCCCATCAGATTTTTCCTGATTTTGGTTTTGCCCACTGAAAACAACTACCTATACAGAATTGGAACAACGCTCATATCTTCGATTAGAATTTTCTTTGAACACCAGCTGTGTTTTCTGGGATGGTGAATGCAAATTTATTGCAACATCACCAGATCAAACATCAGCAGTTGAAACCACAGTTTCAGGAATCTTGCTTTCTACTCCAAGATTTGTTCTTACTAGAGCATGCCTGTAACAAGCTTGATTGTGAAGCAACAACAAACCCAGTGCAAGTGAAATGCAGCGTCCATCAGAGAAAGTTTTAACTAGAAAAAGTGCTGTACAATGAGGTTGCAATAGTGCAGAACACAGTACAAGGTGTTTGTGCAGTATGAAGCAGAAAGGTTTATGTCAGAGTACAAATCAAAGACAGTATTCACATTATAGTGCAGGTGAAGCAGCAGGTACTTTGTGGATGCCATTTGTGCTTTTCCAACCAGATGCTGAGCATTTTGTATGTGCATCTTGGCAAATCCTATTAATCGCTTAAGGGTGACATGGCGAATGGGTAGAAATAGATCAATTTGAAATGGGCACATCTAGAAATTTTGGTAGCATCATTTAAAATTCTACCCCATTCCTCCTTACTAAAGGATGTATTCATGTCCAGTGCCCATTTATCCTTTAGAGGGTCTAGTGAGCATTTGGTCTGTCTCAAGAGCCAGTACATTAGTGTTACTGCCTTATGTGTGCCACCACTGGTGCAAATTACTCAAAGACCCTGATGTACTTTTCGTTTGCTGCGGCCTATTTTTCACTTTTCCGTAGTGCCCTGCTGATGAAGCCATGGAGGAGGAAGCAGTGGCAGTTGGCGACACACAAAAATGGTGGGTCAACATCAATACAATTTAAACGACGACATAAATACAATAGAAAAAAATGCAAATAAGCATTTAAAAATGAAGAAAAAACTTTAATTTACCTTAGCCTGCAGCACGTCTTTGGAGTTCTCCGGCCCCGGCTCCAAACTCCTCCAAGTGCGACATCCCACGGGTCCTTATCCAATCCAGACACTGCTTTCATTCTCCTCATGCATGCTGAGAGAAGTGTCTGGATCGGTTGGAGCAGACTGCCTCAGCGCTCCGAAGAGCGCTGAAGGCCTGTGCCTGCTCCCCGACAGCCGGGTTGGAGAAGTTGAATTGCGCATGTTTGTTTGGCCGTAATAATGTAGCCAGCCAAACCGACATGTGCAATTCATACTGAAGAGGCCACTCATCACTGCTGCCAATCGACAGCAATGGCGCACTGGCCCCTGCCCTGCCCTCTCCGTTTGGCAAAAAGCCGAAAAAATAAAATGGTAATAAAATCCTTTTATTACTATTTTATTTGTCAAGCTTTTTGCGCAGCAGTGTGGGGGGGGGGGGCAGTGCTCCTCCGCTCCCATGGAAGAACCGCCCTTGGGAGGAAGTGTCCCACTAGATTGAAGATCAGTCTCCAAACGCAACTACTGTCCATCCTTTATAGAAGACACCCTTTCTTTCCACTCCACTCTCTTTTCAACTTAGAGCTCCCCTCCAATCTCCTTTATGTTGTCGAGCTTGTATACTTACTTGCTAAAGGAATCTCTGTGGCGTTTGACACCTGTATGTGTTTTCTGTGCTGAGTTCTCATCCAACAATATCTAAGTGCCACTAACAGTATATCCTCTTCCCCAGGTCTCCCGTTGGGTTGGGTTTCAGCATTGTGCTCACCTGTTCTGTTAATGTGGGTGTACTTGTGGTTAATCTCATGGGGTTTATTATCTATTACTTCATCCACCTCGTGGCCCACCACAATTGTGCTAATACAGCTAAAAATTGGAGGCAGCTAGTCTGCCCTTATTTATGGAAGTTGTAATTTTGCTGTGTTACTCTAGACCTATCTGCTTCCTATATAAGGTCCAACAGGATAGCTTCCAATTCCTGAAACAGCAGCCATTCTGGTATCTTGATTGCAAGTGTTGTGAAACAATATAAGAGTCTGGGCAGGACTACCATTATTGCAAGGGCTACTCTTACCATCACTGATATTGGTAACGTTCGCAAAAACATAACACTACTCTTCATAGCGGCCATTACAGGTTGTATGTTCCTCCCACCCCACTGGTTGCTCTACCTCGGGCCTATAATTTTGCACCCCCAGATATATCATAGTGGTTGATTTCCATTTAGCCTGTTTATATCTTCAGGTATATGTCAGAAGGATCTAAGCAATGATTGTGTGACATGCTCAGTCTGAAGACTTACGTGAAAAAGTAAGAAAGAAATGCCCACTATTATCCAAATAGTTAAATGACATACACTGAATGAAACATGTTGACCAAAACAAGCAGACGCAATAGAAGGATAACTAAGCAGTCCACCCTCAGAGCATCTGTATAGCAATTTAGAATGACTGAATCTGATACTAAAATACAAAATATGTAACACAATCATTCTGTGAGTCTGCGTACAATGTATTTGAGGTCCTACTCTACTCATGCACCCTAGTCCTGTGCTTATGCTGATCCTCACATGGCTGAATACCACTTCTGGCCCTGCACCTCTGCTGGTCTAGTGCAGCATGGGAGTAATGTATGCTTCACTTGTGGCTCCAAATTTCAAACCAATTGCATGCTTCCATCAGTTCTGCACTACTTTTGACCCTACACCACTGCTTGCATGCATTTACCTTGCCACCCTTGGTCTCACACCACTTTCAAACTACACTCTTGCACTCCAGTGCCTTTCAGTTCCTAATTCCACGATGAAGCTGATCCCAAGCCATTCCCTGCTATATACATCAACTGGTTGAGTGACAGTCTTAGTCCCACTAAACACCAGGTTCTGTGGCACTTCAATCACTTGCTTACAAAGTCCTATCCTGTATGTGATTCTGTGCTACAGTTACACCCACCCCATGTTTCAGTTGGTCCTGCATCTCTACTTGTCATGTGCCACTCTCAGATGTGCACCACCTGTAGCCCGGCACATCCCGGTGGTGCTTATTTTAAGCGGATAGTGGGGGGGCTTTTGTGCCAAGTGTTGCATAGAGTGTACACTGTTCTTAGTAGATACTTTTTAATACTCTATAGTGTATTTCTCATAAGAATTTCACAGACTGCAGTCTGGTACAGAGTAAACTCTCTCCATAGAGTGAATATTGTTTACAGTACCCACTTCTCAACTTATATCAACTTCATTTCTCAATGTAGGTTGGTGACTGTCTGGGGTTTGATGGAGATAAAAGGTGTCCGTAGTAGGGCATTCGTTTTGGAACAGACGTTCAGTATTTTTAGGAACTTGGCTTTCTCTGAACAGTTGTATATAGATTGAACACCCGTATGCAATAAGGATTTCCCCTATATCTGTGGTTGATTGTTAATGTGAACTACGCTACCCATGAAGTGTATGGTATAGGCTCAGTAGAAAACCTAGTTATCAAATTGGAGTCTGCCTCAGCCCCCCTGATCTGTGTTTTACTATATAGGCCCCCTCAGAATATGCCTCTATTTCCCCACTCTCTGGGTGAACAGATGGCTCACCTTACGATGAACCATGCAAACATATTGCTGATTGGCGATTTTAATTATTGGGCCAATGATGCTCTAGGCGGCCCTCATGCTGAAAAGCTAACTGTCCTACTCATTGGGTTAAATTTCACTCAGTGGGTAACTTTGGCTTCGCACATTAAGGGACACACCCTAGACCATGTTTGGACGGCTAACACCACAGTGTCGGCTTTGACAGTTTCTCCAACAATATAACCAAGATCATTCCATCAGTAGCTAAAGGGACTATGGCCAGGAACTGGGAGAGTATGGACAAAACTTCCTTCTTGGATACGCTGACAAATACAGTCCCTACCACCCAGCCCTCCGTCAATGCCAGTGTTGAAAGCCTCACCGCATGGCTATTAGCGGCCAGCAACAATCACGCCCCGCTTAGGAGGGTGAAATCTGTTAGGCGCCACGAAGCCCAGAAATAGTTCTTGGCGGATTTAAAAATACAAAAATTAGCCCTCCGTCAAACTGAAAGGAGATGGAGACGTCGCTACTCTCCTGACAAGAGAGATGTCTATTTAGCTCAACTTAAGCTATATAAAAAGTCAATTTCCACAGCCAAGGCCACGTATTGTTCTGAAAAAATCATGAGCTCTTCTAACAAGTCGAAAGAAATATTCTCCATTTTTAATGAACTCTCGAATCCCGATAGAGTCACAGTAAAACCTACACCATCTCAAGCACTGTGTAACTCTCTCAACACCTTCTTCATAGATAAAATCGTTTCAATCAAGGACAGTATCTTAAAGTACAACACCCTCAAGGCACCTTCAACTATACCGGAAAACTCCCATTTTCTTGAGAAGTTTCCGGCGATCGACAGCCTGGACTTTCTGGACCTTTTGTCCAAAGTAAAATCAGGGTCCCTGACGGACAGCTGTCCACCCCATGTTTTAAAAGAGGTTTTTTACTCTACTTCCTAGGCCTGCCCTCTCTCTTTTAAATGAGTCACTGGCTCAGGGTATTGTCCCGAGAGCTTTTGAAGAAGCTGTCATTGTCCCCCTCCTAAAGAAACCAGGGGCTGACCCTGAGATATTGACTAACTATCGCCCAATCTCGCTGCTCCCTTACCTGGCCAAGGTACTTGAATCCCATGTGGCAAAATGTTTATGTGCCTTCATTGAACAGTCGGAATTTCTCAATCCCCGCCAAGCAGGATTTTGGCCAGCTCACTCAACAGAGGCAGTCATTCTGACCGACCTGGATACACTCCGGAATGAAACAGACAAAGGATCCCCTCAGGCTTTGGTGCTGTTGGACCTGTCTGCAGCATTTGACACGGTCGATCACGGTATTCTGATCGATCGTGTCCGAGCCGCTGGGCTTCAGGGATCACCTCTCAGATGGATAGGGTCGTTCTTGGAGGACCGCTCCCAGTCAGTTCGCTTATCCCAGTTCACAGCATCCGAAAGGAGTGTAACTTGCGGAGTACCCCAGGGCTCTTCCCTATCTCCTCATCTATTCAATCTTTATCTCCTACCACTGATTTAGTCTTTAAAAGAAAGGAAGGTGTGTACATTCAACTATGCAGATGATTTACAGCTAATATTCGCCATTAATAATTCTCCTGATTCTGCATTAGAATTCCAAACCACCATGCTGCATATCCGGGACTGGATGAATAGCAACCAGCTGAAACTAACCCGGATAAGACTGAACTTATCCTGATAGGAGGCACTCAGAATCCTTGGAGTCCGCAGTTTTGGCCAAACGAGTTGGGTGCTCCCCCCACCCCATCTTCCTCAGCTAAAAGCCTTGGGGTGATAATCAACAAC
Organism: Calotriton arnoldi; assembly: GCA_963921515.1. Lineage (NCBI taxonomy): Eukaryota > Metazoa > Chordata > Amphibia > Caudata > Salamandridae > Calotriton > Calotriton arnoldi. Next base: position 1,111,286 of record CAWUFW010000189.1, read on the forward strand.
GACCTCTCGATGAAAACCCAAATTGCATCGGTTACTTCGACCTGCTTTCATCAATTAAGAAAAATAAGGTAGATCAGCAGACTCCTCACGAGAGAAACACTAATACAGGCTGTTTTAGCCATGTGATCTCTCATTTAGATTATGCCAATTCTCTATACTTTGGCATATCATTGATCCAGCGCAATATTAGCCAACAACATTCATACACCATATACTCACTTGAGCCCATACATTCACACTACACTAATACTTTACGCTGGCTGTCAGATGTACTCTTTTATCAAAGTCCCTGCTACCAATTACCTTCTGATTGAAGAGTAATAACTTACCAATGGATCCTTTGCTAATTGGGAAGTTTAAAATGAGTGACATTCATTATAGTACATAATCCTGAAATAATCACTGAGTCAGGAAGTTTTAAAATTGTTTATCTAAAGTTTTAGCAGAGTAAAATACAGAAAACACGGTACTTGATTGAAATACCCAAGAAAAAAGCATAGAAATGATTTTGCTAATAAATGACGGTGTTTAAGGAAGAGGAGAAGATAGAGACAGCAGCGCAACTAAAGGTTGCAGTATAGTTACCTAAATGCGAGAACCAAGCCCCTTGGCCAAGGAGTTGGAAAAGATAGGACCCAGGAAGGATGAAGAGCAAAGACTTCTTCAGGGTCAGGACAGGACCGGTGACCTCTCTATAACGACGCCTGCGCCGTTCCCCTCTCTGATACTCGACTTCTCTCGATTCTCCTGTGCCTTCCTTCTAATGGACTCCGCCGCCCCCTCCTCAGGACCTCTTCTGGACAGGAATTCAGTCAGCAACCGATCAGCATGGCAGTCTGGAGCTCTTCTGCGTGTTCTGAGAGTCAGCTCTAGCTAATTAGCTAATTCTATATCTATTATACCCTTCTACGCCCATGTACCTCCCCTTAATGTTACTAAAATATGGGACCACTACTTCTGATTGGACAGGGACAGGGGGTGGATTCTCGCACCATATCGATTTGGCCTAAATTGTAAAGCCTATTGTCTTTACGTTCCCGCCCCTTCAAATTAATACATTCACTTTATTTCCCACCCGTCTCACGACAAATGTTATACATTTTACAGGGGAAAAGTATCATTTTGTCCTCCGGAAACATGAAGTACAGCATCTTCGGCCAATGGGTCGTGGCCTTGGAAGACGTCCAAGTTGACTTCACTTGGCAGGCACACAGGACACATGCGCAGAACCATCTGTCTCTCGAGTTTCAAGTCATCAACCCAGGCCCAAGTTTACGAATTACTAAAAGTGCAAGAAGAAAATATTAAAATCACAAATAAAAAGTTTCACTGTATACCCACTTTCCCTACTCTATTCCCAAATAATTATAATACTATCCTGCATTAGTAGCATTAAGAAAACGACAATTTTAATAATGACATGAGAGCAAGCTAAAGCATGTGAAAACATTTAGCGGCCATCTTAGTGCACACTGCGCAGAAGCAGAAGTTTCCCACCAAGCAAAGAAAGACGTCACACCATGTGATCAGGTTGCGACATGCGCATTGAGGTACCCGCGCTTTAGCGGACATTTTGGATTACAGACAAGCGTTATTCATTAGTAAAACACATAGGCAAGCTTCTGTCCCTCTTGTTTTTGTGAATGCAAAGGTTAGTATTTACAATACAAGTTTAATAAATTAATACTATGAGGAGGATTGTGTACAAGCAAGTTTCATTTTTGAAACCTTGCTCCATCAATCCCCTCTCTGATGGCGTTTCTGAGCCATCAAAAACACTACCCTCAATCAGATGCCAACTTCTAGCAAATCGTTTCATTCTCATTTTTACATTTTCTGTTTTTCACATCCCCTTTCAACTTTTTGTATAAATCACTTCTCCATTCTTCAAGTTCTATTTCATCTAGTTTTCTCTTCTTTCCTTTTCCTGTCACTTTATATGTTCCATTCTTTCTACCGCATTTGCACCATATTGTTATTGCCAATATTATTATTGCTATCCCTGCTAGGGGTACTAATATTTGACCTATAATTCCTTTCCCTACATTAGCAAACCAGGTTCCAATTGACGCAATACTATTTGTCAATCTTTCCCATACACTATCAACTTCCAGTGGTTTAAGTTCTTTCTCAAGTTTAGTTATGTTCTGAATATACGTTCCAATTTCTGCACTCTTATCAGGAATATAAGTGCAACAATGTTTCGTCTTCAATAATTTACAGACTCCTCCCTCTTTTGCCAATAGAATGTCAAGAGCAAGTCTATTTTGCATTACCATAGATCTAATCGCAACCATCTCCGTATTAATCATTAGAAAACCTCCAGCAGTATCCGTTGATAAACGATCAACCACTGTAGACAATTTACATATTTTCCTTGAGTTCAGAATTATTCCCACTGAAGGTATCAATGCACCAAATATATCACCTACAATTTCTGAAAAACTAGCTCTTTTACTACGTATTAATTCATTACTGTTTTCATTGCTTCCAGTGTTTCTTTTTACGTGGTATATCTTTGGAAAAACTATTCCAAAATAACAACTTCCATACCACCTTGCAGGAAGCCTAAAGTAAGCCTTATTCCCACATACATAATAGATTCCAGGAAAAACTGAATCTGTTCCTCCTTTGAGTCCCCAACCTCCCAGAATTAAAAAATTGTGTTCACATTCACTGGTACCGATGAAAACATTGTTATAATCAGTCTTTAACCTATGAAGACAAATTTTCCCTTTCTTCTCGAAATCCAGAGCCATTGCAGCTTGAGCTTTACCAGGTGTATAACTCCCTTCTTTCTCCGCCCAAGGTGGCAACTGAGCCATATGCTCTGAAGCTTTCTTTTGAAAATCATGTCTTCTATCTTCTACTAAATTCAAAAATATCTTTTCTTCTTCTAGTAAAGAACATGTTAGATTGTGTCTATGTGCATGTGTTATGTCTATCGATTTCATTGTTAAGAAAAACTCTCCCATAAACTGTGCGTCTTGACTACTAAGCACTGGGTTCATACTCTTGCGATTCGGAACCTCAGAAAATATCACATCTAAGTTTGAATAATAATACTGAAGTTTCCCTGTTCTATAAAATAAACTTGTTAATACACTACATGATATTCCATATGTCAGTGGTAAATGATGGTATGTTAATCCTTCCGCTACTGATTCAGGTAACTTCATACAGACATAACAATTACTAACTTCCATTGTGTCTACATACTGAAACAATAACTTTGTGAAAACATTTAAACTAGTGTCGTTATCAGCTATTTCATGATGAATTTCTGCCTCATCTTCTGCCATTAATTCTACTCTATTGCCCTTCATGTTTGCTGTCCTCCCTTTAGTTTCATTATTAATCTTCTTATCTATTATCATAAGGTAAGGAATTGCTACAATCAGGACTAACCATACTATAAGCACCAATACTAGACTACATATGCAGATTGCACAGCATCTCCTACAACAATTTCGTTTTGGTCTCCCAGTAACTCTATCGTCAGGCATTTTTCGACAAGGAAGATTGCTCTTCTTATCTCTTCTTCTTTTCTTTAGAGGATTCTTTTGTTTAGTCAGGGTGGTCTTGTTTCTTCTTCGTATGTTAGTTCTGCACTTGTTCCTTCGCCACCACTGTCACTTGACTCTGAGCTTTCAAAATCTTCAAGAATAATATAAGTCCAGCCAGGACCCTTGAATTTGTTATTCACAAGTCTCAGTCTTTTACTTTTTCCTGACTTTTTCTCTTGTTCTGTTTGACTTGTCACTTCAGGTACTTGTTCTGGATCTTCACTTCTGGTTGTTATGTGGTACTTTACTCTTTTAATGACACTTGGCCAATGATCTCCTTTTCTTGTTTTCTTTGTTGGCACTGTTTCTTTGCTTTCGTCTTCAGGGATCTCGTTAATTTCACTGCTCAATACTGTTTTGTTTTCTTTGCTTACTGCTTCTTTTGTTTGTTCTTTTTCAGGTCTGATTAGTTTCTCTTCAATAGCTCCACAATGACTTTCAAGATGTTGGGTTTGTTCCTTTTTTATTTCTTTATGTTCATTTGTATTAACCCCTTTTTCTTTAGTGAATTCTTCTTGATCTAACTGCTTCTGATCAGGGCTTATTGCATTGTGAACTTCTGCAGCCTGACCGGATTCTTCTAAACCTGTCTTTCCCTGTTCAAAGTCTATTAGGTTTTCACTGTTTTGAGTCCAATTTTCTTTCCCTATCTGACCTTGCTCAGATTCTCTTATTGTCTTTTCTTCTTGTACCTGAGCTGCTTCTTCTTCACCTTTTTGATCTTCTATTTCTTCCAATTTCGCTTGACTTCTTGTTCTGTGGTATACTTCAGGAATTTCTACCACTGGTATCCAATCCTGACTTGTGCTCGGTTGTTCTCCGTCAGCTTCTCTCGAACCTCTAGCCTGAGATTCCTCAGCTGGGCAACCTTCAGCTTCTTCAGTGATTGGTGTTGTCTGTGAATTCTCCTCTTCAGGGTCTGGTACTCTCTTTGTGTGGCTTACGTGAATCCAATTAGGAAATCTTGCACACTTCACTGCTGTATTGGTGGTCAATATAACTTGACAAGGTCTGCTCCACCTGGGTGATAAACACGTTTCTCTGGTGTGATTCTTCACTACCACCCAATCACCAGGATTCAGATCATGTTCTAGTTCAGGCTGCCTGGAAACTGCGTCTTCTCCAACCTGATGAGAGACAGAACGCACTAGGTCAGCCAATCCTTTGCAATAATCCAGAACCATATCATCAGATATATTCACTAATTTGTTTGTGGGAACATGTGTTTGTCTCATTGCTCTTCCCATCATTATTTCGTGGGGGCTCAATCCTGTTGTTCTGTCAGGTATGCTTCTGATTCCCATCAAGACAAGTGGCAATGCGTCTGGCCACTCTAATGATGTTGATGCACACATTTTTCCCAATCTTGACTTTATAGTGCCATTCAATTGTTCAACCACTCCAGAAGCCTCTGGGCGATATGCACAGTGCAATTTCTGTTTGATTTGAAATGCTTCACAGATTATCTGGATCACTTCGCTATTAAAGTGTTTTCCTCTATCTGATTCCAAAGATACTGGGAAACCAAATCTAGGTATGAGCTCACGTAACAACAGTTTTGCAACTGTAATACTGTCATTCCTCCTAGTAGGGTAAGCCTCCACCCACTTTGAAAACAGACACACTATGACTAGTACATATTTTAGTCCTCTGCATGGTGGTAACTGTATGAAGTCGAACTGGAGTCTTATAAATGGGCCCTCTGCCTTTCCAATCTTTCCAAACCCAATTATCGTTTTCCTGCCTGGATTATGCATTTGGCAAGTTAGACATCTCTGGCAAAGACTCTCTGCAACAGCCCTGAATTTGGGATTGTACCAATTTTGTCTGAACAGCCTAATCATTGCATCTCTCCCTATGTGTGTGTCTCCATGATGCATTCTGGCCATTTGTGAGAGTAAACAGTCTGGCATGACTGGTCTGCCATCTGCACTGATCCACACTTCATCTTCTCCTCTTTGGGAGCAACCCACTTTAACCCACAAATTCTTTTCACTTTCATCAACCTCATCTTGCAATTTCTTCACCTCATTCCAAGTTTCAGGTGGCATATACAGCATAAGTTGGCAGCTGATTCCCATTCTTTCCACCCTCTTATTGACTGACGTTCTGGTTTTGGCACAATGTTGAGCCACCAAGTCTGCATATCTGTTGCCGACTACCACCCAGTCATCTCCTGACTGGTGTGCGGCACATTTCACCACAGCCAATTCTTTTGGTGATTGTATTGCTTCTAGCAATTCCCTTACAAATTGTCCATTTTTAATGGGGGAGCCTGAAGAAGTCATGAAATCCCTCTGCATCCACAGTTGGCCAAAATCATGCACAACCCCGTAACCATATTGACTATCTGTAAATATGGTCACTCTCTGATTCCTCCCAATTTTGCAAGCTTTTATCAAAGCAATCAATTCAGCTACTTGTGCAGATTTTACTCCTGGTAAATAGGATGCTTCAACTATTCCAGTTAATTCACATACCGCATAGGCAGCAGTTAGTTTACCATCTTCATGTCTTTGACATGAACCATCGACAAATAGCTCCCTGTCTGGCTTTTTAAGAGGCTGTTCCTCTATGTCTGGGCGTGGTTTTGTACATAATTCTGTAATTTGTACACAATCATGTTCATCTTCTTCGTCATCTTTATTTGTTTCATGATATGGGTCCGGCAATAAAGTTGCTGGATTTATTATTTTACATCTTACCATGGTCACATTTTCAGCACCCATTATTATCCTCTCATATTTAGTCAGCCGACTAGGAGTAAGATGCTGAGTTCGTGTTCTTGTCAATAGAATCACAACTGCATGTGGAACATACACTTTTACAGGATGTCCCATCACAATTGACTCGCTTTGTTCAATGCTCAAACAAGTTGCTGCCACTGCTTTTAAGCATCCTGGCAACGCGGCTGCTACTGGGTCCAATGTAGCAGAAAAGTACGCTATAGGACGTCTGTCTAGTCCATGTCTCTGAGTTAGGACAGAAAGTGCACAATTTTCTCTCTCTTGACAGAATAATGCGAATTCTCTTTTATAATCAGGCATGCCTATGGCAGGTGCTGAACAAAGTGCGTTTCTCAATTTTACAAAAGCTTCTACACTTTCATCCTCCCACTCAACAGGGTCCTTTGCTTTCTTTTTCGTCATGTTAATTAAGGGCTTAGCTAACATGGAAAAATTTGGTATCCATTGTCGACAGTAGCCTACTATTCCTAGGAACATTCGCACTTGTCTTTGGGTTACAGGCATTTGCATTCTCTTTATTAATTCTACTCTTTCAGAGGTTACTCTTCTTTTTCCCCTCTCAATTTGGTGTCCCAGATATTTAACAGCTGTCCTGCAAAACTGTAACTTTTCAGGTGAGACTTTATGCCCTTCCTCAGCCAAAAGATTTAATAATGCTATGGAGTCAACAACATAGTCTTCTCTGGTGGTCGACGCCACCAATAAGTTGTCGATATATTGGACTAAGACTGAGCTTCCTGGCATCACTAGTTTTTCCAGGCACTTTTTCAGTATCTGGTTGAAGATGGAAGGACTTTCTGTATACCCCTGAGGAACACGATTCCACACATAGACTTTGTTCTCGAATTTAAATGAGAAAGATACTGGCTGTCTGGATGCAATGGTATTGAAAAGAATGCTTGACACAAATCAATTACTGTGAACCATCCTGCATTCCAAGGGATCTGGTATAGAATTACTGCAGGATTTGGTACTATGGGACAACATGGTTCCACAATCTTGTTTATTTTACGCAGGTCCTGAACAATCCTATATTTTCCACTAGGTTTCTTTAGTCCCATGATTGGTGAATTACATGGGCTACTCATTACTTCTTTTAGGATGTTTTGTTCTACCATTCGTTTTATTTCTTCAATGACTCCTGCCTTTACTTCTGCACTCATTTTGTACTGTCTGGTATTTGGGAAAATTGGACCTTCTTTTACCGTAATTTGAACTGGATCTATTTTTGCCATAAGTCCTACTTCTTTTCCGGTGAAATCCCATACTATTGGGTTTACTGTACCTTTTAATTCTTCTGGTAACTCATCTCTTGTTATTAACGAAAACATTTCGTCTATTTCTGTACCTTGTTTTGCAACCATAATTTTATATACATGGTCCTCATCTGGTGTCTGAACTGCCACACCATCTGGCGTGCAGAAAATTGTACAGTTCATTTTGCACAATAAATCCCTACCTAATAAATTCACTGGGCTAGAGTCGCACACTACAAATTGGTGCATTTCTCTGAAGTTTCCTATTTTGACTTCCATTGGTTCTGTAAGAGGCGTTCTAATTCTTTGATTAGCTACCCCTACTACTTGGATATCTTCACCAGAGAGAGGAAGGTCTGGGATATCTGCTGATCTCACCGTAGACCTGGTAGCACCAGTGTCCAAAAGGAAAGTAATATCATTACCTTTCACATTTCCTTCAACATATGGACCAGACTGATCTACCTGTAAGGATGCGCCAAGTACGCACTCCTTCTTCCCCTCTCCTAGGCACCGTCATGAGTTGAATTCACAGTAATTGTCCTGCAAAAGAAATTGTGATGTCATATAATCATTCTTACCACTCCCTCCTGGGTATACAATGTCTGTACCATGCTTTGCTCTGCTTACATTACCCTGAACAGGTGGAGGTGGTAATTGACTCTGGGGATTTACACCCTGCTGTGAGTCATTCTGCGTCTGTGGATTTAAGTTTTGATTTGGGCCATTATTATTTCGAATCTTTTTACATTCGTCCTTCCAATGCCCCAATTTTCCGCATCCATGACAAGGAAATTTCTTTTTAGCTTCTTCTCTACTCATTCGTCCTCTAAATTTTCCACCATTTCCTGTATCACCACTCGTTTCAGAATCTTTTCCTTGATTTTCACTCGGATTTTCCAAATTAATTCCCTGCTTCTCTGCCATTTTCACCTGTGCCCACATCACTTTTTCTGCAATTTCTTGTGTCTATCCTCAATATCGTCTCCACAATATTTTGCATACTTCAGAATTTCATCTATGGGCTTTCCCTGCCAACACAGCATGTGTTGTTTAATCATCTGGCAAATCTCTGGCTTCAGACCGTAAACAAACCGATACACAAACTGACTCATGTTTTTGTCTCCAATGTCCTCAAATCCACTATACTGTTTAAACACCTGCAATAAACGCTCATAATAGGAATGTACTGTTTCACTGGCTTCTTGGGTGGTTCGATCTATTTTCACCCAATCTGTTTCTTTCGGTGGTATTTTCCCTTTCAGGTAAGTTATCACCTGCTGATACTTTTTCATTACGTCATTTGACGGGGCACCTGTTTTCGGATCTCTGGGATACTCATCACTTGGCCAATCCACTGTAATTTTACAATCTGTCCACAAATCGGCAGGTACCACTATATCAAACAACCCATCCAAATCCTTCAACAGTACCTTCGACACCTTCACAAACCTTTCAACCTGCTTGTACCATTCAATTGGTTTTTCTCTCAATTTTGGAAAGTCATTCGTAAATGACAAAATATCCTGTCTGCTCCATGGGACATGTACATATCCTCCTCCCGCAACTTCTCGCATTGGATACATCTGGTCTGCTTTTCCTGATTCCTTCATCACATATTCTGATGCTGTTCTACTTGTTCGTGCTTCTTCCTTTTTCTTGGCCCACCTAGTTTTCCATTTATCTAGGTCTCCCCATTTTTGCAAAACTAACATTAATTCTCTTATTTGTAATCTTCTTCCAGAGGCATTCATATTTGCTAAGTCTTTGTCTGAAAATTCTGCTCTATAGGGTTTCTGTAATACCTTTGATCTCCCTATTTCTATTCCCATCTGTAATGCTAAATTGGATAATTTTTCATGAAATATCCTTACATTTCTGGTGATACTCCTACATAGGAACAATAATTCTTCTTCATCATAGGTATTTAAGCATTCTAGTCCTACATTTCCTGCTATTATTTCTTCTAATTCGACTTTTAATTTATGAATGTCCATTATTTTCGGAGGTGTGCACTGTTTAACTGACCCTTGTACCCATCTTTCTAGATCTTCAGGTGTCACTATGGTAGCACTTTTTGCTCCCGATGAAGTTACTAAACTTACATCTTTTGAACCTCCAGGTACATCTTTTCTTGGAGTACTATTTACAGAACCTCGAATAGGCAAGTCCATAAGTGATATTGTGGATTCACAGTCACTAAATTGATCCTCAATTATAACTGGAGCTTCAGGTCTGGGATTACTCACAGGAGTAGGTGCAAGTATGGGTTGAGGACAATTTCCCTGAGTACCATATAATGGAACCACTGGACCAATTGTTACAGGTATGGTCAACGAATCAGGATGTACTTTTATCTGAGTTATTTTCTGTATTAATTCTGTTCTGGTCTTTTCTAGGGCTTCTTTTTCTTTATCATGTAGCATTCTACTCGGGGTGAACTCATGCATTACCTGTGGCACTAATGGAGTTTTTGGTGGTGCACTTGGGGTGCATCCACTTGTCCCTTCCTGATATGGTGGGGGGTTTCTTAACATTTCCTCCATAAATTCGTCTTCAGACTCCTCATTTCTCATTAAATGTTTTGTCTTTTCTGTACATTTGCCTCCTGATTTCTCTCCTTCTGTGAATAATGGATACAGTCCTTCTGTAATCATTGCCCTTCTCCATTGTTTCATCTGACCCTCTCTCGACTCACGTAAATATCTGGGGAAAAATCCTGGGTAACTCCTATTACTTCTAGATCTATCCCGCTCAAATGCCTCGGTTTCCCATTCCTCTAGTGCTTCGTACTGAGTTAATCTAGGTCTGGGTTCTAAGTCATTCATCCTCAATCTCAAGTTCTGAAGAATTCGCCCATTGAACGTGCCATTCTGGGGAAATGCTAATATTCCATCATTTTTGGTGTATTCTATCCAATTCTCCATCCATACACAAGTATGATAACCTCTCTCCATCATCATAAATGATGCTGGCGTTTTAGCTGGTGGAATAATAATTCCTTCTCTAGTTTTGAGTGGTTTAACCTTTTTAAAATAGTTCTTAATCTTTTGCAAAAATGAAATTTTTCTCCTTTCTCCGTACATTCTATCTAATCTTCTGTGTACAAAATTATATTCTGCAAAACCTAGGAATCTCCTATCCGGACGAGTTCCTGTTAAAGTCGGATCGCGTTTTAACATGCAATCCTTATCCACTAAGAATTTTGCTTCTAAAATCTCGACCAATCAAATGTCTGCTATCTTTTATTTCCGAGCCAATCCTTGCGCGGCCTTTTGATGACGTTTCTCTGTCAACCCCTCCTTTACAATCTGCTCTTTTCTGTCCTCGCTGGTTTAACCAATCCCAGCGCGGCACCTGTGACGTCAATACTACTCCTGACTACTGACCCCTCCTTTACAAGTGTCTCTCCACACCCGCTGTTTCAACCTACCACAGCGCGGCGTTTTGTGACGTCAGCTCCCTCTCCGGCAACTGACCCTCCCTTTACAAAAATTTACGCAAACTTATTTTCTCTATCAATCTTAATTAAATTTCAGTAACAACATAAAACATTCGCTATCGTGCCAGTTTCCACTAATTTTGAAAAGGATAGTTTCTTCCACTCTTTAGTAAAACCTTTCCGTTTACTAAAACATATACTACGAGTAAAACACTTCCGTCTACTCTTCACACAAGCTCCAGAAGTACCTGTTACTTCTCCAATGTTACCCTTACTAGGTGATATAACATCAAATTTTTATCTGCGTACCCTTTTTGCTATTACTCACACGCATAGAGTCCCTAACGAGTACTAAAAGTCCTGCTTAACTTCTCAGTACTATTTCTGCCTGACAGATAACCTCACTGCAGTATGGCTTCCACTTGCCACCCACTATTCTTTTACCCCGGGTATTCTGGACAACATATAACAAACTCAAAATTTTAAGCGGATGTTAGTTCATAAAAATACAAATAAAAATTCTCATTACCCAATTAACAAAGAGTAACCATAACCGTCCTCTGCTTACCAGAAAACTGATCCAGCGCAATATTAGCCAACAACATTCATACACCATATACTCACTTGGGCCCATACATTCACACTACACTAATACTTTACGCTAGGTGTCAGATGTACTCTTTTATCAAAGTCCCTGCTACCAATTACCTTCTGATTGAAGAGTAATAACTTACCAATGGATCCTTTGCTAATTGGGAAGTTTAAAATGAGTGACATTCATTATAGTACATAATCCTGAAATAATCACTGAGTCAGGAAGTTTTAAAATTGTTTATCTAAAGTTTTAGCAGAGTAAAATACAGAAAACACGGTACTTGATTGAAATACCCAAGAAAAAAGCATAGAAATGATTTTGCTAATAAATGACGGTGTTTAAGGAAGAGGAGAAGATAGAGACAGCAGCGCAACTAAAGGTTGCAGTATAGTTACCTAAATGCGAGAACCAAGCCCCTTGGCCAAGGAGTTGGAAAAGATAGGACCCAGGAAGGATGAAGAGCAAAGACTTCTTCCAGGATCAGGACAGGACCGGTGACCTCTCTATAACGACGCCTGCGCCGTTCCCCTCTCTGATACTCGACTTCTCTCGATTCTCCCGTGCCTTCCTTCTAATGGACTCCGCCGCCCCCTCCTCAGGACCTCTTCTGGACAGGAATTCAGTCAGCAACCGATCAGCATGGCAGTCTGGAGCTCTTCTGCGTGTTCTGAGAGTCAGCTCTAGCTAATTAGCTAATTCTATATCTATTATACCCTTCTACGCCCATGTACCTCCCCTTAATGTTGCTAAAATATGGGACCACTACTTCTGATTGGACAGGGACAGGGGGTGGATTCTCGCACCATATCGATTTGGCCTAAATTGAAAGCCTATTGTCTTTACGTTCCCGCCCCTTCAAATTAATACATTCACTTTATTTCCCACCCGTCTCACGACAAATGTTATACATTTTACAGGGGAAAAGTATCATTTTGTCCTCCGGAAACATGAAGTACAGCATCTTCGGCCAATGGGTCAAGGCCTTGGAAGACGTCCAAGTTGACTTCACTTGGCAGGCACACAGGACACATGCGCAGAACCATCTGTCTCTCGAGTTTCAAGTCATCAACCCAGGCCCAAGTTTACGAATTACTAAAAGTGCAAGAAGAAAATATTAAAATCACAAATAAAAAGTTTCACTGTATTCCCACTTTCCCTACTCTATTCCCAAATAATTATAATACTATCCTGCATTAGTAGCATTAAGAAAACGACAATTTTAATAATGACATGAGAGCAAGCTAAAGCATGTGAAAACATTTAGTGGCCATCTTAGTGCACACTGCGCAGAAGCAGAAGTTTCCCACCAAGCAAAGAAAGACGTCACACCATGTGATCAGGTTGCGACATGCGCATTGAGGTTCCCGCGCTTTAGCGGACATTTTGGATTACAGACAAGCGTTATTCATTAGTAAAACACATAGGCAAGCTTCTGTCCCTCTTGTGTTTGTGAATGCAAAGGTTAGTATTTACAATACAAGTTTAATAAATTAATACTATGAGGAGGATTGCGTACAAGCAAGTTTCATTTTTGAAACCTTGCTCCATCACCATTGTATCTTATCAGGAGACTGCAACTAGTACAGAACTAGGCCGCTAGATTGATCTTTCAGCAACCCAGATGGCAACATGTTTCCCCCCTTATGAGGAAGCTACATTGGCTCCCCATCCCACAGCGATCTGCTTTTAACCCCTTCGCCGCGGGGCTAATTCCGCCGCGGTGCGAGAGGGGGCGGGGTTGGGCGTGGCGCTCCCGTACTCAGGACGGCTCCCGGCCGTCATAAATCACGGTGGGCGTGTGCTCATGACGGCCGGCAGCCGTCCGAACTCCGCCCACTGATTAATTCTCCCGCACAGGCGGGGAATTAATACCGCGTGGGCGGAGCGGCAACGTTCGGACGGCTCCCGGCCGTCATGAGCACACGCCTACTGTGACTCATGACGGCAGGGAGCCGTCATGAGCACTCAAGGAGTTATAGTAGGCTGTTTGATTTTTAAGTCCCTGTATGGCTCAAGTCCAAAATTCATCTCCAACCTTATTCAAAGGCATATACCTGTGCGCAACCTGCGCTCATCTCATATAAACCTCCTAACCACACCTTCTTACAAACTGAAGCGACTCAGTGGCTGCAGATTTGCAGTACTGGCACCTGGATTTTGGAATTCCCTTCCATTAAACATTAGAGCATGTACGGACCTCATGAAATTCAGAAGTCTTCTTAAGACCTGGCTATTTGCCCAAGCCTATGACTAATTCATGCGCATGACAGACCAACAAAGCTCCACCACATCCTAGATCAAGCGCCAAGAAACCAATCGGTATACATGCGCTCTATAAGTCATTTTAACATAACGTAACATAACATATAGGCTCAATATGACACATAACCCATGCTTTCTACACCTAAGGGAGTTGTTTCTGAGATGGCATTAATGATGCTTCATATTCTTCTGAGCTATTTTGTACTTAATTCAGAGCTCTAATGATATACTCGTTTATAGAGCAATGTGTACAAAAGAAGCTTGGATGATGTCATCAGTGATGTCATAGAACATGTCATAAGTGATGTAATATGTGAGGTCATAAGCAATCCATGCGGGGCACAAGTTATAGTTAGCTCTGCTAACTATAACTGGTGATTTTTTTAGTTCAAAACGTTAATGTTGTCAATGACATATTCAAATGACATTTTTAACGTAAAGTAATATTTTTTTTTACATTTGTTTATTGGCATTCTAGAAAGGGTACAGAAGTCAATGCTCAAATACATGTTGTCAAATGTTACAGATAAAGGATAGCATACATAACATAACAGGTAAACAGAGAAACCAAAGCAGAAGCGACACCTTTGATCACATATTTAAGTGAGATTCAGTATAGCGTAGCAATTGAGAAAGCACAGATGCATAGAAGCGAGTTGCACAGTAAATGCAGTAATAGGAGGCTTACTAGAGACAACATTGTACAATGACAGTGGATAGGTTACAGAGTGTCAGATTGATCATTAGCTGTTGTGTGCTGCGACTGCATAGCGGACCCAGGGTCTAGAGTGGTATCAGGGCTGCGAGCAGCCAACCAAGTGAGAAACGGTCCCCAGATATCTTTGGGCCTAGATGTTTGTGGCAATAGTTCCCAATATATGCTCAGTTGCTCCTGGCAGAACGTGGTGTCTAGAACCCAGTCTTTAATGTCGGGGGGTTTACACTTGCCCCAGTGCATTGCAACTCTGTGTTTGGCAAGTAAAAGGAGCATAGCGAGTAGCCTACGGTGTCCCCGTGGGGCCTCCTTGACATATCCTATCAGGCACAGTCTGGGGGAGGGAGCCATACTGATCCCCAGGATCTCATTAATTGAATTAAGTACCTTGCTCCAAAAGTCTTCTATGCCAGGGCAACTCCAAGCCATAGGCAGGAATGAAGCACTGGGAGACTTGCATCTCCAGCAGTTCGCTTCAGGGCGGATACCCATGCGCTGGAGTTGCAAGGGGGTCCTATAAATGCGATGCAGATACTTGAAGTGTATTAGGCGTAATTTGTAATTGGGAGATAGCATCTCCAGTTGCCCGCAACAAAATTGCCATTGATCATCCAAAATGGGATCGTCAAGCTCTGCATTCCAACTCACCAGGGCTTTGGGATGTATAATTGGAGATGAGCGTTGCATAATACCGTAGAGTCTGGTGATACGTTTGTTGGGAGATGGATTCGTGAGCATTGATTCCAGGGCTGGGAGTGAAGCTGGGGGAGAAGGAAACGTGTCATGTATTGTGCGGCATGTTCCTCTGATACTTCTGCATTCTCTAATCTATTATTATATTACAGTATCACCCGATCCTGTTGTAGGGGGAGTGATAAAAGTGTCATTCGGGTATAAATCCGCAAACGTGTCCCATCCCATATTGCGCACGTGTGTTGAGTTTCCTTTATCCAATAGTATAGGCAGCTGTGGGTGTTGCGCAAGCCTGACGGATGGTGCATACAATATGGAGTGTCCCGCGCGAATGCGAAGTTTGTCCGAGGCCCATCATAGTGTGTCTGCTGTGTTTAGGGTGGTATGTTGATGGTGAAAGGGCTGATACATAGCTACCTCTAATGTCAAGGGAGCTACGCCAGCAGCCTCAACTGTAACGTGCGGATGAAAAGGGGTAGGGGAAATCCAATAATGCAGAAACTGCGCTTGTGCGCAGAAGGCATATAATGCCAAGTCAGGTGCACCTAATCCACCTTGAGCCAAAGGGAGCGTAAGCACTTTCCACGTTATACGAGGCTGTTTCCCGGCCCACACCAATGAGATCATCAAGGATCTAAGGGTTTTGAGGAACGATTGAGTAAGTTGTAGCGGCACATTAATAAATAGATATAAGAGTTTAGGTAACACTATCATTTTAGCGATAGCGATGTGTCCAGCTAATGAAAGAAAGAAAGAAAGAAAGAAAACACATTTATAAAGCGCATGGCTACCCGGAGGCATCCCAGCGCTAGGACTGAACACAAGAAGAAGGCGGAGAGACCACGAAGAGCTAGGGAAACAAAAAAGTTTTCAATTGTTTGCGGAAGGCAACATGATTGGACACCTTACGAATAGAAAGTGGAAGAGAATTCCAGAGTTTAGTGGCGTTATAGGAGAACAGGCGCCCACCACTCCTAGCCTTCTTAATCTTAGGGACCACGGCTAGATGAAGATCATCTGATCGAAGTTTCCTGTTGGCTTTATAGGGGCGGATCATGGCAGAGTTAATGGGAGGGCCGATCCCCTGCATGGATTTCTGAGCTAGACAAAGTGCCTTGAATCTAATACGTTCCTGGACTGGAAGCCAGTGAAGAGAGACAATCGCCGGTTTCGCCGATTGGGGACTCCCATAAGAAGCCTGGCAGCGCTGTTTTGCACAGACTGAAGTTTAGAGACTACTGTAGTGGGGGCACCCAGGTACAGTGCATTGCCATAGTCCAGTCTGGACAGTATAAGAGATTGAACCAATACTTTTTTGGCTTGGAAGGGAAGGAGTGGAAGGACTTTACGAGCCATTCTGAGCAAGCCATAGCAAGTGGCTGCCGTCTTCCTAGCCTGTACTCTAAAGCTCAGGTCCTGATCCAGCCAGATGCCTAAGCATCTAAATGAAATAGGGAACTTCGCCCAGACAGTCAATTTTTTCTCCAACCATACAAGTGTGCGGCCAAAGTTCATGTCCCAGAGGTCTTGAATATCAGTACTCAACCATATCCCCAGATAGCGAACTGGGCCTGTTGCCCATTGAATAGGATAATCTGGCTCAAAGGGGACCGTAGCAGTGGTGAGCGGAAGCAGGGTGGACTTGGTCCAATTAATGTGAACGCCTGAAAGGCCGCCAAATCTTGTGAGTTCACGAAGGACGGGATTTAGGTTATCCTACGGATCTCTGATATACAATGTGATATCATCTGCGTATAGCGAAATAATGACATCTCTGGTGGGGAAGTCGAGCCCACGTGTTTTATGGTGTTATCGAACTCTTGCAGCAAGGGGTTCCATCGCTATGGCAAACAGAAGAGGCGATAAGGGGCACCCCTGTCTGGTGCCACGCGTGATGTTAAACGGGGCTGAGATCAGTCCGTTTGTGCGCAGCCTGGCAAGTGGCTTGAAGTACAGCAGCCGAATCTGATTGATAAATAAAGGGCTGAGACCTAGTCTGGCGAGGATAGCGAAGAGATATGGCCACTCAAGCGAGTCGAAGGCCTTGGTGGCATCAAGAAATGCCGCCAGTGCAGGTGTCTGTGGGTCTAGCTGATGTAATATAGAGAAGAAGGGTTCTTAAATTGTGTGACGTGGAGCGCCCAGGAATGAATCCTGATTGATCTGGTCTAGCAATAAGTTGCAATAGGGGTTGCAGTCTGTTTGCGAGGCGTTTCGCATAGATTTTATTGTCGATGTTTATGAGGGAAAGAGGTCTGTAAGAATCGCAGTTGTTCGGGGGTTTACCTGGTTTGAGTATCGTTGAAATGACAGCCTCTCTAATCGTTGGAGGAAGTTAACCGTTTTCTAAGGAATCTAGGTACACTTCCATGAGATGGGGAGCTAAAAGTGTGGCATAGGTCTTATAGAAAGCGGTCGTGAGGCCATCTAGGCCAGGGGCCTTGTCAGTGGGGAGGCTATTGATCACCTGTACTATATCTTCCACAGTGAAGGGCTTGTTTAAATAATCTCTGTGTGCGTTACCGAGCCACAGCAGTTCCAATGTCTCCAAGTAGGCGATGAGTTCGGAGTCTACCTGTGGTGTCGAGGAGGTGTATAGTGAGGTGTAGAATTCGGTGAGATGATCATGTATCTCTCTAGGACCTCTAATGGGTTCATTGTCGTCATTTAGGAGTTCTGCTATATAGGGAGAGCTGCGAGAGGGTTTGAGTATATCCGCAAGCGTCTTGCCCGGGCGGTCTCCTTCTCCATAACGCCTGGCTGTGGCATACTTCCCCCAAAAATTTTATTCCCTGTTTGCTTCCTCGTTAAATTCGGAGAGTTTCTCACGAATGGGTATTAAAAGTGAAACGTCAGAGGTGTCAAAGTGTTGAAGCTCTAGTGTCCTGATTTCGGTTTCTAGTTTCTGCAGAGTTCCACGTATAGCTTTCAGCACTCCTGCCTGGCATGCTATGCATTTCCCTCTTATGACGACCTTGAAGGCCTCCCAAACTACAGAAGGAGAGGGTCCAGACTTCTGATTTAAAAAGAAGTATTCGACAATGTCATCTCTGATTTCTGTTTGGAACGCTGAGTCTAGCAGAGCATAGGGAGGAAGCCTCCACTTGAATTCGTGCTTGATGGATGTGGGGAAGGCAACCCTGAGAGTACATGGAGAATGGGCAGATAGAGTTCATGGTAAGTGCTGTGCATCCACTGCCCATGTCGCTATATCGCCTGAAACCAACCATCGCTCCAGTCTAGACCAGGAGTTATAATGAGATGAGACACATGTACCCTCTCGTTTGTGCGGGTTCAGTCGTCTCCATACGTCTACTAGATTGTAGTCTGATATAATCGTGTTGAGTGCGTGGCTAGAACGGGGGTGGAGAGCGCGAGTAGAGCCCAATCTGTCTGGATCGTTACATAGAATTGCGTTAAAATCTCCCCCCAAATGACAGTGTCACATCCCAAAGCAGCAACCCTCGCCCAAACATCATAAAAAAACATCTGGATTATCAACATTAGATCCGTATATTGCCAGCAGTACAGTCTGTGTTCCACCCAAAGCTCCTTTTAATATAATAAACCTTCCCTCAGAATCTACGTGAGATTGTGTTAGCGTCCAATCAACTCTGCTTCGTATCAAAATAGCTACTCCCCTTGCATAGTTGGAATAGGTGGAATAATGGTACTCCCCCCAGCGTTTGTGTTTCAATTTATCTGAGTCAGTAGACCTTAAGTGAGTCTCCTGCAGGAAACACACATCTATGTGTTGCCTGACAAGGAAAGCATGTACCAGTCGCGCTTTTCTATGGTTATTGAGACCTCTGACATTCCATGCTAGGAAATTGTATGCTGCCATTGTAGTGATTAATGATCAGCTAAAGAGGGTCCACCACGGACATTAACTGCCGCCGGTGGTCCGATCTGAGTCTGCAGGGTAACAGAGTGCTCGCGGATGCGCCGCAATACACGCACTGCGCCCCAATGATATATGTTGGAGTATGAACCTCTCATCTGCATTGAGAACTGTGGTTTGTGTGCTTCTACAGTAACCAAGAACAATTTCTCAACGACCCTACCTCCCCCCACCCACACCAACCCTCCAAATAGGTCGAGTACAGGAACCCACCCGCCTCCCATCCCAACAGGTAGAACACTAATCAGTAATAACGTACTAAGGGAAATCTCCCGGGGGCCGTGTAGTCGCCGGCATACAACCCAACCTTATGGAAGGGTGGCCAAGCCATCGAAGCGTGACTGAACAGAACTTATCCCTCGATGAGCTCAGGCTAAGCCTGCTGCGTAGTGTGGTCGAAGACCAGGATCCCCCCTCTATTTGTTACCTTGATATGAGTGGAGCCAACAATCAACATGAAAGAGGTGAACGGTAACATGCATTAGTCATTGCCGCTGAGGGTAGCATCCAGAGCGGCGCGATTAGTCAAAGTTTGGGTCTTGTGTAGCGACTTATCGATGTGTTTTGCAAACTTAAGTGCAGATTTTGCGTCTGTGAAGTAATGCGGCATGCCTTCGTGCGTAACTTTCAATTTTGCCGGGTAGAAGAGTGCATTAGTCGTGCCAGATTTCTGCAGGAGGCGCTTGGCAGGTCCAAACTTGCGTCTGGCCGCCTGAACTGTAGGCGTAAAGTCTGGAAAAAAGGATAAAGTGTTTCCTTGGTGAGTGATTGTCCCTTTTTCCCTTGATTTTCGCGGAATCACATCTCTATCCCTATAATTCAACAGGCGAGCAATGATGGGCCTAGGTGTGGCTCCAACTGCAGGTCTGGGGGCCAGAGTGCGGTGCGCTCTTTCCACTATGAACATGGTGGAGAAGTCCTGGCCAAATAGTTTGCGAAGGAGGTCCTCGAGAAAGGTTTCCATTTTTGCGATTGCGGTCATCTCGGGAATGCCAAGAACGCGAATGTTATTTCTCCTTGAGCGCGCTTCAAGGTCTTCGTTCTTTGCCTTAATGACGTCTAAGATTTTCTCCATGTGCAATAAATGTTCTTTTGACTCCACTTGAAAGTCATGGGCGTCGGATGCCCTATTTTCGAGCTGATCTAAGCGCGTTTCATGAGTATCCACGCTACTTCGAACTTGTTCAAGTTGGGAAGAGATTCTGTCAAGTTTGTTGTCTATTGCTTTGAGACTGGTCTTAACATCCAATAGAATGCTGCGAATATCACCATCTGGTTGTTCAGTGGATTTACTCGTGGATGGTTCCATGTCTTGGGAGTTTTCAGTATCAGTGGTGCGAGTACTTCTTCTACTGTCAAATTATATTTTCGTCTGTTTAGCATCAGCCTTCCCCATTTTTATCAGTTATGGGAGATGAAAGGGGACGTGCAAGCGCGTATGTCGCAAACCCTCTTGATTGTTTAGTAACCAGCAGCTTGGATCCGGAGGCAGACTGTAGTGCCCAGTGCCTGCCGGGCGATTAAAGATGATAGGTTAGCAAACCGTGGAGGGGAAAGTTTGGTGTGTGAGGCTAGTAGTATTAGACGCTACAAGGTGTGTTCTGACAGTCAGATCTGCGGCAGATATTGGTTTCCGCTATGCGGGAGTGTCGAGAGCAAGGGTCGCGTCGATGGGCATCTGGCGTCTAGTCCAAAGGATGCATATCGCGTCTCGAGCACCCAGAACCCGCAGCTCACCTCCGGTAGGTGACCGTTTCTGTTCGTAGTGAAGCTGCCTTATGCAAGAGCTGGTGTGAAAGTAAATGCACCCAGGCCAGGCAAGGGTTTGCCATGTAGTGAGGTCGCCGCATCTGTCTGTGGTCGGACCCTCCAAGCAGGCAAGCAAGGGCGTCTTGGCGAAATTCCCCTGGTCGCAGCAGCAGAGAGCAGCGGGTGTCGGCCCAGGCTGGCAGGCAAGCTGCGCAGGTGAGGGCAAGGATTCAAGGGCACCGACCTGTGTGTGACGTGCAGCTCGTCGGCAGGCAAATGGCTAGATCGTCTCGGCCGGCCCGCTCAGGGTGAAGACGGACCCCCTGGCGCCCAGCCACGGAGCAGAGATCGGCGGCTCAACAGGCCAGGCACTCCAGGTCTCGGCCCCGCACGGCGGGGCGGTCAGCTCTGGCTTTTAGTGCGCACCCGGGCCGTACCGCCGCACTCCAGCCGCACATGGTCTCCAGTCGATCGCCTCGCCTCACCTCGGCAAACCGCAGCTGGGGGCCCTCAAACTCAAGTCTGACCGCCCGCTCTCCCGTGGTGTTAGGGCAGACACGGCGATCCGGGCCCAAGGGCGAGCAGGAGGCACGGGCAGTCGATCCGTGTGCTTCGTCGCCGCACGGGTGCACGCCCACAGTAGGGCCGCAGTCTCACCCCGGTCAGGCCCTCAGTGTCTCAGGCAGAGCCGGTCCGCTCGTAGCCAAACTGCATCACAGATCTCCAGTTTTCGCAGAAAGGGGATCACCAGTTCGAACTCCAATGGATGCATTAAAATGTGGTGAGGGATCGCTCCGTGTTATCAGGATAAATGCCGGATTATGAGCTTGGCCGGCAGAGCACGCTTAGAGAGCGGCCATCTTGCTGCTCGGCTAAGCCACGCCCCCCAACGTAAACTAATATTTAATTACTATAGTTAAGCCTTGTGCGGCGAGGATAGGGCTGCAGGGCCTAGCCTGTGGCCAGGCCCTGCAGCCAACCCTCCACATGCAGCCAACCCCATGCTGCGCAAAGTCTTCGGCTTTGTGCAGAACGGGGTTGGCCATAAGGCCTAGCCTGCTGCCAGGTCCTGTGGCCAACCCCTGTAAAGGCAGCCAACCCCACACTGTGCATGACCTTCAGACATGCATGGCGAGGTGTTGGCCTTTGACTGTGCACGGTGGGGATTGGTCACAAGGTCTGGCCTGCTGCCAGGCTCTGTGGCCAACCCCCACAAAGTCTGCCAACTGCACACGGCTTATGGCAGGCGTTGGTCATAAGGCCTGGCCCTGGGGACCCCAGGGCCTTTTATTTTTACTAAAGGGGAGGAGGGCTGCATGACTCCCCTCCACAAGCCTCTTTAGGCCCTGCAGACTCCATTTCACAGGGCCATACATATATGCAAAAAGGGGGGGGGGTGCGCAGCCCCCCTACCCTAGCCTGGTTAGGCCCTGGGGGACCCATCCCCCAGGGTCATTTCTAAAAATAAAGGGGAGGGGGACCTCGCTGGCCCTCTCCCCGAGCCATTACTTGGCCCCGGGGATCCCATCCACAGGTGCCACTTATTTAAGTAAAAGGGAGGGGGGCACGTGCCACCCCTCCCTGAGCCTTGTTAGGCCCTGGGGACCCCACCCCTCAGGGCCATTTCTACAAACAAAGGGGAGATGGGGGACTGTGCTGCCTCCCTCCCTGATCATTTATCGGCCCCAGGGACCACCTCCCTGGGGCCCGGTTTTATTTTCAGGGGGAGGTGGGTACACAGGCCCCCTCTCTAAGCCGATATCAGCAACGGGGACCCCCTCCTTGGGGCCCGGCGAGATCTTTAGGGCCAGGGGCAGCCCCTCTCCCCTTTATGAATATCTTCCCGGGGCATAAACATAATAATTGTGGCCTGGCCGCCATGGTTTTTTTCGATATCGCAAAACTCTCGCAGAATTTCAGCATTTTGTGCTGATTTGTTGGGGGGGGGGCCGGGGGTACCATCTGAGCCCCCTCCATGGGCCCTAGGGGGGTCAGGGAACCCTCTGTCAAATATCCGCTTTGTAATCATAACTGCTTCTATTACGGCCTTTAGAGGAGAGGGAATGTCCATATGTTTATATTCATTATAGTTTGAGAATAAATTAATGCTTAGTAAGATTTCTACTGCAGAAAAAAGTAAGGGATGATTGTATAGGATACTCCGATAACATTCTCAGCTGCAAATATACAACATATCCCCTATTTAATATGCAAGGCCATGATGGCTGGTAATTGTCCAACAAAAGAAATCGTTTTGAAGTTTAGCAAATCATTTTTTAAATGTAGTGGCCGTGGTTTGTGTACTTGCAGAGGCCAGTAAACACCCGAAATCAAAGTGGAAGTGGGGGTAGAACTGTGTTGTATCTCTTTCATATGGTGGGGGGATGAACACCTGTGTACATTGGTACGTCTCCGCATGCTACGATTGCTTTCCTGTATGTTATTTGATATGCTCTTTCACCTGCATACGCTACATTCAATCTGCTGTATACTGAGCAATGTTCAATAAAAATTATAAAAAAGTAACTGTAGTGGCACATGTATAAAATAGCTTCTGTAGGCGTATGGGGAAAGTATTTTAAGAAAAATGTTTCCTGTGATCGTTTTTAAAGTCTTCCCAAGGAATCAGAACAAATGTGAGGAGGTTTTTAGTTTTTTTCTCAAGTTTGAAGAGCAAAAATATTATTATTTTGTCATTTTTCATAATCTTATTTTTTCGACGAAAGAAGAAAAAGTAAAGTGCATGAAAAGGATAACATTTTGCTACCTTAATGATTGCCAAAACCTATATTTGTAAAACGTAGTGTCGGTAGTTCCTTAATATAAAACAGACGCTTTATCCCACACGGCCTCTGCCAGAGCTCGGTTACTCCTAGCAACAAAGGCATGAAATAAATAATAGTATTGGAAGCATGTTCTCAGATGACAACAAATCCAATATGATTTTACACTCTTAAGGTCTGTAGAGTATTACACAGCTCAAAGTATTTGCTTATTCTCAAAAGAACACCGTTTCTTTCTCAAATAAAACTGGGTCTTAGTTTAAGATTATATAACTTGTGTTCATTTAAAATTATGAAGAATGTGGGAGCACATGTGCCCTTTATGCAAGCATCTGTGAAAAGAAGTCATGATGACTTCTAATTTTGCTGATTTGCCAGCGGTTGAAATTGATAGTAAGCTATTTATTTGCTCACCTGACTAACATGCTATTGTAGTATTTTCCCCTTGTCTCTAGCAACAGACCTGCAGCCTTGGCACTCTGGGACAGGTTTACTAGCATTTTGCAACAGGTTTGCGTTTAGGTGGGCGAGCGACTGAAAGCTTGAGCCAGGCTCGAGCCTGAAGCCTGGCTGTGGCTCAGCTCGAGGTCCTGTTGGAACCTCGAGCCCACAATGACCTGAGTTTTCACTTGGCTTCTGCCTGCCTCCTTTCCTCCCTCTACCCAGGATGTGGCGTTACGGTCAGAGCTACTGACTGTACAACTGGGGAACCAGGTTTGAGTCTTGCCGTCGACTCAACATGTTCTGATTCTGGGCAAATCACTTAAAACACCCAGCCTGTAAACAATGTATGTGACCTTGTGTAATGTGACTGGTGCTCCTGTAAAGCACTCTGCCTTCGTGTCAAGTTTGTGCTATATTTAGAAACTACAGAAAAATTAACAAAGATGTAAAAATAAGGCCTTAACATAAGGAAAGACAAATGGATGCCCATTTATTGACTGATTTGTACAAAGTGTAACCAAAAAACCCAGATAAATTGCGGCTTCCCCACGTAAATTGTGAGATCTTAAACAAATATTTTATTTCACCAAAACTATTTTTCTTCATTAGCGCATTTAAAAACACTTTCAAATATGTGAGTTCAGACTACCAGTTGTAGAAAACTATCACTTTTAATAAGTACTTCTCAGTGCAGTGCTATAATGTGCCCTATTTATGTCAAAGGCAGCTGCTGTCCGTGCAGGTAACAACGGTGGGTCGGTGGGGCCAGGTAAAGGGGGATTTCGAGGGACGATGCCGAGGGAAAATTAAATAAATAATTAATTTCTCCTCTGCGTCATCCCTCGAAAACCCCCCTTACCCACCCCCACCGCCCCAACGCTGTTACCTGCACGGACCGCGGATGGTCAAAGCTTCCACATGTAAAATACACTTTTTTGAATTTTGAAGAGACTTTATCTTATTTTACATGATGTTTGTTGTATGATTTACATAGTAAATATTTTTTAGGGCTCGGCTCGTGCAAGAGCTCAAAGATCCGAGCCATACCCGTGGCTCGGCGCTCCCTGTTAATTTGTTTGCTTGTCCACCTCTAAGTTTGCGTCACAAAAGTAATGCAAACCGGCACACAATGTTTATTCGGAATTTTCTTTCATAAGTTGCCTGAAATAATACAAAGCAGCACTTTGAGCTGCGTTACTTTGAGACAGTATTTTCAATTCCCATTTTGTCAGCTGGGCACATAATATCAAACAGTCACAACTAAGGCACAAATATGTGTACCAGCTGGGCCATGCAACAGTATTCTACTGTGCTCCTCCTGCTGCATAAAGTCCACGTTTCTCAAAGTTATCTTTAATGGACAGACATTCCTCTCTCTGGAGCTCAAAAGTGTCTCTGTGAGTGGCTCGTGCCTTTGGGGTGTGGATGTGGCCTACCGGCTAGAGCAGTCGACCTCGAAGCTGGGGAACCGGTTTGAGTCTCGGCAGGGACGCTCAACAGCCTCTGATTCTGGGCAAATCACTTAATCTCCCCTTGCCTAACAAAACAAGCATTTGCAATGCTATAGGTCTCGCATTTGCGAGAGTTTAAGCGATTGGCATTGTAAATGGCAATGCCTTTTATTTGTGTGTTTTGATAATAAACACATAAATAAAAGGTATTGTCATTTACAATGCCAATAGCTCAAATTCTTGTAAATGCGAGACCTATTTCATTTCAAAGAAGCGGCCACCATTGTCCCGGGCTGCTTGTTGAGTGAAAGCGCACTGAATGTTGCAGGAAAGCATGTCGTGTCTGCAGTAGGGGAAACTCATCAAAGTAAATAGTGCTTACAGACTAAATAAGACATACCGTGTAAAAACAGAAGTAAAAGGGCCAGTCCTTATGGAGGTTACAAATGAAGACAAGGCGGTACTAAGGAGGGACTTAGGAAGCCTATTAACGAATCATAAGCCAGCATTTATGAAGGACAATGACAAATATGGGCAGAGTGGACGGGGCTTCAAGTCCATACTCTAATACAGCATGCCCCGCAGAGCTGCGCATGCGCTGCCCAGGCTCAACCTAAAAATACAGTGGGTAGCAAATACAACCTGCACATTATGTTGCTCCTGAAGTATAACAAGACAACTTGATACTTCACTACCAAAACTTACTGGGAACACAAATGGCACAATGTAACCATTCACAAAATGCAATGTCCTTGACAGTCATCAGATTTAAGACGTTGAATCATTTGTGTATTAATTATGGCCTTGGGATTTTCATCATTGTTTTTAGATTTGATATTGAATAATCCCAAGCTGTTATAGTTGTGTATTTTAATATTTTTCGCTGCTATAGTATTTTAACTGCTCCTGTAATGAAATTTATCTTTTTCATACATGTGCTTTTATGGTCCAAATTGACAGAAAGAAAGAAATAGGATAAAAACAAATTGGAACACTTTACTTGATGACGTGCAAATTATAAATATTTGCTGAAATCCAATTTCCACACACAGTTTGTGCGCTATACAGTTTCATCAGTAAAACTGCATGTCAATGCAAAGTTTGTGCCCAGTTCAGTGGAAAGTGTGAGGTCTGTAAATGACCGTGTGCTACCACATCATGCTTTGGTAATATATTTATTAGTAGTGAGAGATTTTAAACATTAACCTAGAAATATTTCTGCCACCATCCAGATGACAATGCTATTAGTGAACTAAGAGGCAAGTCAGTGGTCATGTGCACCCTATATGTGGGCTAGATTC
Organism: Calotriton arnoldi; assembly: GCA_963921515.1. Classification (NCBI taxonomy): domain Eukaryota; kingdom Metazoa; phylum Chordata; class Amphibia; order Caudata; family Salamandridae; genus Calotriton; species Calotriton arnoldi. The sequence goes on from CAWUFW010000189.1 coordinate 1,138,191, forward strand.
TTGTTATACATGGAGTAAAAGTTTAATCTATTGTATCAAATGTTTTTTAACACAAACAGGCTGAATTTACACATTAAGATGCCATTATGTGGAAAAGAAGAAAGGCGATTCTGAAATAAAAAATATTGGCATAGGATCATACAACTGAAGGCCAGTTTATGGGTCAAGCGCATTACGGTTAGGTCGAGCACATTATTCAAGTCACAATACCTACATGTCTGGTAGCATTTATGATTTTTTAAGGCCTGTTATTGTACTATTTTGAAGAGCTTTTGAAAACAAGCATTGTGAAAGTCAACTGGTTGCGCCATTGTGGCTTACTAGCTTTGCCAATTTAGTTTGGGGCTGGGTTCGCGGGGGTGCACACTATGGAGTGGTGAGCACTATTTGCAATGTCTCTCGTGCTCGAGACTGAAAGTGAGTATCTGACTATGACGATCAGTACTTACAACACAATTTGGTTGTGTAAAGCTCTCTCCGTGTATAAATATTGTGGTCGAACTCTCTTCAGTGCAGGGGCTGCAAATGTTAACCGACAATCAGGGGAAATAAAAAGAATAGGTTCTGCTTTCCCTTCACCGAATATTTATCACTTATAAGGACGACCGCTATAGATGTACTAATCACGAATGCGTGAAACGAATCTCGTTGTAAACAAAGATATAGAAAATCCTGTTTCTATGCTGTTCGGTAAAAATAATCTAAACATCGCTGCTTCTGTTTGCCAACTGTTTAGAATACGGATGCTTACCCCAATTGTGTTAAAATTGCATAACTTCCTGCCGTTCAATGCGATAGACTTGTGTGGATATTATGTTCTCGCTGCAACCGCGTTTAAGACACCAAATGTAATGCGTATATTCCTTGTTACACATCGACATAGGAATAACGTTCTTGAAGTGAAAGTGACCTGACTGCGGGCGCCATGTTATTGCTGTGTTTACTAATCAATCTCTCGTTTTTTAGACAAGATTGAGCCACCAGGGAGCTTAAATTTTGGCGCTTAGAGAATACAGGTTACCCTAATGAATTATTATTACTTTAGGGTTTATTTTGAGAAACCGTAAAATCAGAATACACTAAACAAGACCCTTGTATTCCACTTGTCTGTGGTCTTACTCCTGAATTTTTTTGCACATTTTAAAAGAGTGAAAAAAAAAAGAAATACTCATGTTCATAAATGAAGATGATGCTCGTCGTGATAAAAAGAAGTTTACCAGAAATCCAAGGGTGCGGGAGGGTCCGAGGTCGCGTAAAGTTGAAGATAAAAAAAAACCATGAAAACGGGCACCCTGCTAAGCAGCTCGGCGCCTGAGCATATTAAAGACAAGCATTGATCTCTTGTCTTTATGGGGCCATGTGTTTAAACACATGGCCCCATAAAGATAAGAAAGTGCTTCATGACAGCCGTGAAGCAGGCCACCAAGTCCAAATGTAAGCCAAAGAGAGGCAACCAAAACACCTCATTTCCAATGGCAGGCCACCGTTTAGCATAAACGGTGACGCCGGCCAATGGGAATGAGGGGCGGGGCTTAAAGCCCTCTTCTGAAAGTCCTCTCTTACAAAACCCCTCGCGGGGGCGGAGCAGGGCTCTGCCCTGCAACGCCTCGCGAGACCTAAAAATGAATGTGTCTGTCTGTAACACAACTGGTGCTCATGTAAAGCGCACTGATGATACCTTTGGGTCTAGTTCGTGCTATTTAAAGCTCCCCCAAAAAAAAAATTGCTGCTATGGAAGAGTCTGAGCATGAGCAAGGGTCCTAATAAACACACACCTCTCTGAGAAAACGTGTCCTTGGAGATATCTCTGAATGTTATATCCTTATTCTATGCTGCCAAATCCTTAATAGTTTCTCTCTCTTATTCTCCCCTCTGTCGTCCCAAAGGCTAGTCCATTGGTTACCTATTCTGGCATGGATTTGTAGATGCAGAATATCAAAGTTAAGCCGCTTGAGAAGTTTGTTACAGGAATGTTGATTTCCAGAGCAGAATAAGTGATGTGAAGGTGTCACAGTGAAGCCATGCATTAACCTATGCAATAATATCCGTAAATCATACTGGTGGATTATAACTGGGTCTCTCATATGGTTTGTAAATTTGCATAGGCAGAGTGGGGAGAAAGAAAACACATAGGTGGAATGTTGAATTATTCCAGTTGTTTTTTATTGTGTATGTTATTTTAGCATTTTAGATATTTGGATAGCAGTATTAAGATGCTTAAAGATCTTTCACTTTTAAGTTATAAATAATTAATGATTTCACTGCAGCAGTTAGAGTATTAAATAAAAAAGTACGCAAATCTTTGACATATTTTAGTTGAGATCCAGAGAAGATCCTCCATAGCTCCACCAAGATAACATTATGTACCCAGAGAGAAAGGGAGAACCAAGAATTGTTTTTTCTCTGTCGTTCTTTCCCTGTACTGACTGCAGATAATTGTCCCTCTTTATACAAACTGCATTGATGTGTGTTTAATCTGCAGTTCTATGGATGCTGTGAAATTGGTCATAGGAAATTGCAGAGTGGAGCATGTCATCACAGTGTAGCAACTATTCCTTCTACTCCACACCACTGCAGCATGCAGTTTGCCTGATGAACTCTCTTCTCCTCTCTTACTGTGTGTTTTCCTTGTGATCACTCCCAAGAATGGATTATTTTCCTCTCACTCGCCAAAGCCCAGGTGCCTTCAGGTCTACCTACCTCCACACACGTAAATATCTCCTTCCTCCCCAAGCATGTCCTGTCTCTTACCACGCATACTCCAGTATCACTCATGCCTCTCACCTAGCTCTAAAATACTTCTTCAACAAGAGACACTACATGACGAGTAGCATTGCTGCAGTCCAACCATCATGTCAATGTGCAGGCCACGACACTGAGGCGGCTGAGTGTGGGCCAGATCCGCAAAGGTGCAGGTCACACTCGGGCACATCCACGTGCACAAAAAGCCCCTGACGTCAACTACACATCCGCCTACAGACCATGACCACGAGTCACAACACGACGAAGGGCACAATTCCCTCAAGTCAGCAACATCACAGCACTGTAGACGCACAGAAGTGAAAGGCACACCGCAGGGGCAACTCAGCCACAGTGCAGCATACACACATAGGAATTTGAGCACCCCAACATCGTCAACAATGTGGTACATACTGCAACACTTCCACAACAGAACACAACTGGTGCTGCATGCTTGCACAAAATGGCCAATCACATCTGGCATCGCAGGAACCTGTGACATGACAATGGATGAGTACAACCTGTAACCTGTATTAGTTTTATTTACACATGCAGTGCCAGTGGACATTTTGTACTGTCCCATGATTGTACAGGACGGACACAAAGTGACGTGCTCAGGTGAAGAAATTGGCAATGAGGGTGTTCCTACGGGCTATTCCTGCTGCAGCTGCAGTGGGGTGTGGGCCACCTGCCCCATTGTCCTCATCATCATCCGGTGCATCTGGCACTGGGATCCATGGGGCATTGGAGCGTACACAGATGTTGTGCAAAACACAACATGCAACGATCATCTTGCACACGATGTCTGGCCTGTACAGGAGCCTTCCGCCTGTGATGTCCAGGCACCTGAAACGTGACTTCAACACGCCAAATGTGCGTTCCACGATGCCCCTGGTGCGTATGTGGGATGCATTGTACTGCCTCTGGGCATGTGTGTTCGGGTCTCGGAGGGGTATCATCATCCAAGGGCAGAGTGCATATCCCTGATCACCTGTGACAGTGCAGAGAGAGATGAGTCAATAGGTGGTTCGGCATGATGTGTTGGCATGCACACTAGTCCAGTGACGCCTGTGTTGGCTGTGCGTGGGGTGAGTGTAAGACAGCCCCCAGGGATTGGCTGGTGCTGGCAACAACTACAACAGTCATCACTCAATCAGAAGTTCAAAGTACAAACAGCAAGGGACCATGACTTGAGGTGCACAGAGTTAGTGGCCCCGGATGCACAGCAGCCGGCACGGGCACACCGCCCCGGGACGGTGACTTGCGATGCACTGGGTTAGGCCCATGAGAGCTGAGCGGGTCCTCAGAGATGTCCAAGGGGTCTGTCGCTGAGTGTATTGTAGGACAGTGGAAGGTGTTCCCCCAGGGCATGATGCAGAGGGCACAACCAAGCAGCAACAGGCAACATGGGGATATGAATGCCACTGACTCATGCCAAACACAAAGTCCGTACCTGCCAGATGATGATGACGACAACCCCCAGGCCACAGACTCAGACGCCACCAAAGTTCAACCAGAGTGTGACCATGACTCACGGCGCACGGAGTCAGTGGCACCAGGGCTGCAAGGGGATGCAGTCTGCGATGAGGCGTGTACATTGGTGTGTACTCAGCCATTCAGAAATCAAGACCCAGTCACAAATGTGGGACCTACTTGACCGCAGTGTCGGCCGGTGGCAGCGGTGTGCGTGGGCCAACCGCAGTTCAGCCAGCTCCTCCTGGAACTCCCACACACGGCGTTGGAATGTCATGTGGCGATGACGTGTGGCTCACGGAGGCTGAGGCACCAGAGCCGAGCATGTGTGCAGCCTGCGACGATGCCGTGCCCTGGCTGGTCCCGCCTTGATGTGATTGGTGTGAGGCCGGCTGGCCTGCAGTGCATGCCGGAGCCAGTAGTCTGCAGGGGCCCACAAACACGTGCCGCCGGCTTGCATTGAACAGGGTTAGTGGCACCACGTGTCGTCGGCTTGCGTTGAACAGGGTTAGTGGCACCACGTGTCGCCGGCTTGTGTTGAACAGGGTTAGTGGCACCACGTGTCGCCGGCTTGCGTTGAACAGGGTTAGTGGCCCCAGGTCAGTTGTTGCTAGTGTTCGGTCACCTTCGTAACGAGGATCCGGCTTTCATCCGGACTGAACCGCATCTTCCTCCTCTCCGTGCGTTCACTGGTATGGACTCTGCCATTCATGAATCACGACAAAGTGCAGGATGTGGGACCTACTGGACCGCAGTGTGGTCCTTGGGCAGCGCTTAGCACGGGCCCACACACACGTGTCGTGTGCTTGCGATGCAGAGTTTGGTTCACAGATCGAAGGGAGTTTAGTGATATAAACGCTGCCATTAACATTTGGTCACTGCCATTCAAAACTCAAGACTCAGTCCAATATGTGCCACCAACTGGGCCGAAGTGTACGCCGGTGGGGTATGTCAACGAGAGAGGATTGCTGTCTGCGTCGTGGAGGCCAGCGATGGTCTGAGGTGGCTGCCAAGGTCACGGGCCTGGGGCTTGGAGCTTGCAACGGCACGTGGTAGGCCCTCTTTGACACACGCCAGTGTCGGCAGGTGAGCGGAGCGGCCTTGGTGCGCTGGGGCAGGCAAGACGGGTCTGGGGACCAGCGGCCTGGGGTGCAGCAGGCGCACAGGGTCACAGGCCCCGCCGCTCACGGCGTCGGCCTCGTGGCGGGCTGAGAGGCGCCGCCCTGGCAGACACATTGGCCATTCCGGAAGAGAACCACGCCCAGAGCGACTGGGTTTTTATTCACACCCCTAAGCAGGCCTGGCGTACGCAGGGCCAACCCACTGCGCCCACGCCTACAGGGGGGACGTAACGAGCGTCATCACCGCATTCTACCCCACAGCCTGTGGTGACATGGTAGCGTCCACTGGCCACTACGCTCCATGCACCAGCGGTTAATGTCCACATGGACATTTCTGTGGTTTGCATACTCAAGTCTGTCCAGCACATCCACACCACACTTGTCATTGGGTAGGTACTCATTCATTAGTCACTTGCCACCCGCGCACATGCCTGCTTCCAACATCTCCACACATTCTGCTATTGTGTGGCTGTGGTGCCATGCCGTAGCTGGGTTGTGTACATGGGCAAGCCCAGGTTCCCAATTGAGTAGTGTTGTCGTGTCTGGTCGGTGGGCATGTTGTGTGGCATGTTGCATGTAGTTTTGCTGCGTGCCCATTCCCAGAGTCGTGAGTTGCATGACTGTGGAGTTGAGGTGTGTGGTGTGTTCATTTGGTACTTACCAACGAGCAATGCATTTCCATAGGTGCCATCCTGGAAGCGCTGGTTGATGATGGACTGTCGGAAGATGAATTAATCATGCACACTGCCTGGGTAGTTGGCCACAACATTGGTGAAGAGTCCCCGGTAGTCCACTATTGCCTGCACATTGATGGAATGCGTGTGCTTTCTGTTGAGGTAGTTGTGTGCAGTGTCGGCAGGGGGCACAAGTAGGACATGTGTGCAGTCAATAGCACCCAACATGTGAGGGAATCCAGCTATGGCGTAGAAGCCTTGCTTGGTCTCCAGCTGCTCCTGCTCAGTGTGGGGGAAGTGAAGGTGCTGGGGTACCAGGCTGATGATGGCATCCAGGACAGGTGTGATGAACTTGGATAGGGCTGGCTGTGAGACTCCTCCGACTCTGGCAGTTGTGGGTTGGAAGGTACCAGAGGCCAACATGTGCAGCACAGCCAGCAGCTTTGTCTGCGGAGGGATGTTGGTTTTCCGCTGTGTTGGTACCATCAGCCTGTGGGCGATGTGGGTCAGGATGCGGAGGATGGTTGTCCTTTTGAGCCTGTAGTGGGCAATGACCTCCTCTGGCGTTAAGTCTGTGAGGCTGGTGCGTTTACGGTAGGTCCGCTGTCTTTGTCTACGCTGCCTCTGTGGTAGTCCGGGGGGGAGGGGTCCTGGGGGTGGTGGCGGTGGGTGTTGTGGCCCTCTTGGGTCTCCGAGCTGCATGATCAGTAGTTCCATGGTGTCTGTTGGTCTGAAGGTGTGGCTCTAGTCTGGGCTCCCTTTCATACTGCAGGTGGTCGTCCTGCTTAGCACCAGCAAAAGGCAGGTGTTAAATTCCTGCTGCTACCGCGGCTTATCGCCGGTTTTTGACTCGCATTGCAGATCTGGCTGTCTGTTGAGAATCGAGTGGTGTTGTCTTTTCGGGTGTTTTTGCATGGACACGCCTATTCTGCATCTTATTAGCATTAGTTGGCGGTGTCAACCGTGGTGATGTTTTTTGCGGCAGCTATCGCGGGTTATGTGGCGATGTAGGCAGTTAGCACCAGCTTGCGAATGGGGCGGTAATTCTATCGCCACTTTTGCGCTAAAGTGCCGATAACTCGGCAATAAGTCCTTGTGAATATGCCCCTCTGTCCTTTACCATAGCCCGTATCAGTGAGAAATATTTTCCCCATGTGAATGTATGTACAGAAAACCACAGTGTAGAGGAGGATATGTGTCTTTAGGTCAGAAGAGCAAATTATAAATCTTAGGGCATTTGCGACTTATTAAATGGTCCCAAACTGTGGAGTGGAGCCAGTAGCAGATTCAACCATATGTGTTCTTTGTAAACGTCTGTGTAAACGTATCTGGGACCTTGACCCAGTATGAGATGTCTGCCAGCCATTTATTTTATACCTCACTCATCTGTCTTGAGTAAGTTCCCAGTGTTTCCAGGAAATAATCCATCTGTTGGATAAAGTGAAGCTGAAGCAATTATTTCATGTTCTCTGTGTGGTTATATAGCAAATGTTTAACTTTAATGTGTTCCCAATTTTCGGTTCTGCCAGGCATTGACCAAGAATAAACTTCTCGGTAAGGAAAAGCCATGCAACCTGTAACTTGATTTTCCATGATCCATCGAAACAAGTTCAGGTACATTTGCGTTATTCTTTCTAAATGGATTATTTAGATGTATCTGGATGTGCCTCTGTTTATGGATCCTTGTTGTAATGAAGAGTACTCTTATGAAGAGTTAGCATCAAGAAGACCACACAATCCTCAAAAACTCTATTAAATTAGATGCGCTATAGTATTTGCCACCAAGGGGCCTATTCCCAAAATGCATTTTTAGTGCATGTAGTAGTACTACAGTAGTACTATTCGCATACTACAAAATACAATCCACAAACCTATGTGTGGAAACCTCCTTCTCCACCTCTTATCTTTTCTGTGCAGAGATTTCCACACAGGTAAGTCTGCATTTTAATAGTAAATGTGGGAGGGATGGGGGAGTGGCTATAAAATGGGGACTACTTACACCTATATGGGTGGGGTTTAGGGCGGTGGGGGGGTTGGGAGGGACATGCAAAAACAAAACACCCATCTACACTAAAGTAAGCCCATTACTAGTCACAGACTGCGCTTCTAAAGTTACTGCAGTCAAAAAGGTCCCAAAACATTTGTAAATGTACTCCAGTCCATCTTTGGAGTAAGTCTAGCACCACACAAGCCCACTCACAGGTACTGCAAAAGACTATAATAGTACATAATGGCGACAGACTTAAAATAACACCCCATAGGAAGCAATGTTTACGCAAATAAAATTAATTTCTGTTTTTTTAAACATCTTTATTTTGGTTTGGAAGAAAAGAAAAAAATACAGCAGTGAGGGACAAATCTTTTCAGTTCATATGATAATCAATGTAAATAGCAATACCTTTAGCATACAAGAGATACATGAGTTTCATTATCTATGCTCCAAACACATAGGGAACTGGTAGCAAGCCACAGTAGACAATTATCCGATAGTAGTAATACCTCAAACATTCTGAGGCCCAGCTCAGTTCAGACTGACGCTAAGCCTGGGATAGGACTACGGGGATTGCCTCCCAACATCTGGTCCCTCTTCATGTGAGTGGTGAATAGGTGCCACACTTTCTGGAATTTATACACTCTTATTTAAAATCACTGACAATTGCCTCATGGCATATATTGCCCTTTATAGCCATTACATGTGAGAGGATTTCCTGCCAGTAGGCCTCTAAGTGTGTTGAAGATCATCATGAGTGCATTAGTGTGCCCTGTCCTCCACAAACCTTCCAACAATCTTCAGACTCCCGAAACATTGGTTTGAACCGTGTAGAGAAGAGGTACCACCTGTTTATAAGTTTATAGGCATTATCCCTTAGTTGAATACAAATAAAGGACCCAGCTGCCCTTTTCCAGATCGCCCTCTAGGTGTCACCTGATAGTTCTCTCCCTAAGTCCCTCTCCCAACTCATGTTTGACAGGTGCGTCAAGCTCCAGCAAGTAGAGGTAGAGCCACAAAATACTCTTTCGTCTGACATTAGTGGTGAATGGAGTCTCTAGGTGTGTCTCGTCTCTGCAAATTTTGTCTCGGAGGTTCGAATTACTGGCCCAGTGTAGTGCCTGTGTTAGGCGCAAATCATCTTCTCTGTTCAGACTGAATTTATCACTTAGGACTTCCCAGGACAGAAGATCGCCATCCTCAAAAAACTCTCTTAGCCAGGGGTTGGAGGGGGCATCCTGGTGGTTCCATTTGCTCTAACCCCTGATCCGACAGGCCCTGCTGAAAGTCGAGATTGTGGATGATTGGCATCAGTAGGAATGGGTAGGACAACAATCGTCTCTTTCTCAGTACCCGCTGCCAGTAATCCAGGAGACCTGCCATGGCACAGAGAAGAGTATGTGATTTGGGTCTAGCGTTTGGTGAAAACCATGTTTTTTATTAAAGGGAAACCTTTGAGAACTCCTGCTCTACTTGGACCCATGGCTTGCTGTCATTTGTCAGGGGAGGGGTGTAGCTAAGCCACCAGAATATATGTATTAATATCTGGAAAGCAAGCACCCCTCCCTCCTCCTTGGTATGGAAAAAAGTCACCCTTGCAACCCTAGAAGGTCTGTCCTTCCATAGAAAATCCAGCATTTTCTATTTGGCCCATCACCATTTTGGAAATAGAGAGTGGTAATGTTTGAGCTAGTTATAATAGGCAGGGCATTAAATTAATTTTGAGGCTGTTCATTCTGCCCAACCACATTATTTCTAATGATAAAGATCTTTGTATAATGTTTGAAAAAGGAGGAGGACATTGCACTTTTTTGGGAAGGTAGGTTAATACCTAAATACATGATGGAAGACCCAGTCCAAGAAAAGTCCCTCTAGCCTTAGGAGATTATTTCAACTTTTTAAATGTTTAATTTGAAAACATATGTATATTTAATATCTTTAACATTTAATAACGTAATAGTTATTTTAATATTAATATAATAAACTTTTGTTGCATAATTATTAGTATTTAAAAATACTTCTTTACGTAACTTAATACATTGCAATACATATTAAATATCTAATTTGTTTCATTTATTCCTTAGGAATATTATATTTAAATAAAATAAATATATTTCAATAAATAATTTTATACATATTTATTTAATGTTCTGTAACTTTTTAATGTATTAAATATAGTTCTAAAATAAATATGTAAAATTATTTCTACTAATATTTTATAATACTTTTTTTATTTTAATTTTTTTAATTGTAATCAACTTTCATAAATGTTCATATACTTTACCATAGGAAGAGCTCTGCTTCCGTGTGAAAAGCTACATGTAGTAGCTAGTAGCTTTACACTCTTAAATCCTGTTCTAGGAGACTCCGGGTGGGACATATAAGTCTACACCTAGGAGTAACTTGCAAGCTCAGAAAAGGTGAATAGCAAGAAAGTGTAAAGTTACCACTGGTTGCAGTAGTAGATTTACACATGAGCAATTGTACACATGTACATTTACCTTTGTTGTTAGGCCCCCAGATATTCACATGACTTGGCAGGCAGAAAGCATTGCAGTGGGTCCCAAAATCTCAGAGCTTGGGGCAGCCGCCAGTCTCTCTTCTCAGGAATCCCAAATGAGTCCTTTAGACAGAGACGCTCCCATCGGCCCCACCCCAAACTCAAGGAACAATAGGTAATCCATAGGATAATTTTCAAGGCCTACAACAGGGAGGAGGGGACATTATGACCGCAACCCAGTTCTTGTTATGACTCTGCGCTCCTACAGCAAACTTTGAGGGGGAAATTTACTATTATTTCACACAGTGCAGCAACCAAAGTTACTGCGGTGAATTGCATCAAAGGGAGAGAGCAGGGCAGCACCATATCTACTAAAATATGGTGCAGAAGCTCTCTACCCAGGCCTTGACGCAACACGTGGCTGCATTGCACGAATCTAGAGTAGGTTTTGTACTAAACTCTAAAGAAGGGTAGACTAACCTTTTCTCACTTTGTTTGTGTGCTGTGCAGTGCAGTACATATGCAAATTTGGAAAAAGTTGGAGAAAATAAAACTTTTCTCACACTTTGCACCTGCTTCAAGGAAGCATACTTTATTGATCCAAAGCCCTATCTACAATGTTAGTAGATAGGGCTTTGGACCACCCATGGGACGGCCCCTTGATGCAAAATGGCACATAGAACCACTTTGCGTTACTCTTAGACACCTTTCCAGCGCAAAACAGGGTTTGTACTGGAAAGTAAATGCCAAATCAACACTTTGTGCTGGTTTGTGTCTCTTTCGGCGAGTTTGTGTGGTGCAAAGTGCTGATAAATCTGCCCCTTTATTTATAGGTTTTTAAAGAAAGCCTGCCGTCTTTGTTAATAATGAAAGAGCTTACATTGACTTACCACTAAATGGAGAAAAATGCTGAGCTGCCATGTTTTTCTCTTTCCCTCGCGAACATGTATTTTTAGGTCTGGCAAGGCCCTTTGATTTTACCAAAATGATATATAATATATATGGGATTCCAGTCAGCCTTCTTTATCCATTGGCCTGTTGCTGTGTCATTCATATTTTTTTTGCCCATTAGGGCATACATTATACAGCGGGGCATCATGCCTGAAAAACATGAAGAGATTGGAGGCCGTGCCAGAATGTTCTGTGACGTTCAAGAGCTGTCGCAGCCAAGTCCAAGCCTTCGGCTTCGGCCTTTAACGCTGGAGCGGGCCCTTAATGGCCGGTAGAGCCCGATAGGTTGGGCTATAAGGCTATATTAGAACACTGGAATGTTGAGAGCTCCATTGAAGACAATGGAGTAGCTCCAGGCTTATAATGGCTGGTATTAGCCCGGAGCTCTAACATTCCAATGCTTGACTTCATGTTTCTCCCTTTTTAATTTAGAACATTCTGCTCTTAGTGAGTGGAATGTTCTAATTGCCTTAGAGCCCTTCTGCCTCGGGCTATACCAGTCATAGGCTGAGCCACAGACTCGGGCCCATAACCCGGATTCAGGACCTTTAACAACCGGTATAGCCTTTGGCGATGGGCTATAAGGCTATATTAAGGCCCTCATTACAAGTACGGCAGAGCAGTATCTCTAGGGGAATACTGTGCTGCCATACAATACTACGAGTTGTCCAGTGTCTTTAGAAACACCAGACCCAGGTGCAGCCCGACCCCTACCTCATCCCCTGCCAGCACAGGGATGGGGGGGGGGGGGAGGGGTAGAAGCAGACAACCAGGCATGTCAGAAGTTTTTGCAGGGCTTCTCTTTGGTTTCAGATCAGAAGAGTAGCTCATAATTAAGAAGACATACACTCTGGGAAGAAAGAAAACTAGTTGGAGCCAAAGCATCCAAAAACATCTATTTACATAGCATTAGACTGGGCACCGGCAATTCCTGTTCATACAGGTAATTTTTAAGTGCATCAAAAAGAGCATCAAACGCGTCTCTTTGTTCTGCAAATAAACATCCAGGTTTTGTTTTTGTCCAGTTGGGCCTTTCCAAGTCTAGCCAGAATATCGCGTTCTCAGGGAGATCTTTTTCTAAGTAATGTGATGGCCATTAATTTTCTGGCATCTTATTCTTGAACTGTGTTGAGTAATTTTATTAAGTACTTCCTGGGTTGTTGTTTAGATCAGTTCACGTGGGCAAGATATTGAGAACACGATAGGCATGTTAAGGTTGAGTAGCACAGTTGATTTCATCTTGTAAACTCCATGCGTGAACTCAGGTTTCTTTGTGTAGCAGCACCTCTCACAGTTGCCACGATTAAAGTATTCTGTGTAATGCTACTAGGCCCTACAGAGTGAATGGAACAGGTGGATGTTTTGTTTGATTTATAAGCCCGCACGAATTTGTCTCAGGGATTACTTCACCACTTAAAGGTTTTTACTATTGATGTTTAGGTGTGTTCAAGGTCTTTTCATTGATCTCAAGGGTCATGCCAATATCCTTTTGCAGATTAACTATTTTCTTTGGGCAGCTAACATTTTACACAGTTTTACAGTGATCACAGTTATCCTACTTTTTGATACAGTTCCCGCAAATGTACAGTAACTAGCAAAATTAGAGATTTTCACGATGACTTCTAGGGTGAGAACTTGTAAAATGAATTAATGGGTTCTAGTTGTTTTCTTTTTGTGTATAGTGAGGTTGTAGAAAAGTAGGATCTACTTTCATGGATACCCCCACTTTTTGCTGGTGTCAGTATGTTTTTTTTAGGTGGAGCCTAGCAGTGCGCATGCGCTGCTCTGCGAGGCATGCTGTATCTACTAGGGGTGTTTAAACCACACCCACCACTTTCCATTTGTTCCTTCGTATGTCTTTCTGAAATCCTTTATTTTTATTGATAGAACGTTGGTCTTTGCCCCGTCTTTGGGTGTGTTTTTGACATTGTGGCAACTGCCCCTATTACATGTCGCATTACTATTCGATGTATTTATTGTTTGTTGGTGCACTCTTTTATTTTCACGGAATTCGTCTGTTCTGTGAACACACAGCTATAACATGGCCGCGCTATTTTAACACTTTTACTTGATACGGTTGTGGCTGCCTGGGCAGCATACAGCTACCATGGAAGGCATAACCATGCCACTTTCTTTCTTTAAATTGCTCCCACTCCATTTGCGATCCTGCACACATTTATTTCTGCTGTTTCACGTCCTCTAACATGGCGGTGGATGGACTTTTCCAAACGGGACTCCATTACAGTAAGCAATGTGCTGTAACGACTTGGAACATGTGGCGCTCACTTATTCGCTCTATCAAATAAAACACTGCTGTATTGTAGAGATTACAAATTATGGGTTTGGAGAAAAAACATGGACAGTCCTTTGGATTCACAGGGGAAAGGGACCCGATCACTTACTTGTTTTTAGCTACCTTACTACATAGGATCTAAAACAAGCCTCTGCCAGCAAAACAGGATCATAAATCATACGTCCAGCTTGTAGGCACATGCACTGAAAGAGCATTGCACATGCGCTACCCAGCTCGTAAAAAAACACATACTGATATAAACACATTTACTGCATCTCTTCGGTGTACTATTTCACCCAGGGGAGGAACACCTCCATGAAGGAGGGTTTGGGGGGGTAGCCGACCGCAGGGAGGTCTCCCCCCCCCGGGCTGTTTGGGAGGGGTGGGGGGGGACGGCCAGCGATCCTCCATTTTGCTTGAATTGGGCTTCTTGTTTATAGCCCAATTATAGCCCAATTATAAGGGCTTTGGGCTCTGGCTCCCAGCCACCATTTTAGGTTTGGTGACCTGGTGGCTGGGAGCGTTGTGGTAGCTTAGTTTTTCTGGTCAGGTTAGAGTAGGCAGAGTAGGGGTTAGTGTCAAGTGAGGTGTTAGTTTTATTAGATTAGACTTTACCTTTTCCATGGCATACCATCGGGTGCCAGAGGCATTGCGGCTTCTGAGTGAGGCCGGTCGAATGGACCTCGTCATTCCTGAGGCGGCGGGGTCGGTGCGGCCTGCGAGGCAGGCGTCGGTAGGGGTAGCTGCGGCTGTGGCTGCCTGCACTTCGCCAAAACGGAGGAAGGCATCGCCGGTGAGTGAACGGGGCCGCTCACGTGGGAAGAGAGCGGCCCCGGGGACGTCTGTAGGGCGCGCAGGTGGGGAAGGTTCTGCATCGGTGGCGGTTGTGGGCGGGGCCTCGTCTCCGCTTGGCGGGCCGTTGGTGTCGGGCGGTAAGCCCGGGAAAAAGAGAGCGGCTGCATTGTCGGAGCGCGGGAGGCCTTCTCTGGCCTCCGGGACTCCGAGGAAGGCAGGCTCTGTGCCCCCGACACATCAGAGGGGTGGTGGGGGGCGGGGCGCCAAAGGCGACGCGGCCAAGAAGGCCCGCGTCGTCATAGAACCTGGGGCATCCTGCGGGTTTGGGAGTGCGTGGCCTGAATCAGCCCCTGCGCCCACGGATGGATTGGTTGGGAGCGGGGGCGGGGCCAACTGTCGGAGGTTGATTTTCGGGAGTCTATCCCCCAGGACCAGGCGTTTGTTGGTCCGAGGCCCCTTAGGAGTTTTCCCCGGTGTCGAGGGGCTCCAGATGGGAGTTTGCGTCAGGAGGAGGTGTGGGCCTGGGTCTCGGAGTTTGTGGGTCCCGGGAGCAGGGGTTTGAGGGAGGACAGGCCTGGCAGCAGCCCAGGGCTGTGGGGGCTCTTTTTTTTGGGAATGGGTACAGTTGGACGGGAGGGAGGGGACTCCTGTTGTGGCTTCACATGTAGGGGACTTAGAGGGGGCTGTTTGCCCCGGACAGTCTGTCAGACAGGCAGGGGCGGGGGGCTATTGCAAAGGAAATTGGGACGTGGGGGTCCGGGAAGGGATGGAGGATAGGGTGTTGGGTGAAGGTGGGGTAGGGTTCGAGGACAAATTGCCGGGCGAATTGGAGCCAGCTGGGGGGGGGGTCAAGCCTGGGAGGGCCTCGACATTTTCTCGGCATGGAACGAGGAAGTGAGGGGTCTTGACAGGGTGGGCCAACTGGACGCGTACTTGGCGCGGGGAGGGTCTCTGGCGGCGGGCGCGCCGGCCTGGGATCAGGCCGAAGGGGTCCATAGGGGTGGGGATGTTGGGGGGGCCCCGGGGTGGGAGGTTCGTAGGGGGTGTAGGTCGTGGGTTGGGACCGGTTTCAGCAGTGGTGGCTGCTAGTGGGGAGGAAGACGGGGGGATTCCCCACCCAGTAGGTTGGTAGAAGGGACAGAGCAGGAAGAGCAGGACAGGGCAAGCTATAGGGGGGTGAGGGTCAGCGGGTTAAGTGAAAGGGGTAGAAGCAAGGGACCCAGCACATCAGACCAAACGTTTTTGTTACAGGGCGGGAAGCGGGCGGCTCAGCTGACTCGGCAGGGCTGGGAGCGGCCCACTGGCACCGAGGTGAAGTGAGGGTGGAGCCTAGCGCGGCGCAACCGGTACCGGCGGGGGAACCCGGCGCGGCCAGCAGACGAAGGCCCAGAACAACCTTGCTGGCCCCAACGAACGGCAGGTCACAGTGGACCGCCGCGCCATCACAGAACAATATTGAAGGGATAAGGGCCCTGGGGGAGTACCGGCGTGTACAGTCGGCTCCACCGCAAGGAGGGCACAGCAGGTCCGGTAGGGCCCACAGGGAGGAATCGGCTAATGACTGGCTCCAGGTAAGGGAGCCGATAGAGTTAGACTATGCGGAAGAGAGTCTTGAGGAAGGGGAACTGCAAGATGAAGAGGTCCAGGGAACGGGGGGGCACTCTCACATCTTGGCTAGTTTTTTACAGGCACCGGCGGTGAAACCGCGAATGGAGCACGGTCAACCTGTAAGGGCCCCGCGGATAGCGGAACGGGAAGAGCCACTGGCAAGGCGGACTGCATCTGTACGGGCACCCTCCTTGGAGCCAGGTAAGGCTGTTGGGGTGCGGGACAGACCTTTGATGGTGTCGGTAGGGACAGGGGGGGAAGTGGGCCGGGGGGGAGGTGGAAGGGCGCTTGCAAAAAGGTAAATACGTAATGGACATTGGAGTGGGAACCCGGGACTGGTGGGATACCAAAAGTACTAAAGTTGAGAGCGGGATGAATACGGAAGCAGTTGAAGGGGACAGGGTTAAAATGGGAGACAAAAAAGAGGGCCCTGAGAGCAAAGAGTTAAAAATTAAAAAACTCCCTTACATGGGAGTGACGAACCCCCTGTGGGCGCACTTAATGTTGTCAACCAAAGAGCACATTTGGAAAGGGGAATATGTTGAGATGCTAAAGTTATTACACAGAGAATTAAGATCAAAGGAGGGATCTAAGGAAGAAGAGTACGAGTTGGCCAAGAGGCCAAGGGTACCATTGATGATAGAAAATTGGACGGCTGCGTTTTTGATTTACGCCAGTGTATACTGCGAGAAGTTCCCGGAGCGCTGCGTAGCTTTATTCAAATACATGGATGCGATTAGGAAAGCCCAGATCACCGGGGGTGGATACGCTTGGGCACAATATGATGAAGAGTTTAGAGCGCGTATGGCTTGGGACCCAGAAGCTAAATTGGGGGAACTTGACACAGATTTGTGGCAGCATACCATGGGTGCAGCGAAAGGGGGTAAAACCATATTTACCGCCAGCGGCTTACCAATAGTATACCGGCCCTTTCAGGGGAAGCCCACCCGGGGAGGGGTGGGGAGCGCAGTAAAGACACAGTCTGGCTCAGGTGGGACGTGCTGGGATTTTAATAAGGGCCTGTGCACGCGGGAGTATTGCAGGTTCAGACACGAGTGTTCCAAATGCGGCGGCCGCCATGCATTGGTCAATTTCTGGGGTGGACAACAACAGGGAGGCCAGCAGTGGCATCAGTCGGGCAGTAGCGCAGCAGGCCACCCCCAGCAATTCACAAGTAATAGAGGGGGTAAGGGGCCACAGGGACCTGGGCCCAAAAGCTCGTACACCAGTTAACCTTGAGAAGTTAGAAGAAGGGCTTTTGGGGTATGAGGACTTGAAGGCTGCACGGGTACTACGGGAGGGGTTCAGATGGGGGTTTTGTTTGGGTTACAGAGGACCAAGACAGAGACGGTGGGCTGATAATCTCAAATCAGCGACAGAACACAGACAGGTAGTGCAGGACAAACTGACTAAGGAGGTGCATGAAGGGAGAATGGCAGGCCCTTTTGATGATTGGCCAACAGAGAATTTGATTGTCTACCCAATAGGGTTAGTCCCCAAAAAAGAACAGGGGCAATACAGATTGATTCAGCATCTGTCATGGCCAGAGGGGTCTTCGGTCAATGATTTTATTGATGAGGAGGCAGCCTCCGTATCTTACTCTTCAGTTGACGTGGCCATGTCACTGGTAGTGACCGCGGGCGCAACTGCAGCAATGGCAAAATGTGACATAAAGTCGGCATTTCGGTTGCTTCCAGTCCATCCAGATGATTGGGATCTTCTGGGTATCCATTTCGAAGGGAAATGGTACGTGGACAAAGCACTACCAATGGGTTGCTCTATGTCGTGCGCATTGTTTGAATGCTTTAGCAGTTTTCTTCAGTGGTTATTCACTCAGCGCACAGGTCACCGTTTGGTGACGCACTATTAGGACGACTTCTTTTTTGTGGGTTCGCCGGGATCCACGGAATGCCAGGCAGCACTGGACACTTTCCATGAGCTAACGGTGGAACTTGGGGTGCCTTTGGTGCCGGAGAAGACAATGGGACCCAGCACGGCCCTGTCTTTCTTGGGCATAGAAATCGACTCAGTGGCAATGCGGGCTCGCTTGCCAACAGACAAAAAGGAGAAAATGTTGGAGTTATTGAGTAGAATGCTGTCAAAGGATAAAGTCACAGTTAAGGACATTCAAGTACTGTTAGGACATCTCAATTTTGCGTGCAGGGTGGTCCGGGCTGGGAGGACTTTTTGTAGGAGACTGGGGCGTGCACTGACAGGACATCACCTACCTCATCACCAGTGCGCCTTTCGGCGGGAGTAAAGGAGGATTTGAGGATGTGGACTGTTTTTCTGAGGTCATTTAATGGAGTGCCATTGGCAAGGGAGGATGATGTTGATTGGGACATGCACATTTTTTCTGATGCAGCAGGCAGCAAAGGTTTTGGCTTGTATTGGCAGGGCAGATGGGGTGCAGAGCAGTGGCCGACTCAGTGGAGAAGTGGAGGCAGAAGCATAGCCTTTTTGGAATTTTTCCCTTTAGTAGTCGCAATAACACTCTGGGAGGAGGAGTTGGCTCACAAGAAGGTTCTGTTTAGAATAGACAACATGGCAGTGGTCGAGATTGTGAATAGACAGTCAGCAAGAGATGAGCAAATCCTGAAGTTGTTAAGAGTTTTTGTGTTGGGGTGCCTGAGAAATGACATCGCTTTCAGGGCTTTACACGTACCTGGTGTGGACAATGACATAGCTGATGCTTTGTCTCGTTCACAGCGGGGGAGATTCCGTGGGCTGGCCAAGGAGGCAGACAGGACGCAGACGCCAATGCCCGCGCATTTGTGGTACGTAGGCAACGTAGGATGCTACAGTTGGTGGTAAGCTCGTTGTCCACATCCACGTGGTCATCATACAGATTGACTTGGAGGGATTTCTTAGCATCAGGTGCCCAGCGGCACGTGGAGTTCTGGCGGCGGTCAGAAGATGTCATTCAGTTCATTCTATGTCTCATTGAGCGGGGTTTATCCAGGGTGACAATCGCCGGGAAACTGGCAGGCATAGCTTTCATAGGTAAATCACTATGGGGTTACCCTCCGTCGGCTGGGGAACTGGGGAGAAGGATCCTCGAGGGGTGGGCCAGGGAGGAAGCTGGCGGACGTTAGCACGGGTGATTGAAGTTTTGCCTGCGGTGTGCAGGGATGAGTTCGAGGCTTGCTTGTTCTCGACACTAATGGTTTGGATGTTTTTTGGGGCATTTCGGGTGTCTGAACTCCTGGGCAACAAGGAAGGTGGTGGGGGGGGGGGTAGTGTGGCAGGACGTGTCTCCACAGGAGTTTGGTTTACAGATTTGGCTGGCTAGATCCAAGATAGATCAGAGGGGGAAGGGCAGATGGGTCAAGTTAGAGGCAGCGGTTCCTCCGGTGACATGCCCGCTTCGGTGGGCCCGAAGCTGGTTCTCTTTGTCGGGCGGGTCTAGGGTCGGGGCGGTGTTTGAACATAAAAATGGGCGCAAGGTGACGGACTATCAGCTACGGATGGTTTTGATGAAGGCTTTGCATCAAATTGGGTTGGATGGGACGCTTTATGGGACTCATTCTTTTCGGATTGGAGCGGCAACAGAAGCGTGCAACAGGGGTTGGGCCCGGGAGGATATCATGCAATTGGGGCGCTGGTCCTCTGACTGTTTTCGGCGCTATGTTAGGCGGGATATGGGGGAGGCGCATGCGTCCGCCCCCCATTTGTGAGTCTCATTCAATTTTTTCTCGTTTCAGGTTCCATGCCCAGCCCCCACGCGGAGGAATTGACCATTTGGATAGTGGGGCATTCCTTTATCAAATGGGCGCATGTACAGGCACGCCAGAGTTATTTTGGGGCCCAGCTGGGTTTCAATGACCGTTTGTTTAAGGTTGTCTGGAGGGGAAAAGGGGGTATGCTGTGGAAGGAATTGATTCCTAGTCTGAACAGATGGATGGTAGGGGGTCGGTGCCCTGATGTTTTGTTGGTTCATCTTGGGGAAAATGACTTGTGCAGAGAAAAAGGGGTTGTTTTGATGAGGGCAATGAAGAGCGATTTGACCTTATTAAAAGAACAGTGGGCTGGGTGCCATGTTTTGTGGACGGAATTTGTGCCACGCAGGGTGTGGAGGGGTGCCTTGCACCTGAGTGCCATTGACAAAGCTAGGCGAAAGGTGAATACTGAAATGTCCCGTTTTTGTAGAAGTTTGGGTTTTGGGAGAGTTAGCCATAAGGACATTCGTTTTGAGTCAGTTGAATTTTTTAGAGATGACGGTGTGCATTTGTCCAGGATAGGTATGGATCTATATTTATTGGAGATCAGGGAGGTCTTGTCCCAGGTGCCTGAACGTGCAGAAGCATTCCGCATAGGACATGAGTTGGCTAGCTTGTTTTGGGGGGGCAGAAAGTTGGGGTAGATTCTCTCCGCCCACTTTCTGGGTGGCGGGGGTTATTGAAAGTTTTCCAGGGTTGGCAGACGTTTTTGGTCATTGTTGAAGTTGGGTTTATCGACAGGGAAAGGGTAGGCAGGTTATTTTAAGTTCAGTTAGACAGGTTTGCGGATTTACTGTTGTAGAGAGGCAGGCAGAGGTTGTTGGTTAAGTGAAGGGTAGAATTAAAGGGGATAAGTTTAATGCAATGCTTTGTATTGTCGTGTAAATTGTAATGTCAGGGTGGGGGCGGGTTCGGGGGACCGCGGGGGCGGGGGCGGGGTCAGGTATATGGATGTATTAGTGAGGCTTTAAGTTTTGTAAGGCAGTTGCCAGGGATGTTTAATGTTATGTGCACCTGTTTCAATAAAGCGGCCTATTACACACAATAAAATGGTTTGTGGTCTGCTCCCCCCCCTCCCTCCCAAGGGGGGTTTGGGGGGGAAGCCAGCCGCAGGGAGGTCTCCCCCCCGGGCTGTTTGGGAGGGGCGGGCAGTGATCCTCCATTTTGTTTGAATTGGGCTTCTTGTTTATAGCCCAATTATAAGGGCTTTGGGCTCCGGCTCCCAGCCACCATTTTAGGTTTGGTGACCTGGTGGCTGGGAGCGTTGTGGTAGCTTATTTTATCTCCCAACCACCCTCCCTCTATCTTTTTTCTATTGGGATATAGTTTTTTCATTGATCTTTTTGTCTTTGGCTAGCTTTCATTGGGACAGGTGAGCAAGGGGTAGCTTATATTGTCGCTTGGAAAAACAACAATTGATGGACAGAATGCAGAACAATGTCGTACATTCACCCCAGTACAGAGATCTGGGCCTAAATCCATCGTTTTTTTGCTCACCATGCCATTCCAGTTTGGACCCAGCCATATGCAAATCAGTCTTGACCCTGCGCCCAATGGGAACAGTCCAGCCCGAACTGCCAGGCCAGGTCCTCCCTGGACTGGAAACAAGCATCCTAGGACCGGTTTCGGGCTTTCAGCCCTCATCAGCCAGGATAGCTTGACTCCAGTGGCATGGAGAGCACAGGACCCACGTCTGGGCATACCCGTCCCACTCGGGGTGACAAATGCAAAAACAACAATTGATGGACAGAATGCAGAACAATGTCGTACATTCACCCCAGTACAGAGATCTGGGCCTAAATCCACACAGGCACAGGGTCAAGACTGATTTGCATATGGCTATGTCTGAACTGGGGTGGCGTGGTGAAGCAAAATAACGATGGATTAAACCCAGATCTGTGACTGGGGGTGAATGTTTGCCAATGTGCAACATTCCGTCCATCATCTTGTGTGTTTTATATTGTCGCTTGGAACAGGTGCAGTGTGGGGGTTATTGAAAGTTTGCCAGGGTTGGCAGAAGTTTTTGGTCATTGTTGAAGTTGGGTTTATCAACAGGGAAAGGGTAGGCAGGTTATTTTAAGTTCAGTTAGACAAGTTTGCGGATTTACTGTTGTAGAGAGGCAGGCAGAGGATGTTGGTTAAGTGAAGGGTAGAATTAAAGGGGATAAGTTTAATGCAATGCTTTTGTATTGTCGTGTAAATTGTAATGTCAGGGTGGGGGCGGGTTCGGGGGACCTTGGGGGCGGGGTCAGGTATATGGATGTATTAGTGAGGCTTTCAGTTTTGTAAGGCAGTTGCCAGGGAAGTTTAATGTTATGTGCACCTGTTTCAATAAAGCGGCCTTTTACACACAATAAAATGGTTTGTGGTCTGCTGCCCCCCCCCCCTCCCTCCCAATGGAGGTATATTGATCATGTGGTCGCCAAGGCAACCAATGAGCGTATTGCATTCTGAGGGCACTTGATTCAAACTGGCACCGCTGCTACTGTAAAGAAAGCACCTTCAGTGTTGGTGACCGTGTCCGGGGTGCAGCGGGGATTGTGTGCTCCGCTTCATGGCAGGGTTCGCCGGGGAAACTACGGGGGTTAGGGAGCGCTTACAGCACAGGGAAGCCATGAAGCATAAGATTATTGCACCCGGACCCTATCATGCCACCAAGCTGGTGAGTCTGGGGTTACAGTGATACTAGTGATAAACAGTGCTTTGCCTTGACTTCTTTTTCCCTGGCCCTTGCTTCTCTTATCTTAGCCTTGCCTCCTTTAGTCCCCTCAGCCCCTTATTGTGAGGTTGTTCCCTGTCCCTTCTCATATTTCTTTACATGCTGTAACTCCCACCAAATCGTAGCAGCTGTTTTTGGCCCCCGTCCCCCACCTTTCTCTTGGAGTGGTATACGCTTTTTTTCATATTCGGAGACTTTTGAGGGTTTCTCCCCATTCCAGGCTGGACCTCTCTTGTGTTTTTAGGAGAGTGGTCCTTCCCTTGCATGTAAGGCCAGGTACGTTTGTGCCGCTGGATATGTAGTTCACTCTCGTACATCTTACTCCGCTTTGCCTCATGCTGTCGGAATAAATGCTACTTTTTGCATCTTTCCTGTTCACGTTATCTGTGATGTTGACTGTCTGTGTTTCTCTAAACTCATTATTCAGATGTACTCTTGATTTTCCTCTCTCAGATTTAAAAATATTTTGTGTAGTAGATTAGACCATCTCTGTGTTTGTTAGGGGGTGGGGAATAGGGTTGTCTTGGTTTATGCCTGTATGCGCAGCGGTCTTATAGGTGCCACCCATTTACAAAAACAACATATCTAAAGGACACAATTTTAAAGCCCCATTTAATATTTCAATAATGTTTATTGGAAGAAAACAATAATTCAATGCAGTTCTAAAATTAAACGCCTCTTATCTAGCGATATGAGAAAGGCCATAATATAATGCCCTATTTAGGAGAAAAAACCACATATTTCAAACGTATTATGACAACTAAGGGTCCCCCTACTGGTATTGAGGAAGAGACGAGCGAGATATTGCAAAGGGAAGAAGACCAAGCTTACCACAAAGAAGTGGGAGATTTCTGTCCATCTCTAAGTCGTATCCCACTTTGCCTTCACTTCCTATTGTGTATCTCTGCGAACTGTCTATAACTCAGATTCATAGACGGGGCCACTGTAATTATGCCGCAGGGGAGGGCCACATTATGCAGCAAGGTGTGACTAAATTATGCAACAAGAAAAGACAAATTATGCAGCGTAATGTGGCACATTTTGTGATGGTATCTTTTTCCTTATTTTGTCATTTTGACACTTGTTAACACTGCCTGGGTAAATGGTGTAACCTTATTGGTACCAGTTTAACATCTAAATATAGCAATAAGTAACAAAAGGCAAAGAGCCTTCCACTGAGCAGCAACATGTGTCACTGCATTTTTAGTATTCCACAACTAACAATTCAAATCCAACACACATAATTCAACTACAGACCACATACATACACTTCATAGCACATGGGTAAAACACATTGCCATTTACAACGCCAATAGCTTTAACTTAAGCAAATGCGTGTACATAATGTTTTCTTGGCCTATATATAAAGTAAAAATAATGCTTAACACTTTTTTATTATAACTTTTCAGCATGCTGCACAGCAGCCACAATGCTCTACAACATACTTAAAGATATTGGCAAAGCCAATAGCTCTGGCTAAACACTTATAAGATCCCAAAGGCGAGACCTTATGGCTTTGCCAATGCTTGTTTGACTAGTCTGACTGGGATCCTGCTAATCAGGCCCCCAGTCACTGTGCTTCTTCCCTACATTGACTGTGGTAAGTACTTCTGTGCATCCACAATAAGCTACTGGTGCACCCTTGTAAGCCCCTAGTATATGGTACTAAGGTACCCAGGGCATAGGTACACCAGGGGTCTCCCATGGGCTGCAGCACGTATTGTGCCACCCATGAGAGACCACTCAAACTGTGACTACAGGCCTGCCATTGCAGCCTGTGTAAGCTGGTGCTAGCACCACTCAAGCAGATATAAGTTTCCTTATATCTGAGGTCACTACACTCAAAACCTATAAATCACAGGCCTTTCAGTCCTGATGGCAGGGTGCTTGGTTATAAGTGTGAGGGTGCCCCTGTATGAGCAGGACACCCCTACAAACCCGGAGTCGATTTTCCAGGCTTTGTAAGTGTGGTCAGCCATTTTGATACATATAGTGGACATCAGTCATTACGAGATGTCTAACTATATAGTGGCTGCACCGAACGCAGTCATGTTTGGTATCAAACATGTTGGAATCATACCCCAGCACCGATTCCAGTGTTGAACATATGATCCCATGTACTGGGGAGGCTCCCTTGGGGTCTCCCCATGTACTCCTAGTTAAAGCCTTTCAGGGTCTCACAGCCAGCTAGTGCTGCTGCCGACCACAGGCACCATTCTGCCCTCCTGCTGCTGAGCCAACCTCGAGCAGGGAAAGGTAGAACAATAGGTTTCCTGTCGCAGGGAGGTGTGACCACCTCCGAGACAGGACTTAGTGTATTGGGGGCGCTTGCCAGTGCCACCAGACTGCTTAGAAGGGCAAATTAGGTGCTCTCCTTGCATACTCTAGTTTGAACCAGTTCAGGGAGCCCTTGGCTCCCGCTCTGGCGCAAAACTGGACAAAGGATATGGGACTATTTAAGGGCTTACCTGTGGGTGGGTCCTCAGATTCATCATGGGACAAGACTCAAGCCTGAAACCACGTCACTCTTTGACCGTTTGGACAATTGGACTTCCCTGGACTTTGCCTGGAACCGAGACTGCATCAAGGGAGACTCCTGCTACTCCTGGTCTCGATGTTCTGCAAGTCTTCTTCATCGTCTGTGTCTGTGCTTCTTCCAGGATATGCAACAGACCTGAGGGCATCAAGGACACCTGAAGTAATCTCCCTTGGAGTGAAGAAGTCACTACCATGCATCTGTAGGTGCCGCAACAAAGCTGACCAGTCTGCTGCTCCTGACATACCATGGACTTCGAAAGGCTCAGCAACACAGGTGGTGGTTCTGCAACTCCTTCGAGGCCTGACCTTTCCTCTCTGCAATTTTAAGGTCAGTATCCCTCGTCGGAACTGCGGGGACCAAACTCCTGTGCACCGCGTCTACTTGCCGTTGCCAAAGCTTGTTGGCTCTGCACTCCAGAGATCTTCGGGATACAAGAAGCTCAAGCCTCCAGCAACTCTTCCTGCCAAGTACTGCATCCTCACTGCATCCTCTGCACCGTGGGCCTTCCTTCTTTGTGGGCTGCTCGAGGTCCTCTTGCGACTCCTGTGCCTCCGGCCTGTTGGTCCTCTTGAGGGTCTTCTTCTGTTCCAGTGGGCTCTCCTGCCTGCTTGGGGCCTGCTCTGACTCTCCTGCTTGTGGTGAGTTCCTTGGACCTTGATGGTCCCAACGTTGCTCCTTCTTCGCTCTCCACACGTGTTGCAGCTGCCAAGGCTTGGTGGTGCTCCCATCAGACACCGACCCCTGGTTCTCGACTTCCGATGTGGGACAGGTCGTGCATGGCTCCTGGTCTTCCTAATTGTCGCCTGGTCCTCACAACTGCAGCGACAAGGTCACAGTCATCACTTTTGAACCGTCTGACATCGGTAGGCATTACTCTTTCATTCCTCCTGGTCACCTCCGAGTGGCATAGACTCTGTCCCCTCTGCTTACATGTTTTTCACTTCAAGAATCCACCCTTGGATTCAAACAGACTCCTGCACAGTCTTCTCCAGCGGCATCTTTCCTGAAGTCCTCCATTGTGGTCTATTGCGGTTTCCGACGTCACTTCGAACCTATGCACCTGGCTTCCCTGGTTCCTGGGGTATCCATGGGTGGGGGGTACTGTCCAACCTTCTGTCTTCCACTGTGTTTCTTCAGGGTCCATTGGGAAGGGTCCTTCTTCTTAAAAACTGCAACCACGACTTTCCCGTTGATTTCCATTGGACACGTGGCTGTGTTTCCACTCTACACACAGCCTCAGTGGGGTGCCTGGGGACTTACCTTGGGTGGTTCCTTGTTGTCCCCAGCTCCTCTGAGTCTCCTGGTCCAAGTCCGACTTCGGTCGCAGTTCGCATTCCACTTTCTTAATATATGGTTTGTTCTCCCCCTGGAGACCACTACATTTTGTGCTACTTACCTTATTGCAATTGAAGTATTATTGTGTATTTGTGTTTATATCTCCGGGTAGGAGATATACCAATGTGTTAGTGAGTGTTGTGTAATAAATAGACATATTTTTATATATACACGGTGTGGTTCTTTTTCATTCTAACCTACACTATATGATTATACTGATAAAACAAGCTGTTTAACACTCCTTCAAGATAAGCCTGAAGGCTGCTCTCCACAGCTACCACTTTGAGAGCTTTCAAAAGGTTATCAAAGACCACTAAAATCAACATAAGAGTTGTCTGGATTGGTCCAAGGTGATTCACTTAAGTGTGTACCATATACTAAGCCAGCCTCCTACAGGGGTCAACAGTTTTTCTCCTTCAGAAATCATCTTTTTGTTTTAGTTTATGGTAAACTTAAGATCTGGGCATTGTGCATGGAGCCATTTAGGGCAATTCAAAATTTCTGCTTCTGGTACTTGCCAAATTCAGAAGTTCAATCTATGCGTCTTACCCATGTGTACAAATGACTTGAGACTCCTTCATATCCACATATCCGCAAAGCAGCCTATGTACTGGGTGGTCAGACTTAGTGTAAAGGTGCAGCCCATGTCTGCATTTTGCATGTAAAAGGTTTCTTTGTAGTGAAAAAAATGCTAGTTCTGTCCAACGCTATCTATGTTACTATACTACTTTGTAGGGGTAATAGAGATCCGTAGTTCCCTGTGTGTGATGTAAGTTGTCAGAATAAAATATAACCATAAATCTGTTATTGTGGGCAATGCACAGCGTCAAGAAATCGCATGAAAAGTCTAATGCCACAAAGGGTCTAGGTGATGTTCAAAAAGGGAGTGTCTCTTGACCGCCATACTGACTTTGGCGGCGGTGTTCGTGTGCTCAACTAACGTGGGGCCAAGTGCAGGTGAGCTGCCGACAATTTTGGAGATGCCCTGTTTCTGATGGCTATGGCTACTGTCAGCACCCCCGCATCTCTACTTCTAATACCTATGAATGAGACTCCCTGTTGGGTATGCGGATATCTGTTTTCCATTTTCCTTTACTTTAATTTTGAATATTGAAAGCAGCATCTTTTGTCATGGAATTTTCTGTAAATCATTTTCTGATAGAGACTTCTAACTGCAAATTCCTTACCTTGGAATATTCCTCAGCAGCCTGACTGGATCTGCAATATCTTGAGCAGTACCTCTGTTCACTGGTAGATGGCATTCATCGGCTCTGCGTCTGCATCATCTGCGTCGGAAGTGACGTGTGCTTTGCCTATATAGGCGCCACCCCGGCACGCTGACATTTACTTTCTTTCTGCTCCAACAGGAAAGATCCAGAGAGCTGTGTCAGTCACTTTTTGACTGCTTTTTTGGGAATTTTGTCAACTCTTTTTTGAGCTTTGCTCCCAGTATGCTAGGGACATGTCTCCCAACAAACTCACAGGGTTTAAGCCATGCGAGGAATGTCAAAGACAGATATCTGTCTTTGACCCACCCTTGGTTTGTCTGTGGTGCCTGAGATCATGCCATGACCCCAAGGCTTCCGCCAACTGCAAGTCAATGCACCTGAAGACGAATCACGGGCAAGAGATGAAGCTCCTGGAGGCGCGGCAAAAGAAGGTTCTGCAACAATCATGGTCCAGATTCTGAGGGAGATCTCTGGACTGTTCCAGGAGCCGTTCTTGTGGATGATAGTCTTCCAACTCCAAGTCTTAGGGGGATATTCTCAAGAACGTGTGTTAACTAACGCCAAAATCGCTTAACGCAACTTCTCACATCGCAGTCTATCGCTGGAAAATAACACTGTGTTAACGCAGTATTCACAACCCAGTGGCACCATGCGATAGCCTCACGATAACGCGCCAAATGCCCGCGTTACAATCAACGCGACGCCGAAAAAATGCGAAACGCGAAAAAATTGGTGATGACCCCAATGGCGATACAAAAATCTGCGAAAACCAGTGACAGGCCTGCTATTCCCACGCGTCATGCGTGAGAATGCACTATAAAAGCAGAGAAAAAAATAAGACAAAAAAATGTAACAGCGTGGCGCCATGCCCCACCCGGACCGAGTGCAGAGGACAACGCGAACCCCACAAGCCACACAGACGACCAGCCAGGAACCCCTGGGCCGGGGAAGGGCAAGGAGAAGAGGAAGAGGAAGACGGGGTTCAGTCCGCAGGAAAACAGGATCATCGTCACGGAGGTGACCGAACACTACCAACAACTGTCCGTCACCTCCACCGTGCCATCGGCAACACAAACGGAAATATGGCAGTCCATCGTGAACAACGTGAATGCAGTCGGAGTGTCGAGGAGGTCAATGGAGGAGGTCAAGAGGCGCTGGCATGATGTGACAAGCCAAATCAAGCAGAAACTCGTTGCCAACCGGAAGGCAGCAACGGCCACTGGAGGTGGGAGTCCTGCGCCACATGAGGAGCTGGATGAGCTGGAGGAAATGGTGGCCACAGTCATCAGTGCGGAGACGGCGCAAGGAGTTGGGGGTCCGTACACTGCTCGATATGACCTGACCCAACAGCAACAGGGTGAGTAACCACCAGGGACTGGGGGGACGGGGGGAGATGGGCACAATGGCACACATGCACAATCAAGAATAGCACACTGCACACCCACAATGACTGTGGAACATGTCCCTGATGGCCTTGGCACACTGCAGCACACATAGAAACACCAAGTAGGCCCCCGTCCACCATGTGCACAAAAGGCCCCCCCATCACCAATCTCACAACCCACCCATGCACATGTGCTGAACCCAGCAAAGCAGCGGCTCTGTGAGCCACACTGACAATGCAAGTGACACTGCATGACCAATAGCATGGCTGCAGTCAAAACACATGACATGGTGCACGACACGACACTGAGGTGGCCCAGTGTGGATAACATC
The DNA here is from genome assembly GCA_963921515.1 of Calotriton arnoldi. NCBI lineage: Eukaryota > Metazoa > Chordata > Amphibia > Caudata > Salamandridae > Calotriton > Calotriton arnoldi. Next base: position 1,167,592 of record CAWUFW010000189.1, read on the forward strand.
CTCAAAGGAGCAGGTTACACTCTGACACATCCACGTGCACATACAACCCCTGACGTCAACAACACATCTGCAGACAAACAATGCACAAGAGTACAAAATCCGTCCAAGAGCACAAATGACCCAAGTCGCCAACATCTCAGCACCATAAAAGCACACAAGTCAAAGGCACACCGCCTCAAAGGGATAATGGGCCGCCAAATCAGAGCTGCAGGGGCGACTCTCCCACAATGCAGCACACACACATAGCAATCACAGCACATCAACATTGACGACAATGTGGTACAAAGTGCCACACTAACACCACAGAACAGAGGACACAACTGGTGCCGCATGTGCGTAGAAAATGGCCAATCACATCAGGCATAGCCGGAAACTGTCAGATGATAATGTACGAGTACAACCTTACATCCGTCATGTAGTCGGAATGTCCACTGTCCCCCATCAAATAGCCAGCTCCGCCAAAACAGTCACAATGTACATTGTCATGCAGTCAGTATGTAAACATGTACAATGCGTGCACATACATTTAACACACTGTTAACCTGCATCTCCCCTTCACATTGCAGAGGGACAATCAACACCTCCTGCAGAGCAGACCAGACATCTCTTCAGTGATGAGGAGGAGGAACCCCTGGCCATCTGCTCCGACACCCTCCAACGGCTCGTGGACAGCCTACGCACCCCACCTCCAGGAGAAGGGCAGCTCAGCTGCATCGAGGTGATACCACCCCTTGCACAGACCACACAGCAGGAAGCACCCACCACCACGGCTGGCTCCCAGCACCTCACCGAAGAACACATGGCATTCCAACGCCGTGTGTCAGACTGCCAGAGGGGTCTGGCTGAACAGGTGCGGCTGGGTTTCGACCTCATGGCAGCCAAACTAGATGCCATACGTGGGTGTCTTAGTCCCATCAGGGACCACTTACAGTCCCTAACGGACACCCACAGTCCGCTCCATGCCCTACAACAATCCTTGGCTGACCTCGCCGGAGCCATTACTCGGATACAAGGACTGCCTAGGCAGAGAGGCTCCAGCGACGACAGCACAGAGTTGGCACAGATGCGGAGGACAATGGAGAACATGGAGCGGATGCAGGCAGGAAGGATGGCTGCCATGGCTGAACACCAGCGAGATGTAGCTGGGATCTACCATGCCCTGCAGTTCCTCATCTTGCCATTGCTGCCACAGAGCCTGACCCAGATGACTGCTGCAGGAACTTCGACACACACATCTCCGCCCCCGATGTGTCAATGGCACACAGTGATGCAGCCATACCACCTCCGCCCCCTGATGTGTCAGTGGCACACAGTGATGCAGCAATAACACCACCACACACACCTGGCACACCTGACACAGAAGACATATCAGAGGACGAAGATGTGGACGGTAATGACTCCGTGTCAAAAAGGAGGTTGTAGCATTCATCCCCCGCCATATAGCCTGTTTCTGCTTGGTACAGCCCTCTGCATCATGCCCTGGTACAACACCTTCCACTGTCCCCCGAAACACTCTGCGACATTCACCTGGACCCCGACATGGACTGCCATACCTGCTCTGGTTACCAATGACACAGCAAACAGGCTGCGGACTCAACCCTTCCTCTACCGATTAACTTGTCATTCCCAAAGGACTCAGTTTGGCCCTCCACTGGGCAACCATGTAATGTGGGGTGTGCATGGCCATGTACTGCTCCAGCTCCGACACTCCACAGAATGTGAATAAAACATTCCCAATCACACAGATTTGTCATGTCTATGTTCAATCAAGTATAACAGTATGGATGACTGTAGGGACATTGATTGCACAAAAAGGTACACCCTGGGAAATGACATCAATGCGCATGTTTGACCGTGACACACATGGCCAACTAGATGACTGTGAAGGTGTGAACTAGCTGTGGCCTCATTGATCCTGAACAACAATCTCGCAACCCCACAACGTAGTCCCATGTCCATGTATTAAATAGGGCTGTGTGTAAATATGTCAAAGTCAGTAGGAGGCCTAAAGTAGTGTCCCACATCACATGTGACGACAGAACATCTCTTCGCATACCTACACACACTCAACTGTGTGGACACAGCCTGGTTTGATGGAACACATTGATCCACATGGCAAGAAGTTGGACACCATACTCACATTGCTGAAGACACGTAAGCGCACAGGTCTACCAGCAACTCTCCCAACCACAATGTCTGGCTCACAGAGGTGGAGCTGGCAATAGGGATCCACCCCTAAGTGAAATGCGTCAGTCAGTTCCTCCATGTGTACGGACAATGCACATTGAGGCACACGATTTGGCATGCTAATCAACACTCATCACAGTTGAACACTAGTGAAGCTGCGTACACTTTATTAGGATGTGCGTGTCAGTACGGGCAAGACAAGGGCCACAACATGCAGACCAATGCATCATACACTAACAGGCAGCAAAGGAACATGTAGAGGTGCAAGACATGGGGAGGCACAAATAAACACCAACCATGACGGATGCCGACGGTCTCAATCCACCTTGCCTTGCTGGACGAGTCATGTGGTGTTTGGCGAATGCTCATTGCACCGTGTCAGGGGACTCCACTCACAGCCCATGGGATCTGCATAGTCCTGTACCACCGGACAGCGCTGACTGGTGAAGGAGTCCAACAAGGTCACATGTAATACTACATTGCCATGTGTGTACTCTCCCTCCAGCGGTGTGTCAGTTTGAGGAAAATTGCCAGGCGCCGCTGTCCACTCACCTTGCACAGGTGTGTGTCAACCCGCAGTCTTGCACGCACATGCATTCTGAGTGCAGGCGAATGCAGCCATGTCCACTGTCATGGTGGGATATATGTCCATTTCTCCAAGATGCTAAAGGGTGTTGGAACCTGTGCCATGGGTTACAATCTTTTGTGGCTGCAGGAACGTAGTTACTCGTCCATGAAAGCGAGCGCAGCTTCATGGGCAATCAGTTCCAAGAGTACGTCGTTGTCGACTTCAACGAACACGGGGGCGAGCCAATCCATTAGCTGGTCCAGACAGATGTGCTCCGTCCACGCCGTTTCACCAATCCGCAACACAGCCCAATAGGGGAGCGCTTCGATGTGGTCACTGCACACGAGGAATTGTGCAATCTCACATGCCCAACTGCCAGCACATACGCCCAATTCCAAGGCATCCCATGAACGGGTATAACGGTTACACTCCTGGTCGTGGGCCAACAGGGGGTGCACACACGTCATAATCCAGTTAATCTACCGTTGTGTTGGATAGGCAGACATCCATGGGCCACTCGAATATGCATGATCGGCAGTGGAACCAGGGCTGGACGCAGGTGACGTACGCAAGACGGAAGCTCAGACGGTAACTGATGCGCAACACTGCCAGTGGCAGTGCCCCCATCAAATGCAGCATTCGGTCACAGTACAGTTCCACGTGACAGGGGTTGTGCATGTGCCCGGGATGTACTGACATTGCGTTGTTCGCACTCGTAGAACCGGCACTCTTCTGACCTGCGGCTGTTATGTGGATGATATGCCACAGCTCGGAGCAATGGGTCTTATGAGTGTGCAAAGTTTGTACGTATGGGTTGTCCTGTACGTAAGTGTCAAGGCCGTTCCATGCAGGAGTACCTCGAGCAAGGACTTCTGTGTGTGGGGTGTGGAGACGTTGATCTTTCATTGGCGCCGTGTGTAGTGTGGGAGTCATCATCATCTACCATGGTATCTCTCTTAGGGGGTGCCTGCAGCATGCATTTCCAAGGTCGAGGGTGCAGATGTCCTCCCGTCCTCCTGTATTGAGACAAAGGGGCTTTCAACCCTAATGTTAGTCAGACTACTGCTTGTATCCTGGGAATGTGATGTGGCTATCTCGCTGCAATTGAGGCTAGGCCTTGGGCTTATGGTGCACCAAAAGCGATGCACACACAACAGTTGCCATGTATGTGCCAAGACCCCGAGCGGCCTTGCGCACCTTGTACAGTCCCTTCGTGCGCGGACACCCTCCGGCTGAATGCAACATTGTCGATTGCGGGCCGTGTGGCGCAGACACTGCAACAGAGACACACGCATCAGTTGCTTTCCTGTGCAGCCCAGATATGAACCACGCCCAGAGGCCAGGGATAATTGTTCACACCCCTACGCTGGCCTGCCGTACGCCGAGCCAGCCCACTCGGCTTACGTATAAAAGGGGGGACGACGACGCTACGTGTCCCAGTTCTTCCCCACTGCCTGAGGTGACATGGCTGCGTCCACCTGGCCGATGACGAGGCTCAATCATTTAGGGTCCATGACTTGCGTTGCATGGAGTCGGTGGCAACGGTTGCACTGCGGCCGGCACGGGCCTACCGCCACGGTACGGTGACTTACTGTGCACTGAGGTAGGGGCACCTAAAGTGCTGAGCGGGTGTGCAGCCTGCGATGATGTCGTGTGCACTGATATGGTCTCTGCCATTGCAATATCAAGACCCAGAGTCAAGTGTGCGCCTGGTGGACCGCAATGTAGGCCTGAGCCAGCGGGCAGCGCGGATCTACCGCCACGTGGCGTTGCCTCGCGTTTCACAGAGTTAGTGGCACCTAGAGAGCTGAGCGGGTGTGCAGCCTGCGATGATGACGTGTGCACTGATATGATCTCTACCATTGCAAAATCAAGACCCAGAATCAAGTGTGCGACCTGGTGGCCCGCGCTGCGGGGATGCGTGATGTGGAGGTTGCCAAGGTCGCGGGCCCCGGTTTGGAGCTTGCACCGGGACGTGGTGGGCCCTCTTGGAGACACGCCGGTGGCGGAAGGTGAGCAGTGAGGCCTGGGTGCGCAGGGGCGGGCATTCCCCGCTGGGCGACGGGAGGGGCTGGGGTGCAGCAGCCTGTGTGCGCAGGGGCGGCCAAGCGATGTTGCCGTGTGCAATGATGTGTACTCTGCCATCATTAGCTGTGGACTCTGTTTCAGATGAGGGACCTGGTGGCCTGCAGTGTGAACGGGCACGTGGTTGGAGACACACCGGTGGCAGCAGGTGAGCAGTGTGGCCTGGGAGCGCAGGGGTGGGCATTCCCCGCTGGGCGGCGGGAGGGGCTGGGGTGCAGCAGCCTGGGTGCGCAGTGTCCGCACTGTCTCTCCCTGTCCCTCTCTTCCTTTCACTGTCTCTCTCTCTCTCTCTCCCTCTCTTTCTCTATCTTTCTCTCTCCCTCTCTTTCTCTATCTTTCTCTCTCTTTCTCTCTCTCTCTCTCCCTCTCTTTCACTCTCTCTCTCTCCCTTTCTCTCTCTCTGTCCTTTGTTGAGCGCATGACACACCTTCTTATCTTCAATTTTGTCTTGCAGTCTGTGACTTACGGTTTGTCCGGAGAAGACCTGCCATGACTCTTCCAATTATTGATGTTGAGTTGAATTGGAATAAATTGATTATTTTAGGCATTCTAATATGTATGTGTCTTTTTCCTTTTTCGGCCCACACATGGATGTTGGTTGTTGTACTTGTGCGACATCAGGCGAATTGTTGTGTTCATGAATTTGTAAGGTGGATGTGAAATATCTTTGTCCGGGGGGGGGGGGCCTGGGTGTGGTGGCGGTGGGTGTTTTGGCCCTCTTGGGGCTCCGGGCTGCATGATCAGTAGCTCCATGGCATCTGTTGGTCTTCTGGTGTGGCTCTGGGCTGGGCTCCCTTTCATGGTGCAGGTTGTCGTCCGACTTAACACCAGGTAGGAGCAGGTGTTAGATCCCTGCGGCTAACGCGCCTTATCGCATGTTTTTGATCCTTATCGCCGATCTGGCTGGTCGTTGGGAATGTTGCATAGTGATGTTTCCGCGGTTTTATGCACGGGAACGCCTACTCTGCATTTCATTAGCGTTAGTTGCCGGTGTCATCCGTGGCGATGTTTTTTGCGGCTGCTATCGCAGGATAACTGGCGATGTCGGCTGTTAGCACCAGCTTGTGAATGGTGCGATGAATTTATCGCCACTTTGGCTGCGATAAAGTGCCGCAAACTCGGCGATAGGTCCTTGAGAATATGCCCCTTAGTCTTCGAAGTTAGGTAAGTCGAAGAAGTCGGTGAAGTATTCATCGGTTTCTCCTAGTAACCGTTGTGCTTCTAGGCCCGGTTCCCACACTCCACCTACGAAGCCAGCAGTGATGTCCGCTCCATGCTTCCCTGAGTACTCTAAAGCACCTCCTGTCCAACTGATGGAGTTTTACGATGCCATGCATGTCATCTATGGGCCCACAGGTCCCTGAAGGGTGCCTTCAGGCCACAAGGAACCGAGAGGTGCCATAGCTGATTACCATTGGCAGGTTCACCCTTGACGTCAGCCAGACCATCTGGATCCGCCCCTGGATATGGACTGACGCTGACACCGGTGCTGACTACTGCCCCGGTTCCATTCCACCCGACACTGGCTCCATCGGCGCTGATAGAAGAGAAACGTATTGTCTTCTACTCCGAGACAGTGCCCCATCAACGCCGCTCAACATCGACACCAGCACTGGAAAAAGCATACCCAACTGCACCAAACATCCCATCCCGTCCTGTAGGAGGGGATGACAAAGAGGGCTATGGCCTCCTGGAGGATGACTCCTACCAGAAGGAAAACTGGTATGAAAAGCTGCAGGCCTCGAAAAATCTTTAAAATATTACCAGACCTGCAGGGCTAGTGACTTGTATTATCTACTGGATCTAACTGTGATGCACTCTACCCACAAACTTGTCCCAAACTAATTTTCCATGAATTTGTCACTAAAGTACTTTCCCTTAGAAATCAGAGATGGCTGTCAGTGAGCATGGTGTGGCGCTATTTGCGTCGGCAGTCAAGCCCCCCAACCCCTAAATCACACACCTCTTCAGCGAATAGGTTTGGATAGTTCCCAGAGGGCACACCACAGCTCGTTACCTTTATTCAAGGAAGACACAGGGGAGAGGGGTATATGCATTTTTGGCCTAGGGCCCGAATATTAGACCCCAGGAGAGGCTCCCTCCTAAACAAACCTACTTCTCCCTCACTCCGGTAGAAGACAATGGCCAGCAACGAGCAGGCAGGGGCGGCTCCTGCGTTTGAGCAGAGGAGCGTCGACCCACTTAAAAATCCCCGTAAAGATTTAAAATAAAATGGTAATTAATTACCATATTATTTTTCATCCCCTGTCCTGAGCTGAGCGTCAGGACGGGGGTGGGCTGCTGCTGAGTGACAGAAGCATGTCACTCAGCAGGGAGGAGGTTAGGCTGGTGTGGCACTGTTTAAAGAGCGCATGTCTTTTTGACTGGCCGCCTTGCGACGCACACATTCACTCTTTAAACATCTTAAACATCTTTAACTTTAAACATTTTAACTTTAAACATCTCTAAACCAGCTGTCTTAAGACAGTTGGGTTAGAGAAAGCCAAAGCCTCCAGAGCACTGTGAAGCACTGAGTGAGGGCACTCCCAGAAATCCTAGCGCTGCTCTCATGCTGGTGAGAGCAGCGCCAGGATTGGCCAAGGGAGTTCCAGCATCTGGTTCATGTGTCGAAAGAAGAGGTCCAGAGCGAGGATGTTGCCAAACCACCACTGCGAGCAAGCAGAACTCACACTTCAGTGTAAGAGGAAAAAGAAAACAAAGTGGGACGAGTGCCACATATTCTTCAGCATAGAGTGTACTGCTTCAGCCTGCTGTTTCAAAGCACTGCAAATAAAGGTGTTATCACCTGCTGTCATTAATCACCTGATGCCACAGTTTGATCGTGCTGTTGTCCCGAGCACTTCATTCGCCACCTTCTATTTTCACGATGCTGTGGACAAAGTGCATAAAGCACCGTGTGCTCTTTATAAAAAGTAAATGGTGTTGCTTATTTATTTGCACCCTTTCACACTCTACAAACAATACCAATACATGCGCTGTAAACAAATATAAAAAATAAACATCTGTGTGGCAGATTTACAAGGAACTGATGCATCTACATAGATGCGTCAGTTTCCTTGCGCCTGATGCAGCGCGTACAATAAAAACTATTTTTCTCCCAGGTCACTTATCGGTCATCCAGGGGCGACTTATATTTTCTCACATCCACATGACGATGGGGCCCATAACATCGCCTATCACACACACACACACACACACCTGGATTTCCTCTACACCTTGACGAAATTCTATACTCCTAGGAGAAAATAGGAGAACTAAATGAAAAACATCATTTATGTACCGCTGGAAGGAGCCGGGATACCTTATTACCTTAACCTATCGCTTTCAAAAGTTATTTCTTAAGATATTCCTGCTCATTGTTTTGTCGATAGATCATCTAGTAAGAAATCAGTTTATAGTGATTAAGACCAGCTAAATCACAATAACCAATTACCAGTTTCACAATCATTTAGTAAAATAACCACTGAGTCGTTTGATTTAAGAATCTTAAATTTTATATAATTTTAAAGGCATGAGAAAAGAATTTAGAATTTTTATTCAATTATTCATTCATTATTAATTCAAATATTTATTAAGCAAAATCAATTTTATTGCAGAAAGGAAATTTTGTCATGAAGCAAAACCCTAATTACCTGCCTATCTTCCTAATTTAGCCTAATGATTTCTAACCTAAGTTTAAGAATTAAAAATAACCTGATTCTCATACTCAACTGGAAAAATAAGACAGCAACAGAAACTTCAGCTCGTCAGCATCAGCTACCGCAACCCGTCTCATCTAACAGTCTTTCAGCATCTCTCGCTCAGTAAAATGGATCGATCTGGAACACCAAGCACTGGAAGCCACCAACTCCAACACCGACTCTGACTGCGACTACCCCTCCCACTAAGAGTAGGCCTTCTTATACCCTAATTCTAACTTTGCTAACTAAATTGTTGCAACATTAATAACGCGCTTTTCTTTCATTGGTTCACTCATTTCATCTATTCATTCTTAATCAAGTTCTCCCGGATCCAGCTTGTTCTTTTGGAATGTATATGTTCATTTCCTTTCTCACAGTTCAAGACATGTTTCCATCCGCTTCGATCAGTACATTTGTAACTTCTTTCGATACATTCGAGAACTCTGCAGGCATTGTCCTTTCTCTTAAAACGGTTTCCCACGACTCTTTGCTGATCACCACGGCACACTATCAGTTCAATTAGGTCACATCAGCCTTGACCATTCTTGCATCCTAGCCTCTCAGCACCATCACGTGGTTAGCCTTTCTCCAACTTTTTCTCCCTTGTCACGCGTTTTCCCAGCACATGCGCACTCTAATAACCGGCAGCCATTTTATATCGCCACTCGATTAGACTTAGAAGCACTATTTAGAAATAAACAAAACATAATTAAAATAGAGAAACATAGCCTTTTCGTTTCCCTCCCGTCATCTACGTACCCCAATTAGTTATTACCTAGCAGAAAGCAACATTTAAGCTGTTCCTTACTTACCATCACTATTGTTTTTGCAACGACACGTTTATATTCTATGAAGCACAAATCATGCATTTATTATTTATTTAGTACGCAATTATTTTATGTTATAGTTAGACACACAGACATTCGTTAATAGATTATTCAGCATATATACTTGCGTGTTACCCTTCCCTCACATACATTGTTGATTAATACATTTAAACGAACATTTTTATTAATTATTTATAAAATTTGTTAGGGGTTAAAAAATTTTATTTTCTCTGCTCCATCAACTCCCCCTTTGGTGATTTTTAAATCACCACATAAAAACCAAGTTATACTTCTTTTTCAGGCAGCATATGTCTTTCATCCTTTTGCTTTTTGTTAGTTATACATCTGTTTCCATTTCATCTTGTCTTCTTGTCTCTTTATACATGCTTTCTTTCATTTTCTCTAACTCAATTTCACCCATTTCTCTTTCTCTCTCTTTCATTTATTCTGTTATTTCTTTTTATCTTATTTTGTCTTACTTTTCTTTTTATACACGTTATTACAATTTTCAACACCATGGCTAATAATATTACTACCGTTGCTATTATTATAACTTTCCCTATCATTAGTCTACTCATTCTTGTTAACCAATTTGCTACTGAAGAAAACCCTCTACCAAGTTTTCCCAGGACACTTTCAACCTCCAGTGGAACTAGTTCTTTGTGCAAATTTGTAATATTTGTAATATACTTTTGTATATTTTCACTTTTATCAGGAATGTAAGTGCAACAATGTTGGACTTTCAGCATTCCACAAACTCCACCCTCTTTTGCCAAAAGAATATCAAGGGCAAGCCGATTTTGCATCACCATAGCTCTCATGGCAATCATCTCGGTATTTACCATCAAGAACCCTCCCGCAGTATCCGTAGACAAACGATCTACTAATGTGGATAACTTCCGAATTTTAAATGCATTCAAAGATATTCCCACTGCTGGTATTAATGCTCCAAAAATATCACCTACAATTTCTGAAAAACTTTCCCTCTTTCTACGTGTAAAGCTATTAATCATCTTGTATGTTCCTTTTTCTTCTCTGTCCATATGAAAGATTTTTGGAAAGACCAGGCCTACATAACAAGTTCCATACCAATGGTCCGGTAACCTGTAATAAGCTCTATTCCCACAAATATAATAGATACCTGGAAATATTGGATCTTTTCCACCTTTGAATCCCCAACCTCCCAAAATTTGATAATTGTCATGGCAGATACTGGAACCTACAAAATAATTGTCATAGACTGTCTTATTTCTCCTAATACACAACTTTCCTGTTTGCGGCCAATCTAATGTCATTGCTGCATTTATCTTTTTCCCTTCATGATTTTCTTCCTCAAACGTCCATAGATGTGTTCCTTTCTCTTTTATTGCTTCTCTTTGAAATTTCATTCTCCTTTCTTCAACCATTCCTAAAAATACCTTTTCTTCTTTTTTAACTCACAGGTAAGGTTGTTTTTAGCTATTTCTTCTAATGTTAAAATGTTATGCTCTAAAAAGAATGCTCCTAAAACCTTTGCTTGTTTTACTTTGTTAAGTTCTGGAACTACAGGAACATTTGCAAAAATCTTATCTATATCAGTGTAATAAAACTCTAATCTACCTGTTTTATAAAATAAACTTGCTATGACACTACATGTTATTCCATAAGTTAGAGGTAGGTGATGATAAGTCACACCTTCTGACACTGATGCAGGCAACTGCATACAAACATAACAATCTCTCACATCCATTGTCTCTACATATTCGTACAACAATTTTGTAAAAACATTTTTAGAAAAGTCTGTTACTGACTTATCCTTATGTAATTCTGCACTACTTCTTAAAATAACTGGTTCTTTAATATTAGTTTCTTTTTCTGGTTTAGTATCATTCTTTGCTTCTATTACAGCTATACTAATAGGAATTGTGATTGCTAAAACTATCCATACTGTCATTAATAATCCTGTACAAAAACAGCACATTTTACACCATCTTTTTACAAACTCACATTTATCCCTTCTATCTCTATTATTCTCCATTTTGCTTTTATCTTTTGTTAAATCTCAGAAAATTGTGTCACTACACCTCAGAAATGACTTAGATGCCACTCTGCTTTCAAAAGTCTTTGCTTGGTACTTTCTTTTAATTCTTTCCAGAATTCTTTCGTTGTCACATCCGGTGATTTGTCATATCCAGTAAAATTGTCACATCCGGCAGAAGCACTTTAAGTCTTCACTTCAGGTTTGTTGCATCTCACCTTTACCCATTCGGTTTCTTAGTCTCGGGTTCTCGTGAGTGTTTCCTTCTTCTTTGTAATCCGTTAGAGCGATGTACAACCACTCAGGTGACTTGTATTTCGAATTCACTTTCTTTGTTCTTTTAGACTTTTGCAATCGTTTTCCACTTGGCTTTTCTTGTTCCTTTTGACTTGTTATTTCATTCACCTGTTCAGCACTTTTTTCTCCTGTTCTGATTATTCTGTATCTTAATTTTCTTATATAGTTGCTGGGCCAATTGTCTCCTTTTCTTGGCCTTTTGGCTTCACCTTCTTTTTCTCCTCTTTCTGATTTCCAGTTTCTTTTTCTTGATTCAGTTCTTGTTTCTCTTCTTCTCCGCTTTCTTCAGATCCTGTTTCAACTTTTTCACAATTGTCTCTTATTTTGAAACTTATGATCTCATCTTCTCTTACTGGTGGATCTGTCTTCTCCTTCTTGTGTTCCCTTATTACTGTCCCTCCTCGATGTTCTTCCGAATTGGTGTTTTTCTCACTCTCTGCTTCTAATTTTCCCTGTTCTTTTGTTTCACTATCTGTCCCTATTGCTCCTCGGGGTTCTTCTCGATTTTCTAACTTTTTATTTGTCTCTTTCCCTACTTTGTCTATTAATATTACTTTTGAAGGATTTCCACCATAACTTGTACTTGGTTGCTCATTTAGATCATTTTCTTGTTCATTCTCTTCTCTAATTGGTTTAAATCCCCAAGTTCTCCTTCGAAATTCTTCACAGTTTTCAACTGAATCATCAGATCCTGAACTCGTGTCAGATATTTCCAGATGTGGATTTCAGGTCGATCTTCAAGTTCTGGAATTTCTGTAATTTTTCCTTCTTCTTCTTCTTCTTCCTCTTCCTCTTTAGAGGTGCTTGCAGTTGGGGTTTCCAGATGTCGACTTTCATGTCGATCTTCAAGTTCTGGCACCCTTTCTCTTATTCTTTCTGTCCCAGTCGCTGAACTCTTATCCCACACTTCCAGACGTCGACTCACATGTCGATCTGCAGGTTCTTGAACTCTGATTGTGTGGCTGGCATGGACCCAGTTTTTCACTCCTGCACACTTGACTGCAGTTGTTGTCACTAGGATTACCTGTCGTGGCTCGTCCCAGCGAGGAACTAGACAGTTTCTTCTCCTGTGGATTTTTATGCGGACCCAGTCTCCTGGATTCAAGTCGTGGGCTGGTTTTCTTTCAAGAGTGGTCGCATCCGGTCCAACCTGATGAAACACAGAACGCACCACATCAGCCAGTCCTTTGCAATAATCCAGTACTAGATCATCAGTTATAGTCAATAACTTGTTGACAGGTACTTGTGCTTGTCTCATTGCTCGTCCCATGATCACCTCATGAGGACTAAGTCCAGTTTTCTTTTCAGGAATGCTTCTGATGGTCATCAGGACAAGGGGCAGTGCATCGGGCCATTTGAGTCCTGTAGCTTGACACATTTTTCCTAACCTATTCTTAATTGTTCCATTAATTTGCTCTACCACCCCAGAAGCCTCTGGTCTGTATGCACAATGCAGTTTTTGTTTAATACTTAATGCTTCACAAATTAATTGAATCAACTCATTTTGAAAATGTGTTCCTCTATCTGTCTCAACCGTGACTGGAAAACCATACCTTGGAATGAACTCTCGCAGCATAAGTTTTGCTACCGTTATTCCATCATTTCTTCTAGTGGGGTATGCCTCCACCCAACGAGAAAACAAACAGACGACCACTAGAACATATTTTAGTCTGTTACAAGGGGGCATTTCGATGAAGTCTAATTGCATTCTAGTGAACGGACCTCCTTCTCGTCCTATTGTTCCTAGACTCACTATTGTCTTTCTTCCTGGATTAAACTGTTGACAAATAAGACATCTTTGACAAAGACTTTCAGCTATGGCTCTGAATTTTGGGTTATACCATGTTTGTCTAAAAAGTCTGATCATTGCATCTCTCCCAATATGAGCTTGTCCATGGTACATCCGTGCCATGTCTGCAATCATGCTATCAGGCATAACTGGTCTTTCATCTCTGTAAACCCACACACCATTGTTTTCTTGTCTTCTACATCCTGCTTTTATCCAGTAATCTTTTTCCTCATCATTTGCAGCTTCCTGTAACTGTCTCACCTCATCCCATGTCTCGACAGTGTTAGTAAAAAGCAAAGGAGAAGAGATATGCTCCCTTTCGCGATTCTTGTTTAGGGATACCATGTTCTCTGCACAATATTTGGCTATCTCATCCGCATAATTATTACCAACAGCTATGTAATCTTCATTTTTCTTATGTGCTTTGCATTTCACTACACCTATCTGCTTAGGCAGCTGTATCGCCTCAAGCAGTTTCTTAACAAAAACTCCATTTCTGATAGGTGTTCCTGCAGACGCCAAGAAACCTCTTTGTGACCAAATCTGACCAAAATCATGCACGATACCGAAACTGTACTGGCTATCGGTCACAATCGTAACTCGTACATTTCTTCCTAACTTACATGCTTGAATCAAAGCAATCAGTTCTGCAACTTGGGCAGACCTTATTCCTTTCAGACAAGACGCTTCCATCACAGTTGCCACTGTGCACACTGCGTAAGCTGCGCTTAGAACTCCTTCTTTTGTTCTCAAGCATGAGCCATCCACAAACATGACATAATCTGATTCTTTTAAAGGCTCATCCTTTATGGCAGCTCTTGGTTTTGTGCAATATTCCAGCACATTCAGACAATCATGATCTACTTCATCTTGTTCAATTATACTCTCTTCATCTGGCAATGATGTTGAAGGATTCACATTCATACATCTATCTATGGTCACATTTTCTGCACTCAAGATTACTTTTTCGTACTTAGTCAGCCGACTATGTGTCATGTACTGTGTTTTTGTTCTTGTCAAAAGAATCTCTACTGAATGGGGAACATATACTCTCAGTGGATACCCCATCACTATACCTTCACTTTGTTCCAGACTTACACAAGTAGCAGCAACAGCTTTCAGACATCCAGGCAACGCTTTTGCTATAGGATCTAAAACAGCTGAAAAATAAGCAATTGGTCTCTTCATTGTTCCATGTTTTTGCACCAGTACTGAAAATGCACATCCATCTCTTTCACTGCAGTACAATTCAAAATCCTTTTCATAGTCAGGCATTCCTAAAGCAGGGGCCTCACACAATTTCTTTTTCAACTCTTTGAAAGATTTCATTTCTTCATCATTCAATTCAAAAGGGTCTTTTACATCCTTCTTGGTCAGTTTTTGTAATGGTTTAGCAATCAAGGAAAAACCACTTATCCATTGTCGGCAATATCCAACCATTCCCAGAAACATTCTTACCTCTCTTTGCGTCATTGGTGCTCTCATTCCTTGAATCATTTTTACTCTTTCTGTCGCTATCTTTCGCACTCCTTTCTCAATTTTATGCCCTAAATATTGGACTTCTTTTTGACAAAATTGCAATTTCGAAGGGGACACTTTATGTCCTCTTTTCTCTAGATGGTTCAGTAAAGCAATTGTATCGCTTACACATGCTTCTTTTGTTTTCGATGCCACCAATAGGTCATCGATATACTGCACCATCACTGACTTTTCTGGCATTTTCAAATCTTCCAGGGACTTCTTTAAAATCTGATTAAAGATTGAGGGGCTTTCTGTATACCCCTGAGGAATTCGGCACCATGCCAAAATACGTTCTCCGAACCAGAACGCAAATAATGGCTGGCTATCTGGATGTAAAGGAATAGAGAAAAATGCGTGACACAAATCTATCACCGTGTACCACTCAGCTTCATGTGGAATTTGGTATAGAATTACTGCAGGGTTTGGCACTATTGGACAACAAGGCACAACTATTTTGTTGATCTTTCTCAAATCCTGTACTATTCTATAGGTTCCGTTTGGCTTTTTCAGTCCCATAATAGGTGAATTACATGGACTGCTCATTATTTCTTTTAGAATTCCCTGTTCAATCATTTTATTTATTACAGGAGTTATTCCTTCAATTATTTCTGGAGTCAATTTATACTGTGGCGTATTTGGGTAAGTTGTTCCTTCTTTTACTGTTACTTTTACGGGATCTACTTCTTTCATTAATCCAATATCTTCTCCTGTAAAATCCCACACATTTTCTTTCACTGCATTTTTCAGTTCTTTTGGAAGTTTTTCTGCATCAAATGCAGGAAACAAACCATTCATTTCAGGTTCCTGATTCATCAATGTTACTTTATACAATACATCTTCATCTGGGGTCTGAAATCCAATTCCATCTGGCGTACAATAAATTGTGCAATTCATTTTGCACAAAAGGTCACGACCTAAGAGATTTACCGGACTACAATCGCACACTACGAATCTATGCATTTTGCTAAAAGAACCAATCTTTACTTCCACTAATTCAGTAAGTGGTGTTTTAATCTGCTGATTTGCTACTCCTACTACTTGGATGTATTCACCTGAGAGAGGAAGGTTTGGAATTTCCACTGATCTAACAGTAGAACGGGTAGCTCCAGTATCGACAAGGAATGTTACATTTGCACCATTCACTTCTCCATCCACAAAGGGACCAGACTGATCTACCTCTAGAGTTGCGCCAAGTACGCACTCTTTTCCCTCTCCTAGGCACCGTCAGAAACTTTCATCCGCCTCATCCTCACTCTGTCGCAACCAATACTGAGAAATGTTAGCTGCTCGCGGCAACTGTGTTACCTGCTCTCCTCCGTAGAATCCTGTTTCTGTACTGTATCTTTGCTGGTTAACAGTGTTGGGAAGTGGTGGTTGTGGCACCTGACCTTGTTGAACAACTACCTCATTCTGCACCTGTGGAGTTAATGATTGATTTTCCGGATTAGGTTTAGGTGGGAACTTACACTTGTTTCTCCAATGCCCTAATTTTCCGCAATTATGACAGGGCCATTTCTTCTTTGCCTCCTCTAGACTCACTTGACCTTTCCCTTTACCTATGTTAGGTCGCGATTTATTCTGTCCTGTTTCATTCCCACTATTATTGTCCAATTGAGCTTCTTGCTTTTCTGCCACTTTCACCTGTGCCCACATTGCCTTCTCTTTCAATTTACGCTGTCTACTCTCAATATCATCACTACAATACTTAGCATACCTCAGTATCTCATCTACCGTGCCATTTTGCCAGTTAATCATATGTTGTTTAATCATTTCACTAATCTCTGGTTTCAGCCCAAACACAAATCTGTATACGAAATGACTCATATCTTTTTCACTCAACTCCTCATATCCACTATACTGCTTAAAGACCAACAACAACCTCTCATAATAGGCGTGTACAGACTCCTTACTTTCCTGTGTAGTTCTATCGATTTTTACCCAATCTGTTTCTTTAGGAGGAATCTTATTTTTCAAAAAGGTAATCACCTTATCGTACTTCCTCATCACCTCGGGACCTGGAGCTCCTGTCTTAGGATCTCTTGGATATTCTGTAGTTGGCCAGTCAACTGTAATTTTACACTCAGACCACAAATCAGTTGGCACCACTATGTCAAACAATCCATCTAAATCTATCCACAACACTTTTGAAACCTTCACAAACCTCTCCACTTGTCGGTACCATTCAACTGGTTTCTCTCTTAGCTTCGGGAATTCATTTGTAAATGACAGTATATCCTGTCTAGTCCAGGGAACATGCACATAACTACCACCTGGAGTTTCTCTCATAGGGTATTCTCTTGCAACAGGTTCTTTTTCAGTTATCATAAAAGCCAAAGAAGCTTTGTCTGTAGTTTTCTCATTCTTTTTGTCCATCTAACTTTCCATCTGTCCACATCACCCCATTTTCTCAGTAAAACAATTAACTCTTTTATCTGTGTCAGCCTTCCTGCTGTGTTCAAGTTTTCAATATCTTTCTCACAAAAGTCTACTCTGTACGGTTTCTGCAATGTTTTCACTTTCGCAAAATCTACTCCAATTTCACTTGCTATCTCTTCTAGTTTGTCATGTAAATTTTTAGCTCTCCATGTAATACTTTTGCACAGAAACATGATTTCATCATCCTGGTAATTTTTTAGCTTTTCTGTACCAATCGTCCCTAAAATTAATTCTTCCATGTCAATCTTTAACCTAATTACATCTAATGGTTTTTCTTCTGGTTCTTTTATTTTAAATGCCTTCATCCATTCATTTAACTCATCAGGAGTCGGACCTATGGGTGTATTATTTAGTTCTATCCAATTACCACTCTTTTCAGGAGTCTCTGTTGCAGATTCTGTTACCATATGCATTTTCCTACCATTACACTCATTCACTGTCAAATTTGTAGGTGGACTTGGTCTGTAGGTACTAGCCAAATTACTTGTACTTGCACTTGGTTCCATCCTTTCTTTTTCTCTCTGAAATTGTGAACTCATAGGAATCACTAAAGACCGTTCATCAATTTTCTGATTCTCAAAAACTGGTATTACTGGACCTATTGTTACAGGTACAGTCACAGCTTCCATGTTTTTCGTTAATTCCCTAATTTTCTCAGTCAGTTCCTTTGTTGTTCTTGCTAATTCAGTTGCATGGTCACTTTCTACTCCTTCATTTTGTGAAGTTCTTATTTGATCTTGTGACCTATTTATTTCAATTCTTTTTACCGGACTTTTATTTCGCACAGTCTCTATTTGCGGCGCATTTGGTGTCACCACTGTAGAACTCTGCTGATACGGAGGGGGATTCCTATTTAGAATATCTTCCAGCAATTCATCATCCGTTTCACTCTCATGCATATATTTTTCCCTCTCCATATGTTTCTTTTTCTCAGTACGTTTTCTCTTAGTCTCTTCCTCAACTGTAAAAGCCGGAAACAAACCTCCTGTCATGTTAGCACATCTCCATCGTTTTATTCTATCCTCATGATTTGTCCCCCACATTCTTCCAGGCATAAACTCATGATCCCTTAAACCTCTGAATCTCTCTCGCTCATACATCTCATCTTCCCATTCCGTCAACGCTTCAAACTGTGTCGGTCTAGGTCTAGGTTCTAAATTTGTCATCTTTTCTCTCAAATTTCGCAAAACCGCTACACTAAATGAACCATTCTCAGGGAAAGCTAATGCACCATCATTCTTCGTATACTTTGCCCAATTTTCTAACCATATGCGTGTATGATATCCATATTTCAGCATCATATGTGAAGCTGCTGATTTCGGCGGAGGAATTACTTGTCCCTCTCTAGTCACAACCTTTTTGTCTTTCTTAAAGAAGTTCTTAATTTTTGTCGTCCATGACGTTCTCTCCCTTTCATACTCGTAATACGGCATGTTTTCGATTGGTTTTCCTCTTCAAACCAGCACTGTTCCGTGTACGGAACTTCAACCAATCACAGCGCGATTCACACCAACACACCAATCAGAACGATTCCCTTCGTCCGCGGACCAACCAATCCTAGCGCGGCACTTTTCTACGTCACTCTTGTCTCTGTGTTCACGTGACTAGCGCACTATCCAATCCTAGCGCGGCACTGTCGATGTCACTCCTGCTCTTTTACCCCTCCTTTACAAAAATTATCGGCAATTTTTCTTTTCACTGTTTCTTCGTTAGTTACAACAATTAAAACAATTCCATAGTCTGATTCGCTAAACCAAAGTGACAGCTTTGTCCTTTTACACAAGAATCCTGTATTTCCAGTAGGCAGCGCTTACCTCTACCCTACCACAGAATTATTAACTTTCGCCGATAAAGTAGCACTTCCCTCTACCTTACCCTTCTTTCAAGCAAACAATTAACCCGTTTCTCTGGGGATAAGACACATGTGGAGACTATGCTCCTGAGAATTAAGGCCAGAGTTTCACAAGAAAACGTGATTTGCTTATCTCAGTTACACACCTTTCGTACAGAAATCCCTAACATAACACAACCTGTGTTATTACCAAAATTTAATTCAGACCATGTACCAAATTCCATGTGACTTCTCTTGCCACACGTGTTCCACTTCCTACATCCCAGAAGCGTGAAAACTCACATATAACATAACGCGACTCAACATATAGTATTAGTCATCAAAAAGAATCAATAATCAATAATCACCAAACTAATCTATAGAAACCATAACTCTGCTACCAAGAAATCTGATGCAGCGCGTACAATAAAAACTATTTTTCTCCCAGGTCACTTATCGGTCATCCAGGGGCGACTTATATTTTCTCACATCCACATGACGATGGGGCCCATAACATCGCCTATCACACACACACACACACACACACACCTGGATTTCCTCTACACCTTGACGAAATTCTATACTCCTAGGAGAAAATAGGAGAACTAAATGAAAAACATCATTTATGTACCGCTGGAAGGAGCCGGGATACCTTATTACCTTGACCTATCGCTTTCAAAAGTTATTTCTTAAGATATTCCTGCTCATTGTTTTGTCGATGGATGATCTAGTAAGAAATCAGTTTATAGTGATTAAGACCAGCTAAATCACAATAACCAATTACCAGTTTCACAATCATTTAGTAAAATAACCACTGAGTCGTTTGATTTAAGAATCTTAAATTTTATATAATTTTAAAGGCATGAGAAAAGAATTTAGAATTTTTATTCAATTATTCATTCATTATTAATTCAAATATTTATTAAGCAAAATCAATTTTATTGCAGAAAGGAAATTTTGTCATGAAGCAAAATCCTAATTACCTGCCTATCTTCCTAATTTAGCCTAATGATTTCTAACCTAAGTTTAAGAATTAAAAATAACCTGATTCTCATACTCAACTGGAAAAATAAGACAGCAACAGAAACTTCAGCTCGTCAGCATCAGCTACCGCAACCCGTCTCATCTAACAGTCTTTCAGCATCTCTCGCTCAGTAAAATGGATCGATCTGGAACACCAAGCACTGGAAGCCACCAACTCCAACACCGACTCTGACTGCGACTACCCCTCCCACTAAGAGTAGGCCTTCTTATACCCTAATTCTAACTTTGCTAACTAAATTGTTGCAACATTAATAACGCGCTTTTCTTTCATTGGTTCACTCATTTCATCTATTCATTCTTAATCAAGTTCTCCCGGATCCAGCTTGTTCTTTTGGAATGTATATGTTCATTTCCTTTCTCACAGTTCAAGACATGTTTCCATCCGCTTCGATCAGTACATTTGTAACTTCTTTCGATACATTCGAGAACTCTGCAGGCATTGTCCTTTCTCTTAAAACGGTTTCCCACGACTCTTTGCTGATCACCACGGCACACTATCAGTTCAATTAGGTCACATCAGCCTTGACCATTCTTGCATCCTAGCCTCTCAGCACCATCACGTGGTTAGCCTTTCTCCAACTTTTTCTCCCTTGTCACGCGTTTTCCCAGCACATGCGCACTCTAATAACCGGCAGCCATGTTATATCGCCACTCGATTAGACTTAGAAGCACTATTTAGAAATAAACAAAACATAATTAAAATAGAGAAACATAGCCTTTTCGTTTCCCTCCCGTCATCTACGTACCCCAATTAGTTATTACCTAGCAGAAAGCAACATTTAAGCTGTTCCTTACTTACCATCACTATTGTTTTTGCAACGACACATTTATATTCTATGAAGCACAAATCATGCATTTATTATTTATTTAGTACGCAATTATTTTGTTATAGTTAGACACACAGACATTCGTTAATAGATTATTCAGCATATATACTTGCGTGTTACCCTTCCCTCACATACATTGTTGATTAATACATTTAAACGAACATTTTTATTAATTATTTATAAAATTTGTTAGGGGTTAAAAAAAAATATTTTCTCTGCTCCATCACGCCCGTGCCAAATGTCCTTGCGGCAGCATGGATGCGCTGCATTTACAATACAGTGCTCCATGGCGCAAGGAGTACCAGATGCATCAGAAATACTGACGCATCTGTTGGCACAAAAGTGACGCATCGCTGGAGTTGCTCATGAAAGTGACGCAACTCCAGCAATGCGCCACAACAGATAGGTGAGTCCCATACAAAAAGCCCTGCGTCATTCCTTATGCCTGGTCTGAGCAGGCGTAGGCATTTTGACGCAGTGAAGGCGTAGAGCAGAGGTCTTCAAACTTTTGGATGCTGAGACCCCCCTGTCAACATTTTCAGGCGTAAGGACCCCCTCCTGACAAAAATTTCTAATCCTGTAGGCAGGGCTACTGAAATTATGAGGCAGGTGAGGACCAAATTATGCGACAGGCTTGACTAAATTGTGTGGGAACAAAATGTAAATAATGTTATGTAATGCCGCATATTTTGGGATAGCATTGCTTCATTATTTTGACATTTTTTACACACAGTATCACTGAGGAAAGATTTCACCCCATCAGTACCAGTTTATAACCAAAATACAGCAATTAACATCAGAAAGATGTCTAGTCAACCTTTGTGAAGGGCCTTCCACTCCGCAGGAATACGTGCTGCCACATTATCCCTGTACATGTTCTTTGTAGCAGGCACATTAACCCTCTGCACTGTGTGGGTGACAAGAGTGCCCATGTGAGTGCACGGTGAGCGATGCAACAGTGTCAGAGTAGGCTAAGAGGAGTTACTGCAGGGTGAGTGAGGTGACCATAGGAATTTGGGTGTGGATGTAAGTGCAGAGTGGGACGAGTTAATGCATGGTTAGTGATGGGCTTGTTTGAGTGAGTTGCAGATTGAGCAGTGAGGGGGACAGGTGAGTGAAGTGTCACATGAGTGCAGAGCGAGTAGTGACTTGTGTGACTGCAGGGTGAGGTATAGGGTGAACATCGCAAATGCATTGTGAGTGCAGAGTGATCACTGTGAGTGCTGGGTGAGCGGGTGACTGGTGTGAGTGCCTGGTGATCAGTGTGAGTGCATTGTGATTGCTTTGAGTGCGGGATGAGCGTGACAGTGAAGGGTGAGAATGAGGAGTGAGTTGTTTGAATGCAGGGTGCATTCCCAGACACTTGAAGTAACTCAGCATGTTATTGATGGCGGCGTAGGGTTTAAGATATAAGTTAAACTATTGCTATTATGGCATTAATCAGGGATCGAGGGTGGAGTAAATAAATAATATGCTGATCCTGCAACAAACTTCCAGTCCTATGGTTAGGGTTGCCAGCTCATTATTTTGATGGCCCAGGCGGTACAAAAATAAGCAGTCACCTAAAGCTGTATTTTCAGCACTTAGCTGTGTATACTAAAAACAGCAAATATAAATAGAAAGCACTTTTAATTGTGTTCTAAGGCTGCCTCAATGATCCATGACTGATAATTAAAGAGAACAAAGACAGAAAAGTCACATAACGAATGAATACATACTTTTTTATTTATAACTCTATTTAGTGTCAAGAGGAGGTCTTTGCAGGCTCTTTAAACAACACACGGCAGGCATTTTTCTTTTGGCAACCCTACTTTATATTCCTTTTTATGAAATGCATTCTCACACTACAGCAGTAAATGTAAAATACAAATGTAAGGAATAGGCAGAGTGGGGGCCCAGGAGAACCAGAAAAAAATAAGCCTCGGTAACCAGTTTACAAAGGCATGTAAATATGCAAATGGTCTTTAAAGACCTGTGGAAAACTCGGGCATGCCGGAGATAAGACTCCAGACACTGCCCAACCGAGCCCACAGCAGCTCGAGCTGCACTGCAGCAGCCCGGGCTGAGACACAAGACGGGGGAGGAGGGGGGCTGAAGCCCTTGTAGTCCTATGGGCCTGGGCAGAAGTGTGACTGGGAATGCGCAACCCCCTTTGTATCACTCCACGGCCCCCCTGGGGGTCGCGCCCCACAGTTTGAAGACCCCTGGCATAGAGTGACGCAGTGAAATGTTGTAAATTTCACTGCGTCAGTTCTACATGGCTTTTTGCGTAGGGAACGCCTAGCCTGCATACATTATACCTGGCGCAGGTATAATGTGATGCAGGGCTTTACAACGTGTCGCATCTCCCTAGATGTGTCACGTTGTAAATTGGCCGCAATGTTTGCGCCACCGTTGCGTCAAAAAAAGTGATGCAATGGCAGCGCAAGAGGCTTGTAAATCTGCCCCTAAATTCCTTTTCTTGCCCCCCCACAGCTCTGGGATTGCTGTTCCCTAACGCTCACTGATGAACCACATTCCTGCAACTCCTTTATAACACAATACGCAATTTCTAGTTCTTCTCTCCTGCACTCAAATTGTTAAGTCATTTACAATGTTTTGAAGTGGGCTTACAATGCAACCAGTGCTACAAAGATAACTTTTGTTTGTTTTACGCAAAAGCAACAGCAGTAGTGACCTGATATGATGAGAAAAGCAGCCTACCTTGCGTGCACATCTGACTTTCAAGACCAAAAAAATGCATCTAGGTTATGCTCTGTACAAAAACCTCTCGTGTGCTTGATTCAATAACCTGTAATGTTGCTCCAGCTATAATTAGAATGTATCCTACATATGGGGTACACATGACCACTGAGTTGTCTCTTAGTTCTCTAATAGCATTGTCATCAGGCCAGGGGCAGGAATGTTTCTCAGTGCACGTTTAAAAACTCTCAATTAATTATTTTCAGATAATCTGATGTACTAAGGTGAAATGCTTCAGTGTGTAAAAAAATACACTCTCAAGTTTTGGAGAGACCTTATCATGTTCTAACATGGTCTTTGTTGCATGATTTTACATGCCGGCTATTTTCAGGGCTCAGCTCATGCACGGGCTCATAACTTGGCTCAGAGTTCCCTCTTAATCTGTTGGCTAGCCCACCTCTACACCCGGAGTCTGTTTCGTCTGGAGCTGCAGAGAGGGGGCAACTGTTGTTTCAAGGCCCAAAAAGAGCAAACTTTGCCAGCTTACCTCCTGCTGTGGATGATTGTTGCAGACAGTATGGCCAGTTCAGTGTGGCACAACTGGAATGCCACCTCAATATAGAGCACTGAGGCACTGCATGCATTGGCTGGCAAAGGTAGTTTAAACACTTCTAGGGTTGTATATCCCACCCTGGCTGATTGTAATCAGCCAATGAGAAGTGAGTAAACGTGCACTGGTGAAGCACACAAGAGAAATATTGACATAGGACAGCACAAGTGTGAGTTGACATATGATTGGCTGATTGCGGTGTAGGCTCAGCAGTCCGAGCTCGCACTGCAACCAGCCAATCAACACCTGTTCTTTACCACCCTTAAATGTTTTTATAGTGTCACCCTGCTGCCCCTCAGAGTCTTGCACTGGCACTGCACTAGCTGCACAGAAATCTGGCTATAATTAGCTCAGCGGTAGAGGCCACTTGCCAGGTCGGGCCAGTAGGCTTCAAAACTGTCTCATCCTGAAAAAAATCTATGCGCCATGGCGAGTGGGTGAGTCAATTTTTTAAAGCCTGAGCTGGGGGATGCCAGTGGCCGTGACACCTCTCCAGATACTGGCCTGATTTATCCTTCGGGCCCTGACACAGAGAAAGGCGTATCTTTTGCAAATATGATGTGCAGGGCAATGGAGGTCCTTGACTTGCAGCTACTCTCCGTCGAGGTCAAGACCAGCATCTTGACAGAGGTGTTTCATCTGGGGGTAAGTTCTGCAGAGCCTCTGCTCCACTTTAATGAGGCCCTCACTGACGTTCTCCTGGGGGCCTGGGCCATATCTTGCACTAGTGTTCCCGTGTACAGAATGATTGCCCAACGCCATTGCCCCGCCCCAGGACACCCAGCCTTCCTGTTCCTAGTATCTCTCTCCAGAGAGCCTGGTGGTGCAGGCCTTGACAGTCAGGATAAACCGAAGCGCCAAGCCTAACATCACACTGGATAGGTAATACAAGTGGCTCGATACCTTTGGAAAGAGGATCTTCTCTTCACCGGTTTGGCATTACAGTTGGTGAACACTACATATCTCTTGGGCCGATACTCCTATGCCTTATGAAATTCTGTTGCACAGCTGCTGCCCATACTTGGAGGGCCGGGCCATCCTGAACCAGTCATTGGTTGATGCAGGGGCAGAGAGAAGTTCACCAATCAGTGTGGACTGGACACCACTGATTCATTAGGTAGGGCCATGGCTTCTACAATGGCACTCCGGAGACACTCCTGGTTGCAGTCCACTGGGTTTTCAGGGGATGTCCATATCATCTTTGATAGACTTGCCCTTAAATGGCTTCTGCCTCTTCTGTAACAAGACTGACACAGAGCTTCAGTGAGAGCCTTGTCAGTGCCAGATCTCTGGGCTTCTCCCTAGTCGTCCGCCAACAGCAATAGTCCTTTCTCTCCTTCGTGGCCATGGTCATAGCTCCAGTGGATGTCTGCAATACCTATATAATTCCAGTATTGGAACTTTCATAGATTCAAATGCATGACTCATCTCCTGTCGTGGAGATGGGAGTCTCTCGGTACCTTTAGAAAGCAATGTAATGATAGGCATAGACTAGAAGAGGCATAACCCCCTTAGTTTGGTAACCTTTCATAGACATTTTTAAAAAAGAGACCAAGCTTAGGATTTAACCAATCAGGTTGTATCACCCTCTAGTACACTTCGATGAGAAGCTCCAGTCCCTAAGATATGTTTTCTTACATCGTGTTAAGGAGTCTCCACTGAGCTCAGCTCGGGTTTCCTGTTCTAGACAACTCTTCAGGGAATTTTCAGAGATATAACTCTCTCTTCAGCGGCTGTGCTACCTGTGGGGAAAAAAGGCTCTACACAGATCACCCTCATCAGGACTGCATCTACTGCCTATATCAATCACATAAAGCTACAGGCTGTTAAGTATGTCGTACCTTGTCTGCTAAAACTTTTAAGGACGTTGAGGGGAGGCTACTTTTATGGCTCCGAAAGATTAAAATAAAAAAAGGAGCCCTTGTCAGACAGTAAAAGTGAAGACTCATCATCTTCTGCCAGAAAGTCGCAAAAGAGAGAGAGGGACTCTTCCCATCCTTATTCCTCTGTAGAGACTCCCAAAAAATGCTCTAAAAAATCCCCTCGTGGTTCTCTGTCAGAACACTCACATGAGGCAGAAGAGTCTTCTCGCCATCCACAGAAAAACAATCTTCAAAAGTGACTTCAGAACCTCCTACACCTCCACCACAGATCAGACACTCCTTCAAAAAAACGTCTTCGTCTCCGTCGACGGACAGATCGTCAACGAGTGCCTCACCGTTGATGAGGAAAGGGTCATCCACTTTGTCGACGACGGAGGCGTCCACCACTATTACTTCCACTATTTCTACATTCTCTATGGCAGCATCGCTCTCGATGATGACCTTATCGTCTAGGAGCCAAACACCTATACCGCAGATGCCTAACATATTCATCTCCATGAAGGCACTGCCGTCAACAGCACTCCCGTCGACGAAGCCACCCTCATTGCCGCCGACTAAGACATTACTGTCTACAAAGGATAAGCTTTCTGAGACAACGACCTCGTCAACAAGGCAGATATCAGAAAATTAAAAAAAAATCACCTCTTCTCACTCCGGCGCTTACTTCTCCCAGTAAACTGTCTAATTTATTACCCACTCAGCTATTGGATCAAGATGACTCTGATGAAGAGGGTCCCTTTGGGTGGCACGCAGTTCTTCCAAACTGCATGTCAAGTGTCAACCAGAGGACGATGCGAAGAAGTCTTATGAGCAAACTAATTACACTCCTGCAGAGCAATACCATCAAGTGTATCAATAAGAAATGATCTCTTTACCTTTGTCTATGGTATCTGACCTGCAGTTCATGCTTAGTGATTTTTGCTGTCGCATCCCTCCATCAGCGCCTCCCACCAGACCTCAAACTCCACCAGCAATGACGCCACCTAAGCAGGCTTCACCATCACCGCCTCTTCCAACATTATTATCTATGCCAATTTCACGTACCCCGCAAATAGCTCCCCTCCAGGATCCCACATCCTCAGAAGATGACAGCGAAGAGGGTGAGCAACCGGGCACTAATACCGAATAGGATGAATACATGACACCACTTCCCTCATTTCCGGCGGATTCTCCTCCAGAGGATATCGGAGGATTTCACTACCTGCTCGAGAGAGCTGCAAAAAGATTCGATCTCCCAGTGCTTACAAAGCAAGCAGATTGTTTTCTGTATGAGTTTAAGGAGCCATTTCGGAAATCTACCAGGGCTATGCCTATTATCGATTATACTTAGGCAAAAGGCATTAAGGTCATGAAGACCCCAGCTTCAGTGGCGGCAGTCTTACCGTGCCTTGACAAAAAATACAAGGCTCCTGAAGATGGTACCGAATGTCTTGCTGGGCACCCAAAACCGGATTCCGTTGTCACCCAAGCAGCCCAGTGCCACTCCAAGAACCTTTCTGCACCTATCTCAGCACCTCCAGATAAAGAAGGTGGGTGCCTTGACAATATTGGGAAATGTTTTTCCTCAATGTCAGCACTAACGGTCAGTGCAGCCAACTCGTTAGCACTTCTGGGAAGATACGACCGACAGATGTGGTCCGACATTGCTCCATACATCGTTACCAGAGGATGTCAAAGTAGAGGCCAAGAAGGTTTTGCATGAAGGTGAGTGCACATCCTGTGAAGTAATAGATTGCGGTATCCGGCAATTAGCAGGTGCTGCAGTGCTCAGGGGTCAAGGTTGACTTAAGGCTACATCTTTCCAGCCGGAGGTTCACACCAAAATCTTAGACCTCTCTTATGACGGAGAAGCCCTCTTCAGGAAACACGTAGATGAGGTCCTCAAGGCTATCAAGTCTGACACAGACAAAGCCAAGTCTTTGGAGACCTTACAAATTAAGAAAGTACCTTTTTGTGTCTCACGTGGAAGAGGACAACCTTCATACGGAGGGGGCTACCAACAATATCGTTACCCCTCATACTCCTCCTCCGCTCACCAATATCGTCCCCAATACCAGCAGAGGACTCCACCACAATCCTCATATGTCAGACCCCTTCAGAAGGGAAAATCAGGACCTCAGGGAAAGGACACCGGCCGACGTCAACAATGTACATCAAGCTCTGGCTATTTTCTTCATTCCTGCCTCCCGCCTCAGCGGCAAAGTTTCCAACTTCCTCCATCGATGTCAGAAAATTACCAATGATCAGTGGGTCCTAGGCCTAATCCAATTTGGCCACACATTGGAATTCCTCCAAAGACCACCCCCAACTCCGGCCCAACCTTCCATCCACAAGCATCTACAACTTCTCAAATTGGAGGTAAAAACCATGCTAAAAAAGGGAGTTATAGAGAGAGTTCCGAAGGTTTCTACTCCGGTTTCTTCTTAATCTGCAAGAAGTCAAGGCAGTGGCGACCGATTCTAGACCTCAGAAACCTCAACGTCTTCCTCAGGAAATAATCATTCTGCATGGTAACACTGCAAGAGGTGTTGCAGCTCTTGAACCAGGAGGATTTTATGACAACCCTCGACCTCCAAGATTAGTATTTTCACTTACCCATCCATCCAAAACACAAGAAATTGTGTTCACGGTAGCCAGAAGCCACTACCAATTCAAGGTGCTCCCCTTTGGCTTCAAATATGCCCCTCGCATCTTCACAAAATACCTCGCACCTGTAGCAGCTTTTCTCAGACAACACCACCATCGAGTCTTTCCTTATCTAGATGACTGGTTGGTCAAAGCGCCTTCCAAACACACTGCACTTGTTTCCACAATAGCCTGCACAGATCTCTACAAACAGCTAGGTCTCACATCGAATCTATAGAAATCAAATTCTCTTCAGTCACAGACCATAACATTTTTAGGGGCCATGCTGGACACAACATCCTCCAACGTGTATCCTACACAGGAGAGACCACTATGACTCATGACGTTGGCACAGTCTATCCAAAGAAAAAAGGTTCTTTCTGTTCCCCTCTACAAGTCCCTTCTAGGGATGATGTCCTCTTGCATAGCTCTCATCCCATTTTGTCGTCTACGTATGCGTCCACTTCAAGAGGAAATTTACAGACAATGGGTGCAGGTGACATGGTCATTCGATGACCTCATTCAGGTCACTCCAACAATGGTCAGCGCCTTATCCTGGTGGACGAAGCAGGAACGTCTGTCAGTCAGACTTT
The DNA here is from genome assembly GCA_963921515.1 of Calotriton arnoldi. NCBI lineage: Eukaryota > Metazoa > Chordata > Amphibia > Caudata > Salamandridae > Calotriton > Calotriton arnoldi. The sequence goes on from CAWUFW010000189.1 coordinate 1,197,115, forward strand.
TTTTGGGCCCTCTAACTTTCACTCTAGTCATCAGTACCGATGCTTTCCTGGAGGGATGGGGAGCTTACCTCCAAGATCTCCAAGTCAGTGGAAAATTGCAAAAAGCTCAACATCACTTAAACATCAGCTTACTAGAGTTGAAAGCAGTTCATCTGGCCTTGCAGGCTTTTCTCCAGAGAATTTACAATTCTGCTGGGCTCGTCCGCACAGACAATACAACAACAATGCACTACATCAACAAGCAGGGTGGTGATCCAGCGTGATATTAGCAAACAGCATTCATACATCAGATACTCACTTGGGCCCATACATTCATACTACGCTAATACTTACGCTGGGTTTTATCAGTTGTTACTCTCTATCAAAATCCCTGCTACCAATTACCTTCTGATTGAAGAGTAATGACTTACCAAGGAATCCTTTGCTAATTGGGAAATTTAAAATGAGTGACATTCATTATAGTACATAATCCTGAAATAACCACTGAGTCAGGAAGTTTTAAAATGTTTATCTAAAGATTTAGCAGAGTAAATTACAGAAAACACATGGTACTTAATCGAAATACCCAAGATGAAGCATAGAATAATTATTGCTAATAAATGACGGTGTTTAAGGAAAAGGAGAGAATAGAGACAGCAGCGCAACTAAAGGTTGCATTATATTTACCTAAGTGCGAGAACCAAACACCTTGGCCAAGGAGTTGGAAAGAATAGGATCCAGGAAGGATGAAGAGCAAAGACCTCCTCCAGGATCAGGACAGGACCGGTGACCTCTCTACAACGACGCCTGCGTCGTTCCCCTCTCTGATACTCGGCTTCTCCTCGATTCTCCCTTCTAATGGACTCCGCCGCCCCCTCCTCAGGACCTCTTCAGGACAGGGATTCTGTCTGCAATCGATCAGCTTAGCGGTCTGGAGCTCTTCTTGTGCGTGCTGTGGTCTGAGCTAGAAGCTAAACTAATTAGCTAATTCTATATCTATTATACCCCTCTACGCCCATGTACCTCCCCTTAATGTTGCTAAAATATGGGGCCACTACTTCTGATTGGACAGGGACAGGGGGTGGATTGTCGCACCATATCGATTTGGCCTAAATTGTAAAGCCTATTGTCTTTACATTCCCACCCCTTCAAATTAATACATTCGCTTTATTTCCCACACGTCTCATGACAAATGTACACCAATTTTCATAGACAATGTATCAATATAAAACAGGAAAGGCAAGAGTACAGCATCTTCGGCCATCGGGTCGCGGCCTTGGACGACGTCCAGATTGACTTCATTTGGCAGGCACACAGGACACATGCGCAGAACCATTTGCCTCTCGAGTTTCAGGTCACCAACCCAGGCCCAAGTTTACGAACTAATAAAAGTGCAAGAAGCAAATATTAAAATCACAGAATAAAATGTTTCACTGTATGCCCACTTTTTCTACTCTATTCCCATTTAATTATAAATTCTATCCCACGTTAGTAGCATTAGGAAACGACAATTTAGTAATGACATGAGAGCAAGCTGAAGTATGTGAAAACATCAAGCAGCCATTTTACTACACACTGCGCAGAAGCAGAAATGTCCCCCCAAGCAAAGAAAGACGTCACACCATGTGATCTGGTTATGACATGCGCACTGAGTTTTCCCGCGCATAGCGGCCATTTTAGATTACAGACAAGCGTTATTCATTAGTAAAACACATAGGCAAGCTTCCTTCCCTTTCGTGTCGTGAATGCAAAGGTTAGTATTAACAATACAAGTTTTAATAAATTAATACTGTGATGAGGATTGAATACAAGCAAGTTTCATTTATGAAACCTTGCTCCATCAATCCCCTCTCTGATGGCGTTTCTGAGCCATCAAAACACTACCCTCAATCAGATGCCAACTTCTAGGAAATTACTTCATTCTCATCTTTACACTTTCCATTTTTACAATCTCCTTTTAATTTCTTGTATAATTCACTTCTCCACTCTTCAAGTTCGATTTCATCTACCTTTCGTTTCTTTCCTCTTCCTGTCACCTTATATGTTCCATTCTTTTTACAGCATTTGCACCATATTGTTATTGCCAAGATTATTATTGCTATCCCTGCTAAGGGTACTAATATTTGACCTCTAAGTCCTTTTCCTATATTAGCAAACCAGGTTCCAATTGACGAGATACTATTTGTCAATCTTTCCCATACACTATCAACTTCCAGTGGTTTAAGTTCTTTCTCAAGTTTAGTTATATTCTGTATATATGTTCCAATTTCTGCACTCTTATCAGGAATATAAGTGCAACAATGTTTCGTCTTCAATAATTTACAGACTCCGCCCTCTTTTGCCAATATAATATCAAGAGCAAGTCGATTTTGCATAACCATAGACCTAATCGCAATCATTTCCGCATTAATCATTAGAAATCCTCCAGCAGTATCCGTTGATAAACGATCAACCACTGTAGACAATTTACATATTTTCCTTGAGTTCAGAATTATTCCCACCGAAGGTATCAATGCACCAAATATATCGCCTACAATTTCTGAAAAACTAGCTCTTTTACTACGTATTAATTCGCTATTGTTTTCATTGCTCCCAGTGTTTCTTTTTACGTGGTATATCTTTGGAAATACTATTCCAAAATAACAACTTCCATACCACCGTGCAGGAAGTCTAAAGTAAGCCTCATTCCCACACACATAATAAATTCCAGGAAAAACTGAATCTGTTCCTCCTTTGAGTTCCCAACCTCCAAGAATTAAAAAATTGTGTTCACATTCACTGGTACCGATGAAAACATTGTTATAATCCGTCTTTAACCTATGAAGACAAATTTTCCCTGTCTTTACGAAATCCAGAGCCATAGCAGCTTGAGCCTTGCCAGGTGTGTAACTCCCTTCTTTCTCAGCCCAAGGTGGTAAATGAGCCTTATGCTCAGAAGCTTTCTTTTGAAAATCTTGTCTTCTATCTTCTACTAAATTCAAAAATATCTTTTCTTCTTCAAATAAAGAACATGTTAGATTGTGTCTATGTGCATGTGTTATGTCTATTGATTTCATTGTTAAGAAAAATTCTCCCATAAACTGTGCGTCTTGACTACTAAGCACTGAATTCAAACTCTTGCGAATCGGAACCTCAGAAAATATCACATCTAAGTTTGAATAATAATACTGAAGTCTCCCTGTTCTATAAAATAAACTAGACAAAACACTACATGATATGCCATATGTCAGTGGTAAGTGATGGTATGTTAATCCTTCTGCTACTGATTCAGGTAACTTCATACAGACATAACAATTACTAACTTCCATTGTGTCTACATATTGAAACAATAACTTTGTGAAAACGTTTAAACTAGTGTCGTTGTCAGCTATTTCATGATGAATTTCTGGTTCATTCTCTGCCATTAGTTCTACTCTATTGCCCTTCATGTTTGCTGTCCTCTCCTTAGTTTCATTATTAATCTTTTTATCCATTATCATAAGGTAAGGAACTGCTACAATCAGGACTAACCATACTATAAGCACCATTACTAGACTACATATGCATATTGCACAGCATCTTCTACAACATTTCTGTTTTGGTCTCCCAGCAACTCTATCGTCAGGCATTTTTCGACAAGGAAGATTGCTCTTCTTATCTTTTCTTCTTTTCTTTAGCTTATTCTTTTGCTTAGTCAGGTTGGTCTTGTTTCTTTTTCGTACGTCAGTTCTGCACTTGTTCCTTCGCCACCACTGTCACTTGACTATGAGCTTTCAAAATCTTCAAGAATGATATAAGTCCAGTCAGGACCCTTGAATTTGTTATTCACAAGTTTCAGTCTTTTACTTTTTCTTTTCTCTGACTTTTTCTCTTGATCAGTTTGACTTGTTACTTCAGGTACTTGATCTGGATCTTCACTTCTGGTTGTTATGTGGTACTTTACTCTTTTAATGACACTCGGCCAATGATCTCCTTTTCTTGTTTTCTTTGTTGGCAATGTTTCTTTATTTTCGTCTTCAGAGATCTCGTTATTTTCACTGCTTAGTACTGCTTCGTTTTCTTCTATTACTGTTTCTTCTGTTTGCTCTTTTTCAGGTCTGATTGGTTTCTCTTCAACAGCTCCACTGTGAGTTTCCAATAAGGGATCTTGTTCTTGATTTATTTCTTCATGTTCTTGATTTTCATGATCTTTTTCTTCTGTGTATTTTTCTTGATCTAACTTGTTCTGATCAGGGCTTATTGCACTGTGAACTTCTGCAGCCTGACCGGATTCTTCTAGACCTGTCTGTCCCTGTTCAAACTCTATTAGGTGTTCACTGTTTTGAGTCCAGTTTCCTTTCCCTGTCTGACCTTGTTCAGGATTTCTTAATGTCTTTTCTTCTTGTTCCTGAACTGCTTCTTCTTCACCTATCTGATCTTCTTCAATTTCTTCCAATTTCGCTTGACTTCTTGTTCTGTGATATACTTCAGGAACTTCTACCACCGGTATCCAATCCTGACTTGTGCTCGGTTGTTCTTCTTCAGCTTCTCTGGAATCTCGAACCTGAGATCCTTCAGCTGGGCAACCTTCAGCTTCTTCAGTGATTGGCGTTGTCTGAGGATTCTCTTCCTCGGGATCTGGTACTCTCTTGGTGTGACTTACATGAATTCAATTAGGAAATCCGGCACACTTCACTGCTGTATTCGTTGTCAGTATGACTTGACACGGTCTGCCCCATCTAGGTGATAGACACGTTTCTCTGGTGTGATTCTTCACTACCACCCAGTCACCAGGATTCAGATCATGTTCTTGCTCAGGCTGCCTGGAAACTGCGTCTTCTCCAACCTGATGAGACACAGAACGCACTAGGTCAGCCAATCCTTTGCAATAGTCCAGAACCATATCATCAGATATATTCACCAGTTTGTTTGTGGGAACATGTGTTTGTCTCATTGCTCTTCCCATCATTATTTCATTGGGCTCAATCCTGTGGTTCTGTCAGGTATACTTCTGAGTCCCATTAAAACGAGTGGCAATGCATCTGGCCACTCTAATGATGTTGATGCACACATTTTTCCCAGTCTTGACTTTATAGTGCCATTCAATTGTTCAACCACTCCAGAAGCTTCTGGACGATATGCACAGTGTAGTTTCTATTTGATTTGAAATGCTTCACAGATTATTTGAATCACTTCACTGTTAAAATGTTTTCCTCTATCTGATTCCAAAGTTACTGGGAAACCAAACCTAGGAATAAGCTCTCGTAGCAACAGTTTTGCAACTGTAATGCTGTCATTTCTCCTAGTAGGGTAAGCCTCCACCCACTTTGAAAACAGACACACTATGACTAGTACATATTTCAGCCCTCTACATGGTGGTAACTGTATGAAATCAAACTGAAGTCTCATAAATGGACCCTCTGCCTTTCCAATTTTTCCAAATCCAATTACTGTCTTCCTCCCCGGATTATGCATCTGGCAAGTTAGACATCTCTGGCAAAGACTCTCTGCAACAGCCCTGAATTTGGGATTGTACCAATTTTGTCTGAACAGCCTAATCATTCCATCTCTCCCTATGTGTGTGTCTCCATGATACATCCTAGCCATTTGTGAGAGTAAACAGTCTGGCATGACTGGTCTGCCATCAGCACTGATCCACACTTCATCATCTCCTCTTTGGGAACAACCCACTTTGATCCACAAATTCTTCTCACTTTCATCCACTTCATCTTGCAGTCTTTTAACATCATTCCATGTTTCAGGTGGCATATACAGCATAAGTTGGCAGCTGATTCCCATTTTTTCCACCCTCTTATTGACTGACATTCTGGTTTTGGCACAATGTTGAGCCACCAGATCTGCATATCTGTTGCCGACTACCACCCAGTCATCTCCTGACTGATGTGCGGCACATTTCACCACAGCCAATTCTTTTGGTGATTGTATTGCTTCTAGCAATTCCCTTACAAATTGTCCATTTTTAATGGGGGATCCTGAAGAAGTCATGTAATCCCTCTGCATCCATAGTTGGCCAAAATCATGCACAACCCCGTAACCATATTGACTATCGGTAAATATAGTTACTTTTTGATTCCTCCCAATTTTGCATGCTTTTATCAACGCAATCAATTCAGCTACTTGTGCAGATTTGACTCCTGGTAAATAAGATGCTTCAACTATTCCAGTTAATTCACATACCGCATAGGCCGCAGTTAGTTTACCGTCTTCATGTCTTTGACATGAACCATCAACAAATAGCTCCCTGTCTGGCTTTTTAAGAGGCTGTTCCTCAATATCTGGGCGTGGTTTTGTGCATAATTCTGTAATTTGTATACAATCATGTTCATCGTCTTCATCATCTTTAATTCTCTCATAATATGGGTCTGGTAGTAAGGTTGCTGGATTTATTATAGTACACCTTACCATATTCACATTTTCAGCACCCATTATGATTCTTTCGTATTTAGTCAGCCGACTAGGAGTAAGATGCTGAGTTTGTGTTCTTGTCAACAGAATCACAACCGCATGTGGAACATACACCTTTACAGGATGTCCCATCACAATTGACTCACTTTGTTCAATGCTCAAACAAGTAGCCGCCACTGCTTTTAAGCATCCTGGCAACGCGGCTGCTACTGGGTCCAATGTAGCAGAAAAATATGCTATAGGACGTCTTTCTAATCCATGTCTCTGAGTTAAGACAGAAAGTGCACAATTTTCTCTCTCATGACAGAACAATGCAAATTCTCTTTTATAATCAGGCATGCCTAAGGCAGGTGCTGAACATAGGGCATTTCTCAATTTTACAAAGGCTTCTACACTTTCATCCTCCCACTCAACAGGGTCCTTTGCTTTCTTTTTTGTCATGTTAATTAAGGGCTTAGCTAACATGGAAAATCCTGGTATCCATTGTCGACAGTAACCTACTATTCCTAGGAAAATTCTCACTTGTCTTTGTGTTACAGGCATTTGCATTTTCTTTATTAAAGTTACCCTTTCAGCTGTTACTCTTCTTTTTCCTCTCTCAATTTGGTGTCCCAGATACTTAACAGCTGTTGTACAGAATTGCAATTTTTCAGGTGAGACTTTATGCCCTTCTTCTGCCAAAAGATTTAATAATGCTATGGAATCAACAACACAGTCTTCTCTGGTGTTCGATGCCACCAAGACTGAGCTTCCTGGCATCACTAGTTTTTCAAGGCACTTTTTCAGTATCTGGTTGAAAATAGAAGGACTTTCTGTGTACCCCTGAGGAACACGATTCCACACATAAGCCTTGTTCTCAAATTTTAAATGAGAAAAGATACTGGCTATCTGGATGTAATGGTTTTGAAAAGAACGCTTGACACAAATCAATTACTGTGAACCATCCTGCACTCCAAGGGATCTGGTATAGAATTACTGCAGGATTTGGCACTATGGGACAACATGGTTCCACAATCTTATTTATTTTTCTCAGGTCCTGAACAATCCTATATTTTCCACTAGGTTTCTTTAACCCCATTATAGGTGAATTACATGGGCTACTCATTACTACTTTTAGGATATTTTGTTCTATCATTCGATTTATTTCTTCAATGACTCCTGCTTTTACTTCTGCACTCATTTTGTACTGTCTGGTATTTGGGAAAATTGCACCTTCTTTTATAGTAATTTTAACTGGATCTATTTTAGCCATAAGTCCTACTTCCTTTCCGGTGAAATCCCAATCTATGGGGTTTACTGTACCTTTTAATTCTTCTGGCAACTCATCTTTTGTTATTAACGAAAACATCTCGTCTACTTCTGTACCTTGTTTTGCAATCATAATTTTATATACATGATCTTCATCTGGTGTCTGAACTGCCACACCATCCGGTGTGCAGAAAATGGTACAATTCATCTTGCACAACAAATCCCTACCTAATAAGTTTACTGGACTAGAATCACACACTACAAATTGATGCATTTCTCTGAAATTTCCGATTTTAACTTCCATGGGTTCGGTAAGAGGTGTTCTAATCCGCTGATTAGCTACCCCCACTACTTGGATATCTTCACCAGAGAGAGGAAGGTCTGGAATGTCTGCTGTTCTCACAGTAGACCGGGTAGCACCAGTGTCCAAAAGGAAAGTAATATTATTACCTTTCACATTCCCTTCAACATATGGACCTGACTGATCTACCTGTAAGGATGCGCCAAGTATGCACTCCTTCTTCCCCTCTCCTAGGCACCGTCATGGACTGAATTGACAGAAATCGTCCTGCAAAAGAAATTGTGATGTCATATAATCATTCTTACCACTTCCTCCTTGATATCCGATGTCTGTACCATGCTTTGCTCTGCTAACATTACCCTGAATAGGTGCAGGTGGCAACTGACTCTGAGGATTTACACCCTGCTGTGAGTCATTCTGCGTCTGTGGATTTAAATTTTGATTTGGGCTATTATTATTCCGGATCTTTTTACATTCATCCTTCCAATGCCCCAATTTTCCGCATCCATGACAAGGAAATTTCTTTTTAGCTTCTTCTCTACTCATTCGTCCTCTATATTTTCCACCATTCCCAGTATCACCATTCGTTCCAGAATCTTTTCCATGATTTTCACTTGGATTTTCCAAATTAATTCCCTGTTTCTCAGCCATTTTCACCTGAGCCCACATCACTTTTTCCTGCAATTTCTTGTGTCTATCCTCAATATCGTCTCCACAATATTTTGCATACTTCAAAATCTCATCAATGGGCTTTCCCTGCCAACACAGCATGTGTTGTTTAATCATCTGACAAATCTCTGGCTTCAAACCGTAAACAAATCGATACACAAACTGACTCATGTTCTTGTCTCCAATGTCCTCAAATCCACTATACTGTTTAAATACCTGCAATAGACGCTCATAGTAGGAATGCACCGATTCATTAGCTTCTTGGGTAGTTCGATCTATTTTTACCCAATCTGTTTCTTTCGGGGTATTTTCCCTTTCAGGTAAGTTATCACCTGCTGATATTTTTTCATCACTTCATTTGACGGGGCACCTGTTTTCGGATCTCTAGGATATTCGTCACTTGGCCAATCCACTGTGATTTTGCAATCTGTCCATAAATCGGCAGGTACCACTATGTCAAACAAACCATCCAAATCCTTCAACAATACCTTCGACACCTTCACAAACCTGTCAAACTGCTTGTACCATTCAATTGGTTTTTCTCTCAACTTTGGAAAATCATTTGTAAATGACAAAATATCCTGTCTGCTCCATGGGACATGTACATATCCTCCTCCCGCAACTTCTCGCATTGGATACATTTGATCTGCTTTCCCTGTTTCCTTCATCACATATTCAGATGCTGTTCTACTTGTTCGTGCTTCATCCTTTTTCTTGGCCCACCTAGTTCTCCATTTATCTAGGTCTCCCCATTTTTGCAAAACTAACATTAATTCTCTTATTTGTAATCTTCTTCCAGAGGCATTCATATTTTCTAAATCTTTGTCTGAAAATTCTGCTCTATAGGTTTTCTGTAGTACCTTTGATCTCCCTATTTCTATTCCCATCTGTAGTGCTAAATTGGATAATTTTTCATGAAATAACCTTACATTTCTGGTGATACTCCTGCACAGGAACAATAATTCTTCTTCATCATAGGTATTTAAGCGTTCTAGTTCTACATTTCCTGCTATTATTTCCTCTAATTCGACTTTCAATTTATGAATGTCCATTATTTTCGGAGGTGTGCACTGTTTAACTGACCCTTGCACCCATCTTTCTAGATCTTCAGGTGTTACTATGGTAGCACTTTTTGCTCCCGATGAAGTTATTAAACTTACATCTTTTGAACATCCAGGTACATCTTTTCTGGGAGTGCTATTTACAGTACCTCGAATAGGCAAGTCCATGAGTGATATTGTGGATTCACAGTCACTAAATTGATCCTCAATTATAACTGGAGCTTCAGGTTTGGAATTATTCACAGGAGTAGGTGCAAGTATCGGTGGAGGACAGCTTCTGAGTACCATATAATGGAACTACTGGACCAATTGTTACAGGTATGGTCAACGAATCAGGATGTACTTTTATCTGAGTTATTTTCTGTATTAATTCTGTTCTGGTCTTTTCTAGGGCTTCTTTTTCTTTGTCATGAAGTATTCTACTCGGGGTGAATTCATGCATTACCTGTGCCACTAATGGAGTTTTTGGTGGTGCACTTGGGGTGCATCCACTTGTTCCTTCCTGATATGGTGGGGGGTTTCTTAACATTTCCTCCATAAATTCGTCTTCAGACTCCTCATTTCTCATTAAATGTTTTGTCTTTTCCGTGCATTTACTTCCTAATTTCTCCTCTGCTGAGAACAATGGATATAATCCTTCTGTTATCATTGCCCTTCTCCATTGTTTCATCTGACCGTTCCTAGATTCATGTAGGTATCTGGGGAAAAATCCTGGATAACCCCTATTACTCCTAGATCGGTCCCGCTCAAATGTCATTCCTCTAGAGCTTCGTACTGAGTTAATCTAGGTCTGGGTTCTAAGTCATTCATCCTCAATCTCAAGTTTTGTAGAATTCGCCCATTGAACGTGCCATTCTCGGGAAACGCTAGTATTCCATAATTTTTGGTATATTCTATCCAATTCTCCATCCATACACAAGTATGATAACCTCTCTCCATCATCATGAATGAAGCGGGCGTTTTAGCTGGTGGAATAATAATTCCTTCTCTAGTTTTGATTGGTTTGTCCTTTTTAAAATAATTCTTGATCTTTTGTAAAAATGACATTTTTCTCCTTTCTCCGTACATCTTGGGTAAGTACCGATGTATAAAATTATATTCTGCAAAGCCTAAATAGCTCCTATCCTGACGAATTCCTGTTAAAGTCGGATCGCGTTTTAACATGCAATCCTTATCCACTAAGAATTTCGCTTCTATAATTTTGACCAATCAAATGTTTGCTATCTTTTATTTCCGAGCCAATCCTTGCGCGGCCTTTTGGTGACGTTTATCTGTCAACCCCTCCTTTACAATCTGCTCTTTCCTGTCCTTGTTGGTTCAACCAATCCCAGCGCGGCACCTGTGACGTCAGTACTACTCCTGACTACTGACCCCTCCTTTACAAGAGTCTCTCCACACCCGCTGATTCAACCAATCCCAGCGCGGCGTTTTGTGACGTCAGCTCCCTCTCCGGCAACTGACCCTCCCTTTACAAAAATTTACGCAAACTTATTTTCTCTATAATTCTTAATTTCAGTAACAACATAAAACATTCGCTATCGTGCCAGTTTCTTCTAAACTCGAAAAAGATAGTTTCTTCCACACTTTAGTAAAACCTTTCCGTTTACTAACATATACTACGAGTAAAACCCTTCCGTTTACTCTTCACACAAGCTCCAGAAATACCTGTTACTTCTTCGATGTTACCCTTTCTAGGTGATATAACATCAAATTTTCACCAGCGTACTCTTTTGCTATCACTCACACGCATAGAGTCCCTAACAAGTACTGAAAGTCCTGCTTAACTTTTCAGTACTATTTCTGCCTGGCAGATAACCTCACTGCAGTATGGCTTCCACTTACCATCCGCTATTCCTTTTACCCCGGGGTTTCTAGACAACATAAAACAAAACTTCGAATATACGGATGTTAGTTCATAAAAATAAAATTCTCATTACCCAATTAACAAAGAGTAACCATCCTCTGATTACCAGAAAACTGATCCAGCGCGATATTAGCAAACAGCATTCATACATCAGATACTCACTTGGGCCCATACATTCATACTACGCTAATACTTACGCTGGGTTTTATCAGTTGTTACTCTCTATCAAAATCCCTGCTACCAATTACCTTCTGTTTGAAGAGTAATGACTTACCAATGAATCCTTTGCTAATTGGGAAATTTAAAATGAGTAACATTCATTATAGTACATAATCCTGAAATAACCACTGAGTCAGGAATTTTTAAAATGTTTATCTAAAGATTTAGCAGAGTAAATTACAGAAAACACATGGTACTTAATCGAAATACCCAAGATGAAGCATAGAATAATTATTGCTAATAAATGACCGTGTTTAAGGAAAAGGAGAGAATAGAGACAGCAGCGCTACTAAAGGTTGCATTATATTTACCTAAGTGCGAGAACCAAACCCCTTGGCCAAGGAGTTGGAAAGAATAGGATCCAGGAAGGATGAAGAGCAAAGACCTCCTCCAGGATCAGGACAGGACCGGTGACCTCTCTACAACGACGCCTGCGTCGTTCCCCTCTCTGATACTCGGCTTCTCCTCGATTCTCCCTTCTAATGGACTCCGCCGCCCCCTCCTCAGGACCTCTTCAGGACAGGGATTCAGTCTGCAATCGATCAGCTTAGCGGTCTGGAGCTCTTCTTGTGCGTGCTGTGGTCTGAGCTAGAAGCTAAACTAATTAGCTAATTCTATATCTATTATACCCCTCTACGCCCATGTACCTCCCTTAATGTTGCTAAAATATGGGGCCACTACTTCTGATTGGACAGGGACAGGGGGTGGATTGTCGCACCATATCGATTTGGCCTAAATTGTAAAGCCTATTGTCTTTACATTCCCACCCCTTCAAATTAATACATTCGCTTTATTTCCCACCCGTCTCATGACAAATGTACACCAATTTTCATAGACAATGTATCAATATAAAACAGGAAAGGCAAGAGTACAGCATCTTCGGCCATCGGGTCGCGGCCTTGGACGACGTCCAGATTGACTTAATTTGGCAGGCACACAGGACACATGCGCAGAACCATTTGCCTCTCGAGTTTCAGGTCACCAACCCAGGCCCAAGTTTACGAACTAATAAAAGTGCAAGAAGCAAATATTAAAATCACAGAATAAAATGTTTCACTGTATGCCCACTTTTTCTACTCTATTCCCATTTAATTATAAATTCTATCCCGCGTTAGTAGCATTAGGAAACGACAATTTAGTAATGACATGAGAGCAAGCTGAAGCATGTGAAAACATCAAGCAGCCATTTTACTACACACTGCGCAGAAGCAGAAATTTCCCCCAAGCAAAGAAAGACGTCACACCATGTGATCTGGTTATGACATGCGCACTGAGTTTTCCCGCGCATAGCGGCCATTTTAGATTACAGACAAGCGTTATTCATTAGTAAAACACATAGGCAAGCTTCCTTCCCTTTCGTGTCGTGAATGCAAAGGTTAGTATTAACAATACAAGTTTTAATAAATTAATACTGTGATGAGGATTGAATACAGGCAAGTTTCATTTATGAAACCTTGCTCCATCAGTGGCACAACACACCACCTGAAACCTCAGGAGGCACAAAACAATATGGGAATGGTCCATCCATCACAAGGTACGTCTGCAAGTGGAACATGTTCCTGGGAAGCAGAACACTATAGCGGACACTCTCAGCCAGCTGACAACATCATGCCACAAGTGGGAGCTGCACCAGAGGACCCTGGACAACATCTTTCGCCGGTGTGGCAAGCCAAATCTGGACTTCTTTGCCACCCCCAGAACCACAAATGCCGGTTTTATGTGAGCTGGCATCACCAACCTGGATCGTGGGGGGAATGCACTTTCAATAGCATGGTCTGGCATCTTTGCCTACGCTTTAACTTCGATTCCTCTCCTCTCAAGAGTCCGAAGGAAAATGAAATCCGAACCCTGCAAGCTAATTTTCATCGCTCTATCATGGCTGCGCCAGCACTGGTATACGGGGTTGCCTCCCCTATCTCAAGAGCTTCAATTGAAGACATTTCCCACTCTACTGGCAATGATTCAGGGCCAAGTGCTCCACCCAGATCCCAAGTCTGTTAATTTATCAGCGTGGCTCCAGAGTTACATGAATTCCAACACATGAAAATACCATCATACTGTAGAGAAATCCTAGCTAGGGCCTGTGCTGATAGTACCAATAAAACGTATTGCCTCAAATGGAAAAGATTTTGCATCTGGTGTCATCGGGTTAAGATACATCCTTTCTCCTCCTCTCCGAAGAAATTCTCCTGTATCTTCTTCACCTTGCTAAGTCAGGTCTAGCTCATGCTTCCATCAAAGTCCACTTGGCAGCCATTTCCCAGTTTCAGGAGATCTCCCACAACTCAACCGTTATGGTCTTCCAGGACCATTAAACAATTTTTCAAAGGCTTATTTGAAATATTTCCTCTTGTAAGGACTCCTCCTCCACTTTGGCAACTGAACAATGTACTGTCTCAACTTATGAAAGATTCTTTCGAGCCCATCCACAAAGCAGATATCAAATTTCTGTTCTGGAAGCTGGCCCTCCTCCTCGCCTTGACCTTTTTCTTATTTCTTATTCTTTACGCACATTTCCATTGAAAAAAATAAATATATATATATATAGAGAGAGAGATGTATATATTTTTTGCTATATATACTATTTTCTTTGTGAACATGTTCTAGTTCATACATACGTTTATGCAAATGTATTTCTTGTATGTGCTATACGTTCAATAATCCACAAAATGTGCTCTTCAACTGTTGTTTAATCTGATTCAAGCTTGTGAATCTATGAAAATTCCAATACTGGAGTAAGAAATTAGTTACTTATCCCCTAACTGTAGTTCTCCAGTATTGGAATCTTTCATAGATTCACATGCGACCCACTCTTCTCCCCTGGGAAGCTCACCTTTCTTTCTTTCTCTCTCTCTCTCTCTCTCTCTCTCTCTTTCTCTCAGTGGATATGTTTATTGTACACTCGTGCTCTAAAATCTGAGGAACTGGGGCTTCTCACAGGAGTGTTCTAGAGGGTGATAAAACCTGATTGGTTAAAACCTAAGTTTGATCTCTTTTTTAAAAATTACTATGATAGGTTACTAAACTTAGGGGCCTAGGCCTTTTCTAGTCTATTCCTATCATTACATTGCTTTCCAAAGGTACCGGAAGACTCCCATCTCGACAACGGGAGATTATTCAAGCATTTGAATCTATGAAAGTTTCCAATACTGGAGAACTACAGTTACAGTAGTAACTAATTTTTATCCCCCAGGTCAGCAAGCTTTCCAGTCCTTTCGTGGCCAGGGACGCAGAAATCTGTAGAGGATGTGGGCCCATACCCAGCATACTTTCCAGTCCCCCGCCCCTACGGCTGCCTCAAAACCTCTTTAACGGATCCTCCATGCAGCACACCCATCCCTTTGGTGGCAGGATCAGGTACTACCAGTCCCAATTGCAAGCTGTAACTTCTGACAAGTGGGTACTACAGATTGTTTAGAAGGGTTATGCCCTACACTTCATGGGGACTCCACCACCCTTACCACTATCCCCAGAATCTCTTTTTGCACAATCAGGAAGTGCAGGCTCTGTTGGCCAAAGGAGCCATTGAGAAGGTGCCAGCATCAGAGGTAGGGCGTGGTTGCTATTCCCTCTACTTTCTGGTGCAAAAAAAGAACAGAGGCCTTCATCCTATACTAAATCTTCACCACCTCTGCGCCTTTCTACGGAAAGAAAAATTCTAGATATTCAGTTTGCTCAGGTTCTGTTTGCCCTGGACCCCGGAGACTGGATGATAGCATTGGACCTCCAGGAGTCCTATTTCCACATTCCTGCCCTGTAGGTCCACAGATGTTACTTGCGGTCCATGGTAGGCCAAGGGCATTTCCAGTTTCCTTTGCTCCTCCTTGGTCTCACCAGTACCCCTCAAGTGTTCACAAAAATGATGGCAGTGGTGTCAGCACACCTTTGGAGGTCAGGGGTGTGAAGTCTTCCCGTACCTTGACGATTGGCTATTGAAGGCAGTCGTCAGCAACCTCCAGAGTGCAGGGAACCTCCTGTCATCTTTGGGGTTCACTTTCAGTGAGCCGAAGTCACACCTTACTCCCTTTCAGATGCTCCGTCTCATCTGAGCCATTCTCAAAACTGTACAGTTCCACGCCTACACTCCGGAGCAGAGAGTCCAGGGCATTTGCGCTATGATGCCGATGTTTCTACCTCAGTACTGGATCTTGGTGAGACTGACTCTGAGGCTTCTGGGACTGATGGCCTCCTTCATTCTGCTAGTGAAGCATGCTTATTGGCTGATGCAGACTCTGCAGTGAGATCTGAAGTCCCAGTGGGCACAGCAATAGGAGAGACTTCGAAAGATTTGCAGTGGTAGACCCCTCTCCCTTTCCCACCAAGAACTGACAGTGGTGACTGATGCATCACTTCTGTGTTGGGGCGGCCACCTCAGAGGTGGAAATCAGAGGACTTTGGTCTCCGGCGGAAACTCAGCTTCACATCAACCTCCTGGAGCTGAAGTCTATCTGCTTGGCATTGAAAGCCTTCCTCCCATCCATCAAATTAAGATTGGTTAAGGTGTTAACGGACATCACTGCCATTCGGTATTGCAACAAACAGGGCAGAATGTGGTTGTGGACCCTCCATTTGGACTTGGCTGGAGTGACAGGACATCATCTTCCTGGTCGTGCAGCACCTGGCGGGCTCACTGAAAGCCAGGGCGGATGAACTCAGCTGTCGGCGTCTAGATGATCACGAGTGGTAGTTACACCCAGAGCTAGAGCAAGGTCTCGTCCACAAATGAGGAGAAACTTGGCTCAATCTCTTTGCCACCACTGAAAATGCACAATGTAAGCACTTCTGCGCTTTGGAGTTTCCAAGGCGTCTCGTCCTCGGAAACGTGTTTGGCCTCAAGTGGAACTCTGGTCTCCTGTATTCCTTTCCGCTGATACCACTCCTGCCCCAAGTTCTCAAGAAGATCAGTACAGACCGGGTCCAAGTCATCCTAATGGATCTAGATTGGGTACGGAGAGTTTGATAACCAGAACTCCTAGTCTTGAGCATAAGTTCTCCGATCAGGGTGCCTCACCGGGCGACTTGCTGTCACAATAAGGCATGGTTCTGAACCCGGGTCTTCACAACCTCCACCTTCATGCATGGAGAGTGGTAACATCTAAGCACCTTCGACCTTCCTCCAGGGATGGTTGATGTAAACTTGGCAGCCAGGCGTCAACTGTATACACCTGTTGTTGGGACAAATTTGTGGTTTGGTGCTGCACTCACCAGACTGACTCAATCCAGGCCAAACTGTCTGATGTTTTGTTATTTGTTACGTCTCTCGCCCCGGCAAGGCCTTGCTCTGGGCACAGTTAAGGGTTATCTTTCTGCCCTCTCGGCCTTCTTATGTTTGCCTGATCAGCCCTCTCTCTTTCAATCACCAGTTGTGATGCTATTTCTGAAAGGGCTGCAACACATTTCCCCTTCTCCGTTTTTGATGCTCCAATGGGACCTCAATCTTGTCCTTATTTGATGTGTACATCATTCAGGCCTCTCCACAGCTGTCCTTTGCAACTTCTCACTATTAAAACTGTGTTCCTAATTGCCCTCACCTCTGTACGGCGCATTAGTGAGCTTCAGGCTCTGTGAGCTCATCCACCATACACCACCTTCTTCCCCGATAAGCTGGTTCCTACTGAAAGTTGTGACGCTGTACCACGTCGGTCAAACCATCACCCTGCTGGTGTTCTATGCTCCGCCTCATCCTCTAAGGAGGAGAAGAGACTCCAAAGCTTGGACCCCAAAAGAGAGCTCAGTTTCAACACTAATAATACCAAAAAACACTGGGTAGACGATCAGCTGTTTGTGGGGTTTGCTGGAGCGAAAAAAGGCAAGGCTGTGCAGAAGCATGACATCTCCTGCAGGATCGTGCTCTGTATTAAAATCTGTTACGCACTATCAAAGAAGCAGCCTCCAGAAGGATTTCAAGCCTCCTCCACCAGGGACAAAGCTGCTACCACTGCGTTGGCACGCAGAGCCCCTGTCCTAAACAACTGCCAGGCAGCTACGTGGGCGGCCATCTATGCGTTTACAAAGCACTACTGTTTGGACAGCCAAGTTCGACAAGAAGGGCTCTTTGCCCATTTGGTTCTGCCGGACTTTCTAGTTTGAGTCCATTCACAGCCCACCTGCCATAGTTACTGCTTTGGTATCTATTCAAAAGGTGAGAAATTTGCAGCTAGAAGTCTCTAGCAGAAGAACAAGTTACTTCTCTTTGGTAACATTCTTTCTGGATGAAACTCTTATCCAGCCACAGATTCCTCACCAAACCTCCCTTCCTCCCAGTTTCTGTAAATGGACTCTATTTATTATTAAGATCCTAAGTCTAGGAATCTGCACGCTGGTCTATCAATTCGCTTTGGGGCTCCGCATCTGGGAGTGCCGACAGTCTCGAAAGTGACTGATGTCAGCGCACGGGGTGGCACCTATATAGGCCCGCACATCACTTCCGGAGCAGAACATTCTTAGCGCTGAGCCACATGGCACTACCTTCCGGCACACAGAAGCACTATGGAAATGTTTCCGCAACCAGTCTGACACCTGGGGAATATTCAAAAAGGAAGGAATCTGCTACCAGAAAGAGCATTACTGAAGGTAACTAACTTGTTTATTTAATATTTCAAATATTCATTTATTAATATAGGACTTGTATAACTTAGCACCTAACAACAATTCTTCTCTATCGTACAAGCTTGAAGCACAGCTAAATAAGTAAACAAAGTTAGTATTGAGAAGCAGAATACACAATCTGGGCACGATCAATCTCAGTCACAACCAGGAACAAATATTTTAGAAACAGTTGATTTCTAGGAGGTAAGAATGAATGGGGAGGATGTGAGGAATTGTTATTGAGATTCAAGGTCATTCATCTAGGGCCTCATGTATGAGAGGGTTGCGTCACGTTTGCACCACGCAACTTGGAACATGTGTGACGCAAAACTCTAAGTTAGATTTTGGAAGCCACGCAAAGTCACTTTGCATGGCTCTGAGTGGCTTCAAAACTCTGGAGTAACGTGGCGCAGATCGTAGCGCTACGTTACTCTGCCCTGGGAAGGCGTTCCATGAGTGTTGCATGGGTGTTCCCACGTAACACTAATGGATTTTCACACATCCCCGATTTACAAGGAACTTGTAAACCTGGGTATGCACCAAAAGCGTACACCTTTCCAGGGGAGGTGTTACAAGGAGAAATATCTCTATTTCTTCTCGTTTCTTCCTCTTTCTATGTGTGTTCTGCAGTACACATAGAAAGATATGCCTCCCAGAGTTGTTTTTGTGTAGGGAGGTGCCCCTTCCTGCACAATAACAATCCTGCTTGCAACACAGGCATCCATGGTGCAAGGATGCCTGCGTTCGGGCTAGGTTGCCAAAAGGGAGCCAGAACAAGGGAAAGGACAGGAATGCGCCCTGTTGCCTTAAATACGGTGCATTCCTGCCCTTTCCCTGTCATGCAGTGCAGCAAGGTGAATTGCTGCGCTGCGCTGTGCTGCGCTGCGTGACTTCCTCATAAATGAGGCCCCTCGTGTCCTAGCTAGTGTGGTGATAATTGCAAAGGTATATAACAGTTTGGGTATGTACTACCAACATAATCTGATGGGATTGGTGTATTAGTGGTATGGTAGGATGGTTATTGTTTCCCTATTGTCGTAGTCGACAGTTCATTGTGTATCAATTTGTGTTGGTGCTAACTGGTACTGTATGTAACCAGGTCTTATCGACTATCAAGTAAAAGGGACCATATATTGTTGAAGAGATTTATCAAGTCTTGTACTTTGTCTATTATCCGTTCATAAGACACTAAATAAAAAATCTCGGTTAGCCAAGCTTCATATGCAGAGGGTGTTCAGATTTTTCAGTGGCAAAGGTTGCACACTTTAGCTACTACTAGCGAAGTAGCCAACCATCTTCTTTATCAGGTCTGTTACGTCATGTAATATTGGCAGTTTCATAGACAATTTGAAAGGTACCAGATTCTACAGAGAGAGTATCCCAGACTTTTGGACAGTAGTTGCAGAGAAGTGTGCCTTCAACCTGTTCACATCTCCAGCAAGTCAAGCTATAAGTTAAACATGATTCGGACAATCATAGTGGGGTCCAGTACCTGCAGGATTTCTAAACTGTGAATTTTAGTTGTGGCTCCCGTAGACCTCGGTTGCGAGCTTATAGTAGGGTTGTCCATTCTTTTTCCATGTTTGTTGTATCATGGGAATGGAGTTCAGTTCGGTGATCATTGTATAGCTTGTTACTACAGCCTTGTGTTCCCCAGTTTTTAATGTAGTTGTATACTGGTGATGTGCTCAGGGAATGTGACTGTGTAGTTAGTGAGCATGAGAGGCTTCGTTTCAATGGGTAATAGCACCAGTGCTGATTTTCATCCAGTTCATATTGGGATTTTAGCTCTGCTAACGTGAGGATTTTATCATTTGTCAGCATGTGTTCAATGGTCTTAATTCCTTTGTTTACTCATTCATGAAATGGTAGGTTGAAATTGTCAGAGATCTACTTATGCTGTTATTCATGTTTGTCATGCCAATATCTGCACCAGTATCTGTGCAGATTAACAGCATAGGGATGTAAAAAAAGGGACAAGATTTCCTTAAGTAACAGTGATGTTTATATATGTTTTTACTGTTTAATTTTTCGTACCAGTAGATTTTGTACTATATTTGGTTACTTAATTTTTTCACAAACCACAACATAACTCTGGATAAATACTGATTCAACCCTAAAAAAAAACGAAAAAAAGCCAAAAGAATGGAGGGCTGTGTCATAATTAAGCTAGGGGTTTGCTGTAGTCCAAATGTACAATCAGATCCAGTACATATGGATTGTCTATTGAAGCATATTTTATTTTAGGAGTGTTATATAGCGCTGACACGACCCGAGGGGTATCAGAGCGCTTTACAGCAACATACACGACAGAATCATAAACAGTCACAGTACACTAATAAACATTGATTCTAGATAGTTATCAATTCAATACTATGTAGTAAAAGTTCAGTTTCAGGGCTAGACATGTTCAGGCAGAGTAGAGAAGTTCGATTGAGGAGTTGAGGATCGGATCTGAGAGAAGCTTTGAGGCAGTGGTATCCGCCGTTAGTAGGGGATTACAAAATGACATAGAGCGGCTATTGTCCAGGGGGATAGAGATGTCCGTTGAGGAGAAATTATTTTAGTTGTCTCTTGAAGCTCGTGAAGGAGGGGTTAGTTCTGATATGTATTGGGAGAGAATTCTAGATTTTTAGCGCGTTGTCTTAGAAAGAGTGGGAAAGGGCTTTTGTTTATGTCTTTTGGGGGGGTGAGAAGGTGCGTGCTGGAGCTTCTTAAGATTCTTAATTGTCCTGCTTTAGTAAGTTTGGCTGCGAGGTAATCTGGTTTGTCAGTGTGTAGGGTGTTATTGGTGAGACAGGCCGTTTTGAAAGATAAACGTGCTTCGATTAGTAGCCACTTTACGTTTTGCAGCGCAGGGTGATGTGATCGTGTTTCTTGGCTCCTGTGACCATTCTTGCTGCTGCACTTAGTGTGCTTTGGCTGCTCCAGTGAGTGTGGCATTTCCATAGTCTAGGCTGGACAGAACTAGAGCTTGCGTCGTGGGTTTTAGGTTATTATGAGGTAGGACAGGCTTGATTTTGCTGAGGAGTTTTAAGTTGTAGAAAGCGCCCTTTGCAGTGGAGGTTATGTGAGAACTCATGTTTTGTCTTGAGTCCAGAGAGATTTAGCTGAGTCAGCAAGAGTAAGCTTGCAGTTTAGGGAGTCCAGGTTATTTATTCATTCTTGGATTTGTGGGGGCTGGTCGGGATTGGAGAAGACAAGAATTTAATTTTTTACTTGGTTGAGTTTGAGGTGGTTGTGTGATAGCCAGTTTTGTACTTTTTATAGTGTGGAGTTAAGTCGGTGAATGTTGTTAAGAGAGGATATTTCTAGGCAGAGCTGGGTGTCGTCGGCATAGAGGTGATAGGAGATATTTGCTTGTTTTAGAATGGTAGTGAGGGGTTCCATGTAAATGTTGAAGATTGTGGGAGAAAGGACTTAGCCTTGCGGGACACCTCGGGTTATGGGTGAGATGTTGGACATCGAGTTGTTGATTTTTATGAGTTGGGATTGGTTATGTAGAAATGAACAGAACCATTTCAGAACAGTGCCATCAGCTCCGATACGCTTTTGTATCCAAAAGTAACTTGTGATCAACCGTATCAAAAGCCGACGATAGGTCTAGGAGGACGAGCAGGCAGCATCTGCTTGAGTGTAGGGAGTTGTGAATGCCATCTGTTATATTCAGTATAGCTGTTTCAGTGCTGCATCCCTTCCTGAAACCTTACTGGTGTGAGTCGAGTAGGTTGTTGGAGTTCAGGTGTTGGTTGAGTTGAGAGAGAACACATTTCTCAAGGATTTTTGCTAGGAATGGAAGGTTGGTGAAGGGCCTAAAGTTCTTGGGATCGTTCGGGTCTGCATCGGGATTTTTTAGCCAGAGGGGGGTGACTTGACCTTGTTTAAGGCTGTCGGGCATCAGCCCATTGTTCAAGAAGCTGTTAATGATCTTGGTCAATAGAGGGGTTAAGGTGAGGTTGAGGGTTTTAGCCAGGGACGCAGGTAGTGGGTCTGCGTAGTGTAAAGAGGGTTTGGAATTGGCAATCGCCATAGAGATGTCCTCTTCTGTGAGAGGTTTGAAATCCTTCCAACTCTTGTGTGTAGTGGAGGGTCTTGGGTATTTTATTATTTTGGTGGTTAATGGGGGAGGAATCTTCGTTTTGGGGATCGTAGAGTGAGCTAGGGTTGGGTTTATCTCCGTTTTGGGTGAAGAGTTGCTAGGTTGAGTCTGTGGGTGATAATCTAGGGAGAGCTCGATTTTGGTGATTTTCTCATTGAAGAATTTGGCCAGGTTGTCACACTGTAGTTTTGAGGCAGGGGGATTTTCTTTGGCAGGTTTGGAGGTTTGTTGTCGGATGATGTTGAAGAGTTCTTTGGGGCGGTTTTTAGCTTTGTCTAGGGCACTCTGGAATAAGGTAGCTTTCTCTTTAAGGATGTTTTTTTTGTAGTTCCATCATTTTCTTCTGAGCTGGAAGAGGTTGGTTGTGGGTGGGTTTGCTCTCCAGAATTTTTCTGCGGCTCTTACTTGTCTTCTTTCAGAGTTGAGGTCTTTGTTGAACCAGGCTCCTGACGGGGTGTCTCTGACCCTTTTGTGTTTCAGGGGGGCTAGTTGGTCCAGGGCAGATTTCATTGTTGAGTTGTAGAGGGTAGTGAGCTCACCCGTATTGAGGTTGTCTGTGGTGAGCATGAGTAGGGATGATATTTTTTCTTCCAGGTCGGAGAGAGGGATAGGATTGAGGTTTCTGCGCCATTGGTGGGTAATCCGGGCTCAGTTTGGCAGCGCTGTAGCTTGGTCAATGTCAAACAGAATGATGTGGTGGTCTGACCAGTCGATTGGGAGAATGTTGTTGCTGCTTATTATTTAGTTTTTAGCTATGATAGCATCTAAGGTAGAGCCTTTCTTGTGGGTTTGTTCCTTGCAGTGTTGGGTAAGATCTTTGCTGAGAAGGAGTTCATTTAATGACTGTATTAATGTGTCCTTCTTGTTATTCCAGCGGAGACTGAAGTCACCTGAGGATTATGTTGTCGGAGTTAGAGAGGGAGCAGTGTGTTAGTTGGTCAGACAGTTGTTCCCCGAACGTGGTGTGTTTCCTGGTGGGTGGTAGATGGAATGGCATTTCATTACTTTGTTGTCTTTTCGTGTTAGGTTGGTGCTGAGGTATTCAAATGTTGAATATGGGTCTTACTCTATGGGCATCTACCACAACAAATACCAAGGTGATGGAAGGCATGCTTGAATTAAACTCAGCCACTGAAAGTCTCTCAGGCATTCCTGTCCATTGTTTTTCACCTGCTGTGCCACTATAAACAGAGAATAGTCATGCAAAAAGTCTTGGTCCTGCAACAATAGGAACATTACAACTCAAACTGCCAGGCCAGGTTCCCTCCAGATGGAATGTAAGCAAACCCAACCCAGTTTTGGTCTACTTAGGCCTCATCAGTGAGGTATAACTTGAGTCCTGTGGCACAGAGAGGCATGAGTTCCATGCTCACTGTGCCACAGAACTCAAGCTATACCCCATTGACAAGGCTAAAGTACCACAAAACCGGTGTATGGTTGCAATTGTTCCCATACAGAGGGGATCTGGCCTGGTAGTTTGGGCTTGACTGTTACTATTGGAGTAGGGACAAGCCTGATTTGCATATGGCCGTTTCTTGTCGGAAGAGGTATAGACGGCAAACAATCAATGGACTGGAATATGGTCCGAGCAACTACCAGTGACTGAGATTAATGTTAGCATTAAACTCATGATTAGTTGCATTCCTCTGCGCAGTGCCCTAAGTGTGACAGGGATGCCCAGCTGTGGGTTAGGTGTTCACTGTGCTACAGGATTCGAGCTATACTTCACTGACAAGGCCTAACTAGGCTGGAACTGTTCTGGGGTTGCTTCTGTTGCCATTCAAAGGGGACCTGGCCTGGCAGTTTGGGTTTGAGTGGGTCTACAAGGCTGATTTTCATATGGCTGGTTCCTGTCTGAGGTGGCATGGTGAACAAAAGAACAATGGGATGTGGCCAAGAGTTAACCAGTGGCAGAGATTAATCAAGCTCTGTAGGCAAGCCTTTTAATTTCTCATTGTGTTAAAAGAAACGTTATAGGTGCAAAGAAGGCATTCCCATTGATGGTTAAGGTGGCAGCAGTTAAGAGAAAAATGATGAAAGCATTTCAAATGATCTCTGGCATCCGCTACAACCATTTAAGTATACACCACATCCATTAAGCACACCTTTTTGTTTTTCATTGTCGTAAAAGGGAGTTGTGGAACTGTTATGTTAATCTAATTTTTAAGGAGCTGGAACTTTGCAAATCTTTTTTTAAATTAACCTGTTTGTTACCATCAATGTAGGTATTCCATTGTAAACCAGAAGAAATATTTTTAGCAAAAGAAACTGTTAATTTGCAGCAGCTATAATACATAACAAATCAACTTGTTTTAGAAGGGAACCCCAAGGTGTGGCTTAAGTGAGCAATACTTTGGAAATACTCACTACTACACACACACTCGGTTTCTATGAGACTGTACTGCGCAGCTGGCTGAACTGAAGGCTTTGCTTCTTGCACTTGAGCATATGAATCCGGAGTTCTCCACACTTATAGTGTGTGATTCGTTTTACTGTGTACAATCATTTAATGATAATTTGCATTTTTGGTGACAAAATGACTTTAAGGATTCCAAAGGTAGCATAATCAAGCATAAAATGCTTTGGGTTAAGGAGGCAGATTTTAAAGATAAATTGTCACACGCTCATGAAATTCATACATTGGGTCCCCAAGGTGTGGGAGCACACGCAATAGGGAAGTCTATGGCTGATGAGGCAGCCAAATCTGCAGTAGCCACATGTGAAATAGCAGCAGATACACGTTAGAAAACTCTTGTTGATATTGACATCTTGACTCCCGTCTGTGCTTTTCAAGCCGATACCACTTTACCAAAAGGTTTTCCTTCCAAGTATTCTTATAGCCTGAATGAACATCAGGTTCCTTTTGTAACTATACCGTGGGTTGGCAATCACATGATACCCAACCTTGACCGCCGACATTCTTTAATAGTTGCCGCTCATGAAGGAGTTGCTTAGGCACATGCAGGAAAGGCTGCCGTTATTTCACTTTTACAACAACAGTATTTGTGGCAGGGTTTGTACCAGCAAACCAGAAAATATGTCTTATGTTGTGACATTTGTGAACAAATCAAAAGTTCCACTGTGTCTAGACCAACGCAGACACATTTGTTTATTTCTAATCAGCCTTTCAGTTCTGTTTATCTAGACCATTGCGGTCCTCTAATTTCTGATACCGCATTCAAGTTTATTTTGATTGCAGTGGATTCTTGCTCCAGGTTCCTCTGGGTTTGGCCAAAGCGCTCGGCTGACGCTCGTACTGTTATCAAAGATTTCCAAGTCTTTGTCTGGACTTATGCCTGTTGCGCATTCCACTCGAACCAGGGCCCGGCTTTTGCCTCCAAGTCTTACCGGGATTCATTGAAGTCCATGGGTGTGCAAGTGCATTTTTCTTCTCCGTATAGGCCTGAGGCCAACTCTGTTGTGGAGAGGATGAACCGTGACTTAAAGCAATCCTTGACAGCTAGAGTATTAGGTACAGGGCGTGGGTGATTGACTCATCTCTATTGGGTTCAACGAGCCTTAAATAATCTACCTAAAAGATCTCTGGGTGGGCGGACCTCGTAGGAAATGCTCTTTGGCATCAAGATGTATGTTCCAGACCTTGATAGTCCAAATGTTGTGGCGGCTGCCACGACCTTTCACGTGGATAGCCACTGTGCTGTCTTGCAGGGTCTACAAAAGTGCTGTGATACCCTGGCTCGCACACATTTGCCTGCATCTCTCTCTTCGAGTCCGGATACTCAGATTCCTGTATCTGGTTGGCTTCCCAGAGATGGAGACCTTGTTCACAAAAAAGTGGCCCTCAAGAAGGAATTCAGCCCAACGAACTGTGCTACTGTTCAGGTGCTTGGTATCCAGGGTACACGAACTGTGATTTTGCCACCACTTCCAGGACATGAAGAAAATCTGTTTGTTTCCATTGAACATGTCAAACCACACCATATGGCCCATTCTCCATAGTATGCCCTGGAGTGATCCCCCGCAAGATTTTCCTTTGCAGCCCGTGAACACCACAGTTGCTGCTTCTCCCCAGCTGCCGGGGGGGGGCACCGAAACCTCTGTTGACTTGGCACCTGTTTCTACTTCTCCATCTTCTACAATGGATGTCACTCTGGCAGAGGCCAGCAGGGCTCAGGGTGGTCCAGTTGCAGGTCCAGCTGCTGCAGGTCAGCTCGGCAGTCGTATGGAGACCTCTGTAGGTCACAACAGTAGGCCAGCTAGCTAGCCCTTGGAGTCACTCTGGTGGTCCCAGGTTCAAGGAGCAGGTCCAGGATTCCTTCCTCAGACAGCAGGGAAGTCTTTCAAGCAGCAGGGTGGCTTCTTCCGAGTCTTCTACAGATCCATAAGTGATCTGATGAGTGATTCAAGAGGTCCAATATTTATTTGAAGTGAGGAGGACTCCCTATACAACCCCCACATCTGGTTCTGGAAAGTTCCTCCCTCCCCTCTCAAGGCTCCAAGTAGTCTAGGTTGACAAAAGGCTGTTATCAAATTCATCTGTGTGCGTGCTGGAGGCAGTCCTTTGGAATGTAAGTAGAGTAGGGAACAACTCCACCCCAACCACCTGCCAACAAGGCCCATCCTGCCAACATCTAGTCTGCCTTTTTCTCACTGTCTGGTAGAAATACACAAAGGCCTATTGCCAAGCTGTTCACAGTCATGTGACCCAGAACACAGGCAGCAGGCACCAAATGGTCAGGACAAGAAAAGGCTAACTTTCTAAAAGTGGCATTTTCAGAATTGTGACTTAAAATCGGACTTTGCCATTAAAGAGGGTTTTAAATTACAATTAATATGAGTGTAAACATCATGCTCAAGGCATGTGTGGTTGTTGATGCACATGCTGTGCATACTCCTGCCATCTGGTAATGGGCCCGGATGTGTGCAAGTTGTTTTTCTTCAAAGAAGTGTTATTGAGTCATGAGATATAGTGACTGCTGGTATAATCCGCATAGGTATCGGCTCCATTGTTAGATCATTTTCTTTCGGCCGTCGGATTCAGACGTGTGTTACCGAGCTCCAGATGGACACCAGTGCAGTGATCTTTATGGGCCTTCTCAATTCCTCTCTCTGCCATCGGTATTGTTCTGTCGCGTCATCCTTTTTCACATCAACTCGACGCGCGTTTTCTCGCTCGAGTCGGGGATTGGTACGACTTCGACACCACAGTGGGGGCCGAGCCCTTTGGGTCCTGCCCCATTATTTCTCCACCCCAAGCATGTCTCGCCTATGAAGGAACGGACGCCATTCCACTACTGCCCTCGGTGTCGTACCAAATACTCCTGGGATTATCTCCATTAGGTCTGCAACCTCTGCCTCTCTACAGAGCATGACAAGGGCTCCTGCAACACCTTCCGCTCCTTCCGCTCGAAGAAACCTCTTCGGTACCATCAGGCTCAACGTCTTGAAATTTTGCAGAGAAGTGGTGACGACATCCCAGACATCTTTGATGCCAAGGATCTCGAGGTGGAACCCCAGTCGGAACAGTCAGCCGCCGAGAAAGAGGTCTTCTCGCCAGAACCCAGCCCGGGTTCTGACTTGGAAATCGAGGACTTCAATCTCACCCAGCAGGTTAGTTCCTCTCCCCTGCCTCCATGGCACCGCTCGCACTGCGAGCACCCCCCTTCAAGGAGTCAGTCATCCAGCCTCAAAGCCCATAAACAGGCTTCTGGTACGTCACTGCCTCCTGGCCATGGTAGCAACCGAGCACACACTACGGACACCATGGTCATCTCCATCCAAATCTTTGGTAGTCCATACTCCCCACAAACGGGCCTATGCACAGGACACCAGCCATGCACCACCACTGGATAAGAAAAGTAAAAAGATTGACGCTGGTGGCATACACATTGCTGCGCAATCCGCCAATCTCTGGCACATTGCTATTTCAATCGGATTACTTTCCAGGTAATACAGGGCTCACTAGGTTGAAATGGAGGAGCTCTTCGAACACCTCCTAGATAAGTACCACAAAAGGGGCCAAGACTTTCTCTGAAGAAAGTCTCTGAAGGCAAACTCATCTTGAATACCACATTTTGCTGTGCCCTAGATGCTGCAGACACTGCGGCTCGTGGCATTAATTCCAGCATCCTCATCTGTACGCACGCCTGGCTCCGTGTCTCAAGCTTCAAGCCAGACGTTCAATATCATCTCCTCAACCTGTCCTTTGAGGGGGAGCACCACTTCTGGCTGCAGGTTGATCAGATGCTGGAGAAGATCAAGAAGGACACAGCGACCACCAAGGCCATGGGCACCCTCTAAACGCCCTCCCTTGTGGGTCCTTTCGGATCTCAACATTGCAAGCCCACTGCGCTAGGAAAAAACACAATAAGATAGTTAGCATTTTTGTTATAGACTTTACCTGAGATCAAAACAGTTGTAAACTTGACCTGGCCCTAATATTCAGCAGGATAGCCCTTTTCCTCTCCTTCAAAGTATGGAACATAGTAAGGCCATTCTAGTCATTCTGGGCCAAAGCTGGATTGGCCATTCATCCCATCAGCCATTGCCCCAGGGGAATGGAGCAATTGAAGGCTGTTTTGTGAAGGACAAGGGCCTATGCTGGTGCCTCTGTCACTTTCTACAACTCCTTGAGATTCATTGCAAGCAGGCACAGGAGGGATTCAAGAGCGAAAGAGGATGGATGGAAAGAGAGAGGGGAGGAAGGGAGCAGGATTCACTTGAACATTTTTTTCATGGGCTTCTTTTCATTCCCCATCCAGCCTTGTTCTGGGCTGAAATAATTTGTTTAGCAAGAATGGACCGATGATATAATCATGTGATCGGAAATCCTCCTCCTCCCTTCCTCCTACTCTAACGGAAGCTTAAGAACCATATTCCTTGCCTGTGTTTTTTGTGACATTACTGCATCTACACAAGTGAAAAAACAAGCATGCATTAGGTTGATGTCTTACATAACTACTATTTCACTTCACAGCACCTTATTTTTGCAAATGATGATTTATTTCTGGAGTTTAAGTAGTGTATCTAAATGTATCTTTTAGTTTATTTCCTTATGAGCTGTTTTGCAGGTAAGATGACCATTTCAGCAAAAATCCAGTTTTTACATCGGTGTTATTTTTAGGTCGAGCCTAGGCTGCGCATGCGCTGCTCTGCGAGGCATGCTGTATTCAGGTATGGACTTGAAGCTCCACCCACTCTCCGCCCATAATTTTCACTGGCTTGTGTCATTGTCCTTTATAAACTGTGGCTTTCTATTGCTCCATAGGCTTAGTAGTCCCTCCTTAGTACTGCCTTGTCTCATCTTGTAACATTCCATAAGGACGAAGCAAGATGGCCACCTGGGTTAGGGATCACCATATCGGTCAATATCCCTGTACAACCCGGCCATCCATCACCCTGCATCGCCCTGCTGCCCTCCTACATCATCACACAGCAACACAGCGCAAGCTTGGCCCTGCAGCACCGCACAGACCATCGTTGATGGACCCCTCTCACCTCAATTAGGACCGTCGGCCATTGATCAGAAGAGCTGGCCGCTTGGTGAGTCCGTCGGATGACTCAATGCTGCTGACGGACGGAGCCCCAGCCGAGCACTGCTTCTCGAATCCAGCAGACATCAACAGAGGGCTGGGTATCCATCTCCGACGTGGGCTGCTGAGGGACTGACCTAAGATGATCGCCCAGACTCTGAGGCATCGGTGAGTCCGTTCCCCCCATACCCGCCCCCCCGCTGCAGACCGTTCAAAACCTTGGGCCCCCGAGCCTGCGACCCGCCGGGAACTGGCAGATGAGCGCAGAGCCCAAAGGCGAGTTTCCAGCTGGCAACGGGTACACCCAGCTCGAGCCAAGTCCCTGGGGAGCTGTTGCCGCCTCGCCCGCTGATGCAGGTTCTCCCATACCGGGAACGATTCGCGCTCATCACCGCAGGGATACTACGGAGCGGTGAAACGGCTGGGACCATCAAGGGCGAGCCTGTCGATTTGCATATACCGAGTGGGCAGTGTGCACCATCAGGATCATAGCTAGGGAAACCCCTCGGTGTCCAGGCTGCAGGAGTGGGTCTAATATCAGAATTGTAGCTGTACAGTTGGTCAGTGGCACAGCAGTTTTATTGCCCCAGCCATTTTGAGCACAGAACTGCTCCTCCATACTGCCTCAAGCCTATTTCCCCACGAAAATGGCAGCAACTGGCAATGGCAATAGAAAGAGGACTACGCCATAAAAACAAACAAGGGTCTACAGCTGCACCCTGAGCCAGGCTCGATAAGGTGGCGGCCATCTTGGAATGGCTCTGACCGGCTAAATTAGTCAATGAAAGACTTGTTGGAATTGAAAAAGTACAGGGATTTACTTCTTACTTACGACCCCGCCAATATTTTTTTTAGGATACTATCCAAATGATCACGGACATAAGGAAATCAATGTCAATAAAGTCACCAACAGGGACTACAGTAAAAAGCGTAGATGTTTTGGGAAAGGCAGTGTATTGCAGTATACATCAAAGAGGTTGTCACTACTACGCAAGTATGTTTGAGCCTCTGCCCCAACGCTCAGACAGCCCGCTCCTTCAAGACAGTCCACCAGGGGACACATGCTGCTGTGATGCGGTTCCCTGCCTCTAAGAGACCTAGTCAGTCACCATAGCTTCCCTCGCTTGGTATGTGGAGACCCATCCCCTTTGCTGCTCACTGACCCATTTCGTTCGTTCCTATAGTGCCCAACCCTAGCCAGCATGGCAGGTCCTGGCCTGACCGCTACTGGAGAAAACTCATATACCCTGGTTTACCCCCCCAACCTCTCCTAAACCGCTGCAAAAACTTTCAAGCACTCCACCCTGAAAAATCACCTTGAGACATTGATCTCTGACCTGCGTTACAGCGCAGACAACGGCATAGTCATTAATGACCTCATTTTCTACTCCAGAAGAACCCCCTCTTGGCGCAATACCTTTGCACACCTCCTCAATGTACGCGCAACCAGGAACATTCCACACGGCACTAAGCTCACAATAGCGCCCTCTTCAACCCTGCGAGCCGACCTCACCATCACCCTCTACAAAAGCGGCATCGTTTTGATCCAAGCCTCAACCAAAAACCTCAATAAATTTGCGGACCTTTTTACCCTCCTCAGAAACCATGTGCACGACCCTGGCAGGGCAACCAACACCCGCCTCGACGACCCTCCGACCAGCCTGCCTAGTGTGACTAGCCTCCCACAAACCACCTCCCTAAGGGTTTCCAACACAGTTCATCCTAACCCCTCTAGCTCGTCTCCCAGCCTTGCCAACACAATCGTCCCGAGACCTTTGGTCCCCTCCCCACTAACTCCCCACTCCGACTCTGAGACTGGTACGCTTCCAAAGACCTATGATACATGTCGAGCTAGCCCTGCTAGCCCACAAACCACCCCTCCAAGTGTTCCTAACACGGCTCATCCTAACCCGTCTAGCACGTCTCGCGGCCTTGCCAACAGAATCGTCCCTAGACCTAGCTCCCCACTCCGACCGTGAGACTGAGACGCCCCCCGAAGACCTACGACACAGGTCGAGCTAGCCCTGCTATCCTATCCCATATGCATGACGATAGAACTGCCTCTGAACCACTGCCCCCCTGTCCTTTAGCGCCTCCCTCTTATATGGATATCGAAACTCTGCACTCCAAAGCTGCCAAAATAATTCAGAGCATCCATTTCTCCATTCTGGATCTAACGAACCTCCTTCACCTCGCCGAACTCTCCCTCGCTAACCTCAAGCCCCTGCTGAACTCCACCCCCCCTCCTATCACAGAGCTCCCCAAACACCCACTACCTCTATCCTTGAGACACCTTCGCCCTCGCAAGCATCCTTGCTACCTCTCGGAAGAGGAAACCCTAGCTCTCGTCCTCTCCTACAACTCTACCCTCGCCACACCAAGTCCGCTAGACCTCGCTGAAAAGGAAATCCTTGCCATCCTCCGGGACTACAACGCAGCCCCAGTTACCCCTTGTCTATTACACGTGAGTGCCGAACATCCCATCTGCACGGTCACTATCAACCCCAGCAGATCAGCTACCCTCCGTAACAGAAGTGTGATTAAAAGCAATCTAGCGCCTGTACCCCTGTCCGCCCCGACTCCCGACACTCCCTCCGACCCCTCTCTGACTGGTCTCTTAATTAACTGCCGATTGGCAGTTAAGCACGCCGCCGAAATTGCTGCTCTCACCCTGAACAAAAATTTCGACTTAGCAATTCTAACAAAATCTTGGCTCAACGAATCCGCAACCTAGCAAGAAAGGAGGAGGCATCGCCTGCATCTATCGCTCTAACCTTCTTGTCACGGAACTTCTGGCGGATACCACTGACTCCTGCGAATACCTCGCCCTCTCCATTTGCAGCAACTCCACCCTACTGTGCAACCTGCACATCTTTTACCACCCCCCAGGCATGAATGACTCCTTCACTGACCACCTCATGGAAAATTTCACAGCTAAGAGTTCCTCCAACGCTAAAGACATTTTCCTTGGCGATTTCAACCTGCACTGGAACGATCCCAAGGATCCTCATGTCAACGCCATCAAAGACCTCCTGGCCGATCAAGCCCTGACCCAATCTTGCTCACTCCCAACTCACTCGAAAGGGGCCACTCTTGACTGGATCATCTCTAAGGAATCAACAGTCAAGCTTATCTCTATACACCCATGTGACTGGTCCGACCACCACGCCATCACCTTCCTACTACCTGGCACCCACAAGACTAGGGCACCGCAGCCGGTAATTCATAAACGCTGGGTCAGAGACACCAAGAACCTGGACCACAGAGAGCTGGAGGCTCGGTGTAAATCTGACCTCCCCTTCCCCCCTCGCTTATCACAACGGTCAATGACCTCAACGATCACTACACTGCGACTATATCGAACATTCTGGATGACCTAGCCCCACTAAAACTAAAAAGAACCCAAATCAAAGATAGAAACCCCTGGTTCACTGGATCCCTCAACAACGAGAGGAGATCCCTCCGGCAAGCCGAAAGAATCTGGAGACAGCACCCCTCTGCCGCACATCTAAAACTTCTCCGCCAGGCCAGAAATACCTACAACAGGAACATCCTAAACTCAAAAAAAGAATTCTTCAGATCGGAATTGGGGAACACCAAGAACAGACCCCGTAAACTCTTCGAACTGGTCAAACACCAATCCAACAAACTGGCCAAAACATCGAAAGAAAACCCGAAGTCTCTAATATCATCCAAGGAATTCTCCTCTTTTTTTGCGGACAAAATCAAAGCCTTAGGTAACGAACTAAGCTCCGCCTCATACTCTCTACCCCCCTACTGACCTGCCTCCTCCTTCCACGCCGCCCCGACAGGCTTCACCTAAGAATCAAGCACACTGAACCGACTTCACACTCTACGACGAAGACTCCGTCTCTAAAATCCTATCTACCTTAAACCCGAATAACCATTTTAACGACCCGCTCCCCTCCAACTGCCTAGCTGCCGCCTCCCAATCCATTATTCCTAGCTGGACTGCAATAATTAACGCCTCTCTCCGGCAGGGATCAATTCCTGACTCTCTGAAAGCCGGCCAAGTCCTCCCCATTTTGAAAAAGCCGTCGCTGGATCCAGCCTCCCCAGACAACTTCAGACCTATTTCCAACATCCCTCTCTTAGCTAAAGTGTTGGAGAAGTGTGTGCAACTGCAGCTAAGTCAACACATCAACAACTTCCACCTACTCGATGACTTCCAATCCCGATTCAGACCTGGACACAGCACTGAAACCACCATGCTCCACATCGTTGACGATGCCCTCCAAGCCCTTGACCAAGGCAAAACATGTCTCCTAATCCCCCTAGATCTATCCTCGCCCTTCGACACGGTCAACCATGGAAAGCTACTCGAACGCCTCAAACTCAGGATGGGATTGGATGGCTCTGTCCTAGAATGGTTTAGATCCTTCCTCCAAAACTGATCACAGAGATTCCTAATTAACGGCAACCTGTCTGCTCCCTCTCCGGTCACGATTGGAGTCCCTCAAGGATCAACGCTGTCCCCCACCCTCTTCAACCTTTACCTAGAACCGCTTACCGAAGTCCTACGCACTGCAAATATCTCCTACCATATGTACGCTGACGACACTCAGATCTACATCAAAATCTCATCCCTCGAGGAGATTCTCTCCCTGAATGAGGCCCTGAAGCTGACCGTCCAATGGCTCGCCTCCAATCAACTCAAACTCAACACAAAGAAAACAGAATTTCTCCTAATTTCCCCTCCTAAAACCAACCCTGAGATTCAGATATGGATTAAGGCCATCACAGCCTTAAATTGCCCACCGACCATTGTGAACTCGGCCAAATCACTGGGAATAACCCTTGACTGCAACTTGAACATGCGGGACCACATCAACTCGATTGCCAAATCAGCCAGATTCCACCTGAGCTACCTTTGGAAACTGAAACTCTTCCTTGACGCTACTCACCTAAAAATGGCAGTCCAAGCACTAGTCATCTCTAGACTGGAATATGGCTGTTCTACCCTCTCGGGTCTACCCAAGATCTCCCTGGCACCTTTAAAAGGCTGCCTCAACGCTGCCGCCAGACTACTCACCGGCACAAGGAAATTCGATCACTTTTCTCCACACCTGAAAGCGCTGAACTGGCTTCCTCTCGAGGCCAGGATACAGCTTAAGCTGGCATGCATCACACAAGGCTTTATACTCAAACTCCCCTGAATATCTTGCACAGAAACTTGTGGTATCCGGAGGAATCAGAAATTCCCGGTCCGCCAGAGACCTCTTGCTCCAGCCTGCACGTTTTCGGGGGAAAAAAACTTACAATAGGGCTTTCGCTGGGGCCGCGCCAAGAATATGGAACTCTCTCCCTCCATAAGAAGAATCCCCTCTCTGGCACGCTTCAAAAAGGAGGCCAAAACCTTCCTTATGGGTAAATTCCTGGTTTAAACTTTTACCTTCAACCACCACAGAGACCCTGATCAACTTCCGGCTATTGCCTCCCTCGGATGACCTAGTCACCCCACCAAGAAACTTGGGGCCTTGTCTTGAGTAACTGTAATGTAAACTGTACTTATGTATCCTTGTCTTGAGTAACTGTAAAGTAAACTGTACTTATGTATCCTTCTATCCCTTATGTATCCAGCACCCCGCCCCCTCCCAATCGATTGTATACTCTTATGATTCCATGCCTTTTGTACAACCCTAGGATTCTGTAAAGCGCTCTGACACCCTAACGGGTCAAGTTCGCGCTATATAAAACATAAAATAAATAAATAAGACTGGCCCTCTTACTTGTGGTGTTACTCGTTAGGCTTTAATTACAGCCTCCGAGCACTATTTCTTTCAAAGGTATTCACTTGCCAGCTGTTGCAGACAAGACACACTCTCTCCTAACGCTTTATAATTATTATTTTTTAATAGCAGGCACGCCACTGTGGCAGCCATGCCTTTGTTTTATTTGTAAAAGACACACAAATGATGGACGGAATGCAGAACAAATCAAACATTCATCCCGAGTCAATAGATCTGGGTTAAATCCATTGTTCTTTTGCTCACCATGCCACCCCAGTTTAGACCCAGCCATATGCAAATCAGTCTGGACTCTGTGCCTCCTGGGAACAGTCCAGACCGAACTGCCAAGCCAGTTCCTCCCTGGACCGGAAACAAGCATCCTGGGACCGGTTTCGGGGCATCACCCCTCATCAGCCAGGCTAGCTTGAATACAGGGGCACAGTGAGCCCGGGACCCACGTCTGGGCAAACCCGGCACACTTAGGTTGAGAAAGCAAAAGACACACAGATGATGGACGGAATGCAGAACAAATTAAACATTCTCCCCCAGTCAATAGATCTGGGTTAAATCCATCGTTCTTTTGCTCACCATGCCACCCCAGTTTAGACCGAGCCATATGCAAATCAGTCTTGACCCTGTGCCTCATGGGAACAGTCCAGACCGAACTGCCAAGCCAGGTCCTCCCTGGACCGGAAACAAGCATCCTGAGAGCGTTTTCGGGGAATCACCCCTTATCAGCCAGGCTAGCTTGAATCCAGTAGCATAGTGAGCCCAGGACCCATGTCTGGGCAAACCCAGCGCACTTAGGGCGAGAAAGCAAAAGACAGAATGCAGAACAAATCAAACATTCTCCCCCAGCCAATAGATCTGGGTTAAATCCATCGTTCTTTTGCTCACCATGCCACCCCAGTTTAGACCCAGCCATACCCGTCACGATTGGGACGGGTATGCCCAGACGTAGGTCCCATGCTCTCCATGCCACTGGAGTCAAGTTATCCTGGTTGATGAGGGGTGAAACCCCAAAACCGGTCCTAGGATGCTTGTTTTCAGTCCAGGGAGGACCTGGCCTGGCAGTTCGGGCTGGACAGTTTCCATTGGATGCAGGGTCAAGACTGATTTGCGTATGGCTGGGTTCAAACTGAAATGGTATGGGGAGCAAAAAAACTATGGATTTAGGCCCAGATCTCTGTGCTGGGGTGAATGTATGACATTGTTCTGCATTCTGTCCATCAATTGTTCTGTTTGCATTCCTTTTATTTGTGGCGCCGAACGCAGCCACATGTTTTTTTTTCTCTTTTTTTCGTTTTGTTTAGAAGCACCCCATGCCACACTTTCATGTAGAGGCCACGCCCCTTTCTTTAGACGCGGCTCAATTGAAGAAAGGGCCGTGGCCTCTATTTACGTGAAAGCAGAGCCGCGTCTAAAGAAAGGGCCACGGCAGCTATTAAAATAAGACCACCGCAAGGGACGCTTTTACAAAAAAAAGCATTTGTTTGTCAACTTGACAAACAAATGCTATTTTTTGTAAAAGCGCCCGATACCA
The DNA here is from genome assembly GCA_963921515.1 of Calotriton arnoldi. NCBI lineage: Eukaryota > Metazoa > Chordata > Amphibia > Caudata > Salamandridae > Calotriton > Calotriton arnoldi. The sequence goes on from CAWUFW010000189.1 coordinate 1,234,313, forward strand.
CGCTTTTACTTTAATAGGCGCTGGCAGACCTTTCTTTAGACACAGCTCGTCTAAAGAAAGAGGCATGGCCTCGATTAACGTCAAAGCGCGGAATGGGCGCTTTTACCAAAAATGTATTTGCAAGGCAATAGGTCTCGCATTTGCGAGAGTTTAAGCTATTGTCATTTACAATGGCCAATAGCTCAAACTATTGCATTGCAAATGCTTGGTATAGATTAGCGTTGAGTCGCTCAGCGGTGACAGTGGAGCGACCCCTTCCTTTTAATATTTGCTTCGTTCGCAGTGCGGATACAATCACAGACCTGCTCCCTGAGTTTATCTATATCATGGAGAGGCAGGGGCACTGCAGAACAGAAGCTGCAGAGTCCTGTCTGACATCATTGCAGGCACCTTAGGGGGGGGTTGGGCGCAGAGAGATACCCTCACCCTCTATGTCATCAAACCACCATACTGAGTTTACTGCGTTGCTGCTGTGGGCTGCGCCGATAATCTGAATGTTGTAAACAGAACCATGCACGGACCTCCCGGGCACTTTGGAGACGTTGCTCTTCCAGAATTGCTTCCTTCCAGAATCGCTCGCCATTTTCCCTGTGCATCACTCAACCCACACCTCTCCAGCTGTTCCTGTGGAACTGACCAGCTCTAAGCAACCCTTTCCTCCCCCTCCCAGAAGCAGGAGGTGGCTGCCATAGTGGGGTAGCGTGTCAGAAGAGACAGTAGCGGCCATTGGCTGACCAAGCCAGTGGGCTGGGCTATTCAGCCAATCATGAGTCACGTTACTTACTAGTTGCTTACTCGGAAGAGGTGTGGCGTTTCGATTATGGAAACTCGCAGCCGGAGTGTCATTGCCGCGTCCCAGACTGTCAGTCCGAGCCATGTAAAAGAGGCTGAACACCTAAAAATTCGCTCAGTGTCAAGGTGCTTGATTCTTTGACACTCAGCCTCCTTTTTACTCAAGCTGGTTTCAGTAGCGTAAAGCTCAATACAGTGTCACACTTTGAGTATTATTTTCACCTAGGTTGAGATCTTGTATATTGTGTTACCATTACTTCAGCATTAGTATTTCTCTGACATGGGAAAATACAGTATACGTTTTTTTTTGTAGTTTTATATAGCGCAAACTCGACCCGAAGGTATTAGAGTGCTTTACTTGAGCACCAGTTGCATTACAGACGGACACATTCTATCACCCTAGGGGCCAGCACGTGGCAACGGTTCGTAATTGTCTCACTTTGAACCACACATAATTTGGTATGTCGAGCCATGGCTAATGGTTTTTAAAGAATTTATTAGATTATATTATAAACGCATAGGATTTAAATCAAAGTTAATCGTGTGATAAAGTATTTGTCGGTTACGATAATTACGAATGCAACAATTGCAATGTACGTATCAGAAGCGTGTTAGCAGGCAAATTGACTCCTGTTAAAAACAAGCATTTGCAATGCAATAGTCTCGTATTTGCGAGAGTTTGAGCTAATGGCGTTGTAAATAACAATGCCTTTTATTTAAGTGTTTTGAAAATCTGCAATCGGTGCGTAAGCACGCACTTTGTACTTATAGTTTTGCTTACCAGAAGCAAGGCTGGCAGTAAAAGAGGCGCAGTTACTGCCAGCCATGCTTCTCGTAAGCAATGACTTTAAGTACAAAGTGCGTGTTCTCGCACGGCTTGCAGGTTTTCAAAAAAGAGAAATAAAAGGCATCGTCATTTACAATGCCAATAGCTCAAACTCTCGCAAATGCAAGACCTATTGCATTGCAAATGCTTGTTTGTATCTCTTGCTTTCCCAGCTTCCGTGGACAACTGATTACCCACTGGCAATCTCTACTCCTGTTAGGATTTCATAGGTTTGATCTACGAAAAGGCAGCATAGCATCGTACAGCACTCCTGGTTTATACTCACAAAGAGATGATTTTTTTGGTGCTACAGAGACTGGATCCAAGAGTGCTAACCTAATTTTCTTTTCTTTGCAGAAATGGATAACCGATGAATGCTTCTTTTTCGAGCGACTGGAATCCAACAACTATAACACGTACCGATCACGGAAATATTCTGATTGGTATGTGGCGCTGAAACGAACAGGGCAATACAAAAATGGATCAAAAACCGGAGCAGGACAGAAAGCAATCCTTTTTCTACCCATGTCGGCCAAGAGTTGATTTTAATGGCCCATTTTTACCTTTAAAAATAGTTTACAGAAGATTTTTCTGAAGTTGAAACAACGATCAAATGTATATACCCTCACTATATGTTATTGAAATTCATTCTGCCTGTCCAACAATACATTTCGGACAATTCAACAAAATGCTCACTTTAATTGAGATCCACATGGTTTCCACTTTGTCCTGTGGAACAATGATTTTTGTCCTGCATTAATTAGTTTCATGGTACCAGTAGATTTTAGGGTTGTGCATAAATACAAGAATACGAATATATACGGAAAAGCAAACATTTAAGAGAAGAAGCTTACAATAGTGTAGTTCCGACCACAATTTATGAAAGTGATAATTCAGTGGTTGACAAAGCAAAAAATAAAAAAGTTATAAGTATCAGGCAAATATTCAATGTCCCATGAAAGATGTGGAAAAAAATTGAATTAACAAATAAATGGACAGGTCATCATGAGCATTGTAGCTCTGGCTGGATTTATGTTTTTTGCATTTCAAATTGGTCTAGTGAAAGAGCATTAGCTGCCTTCTGTTTGCAGATGTTGGAAATCTGGAGTAAAAATGAGGCACTTGTTTCAACTGATTAATAAATAAAAAAGATGAAGTTCATTTTGACTCAGACCAGTTTTCCAAATTGTCTGGCAGTTCCCTGTGATAGAGTTTGTAAACCATGCCTGAGTAAACTGCTGGATACTCTTTCATCGTCAGATCAATCTTATCAAACCCTTGTCTATACCCGTACAGCAGCAGCTTAGCGACTCTGCTGGTGATTGGAGTGGTATGGGTAGTCGTAGCAAGCTTGACAAGATCCATCCATTCGCACTTGAGGCATTCACGCGGGCAGAAGTTTATGCGATACGAAAGAGGTGCCAGTCGAACGATGATGTACATATCAGACTTCCCAAAGGCTCCTGGGTGATTGTGCTGCTGCCTTACACTCAAGATGGACTTAAACTCCGACTTTATGCCAGTCTCCTCAAGCACTTCCCTGACTGCTGTGTCTCCTGAAAGGAAATGAACATATATGAGAACATATTATTTCACGCCATAAAGATAGACCCTTTCATGCTGAATATATAGCCGCCGTAGTTCAATGTAGATCAAAGCTACAAAACTGAAGAGGACATTTTTGTTTTATGTTCTTCTGAGCATGCCAAGAATGATGATCTTTTTTGACGGTTTTGCTAGCTAGATAGCAGAAACAGTGAGTCTGTTGTTGCTTCATTCAAAACAGACATTTCTATGTACTTTTAGCAAATCAAGGTTTGTGATGTTAAAGGAGTCATCAAGTGACTGATGTCACAGCACAGGTCAAAACCCCAGCTGCTATCATAAAAAAAGCAAATGTTCCAGACTGCTGGCAAAGAGAACTGTTTTTCTCTACACTGGTTGGCCTGCTTAAACTGTAGGTCTTTCCTGGTGCTCAAATCAGGAAAAGAGCTCGGTCTGAATGTTAGGTACAAAAATGCTTGTATAGTTTTTATCACACTTTTGCATTAACCTCTGTGCACATTCACATATCATTCTACGTGTCGTTTTCTTTAGCATCAACACAAATAGTCATACTTTGGTGAGTAACCCGAGATTGTTAGACTACTGGCATGAAGCAATATAGTACGCGCAGTGGCGGAGGTTGTACACCTAGGCACTGTGTATAAAAAAGACTGACAGTGCACGCTGCTGGCAACCTTACTGTGACTAAAGCTTTATGAGCCAACAGGAAACAGTTTTTCTCTACATGCAGATTACCATTTCAGTTTTTGAAACAAGCAGTAATGTTTTCAAACTTTAAAAAGAAACACAACTTTATGTTTGCAAATGTGTTAATGATACAATTTAAGTACTTCCACAAATTCACATAAATGGCGGCGCCTAATTTTATAAGCAGACTCCAAATACAATATTGCATGGACTCTACCTTGGTTGCTGCTTACTACGCCTCACCTGCACCCTTAACTAGTAGTAATTCCGATATGAGGTGCAGCACCCCAACACCATCTGCTACGAAATTGGAGTAGAGGCAGCAGACATACCAATATCTTAGGTAGCGAACAATAATAAAATCATAAAGATGCTAAAGACAAATGCTAATGGCGGCGATTGTAATTGTGTACCTTCAATTTGCAACCCTGTTTTATTCAGCAAGGTATGAAATCTTGGAATGAGATGCATTGTTGCAGTTGGAAACACAATGATTCCAGGTTCCCAAGTTGGAGTCCACTTTACTACATATATTTTACTAGTTTAGGCAACAGTAAGAATTAATGGCCTATTTACTTACCAAGCAATAATCTTCATTACTCCTTAACACAATGAAGCAGTCGCCCCGAATGACTAAGATCCTGAAAGAAAACCTCTTCTTCCTATTCTCTGTAGTGCCGGTCTTTTCACTGGTTCTAAGCCACCTTTCCATAAATTCACATCTGTGCAGCACCAATCTTGTGTAATCACAAGCATGAGAAAGAAGAATCCGGAGGGACGTAGGAAAACCTGGACCTGAAATAATGCAGTTATTGGTAATTGATTGGGCCCCACCCCCTTGTACAACTTCCTTGTTCCAGTCTTTACACCGTTGGCATGGAACAACAAGTTTAAGCTAAGTCTTCACATACGATAATACCATACCATACATGAAATAGGATCCTACACCAGAGTATTGCTACAAATAGATTTAACAGCTATATTACGATTAGACCTCACACTGAACCTCCTTGACAAAGGACTTAGTTTCCCAGGAGGTAAACTCCAACTAACACTGCTCTGTTGCTCTGGGAGAGAACCAGCTAAGCTTTGTAAAAGAGGGCCCCTTTACACTCTGCCTAGGAGGACCATTCTATGGCACATGGTTTGAGAGGGACAACTAAGTCATTTTATTTAACAACAAACAATGAATATACTTTTATGGAAGGGGGACGTCATACGGCCCTCATGACACCGAGAGTGTACAGGGCCTTCCCATGCTTCGTCTTTTAGTATGGGAAGATCGGGGGGGGCATTTTCTTGATGCCAACCTATAAACAAACCCCCAACCCAGAAAAAAAGATCACGCTAGCCTCTACGATTTATGTATCGCTCAGGCATCATCAGAGCAACCCCTGTTCACCTCCTTTCAACCACCTATTGAGTAATGGTCTCAAGTAAGGTCTTCGACACAAAGTTCTGCACAACCGGAAGCTGCAAACCAAAGAATACACCAGTTATCCACAGTAGAAAGCAAACCCCAAGAAGCTTTCTAAGCCTTTGCTGCTGCCCGTTCACACTTTAAGGAAGTACCCTATAGGAATCCCACCCTCAGGCAACTGAAAATGAGAAACAGGGAATGCCCCTTCAGGAAACACCATGTGTCAAAATGCTCCCCAATATGAAGGTAACCAGTCAAAGAAGAGGGTTTCTTTGAGACTGAAGTTCATCTGACAACAGGTAAAAAGATAGGAAGTGGTGTGACACAGATGTGCGGTTACCAGGAAGAAGGCATAGAACTAGTAGAAAGACTAACGCTATCTCATGGAGAAGAGAGGCTTTTTTTTCAAAATTAGGCTTATGAAGGGTGCTAACAACTAACAAATCCTGTCTTAAATTGAAAGCTCAAAACATGTCATAATGGCATGAGAGATGGACGTGGAATTTTATATCAATTCAAAATAAAAGAAATGTTTGGCAAAGCACGTCACTCGAGATCTAAGCATTATATAATGAAGCAGACAATGACATTTTGCAAAGATAAATAGTGAAGTGCTGACTTGTGATGTAACAGATAGCATCTAATCAAGATCGGAGTAGGAGGATCTGGGTCACCATTTCAGGTTTCTGAATTAACCCAGGTATGAGTCTCGGATTCATCATTTCCTTAAGACGGAGGCTCACAATGGTAGCCAGAAGCAGAATCCACAGTAAAGGGCATGGAATAAAAAGGTAGGCATTAGTGCAGGAGATGGGCTGAAATGAGGCTAGGTACCAAATCAACTGGAAGGGCTAGATACAGGGCAGCAACTGGTGCCACTACTGGGCAGGCACATGAGCGGGTTTGCGAAATCTGGAGAGCAAATATATCAAGAAAAAGGCCATAGCAGCACTCTTCATAAAGTTTCCAAACATATGAAGAATGGCAATATCTACTCCTAACTGGTGTTCCACTAGGTGGGGGCGTGAAAAGCCATCCTGATTGTCAAGCCAACACTTTAATGAATGAAAGCATCTATTAAAAAATGAACACCTCAGTCCATGAATTAGGTATTCAGAGAGGAAGACAATGGGCACAGCTGAGGAGGATTGGGCAAATGCAGCAAGAGAGCCCATGGGGTACCGGAAAGCCATAACTAGAAGCCTGATGATAGTGAAGAAAGTACAGGCAGATTAAAATACAAAGAATCCTTGGAAAGAGTATTATTCTATTCTTATACCAAACGCGACCTAACATCCGTGGCTGAATGAGAAATGTCTTGAAAATCATTGAGGTAGAGTAAGGGGGCAGGAGAAGGAGAATCCTCCACTTTCAAATAAGCCACTCCAGAGTACCCCAGCCCCAGAAACCGAGGACCACAGCAGTGCGCCCTCTTTCTGCTCTCAGTTCCCTTTGTTCACACCCTCAGCATATCCTTTATTTAACCTAACAGTCAGTTCAGGAACTGAGACACACTTCACAAACTAGGCATGTTCTGATGCAATTTGGTTTGTGAAAAACATGCTATGGCTTGCAAACCACACGTCCTCCATTTTGCTTTGGAAGATATTTTTTACTCTTCTAAAGTATCCCCTTAACACCCCCGACCCAAGGACTGTGCTCCCCTTCACACACTTTGTTTCCTGCAATATAAGTTTGCGATCTGAAAAAACATTACGTTTCCCACCCAATCGGCTTCTTGCAGTATGTGAACTGGTTCAGATGCTGCGCCAACTACTGAGCCTCTCTGCCAATCGGATTCCAACTCATGGAGCTCATAATGGCACCCAGAGGAAAACTAAGGCTTCATTTAGATATAACCACATATTTTAACTTTCACAAACACTAATGAGCCGATTTACACCAAACCACATGATCCATTTATTTCAGTCCAAACTTAAGCTCTATCCTCATATCTTGGTGCAAATCTGAGTATTAGTTTATACTGCAGTGGAGACCAAATATTCCGGTGCTAAGTTCATGAAATTTTATAGTCAAACTTAAGTACATAAGCACTGTTTCATGTAGATAAATCAAACAGGACCAAAGTCATCAGAGATCAAAATTAGTTTTTCCTATTGACTATTCAACTCAGTCAGAACAACAGTTAATTTCACTGACTCTGCAAAATATAAACTATACAGAGTTGTGGTCATGACCCTGTAGTTATGGTTGAATTGACCTTTGTATTGAAAAAAAACATTTGATAATAATGTTGGCCTTGGTGGTGAATCTACAGAAAGCCATGCAAAAACGTGCACATGCTCATAGTTCTGTGCAGATTGATTTATGGAGAATTTTATGGAAGAGTCTCAAAAACTGAATTTATCATACATACACATTTCCATAGATATATGTGCATGCCCCGTGTATTAAAAAAATCAATGGCCTTTGGCTCGATGAGACAAATTTGCATGAGAGTTTCCAAAAACTCGGCCTACCTAGGTTTGACCTTCCAAATATACATACATGCAGGCTGGTTGAGAGGGAAGAGAGGCCAAATAAGTGGTCACTTAAAAGTTGTATTTTCAATGAATTACCATTCAAAACTCTTGGCAAGCGAAAAACCAAAAACTGCTGCCTAAAGGCCATTTCCTTTGGTCTCACAACGTGGTCGAAGGTTGACATCCCTCTCCCAAATTCAGCTGAGCATGCTTAAAGGCCATGCCTGGGGCATGACCTTAGGGTGCGGCTGTATGGAACTTTGGGGGCATAACTGTACCAAAAGGAAATCACACCAGTATACACACAAGCAGCCTCACTGTGCCAACTATGACTTATTTTAGAGAAGCCTAAATAAATCATGCTATTAAGGTTTCCATCCCTGCGCTTTTCCAAAGTGTAAACTCACAGATCTGCCCTGACTGCATAAAGTGTTCCAAACAGGTTGTCAACCTGTAGGATATCCCCTAACATTGGCAATTTGTCTGGCTGAGAAACTACCATTACTCATTCAGAAAACCTATAGATCGTTTGAGGGGACCCATATGACAGTTGCTGTGCCTCAAGACTAGTAGTCATGCTGAGGTAGAGTGTAATTAGATACATCTTGAGGTCATTACAAAAATCAGTAGATAGGACAGAATTCTCGTTCTTACCCTTTCTCCTTGTGCACAGCATCTTACTTCATTGTAGGTTTCAGGGATCAAGCAAGGAATCTCAGTATCGCGTTCACAATGCAGTTAACAATGTTCATAAAACAGCAGCATATTAAGAATGGTGTTTTCCTGTGGCAGTACTATGTGCCTTCTCGTGCATATTTTTAGATGGTTTGGTGTAAGTGGTTGATTACCCGGATGGAATGGGACGTACATCCTCGGCTATAAAATCCCTCTTGATATCCTACAATCCACTTTCGGTAAACTAGTCATAAAACTTTAGTTTTGACAGGTCCATAGCCAGTGGAGCAGCAGCCCAGTAAGCATCATTTCATCATTGGTGTCATGGTCCGGGCACCCTTCTGTTGAACACTGTTCCAGAATTTAATCATATGTCGAACTTACAGTCATATATTGTTCCTGATTCTAAATGTATACAATCACTGAATAGGGTATGAGCTGGCCTCTTGTGGAAATCTCTTGTCTTGTGTGTAGTCCTGGGGGACGTGAATTCCTGCTATATGGTGTCCAATGCCTCAACTACAGTGCATGGTTGCTACTTAGTGACAGCATGCTGTCTGTTTTTGCCATGTCCACTCTCCCTTCTGATCTGATACGGATAGTCCTTGCAACAGTGGCTGTTCCATGACTAGTTACAACAATTTTCTTGTTCTGCAGAATATTTAATTGTGAAACTATCCCTAGCCTTTTTAAGTGTCAATTATCAAGCCTTCTGGGTATCCAGGTAGCTTTTGTGCACATTTATTGCAAAAACATTGGCATTGGACAATCGCCGATTTTAAAATAGATGCAGCACATAACAGGGAAAAGGGTCATTATCAAATCTCCACAGCAGCTGCATGTAGGTCATTAGTAAAATGTTAAGGAAACTAAACACTTCACTTATCACTTAGTTTGTTAATAAATTGAACTTATTTAATTCACCGTGGAAGGAACTGAATGAATCAGTGTTGTGCAAGTCAGGTGGACCCTCATTTTACATGTCTTTGAATTTATTTTGTAGAGTCCGTAAAGTCTTATTAATAGGCCTGCAAATGCAATGTTACTCAACATGCTTTTAGTATTAACAATTTTCTAAAAGGTCTTCAAACTTGTTTTACTGCAATGCCTTCCATTGGAACCCACTTTTGGGGTTCAGCAATGAATCATGACATGCTGAGCTGTTTACAATAATAATGGTTATGACGAGAAAAAACAAATTCAATGTGAGTGCAAGAAGTGCTTGATAGGGTCCTCGAAAACTGCACAAATAAATACACCATTGCATTTTAAAATAATGTATTGCTAAATATTGAATTTACAGTGTTTGTATATATATATTTGTAACCATGATAATTCTAGTAAAAACACATTTTGATGTTGGCATGATACAATGATATGGAAATATTTACCAATGTCTTCACTGTGGTCCGAAAGTCCACCTGGAAATTTCCATGCGTTTGTTGTCTGCACGGTAGAAAATGTACACAAATTAGTGCTCCATTTGTAATCCGATGAATAACATTTAGTAGCAGAAAACTGCCAAAAGACTAAAAAAATCATCAGATGAATTATCAGTAACACTATTATTTTCACTTGATCCATCACAATAGTGCTCAACCTTGTTTAGTGTCCTATTTCTTACACCCATTATTACCAAATTGAACTAATCTTTGAAGCATCGCTCATTCCTGAATAAGTTAGAATGCCCACATTTCTGAGAATGGTGTCCTAGAGGTAGATAACATAACACAATCTAAATCTACAAGTCACATGCTTTAAATTGGGCAACTGTGTAGCTATTCGGCTGCTACGCCATTTTTAGAAAGGGTTCCATTCTGTGTGGAATGTAGCTTGCACTCATTTCCTGTGATGCACCGTGATAGTTATTAACAGAGGTTCCTGCATTTCATGTGTTTGGTGGTACGTCTGCAGCACAGCACACTTGCCAGTTTGGATGTGTCTAATAAACAATTACGAAATTCACGTCCTCTTCTCCAACATTAGAATAATAAATACGAATAAACTGTTTTGGAAACCTAAGACTAGGACAAACAAGGTGTCATAAATATTTTCTATCGCTACCAAGCACAATCTTTATTGCGTATGACTTTTTTTTTTTAAATAAAGGATTCTTGTTCAGGCATACATTGAAAATCGGACCCAATTTTATAAAGTTGCTGCTATTTCATTTGTTCACAGAAGGAGACACGTTTAAAGCTGCTATGTGTAAATGCAATTGTTAATTATACACATAATCAATCACCCACACATTACTCTAATCTCGATGATACTGAACTGCTATATATTTTAGGGGTAGTGCCGTTCTACCCTGTACTGGCTGCAAGGTGAATTTGTTTGCTCACGTATTGATTATTAAGTAGAAGTAGAGTATTTAATAACTATATAGTACATATGCAATATTTAATAATTGTTTACTACATGTACAATATTTAATACCTGTATAGTAACGGTCTAATATTTAATTTGTGTTCTTTGAACTAAATAAAGCAACTTAGAAACATTTTATTGGTGTTTTTTTTGCATTCTGTGTGTTTTTAAGTGTTGTACAATTTAGATCAAGCAATCAAAGTAATAATTAAATTCTATTTGTTTTACGGAGAATGAGTTTGCCTCTATATAGCCTAGACTTATGTTATATGATGTCAAAGACGAAAAGACCAATGTGGGTATCTTTTTTCCATAAAGTCTGTGATTCTTTCACAAGCACTTCAGCAATTAAGCTCACTTATGTTGATCAAAGAGCAAGAGTTTAATTTAATTTCTGTCAAGAAACTGGGAGTTGTGGCAGGGTGAAGCAAAAGATCAAAATGGGTCAGCAACGACAAGCCCCCTACAAAGCACATTTGCTGAACGCACTGGGACACTCTTTAATGGCACATCTAAAGATTTAGAATGTTGATAGAGCAGAACATTTTAGACCATGCTAACCTTGCACGGATGTTAAAATGTACCTTGCAAATAACGTAGACAATGCTTAATAAAAACAAACCGTAGGAATATGTGCATTTCTTAAACATGTAAAATCAAACGTGCAGCTTATTAGTCAGCTGAAAGCTCTCATTTTCATCGTGCTTACATGACTAGGTCACGTAGTTTTTTCTTTCTCTCCTTTCTCATTACCTCTAATAAAATAATGATTTTTAGAACTGCTGATTTATTCTAATATTTAACTGTAGTATGTCATTGTCAGAAAATGTGCTGTTTCAAGAAAATGTATTGCTTTCTTTCCTCAAACCATATGATTTCATCAAATTAGATCAAGTCCCCTGCTATGTGTTATAATAACATGAAATGTTTAGTACAATTAAGGCTTGTTGAAGAGAACATTTCTCATGATTTAACCAGGACATTGCAAATAGAAAATGTTTCATTTATTCAATCAATCACAGAATTTGTAAAGCGCACTACTTACCCGCGAGGGTCTCAAGGCGCTGGGGAAAAAAAGGGGGGGCTGCTACGGGTCGAACAACCAGGTCTTGAGTAGCCTCCTGAAGGTCAGCAGGTCTTGGGTCTGTCGTAGGCTTAGTGGAAGGGTGTTCCAGGTCTTGGCGGCGAGGTGGGAGAAGGATCTGCCGCCGGTGGTGGTTCTTCGGATGCGAGGGACGGTGGCGAGGGAGAGGTCGGCGGAGCGGAGTTGGCGGTTGGGGACGTAGAAGAGGAGTCGTCTGTTGAGGTAGGCTGGGCCAGTCTTGTGGAGTGCCTTGTGTGCGTGGATGAGGAGTTTGAAGGAGATTCTCCTGTCGACGGGGAGCCAGTGCAGGTTCCTCAGGTGGGGGGTGATGTGGCTGTGGCGTGGTACATCGAGGATCAGGCGTGCGGAGGCGTTTTGTATGCGTTGCAGTCGCTTGATGAGCTTGGCCGGGGCTCCGCGTAGAGGGCGTTCCCATAGTCAAGTCTGCTGCTGACGAGGGCCTGGGTGACTGTTCTTCTTGTGTCTGTCGGGATCCACCTGTAGATCTTGCGAAGCATGCGGAGGGTGTTGAAGCAGGAGGATGAGACTGCGTTGACTTGCTTGGCCATGGAGAGCGTTGAGTCGAGGATGACTCCCAGGTTGCGTGCGTGGTCGGTGGGTGTCGGGGCTGCTCCCAGCGTCGTTGGCCACCAGGAGTCGTCCCAGGCTGAGGGGTTGGAGCCGAGGATGAGGACCTCTGTCTTCTCCGTGTTCAGTTTTAGTCGGCTGATCTTCATCCAATCGGCGACGGCCTTCATTCCTTCATGGAGGTTGGATTTGGCGGCGAGGGGGTCCTTGGTGAGGGAGAGGATCAGTTGAGTGTCGTCGGCGTAGGAGATTATGTTGAGGTCGTGCTGTCTGGCGATGCGTGCGAGCGGGGCCATGTAGATGTTGAACAGTGTTGGGCTGAGGGACGATCCCTGGGGTACGCCGCAGATGATCTCGGAGGCTTCGGATCGGAATTGTGGGAGGCGGACTCTCTGGGTTCTGCCGGCGAGGAAGGAGGTGGCCCATTCCAGGGCCTTGTCTCGGATCCCTGCGTCGTGGAGGCGTGCGCGTAGAGTGCAGTGGCAGACAGTGTCGAAGGCGGCGGAGAGGTCCAGCAGGATGAGGGCTGCGGTCTCACCGTTGTCCAGCAGGAACCTGATGTCGGTGGCGGCGATGAGGGCAGTCTCAGTGCTGTGGTTGCTGCGGAACCCCGATTGGGATGGGTCCAGGATGCTGTTTTCTTCGAGGTATCGGGTTAGCTGTTTGTTGACGATCTTCTCGATGACCTTGGCTGGGAACGGAAGCAGGGAGATGGGCCGGAAGTTCTTGAGGTCTCTCGGGTCCGCCTTGGGTTTTTTGAGTAGGGCGTTGATCTCTGCGTGTTTCCAGCTCTCTGGGAAGGTCGCGGTCTCGAAGGAAAGATTGATGATGTTGCACAGGTGGGGTGCGATGGAGCTGCTGGCTTTGTTGAAGATGTGGTGCGGGAAAGGGTCTGACGGGGAGCCGGAGTGTATTGTGCTCATGGTCTTGATGGTGTCCTCGATGTTCACGCTGCCCCAGGCTGGCAGGGGGTCGTGGTCGATGGTGTGCGGCGGGTCTGGTGCATCGATCTTAGTTGGGGCTGTCTGGGTGTTGAAGCTGTCGTGGATGTCGGCGATCTTGCGGTGGAAGAAGGTGGCGAGGGAATCGCACAGGGGTTGCGACGGCGGGATGTCGTTGGTGTTGGAGCTGGGGTTGGAGAGTTCCTTCACGATGTTGAAAAGCTCCTTGCTGTTGTGTGCGTTGTTGTCGAGGCGGTCTTTGAAGGAGAGTCTCTTGGCGGACTTGATGAGGTGGTGGTGGTTACGGATGGCGTCTTTGTGGGCTGCGTGGCTGTCCGGTGTCTTATCACTGTGCCATTTCTTCTCTAGTTTCCGGCAGGTACGCTTGGAAGCTAGGAGTTCCGAGGTGAACCAGCAGGCTCTTTTGGTGGTGTCACTGTAGGTGAGTTTTTTCAGCGGGGCGAGGGTGTTGGCACAGTCGTCCATCCATCGTCTGAGGTTGCAGGCAGCGTTGTCGGTGTTGGATGGGTCGGAGGGAGGGCTGAGAGCGAGGGTTGCCCGTAGTTGGTCTTCGGTGACTTTATTAGACTAGCCCATTGAACAATGGGATGTTGAACAACTAGCAGAATAGGCTTACTGGGGGTTCTCTTGAGAACCTTCTTCAAATGTATCTACTGCATAAAACTTTAGCAGTCTTCAGATATTTTTACGCCAACTCGCATGCTATTCGTGGGAACCCAGAGGAGAGGTGATGGACCATCGGAAGATCCTTCTTCATTGGTTGGAAATGACTTAAGCACCTGTTTTTGCAACATATGTTTTGTGCCTTTCTATATAGTACGTGTTCCTAGATACAGAAAATGAATGCATGCATTCTATGCACACCTACCCTGCCATGCCCCTTAGCACTTTGTTGCCCAAATTTCTGTGAGCTACTGCTAAGAGTTATTTTTCCTTGTTTCTTTACCCTTTGTGAGGACATTTTCTTCTTTATGCTAGATCATAGCTACTGCTGTGTTTAATCCCTTTTAACTTGGATTTGAGGTTGCTACGGCAGCTGTCGGGGACCTCGGCTGAGTTTCCAGAACTGCTCTTAATGAGGCGTTTGCTCTCTTGCAACTATTAGCTTGATGCTCTGAATTCTTGCTCTTTTCCAAAAGGAACTCTTAACGGGTTTCATACTAGGTTAGGTGTTTATATTAAGATAGGGACTATTTCCTTTATGGAATACGCTGGTAATTTCTATGCTGCCTCTAACCAAATTTTCTCGATATTTTTGTAGCTGGATATATCTGACTAATTTGATGTTCAATGCCAACATAGCCCTGTGTATCAAAATGGAAGAAAAGTTTTATAACATGAGTATCTGAACAACAACCTTCAGCCTGGATCCCTCCTCGTGGGAGGTCAGATAACGCCCTAATGCCTTGCAGGACTGAGATATAGCCACGCTGCCATTTTACAGACTACTAGCCACAGTGTGTTGATAAATGTTGTGTCTGGGGCGAAAATGTCAAACCGCTGCCATGCAGAGGAAGCCCCCCCAGGATCCACCCAGGGGAAATGGGGCGGGGAGGAACAAAGAAAGAGGGGGGTGCAGCTATCCCACCAGGGGATACTCCACTATGCAGAGCTACGTTTGCTCTCCGCAGCTCTCTAAAGCTCTGAGAGAAGCTCAGGCACGCTTCCTCATTCCCCGCACTTACTCCCTGCGATGGGCAGCTGTCTCAACCACTCCCCACTGGACTACCAACACCTGCCACTATGCCGTGCTCTGAATATTCGGGACCTTCCAATGCATTACCCGCCAAAACCTATGAAGCCGTTCGTGGCGCCACCTGCTTTTCTACATTTGTAGATGCCCAGCAGGCAGCTAGCTGTATTGTCTAGGTCGGAATGGCCTGTGATACCGATGGCCGGGCAGACTTCCACCCATAACCTGCGGGCGCTCGAACAGCTCCAAAACATAAGTATCATATCGGCACTCCGGTGTCACTGCAGGGTATATTATATATAATCTGGCTGATGTTAGGTAAGCTTTGTGCAATATATAATGTTGGAGATACTGGAACCGGGATTTGTGGGAGACCTTCTGTGGGTAGAGCAGTGCTTTTCTCCACTCCCTCGCAGTCAACGCGTGGCCAATATCTTGTTCCTAGGTTCGTCGCCAATGGGTTGTGTACCTTATAGAAAATGGCTTTTGTAAGCCAGAAAATCAGGTGGCGTCTATTTTCTATCGTATACAGGGGGGTGCAGGACAGGCTCCGTGCCAGTGATGGCTCCCAGGCGCTCCAACTCCGCCACAAGGCGTCTATGTGCCAGGAACTGACCCGCTGGGAGATCTGTTTGCTTCATCAGTGGGCCAAACAGGATTATTGCTCCGCCCTGAAAAATATCTCCCACGAGTTAGAACGCACTCTCTCCCCACGGGAATGGCAAACCATATACTACAGAGCCAAGCACACGGCGCGCAATGTGTCTAGCATAGAGACGGAAACTAAAAAAGCTACGTATTGGTATTATACTCCAGCGCGGCTGCACAAATATAGCCCACTTAAGAGCCCTCTCTGCTGGCGTGGATGTGGTATTCTAGGCACACTTACCCATGTCTCATGGGATTGCCCTAAGCTACAATCCTGCTGGGACCAAGTCCTACGGGACATCAATTCACACTTTGACACAGATTTGCCTCGGTTTCCTGCTTACATCTTACTAGATTTGCCAAACGCTCTTACATTTCCCCTTAAGTCGCGACGAGGCCGTCAAATTGCACTGGCACTGGGGGCGTCCTTGCAAAACATCCTTACACACTGGGGCTCCAACCGCATACCCTCGTACACGGGCTGGTTGCATCGCCTGTGGTACATCCTGGGCATGGAAAGAATATCCCTCTCATTGGCCGGCAAGGGAGCGCCATTTCCAGACTTGTGGGGTCCTTTTCTAGCGCTACTGTCCACTGAATTTAACGAGATTACTTGCCCCAG
Organism: Calotriton arnoldi; assembly: GCA_963921515.1. NCBI lineage: Eukaryota > Metazoa > Chordata > Amphibia > Caudata > Salamandridae > Calotriton > Calotriton arnoldi. The sequence goes on from CAWUFW010000189.1 coordinate 1,250,729, forward strand.
ATACTTGAGGCTGCTACGCCTTACTAAGCCGGTGCAAGTAGACTCTCAAACTACGAAGTAGCCGGGGTGGGTATGCCCAAAGGAGGGGGTGGGGGAGGGCGGGGTGGAGGTGGGGAGGGTCCCGGGGTGGGGGTAGTTTGGGAGTTAATCAGCAAGCTTCTATGGCTTTCCCGATTCAGGGGACACCAGAATGTGTATCTTGACATGCTAATGTTCTTTTGTTCTATGTGAAAACCTTAATAAAGAAATTTTAAACCAAAAATATCTCCCACAGTGCTCACCTACGCAGCCTCCCAGAGTATAGATCTTGCCTGGCCCACAGCAGTCCAAAAGATGCCCACTGACCCACGGGGTATCTCCTGGGCATACCTGAGAACCCCAGGCAACACCTGCATGCTTTGCAGTGGCTCCCGTGCGCCACCCAAAGGAGGTTGCTTGAGGAAGCCAGCAATGCAGAGCCGGGGAGAAATAGTTACTGCATCTGAGTCTGCACTCCAGCCTCTGTCTACGCACACACTTACGCTAGGTTGTGCCCTGCGAACCACCGGGCCGGCCACTTAAGTTGGGCTGCCAGACAGTAGTGCTAAACCACCAGGGCCCCAAACCCTCCATGCTCAGGTGGCACCTGCAGTTTGGAGAGGGCCACCCTGTATCTCCCTTTATTCCAAATCAATCCGTCCAGCATCACATTCAAATCTCGAAAGGTGCTGTGGTAGATACATAGCAGTAGGTTTGGGAAGTAATAGAGGAGCCTGGACTAGGGGGGGGGGGAAGAGCTTGCCTGGCTCAAAGATGGCCGCGGCATAAGAGTGCTCCGCAAACCAACACAACTATCCGATAATTATCCTTGCATTTCCGGACACCTAGGTCCCGAAAACCGCTGCCGTCTGAACTGAGAAGTGCGGGCTATCGATCGAGCCCGGTATGGAAAAGATCGAGGCGACCTAACTGAGCGATTGGAGAGAGACGTCACGCGGCCTACTGTTGAGCGCAAGGTGAGGCCTGCTGCTGGGCTCCCCTGACGTGCCTCGGAGGATGGCTGGGATCCCCTGATGCCGTGAGCCCTGCACAGAGTGAAGGCGGAACGACCAGAGAACACAAGCGCTGCCAGTAATGAAATCCGGCCGGCAGGATTTGCACCGGGGGCTTTGTGTGGAGAGCCGGCTACTCGGGGAGGCCTAGGAGCGGGACGGCCCGAGGAGACGCCGAGCCACAGACTTGAGGGGCGGTAAATATATATTAAAAAAGTTTTTTAAAGTGGCGGAACTAGGGGACTGCCGTCTGCTTGTGGCGCGACCGCCCTGCATCGCCTCTGAGGGTGTCCTGTGGTGGAAAAAGAAAATGAGAGGTGAGCTCCAACACTGCAGCTGACAGCGCGAATGCGAGCCCTGGAAGTTGCGAAGGGCTGCGTGGCCTCCAGAAGGTAGAGGGACTGGGCCACTGCCGAGGCTGGCGACTCTGGGCTTGATGAGGCAGACATAAGGTATCCAACATGAGGCCATGAGAGGAGGCATGCGCTGACTAATACAAGCCCCAAATTTGATATCTGGCAAAACCTACTGGGCTTGGGAGCGTGCAGACTGGTGCCGCGGCCAGTGCAGAGGGGGTCAAGTCGCTGCCTGCGGAGAAGGTGCCTGGTGGTTGAACGGTGTATAAGTGTGAGGTGTAAGAAATTTAATGAGCCTTTCTTGGATCTTCGTGTGAAAAAACATTTAGGAAATACAATGACAAAGTGGACCTGTAGATATACAGAAAAAATAATATGTGAACAGCCAAGTGTAATAAAGTATCAAAAATATATGTTTATTTACACCAATTTTAAATGTTATATTCTTTGTTAGAACAAAATAGAAAACAATGTATCATAAAAAACAGTTACTCAGTTATGTGCAATATAATTATTCAATGTTTAGCACATTTGTTAAACCATGGTCACTACTTTAGGTATGCAGGCATGCTGACGCACTCATACTCTACCTCTTGCTGCCTAATAAAAATACTATGTACAGTTTATATGTCGGTAGTGACACAACATGGAGAAAACAATGGAGTAACTATAAACCAATTATCACAGCGGTTTCATGAATATGAAATATACATATTTATCATGGCTGAAGTTTTTCATGTCCTTTCTGGGATCTTAACAGGCCATAGCAATACCCACCTCTAATCCTCAACACAAGAGCGAATATCCCGCAAAGCACGAGGATTGTTCCCAATTCACGGAAGGCGCTAGATGAGGGCAGCTGGGTTCGCCTCACAGACACAGATCTGACTCTGCGCTGACTGTCTGCCAATCTGGTCGCGCTGAGCTGGATGCGTAGTCGACTTCTACCTGTACCTCTCTGTGGCTGTCGGGGAGAGTTTCTTCATTGCGGACTTTGAGGTCAAGTGTGGATTGCAAGTGTCAGCCTTGGCCCCCCCCCCCCACAAACATGAGCAAAGTGGATGAAACGCAGCAGAAGCTGCAGTTCGAGCAACGCAAGTCACGGCATATGGAGCAGGAGGCAGGCCAAGCGGGGACGGATCAGCATACTACTTCGTAGAAATCGGAGGGGGACCTGCGACAGATATTGTCAGCAGTGCAAAAGAGTCTGTCCACCATTGACGCTAAGATTGACTCTCTGGCCTACAGGATGGACAGGATGTTGTAGCGAATCAACAAGCAAGCGGAACGCATAGATATGACAGAAAGGAGAGTTGCAGACTTCGAAGAAGCTCAAATGGAAACTGATAACGTGCAGAAACAGATGGGGAAGCTACTCACGTCCTTACAGCGGCAGATTTAGAAGCAAGGTCTAGACACAGCAATATCCGAATTACTGGACTGCCCGAGACTACACCGATGGGGAACATGGAGATCTTCATAGAAAAACTGCTGGTCACCTTGCTGGCTCGAGATACGTTCTCGGACATGTTCATGTGGAGCGTGGTCATCACTCCTTGGGTCCCAGACCCCCGCCGGGAGCTCCACCTCGCCCAGTAATTGCGAAGCTATTGAACTATAGGGATAGAAACACTGCACTGAAGCGTGCCAGAGAGTTGAAAGATTTGCAGTACAAAGGTTCCTACCTCTCTCTTTTCCCAGATTTCACTATTTAAGTGCAGGAAGCCAGGAAACAGTTTATCCCACTGAAGCGGAAGCTGAGAGATCTTGGTTTTGATTACGCGATGCTCTATCCGGCACGACTTAGAGTCACGATGAACGGTACGTCGAAAATATTTGTCGACCCTGGGTCACTATAAAAGGCCCTCAAGGACTGCAAAAAATCGGACGAGCGAGGGAATTCGAAACGGGAACAGCCGGAGGCGGCAGGAGGTGACCTGGAAGAGTAGGCGTCCTGGTTGGGTGAGATAAATAGTTTGCAAATGAAAGCAAAAGGTATGTTACTGTTAAATCTCTGATCCGGATGTCAAAGAGGTATCCTGGGGCTGCCCAGTGGTCTAGACCTGCTTTTGAGTGACTGGCAACGGCTTTTGACTGTACCATTGATGGTACACTGAGACATTCAACGAGACTCTGTATAAGCTAGATGCTGTGGTACAGTAGTATGGAGCTGGACTATGATCATAATGCTCCGTGTGCCACTGTGAGGTTTGCCCAAGGGGGACTCTTCTCTCGAAGTTGGGTGGGAAATGTATAATAGACTTTGATGGTTAAGTTTCAACTTCAAAGTTTCACAGTGGCCTTTCGAGGTTATGCCGGTAACATCCGCCCCTGAGTGTTACCCACTACCTAATCTGAAACTGGAAATAATTGTTTCAAGTAATTTTCAAATTGATATGGAATGGTTATGTGAGCTTGGGAGGGTGAGTTGGAATCGATCATGCCCAGTTGGGAGTGGCATGGCGTGGGTGGGGCTTTTTTTTTGTTTGGTACAACAGTGCAAGGTACAGGAAGCGTGCAAACGATGCTCTACATTTAAGGATGATTCTGGAGAGAAGTCTGAGTAATTTTCCATATGCGATTGCCCCTCATATGACAACTGTACAGATCTTAAATGGAAGGTAGAGGTGCTAAAATCTGATTGCTCACTTGGAACATTAGGGGCTTGAATGACCATAGAAAGTTGCGCAAAGTGGTTGCATATCTAGTGAGGCACGAGATCGATATTGAGCTGATACAGGAGTCCCACCTCCCTGCAGGTAGTAATATGCTGAAGCACAGAAGTCTACATGGTCATACTCATGCTGCTGGTTTTACCTCCCATGCCAGGGGAGTTCTTACATGGGTTAACCCCAAATCAGGTATCAAACTACAAGCGATTGAAACCGACGCATCTGGTAGATACGTACTCTCCAGGTGCGCAGGCAAGGGAATCGATTGGCTGATAGTCAACGTCTATGGCCCTAACTATGATTGCCCACAGTTTTATCAGAACTTGCTAGATCGCATAATAGCTGGGGGGGACTTGTCTATCATCTGGGGCGGGGATTTCAACTGTGTGTTGGACCCCTCGCTGAACCGATCTGGAGGGCCGGCGAGACGTCCATCAGCAACAGCCAAGGTTGTGTGCGATGTAGCTGTGCAGCTGGATCAATTGGACGTATGGAGGGAGCGTTCCCCGGGTGTGGGTGGCTTCACCCATTACTCTGCCCTACATCACTTACACACCAGAATTGATTACTGGTTTGTTTTGAGAAGCCTGATTCAGCGTGTACAGGATTGTAGAGTGCTGCCCCGCTCTTTTTCAGACCACTCCCGAATACTGTTGGATATAGACAATTTAAAGAGGAGACCTGCACCCTTTACATGGCTCCTCCCACCATTCTCATTAATGGATAGCGTTTTCCGATCTGAACTTGCTGAAGCCATAGAAAGCTTTTTTGATACTAATATAGGATCTGTCCAGAGGTTCTCTACGATCTGGGAAACGTTCAAGGTGTACATCTGGGGGATAGCCATGTCTAAGCATTCAGGAGTTCTGCGCTCCATCCGTCAGCGCCTGTCATGTTTCAAAGGGCGGCTAGCAGAGCTGGAAAAGGAAGCTATAGAGAATGACTGCCCGAGTCGCTGATAGCCTTAAAGAGACGCTGATCAAATACCAGGAGACAGCTGATTGCGAAATTAAGCACTTGGGGAAGTATGCAGTGGCTAGAACATATGGTGAACGTGACCGACCGGGTGCGGTGCTGGCAGCTTTGCTACGCGGCAGGAGGGTGGGGGGAAATGTGACGGAAATAGGGGCCGCGGACGGAGGGATGTTGACTGACACCACAGACATTGCAAATAGATTTAATCAATATTATACTGACTTATATAGTAAGAAAGTACCCACGGATGAGACAGCTATTAAAGACTACCTAGAACAAGTACGGATGCCCTGGCTCTCCAATGAGCACAGGGAGTACCTTATGAGGCCACTGGATGCGCATGAGATATCGGTGGCATTGAGTTCGATGAGATCGGGGGCGCGCCCGGATTGGACGGTCTCACCGTGGCGTTTTATAAAGAATTTAAAGAACTACAAATCCCGCACTTGTGTCCGCTTTTTGAAGAGATGGGAGAGGAGGGGATGATGCCTGCTTCCATGAGAGAGAGAAACAATAACAGGAGTAAGGCCCGTTAACCCAGGTGAGACCGGGCATAGTATGCAACAAGCAACAATGTCTCAACTGGAAAATATTTACAAACAGGACAAATGAAAGCAGTGATATAAATCACAATCGGGATGGGGAGCAAAGGAAGGGAGACCACAACGTGACAGTAGGGTGAAAGAAAGAAATTATAATTTTTGTAAGTAGTTAAGAAGCACTACAGTACACATGAATATACAATGACCATGACACACAAAGTGAGCACTGTGTGTGCTAGTGAAAGTGGACGGCGCAGTGACACAGGGGTGCGGAGAACAGCGTGAACGGCGATAACAGGTAAGGATAAAGTGGTCAAAATTGCAAAATATATACAGTGTTTATGTACAAAATTTCAGATGAATAGATTGACACAACAGCGCCCGAGTTCTAGGCTGGGTAGTCGACGGCGTTTCAACCTGAATTATTGCAGGTCATCATCAGGACAATGGTCATAAGTTTGAGGGTAGTGCTCTAACAAAGAGAGTCCAAGGTAAGGATCTGAGTAATCCAGGAGTGATCAAACCAACGAGGCGTCAGGTATCCGTGTTGGTGCCAATAAATTGGTCCTGTTACGTGGTCGGCACAGTATAAAGATCCAGGGGGGCCGTGTTAGAAAATCCAGAGGCAACCCGGTTGATGGGCGTGGCGATGGATTTGAAGCTGAAGTTAGGAGTGGCGCAATGGCGGCAAGTGACTTCATGTGCTACAACGGAGGAGCGAAACCTCCAGGATGCAGCCGGGTCGGGGACGAGTAAAGCGTCCCCGACCCAGTCGGGGATCAGCCTCCTTAAACCATTAGCTTATTTTCTTCAGGAACCTTCTGCCAGTGGCTTAAGAAATTGGTAATCACATCTTGGATCAGCCAACGGGGAATTTATGCCTCACCGCTTTTCTTTTTGCTGTTTGGTGTGTCCTTCCACCTCCATTGCTGTACATAAGGTACTACTTTACATCTGAAACCAGTTGGTTAGCGGCCCAGCAGCCCTAAGGGGCAAATGTTGACAAAACCACGTGTTAAAAAACGGATGCTACAGAAAATAAAGCAACCCTTTATTTCTGTAGCATTCATTTTTCAGATGCTTTTGTCTGAATTTTAGTACAATAAGTATAAAGTTTGCAAGGCATGCCCACATCCTATCAGCACCCCAATATTATCCCTAAACCTATTGACTTTCCTAGTGCTTTTCCAATATAACCATATCATCCCTTCAACTAAGTATTTTTAATAATAAAAAGTTTTCGCTTGTAAGTAAAGAACCGTAACTTCTATTTAACAAAGTTTTCCATTGATTTTTTAGACTTTATAAATTATATACTTCGGATCTTGCACCGACCATAAACCCCTGAACAAGGTGATGACCAGCAATGCTCTTGACCACACCCTGTGCTTAGTCCCTGTGTTTGTACCCATGTGTATGTACCCAGGCAGAGACCGGAGAACTTCCAGTCTTGTGCACCACAGAAGTGCGCTGTGTGCTCAGCAACGACTCGCACTTACACTCAGGGCATGTGTGAGGCCAGTGCCCAGTCCCAGAGCTCCTAAGTGTATTTGAAGGTTAAGGTCATGGTGTCTCTGGGGTAGAGAGCTGCAGAGCACCCTTAGTGATGTCACTGATTAAATGAATGTGCTATTACATGCGATGAGATGAATGATGTCATCTGTGACATTGTGTGTGGCAGGGTTGTATGTCAGAACAATGAATTCCTTTACAACGCCTACCTTAACAACGCGGTCTCTACTACGACCGCGTCTTAACCACAAATTGCTTTACCACGCATTCCTTTACCACGAATTTTCATGGTAAAGGCATGCATGGTAAACAGCTACCCGTGGCTACGTTTACCACCCCCTCCCTCTCCCCCTGAGCCCTAAATACTCCCCCACCCATCCTCCTTAAAACTACCCCGAACCCCCACCCCTAAATACTACCCCGAACTCCCCCACCCCCTAAAAACTAATCTGAACCCCCTAAAAACTACCCCGAACCCCCTCCCACCCCTAAAAACTACCCTGAATCCCTCCACCCCTAAAAACTACCCCAAAATCCCCACCCCCTAAAAACTACCCTGAACTCCCTCCCACCCCCAAAAAACTACTCCAAATCCCCCACCCCCTAAAAACTACCCCGAACCCCCACCCCTAAATACTACCCCGAACTCCCCACCCCCTAAAAACTACCCCTCCCCACCTCCTAAAAACTAATCTGAACCCCCTAAAAACTACCCCGAACCCCTCCCACCCCCTAAAAACTACCCTGAATCCCTCCACCCCTTAAAAACTACCCCAAAATCCCCACCCCCTAAAAACTACCCTGAACCCCCACCCCTAAAAACTACCCTGAACTCCCTCCCACCCCTAAAAACTACCCCAAATCCCCCACCCCTAAAAACTACCCTGAATCCCTGCACCCCCTAAAAACTACCCCAAGCCCCTACCCCCTCAAAACTACCCCGAATCCTCCCACCCCCTAAAGACTACCCCGAACCCCCACCCCCTAAAAACTACCCCAAATCCCCCCACCCCCTCAAAACTACCCCGAACCTCCCCCTCACCCACTAAAAACTACTCCAAACCCCACCACACCCTAAAAAATACCCCGAATCCCTCACCCCTAAAAACTACCCCAAATCCCCCACCCCTAAAAACTACCCCGAACTCCCCCCACCCCCGAAAAACTACTGCGAATCCCCCCACCCCCTAAAAACTACCCGAACGTCCCCCACCCCTAAAAACTACCCCAATCCCCCCACCCCCTTAAAAACTATCCTGAACCCCGCTTACCTGTCCTCTTCTCTTTCTTTTTCACGCCTATCCTGAACACTAGACCAACTTTGCCTTAAAAGTCATTGATCAGGCAAGTCCTTGTTAGGCTTGCGGGCTTCCGGAACTCGTAGGCTCTTGCCTCGTTGTTCCGAATGTTCCCCGTGTGGCAGTGTTGAGGAGTAAGAGTCGTCAATCAGAGAAAGACATGGTTTAGATGTCACTGCACAACTCAAGCAATAAATTTAAGAACTTTTTAGGATTTCCTCTGTAACTATTATGTCCCCACCCACCCCGGAAACGTTTTAGGGCTATTTCCACAGATTTTATTTTTGTTTTATATAGCGCGAACTCGGCCCGGAGGTATCAGAACCCTGTACATGAGCACCAGTTGCGTTACAGACGGACACGGGGAAATTAAGTGATTTGCCCAGAATCACAGGGGGGCTTATTTACAAGGCCCTTGCGCCACTTTTGCTCCATTTTTAACATGGGAAAAGTGACGCAAAAGTGGCGCAAGGGGCTTGTAAATCTGCCCCAGGATGTTGAGCGTCCCTGCCTGGACTCGAACCCAGTTCCCCAGCTTCGAGGTTGACCGCTCTAGCTTATAAATAACGTTATTTTCTCCTGCCCACAAAGAACCATAACTTTCCATTAACGTGTTTTTTTCACCGAATACCCACACGCGCATGAACGGGCACACACGCTTTCTGTGCTGCTATGGTTATCTGCCTTGTGGGTTTTTGTTTTCAGAAGCTTGCATCATGCTACGTTACAGCCAACATTTGCAAAAAGCTAGCAAGCCAGGCTCTCCCAGCCAAGTCCTGGCACAGCCTTAAAATAACCTCCGAAGGGCCCCATCCTTGCAACGGGGTTGCTTGTCACAACTCCAAAAAAAAATACTTGTACCGTTTCCTCCTGCATGGGGGGCACCCCGAATCCCATGCGTCATCGAAGGTTTGAATTTCGGGATGTTGTTGTACAAGTGGGCCTACCTGCAGGATGAATGCGCCCTTTCAGGAGTTTCATCAGAACTAAGCCTAAAGGGGCCGGGAGGTAGAGGTCCCCAACCGAGGAGAAAGGTCTGCTGCTCGTTATTTTAGACACGGCAATAAACGCAGCCTCGGAGAGGGGCTGGCACATGTGAAGTGATGCAGGAGGGGGAAGCGGATGCTTACTTTTAAATTGGGCTAGCGCAGCTGCCGTAATGGCTTCCACATTTTCTCCTCAGGTTACAGGTACCATGCCCGAGCGCTCCGAGTTCATTTTAGTACTGTGAAACTACAATTTTTTATAAGCCGGTGATACTCTCTTCGGTCTTTCTCCGCATGCACTCTGGCCACAGCAAAAACTTTGCTTTTCATAATTTAAAAACAAGAGTGACCAACTGACGTATTCCGCAATGACAAGGAACAGGTCAATTCATGTCACATCAACTTTGATTTTGCTAAAAGTTTTATTTCCCATGGATCGTGTTTCCTTAGCCATTGTGGCCTCCCCACAGCGTGAGATGCATTTTGTAAGTTAAAAAGCAATGAAAGTTATGTGTGCACTTTGAATGATTACAGTGAGAGTTGATAGAAAACAGAAAGTGAATTAGTCTGCAGAAAAGCAGTGAACGGGCCTTCCGAATCACCTAACCAATATATCATTAGCGTCCCTGATTCGAGGCTTCGGCCTACCATGTTAGCAAAAGTCGTAAAATAACCCGCTTCACCCAAACAGGTCGAAGTAATCAACTTTTATTCAAGGACAGGAAAAAAGAAAATATGCTCAGGTAATCGAACTTTTTTCCTTGAAGAAAATTATTTTCCTAATTTTCCCGTATCAGCCGGGATAGCCCTACTTTTCAGGACTGTGCACTATTAAAACCATATACACTTGGAGGGATAAAATAAACAAGCGCTGGCCAAACCAACAGGCCTCACCTTTCAGAACTATGTCTTTTGACGATGGTCTACACACCATAATGGTAAACAAGCATTTGCAATGCAATAGGTCTTGCATTCACGCGAGTTTGAGCTATTGGGATTGTAAATGACAATGCCTTTATTTATGTTTTGGGTTTTAAAACATAAAAGGCATTGTCATATACAATACTAATAGCTTAAACTCTCGCAAATGCAAGACCTATTGCATTGCAATAAAGGGTCTTCTGGACCGCTTGTTAGATTGTAAATATCAGAGGAAGAGACCGGCCTGCGACGTCTTCAAAATAGTGATAAATAGTGCAGTGAAGAAGATGTATGAGTGTTGTAAATTACACAGACACAAAGTCTGAAGTGAGAGTTACATATGATCCAAGCTATAAACACTAACAAAGCGCTCCAACACCTATCGCTCTGTGAATACACTGTCTGGGCTCAGGAGGACGAGCGGGAGAGGGGGGGGGCTATTTCCTGCCCTCTCCGTGATTTGAGTGTGCAGTGTGGCATTGCGTAATGTCATTGCTATCTTTGGCTTATAAAAAACACTCAAGCTGTAGTAGGGCCCTGGCTTCACCTCCTGGTGCAGGGTGGGCTGTGCTTTATGGTAGGCATGGAGGGAGGGTTGGTCTCGGCTGCAGCTCCGGACTCGTACAGTGCCCCTGCTATTACTAGTGAGCGAGAGGCGCTGAGGTGGTGGTACTGGTATTGGTGGTATTGGTATTGGTGGTATTGGTGGTGGTGGTGGTATTGGTGGTATTGGTGGTGGTGGTATTGGTCGCATTGGTGGTATTGGTGGTAGTGGTATTGGTGGAGGTGGTGGTATTAGTGGTGGCAGTATTGGTATTGGTCGTGGTGGTATTGGTGGTGGTGTTGGTGGTATTGGTGGTGGTATTGGTGGTGGTGGTACTGGTATTGGTGGTGGTATTGGTGGTGTGGTAGTGCTGGTGGTGGTATTGCTGGTGGTGGTATTGGTGGTGGTGGTATTGGTATTGGTGGTGGTATTGGTTCTGATATGGTGGTATTGGTACTGGTGGTGGTGGTATTGGTGGTGGTGGGGGTATTGGTGGTGGTATTGGTGGTGGTGGTAGTATTGGTGGTGGTATTGGTGGTGGAGGTATTGGTGGTGGTATTAGTGGTGGTGGTATGGGTGGTGGTGGTATTGGTGGTGGTATGGGTGGTGGTGGTATTGGTGGTAGTGGTATTGGTGGTGGTGGGATTGGTGGTGGTGGGATTGGTGGTATCGCTTTGGTGGGATTGGTATTGGCGGTGGTATTGGATTGGTGGTGATGGTGGTATTGGTGGTGGTATTGGTGGTGGTATTGGTGGTAGTATTGGTGGCGGTGGTGGTGGGATTGGTATTGGTGGTGGTATTGGTGGTGTCAGTGGGATTGGTGGTGGTATTGGCGGTGGTGGTTGTATTGGTGGTGGTGGTGGTGGTATTAGTATTGGTGGTAGTGGTATTGGTGGAGGTGGTGGTATTGGTGGTGGTGGTATCGTTGGTGGTGGTGTTGTTAATAAAACAGGCTTTTGAAAACAACCCGCCAGGTGGCTTTACTACAGATGACATGTAACACAGATGGGCTGTTGTCCACTTCAGCCCATTAGCACCGGATTTTGTGCTACCTGGAATTCACATGACTTAATTCGCTAATCTTTTCTAAATCCATTTTACTTGGGGGTGGGGGGGTTGAAACAGACACGAGATAATGCCGGGTTAAAGTGATTTAAAGCAGGCACCCGTGTTACGGGGGTGGCCGTGCTGCTTAAAAAACACACAAGCGGTTTCAGCTGAAGCAGCGCATGTCCGGCATGCAGTAAGAGAAACTCAATAAAGTAAATATTGCTTACAGACTGAATAACAGGTCTTGTGAAACAACCGAAGTAAAGGGGCCAGCTACCATGGGAGGGTACAAATGAAGACAAGGCCGTACTAAGGAAGGACTCACAAGCCTATTAACGAGTCCGAAGGCAGCATTTACGAAGGACAATGACACAAGCCAATGAAAAATATGGGAGGAGAGTGGGCGCGGCTTCTCTCCCATACTCTACTACAGCAGTCTCGCAGAGCGAGTATTGCATGCGCGCTGCCGCTAGGCTCGACCTAAAAAAACCACAATGCTGCAACCACTACTAAGGCATGTGTGATGATGCAGCCACGTGCCAGCGTTATGATGCAGGCGCCATTTGCTTTAATTTTGTATTTACTGATCCAAAATGCCGGACACCGCTTGGATCAATAGATAAAAAATAAGATTTTTTGCGTAAACACTAATTCAAACAAACAAGGGACTGTGGAAGGGTAGCAGAGTAACAGAGGACCAAATTGGAGGGGGATAGGGGCAAGGAGTAGTAAAGCATTGCGCAAGGGAGAATATAACATAGGGGCAGGGAAGAAACACACTTGGAGAGAAGGACAGAGAGCGCACAGACCGAAGGAGAGAAGAACACAGAGCGGAGGAGCCAGAGAGGAGAAGCACACAAGACATCGAGAACACACAGAAGTGACAGCAACACAGGAAGTGGGGGAAAAGCACACAAGGGCGAGAGCACCACAGAGCTGGGGGTGGGAATATGGAAGGGCACATGAAGAGACAAGGTGAAAGCTGGTAAACATATGGACTCTCATGGAATGCTTAACCAAAAACAAACAAAAGCTCCCTATAAGCGAGCAGTGGAAGGACAGGAGACAGTCAATCAGAGAGATGGTAAAGAGGCTATGCTACAGGCTAAGGACAAACACAAGATGGACAAGCTGGGACAAGGAAAGCCATCAAATAAGAAGCAAGCAAACAAGAGTGAGAATAAAACCAACAAATTTAAGCCTCTGTCAGCCCACAATAGGTCTTGTGCAACCAAACAGCATGCACTGTCTAGTAGGCCTCACCTAAAAAGAAATCTTTCGCACCGGCAAATTAACTCGGCAAAATATAATTCAGTTTTAAAATACAGCAATGAAACTCATCTCTTCAGGATTCAAGGAGGGAGAGCATTATGCTGTTTTGACTACAGTAGATGTAAAATTGAGAAAAAGCACAATACCTACGAAGCCAATACCAGTCTACAACAAGCACTGGCAAAGCCAATAGGCGTCAGTAGTAAAATCTATTGGCTTTGCCAGTGCATTTTTTGTGAGATAGCCGCACTGCACCGGCGCATGCGTGGAGGCCACCTTTGAATGATTTGTTTAAAGTAAAGAAAGGTATTCAAAGAGGCGACCATGCAGGTCAGCATTCCTTGAGCACGTTAAACTATGCTGTTGTCGGATAAAAAGCTACAGCAAGACATGAGAGGTTTACATACATGCAAACAATCTTTCAACCTGTACCGAAAGCTGTAATTTTACTGTGAAATGAATAATTTTGTGAAAACATATCTTCAACTCGGCAACTGCTATTCCATGACTTTGCATTTTGGAGTGGCAAGATTTGCCTGTAGAAAAGGGCCTGAATGTTCCCCCTCTTCTACATAACGACATGGATGGTTATAACGCTGCAGTGGTTTTTTACTGCTATTCGATGTCTTCGCATTTTGGAGTGGTGAGATTTGCCTGTAAAAAAGGGCCTGAATGCTCCCCCTCTTCTACATAACGACATGTATGGTCATATCGCCGCAGTGGTTTTTACTAAACATCGATGTCGCGTCCAACTCCATTATTTTAATTTATTGAATCATGAGGCTAAGTGGTGCATTGGAATATTACTGAATTGTTTTGTTGCGGGAGAGTGCGTCCCGCCTGCAGCAGCAGGCAATTACTGAAATAACTGAACTGTTTTGTCAATTGCACTCAAATTTCACAGGCGTTCCATGCTGGGTAAAAAAAACAAGCATTTGCAATGCAATAGGTCTCGCAATTGCGAGATTTTGAGCTACTGGCATTGTAAATGACAATGCCTTTTATTTGTGTTTAAAAAACCAGCAATAATAAAAGACATTGTCATTTACAATACCAAAAGGTCAAATTTCTAAAATGTGAGACCTATTGCATTGCAAATGCTTGCTGTTTACAAGCATCCCATGCTCCGTTTTCACGTTAATAGAGGCCACGCCCCATTCTTTAGACTAGCCATGTCTAAAGAAAGGTCAGAAGTCGCTATTAAAGTGAAAGTGCGGTATGAGGCGATTTTACAAAAAAAAGCATTTGTTTGTCAAGTTGACAAACAAATGCTTTTTTTTGTAAAAGCACCCCGTGAAAGCACGAATGGGTACGCTGAATGTTGCAGGAAAGCATGTAGTGCCTGCAATAGGAGAAACCATTAAGGAAAATAGTGCTCACAAAGTAAATAAGACGTACCGTGTAACAACCGAAGTAAAAGGGCCAGTCCTCATGGGAGGTTACAAATGAAGACAAGGCGGTACGAAGGATGGACTAACAAGCTTATTAACGAATCAGAAGCCAGCATTTACGAAGGACAATGACACAAGCCAATGACAAATATGGCGGAGAGTGGGCGGGGCTTCAAGTCCATACTACAATACAGCATGGCTTGCAGATAAGTGCATGCGATGCCCAGGCTTGACCTAAAAATCCCAGTGTCCCTTTGGAGCTGGTAAAGGGCAAATACTGCTGCCATGAGGTCAAAGGTTGCACCAGGCATGCCTGAAACTAGCAGGTACCACACTAGCAGCCTGCTGGCCCTTGAACCTCTGCTGTCCAGAGGTGCTTTGGGGGTCAGTCCAGCTGTGAGGCAAGGTTCTTGTGCCTTCTGGGCTGACTGTTGCAGGTTTCAATCAGCAGGGTCTTAACTTTTATTCTCTTTGTCAGGAGTCTGCTCCAACTCCAGCAGTAGAGACTTCTCTTTTTACAGGTCAGGTTGCAGCAATACCAATTAAGCTAAGTCCTAGTCCTATTAATGGAAAACTGCAACGACCAGAGTTCAGGTTCTGGAAAATGTTTTCTTGGGCTGCTGCACAGAACCTCCTTTCAAAAACCTCAAGATGCAGAACTACCAGCTTGTTGGGACCAGTGCCTATCCATTTTTGGGGGCACTGGGAAGAAACCTAACTGCGAAGTTCTTTCAAATGTAAAACAATTTGCTAGTCAGGACCGATGTTCCCTCTAATTTTTTTCCTCTGTGTGCGGCAGTGTAGGGTCTCTGTGTGCTGCAGCCATGGCTATGTGTGCCAGGAACCAGACCGCGTGTGTGTGCAGCGCCAAATATTACTCCAAACTTTTGCTTGAAAAACCAATCACCCCGCAGCCCAGCTCTGTTAAGAAGAGAAATTGTATTCCTCTGTCTGATGTAACATTTCCTATACATTGATTCAGTGTCTGTGTAACGTGTATGCAATGTAAAGTGCTTAACACCTTTCACTGGTATGAGTGGCGCTAATAACAAAATAAATATGAAAGAGAGAGGGGTTATGGAGACTTGAGGGGCACTGTTTAAGGTTGGTAATGAGAGTATCCATGGCGGAGGTGGTCATTGGGGCGCCAACAAACATTGTCACACCAGGCGCCACCAGCACTAAAGCCTGCCCTGTTCAATTGGCACTAATAATTACAGTGAAATTATGAAAACGTCCCACATTGCAATTTGAAACCTTGGCAGCTATGTTGCTGCATTTCTTTTAATAGGGCTGGGCTGCGGGGTGATTGTGTGCATTTGTTAAGGTTTTCGTGTTAATTGCAGCTCATGATGGGTGCTGCGATTAACATGAAAACTTTAACTAAAGGCACAGGGATATCTTAAGGATTTTGAGGGCCCTGGTCCAAACTTATTTCTGGGGCCCCTGATCAGAACAGCTTTTGATTTATGATCCAATTTCAGCTTTTTCATGTCCTTTTTGGCCAGGTCACCGACACTGCAGAGGCACGCTGGTCCAAATTCTAAATGTGCTTCCATCTAATATTCAGGGATAGTAATATGTGTTTTCAAAATTGTAACATAGCAGCCAGAAGGAAACGAGAGGATACTAGTGAGAAATAGGATTTAGTGGCGGAGAGAGGAACAAAGGAGAAAAAAAGTCATGGCGCAAAGATGAGAAATGGAGAAGGGGGTAATGGAGAAATTGGTAAGAGAGGGAACGAGAAGGGCAGCCAGAGGGTCTGGAGAACTGGGAGGGAGAACAGAGAATGGAAAACCGGTAAGAGAGAAAGCAAAGAACAGGCAGCGAGACGGAAATGGAGACAAGAATGGGATGGGGGAGAAGGGGAAAGTGGGTAAATGTGGAGTGGGACAGATATGAGGAAGAGGAAAAAGATGAGAAGGAAACAGCGAGAGCAGCTGAGGAGTGGAAGAAAAAAGGACAAAAGATATGTCAGAGAAGACAGCAAGTGTGATATGGCAAGGCTTCAGAAGTAGCATCTCTGCATTTCGACGTTGGGGTTCTAAAGGAGACTTTTTCGCCATCTTGTCATTTCTAAACGCTCGCTCTATGTAACCGTGCTCACTTGAATGAACTAAGAAGGGTGGAAGGCTGGTTAGGCCTTGCCAAGATTTTGAATCTTTCCAAGATGCATGTCTGAGCAGATGGCAGCTGCAAGTGTGTAAATGACTGATACATCTGTCGGGAGTATTCTCTTCACTAACACTTGCTCATTTCCTACAACACTCTCCAAACCACTTCCTGCAGGCCCGAGCTCGGGCTCCGGGTGCTATGAATGGACTAGTCTTGCACTGGAACGGAGGATATCCAGAGTGACCCCCCTGCATGGAACGCTTCCCGCAGCTTTTGGCTTCCACCGAGAAAGCTCCCTTGTTAGTGACATTTCCTCCGGGTAGTCTCCAAATCTCACATGTAGTGCCAGGTCTCATGTGCTAACTGGCAGATTTAGACTCTTTGTTAATCAGCACCTAAAGTGCCCTTCCTCACATTCTGATTGTGTGATGTTCCTAGCTGACAGTGGGTAACTTATGATGGACACTACGTTCAGGGCTCTAAGTGGGCGGGTCTCACCGGTGCTGAGCACCTGCAGTTTTTTAAAGGGGGCTTCGAAACGGGTCTCTATCGGGCTCTGTTTTGTGCCCTGGCATAGACGGTCCGTTTTTTTCCGGACTGCAGTGACAGCAGTGCGCGTGCTCACACTGCTCACTTCTCACTAGTGGAGAAGTTACGGCATGACGTCATGCCAGGTGAGCGTTGTAGGGGAAGGGAAATCCTTCAAAGAGAGTCTTTTTCTCTCTGGATTTCCCTTCTCTTTTTGAAACTCAGGAGCAGCAACATTGTCGTGGTGTCACCATGGCTTTAAGTGGAAGCTTTTTCAATATTATATACAAGCCATAGTTGCTGCTTATTTATCTTATGCAACTAACCAACCACTGACAAAGCCAATAGCCCAACTTGTTGTAGGTATGATGTTACTTGTTGTATCATAAATCTGGATGCAATGACAGAAACAGCAAAATACAAGTCAAGTGGCATACTATGCCCAGCACAGAAAAGTTTAATAACAGTCACACAATCACGCCCAAGCTGCGCTCTATTAAGAAGAGAAATTCAGCAAGTCTACAAACAGGGGTGTGCTTCACACGCCGTGTTTGTAGAGTTGCTGCATATCTTTTCTTAATAGAGCTGGGCAGCGGGGTAATTGTGTGACTTAGCTAAAGTTTTCAGGTTAATTGCAGCGCCCGTCAGGAGCTGCAATTAACAAGAAAACTTTAACAAAGTCACACTATCACCCCGCAGCCCAGCTCTTTTAAGAGGAGAAATTCAGCAAGTCTACAAACACTGCGTGAGCTTTACACGCTGTGTTTGTAGACTTGAGAATTTCTTTTGTTACAAAGCGCTGCTGTGGGCAGATTGTGAGCTTTTTAACGTATTCATGTTAATCGCAGCTCGTGATGGGCGCTGCAATTAACATGAATACTTAAACAAAAGCACACAATATGCCCCCGCAGCGCGCTCTAGGTACAAAAGAATAAAGCAAGTGCCCTCCATAATCCCCCAGGCTGCCGCAAGACTTACCTGCCGCTCCCTCGTCGTCGTTTCAAATTAGTCTATTCCGCCCAGGAAATACTCGTTTTTCGCGCCGCTCGCTTTATTAAAAGCAGCGGCGCGAAAGCTCTTGCGGGATGTGCTGTGTGCGCGCTCCACACACGGCACTGCGCGCTCATGGCAACAGAGGTGCACATGCGCGCAGCTTATTGGGAACAGTGGTCAGGACACAGCACATCTCTAAGTTTTCTAGAAATGACAAGAGGGCTGTTATGAAATGGACAAAGAAAGGTGGACACCACTCAGACTGCCTTGAACATAGCGGCCTGGGTGGAAGGCAATGCTCACCATAAAAAAGAAGGAAAATGCAAAACCCGCGGCATGTAGAAACCAGCTGGCAGCTGCACCCAATAAATAATTGACAACGTTGTTTAAAAAAAAAAAAAACACAACCACAAAAGGTGAGTGGTGGAATGCTTGCAAAGTTCAGTCTCTGGCAAACTGACAGAACATACCACAGTCTTTCGTTTTTTGCCCTCCCTGCCACTCGTATTATAATCACTGAGCATGCCTAACAGCTACAGGGTTTCTTGCCAAAACCCCAGGTATAGCAGCACGCGGGAAAGAGACAACCCTGACGTGGAACCACCATTTTCTGCATTTCACCGTTTCCTCCACAGAACACCATTCACTCTCGACAATCGCATAACCAACATGCGACATGCCATGCTTACAGTATGCATAACGAGGGGAGGTGCAAAGGCCCCAGTTACTGGGACTGCGTTGATTGTCCTGAGGAAGGCCAGTATGCGTCTCCCCTCCCAGGCTACACAAAGCCTGTTCCACTGAATTAGAAACCAGTGCCACAATTCGTCGTTCTCCAGAAAGCCTTGTATGCTAAGGTAATAGTTACCTATGACTATTGGTAGGATCTTGAGTGGACCAAGTGGCCAGCAGAGACTAGGACCTGCTGTAAAACGTCTGCAAAAATTATGGAGTACCTCCAGAAGTTTTATCAATCGTCGAGCCCACAAGTAGAAAGACAAGGCGGAAGAGACGGGGATTAGTGACTTGCCCACAATCAAAGAACGGTGAGCCGACTCCGAGACTGCTGACGCCGTGCAGGGTCCCCGGGAGCTTCCGAGATGATCTGGAGCCGACGGGGGGGGGGAAGGAGGGGGGGAAAGTGAAAGCGCGCCATGTGCGCACTGTGCTAAAACGCCGAGGGAGGGAGGGAGGGAATGTGAAAGCGCGCCATGCGCGCGCTGAAACGCCGCGAGCCCTACGCGTGCACATCGCCTGTCCGGGCGCGTGCACATCTCCTGTCCCCCTTCCGAACAAAAATCGACGACAATAGATCTCGCCAAGCGAGCAGCGCATGCGCTGCGTCGCTAGGCGAGACCTAAAAAACGGTTGCAGGAGAGCGTGTCCTGCCTGCAAAAGCAGGCAGGAGAAAGTCATTTAAGACAATAGTGCTCCAAAGTAACAACACATGTAAAAGGGGCAGACCTCATGGACGTTACAAGAGGAGAAAAGGAGGTACTAAGGAGGGACTACTAAGTCTATTGACGTCCATTCATCAACATAGTTGAGAATCATAGACAGCACCCTAATGATTTTCTATAAGCTCAAAAACAGATGAAATAAAAAATGGTCTGGAATAGTTACAGCAAGGGAGATATTGTGAGGTTATCAATCTGAGAAAATGGGATTTCAGTCTTGTTTTAAGTGGCAGAGAGGGAGCAGCGCTCAGACATCTCCTACGGCCATATAGCGCACTTCCCTCAGTGCTGCTCTTTAGGTTCATTTGCTTATAGGATGATGATTGATGTATTGAAGCTTAATAAAGAGAACTGTTTTTGAGACTTCATACAATGCCTCCCACGTTATATCGGTATTGGAGAAGAGTATATTGAGATTTACACCATTGAACTATGTGCTTATCATGAAAGGAGGAGAGAAAAAAAGAGAACAAGCTCTATAATACAATTGTTGGACTCTTGAGGCACTCCCTTTTGTGTTGTTTTCTGTTTAAATGTACCTATGGTTTTAGAGTAGTTTGACCATTAGAGGGTGAGTGCCTACTAATAACACCATAAAAGACTAGCACTTGTGCAACCATCCGTAGCCATAACTACTCTGGGATTATTTATTGTTACGGAGTTAACTCATCCACAGGGGATACAAATGTCATGTTGTGTGGCTTTCAAAGCAAGTGATCAGGAAGTTTTGTGAACATTCTCTATTAATTTAAAATTTCAATTTCCACAGCCAGTAAACAATAAGAATCAGCTGTCTTGAAAGACATGTTAAGCAGGAAATCTAGAAGCTGGAACACCTATAACCACTCCGATTCATCGTGAAGGCAGGCAGACTAAGAATATGGTTCCCATTTGTCCACAATTTTGAGGGGGAGCTCCAAATGTCATTGCCTGGGCTAGGAGTGATCTGTTCCACAAAAGCATAGGGACATGAGACAGCCCTTGACACTATCTTCAGTCTGGTATGTAGCTGCCCGTGTCTCACTTAGTGGGTCTTTTTTAATGGGTGACAGCATAGCACTGAATTGCCTTGCCGCTATGCATTCTTTAGCCCCGCCCGCACTCCACCCAGAAGGTGCAAATCCTCTGGGGCTTCCTCTGATTATTGGTCTCCTGCAGTGGGGAAACCCCTTGGAAGCCCTGTTACAAAACTGCTTCATATGAGCTGTTGCAGTATACCTTGATGCTAGGTGTACAATGTGGTGGGCTGGCAGTTTAGGGATGTCATCATCGGCAGCCCCTTTTGGATCATCCATAAGTTAACCCATTACCTTTGCTAATAAACATACAATAAGCTCTTTCCCAGAAGCCATTGTCCTGCCTTCTTTGCTGCTTGGTGCTGCATGTTTTACCATTGCAAAGTAGGGTGTGGCTAAGGTTCTAGTAACCATCCCTGTCCTGTGCAGAGGGAGCTGAACACATGACTAGCAGCATTTCTGCTGACAACAGCGGCAGGGTGGAAAACTACCAGCATGGCCTTTGGATTGTCTCCGATCTATTAATGACTAGCATATGACATAGATAAATACAAGGTTCATAAGTGAGAACCCCCTGCATAATAAGAGGGCTCTGTGTGAAAAGAGGTGAACTGCCCTATGACCAAACCACACACTTACAGAAGTCAAGTCAAGCACAGCGATGGAGGAGATCCCCAACGTAACAACCAATGCAGTGCACACTTGTGACACATTTTCACTAAAACTTTTAAAACATGAAACGAGGAGCAATGAATGCCGCAGCTGATCTGCTCCTCAGGTGATCACGTATGTAGCAGCAAATGCCACAGATAGTCTGCTTCTCAGCAGCTTCTGCATAGCAATGAATGGCAAAGCTGATCTGCTGCTGAGAGGATCACCTACACAGCATCATATGCCACAGCTGATCTGCTTCTCAGCAGCTTTAACGCAGCAGCGAATTCCACAGCTGATCACCAATGTAGCATTAAATGCCAAAGCTGATCTGCTTCTCAGCAGCTTCTACGTGGCAGTGAATGCTTTTAAGAGGTGCAGACAGTGGTTTTGGATAGATGAACTTTATTGAGATAGGAGGAACAACCCCTGGACATGTCCTTACAGCAGCAACTGTCTCCTCCTCTGGTCCAGCTTCCAGAACCTCTGGAAGCTGGTAACCATGACAAGAATGCAAGAGCAGTTGCTAGGACACAACACATCTTCCTTTCCAACAATAACAATAAAAACAATATGAGAAATTTTACAGATAACATAAAGGTAACATAAAGAAGGAACATTACATAATATAAACAGGTTGCAAAATATTAATGACACACATAATCATTATGCCACTTAGGACTCTGCCTGACACGTCTGGTACTTCCTACAGCAACAGACTTGCCATGATCGTTAAACACATCCCCCTCATGACATATGCCATTCCCCACCTTCTCCACATGGTCACCACCCAACTTTTTCAGCCACTCACTTCGTTCTACAACATTGCACATACTGACACTTCGGATATTCAATTTTTTGCCATCAGATAACCATACATTGTTGCCAGCAACCTTGGTGATACATATGGGCACTGACCATTTTGACAATCCCCTTTTTTGAACACCCATACTGCTAGTTCTTACCCAATCTCCAACTGCAAACACTCGTCTTTCCTTTTTAGGTCTCGGCCTGCACCAGCGCTTGCGCTGGTCTGGCCGAGAGTTTTAGTAAGCGGGTTTTGGAAGTGCAAACCCACTGGCTTTCGGCTGGCGACCAGCTTGCGTTCACGATGGCGTGCACGCGCGCAGCTGCCATCTGGGTTTCCTATCTCTTCCTCATTTCCTCGTCATGGCTCATTAACTCTCTGGACTCTGATGTTTCAATCGCAGCAGCAGCTCACATTACCAACTGAGGGCCCTGGACTACAGTCACATGAAAAACAACAGCGATTAGCATTGAAATGCAAGCTTTTTTTGTCTAGTTAGAAATATTGCTTCGGTGGGTTGATTTCACCTTATATCGCTATTTGTTTTATATTGGGAGTCACAGCCTAATTACCAGTATTTTTGTCTCGCTCTGTTTTAAAAAAATATATTTATTCGCGCAAGGCACAAAGCTATATTTAAGGTTACTTTTTCCGCGTCACTTCTTCACTCTATTTAAACTCCACACCCCCACTCTTATTTCTCTCTCTCTCCCCTCTCTAATTCTCTCTCTACTTAATTAACTCTCCCTCTCTATCTTTTTTAGCCTTTCATTCTCTCTCACCCCTTTATCTGTTTCTCTTTCAAACTCCTTCATTCACTCTCTCTCCCCTTCTTTCTCTCTCTCTATCCCGCTCCACTCTTTATTCTATGTACACCCTTTCTCTCTCTTTCTCTCTCACCACCCTCTCTAATTGGGCATTATATCTTCACTCTATCTCTCACTCGGCAACACCACAGCATCACTCAGCATCACCACAGCATCACTCAGCGCAACCACAGCATCAATCAGAGCCAGCACAGCATCAATCAGAGCCAGCACAGCATCTCTCAACGCCATCACAGCATCACTCAACGCCATCACAGCATCACTCAGTGCAACCACATCATCACTCAGTGCAACCACAGCATCACTCAGTGCAACCACAGCATCACTCAGTGCAACCACAGCATCACTCAGTGCAACCACAGCATCACTCAGTGCAACCACAGCATTACTCAGCACAACCACAGCATCACTTAGCGCCACAACAGCATCACTCAGCGCCACCACAGCATTACTCAGCAGCACCACAACATCACTCCGCGCCACCACAGCATCACTCAGCACCACCATAGCTTCACTCAGCGACACCACTTCATCACTCAGGGCCAACACAGCATCACTCAGCGCCACCACAGCATCACTCAGCGCCACGACAGCATCACTCAGCGCCACCACAGCATCACTCAGCGCCACCACAGCATCACTCAGCGCTACCACAGCATCACTCAGCGCCACCACAGCATCACTCAGCGCCACCACAGCATCTCAGCGCCACCACAGCATCACTCAGCGCCACCACAGCATCACTCAGCGCCACCACAGCATCACTCAGCGCCGCCACAGCATCACTCAGCGCCGCCACAGCATCACTCAGCGCCGCCACAGCATCACTCAGCGCCGCCACAGCATCACTCAGCGCTGCCATAGCATCACTCAGCGCCGCCACAGCATCACTCAGCGCTGCCACAGCATCACTCAGCGCCGCCACAGCATCACTCAGCGTCGCCACAGCATCATTCAGGGCCACCACAGCATCGCTCAGCACCACCACAGCATCGCTCAGCACCACCACAGCATCATTCAGCACGACCACAGCATCACTCAGGGCCACCACAGCATCACTCAGGGCCCCCACAGCATCACTCAGGGCCACCACAGCATCACTCAGCACCACCACAGCATCACTCAGCGCCAAGACAATATCACTCAGCACCACCACAGCATCACTCAGCGCCAAGACAATATCACTCAGCACCACCACAGCATCACTCAGCACCACAGCAGTATCACTCAGCAAGACCGGAGTATCATTCAGCATCACCTCAGCATCATCTCCGCAACAGTCACCACCACCAACACTACCACCTCAGCATCACTCAGCACCACCTCAGCCTGCTCTCGGAATCTGGCATCTGTTGATTCTCCCCTAGCGTCTGGCCGCTGCTAGTGTTATAATACAGGTACTAGTTCCCAACTTTCACCCTCCGATTGTTTATGCCCCCTCAAAAAAAAAGCTTTAACAAACAACCATTGCAATAGGCAGAAACAAGTTGCCAGCAGTGCAAGAACAAAAGAAAACTGAGGACATTTTTTATTGTAAATACTTTTTTTAATATGGTCGTTCAGTTTTACATAATGCCTTCTTGGTCATATATAAAGTAACAAAAATGCTTCTGACACTTTTTTATTATAACTTTTCAGCATGCTGCACAGCAGCCACACTTCTCTACAGCACAGCTTGAAGACATTGGCAAAGTCAATAGCTCTGGCTAAACACTTATAAGGCCCCAAAGGCGAGACCTATTGGCTATGCCAATGCTTGTTTAATTTGTCATTATGTCTACACACATATTTGTCTTGGTGCTTCTTGATCTTACACTCTAAGCTCCTCTTACACACCTTCCGTGAATTACCCTTGAGCATCCATGCAGGGGAAACCCTCGTTCCTGGTTGTCTGCCCTTAAGGAGTCTAAACTGGATCTCCTTTGTGATAGAGTGGGGAGTGGTGCGGTAACTCCACAACATTTCCTTTACTGCTTCCTTACAATTCCCACCACTAGTCTCAGTCAATTGAACACATTCCTTCAAAACTCGGTGAATCTCTCGACTAGGCTGTTTTCCTGGGGTTGTAAACAGCAGTGGTATGGTGGGAAATGCCCATCTTGGAAAGATAAGATTTAAATTCTTCTGCCACAAATTGGGGCCCATTGTCTGTAACTAATATGTCAGGACAACCCTCCCTGCGGAAAATTTTATCACAAAACTCAATTATATTATCCAGAAAATGCCACCTCTGGACATTTGGAATAATAATCAATTAAAACCAAGGCGAACTTATTTGTTATTTCTTTGGCGGAAAAAGGCCCACATATATTCATAGCCACCCTTTCCCATGGTTTGCTCGGAAAATTGGTGGAAACAATAGGAGATTCTTCTACACGGTGAGACTTATCACTGCACATACAATCTACGCAGCCCCGCACATGTTCTTCCACATCCCTGTCCATCCCGGCCACCAAAAAGTCTCCCTGGATTTCCTCTTCATACCGGACATACCGATATGCCCTTCATGCAGTAATTTTAACAGTCTGGAACGTAAACCTTCTGGCACCACCAACCTACCATTTCTGCTCATCACTCCATCCTCAACTGAAAGTTCTGTCCAAACTGTCCAGAACTCACCAAACTTTTTCTTAAGATTGACATTGGATCTTAAAGGATTGGATAATTCAACCATTAAGTCCTTAATGGTAGCATCCTTTCCCACAGCTGATTTCCACTCTTCCACAGAAATGGCACCCTCACATGACTCAGACACGCTGGCCACCACACAATCATTTGAATCTTCTTCTTCATCTCCACAATGTAGCGGCAAACGCGATAAACAGTCTGCGTTAACATTGTGAATTCCCGGAACATAATTCAGAGAAAAGTCATACCCTTGAAGTCTGTACAGCCATTTGGCAATTCTGGGAGTCGCCTTTCCGGCTCCCTTGGTAGTAAACAAGTCTATAAGTGGATTATGATCTGACCTCAAAATGGGTTCCCCAGATGTAGGTTTTAAAATAGTTCACACCCCACCAGCATGCTAGAGCTTCTTTCTCTATGTCCGAATAAGTAGCCTCTGCCGTCTTAAGGGTGCGGGATGCGAAGGCCACCACTCGTTCTTGCCCAAGATGTTTTTGCATAAGTACAGCTCCCAAGCCGTATGCGCTTGCATCCACCACAATCATGCTATGATCTGATGGGTTAAACGGTTTTAATGCCACTTCCTTCACTATTTGTTTTTTATAGTTTGAAACGCATCTTGACATTCATCTGACCATTCAAATTTATTGCCTTTTCTCATCAGCACCCTTAGAACATGTACCTTGTCAGCGAAATGTTGGACAAATTTGGAATAAAATTCCGCTAAACCAAGGAATGAACGCAATTGCTCTTTGTCATGTGGTGGTGGTGCATCCGCTATAGCATCCAACAATTTCTTTTTTTGTCCCCCTCCTGTGACAAGGTGTGCCCAAGGTAATCAATTTGCTCCACACCAAATTTGCACTTGTTCACCCCCACAGACAAACCTACATCTTGTAATTTGTTCAACGTCTCTCCAGGATCAAATCGTGTTCACCCCGATTCGCTCCCCACATTAGCACGTCATCTTGGAACACCAACATCTTGGACATCCCACTTAAAATCTTGCACATTACTCTTCAGAAAACAGCGGAGGCGTATGCTAATCCAAACGGCATTCGAATGAATCGGAGAGCCCCCTCCGGTGTGATAAACAAAGTAAGGTGCCTAGATGTTGGGTGTAACTTGATCTGGTGGTATGTATTTGATAGATCAATTAATGAAAAATAGGATGCATTAGTGACAGAGGACACCATCTCATTAATGTGTGGTAAGGGAGAACAGTCGACCAGAATATTGCGATTAAGATCCCTCAAGTCAATGCACATGCGCAAATTCCCATCAGATTTGCGCGCCAAAACAATGGGACTAAGCCATTCTGATGATTCGATCTGTTCGATGACTTGTGCTTCGCATAACCTTTGTAACTCCTTCTTTAATTTTTCCCTGAGGGTAAAGCACAAGTTACTACTTGTGTAACGATATATCTGTAAGAGACATTAGTTAGTGATAGATTCCTTACCTTAGAATATCCCCAGGCGTCAGACTGGATCCGGAAAGTTTTTCGCTAGCAGTACCCCTGCGCGTCAGTAGGTGGCGTTGTGCGGTTCCGCGTCCGTCACTGGCGTCGCAAGCGCCGAGATGACGTCACGGAGACTACTTAGGCGCCACCCATGCGCGCTGACGTCAGTTCTGTACACGACTTTCCGCGCCAGGAACGCAGAGCCATGCAAGAAACTGACCATTGGTGCCATGAAACTAGGGCCCTGAAAGGGATGACCTTAACCCTAGAAATCAGTTCGCAGAACGGGGAGGATGGGTGGGGCGGTAAGGAATCTATCACTAACTAATGTCTCTTACAGATATATCGTTACACAAGTAGTAACTTGTGCATCTGAAAGAGACACGTTAGTGATAGATTCCTTACCTTAGAATAGATACCCCAGCAATACCAACCCCGGTGGTGGGTCTGCGAATAGATTACACCAGAAAGTCACGGAGAACAGAACGGCCAAAGAAGCCGTCTCTCCGGACTTGACTGTCAAGGCAGTAATGCTTGGTAAACGTGTGCAGCAAGGCCCACGTGGCTGCCTGACAAATATCCTGCAAGGGAACGCCGCGTCCCAAGGCAGTAGTGGCTGCTGTTGCCCTGGTAGAATGGGCACGCAGCCCCACAGGAGGCTCCTTCTTAGCCAAGGAGTAACATGCTTTGATGCACAAAACGACCCACCGAGAGATGGTGCGTTTGTGCACGGCCCGACCTTTTTTGGCGCCCACGTAGCCAACAAAGAGCTGGTCATCCACCCGGAACTGTTGTGTGCGCTTTAGATAGAACGAGAGCGCACGTTTGGGGTCCAGACAATGGAGCCTCTCCTCCTCTTCTGAAGGATGCGGAGGCGGAAAGAAAGTGGGCAAAGTGATGGTCTGCCCGATATGGAAGGGCGTGACAACCTTTGGCAAGAAAGAAGGACGGGTCCTTAAAACCACCTTGTCCGGATGAACAGAAAGGAAAGGAGGTTTAGAAGAAAGAGCCTGGAGCTCACTCACTCTTCTGGCAGAGGTGATAGCTACCAGGAAAGCCGTCTTGAGAGTAAGACGACATAAAGGACAGTTATGAAGGGGCTCAAAAGGAGCGCACATCAGATAGGTCAAAACAAGATTTAAGTCCCACTGAGGCATTATGAAAGGCACGGGAGGAAACGTGTGTGTAATGCCTTTGAGGAAACGGTTAACAACCGGGGACTTAAAGAGAGAAGGCTGATCCGGAAGCCGAAGAAAGGCGGAGACAGCCGAAAGATAACCTTTGACAGTGCCCAGAGCAGAGCCCTGCTGGGCCAAAGATAGTAGGAACAGAAGGACCTCAGAAAGAGGGGCAGAAAGGGGATCCACAGACTTAGCTGTGCACCATGCCACAAAATTGTTCCACCTGCAGGCGTATACCGATTTAGTGGAGGGACGCCTGGCTGCCAGAATGACATCACAGACTTCAGGAGGCAAGTCGAATGGAATCAGCTGTCGCCGCTCAATCTCCACGCATGGAGGTGGAGGCTGGACAGGTTCGGGTGTAGGACCGTCCCCTGCTGCTGTGACAGAAGATCCTCCCGAAGAGGCAGTCGGATCGGGGGATCGATCGCCATGTTGAGTAGCTCGGGATACCAGTATCTTCGTGCCCAATCCAGAGCCACAAGGATGACTTGGGCCCGGTCGCGCCGAATCTTCTTCAGCACTCTGGGCAGAAGTGGTATAGGCGGAAAGGCGTACAACAGACCGCAACTCCACACGCGACGAAAAGCGTCGCCGAGCGAGTGCCGCCTTGGAAATTCCAACGCGCAGAACTGATGACATAGCGTGTTCTCTTCGGTGGCGAATAGATCTAACCAAGGCTCTCCCCACTGCAGAAAGAGACCTTGCGCCACGTCCGAGTTCAGACGCCATTCGTGATCCATCAAGCACCGGCGGCTGAGTTCGTCCGCCCTGGCGTTCAGAGAACCTGCCAGGTGTTGAACCACCAAGGTAATGCCTTGATGTTCCAGCCATGTCCAGAGGCGCAGAGCCTCCTGACATAGGGTCCAGGACCCCACCCCGCCCTGTTTGTTGCAATACCACATGGCGGTGGTGTTGTCCGTGAACACCTGCACCACACTTCCCCGGACAGAGGGAAGGAATGCCTTCAGTGCAAGCCGGATCGCCCGAAGCTCCAAAAGATTGATATGGAGCCGGGACTCCGCCGGAGACCAGAGGCCTCTGTTCTCCGCCTCTCCCAAGTGGCCACCCCATCCCAGGAGGGACGCATCCGTCACCACTGTGTGCTCCAGTTGGGGAAGGGAGAGGGATCTGCCATTGACCCAATCGTGATTCGTGAGCCACCACTGCAAATGTCGTGCAGTGACCTCCGAGATTTGGACATGATCGGACAGGTTGCCCTGATGCTGTGCCCACTGGAACTTCAGGTCCCACTGCAGAGCCCGCATATGCCATCTGGCATGTTGCACCAGCAGGATGCAGGAGGCCATCAGGCCCAGGAGCCGAAGGGTCATCCTGACTGAGATCCAGGATAGCGGCTAAAAGATCGGAATCATAGCCTGAATATCCCGGACCCGCTGCTCAGGAGGAGAAACCCTAAACAGCGTCGAATCCAGAACCGCTCCGATGAAGGGGAGCTTCTGAGAGGGACTCGGGTGCGACTTCGGCACATTGATGGAGAACCCCAGCAAATGAAGGAGGTCGGCCGTAGTCTGAAGGTGGGTGACAACTGCCTGGGCCGAGCCCGCCTTCAACAACCATTCGTCGAGGTAGGGGAAGACTGACACCCCTGACCTGCGCAGATGAGCTGCGACCACCGTCATCACCTTCGTGAACACCCGAGGGGCGCTTGTAAGGCCGAAGGGGAGCACGGCAAACTGAAAATGCTCCTGGCCTACCGTGAACCGCAGGTAACGCCGGTGGGCCGGCAGGACGGGAATGTGAAAATATGCGTCCTGCAAGTCCAACGCTACCATCCAGTCTCCAGGGTCGAGGGCAGCCAAGACCTGAGCTAGAGTCAACATCTTGAACTTCTCCTTCCGGAGGAAGCGATTGACGTTCCCGAGGTCCAAGATGGGGCACAAGCCCCCCTTGTCCTTCTTGGGGACCAGAAAGTAGTGGGAATAACAACCGCTCCCTCCTTCTGGCCCAGGAACACACTCGATGGCCCCCTTGGCCAAGAGGGCCGTGACTTCCTGCAGGAGAAGTGCCAAGTGGTCCCCCGACACGCGGTGGAACTGAGGCGGCATGGCTGGAGGGGTGGACTGAAAAGGAAGGGCGTAACCCTTGCGGATGATCTGCAACACCCACTTGTCCGATGTGATAGCGTGCCAGTGGGGGAGATGATGGCGGACCCTGCCACCTACTGGCGTGGGGTGCCCCACAAAGCTCGGATTAGGAAGGTTTGGAGGTAGAAGCGGCGGGGGCGGAGGTGGACTGACCCCCACGCTGACTCCCAGACCTGCCCCTGCGGAAACCGCATCTGCGGCCCCGCTGAGGCTGGTTCTGCACAGGCTTGGTGAAGGAACGTGCCTGGGCGCCCCTTCCTTGGCCACGAAAGGAACGAAAACCAGGAGTGGCTGGGCTTCTCGTGGAAAGACCTAAGGACTTGGCTGTGGCCCGCGAGTCCTTAAAACGCTCCAGCGCACTGTCGGCCTTATCGCCAAACAGGCGAGTGCCATCAAAGGGCATGTCCATGAGTGAGTTTTGGACATCTGGCGAGAACCCGGTAGATCTGAGCCAGGCGTGGCGACGAAGCACCACAGTCATAGAAATCGCTCTACCTAAGGAGTCCGCTGTGTCTAAACCACACCGAATGGTGAACTTAGCCGCATCTTTACCTTCTGCAATGGCTTGGGACAATACAGCTTGGGTTTCCTCAGGACACTGAGGTAACACCTGCGCAACTGTGTCCCACACCGCGTGGGAATAGCGGCCCAATAGACAAGCGGTATTCACTGACCGCAGCCCCAAGCTGGCCTAAGAGAACAAACGTTTACCGAACTGTTCCAGCTTCTTAGAGTCCTTATCCGGCGGAGCCGTGGGAAAGGCACTCTGCGACGTCGAAGCTTGGATGACCAGACTCTCAGGCGTAGGATGAGTGGTCAAAAAAGCGGGGTCTCTCGGCGCCGGGCGATGACGCCTGGCGACGTTCTTATCTACAGGGGCCCCTGTGGCGGGCCGCGACCAAGTGCCCAGCAAGACGTCAGTGAGGGCGTCATTAAATGGCAGCAGGGGCTCCGACACAGTGGAGGCCGTCTGGAGCACCTCAGTGAGGAGGTTAGTTTTGAGGGCCACTGTAGGGAGGTCAAGGTGGAGAACCTCAGCTGCCCGACGGAGCACCACCGTGTAGGAGGCGCCCTCCTCCATGGTAGGCGGGGGAGAGGCAAACCCCGGGTCCGAAGAGACGTCGAGGTCGCCGGCGTCCCCCAAATCGTCCACCCAGTCCTGCTCAGAGTCACACTGACGAGCAAGAGGGTCCTCAGACCCCTCCCAGTCGTCCTCCACCTCCGCTGCCTGTGGCACCGACCGTGGCGGCAGGGCAGGAGCCGGGAAAGGGACAAACGGCGCCGGCTGGGGCTGGACTGGCGCCGTGTCCCAATGCGGATCCCAGGTAGGAGCAAAATGGTCCGGGAACCTGTGCAAGGGCGGGACAAATGGCACCCACTGCGGAGGCGGAGCCGAGGGTGGCGCTGGGGCCGGAGCCGGCAGAGATGGACCTTGTGGCGCCGTGGCCGGAGCCGACGGCACAGGATCCTGTGGCGCCGAAGCTGGATCCGCCGGCGGCGCCGACGGTCCAACAGGATCCTGACACGGGACTGCGGGGCCCGAGGGCGCGCCGGCGGGAGCCCGAGGCCTAAAAAGGCGGTCCATGGTAGCAAGAAACTCTTGCGCCTGTGCGGGAGTCGCCGACGGACCCGGGTAAGGTGGGTAGGCCGCGGGACTCCCGGGCTCCAAAGGAGCCGCAGGGGCAAAGCCCCTGTCCCCCTCGTCCGCATCCGGGGACCGACGGGGGGACGTCGGAGAGCGAACACGCTTCTTCGACTTCTTTTTGTGTCATCTCTTACCCGAATCCGAGTGTGAAGACTTGGAGCCCGAGAAGCGATGACTGTGGCCCCGCGAGCGTTCTCTGGAACGGCCCCTGGACCGGGAACGGCGCTGGGACGAGTGCCGGACCTCCAGCAGCTTCCGGTGCCGCTCCCTCAAGGCCTTCGGGGCCATGGCCCGACAGTCCCGACAGGACCGGGAGTCGTGGTCGGTCTCCAGGCAGTAGAGGCAGACATCGTGGGGGTCCGCCACCGACATATTGCGATGGCAGGCCCCACAAGACTTAAATCCAGGCATCCCTACGTGCACCAAGGAAACCAACAGGAGACAAAAGTCTCAAAAAAGGTAGTCAAAAAGTGACTAAGATACGTGCTCTAACCGGATCTGCGCTTACTGGCGCGGAAAAAGAACTGACGTCAGCGCGCATGTGTGGCGCCTAAGTAGTCTCCGTGACATCATCTCGGCGCTTACGACGCCAGTGACGGACACGGAACCGCACAACGCCACCTGCTGACGCGCAGGGGTACTGCTAGCGAAAAACTTTCCGGATCCAGTCTGACGCCTGGGGATATTCTAAGGTAAGGAATCTATCACTAACATGTCTCTTTCAGATTGGCACATTCCTCGCCTTGTGTACACATGAAACATTATTGGATTTAAGCACTATTCGATGTTCAAATTTCGCTAAACACCCTAGCTCCCCTTCCAACAATTTGGGAAATTTGGCACTCCACCTGGCTTCTTCTGTGTCTTCTGTAACAAGTACCTGCTGGGAATTGTTAGGGTCAAGAGTAATGGCTCGCATTTTCTGCTCACACCACCCTAACAATGCTCTTCCCTTCTCTACCACATACAACTTGCTGGATGCTTCTTTGCCCTTGTGTGATAGAATACAATTGAAGAAATCCAGCAATGGATGCTTGACACCGCAGTAATCCACGGGCTCAATATCAGGGGAATTCAATTTGTAACCACCCACCTTCTCCCATATATTCTTGTCAATAATCGTGTATGGGGAGCAAGAGTCTGCCCAGACTGTTATTTTGGTACCATTAATTCCTAAATCACACTTAGGTGGATTGTATCCTTTGCAGATGTCATGGACAGTATTGTCATAAATAACCATTACTTCGACTTCTCCTTCATCAGTTGAATTCTCCTCCTCACAGCATTTTCTTACCACATGTACAGAACGCTTCCACTTTTCAGAAGAAGAACCGGCTTTGCACATGCGTGCAAAATGACCCATCTTCCTGTACTTATAACATTTTTCTTTGATGGCAACACATTTATCAGAATCTGCAGTGTGTCTCATGCTACCACATCTGTAACAAACTCGGTTGTGTTTAGGCAAAGTGGTTTTGATACTTTTTTTCCCCTTTTTTGGATGTATTTTTTTCCAGAACACAAACTTTAGCAGAATCACTTTTTTCCTTCACTTGATCAGTGTTCAACTCCTTAACATACCTAGATGCATTTTCTATGCGTCTAGCTACCTCTATGGCTTTCTGTAGTGACGGATCCTGTAGGAGAGTAGGATCTGCTTCACATGGGTACCCCCACTTTTTGCTGATGCTTCACTGTTTTTCGACATTAGTCTGGCTGGGGCCCTGCTAATCAGAACCCCAGCCTAGCTGCTTCCTCTCTAAAATGGTTTCCATGTGCCTTAGGCACATCACTGATTGGAATCTGGAGTGCCCTTATAAGTCCCTAGTATATGGTATACTATGTACCAAGGGCATAGGTACCTCAGAGGCCTACCAGGGGCTGCAGCATGTATTATGTCACCCCTGGAAGACCATCCAAACTGACACCACAGGTCTGCTACTGCAGCCTGGGTAAGGTGGTGCATGCACCCCTTACTGTGATATAGGTTACCTATATCACTAAATACATACACACATATAAACCTATAAGTCACTCCTATGGCAGGCCTTATCAATCCTGAAGGCAGAGTGCGTGGTTCCTATGTGAGAGGGTGCCCCTGCATGAGCAGGGCCCCTCTGCAGCGTTCGGAGACCCTTCTCTGATGCTGTTTGTAGTGCAGCCTGACCATATACTCTTAAGCGCATTATAACCTCGCGTTAAATGCTAACTTTGGAATGGCTGCACCTAAACATGTCGTGTTTGGTGTCAAACATCTTGGAATACTACCCCCCGCCAATTCTGGCGGCGGGGGTAGCATTCCACCCTTCTAGAGGGAAAGACATGTTAACCCTGGCCTTGCCGGTAACTTCTTTCTAAAGCCCTGGCATCACAAAATGGATGCTGCTGCCACAGACACGAGTCTGGCCTCCTGCTGCTGGACGAAACTCCGGCAGGGAGGCCTGGACAATAGGTTTCCTGTCCCAGGGAGGTGTGACCACCTCCCCAGACAGGATAATGTGTATTGGGGCTGGGCGGGAGCACTTTCGGGTGCTTTGAAGTCCTGCACTGGGGGCACATTTGGTGTCCCTGTGCATACCCCAGTTCAAACCGGATCAGGGGCTTGCAGCCCCTGCTTTGGCGCGAACTGGACAAAGGAAAAGGGGTGTAGTCACCCCTCTGCCCTGACCCACCCATAGGTGGGGCCACAGAGTAGTCCAACCCCTAAACTTGGTATAAGTATAGGAACCCAGTCCTTAGGACTTTAGATTATCCCTGGACGAAACTCTGAAACAGAATCCTGGACCTTCGACGCTCTACTCAAGACTAGAGGACAGAAGAATCTCCCTTGGGGTCAAGGAGTGACTCCCCTGCTTGGCAGGCACCAAAGAAGCAATTGTCCGGTCTGCATCGCCTAAGCTCCCGTCGGACGCCGAAGTCTTTGCATCACCAGAGGTGGATTTCCAGACTTCCCCGAGGCTGCCCTGAGTCCCCAGCAAAGCTGAGGCCCGTAGCTGTCGTGGGTAACGTGGAACCGTGACCCCTGGACACCGCACGCATTTGCTAGTGCATCCTCTTCTGGGTCTCCCACGAAGTCGTGCTTTGGGCTCCGAGTAGCCCTAGCCTCCAGCACCAACTGCACCGAAGATCACTGGCCTCCACTCCACGAGTGTCCTGTGAGCCAGCTCCACGTGCGACGTCTCGAGGCTCCTTCGTGGTCGCTAGCCCGTTGGCTAGTAGCCCTTCACGAAGGCCAATCCTTTTCTTCTTGGGCACCCTGGTTGCTCCAGGCTTGCCCTCACTTACCCTCGCTGGGTGAGTTCCTCAGACCTTGCTGGTCTGCATCATCGACGTTCTTCACTTTCATCGAGACTTGCCGTTGCCAAGGCTTGTTGGGTCCAATCCGGTCGCCGACACCTCAGCACTCGACAGACATCGTGTACCAGCCCGAATCCTGCTCCTGGTCGCCGACAACGCCTCCTGGACCTCGTGGCTGAAGAGTCAAGACGACCGTCAACCTACCTGAAGCACTCGACATCGGTGGGCATCCGCTCATCGCCTTCCTGGTCACTGGCTAGTGACCCAGACTCTGTCCCCTCTGCTTTCAGGTTCTTCAGATCTCCGATCCACTCTTGGATCCACACAGACACTTTCCACTTGGTCGCCAGCAGCACTTTGCAGCAGATCGCCATTCAAATCGACGACGAAACCCGACCCCGAAAGGCACCTATGCACCCGGCTTCCCTGGGTGAGGTAACACGAGTACTCCGGTGCTCCCGTGGGTAGAGACTCTAGAACGACCTAGTTCTCAAAGGGTTTGCTCCAAGTCCTCCTTTAAGTGTCCCTTTTCTTTAATTTCCTGATCGCGACTTTCTCCATAGAAGTTAACGGCGTATCGCGGTTGTGTATTTACACTGCACGCGTCCCCCGTGGGTCCCCTGTGTCACTACCTTGGGTGGTTCCTTGTGGTCCAAGCACTTCTAGAGGCTCTAGGCCTAGTGTCTAGTTCAGTCGTGGTTCTTATACCACTTTATTGGTATATGGTTTGGTACGCCCCTAGGGCCCAAACGTGTATTTGTGCTATTACTGTGTTTAAATAACTTATAACTTGTGTACTTCGAACTCTAGCCTCATAAAGAGACTAGAGGGGTGTGTTTAGCAATAAATACATATATTTTGAATATATACCTGGTGTGGTGCTCTTTCATTTGGTCACTCAAGAGATTATAGACTGGTAAAACAAGCTGCTTTACATTCCTTCAAGACTTAGCCTGAAGGCTGCTCTCCATAGCTACCACTAGGATAGCTTTCAATAAGGTTGTCTTTAACCTATCTCCAATAAGGGGTTGTTTGGACTGGTGCAAGGTGCCCACTATAATTAGTGGACAGCATATGCCAGGCCAACTTCTCACATTGGTGTGCAGCGTGTGGGATTCCAGCTTGCTATTGTTTTACCAGATAATCTCAATTGAATTGATCAACTGAAAACCACTAAAGGTACCTAAGGTACATATAATTTAAGCTTAGAATACAGTAAGTTCTACTGAACTTAGAGTTGTGTGTTAAGGGATAGCACACCCTTTCTACAACTCAAGAGAGTTTAGTAGGCCACACTAGAGTAGGTAGTGCATACACCACACCTCACTAGTGATGTCTTCAAAGCCAGGACCCAGTGAGTCCTTGCCAGAAGCCCATGGGCTTCTCCCCTCCAAGTATGATACACTCCCATTCTTGGAATTGAGAGCATTATGTAACTTGAGGAAATTGAAGACAGGACAGAGTCCCACCACCCAACATCTTAGAGAGATGTTGGAGGCTTATGATCTCAGCAGGCCCTTAGGGACTGAAGGGGTAGGAGCAGGGGGGGGGGGCAGAAGATGAGGATGGGGCCAGGGGTAGCAGTACCCCCAGCCACCCCTCTGGAACTGACCAGGAGGGTGACAATGACCCTGACCTGGATAACCCAATCCCTCCTGTGGAAGATGAAGAGGAAGATCAGAATGATCCCCACTTTGTCCCCCCAGGAAGGATTATGAGTGTGCCCAGAAGGTCTAAGTCTCCTTCTCAGGAGTCTAACCACTCTGGCACCTCCATAGGGACCTCTGTCTCATCTCATAGGAGGGAATCCTCTCATGAGAGAAGAAAGAGGCTGGTTCAATATGAGGAAGCTCAGCTTGAACTCAGAAAGCAGCAACTGGCTATAGACAGGGAGTCCCTAGATCTCTACAAAGAGAGAAGAAAGTTGGGACTAGAGTCCCATGGTGGCAGCCATGTCCCTAGAGATAGGGAAAGGTCCTATGACCATAGGAACCGGAGCAAGATTGTCCCTCCCTACCAGAGTGGGGATGACATCCACAAGTGGATAACTGCTCTAGAGAGGGCCTGTAAAGTACAGAAGGTCCCTCAAGAGCAGTGGGCAGCAATCTTGTGGCTCTCCTTTGCAGACAAAGGTAGAGACAAGCTCCTCACTGTTAGAGAGGAGGATGCTGATAATTACAAGGTCTTGAAGAGTGCTCTTATTGATGGATTTGGCCTAACCACTGAACAGTACAGGTTGAAGTTCAGAGATACCCAAAAGCACAGACTCAAGACTGGGTAGACTATGTGGATTGTTCTGCTAAGGCTCTGGAAGGCTGGTTGATGGGCAGTAAGGTGTGTGACTTCTCAGGATTGTACAATCTGATAATGAGGGAGCAGATTCTTAATAACTGTCAAAATCAGCTGTTGCATCAGTACCTGGTGGACTCTGATCTGACCTCTCCCCAAGAATTGGGAAAGAAGGCAGACAAATGGGTCAGAACCAGGGTGAGGCAGAAGGTACAGAACCAAGGTGGGGACCCTAAGAAGCAAGATGCTAAGAACTCTGAAAAGGGTGGGGAGAAGGGTAAAGATCAAAAGTCTTCACCAGGCCCCCAAAAATCTTCTTCAGGTGGGAATTCACAGTCTACAAAGGGAAAGGCCAACGAAAACCATGGTGCAAGGT
The DNA here is from genome assembly GCA_963921515.1 of Calotriton arnoldi. NCBI lineage: Eukaryota > Metazoa > Chordata > Amphibia > Caudata > Salamandridae > Calotriton > Calotriton arnoldi. The sequence goes on from CAWUFW010000189.1 coordinate 1,288,657, forward strand.
CTGTAAGCAAAAGACCCACTGGACCAGTGATTGCACCAAGTCCAAAGACTCAAGTCCAGCACCCACCAATGCCCCTAAGGCACCTGTTCCCCCTAGTACAGTTACAGTTGGTGGGAGTGCTCCAGCCAAGGGTTTAGTAGGGTTCACCCTGGGTACTGAGTTGGGCTCTGACCTAGTCAGGGAACTAACTCAGGCTGTGTTAGTCTGTGATGGAGGCATGGATGTGACCTCCTCTGTGAGTCCCAGTAATCTGGGCAAGTACAGACAACAGCCTTTAATCAATGGACGTGAGGCTTTGGCATTTAGGGACACAGGGGCAAGTGTCACAATGGTGACACAAGACCTTGTGAATCCTGGGCAAGTTATACTTGGTGAGATGTACCAAGTGACCAATGCTAGCAACGTCAGAACAGACCATACTCTGGCAGTTGTTAACTTCTCCTGGGGAGGGGTAACTGGCCTTAAGAAGGTTGTGGTGAGTGCAAACCTACCAGTCGAATGCTTGCTTGGCAATGACCTAGAAACTTCTGCTTGGGCAGAAGTGGAGCTCAGGACCCATGCAGAAATGCTGGGGATCCCTGCAGATGTGTTTGCTGTCCAGGTCACAAGCCAAAATGTCTAGCACTGAACAGGCCTTGGATTCTGGAATAATGAACCAAGTGCCTTCCAAGAGGAGGAGTAGTAGGGTTAAGGCAGTGCCTTCCCCCTTGGCTCAGGAGGAAGATCAGTCCCTTGAGGGGGATGATCTCAGTCCTGAGGAAGGAACTGTCCCAGAGGAACTTGACCCTGACCAGGTTGAGTTCTTGGGGACAGGGGGACCTTCCAGGGCAGATCTGAGCCAGGAGCAGCAGAGCTGCCCCTCCCTTGAACCCCTCAGACAGCAAGCTGCTGCTGAGGCTGCTGGGAAAGCTAGTGGTCCCCATACAGTGTATTGGGATGATGGACTCCTGCACTCAGAGTGTAGAGACCCCAAGCCTGGTGCTACCAGGAGGTTGGTTATACCTCTAAAGTTCAGGGGCTTCCTATTGACCCTAGCCCATGATATTCCCTTGGCAGGTCACCTGGGCCAGAACAAGACTTGGGACAGAATTGTCCCTCACTTTCACTGGCCCCACATGCCTGAAGACACCAAGGAGTTTTGTCGCTCCTGTGTAACCTGCCAGGCCAGTGGCAAGGCAGGTGGCACTACAAAGGCCCCCCTGATACCACTACCTGTGGTGGGGGTGCCCTTTGAAAGGGTAGGGATTGACATTGTTGGTCCCATGGATCCCCAAACAGCATCTGGGCACAGGTTTATCCTGGTGGTAGTGGATCATGCCACCAGGTACCCAGAGGCTATTCCCCTCAGGACCACTACAGCACCTGTGGTGGCAAGGGCCCTCCTGGGAATTTTCTCAAGAGTGGGCTTTCCTAAGGAGGTAGTATCAGACAGGGATGCAAACTTCATGTCTGGGTACTTAAAAGCAATGTGGAAGGAGTGTGGAGTGACTTATAAGTTCACCACACCCTATCACCCACAATGCAATGGTTTAGTTGAGAGATTCAACAAAACCTTGAAGGGCATGATTAAAGGGCTCCCAGAAAAGCGTAGGCGAAGATGGGACATACTCTTGCCCTGCCTTTTATTTGCATATAGGGAGGTGCCTCAGAAGGGGGTTGGTTACAGCCCTTTTGAACTTCTGTTTGGCCACCCTGTCAGGGGTCCACTGTGCTTGGTGAAGTAAGGATGGGAGTTACCTCTCAAGCCCCCAAAGCAAGACATAGTGGACTATGTACTTGGTCTCCGCTCCCGGATGGCTGAGTATATGAAAAAGGCAACCAAAAACCTTGAGGCTAGCCAGGAACTTCAAAAGGCCTGGCATGACCAAAAGGCTGTTCTGACTGTTTACCAGCCAGGACAGAAGGTGTGGGTGTTGGAGCCAGTGGCCCCAGCAGCTCTCCAAGACAAATGGAGTGGACCCCACACTATTGTTGAGCAGAAGGGTGAGGTTACCTACTTAGTAGACCTAGGAACACCCAGGAGTCCCCACAGGGTTCTCCATGTCAACAGGTTAAAACCATATGTGGACAGGGCAGACATGGGCTTGCTCATGGCTACTGATGAAGGGCAGGAGGAAGAGAGTGACCCACTCCTGACCTGCTCTCACAGAACCCTGACGATGGGTCAGTAGATGGTGTAGCCTTGGCAGGCAGCCTCACTACCCAGCAACAAACTGATTGTAGACAGGTGCTCAATCAGTTTAGACACATGTTTTCACTGACACCCAGTCAGACCACCTGGTGCACTCATGAAGTGGACACTGGGGACAGTCTGCCTATTAAAAATAAGATTTATAGGCAACCTGACCATGTCAGGGACTGTATCAGGACTGAAGTCCAGAAAATGTTGGAGTTGGGAGTTATTGAACCCTCAGATAGCCCTTGGCTAGTCCAGTGGTCCTTGTGCCAAAACCTCACACCAGTGGTGGAAAAAGAGAGATGAGGTTTTGTGTGGACTACAGGGGTCTCAATGCAGTCACTAGGACTGATGCCCATCCAATACCAAGGGCAGATGAGCTCATAGATACTTTGGCCTCAGCCAAATATCTCAGCACATTTGACTTGACAGCTGGCTACTGGCAGATCAGACTAGCTGATACTGCAAAGCCCAAAACAGCATTCTCAACCCCTAGTGGGCATTATCAATTTGTGGTGATGCCCTTTGGTCTGAAGAATGCACCTGCCACTTTCCAGAGGTTGGTGAATACAGTTCTCACAGGTCTGGAAGCCTATAGTGCAGCATATCTAGATGATATTGCTGTCTTTAGCTCCACCTGGGAGGATCACCTGGTCCACCTCAGGAATGTTTTACAGGCCCTGCAAAAGGCAGGCCTGACTATCAAGGCCACTAAGTGCCAGATAGGGCAGAGTCAGGTTGTGTACCTGGGCCACCTTGTGGGTGGAGGCCAGGTTCAACCTTTGCAGAGCAAGATCCAGACTATCATGGACTGGACTGCTCCAACTACCCAGACTCAGGTGAGAGCCTTCTTAGGCCTGACTGGGTACTATAGGAGATTTGTCAAGGGGTATGGATCAATAGTGACACCCCTGAATGACTTAACTTCTAAGAAAATGCCCAAAAGGTTCAGTGGACAGTTAGCTGTCAAAAGGCATTTGATGACCTGAAGCAGGCCATGTGCACTGCTCCCATTCTACAGAGTCCTGATTACTCCAAGAAGTTCATTGTTCAAACTGATGCATCTGAATTGGGGGTAGGGGCTGTACTGTCACAATTGAATGAAGAAGGTCAGGATCAGCCAGTAGCTTTCATTAGCAGAAGGCTGACCCCTAGAGAGAAACGTTGGTCAGCCATTGAGAGGGAGGCCTTTGCTGTGGTCTGGGCTCTGAAGAAGTTGAGGCCATACTTGTTTGGTACCCACTTCCTTGTTCAGACAGACCATAAGCCCCTCTTATGGCTAAAACAAATGAAGGGTGAAAACCCCAAACTGCTTAGGTGGTCCATTTCCCTACAGGGGATGGACTTCACAGTGGAACATAGACCTGGGAGTAACCATGCCAATGCAGATGGACTCTCTAGGTACTTCCACTTAGAACATGAAGACTTAACTGGGCAAGGTTAGTTTAATGTCCCTACGTTTGGGGGGGTTGTGTAGGAGAGTAGGATCTGCTTCACATGGGTACCCCCACGTTTTGCTGATGCTTCACTGTTTTTCGACATTAGTCTGGCTGGGGCCCTGCTAATCAGAACCCCAGCCTAGCTGCTTCCTCTCTAAAATGGTTTCCATGTGCCTTAGGCACATCACTGATTGGAATCTGGAGTGCCCTTATAAGTCCCTAGTATATGGTATACTATGTACCAAGGGCATAGGTACCTCAGAGGCCTACCAGGGGCTGCAGCATGTATTATGCCACCCCTGGAAGACCATCCAAACTGACACCACAGGTCTGCTACTGCAGCCTGGGTAAGGTGGTGCATGCACCCCTTACTGTGATATAGGTTACCTATATCACTAAATACATACACACATATAAACCTATAAGTCACTCCTATGGCAGGCCTTATTAATCCTGAAGGCAGAGTGCGTGGTTCCTATGTGAGAGGGTGCCCCTGCATGAGCAGGGCCCCTCTGCAGCGTTCGGAGACCCTTCTCTGATGCTGTTTGTAGTGCAACCTGACCATATACTCTTAAGCGCATTATAACCTCGCGTTAAATGCTAACTTTGGAATGGCTGCACCTAAACATGTCGTGTTTGGTGTCAAACATCTTGGAATACTACCCCCCCGCCAATTCTGGCGGCAGGGGTAGCATTCCACCCTTCTAGAGGGAAAGACATGTTAACCCTGGCCTGGCCGGTAACTTCTTTCTAAAGCCCTGGCATCACAAAATGGATGCTGCTGCCACAGACACGAGTCTGGCCTCCTGCTGCTGGACGAAACTCCGGCAGGGGAGGCCTGGACAATAGGTTTCCTGTCCCAGGGAGGTGTGACCACCTCCCCAGACAGGATAATGTTTATTGGGGCTGGGCGGGAGCACTTTCGGTGCTTTGAAGTCCTGCACTGGGGGCACATTTGGTGTCCCTGTGCATACCCCAGTTCAAACCGGATCAGGGGCTTGCAGCCCCTGCTTTGGCGCGAACTGGACAAAGGGAAAGGGGTGTAGTCACCCCTCTGCCCTGACCCACCCATAGGAGGGGCCACAGAGTAGTCCAACCCCTAAACTTGGTATAAGTATAGGAACCCAGTCCTTAGGACTTTAGATTATCCCTGGACGAAACTCTGAAACAGAATCCTGGACCTTCGACGCTCTACTCAAGACTAGAGGACAGAAGAATCTCCCTTGGGGTCAAGGAGTGACTCCCCTGCTTGGCAGGCACCAAAGAAGCAATTGTCCGGTCTGCATCGCCTAAGCTCCCGTCGGACGCCGAAGTCTTTGCATCACCAGAGGTGGATTTCCAGACTTCCCCGAGGCTGCCCTGAGTCCCCAGCAAAGCTGAGGCCCGTAGCTGTCGTGGGTAACGTGGAACCGTGACCCCTGGACACCGCACGCATTTGCTAGTGCATCCTCTTCTGGGTCTCCCACAAAGTCGTGCTTTGGGCTCCGAGTAGCCCTAGCCTCCAGCACCAACTGCACCGAAGATCACTGGCCTCCACTCCACGAGTGTCCTGTGAGCCAGCTCCACGTGCGACGTCTCGAGGCTCCTTCGCGGTCGCTAGCCCGTTGGCTAGTAGCCCTTCACGAAGGCCAATCCTTTTCTTCTTGGGCACCCTGGTTGCTCCAGGCTTGCCCTCACTTACCCTCGCTGGGTGAGTTCCTCAGACCTTGCTGGTCTGCATCATCGACGTTCTTCACTTTCATCAAGACTTGCCGTTGCCAAGGCTTGTTGGATCCAATCCGGTCGCCAACACCTCAGCACTCGACAGACATCGTGTACCAGCCCGAATCCTGCTCCTGGTCGCCGACAACGCCTCCTGGACCTCGTGGCTGAAGAGTCAAGACGACCGTCAACCTACCTGAAGCACTCGACATCGGTGGGCATCCGCTCATCGCCTTCCTGGTCACTGGCTAGTGACCCAGACTCTGTCCCCTCTGCTTTCAGGTTCTTCAGATCTCCGATCCACTCTTGGATCCACCCGGACACTTTCCACTTGGTCGCCAGCAGCACTTTGCAGCAGATCGCCATTCAAATCGACGACGAAACCCGACCCCGAAAGGCACCTATGCACCCGGCTTCCCTGGGTGAGGTAACACGAGTACTCCGGTGCTCCCGTGGGTAGAGACTCTAGAACGACCTAGTTCTCAAAGGGTTTGCTCCAAGTCCTCCTTTAAGTGTCCCTTTTCTTTAATTTCCTGATCGCGACTTTCTCCATAGAAGTTAACTGCGTATCGCGGTTGTGTATTTACACTGCACGCGTCCCCCGTGGGTCCCCTGTGTCACTACCTTGGGTGGTTCCTTGTGGTCCAAGCACTTCTAGAGGCTCTAGGCCTAGTGTCTAGTTCAGTCGTGGTTCTTATACCACTTTATTGGTATATGGTTTGGTACGCCCTAGGGCCCAAACGTGTATTTGTGCTATTACTGTGTTTAAATAACTTATAACTTGTGTACTTCGAACTCTAGCCTCATAAAGAGACTAGAGGGGTGTGTTTAGCAATAAATACATATATTTTGAATATATACCTGGTGTGGTGCTCTTTCATTTGGTCACTCAAGAGATTATAGACTGGTAAAACAAGCTGCTTTACATTCCTTCAAGACTTAGCCTGAAGGCTGCTCTCCATAGCTACCACTAGGATAGCTTTCAATAAGGTTGTCTTTAACCTATCTCCAATAAGGGGTTGTTTGGACTGGTGCAAGGTGCCCACTATAATTAGTGGACAGCATATGCCAGGCCAACTTCTCACAGATCCTTAAAATCCAACAACCTCCCTTGGATTTTAATGTTGCTTGTCCTATTTATGAATTGGTCCCTTATAATCTCCTCATGCAGGTCCTTAAAATTACAAGTGGAGGCAAAGGTCCTTAACACAGAGATGTATTGTTCCACTGACTCCCCCGGTAATTGTGACCTTGAAAAGAACTTGTGCCTCTCTACTACTATGCTAACCTTTTTGCCATAATTCTCCTCCAAGGCTTTCACAACCATTAAATATTCATCATTTTGTACATCTTCGCTCTCATCTTCATCCTCACCGCCTTTTCCACCCCCATGGTTAGCAAAGTTTACTCTTGTCGGAATGGGTAAGGTTTTCAACACCTTTCTGCCTTCCACCACCAAATTGTGCTTAAGTAATGCTACTTTCTGGGAAGCTACGAAATCCTCTCCACCAATTGCTTCTAAATAAGTCTTAAAAGACTCCAACCAATCCTCCCATGACATTGTAGGTTCCCCAGGATTCTGCAGAAATTTTGGGGGTGCTAATATTGATGACATATCCATGCTAGCAAATGGCGTAATGAATTTAGCCAATGATGTAAAGAAGGATTTGATACAAAACCTAATACCACTAAATGGCCGTTACAAATTTGCTCAATTGAAATAAAATGCTGTTTAAGACCAAAGTACTACAGTGTAATAGCAGTCACAGAGTTGTTGAAATAAATGCTGTTTAGAACCAGAGTATTACAGTATAATAGCAGTCACAAAGTTGCCCAATTGAGGTAAAATATTGTTTAGAACCACTAAAGTACTACAGTGTAAGTTCCTAAAAGAGAGAAAACAAAATAAAGCAAAATAATGAAGGTGGTCACCGTGGTCACTGTTGCTAAAATCAGCAGTCGTTCCCTTCCTCACTGAACGCGTATGTTAGTTTCCTTTTTGGTTACTCTTCGTTGGAGCTTGACACACGACAAACAATTCCTCCAGTTCCCCTGACAACATCCACATGCAGCGTCAAACGCGGTGCTCACATTGGACGCCTGCGTAGCTGCACGTCTTTCTGACTATGACGTCATGCAGTGCTCACGCTGGTCAAAACAACACGCTAGAGCCTCACGTCGTACTACGTGATTGCGCGTCTCCTTCACTTCGCCGTGTACTAGAACCAGAACGGAGCGAAAGGCCGAACGCCAGAGCCTGCCGGTGAGCCACTTTCAAACACTAACAAGTTAATTGCCGGTTGTTAGATGAGAAACACGTCCCTAAGTATTCACACATACGCTGACTGGTATCTTGACACCATTGGGCTCTCAATGCGCGACAATTCACACTGCAGACGATGCAATCGGCTTATCGATACTTGTAACGCTCATCCACCGGTTGATGCAATCGGCTTACCTGTACTTGGCGTGTGATTGCACCACTTCAGTTAGCTCACCAGAGTTGTGCAGATAACACAAAAAGCATTTTCACACACAGCAGTCAAATTTGGTCCTTGTTCCTCAGCGCTGCACAATACAGCTGGCTAATGATTTCCAGCACTGTTCACAGTTCTGGCCACACAGCTGCACGTTGATCACTCCCAATTTTCGTGATTCACAGCACACCACGATGCTTCTGTTCCTGGTTAATAGCACACCAATATCCTTCTGGCAGTCACTTAGCTTGATGTGGTGCAGCAACAGACACCGCTTCAATTGGTCAACCAACCAACAGTTGGACCACCAAGTTGTCCAGGGGTTACAGGATCAGCACAAAATCCACAACAGCTTCTCCTAATACAGTTTGCCCTCTGGAAAACACCATCCCAATCTCGTCGCCAATTTAAAGAGGCCCAGACAGTGGTTTTGAATAGATGAACTGTATTGAGATAGGAGGAACAACCCCTGGACATGTCCTTAGAGCAGCAACTGTCTCCTCCTCTGGTCCAGCTTTCAGAACCTCTGGAAGCTGGTAACCATGACAAGAATGGAAGATCAGTTGCTAGGACACAACAAATGCCACAGTTGATCTGCTTCTCAGCAGCTTTAATGCAGCATTGAATGCCACAGCTGATCTGCTGCTCAGGTGATCACCTTTGTAGCATTAAATGCCAAAGCTGATCTGCTTCTCAGCAGCTTCTATGTAGCATTGAATACCACAGCTGATCTGCTTCTCGGGTGATCATCTATGTAGCATTGAATGCCACGGCTGATCTGCTTCTCAGCAGCTTCTATGTAGAAGTGAATGCCACGGCTGATCTGATTCTCAGCAGCTTCTATGTAGAAGTGAATGCCACGGCTGATCTGCTTCTCAGCAGCTTCTATGTAGAAGTGAATGCCACGGCTGATCTGCTTCTCAGCAGCTTCTATTTAGAAGTGAATGCCACGGCTGATCTGATTCTCAGCAGCTTCTATGTAGAAGTGAATGCCACAGCTGATCTGCTTCTCAGCAGCTTCTATGTAGAAGTGAATGCCACGGCTGATCTGATTCTCAGCAGCTTCTATGTAGAAGTGAATGCCACAGCTGATCTGCTGCTCAGGTGATCACCGATGTAGCATTAAATGCCAAAGCTGATCTGCTTCTCAGCAGCTTCTACATGGCAGTGAATGCCACAGCTGATCTGCTTCTCAGCAGCTTTAATGCAGCAGTGAATGCCACAGCTGATCTGCTGCTCAGGTGATCACCGATGTAGCATTAAATGCCAAAGCTGATCTGCTTCTCAACAGCTTCTATGTAGCATTGAATACCACATCTGATCTGCTTCTCGGGTGATCATCTATGTAGCATTGAATGCCACAGCTGATCTGCTTCTCAGCAGCTTCTATGTAGAAGTGAATGCCACGGCTGATCTGATTCTCAGCAGCTTCTATGTAGAAGTGAATGCCACAGCTGATCTGCTTCTCAGCAGCTTCTATGTAGAAGTGAATGCCACGGCTGATCTGCTTCTCAGCAGCTTCTATGTAGAAGTGAATGCCACAGCTGATCTGATTCTCAGCAGCTTCTATGTATAAGTGAATGCCACAGCTGATCTGCTTCTCAGCAGCTTCTATGTAGAAGCAAAGGCAGCAGCTGATCTACTCCTCAGGTGATCATCTATGTAGCAGCGAATTCCACAGCTGATCTGATCCTCAGAGTACCTCAGATTCATTTTGCCACACAGTAACATTTCCCTTTCTGGAACAGACAAGGAGTAGAAATCTCTGAAAGGAGAACTCTGATCAGGATGTAGCAAAGAACGTGAAGAAAGAGGGGACAGCTGCGGACATTAGCTTAGTGTTCTCACTGGCAATTCGGAGACACTAATCAGTTCTCATGTATACACAGGTGTGTGCCCGCCAACATCCACCATTCTCCCACTACCCACGCTATTCTCTTTGTCGGCACATTAGGTGGAACTCACATACAGCATGTATCAAAACCAACACTTGTTTCTTGCTTGTGTTACTGGAACCAAGGTAGAGGGACCCAATCATGAGCCTTTTCATGTCTAGATCGGCTGAGACTAAAGCACAAGGGCCTCTGAAACATAGCTGCCAAGGTTTCAGACTGCCATGTGTGACATTTTCATAATTTCAGTGTAATTATGAGAGACATTTCAACGATAATGAGTGACACTTTCTTGCAAGCAAAAACAAGCAATGAAAACGAGGGAAATATATAAATATCAGAAATTGTGGTGTGTCTGTAAAAGCTGCCGCGTGCTAGACCGCGGTGTGAGACTGGGAAGTGCGCACAATAATGGCCGTCTAGGGGATGCGGTCCATGAATAAAGTGGACAATGTGCATGATTTTTTTTTACAGGTAATATAATCTTTATTGATTGGAAAGGAGAACAGGAGACAAAGTCTGAAGCTCGTGTAAAAGTAGGAAGTCAGTCTGTGCCTGATGGTCGTGCTCTGTTGCTCATTGTGTGCTCCTAACAGTCAGTGTGGTAACCACGATGGCCATCTGCGATGAACTGTGTTTTCTCATTTTCATTGGACGCCTAAAGTAAAACTGGTGTGTTAACTCCTACTTCATGTATACAATGTATAGATTCCATATGAAGCCTGTAGCAGAAAAGCGGGTTTCAAGAATTGTTTCTTCACAGCTCTGTTATCACGTCAGTGAAACTTCGAGCCTCAAAGTCCTTTGTCAGGATGAGAGTTGTCTGCTACTTCTCCTGGACCCTAGATACCCGAGGGAGGTAGGTGAATGTGGGTGTTACTCCGGTGCCATCAACTACCATCTCCCCAGCCAGCCAGTGAACTCTAAAGACCTCTTGCCAAACGCGGGCTGCACTGCAGGGCGGCCCCTACAATGAAGGTGCCCAGGGGGAGCTTAAGGCGTAAGCCGGTTTTCAACTGGGCAGCTTCGTGAATGGAGCGGGCCAGTACACGCGATAGGTTAGGTTTTGGGGAGGGGATGCAGAGGGTTTGGGAAAAGTATGTAGGCAAGGGGGAGGTGAAGGGTCAGCCTCTCGACTCTTACATCTTTTGGCATAAGAGAGGTTGTTTCCTTAGAGAGAACTATTCAGGGGCAGGATGGTAGATAGCAGGGCGATAAGGACGGCCCTGTGCACTGTATATGCAGCGGGCCGTGGCGATCTCTTGATGCCCAGGGTTTTTGATCATTCGTGTGGCGCCTTCAGCTGTGGTTACTCTGGCCGTGTGGAGACGGCTTATTCTGCCGGCGGCCGCCAGGAGCACTCACTCCGGGTGGACTCGAGGGATGCGAGGCAAATTGATGGGGGTGGCCGGGTGGGGCCTGTAATGTCAGCCACAGCGTCGGAAGGCGCGCATAAGGATTCTGGCATATGGTAGGGGTCGCGGGGGACACGTGGACAATGTGCGTGACGTTGATGTGCACAATTTAATTTAATATAGATCATGTACGGCGATGGGCCTGGGGCATTAGTAGAAGTGTCAGTGAGGCTGAGCACATTTTGGAAGCAGACTGTACTCCTCCGACAACAGATTTTTAACTCGCTGAGGGCGCTTACTAAGTTAGGCACACTTACTTCATTTTGCAGCGAGGGCGGCCAGTGAGAGCAGCTGCCATTCCGTACACCGGACGGCCTGGGTCGCCTCTATGCCTGGTGGCCGGTCGGGGCTGCTGAGGCTCGGTCGACTCAGCTACTAGCTGCTGTCCTGAGCCACGAGGAATTAACTATCTCTATGCTGGCCGCTGCAGGGAGCAGTGTGTTTCAGCCGCTGCAATGTACTGCAGCCCTGCCTTGGCCCGGCTGTTTCGGTCACGGATTTCATCATTACGGCAGTGAGCTGAACTCATGTTGCAGGAACCAGCAAAATGAAACTGATCTCAACTGTGGCGCCACCCACCCGCCTATAACCGTGACAAACTCACTCCCCAGACACGTATGCCACACTGCGCAAAGATTCTTAGTGTGACATTGTTGCACTTGAGCCCAGCCAACCCCCACGCCTGCAGAGCAGCGTGGATCACGCGCTGCCTACCATTGGCATTCCAGCTTTTATCACGTTTTAGCACCAATCAGCCAGCGCTCTCGGCCACTTGCCAGCTGAGCTGAGGTGCTATATATGCGTGACAATGCATTTCAGTGCGGGGATGCGGACCACCACACTGAAATGCGTTAGTCTAACGCCAGATGAGTGGTACTTGGCAGGGCTGCTGAAATGTTATTAAAGCGAATTAAAGGGGGTCCTGTTAAGAGCCAAGGATATTGAAGAAGAACATCAGAAAACAACATTAAGATTGTTAAACAATAAAATACCAAACTCTGATATATCAGATAATGTACGTTCACCCCCGAGCCTCCCTCCAGCTTAGCATACTTTAATGTCAGCATACAGGGCAGGTAGGGTGCCATTTTGTCTATACCAGCAGAGGAATCATTGATTGATGCTTATGCAGCCCTGAGAGGGCAGGAAGGTGGGCTGAAAGGGGCGCATGGAAAGTATAAACTGCACAACACTGGCCTAGGGCTGGATAAACAGCTCTCTGAAGAGTAGTGGACACAAGTCTTACAGCAGGGATCTTCTTCTGCAAATTAAACCAAGCGTCTAAAAAGAAAAAAAACGATTTGGATCATCATAACTGGCTGACTTAAAGGTAGAAGATAAGAATCTTCCCCCAGATATTTCCAAAACAATTTCCAGGAATCCACGTTCTTTAGAAGGTCTGGAAATTGCTAAATCTCCCAACTTGTGCAATAAGTGCATGGCTGTTTATACTTCCTCCCACCCAAGTCATTCAACTTCTTGGCACAGAGAAGACGCTCAGAGCCATCCTTCTGGCAGGGGAAGAACAGCTCGCGCTTAACTTACTTTATTCTTGTCCTGCACAACCAGTACTTTACCAGTGTCTTCGTCTAACACGGCACCTGGAAACAAAACGGAAAAATCAGATCAGAGGCTGCAACATTCTGCTCACTCCGGTGCAGTAGCGCCAAGTTGTGTTTTTGGAGCTTGAATAGTTGATAACATTTACCCTGGTTAGAAAGTGCATTAACTAAGCGCTTTATCACAGTATTAGAAGAAGCTGCAATAGGTCACGATTTCACATGAATTATAGGCAGTATTTACAATTATATGGTCATGCACGTATGACTTGTGTAGATTTCCAACATCTCGCCCTATTCACGGAAGCCCGGGGCACACATAAGGTACATATAAGATTGTCGTAGTTTTTGCTGGTGTACAACTCTCTTTTTTTGGTGCAAGTCAGCATCATAAATAAATCTGCACGTGAATGGTTAGAGTTTTACAATTATGTTTATTTGTCTGTTTTTTACATGGAAAACAACTGTCCAGACTTGGTGGAACTTCTTTAGTCGTAAGTGACATCTCTGCATGGAAAAAAACCTGTGGAGCAAGCCTTTCTGAATCAGGATGTTACAGGCGGAATTTCCACTTTTTCTGCACACAAATCTGTCTTTTTTGACGTTTGGGGGAAAAGGTGTGAGAGCTGGGCCCAGTGACACTCCATTGCATTGGAGAAGGGGCGCTGCAAGAAACTGGTGAAGGAGACATGCAAAATGCAACCTTTTTAAGATTAAACAATAAAGACAACAAGAGCGGAAAGTGAATGCGAGAAATCGTAGATGAAAAACCAAGTGGCTGCGTTCTTCCTTAGACCTGTATTATTTAACAAATAACTCAAAAAGACTGAATATGGCAATGCAAACAATGCGATATTGCCTACTGCTGTACACGAGACAACAGATAAGAAAGGACCTCAGGACCCTGTTTGGTTACACAATGAAAACTTACTTCAATGTCTGCAGAGATAAGCTTTTTACAAGACATATAAATGATGAAAACAGAAGGGTCATAAAATGGCATAAAAATACAATTTCAGTGTAATGTGGAAAACCCGAAGATTAACCTGGGTAAAGATTAAATATACGATTCCTTCCTGGAAATGTACCATTAAAAGAAAAATAAATTAGGTAAAAATAAATTCAGCCAAAAAGAACGCACGCATACTAAATAAAACAATGTCCAAACATGTAACGACGAAAAGAAAGTAGCATTTTAAAGGCTACAACCACATATTATAATATCTCAATACTGTTTTACTGAACTTCGAAAACAGTTTAAAATGTAATATTCAAAGGGAGTTACTAAACAGTATTGAACTGATGGATGCCGTTTTGCCACACAAAACGAATTATTATCGAACAAGGGTATACTGTGGACTCTTTTAGAGCATTTTCTTCTAGAACGAAACTTAATGAATTAATCAGGTCCACCTTAGTTAATTAAGAGTAAAGAATCCAATGTTATGCTGTGTCGCTCACATGACCACCTACCTGTATGCTGATTTTCTTTGTCCATTATTTGCCAAATTCTGTTTACTAAGTTTTATTGTCATACAAAATGACATCTTGCATGAAACTGCAGAAGTTTAAAGGCAAGTAGTACCCTACTTTCTGCTTAAATCTCATTACTTATTAATGTTAATTATTACTGTGTAAATCCAGCATTACCAAAAGCAACCCTCTCCCGGTTATAAACTAAGGTACTGTTTTACCTTTGGTTTTCTGTTCTGTATTCACATAGGGTGGTGTTATGTACTGCTTGACAATCTTGTTATTTGTGTTCCAAAGGCCTATGTGGCCTATACACTTTTGCATCCCTTCAAGTCCATTGTATTTGCAATTTTTTCCTCCCCGTATTTCAGTACATTTCATTTGTTTTAATCGAATAATTGCAATGCCTTAAGTCTGGGAAGAGTGAAGCTTCTATGTTCTAGTTTAGAGAAAGGTCGCACAAGTGGGACCCCCTGCCTGGAGAACCTCTTTTCTGTTTGGTTGACAGAGGATGTTATTTTCTACATTGCTAATATGTGTCATAATCTAACAAATCAGTAGGATATATCTGGCATTTCGCTTTTTGCTAATATAAGGCTACAGATTTCTGAGCGGCCCTCAGCATGTGACAAACTAATGCCCATTCACTGAATGGTATTTCTTCACTATTAACCAGTCCCAATCCCAATATGAACAAGGGGGAATCCAGTGTGATGAGGTATCCTTACTATGGTTAAGTATTTCTTTCCAGAAAATTTGTATACACATGCATGACCATCAAATGTGTGAAAAGGAGCCCTCTTCCTCACCGCATCTCCAGTAGCAAATCAGAGGCATTGGGTGCATGTGGGACAAAGTCTCTTTGGAGTAATGAAGCATTAATACATTAATTTATAGGTTGTCTTTCATTGGGTGATGCTTTAAATGTTCTCGGAATATCTGACCAAAGGGTATCTAATTTCTTGTCCGGATAAGTCTCTAATCACGTGCCCTTCCTCCTTTCTTCCCACTGGTCTCTTATTTCACGGTCTTGAAGGGTGTGGTATATGTTCCGAGATGTGCTTTTTCCATCCTTTCTGTTTTGAAAGTAGTTCCTCAAAGTGTCTGAGATCCTGCTTACTTAGCTGCAGCTATGTTGGTGGGTGAAAGGGCCAGTGCCTAATTTGCCACTATTGAACCCTCTCTTTTTCTGTGATTCACTCGCCCAGTTTACAGTCCTGCAATGACCTAATCCTGCCTTGGTGCAACATGTCTCCGGGGGTGGGGGAGAGTCTATATTCACCTTCTTCCTACCTTTGAAAAGTTGTTCTTTGTCCATTTTTCATGACTTTCAGTTCTATTTAAAGGAAATTCTGCCACCTGTCATGCATGGAATTTTGATTAACTTTGGACTGAGGGGTTAAAAAAATTTAATCTAGGAATTTAGCAACAAAAAAACCTAAAGAACAGAGAAACTGTGATCTTTGGATGGATCCAGATTCTGACTCACGTATGAGCTCCTAGAAGTGATTTTTAAATCCTTTCTGATTATCACACACACACAGCTTGAAATGTTTATTTGAGACTTGCTGTATCCACTAAATCCTTATTGAAGTCTTTGGGTCTGCCCCTCGCTCATGAATTGTTGGCTTTCTCACAATCTCAATTCCCTGGCTCTCCTCCCTCTCCTTGTTTTTGTCTCACTCAAGGAGCATTTCAGTCTCTCAGTGTTTTGATTGAATGTTCTGTATGCTCAAAATGCTCATGTCATGACCGTGCATTGCAGAGAATATTTTCTCTCCCTCTATTTCTCACCCCGAACACTATATTTGAAAAACAAAAAGATCTCTCCCAGCTCCTGTTTTACTGACCCCTCCCCCCCACATGCTTGCCGTCTAGTGCCCACCAATAATACAGCAGAAGGCAAATGCATTTAGTTATTTTGAATCATTACAAGATGGCCACCTGTACTTGTGCATGTGTGCACACTTGGAGGGCATCTTGGAATGCATTTTCTTATACTTTACGAAACAAACGTCCCAATACATAAGACACACACTGAGGCCTTTTTAAAATTCCTTTTCTTATGCTTTATGAAAAATAAAACTTGGAGGCCACTTCATGTGCACACAGACAGGTGGCCATTGTAACGTTTTTTCCCATAAACAGTGGCAAAACCAAAACAAGCAGCAGCACGGTCAATAGGTCTGTGCCTGGTGTCATAGGCGAGACATATTGGCTTTGCCAATTCTTGTTGCACATCGAAAAGAGTTTTACAAGCTTCAGTAAGAGCCACCATACAGGTAACACTTAGGCAGCAGCAGCAGTGCAAGACTCCAATACAATAAGCCCAGGTGCAGAATATACACTAGAATATGCAAGCTTCAGAAACAAAGAATAAGAGCAGTGGAAGCTTCAGGTACAAATTACTAAATGGGTCAGTTGTTTCAGTTTGTGTTTTGCTGGAAGCAGAAAACTCCGGTTTTAAGATATGTGAACAGTCGATCTGCACTGGTGCTACTTTAGAGATGAGATGTAGAAGTCATGCAAGCAAGGTTAAAAAGTGGCCATTGGATAAAGAGGCACAGGTTGGGTGAACCAGATGAGTATTGGGACAGAAAAGTCCCTCACATGGTGATGGATGTGCATCCTTGCCCTGAAAGCCCCCAATTGCAATGATGTTTGGATCCCTGATGCTGATTTTTGCTGTCATGTGCGAACAAGGATCATGTGTGCACCATGACATAGGCATGTCTCACACTGCAGTCTTTCTGGACCAGGAGGGGCGCCCATAGCTATACCCTCATAGTGTGAAAGGCTACTGCCTTTCACAGGAGTTAAGCTCCATGAGCGCGGTGGTGCCAGCATATCATGTAGTGAGTGAGGAGTAGGAGTGAACAGGCCTTTTTACCTGTGTCACTGGAGTGAGGCCTACAGGCTCACTCATTGACCGTTCCTTTGCTGTGTGCTTAACTCACCCTTGGCCTAGCCTGGATTGGTGTGTACAACACAGGGATGATGCAGTGTTGTGCAGTGTGTGTGTGTGTGTGTGTGTGTGTGTGTGTGTGTGTGTGTGTGTGTGTGTGTGTGTGTGTGTTAAATACATGTGCTGGGTATATGTGTGCCTGTGAATGATACAATGCATGGAAGATGTAGCGCTGTGCAGTGCATGTATGTTATATGCATGTGCTGGTGTATCTGTGGCTGCAAAAGGTACAATATATAGAAGATTCTGGATTCTATTTTGGGAGACCAAGGGCTAACAGGAGGAACATGAGGAGGTAGAGGAATCCCACCCATACAGATTAGTGAATTGCTGCATTCCTGGTTGGGATACACTGGAGGATTTCAAATGGTGCTCTTTAATTCAGAGAGAGGTCTCTAGGAAGGGACCTGGACACATCTCAGGAAGGAGATGGGGCTAATAAGAGAATCAAAGAGTAGGGCTGCGGCCCTATGGAAACCTTTTGATACACAAATCACTGTGGCTGACATCCGGGTGTGACCCCTAGTCACTCCCATTGCCTGTGTTGTGGGGCTATCAGATGTGGCATCACTCCTGCTGTGACAGACTGCTTTCTGGAGGAAAGCCAGAGTATAGGAGAGGGCACTTTAAAAGGAATCAGACCCCCAACATAAACTTCAAAGACTCAGTCTCTAAATCACGTTTGGTGTCTGGAAATGGAGTATAAGAAGGGGATCTCGAGGCGCCCAAAACTGTCAACTGTGAAGCAGCCCTTCGGGCAGTGCAGGGAGGAGAAGCTCTGCAAGACTTCTGCCTGTGACCAGGAGTGGGGGCCAAGGCCTGCCAGTCTCCAAGCTGGGTGAGGGGCCATCACTCAGGGAATCCAAGACCACCTGCACCTGGTAAAGACCAGCGTGCCCTGTGAGGAAGAGGAGGGCTGGAGGGAGTGAGGTCCTGTGAGACATCCTAGTGATTGGAGCCCTGTAGTAAAGTGTGAGGAGATGGCTCCTGCACTGATCGGGTCATTGCAGGTGTGCAGGGAAAACTCAGCGACCCCTGTGTGCCAGAGGAGAGCCGCTATGAAGACAGCCATGAACATGGCTGCACCAATTCGATCGGCGCCTGTATGCAGGTTTGAAGTTGGCGACCTGTGTGTCAGGGGGTCCTCTGTAATGATTGCTACTGTGCCGTTGGGCAGTAGCCTGTGAATGGAGTGAAGTTGAGGACCCCATATGCCAGGTGGGGCCACAGGGAAAATTGCAGCCATTACGATTACGTGCAGAGTGAAGACGGCAAGCCTGTATGCCCGCTGCTGCTGCTGTGAAGATTACAGCTGTTTTGATTAAGTGATAGCCCGTGTACAGTAAGGACGGTGACTCCGAATGGTGGGTGGGACACTGGGACCAGGCAAGGAGCATGGTGTGGTCAAGACTATCATTGTGAGGAGGAGACTGCGGAAGTTACCAGAGCGGGCCCAAGCCCCGACTGAGAACCAGCACATGGCACGTCGCTCCCTCCCCCCACCTGTTAGGGGAATCGTACTAGCAATCAGAGGAGCATTGAGGACCCTCTGGACGCTGCCTCCGCAGGACCTTGTTTGTGGAACTCAAGGACAGTCGAGCGTTGCTCCTCCAGGGCCGCATGCTAACAGCTTACCAGAGACAGCAGCTGCAGCTTCAGTGCCCGGAGAAGGGGCTTTCTCAAAGACTCTGGTTGTTCAGATCTTGCTGGTGCGGGTAAGACTGATTTTCAAGCCAGACTAAGCCAGGAGAACTTGCCTGCCATACAGCGCTTTGCCAATTGAACACTTTTGACTTTACTAAAGAGTTGGAGTGGAACTTAACCTGAATGTTGCTATAACCACTACCGCAAGCGAGAGGGGAGTGGGACTCACGAACCCGCCTTTTAAAACATTAGCGCCTTGGCCTCAGGGGAACATGTGTATTGTTTGTGGATGTCATATTTTACTTTGTGTTTGTATATAAATAAACCTTTTTTAATAAAAACAAGTATCTAACTGGGCAGTCATTTATTGCTGCTGCTGAACATATTTTGAGTTGTGAACCTCCGTTCACCCCCAAGTGTCTACCTGTCATCCCACCCCCGCCAGGGAAGCCTTGGACTGCTCAACCCGCACTACCACTGAGAGTCAAGTGCTGAAGGGGTACTTGGCCCAGTTGCTCAGTATCCATAGTAGGTCTGGTACCAGGACATCAGAAGTAAATGGTCTCAACTCCCACTGTTGGGCCCAGCAGCTCCTTCTTCCCCTGTGGTCCTCTGAACAGGGTTCTGACAATGAGCAAGAGGCTTAGTGGTTACTGAGGTAAGGAGGAACAGAGTATATGAGCAGGAGATACAGATTGCATCAGAAAGGAGGCGAAGGGAGCACAGAGGTGGAGGGGGCACATTTAGGGGTCAGAGACAAGGGGCATAGTTCTCTAGTCCACTAGGACACAGATCCACAACATCACCTGGGGTCTCCAGAGACCTGCAGGAGGCAGTGGAATAGAAGATGGTTGTACGCCGACTCTCTAGCCTTCCTCCAGCTCCCCTGGTTCTCGGCAGACCAGAAGAGGGCAGGTGACATGAACATCGCTAAACGCCATCTCCTCTATCCGCCATGGGTCTATCAGCAGCTGCGTCGAGCCTATATCTCCGCTGTTCACTCTGAGGTCCTATTGACTTCGATAGAGACAATGCCTGCATGACACCTACTCTGGAATCTCTATTGAAAGTGGAGAGAACATCTGTCTGGGTGGGAGAGGTAAGGTTCAGAGGGAGTTGGAGGACGATGACAGGATACCAGGTATGATGGTCTATTTTTGGACGGAGGTGTGGGTTGGGAGGAGGGGGTTTGCAGGATACCAGAAATGTTTCTATTTTAGGGGATGTGCTCCTGGTCGTGGTGGAGGAGTGTTGGAGGATTCCAAGTATTTCTTAAAAATAGAAATGGAAAAGAGGGAAGGCTTTAAATAGGGAGATGGGCGAGTGCATCAAGACACCAGCTACAGTTTTCAAGGCATGGAATGGGGGCAGGAAGAGGCTGGTTCACAAAGCTATGACTAGCCATAAAGTGCATGTCTCCTTCATCCTCTCCCCATCTGCACAGCTGACACATTACATCACCTCATAGAGTGGTACTTACGAGTTGACATACACAAGATTTAATGTAGACAAGTTAACAGTTAATGTAGCGCCTGGCCACGCCGATCAGATAACAGTGTGTGCTTTACAAAGTCCTCTCATTTACTCATAATGTGAAATTTTCCATTTAGAGGTTCCAAAATGTACCACAGATTTATTGAAACACAAACTGAAATTGTACTCTCTGCATTCTTCTACGTAACGCTGTTCAATTCGAACTCGAACATATGTCTGCTGTATTTTTTATATATATTTTTGTTTCTAATATTGTTTATGACTGTATTGTTTGTTTTGCGATAGGAAGCTTGACTTCTTCTGACAGCCTACACACTGCAAATAAAATAAATACAAATTAAACTTGAGCTTATCTCTTGAGGTCTCTCGTATCACTTGTTTTGGCGGAAACCAAGTTATTAGCACCTCTACATCTATAATTCTATATGTTCTTCACTGCGCAGTGCAGAGAAGCCGGCTGCAAACAGACAAACGCTTTAATAATCCAGTAACTGTTTATTCTGGTAGGCATGTTCCACCAACTTTACTCACTACGACATACCAGTTGGTAGAATATACAGACCAACAGAGGTAGATTGTGTTTAATAAGGCAGACAATAAAGCATACATTTCTAAAACGATCAATTTATTAAAACCAAAACCTCTTCTCGTTTCTGCCTACTCCCACAGAAATGTATCAGTGCAAGAGTGAACAATGTGTCAATTAATTTACAAACAATAAATAATCTATTAAATGCCACCATTTCATATTTTTGTACAGATCAAAAATAGTTTTTGAATAAATTACGGAAGAATAAAGGATATTTGTTGGGTTCACTCTTACCTGTACAGCAAATAACATCACAAATGTACAATTTTCTGCCGCCTGTTGCATAGGAACCTGATGGACTGATATGGGGTGTTGTCCAGCAGCATAGCTCCCAGCGCTGGCACATTCTTTCAGCAGAGTTAGCGCTCTAGTTGTTTACTAGAATACTTTGGTATTTGTCTTTCAAAAAGGTTATGGATGAGGCACTAGCACGTATTTATGTTTTCATTGCAAAACCGGAAATACAAGAACACATACACAGAAAAAGACTGCTTATGTTGAGTATTCCTAGCTAAGTCATTAGCAAACACGGGAGCAATGCTGGTATGTTGCTTAAGAGGAACCATTTAGAATGAAGTCTTTTTCATTTTATTTCAGTGAAAAATTGTATGTATCATCATCTACAACCATCCGGTCGGTGAGAAAGGAGTATTCAGTCCTCAAAAGCAGAAGCACGGGGCCGGCTTTGTGCTGGGGGTTTGCTAGCACTGCTGCCAATCACTCTTCCTCCATGTCCCCGGTGCATTTAACCATGCATGCAGAGCAGTAGAAGCACTCTCTAGCAAAGCAAGGATACATAAATGTTATTCTAACTTCCTGTACTTTCACAGCTATTGGCCTAAAAATCAATCTGCAGGAGTATTAACACTTGTCCTATCAGGAGACTGCAGCAGTGGACAAGAGCACAATAGAGGCGGTGGTCATTATGGTGGATGACAGTCCACACAGTAAGAGGTTCCCAAATACACCCCTTCCAAGCAGGGAGCAGGAAGCCACTGGCAAGCTTTCATAGTGCAGAGCTCTCCACAGAAGGGTAATGTCTAAGCAACTTAATCAGGATGAAATAAGACATGCTAGAATTTTCTGTTGCCTTCATGCATTGGACTCCTTATGCCTTTTACTGACCTTGTTCTGGTTCCGGTCTTATTCGACTTCCTCCGTGAGGGAGGTTCCTCTTCCTCCCTACATCACACCCTTTCCTATACCGTCCTATTTTGAACAGTTCAATCCGAATCCAGTTTTCAACATTCTTGGGGGCTTGGTGGGCTCGGACTAAAACTACTCTCCTCAACATGTGTCGGCTGCTTCCTGTCATTCACCAGAAGGACAGATCATCATTTCTCTGAAGCTGCTGCTCATACAGGGTATCAGCAGAAGTGCATTCTGAGCCAGACAGCTCACTCTTTAACATTCTGGCAATGGTAGGGAGGAAGATGATTTGGAAGAACATACTATCCTTGACCATCGGGGTTTCCACTGGTTCTTGTCCTTCCCCTGTTTCAGGTCCCTTGGTGTCACTACTGGTTCTCTAGCCCTAGGGGCAAGGGAACCTCTCGCTGCCCAGTCCGCTTTACTGGCAAGCAGTGATGACTTCGGATCCACTAATGAGGGTACGTCTGTCTTCAACTGCTATTGTAGTGCACTGAGTCTGGCAGATTGAATATTTAAGAATATTAGTTTTTAATGTATATTTAACTCTATTAGCTTTTATGCTCAGTGTCTCCTTAAAAGGAAGGGGTGTCCAGTGGTACGAACCTTAAGATGTAAAATGCTTCTGTGTGGCTGAGAATGTGAATAGACTCGCTAAGCATCTGCACAAGTTACGTTACTCACCTACAGCGCTCTGCGGCCCTTTGGCTAGGTTCACTATATACAAATACCACATAAACACATGCAACTCCAAGGAGAGCGAATTATATACATTTGGGTGCTATAAATAAGAAGCGAAGAGTTGCTAAGTTAGCATTATGGAAAATTGTTTTTGTTAGCATTCAGGGCAACTAATATATTCAGATTTTCTCAAAACATTTCATGCGTTACACTAAGCTTTTTCTTGAACATTACCGTAAGGAACCTAGCCATCTGTCCACTCAATCCGCAAGAGGGTACTTTTTTGGCCCAGTTCTGTCAAGCTGATAACCTAGTCAGGAGGTTGCATTACCTGATTTAATCTTTCAGTTCACTCTATCAATAAAAAAGAGGCACCGCAGAAACAATGGTTGGAGTCTTTCCTCCTCACAGACAATTATTTATCCAACCAAAAACATTTAAACTAATTTTCTTTAAAAAGCTTTCATCTTTGGCACACAAACTATGCTCTGGTAAAGCTCAAATGCTGAACTCTTGCCTTCGTGAGAAGTTCAGACTAAGTGCAGCTGTTGAATGACTAAACATTATCCATTATACATGCTTTTCTAACATGGAGAGATAAACAGGCGGCATTCTGGGATGAGCAACGCCGTGGCTTTTTTTTTTTTTTTATGTATTACGTTCTTCAGAGCCACTCTCGCTTCTCCCACCACCCGGCATAATCCACCAAGACCTGAATTCGCCATTATGACCCCTGTACTTATTTCGGGGGGAAAAAATCTGTTTTTTCCAAAAACTCCAGCAAATGCGACATCATCAAGGCAGACATCGCATATTTGCTTTTTTATTTGTAATCTACCCCCCACCCAGCCCTCTTTGCTGATTGACACCCTAGTCAGCCGCCTATCACTGCTTTGTCCTACAATCCGTGCACCACCTCACAGCATTAACAACTGAGATGATGATTTTATACTTCAGCAGCAATGATGGAGAGGTGTGGTGCAGCGGCCAGGGCAGCTGACTTCGGAGCACAGGGTTCACGGTTCGATCCCCGGCTCCAGCAGCAGCTCAGCTCAGCACTATGTGACTCTGGGCAATAGCTCACTTAATTTCCATGACGGCCCCCAGCGCCTTGAGACCCGTAAGGGTGAGTAGTTCGCGCTTTACAAATACGGATTTACATTTTTACATTTATGTTAGAAATGGGATCTCTGGTTGGCTAAGGCTTGCGCCAAAGCCAGGCAGAGACCACCACTCTAGTCAGGGCAAGGGAGTTACACGCCAAAGATAACCCCTGCTCACCCCCTTGGTAGCTTGGCACGAGCAGTCAGGCTTATCCCGGAGGCAATGTGTAAAGCGGTTGCGCACGCTCACAGCAACAACATACCAGGCACACCACAAGAAGGAACTCCACACAAGGTTATATATAAAAATAGCCTTTGTATTATCATAAAACACATTAGAATAGTACTCACATAATATACATCGTGCCACCTGGCACAGGGTCATATTTACAAGGGAATTATTTACACCTGACAGGGCCAACTGGACCACTGTCAGCGCCAGCACAAAGCGAACTTAGTAAATGTAAAACAGATCCTAAACGTACAACCAGTAATCACTGGTAACCACTGTACTTAGCATCAGCCTGTAACAAACTACATTATGCACAGTATCACATCAGGCGCGAATTACATTCTGCGCCAACCTCACCAGCATAAATACATTATGCAATCCTCTCATAAGTCTAAACCCATTAGACCCTAACCTCCTAAGTATAACTCACATTAGGGCGTAAAGCGCAGTAGAGAATAACTCACAACCTAAACGCATTAGGTAATAATAAAATCACAAGCATAAACACATTATGCAAAACCTCATAATCATAACAGTACATTAGAGGTATAATACAGGGTGCGTAAATCATACTCCATGATTACATTTCCTAGCACCCAAAATCACATCAGCACATAGATCAGATTAGGGCCTGGCGCCCTATAAACCTAACTGTCCCCCTGGCCAACTGGCCATCTCTAAAGGGGCTCAAATGCCCTATGTCCACAGAGTCAGGGCGCGCTGCCAACGCAGCGAAAGTCAAGGGTGCGCAACTGCGCAAACCTAAACGTAGCAGCTGCCCACTACTTGCTGGGCAGCTGTGCAACTCACTGTGCCTCTGGTCCCTCTCAGGTACTCTCTCTCAATTGTGCCCAGTTTGTGGCACTTTGCATACAGGAGGGGGGCCCGGCACCTCTGTGCCCTCTGGACCCCCTGTAGCACTACAACATGTGCCACCATCGTTGGGGCTGTCCGCTCTCGGGCGGGCCCGCCCAGGCACCGACAATGTGCCTCGATATGCCCCCATAGACAAGATGCCCAAACGTTGCAGCTGCCCACTGCCAAGCGGGGCAACTGTGATCCTCTCTGCGCAGAGGCCCGGCACCACGGTGCCCCACGGGCTTTTGAATAAACTTGCCCCCATGATGGAGCGGCCCGCAACGGCGGGACCGCTCAGGCACCGACAATGTGCCTCGACATGTAGGGGGGACACGGGCCCCTCTGGGCCCTCACTAACCATGTGCCGTCTCGTTGGAGCGGCCCACTGCCAGACGGGGCCGCTCAGGGTGCGGAGATAGCACTGTGCCTCGAACAGGCACACACAGAGAACCCCTACGGAGCCCCACTCACCGGCTCTGGGGGCAGGACTCCTCCGGTCTTCGCTCCCGGCTGGGACCGGAACTCTGCTCTTCTCTCCACCGCTGAAGGCGGCGCAGCAAAACGCGGGGCTCTCCCTCTCTTGAGAGCCTCGCCTGGACTCCGGCTGCACTTCTGCCGCTACCACGTAGGCGGGGTGGGCTCCCGCCTGCCTTCCTTCTCTGCTTCTGGCGCCGGGGCTCCCAGCCGCTCACGGGAGCCCCGCTCTGACCCTGAACTCTGGCACCACCTCGGACTTCACCCGGGCCCCCTCCTGGGACCCGGGACTTCTCCCTGGAGCCTGCGAGGCTCCAAACAGATCTCCGGCTCCTTCCTGCTACCACGAGGCCCCGCCCACGTCCCAGGCAAGGTTGCCTGACTTCCTGTGTGGCGATCGGGGCCGCGGCGGTGATTTCGTTTCTCCTTCTCTTCGTGGCGGCAAATGAGGGGTAGGCTCCCTCATAATTTAAAATATAAAGCGGGGTGGGCACCTGCCAACAACATCCATAGCGATACAAAAGGGGATGATGGACGGAACGTTTGAGCCAATCAAACACTCACCCCAGTCAACTGATCTGGGTTTAATCCATCATCATTCTTTAGCTCACTCCACCACCCCAGTTCAGACATGGCCATATGCAAATCAGTCTGACCCTGTGCCTCATGGGAACAGTCCAGCCCGAACTGCCAAGCCATGTCTTCCCTGGACCGGAAACAAGCATCCTAGGACCGGTTTCTGGCATTCCAGCCGTCATCAGCCAGGCTTGCTTGAATCCAGTGGCAAAGTGAGCAAGGGACCCACGTCTGGGCATACCCCGCCAACTTAGGGCGAACAAGCGATACAAAAGGGGATGATGGACGGAGCGTTTGAGCCAATCAAACACTCACCCCCAGTCAACTGATCTGGGTTTAATCCATCATCATTCTTTAGCTCACTCCACCACCCCAGTTCAGACATGGCCATATGCAAATCAGTCTGACCCTGTGCCTCATGGGAACAGTCCAGCCCGAACTGCCAAGCCATGTCTTCCCTGGACCGGAAACAAGCATCCTAGGACCGGTTTCTGGCATTCCAGCCGTCATCAGCCAGGCTTGCTTGAATCCAGTGGCAAAGTGAGCAAGGGACCCACGTCTGGGCATACCCCCGCCAACTTAGGGCGAACAAAGCGATACAAAAGGGGATGATGGACGGAACGTTTGAGCCAATCAAACACTCACCCCCAGTCAACTGATCTGGGTTTAATCCATCATCATTCTTTAGCTCACTCCACCACCCCAGTTCAGACATGGCCATATGCAAATCAGTCTGACCCTGTGCCTCATGGGAACAGTCCAGCCCGAACTGCCAAGCCATGAGGCACAGGGTCAGACTGATTTGCATATGGCCATGTCTGAACTGGGGTGGTGGAGTGAGCTAAGAATGATGATGGATTAAACCCAGATCAGTTGACTGGGGTGAGTGTTTGATTGGCTCAAACGTCCGTCCATCATCCCCTTTGTATCGCTTTGTTCGCCCTTAGTTGGCACAGAAACCGGTCCTAGGATGCTTGTTTCCGGTCCAGGGAAGACATGGCTTGGCAGTTCGGGCTGGACTGTTCCCATGAGGCACAGGGTCAGACTGATTTGCATATGGCCATGTCTGAACTGGGGTGGTGGAGTGAGCTAAAGAATGATGATGGATTAAACCCAGATCAGTTGACTGGGGGTGAGTGTTTGATTGGCTCAAGCGTTCCGTCCATCATCCCCTTTTGTATCGCTTTGTTCGCCCTAAGTTGGCGGGGGTATGCCCAGACGTGGGTCCCTTGCTCACTTTGCCACTGGATTCAAGCAAGCCTGGCTGATGACGGCTGGAATGCCAGAAACCGGTCCTAGGATGCTTGTTTCCGGTCCAGGGAAGACATGGCTTGGCAGTTCGGGCTGGACTGTTCCCATGAGGCACAGGGCCAGACTGATTTGCATATGGCCATGTCTGAACTGGGGTGGTGGAGTGAGCTAAAGAATGATGATGGATTAAACCAGATCAGTTGACTGGGGGTGAGTGTTTGATTGGCTCAAACGTTCCGTCCATCATCCCTTTTGTATCGCTTTGTTCGCCCTAAGTTGGCAGGGGTATGCCCAGACGTGGGTCCCTTGCTCACTTTGCCACTGGATTCAAGCAAGCCTGGCTGATGACGGCTGGAATGCCAGAAACCGGTCCTAGGATGCTTGTTTCCGGTCCAGGAAGACATGGCTTGGCAGTTCGGGCTGGACTGTTCCCATGAGGCACAGGGTCAGACTGATTTGCATATGGCCATGTCTGAACTGGGGTGGTGGAGTGAGCTAAAGAATGATGATGGATTAAACCCAGATCAGTTGACTGGGGGTGAGTGTTTGATTGGCTCAAGCGTTCCGTCCATCATCCCTTTTGTATCGCTTTGTTCGCCCTAAGTTGGCGGGGTATGCCCAGACGTGGGTCCCTTGCTCACTTTGCCACTGGATTCAAGCAAGCCTGGCTGATGACGG
This sequence comes from Calotriton arnoldi, assembly GCA_963921515.1. Taxonomy (NCBI): domain Eukaryota; kingdom Metazoa; phylum Chordata; class Amphibia; order Caudata; family Salamandridae; genus Calotriton; species Calotriton arnoldi. The sequence goes on from CAWUFW010000189.1 coordinate 1,316,483, forward strand.
CTGGAATGCCAGAAACCGGTCCTAGGATGCTTGTTTCCGGTCCAGGGAAGACATGGCTTGGCAGTTCGGGCTGGACTGTTCCCATGAGGCACAGGGTCAGACTGATTTGCATATGGCCATGTCTGAACTGGGGTGGTGGAGTGAGCTAAAGAATGATGATGGATTAAACCCAGATCAGTTGACTGGGGGCGAGTGTTTGATTGGCTCAAGCGTTCCGTCCATCATCCCCTTTGTATCGCTTTGTTCGCCCTAAGTTGGCGGGGGTATGCCCAGACGTGGGTCCCTTGCTCACTTTGCCACTGGATTCAAGCAAGCCTGGCTGATGACGGCTGGAATGCCAGAAACCGGTCCTAGGATGCTTGTTTCCGGTCCAGGGAAGACATGGCTTGGCAGTTCGGGCTGGACTGTTCCCATGAGGCACAGGGTCAGACTGATTTGCATATGGCCATGTCTGAACTGGGGTGGTGGAGTGAGCTAAAGAATGATGATGGATTAAACCCAGATCAGTTGACTGGGGGTGAGTGTTTGATTGGCTCAAGCGTTCCGTCCATCATCCCCTTTTTGTATCGCTTTGTTCGCCCTAAGTTGGCGGGGGTATGCCCAGACGTGGGTCCCTTGCTCACTTTGCCACTGGATTCAAGCAAGCCTGGCTGATGACGGCTGGAATGCCAGAAACCGGTCCTAGGATGCTTGTTTCCGGTCCAGGGAAGACATGGCTTGGCAGTTCGGGCTGGACTGTTCCCATGAGGCACAGGGTCAGACTGATTTGCATATGGCCATGTCTGAACTGGGGTGGTGGAGTGAGCTAAAGAATGATGATGGATTAAACCCAGATCAGTTGACTGGGGGTGAGTGTTTGATTGGCTCAAGCGTTCCGTCCATCATCCCCTTTTGTATCGCTTTGTTCGCCCTAAGTTGGCAGGGGTATGCCCAGGCGTGGGTCCCTTGCTCACTTTGCCACTGGATTCAAGCAAGCCTGGCTGATGACGGCTGGAATGCCAGAAACCGGTCCTAGGATGCTTGTTTCCGGTCCAGGGAAGACATGGCTTGGCAGTTCGGGCTGGACTGTTCCCATGAGGCACAGGGTCAGACTGATTTGCATATGGCCATGTCTGAACTGGGGTGGTGGAGTGAGCTAAAGAATGATGATGGATTAAACCCAGATCAGTTGACTGGGGGTGAGTGTTTGATTGGCTCAAGCGTTCCGTCCATCATCCCCTTTTGTATCGCTTTGTTCGCCCTAAGTTGGCGGGGGTATGCCCAGACGTGGGTCCCTTGCTCACTTTGCCACTGGATTCAAGCAAGCCTGGCTGATGACGGCTGGAATGCCAGAAACCGGTCCTAGGATGCTTGTTTCCGGTCCAGGGAAGACATGGCTTGGCAGTTCGGGCTGGACTGTTCCCATGAGGCACAGGGTCAGACTGATTTGCATATGGCCATGTCTGAACTGGGGTGGTGGAGTGAGCTAAAGAATGATGATGGATTAAACCCAGATCAGTTGACTGGGGGCGAGTGTTTGATTGGCTCAAGCGTTCCGTCCATCATCCCCTTTTGTATCGCTTTGTTCGCCCTAAGTTGGCGGGGTATGCCCAGACGTGGGTCCCTTGCTCACTTTGCCACTGGATTCAAGCAAGCCTGGCTGATGACGGCTGGAATGCCAGAAACCGGTCCTAGGATGCTTGTTTCCGGTCCAGGGAAGACATGGCTTGGCAGTTCGGGCTGGACTGTTCCCATGAGGCACAGGGTCAGACTGATTTGCATATGGCCATGTCTGAACTGGGGTGGTGGAGTGAGCTAAAGAATGATGATGGATTAAACCCAGATCAGTTGACTGGGGGTGAGTGTTTGATTGGCTCAAGCGTTCCGTCCATCATCCCCTTTTGTATCGCTTTGTTCGCCCTAAGTTGGCGGGGGTATGCCCAGACGTGGGTCCCTTGCTCACTTTGCCACTGGATTCAAGCAAGCCTGGCTGATGACGGCTGGAATGCCAGAAACCGGTCCTAGGATGCTTGTTTCCGGTCCAGGGAAGACATGGCTTGGCAGTTCGGGCTGGACTGTTCCCATGAGGCACAGGGTCAGACTGATTTGCATATGGCCATGTCTGAACTGGGGTGGTGGAGTGAGCTAAAGAATGATGATGGATTAAACCCAGATCAGTTGACTGGGGGTGAGTGTTTGATTGGCTCAAACGTTCCGTCCATCATCCCCTTTTGTACAACAACATCCATAAAGCGGGGTAGGCTCCCGCTCGTAAGAGCGCACAAAGGCGGGGTGGGCTCCCGCTCTTCCCTCAATGCGAGGGAGAATCCCCACGTCGGGATTCCCTCGGTGCATATGTGGCAGCCCAGCGCTGCGGAGCCCTCGTGCTCCTCTTCTTGAGGAAATGTAGCGCTCACCAGGCGCTAGGTGCAACAAGGGTCCTGGAGGTCCTTAGGGATCAAGGGGCAATGCAGGGCCCAGGGAGGCAGCCCTCCTGGCAGCCCCCCCTGGGCCCCAGCAGCAGCAAGCCCCCTCCGTCAGGAACAGCACACCAGAACAGGAACTGAACTGAACACAGAACATTTTTCTGGGGTCACAGCCCCTTCTTTTATACACAAAATCCCCTTTGTGTCACAGCACAGGGCTTGGAGATACCAGTCAGAACTGGTATCAGGGGGATTTGGAGCACTTTGTTTTGGCAAGCTCCTCTCCCCTTTGACAAGACAGGCCAGGGACATCAGACGCACCACAGGAGGTGGAGCCAGCATTGTAGAGGGAAGGCACAGCCCTATTCAGGTCCCAGGTGCAACTCCTCCCACCCATCTACATGGAGATCTCTCCATTCAGCCCTGCGCTGACTCACCCTGCCCCTCCTGGAGCCACACACACCTCCCAGCCCCTGTCACTCACAAAGCCAGACATGCAATTCACATCAGGCAGGCAGACACAGAGCACACAGAAATGCCAACTTCTAGAAGTGGCATTTCTACACTAGTTATAATAAATCTGCGCACACCATTGCGCAGCATTTATTCTCACGAGATCCGCACATACTAAACTCGCCCCTGCACTCCTCTCACACCAGGAATTACCATGGACACACATATCCCCCATGCATTCCTATGGGAGGGCAGGACAATCTCACCACACGCACTCAGCGCGCACGCACTTTACACTGGCCCACAGTGCTAAAGTGCCCAGAGACTTAAAACTACTGACACACAAGGCAAAAAGTTTAGGGGTGAACCGGCCAAAAGGGCCAAGTCCAACAATTTACATGTCAGAAAGGCAACTAACTCACAGTGCCATAATGTAGGTTCCAAATATGCCACAAAGTCCCACAATAAATCTTTGCATGTGCCACCTCACATGGTCACTATAAAAGAGCCACAACAAGGCGAAGGGACATAACAATGGACACCAGAGTAGGAAACTTGTAGGCAGTGTACAACTGGATCAAGTTCCAGAGATAGGGGAGACAAATTCAGTGAAGGTAGGACTCTACACAAAAGCTGTATTCACAAATTAGCAGCACTGGTCTACGCATGTGCAGATGAAAGTGCCAAAGACCAGAGGATACATTTCCCAATTAGAAAGTTGCAGAATTGATCAATAATCAAATAATTTGTGATTCCGATAATCTTATTATTCCAGCATTATTACACAGGATTCATTGCCTAAACATGTTTTTTGAGCCGCACAAATTCTCAAGTCCACACACGATAGAGAAGTCCCCCCAATTCTATCCTTTTGCACTTGGCTAATGTGGGGAAGTCTCTACTCAAACACATCTCTAACACAAATACAACCCTATCCATGGATGAATACCCTCCTATGAAATAGTTAATGCTGCCTCGCGATCAACAAAAAACAAGCTAACAAATGCAGTAAATGTTTAACACTGCATTCAGCCCTTGCTTCCTCCACTGATGCCGTCGATAGGTGCCGTTTTGCAAATCGCACTGTTTTCTCGCGAGTGGAGAAAGATCACGTCTAAGCAACCTTGTAAGAAACATCACAAGCATAAAGCCCGTGCCCACTGCTGGGACAGGTATGTTCACTGTATGGTAAAAGGGCATGTACCCTGCCCTGAGAGCTAGAGTACGGGTGAAACTGGTATCCCGGTTTTTGTTTTTGTTTGGTCCTGCCATCATGTTAATCAGACATGTGAACAGAGGCCTAGACCTGTCCCTAGTAACACAAGGTCCAGAACCTGTTCTGTGACCTGGAGGGGTGCACCAAGCGTGCCCTCTCAGCAGGCATAGGACTACTGTCCATGCACAAGGTAAGTCACATAAAGCAGTGGTGGTAGCATATAGAGTTTGTACGAAATCATTAGTGTGACCAGACCTTTTTTTCTGTGTCAAAGGAAAGCATTGTCTACTGACTCCCCTGTGTAAATACTGCTTGTATGTGAACCCTAGACCCTTGCACTGACATTCTGTGTGCTTCTATGAGCAGTAGATGCATAGCACAAGTGTCGTAGTATGACTCTGAGTGTGGTGACAGTCTGAGTACTGGGACCAGTGGGATCCATTGTCGATGATCTCTCAGTTGAGGGTGGATACACCTTCCCCAGAGAATATGAATGTACTGACTGCATTCCTGTGGCTGCAGGGCAGAGATCCAGACACTGAAGTGAGGGAAGAAGTAGACAGGGCTACTTATAGAATTCAATGAGGTCCTTGTTAACAGAAGAGCTTCTGAATAGTTCTTGAAGAGCACTGCCATAGATGATTGGGATGAGTGGTGGGTCTTCGGATCTGCTTTTCAAGTTGTAGAAGATTTCCAGACAGGTCCTGCTTCTTTGTCTGTCTACAATTAATGCTTCAGAAATACTGACACCCAAGCCAGGTGGTAACATCCCACACTTCATTGCACCCTTGTTTTGGATACTCCTGTTTGGAGCTGGCAGCATTGCTTCCTGATAAGATCCATCGACTTGCACTATAACTGAGTGAGTAAAAGCAGTTATGCATCTAACTGTTTGGTCCAGTTTTCTAAGAACTTTAAATTGAAAAGGAAAGGCATATTCAGTCCAAGTAAAACAAGGGTACATCTAGACCAAAAGTGCAATTTGCAAATTTAGAGTAGAGAGAGTAAATGGGACACACAATTGGCTGGAGAGTATGAGTCAGTGTGAGAGTGTTGTTGAGAACTATACCCGCCTTCAGCCCTGCACCTCCCGCCCCAAAGATATTTGGCTGCCCTTCCGCACATATCTCCACACTCTAGAACAAGACACTACTGACTACTATCTTTCTCCATTACGTCCACTGGTAGACATTTTATATCTAGGTACCCACCCGTTCAGGTTCCCCACTTTACATGCCATGCTGTTCCGCTATTTTATGTGATGACAAACCAACTCTGTAACAATGTTTATTCATTGTGACTTGGCGATATGATGTGATCTGTTGCCAGTATGCAATTGTTCAATGATCCTTGCAACTTAAAAATCTAATAAAGACAATTTTTTTTACAAATGGTACACACAATGGGCCAAACACACTTTTCCTTGAACCACAAGGAAATACATGTTTTGTAATAGCAGTTTTTAACTATGAAAGATTTACTTACTGCAGTGTTATGTAAAAAAGCTTGTTTATTCGTATGTTTGTATGGTTGGGTGTGAGAGCTGGAGAATAGAGGAATATGGTAAGGTAAGTGGATGGATGTTAAAAGGTCCACCAGTCATAAAGTGGATGGGTAGGTGCTCGAGTGGGTGGACAGAAGGAGGAGTATGGTTTGGTAAGTGGATAGGAGGGTGCCCATCAATGACTGGTGAGTGGGTGGATAAATGGATGATAGAGCAGGTGGGTGTATGTGTCAACCACACGCAGCAGCTGATATGAAAGTGTGTGGGATGGAGCAACAAGGCCACAAGTGGCTGGGGTATTGGTTTTAGAAAAAGGGAACAAGAGCGGCTGGCATGGGCATCAGGAATCTTTGCTGCCCACTCAGACAGAAAAGGGATTAAAAGGGTGAACTGATTTGTCTGCTTTTGTATGAAACAAGGCAGAGTATGTGCAGAGCTGAGGGGAGGGTACTAGGAGTCTCAAAGGATCCCTCACAGAGGACTGACACGAGGGAGAGGAAGATGAGACAACACTGTAAGTCCAGGCTCTGGTGCTGAAAACTAAAATGATTCTGACAAGGAGGGGGTCAAGGAAGGAGTCTTAGGATAACGTTGGTAGGAGTGAATGTGTAAAGACTGTCATTAGAGAGGACTGAACCTTAAGAGCTGGGACATCAGAGTGAACCTGCACTACTATAACTAGGGGTGAAATGTTGGAATGTATGTTGTATTTGTATAGCACAAACCTAGCCAAAGGGCAGTGGAGTGCTTGACTGTCCTTGTGTAATGTAGCTGGTGCTCATGTAAAGCACTCCAATACCTTCGGGTCGAGTTTGCACTATATACAACTGGAAAAAAAGACGAGAAGCAGAAAGCCAAGGAGTGAATGTTAATGCATTGGATTGTAGTATTTTTCAAAGAAGTGATATTCAACGTTTTCCTAAAGTGGGGTATCTATGGGCAGTCATGATGGATACAGGGGTTGTGCTCCAGATCTTGAGTGAATAGATGCAAAAGGCCTCCTGCATTTTTTATTTTGTTTACACACTTCTTAGTCTGCAGCCTGATGGTACCCTCGTTGTGGGATCGCCAAGAACACAGAAATAGAGAACTTCTCTGTAAGATAAGCAGGAGAGCTGGTCATGATGGCTTTGTAAATTAATGCGGCCGCTTTTGAAGAAGGAATAAGGTAATGGCAAATTAGGACACCACATAATATTGTTCTGACATGTAAGACAGTTCTGCTAGGTTTACCCGATACAAAGTGCTGTGCATGCTGCTTGCTGCATTCTTTTGTGGGTAGGCTACGTTTTAGAATAAGGTGCCTGCATTAAAGTTTGTTTCTAAATGCATGATTTAGCACTATTTTCCACCATTTTAAAAAATGTTTCAGAGAGGAATCCCACCCCGATACTGTCCTAACGCTTTAACTTCAAGTTATTTTTTACTGGTGCTCACAGATTGGGGGGTATATACCGGGTCGCACGCACCCCTGCCAGAACCTGATAAACATTTGCTGGAAGCCTTATTTGGATATCCTTTTCAAAACTCGGGAAGACATGTTGAAACATGTTCTAAAGCGAACCAATACAGTTGTAAAGCAATGCTGCCCCCTTCTGCATCGTGCTGAGAATTACTGCAAACGCTAACCCGCAATACATTCGGGTCAGGTCAAACAATCAGTGCTACCATTTCTGCGGATCTGTTACACGAACTTTCATTGGCGACTCGAAACATAAGCCCATGTTACTATAGAGTGGTGCTTTGCTTTTCTTATAACAAAGGCATGTCTCTACGGCTCAGGCTGCAGTGGTTTTCTTATTTCGCAGCACTATTACTAAAAGGTGTCTGCAATTCATTAGCTGTCTTTTTCCAGAATAAAGTCGAAGCCGTGTATTACACGTTCTCATCCAACCATCCCGCCAAGAAGAGGGCTGAAGAGAACACCTTTCCAACTTCGGCGGCGGCCACCTCTCCTGGCGGCTCCTCGGCCAGTAATACCCCCTTAGAGTCTTTTACTCCACTGTCAGAATCATTGGCTCAGGCCCTTCTTAGCCAAATAAAAGCGGAGGGTTTATAACGCCACTGCCTCCCCCTTCCCTTAGCCTCCCTCTTCCCTTAAGAACTACAATAGATCACACCTAATGCTATTTGGCCAGGGGAGAAGCAAATGATTGCAAAACCGCTTTTGAACCTAACAACTAACAGAGGAGGGCTTGGTCTACCCTGCTTATTGAGATATTATCAAGTGGCACAACTACGGTACATGCTAGGATGGAAAAGGACAGAGTCTGAAAACCAATGGTGCTTTGTAGACCCCATGATAGCAGAGGTGCACATGAAGGTCCCGAGGTTACATAATTATTGGCCGTGGGTACTGGCTCCTCCTAGGTGACCAGGGCAAGAGTACGCATTTGGGATAAGTTGGCGGTACCCTCGCTTTCACTTCCACTTAAGGCCCTACAGCCTTTTCCCCGAGTATGTATCAAACTAGATTTAACGCACTGAGGCAGATGGGATGGATAAGGGTGCGGTGAGGCATCCCGACCGCGGGTGAGATTTGAGAAGTCCCTCCTGCTAAATGACAAGAAACTCACCACCGAACTATGCAATGTTAACAAAATTGATCAAGATGGGGAGGTCACCAGGGTGAAGGTGCTGAGAAGCACAGTTGGTAGCCTCCAGTAGCGATGATTCCTTTGCCGTTTGTTCTCTACAGTTGTCTGACCTGCACTGATTACAGCCATCCACAACGGGATTGTAATGTGGCTCTGTGGTGCAATAGTTCAAGTATCCAATGCAATAGCTCCTATTCAGTTTGTGCACCACCTTGGTACATTTTGCCTTGATTACATTAAGCAAGGAGATGATTCCGCTGTTGCCTACAAGGACCTTCGGTTACTCATTGGCCCAGTGTCCTGTTTCAGTCATGACTGATCCCACTGTAGCATTCCTGGGAATTTAGCCACTCTTGGCTAGTGTTCTGTTGTGGTCAGGATTGGTAAATTGATGCTGACATTGGAAGGTTCAGTTGTCTGGGATCACCATCTTGACAATAGCTCATAGAGTAATACACCTGAAGCAATGAACTGCCAATAACCTGCAGGTTTTAATATCAAAGCCCAGCTCGAAAATTCAGTGGGGAATATGACACACATAGGATGTTACTAAGAGGGCTACACAGTGAAAGCAGGATGGAACAATAGGAGTATTGATAGGGGACGGGGGCTGGTTTCATCTTTTCATTACCTCCACAAACACAATCTGAGTTTGAGTTTATGATTTGTAAACACGAATTCACTTAACACATTTAAAAAAACATCACGATTTGTACTAGGTGGCACAACTGCTAGCATCTCACCGCATGTAGCTGATGGAGCAGGGTAAATGTAAAAATTTTAACCTCCTAATATTTACGTACAATATTAATAAACATGTTCGTTTAAGTAAATAACCAACAATGTATGTAAAGGGTTAATGGTAACACGCAATTCAGCGTGCAAATTAATTGACTTATAATTGTTTACGTTTCTAACATAGCATAATATTTGCATACTAATTTAATAATAAATGCATGATTTGTGCTTTTAAATAAAACGTGTGGTTGCAAAATAAAGCGATGGTAAGTAAGGGACAGCTTTATATGTTGCTTCTGCTAGGTAATACCTAATTGGGGTACGTAGAAAGACGGGAGGGAAACGAAAGGGTTTATATTTCTTTGTTTTAATAACATTTTGTTTATCTTTGAAAATAGTGCGCTTAGGCCTGCCGAGCAGCAATATAAAATGGCCGCAAGTTACTAGAGTGCGCATGAGCGGATGAGACCATGTGATAGAGGAGAGAGGCTGTGGAAAAGGGATGATCACGTGCTGATGCCGAGAGGCTAAGATGAAGGTATGGTCAAGGCTGCTGTGACCCTTCTGAGCAGATGTGTGCCAAGATGATCAGCAAGAAGCGTGAGAAGCCTGGTTGAATCAATAGACGGAACTGTATTACACAAAGTGTAACAGAAAAAGATACAATTTGGACTGATCGAAACGGATGAGCAAGTGCATGAACTGTGGGAAACGATGCTTGCATGGACATTCCACACGGAACTGGTTAAGACCAGGAAGTTTGATTAAAATGTATATGGACCTGAGTTTTTGACCAATGAGAATGAATCGCGCCATGTAAGAAGAAACATTTTATGCTGTAAGCTAGAATTAGGGTATAAGAAGACCTACTCTTGGTGGGAGGGGTTAGAATGCTGCGGGATGCTGCGGGAGATGCTGAAGAAGTTAGATGCTGTAGATGGGAGAGTTTGCGGTTGCTGATGCTGACGAGCTGAGGCTGCTGCTGTTATTTTCCTTTTCCAGTTGAGTATAAAGATGCTGCTTTAGGAGAACTTTTATTTGATAGATTTTTATTAGAATTATTAGGATTTCCCCAGAGAGATAGATAGGTTGATCTATAGAGTTCTTAGTATGATAACCTCGTTTTCCCGTCTAATAAAAGTGCCATGCAATTTCAAACTATTCTTATAATGATGATAAATGCAATGATCTGAATAATAAGATTAATCTCAATTTCCTGTATTCAAAAACTTTATATAAACTTTATTATTCTTTAAACAAATGACTCAGTGATTTTCTTTAGCATAATGATTAATAATGAAATGGTAAAAGAGTTCATTGTGATTGAGCTGGTCTTAATCACCATCAACTGATTCCTACTAGTTGGTCCATCGACCAATGAGCGGAATACCTTAAAAGCAAATGAGAAATATTATGTCATTATAAAAGAGGTATCCCGTCCCTTCCAGCGAATCGTTTTTCTCCTAGGTTTCATGACGGAGGAAATCCAGGGAACAAATGAGTAAGTGAATGTATATGCGGTGTTATGGGCCCCACCGTTATATGGATATAGTGTGTGTGTTAGAGAAATAATTGCACCTGGATGACCAAAGCATAATAGGAGAATTATTTTTATTGTTAGCGCTGGATCATAGCATATGTCTCGCTCAGGGCCAAGCCGCCTCCGGCTATTTGTTTGTGCTTAATAAGTCTCATCATTCATTCATTCATTCATTCACTCATATGTCATAGACTGACTTGGAGCCCAGGTAAGTCAGGGAACTCAAACACCGACATTTGACGAGGCTAAAAAAATCCCTATAAATATAAGTTACTTGTGAATATCTTTTTACTATTTAAACCAGAGATATCCAATGTTGCTATAGGAGCACTGGACCCACAGCAGGTTTTCAGGCAAACCATCGACTATTTGAACTTGATTCATTACATTTGTTGTATATAAATTTATATGAAGAGGATATCCTGGAAATGTGGCAAGAATCCAACCGCTCCTGGACCACTGCTGGACAGTCCTGAGAAACCTTACAACTGGAATATCCACCATACCTTTCGGTTAATGTGGGAGATGAACACACTTGTGATCTGCGTGTAGACAATAATAAGCTTCCTAGTAACTGTTTAATTTACACAATTATGAATAGCTTCACCATTTAAATCTATGTCAAAGTTGATTCAATCCTTCATGAAAAACAGTTTCAAACACTCAAATCATAAAAGTTGTGATCCCATGCACAGATTAAACTTTTGCAACAGATGTTTGGGGACCAGGTCCCAAAAAACATTAATCGCTGAGTAGTACGAAGAACAAACCTGCAACTCCGACTTGATGGGTCGCATATCCAGGCAGTCTGCTGTGCCCGTCTCCCAGCCACAGTGTCATGGTGGCACAGGTTGCTTCTGCATGGTGGAAAGTGAAGCCTTCTGATGCAGCACTGGCAATCAACCTGCTCTGCTGTATGGGAATGTGGAGCCACACTGCTATTCTGCCTTCTGCTTTCCATTGCTTTATGGAATCTAGAGAATACAAGAGGACACAAGTCAGCCATGATCACTGCTGCTCAAGTCCTTAACAGTAATGAATCTTAAATGGTGAAGTTTTAGTGACCCAACAGTTCATATTACAATGCTTGCGTACTTGTCCTGTAAATTTGTCATTGAAAAAATGCAAGTAGAAATCTGTTGGAAGAGGCAGATATTAATGGCAAAAGGACATTTAAAAAAAATAAAGGCTATCCAACGTGAACCTTGATGGCTTTCCATCCAACTACAACCAATGGAAAATCACTTGGATTCACATTCAACATACACCACTCGCAAAGAACATTCCAACAACAAAACCAATACTGGATGGTACCAGCTCTCTCCTGAAAAAATGAAACCATGCAAACCACATCTGACTTGACAATGACAGTGCAAGCCTTGTTCTATTGCCTCCACAACATGTTATGTTAATTGATTTTCTAAAGCGCTCGAATACCCAAGGGTGTCTTGGCGCTAGCTCTAAATACAGTGAAGAGAAACCTACAGAAAGTGGAGATTCTAGGTTTTGCTAAACAGCCACATTTTCAGGGCTCTTCTGAAAGCCAGTAGATGGGGCATGGCTTTAATATGTAAAGGAAGCATATTCTAAACTTTTGTTTCTCCCAACACAAAGCTTCAGCCGCTCCAGGCTGACCGTTTAAATCTAGGCACGAACGCAAACTGGGCTGAAGCAGACCTTAAGGTCCGAGTTGGAGTGTACCACTTGAAAATGTTTTTTTTAAAGTTGTGGCCTAAGCCGTGAAGTGCTTTATAAGCAATGCAAAGTGCTTTAAAGGTAACTCTTTGTCTGATGGCCAACCAGTGAAGTTTCTTAAACATTTTTGACACTGAATGGTGTTTAGGGATTTTCAGCAGGAGGCAAGCGGCTGCATTTTGCAGGGTTTGCAGTTTTGTTAAGTATGTGTTGATAAGCATTGAGAAAAAAGACCGTTGCAATAGTCTAGCTTGGACAACACAAGGGATGTAACTGGTGTTTTCTGAAGATTTGATGGAATAAAAGGTAATATCTTCTTTAGCATCCTAAGGGTATGGAAAACTCCAGAAGTGATAGCATTGACTTGATTGCTGTAAGTCAATTTGTCATTAATTAGAACTCCCAAGTTCCGGGTTTTACTAACAGGAATGGGGAGAGAACCCAAGTCTTGAGGCCAACAGATGGGAGTCAAGAAAGAGGAATGGGCTCCAAAGAGCAGGACTTCGGTCTTTCCAGAATTAAGTTTTAAACAATTCTCAGACATCCAACAGCTGACTGCCTGCATGCAGTCACAAAATCTGACCCCAATGCTGGAGTCCTCGTTGACCAGACAGATAACAATTTGTGTGTCGTCGGCATAGGGTGTGAGAGAGAAGCCAAAAGATTTTATTCGCTTGGCTAGAGGGGTAACATAAACATTGAAAAGCATAGAGCTGAGTGAAGACCCCTGTGGGATTCCACAAGAGAGACAGTAGGACAGTGGGACAAATTCACCCAGTCGAACAGACTGATCACGAAATTGGAGGAATGAGTTAAGCAGATCCCAATCTGTTTTAGTCATTCCGATGTTGGCTAAACAATCCATCAGCATCCTGTGGTTAACGGTATCGAAGGCCGCTGACAGATCGAGTAAAATCAGGGCTGCACTTCCACCCTGGTCTAGGGACAGCCTGATCTCTTCAGTAGTTTTAATTAGAGCTGTTTCTGTACTGTGGGCGCTACGCAAGCCAAACTGGGTTGTGTCCAATGGGCTGTGGGATTGATTAAACTCAACTAGTTCAGTCTATTTCCAAAATGCTTCGTTTCTATTTTTTTTCGTGTAGCATATTACTCCTGCATAGTGCATACTTTGAACTGAGTTGCCTCCAGTTGTTTAGAACTGATAACACAATTGAGCACTGTAGAGTTGAGGCTGAAGGCAGTACGAGTTTCTCACTGTGCCTGTCAGTGGATCAAAAAGGTGTTCAGAATTCATAGTCATTTAATCCTTAGCCTCCCTGCAGTGTACAGCGCAATGGTCATGTATTCCACTTGCAATTCTGATTCTCTGCAAATGTGTGTGAAGGAGGTATACAATTACCAAAATATTGACAAGATAAAAGAAAATGAAGTGCTTACAGTCAGTGGGTGCGTTGTGTGTTGTGAGGTGTTAGGTATGCAGGTGGATGAGTTGTGGAAATAAAACGGGCGTACATGTCTAACACAGAGTGAACATAACAGGAGTGCATGAGAAACTCTGAAGACCACTATACCTTCCATAGGCCTAGGTAATGTTTAATTCACAGTCTCCCAATTTCAGAACTGAAACATTTTGAATATTAATTTTTACCACATTATCATTGCTGTTACTCATTTATCTTAAACAGCTAACAACCATTGACAAAGCCAATAGTCTTGGCTGGTTTTAGGTGTATCTCAGTTGTCGTGATACACAGCTGGATGCAGTAACAAAGCTCTGACAGGAACCATAATGCCAGTACGGTGCTTGGCTGCACACTATGGGAATTGCAGACATTTCGTTTACATGTTTAATCCACGACCTAAAATATGTAGGTTACGCCCCTTTTAGAGACACCCCCCCCACGTACTTTTTTTCATCCCACTTAAAGCCCTGTGCTTGCCGCGAATGGCGCGAGCACTGTATGCAGCAACCCTAATAATTGCACGATGGCACTTTGCAAGAGTGAGTGTAGGCATCTGAAAAGCGTACAAGTCAGCATTATCAATTTGTAGCAAATCAATGTGCTCTGACTCCAGGTCTATGAGTCTGGGGTCTTTGGTGTACAATGTGTAAATCTCAGTAGCTGAATGGCCGCCTCGTAGGAGCTCCCGACGGGGAGTTCCCTGGGCTAGGGATCGCCTTAAAGCGTAAATACCCGGAATAGCGCCCTCAGCAAGTTGCCACTACCTGGCCAGCGAGGCGCGATGCAATGCGGACTACAGATTGCTGGTCACAGCGGCGAAGACCCTGCAGAGGTGAGAAATAATGAAGTGGGAACCTGGGAAGATCCCCTGGTTTCAGGCTCGGATTGCCGTTGGCACAAATCCCGCTGGGTGTTAGGAGACATACCTGCAGACGTCCGCCTGCCCTTCCACCCCAGCATGCCTGTCCCCACTTGCAAAGCAGCTATTTCTGAGCAGGGAAGTCGCTGCCTTCCCCAATACCCTGTGTCTCTGTCACCTGTCGGAGCGGGAAGAGGGAGAGAGCTGGGCAGCCATTCTGAAGCAAAGTGAGCCCACCGCCACCCTCCTTCGCCAACTGCTGGACGTCTGCAGATGGCCTCCAGTCCTAATGTACTGCACACCCCATCCTCTTACTGGAGAAAATGGGAATCTGAGCTGGGACCAAGCCGCGGGGCACTCTGACGCTGCCTCTCTGCTCGCCTACACGTCGATGATCTCCCGGAGCGGGAATGGTCGAGAGCGGGGCAACCATGATGTTTGGGAGGAAAGCTCACCACGGCATCCTCTGCCGTCAGCCTGCCCCGGCCCATGGTGTTCGATCGGCTCTCTGGGGTGAGAAACGATCGCTCGGAAGCGCATATTCAATGCAGGCAAGAGTGAGAGGCGAAATAACGTGAAGAATGAGAGGTGAGCCTGACGCTGCCCTAACTCATGGGCGCCTGACTGACCTCGGTCGGCACAAAGTACTGCCATGTAGTACGGGTCTCTGTTGTAAACAATGAGTGCTTCGTAGTCCATGTAAGTATTAAGTAGGTTTATTCAGGATAAGTTGTTATGATGTAAAGTAGAGCCCCACCAGGAGCAGCCTTCCTGCTGCTCAGCCCATCCTCCAACTGACACCCTAACTCATCCAACATTCCACTGCTACCTTTCACACCAACATTCCACACCACAGACACACTGGCTAAGCAGCCGGTATAACACATCTCCTTTCTTTATACAGATAACAAAGAAGACCTAGAAAGAATAACATTAAAATAGTGCGTGCAAAGGGTGACAATAAAACTATTACACGCAACACAATGACATCAGAACAAATACAAGAAAATAATCATTGTAGCAAAGTGCCGATGCGGAAGCATGAAGATAAAAAATGGAAACATCTCATGCAAGTGTACAACAATAGATAAAATAATACACGCAAAGAAAACCATAAAGATAATAAAAGGCATATACACACATCATCTCCCTTTTTAACCAAACCAAGAAAACGCACACACTACCACACCACAAAACACAAACCAAACCCAGATACGAAAAACAAGCTGGCTGGCCAGGCCAACAAGAAAGTGGTACGAAGGATACCAACTGCGAGGCGCGGTAGGAAACCATGCAAACAAGAGCAATGAGAAAAAAAAGAAAACTTAGAAGATGTGGAAAATCATTCCACCAAACAAACGGCATAAAGGCTGCCCTCCACCCTTACCCGTAGTACGGGTGGTATGTGTGGAAAGACGCTCCACACGGAACATGTAAAAGTGCACAACTCTACACCCAATCACGACTCCAAACCAAACATACAGCATAAAAATTGCCCTACACCCAAACCCAAGGTTAGAGTGGTACGTGTGGAAAGACGCTCCACACTGAACATGTAAAAGTGCACAACTCTACACCCAATCAAGTAGTAAGAGAAAACAGCAATCACTAGCAAAAACACTCACTCTACAAAAATCTGGATTCTCCTCAGCCCTTCACCCAAGCCCGAAGTAAGGCGGGAAGTGTGGAATAAGGCTCCACACCAAGCATAAAAAAACTCTTCAAGGAAACATCAGTGGGCTAACACAACCCTACACCCTAAACACAGTGAGAAAGAAACAAGACCTCACAGAGATAATTTGGCTTAAACCTTGCCCTTCACCCTCACCCCGTAAGTAGGGTGGAACAACCAAAGTCGAAACTGCCCTTAACAACTGCAGCAAACCCAAAAGAAACAAGAATAGTGAGCACAGCACCATACAACGACTGCAACTCAACCCACAGCACACGAAAAACACAACCCCCTGCACAACATCATGAAATATAAAGTTAGAGATTCCCTCTCTGAAATGAAAAACAGCACTCTCCCAACGTATCAATTAAAATACACTGTGCAAAACCTCCAAAATCTGCTGAAGTAGAAAACTCTTAAATGTACCTTTCCTCAACACGCTAAGAAAGACTTCATGAAAAATAACCGGAGAACTACACCCAAAATGAGTAAAAAAAATTAAAAAAACATGTCCCCACAGCAAAGATGTAAACCACCCACACATCCAAAAAACTGGTGAAAAATGATGCTCCTGTAATGATCTAAAAACTCATTAGAAGAGAATGGAAAAACAAATCAATTCATCAACTTCCCCACATGACAACGTAGGCAGATTCCCCAGGAAAGTTTAACCAAAATTGTAGGTTTACGCTGAGTTGATTCCTTGAAATGTCAACGCATGCAGAACACCAGGGAAAGTTAATGTTAATGATGGTATCGCCGAGTTGCTCACTGGACACTCACCGGCGTATGCATCAGCTAATAATCCAAAAGTGTCCAAACGAGAAGAGTCACTCACCAGCAAATGCAGGCACAACAGGAAACCCAGGCGGGAGACTTCATCAGCTTTATGTGCGATAAATTACACCCAAACACCACACGATGAGGGAACACAATCGAGAGGCCGGCCAATCCCTTTATCAAGCGGAGCAACAAACACCAATAACCAACATCGAGACGAGTCCTCATCATGCTCCCCATGTTTCTTACTACTCGCGGGAGGCTCCCTATGCTCGTGGCTGGCAAAAAGAGGACTGCATCCAACCACAAGATGGCGGCACGTAGTCTTACGGAGCTCCGGGTGGCTCCAAGCACACACTTGCTGTGCAGCGTCATGTTCCAGGATGCCAGCTGTGACGCCGCCGATCTCTTCACAGGGAGTTCACGCGACGCCACTGACCAGGTCATTTCACTGGCGAACACAGGCTCGCTGGACTTGCACGTGCGCCCCTCGTGATGACTCCACAGCAACTACGGCAACTACGTGAGCATTTTGAAAAATGGTAAGACTTGCGCATACCTCAAGGCCTAACGGTCAACTGTGTCTCCTTGCTTTTGGTAGTCCCCTCTCTAGGGCAAAAATTATTAGTGTTGTCAGCTGCCGCTCTCCTCAAACAAAGCGCTGACAGGATAAACGAAAGCTGCTTGTCAGCACCATAAGTAGCACAAACCACCTCGATTGGTCTCTGAAGGTTACTCCTCAAGGCGATCCTCTCGCAAAGTTTTTTTTCTGCTTTCCTTTTGATTATTTTTTTTTTTTTTAAGTATTTATGCCCAAGGAAAGGAAATACCGTTACGTTGGTTGATGACACCAGCTCACGTCTGTTTGCCCCTCACACTGCCTCTTTACTCCAAACGCTGCCAGAAATAACATTCAAGGATAAGACCAATTCTTGTCCCTGAGACCAAAGGATGTAATACAAGGGTTGTTTAAATGAAGTATGCCCTGGCTGACCGGCTGTCCGATATGGTAGGACACAGGTGGAGCTAGAGGGCATACTGTCCTTAGGTGCGCTTCAAGTTTCCAAGGGTCCTTTAAATTTCTTGTTTCAGTAGTTTCTCAGCTTTGCTTCTCAGCTTTGTTTCATGTAAGATCAGTTCTGTTCAGTTTTGATAGTTTCCGCTCTCAGAGCACTTGCACGCGTAGTTCTTCTTCAAAATCGTCGACAAAATATGTTGTAAACAATGAGTGCTTCGTAGTCCATGTAAGTATTAAGTAGGTTTATTCAGGATAAGTTGTTATGATGTAAAGTAGAGCCCCACCAGGAGCAGCCTTCCTGCTGCTCAGCCCATCCTCCAACTGACACCCTGACTCATCCAACATTCCACTGCTACCTTTCACACCAACATTCCACACCACAGATACACTGGCTGAGCAGCAGGTATAACAGTCTCCCATGTGAGTAGCCCACCTGTCTGACCCCCGGCGCCGCCGTGTGGCAAGGATATGCCCTATAGTTCTAGTGACCAAAGAACTGCCAGCCCTCTCACCGCCATCAGTCATGGGACTCACCCGAAGGCAAGAGGAGTCCCTTGTCGCTTTATGACTCTGGCTCTATGCCCATTCAAAGATCTATAGTTATTGGATGTTCACATGCTGTTTTATGCCTGCATGCATTCCTGCTCGTTTGGCAGCAACACTGCTAGTTTATGCACATACGCCTATGCTATGTAATATCATTATGCTAGCTCTATATTCTTTACGCTCACTTCCCGCCAATAGTGGCACATTATATCTACGCTGTTAATTTAACTTGCACATCTTTCGTACACACCATTGCAACGCTTTCTTTTTGGGTTTAGACGCATGTATCTGTTTGTATCTTATATGTAATTCATGTACTATGAAGTCCTGATGTAATGTAACTGGTTCTAATGTAAAGCGCTCTGACACCTTCGGGAAAAGTACGCGCTATATAAAAGCGCATAAATAAATAAAGTTGTTTGAAGAAGGCCGACCTGAAACATGTTTAGGACAATAAGTAACGATGTAACGATTTCTATTAGAATTAATAAAGGGTGCATACGCTATGGACAACAGTAGATATCCATGTTGGCCGACAAGGTGTCAAGTTATTCACTGTAAACGTGAGCACTTAACTACATGCCTTCAATACACTTTCTGTTACTGTCGCCATTTCGTATGCGATTGTATTTAATTACATCGCAGCTCGGATTTGTGGACGATAAACAACCTATAATTGAAAGACCTTCAAGATGACTTTACAGCTCTGTACACTAGGTGTCAGTTTGTTTCCGGAAATTGCTTGTGTAACTAGAGATGTTTTGAAGGGGACCCGTAATATCGCAGACATGAGGTGTTATGTAATGTTAAGCTGCATGCCCTGTAAAACCCAGGGCTACCTGTGTGCGGTGTCGAGGATCACACTTGCCCTGTAGGTGGCGCTGGAAGGAGGCCGGGTCTAGGCGGTCAGCCGGGTGATGGCCGTCCAGAGAAACCGAGACTCCCCCGAACTTATCCAGCTGGCCCTGAAGCGCGGGACCAATAGAGGAGCAGGCAGCTTTCGGCACACACCCCAGAGAAACAGGGGGAGCGGCGAGAAGACACCGCCGTAGCATCAACACCTGAGCAAGCATGCTCGCTGACGGCCACTGTGGCGAGTCCACTCTCCACTGCAAGGGTTGCGTAATATGTGGCGAGTCCACTCCCCGCAGAGGGGCCAGGGTCCACGACTGCTGAGCAGGGGGCACCCGTAAAGCACGTAATAAACGTACACTACAAACGTGTCCCTTCAGCAGCCCTGATAGTGTCCTTAATAGACGCGCAGACGAAAAACGGCACCCTACCAACTACCGTACTGGCTCTTATAAAGGCGCAGAAATACACTCTACAACATATCCCGTACTTTTGCTAAGAGAAGCGTATATAATAACAATTGCTTCAGTTCATATAGTTTCGCTAACCACCTTTGTTACGATCTGTCTGTCGCAATAAAATAAAACCTCAACACACAACAAAGTTGTTCCAGTATATGCATTTCCTTCACTAATACAGCGTTAGTTTGACATTTACGTGCAAGTGATGTGTACATTTTACAGAGTTACACTATTACATCAATTTTAAGTATGGCTCTTGAATCTTGATTATTTTAAAATAAGGCAAATATACTGCGGCCTTTTCGGTGATCTCTAAACAGGGTTGCGACCTTTCCCATAAAAAAATACCAGACACCTGTTTACGTTTTAAGGTTCTTCAAAAGCCAGAACCTAACTGATATAAAATCTTCTTTATTCATTTTTAATATGCCCTTTTTGTCTTCGTTTACTTTAATTGCCGGTCACTAGGGCAGATGTAGAACACATTTTAAAGTGTTTTCTCCCAACATTTACAGTTTAAACTAAGGGGCTAATTACAATGGCGGTCGGACGAGCGTCGGACCGCCATCGTTGAGGGAACGGGACCGGCCGACAGGTAGTCGGCAGTCCTGCCCGCCAAATTACGATCGGCAGTTGGAAACATGCCTCTTTGCACTGAGGCTTGTGCTGCGGCCCCACAAGCCCCAATGTCAAAATGCATGTTTTTAAACATCCCTGCACCCTGTGGTAGGCACCAAGCGGTGCATGCCACAAGATGCAGGGATGTTTCCCCGCCCGCCCCCCCCCTCCCCCCAGGACCCATAGCGGAGGACCACGGGGACAGGTGCCCAAAAAAGCCTTTTCGCCAGCCCTTTCCTGTCGAAAGAACCAACATGAAATGGTTGGCGGAAAGGTGGATCGTAATCCCCACGGTGGTGCCTGAGAAGGCACTGCCTCCATTGTGGGGAATGCGATTGGAACGACTGCCCGACGGGCTCAAGGAGCTGTTGGTCGGTCCCTGGGGCAATGCGGTCTGACCGGACGCATCCTAATGCGGCGGTCTGACCACGGTTATAGATGTCAGCGTCGGTCCCACCAACATCGTAATCGGCCCCTTTGTACTGATCAGGGAAAAAATACCTGCTTTGTGTGATTTTTCCAATTTTTGTACCGTCAGGGACATTAAAATATCGGCCTTGCCGGTATAAAACCGGCCAGGTGGCGACCTTATCTCTAGATAGCTTCTGTGAAGAACAGTGCACATGTCGGGGGAGACCTTGGGTGTTGAAAGTATCCCCTGTCCTGCAGCGGCGGCTCCCACAGGTAAATGCTGTGGGGCGGGGCAGGGTGGGGGGGTAGTGGAATCCAATATACAAAAGGAATGTGAAAACTATATAAATAAATAAATAAAACCACTTACCTTGCGCTCGCCGCCTCGTCGAAGTCTGCGATGCAAGGTAAGTGGTTTTATTTATTTATTTAGTTCGTTTTCACATTCCTGTCGTATGTCGGATTTCACTAGCCCCCACCCCGCCATGCCCCCGCACCACCTCACCGCCCCACAGCATTTGCCTGTGCGAGCCGCCGCTGCTGTCCTGGGACACTAACTGTAGAGAGGGGACAGCTCACCCTGTTACCATAAAGCCAAGGAAAATTAGGAGGGGGCCCCTTTTGTTGCGTAATCTTGCTTGTGATCCACATTAATGGGACGGGGTCGTTTACAGGCACAAATATTTGCATACAATTGTAAGTTTTTAATCCCATAAGCATCATTATTATTTAGAAAGCAAAATGTCCTAGCTTTTGTGTCTGAAAGTTTTGACTCTCCTAAGGACACAAAGGAGAGGATTATGCTGGCATTTCCATGTTACATTAAACAGCAGCGCATCACACCAAAGTTAACCAACTACAATACCATGGGAGAAAGAACCACAATCACATGACTTCAACAGCCAGTCACATTTAACAACCCTGAATACAAACCAGAGATTTGTTAGAAGGGAAAGGGAGAGAGAAATTCAGCAGTATAGGATGCTGTCTCCATAACTTTATTAAATTCACTTCAAAGGTAAACTATAACCATGCTGTCTGAAGACTCAAGATGTAAGTCACAGCAAAGCATATGGTAAGCAAACCATGTGGACAAAAACATTGGGTTTTTGTTTAAAGACCCTCATCCACTCTAGTTGTGGCATGCTTCATCACCCGGTCGCATCCTGGTCCCTACAAACCAGGATGGGCTCAACCATTTTCCAAGAAGCACTTTCAGATAGTTGCCTGCCAGTTTCTTTTAAAGGATAAAAATATCTCAAAACACCCAGGTATCCCTTTTCATATTTAGTGTTTTTGGTATGGATAAAAAAATAGAGTAGGGTGCTAATGAGATATGATGGCCTTACACCCTTAACTGCGTTGACATGTTTCAGATCTTGCTAAAAAAAAATAAACATTAGGGTCCCGGGCATTCATCAGTACTATGTGTATGCCCTATGACTTACTGGACAAATAAATCATTGTCCAGTCAGTTCTTTCCTTTTTAAACTGCAAAAGAACTCAGGTAGATTGAAATACCTTTGGTGAAACCCTCATATCACATTACACCCATAGTGGGTCCTGAACCCTATAACCACACTGCCCTCCCCCTATACTAGATGCAACATCAGAATATAAAAGGGTGTCATTAGAAATAAGGCAGGCCTACTGGCTTTGTCAGGGTATCTGCAGAGGAATAAGAATAACCACATGCCATAATATAACACTGCAACACTATTTAAGTCAAAAGCATTCATTATAGTGGTAAACATTGGGTACCCATCATCCATATTCTCAATAAAGTATTGCATTTTGAAACCAAAAAACAGGTCTCATTGAGTATTTCTTTTACTTTCATAGGCCACAAAATACAGCTGTAGGGCCAACTACCAGAGAAACCTGCTCTCCAGAGCCCAAGAGCTAAGGTTCCACCTCTTGGAGGAGTGCTTGGAACAATGGCAAACTTCTCCCAGGTGCATGCCTACAGCTCCCTGGGAGACTAGGGGCACATTTTGGGGGGCAGTCGGGGGTTGTAGGGGGTGATGCATCTTCTGCAGCCCCCACCACAACACATTTGCAAGACGTTGGTGGTGCCCCTGCCCATTTCTGGGATACCACAAAGATAAGATAGTCAGTTTCCTTCCCCTGTGGAGGAATATGAGACACTCCTTCATAAAGTGGTGCATATTTAATAAGTAGGCTCTGTTGTGGCCTTTTTCTCACTGCAGACTCACGTCAGCTGTGTTTTTCCATTTTTGTCATTTTTAGCACCCGGATGCAGGTAAGGTTGGGGTTAGCATGGGGAGCCCATTCCTGGCTGCTGCGCCAACTCCCTGCTCACGCATGCACCTCTGGTGCAGCATGTGTGTGCAGGCACATCCTCTGCTGCTCCCACGGTGGAAGCAGATCGCCTTCTGCTGCCCACTGCAGCGGGAGTGACAATGTGGTGCTGGGCACACTGCCCCCCCCCCTCCAATCAAGGGCACGGGGGCCAGCAATGCATACAGTCATGGTGGCCCTGTCCTATGGGATGGTGTCCCCAGGACAGCATCTCTATCTGCACCGCCTCTCCTTTCTCCTTGCAGTCCTGGGGAATGAGGTCCCCGGGACTTTCTTTCTTGTGCTAGCCCTCCATTGTGCATAGGGGTCATGTGGCCCCATTGTTTATGCACCAGCCTTTAGGAGATGGGGGCCTCCCTAGGTGATCCTGGGCTCAGGGAGGGGCCCCACAAATGCTCCTTCTCCATAGAAAAGTAACTAAATACATTTGCACCAACCCCCGGGCCCTGACCCATCTCAGGGGGATTCGTAGAAAGTACAGCAGAGCACTATGCATCTGTTTTTCTTTGTTACTTGGGCCAAACTTTCCAGGCCAATTTCCCATGCCCCATTGGGCCAATTTAGACAAACTTGGGTTCGTTCTCCTGGTGGCCAGCCATAGCCACCAAAAGCATTCCCCCAGGCTTCCGGGGCTCTAGAGGACTGCATTGTGTGGGGAGCTGGTGTGCAGTGCGACATGCTAATTAACAGATAAGATTTCATCCCCACCCTTTCCTTTCTCAGGTACTGGGTAAAGCACTATTAATTGCCCTCTTGTGTGGGGAGGCCTTTGATCCATCAGCTGGGGAGCACAGTAATTAATTTGGCCCAGTATGGTGAACAAATACCTGGAGTTTGATTCTGAGCTGAGCCAGGAAAATATGACAAATCCTAAAGTGCTGTAAGGTGTACATGTGGAATGTTGGGGTTTGGAATTCATACTCGGCCTGCGTGTTGTACCCCAGTTTGGTACCTTGCAGACCTTGTATGCCTGAGTTGAGCAAAACTGTAGTTTAGTGTATATTACCCTTATAATGTTTATACAGTATAAGCACCACAGAGTTTTAGTAAGCACTACAAACCTACACTATGAATGTCCATTCACATTATAAGGCTTACCCCAGGTCAGTACCAATCCCTGAAGAGTTCCCTACGCAACAGGATAGCTGTGTGCAGATAGAGTTGAACAAGACAATACTCTCACATGCACAGCCTACACATGTTCATACACGTGTGTGCTCACATGTTCGCATGTAATCCGCCCAGATCATCTTACCCTAGCTGTGCAGCTGCATCCTCATCTTAAAAGGCAGACACTATCGGTTACACACACTGTCCAATAACCATAAATTTACAGTGAGTGAGACTCAGGAGGTGAGAATCACTCACAGTGAAAGTCCAAAAAACAGGGTTGTCAAAAGTAGGAAATCCTGTGAGACTAAATGGGCGCAAACCATTTGCTAGTTTGCTATGTTGTCCATCTTTAGCAGCACTTAACAATAGGTCTTCTCCCTTGTTAAGCATTGCACTGCGAATGAGAGCACTATAAGCTCCAGATAATTTTATGTGAGGATCCAACTCCTTTTCCAATCTCCTGTAGAAAGAGAGCTGCATCTGGCTCCTCGTGCTGTCCTGTTGGCATCAGAAATTAAAATTATATTTGGCGAGAACCTGAAAATCTCCCTGCAATGCCAAGCTGCCATGTGGTGTAACTACCACACCACCACTGGATTTCCTGCTTGGCCTCTTCCAAGGGAAAAATGGGGTCCAAATAAAGTAGACCTTTTCTGAGCTGGGGAATCTTAAAACTTTGAAGAGCTCAATAGTACAAAAGACCCAGAAAGAAAGTCTGAGTCGATGCTAAAAGCAGGCCCACAATCCTCACCAGTTGCCTCAAAGACAGAGTGCTCCCTGGAGAGTGCTATGCGAAACTCTTTATTGCGCCAATCTTTTATCTCTAGCCATAGAAGAGTTGACAGAGAATCTATCCTGAAGTGTAGGAAGTCCATTTGCCTCCTGAGCTGAGAACTGATTTCGGTTTATAACACATCCCAAGTTTTAAAGCAGAGCCACCTCTGGGTTCAGGTGTTGTTTCAGAATGTTGGATATTTGAGACATGAACATTATGTCATCTATATAGATTATGTTAAGAAACTGGATTATTTGTTGGGGTAGGCAACTACCCACTCAAAGGAATAATCACAACCCTTGTCAGGGTGAACTCCCAAAGTCACTAAATTAACCTGAGCTCCCCCACTCCAGTAGCTATGGCACAGAGCAGACAGGCTTAACTTTGGGCAGTATGTACAGTACTTAAGCTGCACCAAAAGGGAAAAGTACCTTTATAAAATATACTTTTCCTTAATAGATATTGAAAATCCAACTTCATAATTTAATTGGATTTTTAATAACTATAAAAATAGTTGTTTAATTCTTTTTCTAACTGGTCCTATTCTACAGATACCGTATTAGTATTGTAATGTGTATTCTGGTTTTCTACACAGGACAGTTAGGCTTGCCACAGTAAAAATAGCTTTTTGGGCCTTGTCACTGTAGGGAAATGCTAATATTAATTTTCTACATGTCCCATGTTTAAAAACCATGCACTCTATCTTGTGGGTTACATGACCAACTTAGGGATTACTTATTCATATTTAAAAGGGAAACTTTGTACCTAGCAAAAGGGTTATTTTGATAGGTTGAATTGTAATTTTGCACTGCTACAGTCAGGCCACCCAGGGTAAACAGAAAGCAATGTTCACACTGCCATTGCAGTGGATGTCACAATAGGCGCTGCAGTCCATAAGTGGCATTTTAACTTCCAGGCCCTGGGTGCACTTTCTATACCATATGCTAGAGACACATAGACAAGTTAAATGTTCCAATTAGGAATAAGTCAATTTGAATGTAGGGGGAGGATAGGCACGTTACTGCTGGTTAACAGGGCTAAAGTGAACAGAGTTCTGAAGCCAGCAAAAATATATGCTCCAGCAAAATGTTAAAAATCTGGGGCAACCATGCAGAAAAGGTGTACACTCTACAATTATTCTGCAAATTTCCAAGGCTCTCAGACATTCAACTACCTGTTTCATGACCTTGGAGAAGTACAATGAAGCTGAGGACTATCCAAAGAGTAGAGGTGAGAACTCATAGACCTGATTTCTCTATGTGACCTGAAGGAAACTGCAGTGGAGTTGGAACACAGGGATCATGAGGCATATATCCTTGAGGTCCGTGGGGACCATCCAATCTCCCTACCAGAGGGCATCTATTAGGATCTGATTTACCTCTATCTTGAGGTTACAATTCAGACTGTAAGCATTGTGATTCCCTAAGTTGATCACTAGCCAAAATCATTTGGCCCTTTTCTCTACCAAGAAGTCATTGCTGAGCATTCCATTGGGTGGAGAGTTAAAGGAGCTTTTGCTCTCTTCTTTAACAGGGGCTACACCTCAGGGTCTATCAAAGCTAACTCCTGCTGGGAAAAAGGATCCAGGTTTGAAAGGTTTGCCCTGGTTTGGAGTGGAATAAAATTCGAAATGAAAAAACGTAGAATGGTGTGCTGGATCCACACATCGATGTCAGCAGAGCCCAATTGTGCCCCAATTCTCTTGTCCTGAACTGATTTTACTTGAGAAAAAAAGGGAATGCTCACCTGTGAATCCTGGTTGGGAATTTGCTGTCACCTCTGGCACAGCTCATAAACTGTCCAAAGCGGGCACAGGCTCTGGTTGCCGTGTGCTTGTCTGCCCCCTACCCCTGGTCTCTGAGTTGTTATGTCTCGCCATGTGCTTCTCTGCCGCTTCTGTGTTGTTTCTGTCCCTCTTGTTGCTCCCCCATTGTCTCCATGTTGCTCTGTTTCACTGTGTGCTTCTGTGCTTCCCTCTAGTGCACGCCTACAAAATGACGTGGACATCCACATCAAAAGTTTTTTTAAAATTCTTTAGCCATGCTGCACAGCATCAGAATCAGGATGCTGTGTAGCAGGGCTAAAACCCATTGGCAAAGCCAATAGGTCCCCAGAGCAGGTCTGTGCACCAGTGTGACACATTTTAAAACAACTACAGCTCTGTGGAAATGGCAGCCGTACCATGGACAGCAAAAGGTGACTTTCCATGCTCACCACGCCTACCAGAAACAGATCAAACACGCATAGGATGTGTGTAGTGTCATAATACTATGTGTGCTAGGACTCTTGTGGTTTTGGGCGGACTTAATAGAGGAAGTACGTAACTTGCTGGAAGGTGTTAAGGTGTGGTTATTAACGGTTATAATGTAATTCAAAAGCAGAGTGAGATTGTATGCTGAGGAATAAAGATGTACAATCCAGAGTTCTGTGTGTGACGTATTCATTTGCATGCTCCTGCGCTGGGGAGGACGCTACAACTTGCGACGAGTGCGGGATTTGTACCCCGAAGAAACAAAACTGCTCTCCCTGGAAGTTTGCAATGTTACAGCAAACTCCTTCGATGTGAAGCAGTTTGAAGTTGGCGTGTGTGGAATTGAAGCCCCACTCCAGCCCTTATATGGACCTCGAATAATCTGAAGGCCCTTCAGAGGAGCACACTCAAAAAGCCAGCCAGAAACTCACTGGTAAGGCCAAAAGAAGAGATACTGCACCACAGCTGTTACACAGAGCCATCATTGGTATAAACCAAAGCGCTAAAGGCAGCCACAACTAGGTACGATGCAGAAAGCTGAAAGCAGTGACGAACAAGTACGAGAGACGAAACCGCCACTTACTGTCAAAAAAGAAGATGGCACCTTATGACCTCCAATTGGATATACTCCCAACAGCAGTAGATAAGAGCGCAAAGTACGATACAGCTGTGTTTCTGAAACCACCACCACCATTCGACAAGGCAAAGAAGCAGAATATTGGCACCAGATTAACTACATGGATCGAGACTTTCGATGATTTCATAGATGCCCTAAAAGAAGTAAATGATGAAATCATAAAGTACCTAAAGAACCTTGCTGGTGATGAAGTAAAAGAAGTGGTGAAGAAAATATCACAAGCTGATGAAGTATCATACCATCAAATCAAGGAAGCGTAGGAAGCCAAAATCAATCCAATGCTGAACGTCAACTATGAAAGGTATATTTTCAATCAAGCACAACAGCAACCTGGTGACACAATGGATGAGTTTGTTTAAAGACTTGATGTGCTTAACAAACACTGCAAGTTTAGTGAATTTAATGATGAAGAAGCCATACGTCTCCGAGTTATCGATGGCTGTCTTACAGACTCCTTCCGAAGACGCATGTTGAGAGAGACACTCACATTAAAGGAGGTACTAATGGCCAACAGGGCCGAAGAAAGAGTGGATCGACAAGACGCTGACATGGAAGCTGGAACAGCGAAAAGTGAATCAGTGTTGGCCATGAAGAGTAAGAACAAACACAGAGTAGGCGAATGTAAGTCGCCGTCTACAAAGAAGAAAAGGTTATGTTTCCGATGTGGGTTTTCATTTCAACATGGAGTCGAATGTCCAGCCATAGGCCAAATGTGCAAAGGCTGCTGTAAGGAGAACCACTTCATAATGGATTGCAAAGCGAAAGAGAAACTAACTATGTCACAGCGAGGAGAGAAAATGGACGCCATAAAGCTCCAGAAGCATTTTTTCCATGCCCACAAAGCCAAAAAGCAACATCAGTTACAACAAGTAGAAACCAGACAATAGTCGATCGTCATCAAGTTCATCCTACAGAGGCTCTTCAACATCATTATCGAGCGCCAGTGAAGGAGATGCATGTGTGCTGAGGGCATCGACCAACGAACAGCAGGCGTATGTAGGTCTGGCTGCTTGCAAAGAAGAACGAATGACAAAGGCAAACCACCAAACAAAACTCATTTGGACATTGCCACAAGATCACAATAAAGGTCAATGGTTGCCCCATAACTTTTATTATAGACAGTGGGGCGTCGATTAACATCATGCCAGTCGAAAAGTTCACCAGCCTATCTCCTGTGCCATGCCTCAACCCATCATACATGAAAGTATGCACTTGAGCCGCTTCTAAACCATTGCAGAGTCAAGGGTCATTCACAGCAACTTTGAAACATAAAGCAGTATCAAACCAAGCGCCAATTTATGTTCTTCAAGGAGCTTCGTCCAGTGCCTGCCTACTCAGTTTTGCCACAGCTGCTGACATGGGGCTGATATCTATCAATTACAACCTCAACACTCAGTCTCAAGTTGTGAGTCAGTTCCCATCATTATTTCATGGCCTGGGCAGGCTCAAAACAATGAAAGTGCAACTTCACATTAATGAGGACATTCGCCCTGTTGCCCAGAGGCACCACAGAGTTGCTTTCCACGTGCAAGAAGCCGTTGAGAAAGAATTAGAAATGCTATTGAAACATGACATCATTGAGTGCTCCACTGGTCCTATGCCCTCCGTGTCACCCATAATGGTGGTGCCAAAAAAGGACCATGAGGGTGTATGTGCATCTCTGTTGATACGTGCCAGGCAAACAAAGCAATCGAGAGAGAAAGACATCCTGGTCAACACATAGTGAACATGATCATGCAACTGAATGTTGCCAACGTTTTCTCCTGTCTTGACGTGAACAAGGTATATCATCAACACGAGTTGGAAGAAATTTGCAGGTACATCACTACTTTTTCAACTCATGCTGGTTTGTTCAGATACAAAAAGTTGAGTTTTTGAGTATTATCATCTGCAGAAATATTTCAGGAAACTGTTAAACGTCAAACAATTCAACTTGTCACAAATGCTTTTAACTACAATGATGACACACAGGTATTTGGAGCAACACAAAAAGAGCATGATAAGGCTCTAACACAAGTGTGCCAATGACTTGCTGATGCTGGTGTCAATCTGAACACAGCAAAGTGTGAGTTTCACAAGACCAAACTTAAATTCTTTGGACACATATTCTCTGATGGGAGAATGACTCCTGACCCTGAGAGAGTGAAAGCACTGTCAACTACTTGGCCCTCGCAAGATGTCACCATGTTGCATGGCCAGTTATTGCTCAAAGTACTTTTGTGATTTTGCTACTGTAAGTGCCCCATTGAGAGAGTTGACAAAATAAAATGTCCCGTTCCAATGGTCTATTGAATGTGAACAAAGCTTCAAAAGAATAAATCATGCAATTGAGAATGCAACCGAGATGGCCTAATTTGACCCCAAACTACAGACTGAGATCACAGTGGATGCGGGCCCGGTAGGGCTAGGGGCATCTTTGCTCAACATAATGGTCATACGAATGCTCAGAGACACATTGTGGCCTATGCCTTGAGACCCTCACGGGTGAGTAGCGCGCTTAACAACCCCTGATTGATTGATTGATTGATTGATTGATTGATATGCCAGTCGGTGCCTGTCTGACACAGAACATGCCTATTCTCAGCTGGAGAAGAAGAGTCTGGCTGTAGTGCGGGCCTGTAAACATTTTCATGTGTTTCTGTACAGAAAACGTTTCACTATCATAACATACCACCAAGTGCTACTCACCATCTTCGGAAATCCGAAAGCCAAGATGCCTCCTCGCATTGAGAGGTGGGGTTGAGACTGCAACAGCACAAATATGCCATTATACACAAGCCAGGTAAAGAACAAAACTGTGCTGATTATTTTTCATGAGTACTGCTACATCGTCACAGTTTGACATACAAAACAGCTGAGTACATCAACTTCATTGTGAAGTCAAGTATGCCAGCTGCCATATCACTCGAACAGATTATTGAAGCCACTAATGCCGATAAAAACATGCTTATCATCAAAGACATCATTCTAACTCAATCCTGGAGAAGGAGTGTTTAACTTCTTGCTGACAATGTCGAATTTCAAAAGTTCCAAAATGTACAGGATGAACTGTCTGTGACCCAGTAAGGTGTTGTATTGAGGGGCTCAAGAATTGTCATACCTGAGAGCCTAAGACAACAGGTCAATGAACTAGCCCATGTAGGACATCGTGGCATTGTTGCTACCAAAAGAGCCCTAAGAGACCGAGTGTTGTTCCCAAGCTTAGAAGAGCAAGTTGAGAAGGAACTAAAAGAGTGTCATGTTTGCAACTGCCTTTCCCCCCAAATAACGCAACATCTCCTGACCATCTCTGACCTTCCTACAAAGGCTTGGGAAAGGGTTGCAGTTGATTTCTTTGGGCCGCTAGGAAATAGACATAATCTCATGGTAGTCACTGCTGAGTATTCACGTTTCCCTTTGGTAGAGGAATTATCATCAGCAACCCATGACAAGGTCATTGAGCGGCTGAACAACATCTTTACAGCGTGGGGTATCCGCACCATTCTCAAATCTGACAATGGTCTGCAATTCAACAGCAAAGAATACAGAGAGTTCCTAATCAGAATGAATATCAAGCATCAAAAGAGTACACTTCTATAGCCCCAAGAAAATGGTGATGTGGAACAATTTATGGGTACACTCAAAAGAGTAATTCAGCGAGCATCAGTCGGGGGGATGAAATTAAAGCAAGCCCAGTGTCACGCCCGCCGTGCTTATTGTCAACTTCCCACTCCACAACGGGCGAAAGTCCAGCCACCTTACTATTTGGGAGAACCATCAGAACCAGGCTGCCACAATGGACAGTATACCGATCCTTGAATGCTGACAAAGTTCGTCTCACCAAAACCTCTCAAAAGTGCAAGATGAAGACTTATACTGATCAGAGAACCAAAGAGACAGTCTTCAATGAAGGTGACTTAGTCCTAGACAAGCAGAAGAGAAAGCAGAAAACAGACACTTCATTTGCTGTCGATCTTCAGAGAGTTGTGACATGCAAAGGACACATGGTGACTGCACATTGTTCCGTACAGTCCGGCACACGGAACTCATCACATTTTAAACATCTACATCTGCGATCGCCGGCTCCTGCACCTACAAATAAGGCTGTCCCACCTGACAGTCCATATCAAGCATCAGAACCTGTACCATCGATGCATGAACAGAGTGAATCTCAACCACTTCAAGCTCCTAGATCTGGCTGACTAGTGCGAGCACCTCAATGACCCATCGAAGAAATATAATGTAACTGTTGCTTGTTCTTTTTATTGAACAAAGGAGGAGATGTAGTGTTGTGAGATTATGTGTGGTAGGACCCTTGTGGTTCTTTGAAAACTTCATAGAGAAAGTATGTAACTTGCTAGAAGATGTTAAGGTGTGGTTATTATTTCCTGCCGGCCAGATCTCGTCCGAGAGACATATGGGAGCCTTATGTTAGTTGGCTTAATTCTGTGGCTGCAGATGAATAAGAAAGCAAAGACTGTATGATATGACTTGAGAGGGGCATGCCCTAAGAATGTAATGTATAGCGATGTCCTTGGGAAACTTGTCAATGTACTACACCCCTGATGCAGATGTTGATTGACACCTTGTGTTACAGGAATTGTGATGTCACCCGCCTAGTGGGGCAAAGGTACTGGTATTCTGATATGATTAGCAGACTAATGTATGAATATTGCATTACACTTTATGTTAAAGTTATTTTTGTTATGAAAATGCAAATAAAAAGAATTTTTAAAAAAAAGGTGTGGTTATTAACGGTTATGACATATTCGAGAACAGAGTGAGATTGTATGCTGAGGAATAAAGACATACAAGCCAGAGCTCCGTGTGTGGCATATTCATTTGCATGCTCTCGGGCTGGGG
This sequence comes from Calotriton arnoldi, assembly GCA_963921515.1. Classification (NCBI taxonomy): domain Eukaryota; kingdom Metazoa; phylum Chordata; class Amphibia; order Caudata; family Salamandridae; genus Calotriton; species Calotriton arnoldi. Next base: position 1,349,212 of record CAWUFW010000189.1, read on the forward strand.
AGGATGCTACATTGTGCTCCCAGCTGGCAGCTCTCAGGGCTTATACCTGTGACAGGAGAGAATAAAAAACTCACATGGGCTGAATATTCTCTGTGATAGTAGCTCAAGAGCATTGGACAGACAAAAAAACAGCACACAAGTCCTTATGAAGCTTTAGACATAACAAATACTTTAATTGACTAAGCAGAATTCACCAACCTCAAGGCACCAAAATATAGAATTATAGATAGGTGGCAGTGAATTACGGAGATGTTTTTCACCAAGTGGTTCTGAGTGACATCAAATAGACAATGAGAGCAAAGCTCGAGTTTTCTATGATGTTACTCAGAACCCGGAGGTGAAAAACATCCCTGTAATTCACTTTTTACCCATCTAAAATGTTGCTATGTAAAGCCTCCAAAATCACCTGACCCCGATTACAACACTATGCAGGGACAGAGAATTAATGGGGAGTGTTACATAATATGGTCTTTGCACCCTGTCCCAAAATGTAAAAAAAATACTTGACTTCCTGCAAACCACCCCACCACTCTCTGTGCCTTTCTTTTCCTTTCCTGCTTTCCAGTGCTGCTCTGGCAGGCTGTCGAAGATCCTAGCCAGAGCAGCCTGGAATTTCCTTTATGGCGTAGCAACAGTTTTGTTACTCACTGTTGCTAAGTCACATCAGTAAATCACTGGATTTAGAATACAGTCATTCATGCTAATGTCTCTCTATGTGAGCTATGCATAACATATAGAATTATAGATGGGTAACAGTGAATTACGGGGATGGTTTTTCACCAAGGGGTTCTGAGTGATATCAAATAGACAACAAGAACGAAACAGTGCAGTGATTGAGATTCCTTCTCCTTGAGCAGTCCAACTGTGGTGTGTGGGCCCTTGTACCCGCACCCAGAAGATGTCAGCCTTTTAACACCCAAAGCAGTGGAAAAAAACATTTGTAATCGCTACCCATGATGATAAACTACCTAAAGTATTGAACTTTGGAACTTTAATCGACAAACCCAATGCTGTAAATGGTTAAAGCCTTTCTTTCATATATGTACAACTGCATGCATATTTTAAACATTATTAAACTTTCAAAGAAATTAATAATAGTCATATATATTTTTTCAAGAAGAATTGTAATAATTGGACAATATATTTACAGTGAGTAATGTATGTGGTGGCTGAATTAAGTGTTCCATCATCCAACCAACCTCCAAGAGTAGGCATTGACTACCCCTAAAAATACAAATCTGAAATTCAAAGCCTAAAGAGGGGTGGCTTTGCAGTTTTGTGAGCTTTCAGTAGAATCTACTTCCTGCCTTTCAGTGAAAAGTAATATTTTTTTACAAAGCTCACTGTAAGAAAGTAGGGCTTTTTGCAGATGTCCCCACCCCTTTTGCCCCCATTTGGACTGCTAGATGCTGGTTTTCGACTCTGACAGTGCACTGAAGCCTGCTAACCAGGTTCCAGTGCCAGTGCTCTCTTCCTAAAAGTGACGTGTAATTCACATCCCCATTTGACAGAGACCATAACTCCCTTATAAGTCCCTGGTAAGTGGTACTGTGGTACCCATGGCTTGGGTAGTGAAGGGGTACTTAGGGCCTACAGCACTGGATGTGCCACCCTGAGTGACCCAGGCAAACAAAAGACAGCAGGCCTGCCATTGCAGACTGCAGGAACAGTGTTCACTACTCCATTTCGACTTTGTCCTCACCATGTGTGACAGGGTCACAGCATTACTCTTAAGTATATATCAGTCAGTCAGTCAGTCACTGAATGACTGTATATATCAGGGACCCCTTTAGAAGGTCTCTTGTGCCCAGGAGGCAGGGTGCAGTATATTAAGAGTGTAGACATGTAAGTGCAAGCTTATATGTCTCTATAGTGGCTTTTTACCATTAAAGTGCACTATAAGTGATAGGCGGTCCGTAGGATAACATGGGACTTGCACCCAGGCACACCTGGGTTGCTATCTCCCTTATGGTACCGCTCAAATATGTCGAGTTTGGTGTCAAACAAAATGCCGTCTCTACATTGATACAAATTTGGTGCCAAGGGAAGGCGTCTACCTAGTAGTTGCCCACCTGGTTACCCTAGCTGACGTGCTTAGGCTGGCAGACCTGGGTTTTTCCACCCCGGTTGCTGCCAGGACAGGTTTATGACCTCCTGCCAGGCAGTGTGAACACTCTCAGGAGTCAGAACAAAGGCTTGGGCAGGAAGGAGGTTACACCTTCCCCCTTCCAAGTGGGCTAGTGAAGTGACACATCATAGTGGTGAGCTTCAAAGCTGCACCGCCTCTGATATGCATCTGGGCTGCCCCCCTGAGGAGGGCACAGCCATCCTCCTTGCCCTAGGTGTGCTTGGACCGTAGCACGGTGGAAAATTAGGTACGTAGGAGGTGTACAACTCCAGGAAGGCTGGCCACACCTCCAGGGTGAGCAGCCTGAACTGTACACCTAAAGTTAATTTCTGCCATCTTTAGGAGGGCAGAAATAGTAGGTTCTGGGTAGAAAAGGTGACCTACAACACCGGATGTGGTCACTTCAGGGGTGGAATAACTACAGGGACTAGCTGCCCATTGGCTACTAGCTCCCACGCCCCTAACTCCCCTAACTATAGGATTTAAGGGACTCCCTGACACCAGAACCTCAGATCTGAACCACCTACTTCAAAGAAGGACCAAGAGGCGACCGTGTCACCGACAAGTGAACAGCCCTTGTCCTTGGCTAAAACGCAACACTCCCAAAGTGAGGGACCCTTGTGGAAGCCAGAAGCACCCTCAGACTCCCCTGGATTGGTGGGGCAAGTCCCCTGCAAACTGCAGGTAAAATAACGATTTGGAACCAAAGAAGCTCTGGCCACTGGGCCCTCCGAGGGATCACCCAAAAGTATATGGTGTGGTGCATTGTGGGAAGTGTAGTCCGACCGTTTGCGCAGTTTCAAGCTGCTACGCACTCCCCTGGACCTCCAGACGTCAAAGTTCTTTTTAGTTACTTTTACCACTACCAAGGCTTGTTGGTCACCAGTCCAGTAACCGACCCCTTAACTCAACGCTGCATTAAGAGGGCACTTCACAACACCTATGAACGACTTCAGCAACGATTCCCGCTATTGTGTATTTACATCTCCTTTATGGTGGCATTGTCCCTATAGTAAAAGCACCTTTGGCGGGACTCCTGTTTAAAGACCACTGACATCCAGGACAACCACTGCACCTGGACTCCACAGGCCGGGTAACACTGAACTGACTATTGGGCCCTGGTGCTGGGACCCCAAAGACCTCTACCCTACGAGGGTGTACCGCAACTCGACACCTAAGTGACCTACCTCTTGTCACTAGCAGATTTTCCCATTGACCGCAATATTAAAGGTATGCAATATTTAATGCATTTATTTTCTAATGCTTTGAAATTTCATAACTCCGGTTATATGTATGCTATTTAGTTTGTTTTGGTGTCTAAATTTACATAAACATATACTATATTTTTATAAATTGGCGTTTGATTTTTCGCAAGTCTTGCCAATTACTTATGAACCCTTATGGTACTGTAAAATGCTTAGCACATGTTCTTCCAGTATTGCCTGGCTGCTCTTTGCCACACTACGAGGATTGAGCTAAGGATTATTGTTGTTAATCCAAGGATCTTCTTTGAGGTATTGTGATAATATTGCATGGTAAGGGTACCACATACCACATAATATTCCACTTCCCTACACTCACCTAATTGCCACTAAATCACGAAGGTAGCAGAGAACTGGCCTGACAGTGGAAAGCAATGGCAGATCAAAACCTTACAACCCAGAAAGCACTATAGACTAAACAATATATTTAAATCATTTATTAGTAGGTGTTTAGTAGGGGGTGGCAGAGAACACGTGATTTGAGGAAGCACAGTTGAATGATATGTTCACACAGTAGTTTGGAGCAGCCACTAGAGCTGTCAGAAAAGTCAAGTAAGCTGGAATACTTGGTGCATGTGGTGACAAAATATAATTCTGAGATGTTGCTTCTAGTAAAGTGTTGTGTCCTAATGTTGTGCAATTCTATGAATGCTTATCAATCAAACAAGTGCAAGTAGACATGTTTTATTCAAAAAGGCTATGTGGGAATACATAGGGCTGAGTTGGTGGCTGAGATGATGAGACAACAAGAGGCCCACCCTCAGGCTGCTACCTAGCTTGCTGTGTGCGTACGCCCATCAGAGACAGACCCTTTGACCTATCCTGTGCTCTGTGGTGCCCCTGTTGTTCCTACTAACGACATTCAGAGTCCACCTGTTAGCCATGGGTCCTCAGATCATGATGTACTACTGCAGAGAAAAGTTGGGCTCTTAGAAATTGAGCTACAGAAAGCTAAGGGGAGAGAAAAATTCAGGTTAGAGACAAAAGAGTAAAAGCTTTCTAATGCTGTGGAGCTTAAAAAAAGCTTGACTAAGAAACTGCTAAGGTAGTACTTGCAACATTAGTGAGCACTGTACCTGAGAAAACTCCTTCCCCCATACCTGCACATCCATAAGGATATGGGAACATCTATACAAAGCATTGTTGCAGTCTCAAACACCCTCATTTGGCGCATGTGACCCTAAATATGTTTTTTCTAATGCATCAATCCCATTTTAGGAGTAGGTAAACTTTTACCATCTCCAAAAATGGGATTGCGACCCCATACCGATTTGATATTTGGAAGGGGCGCTCCTTTTAAATACTGAATCAGTAGATGTATCAATGTTTTGCACCTGTAATCCAAAAACATAGAACAGTTAGAACCCATGGACCACTTCCAACTCTCCAGCAAACTTTAGAAAAAGTACACTTTTTTTTTAAATGCAGCACTGTTTTCCTTTAAGAAAAACGATCTTCATTGGAAAAACAAAGTTAACTTTATTTAGGTTTTAATCTGTTTTTTTTTTAGTTTTAAGGCAAGAAAAACAACAATACATAGAATCCCCGACTTACATCCGTAGGCCGGTGAGGTACATTAAGGACAGTGAGTAGCAAAGGGAGAGAAATGGAGATGGGGGTCAGTGAGGATGTACAGGGGATGCCAAAGGGGAACAATAGGAAGAAATTAGTAGGGGTCTGCTCAACAGTTCTAGTATCATGAGATGCGAAGTGGCCAAGTTATGGGGCACCAACTAGGATGTTCCTGTTACTCCTGTGCCAGTGTCAAGTGTCGTCTGTGGGAGGCAAAGAATTCATAGGTATGCTAGGCAAGTAAGTTCTCTAAATTCTTGAGAGAGGAATCGTATACATCGTTCCCACATCTTGTCAAAATATGGCAATTTGCTTTCCACTACTGCCGTCAACCTCTCCATCCCAAGGAGTCTCCAGAGCTTATGCTGCCAGTCCAACCTTGTCAAAATACTATTGGTTCCCCATTTAGACAGTATGATCTGTTAGCCGCACACAGGGCAAGAGTAATAGCTCAGCCCTTCACAGATCGCAAAGGGTAGGTTAGTGTATTGGGTAGGCCCATCAGGATGTAACTAGGGAGCCTGGGTATATCAGTGCTGTACACCTCGCTACTGTCTGCCAAGACATCTGTCCAGTATTGTTGAAGTTTGGGGCAGTGCCAGAGAATGTGTGTCAGTGTACCTAAGTGTCCGCACTGCCGCCAACAGCCATCCTCCACTCCGGGATGCCACTTAGCTCTTGTAGCCGATGTGTAATACCAGTAATGCACAAGTTTTAGTAGGGTTTCTTTGCCTGAGGCACTACTGGCAGATGTGTGGGCTCGGTGCAGAATATCTGTCCATTCCTTAAGGGTGAAGGAGAGCTCATAATCTGTGTCCCATCTTCGTTGTGCCGAAGATTTGGTGTTGGTTGTCGATGTGTTAAGGAAAGCATATATGTCTGAGACTGGTCCCTTGTCCGTCTTAAAAGAAGTGAGGGGGCGGCTTGCATGGGGCCGGATATATGGTTGCTTAACCCAGTATCTAACAGCGATCTATTGCCAGTATGCAGTGGAAGAAATGTCATAATTAGCCATTCTGGAGTAAAGTCCATAAGGCCGTCATGGCCAAATAGGTCCCCTATCCTCTTACAATGGGCAGCTTGCAAATGCGAGAATGCTGTCCCCTGAATGGCTGGTGGGAAGTTGGGATTCCCTAGGATTGCTATCTGTGGTGATATGCCGGAGGAAAGTTTCCGTGTCAGCTGTATCTTGTCTCATGTAAACCTTTGGTGGACGGTGTGGCCTAGGTAGCCAGAGTATTTTCCAAATATGGATCCCTGCTATCGCTTGATCTATGAAACACGGGAAACAACATTTACACCGCAACCGTTACAACGCATGCATTTACCCCGCATGCCGTTGCAACGAAAAAGGTGTGTAGCAGTGGGTAGAAGGTGTTGAATTTAACTCCAAAACCTTCCCTACTGTTGCACACACTGGAGTTGGAATAGAAAATGTATCTATTCCAACTTTCAGCGCTCCCCCGACAGCAAGTCGGGGTAAAGTTTGGCGTTGCAACCGCATGCGGGGTAATGGCATGCGTTGTAACGTCACATAACCATGAAACACCAGTGCTTCTCAGTGCTAGGCCGAGACCACTTCACTAAGTATTGAAGCTGTGCCGCTTGGTAGTAAAGCACCAGATGGAGAACACCCAGATCCCCCTCCGTCATAGCTAAGTATGTCTGTTTTTTGCCTTGCTACTTTTTTTACCCGCCCATATGTAGTCCTCAGCTAAGTGTTGCAGCTTGCCGATAACAGGGGGTGGAGGCTGTAGCGTTGGTGTCTGCATAACGTGGAGTATTTTAGGCAGTAAGGTAATTTTGACTGCAGCAATTCTTCCCAGCCATGAGAGAGAGCTTCCCTGCCAGGTGTGCAAGTGTGATCTAGCCGTGCAAAGCAGCAGGGCATAGTTGAGGTCCACCGTGCATTCTAATGTGTGATGTATTTGTAGGCCCAAGTATGTAACCTCCTGCGAGGCCCAAGAGAAGGGAAAGAGTTGTTTCAACTGGGATTGGTCAGCATGGGAAAGCATGAGGATAAGAGCTTGCGATTTTTGAAGGTTATCCTTAAAACCAGAGGCTTTCCCAAAGGCTTCCAGCTACTGCACCAGTGGGGGAAGTGATGTGAAGGTCTGTGTAACTATCATGACGTCATCCGTATATAAGGCTAGCTTATGGTCCAAGCCTTCCATGGTAACTCTTGCTATTTGGGGCTGTCTATGCACACTCTTTGCAAATGGCTCCACATAAAGAGCAAAGAGGAGGGGTGACAAGGGGCAGCCCTGTCTTGTGCCGAGGTCTACATTAAAGGACTGCGACACCCGTCCTTTTGCCCTGACTTTGGCTTTGGGATTAGTGTAGCTGCACCATATTCAGCGCCAAAATCTGGCACCAAGGCAGGCCTTAGCCAGCACCAGCTGAATATACGTCAAAAACCTTCTCGGCGTCTACCGATTGTGGGAGCGTGGACGCTTGGGAGCGGTGGATTTCATCTATAAGCTGACAGAGGCGTTTGGTGTTGTCACCGCAGCTTCATTCTGGAATGAACCTAGCCTGGTCAGGGTCTACCAGGCCCTGCATGTAAGGGGCGAGATGGGTCACCAATATGCTGGTGAAAAGTTTTGCATCCACGTTCAGCAATGAAAAGAGACGGTATGATGCACAGAATGTTGGATCATTCCCGGGCTTGGGGAGCAAATCAGTCTTGACCCTGTTCCTCATGGGAACAGTCCAGTCCGAACTGCCAAACCAGGTCTTCCCTGGACAGGAAACAAGCATCCTGGGACCGGTTTCGGGGTAACACCCCTCATCAGTCAGGCTAGCTTGAATCCAGTGGCAAAGTGAGCAAGGGATCCACGTCTGGGCATACCCTACCAACTTGGGGCGAACAAAGCAAACACAAACAGATGATGGACGGAGCGCTGAAACTTTTCAGACACTCACCTCCAGTCACAGATCTGGGTCGAATCCATCATCAGGCTTTAGCTCACTTCGCCACCCCAGTTCAGACCCAGCCATCTGCAAATCATTACTGACCCTGTTCCTCATGGTAACAGTCCAGCCCGAACTTCCAAGCCAGGTCCTCCCTGTACTGGAAACAAGCATCCTGGGACGGGTTTGGGGTAACACCCCTCATCAGCCAGGCTAGCTTGCCAACAAAGCAAACACAAGGAGACGATGGACGGGGCGCTGAAACTTTTCTGGGTGTGAATGTTTGATTATTTCAGCATTCAGTCCATCATTTGTTGCAGCAGCACTGTTCACCCTAAGTGGGATGGGTATGCCCACACATGGGTCCCTTGCTCGCTGTGCCACTGTATTCAAGCTGGCCTGGCTGATGAGGGATGTTACCCCCGAAACCGGTCCCAGGATGCTTATTTCCGGTCCTGGGAGGACCTGGCTTGACAGTTCAGGTCAAGACTGATTTGCATATGGCTTGGTCCAAACTGGGGTGGCGTAGTGAGAAAATGAACGATGGATTTAACCCAGATCTCTTGAATGGGGATGAATGTTTAATTCTTTCAGCATTCCATCCATCCTTTGTTGCAGCAGCACTTTTCACCCTAAGTTGGATGGGTATGCCCATACATGGGTCACTTGCTCTCTGCGCCACTGTATTCAAGCTAGCCTGGCTGATGAGGGGTGTTACCCCGAAACCGGTCCCAGGATGCTTGTTTCCAGTCCAGGGAGGACCTGGCTTGGGAGTTCGGGCTGGACTGTTCACATAAGGAACAGGGACAAGACTGATTTACATATGGCTGGGTCCAAACTGGGGTGGCTTAGTGGGCAAAAGAACGATGGATTCAACCCAGATCTCTTGACTGGGGGTGAATGTTTGATTATTTTAGCATTCAGTCCATGTTTAGTTGCAGCAGTACTTTTCAACCTAAGTGGAATGGGAATGCCCAGACGTGGGTCCCTTGCTCGCTGTGCCACTGAATTCAAGCTAGCCTGGCTGATGAGGGGTGTTACCCCGAAACCGGTCCCGGGATGGTTGTTTCCGGTCCAGGGAGTACCTGACTTGGCAGTTCAGGCTGGACTGTTCCCATAAGGAACAGGGTCAAGGCTGGTTTGCATATGGCTGGGTTCTAACTGGGGTAGCGTAGTGAGCAAAAGAACAATGGATTTAACCCAGATCTCTTGACTGGGGGTGAATGTTTGATTCTTTCAGCATTCCATCCATCATTTGTTGCAGCAGCACAAACAAACATTAAGCAGAACAGGAACTGCTTCTGGTAATGCACCTTGCACACTTGTGGATTTCTAATGACTGTGAAGTTAAAATTATTTATCTGATTGTTTTTCTTTGCCTCAGCGTGTCTGTGTGATTAGACACAACCCTTGTCTGGTAATCTGTGAGACATAAGAAAAGCCAGAGCAACTTGTTATCGATGCATTGTGGGACAGTGCCAAAACTAAATTTATTCGTTTGTTCATTTGTTCATACTGTGATGGGTAAATGAGAACCTGAAGTAGGTTTGCCCATTTGTGTTTCTGCCTGCTGTTAATACGCTTGCTTTGAATGTATTATTTGTTCCCTGACTATGCTTTATAGAGCTCTGCATTTCTAAAGGCCTGCTTGGACCTTACTAGAGGTATTATAGGTAGGCCTCCATAATTAATGCTCATATGTATTTAGTAGCCTGTAGTACTGTGTTGATTAACCCTTGGCTAATTTCCCCATTGAATTTATAGATAAGCTGGCAAAACCAATTATGCTTCCACATCACGTTATATGGGAGAAGGGGGATTTACAGGTACACATATAATTATCAATACTGTATCCACCTAAGGAAGAGTTAAGGGGTTTTCCATAGTTATGTATGGTGATTAATGTCTTGCTTATCTTTATCCATAGGGAGGGGCACATAAATGGGTCCTGTACAGATACATTCCCTGCATCACAGTCTTCTTGGACATCGCCTTCTTATTTCCTCCCTTCCCTTTTCCCAGTCAATCGGATTTTGGCTTTGGTTATTGTTGGGCTTGCTAGCTTGGTAGGGAAGTGGGGACCTTTACGTTGTGGCCCTGTTTCACTCGAGCAGAAACTCCAGGTGAGATCCTTGACAGGTGGCGCCTATGTCTATTGCTATGGCAGTCGCTGTGAAACGAGGTGAAGGAAGGAAAAGGTTGATTCTGGCACAGGTTTGGTGAGCTGCTGAGAAAAATGTGCAATCCTTCACTGCTGGGTGATGCAAGCGCCACACGTCCACCAGTCCCATGTCCTTCAACCATTGAAGGCCTGCAGTAGTGAATGCCCCTGTCTCTCCCGTCCTCTGTGCTGACCTATCCATGAATGCATCCGGGGCCAAGTTAAAATCTCCCCCCAATAGGGTGTCTGCATCTGGGGTAGTCATCACCCGTCCCATAGCTTCCAGAAGGAAAGCTTCTTGGTGATCATTTGGGGCATAGATGCTAGCTATTATAAATGTGTAAGTGTTGATGGCAATGCGTAGAGCTAGCAACCTACCTAGTATCTCTGCTTGGGTCTGGATGACTTGGCCCGGGAACTGCAGAGCCAGTATGACCGCTACACCTGCCCGTTTTCCTATACCAGAGGGGAAGTATTGGCGGTCAAACCAACTGGACCGTAGGCGTTTCCAATCGGTTTTGAGGAGAGGAGTATCCTGAATGAGGCAAATGTCACATTTAGAGTCCTTAAGCATGGAGAGGAGTGCCATACACTTTACCGGGGAGTTAAGGCCCCGGACATTTAAGCAAATTACCTTGATCATATGTTAGAGGGGATCCTTAAGGCAGCTACATGGGGACAAGGTGAACAGTCGTGCCATCTTCCCACTGGGTCTGTTTAGACTATATCGCTTGCAGATTGAGCATCTATCCATGAGTTGTTGAGCGGGGAGGGAGGAGAAAGATACAAAATGGCATAACTGGGACGTTCTCTCTCCTGGGAACACAACAAACATTGTGAAAGGGGTCCATGCTGTTGGCAGTCGATCACCTCCGCACTAAGTTGGACGTGAAGTCGGAGCTCCTGCGCTATAAGAAGCAATGGTGCAACCAGGGTTGCTAACTCTGGTCCATGGGAAGCTAATATTGGGTTAGAAGGCCATTGGGTGATGCGTAGACAGTGCATCATGGTGCTAGTCATTATCAGGATCCAATACGATGTCTCTGTGATGTAGTTGGCGAGGGCAAAGTCATTCTTTTTTGACGATTTTCTGTTTTCGTTGGCTTGACAAAATGTTGTTTTGCTGATTGTGGTGGGTGCTGTGATTTAGCAGAGGAGCGTGGTGGGCTGCGCGTCTTGGAGTGCTGAGTCTCATCCCCTTGGGGGGTCTCAAAGTCCAATATAGACTGTGCTTCTTCCAAGGTGCAGACAACGTGTGTTTTCTTATTCCAAACGAAGATCAGTCGGAAGTGCCCCCACTTATACCGAATCTCTTTCTCTAGTAAGAATGCCGTGGCAGGGCGGAGTGCCTTGCGGTGCTGCAGCGTTATGGGGTACTGGTCTTGGAACAGCCATACCTTGGTGCCCTCAAAGGAAATGGCGGTCTGGTCTCATACAGCTGCCATGATGGCTTCTTTCTGTTGGTAGGAGTGTAGGCATGTTAGCATATTGATGGAGCCTAGATTTCACCTAGATTAGGCATTGCTCTGTTTTAAGTTTCAGACAAACTGCATTTTAAAATGGCACGCAGAATTTTGGTGCAAGTGAAAACACATGACACATGAATGAGGCCTGGTCAAGATGCTTTCAGTCTAAAGTGCTTTCATGTAAAAACATGCTCAATTAATTAAACAGCCATGTTTAATGTGATTTTATTTTTATTTAAACTCACTATAGAATGTACATCTAATTTAGAAAATGTCCTTTGAACTTTCAAAGAGCATATAATTGTGCTGAATTAACACGCATTTTACGGTGTAGAAAAGGCTGAAATACACAGCTCAGTGGCAGGCCTACTGCGGCCTTTAGCCTTGAAGATCAGAATGGAATGTGTGTTCTCTCCTCCCAGCTCCTTTTCCTTGTAATCTACACCCTCTGTTCCCGTCTCAAGAGACCTTGGCTTTGTTGCATATTTAGACAATGCATATTCAGTTCATAACACATCTTTCTTATAATATGTATTAATTAATCAACCATGCACCAACACTACACGTGGGGCAAACGCATTTTGCATGAAAAGCTATCTAAAACATTAGAGCATGCTGGTATGAGCATGTATTAACTGTTTGCGCTTCGAAAATTTGCACTGGTGCATGTTTATGCTATGTTGTACATTGCACATTTTGCATGTTGTGCACGAATAATAGAAAAGCTGCTTTAAATTAATAGCTTTCGCTAGGTAATAATTAATACAGGGTATTAGAATGGTGGAAGGTGAACATAATGGGCTTTACTTCATAAATTAATATTCTTTTGTGTTTGTTTTGCTTTAGTATACATTTGGGCCCACAATAAAATGGCTGCCTAAGAATCCAGCATGGCTGAGAATTGTTAGCAGTGTGCTGAATGAGAGACGCATGCGCAGACAAATGTGCCAGCTGCATGAACTGCCAAGTGCCTCAAGTGAAGACACATAGGTCAAGGCCACAATGATCTGCACACTATCGTCACCGTGCCAACGTACCAGTGTTTGTGGGAAAGTGTCATCCCTGTGTGCGATGTGAAAGAGAGACAGGAAAGGATTGATACATTTTGTCGCTTAAGATGTTGCAAGAGATGTTCTTATTGATACATGTTATGTATATTGTTCTTAGCATTAAGCCCTTATTGTTAGAACCGGTATGGGGTGGACTTGCGATGAGAACAGGATAATGAGACGCCTATGTCACCTGTGCCAACCAATCACAGTGCGAGTTTCTACTGAAACTGCAACATTGTTAGTGTAGAGAGCCAAGAATTAGGGTATAATTAATGACCCCTTAGGCACGTGTCAGGGCAGATCTGACCAGACATCATTTGGGTTAGGTACGTGAATGTCGCGGGTGCAGACTGGGTGGAGATTGCGTCCGAGGAGACACAGAGAGAGGGGGGCTGCTCATATTTGTTTTAGCAGGACACGAGGCAGAACAGACAGTTTTTTTAAGGTTCTGCGAAGCCTCAGAGAAGGGTGGGGGCTATGCCCAGCTTGCGTGACAGACACAGAGAGAGCAGCTGAGTGGATCAGAACAGGTTTAGATTTTGATGCTAAAACTTTAAATTTCATGCATTGACTAACTGGCTTTGAAAAGATTTATTTGTCTAATGCATTTATTTCTCTTTATGGGAGATTTTTGCCAATTATTAATTATTGATTAGCCTTGCAAAACTCAATCTTGAATTATATTTTCCTGAAACTCTTTAAAGAGTTCTGACAGACATTTTATGCCTCATTCCCTTTCCTTTATGGAGTGCCTTGTATGCAACCTATAATATGTTCTGTATTAATTCTATTTTTCCTATTTTTCAATTCTGTAACCTGATTGATATTTGACTAATGAATAAAAAAGTCAGAGAAACTTAACTTTTGACTAGAAAATAAAACCCTTTAAACTACTCACAACTCTCATTATTGCCTTAAATGTTAATTGCATTTGATTTTTCATGTTTATGTAAAGTCTCCTGATGATGATAAACGGTGGCCAAGGTCCATCTCCTTTAAGCGGTAAACCAGAGGTAAATGATGTTTTGCAATGAGAAATTACCGTGAAATTACCGCTGGATCAGTTTCTGGTAGCAGAGGTAAGGTTAACACCATCACCAAAAGGAGCATAGTTTAGTTTAATGCCTAAATAGTGCTACAAAATAATTGCCCAAGTTAGATAAATGTCCAGATTCTCAAAAAGTCCTGATTCCTGATTCCAATGCTCAGAACTTGAAGACTGGCAAAGCAGTACTGGAAGGTAATGCAAGAAGGCGATTGCTGGAGTGGTGTGAGTATCAATAGGGTTGTGAAATGTTGTTAATGTGCTAGAAGGTATGTTTTTTTATTTTTGAAGTGTTGAAAAAATAGTAAGGGGTTTGACTGTTGATGAAATTTTGCTCATTTTGACTTGATGGTTTTATTGATTAAATTGGTAATTTCATAGGACAGAATTATTGATTATTGATTTCATGTTTTTAACTCTTCATATATAGTGAGTCAGTGTCATGTTTTTATGTAGTCTTGGAAGTACAGGTACAGTGGTTACCTGGGAATCCTGGGAACGGAATTTAGAAGAGTGTGGTAAATGGAAATCACACTGCAGAAGTACTTTGTCTGTTGGAAATAATACTGAGAAGCTGGGTAGGGCTGGCAGTGTTATAACTAGGGAAAATTTCGAATTAAAGTAGAGTGTCTTGAATAGCAAAGGATCACCTTTTCAAACTCTGGCAAGGGAATCCGGAACAGTAACAGGACACCCTCTTTGTATGTCAAGAGGTCCTCTTGTGATACCTCGGTGCGATCTCTGGAGGAGAAATGGGTCATTCCAGAGCTTGGTAGAGAAGTGAGATAACGCTGGTCGTTATTATTGCTTGCAGTGTAAGAAAATCTCTTTGAAAAGTGAAGACTATCTCTTTATTTAGTGGAGCAGACAAGGTAGCATTGTTTTATGTGGTAACTAACAAGTTATTGTAAAGAAAAGGGACTTAGAAATTTGCCGTGAATTTTATAAGTAAAACGACCCTCCCTTGGAGATCCCTTGGTCAGGAGCGGGAGGAGCTCCCTAGGTCAGTAGTAGGAGTTAAACTGACTGAAATTGAAACTGACAGCATTGAAGAAAATAAATTGCATTGAACTATTGCAGAAATGAAATTTTTGAAGGTTTAAAGAAACTGTTGGGAGGTAAAGTGAAAAATTCGTTTTTAATTGGTGATGCTCCTGAAGGAACAACTGTGCATTTTATATCTACCAATTTGGGACAAAATTCATGTATGTGGGTTCACCAATGGTGCAAGATTACTGAAAAAGAGGGTCCTTTGAGGTTTCCAAAAGATGGTACTTTTGAATTGCAAATTATTGACAAATTAAGGGAAGTGTTATGTGAAATAAAGACACCATCTAGAGCTGCACAATTTGAAGCTTTAAGCATGTGGGAAAAGGCAGCAAGAGACAAAGCATGTGAGGATAAAAAGGTAAAGCACCAGATACAGGAGAAGGAAATTAAAGATGACAAAAAGCTTCAAATAAATAATGATTCAGGGGATGAAATAATGGATGCATTGTTAACTAAGTGTCCACCACTTTATGTGGTCCCCATTAAAAATACTGAAAATAGTGTACCAGCAAGTACTATAGTGGCTACTGCTTCTGTTAAACAGAGAGAAACACAGATTGAGAGAACTGTGCAGACATTTCAGATTGACCCACTACCCGTTGATTCAGCACTGACAGTGATATCTCCAGGTGTTACTGCTTCAAATGTGACTGATTCAGTACAAATGTTACAAACTGCAGATGCACAGGCAGTGCCTAGAAAAATTGTGACTGTCCCAATTAATATGGTCCCTACTCAAAAAGTTCAAAGAGCTGCAGAAGGAGTAATTTTGTCAGGGTTTATTTTAGAAACTCAGAATTCACAGATTATTGAACAGAAACTACCCCAGACAGTCCAAGCAGTGAAAGGTGGGGGGGAAATGGTATTTACAACATCTGCAGCTCAGGATAAAATGAATATATTTGAAGATGGGATTTTTCAAACCTGCTTTGAGGAAGCAGCAGTGATTAAAAAGATAGAGAGCATGGGGGCACAAATTAACCCAGACCCTGAAAAAGAGAAAAAGCTTAGTGTTTTAAATTCAACATTTGAACATGAAGAAATTAACAGTCCCTACTGTTTAAATCATGAAAATGTGAACCAGTGTCAGGAGAAATAATTAATTTCCCTGAGTAAGGAAACAGCTACATGTGCAGTAACTACACATGCTAGACTGACTGATTTGGCTCAAAAATATGAAATTGATGTTTCAGGAAGTTTTCCATTTCAGAAAAGTTTCAGGGTACATAAGGATGATGAAGCAAATGAGAAACTGTGTTTTTCAGGAATGCAATTGCACATTGCAGAAATAATAAAATATATTTTCAAATGCAATGGGTTTGAGAAATTAGGAGACAAGTGGGCAAGAAAACATGAGAAGAAAAAGAAACCACCAGACCTAGCAAGGAAACTGGGTAAGAAAAAGAAACCACCAGATCTAGTTGAGGAAAATAATAAACAGGATGAGGGAGAAGCTTTTGCTTACTCATTGAGAGAAAAGGTGGGAGAAGTGCATGTTCATGTGCCACGATACAAAAGTGAACTTGCAGCATTTCTGAACACATTCCCAAAATTGAGAGACAAACGTATGCTGTGGTACCCACAAGTTGATGGATTTGTTGAAATTTTAAAAGAGTTGTGCATTAATTTGGAAATGTTCTTTGACATTGCCATGCAAACTGAATTGTGGTATGAATCTAAAGTTGCTGTGCAAAGGCCAGGTGGAGAGACAATGAAAAAGGTTTACATGAATGCACCATCATTTCTGTTGTTATGGAGAAAAACGTAGCAGTGATTACATTCCTGAAGGGCAGAGTGCCAGCAAAGCATGTTAATTGGGTACAGATTAAAAGAACACAGGATGGAAGTAAAGGTGTTTGGTTCGTGCAAATTCAGGTATGGATGTTGCACTGCTGGAAAAGGTATCGTTTTGCCATCTTTATAACAGATTTGAGCATTGGAAGAAGAAATGTAAATTTAAACCTGATGCAGCAAATGGAAATGCACAAACACGGGGAGAAATGCAGGTGAAAAATATGCCAGTTAAGCAAATGCAAATGTCAGTTCAGAAACAGGTACCAATGGCAGGAGTTTTTCAAGCTCAGATGCTCCCACAAAATATGGAAAATGCTAAAATTAATTTAAAACAGTTGTCCAGAGCAAATGTGAATTCTTTCCAGAAACAAAATCAGAACCCATTTCAACAGGTTGCTGTATTTGAAAATGAGAGTTTTAACCCTAACAATTCTGAATTTACCAAGTCCATTGTGAAAACAGTGGAAGGTCCAGACTTAGTTATAGGAATTTTAAAAAGAGAAATTACAAACCCAGTTTTAGAAGAGGTTGCCGCAAAAATAGGCCCATTTAAAAAAAGTTGCCAATTCATTGTTTGTGACTCAGGCCTGACAGGAAAACAATTGTTTTGCAAATTAAACAGCACAGATTACTGTACACCAGATGATGTTAATTATCAGATTTCTGATGAGGATGTACATTTTAAAATGGCCCAACAAGAGACAGCTATAGCAGAAATGACAGTTGAAAAATTACCTTCTGATTTGAAAGAAATAATAAACACAGAAATAAAGGAGTTCACAGAGAAGGATGTCAGATTAATAAAATGTGCAGAACATGTCTTATTAAAATTAGAATCAGATGGCATGTATTCAAGAACACCATCAGTTGCAGAAATGTTGCCCATAATTGGAGATAAACTGAGTAAAGGATTTTTAATGGAATTGATTGGAAGTTTATGTAACTTTCTGATCACAGGTTCACAGAAACTAAATGAAAAGAACAGAATAATGCAAGAGATTAGCAGCATAATTTTTCTATGTTGTCCTATGGTACCGAATCCAGCCAACATATTTTTTCACATCTCATGTGCTGAAGAATGGCTTACTGTTATTGATTTTTGTCAAGTTCATGTCACAGTGCCATTGCATGAAGATAGTCAGGAGTACTGTCAAAAAGAAGATGAATGTCTGGGACACAAAATTGGAAAAGGAGCTAGAAAGGTGTCACCAGAGAGAGTGGAAATAATTCACCAGATGAATCCACCTCAAATTCAGAAAGAAATCAGGATGTTTTTGGGAATGGTTGGCTGCTGTAGAGAGTGGTTACTAAACCTTTACCTAGTGGCTAAGCCTTTACTGAGGCTGACACACAAGGATGTGTCTGATCCGCTTTGGACAACAATTGCACAAAAGCATTCCTAGAGTTGAAAGAGAAAAAGTGTCGCGCCCGGCACTAGGAATGCAAGTTTATTTAAAAGAAAATACACCAATCTGCAGTGATTGGGGGGGGCTGCGCTCTCTCAGTGCCTGTTCAAAAACATGAATGTGTTCAAAGGTCTGTGACGTATTTCCCAATGACCTTTAACCCCAACGTCACAGAAATGCCAGCAAATGAAATTGTTTGTGATGAAACTGAACATGAATGTCTAGATATCATGAATATATGCATGAAGCCAAGGTTAGACTTTAATGAACGTCTGATTGAGCCCAACAATGTTCATTTTGTAGATGGCCCATGTTTGAAAGGTAACAATGACACATTAGGAGCAGCACATGCTGTGCTCCCTATACATTATGTTGTCAAAGCTTCATGGCTTTCAGTAGTTACCTCAGCCCAAAATTCAAAATTGATTGCCCTTACCATAACATGCAGTATAACTGCTCAAATGGGAGTCACTATTGTCATGGGAGAGAGAAATGCTAATTCAGTTGCACAATATTGTGTTCTGTTAGCCTATACATTCAATGGAATTTTCACAGGTGAATCTGAAAAGGATACTGTTTATCTCATGTTGATGATAATGACTTACGCTTGTAAAGAACTAATAGAGGCTCAAGAAAATGTTTCAGAGACAGAAAAACAGGGTTGTATCAGAACAGATTTTGAGAAAAATGACAACTGCATAGTAGCAAATGTGTTATTGCAAAAACTGATGCCCAGGTATAGATTGCCAGTTTCTCTGAAATCAGATCATAATGAGGTCTCAAAGATGATGTGTGCAGAACCACAGATTGGACAAAGATTGGATTGTAGCTATCTGCCTGAAGTTCCAAGTATAATAAAGCAACACAAAGACAGTACAGAGTTTCACTTTACAAAAGACTGTGTTTCAGCATCACTGAAGTGGCTTGAATTTGTACATGCAAATGCACATGTGAAAAACACTGATGAAAAGACTAGCCATTGCTGTGAAGGTCTGGCTGATGTGGAGCGTGCAGTTTCTCACCAGATTGCAGCTGCTACACAAGATCTGCATAATGGATGGTGCCAAAACTTTGATCTGAGAGATGCTGTGAAATGGAAAGGCCTGTTCCAGATGATACTGGCAAAGACTGTTGTGAAATGTGGTGGCCTTCCAAATTGGGTGCATGCCTCTCACACACGTATGGTCCTGTGTCCCCCTGATAATACAGCTCCTCTTCAAGAAAAGATGCCAGCAGTGGTCAAAAGCCCACAGAAGAGGGTCAGTCAAGCTGTAAGGGAACACACAGAGCGTGAAGCAGCACTAGAGAAAACTGAAGTGGCACTGGAAAAGCAAAAAGTGGAAACTGACTCAGATGAAAGCGGTATCAAAAGAGTGAAAGAGTCAGGTGCAGCCTCTAAAGAAGAAATTAGTGCTGTGGGCCTACGAGTGGAGGTAGAAAAAAGCTGGCTGAAAGGGTATCCAAAACGTCTGCAGTGGTCCCTTGAAAAATCATTTGCACCCATAGCTGAAAAGTCTGAATATGAACAAAGTGAAAATAAAAGTGAAAGCCTTGGATTGAAAACGTGCAAAGAATTGATGGTGCTCTGTCAGAGTTTCTCAGCACCTGAGTGGTCAAATTGCGTGGAAAAAGTACAGAATGCCACATTGAATGAACTGTGTGATGCGAGGCTTGAACTGTATGAGCCACCCTGATGGCAAGCTGGTACCAAAGAGCCAAGAAATGCTGAAACAAATAACTGAGAACTGTCAAGAGCTGAAGAGAAAAGAATCTTTGAGTGATGAAAAAAAAAAGAAAAGAGAACTCTTCTGTTGAAAGAAAAAGAAGAAAAGATGAAGAAAAGAAATAAAAATTTTTTTTTCGAAAGATCTGTTCTGTTGAATTTTCCTTTTATTATTTTAGTTACTTATTTTAGAGAAGACTAACTGTTCCAAGAAGCTACTTACAGAACTCTGCACTAACATTTTGAGCTTCGCTATATATGATTTGATTACAGACAAAACTTGTGTTGCCTTAGAAATAGAGGTAAATTTGTTATATGCTCAGCTTTTGTAATAATAACTAATTTTAGTAGGAGTTTTTCCTTATATACCTGTGTGAAATAAGTGTGCTAATGAAATTACCATGTATACATACAGTAAAGATGAATAATAATATTTTAGGTAGAGAAAAGTATATTAGACTGAACTAATAATGAGTGTGCTATTAATCAAATGTCACCTGTGAAATTAAATAAGTGTGATGATTTACAAATCATTTGAGGTATCATGATTTGTTATCATCAAAGGGCGGATTGATGGAGCCTAGATTTCACCTAGATTAGGCATTGCTCTGTTTTAAGTTTCAGACAAACTGCATTTTAAAATGGCACGCAGAATTTTGGTGCAAGTGAAAACACATGACACATGAATGAGGCCTGGTCAAGATCACTGGCGTAGCTAGGCCTTAGGCCGCCCGTGGCGGCCACTGCATCTGCCACCCTCGGCCTAATCGAAGAGCGGGGGAGAGGGAGATGCTGGCGCTTCATGTGGCCGCGACGGCCGCACGTAAGAACGGGGGTTTGGGGAGGGGGCTTAATGCCGATTCTTATAGCCGCAAGTAAGTGAGGGGAAAGGGGGGCCGGCCGCTGCCCCAAAACTCATGCCGCCTGGGGCAGTCCGCCCCCACCGCCCCCCCTAGCTACGGCACTGGTCAAGATGCTTTCAGTCTAAAGTGCTTTCATGTAAAAACATGCTCAATTAATTAAACAGCCATGTTTAATGTGATTTTATTTTTATTTAACCTCACTATAGAATGTACATCTAATTTAGAAAATGTCCTTTGAACTTTCAAAGAGCATATAATTGTGCTGAATTAACATGCATTTTACGGTGTAGAAAAGGCTGAAATACACAGCTCAGTGGCAGGCCTACTGCGGCCTTTAGCCTTGAAGATCAGAATGGAATGTGTGTTCTCTCCTCCCAGCTCCTTTTCCTTGTAATCTACACCCTCTGTTCCCGTCTCAAGAGACCTTGGCTTTGTTGCATATTTAGACAATGCATATTCAGCTCATAACACATCTTTCTTATAATATGTATTAATTAATCAACCATGCACCAACACTACACGTGGGGCAAACGCATTTTGCATGAAAAGCTATCTAAAACATTAGAGCATGTTGCTATGAGCATGTATTAACTGTTTGCGCTTTTGAAAATGTGCGCTGGTGCATGTTTATGCTATGTTGTACATTGCACATTTTGCATGTTGTGCACGAATAATAGAAAAGCTGCTTTAAATTAATAGCTTTCGCTAGGTAATAATTAATACAGGGTATTAGAATGGTGGGAGGTGAACATAATGGGCTTTACTTCATAAATTAATATTCTTTTGTGTTTGTTTTGCTTTAGTATACATTTGGGCCCACAATAAAATGGCTGCCTAAGAATCCAGCATGGCTGAGAATTGTTAGCAGTGTGCTGAATGAGAGACGCATGCGCAGACGAATGTGCCAGCTGCATGAACTGCCAAGTGCCTCAAGTGAAGACACATAGGTCAAGGCCACAATGATCTGCACACTATTGTCACCGTGCCAACGTACCAGTGTTTGTGGGAAAGTGTCATCCCTGTGTGCGATGTGAAAGAGAGACAGGAAAGGATTGATACATTTTGTCGCTTAAGATGTTGCAAGAGATGTTCTTATTGATACATGTTATGTATATTGTTCTTAGCATTAAGCCCTTATTGTTAGAACCGGTATGGGGTGGACTTGCCATGAGAACAGGATGATGAGACCCCTATGTCACCTGTGCCAACCAATCACAGTGCAAGTTTCTACTGAAACTGCAACATTGTTAGTGTAGTCAGCCAAGAATTAGGGTATAATTAATGACCCCTTAGGGGGTGTCAGAGCAGATCTGACCAGACATCATTTGGGTTAGGTACGTGAACGTCGCGGGTGCAGACTTGGTGGAGATTGCGTCCGAGGAGACACAGAGAGAGGGGGGGCTGCTCATATTTTTTTTTGCAGGACACGAGGCAGAACAGACAGTTTTGTTAAGGTTCTGCGAAGCCTCAGAGAAGGGTGGGGGCTATGCCCAGCTTCTGTGTCAGACACAGAGAGAGCAGCTGAGAGGATCAGAACAGGTTTACATTTAGATGCTAAAACTTTAAATTTCATGCATTGACTAACTGGCTTTGAAAAGATTTATTTGTCTAATGCATTTATTTCTCTTTATGGGAGATTTTTGCCAATTATTAATTATTGATTAGCCTTGCAAAACTCACTCTTGAATTATATTTTCCTGAAACTCTTTAAAGAGTTCTGACTGACATTTTATGCCTCATTCCCTTTCCTTTATGGAGTGCCTTGTATGCAACCTATAATATGTTCTGTATTAATTCTATTTTTCCTATTTTTCAATTCTGTAACCTGATTGATATTTGACTAATGAATAAAAAAGTCAGAGAAACTTAACTTTTGACTAGAAAATAAAACCCTTTAAACTACTCACAACTCTCATTATTGCCTTAAATGTTAATTGCATTTGATTTTTCATGTTTATGTAAAGTCTCCTGATGATGATAAACGGTGGCCAAGGTCCATCTCCTTTAAGCGGTAAACCAGAGGTAAATGATGTTTTGCAATGAGAAATTACAGTGAAATTACCGCTGGACCAGCATATCTTACGGCATGCATGGTGACTTAGCGGGGTGGCCCCCTCTGTGGGTACTATGTTACACAATGTCCTTGTCTGCCAGCTCTGGCACTACCTGTCATAACAAGCGGGTGACAAAGTCCCCCAGTTTCCGGGAGTCTGCTTGGATCGGGGCTCCTTTGATTCTGATATTAGAGCAAAGAAACCTATTTTTCAGGTCCTCTAGCTGGTATTGCAATTCCTAATTTTTGTCCAGCAGCTCCAGTAGTTCACATCAGTGTTCGTCGAGTTCCTCTTCGCATGAGTTGTTGGTTTGTTCCAGAGTGGCTACTCTTTGGCCCGGGTCTTCTAGGTCTCTCTTAATGTCTTTGACATCTGCTGCCATGTCTTGTTTGAGGACCACAATGTTGTCTTTCAGTGTGCCAAATAATGTCTCCAGAAAAGCGCGGGTGACTGGCGCCTCTTCCTCTGATGGATCCACAGTGTTCTGGCCGTGTGGGAAGGAGCCGTAGGCGAGACATCCCGAGGTTGTTCCGTTTTTTTTGTAGAGGTTTACTAAGTATGTCTTTCAAAGTAGTGTCATTTTTGTGGTGGTGTGTGGCCATGACTGCATCTTGAGGGC
This sequence comes from Calotriton arnoldi, assembly GCA_963921515.1. Lineage (NCBI taxonomy): Eukaryota > Metazoa > Chordata > Amphibia > Caudata > Salamandridae > Calotriton > Calotriton arnoldi. Next base: position 1,372,320 of record CAWUFW010000189.1, read on the forward strand.
ATCCCGAGATTGGGGCAGGGGATCTGCTACTTTGGTTGCCTAGACGTGTACTGCTGTCTTCTCGAGCTCTCTAATAGTGTGGATGATCACTGTCTGGCAGGCCCCCCCGATGCAGCTCCTGAGCACTGATGTCAAGCTTCCACCACTGTGAAGCCTATGGTATCCAGGAGGGGCTTAAAGGTCCCTGGGACCCCGAAGGCAGCAGGCGTCCCTCTGGGAGTGTCAATTAAGATGGCCGCTGGAGCCACCGTACCAAGGTGCAGGAAGCGCATGGCAAAGGCCCCCAGGCAGTGTGCCACCTCTCTCGCCGAGTCCCCACCACAATTACTCTCACCCTTATTGCCGGTTTCTCTGTGGGGGGCACGTGTCTTCTGGAATGTCTGGGCATGATGTTACTCCCAGCAGGCAGCAGGTATCGCAACTTCCGTCCTGTGGCTTCACAGTGTAGCACCTCGCATGCTCCAATCCCATGCCTCCCAGTGGCACAGCGTGTCCCCCAGCACGCTCGGTGCAGGACCACTCTGCTTTGGTGACCCCAGGAGCAGGAAACGGGCATGGGATTACGGCAGCGTCCCCTTCAGCCTTCTGTTGTAATCGTCACCAGCGGGGCCTAGCTCCAGCCTCATGTTACCTCTACACTCCCCGCTGTTTGCCAGTCGCTCAATTCATGCAGCCCCCACATCAGGGCTTACCAGCACTGTTTAATGAGTCCTCGACAGTGGTAGTAGGGATAAAGTTTGTGCCGGTCAGCTCGCCGGGCCCGTTACAATCAGGGCTCCTCAGCGAGCTGCCATTTTGGGAGTGTCGGCGCATTTCTCCGCAGGTCAGGGAGCTCTCTGCTAGGCGTTGTAAGGGCTGCTCAGTGCCCAAAAGTGCAGCTCTTCGATTGGAAATCGCCTCCCCCAAAATATTGGTGCTTGTGGTGGCCCAGGGCACTCGGCATCTGCTATTTCACCAAAGTGGGTGGCGGAGCTCTGTGAAGTCGCAGCTACTTTGACGCCATTTTCTTTTTTGGGAGTTTTATTTAGAGCAAACACAACCCGAAGGTATCAGAGTGCTTTCCATGAGCACCAGTTGCGTTACAGACGAACACACTAATTTTGTTAGGCACAGAGAGACTAAGTGATTTGCCCAGAATCAAAGGATGTTGAGTGTCCCTGCCGAGACTCAAACCCGGTTCCCCAGCTCCGAGGTCGACTGCTCTAGCCGTGAGGTCACATCCTCTCCCCCATCTTGGATACGCCCTCCAGTTTACTTTATTTAAAGGCAATCACAGACATGATGGTCTCTGACCCTACCAGGCCTAACGGGTCACTATCCCTGTGATTACGTCCAATCGGAATGAGTAACAGTGGAGTTAATATTCATGAAGTAGGTCAAATTGAAAACAATTTGAATCTAATTTTTACAAGCCGGCCTGTTATTGCCTAGGTTGGTTCATAAAATTTCATACTGGCTGCAAAAATACTAGTTGCAAATTGCAATTATTGTTTTGCGACATCTGGCCCCCGGTTCCCTAACATACATTAAGGGCTCATCTGATTAAGGGGATCGATGGCTTTAAATTAGCATGTGCCATATGGAATTTGAGTGAGATGAAAAAGTGGCTGTCCTACTGAACAGATTGCTGTTTACGAGCATTGAAACTGTGATGGAACTGAATGATGACCGAACCAAGTATGAATACATGAATGGTGACATGATTAGAAGATGTATTTGTAAAGGATCAGGGGTCCCTCATGCAGAGCATAAGAACATCTGAATCTAAATAGGGATAAAATGAAACCTATATATGTTGTCCGATGGACAATTCATAAATATTTGTTGTGCATAAATAGGAGACAATAGTGTGGGGACCTATACCTTAAGATGATGGCTCCCATTGGGGCACAATGGCTAGCCTTCTACCCTTAGTGTTGTAATTTGGCAGCACTTAAGTTAAGAATTAGCCGAAGACATCCTGTATTCAGAGGCTAAATTGTCCGCTTTGTGGAATCCATTTTGTATTTCTGTCAGCCATTTTGGTTGCCATGTGCTGCCATGTGCTCGCCATGTGCTCTGTCCTACCTTTCTGTTAACTGCTCTTGAAATCTGCCTAGAGACGAGTTATATTTAGTTTCTTTTGCTTTGCACATGCTCAGTTGAGCTCGCAGCTGTCCATGCAGCTGTTCCGAGTTTATAAATGTCAGGATGTGTCTACTAGAAGTAGAAACTGTTAGCTTCACCCACTTGTCGACTGTGCATTTCTTGTATGACCTTATATGTACCTAAAACCAGCATTTGTGTTTGTACCGCCTTCATTTGAGCCCCTGTGTGGGTATAAAAGGACCAAGGTCCTTCCATTCAGTGTGCTACTTCATGCATTACCGAAGGGTGCTGTGTGAATGTAGCTCCACCTCATGAGGTTTAATAAACTCTGTCTTTTCTATTCCAGTTTCTGTGCCAACTTCTTCCTATTGGTCTGAGGACTCTGTGCAAGGAAGGGAGAACCCCTAAGCACTGGTAGGCCTTGTTGAGGCTCACCACTACATTAGGAGTAGTCTGCTTTGAGGTTTCTGGAGCCAAAGGAGCATATTTAGTTACATTATGCTCATTATCCTGATGTTAATTTGGTTGCGTTTTTTTTTTGTATAAGTTCTTTATTGGCATTGAACTAGAGGGGGTGGTTTTGAGCTCATAATAATAGCATGGGCTTGCCTTGAAGGCCAACAGTTCCATTACAGGTGTCAGAATGGTCTGATAGGCAACTGCTGTAATGTGATGTTTAGTTCTGTGTATTTGTATAGTAACAACACTTACCTGTGAGGGTATCCTGGCGCTGAAGGAGGGGCTGTATGAGCTGAGCCAGGGTCAGGGTTAGGTGTAGAGCCAGGTCTTCAGTTTCCGGAGGACTTCAATAACTGAGGATAAGACTCTGATGTGCAGGGGCAGGTATTTTCAGGCATTAGGAGCAAGGAAGGAGAAGGCATGACCTCCGGATATGTGTCTGCATATGTTGAGGGGGGGGTGTGAGTAGGAGTCCAGCCAAGTGGAGGTGTCTGGCAGATTTGTGGAAGTTTATGCGATTGTTGAAGTACGTGGGATCAATGGTGTGTAAGGCTTTGTATGCGTGCTTGAGGAGTTTGAAGAGTGCTCATTTGTGGATTGGGTGCCAGTGGAGCTGTTTGAGGTGTGGGGTGATGTGAGTGCGGGGTGGGGAGTTGAGAGTGAGCCTGGCAGCAGAATTTTGCATGAGCTGGAGTCTTCTGGTCAGTTGAGCAGTGATTCCAGCACATAGTGTGTTGCCGTAGTACAGCTTGCTGGTGATGAGGGCATGGGTGATGGTTTTGAGAGTGTTGGTGGAGAATCATTTGAAGATCTTCTCGAGCATCTTGAGTGTGTGGAAGCAGTAGACAGAGACTGCATTCACTTGGCTGGTCATGGTTAGCTGATTGTCAATTTCTATTCCGAGGATTTTTGCATAGCTTTCAGGGAGGGGTGTGGTTTCAAGTTTGTCAGGCCACCAGGTGGAGTCCAAGAGCTAGGTGTCTTTGCTGAAGATTACTACTTTTGTCTTGTCTGTATTGACCTTGAGGCAGTTGGTTCTCATCCATCTGGCGACTTCGGTCATGCAAGCAGAGAAATTGGTTGGGGTGTTTGGCGTCTTGTCATAGAGGGAAGGTATGAGCCGGGTGTTGTCAGCATATGATATGATGCTGATTCAATGGGTGTGAATTATGCTGGCAAGTGGGGTCATGTAGGTGTTGAACAGAATGGGACTGAGTGAGGTTTTGTAAGGAGTCACGGGGTATTGCCCCAAACAATGGCATGGCGGATGAAGCAGGATAGTATGGCATGGCCTTTAGCTTTTCAGTAGTTGAGGAGGCAGTAGCGGGGGAGAGGCCACGCCCCCTACTAACTCAAAACTAGGCCCGTGAAGGATACAGGTGTTCGGAGCTCCAGTGTGGGAGGACCAGTGTAAGTGGACCAGGTGAACCAAATAGCGAGGCAGGACGTGCTACGGAGGATACAACGAGGAGTGGCGTTGCTGCTGTCGGCTTTGTCAGAGGAGGCAATGCCAGGGAGAAAGATGGACTGCGGAGAGGAGGCGAGGTGTTTGGCCTCGTGGAGCAGACAGAAGATTCCGGAGGATGCTACTTCAAGGGGGAAGCAGTCTGCTTCAATCCTGAGGCAGAGAGAGAGGAGAGAGCAGGAAGCCAAGAGCTCCAATACAGCGCTATCATGCACGGCAGCCAAGGGAGTGGACAGGACATCGAGGGTCCCAATGCCATGATCCAGGAGATAGGTCGCGGCCAGAGGCAAGTGCCGGTGTCAGCACGCTTGTTCTGGTTGGGGTGGTGGGGCAAGCGCAATACACTATAAACAGGCACAAGATGACTTGACTCACACAAGTGGGAGCAGGTGCACGGAGGCATGTGCAACAGTAAGAAGCGGCAAACCACACTATTGGTGATGGTGACGCCTATATTTAAGGAGAGTTAATCCTAATAACCAGATCCTTTGTTTGGGTTTCCATTTGAGGGTATCCCATCGCCTGACGGCCAACTGGAGTGTGGGGAGGAAGCATCCAACAGATGGTGAAGACCAAAGGACAAAGACGGACCTAAAGCAACACACTCATCCCTTCTACTCTGGAGCCCTATGATTGTACCCATCAACTTACACCCTGATAATAGACTTAAGCTCAATAAATCCTACCCATAACAGTAACGTGGTCGGTACCCTGCTCCTTTCACTATCACAGGTTTCCTGTGGAACTCCGCAGATGAGGTTGATGGCGCCTGAGGTGAAGGAGGCTAGGCTGACCGACTGGGTGTGGCCTGTCATGAAGGGGCAAATCCAGTACAGTGCAGGACCTTGAATGCCGGCTTGGTGCAGTCATTAGATAAGGTTGGGGTGGGATATGGTGTTGAAGGCTGCGGAAATATCCAGTATGATGAGGGCTGTGGTGTCAACTCTGCCCATGATCCTTAGGATGTTGTCCATGGCGGTGATGAGGGCGGTTTATGCACTGTCTTGATCTGTGGACGCTGTGTTAATTGGTTCCATTATGGCAATGACAATCTTGTTCCTGCATGGACGCGAAGTGTGATGTGGAGAGTATGATTGTTTAAAGTGGATGACAAGGGTATTGATCGATTTTGCAAGCTGTGCACAAAGAGATATCACAGGGCAAGAGGATGCTAGTCCTGGTTGCTGGCCCTTGAGTCTGTTGCATTTGAAAGAAGTCTCCCCTGGATCCATGTTCTTGGATGAAAGAAATATGGAATGTGCGAGACCTCATAATGAGGCACAAGGAAATAAGCCATTGCAGAGAAAATGTCACCTTTCGCCACATATGACTTTCAGGCCGGGAACGTCCAAGGGTTAGCTAAATCAAATAAACACCTTAAGGTCTTAGCATATTTACAACACAGTCATGTACACTTTGCATTTTTAAAGAGATACATCTTAACTATGGAAAGGATGAAGTCACCCAGGTATTGAAAGGGGAGATGAGCACTGCACTACCTATGCCAGAGATGTATTAATCTGGGTTCATACAGAAACTCTCCTTTTAAAGGAAAGGGTGTGGTTGGACAAAGAGGGGAGATGTGTAATAGTTATGGGACATCTGGAGGGTGCTCATTTGATGATATTATATGATGTGTACCTAGATAAATTATTACACATAGTAGCTACAACTGGTTGCTGTCATGACATCCCATGTATTGTGGGATGGTGTCTTCAGTTACTTTGCAGATGTGAATCAGTTACATTGCAGACTTGAATTTGGATAGGTCCTACCCACCTCCTACCATAGTGGCCAACACCAAAGAGACTGCATGATTTGCAATGCAGCTGATGCAGTGGGAATTTATAGACGTACGACAATCTGTTCACCCCCTAATGCAAGATTATTCATCCTCCTCGACAGCACACGACTTGCACACACGACTGGACACATTTCTGATTACGGTGGTGGGTGTGCACTGTGTTTTGAATTTTGAATATCTTGGTAAGACAAGTTGAGCTGAGGGGAATTCTCAGGTGGACTTCCATTCCCTTCAATTATAAGTGACTCTCTGTTCCTGCAGGAACACTAGACCTAATTTTACCAGACAGAAACTGCAGCCAGTAAAATTGCATTGGACATAAGCTGTATTGAAGCCTGGCCCCAGCCTAACTTGCTAGTAAGGCACAGAGGAAGATGCTCCAACTTGCAAGGCAATATCATCCACTTCACTCAGACCCAGAATTTCACCAGGTAATTCTGGGTTCCCACATTTATTCCCCATTCAGGGGGGTTTATCTCATAATAGGGAGGTATATGTGTGGAGATTCTGGGCAGTAACTGCAATTTCAGCCGCACCTAACTTGTAATCGGGGCATTGGTTCGGGATGCCCTCGTGTGGCTTTGTCTATATTGCAATTCTAGGTTACCACTTATAGAGACGGTGCATTCTGTGCATCTGTTAAAGAGGCCGTCCGTGGTTACTTTGCAACTAACCCAGGTACAGCTAGTGATCTTATTATAGAATGGGTGGACTTCAAGGTCATCCTAAGAGGGATATGCATGTCAGAGATAGTTAGAACTAGGAAATTAACCGAGGACATATCCAATTGGAAGGAATGTTCCACTATCTTGGGTGGAGATCGAACCCAGGACCTATTGAAGAATAAATCTAAAGCAGCTACACTGGCAGAAAGAGATAGACTCCAGTGTTTGAAATGTCATGGGTATTCTGCCACACAGCATGAGGACAGGGATAGAAATATCAGGCTGTTGGCCTGGTTGTCAGGACTGGTCCCCAAAATACAGAGTTTACAGCGAGCAATAAGTCAGGCAATGTAGTTTTTGCACAGGAGGGCACAAAGGGAATCTTCCTAGATTATTATACATAACTATACAGGGAATATACATAGATATGGATTTGCTGTCCCTATAACACTTCATTGATAAGGCTGACCTGTCTGGCCTGATTTTAGAAAAACTGAAAGACTTTGGAAGGTCTGATCTTTTTTTAAAACAAAAAAGGAGTCACTTGTGGCTGGGACGACTTAGTGGGTTTTATGCATGCTACATGACATGCTCTCAGAAACTCTTAGAGACTTTTATGATGCTGCTAACTAAGGAAGCCGGTGTCCTTCCCCTTTCACTAGAGAGGCTAAGATGGTTGTGATTCGTAAGCCTGACAGAGTCCGCCTGCAAAAGGCCTCCTCTAAACCATTAGCAATGCTCAACTTTGATTGTCAAATTCTTAGTAAACTTCTATTGTGTATAATAAGGGTATTACTCCACATTATACATAATGACTAGACAGTTTTGCTCTGAATTTGAACTGATCATCTAATCCGAGGCAACTATATTATCCGACCTAATGCATCAAAAATATAAAACGTTGCCACTAAGTGGCGTCTAATGAAATCGAAAGATGCCTGTGACACCTCAAACTAGCTTGACCTACCTCCAGGCAGTCTATATTGTAGGCGTCAATTTTGTCTCAAGATGTTAGCCTTGATAGGGCTGTCATAAGCATCTCCTGCCCCAGGTGCTCATCACCCGCCTGTACACCACCATGCAAGCCAAAGCCCCTATATGCACTCCACAGGCTCAGTTGAGTGGCAAAGGGATCTTGATCTCTCCTCCATAGAGAAACAGTGGTGATACTGCTGCTCCCAGACCCGGGCCTTCTCACCCAATTATAGACTACGCTTAATACACATTAAATTCCTTCACAGAATATACCACACCCCGGTGGTGCTCTGTAGAATAGATCTTGCTGAGGATGCATGCTGTGCACACTGCTAGTCACGTGACATGGACTTTATGCACCTGGTATTGAGATGTCCACGGATGGCTTTGTACTGGTCGTCCATATTTAATACTATACACCGCATTACAGACTTTCAGGTCCCTAAGACTCATCTGGTTGCTCTCTTGGGGTGTGTTGATGGCATTGCAGCTGGCACCTGTTGCCTTACGGTGCTGTTACTTCTCCTTGCCAAGTGCAGAGTAGCGGTGCACTGGGTGAGGGGCTCGGTCCCTAAACTGTTGGACTGGCTGAGAGTTGTGGCATATTGCCACAAGCAACTCGAGCAAGATTGGGGCCACATGCCCAGTGCATCCCGCACTAAAGATATTTGTGGAGGCCTACTTGGCCTCGCAGGATGAGCGTGAGCACTCTGGGCCTATAGACAGGCCACTGGCGGACTCTCCACAGGGCACAAAGGGGTCTCCCCGTATGTTAGCGTCCCCCACATCACTCTCAAAAGGATCTGGCCATGGACATGCACGATTGTTACCACAATCTTATGTCACATCAACTGTTGAATAGTTCCATAATTAGAAATTTGATACCCTAGGCTCTTGTCTTGCTCTCAAGCTGAAGTGTAATATATTGTAATTCGTGTGTCTCTGTAACCTGTATGTCGATTGCTGCAACGTGGTCTACATATGTATCATGGGATAAACCTTTGGTGACCTTGTTCATATATGCTGTTCTTCTTTTGCAACTAATAAAATGTATTTTGAAAAAATCTTCTCTGGCACAAGTAAAAACTGGCTAGATGATATCGGTGCTATTCCCAATAGAACACGCCGCAAGATAAGGTTGCACTTTATTATCCATCTTGTTTGTCAAGAGAGTGAAGCCATCAGCATGTAGGATTCATAAAATATAATTTCCTAGAGAAATTTTAACCATATCGTACATGGCACTCGCTTGTCCTTTTTGCAGATGGGGTTTCCTGTTTGTACAGAAGCAGGTAATCGACCTGTCCCCTGGTAAGTGTTAAATAAAGTAAGTGCTATTTCTGGGTTTTATGTTAATTGGGGCAAATATTAATTATTTTTAATGTGGAAAGAAGCTCCCACAGATGGTGATAAAAATACCTATAGAATTGTTAAGTTAGGAGTCTGTATTTATCTGGAGCATGAAGATTCGATTGCCGATTACCTGCATAGAACTGCAGTTGTTTTCATGTTGTGCTGTTAGAGGGCCCGCAGGCAGGCAGTTGGCTCATGAGCATACTCCTCAGAATGTGCTTTCTGCAGTAGCGGCTCCTGGTGGGAGTGCTACCGGGCGGTGACGTGGGGCGGGGGAGCAGGGTGGGGGGTAGTAAACACCGGAATACGGATGAATGCAGGTAAGTAGACAATTAAATCAATAAAACGAATTTCGTTGCGCGCGCTGCATCGCATGTTTACTACCCCCCACCCCACCCCTCCCCCGCCCCACGTCACTGTAGCACTCCCACCAGGAGCCGCTACTGGCTTTCTGACAAGAGTCCTGTCTTGGAGAGTCTACAGTGGGGTGACATTTGGTTTGGGTTGTGGCAATGATATTGACTGTGGTCCACTTGTCAATGAAAGGTGTGATTGTTCAGTTTTTAATGGTTACTTTGAAGAACTCTCAAAGTTCCTTTCGCCCTTCTGTGCAGCCAAAATTACATACAACTTCCCATTAGTTTCTCCTTCCTCCGATGGATCAGAGATTGTCATAGTTCTGGGACTGGACCTGCAAACTGAGGTTGACAGACCTGACCCAAGTGTTTCTCCATACCACACTTAATATATATTTTTGAATTTGCAGAGCAATCCTCCTTGTGGATTACCTCCGGGAGATCCGCAGGCCCTTCACAATAGGTGCCATGCTACCAGTACTACACTACCACTATGTATATGTTACATGTATACATCTCCCCTATGATTCATCATCTCCAAACCTCCGAAGAAGGCCCTAATCCTACCTACAAAGACCTTCTGATCTTAGTTAAAGGTCAAAATGAAAGATCTGCATTCTCCAGAAAAATCTGCACTTTGTCAAATAACAGCAAACCTCTTCTGTGTTTATCAAAAAAAGTGAAAGAAGACCACAACTTGTGGAACTCAGACGATCATCATCATCACAAAGTCTGCTTTGAAGAGGAAAGGAAGTACGCCCAAGACTCCCTCAGATGTCGTCTGCTTAGATTGGCTGGCGGGGACTCTGGATTCTACATGAAAGCAAAGGAGCTCTGCTCTCTCAAATTTAGGCCCCTGAATCCAATCCAACTTTTAAGTGGTAAATCCAAATACAGTCACAGTTCTTTTCAGCCACTTGAATTGGAAAACCTCACAGTTTCATCCAAATAACAAGTCAAATATGTTGAAGGGGACCTCAAGAATAAAAGATGCAATGTCGAAAATAAAGATATAGGGGTGGCTGAGCTAGTAGGGGGCAAAAGGAACGTCATCATCACAAATGTCTCCAGTACAAGAACACTGTGAAGCCCTGAGAAACAAAACTCCGGGGTTTGCGGTGTGACAACAGGAGGTGTGAGGAAGATGGGAGGAGGGCTGAGGGTTGATAACAATTACGCTGAGGTACATTAAAGACTGATTACAAAGTCTATAATGGAACCCTATTGAGACCAAGTGGGATGGACGAGCTGCTGTTTGCATAACATTAAGTCAGACAGCTCCCACCTGCGCCTCTTGGAATATTGGCGCCCAGCTTGCCCATGGCCGGCCCTGACTATATCCCATATTTTCCATGTTATGCTGGGATTTCACTCCAGGGTTTCATTTCAGTTGAACCCAACGATGCTCCTTATTGGGCACATTTTTTCCTATTTATGCTTACTAAACTACCCCTTCACTACAAACTAGATTACTCTATGGGAATGTTTTCATGTGTTACCTTAACAGTGTAAATTTGCCTCTATCAAATTTGTTTTAATGCTCCAAATGTTCTTCTGTTGAAAAGAACAGATTAATAACTATGAAAATTAAATGCGCCTGTCATGGCAATTACGAGTGACACAGCTGAGCCCGACCTCCAAATGTGTGAGACTCATTCACTTTAAAGAACCTAGACACTGACGACCATAAAACAGGTGTCGTAATATATGTATACCAAAAGCCACTGATTGGACAAACTGTGGATTATAATGTAGATTTTCCTAATAGATTATGACGGAAAGTCTTAATTTTATTAAAGACACGGAGGCGAGTATTATGCCTTCTTATCTTGCTTTATTTTCAACAGCAGCCAAGATAAGTAAAACACTACAGTTCCCAGAGGGCCAAGCAGAACAACTGGCCAATGGGAACGCGATAAAACGAAATCTATAACCAATCATGAGATAACACTAAGAATAACGTCACAATCTGACTGCGAACCTTCCTCTTTTCGCTAGCGAGCATCAGATAGAGTCAATAAACAGAGGAACCATTGAAGACATCATACAAAAAGCTAAAGTCCAGGAACAGAACTCCAGAGCAAAATTAAATCAGGATTGTCGAGCTGTGGGAGTCCTCGTAGAAGGCTCCAAACGGGAAGGAGAGATGTCCAACTGAGAAGGAAAACGTTCTTGCCGACCATTAGTCTTATCATGAAGATCCAGGAGGCAACGCTGGAGTCGCTGAAGGGAGGGAGAAAAAACACAGTTAGAAGTGTTGTGGTGGGATAATACTCGCCTCCGTGTCTTTAATAAAATTAAGACTTTCCGTCATAATCTATTAGGAAAATCTACATTTTATGGCAAGACCGGAGGCTCCTATTATGCTTGTTCAAAGCATCTCAGTAACTAAAGAAGAAGCAGTAACAACAGGTTTGCAATAAAACATTCGGAAAACATTGTCATTAGACCAATCCGCTGATCTCAGAATGTCCTCCAAACGAGAGCCTGCCCAAAAAGCTTTGGAGGCCATGGCTCCCCTTGTGGAATGGGCTCCGAAAACGGAGACGTCGATGCCAGCAAGGGACATGATCCAGCGAACCCAACGGGCAAGGGTAGCAGAGGAGACTGGAAGATGGGGCTTACGAAAAGAAATGAGGAGCTGGGAGAGGGAGGACGTTCTGAGATCAGCGTTTCTTTGTTCATAGACTTTGAGGCATTGACCTACACACAATTTAGGATGAGAAGGGAAATAAGGATAAAAAACAGAGTTTAAATTCGTTTTTGTACGTCTGTTAATTTGAAACAAAACTCCTTGAGGAGAAAACTGACGAGAGGAAATATCTAATGCTCTCACGTCTGAAACACGTTTGATAGAAACAAGACATAACAACATGGTAAGCTTGGCAGATAACATTTTTAGGAAAAGAGCGGAATTGTCAGGCCAGTCAGAAAACAACTTAAGAACAACATTAACATCCCATAAATTGGAATACTTAGCCAACGGAGGTTTGGAAAAACGGACTCCTCTCAAAAGGCGACAGATCAGAGGATGAACTCCAACAGGTTTGCCGTCAATCGGGGTATGATTAAGAGAAATGGCCGATCTGTACAAATTGACCATTCTGTAGGACTTACCTGCACTGGCTTCAGATGCCAAGAAGTTAACCACAAAATTTAGAGGGGCTGAAAAGGGATCGACATGTCTTTCCAGACACCAGCTTGCCCATAAAGACCAAGCGGATTTATAAGCCTTGGAGGTCCCAGGGGCGCAGGCTTTGCTGATAAAGAGAGAAGCTTCCTGTGAAATGAGGAGATCAGGAGGGACAGGCCGGAAACCTTCCAAGCCGACAGAACCAGAGATTTGTCCAGAATGAGACTGTGTGGAAGACCTAAGGGGTTCAGAAGTAAGTCGTTGCGAACAGGGAGGAGAACTGGGAAGTCCATTGCCATTTCCAGAAGAGAAGGGAACCAAATCTGAGACTGCCAGAAAGGAACCACGATAACCAAGGTCGTCGATTGGCGACGTACTTGAGAGAGTACTCTGTTGATCAAGAGAAAAGGAGGAAACGCATAATTGAGGTGAAGGGACCAATCCTGAAGGAAAGCATCCGTAGCCAGAGCCGAAGGGTCTGGACGCCAACTGAAGAACCGAGGTAATTGGGTATTGAGGCGAGAAGCAAAAAGATCGATGTAGAAAGGGCCCCAAATTCGAGATAGAGATAGGAAGACGGATGGAAGTAGCATCCAATCGCTGGAATCCCGAAGATAGCGGGAATGCCAGTCTGCTATAGAATTGAGGTCTCCTGGAAGATACTCCGCTGTCAACGAAAGATGGTTTGAGAGACAAAACTCCCAAAGACCCTTTGCCAATTCTGCAAGGGGCTTGGATTTTGTGCCACCTAGATGGTTGATGTAGCGCACCGCAGAAACATTGTCCATACGTAGGAGAATGGAACATCAAACCCTGTTTTTTGTAAGGCTTTGGATCGCAAAGGAGCCTGCAAGCATCTCTAAACAATTGATGTGCAATTTCGACTCCTCTCGAGACCATGTACCGCCAGTCGAGATTGGTCCACAACAGGCGCCCCAACCCGACAGGCTTGCATCTGATTCTAACACAAGATCTGGGGCCGAAGCGAAGATAGTTCGCCCGTTCCAGGCATCTAAATGGTCGATCCACCATTGGAGTTCGACGCGAGATTCCTGATCTACAGGAATGAGATCGTCGTAGGCTAACCCCTGGCGAAGATGTCTGATTTTTAGACGTTGGAGGGCCCGATAATGGAGAGGGCCTGGAAAGATGGCTTGGATGGAAGCGGAGAGAAGACCTACGATTCTTGCAAGAGATCTGAGAGAAATGAGGGACGTCCGAAGCACCCGAGCGATCTCTGACTTGATGGTTGAAACCTTTGACTGAGGGAGTAGGAGAGACGCTGTGGAAGAGTCGACGAGGAAGCCCAAGAACTCTATGTTCTGGGAAGGAATAAGCATGGACTTGTCGAGATTGATGAGGAAACCCAGGTCTAGGAGAAGAGATTGAATAACATTGAGTTCGGACAGAAGAAGCTGTTTGTCGGTGTTCATTATCAGAATATCGTCCAGATAAATGATAAGCCGTATTCCCAGGGATCGAAGGAAAGCCACCACTGGTTTCATGACTTTGGTAAAGCACCATGGTGCTGACGACAGACCGAAAGGGAGAGAAGTGAAGCGATATGTTACGCCCAGCCATTGGAATTGAAGAAATTTGGTATGAGAAGGATGAATCGGAATGGTGAGGTAAGTGTCCTGCAAATCTAACCTGATCATCCAGTCGTTTAGACGTAGGGTATCTCGTAAGTGGATGATGGTTTCCATTTTGAAGTGGCGATAAACCACGAATTGGTTGAACCATTTGAGATTTATCACTGGACGCATCTTTTTGTTCTTTTTCTGCACCAGGAAAATTGAACTGAGAAAACCAGAAGGATCCAGAGGGGCGACCTGAATCGCTTGTTTTTGGAGGAGGCCTTTTATCTCCAGATAAATGAGCTGAGACATTTCCGTCGAGAACACCAGAGGAGGAGGGAACACAGTTTGGGAAGGCAGCGCATAAAGCTCTATAAGATAACCTTGAACTGTATTGAGAACCCAAGGGTCTGCGGTGAGATATTGCCACTTTTGTAGAAATAATTTTAGTCGACCTCCTACAAGGGGAGGTGATATAGGACCTACCTTGTTGGTTGTTGTGGTTGCGGAAATTCTTTTGACCCCGGCCTCTGTATCCACGTCCTCTTTGCGGGTAGAATTGAGGTTTGTAGTCTTGGAAACTGGAATTGAAGGAACCTCTGGAGCCTTGGTTGGTAAAAGAACGGCCGGAAGAGCGACCCCTTCCTCTGCCGGCCCGTCCAAAAACTCGGGGAGAAAAAACTTTTTTAATTGATTGCTGTGCCTTATCTAAAGAGGCAAAGGTAGAAACAAACCTGCTAAGATCCTTAATCAAAGAATCCCCGAAGAGAAGACCATTAGCTTTAACACCTGGATCCTGAGAAGCCAAATTGGCCAATTTAGGGTCAAGTTTAATCAACAGCCCCTTGCGGCGTTCATGTGTAACTGCGGCATTCGCATTCCCTAAGAGACAAAAGGCTCATTGGACCCACAGGGAGATATCGTCAGCGGACAACTCAGAACCCTCCAGGCGAGCAGATTCAGCCAAATCAAATATACGAGCCAAAGGACCCACAACATCAAGTAATTTATCCTGACAGGTGGACCAGGCCTTGTCCACCCCTTTGCGCGGGTCTTTGCCAAACTTTGAGAAAAAGGTGAGTAAAGGTTGGTCAATAGCAGGAACATTTGTAACCTTGTCCGCTAAGGAAGGTTTAGGACACTCAGACTTCAACTTAGATCTAGCGGAAGCGTCCAAAGGAAGACGAAGCCTGGAGGAAATATAATCACCTACATGGGAGGCGGGAAACCACTCAGTAGAATTAGGGTGACGAATAGAAGAAGGGTCGAACATGGGAACCCCTTCCGAATCCAAGACAGGTTCAAAATTAAACGAATCAGACTTAAGTTTTTTAGCAGGAGGTGAGGGAGGGTCAGATACATCAAATAAATCAAAAAGATCATCTGCGTCATCCATGTCATCGTCTGTGTCTAAAATGGTGGAAATAACCAACTTTTTGGGAACCTCTGAATGCTTCTTTTTGTCTTTGCGTTTACCATCGGAGTTTAATATTAACCCCTCCTTAGAAGGAGGCCTGGGAGGCACGTAGTCCTCAATCAAGTGCGAGGAAACCTCGCTATTCAAATGTGACACAGTTTTTGGAACAGACATAGAAGCAGAGGGAGCCACCTTTCTTTTTCTGCTATCCCCCGCAGACTGGGCCAAAGCTTTAGACAGCAGACTCAACATGGGAGTTCTCCATGCCTTTAGAAAAACGTCTCATGGACGTTTCCACTGCAGACTCAACTGAGGTATTAATAAATTTATTGAGGTCATTTTTGAAGGCAGCGCCTTCGTCCTGTTGCCGGTCAGAGCCGGGAGAGCTGTCAACATTCATGGTGTGAGGAGCAAAACAAGGTGAGGCAAGTGTTAATATTTCGAACAGGGGCGGGGACACGAGAGAGGAACTCCCCTTGTGGGCGTAAGGAGCAGGGAACAGAAGCTCCGGTGAATGCAGCGAGCGGACAGAAGCTCCGAGACCAACCGCCGAAACGGTAAGGAAAAGCGCACTCAGGGGGAAGAATGAGCGGGAGAAACACGGTAATGCGCGCGGTTGCAACCAAATGCAACCCGTGCGCATGGGGGGAAACAGAAATAATGAAAACGCGCGCCACGAAGGAAAGCGCTAATGAGTCAGCGGCGAGCGCCGTATGACCAGGAAAAGAAAATACAATGAGCAATAGCACAGCATGACACCAATAAACTCGTATGACAAATACAATTAAGAGCAACGAAGAAAGGTCACTTATCTGACTGCGAGCAGCAAGAAAAGAGGAAGGTTCGCAGTCAGATTGTGACGTTAGTCTTAGTGTTATCTCATGATTGGTTATAGATTTCGTTTTATCGCGTTCCCATTGGCCAGTTGTTCTGCTTGGCCCTCTGGGAACTGTAGTGTTTTACTTATCTTGGCTGCTGTTGAAAATAAAGCAAGATAAGAAGGCATAATAGGAGCCTCCGGTCTTGCCATAAAATGTGAGTTTAGCAAAACAGTAAAAAATAAATAGTGCACAGAATATTAAATGAGCTTGACATAAACCGAAAATAGTTTCGTTGTCTCGAAAACGTTATACGCTTCACCTCTCTTACACCTGTCACTTGAACTTTGCCTTAAGATGATGACAGCAGACTTAGCCCCTTAACAAAGTGGACGGAACTAAGATTTTGAAATTGATGAAAAAAATAACTTATACCAGTCTTTAAGACAGCAATATTTCAATGCATGCATCTTCGCGTCGAAGTCGTTTAGTTGATTATAAAAAAGATTATTTCCTGATTTTGCTGGCGAAAACCATATACCCATTCAGATGGAGAAATTGTCCTTCCAAGATGGCCGCTAAAGTAGCACGGTGACATTATTTCACGCTTGTTGCGATCAACACCGTTACACGTGTGGGTGTGTTTATGGGTCTCGAATCTAAAAAAGTGCTACGCTATGAGCAGAGTCCATGTTATAGTCAGGCAGATTACTCGTAGGGGTATCAACTCCATGCGATCGGTAATTCAGAATAAAAGAAGACGCTGTGCCTGGCTTCAACATGGCCATCGCTCGGGACATAGAACCGGGTTTGGTGTTTAAAGCATGCGCAGTCTAGTAGTTTTAGTGAACTGGAAAGCAGAAACATTTACTGTAGTATTTGAGGGATCAGACAATTATGTCTTCAAGCAAGAAAAAGAATAAAGCACTGGTTGCAGCTGCTGGGACCGTGACAGAGTGTCCCCGTGCAGAGCCCGGCAGTGTCATCCTCACTGTTTGTTTGGAGAGAGGTAAGGAAGCGGCAACTAGAATCATGCGGCTAGGCTGTCTACACTCACGTGTGCGTTGTCTGGGACTGGCTGAGCAGTGGTACTCAGTCACCCTCCTTCAACATCTCTAAGTTATTCTCTACTTGCGCAGTTATTCTCATTTGTTTTCGAAAGTTTCACTGTGCAAGCCTCTCCAGAGGGCTCAGCATCACCCACAAAAGCGTGAAGAATGAGAGGTTGGCACCGGCAGGTTGCGGGACGATTAAGTGATACACATAGGGGGCGAGGGCATCTCAAAGAGTGCCACGGGAAATCAAATGTTCTTTATATCTTAACGCGCACACGCACGCACCGGGTTGAGTTTTCGTCAAAGTCTGGTTTATGATTGTTGAACCTTAACTTATATGAATTTAGTATGATGCTGACGTTAGCCTCTTATTCTGCCAACATCTTATTCGCTGGCAGAAGTTAGCATCTTATTCAGCCAGCATGTTATTGGCTGGTGAAAGTTCGCATCTTATTCGCAGGCGGAAGTTAGCATCTTATTGAGCCTGCATGTTATTCGCTGGTGGAAGTTAGCATCTTATTTGCAGGAGGAAGTTAGCATCTTATTCGGCCAGCATTTTATTTGCAGGGAACATTTTATAAAAAATACATTGCATTTACTGAACCATAAATAATTCCGCTAACTCCATTCTGTTGGACTTTGCATTGCCATCCTATGAATATGTTGGTTTTCAATCACAACACATACCACTATTAAGTCTATTAGGATTTAGTTTGAGACAAGCAACTTTCCACCAAAGCATCGGCCAACTTTGCTACCCTCATAATTCATATTCACCTTGAGAAATGGAGCACTCCTTTACAATCCCTGTATGCAAATTATCTGTGCCAATCATAATTTGCCACAAGTGGCACCGTGTGGGTCTTCTTGAATTCAATGCATTTCTAAGAAGTTCTGTCCAAATAAGTAATCATGCTTTTCCAATAAGAAAATCACATTGGCTCTCATATGTTTATTCTGTGTTTAAAACACACCACATCCACCCCACCCCCAAATCCTTGAGGATTTATTCTGATCCAAGAAATGTTTCTACCCGGGGCCACTGTGCTACCACCAAGCCAATGCATTCCTATGGAGTTATAGAGTTACCCTCTACAAGGTCCATGAGGATTTATCCTGAGCCAAGCAATGTTTCAACCAAAGGCAGTGCATTCCTATGGAGGTATAGAAGAATGAGTAACCATGATTTCTTTCATGATGATCAACTTGGCTCGCCAATATTCATATATATTGCGAATATTCCTCTACACTATTATTTATGTAATTTGTGTGAGGCGATCAAAATTTGTCACAACAGGTGGCACCAAACGGGTCGCCTCCACACTACAATGCATTCCTATGCAGTTTTCTGTTCAAATAGGTAATTTTAAGAAATTTAAGTTATTGGTTAAGAGGGTTGGAAGCCTCACTCGGGCAACAACCACAATCCTCATCAGGGTAAACCACAAAGGTCACTAAATTAACCTGTGCTTAATCCTCTGGTAGCTTGACCACAAAGCAGAGAGTCTTAGAGTCAATGTATAAAGTATTTATGTATCAGACAAACCGTAATAAAGTAAAAACCCAACACAAGAAAAATCCCAAACAGTTTTAGAAAAATTGGTAAATATTAATACATAGAATGAAACAAGATCAACAAAAATCCAATCAGTAAAACCGGAGCTATTGATTTTCAAAGTTTTTGGTGAAAATAGTACCAAGAAGCAGAAGGTGCCACTCACGGTTATCTGGTCACGCTGGACCAGGGGAAAGTCACCAGTCCAGGTCAACTCTGATGGAGCGCGGGTCGGATAAGGCGACCAGGTTAGTTCCGCTGAAAAGTTACCTTCTCAAGTCCGGTGCATAGAGTTCTGTTTACGTTAGAGGAGGCCAAGAGGAGAAGGCTTTCGATGCAAAGAACAGGTCGAGCAATGCGACTGGGCGTTGCTGTATCGCAAAGAGCCAGTCATTGTTCGAGTCTTGCATTGGTTAATCGTTGCTGTCGGTGCAAAGTGCAGGTCTCACCGGAGCTTCGCGTTGGTGGTCGTTGTGGGCGACAGAGGTTTGGCACAAACAAATAGTTGTTTTATAGTAAATTTCACATTGGCTCACAAATATTCATATTGATTTTCCAAACACACCACACCGCTCTTCAAGGATTTAGCCTGATCCAAGCAACATTTCCATCAAAGTAAGTGCCAGCTGTGCCACCCTCCTACCAATGCAGTGGATCCCTGTTATGTCAGGTCATCTGAGCTCAGGGAGGTTCAGCTGATATGAGTTCTAGTATTACAGCCAGCCTCCATTATTCTTGTCTGAATAGCTACTTTCAACCTCAAATGACATATGGTACATTGTGTCTAAGCTCAATTGGAGTTTTACTTGCATCTTCTTCCTTACACCTGCAGAATTTGATTTGATGCCTGTCTTCCCTTTGTAGCTGAGATACCAACTCTATCAACCTTTGGATCCACCTTTTCTGAACTGTATTGCTTCTCAATCCAAACTGGGAGACTAATCTTTTAAAATGACCCTTGGCTGTATCTAAAAATATGCTAGATTTAGCTGACCCTACATTGTCCGACAAGAATAATGCAATCATTAACGAAAATCTCTAGATGAAGCCTTCATTAAAGAGTAGTTTTCAAATACAGATGTAGCACTTAATTTCCTTAACCCCTGATATGCTTCACAAAACAAAAGCCTTCAAAGAACTCAATAAACCGATAAGACCCTGGGGACTAACAACATCTTATATCCCTTGATTAGAAATAGCTTTGTACATAACAAAACATCAGTATGAGACAAAAAGTGATACCATACAGCATAAACGTAAAAGCAGGTTCAGATGGTTACATCCTGTGGCATGCATCCTCAAACTCTTGTAATACGTTTTCTAGGGTCCTCCTAGAATCCCAGGAGTTTGATTTCTAACCCCCTGGCACCAAGAATTTAGTCAATGTGCCAACTCGAATTAGAAATCCAGTTGGACTGCAACCCACACACAACCCACTGAATAATATTGCGTACGAAGTGTATCCTGGTAATGACTGATCCCATAAGAAGAGTTCAGGAACACAGTAGAACTCCAAACCCTCTTGTTAATGGATAACACACTCAAACAGCACTAAGAAACAGGAAATGTATTTTAAAATCTGACTCTAGTGCATAAAATGTGAATGGTAACCACACAGAATATGAACAGTAATGCAGCAAAGCTGGTTATGGATAATGAAAACAACAAGAAAAATTCTAACATTGTTGTTAATTTCTATACATTCTCCTAGAGCTACTCTAGGGGCTATACTAGCTTTAGCTGAGTCAGTAAATAATAAGTCTGTTCTCGAATTTTAGAGGTGGTGGGCACAACGTATCAGTTTTTGGGACAACGGGAACTCTTGTATCGTTCTGGAATAGCAAGCTTGCTATTTCCTAGCCCAGTTGAGCAGTGCTTGAACATAAACAGCGATGGCTGGAGGCCAGTCTTCTGGCTGCGCTTTCGACTAAAGCGGGTGCTGGAATCTGATGTATCATTGTCTACGATAGCCCAGGTGGGAAGCTCCTCTTTAACTCAAAATATTAGGTTTTTATAGGGTTTAATTAGAGGTCCTGTTGAAAAACATTTAGTTTAAACAATAAACACAGAAGGGCATAGTTAAAAAGCATTTAGGTTAAACAATAAACACCAATAGGCACAGTTATGTTGCTTTTCATAATAGAAAACAGTGGTGGCACCATAACTAAGTCCTTGGTGCCAATAGATTAGATATACAACCCCTGCAACTTTAGGGGGTGCTTGGAGAACATATCACCAGAGCTTGAGAATGCATGCCAAAGGATGGATCCATCTGAACCTGCTTTTGTTATGTTATTATTTGTTATTTGTACGCAGACAATGTAGGGTCAGCTAAATTTAGCATAGTTTTAGATACAGCTGAGGCTCATTTTATTAGATTGGTCTCCCAGTTTGGATTGAGAAGTAATGCAGTTCAGAAAATGTGGATGCAAAGAGTGACAGAGTTGATATCTCTAGCTAGAAAGGGAGCAAAGACATCAAATTCTGTAGCTGTAAGGAAGACATTGGAAGTAAACATCCAGGTCTGTCAAATGGAACTTAGACACTATAAATCATTTGTCTTTTGAGGTTGAAAGTAGCTATCCAGGCGAGAACAATGGAGGCTAGCAGTAATACTAGAACGCCTATGTCAATGGAAACTCCCTGAACTCAGCTGAACTTATATCACCGGGATTTACTGCATTGCAGTAGGGTGGCACAGTTGGCACTTATTTGATAAATGTTGGTTGCTTGGCTCAGGCTAAATCCACATGGACCTTGCAAAGAGAAGTTGTGTGATTGAAAAACAGCATAAATATTTGTGAATCAATGTGGTTTTCCTTTACGACAACTATACTCATTCAGACGTAATTGCTTAGGAATGCATTGAAGTCTGAGGGAGACACGTTTGGTGCCACTTATTGCAAAATTTTGATTGGCTCACACGATTTACCTACAGATAGTGTAGAGGGATTAGGATCAATATGAGAATTTGTGAGTCAAGTTGGAGTCTTCTTTGGAGAAATTAATTGTTTGTCTGTAACTCCATTGGAATGCATTGGGTGGGAAGTGGCACAGGGGGCCGCGTTTTGTTTCAAACATTGCTTGGCTCAGTCCTCATGGACCTTGTATGGGGATATGGTGTGTTTGAAAATAGCATAAATATTTGTAAGTCAATAAGATTTTTCCTTTTTAGGACTTAACTGCCTAGGGAAACATTGAAATGAGGGCAGCCAGTTTGGTGCAACCTCTGGTGACAAATCTTGCTTGGCTCAGACATTTTATATACAAGTATGCAGAGGATAGCTCCCCTTATTAGGATCAGTGTGAAAATTGGTGAGCCAAGTTGATCTTGATGGGGAAAAAGAATGGTTACTTACTCGTCTATAACTCTTTAGGAATGCATTGACTTGAGGGTGACGCAGATGGAAAACTTGCTTGGCTCGGGCAAAATCCTCATGTTTGTTGAAGGTGAGGTAGTATGTTTGAAACACAGCATAAATATTTGTGAGCTAATGTTATTTTCTTATAGAAAAAGTATGATTACATATTCAGACGTAATTGAATAGAAATGCACTGATTTGAGGGCGACCCTTTTGGTGCCACCTGTTGTTACAAATTTGACTCGGCTCAGGCAACTTACATACAGGTAGTGTTGAGTGACGCATCCTTTATTAGTAACAATATGAATATTGTCTATTTAAGTTGATCTTCATGATGGTTACTAATTTGTCTATAACTCCATAGATTACTATCTAGCTTTGGCTAGTGGGTGGCAGTGTGGACCCATGTTTTGGTGGATACGCTGCATGGCTCAGGCTAAATCCTCATGGACCTGGTAGGGGGGTGTGTTATGTTTGAAAAACAATATAAATATTTTGAGCCAGTGTGATTTTCCTATAAAACAACTATGATTTTTGATTCAAACGTCACTGCATAGGAATGCATTGTGGTGTGGGGTGTGAGATGTTTGTTGCCACCTGTTGTGACAAGTGTTGATTGACTCCCAACATTTACATAAATATAATGTAGAGGGATGCTTCTCTTTTACGATCAATATGAACATTGGTAAGCCAAATTGTTCTTCATGGAAGAAGGGATGGTTACTTATTCGTCTATAACTCCATAGCAAAATGTGGGCTTGAGAGTGGGACAGGTGAAAACATTGCTTGACTCAGGCTAAGTACTCATGGACCTTATAGGGGGATGTGGTATGCTTAAACAAGCAACATGCATATTTGTGAGCCAATGTGGTTTTTCTATAAGAGAACTATGACTGCGTATTAGGACTTAACTGCAAAGGGGTGCTTTGAAGTGAGGGTGACCTGTTAGGTGCCACTTGTGACAGTTTGCTTGGGAAAGGTGATTTACATAAAGGTATTGTCGAAGGATGCTCCTGTTATTGACATCAATTTGAAAATTGATGAGCTAAGTTGATTTCTTGACAAAAAGAATGGTTACTTGTTTGTGTATAACTCCATAGGAATCCATTGGCTGATAGGTGGCACAGTGGGCCCTTGTTTTAGTAGAAACGTTGCTTGGCTCAGGCTAAATCCTTATGGAGCTTGTAGGGGTGTGTTTGAAAACCAGCATACATATTCGTGAGCCAAGGTGATTTTTTTCCTTAGAGAGATCTACAATTATGTTTTCGGTGGTAAGTTGTTCTTCATGGGAGAAAGGATAGTTACGTATTCATTTATAACTCTATAGTAGTGCCTTGAGGGTAGCACAGTGGGCACAGGTGTAAACATTGCTTTGCTCAGGCTAAATACTTCTGTATCTTATAGGGGAATGTGGTATGCTTAAAAAAACAGCATGCATATTTGTGAGCCAATGTGATTTTCCTATTAGAGAACTATGTCTTAACTGCATAGGAATGCTTTGAAGTGACTACGACCTAATTGGTGCCACTTGTTGTGACAAATGTGACTCAGCTCAGACGATTTACATACAGGTGGTGTAGAGGGATGATCCCTTTATAAGGAATAATATGATTATTGGTGACCCAAGTTGATCTTCATGAGGAAAATGATGGTTACTAAATTGCTTTTAACTCCATAGGAAAGCATTGGCTGGTGGGGGGCACAGTGGGCACATGTTTTGGTGGAAACATTGCTTGGCTGAGGCTAAATCCTTATGGACCTTGTAGGGGTATGTGGTGTATTTTCAAAACAGTATACATATTTTTGAGCTACTGTGATTTTCCTATAAGAGAACTGAGATTACTTTTTTGGACATAATTGCATAGGAATACATTGAGGTAAAGGCACCGCAGCCTGGTTGATGCCGTTTGTTGTGACACATTTTGCTTGGCTCAGATAATTTACATCCGAGTACTCCAAAGAGATGCTCCCTTTATTCAAATCAATATGAAAATTAGTGAGCCAAGCTGATTTTGATGGTAGAAAGGATGATTACTTATTCATCTATAATTCCATAGGAATGCAAGGGCTTGATGGTGGCACAGTAAGCACAGGTTAAAACATTGTTTGTCCCAGGATCAATCCTCATGGACCTTCTATGGAGATGTAGTATGTTTGAAACGCAGCATTAATATTTGTGAGCCCATGTGATTTTCTGATCGGAAAAGTCTGATTAGTTATTCTGATGTAACTGCATTGGAAGGCATTGAGGTGAAGGTTACCTGTATGGTGTTACCTGTTGTGACAATTTTTGCTCGTCTCAGATGATTTACATACAGGTATTGTAGAGAGATGCTCCCATTATTAAGACCAATTTGAAAATTGGTGAGCCAAGTTGATCTTCATGACAGAAAGGATGGTTATTAATTCTTCTATAACTCCATAGGAATACCTTTTCTGGAGGGTGGCACAGTGGTCCCAAGTTTTATTGACAACATTCCTGGCTCAGGCTATATCCTATGGACCTTCTAGAGGGATGAGGTATGTTTGAAATGCAGCATAAATATTTGTAAGACAATGTGATTTTCCTATAAGGGACTATGATTACTTCAATCAATCAATCATGTTCTTTATTTGGCACAAAAGAATGGCCATAAAAGGTTCATATAATTCTACATTCAATAAAATAAACACAGCCAGAATAGCAGCATAGTGAAACATTCTAAAGTGCAGTGAGCAATAAGGTCCATACAATAAAACAACATACGAAGATAAAATAATCTCATTACAATCAAATCCGCACTGTGATCACTTAGCTTAAAGTATATAATTAATGTTGATAATACTTCAGAGCTCCAGGAACCGAATGATATATAATGCATGGGTCCTGTGATAGAGGTGCCTAAAATGGTTCTTTAACCTTGCCAGTTGGAACTTCGGTAGGTATAAATTGACATAAAAAGTGACTACAACATGCCTTCTAAAGGGCTTAGCACCCCCATTGATTTATGTATTTATTTTTTGCTTCTCCTCACTGCTGCTTTGAGAAATGAGCAGACCCTATGACAGACATCCGTACTGCCTAACAGCTGCAGATAAAATAGTGTTACCTGGCACTTTCAAATCCTTGATGACTTTAAAATCGGCTAAAGAAAAAGAGTACAGAAAAATCTATAAAATTTACAAAAAAACATAAAATGCAACAATGTTTGCTGGAACAACACATCACAAGGATAAACCTCTTCTAAACTACCCTAGAAACGATATGGCTTTTAAAAACAAAGGAGTCACCACACCGTACCTGCCCTAAAACGAATGAGAAGAGATCTCTCCCTGTGAGTAATCAGTAAAGTTAAGTTTGTAGCAAAATTGCCAGAAGAAAAATAGGTGTACTAATCTCTAACGGAGCTTTTAGTAAGTTCAGGACTCAATCTTTGGGATTGACAATGCTCGAGGAAACTGGCCTTAATTTTCAGCTTATCATTCTAAATTAGATTGGTATGTTCATTAAATGCATCTAGCAGGCTCAATTCTTTTAAGTCTTTAAAAACGTAACCAAACCGGGGAAGGGATAAGGCCTTTTCTACTTTAAGGCAATCTAATATAAGGCTCCTATTAAAACTAGCCTCCGGGTTTGACCAGATGCTTACCCCGAGCATGAGTGGGGCTAACCTAGCTTTGTCCAATATATACTCCAGATTTAACCCTGAGTGGATAATAAAATGGTGGGTGGAAGTTGTAGGAGCCGCCTGCAAATACAATTTAACTCTACTTGTGAGGCGGTAGCATTATAATAACCCCACACCCCAGCACCATACAAAGCTGCGGGAACACACTGAGACTTTATATATGTTCAAATGGGGAGAAATAGTCCCCCTTCCTTACGATTGCGGGAAGTGTGATAGAACCCCTGCCGATGTACAACACCTCAAGTGGTTGCTGCTAATCTCTGGTTGCCTGGAGGCCAAAGAGTCGAAATGACCCCCAGATAGCTAAAGTTGGACATGCTACCCAATGTTTTACCGCTGACCACCAGTTTGGAGAAATTCTTTCTGCCTGGGCCACACCATTGATTATCAAAAATTTGTTAGAAGATTGAAATTGCTCATGAAAGTCAGAAAGGACTCTGCTAACAGTCGAAGGGCTTTCGCAGTCTGTGCCATAAGTACAGCGTAGACTTCGTATAACAACTCTGGTAAATACAGATTTGCTTTCCTTGGCATATCCTTAATATCATTGATCAAAAAGGGGATCAGGTTATTGATGTTTATGATGAACAACAACGGTTCCAAAATGCAACCTTTTATTTTTTTAAAATTCTGTTTTATTAATTTTCTTGTCATAATACAAACAATGCTGCCATACAAGGCAGTATAAACCATAGCAACAGTAAATAAATAATAATGAGCATAACTTCTGTGATCAGAATTTACAGAACATGCAGTAGATAGGTCCTCCTATAGTGATACAATACACACTGCCAGAGAGTATGAGAATACATTAATACAGATAGACAATCAAGTCACACGTTATCATCGTGGGTTTGAAGTGAAAGATAGTGCCTCAGCGGTTCCCAAATATCCTTAGGCCTGGATGTTATAGGCAGTTCTTCAGCATATAATTCTAAATTTTCGCGACAATACACCAGGTCTTTGATCCATCCTGCAAGCTGCGGGGCTAATGTACTTTCCCAGGTGAACATAATTCGCCGTTTGGCGAGCAAAAGTGCAACTCTCACAAACCTGCCCAAGGTGCCCTTCGGCAGAGGGACATAGCCAAGCAAGCACTCCAGAGGCGTGCATCGTATCACAGTGCCTGTCATAGTGTGAATGCATTCTACCACCTCCTCCCAGTACTTCAGCACCAGTCTGCATTGCCAGGCCAGATGGAGAAAATCAGCGTTAGTTTGCCCACATCGTTTACATTGATCAGACTCTCTGAGACCCATTTTGTACAGTTTGACAGGGGTGTGATATATTTGATGGATAAACTTAAAGTGAATAATGCGCAAATTGCCGTTGGGTGTGAGGCGGCCCGTTAACATACATGTTTGCTCCCATTCTTTCTGACTAATCTGGGGGTCTAATATATCATTCCAGCGCCCGAGGCTTTTGTCCGGCCCTCGCCCTGTTTCCTCTTGCACCGCCCTATATAATTTAGTAATCAGTTTTTTCCTGGTTGGAGCCACTAGTAAAAGTTGTAATGAATGAAGCGTGGCGGGTTCAGCAGGAAAGTCAGGATAATGGTCCTTGATCGCACGCTTCAGGCGATAGCAGAAATATTGAAAGAGTAAAGTGGGGTTTTGTATGTAGTCGAGATCACTCCCTGTGATGTAACTACCCTCAGGATAGAGATCGCGCATATGAGTAATGCCAGCTTCTTTCAGAGATTTCATGGGACCGATTTCCTGGGTAACGGAGAGGGCCGCATGATAAGCCAAAGGCAGGGCGGGTGCATATAAGGGGAGTTTGTGTGCGCGTTTGCCAATCGCCTGCCACGCTGCGATAGTAACGTCTATGGTGTTTATTTCTATGTTTGGCGTGTGTCTGCGAGTATGTGTTAGCACACTCGCAAGTGGTATGGGAATGCCCATCACCATCTTCCACTGCGATGTGTGGTATAAAGTCGTGTGACCTGAACCAATAATAAGCGTATTGGGCCTGTGCGCAGAGGTAGTACATATAGAAGTCTGGCGCGGCAAATCCTCCCCTATCATAAGAGAGCGTTAGTGTTTGCCAGCTAATTCTGGGCTGTCTGTCACCCCACACCAATCTCAGGAGTTGAGTCTTCACCGTCGTAAAGAATTGTTTAGTAAGTTTAATCGGGATGTTACAAAAAAGATATAAAAAACGGGGAAGAATGACCATTTTGATTACGGCAATGCGGTCCGCTAAAGAGAGCGGAAGATGCAACCACCTATCTACATTTTGTACTAGAGTGATGTAGGCTTGGCCATAATTCTCTCTAAGGACAATGTCGGGGTCACAGTGCACCCAGATACCGAGATATTTAACCGGGTCTGTCGTCCACAGCAAGGGGTATTCCAATTGGGGCTGAGACGTGACTGTCGTCAGTGGAATAATAACCGATTTCTCCCAATTGATTGTGAGTCCAGAAAATAGGCTAAATCTAATATATTCGCGGAGGACTGGGGATAGATATTGCTGAGGATCCCGAATAAAAAGGACCATATCCTCTGCATACATTGAGATGCCGACAGGTCGGTGATTGAAGTTGAGAGCAGATTCCCTGTGACATTGGCGGATTTTGCATGCGAGTGGTTCTAGCACAAGGGCGAATAGGAGGGGGGATAGGGGACATCCCTGCCTGGTGCCACGCTCAATAGTGAAAGGTTCCGAGGTGAGTCCGGCCACACGCACTCTAGCTGATGTGCCTGTGTATAAGATCTGGATCCATCTCGACAGAACCCGTGGAAACCCTAGTCTTTGTAGTATGCGATGCATATAACTCCACTCAATGGAGTCGAACGCTTTGGCCGCGTCAAACATGACGGCGGCCGCCTGTAGGTCGGGATTAAGAATGTGGAACATGGCAAAGATGGTTCGTAGATTATGGGAGGTAGAGCGCTCCGGCACAAAACCGGATTGGTCAGGGAGCACAAGAAGGGGCATCAAAGGTTGAATTTTTGTGGCCAGGATCCTTGCCAGTATTTTGTCATCCAGATTAATCAATGATAAGGGGCGATATGACTCGCAGAGCGTGGGTGACTTGTCTTTTTTGAGAAGAGTGATGATTAAGGCTTGTCTTAAAGAGGGGGGCAGGATACCAGACTCATGAGCCTCAGCGTACATTTCCAACAAATGGCGGACGAGGAGGTCTGCATAGGTTTTATAGAATTCTGCTGTTAGGCCATCTGGCCCTGGGGCCTTATTGTTGGGAAGAGAGAGAATAGCTTCTCTAATATCGGTTTCATCTATGGGCTGAGACAGATACTCTCGATGGGCATCTGATAGCCACGCACAGGCGATGTCCGCCAGATATTCATCTAGCGCCGCGACATCTATCCCACCCCTTGTAGTGTACATTGCCCCGTAGTAATCTCTAAATTGATCGACTATTGCTTGAGGAGAGTAGTGTTCTCTCCCGTGATCGTCAACTATTTTGACAGTCTGATGATGGTCTGATCTGAATTGTAATTTAGAGGCTACATTCCTACCAGGGCGGCCACTCTCGCCATACGCTTGGGCCACATGGCGACGCGCTGTATACCGAGCTTCTGATTCGGCCAGCGTGTTATATTCCGCCAGGAGTTCGTGTGTGCGAGCCAGCGATTCTGTAGATGGTTTAGTCAGATACTGCTTCTCCAGCTCACCCAAAGCTTTCTCAGTCCTAGAGAGCTGTCCTCTAATATCTTTTAGAATCCCCGACGTGGTACTGATACATACCCCCCTTATTGTCACTTTAAATGCCTCCCAAAGTGTAGCCTGACTCTCCACCGAACCCACATTTTCTTCGAAATATTGAGTGATGGCTGTTCTAATGGCATCATTGTATATAGGGTCGAGTAGAGCCTTGGCTCGAAAACGCCAGGTGAAGGGGCAGTGTGGGCTTGCAGGGATCTGCATATTTAAACAAACGGGGTTATGATCCGAGAGGGTGTGTGGTAAATTTTGTATGTGTGTAACCCAGCCATTAGCTTCTTCATTTAACAGCCAGTAATCCAAACGGGACCAGCTATTGTATGCAGGGGTGACATGCGTACCCTCTTGAACATCCGCATTGCGTAGGCGCCAGACATCCACCAAACCCATTTCCGCCATGGCGTCACGAATACACTGGGCCACTTTGATCGTGCGTGCGCCTGACGGGTTAGATTTGTCGACTTGCGGATTTAGGTGCGTATTGAAGTCGCCTCCCCAGAGAACGGCCGTCTCGGGCCATGATCGCAGAACAGAGAGCATATGTATAAAGGGCTTTGGGTCGTCCACCACAGGGCCATAGATATTAATAATCGTCAGAATTGTCATACCCAATTTGCCCTGTACCATGGCCCAACGACCCTCCGAATCAGTGTGAGTGTGTATAGGCAAGAACGGTACGCCCCTCTTGATTAAAATGAGCACTCCTCTTGCATAAGTAGAGTATGATGACGCTAATCGAAACCCCGCCCACTTGTGTGCTATTTTGGCTTCTGTAAGTTTACTTAAGTGTGATTCTTGCAGCAAAGCAATTTGGACAGCATGCCTGTCTAGATATGCCAGCACTTGACGAGCTTTCTTGGGGGTGTTAAGACCACGGATATTCCACGTTAGGCACTTATACTCCTCACCCATTGCCTGTCTCAGGGATTCTCGATACATACCAAGTATGCGACAATTGATGTCTATTGCGAACAATAATGAGGGCTCTATCTGTGGCTAATAATCCGATCACATTACTTACATCTATGCAAAACAATGAACCCCACCTCCCCCCACCGACTTCAGCAACCCCAATTTGCCAAAGACACATCCCACTACCCTCAACAACCCCAAAAAAGAAAAAATACCATAGAACTTAGTGAGGGGTACACCCATTGGGGAACGTAGCGGCACAGACCACTCCCAGGTGCAGGCGGGAGGGGGGCCGCCGTGTGGATTGCATAGCTCCTAGTTGCATGCCATCTATACAGGACTGAAAGGAGAAACATGTCGAGCGGTATAAAAACAAGAGCGCGGAGGGTATATACAATAATATAAGGGGGCAGACTCTGTAGCAAAGCGGAGTTACCAGATCTGTCCATACCTGTAAACTGAAAGAGTTATTCCCTGCGTGTTAGCATTGGGAGCGAGTGAATAGGCGGGTATACAATGCAAATCTGTATGGGAATAAAAGAGCACGTATATAAGATACGCTGTTAGGACATACAGGGGGCTGGGGTGGACCCAGCCGTGTTATCAAACACTGCAGTAACACACATTATTAGCATTTACTAGTGATGTATTGTCGTCTACAACAAAAGTCCTGTAATGCCCAGAGTGAGTTCGACGATCAGTCATCTACATCAGAAGTAACGGTTGGAGATTGTTGTTTGCATCTCAGTGATTTGGCGTGATCCATGGCCAGCTTCGGATTTGCGAAGATCTTTGCATTGCCATCGGCGCCTATACGGAGGCGGGCAGGGTAAAGCATGGCGTATGGAATTTGCTCTTTCATTAGGAGTTTTTTGACCCCTTGGAACTCCTTCCGTGCAGCCTGAACTGTGGCCGTGAAATCGGGAAAGAATGACAGGACGTTGCCTTGGTAGGTTACGGTGCCTTTCTGCCGAGTAACACGGAAAACTGTGTCCCGGTGTCGAAAATTCAGTAGCCGTGTGATGATTGGCCTGGGGGGAGCGGCGGGCGCGCCGCCAGCGACCTTTGAGCACGCTCGATGGCGAACATGTTGAAGAGGTGCTCGGCCCCACAAATATCCCGGAACATAGTCTCGACGTAGTCCTCCAGACGTCCGATGCTCGTGGATTCTGGCAGGCCTAAAATGCGCACATTGTTGCGCCGAGAGCGCGCTTCGATGTCCTCATTTTTAGCTTGTATTACCGCCAGTAGCTTCGTAATGTCTGTGGTCTTGGCGGCAACTTGTTGCAAGCCATCTTCAGTGTCCGAGATACGTTGCTCGGCTTCTCCAATCCTTACCGCCTGTTTATCCAGCTTTGATGAGATATGATCCATGCGGCAGTTGAGAGCTTCGATTTTGCCGTCAATAGACTGCAGACTGGCCTGGATTGCGGACAGGGTTTTCTCTAGGGCGGTAGGGGCCTGGGTGACAGAGTCCAGTTCCGAGTCCAAGGCAGCAGTCTGCGAAGATTTACCTCCCTTGCGTAATTCAAAAGTGAGTCTCGGCTGGTTCTTCTCTGGTTTGCCCATGATATCGGATAGAGAAAGACCCTTTACCACAAGTTTGGTGCAGGACCAGATGGTTCCAACGCCGAGTAGCGTTCTGCCGTGTGATGACCAATAGCACGGGGCCCACAGATATGTTATGTCAGTTGTGGTGGCCTGTGATGGTTCCGGCCCACATAGCGGGTCACAGGGTATCGCAGATCTATATGTACTGTGTCCCCACAGCAGCACTGATATAGAGCAGAGCTAGGCGTCCGCGTCTGGCGTCTGATAGTAAAAGCACACCCCTCTCAGGCCAAGAATGTATAGGCTTGCTTCGTCGTCCCCTATGGCTCTCACGATACAGCAGTTAATGCAATCTGGCAGTCCCTAAGACACAGCCGCCAACAACAATGCGTCACGCCGGACCCTGAAGACGGGAGGGAGGCCCAGGCGCAATACGCGGTGTCACTCCTCTGATGGACTGTATATTGCAGTGGTATTGGCATGTATCGCACACTTGAAGGGCAATAAAGTCAATTCAGCACCGAAAGATACACAAAGTTAGTGCCCCTCGTACTAGTAGGATTCGAGCCAAGGTCAAATAAGACAGCCTCTCCGGTACCGATGACTGTGGGAGCAGAAACGACAGACCCGCTCACAGCACGAGCACAATCCGCCGCACCCCCGCAGGCCGTAGCAGCCTCCACCGTACCAGCTGCTATCACAGACTCAGCTCAATACAGAACACCGCTCTGCCGAATGTCCGCCCGCCGTCTGGGTACAGTATATCGTCTGCACAGGGGTCGGTGGACGAATCCGCACACAGGCCCACCTAACAGTCTGAAGCCCGCCGCTCGCGCACTCAGTCCTCCCAGTGCGCTCTCCGGCCTCAGCGAGCGCGCGCCCCCCGGGCCTCCGGTGCTCGTGGAGTATCACAGGAAATCCCGCCGGGAAGGGCAATGCGCAGCTCACCGTATCAGCGGCGTCCTCCACAGTCCGCAGCGCGGCTCAGGGCGTCACGGCAGACCCCGCATAATGGGCCTAGTGCTGAACTGGAGAGTCCGTTGGCGGCCGCCCAGCCGCCATCATGGCCTTGAGCAAAATATCCGGCGATCGTTTTATAGGCCCCACGGCCGATTTCACCGCCGCCGATCTCACCGCCCAGCAGCTCCAGACTTCAGCTAACACCTCCGCCCAAAGAACACTGTCGATTGGCACATTAGGAGCAGGATAGTGAAAGGATTATTAAGGCGGCCGGCAGAGCTACACTACTGTGTGGCCATCTTGCCGCGCGGCAAGCCACGACCCCTCCAAAATGCAACCTTGACGCACCCCCTCTAGGGATTGGGAAAGTATCAGACATTTCGCCTGCGGGGCCGAAATGGACCCTCACAACAGTGTTCTCATGGAGATTGTATAAGAAATTCACCAAGCCCCTTTCAACCCCAGATCTAAGAGCAACAGCCATAATTTGGTTATGTTTACACAATCAAATGCAGTTGACAAGTCCATAAAGGTTAGGTACAGTGGACAGCGCTTGGCGATGGTATACTTTCCAACCATCAGATGTAAATTTAAGCACTGTTCCACTGTACCCAGCCCTGAGTGAAAGCCAAATTGATAAGGAATCGGGATATTATGTAAATTTGCCCAGGATTTTAAGCGATTAAAAATCACCCTCCCAATGATTTTTTTTTAGAGCTGTTGATCATTGAAATAGGGCGATAGCCTTTTGGAGATGTATGATCGCCTTTCTTAAATATAGGTACTATGGCGGAGAGGGCCCATGAGCGAGGGTTCTTTCTGCCTGATGAACTATTGAATACTTCATAATCAAAGGGCCTCACAGATATACATTGCACTTAATGAGGTCTGTTGGGACCCCATCCGGCCCTGGAGCTTTGCCACCTGGGTTTTGCCTGATGGCTTCCTCTACCTCTGAGAGGGAAATAGACAATGTAGACAAATTAACCAGTTTGCCTGGCAATATTTCCCCTAAACCCTCCTCTGGTTCTGTATGAGAGATTTCACTAAAGTGCGAGACCCATTCGAGGCTCGATACTTGCACTGCGAAAGGGGATTTGCCAGGTCATCCCTTTGTCTAAACTTCTTTACCACATCCCAGAATAGTTTGATATTTTGCAAAAGCACTGCACATTCTAGACACTCCCAGTCCCTTTTGTTCAGGGCGTCCTTCCTTGCCTTCAGGCTACGCTTATAGATTTTCCTGACTACACTAACTTCCGCAGTATCTTTGGGTATAGTATTGAGTGCCCTTCTTAACCTGCGATTTGCTGTAGTGCAGTGCCGGTCAAACCATTGTGGACCCTCTGAGGTGTTCCAATTTGGCTTCAACAAATGATTTCTAATACATGCACATAATTTCTCATACAAATCTATCAGTACTCCCTCACTCACATCAGACGGGCAGTCTAAGAAAATCTTAAAATGTGCCTTCAAGAGTAACTCCTGGTTCATTTAGATGCCATACTAACTTAAGGCCATTGCTAGTATACCGATGGACAAAGATAATTTCCGTGAGGATATCTATCCTCCTCACCGGGAACTGCCATACTGCAGTTAGACCTTTGTGATCCCTCTATTTTGTCTCAATAATACCACCCTGTATGAACCTGGATAAAACATTTCTGGTAACAAATATATAAACAATGATCGATGCCCACCCGGATCCTCTAAAAGTTGCCCAAAGTGGTCTGTGTCCCCCAAACTTATCAACCACATCAATAAGATCATGTGCAGCCAAAAACTGGCTAAGTTCCTTTCCCCTACTATCTGGGTGGCCACTAAAAGGGATAAAACGCTTTAACCCCTGCTCCACATAGGTGCTGGACAGTTTGGCATTAAAGTCCCCACAAAGGGCTGGGAAGAAACCCCAACCTCTAACGTCTTAGGTTCCGATAAGAAAGAAAACAACTGAGCAAAAAGAACACAAACAGAATTTGAGCAATCCATTATTATAGAAGTTGATCAAATAAAAGAGACTCAAATTGTCCTTGATGAGCAGGGCCATAAAGGTTGAGCATCCCATATCAACTTCCACTCTTAAGTTCAGGTTAACCCAGACAGAAAGACCACCCTTTGCCCTGCCACCTGTGGAAAGAATGGCAGGGTGGGAATAGCAACCAAATCCTTTACAAGAAGAGGTGGTGTCCCAGGTTTCCTGTAGGGCAATAAAATCATATTTGGTAAGAAGTTTAAGCCAGGCCGGGTTAATGAGCTTATCCTTGAGTCCAGCAATGTTCCAGCTTGGAAAGGAATAGCCATGATTAACACTTTTAGGTGCAAGGCCCTTCTTTACAGCCTCTTCCCTCCTGTAATTGATAGTATGGAGAGACTTCTTGGCACCATCCACGGGCCAGTCCACACTAGAAAGAGCTTCATATCGATTAGCAACAGGTATAGAGAGCTGATCTCCACCAATGACTCTACTGTCTTGGGTGGACTCAGTCACTTGCGAGGTCTGGGGCACAGTTTGGGTAAGCACCTGTTTGCTCCTGCCGCTGTCAGCGATGGGTACCCTATGATTAACTAGCTGTGATTGAAGGGAGCTGCATTTGTAGAAATACCATAGTGGCACCAGATTGATATCACCCTTGTTGCTAGCTTTACACTGGGGCCCAAACAATAGGTTCTGCACCAGAAGGGGAGATCTAAAATTCTCTATAACCCTGTCTCCCCCTGAATCTGGTGAACAAGGACCGATCCAACCCACCCTGCGGGTCAGCAAGAGGTCATTAGCCGAAGAAAAAGGAAAGCCTCTATGATGTACTAGCCAATCCAAGACCTCATTTCGCAATTCATTTGAAGTTTCCCCTTGATTCCT
Organism: Calotriton arnoldi; assembly: GCA_963921515.1. Lineage (NCBI taxonomy): Eukaryota > Metazoa > Chordata > Amphibia > Caudata > Salamandridae > Calotriton > Calotriton arnoldi. Next base: position 1,408,046 of record CAWUFW010000189.1, read on the forward strand.
TCGTAATGGTGGAACTCCTTTAAGAATCACCACATAGGGGCAGGCTGCTGGTGGGAGATTATGGTAATCCGATTTGGGTCAGCATCGCTGGGAATTTGCCCAGCCCTGCCCTGGCAGAATGACAGTTACCCCACAGACTCGATCTGCTGATCTCTCTCAGGCAGCACCTGAGGCCTAAAGGCTTGAACAGGCCCAGACGCCAAGTTGTGGGGGCAGACATGATTCGGGATGGTGATCGGATCTCCAGACGATTCGGGTGGGGAGGGACTATGTAAAGGCAGCTGGTAGTTGGGTGTAAAATGAGGTTCCATATTGGTAATGACCTTGATAGAAGTGGCAAGTTGCAGTTGCGACTGTGCAAGAATAACCAATTGTGCCTCAACTGACTTACGTTTTTCCAAAAAGGGGGAAAGCTCAGCGAGTAAGAACCACTTAAACTTGGTGAAGCAGTCCTTCAAAAGGTGCTCAATTTGAGACTGACTCAGAGCTGATTCTTCTCCCCCCCCCCCCCCACCCCGGACCCGTCCTAAAGAGGGAGAGGGAGGGGTCATGGCAGAGAAGGCGAATGTAGCCTGGGGAGCTGGACTTATTGGCATAGCTTGACTCTACTGATGGGTGTAGCTGGATTCCACTCTCTGCCTGCTACACTTTCCCTGTTTCCCCCTCTTGCTGACTGGAAATAGAGAGGAGGGTCTGCCGTTATCATCCTGTACCCCAGAGAGGGTTGCGTGATACCAGCTGTGTCGCTTGTGGATGTGTGAGTGGGCATAGACCGTCCTGACACCGAGACCAAAGGCAAGTGCACCACCGCCTCGTGGACAGAGGGGGTTGAAGCTGAACCCAAGTTTAAAGAGAGTCATCTCTCTGTCAAAGCAGTCTCAGTGCTGATAACCGCCATAGCCCTCTCCAACATTCTATCAATTGAAGTACATTTCGCTGGGGGAGTGGAGACCGATTAACCCCTCAATGTTTTTTTTCCCCCCATGTTGTCAACAAAGTAACCACAGTTGAGCAAAAACAAAGCTCAAATATACTGATTAAAATAGTCACAAAAGAATTAATCAAAGAGTACCTTTAGAGAGGCAAAAACACGAGGGGTGGCCGAGCCCAGCCTCCTTTATACTCCGATGGGCGTGATCAGGCCTGCCCTTGGCTCAGGCTTTGGCGGCACGGCCAGCGCTTGTCCCGCGCCATGGGGGATCCGACTTGGCTTTAATACCCGACCGGGCTCACAGAGCTGCCTCCTGGTGAGAAAGGTACTCAGGACTTATGGGGCATGCAGTCCGCTCTACCCCCCCCCGTCTCTTTGCGCGTCTATGATCACTTATTCAGATGTAACTGTATAGGAATGTATTGAGGTGAGGGTAGCCAGTTTGGTGCCACCTGTTGTGACAATTTTGCTAGGCTCAGACAATTTACATTCAGGTAGTGTAGGGAGTGCTCCCTTTATTATGACCAGTATGAATATTGGTGAGCCAAATTTGTTCTTCATGGGAGAAAGGATGGCTACTTATTCGTTATAACTCTGTAGGAATGCATTGGCTTCAAGGTGGCACAGTGGGCACAGGTGAAAGCATTGCTTGGCTCGGGGTAAATACTTGTGTATCTTATAGGGGGATATGGTAAACTTAAACAACAACATGCATATTTGTGAGCCAATGTGATTTTCCTATAATAGAACTATGATTACTTATTAGGACTTGGAGGACTACATAGAGGTGATGATGACCTGTTTGGTGTTGTGACAAATTTTGCTTAGCTCACACAATTTACATAAAGGTAGTATAGAGGGATTCTCCCTTGATTAGGATCAACATGAAAATTGGTGAGGACAGTTGATCTTCAAAACAGAAAGGATGGTTACTTATTAACCTATAACTCTATAGGAATGCATTGGCTCGGTGGTGGCATAGTGGCCCCAGGTAGAAACATTGCTGGGCTCAGAATAAATCTTCATGGACTTTAGTTTTAACTCTTTTTTTTTTTATTGGTATTATTAGCAGTTGCATTGTACATACATATGTAGCCCTTACATGTGGTGCTTTATAGACCAGGACGCTTAAGAAAAATGACGGTGTTTACAGCTCTAGCATAACCCGCTGTATCTTTCTGTGGAGCCCGTGGCATGTGAGTCCGTGCATGCGCGTCGATGGGCTTTAAACAAACTTGGGGAGGTTGAAACTCGCCCCCAAAACCATTGAACAATGAAACCGCCCCCCCACTGGTATGTAGGATTCCATTATTCCCTGTGACGCCTTTGCTGAGAGAGCAAGCACTGAACTTCACTGTGTCTCAGGAGCGCTTTCTGTAGCTGTTAATCGCAGGAGGCGAAGGTATCTTGGGCATGTGATCTCATTGAATTCGATAGACAGTAGTAGTATGCGTTCCATCCCTAAAGTGTACCACAATTTATGGAGCCAACCCGTATGAGTGGGTACTATTTGTGTGCTCCAATGTGTTAAAATGTTTTGGAGCGCTGCCCCCAGTGCCAGCCCCATCTGTTTTCCTTTACGGGACTTCAGTGGGAATGTGAGGGGATTGGGCAACCCCAGAACCACATAAGCTGGAAATCTTGGAATCTGTGTCTCAAATTGCCCATCAATCTCGTCCAGAATTTGAGGCTAATAATTAGAAAGGACCAGCATTCCCACAGCAGATGTAACAATGTCCCCTCCCCCCTGCATCCCCGCCAACAAGTAGGGCTACGGTCCGGATTCCCTTGGTTGAGGCGTACTGGTGTCGGGTACCAATAGGTGGCTATTTTGAAAGCCGTTTCCTTACCCGCTGTGTTCCGTGCTGTGTGTTTGGCCCTGTAATAAATCTCTCCCCATTCTTTTTTCGAGAGGTCCCTCCCTAACTCCTTAGCCCAGCGCCTCTGACTGGAGGTGAACTCATCCGAGGCTGGCGTGCGTAGCATATCATAGAGCTCTGAAATCAACTTTTTATCCGATGTCTTCGTGATCAGCCATTTTTCGTATTATGTCAGTCTTCTACTTACCTGGGGGAGTATGTCCGGGTGTAGCAGCCAGTGTCGCACCTGCATGTATCGGTATCTTTCTGTCTCAGGTAGTGCACAGACCTGCCTCAATTGCGTAAAGGAAATAATCACATCTAAGTCAAATAGGTGTCCCACCGCTTTGCAAGGCGTGTCCTGCCAAGCTTTAAAGTCTTTGATCGCCATTCCCGGGGAGAACTCCCTATTCTCCATCAGAGGCGTCAGTGGAGATGGGAAGGACGTGAGTCTGTTAGTTGTGGCTACCCCTTCCCAAACATCCAACACCGCCCTCGTAATCGGGGATCCCTTCAGTCCCTGCGGCCTGTCTGCTTTTTTCAGAAAGGGAACCTTCCATAAAGACATGTGGGCCAGTGCTCTATCCTGAAACAACCATCGCTTCTCTGACTCCTCCCGGCTCCATTCCACGAGGTACCACAATTGAGTAGCTCTATAATATCCCTCCAGATACGGGATTCCCAAGCCACCCTCTTCCGCTTTCAGATAGCCCAGCTCCCTGAGAGGCCGCGCCCCTGCCCATATGAAGTGGAGCATCTCTTTTTGAAGTGCCTTAAGTGTCCCCCATGGAGGCTTGACTGGGATTGTTTGGAACAGGTATAGTACCCTCGGTAGGACCGACATTTTAACTGCGGCCACGCGACCCATTAGTGAGAGCTGATGGCGCTTCCAGATCTGTCAGTCCTGTGTGATCTGTTTGGCGAGCGTAGCATAGTTCATGGAGACCGTCAGTGGAACCGTCGCCGCTAGCTCAATCCCTAAATAGGGAATCGACTTTGTTACCTGGATCCCTGCAAAGCGGTCTGGTCTTCCCTGTGCGTCTGATCTGGTCCCTGTCAGCTGTAGAATCTGAGATTTCCCCACATTAATTTTGAAGCCGGCTACCTCACCGAAGGCCTCCAGTTCCTGTAAAAACTCTGGGACCGGCCGTTCTGGTTCTTCTAGTGAGGCCAGGATATCGTCAGCGTATAGACTTATGGTATGTCTGTCCCCGCCAAATGGTATGCCCGTTATGACCGGGTTGTCTCGTATCTTTTGCGCTAGTGGCTCGATGTAAAGAGCGAATAAGAGGGGGGACAACGGGCACCCTTGTCTGGTGCCCCTGCGAATGGGAAAGGGGCGAGACGATGTCCTGTTAACTTTAGTGGAGGCTGTGGGGGAGCTATAGCAGCTCGCTATCCAGGCCCTGAATCGTTCCCCCAGCCCAAAGTGAATCAACGTGCACTCTAGGAAACTCCAATCAACCTGATCAAACGCTTTCTCAGCGTCGACTGTCAACAACAGCGCATTCATATTCGTGCGATGGGCCTTGTCTATAAGGTGGAGGACGCGTTTCGTATTATCACCTCCCTGTCGATTTTGGATAAAGCCCGCTTGGTCTGGCTCAATTATCCCAGGCATCATCGGACCTAACCTTGCCGCTAAGATACCCGTAAACAATTGAGGTCTACATTAAGTAGAGACACCGGACGGTAGGAGCTGCATTTCTTCCTGTCCTTACCTGGCTTGGGGAGAACTACAATAGCAGCTGCCAACATTTCCGCAGGGATCAAGCCTGGGCCCTCGAATGAGTTAAACAGGTGTGTGAGGATCGGCGCTAGCAAGTGACAAAAGGTCTTATAATAGCCCCCTGAGAAGCCGTCTGGCCCCGGGGATTTAAGAGGTCTGATACGGGAGATTGCCCCTATTACTTCCTCAATCCGGATTGGGGCGTACAACTGCTCTGCCTGCCCCTGTACTAAAGCGGATGTGCCTATCCCCTGTAAGTAGGATGACTGTAAGCTATTCAATGTGGTCTCGCTGGCGTAAAGATCTGTGTAGAAGTCCCTGAACACCTGCGCTATGTCTTCGTCCTCCGTGTGGTCCTCCCCTCTAGCGCATCTGTTGGCGCCTGGCTCTCAATTTACTTGCTAGCATGCGTCCTGTTCTGTCCCCTCCGCTGTAGTAGGAGTGTTTGAGCCTTAGGGACGCATATTCAGCTCTGTCGAGATCCAGCCCCGCCAATTGCGCCCTTGCTAACTTCAGCTGCTTCCAGACCCTTAGTGCCCCTGTCCGGCTATGTACTCGCTCTAATTCTATTACCTGTGCGGTAAGATCTGCCCTTTTCTCTTTTCGGTCTTTAGCTTCCGCCGCGGAGATCGCAATCAATTCCCCCCCTCACCACCGCCTTTAAAGCTCCCCAGAGAGAGGCTACGCTTGTCCCCTTGGAATCGTTTAACTCCAGGTACCTCGTTATGCACTGAGTGAGTTTCGTTTTCACCGTTTCTTTGTGAAGCATCGTCTCTCGTAGCCGCCAACCCCCATATTTACCCCGCTGTGGCGGTAGGCGTTACGTCACCTCCACTGCGTCATGATCGGACAGCGCCGCTGGAACAATGTCTATGTCGCCCACCATTGTGCGTATTTCTTCCCTACCTAGCATGTAGTCTAGGCGGGCATATGTCTTGTGTGCATGCGAATAGTATGAAAACTTCGACGTGTGGGGGTGCTGTGAGAAGTTGGCCTGGCATATGCTGTCCACTAGTTATAGTGGGCACCTTGCACCAGTCCAAACGACCCTTATTGATGATCGGTTTAAAGACAACCTTTATTGAAAGCTATCCTAGTGGTAGCTATGGAGAGCAGCCTTCAGGCTAAGTCTTGAAGGAGTGTAAAGCAGCTTGGTTTACCAGATTATAACCTTGAATAACTAAATGAAAGGAGAACCACACAAGGTATATATATAAAATATATGTATTTATTTCTAAACACTAACTACTAATCTCTTTGAGGTTAGAGTTCAAGATGCACAATATTACAGTATTAAAACGACAGTAAATAGCACAATATACACTGGGCCCCAGGGGGGGACCAAGCCATATATTAAGAAAGTGGTATAAGATCCACGACTTGACTAGACACAGTGCCTAGAGCACGTAGAATCGCTGGGACCCCAAGGAACCACCCAAGGTAGTGACACAGGAGACCCACGGGGACGTGTGCAGTGTGAGAACACAGCCGTGAGCGCCGTAGGATTCAATGCGGAAAGTCGCGGTTGGAATTTTAAAGATAAAGGACACTTAGGAGAGGACTTTCAGCAAGCCCCTTTAGACTTAAGGGGTTCTAGGGCCAACACCCACGTGAGCACTGGAGTACTCGAGTTACCTCACCCAGGGAAGCCGGGTGCATAGGTGTCAAAGGGTGTCGGGAATCGTCGTCATTTTCAATGGCGATCTGCTGCAAAGTGCTGCTGCCGTGAAGAAGAAAAGTGTCCGGGTGGATCCAAGCCTGGATCGAAGATGTGAAGAACCTGAAAGCAGAGGGGACAGAGTCTGGGTCACTAGCCAGTGACCAGGAGCGGAGCAATCGAATGCCCACCGATGTCGGGTGCTTCAGGTGCGAAGAGGTGAAGCTTGACTCTGCAGCCACGGGGTCCTAGAGACGTCGACGATGACCAGGAGCCGGATTCGAGCTGTCCCACGAAAGATGTCGAGTGCTGGGGTGTCGGTGATCGGATTGACCACAACAAGCCTTGGCAACAGCAACCCACGCAGGAAGAGAAAATATGCTTCTGTGCGGACCAGCAAGGTCCTGGGGACTCCCCAAGCGATGGAGAGTCGGGGCACGTCTGGAGCAACCAGGGAAGCCCAATGAAAGTTAGAGTTGCCTTCTTGGGGACCCACAGGTCAACGGACCAGGGATCGCGAAGGGACCTCGAGAGGAATCACAAAATTGCGGCCCACGGAACACTTGTTGAGTGTAGGCCTGCAATCTTTGGTGCAATTACTGCTCGGGGTCAGGGCTACAAGTAACCCAAAGCTCAGCCTCGGGGGTCGCCGGAAAGCTGATGCTTCTGCAAATGGTAGCGGGGTTCGGGTTGCACGGTCTCCACGAGGATACGGGCCTCAGACTTGCTGTGGGCACAGATCGACCTCAGAGACCTCGGGAACCCACCTCCTGTGTGGCAATATTCTTCGGAGTCCGCAGGAGCTTCGGAGATGCCAACCGGTCAGTTGCGTTAAAGGTGCCTGCCTTGCAGGGGAGTAACTCCTTTACTCCAAGGGAGATTCTTCAGTCATCCAGCGTAGTGTAGATCGTCGAAGTATTTGGTTTCTGGTAACAGAGTTTAGTCCAGGTGTAATCTAAAGTCCTGTAGTCAGGGTTTCCTACTTTATACCCAAGGAAGGGGTGGGACAAACTCTGGGGACCCTCCTATGGGAGGGTCAGGAAAGAGGGGTGGCTACACCCATTTCCTTTGTCCAGTTTCGCGCCAGAGCAGGGGCTGTGTGCCCCTGCAACCGGTTTGAGCTGGACTATGCACAGGAAACCAAATGTGCCCCCAGTGCAGACTTCAAAGCACTCTGAGAGTGCACCCACCCAGCCCCAATACACTAAAGCCTGTCTGGGAGGTGGTCACACCTCCCTGTGACAGGAAACCTATTGTCCAGGCCTCCCCTGCCGGAGTTTCGTCCAGCAGCAGGAGGGCAGACTCGTGTCTGTGGCTGCAGCATCCATTTTGTGATGCCAGGGTTCTGTTAAGCTGGTACCGGGTGTACCGGTGATGCCATGTGGCTCCCTCTAGAAGGGAGGAATCATACCTCCCACTCCAGTACTGGGGTGGAGGTATGATTCCAAGGTGTTTGACACCAAACACGACAGTTATCCATGCAGCCATTCTCAAGTTAGCATTTACCGCGGGGTTATAATGCACTTAAGAGTATATGGTCTGGCTGCATTACAAACAACCCCGGAATAAAGATTCCGAAAGCTGCAGAGGGGCTCTGCTCATGCATGGGCACCCTCTCACATGAAACCCAGCACCCTGCCTTCAGGATTGTTAAGGCCTGCCATAGGGGTGACTGATAGGTTTACATGTGCAGTGATATGGAGAGATATAGGGAACCTATATCTCAGTAAGGGGTACACATACCACCTTACACAGGCTGTTGTAGCAGACCTGTTGTGTCATTTTAAAAGGCTTCCCAGGGGTGGCACAATACATGCTGCAGCCACTGGTAGGCCTCTGGGGTACCTATGCCCTGGGTACATAGTATACCATATACTAGGGACTCACAAGGGTACCCCAGAATCCAATCTGGAGTGTACCTAAAGTACATACAGTCAATTTAGAGTAGAAAGCAGATAGACTGGGGTCCTGATTAGCAGGGCCTCAGTCTGGCTAAGTCGAAAAACAGTGAAACATCAGCAAAAAGTGGGGGTAACTATAAGAAGCAGATCCTACTCTCCTACAGGTGCGCTGTCCTCCATAGATCCACGAGGCCTAATGAATGAAGCCACTGTCTGCCCTCTGATGATACCTCCCCAGACTGTGAGTAGCGACTGCCGGACCTGTCTTTTGCCCCGTCCATGACTAAATTGAGATCCCCCCCCATGAGCGTCTTACGTTCTTGCCCGTTCATTGCCTCTCTGATAGCTGATTTCAAGAATCGTTCTTGTCCTGTATTAGGTGCATAGGTGGAACCTATCAGCAAGTTGTGACCCCCAATCTGAAATACATGTGCCAAGAGGCGCCCCTTGATCTCCGCCGTCTTGTCTCCCACTTTCCCCTTGAATCGTTTAGCCACAAGGATCGCCACCCCCGCCTTTTTGTCTGGGCCTGATGAGAAAAATTGGTGCGGGAATACTCCGGACCGCATTCTATGCCACTCTTTGTCGAGGAGATGCGTTTCCTGGAGAAGGCATATATCTGCCTCTGAGTTCTCCAGGTAGGAAAGAATAGACCTCTGTTTAATGGGATTGTTGAGACCTCTCACATTGAGAGTGAGAATTTTTAGCGTGGAGTCTGTCATGGAGCCCTGTGTAAGGTGTGCTGATGTGTGCCCGCTACCATCCCCATTTGGCCCCTTTCCCACTCTCTGTGCCTCCCTTGCTCTGTTTCCACAGCTTACGATCTCTCCTCCCTGCGTCAGGAACCCGCATACCAGTGACCCACCCGCCTCTCCCTAACCCCAACCATTGTCCCTTTTGAGTCTCCTACAGTCCAGGGTCCGCCAGTCCATATCGTGTACCCATGGTGTGAAGGAAAAGAAGAAGCATTGTGTGGCCAAAACCCCCAGCCCCCCCGCTCCCGTTAGATGACCCACCCCTCCAGCCCTGCAAATGTCACTTATCTGCCCCTTGTGAGATCTGCTAATCTTCGTGTGGGGAAGCTCCTCGTGACAGCGTCTCCAGCACCACCTGCCGTTCTTGCGCCATAGCCGTAGGATCTGGTCTCAGTGCTCGCTCCGGTCTTCTTCTCCCGGTGACCGTGTGCCATCTCGCTCTGGGGGCCTTGCCCCTCCTGGAATCCTCATCCTCTGGCTACTGTGGTTTTCAATGCCCAGCACCCGGCAAGTGTCTTGCAAGGAGCGAAGCTGATGCAGTTTGCCCTGCCAACTGAAGATGAGCCGAAATGGGTGACCCCAGGAATGAGAAATTCCCTGGTTGCTGAGATGCGTAGTGGCCACTTTGAATTCCTTGCGCTTCTGAAGAGTTATCAGGGCTAAGTCTTGGTAGAGGGCAATGGAGTGATCCTGGTACTTTAAGGGCTGCTTATCCCGAGCCGCCCGAAGGATGCGTTCCTTGAGTTGGAAGTCTGGAAGATAAGCCAGAATGTCTGGTGGGGGTGCAGGTGCTTTCCTCGGGAGTCCAACTCGATGGGCCCTGTCTTTTTTTATATCAAAGTCCGGAGGAGCTTCCAGGATACTCCTAAAGAGGCCCTGCAAGTATTGTGTGATGTCCGATCCTTCTTCCTGCGACGGCACTCCCCTCACGCGGATGTTATTGCGTCGGGACCGGTTTTCTAGGTCCTCCGTGTGTGCCTGAAGGTCAATCTGCTGTTCTTTGAGCCGGAGGATCTCTTGCTGTAGTTGCTCTATTTCTTCCTCTCTGGCCTGTTCCTGATCCTCCATGGAGGCCACCCTTTCGCCCATGGCGTCAATGTCCTGCCGCACCTCTTTATCTCCCTTGCAATTTCACTTTTCAGCGTGTGAAAGTCGTCCCTCAACTTGCCCAAGAGTGTCTCCAGGAAGGCACGCATGACTGGGGCCTCCTGGGGGTCTGTGTCGTGCCCCCCGGTAGCTGGTGGGGAGAGCCGACCGTCCCCCCCCCCCACTGGGCGGCGGCATCTTAGTCAGCATGTCTTTTAAATTACGGTCTTTCTTGCTCCTTACTACGGACATGACAGCTGCTGCCCCTCCCGCAATTCCGGATCACCGCGCTACTGGTCAAAAGCGTGTAAACTCGGCTCGGGTGACTTATGTCTACCAATGTGCAAAGCGCTTCTCCCTGAATCTCCTCGCTGGGCTCCTGTAATCCGGCGCTCTCTCCGGCCCCACCGGGCTGTTGCCCGCCCCGTCTGTTCGAGTGACTTAGCCGCCTTCTTACCGATCTTGCGCTTTGCTGTCTTGGTCGTGCCTCTTGCGGCCCACTGCCTTCAGGGCACCTGCTGTGGTCACCCTCCTGCTGGTGGAGTGTTGCGCCACCTCCTGTTTCTCTGTGGGGCCCCTTGGCTAGTTTTCCGGGGCCTGTTCTCCCCTCGATGACCCTCGCCTTTCTCTCTGGGCGCCGGTCCTTCGCGTGTGCCTGCCTCTGGCCCTTGTGCACAGTGTCTCACTCCTCGGCTGATTCCCCCCCCGAGGCTTGAGCGCTCGCTTGTAGCTAGACAGCCGTCCCCTTCAGTGGCCACCATCCGGCACACACCGCCTGCTGGGGATCCCCGGACAGCACCACCGAGACCCGGGTAGACTATTGTGGAACAGACCCAGGTAGCCCCGGCTGCACTCAGCACTTGCTGGCTTCGCTGCTCCTCGGGGCCCCTTCACTTCCACCGCCGAGCCCTCTCCCCTACCTCCGAGCTCCTCTCCGGTGCCTCGTCAGCAGGGGTAATTATGGCAAGGCCACTTCTACCTCACAGGCCACCAGCCGATCGTGCACTCTTAGTGGGCCATGCCGATTCTCCTTTGTGTTCCAAGGGAACTGCCCCCTGTGGGATCCTTCCTTGTGCCGTCTCCCGCTTTGGACCTCTGTAATCTGGATCCCCCTTCCTCCCACGCCGGGCTACTGCGGCCTACCGTCTTCGCCGTTGGACTCGCGGCCGTCTCGTAGGGCCCGCTCTCAGTGCGCTGTGAATGCTGCCCTCCGACGGCTCCAGGCTGCCCCTTATCTCCCCGTGGAGGGCACTGTCTTATGGGCCCCGTGCGCGTTGGAGAGCCGCGTCCTCTCAGCCGGTGCGTGCTCCGTTCAGCTCCGCTCTATCCAGTGCTAGCACTTGTCTAGGGTGGGCACGCCTGCTATGGTTCGAGTGCTCCCGCCGTCGCCGACGGCACTGCTGCTATGGCTGCGCTGGCCTCACCTTCTGTCCCTAGGCCTCAGCCCTGCTCGTCTTCTCCGGGCCCGGCCAACGGAACTCCACTGTGGCCAAGGGAGCCGATCCGCGCTCCTCTGAACCCCACCGCTCCAGCCAGCCGCAGGCCTGTCCTCGTTACTGCCCACTCGGAGCCGCTAATCCGCAGGCCCAGTCTCCCTCCGACCACGGCCGCAGACCTCGGGCCACCACCCCGCTGAAAGGCCCGCCAGGCCGCGGCCTCACTCTCACTGCTCTGCGGCTCACCCGTGGGCCCGCGGCTCCCAGCCGCCGTCACCACAATTCTCCTGATGGGGCCTGATCTTGGCGCCGCGCAGTCCCTCGCACCAATTTCCCGGGGTGCTGCTTCCAGAACCGGCCTTAGGCGGACGCGCCAGGCCCGGCCGCCATTTGCCCCCGCGGGGCTGCTCCGGCACGGGCCCCGTTCACTGCTCACAACGGGTCCCGGAGTCTATCTGTCGCTCTCCCTCGCTGTTGCTTAGGCTGAGAGAGCAGGCTGCTCGTTTAAGTGGGTTTTTAGGGGGATTATGTCGCTAAGTGGGCTGGATAGGGCGATCGGGAGCGGGAGACGAAAGGAGCACGTCTTACCCGCTCGCCATCTTGGCCACGCCCCCCTTCATGGACTTTAGAGGGCCATGTGGTGTGTTTGAAATGCAGCATAAATATTTTGGAGTAAACGTGATGTTCTTATCGGAAAAGTATAAAGACTTATTCACACAACTGCTTAGGAATGCAGTGAGGTCAGGGCGACCCATATGGTGCCACCTGTTGTAACAAATAATGATTGGCTCAGACAGTTTACAAAACAATGCAGGTATTGTAAAGGCGTGCTCCATTTCTTAAGATGAATATGAATTTTAAGGAAGCCAAAGTGGTGCCATGTTTTGGTGGAAAGGTTGCTTGTCTCAGACTAAATCCTAATAGACGTAATAGTGGTATGTGTTATGATTGAAAGACAACATATACATAGAATGGCAATAGAAAGTTCAATAAATTGGAGTTTGCTGAATTATTTATGGTTCAATAAGTGCAATGCATTTTATATAAAATGTTGCCTGTAAATAAAATGCTGGCTGAATAAGATGCTAACTTCTTCTACCTGCGAATAAGATGCTGGCAGAATAAGAGGCTAACTTGTGCCTCATCTCTAGAGTCGCAGGATAGAGGCGTTTTTATTGCTGGCATTTACACTTAACCGGTCAGTAACAAATGGAAACTGAAATTAATTTGACTTGTGTTGGGTTTCCACCTTTGCTTAAAGCAAACTTCAGCGTATTATATGACTTATCTTAACCCAGTTTAGAAGCATTTATTTTATTTACTCATAAACGTACTGTCAACCTTTTGACAGTCCAATGAGGCTGTAGTCAGATGCTTAGGAGACTGATCCTATTAAAGCACATGTAGAAGGATCAGTTTTTGGAGGGCAATACAGCTTTGAAAAGAGAGTGTTTTGATTTTAGCCTATGTATAGGGCATTTTTTTTTTTTTTTTAAGTTTTCAAAAACCTTTATTGAAAGCAGAAAGCATTGACCACAGCAGAATGCCTACAACCCTCAACGGGCCGGCCTGCGAAGTAATATAGTTCTAATCTGTCGAGGCAGGAAAAAGATGCACAGCAAGCTGCCTACAACCACATCGGGCCGGCCGCGACACTTAAGACATGAGATGCTGGCATCTGTAAATATTCTGTGCTCATTGAGGATCTAGGCAACAAAACGATAAAAGATCATAGACGCTACCCCACTGCATGCAATCACAGAGTGAGCCTGGCATATTGTATACTTTGATGAGCTGCCGCAAACTGGCGCTAAAGGGCCGCAGACATGGCCGGCTAGCAGAGCGTAATACTTAAGACCCGTTTGCAAGCACCTTGACCAAGGGATTAGGCCAACAGCGGTTAGGCCATATTACAGGCACAATCGGGATCAGTCAGTGTGCATCGTACATGTAGGTGTAGGTCGAGACTCTAGAGATGCGCTATGCTGCGGCTAAGAGAGTCCAGTATCGCCAAACGTGCAGATTAGGCACAGCCATGCAGTGCTTGGGAAGTCCCAACACTATGAGCGTGGTAAGAGAGGCATGGTGTCTTGCAGGGTGCCCTAATGAAGTGCACGCCGGCACCATTGATCTTGCTGGCGTCTACTATGCTGTGGTGAGGGTTGCGGCCTCTGTGACCAATAGTCAAAAGAAGCCAAAAAGCTGTAGGCATCAAGAAAACTGCAGGAAAGACTACAGCTACAGAAGAGAACATCTAGAGAAAAAGAGACAGGGAGGAAAAGAGAAAGTGAGGAAGAAGAGGAGGAGGGGGGGAGAGCATGGTGTATCGACCCCTCTGTGTAGGGGGTGCCCAGGCATCCAGAACCCGCAATGGTACAATAGTGGACAAGCTAAGGGGTATAGTTCCCTCCCCTTCCAATCATGCCTCTTCGTCGTAAGTGTCCCCCCTTGGAAGTATAGGGTCAGCAAAGAGCTGAAGAGCTCTGTCGAGGGGGAACAGATCGAGCGTGCTCCAGCCGAGAGAGATGTGTGACCAAAGGCTGCCAGATACGTTCTAATTTAGCATCAGTACATGCCAGCCTATGGGAGAGGAGTTCCATTACCATGACATGCCAAAGACGTGTAAGCCAGACCAAGGACGAGGGAGAGCACGCTTTCTTCCAATGGAGTGCTATAACCTGTTTAGCTGCAGTGAGCATATGGGCTGCCAAACGCCAATCCGTATGCGTCATCGCTTTGAGGGATGTTGGACGAAGCCCCAGAATGACCACCCCCTGGTCGCTTGGTAGAGGGAAGCCCAGCACCTCTCTGACATGGTCTAGAACCTCCACCCAAAAATTAAGGATGAGCGGACACGTCCACCAGATGTGCAGGAAGGAGCCCTGTGCTGTCTGGCAGCGCCAGCAAAGAGGTGTGAATCCAGGGAACATCTTCTGAAGACGTAGGGGTGTGTAATACCAACGAGTCATGAGTTTGTATGCGAACTCTTGCTGGGTTACACTTCTAAAAATACGTGGGATGTCCCGCCAAAGCTGTTCCCATTGGTCTGGGAGAATATCAGTTTCAATGTCTAGCTGCCATTGGCGCTGGTAAGTGTGGGGCATTGGCGCATGCGAGTGTTGGAGTGCTTTGTACGTCCGAGAAATCAAACCGTGGGACCCTTCGAAAGCGCGTACCAGGGCTTCGAATGCCGTAAGCCGTCTTGTAGCACCCGCCACATAGGAGGGGGCTCTGAGCCAGTGGCGAATCTGGAAGTATTCCAGGCGTATAGTTTTAGGGAGATTGAAGTCCTGTCTGCAGCTATCAAATGATTTGAAAAGACCGCTGTCAAATAGTTGCTCTATGACCCGACACTCGCCGGCCGACCACGCCGAAAAAGACGTTGGGGGCAAAGCCGGTGGGAAGTCCGGGTTGAGTGCCAGGGGCATGTTGGGAGAGGGGAATGACGTGAGGCCCCTGGAGACAGCGATTCTATCCCAAATCTCTAAGACAGTCTTCGTTGGGGTAGCGATGTGGGCGCTACGATGCCTTGTGTGTTTTGCATTTCGCCCTAAGTGGGAAGGGTATGCCCAGACGTGGGTCCCGTGCTCACTACGCCACTGGAGTCAAGCTATCCTGGCTGATGAAGGCTGATAGCCTGAAACCGGTCCTAGGATGCTTGATTCCGGTCCAGGGAAGACATGGCTTGGCAGTTCGGTCTGGACTGTTCCCATGAGGCACAGGGTCAAGACTGATTTGCATATGGCTATGTCTGAACTGGGGTGGCGTGGTGAAGCAAAATAACGATGAATTAAACCCAGATCTGTGACTGGGGGTGAATGTTTGCCAATGTGCAGCATTCCGTCCATCATCTTGTGTGTTTTGCATTTCGCCCACTTCGTATCCAGGCCAGATCCCATAGTGGGCGGCAAGCTACTGCCCTGTCCATATGGAACCAGTGCTCATCGCTTTCGCGAACCGACCATTCCGAGATATATCGTAGGTGTGAGGCCCAGTAGTAGACTAGCAGGTCGGGGCAGGCCAGACCACCGCGATCACGCGGCAGTAGCAGGACCTTGACGGAGAAACGCGGTCGTCCCCCTCCCCAGATGAAGGTGGTGAGGTCTCGCTGAAGGCTCAAGATGTCCCTCTGGGGGATCGGCGTGGGGAGCGTCTGGAATAGGTACAGAACTTTTGGCAATATTGCCATTTTAACCGCATTAAGGCGGCCCAGCCACGAGATAGGAAGCATTTTCCAGTGTTTAAGTTCAGCTCGGATCGCTGCCCTGCAAGCCGGCCAATTCGCCCCTGTCCATGTATCAAGTGTAGCCGTGACATTAATCCCAAGATAACGAATGGAATGGGAGGCCCATTGAAAAGGATTAACGTTTCCCAAGTCTTCCAATTGCCGACGAGGGAGAGTGAGGTTAAGCGCCTGTGACTTGGAGATATTGATCCTCAGGCCGGACACCAATTCAAATTGGGAAAGTAGGTCCAATAGCGCAGGCAGGGAACTCATTGGGTCCGTGAGTGTCAGGAGGAGATCGTCAGCAAAAAGTGCTATCTTGTATTCAACCCCTCCCATGCGAATGCCCCGGATGTTTGCTGATCCACGGATGGCTATCGCCAGGGGCTCCACCGCAAGGGCAAAGAGCAGAGGTGAAAGTGTGCACCCCTGGCGAGTGCCTCTACAGATAGAGAACGGCGGGGTGAGAAGACCATTGACTCGAATACGCGCCGAGGGCGCCGTATATGGGACCATGATGCGCGCGACCATGGTCGGTCCAAGGCCCACACGGTGGAGGACCGGTCGAATGCCTTCTCGGCGTCAAGGGAGAGGAGGAAGGCTGATATATTGTGATGTTGAGCCTTTTGCACAAGATGGGCCACTCGACGGATATTATCCGCCCCTTGGCGCTCCCGTACGAAGCCCACCTGATCCGGCTCGATTAGGCCCGGAAGATGAGGGGCCAATCGCTGGGCAAAAATCTTAGTATACAGTTTGACATCCACATTCAATAGCGAAATCGGCCGAAATGAGGCGCATGCAGTGGCGTCCTTTCCTGGTTTGGGGATAAGGACAATCTCTGCCTCAGCCATCGTTGGAGTGATAGACCCGGTCGTCGCAAAGGAGTTGAAGAGCCTCAGCAGGTAGACCTGGAGTTCTGGGAGAAAGAGGCGGAAAAAGGTCAGCGTCCGGCCATCAGGCCCTGGTGTCTTACCCACGGGCAGACTCTTCAACGCTTTGCGAAGTTCCTCCGCCGTGATGGGTTCTACCAGTTGTTCCCTAAAAAAGGGAGTAATTGGTGTCCAGGGGCATGTGGCTAAGAAGGGGTCTACCTGGTCTACACAGGTGTCTCCCCGACTATACAAGTTAGTATAGAACTTGCTAAATTCCCGTTGCTTGTCCCCCTTAGAGATGGCCCAACCCCCCTCCGATGAGGCAATTTTAGCGACATGGCTCTTGGAGATTTGGTGGCGGAGGCGACGCGCCAGCAGGGACCCCACCCTATTGCCTCCCCCATAGAATTTTTGCTTTAGAGCCAGAAGAGGGTGCTCTGCTTTGTTTACTCGGATGGCCTTGAGCTGGCCTCGAAGCGAGGCAAGTTTTTGCACGTTGCGAGAGAGGGCGCGCTGTGATTTTGTTGCTTCAAGGTTTTAATATCACGGGCGAGGTTGTCTTCCACCAAACGGGATTCGCGCCTGCGGGCTATAGAAATAGAAGTGATGACACCCCTAATCGTGGCCTTAAAAGCATCCCACAGATTGTGCACAGACGTCTCCAGGAGGTCGTTAGCTGCAAAATATGATTGTATGGCCTGCCTGAGTTCGGCTACATCCACCTGATCCCGGAGGACATGCGGGGGTAGGCGCCACCATGGGGCGGAGGTCGGGTGTCGACCAAGTGCCGACAGGGTAATTTCCAGGTGGGCATGGTCTGAGATGGATATGTCTGAAATCCCCACCGTGTCCAGGGAGCGGATGAGAGAATGAGATAAGAAAAAATAATCGATACGGGAATACGAACAGTGGACATGAGAATAGAAGGTGTAGTCCTGCATGTCCGGTTCCCGGTAACGCCAGGCATCGACGAGGCCTAGAGCGTCTAAGTCCCGTTTGAGAGCAGCGGACATGGCCCTCGTTCCTTGATAACAGGAGGTCGTGCGGTCCATACCGGGATCCCACACTAAGTTGAAGTCACCCCCAAGGATGATAGGGTTGGTTTCCCGAGAGAGCGACGTCCTGAGTAAGTCACGAAGGAAGGCATCCTGCGCCTGATTGGGCGCGTATACGTTAAGTAGGGTAAGAGGCTTACCATGCAGAGAGATCGCAAGCTTGAGGGACCTACCCTCCGCGTCCCGCGTGATGCGTGTGGTTTGCACGGAGAGCCCTGCTTTAAAGAGGATAGCCACCCCTGCCGTCTTAGTTTGCGCAGACGCCCAGAATTGTAAAGGATATTTGGGATGAGACATACGGGAAGTGTCGGTACGTAGGAGATGGGTTTCTTGGAGGAAGATAATGTCGGGATCTTGTAATTGAAGGTAGCGCCAGATCTGCCGTCTCTTGTTCGGGGCATTCAGGCCTTTGACATTAAGGGATAGCCATTTAAGCTGCGTCATTGGTCTGCACCCGTCCCCGCATGCGCTAACCGGAGCATAAACCAACACATCTCTCTCCAACCGGTCGGCGAGCCCGAATCAGAAGCAATAACTGCAGTAGGGCATATGGGAGACATGGGATCTCACCTGGGCGATAGGCAGAAAGGGCTTGTCCAGTGAACCTCAACGAAGTCGGGTCAGGAGCTGGGCCGTAGCGTTGGAGGCGGGCTCTCTCCCCCCGAGTCCAAATAGCAAAGGGAGGAGAAGAGAAGAGTAGGGCAGAGAGGTAGTCAGAAACCAGAGAGAATAGCAAATAACAAAAAGGCCAACGGGGCCAAAAGCGACCTTTCCAGTCCAGTGGTGGAAACCAGGGTGGCTCTGAGGAAGTCACTCCTCCTGGGGACTAAGGAAATGGTGGGGTGGGCCAGAGAAAATTCAGAGGGCAGACGCCGTCCGTCCTCCAGTGGTCAGCCCGGCGCAAGGGCAACGGGAGTAAACTGGAGCCTCACGTGATTGATCACAAGGGTCCGCGGTGAGACCGGGGGCCCTGCTCCAGAAACGACAGATCGGCCGAGAGAGCCAGATCTCACAAAGAAGTCGGGGGAAGGGGAAGAGGAAGGCCGCGGGGCGTAGGCCGCCCACGGGACCTAGCGTGTCCGGGGCATGCATGCTAGCAGGTAACATTTTACAAATATATAGCACATATGATCAATACATAACCACTATAAATGTCCCTCATGAATAAATGACTGAGCTAGGCAGGGTGGACCTACATATGAACAGATTGGCCGGAACACCTTTCTTAAAGCTACGGACAAGAACAATTACAAAAGATCAATTTAACTTATTCTCCAGTCCAAGCATTCGTGCAGGGGGTCAGAAGCAGGCGCACGAGGTGAAGAACCAGGGCTCCCACCTGCCAGGGGGGAGTATTCCGACAGAAATTCAGGTTCCGGTGCTTGAGCCTGATGGCGAGGGGGGGGCCCGACCCCGACCACGGCCCTCCCCCCCGTTGACGACTGCGAGGCCTCGAGCGCTTTCAGATGCTGTATGATGTCTTGTTTGGGTTGACGGGCCGTCGAGCCGGCCATGGAGGGTCTCGAGCGGCCAGCCTGTACTAAATCCTGATCCTGCGTAGCACAGCCTGTGTGAAATACCCCTGGGCGTCTGGCCCCGGTCTGGGTTGGGCCCTGGTGTGTTCGCGGAAACAGTCCGGGAGCCTGGCGGCGTGCCAAAGACAGGAGTGGGGAGGACGGGCTGTGCAACAAGCCTAGAACCAAGATGGCGGCTCAGCCATACAGAGGGCGGAGGCCCAGGCACAGACCCTCTCTGGGAGGTCCTGAGAGTCGCCGGAGCCTGTAGGAGGCAATGAAACCCACTGTGCTGACGGTTCAAGGTTCCGGAGAACAATGTAGGAAGACGGACCCCGAAAGCTGCTGCTCTCCGGAGCTCTGCGGGAGGCGGGGCTTGCCCGTCTGCACGGCGGAGTTCCCAATCGCCTACTGGGCCCCGGCGGCGGCTGTCAGAGGACCTAAGCTGGTCTGAGAGAAGCCGCAAAATTGAACAACGGGCCTGGTCCCAGGGCCTGAGAGGTGAGAGCTGCGCATGGTGTTGGGAAGCCTGCCCCAGATAAGGATTCGGGACCCAAGTCGGAGTCTGGCAGTGTCCACCTAGCCCGCATCAACGCCAGTGGGGAGAGGTCAGTGGCGACCCCCCCCCTTTACTCCTGTTGAGCGCCAGTCCAGACTCTCGGATACATCCCCACGTTGGGGGCCCGATCGTGGGTGGCGACCTCCCGGGGCAACCTCTGGGCCCAGACAAGAGTGCGAATTGTTGAGGGTGAGCCTGGGAGCACTGTAGACTCGGGCGGATAGCCAGGAAAAGACTCGTATTACTGAACGGCCTGAGGGCTATCCTGGACCTCCTTTGTACACCAATGACCTAAAGCTCTGACCGGAAAGGGGGATCTGGCCCCTAGAATACTGCTGGGACTGCTGGCTTGCACCTCTGTCTGCAAAAGTCTATTATTGTGTTAACCCCTCCCTACTAATTATACACCCTGCTGGCACTGACGTCACATCTTGGCCACCCTGAAATTACTATTAGCTTATGCCCTTTTTGACGACCGCACCACACCACTCTGGAAGCTCTGCCTGGCTCACTTGTTGAAACCTGCACCCTTAAACACGGCACAAAATGGGCAAAGCTAGGGCAAAGACAATAGGAGTGCCCTCGGACCGGGGGGAGGAACAATTCGAACTCCAGCAGGAATCGCAAGTTCCACCGACAATGGCGGATCCTGTACAGCAACAACTGATCAAAATCCTGGAAGCCATTGCGGACACCAAAGCCACACTTCACCAGGATATCAGTACTGTGTCGGTGGGACTAGGCCTGCTAAGAGCCGAACATCACAAGCTGGCGGAAAGAGGGAAGGTGACTGAGGCCTCAATCGTGGAGCTCCACCCCGCACAACAAACCCTTACTCGCTGGGTCATGGAACTCACGGACCGGGTCCAGACCCTTGACTCCAGGGCCAAAGATGTGGAGGGGCGAAACAGGAGGAACAACATTAAAATCGTGGGACTACCGGAAGGATCGGAATGTGGGGACATGGTCTCCTTCCTGGAACCCAGGCTGCGTGCAGTGGTGGCACCAGAGGGCCTTTAATCGTTTTCCACCCTTGAGAGGACACATAGGGTACCTGCTCGCCCCCCTGCGCCGGGTCGCCCACTGCGCCCTTTGGTGGCAAGGCTCCTTCACTATACGGACAGAGATGTTCTCCTCCAAATAGCTAGGGCAGATGGGCCGTTTAAGATAGATAACAGCAGGGTTTCTATCTTCCCCGATTATACTGCTGAAGTACAAAGGCTTCGGGCCTCGTTCCTCGAAGTCAAAAAGGCCCTGCGTGAAGAGAACCAGAAGTACTCCTTGATGTTTTCTGACAGGCTCCGCATCATGCTAGACAGGAAGACACACTTCTTTGAAGACCCCGAGGGGGCCTGGGAATGGCTTAAATCCTGCAAATCTGGGGAGCCCTCCACGAAAGCGAACACCGGCGCCACCCCTATAGACCTACGGATCGGGAAGAGATCAAGGACCAGGCCGAAAAGGAGACCCTCTAAAAAAAAAAACGAGCCCCTGCCAAACAGAGACCGAGAGGGCGGCTGCTCTACAGGCGGTGGCCGACCTAATGAAAGGAAATGAGTTGGCCTCGGAGCCCTGCTCTCATTCAGTTAAGGGCACGGGAGATACAGACTCGGAGACCTCTCACGGAGATAGTATTGCTCTACCGACAGTTACCTCAAGAACAGCGGACGACCTTTGAACTGGCGGGGCTCGCCTGGGTGGGGCTGAACCAGGCTGGAGGCACCTGCTGATTATGCCGACGTGAATCGCACTGTCTAACACCGAACTGCCCAACTGGCAACATACCAAACTTGGCCCACCCCCTCTTGGAGGCCCACACCCGAATCTGGTTGGGGTCTTCTGTTGACTATGATTACAACTTGTCTGCAGTGTGGGCAGCTGGCCGTTGCCAGACTGCTCTGGGGAAATGGGAGGTTTTATTTTTTTTAATTTTTTTTATTGTTATGTTTCTGTGTTTCTTGCAGGTGGGGTCTTGGCTTACTAATTTCTGTGGGGGGGGGTGAGGGGGATGGGAATGGGGACGACAAGCCTGAGCACCTGAATACTAGTAAATGGTGTCCAACTTCCACACAATAAAGCTCCTAGCATGGAATATTAGGGGGATGGGTTTAGCCGTCAAACGGCATAACATATACAGATATTTACGCAGACGGGGGTACAGATTGCACTCCTACAAGAGACACACCTCACACACAGTGAAGCGGAGAAACTACTCAGAAGGTGGAGAAGGCAAATCTTTACGACTTCCTGCTCTGCATACGCTAGGGGGGTGCTCATCTGGATACGTCCGGGAGTAGCCTTCGAATCACTACATACCCTAGTGGATAAAGTAGGTAGATATGTGTTACTGGTGGGTAATCTCCTTGGTCGAGATATTGTACTTGCTAGTGTATATGCGCCTAATCAGGACCAGGTATCGTTTCTCCGGGTCCTTTCTTCCACTTTAGCAGAGATGTCGATGCCAGACATGCTGCTCGGCGGTGACTTTAATTGCGTCACTGATATTGCACTAGATCATTCACATACCCCATTGCCAAATGCCTAGGCACACCGTACGACAGCAGGATTTCGGGACCGGAGAGAACATTGGGGGTTGGTGGACATTTGGAGGACACAATACGTAGTGGACAGAGACTATTCCTCCATTCACCAACTACATACAAGACTTGAGATCTTCCTGTGTACGCTTGGAATGGGTGGCTCCATCACAGACACCAAATATTTAGGTCGCACACACTCTGACCACGGCCCCCTCCTGCTGACCTTTCAGCCTTTGGGGAAACGCCCTCTAGTTCCATTGTGGCACCTTAACCCGCTAATGTTGGAAGACACTTGTTGTAAAGAAACCATAGATGCAGTCATTGACACCTATTTTGCCACTAACACGCGGACGGCGTCCTCGGCACTGATGGAGTGGGTGGCGTTTAAGGTGGTGATGAGGGGAAACTGTCTGGGGCAGTCAACTGGGGCTCAAAAAGAACTACATCATGAAGTGGCGGAACTAGAGAGTAAATTGCACTAATTTGATAATATACAGGGCACTGGTCCAGATACTCTAGAAAATTTAAAAGCGACACGTGTTCCCAGCAACTCTCCCACCTCCCAGGACCTACTTAAGGGAGGTTGCAGAATGACTGTGCAGCGGGCGCACCACAGGCACAACCGTGCCCAGTGCCAGGAACTGTGGCCCTCCGTCCACCCACAGATACGCCGCCGTGGAGCTCCGAGCACTGGACCACAGACGATGCAACAACAACTGCTGCATCGCTTCTCCTCGATCAACGGTAGGACCTTTTACCTGCCGTCGCTGAATCTTCACCTGCAACTCAGGCCCTCCCGCACTCCTGAAAAACCCATGAAAGACCCTTGCTGCACCCACCGCACCAACTATGACCACCCTGGAACTACTCCACTGCCTCCTGCTCAACGCCTGATCACTGCAAACACGCCACCAAAATCTGGGACACCATCCCCACCCTCACACCGACCTGCTGTTCATCACAGAGACCTGGCTCAACCCCTCCTCCATCCCTGACATCGCCACCACAGTGCCCAACGGCTACAAGATGATACACCAGTCCCAACCATTAAAGCCCCTCAGCGCCACCACTTCTCTCAATCTGGCCCCTTCCCAAAGCGGGATACTTCATCTCTTTTTTTGCAGGTCCCGCAATACCGAGGAGGAGGGGGGGAAGGGGAGGGAGGGGGAGGGGGGGAGAGGGAGGGAGGGGGAGAGGGAGGGAGGGGGAGAGGGAGGGAGGGAGGGGGAGATGGGGAGAGGGGGAGGGAGAGGGAGAGGGAGAGAGGGAGAGAGGGAGAGGGAGAGGGAGAGAGTTAGAGTTTTTTTTGGGTTGGGCTGGGTTGTTTGGTTTGTTTTACTGTGGGCAATGAGAGGCCAAGAGGAGTTGCGGTGCAAAAAGGAGAATTTATTTTGAGGGTTAGAGAACATTCGGGAAGGTTGTGGCTTGGCTTCCCTCCCGTCTTTACATCAGAGGAAGGGTATAGTGAAGAACTTCATCTTCGTTCCAGCGGTAGGCAGTCCGGGGCATGAAAACAACAAAAAAGAACACTGTTTTAGTGTGTGCGTATGCCGGCTCTACGACGTAATGGGGAAAGGAGTGAGGGAGGTACACCTCTGCCACCACCAAGTGCGTGCCGCTAGCGCTTGAATCACTACGCTGCGAACAGACGCATGCTTTATCCCTCCCCAGCCCTGGCAGCCGGCTCTCTCCCCGCTGGGCGCCCCCTTGTGAACCACCCCTGGATACGAGCACGTACCTCCGGTAGCCACACTCCTCCAGGAGCGCGGCTGGCATCAGCGTAGTACCGGATAGGGTCCGGCTCCCTCTTCGGATTGTCCTGCGATCTTCGTTCCAGCACGGCGGGCCTCACACACCATTCGGTCTCCAGTGGAGCAGGAACGTAGCGGTCTGGGAAACGGCGTCTGTCCTGGCTCGTGGTCTCGGTCTGGGGTTTCGCGTCCTCCAGGAGTTCCCGGACTCTCTGTTCGTCTTCCGCACTCCCTTCTTGAAGGGCCACCCTCACGTCGTCCTCAACCGTCACTGGATCATGTGACAGCGTCACATGGGTCGGCTCGGAATCCCGGAAGAAAGGGATGTTAAAGGAGCCATGTTCGTCCTCCGGAGAATGTCCCCATGGAGGCTGCAAACAAAACACGGGAGAGGCATGAAAGGGGGGAGTAGGTCACCGGTCCCCTACTCCTCCTGGTCGGGTACGTCACGACCAGGGCTTTAAGTGGGATGAAAAAACTGGGGGGGCTCTCAAAGGGTCGTGGTCAATGTAATTAGGGGCGTGGCTTTAAAACACGTAAACTAAAAATCTGTGTTTAGCACAGTGTGCAGCCCGACTTGTATTTTGCTGTTCCTGTCATTGTGTCCAGAATTAGGATACAACAAGTCACATCATACCTACAAGTCAGGACTATTGGCTTTGTCAATGGTTGTTAGTTGCAAAATATAAATAAGCAGCAACTATGGCTTGAATATAATATTGAAAAAACTTCCACTTAAAGCCCTGGTGACACCACGACAATGTTGCTGCTCCTGAGTTTTAAAAAGAGAAGGGACATCCAGAGAGAAAATGACTCTCTTTAAAGGATTTCCCTTCCTCTACAACGCTCACCACGCGCACATCGATGTGCCTGCTGTCACTGCAGTCCGGGGAAAAAAAACGGACCGCCTGTGCCAGGGCACAAAACAGAGCCCAATAGAGACCCGTTTCGAGGCCCCCTTAAAAAAACTGCCGGTGCTCAGACCCGGTGAGACCCCGGCCCACTTAAAGCCCTGGTCACGACACATCTCCCCCCATAACAGTTCACGATCGGGGAACTGGGCCACACGGGACACGAAGTCCGCATTCCCGTTGGAGGCATCTTTTCGATGACAGACCTCAAACAAAAAGGGCTGGAGGGAGAGGAACCAACGGAGGACACAGGGATTGTTCCCTTTGTTCCGACTTAACCACTGAAGGGGGGCGTGGTTCGTATAGAGGATGAAGGGGGAGCCTTCCAGGTAATAGCGAAGCTTGTCAATCGCCCATTTGACTGCTAGGCATTCCTTCTCAATGATAGGGTAATGTTGCTCGCGGGGAAAAAGTTTCCTACTGATGAACACTACTGGGAGTTCTATTCCCTCATCGGAAAGCTGAGACAGTACAGCCCCTAGACCAGAGTCAGAGGCATCGGTCTGAAGGATTAAGGGCTTTGCGAAGTTAGGGGATACCAGGCCAGACTGGACGTGATGGCGCTTTTTAACTCCTGAAAGGCCTGGACTGCTTGGAGGGGATGGAAAAGGAGGTCTTTTGTCCTGACCCCTCCTTCAGAAGATTGGTTAGGGGGGATGCTATTTCTGAGTAACTGGGCACAAATCTACGGTAGTACCCGAGAAGTCCCAAGAACGCCCTGATGTCCCTTTTGGTGGTGGGGAAGGGAGTATTGGTGATAGCTTTAATCTTCTCTTGTTGAGGCTCGATGACCCCGTTCCCAAGGAGGTACCCTAAGTAGCGGACCTTCAGATACCCCACCCGGGATTTCTTTGAGTTTATATGGAGTCCTGCTGTTTTGAGGGCATTGAGTACTTTCTGGCAATGGGTTAGGTGTTGTTCCCAGTCAGGGCTGTATATCACTATATCATCGAGATAGGCAGAGGCGTACCCCCGGTGTTCTCGTAATACCACGTCCATGAGTCTCTGAAATGTGGCCGGTGCCCCGTGAAGGCCGAAGGGAAGGACGGTGAATTCATACAGCCCTGAGGGGGTTGTGAAAGCTGTTTTGGCCTGGTCTTGGGGAGACGGGGACCTGCCAGTATCCCTTGGTGAGGTCTAGGGTAGTAATGTATTGGGCCTCACCCAGCTGTTCAATTAATTTGTCGACCCTAGGCAGGGGATACGATTCGAATTTGGTGATAGCATTCACAGCCCTGAAGTCTATACAGAACCTTACTGAACCGTCAGGTTTCGGTACCAGGACCACAGGGGATGACCGTTCGCTCTGAGAGGGTCGAATGACTCCCATGGCGAGCATGTTTTGGATTTCTTCCTCTATGGCTTTCCGACGGGTGGCGGGGATACGGAATGGCCGTTGTCTCACGACCATATAGAAGGAATGAAGTGTTCTACTAGCGAGGTTCGCCCTGGAATATCAGTGAACATGGGGGAGAAAGGAGCCAACATGGTTTCTAGGGCTTCCTTTTGGCTGTCTGGGAGGGCGTCATTGATGTTCAATAGGTGGAGAGTGGAGGGGTCCTTATTCGGCTCTCGGGTCAGCATAAGGCTGTCTTTGGGAAGGGGGCCTAACCACTTCTTTAAGAGATTAATGTGGAAAATTTGTGTCATATTTTTATTAAGACGTAGGCGGTATGTGGGAAGACCGATTTTATCAATCGCCTCATATGGACCTTTCCACTCTGCCCGTGTTTTGGGAAGGGAGGAGGGTAAAAGAACTAACACCCAATCGTGTAGTTGGAGGTGACGCCACTTTTCCCCTTTATCATAAAAGACCTGCTGGCGTCTTTGGGCCTTTTCGAGGTTATCATGGGCAAAGTCACGCAACTTGTGTAGGCGGGATCTCAACCCTTGGGAGTATTCCAGGAGAGCACTGTTTTCTTCATGTTTTTCTTGCTCCCAGGCTTCTTTGGTCCTTTCTATGAGGGTGCGGGGCTGCCTCCCGTATAGGAGCTCAAAAGGAGAACACCCTAAGCTACTTTGCTTTTGACAGCGGATGATGAACAGGGCCTAGGGAAGTAAGGCGTCCCAGTCTGCTCCTTCGGCCGTCATCTTTTTCAGGGTCAGCTTGATTGTGCCGTTGTACCGTTCGCACAATCCATCCGTTTGCGGATGATACACGGAGGTTCTTATTTGTGTTATGTCCAAGGACTTACACACCTGACCTATCAAACGGGAAACGAAGGGGGTGCCCTGATCCGTAAGGATCTCCCGTGGAAACCCTACACGTGAGAATAACTCCAGGAGCTTCTCACAGATGTTAGCAGTGTTTGGCGTTCGCTTTGGGAAGGCCTCTGGGTATCTGGTGGCATAGTCAATAACGACCAGGGCGTATTGATTCCTTTTTCTGGACCTAGGTAGGGGACCTATGAGATCCATACCGACTCGATCAAAGGGTTTTCCAATGATCGGGTAAGGTTGTAGGGGAACGGCAGGGGGACGATAGGGATTCCTTTTTTGACACACTTCGCATTCCTGGCAGTATTTTGTGATGTGTGCATGTATGCCGGGCCAATAGAAGTGTTCGAGTATGTTCTGGCTGGTCTTTTGGGTTCCTGTGTGACCAGCTAGTAGGTGACTGTGTGCAAAGAACA
Organism: Calotriton arnoldi; assembly: GCA_963921515.1. Taxonomy (NCBI): domain Eukaryota; kingdom Metazoa; phylum Chordata; class Amphibia; order Caudata; family Salamandridae; genus Calotriton; species Calotriton arnoldi. The sequence goes on from CAWUFW010000189.1 coordinate 1,435,463, forward strand.
TTACTTGCTCTCGGAATCCCTGAGGGACAAGCAATTGACTGGGACTGGAGGGGTTCCCCTTCCTATAGAGCAAGCCTTTCTCAATCATGAACGAAGGATAGGTGTCAGAGGGGGAGGATGCCTGTTGCCATGCCGTCTCAAGGGTGGGGTCATTTTTTGGGGCATATCTAAAGCTTTTATTGCCCTGCCAGGGATCCAGAGACAGGAGAATCCGGGTGGTGTTCTGAGTACCCTTTATCTTACTTTGAAGGAGTTTCAGGAACTCAGGGTTGTCTATCCCTAGTATCAGTCTCTCAGGGAGTTTGGGTAGAACCCCTACTGTTACTTGCATGTTCTTCCCATCGGGTAGCCTTACCCCTACTCTGGCTACTGGATATGATTTGACGTCACCATGCACGCATCGGATGGGTACCTGTTAGTGCGTGAGGATGTTTTCGGGTCTAACTAAGGCTTGTTGAATCACCGACTGTCGACAGCCGAAGTCGAGTAGTGTCTTTACGTACACCCCATCAATCACTAGACTTACATAAAAGCATGTGCCCATTTCCTCGGTATACAGGACGTGTCTGGGAAGGTAGCGGACATCCATGGGCTCCTCCGTATTTTTCTTCTGGGGACAGAAGCGAGCTATGTGACCCCAGGTCCCGCAGTCGAAACACTGTGGTCCCTTTGAGAAAGGGGGTTCAGGTTTAGGATAGCGGATCTTGGGCGGTTCCACCGTAGGCTTGGTGTATTTCTTCTCTGGTTTCCCTATACCCGGGCGCGTGTTCTTCTCTCCTTCCCAGGTGGATGGTCTCGGTTGGGCCCTGGAATAGGTGGTAGCCATTTCCACTGCTTGGTCTACTGAGAGTCGGGTATGCTGCTTAAGTCATCTCTATGTGGGAAAGGGGAGGGCTTCCATGAATTGTTCGAGATAGATGAAGGACATGATTTCCTCCTTGGTATGGTCTTGGGGCTTCAGCCATTTATCGGCGGCTGCCTTTAGTTTGTAAAACAAGGTCTTAGGACTGTCCCCGGGATTACCCTTCTCTCTCCTGAAGCGTACTCTATACGCTTCCGCATCCATACCCAAGTGATCCAGGATAATATCCTTCACTTCTTTGTAGGAGGTGGTGCCTGTGGGGTTGGCCACCTGGTAAGCTGCCTGTGCCTCGCCACTCAACAGAGGAGCCAGAAAGAAAGGCCATTTCTGCTCTGGCCACCCAGAGGCCTTAGCGGCACGTTCAAAGTTAACAAGGAAAGCGTCCAGGTCATCACCTGGAGTGTATTTTTGTAGGGCGATAGGGGGATAGCTGGGTTGGGGACCTTGGCGAACAGGGGTCGGTGCTGGGTGACGGTCCTGGTCCTCGGACCACCTGTGGAGGCTCTCTAGCTGCTGGTTGATTGAGGTACTAAAGAGTTCCCTGTCGGCTTGAGCCGAAGTCATCTGCCTCTCCACTGCCCACTCAAGTTTCTCCTGCCCACGAATAAGTTGCTGGATCAGGGCCTCCATTTCAGTACGTCAACGGAGAGTGATCCCACTTCTGACACCATAAGTAGTGTGGGCAATGAGAGGCCAAGAGGAGTTGCGGTGCAAAAAGGAGAATTTATTTTGAGGGTTAGACAACATTCGGGAAGGTTGTAGCTTGGCTTCCCTCCCGTCTTTACATCAGAGGAAGGGTGTAGTGAAGAACTTCATCTTCATTCCAGCGGTAGGCAGTCCGGGGCATGAAAACAACAAAAAAGAACACTGTTTTAGTGTGTGTACACGCCGGCTCTACGACGTAATGGGGAAAGGAGTGAGGGAGGCACACCTCTGCCACCACCAAGTGCGTGCCGCTAGCGCTTGAATCGCTACGCTGCGAACAGACGCATGCTTTATGGCTTTATCCCTCCCCAGCCCTGGCAGCCGGCTCTCTCCCCGCTGGGCGCCCCCTTGTGAACCACCCCTGGATACGAGCACGTACCTCCGGTAGCCACACTCCTCCAGGAGCGCGGCTGGCATCAGCGTAGTACCGGATAGGGTCCGGCTCCCTCTTCGGATTGTCCTGCGATCTTCGTTCCAGCACGGCAGGCCTCTCACACCATTCGGTCTCCAGTGGAGCAGGAACGTCGCGGTCTGGGAAACGGCGTCTCTCCTGGCTCGTGGTCTGGGTTTTCGCGTCCTCCAGGAGCTCCCGGACTCTCTGTTCGTCTTCCACACTTCCTTCTTGAAGGGCAGCCCTCACGTCGTCCTCAACCGTCACTGGATCATGTGACAGCGTCACATGGGTCGGAATCCCGGAAGAAAGGGATGTTAAAGGAGCCATGTTCGTCCTCCGGAGAATGTCCCCATGGAGACTGCAAATAAAACACGGGAGAGGCATGAGGGGGGAGTAGGTCATCGGTCCCCCCTCCTCCTCCTGGTCGGGTACGATATATATATACATATATACATCCTTCCTTCTTTCCTTCCTTCCCCAGTAGGTAGTTATAGTTAGGACCTTGTTTCTATTCAAAAAGCATTTTTTCTTTTGCCAATATCTTTGGCGCCGTTTGACGAATCTTTGCTAAATGTTCCGAAAAAAAGGTACACTCAGGTCGGCTCCTGTCTTGAAAGTTTCGGGGTGATTCGTCAAGCGGGGGCTGAGAAAAAAGGGGGGTCCCAAAACGCGTTTTCCCCATGTTAATTTCCATAGGAACTTTAGACACGGCTACAGCCCGAACTGCTGAACGGAATTCCACCAAATTTGGCAAAAAGGTAGCTCTTGGTCCAGAAAGCGACTTTTTTTTAAATGGTGGAAATCCGTTCAGTAGTTGCTGAGAAATAAAAAAAATAAAAATTATATATCTGAGCACCTAGGAGGAGTCGCGACTCCTCCCGAGCACGAGCTGACTTCTGATTGGCTGCCAACACTCCAAAGCAGAATGTGTTGGCAGCCATCTTGTGACTCGGTAACCGAGTCACAAGAAAAACGGAAAAAAAGTGAAAAATGAAGAAAAGGGGGCAGGGTAGAAACACCCTGACCCCCTAGGCCTGCTCAGGGTCCGGGGGCAATTCTTAATTAAGGTGTGGGCCCCCCCACAGCCCCGGGGGCCGCCACCTCCCTGAGGCTTTGTCTTAAAAAAAATGCGTGGGGGGGCTCCACGCTGCCCCGGGGACCGCCACCTCCCCGGGGCATTCCTAATTGTGTGCGGGGGGCCTCGCGAGCCCCCCCCCCCCAGCCCCGGGGACCGCCACCTCCATGGTGCTTAAATATATCTAAATAAGTGTGGGGGGGCTCCTGCCCCCTCCACACTGCCCCGGGGACCACCACCACCCCATGGCATACACTAATTTAAATGCGGGGGTCCGTAGCGGACTCCCGGCCCCGGGGACCACCACCTCCCCGGGGCTTTGAAAATGTAGGGAGGGGGGCCACACAGCCCCCCTCCTGGAGCCCTTGAAGGCCCTGGAGACCGCCACCCCCAGGGCCGGCTCCTGCAATGTCCGGGGGGCCCACCCCCTGGACATTGCAAGGGGAGCTGCATGTTAGCAGCTCCCCTTGTCCAAAAGCAATGCCGGCTCACGCAGGAGGCGGGGAGCCGGCTGGGACTGTGGGGGCAATGGGGCTCCCCCCATGGTCCCCAATGCTAAGGGCTGGCCCCGGGGATGGGGTCCCCGGGGCCAGAAGTGGCCCGGGAGGGGGGCCATGCGGCCCCCCTCCCTTTATTTAAAAAAAAAAAAGAATGGCCGGGCCCCGGGGGATAGGCTCCCCGGGCCGAAATTGGCCTGGGGAGGGGGGCTGCCTGGCCTCCTCATATAAAAATAATTAAAAAAAATTCCAAGCCCAGGGGGATGGGGTCCCCGGGGCCAATAGTGGCCATGGGAAGGGGGGCCACGCGGTCCCCCTTCCCTATAAATATATAAAAAAAAAAAAAGAGGAGGCCATGCCCCGGGGAATGGGGTCCCCGGGGCCAAAATCGGCCTAGGGAGGGGGCCGCGCGGCCCCCTTCCCGTTTTTTTTTCTTTTTTTTAAAAAAGTCAGGCCCTGGGGGATGGGGTCCCCAGGGCCCCAAAAATACCAAAAGAAGGGGGACCACACAGCCCCCCTTCTTAAAATATATTTTTTTAAAAAGCAGGCATCTCACCGGAGGCCCCGCCCCTCCCTGCACCACTCTGCAAACGCGCCCCCTGGCGCGTTCTGAGTTGGGGAATTAAGTCCCCTTGAATACTGAGGATCCCTGAGGGCCAACTAGCCCACCAGGTACCTCCAGTAAGCGCCACACAGCTGGATTGCAGAGAGGTGGTCCGAGGCCACGCCCCATTTTATACCACTCTGCAAACACGCCTCTTGGTGCACTGCTGTTGGGGCGATGAGGTCCTCTTGTGTCCTGAGGACTTCAGGACACAAGTGGACTTCATCCCCCGAGCAGCAGTGCGCCAGGAGCCGCGTTTGCAGAGTGGTGTAAAAAGGGGGCGTGGCCTCTGACCACTCTCAGCAATCCAGGTGTGTGGCGCTTACTAGAGGTACCTGGTGGGCTAGGTGGCCCCCAGGGACCCTCAGGAATGAAGGGGACTTAATACCCCAACTTAGAACGCGCCAGGAGGCGCGTTTACAGAGTGGTGGGGAAAGGGGGTGTGGCCTTTGTCCACCTCTCAGCAATCCTACTGTGTGGGGCTTACTGGAGGTAAGAGGTAGGCTAGTTGGCCCCTAAAGGACCTCCAGCAGCGAAGGGGACTTCAATCCCCATCCAAGAGCGCGCCAGGGAGCGCGTTTGCAGAGTGGTGGGCAAAGGGGGCGTGACCTGCTATGAGAACTTAGCAATCCTGCTGTGTGGGACTTACTGGAGGTAATAGGAGGGGTAGTTGACCCCCAAGGATGTCCTTTGGGCCAACTACCCCTCTTGTTACCTCCAGTAAGTCCCACACAGTGGGATTGCTAAGTCGTCTTCGGGGGCCATGGCCCCCTTTCTCCACCACTCTGCAAACGCGCCTCCTGGCAGACTACGGGATGGGGGATGAAGTCCAATTTACTCCTGAGGGACTTTGGGGGCCAAGAAGCCCTCCTGGTACCTCCTGTAAGTCCTACGCAGCGAAATTCCTGAGCGCTGGTTGGAGGCCCAGCACCCTTTCTCCACCACTCTGCAAACGCGCCTACTAGTTAAAGAAGTGTTTGCAATGTAATAGGTTTCGCATTTGCGAGAATTAGAGCTATTGGCGTTGCAAATGTAAAAGTTTTTTACTAATGTTTTGTGGAGTGGAGTGGATGTACGTTGTGTGTAGTGGAATTATGTGGTATGTTGTACAGTGAAATTATGTGGATAGAAAGTATGTGGTATTTAGTGTATAGGAATTATGTAGAGTGGGATTATGTGTTATGGAGAGCAATTATGTGGTATGGTAGTCTGTGCTGTGGAGTGGTAACGTCAGGTTTAGTCTTCCTCGTTTCCATAGAAGCTCAACTATGAAATCAGTGAGACAAAAAAAGAAGGAATCAATGAGGAGCACTTGTGGACCTAGTCAGAGGTATGAGCAGGGCCACTGGAATTATGCGACTGTTTGGCTGCACCGACTTTCACACTATTATACATTTTCTGCATTAGCCACATAATTCATCATCTGCTCCCTAATCTGCAGATTTGAATAAAAAAGGCCTTGTTTCTAGCTCAAACAGCTCAAACGTTACCAAAAATGCAGCGACAAGTGTTACAGCGTGCTGGAAGGCCTTTTGCAAACCTAGAATGGTCACCTGTTACTTATTGCTAAATGTGGGTGTTAAATTGGTACTAATGGTGTGCAAGCCACTCTTGCTTCCTTCTGCGCATCTCTTGCCTCTTTCTGCATTTCTGTTGCTTCTTTCTGCACATTTCTTTCTTTTTCTGCACTTCTCTTGCCTCTTTCTGCAAATCTCTTCTACTTTCTGCACCTCTCTTCCCTCTTTCTGCACGTCTGTTGCCTCTTTCTGCACCTCATTTGCTTCTTTCTGTACCCCTCTTGCCTCTTTCTGCACCCTTCTTCCCTCTTTCTGCACCTCTCTTGCCTTTTTCTGTACCCCTCTTCCCTCTTTCTGCACTTCTGTTGCTTCTTTCTGCACCTCACTTGCCTCTTTCTGCACCTCTATTGCCTCTTTCTGCAGTTCTCTTGCCTCCTTCTGCACTCACTTCTTTTGTTTCTTTCTGCACCTGTCTTCTTTCTGCACCCCTCTTGCCTCTCTCTCCATCCCTCTTCCCTCTTTCTGCACTTCTGTTGCTTCTTTCTGCACTTATCTTGCTTCTTTCTGCACCTCACTTGCCTCTTTCTGCAATTCTATTGCCTCTTTCTGCAGTTCTCTTGCCTCCTTCTGCACTTCACTTGCCTCTTTCTGTAACTCTCTTGCTTCTTTCTGCACCTCTCTTGCCTCTTTCTGCACCTCACTTGCTTCTTTCTGCACCCCTTTTGTCTGTTTCTGCACCCCTCTTTGTGCAACTCTCTTGCCTCTTTCTGCACCTCTTTCCGCACCTCTTTCCTCTTTCTGCACCACTCTTGCCTCTTTCTGTACCTCTGTTCCTTGTTTCTTCACCTGTCTTGTCTCTTTCTGCACCCTTTGTGCCTCTTTCAGCACCTCTGTTGCTTCTTTCTGCAGTTCTCTTCTTCTTTCTGCACCCCTCCTGCCTCTTTCTGTACCCCTCTTGCCTCTTTGTGCACCTCTCCTACCCCTTTCTGCACCCCTCTTGCCTCTTTTTCCACCTCTGTTGGTTCTTTCTGCACCTCTTTTGCTTCGTTCTGCACTTCACTTGCCTCTTTCTGTACCCCTCTTGCCTCTTTCTGCATCTCTGTTGATTGTTTCTGCACTGCTCTGGCTTCTTCCTGCACCTCTGTTCCAAATTTCTGCATCCCTCTTGCCTTTTTCTGCACCCCTTTTCCTTCTTTCTGTACCTCTCTTGCCTCAGTCTGCCCACCTGTTCCCTCTTTCTGCACCCCCTTTGCCTGTTTCTGCAACTCTCTTGCCTCTTTCTGCAGTTCTCTTGCCTCCTTCTGTACCTCACTTGCCTCTTTTTGAACCTCTGTTGGTTCTTTTGCACTGCTCTTGCTTCTTTCTGCACCCCTCTTGCTTCTTTCTGCACCCCTCTTGCCTCTTTCTGCACCCCTCTTGCCTCTTTCTGTACCCCTTTTACCTGTTTCTGCAGTTCTCTTGCCTCCTTCTGCACCTCTGTTGCTTCTTTCTGCACTTCTCTTGCCTCTTTCTGCACCCCTGTTGCTTCATTCTGCACTTTCCATGCTTCTTTCTGCACCTGTCTTGCTTCTTTCTGCACCCCTGTTGTCTCTTTCTGCACTCGTCTTCCCTCTTTCTGTACCTTTCTTGCCTGTTTCTGCATCTCACGTGCCTCTTTCTGCACTTTTCTTGCTTCTTTCTACACCTCTGTTGCTTCTTTCAGCAATTCTCTTGCCTGTTTCTGTACTTCTCTTGCCTGTTTCTGCACTTCTCTTGCCTGTTTCTGCACCTCTCTTGCTTCTTTCTGCACCTCTCCTACCTCCTTCTGCACCCCTCTTGCCTCTTTTTGCACCTCTGTTGGTTCTTTCTGGACTGCTCTTGCTTCTTTCTGCACCCCACTTGCCTCTTTTTGCATTTCTCGGTTCTTTCTAAACCTTTGTTGCTTCTTTCAGCAATTCTCTTGCCTCTTTCTGCACTTCTCTTGCTTGTTTCTGCACCTCTCTTGCCTCTTTCTGCACCTCTCTTGCGTCTTTCTGCACCTCTGTTGCCTCTTTCTGCACCTCACTTGCTTTCTGCACCTCTCTTGCCTCTTTCGGCACCTCTGTTGCTTCTTTCTGCACCTCTCCTGCCTCTTTCTGCACCCCTCTTCCCTCTTTGTGCAACTCTCTTGCCTCTGTCTACACCTCTCTTCCCTCTTTCTGCACCACTCTTGCCTCTTTCAGGTACCTCTGTTGCTTCTTTCTGCACTTATCTTGCCTTTTTCTGCACCTCTGAATTAGAGGTAGTTTTAATCCCCCTGCCCTATTATGTACTAGGGCCTTACAGGGGAGGTCATGCCAATCACAGGGGTACCCCAACCCATAGTGTACCCTAGTGTATGTAGGTGTTTTCACTGTATTCTAAGTGTCTTTCAGCATAGCACTGGCTCCGAGCCTGGTTAGTCAGTCAGTTACCACCAGTACCAGTCAGCAAAAAGTTGGGGGTACAGGATGACTTTGCAACAAGGCCTCTTTCTGCACCTCTCTTGCTTCTTTCTGCACTTTTCTTCGTCTTTCTGGACTTCTGTTGCCTCTTTCTGCATTTCTCTTGCTTATTTCTGCGCCTTTCTTCCTCTTTCTGCACATGTCCTACCTCTGTAGGCATAGTTAGAAATTAGCATTTAAAAAACCTTTGAAATTCACTGAAAAAACCATAGGTTTCAGGGACGCTATAGTTAGAAATTAGCATTTAAAAAACCTTAGAAATTCACTGAAAAAACGATAGGTTTCAGGGACGTTCTAGTTAGTTGGACATTTCACTCGTACAAAACCAGAGATATTCGGCCGTTATAGTTAGTTGAGCTAAGTATAACCCGCGCCCCCGCAATGCACTGCTGATGACATCACATATTACATCACTCATGACATGGTCAGTGACATCACTGATGACATCTCAAATGACATCACTGATGACATCACCGATGACATCATCCACGTGATCCTCTGATGCACCTCCTCACAGCCTAATATAACCTTTCATACACCCACTCTAAAATACAGACTGCCATTCTCGAAACCATAGACACACCAATACCAGTTACTACATACCCACTCACTGATTCCTAGGTCTACACACACATCCACTCACTCACCCATACAGTCACTCATACATGCGGTCACTCATCAATACAGCCACTATCATATGGACTCATACACCTATACAGACACTCACACACCGCCACTCACCCATAGAGTTACTTACACAGCTAGTTAGTCATGCAAAGAATCAATTACACTCCCATTTACTCACCTATACAGTTATACACACACCACCTCACTTATTCACACAGATACTAACACATACTTACTCTCTTATACAATCACTAACACAAGCACACACTCATCCACACAGCCACTCTCACAATCACTCACTCTCACATATAGTCATTTATATACTCCAACACTCACATGTACTGCCTTTCACATATGTAGTTACTCACAGATGTACCACTGAGACATCCATTCACTCACCAACACAGCCATACACACACTCACCCACCCATACAGCCCCTCACAGACGCACTCTTGAACCCATACACCCAGTGAATCACCCACTCACACATCCATGCAGTGAGTCACACACACCCCACCCACCCACACAGACACTCAGGCACCCATACAGATACTCAGACAAGCAATCAATAACCCATATAGACACTCATGTAGCTACTCACCAACCCATGCAACCGCTTACACACCAACAGACAGACTGATGCAGACATTCACACAGTTTAGTCACTAACCCATGCATTCTGTAAGACACCGTTTAATCACTCACTTATACAGTCAGTCGCGCACCTACTAAATCATCCATTCAGACAGTCATACACCCACTCATTCTTCAATACACCTTGGCCTAAATATATATAAAACATATTGAAACTTTACAGAAACATACAGTCACTGGATGATGTCATCAGTGATGTCATCAGTGATGTCATCAGTGATGTCATTTGAGATGTCATCAGTGATGTCATGAGTGATGTCACTGACCATGTCATGAGTGATGTAATATGTGATGTCATCAGCAGTGCATTGCGGGGGCGAGAGTTATACTTAGCTCAACTAACTATAAAGGGCGAATTTCTCTGTTTTGTACGAATGAAATATCCAACTAACTCCAACGTCCCTGAAACCTGTGGTTTTTTCAGTGAATTTCTAAGGTTTTTTAAATGATAATTTCTAACTATAACGTCCCTGAAACCTGTGGTTTTTTTCAGTGAATTTCTAAGGTTTTTTAAATGATTATTTCTAACTACAACGTCCCTGAAACCTATGGTTTTTTCAGTGAATCTATATCTATATATATATATATATATATATATATATATATTTTTTTTTAAATATTTTTTTTTCAGGTAACCTTTTCCCTTATGATTCAATGCGACGTGAATCGGAAATCAGGAACGGACACCTCTTCTCTTGTGCAATTTATTTTATTTTTCTGTTTTGCGCTGTGCCACCATGACGCGTTTCGGTCCACGAGGACTTTGATCATATATATATATATATATATATGTGCCCATACCCCATCTGTCCAACCGATAGGCCGGGCTCTCCAAGTTTATATACATCCAGTCATTTACCACATTGACCTGTGCCGCCTCATAGTATCTTTTAATATTCTGGGGTGCTATGCCTCCCTCTGATTTGAAGCCCTCATCGCTAGTCGGGTTTGACCCCCTTCCCAGATGAGTGTCCTCACTAGGGTGTCCACCTAGACAAAGACGGTCCTCAGGATCCTATACGGGCTATTTTGTAGGAAAATAGTATGCGGGGAAGAGTGATCATTTTAAACAATGCCGCTTTGCCCATTAGGGACAGTGGAAGCGCCCTCCAATGTTTCACATTCTGTTCCAGCCCCTGGAGCAATGGGGCAAGGTTTTCTTCATAGTGGGCTGTGGCATCTCTGGCGATCCATATACCCAGATATTTGAACCTATGGGGTTCCACCCGCAGGGGCAACTGAAAATCTCCCTCCTGCACCCAACCCCCCCATGGGGAACAGCAGGGATTTCTCCCAGTTGAATGCAAAGCCTGAAAACTCCCCAAAGACCCGGAATACCTCCCCCAGGCAGATGTGTTTTTTGCGTTTAGTCAAGTATAACAGGATATCATCAGTGTATAGTGATATCCTTTCCTCCCAACCACCGTTTCTGGTCCATCCCCAGATCTGGGCATCTATTTTCATGAGCTCTGCCAGAGGCTCCACCGCTAGTGCGAATAACATTGGTGAGAGAGGGCAGCCCTGTCTGGTCCCTCTCCGGAGAGGCAGCCGCTGAGTTTCAATCTAGCTTGCTGCCATGTATATAGCAATCTGACCCACCTAATGTAGCAGGGCCCAACTTTGCTGTAATTACGAACAGGAAAGGCCATTCCGCCGAATCGAAAGCCTTTTTGGCATCTAACGATATGATAGCACAAGGTTACCCCTTCCCATCGGTCTGAGTTATGTTGTCGTGTAGGCGCCTCTGGTTCAGCCTCGTCAACTGATATGGCATGACACCGGTTTGGTCTGCATTTATTTAATCGGTCACCACTGTGCGTAACCTATTTGCCAGTATTTTTGCTAAAATGTTGGTATCTGCATTAAATAGAGAAATTGGTGTGTACGAGTCACATTTGTCTCAGGGTTTCCCTCCCTTGGGGATAAGGACAACAGTCGCCATGCGAATGTCCACAGGTAGTTCCCTAGGGAAAAAACCCTCTAAGTACACCAAGAGTAAAGGTTCGGCCACTCTCCTGGACATTTTGCGGAAACAAATCAACGGGTAGTCCGTTTGGGCCCGGGGTTTGCATCTGTGTGAGTGCCAGTGCAACCATCGATACAGTCAGCTTGGCTTCCATTGCCTGTTCCTGGTCCAGTCTCAAGGGCCTCACGGAGCAGTCTTGCACAAAGTCTCCCAACTACTGAGGCTGTCACCTTCAGTTCATAGAACGCAGTCATGTAGTCTACAAATGCTTCGGTTATCTGCTTGCTACCTCACACTGTCACCCCCAGTCCCAGTCTTAGTTCATGGATGTGCATCCCTTCCCTTTTCCTGTTACTTGCTGACAATTTCCCAGCATTGTCTCTTGCCTCATAAATGCATTTCTGTTTGGCGAGATAGGTGGTTTGAACCTCATGTTTTGCCACCTCACTATGTTCTTTACACTTCAGTTCGAGGTTGCGCTTCAGTTAAGGCACGGGTTAGCACTGTGATCCCTCTCTAGTTGTTCCAGGTTTTGTTCTAATGCAGTCAGTCGCCTTATTCGCTCCCTCTTCTCCCCAACTTTCCCCAATATAACTACACCCCTGATCGTGGCCTCGAAGGCCTCCCACAGTGCGATTGCCCTTTTCACAGTGCTCTTGTTTTCCTGAAAGTAGCATTTTGTGGTCTTGTTGAGCACCTTTACCGCCTGCATATTGGTAAGCCACCAGGTTGCTATTCGCCATTCCTCGGGTCCCTTTATCCTGCCAGTGTTTAGGGTAGCACACAAGGGGGAGTGATCTGAAATGTCTCGTGCCAGATATATGGCCTCAGAGAATCTAGCCAGGGTCTCCTGTGGCACAAAAAAGTTGTCAAGTCTAGACGACATGTGCGCGTTTGAATAAAAAGAATAACCCCTCTCTTGCCTGTGCAGGGCCCTCCAGACATCAACAAGCCCCAGTGCTCGTGTGAAACCTTCCAGTTTCCCTGCAGTTGCTTCTCCCTCTGGTTTGGCGCTCATCCTGTCTAACTGTGTCTTAAGTACTAGGTTGAAGTCCCCTCCTATAATAGTAAAGGCCGGTGGGACATCCGTCAGTAGGCGTCCCAGTTTATTGAGAGTCACTGTTTGGAGGCCTGGTCTAAAGTATGCATTAACCAGCATCACACTCTCTCCCTCCCAGACGCCCAGTAGAGCAGGGTAACATCCATTGTCCTCAATCAGGTGCAGGACACATGGAGGGCCAGTTTTTTCCTGACCAGGATTGCCACCCCACTGGAGCCTGAACTGTATTGTGCGTGGCCTGCAACTCTATATCTACCTCTCCCCAGGCAGTTGTGTTGGGTGTCTACTAAGCGGGTCTCCTGGAGCAGTATTACATCTGCACGGTATCTGTTTAGCGCTTCAGAGCCTTGGGCCCTCTTCAATTTGTTTCCTAGGCCGTTGACGTTCTACGTCAGAAGTGTCAGGTTTTGTGTTTGTGCCGGGTTCCTTCATTCATCCCCCCATGGGCCACGTAGGTGCATGTTATCGCTGCGTGCCAGAGTTGGCATCTGTGTGTGTCTTGAATGGTCCCTTGAGTTGCCCCCCACCATATCTTACTGTGCTGTCATCTTAGAACTGACCACCCCCACAATTCACGGTATGTGTGTACCCATAACTGATATAAAATTTGAACTATTCACCACTCATGCAAGGGCACGATCTCTGAGCAGTAGGGCCGCAGAGGTCTTTCTCCCTTAAAATCTCAGTTCCACGCCCACTGAGCTCCAGTCGATTCCAGCGTGGCCCCAGAGCTCACCCTCCATGTCATTCAGGTGTAGAGTCCACCTTGGAGAGCACTCAAGTACCCACCCCATGAGCCACTCATGGACGATCATATCTTACCAGCCCCTGGCAGGGGCGAGGAGTCTCAGATTATGTTCTCCGAGGCCATCGGGGTGACTTCCGGCAGTTGTTCCCTTCTGTTTCCGAGGCTTACCGCGTGGATTGAGGCCCTCTTCACGAGCCAGAGCCTTCCATTTATTATTGTAATAGGATTTTGTTGCATTGAGTGAAAAGTCTTGATTTATTTCTTGTAAACTATATATCTCCAGAACCCTCTGGTGGATCTTTTTTGTTTTGGTGTCTATAAATTCATAAAAATACAACCTATTTTTATAAATTGGTGTTGGATTTCTTGAGAGTTGTGTTTCTTTCTTTTTTCTCAATTGTTTTAGTGCTGTTTAAATGCTTTATACTTGTTCCTTTGTTGAAGCTTGACTGCTCGAAGCTACAGCTACCCAGGGTTGAGCTAAGGTTTGAAAAACTAAACCTGACTGGTATTAGAAGGGTTGGTAGTGTATTACATGGTAGTGTCTCACAACCACACCATATAATACACCCAATTTGCTCACACTGGTGCCTAGTGGTGGGATCCAGAACTTGTGTTTGTCAGTACCATACAGTTGATAAGTTTGGAACTAATAAGAATCCCCCCAAGGAGACACCTAAAAAGGAGTTCTTGTGTCTCCCAAGTAGTGGTCACGTTGTGTAGTCTCCAAAGGCACTGTTTTCAGGAGTTTGCTAACTTTTCAAAAGTTGAGAATAGTTGTGAAAAAGTTTCAACAAAGTTTAAAAAGTTTGGGAAATTTTTTAATACGTTTTGAAAAAGTTTAGAAAGTTACTTTCAAGCAAGAAAACATGGAGCTCAACATGGCCAATCTGTCCACCCTCAAGGGAGATGAGCTGAGGGCCCTGCAGGGACAGAAAAATCAACATGGGAGCTTGAGCAAGGAAGGATGGTCTGATAAGGGCCTCAAGGCTTGGAAGTAAGCCCACAGAGCTCCACCAGTGTTGGAGAGGTAAATACCTCAAAGCCGTGGGGAAGAAGAGGAGGAGGATGACAGGACTGTCATTGAAAGAGAAGGAGGAGATGATGTCCTTGCCCCCAGCACTGGGCCAAGGGTGCCTTCCAGTGCAAGGGTGAGAAGCTTCTTCGGCAGCAGGAGATCACTTGAAGAGGAGTTTGCAGCTCTCGAGCTCAGAGAGAGCCCTGGAAGAAAATAATATGCCCCTTGAAAAACAGAAGAACCAGGCTGGGCATGAGGCCCAAAGAGAATGCTGGCAGCAACCAGGTGAGTGAGGTACCTAACAGGTGTGCCCAAGAGGTCAGGTTGCCCAAAGGGATTTTACCTAGCTATGTTGAGGGGGATGACATAGATAAGTGTCTGACATCCTATCAGAGAGCTCTTAGCATGACGAAGATGGGCACACAACACTGGGGGACACTACTTTGGGAGATAGTGCGAGTGGCTAGCAGAGATAAGTTGCTTACACTCGAGGATAAGGTAGCAGAATCCTACACCCACATGAAAGCAGCACTTATAGAATTGTTTGGTCTCACTCCTGAAGAGTATAGACAGACGCTAAGGAACACACACAAGGGGATAACACAGACATGGGTGGACTTTGTAGACATCTCATTAAAGGCATGGGATGGCTGTGTAAAGGGCAACAGAGTGGACACTTATGATGGGCTCTACCGTCTGATAGTCAAGGAGCACATGCTTACCAACTGTTCCTCAGAGAAGTCGCCTGGACCAAGGAAGTTCTGCAAGATGGCTGATGAGTGGGTTTGCACCTGTGTCCCTAAAAAGTCACACAGTAGTGACCAAATGAAAGAAGGTAAGCCTCCTCCATTCAGGGGAAAAGGGGGGGGGGACTCCCAAAGAGACCCCAATAAATGCTCAAGGGAGGAGCCCAGAGCCACATCCCATTCCAAGGGGAGGGGATACCTGGGAATACCTGGGAAAGAATTATGACCCTTCTAAGGCTGGGGTGTGCTTTGACTGTAGACAACCGGGGCACAAAAAGCTGTAGTGTGTACCAAAAAGGCACCCACTGTGACCATCCCAAAAGCATGGCTAATGTAGGGATGGGGTGGAAGTTCTTTCAGGAGATCGCAAGGGGTACACAGAGGCCACCTTAGTTTTCCTGAGTGTGGGGAATAATTGAAACTTTAGGCGCACTGGCCCCCCATGTATGGAGAAATACAGGCAGTGGCCAAAAATCAATGGGGTGGAATTGAAGGCTCCGAGGGGTAAAGGAGTCAGTTCACCTTGGTCATGGCTAAGCTGGCTTCTGCAGAGCAAATCATATCAGTAGAGGTGCACCAAGTAGTCAATGCTGACAGAATCACAAAGTCCCATTCCATGGCTGTGGTGGACTTAGAGTGGGGAGATGTTACTGGCTCAAAGAAGGTAGTTGTGTCACCCGCCAACCCAGTGGAGTGTCTGTTGGGAAATTACCTTGAGACGTCTGCCTGTGCAGAGATGGAGAGAATGACCCATGCAGCTATGCTGGGTCATCCTGGGTGGGTGCGTGTCTCCACAAGAGCACAAAAGACCTTGAGTGTAAGTCAAGGGACTCTGGAGCCTGAAATAATGGACCAGGTCCCTAGCACCAAGAGAAGGGGCGGGTAAGCTTGTAAGACAGCTTCCAAATGTCCGCTGAAGGAGCCCAACCTTAAGAGGGAAGGCCTGGTGCCTGCCTGAAGAGACATGCTAGAGCTGGTAGAACTCCAGGGAGCAGGAGGGCCCTCCAGGGAGAACTTGAACCAGGGATAAAGGACGTGTCCCACTCTTGAGAACCTGCAGCAGTTAGCTGTGAGACAGGAACAAGGGGATGCCAGTGGTACCCATAGGGATACTGTATAGTGAGGCAAGGGACCCCAAACCAGCAGCAACCTGGTGATTGGCGGTCCCCAATAATACAGAGAGTTCCTCCTTAACATGGCCCACAACATCCCCATGGTTGGACACCTGGGGCAGGCCAAGACCTGGGAAAATCTGGTCAGTAATTTTTTTACTGGTCCCAGAACACTGAGAAGGTGAGGGAGTTTTGTTGCTCTTCTGTCACCTGTCAAGCCAGTGGCAAGGCAGGAGGCAAGCCAAAGGCTCCCCTGATACCACTTCCTGTGGTGGAGACTCCCTTTGACATTGTTGGTCCCCTAGACCCACAAACAGCCCCCGGGAGCAGGTTTATCTTGGTTGTAGTAGATCGTGCCACCAGATACCTAGAAGCTATTCCCCTTAGGACTGTCACTGCTCCTGCAGTGGCTAGACCCCTCCTTGGAATATTCACCAGGGTTGGATTCCCTTATGGGGGTCATCTCGGATAGAGGTACTAACTTAATGTCAGCCTATCTGAAAGCAATATGGGGTGAGTGTGGTGTGGCTTAAAAGTTCACTACCGCCTACCATCCCTAAGGAAATAGCCTTGTAGAAA
Organism: Calotriton arnoldi; assembly: GCA_963921515.1. Classification (NCBI taxonomy): domain Eukaryota; kingdom Metazoa; phylum Chordata; class Amphibia; order Caudata; family Salamandridae; genus Calotriton; species Calotriton arnoldi. Next base: position 1,452,090 of record CAWUFW010000189.1, read on the forward strand.
GATTCAACAAGACCATAAAGGGTATGATCATGGGTTTGCCTGAAAAACTCAGGATGAAATGGAATGTTCTCCTCCCATGCCTGTTTTCCAAAAAGGAGAAAGGTTCAGTCCCTTTGACCTACCCTTTGGACATCCTGTGAGGGGGGTCCCTTAAGCTTGGTATAAGAGGGTTGGGATAGACCCTTCAACAAGCCCAAGCAAGAAATTGTGTACCATGTATTGGGCCTTCGTTCTAGAATGGCTGAATACATGACAAAGGCAAACAAGATTTTCGAGGCCAGCCAGGAGCTTATGAAGCTCCTGGTATGATCAGAAGTCCTCAATGGTGTAATACCAGCCAGGACAGTTGGTGTGGGTTTTGGAGCCTACAGCACGAAGAGCACTTCAGGTCAAGTGGACTGGGCCTTATCCTGTCCTGAAAAAGAAGGGGGAAGTCACCTATCAGTAGACTTAGGAACCCTCACAGGGTTACCCATGTCAACAAGCTAAAACTACACCATGACAGAGCAGATATCACACTTCCCATGGTGACAGATGGAGGGGAGGAAGAGGCGAGTGAACTCAGTGACTTACTATCATTAGGTATCAAAGATGGTAGACCTCTCCTCCACCCTAACAGACCAGCAACAGAAGGACTGCTATCAGTTGCTGAGGCAGTTTGCTGGGCTGTTCTCACTGACCCCTGGTCTGACAACTTGGTGTACTCATGATGTGGACAGAGATCAAGAGTAAAATTTACAGACTGTCAGACCAGGTCAAGGCTAGCATTAAAGCTGAGGTTGCCAAGATACTAGAGTGGAGTGTGATAGAGCTCTCTATTAGTCCTTGGGTCAGCCCAGTGGCACTTGTGCCCAAACCCAATCCCAGAGGAGGGAAACCTGAGTTGAAGTTCTCTGTGGACTGCAGAGACTTAAAAGCAGTCACCAAGACTGATGCCTATCCCATACCCAGAGCTGATGAGCTTGTTGATAAGTTGGGGCTGCAAAATATCTGCATACCTTTGGCCTGACTTTGTTATTGGCAGATAGCCCTCACCACAGAAGCCAACAAGAGGTCTGCTTTCTCTGCAACTGAAGGCCACTTTCAGTTCAAAGTGATACCCTTCGGGTTGAAGAATGCCCTTGCCACCTTTCACAGGCTGGTGAATAGAGTATGTTCAGGCTTGCAAAGTTGCTGTGTAGCATACCTTGATCATATTGCTGTATTCACTTCCAACAGGGAGGATCACCTGGTCCACCTTAAGGAAGTGCCCCAGGCCCTGCAGCAGGCATGCCTGACTATCAAGGCAAGTAGGTGTCAGACAGGGCAAGGATCTGTTGTGTACTTGGGCCACCAAGTAGGTGGAGGCCATGTACAACATCTCCAGCCCAAAATCCAGACAATTCTGGCCTGTGAGGTTCCTAAGACCCAGACCCAAGTCATAGCCTTTCTTGGCCTGACGGGGTATTATAAAACGTTTGTTAAAAGTTTAGAGGCACCACTAAAAGAACTCACCTCTAAGAAGCAACCCAGAAACGTTATCTGGACTGAGCATTATCAAAAGGCCTTTGACACCCTCAAGGACGTTTTGTGCTCAGCACCTGTCCTAAAGGCACCTGATTTCATTAAAGAGTTTATTGTCCAGACAGAGGCTTCTGAACATGGAATTGGGGCAGTGTTGTCACAAGTGATGATTTGGGCCACGATCGACCAGTTGCCATTGAGAGGGAAGCCTTTGCTGTGGTTTGGTCCCTGAAGAATTTGGACTCACTTCAGAGCTCAAACCAACCACATGCCTCTCTGGTGGCTGAGAGAGGAGAGAACCCCAAACTGTTGCAGTGGTCCATTTCATTAGAGGGTATGACTTTACAGTGGGACACAGACCTGGGACTGACCATGCCAAGGCAGATGGACTTTCCAGGTCCTTCCACTTAGATGCTGCGAACTACCAGGATATAGGTTAATTGCTTATCACCTTTAGTCTGGAGGGGGCCCATATACAAAAAAATCCTCTTTTTGTATGGTCACCCCCAAAGTTTTGGACTGATGTTGCTGTTTTTTTGATTCTGAGAGTGCACTGAGGCCTGTTAACCAAACCTCATTGCCAGTGCTGAAACTGAAAGTCATCCATGAAGATAACCATTGCAAGGTGACTTTTACTTATCGCAGGTAGTAGCTGAGATTCTAAGGTTAGTGGATATTCTAAGAAGCTGAAGAAGGTGCAGATGAAGATGGCAGAATAGCTCAGAACCTAAGCGTAGCAGGAGTGTGCAGCGCAATACTACTGCACACACCAACAAACCTGGACCTCGATCACGGTCACAAGCCAAGGGCTGTACGGAAGGGCTTTACGGAAATGCAATAGAGGGTAGGTTGCAGCTGTAAGGCAGGTGAACATGTTGTGGTGAAAGTGCTGGCATACTAAATTCGGCTTTAAGATAGAAAAAACTACAGGGCAACGCATTCCCACACAGCACATCAGGCCCAGCAGTGACAGAGTACCGAAGCCAGGGCACAGCTCCAACAAGAATGGGCAGCGTCACTCCACCGTCTTGAGGAGCAGTCAGCCACTCCTGCGATCAGATGATTCCTGTAATATATTCAGGAGTGCAGAGGTATGAAACCAAGAGCGGAAAACCCTAAGTAGAATTACGGCGCATGGCCCTTGTATACCACCATTCAGGCCTCATTTTCTTTCCTGCTCAGTGGGCCTCCCTCGCTCCACAAACATGCGCTCCAGTATTTGGCAATGATCCACTTACAGGGATAGAAAGCCGAGAGGGAGTAGGGGTAAGGTGGATGCCCAGCATAAGGCAAGAAGGAGATTGTGTTTCCTGGTGTATCGCACACCATGTCATCAGAGCAGTTCCCTGATGTAGTTAGTGAGCATTGTTGCTGGATTGACAGGAACAAATCGAGATGGAGAGCAGAGGACTCAGCAGAGCTCACACTGGAGCCCCCATCTTGCTTGTGCACCAGATGACGCCCCTCTAATAGAAGAATGTTTCTTATGCAATATGAACCAACCAGGATTTCTGCCTAGGCTCACTCGCCCATTCCAGGGGTGGTGCTAAATGGGCTGCTAAAATAGCAAAGCACCAAAGAAAAGAGCTAAGCATAAATTTGCTCCTTGCCTTCATTTGGGCAAAAGAGTGGGAATAGTATAAGTGTTTTATTCATCAGGCCATGCACTTGCCATTCTCTGTTACTTTGTATGTTCTCTACTTGCAATGGTAATCCTGCTTTAATAAGAATAGCCTCCCTCTGGATCTTGTTTGGAGCCGATGAGTGAAACTTGGTTGGGCACATTTTGAACTTCAACCACGCCCTTTCTTCCTTCTCGATGTGGGTGTCATGTAGGAAGACCAAATCAACTTTTTTAACAAACCACCATTTTAAAATGGCTTTTCTTTTCATTGTAAAGTGAGACCCTGCACCTTCAGGGCCAAAGTATTTATTATGGCCATCTTTTACTCTAGGCAGCGGAATCTTTCAGGCCATATTCCCTCCAGAGAACTGGACTGGGAACTGAAAAAAATATTTAAAGACCCTCCCCACCACAGAGCTGTTCATGCCCCAGGAACCAATATCATGTCATTCCTCGCTGGTACAAACCTTCCAAACCCAGGCATTAAAAAAGCCCCAGTAGTCAGTAGAGGTCAGTCTCATACAGAGGGGACAAAAATGCTCAACAACTTAAAAATAGTATGAAAACCACACGCCGCACAACACAAAACCATGTGGTAACAAGTCCAAACATTGGTTACTATCACTTCTCACAGTACCTTGGTTTTTCATTCCTGGCTCTGCAATAGCCTGGCTAATGTGGGACCCCCCAAAGCCCAAACAAGTCAAACGCACTGGACAACAGAGAATGCTCTAAACTTTATATCACATCGGATATGTACATTTTAAGACATAAAAAACATACAGAAAATATAAATCACAAAATTACAATTGTAATGCAAAAGGGGCAACATCCAGAAACTCTACCAAAGCTCGGCCCTTTCCCCAGTCACTTGCCAGAACCTCCGTTGCAGATCTGTGAATGTGCTATCAGAAGCAAAGGACCATGATGAGTAGATAGATCAATTCAGCGTGAATGAGCCCACAAGGAACACTCATTGTCTTTGATTAAGTTTATGTAGAACCCATCACGACATGAGGGCATTATATTTTGGGAGCTAAGCATCCATTCAATAAGCAGAGGTTTCCAGCATTTATGAATGCGTATATTACATTTCCTGTTAGTGTGTTAGTACAGACAGGACAGATGGCTCAGCAAAACAGAAATCTCAGTGAAGCCTCTTCAAAAGTAACAAGTGTCAGATGATAAAGCCTTCCAGATAAATGGCAAAGACTATCCATTAAGGGGGTTGTGCTTCCTTGCTGATGTTAGATGAGGTAATTGGCATATTTTCTTCATTTTCTTTCCATTTCCCTTTTCCACAACCGATCTGCCCTCCACTCCCGTCCATAACACTGCCTCTTCTAATATGGTTGTGATTTGTTATCAGTATTTTAAGCAAGGTCTTTGCTGAGATACAGGTTTGAGATTTTTGCTGTTTCCTCCTCATGGCTACAAAGACACCTTTTTGTAGGTAAAGGCCCTGTCTTTTCTGAGGAATATTGTGAGTTCCATATAGCCTCTCTTCTTTGCCAAAATCGCCAATGGCGATATCTTGGAATACTGTGATAGTCACCTCGAAAAAGAAACTGTTCCTCCTTGCTGGTCACTGCCAAGATATCTTCTTTGATTTTGATGAAGAATTCCTGCGGTCTGCACATCTGGTAGTAACTTGTTCTTGAGTTGATAGGTCAGGTACATTCTGTGAGTTCAATTTAGGATACCTTCAGAGCTCCTACACCAGTCCGTTGAGATTAGAATGTATTACTTATGTATTTTTGCCTCTAATCCGTTAGTTTCTGTGACTTGTGTTTCGCCCATTGTGTGTTTCCTCCTACATTACCTTCTTTTGCTGTTCATGAGCAGCCACTCTCACTGTCAGTTTATAATGATCATGCATTTGCCTTGTGGAAGAAATCCCCTGTTGGTTAACTCTTGTTTTGACTTTCTGTTGTGAATGAACTAGGTCTGTGAGGGATCGAGCAAAGTCTTTTCTTTTTCTTATACTCCTGCATTGTAAGTATGATGTTGACCTGGGTAGACTGGGCCTGCAGATTCTCAGTAGCAGGTCCTCTTTCTCTGGATCTACATCCTGCTGCACGGAAACCTCTGCATCTCTGTAGTCTTGCTGTGCAGCTGAAGCATGTCTGTGGAAGTTTTTTCTCGTTTCCCATTTGAATTGCCCTCCACACTGATTGGGTGAAAAATGAAAGGAATTAAGACCCCAGCTGCTTCGAGTCGCTATTCGATGAGGAATCACCAAGCACCCTTGCACCTGCGATGTTGTGGACAGGGTCTCTTGGTCGAGCTATCCCCTGACCCTAAGCCCGAAGGTGGTAACAGTCTTTGGCAAAAACAGCAGTTGATTGCCATAATGATTACTAAAGTCTCTTGGACTTTGGATTCTTGTGCCTCACTGTGGCTGGTGGGCAGGGGATGGCGGGTAACAAAGCCCCAACCTGATTGCATACTGCTGGGTCCACTCTGTCCAGGACTAAACCCCCTCCCCCGTCTAATTTTTAAATGCCAATGTGGCTAGCTGATAATTACTGCTGATAATCAACCTAGTCCTAGACACATTTTCCAACCTTTAAAATTGTACACTAATTATCCTATTTCTTGAAAAGCCAAAGATACCAATGCCAAATAGAAAGAAGATGTCCATTTCTTAGATGAAAACGTTACCTCCAGTGAGCTTTCCCTGCCTCAGCTTCCCAATTGTATGGGAATTCCAGGGATATAAATCTGCAATTAAAATTCCGATTCAGATGTGTTTGACACAGTAGCAGAGTGGGAACCCTGAAATTACTTCCCTGACCTAGATCCTCCCGATATTGTTAATGATCTAATTTATTAGCTTTCACCTTCTAACCCCCTCCCCACCCCCCTTTTAAAGTCTTGTCTGAGACCCCATTGGCCATCTCTTGTGATGACCTGTGATTTCTAAAAAAAATCTTAAAAGGGGCTTTTAGCCTGCCCATTACTTACCTCTGGTTGGCTTCATTGCCACTCTTATTTTCTTCCTTTTTACTGATGAGCACATGTCTGCTTCACTTCGTCTCAGTGTATTTGTGTTCTTCCTGGAGCATGGATGAAGTACTGATTGATTTCTTAATTAGTGTTCTTCCGGGCTGCTTGCTCTTGGATTGTGGTACCCTTTTTTCTTTTTTCTTTTTCTTGCAAGACATCTTGAAACCATCAGAGTTGAAGCTGGTATTTCCCAGTTTTTCCTGAGAGCTGAACACAAACAACTAGCAATAACAAAACCTTTGTGGCATGTGACCTATTTCTGAAGCATTCATTTTGGCTGCCTGTTCCTTTTATAGATGACTAAGCTGTAAATATACTCCATTTGTTTAAGACTGTTACCAGACAATATGTGTTCTTCTGAATTAAAGTTTTCTGCTGTGTCATATTGACTTATTTGTTGGTTACCTCTTTTATGATTCAGATGATGTTTTGTTCATCATTAAACACAGTGATTTCAAAAGGTTATGTTTCACCTTTACCTCTACCCACCCCTGAACCCCCAAGTCACCTTCACTTCCTTTTACCTATACCCACCCCTAAACCCTAAAATAACTTTTTTTTTTTAAATAATAAAAAAGGTATGTTGTTAAAAAAAATAAAAATACCTGCATGGTAAAGACTGTGGTAAAGGACCTGTGTGGTAAAGCGTTTTTCCCCCCTCAGGCAGGACAAATCCCCCCCTCTCCTTAACTTAAACACTCTCCTGCCTTCCCCCTACCACCCCTAAATGTTTTGGGGGCACTGTTGGTTGTTTTATGCCCTTCAGTATGTTTGATGGGCACTATCGCCTCTTTTACAGTTTGACCTCTCCCTATACTTTAGGCGTCGCCTGAGACAGCGCATTTCCTTGATTTGTTTTGGTCAGTGAGACCCGGCTTCGCTTCTTTGTGTGTTTGCTTCTACCCTGGAACATGGCCCAAGTACTGTTTCCCTTGCCCAGTGTACTTACTCTGCCGCTTTCAGGTACTTTTTTCCTTTTACTTGAACCCTCTTCCTCCCTCACACCACTCCCACATTGTTGCTTGCCTTGTCCCTTCAGCCCCCACGTGTGCTGTAGCTTGTCTGGTCCACCCTGCCCCTCTGTTGCTTGCCCCATCCACCTCCCTTCCCCACCTACTTTGTTGCTTGCCCCTCCTGCCAGAAAAAAGCATCCTAAAGCCACACCAGCGGGTTTCAAGATGTTACAACGATGCAAACGGCGCTGCGCCTTTTTGCCGCTGTCTTCATGCAGGGCCAACACAGCAAACTTCAGTTTGGACGCAAGATAATTGAACTTTTTTTGTGTGTGAAGGTAGAGAACAATCCCATACTAAGAAAATGGTCTCTGACCATTGCGGTCAGTGCTGGCCATGTCATAGTGTTTGGTTTCTAACTTTCTACCATGTTGCACAGCAGCAGGGCTGCTGTACAACATGGCTGAAAGAAATTGACAAAGCCAAAAGCTCTCCCATAGGCGGAACCTATTGGATTTTTCAATGCTTGTTATATTTGTATGAATGTAATCTATGCCCAATTTTTACCTATAGTTTTAAATTGACATGTAAAAATATCTTAACCTAACCTTATTACTTCATCTATTTATTTGTATACATATATTTATTTGTGTGTGTTGTTAGCTATAAGTGTGTATTTTTTTATTTCTAAGTGTATTGATCATGGTATCAAAGTATAAATAAATGCATTTAGGGTAAATTTCGTTTTGTGGCAAATATGGTCTAAGATGTTATGGGAAAACAAGGTTATTATAAAATATGTCTATGAATAGTTATTGTTTGCAATAACTATGATCATGTGCTAGGCTGCACCGTGATAAAAAATTAGATCATGTCACTCTCAATCTACTAATGTTCCAGTGACTTCCCAAAGCTAAGTAGATCTATATGGCAAGACTGTATTACTCATAAAGTCTTGCACTCAAACTTTTTTTATCTCACCAAAAAGTTGAAAACTTCTGAAGATCAACTGTCTTTAAGCAGTGCACTATGGCTCAGTAGTGCTTGGGCCCTGCAACTGGAATCTGGAACTCCCTTCCAGGGTGAGATTGGGATCGCAATTGGGCCTTGGAAGTCACAAAAAGTGGTCCACATTTACTTATGGTGCCCTTGCATGAAACATCATTTGGTTAGTCTCATTAGACTCATTTTTAGAGAAATGTTTGGCAACTTAAGCATTTTAAAGTCTATAGAACCAGTAGGATTAGTGAAAAGTAGAAGCACTGTGTTTTGGCTGACAGGCGAGGTAAAATAAAATGGCCCAAGGGCCATAATACGTGATCTGGCTAGGGTTGCCACATGGCTGTTTTTTTACCGGCAGGACCGGTATTTTAATATCCTGGCAAGTACGTAAATGAAGAAATTCACCCAAAGTCTATATTTTTTCCTCTGATCAAGTATATATTTTAAACAGTCGGCGTAAGGTGAAAGCACTTTAGAATGTATTCTAAAGCTTCTTTATTTACCCGTGACTAATAGTTAAACTAAACAAAGAGAGAAAAGCCATGTTAAAAAAGAACATAGATGTTTTTATTTAAAGAGTGCTCTTTAATTATCTTGGCCCAGTCTTTGCAGAATCTTAAAACCTGAATAAATTGCCTATTTTATTGCTTTTTTGTAGTTTTATATAGGGTGAACTCGGTGCAAGGGTATTAGAGCAATTTACATGAGCACCAGTTACACTACATAAGATCAAATTAATTTTTTGGTCGAGCCTAGGCTGCGCTGCTCTGTTAGGCATGCTGTATCTAGAATATGGCCTTCAAGCCCCTCCCATCTTTTCTATTGGTTCCTCTTACTAGCCTTCGTAAATTCCAGCATTTGATTGGTGAAATGGCTTACTAGTCCCTCCTTTTGCACTTCTGTAACCCCCCCCCCCCCCATATGGACTGCAAACAGACTGGCCCTATTACATGTCCTCTTACGCTTCATCTTATTTACTATACTTGCGTAGCACTTTTCTTTTGTTGGCCTGCCTCTGCTCATATAGTGAGAAGTGTTCATGTTTGCGTCCCACCAGATGCCCACCTCCCCGGCTCCTCCCGCTAGCTGCTTCACGGAAACAACCCTCGGCTCTATTTACAATCACTTGTTTTGCGGTTGTTTCCTATTTCGAAGCTAATAGCAAGCCTGCATATATATAACCGATTTCAAAAACTACAAGCACCGGCAAAAAGCATTAAAAAAGTATTAATACGCTCCGATCAAGCGCACAATCAGCAGTTACCTGGGGCACAAGCAGACATCCACTTCTGTGCTGCCTCGTTGATTTATCTTGCTGCTAATCTTATGAGATGTACGTTTGAAGGAGGAGCTGTCGCATTTCACTTGATTCTCCCTGCAGTTCTATTTCCCATCTTATGATTCGCTTTCAGGGGAGTTACAAAACAATGGGGGTAACCCAGACACGTCACTGGACCTGGGTAAAGTACCGTATAAAAAGGGAGTGGTCCCAGTGAGAACAAACTATAACATGAACATCAACATTACCTTTAAATAAATTACAATCAATATTTTTTCATTTTAAACATATTTATTCATGTAGAAAATGTATTTTTCATGTTCAAAAACAGCACATTTACCTAGAAGTCAGTCAAAGGACGTGAATCCTTTGAGATTTGTATGGAGCATCTTGATTAATTCTGCCCAACGTTCTACAGAATAACAACATGATTTAACCTATTAACATTTAACAAGCATTGATCCCTCTCTGACCCTGGAGCCCTTGGGCCCATCATTGTCAGTTTCTCCACCGCATGCACTGGTGGACTTAGGGTGCCCCCCATGGTCCTGATGAAGACCCTATTGTAAGGACCAGAATTTCCTAAACACAACGCTTGGGTCAAAACGTCGACGCCTTTATTTTTGTTTGCCATATATTGATGACAGTGATAGATTCACTGTATCTTTCCAAATATTATGGTTTTGTTTATATGTTAGCCTTGGATAAGGCTGGATAGGCCATTTATGATTTGGATGTACATATTGCTCACTGCCTTCCCTCTCTCACCAACCTTCACTTACGCACATTGCTGCACCTTTCCCTCCCTTCCCTCTTGGGGCACCTCTTCACGATTTTATAGACAAATGTGCTGTTTTTGAACATGAAAAATACATGTTCGACATGAATAAATAAGTTTAACATGAAAAAATATTGATTGTAATTTATTTAAAGGTGATGTTGATGTTCATGTCGTCACTTTCAGGGGAGAGCTGCCGTCCATTGTAATGTTTTTTTCTCTTTGATTATTTCGGAGAAGAGGGTGTAATTCCTTGCATCTTTCCATAATCATTCTCTCAGGGACTAGGTCAATTACGTTGTAATTGGTACAAGTATTGTTCTTGTCACGCAACAGCACTTTACATTATTCCAAGTAACAGCATTACGTATTGTTTCCTATTATAAAATGGTGCTTATCTTCTGCTTTCTATAAGAACACAATGTTCATGGTTTGTTTTACTTTAGTAGCAAATAGTATAGACACAGCTTGATTTATTTTTGAAGGGAAGCAACTCGATCGTTGCACCCCTTGTAACACTGCGTGTATATGTCATGTATATGTCATGCCCACATACTTATTAAGCGATCCCCTTTGTTATCGCTTTGTTCGTCCCAAGTTGGCAGGGTATGCCCAGACGTGGGTCCCTTGCTCACTTTGCCACTGGATTCAAGATAGCCTGGCTGATGAGGGTTTTGAACCCGAAACCGGTCCCAGGATGCTTGTTTACGGTCCAGGGAAGACATGGCTTGGCTGTTCGGGCTGGACTGTTCCCATGAGGCACAGAGTCAGACTGATTTGCATATGGCCATGTCTGAAATGGGGTGGTGGAGTGAGCTAAAGAATGATGATGGATTAAACCCAGATCAGTTGACTGGGGGTGAGTGTTTGATTTGCTCTAACGATCCGTCCATCATCCCCTTTGGTATCACATACTTATTAAGGCAGGTCAGTGCCCTCACTGTCATCACATGCTCCTTTAAACCTGCTTAACTGTTTTATTTATTGTCTCGTTTACAGCAGAGTCAATTGGGTTGCTGCTTCAGTAGAGAGCGCCAAATGTTACAGGACTTTCCTGGTGTGGCTGCTGAATGTTTTTGTTTCCCTTACTTTTTTATTTTTTTTATTTTTTTTATTTTTCAAAACCTTTATTAGAAGCACTAAGTATGGATCACAGCATGGTGCCTACAACCCTGGTTGGGCCGGCAGCGTAGAGCAGTGCAGCATAAAGCAGCGTAGATGGGGAAGGGTTACACAGCAAGCCGCCTACAACCACTTCGGGCCGGCCGCGTCAGGTAGGACGATTTTGAATTAGGTGCGTCATAGCATCGTGCTCATTACGTTCAACAACAAACAATCAGGGGGTAACAGTGCCACTTGTATACATTGTCGGGGGGGGATAGATACCCGTGCGTGTTAATAAGTTCTGAGCGGTGATATATGGAGTAAGCTCGTCTGGCGCCCTGTCTCCTTGTCTGAGCTGCGGCTTCCGTCCTAGATGGGGCCCTCGATGGTTCAATTTGATTCCCTGGGGTGTGATGTGTCTGCAGTGGGGTATGGGTTAACATCTGCGTCCGTGGTGTGTTCCAATAAGTATGTTTGGAGAGGGGCCCATATGTCGCGTGGGCGAGAGGAAGGGGGTAGTAGTTCCGCGTAGATGTGTAATTGTTCTTGGCAGTAGATGAGATCTTGTAGCCAATCCTTGAATTTAGGTGCCCTTTCCCGCCCCCATCTGCAGGCGATCCGTCTTTTGGCGAGGAGGAGTGCCAAGGAGGTGTACCTCCATATCTTGACGTTCAGCGTCTGTGTATCCTAAGAGTGTGGTTAGGGGGTTGTCCGGGACGTGTATCCCTGTCATGTTGTCCAACGCTGCCAGCACCTCCGTTCAAAACTCGCGAATGGGAGGGCAGTCCCAGGCCACGTGTCTAAAATCTGCTCCTGTGCCCCCGCAGCGATCACAGCGATCACTGTCTCTGAGACGCAGGCGGTGTAAGCGCGCAGGTGTGTAGTAAAGGCGATGGACGTACTTATAATGGATGATGCGCAATCTGCTGCTGGCAGAGATGCCTCCAGTTTGTCTGCAACAGTAGGACCACTGGTCATCAGTGAGGGGGGAGTCTAGTTCTTTGTCCCATCTGCACCTAGCCACTGGGGGTTCGTATGTCCTGTCTCTCTGTACCGTGCGATATAGTAATGACACTACGTGTGTGGGAGCAGTTTGTTGTAGCATGACATGTAGGGGAGACATAGTGGGGGGCTCCTGTGGGAAGCAAGGAGTGAGGGCCCTCACAGCCTGGCGTAGCCTAATGTAATAGAAGCGCTCCAGTGGGGTAGGAGATGTGGAGCCAAAGAATTCTTCACTGGTGCGGAACTTCCCCCCAATATAAAGTTGTCCCCAGTTCTGCACGGCAAGTCTGCGGAGGAGGCGGCAGCAGCCCATCTCTTGTGTGACCGGGAGGTCCTGCCTACCCGGAATAGGAAGGAGGGGGGAATACATCAGGGTGCAGTGTAGCAGTGTAGCTAGATCATGCCAGGCACTGGTCGTGCATTGTACCGTGGTGGAGGCTAGTCGTCGAGGGACCGCAGGGGTGCTTAAATAGGCGGTGCATGGGGTCGGAGTCATATATCCGTTCTCTATCGCAAGATGTGGCATGTAAGGAGGAGAATTTATCCAGTAAGCCGCAAAGTGAGCCTGAGCGCATACAAAGTATAATTCCAGATCCGGTATTTCAAAGCCCCCGGCCTCAAAGGGTCGCGTGAGCGTGTCCCAGCTTAGTCTTGCCTGTTTTCCGCCCCAGATGAGGTGTGTGAGTTGTGTTTTGACTGATTTAAAAAAATGCCGACTGGGGGCATAGGGGATATTAGTGAACAGATAAAGCAGCTTAGGGAGGACTACCATTTTGATAAGGGCTGTTCTCCCAGCCAGGGAGAGGGGCAGCGCAATCCATCTGGTAATTTTCTCCGTTATTAAGTCCAGTGCGCGTCCATAATTGGACCTCATCAGTTCCTCTCGGTCGCGAGAGATGACAATGCCAAGGTAGGTGAGTGTGTTGGCACACCACGTTAGGGGGTAGTCGGGTATAAAGCGTGGGGTGGCGTCCGTGAGGGGGTATATCTGGGATTTCCCCCAGTTTATATTAACGCCAGAGAGGCGGCCAAATAATATGAGTAACCTTAGGATGGGGATGAGACTTTCGCTCGGATTCCGTAGATATAGGGTAAGGTCATCCGCATAGAGAGAGATTAGTATTTGTCTCGTGGGATAGACAAGGGCATGTTCCCGGAAGTGTTGCCGGATTTTTGCAGCGAGGGGTTCAACAGCCAGAGCGAAGAGAAGGGGCGAGAGGGGGCATCCCTGCCGGGTGCCTCTGGCTATCGTGAAGGGGGAGGATCGGGCACCATTGATCATCACTGTGGCTCGCAGTCCCGTGTATAGCAGGTTTATCCAAGCCAGGAAAGGAGTGGGGAATCCCATGCGGTGCAGCACAAAGGCAAGGTAGTCCCATTCTAGGGAGTCGAACGCCTTAGTGGCGTCCAGGAAAATGGCCGCTGCATTTACTTCAGGGTCAATATTGTGGAGGATTGCAAACAAGTTGCGTAGATTGTGAGACGTGCCGCGGCTGGGTACGAAGCCAGATTGGTCGGGGAGTACCAATACGGGCATAAGGGGACTGATTCGGTTCGCGATGAGTTTGGCTAGGATCTTGACGTCGACATTAATAAGGGACAGGGGCCGATACGAGTCGCATTGCGATGGTGGTTTACCCGGTTTGGGTAGAGAGATAATGAGCGCTTCGCGCATTGTTGGGGGCAGTATGCCCGTCTCTCGGGCTTCCTCGAAGACACGCCGCAACACGGGGATAAGGAGGTGTCGGAACGTTTTATAAAATTCAGCTGGGAGGCCGTCTGGTCCTGGGGCCTTGCCGGATTGTAGTTGCATTATGGCTGATATAATCTCATCGTCTTCGTGGTGCGCAAGTAGAAATTCTCTTTGAGTGTCTCCCAGCCACGCAATGGCAGTGTCCTCGAAGAAAGGGGTAAAGTCTACTGGTTGTGCTCTGTGCGTCTTATATAGATTGGTATAAAAGCGCTTGAAAGCGTTTACTATATCTGGGGTATCCCTATGGAGTCGTCCATCGTCTTCCTCAATTTCCAGTACGGTATTGGAGAATCTAGGGGGGCGAATGATAGAGGCTAGTGCTTTTCCCGGCCTTTCCCCCTCTCCGTAGCGGCGCGCTTGGTGGTATTTTCCCCTGAATTTACCCTCCCGTTCGGCCGTCTCTTGATAATCGGTAAGGAGATCTCGCAAGTGTGCTTGTAGTGTCGAAGTGGGCGTGTTCTGTATTTGTGATTCAGTTTGTTTAATCTCAGTCTCTAGTTTGCGTAGCGTGGCGCGGATATCTTTCAGGACTCCTCCGCTTTTAGCTATGCAGATGCCGCGTATGGTGACCTTAAAGGCCTCCCACACCGTGCAGTAGTGCGGGACTGACTTCTCATTGCGAGGGAAGAAGTCAGTTATCTCTTGTTCCAGTTCCACTTTAAAAACGGGATCTAAGAGGGTCTGTGGGGTGAGGCGCCAGGAAAGATAGGGTGATTCCTCATGAGGCGGCGTGAGGGCGAGGAAGACGTGTGAATGATCGGAGTATGTGCGCGAGAGGTGAGAGGTCTGTGTCAGCCAGGGCGCCAGTCCCTTGGTGAGTATCCATCCATCTATTCGCGACCAGGAGGAGTGAGCTGTGGAGTAGCAGGTCCCTTCCCGAACTTGTGGGTGGCAGGTACGCCAGGCGTCTATCAAATCATGATCCCCCATAATGCGTTTGAGGGTGTGGTGTGCGTTTGAGTAGTGATGAGGTTGCGGGTGTGACCTATCCATTGCCGGGTCCAAGGTGACGTTAAAATCTCCCCCCCATACCAAGTGTGTGGAACCAATGTCGAGTATTTTGCCCCATAGTATCCGATAGAATTCCGGATCATCAGTGTTAGGCCCATAGCAAGAGACCAGGGTGATGGATTGGGCGGCTAGTCTTCCCCAATGAATACTATATCGGCCTTGTGGGTCTCCGTAAGATCCAATGGGAGTGTAGGGAAGTGTGCGTTTTACTAGGATAACCGTGCCCCTAGCGTAGGAGGAATAGGATGAAAAGCATTTGCAGGTCGCCCATCGGGATGCAAAGGTGTTGGTTGTGGTGGGGGCGAGGTGTGTTTCTTGAAGCATAGCGCAGTGGATATTATGGCGGTCCAGGTAAGACAGAATGTGCCTGCGCTTGCAGGGATCACTCAGGCTGCGGACGTTCCATGTTAAAAAATTATACTTGGGGGGCCTAGGACGTGTCTCCATGGTTGTCTAATGCATCGGTGGTGGCATATAGTTCGTGTAATAGAATCTGAGCAGGTGTTACGGGTGTGTTCGGGTGACTGGGTGTAGTATCAAGTGGTAAAAACATTCCCAATAACCCCCACATCAGCAGCCCAAATCTGCTGTGGTGTGTCCCTCCCCCCTCCCCAAATTCCCGTTGTGCCCCGTTCCCAACAGGGGAGTTTGAGTCCAACAACATAACCATGTCAAACTTAGTTCGTTTAGGGTTCACCTGCGTGGGTGGCAGAGAGAGGGCGGCCAGTACCTCCTTGCAGTAGCAAGGGTGCTCGGGAATTAGTAGTGGTGATCTTTTCCAGTCCATTTCAGATGGTTCAGCTAACGGGGGGATTTGGTACGGCAGTTCAGTGTGGGACGTGCAGGCCTATGGTAAGCGCGGAGAAGTCAAGGGGAGAATTTCGCCATCTCCAGTGTTACCATGTTGGGGTAGATGTAGGCATCGTGAATTCGAACCGATGGAAGTAAGGCTTGACTGTATGGCAATGAGGAGGGTTTTTAGATCTTCTGTAGACGTTGGTTGTTCAGGAGCTGTGGACTGTTCGCCCTCCATTTCAATTTGGGAGCGAGAAGACTTCCGGGCGTCGAAGGTCAGTTTGGGCTGTTTGACGTCCGTGCGGCCCATGTCGAGGTGTTAATTTCACGGGGGGAGAGAAGCGTCAGGTCGGGACGAAGGGGTATCCGTGGGGGTGGCACCAGAGAGGGGGCGTCGGCTGTTGCGTCTAGCGCCCCCCCCGTCCCAATGAAGTCTGGCGCTGTATCTGCGCCGCAAGGCCTGCGGGCAGTGGGCAGCGGGGCCAGCAGGGACAGCCCTCCTCCTTCTTTGGCCTAGTGTCCAGGTAGGTGCAGAGAGAAGCGCGCGTCAGCAAACCTGCAGGCGAGCCGGAGAGCAGTTCAGCCAGGTAGGCAGCGCGCAATTCAGGATTTGCCCCCCGCGGCCCACAGGGTCCAGGAGCAGCAACAGATGGGGGTCAGTAAATCATGGATGCTGTTTGTAGACAGTGGGCGCGTCTCTAGATCCACAGAGGTGGGATGTAGGGTCGCCTGGGGCACTTCCGGCAAGCCTAGGTTGTAGCCTGTGTGGGGCCCAGCGCTGTCAGCTGCTGTGTGGAGGGGGCAGGCTAGGCCTCGCGTCTCTCGCGGGGGGGTGCTGGGGAGGTGCAAGCCGACCGGCGGGGCCCGCGGGGCAGCGCTATCCACTCACCAGTGCTTCATCGGCGGCAATGCTTCTTCCTCCGCCGGGCCTCCCCCACCGGCCCGGGGGGGGGGGTGCACTTGTGCGGCGCAGCTCCCCAGAGCCCCGGCAGGGCCGCGCCAGCTCCGGCTGTCAGTTACTCTCACCCCCGGCCCAGGAGCAGCGCCGGAGCGTCCCCAGTCTTCGCGCTCGCCCCACGGGGCCTCCGGAACGGGGGAGGCGTCTCAGCAGGAATGTGGGCCGCAGTCAGCAACGGCCAGTCCCCGGGCCGGGCACCAGCGGCGGGAGTCCGGACACGCCGCAGCCGATCCCGCAGGCACCGCGAACCAGCCTCCGAGTCCCCAGAATCCGCACACCCAGGCCGGGCCGGGCCTCAGGAGGTGGAAGGCCACAGCGCGCTGGAGAGGCGATCAGGCCTCCGCAATCGTCTCGGCCGCCATGTTGCGATGTCCGGCTGCAGCCAGGCAGATGGCCGCCGCCGGAGTTCTCGGCCAGTCCTCAGCAACAGAAACGTTATAGTGTGGTGGCTGAAGGTAAGGGCAGCTAAGGTGGCATCTTTTCGGGCTTTTGGGGCTGGATCAGAGGCGGATTAACGTCGGATCGTGACCCGAGCAGCAGGAGCCTCACAGAGGTGCGGCCATCTTGCTTGGCGCCCTCTAGCGCCCCCTGTTTCCCTTACTTTCATGTTGCGATGACTGCAAGGCTTCTACTGCTATTCAGTGAAGCTTAATAGCATACTGCTTTTTTGTGTAGCTTCTTATATATTTTGTCAGGCTTCTTAAATTGTGAAACGCACAAGTACCTTCAACATGCCAGCCCCAAACAGGAGCCTCAGCACCAAGTGTCCTGTTTGCATCACCACCCTCTGATGCCCAAGCGTCCTGTGTGCCATAAGCACCTTTCTTTTAATTCCTTATTCCATTGGTGACATTCATTTTTCACCTCCCGTTCCTTGTAACCTATTTCTCATTTTCTGGTTCTCCAGTGCCACAAGGTCATACAAATGGCAAGAGCGCTATGCAAATATGATCACTGCAAACAAAAAAACAAAAGTAAAAAACATTGTCATTTACAGCGCCAATGGCTCTAACTTTCACAAATGAGAGACCGATTGCATTGCAAATGCTTGTTACTTTAGGCACGTGGAGTTTACGTTATTTTCCCAGAATCACAGGATGTTAAGCTGATGCCAGGGCTGGAACCTGGTTTCCCAGTTCCAAAGTTGCCCATAACGCCACATCCTCTCAAGTTTAATAAAGGCTTATTAAAAGTTTCCTCATAGTGAGGCCTCTGGAGATATGCATAAACCCTCCAGGAAGACCTGAAAGACATTCGGGCTAAGGTGACAACACCTCACCCCCAGCGAGGCTGAGGCCCCTCCTCAGCCTACCATCGCCTCAGGGCGATGGCATGGCAGGGGTGGGATGAAGAACAAGCATTGGCATAGCCAATAGGTCTCGCTTTTGTGACCTTATAAGTATTTAGTTATGCAGCACAATATCCTTGGTGCAATAACATCAACTGTTGCATGGCTAAAAACTTATAAGGCCCCAAAGGCGAGACCTATTGGCTATGCCAATGCTTGTTTTTAGAAGCCTGGCATGCAGTTTTAAATGTAGGCTGGTAAGAAAGGTGCCAACCCGAGGGGCAAGGTCTCGAGAGAAATAAGATAGGAAGAGAGGCGAGTTATAATGAGATAGCACGAATAGAAAGGTGAAGCACAGAATGACAGGTCAGGTAAACAAAGTAGAGAGGCAGGTAGAGCCGGTGGGATGAAAAATAGAAAGATATGAGAAGTAGAGAGAAAAGAGGTGCAGATGAGGTAGAGAGATGAGGCTAATACAGAGGAAGGGCGAGGGAGAAGTAGAGAATGGTGAAATAGGGAGAGAGACAGAGGTAAGACAGATGTATTAAACGAGTGAGATATTGGAAGCAGAGAGAGTGAACGGAAACAGTGATGAAGATAGAAAGCGAGATGAAAGCAAAGGGAGTGATAGATGGAGTGGAAGAGGTAGAGAGAGCATTGTAGAGGAAAAGAAATAAAATAATGGGAAAGGTGAGGGAAAGAGGACATCAATAAAAAGAGAGACATAGAAGGCCAATAGGTGAGGTAAATTGAGAGGCTAGATAGTGTATGAGAAGTGGGGAAGAGAGAGATGAGGCAGTGAGTTGTGAGGCAGAGAGAGAAATGAAAGAGAGAATGGTGAGGTAGAAAGAGGCATGCGAGAGGTAGAGAAAGGTAAGGTAAAGATGGCAAAAATGATAGGAAGGGTAAGATAAAGAGAGATGAAATTAAGAGGGAGATGAAGTAAATGGAAGAGAAATGAAGGGGGATGAGATGCAAACAGAGCAGCAAGATGCAGAAAGAAGAGAAAGTGTAGAGAGAGAGAGAGAGAGAGAGGTACTTGAGGAGAGGAGAGGGGCAGAGAGCTAGAGATCTAGAGGTAGGATCGGAGAGAGGTGGCAAGTTGAGGACATGAGAGGTAAGTGCTGTGGGGCACTGAGGTTTATTGAAAGAGAGGTGTGACGTACAGAGCGAGTTTAAAGGTAGAGCAATAGTGTGGTAGGTACGTAGCCATGTATAAATAGACAGGTAAAAAGGGAGTGTTTAGGTAAAGGAATGAGACATGGGACAGAAAGGTGCGACAGAGAAAGAAATGTATTGGGTGGTATAGAGAAGTGACAGCTAGTCACAGAGTGTGGTATGTAGAGAAGTAAGTTAGAGAGAAGGGCAGGGATTTAGTCTCTGGTCAGGTAAAGAGAGTTAACTTACAACAAGAGAGGAAGAGGGAGAGATGAAGGAGGGAAATGTGAGTAGAGGTGGGAGGTAGAGAGGCAAAACAAACAGGAGCTAAGAGTAAGTTAATGGGAGGCAGACAGAAAGTAGAGAGGTAAAGAAGGGTTAGCAAGACAGGGAAATAGATGATAGAGCAAGATGTAGGTGAGGTAGAGAAAGAGGTGGATAGAGAGGTTGAGAAATGTGGGATGACAAGGGACCCGTAAGCCAGGAACACACCAGGTCTTTGTCCTTAAGCTCGCTACCAGTGCAGTAAACATGGATCAGCCATCTGTAGATAAAGAGTGTGTCTTTATTTCAGGTAGAATAGTATATTTCGTCAGCCATCAACTGCCCACTTCCTCACTCCAGCCTTCCTTCAGCAACTGTCCACACAACTCATCACATATAATGACGTCTCTGTTACATCAGATAAATCTAACAGAAGACTGTACCATATGAGCAGCTACCACAGAGAGCGACTTTTGTTTAAATTGCTCTTTATTGAGATTTTTATAATAACACAATACTAAAATGACACTCGTATCATATTCCTGTCCTGTGCACAGAGGGGACACCACACAATATACAAGTTGCAGCACAGCTCCAGGAGACAAACTGTCATTAAAAAACATTCCAGACAGTGTTCTGAGTGTGCTGTGGTGCACAGATGGGGCTTACTTGTTGAACTGAGAATTAGCACACCCTGGTCTCAATTGGAGGGAGGGTACTATAGGACGGTCTGGATGCTGTGAGCGAGGAAAGAAGGCCGGGGTCATCTGCTTCATCGCTGATGTATTTGGCAATGTGTAGCACACTAGAATATTCCTCGGCCTGCGCAGTGGTCTACAAGGGTCTTAAAACGCATATGAGATCCACTAAGAGCTACATCTAACCAATGAAATCCATCCAGAGCTACAGCCTAATAGTAACTTAAATGCTCTTAAAGAAAGGAAGAAGAGAAAGAAGAACGGAGATGAGAAAAGGAAAAAATAAACTGAGAAAAGTGAGACAGAAAGGAGGGGAGGGACAGAAATTAGTGACGAGAGGGAGAGGATTGGAGAACCAAAGGCAATAAGGGTGAGCAAGTGAGGGAAAAACAGAAAAGACAGAGAAAGGGAGGAAGCTCACCAAAAGGGTGAGAGAGTCGGTTAGAGGAAGGTAGAGATGGAAGACAGGCAGGAGGGCGAGAGGGAAACAGAATGGGGGGGCAAGCACAGGAGAGGCAGAAAGATAGAGTAGAGTGAAGGAGTGTGGGAGACAGGGGCACAAGGTTGGAGGAATGAGAACAGAAAGCCAGGAGAGATAAAGATGGGGGGAGGGGGGCGGAGGCTGACCGGGAGGAAGAAAGGGGTGGGGGCGCTGGAGGGGCAGAGAGACGGAAGAAACACAGGCGGAGAGAGAGACACTGTGAGAGAAAGAGACGATGTGAGAGGAAGGAGGATAAAGGAGAGGCAGGGAAAAGAGGCGGTAGGAAGAGACACAACCTCTCCAAAGTATGATCAAACATTTCCCTTAACAAAACGAGAAACCTAATGGCTTTGCTGAACTTGTTGAAGCAGATGACACAATAACCCCCACAACTTCACATACAATATGGCGTCTTTTGTAATGACTAAATCTGGAATGTAAACATGAAAATAAAAACGAATGAAATACATTAAAGGGAAAAACAGACAGGTCGTGTAAACATGCTGCCGCTGCCTCATTCAGGCAACATTTCAAAGAGCTGTAAAACGGTTCAACTATTGTAAGGGGTGTCGTTGGTGTAATGTATGCATTTGCCTCAGAAGAGGGTGTTTAACTTGTCACGCTGCTAAAGTACAGTGCTATTGAATCAGCTGAATAGAGATTAAAATTGATAAGAGAAAGGGAGGAGCATTATAAGAGAATGAACTGAAGGGCACCTTGTAAAGACGAGCCAGCAAATAAACAGCAGCACGGGCGGGGGGGGGGGGCGGAGAAACGATGGGGTGAGAGAAGCAGGAGAAAGGGAGGAAGGACAGGGAGGCGCATGGACTTGGAAGGAGGGTGAGCGAGTGAGGGAAAAACAGAAAAGACAGAGAAAGGGAGGAAGCTCACCAAAAGGGTGAGAGAGTCAGTTAGAGGAAGGTAGAGAGGGAAGACAGGCAGGAGGGCGAGAGGGAAAGAGAATGGGGGGGGCAAGAACAGGAGAGGCAGAAAGATGGAGTACAGTGAAGGAGTGTGGGAGACAGGGGCACAAGGTTGGAGGAATGAGAACAGAGAGCCGGGAGAGATAAAGATGGGGGGAGGGGTGCGGAGGCTGACCGGGAGGAAGAAAGGGGTCGGGGCGCTGGAGGGGCAGAGAGACGGAAGAAAGAAACACAGTATCGCGCGCGCGGCTGCTGAGAGGTGTAGTCTGACTGCAGACAGTGGTCGCTGGTGGAACGTAGCATCATGGTAAGGGAGATAACAATATCACAGAGAAATGGGATGGTATTGGGAAGGGCCGCATAAAATAGCATGTGCATGAAGTCTCCCTACACGGTTCCAACCCCGCCATAAGGCGCCCTTATGGCAAAAGAGCGCGCAGACCGCCCACAGCAATGGGATTTTAACTCCCGTATGGTAGAAATCTCTTATCCCTGCACGCCAGAATTCCAGTCTGTTTGAAGAATTCTTCCCCGCCCCCCACCCTCCCCCGCCGCCGCCAGTGGGATCCATACTCCTCAATTTATCTAGTCTCCAAAGAGTGGGATTGAGGGGTTTTGGAGGGGGCTCCCATTGAAATCAATGGCTATTAAAAAGTTTTTTGACGCGGTGAAAGTTTTTAGAGCAAGTGACAACCCCCCTGTTTGAAGAAGGTGAAGATAAGAGTGATGCACCCCTTGGTCCACTCTAAATATCGTTATTAAGAGATATCCTACTATTGAACCCAGTGCATATGTTAAAACACGTACAAAGATATTAAGCAAGCCTTCATAAATTATTCCCTAAAATACGAAGCCTTTTTTAATAGAAACACGTCAAAAGCGCATCGCCATAGAAGAAACCTGCAAAGTGTAGCACGTCTCTGATAGTGGTCGGGATCCGAGGTATACGACGTGTCCATACCTTTTTTAGCCTCGCGCTGAAAGTTTAAACAAGCTGTAGCCCGGTAACTGACGAGGAGGGAGAGGGAGAAGGGAGGGGGTAGTGAGAGCAAAGAGCAGGGGGTGGAGGAGCATAGAAGGAAAGAGAACAAGCTGTAGCCCGGTAACTGACGATGAGGGAGGGGGAGAAGGGAGGGGGTAGTGAGAGCAGATAGCAGGCACGCAAGGCTTAATGAGCCTTGACAGAAACCCACATGGCGGCTGCGCGCGTGCACGCTCGCGTGAACGCAAGCATGAGGCCAGCAAAAGCCTCTGGTAGCACTTTCAAAAAGCCACTCACTAAATTTCTCGCTGTGCAGTGCATGCGCTGGCTCAGCGAGACCTAAAAAGCACACAGCTACTGCTGCTCTGGGAGAGGGAGGGCTGAGGTGTAGATGGCCTATGGCTACAACATCACCTCACCACCAACAGCGAGGCCCCTGCATACTCCCACCCTCCCCCGCCCACCATTGCCTGCAAGGGAGGGGTCAGGGGCAAGACACTGTTTCTGGGCCAGGCTGGCCCCACGGGGGCTGAGGTGAGAATGGCCCAACAGCCAGAGCAACACCTGCCCCCTGCGAGGCCGATCGTCTGACTCACCCACCTCCCCCGCCCACCATAGCCTGAAATGCAGAAAGTGCGATGGCCTGGCAGGAGAGGGCTGAAGCAGAGGCCCATTTAACAAAACAAAAAAAAAAACAGTCCACAGGTCACCCTTAGGCACCGCACCATCGCCCAACTGCCTGCCTTCTCAATCTGACCCTGCTCCCTTTCTCCAGCTCTGCAACTTCTATTGTAACATTACAACATACCTTCAACTGCCTTTTCCCACAGACATTTCCAAATTGGATCCTTTTAACTGCCTTCTGACCGCTGCCTTATTACTTTGATTTTTCTTACTTTACTCCTTCCTCTGTTCTTAATTACCTGACGCATGCACTTATCTGCTTTTAAGTTCACGTTTTCGTGGGTTTTCGCTCCATTTTTCTCCAGTGGTGTGTGCTTCAACCAGGTTGTTTCTCTCGTAGCTCCTCATGTTTTCCTTAACTATAGTAGTTGCCTCCTCTTCCTGCTGCCCTTTCTCCTCATCTTCCTCCTGCCATATCTTCTCATGAAGATAATTTTGACTGGACTCTACTACTTGTTATGACCTCCTCATTCACAGGTTTATAGTACTCCCACAACCCTCCTTATTTTTCATGCACTTAAGTTCCTGCTCATGTAATTATTATTGATTTTATTTTTTGGGTAACTGCTCTCTTATCTCTCCTCTCGCTTGTTTACTCTCCCTTTTCTTACTATTAGTTTGCAGTTTTTGTGTACATTTGTTAAGTATGATCTTGGATTTTAGTTGTCCCTTGCATATGTGTTCATTCTTTTTTTGGAAAACTTTAACTTTGTCTTTTAGCAGAAAAGCGCTGTTAGTGCAGTTGGCCGTGTACAATAAAATAAGATAAATCTATCAATTTTGAAAATCTCTAAAAAGGTCAAAACTGAAAATTAAGCTTTCTTCATCATACCCATGTGGTAGATATTGCATTGCCTGTGCCTTTTGTAATAACTATTGTTTTGTGTCATTGCAGAGGTTGATAAGGTGCCCAGGTCATACAGATGCTCCCTGGCGCAGTTGGGGCTGAACAGTATGAAGTCTGCTGGTATTTGCATTGGGCGTCCTGTCTTACTTACCAGTGTAAATGGGCGACAAGAGGTATGATTTGCTTCAGCATGCCACAGTTAATTGATTTGGCTTATTAAAACTCCTGCCTTACTTTCAAAACTTTGTAGAATTCCTGGCAGTCTGCAAAGGCAGTGACTAGCGCACCAACAGAGCCTCACATAATGTCAACTTCCTTCACACACTGCTTGCTTGTCCTATGTCGAGCTGCACTAGCATTGCTGCAGCTAAAAGAATACTCAATATGGATCATGATTTTAAATCTGTTCCAAGCAACTATAAAAACATTCCTAAAATTTTGAATATTAGAAATATATATTATTCTGCCATTCAGTTATTGTCATATCCCTTTTTAGGTCTTGCCTGTGACAGAGCAAGCGCTGCTTGTGCATGCGATCTCGCTTGCGAGAGATAATGTTTACTAGGAGGGGCTTAGAGCCTGCCCATTGCTTACCATTCGTGGACTTCATTGTCACTATCATTTAGTGACCCCTATATTAGGCAGGTTATACTGGCTTTACTACTTCTTCTTTCATCTGGAGCATGGTACAAGTACTGATTGATTTCTTGATTAGTGTTCTTCCACGCTGCTTTGTTTTTAGTCACGTTTACATACAGGAGGTAACTCAGAGGTTATTTGAGACTTGAATTAGTCCCCTCTGTAAATTCTCTGCCATACTGCCTTCTCCCCTCACCCCTCCCTCCCTTGTTTATTTTATCTTCCCCCATCCACCCTCACTGACAGCTAAATGTCTTTCTTTAAGCCTTAACCCCTTCCCCGTGGCTGGCTCACGCTCATTATCTGACACCAGCTCAATTTAATTTTGTCTTAGCAAGTGCTTATCACAATCATCAGCAAAGACTGCGTGGCTCTCACATCTCAACCTCGTACTTCAGGGCTGAGGCGACCCATTCCTCATGACTTTAAAAGGATAGATGTAAACTTCTTCGCGTTGACCTTCTATTCCAGCCCCTGTAGGGCTGTTGTGCCTTCAGGCTAACTGCACTGTTAATGGGTGCCACAGGCCCATAACCCGTATTGGTAAGCCAATTGTCCCATGGAACTCATTTAATCAGCAAAACCTCTTATGTATGTTAGAGGGATCCCAAAGTTATTTCAGTTTCTTTTGTAACATAATTTTAATTTCCAAAATAAAGCACAGGACATGAAATGCATTGAATCCAATCATATGTGCCAAACAATAAGAGCAGATGACACAGTACTCAAATGGTGATTCTATTTACAACATATATAAACCAAGACACTATACAGTTCCCAGTGATTGTCTACAGTAGTCGCAAAACAAAGGTTTATCACAAGGTTGCATGGAATAGTATGACATCCCTTGGAGTTACTTGCACAAAGCAACTTAAAGGTCTGAATATTAGGGTCTCTTCAGGATGTAGTCATCTGACTACCAAACCACCTAAATAGTGTGATCATTTATCCGAAAGAGACTGTAGTTATAGATTCCTTACCCTTAGAATTACCCCCAGGCGTCAGACTGGATCCGGAGAATTTTTCTGTAGCAGTACCCCTGCGCGTCGGTAGGTGGCGTCGGTTGACTCCGCGTCCGTCGTCGGCATCGTGGTCGCCGGGATGACATTGCGGTGTCTACTTAGACGTCGCCCCAGCGCGCTGACGTCCGTTCTTTCTTTTTCCGCACCAGCCAGCGCAAATCCAGAGCGAGCGTGCCCCCTTAGTCTTTTTTGACTAACCCTTTTTCGACTTTTTGTCAACGCCTTTTTCGAGACCACGATCCGAAGTCGTGTTCTGACTGCCGGGCCATGAACCCGAAGTCTTTGCGGGAGCGGTCCCGAAAGCTTTTGGAGGCCCGGCAGTCTGCTCCACTCCGTTCGAGGTTCCCGTCGAGAGGAAGGTCACGGGACCGGTCGCGGAGTCATCACCATTCCTCCTCGAAGACTTCGCACTTCTCCAGTAAGTCAAAGCATAAGAAAAGGGCGAAGAAGCATCATTGCTCTTCGCTTTCTCCCCGACCGTCGGCCGACGCGACGCGGAACCCGGAGCGTCATCGCTCTCCGGCTCCATCTTCGGAGCCTGCTGGGACGGCTCCGCACTTCCCTCCCTTTTCCGGAGCCGGAGTCTCCCCTGCCCAACTACGTGCCTTTTACGAAGCGCTCCATAGCATTTTGGGGCAGCCCGACTCCGCTGGCGCGCCTTCGGGCCCTGCGGACTCGGCTGAGGGCCCTGGGCCTTCGATGCCGGCAGCTCCGGCCTCGGCGCCAGAGGGCCCTCATGGATCCATGCTTGGATTCGGATCGGCGCCGGTCGACCTCACGGTACCTTCCCCGGTGTCGTGTAGTTCCTACGACCCCCCAGGACCTGAGCGATTTGGATGACCTAAACTGAGGGCTTGGTGTGCAGACAGACTCTGGACACCCCCACAGGATGAGTCAGTCGTTAGACCAGCTAGCTCTACGGTGCCACTACCATCCCCCTGTATTCTACAGTGGTGTGTAGTTTCGGGCAACCACTGAACATGACAACCCTGATTCCTCAGGTATCGTGGAAAACAATACGGTATCTTTTGCTCAGTCACTCGTGCTCACTTTTCTCAGAATACATATAGAATGACGATTGGAATGGTTTCAATAATTATTTATTGGTCAAGAGTCAGTCTAGTGTGAAACATATTAGCTGCGACAATCAAAAGACAGGAGTTATGTAATAATGGAGTAACCTGATAGACCACTGGACCCGGGTACAATGTGGTACATAAGATAAAGTCACAGTGGAAAGCATTCACAAAGCGTAGAAAAACAGTAAATGATCAAATTAGACAAAGTATGACAACACCGATTAACTCATTCCAAAAATGGTTATAATTTAATTATATCACAAGGATTGAAATGAATCAAATCTATAGAATATAATGTATTTCACCTTTATGCTTTCATGAGAAACAGGTGCACACAATGTGAAAGGGATAAGTGCATAACCAGGATAAGTGCAGGTGATGTGCAAAGGGAAGGTAGTGCGCATATATACATCAACAATCAATAATAACGACCTATCCTGCCACATTACTGGCATAAGCATGAATGAGAAATCATAACAAAATGAAAAAGATGCAGATATATATTCTCTGTCATCTGAGTTTGACACAGAAATTGATAATAATGTCGACGTTTCGACCCCTGTATGAACCAGCAGACTTAACGCCTTGAAAGTGGGGTCTTCCTCAGGACCAAGGGAGGGAGATGGTGGGCGCCAGTAACAGCAAGCGAGCTTCAGGCTGAGAATTAGTTGTGTGGGCCTTGTGGGCTCAGTTAGCGCTGGTGTTCGTGGTGAGTGGGCCAAGGTTGATCAGTAACCTATTGTCAATGATAGCGCAAGTATTCGTGATGGGTAAACCAAGGTTGATCAGTAACCTATGGCTGATGGTTGCATGAAGGCATACACCTGACAGCGGTCAAGGCGTGAAGTCTGCTGGTACATTCATGCTTATGCCAGTAATGTGGCAGGATAGGTCGTTATTATTGATTGTTGATGTATATATGCGCACTACCTTCCCTTTGCACATCACCTGCACTTATCCTTTTTATGCACTTGTCACTTTCACATTGTGTGCACCTGTTTCTCATGAATGCAGAAAGGTGCAATACATTCTATAGATTTGATTCATTTCAATCCTTGTGATATAATTAAATTATAACCATTTTTGGAATGAGTTAATCGGTGTTGTCATACTTTGTCTAATTTGATCATTTACTGTTTTTCTACGCTTTATGAATGCTTTCCACTGTGACTTTATCTTATGTACCACAATCAAAAGACAGGAGCAGACAAATTTGATCGCTAGTACCAATATAGTAAATAGCAGATACATTTCTACCATTTCTACATCCGTTGCAAAGCAATAGAATTAAAATCAGGATGCCCGCCACTGCAAGCAGGACCAAAGGAAGCCCTCCAAAAACGCTTCCCAGTACGGAGTGTATGAATGATGGAATCACTCCGAATATGGTTTGAAAGGTGGTTAACAGACCTGGTCCAATGCTCTTAAATAAGTGTACCATCCACCCGGTTATGAGACATGTTAAAGATACAGTGGACCATTTCTCCGAAATGGAGCGGGAAGTTCGTACGGACCAGAGCCTGTATCTCTGCCGAGGACCTTGCAACCTGGAGATCAAAGATCTCTCGGGCTGAAGTTAAGGCCACATTTTGCTGAAACAGCATGGCTTTCCGTCTGCTCAGAGAATCAAACCCGGTGTTGGAAACATTCAGTGAAGGCCACAGTGGTGCCTCCCTAACTGTGCGAGCTGGGGGAAACGATACTTGCTTACAACAAATAACGCTGGAGATGATGGTCACTAGATAAGCAATGCCGGGCCTCATACCACAGCAGCCTTGGTCATTCAGCATAAAGTAACGCCCATTAGAAAGTAACTCAAGAACTGGATGAATTACCGCAGCTTGGGACCCCTTCAGGAAGCAGGACAAGTTTGCTATTGACGCATTACACGCTCCGTGCAGCGACACTTCTTTACACACTAAAGACCCACTCAAGGCCTTTTCGCAGTTTGAACCACTTAAAAAAACCTCCTTGTCCTTGTTCCTGCAGCTATATGTGTATGGCAACTCCCAGTTTTCTCGTATGTACCCTTCGCCCAACCCTTCATACCTGCCTACTGGGTGATATTTCAGGCAGTACTGGAATTGGAATGTCCTGATTGGCAGTGTGATACAGCCATGGATTAACTATTCTGTAGACGGTGATTCTGCTACAGTAAAAGGTAACTTCTCTAGTTTTTCAATGAGCAGCATGGTGTATTTCGCATCTCTGCTTGCCATGGTCATTTGTTCGTCGGTCAGATTGTAAGCCGAAAACAGATTTGTGTCTTTAATGTATCGCCATAGAACGTGGCCAGAACGCAATGATTGAAGCGTCCAGCTTAAAAGCATAATAGCGCGCAGCTGAGATTGCCCATGTTGTAGAATAGACAAATCTTGTTCCATTATATCGATAGCTGAGGACACAATGTTGCCCAGTGAATAAATACGAGACGAGAGTGTGGTCATGCCGTTGTCTACCATAGCTAAGGCCTTTTCTAGGTTAATTCTATCGATTTCACGAAGTCTCTCAGCAGATTCCTGTTGGGAGACTTTCCATACCTCATTATAGATGGCATACAAGAAGCGTTTCCTATGTGGTTTCTTGGGACCTAACAAGAAATCCCTAAGATCCATGTTGTCTGACAGAAGGGACAAGTGTTGTTTCACCTGTGATAGTGTCGAGGTCTTTAGCCAATCTAGGTGCAACTTCCTGACACTCTAAAAGGTCACTACCCCTGGGTCGTCTGTGTGTACATAGCGTGGGTCGAGCCTATGGAAACTAAACCCTTCGTGGTACCCTTGAATCTTGAGTTACACATATTTGTGTCTACAGGCCAAACCAACCAACCTTTCCAATCGGGAGATGATGAATTGTATGTATTTGTACCATGTGTCCCCTCACTTGTTGGTGTGTTATTTGACATACCCTTAATAGGTGTGGGTGAGGGGATGCTAGGTGTTCTTAGGTCTTTAATTTTTGCATACCTGTAACTGGTAGTTTGTTGCACTGTTCTGTTCTGGAAAGTCAACTGTAATGGTATAAGGCAAGCTCTGAATAAAGCCTCAGTTCCCTGAACCTGCCACTCTCTTTCCCCCAGATAGATTTTGTGTCTATGGTGTCTCTCCAGTAATCAAAACCCTGTATAGACAGTTGGGAGATAAAAGGCGCTGAATATATCAGCTTAGTATTAGTCAGCATAATCTTCTTCGTTGTTGCATTAGGCTGTGCAAGTTTGTAGTTAAATGATTCTGGGTCTGATGTATTGAACCCTGAAAAATATGCGAATCTCTGTGTGAACGTGGCAGAACTACCTTTTGGTGGTGTCGGGCAATGTTCCCATTGATGGTAAATGTTAGCAGTGCGTGTTAAACTTGCTCTATGCAAAAAATGATGACCATAATGCTGGTAACAAAACATGGTATCGTAATCAGTTGTATCTTCATACAATTCCCTGTAAGCAAATTCAGCAGACTGTTCTGAATCTGAAAGCATAGTATTTACAGTTTCAATGTCCCAATCATCAGACAGTGTACTGGGGGTAATGAAATAATTTAAAGAAATTCTAAACACATGTGGAATTTTTAAATGTTCCATGGGGCCAAATACATCATATGAAACTCTATCCCAAACTATACTATCAGGTACAGGAATTGCTGTAATGTTCACTAGGGACAAGTCTCTTTGTTCACGGTGTGAAGATGTATGTGTTTTCAGGACCAAGTTCACAGATTGTACTGCAGAGCGTTCTGGGAGATAATGTCCATTCAGAAGGAGAAAAAAGACAGTCACTGTGCCAATCCAAATTAACAGGTATACTACCCCTATTGCGAACCAAATATGCAACCAAGGTGACACTAAGTAAGTCTTTTTGAGCAAAAGATAGAATTGTAGAAGTTTCTTTTTCTTTGAAATGGGTGGCGTTTGATCAGGTTCACTTGGATCTGAGGAGAAATCATCGAAGTTGATTAAGTAGCCAGACGCAGTTCAATCTATCTTTTGTAGCTCCGCAGGTTTTGTAGAACTGGCAGATGTGTCGTTTGAAGGCACATTAATATAGACATCATTGTTGGGCCGAATTGCAACTTGCATTGTTGTTTCTTCTTGATGTTTTTCAATTTCAACTGGAATGATTAGTGCTCCGTTATTTGGTAACCTTCACTTTGTGTAGTGGAGTCTTGAAAAGTTATTAGTCTTTCCATCTGAACTTCCTGTATAGTAGCAAGAGGAGATCTGCAGCTACTCAGAACCCCACGCGGCCTACTGTTGAGAATCGGCCACATGATGCGGTTTGATCAGCTCAATGGAGATGAATCTCTTCTCTTTTTTGCCGGCAAGAGGCGGAAGAAGTACTGTTCTTGTTCCCACAACCGCCAGGACAGGTACAGGTGCTCTGTAAGATGGCCCAAACTCTCTTCTGTCCACAATCTTTTCCCTGACCAGGTCCCCAATCTGCGAGACCCAGGCAGGTCTTGCGGGAACTGGTTTCACTTCCCCAGTGGCGGTGCGTTTGACTTGCACGTTGCTTTGTAACGCCCGGAATTCATTTAGTTCCTGTAATACAGCCAAGCGGTCATTCAATTCAAATTGTTTTGCATCTGCCACCGTGCTGGCTCAATCGAGATCAGGTACCCACATTCTTGTCCCAAACAGGATTTCATAAGGGGTACGGCCTCCCAAGGATTTTCTTGGCATATTATTGAGTGCTCTCTGGACCCTGTATAGGTTATTGACCGAACTACCACCCGCACCTAATACCCTAGCTGTTAAGGATCGCTTTAGGTCCCGGTGTTTCCTCTACACCGCCGAATTTCCCTTGGGATGGTAGGGGGAGGAGTACCGCAAGGCCATGCCCATACTTTCCATGGCTTCCTTGTAAGCCTGAGAGCTAAACGCAGGGCCACGGTCGGAATGTAACGTACCAATTGTGTATGTCCCGATGAAGTCTTGCAAATCCTTTATAACAGTTTGAGCGTCAGCCGAGCGCTGGGGCCAAACCCATAGGAATCTAGAGCATGAATCCACTGCCACCAAGATATACTTGTAAGCCCCGTCTGAATTTAAGGGGCCGCAGTGGTCCAAATAGACACATGCGAGAGGTCTGTCTCGAATCAGTAATGGTGTTTGTGGTGGCCTGTGAATGGTGGAACAATTCATCTGCCGGCAAATATCGCACTTCAGGACATAGTCCTTTGTTTGTTTTGTCAGCCCCGACCACCAGTAACGCTGCTTCAATAATGAAATTGTTGCAGTGACTCCTGCGTGTGTAGAGCCCAGACCCTCGTGCGCAGCTAGAATTAAACCTAATCTGCGATCTTTGTTTGGTATTACTCTATCCCCCACTCCTGGAATTTGAGCATACGGTGTGTTATGCGCATCTAACTTGTAAGAGTACTTGAGTGGAAAGCCTTTTGGCAGGACAGCAGAGCTGTTTGCTGTGAAATCTGGTCTGATTAGGTCGTAGAAGGGTTTTACTCTTTCACTTGACAGCTCATATCCCAAAAATAGGACGCAGAGATGGGCAATTTTTTTTTTTTTTTTTTTAAGTGGGGGAAGAGGTGTGGCGCAGCGGCCAGGGCAGCTGACTCCGGAACACGGGGGCTCACGGTTCGATCCCCGGCGCCGGCCGCAGGTTAGCCCAGCACCATGTGACTCTGGGCACTATGTGCGTTCTGAACTGCAAATGTTTTTGTGCATGTGTTCAAATGTCTATAATCTAAAACCAAACGATATGTGTTGTCAGGTTTCATGACGGGAAACAAAGGCTTGTTCATTGGCGAGGTGCAAGTTTCAATCACACCTTGGTATTCAAGTTGGTCTAAGATTTCTTTGACCTGTTTCTTCGCCTCATTTTTAATAAGGTACTGTCTCTGTGGAGTTGGAGTAGTTTTTAATGGGATCTCGTGGTGTTTGGACTCCACGTCCCACCCTACATGGTTGCGGTATAATGCCGGAGCTAGCGCTTGCGCCCGTATGAGTGTTTTAAGGAAACAGGAACGAGGTCGGAAAAAGCAGGCAAAATGACGCTTTCACCTTTTGCCCAATCCATTATAAATTCAGGCGGCCAATCTTTTTCTGCTAACAGGATGCCGTATCCAAATGTCAAATTTTCCCAAAAGAGACCTTTAATTTTTCTTGAGATGTCCCCCTCTATTTTGAGATTAATTTCGTGTAGACTGTGTGTGACACTCACTCTTGTATCAGGTGTTTCCACCGTGATGTATTCATTCAACACTGCTGTCACCAGAAAATTCCTTCAGGTTCTGGCGAGCTATTGTTACTTCTGCCGCGCTGTCTAGCATCGTCAGAGCCCATTCCCCGTTCAGAAGCCGAGTCCTCAGTAACCTGGGCATTTCTAATTTTTAAGCCGGCTACTTTCTTCTTTTTGAATTGAGTCTTTGTTTTAGGTTGTTCTTCCTGTTTGATAATGTAGTCTGAATTACGATGCGTTTCCCTTTTTCCCTTTGGTCGATCTTCAATTTTTTGTTCTGACCGTCCTTGCCTCTCCGAGCTCTTTGATGAACACTGAAAGGAACGAAAGGAACATGTATCAGTATCCTGATACCTGTCAGGTTTTCTAATGTTTTCACGATTCCTAAGGTTGTACCTCTTTTCAGAGACTCCCGTTGGGGAGACCCACCCCCTGATCATGAAGTGTTTCCTTTATTATTATTATTTTTGGATTGGTTATTCTCATCCCATTTCTTTTTAGAAGAAGTGGGTGTTTGCTTTGAGTTATCCTTGTCAGAATTACTCACCACTTGTGGTTTCCCTGGTTTGGCTCCCAAACTATCTCTACCTAGTGAAGCATAGGTTACTACGATAATTTTTGGTAATGCACGCTCCTGATTTGCAGGAGCTGTTTCCCTTAGGCGTTGGCGTATAGCTGCCACTTCCCCCTTAATGTTGCTCAGCATAATGGCTAAGACTTGGTCAAAATTACCCATCAGTTTCATCCCCAAGTCCAGGGCAGGTCCTGCCCCGTACTCATTTTGTATCTGTTTCAATACTTCAGGAATAACTGATATGGTCGGGGTACCGTGTATTCTATGTAGACTGCAGCATTGCACCATGTGGTACAATCCTCAATAGAGGGAACCATTTCCATTGGCAAGCAAGTTGTTAACATTCTGTGTTTTTCCTGTGGTCCCATATGGGAAAATACTGCTTCCAACTGTGCTATTTTTTGAGCAATCCAGAATGGTACTTGATCCCTTTTTGATGGCAACGCACCCATGATTGCTTTTAGTGTCTGTGAACTAATTGTGGGTGGGTGTTGGGTCTGGACTGTACCAGGTGGAGCAGATCTCGCAGGTTGTAATGTGAGTGTTCGCATGACGAACTGGACAATGTGTCTGTATGGCCTGACTACTTCTTTATAAAGTGTACGCACTTCCCCTACTGGGAGTGTGTCTATCTCAGGATGCGGAGTGTAAGTCGCTAAGACCGGCCATGTCGCTCCAGGGTGTACCTGCTCAGCTGAGGCGGATTATCCTTCCCACTTCAGATGTCTCTGAAAAATGTGAGTAGGGCTGTCTGAGAAAGCACGACTGAACTACTCAGATTTTACTGTTAATATAAGAGCAAACCAACGTTGGGCCCCATGTCGTGTAGTTCCTAGGACCCCCCAGGACCTGCACGTTTTGGATGACCTAAACTGAGGGCTTGGTGTGCAGACAGACTCTGGACACGCCCACAGGATGAGTCAGCCGTTAGACCAGCTAGCTCTACGGTGCCACTACCATCCCCCTGTATTCTACAGTGGTGTGTGTAGTTTCTGGCAACCACTGAACATGACAACCCTGATTCCTCGGGTATTGTGGAAAACAATACGGTATCTTTCGCTCAGTCACTCGTGCTTACTTTTCTCAGAATACACATAGAATGACGATTTGAAATGGTTTCAATAATAATTTATTGGTCAAGCGTCAGTCTAGTGTGAAACATATTACCTGCGACAATCAAAAGACAGGAGCAGACATATGTGATCGCTAGTAACAATATCATAAATAGCAGATACATTTCTACCATAATGCTAATACGATTAATAAAAGCAGAGTATATAAAACAATAGCATTGGCGTACTCCTATGATGCGTAGCCTACCTAAATGCACCTAGCTTAGATATGTAGGTGAAGCATGTGTATGTAAATGTCAGGATAGATCCTAATGGAGCCAAGAATCCCCTAGGGAAGCACTAACCTCTCACCTGGTGGGTTAGAATGAAGGACCCCTTCTCTGCGTCAAGGATGGCACCCCGCAAGGCATGTCAGGTCTCTGCCTGTCGAAGGATCAGCCTGCAGAGTCTCGGTCCAGCCTGGAAGGAATTCTCCTCTGTTTTGTATGGGGGAGTGAGGGTCTTTTATACTAAAGTGGTCACTCCAGGTTTTCTTCTAGAATCGATATGTTTTGAAAATATTCACTAATCCTTTTCTAAACAAAAACAATCATGCACAGCTGGCTGTTGGCCATGGATGAAAAAGTGGTGACCCTTATACAAAATAAATCTGCAGTGTCTGAGGACAGGTTAGGGATTAAGTTAGGGTACCGAGAGCCTGGTGTCGAAGAGACGGAAGTAAGCTACTAGGTAAAATGTCACCTGTGTAGAACCGTTATGTCGTGTGGATGGGACAAAAATGTATGTAATTGGTATGTACATGATGGGACATGACACCGGCGCCGATTCCAGTGACGACGCCCCCGACGCCGGTTGTGCCCCCAACCGGCGTCAACACCAGCCTCACCCCCGACTTGGGCCTGGCGCCGGACCGACTTTTGTATCGCTGTTCATTCCTGGCGTTCCCTATCGCCCTGAGTGGCAGCCAGAGGAGGGTGAGGAGGACTGGGAAGGGTCAGTTAACCCTCTAGCAGACCAACTTGAGGAGCCGGACTGGCGAGAGTAGTTGGGTGATGCCAGTGGTCTGGATACCTCCCCAGACCTTGGTATGCTTTCTCCCCCTACCGTGGCTACGGAGGAGGGTGCTTCCTACGCTGTGGTGTTGCGTAGGGCGGCTGAGGCTTTGGGCCTTGAGCTTCCTACGGTGGCTGTCAGGACTAACCTCCTGACTGAGGTGCTTCAGCTGACAGCAGCCTCTTCGGAACCCCTGCTGCCTTTTAATGTGGCTCTCACTGACATCCTTCAGGGCACTTGGTCCAAGCCCAGCACAGGGGCTCCTGTGAAAAGGATGATTGCCCGATGCCACCGCCCGGCCCCGGGCGACCCATTTCTCCTCTCCCAACACATTACCCCTGAGAGCTTGGTGGTCCAAGCCTCATCCTCAAAAGGCGCGTTCCCTACTGCTCCCCCAGATAGGGAATCCAAGAAGCTGGACCATCTTGGGAAGAAGATGTTTTCTTCCGTCAGCTTAGGACTGCGGTCGGTGAACACTGCATGTCTCTTGGGCCGTTATACACACACGGTGTGGGATACAGTCGCGCAAGTGCTGCCACAGTGCCCGGAGGAGGCTTGGGCCGTGCTCACCTGTGCTGTTGCTGAGCGTCGAGACACAGCTAAGTTCACCATCTGGTGTGGGCTGGACACCGCCGACTCGCTGGGTAGGACGGTTTACACGTTGGTAGCCCTGAGACGCTACGCCTGGCTGAGAACGTCTGGCTTCTCTGGGGATTTCCAATTCACACTTTTGGACATGCCCTTTGATGGTCGTCACCTGTTTGGTGACAAGGCGGACAACGCGCTAGAGCGCTTCAAGGACTCTGGGGCCACGGCCAGATCCTTAGGCCTTGCAGCAACTTCTCGCCGCATGCAGTCTGCCTTTCGCCCCTTTCATGGCTACGGAAGGGGTGCCCCACCACGTTCCACCCAGAGCCACAGGGCCGCGTAGGCTGCCCAGACGTGGGACCCAGCGTAGCAGGTCTGGGGGCCAGCGGGCGGGCCAGTCCACCAATTCCCCCCCCTGCAGCAGCCTCCAAACCTTCCTAGTCCGACTTTTCGTTGCCAGTGGGTGGCAGGATCCGCCATCACCTCCCCCACTGGCACAACATCACGTCGGACAGGTGGGTTTTGCAGATAGTCCGAAGGGGCTACTCCCTCCCCTTCGAGACTACCCCTCCCTTCATGCCACCAACACTCCATCGCATGTCGGAGGATCACTTGGCCCTTCTCCGCCAGGAATTTATGGCTCTCCTGGCCAAGAGAGCTATCGAACGAGTCACTGTGCCAGAAGTAGGTCGTGGTTGCTACTCCCACTACTTCCTGGTACCCAAGAAGGACAAAGGCCTGTGTCCTATCTTAGACCTCAGGGATGTCAACTGCTTCCTCCGGAAGGAGAAGTTCAAAATGTTAACCTTGGCTCAGGTCCTGTCTGCCCTCGACCCTTGAGACTGGATGGTAGCGTTGGACTTGCAGGACACTTATTTTCACATCCCCGTCTTGCCTGCCTACCGGCGTTACCTACGGTAGGCCACGAGCATTTTCAGTTTACCGTGCTCCCCTTTGGCCTTACCAGCGCCCCTCGGGTGTTCACGAAAGTGATAGCGGTGGTCGCAGCTCATCTGCGCAGATCAGGGGTTCCAGTCTTCCCCTATCTCGACGACTGACTGTTGAAGGCGGGATCGCCCCAGGCTGTCGTCTCCCACCTCCAGGCTACGGCGGACCTCCTGCATTCGCTAGGGTTTACTATCAACGTGCCAAAGTTGCACCTGATTCCCTCTCAGAAGCTCCTTTTCATCAGAGCAGTTCTGGATAAAGCGCAGTTTCGGGTTTATCCTCCCGAGCAGCGAGTCCGGGATATTCGGGTTATGATACAGATGTTTCAGCCTCTATCCCGGATTTCGGTGAGAATGACTCTGAGGCTGCTGGGCCTCATGGCCTGCTGCATCCTGCTGGTAGATCATGCCAGATGGCATATGCAGGCTCTGCAGTGGGACCTGAAGTTCCAGTTGGCGCAGCATCAGGGCAATCTTTCCGATGTCGTCGAGATCTCGGAGGGGACTGAGAGTCCGTTGCAGTGGTGGCTAACGAACCAAGATTGGGT
Source organism: Calotriton arnoldi (assembly GCA_963921515.1). NCBI lineage: Eukaryota > Metazoa > Chordata > Amphibia > Caudata > Salamandridae > Calotriton > Calotriton arnoldi. The sequence continues at coordinate 1,489,899 of CAWUFW010000189.1, forward strand.
CAGCGGCAGATCCCTTTCCCTTCCCCAACCAGAGTTCACAGTGGTGACGGATGCGTCACTCCTGGGATGGGGCGGCCACATGGGAGAAGCGGAGATCAGGGGTCACTGGACTCCGGCGGAGTCCGGGCTCCACATCAATCTTCTGGAGCTCCGGGCGATTCGCCTTGCACTAAAGGCATTCCTTCCTTCTGTCAAAGGAGGAGTGGTGCAGTTGTTCACGGACAACACCACCGCCATGTGGTACTGGAACAAACAGGGCGGGGGGGGTCGTGGACACTGTGTCAAGAGGCTCTTCGCCTTTGGACATGGCTGGAATATCAGGGCATATCCCTGGTGGTTCAACACCTAGCGGGTTCCCTGAACGCCAGGGCAGACGAACTCAGCCGCCGGTGCATGAGGGATCACGAATGGCCGCTTCACTCGGAGGTGGTGCAAGGTCTCTTTCAGTAGTGGGGAGAGCCTTGGTTAGATCTATTCGCCACCGAAGAGAATGCGCAATGTCAGCAGTTCTGCGTGTTGGAGTTTCCAAGGCGGCACTCACTCTGCGACGCCTTTCGTCGTGAGTGGAATTGGTGTCTCCTGTATGCCTTTCGGCTTGTACCACTTCTACCCAGAGTGCTGAAGAAGATCAAACCCGACCGATCCCAAGTCATTCTTGTGGCCCCGGACTGGGCACGTAGAGTCTGGTACCCCGAACTCATGAGCATGGCCATCGATCCTCCGATCAGACTGCCTCTTCGGGAGGATCTTCTGTCGCAGCAGCAGGGGACGGTTCTCCACCCGAACCTGTTCAGCCTCCACCTCCTTACATGGAGATTGAGCGGCGACAGTTGACAGCTTTCAACCTTCCTCCAGAAGTCTGTAACGTCATCTTGGCAGCCAGGCGTCCCTCCACTAAGATGGTATACGCCTGTAGATGGAACAAATTTGTGGCATGGTGCACGGCAAAGGCTGTGGATCCCCTTTTTGTCCCCCTTTCAGAGGTACTCCTCTTCATTCTTTCTTTGACACAGTAGGGCTCGGCTCTGGGCACTCTTAAATGCGATCTTTCGGCCATTTCGGCCTTTCTTCGCCTTCCTGATCAGCCTTCTCTTTTCAAGTCCCCCATTGTAAACAGATTTCTGAAAGGCATTACTCATCTTTTTCCTCCTTCTCCCTTCGTAATGCCCCAGTGGGACTTGAATCTTTTACTTACTTATCTTATGTGTACTCCCTTTGAGCCACTACATAATTGTCCTCTTCGTCTTCTTTCTTTAAAGACTGATTTCCTGGTTGCACAGTGAGTGAGCGTCAGGCTCTGTCTTCCAAGCCTCCCTTTCTTACTGTTCATCGGGACTAAGTGGTCCTTACACTTGGCCCTCTTTTCTGCCCAAAGTGGTTACCTCTTTCCACATAGGTCAGACCATCACATTGCCCATCTTCTTCCCGCTTCCGCACCCTTCCAAAGAGGAGAGATTCCACTGTCTGGACCCAAAACGTGCGCTGTCCTTCTACCTTGACCGCACTAAAGAATTCTGGATGGACGGTCAACTCTTCGTGGGTTATGTGGGCGCTAAGAAAGGTCGGGCCGTGCACAAACGTACCATCTCTCGATGGGTTGTCCTATGCATCAAGATCTGTTATTCTTTGGCAAAAAAGAAACCTCCAGTAGGACTGCGCGCCCACTCCACCAGGGTGATGGCAGCCACTACTGCTTTGGGACGTGGAGTTCTGCTGGTTGACATCTGCCAGGCAGCCACGTGGGCATCCCTGCACACGTTTACTAGACATTACTGCCTGGACAGCCAAGTCCGGAGAGACGGCTTCTATCGCCGTTCTGTTCTCCAGGACTTTCTGGTGTGAACTTAGTTCGCAGACCCACCACTGGGGTTGGTATTGCTGGTGTATCTATTCTAAGGTAAGGAATCTATAACTACAGTCTCTTTCAGATGAACAAGTTACTTACCTTCGGTAACAATGTATGTGTAAGAGACATATGTAGTTATAGATTCCTTACCGTCCCACCCATCCTCCCCGTTCTGCTAACTGACTTCTAGGGATAGGGACTCCCTTCTAGGGCCCTAGTTATGTGCACCAGTGGTCAGTGCATGGCTCTGCGCTTCTGGCATGGAAAGTCGTGTCAGAACTGATGTCAGCGTGCAGGGACGGCGTCTAAGTAGACACCGTAACGTCATCCCGGCGACCACGACGCCGACGACGGACGCAGAGTCGACCGACGCCACCTACCGACTCGAAGGGTTACTGCTACAGAAAAATTCTCTGGATCCAGTCTGACGCCTGGGGGTAATTCTAAGGTAAGGAATCTATAACTACATAGGTCTCTTACAGATACATCGTTACCGAAGGTAAGTAACTTGTTCGTCTGGCAGGAATACACCACCAGACCTCCAAAATATTTCTCATGGCCCACTTGTACCATGCCGCTGCGAGTAGGAGTAAGTTCTACTGCAGATAGAATGGATCTGGAATAGGATGGAGAGATGATTGGGATATTTGGCGCAATCACTATTGGAACCTTTGAATAGAGTGAACTATCCGACGTGGTACAAGTAGGGCCTGAGATAGAGCACTGTGTCGTCCCACGGGGAAATTGTCTTAACAATGCGGGTTTACCCTGGTTTACGTGGGCATATAGGGTTGTCCTTTTTATTTACACGTGGGCCCATAACAAGCACTGGCAAAGCCAATAGGTCTCGCCGTCATTATGCAGACACAGACCTAACTGACTTTGACAGTGCTTGCTTGATTTGGCATACTGTATAGCCAAAGCGTTCGAACATGGACGTCTTTATAAGCATTTGTGTTTGACGCACCGGTGGCCATCTTGAAATTATTTTTTGTTAAAGTATAATTTTAAAATGCCTAGAGTGTTGAACAGAGATGTCCATTATGCAATCATTTCTGTTACAGTTTGACAAAAACTATTCCAAGTTGGCGGCCTGTATGTGGAAGAGTCTAGTGTTATGCAGGTATGCAACAAGGCTGGGCTACTGTGCTTCATTTGTGCATTGGACAGAGTAGTAGTGTCACGTACGTGAATGAGACTATGCACTTCCAGTGTAAACAGGAGATAGGAGTCTGAAGATGTATATTAAATAAAGTAGTGTTCGCATATGTGTGATGATAAAGGACTGTGTGCTTCATATGTATAGGAATAGTAGTGGTGTGCTGCATTTGTGATGTTAAAGGAATGTGCGCTACAGGTGTATGTGAAAGGGAGAATTGTGCTGCATATGTTACACTCGAGAACTACAAGCTGCATTACATGTATATAGGTGGTAGGATCTGCATGTGTACAAGGAAAGGACTGTGATAAATTTGTATTTTTAAAGGGGTAGTTTGTTGCTCAGGAAACTGGTACCGCAGTACGTGATTGTGCATATTTAAAGTAGTGGGATGCCTATGAGCATGAAGGGGCTGCTTGTGTGTGTAATAGGGAACTATTTGCTATACATGTATACCGAAGGTGTTATTGTGGAAGTTTACATTGCAATGCATCGTGTGTTTTCATATGTGAACATGGTAGCTTTCTGTGTAAGGAGGAAACGTCTGTGTCGTAGGGTACAGTGTGCTGTATGTGTAGAAAGTAATTGTACTGCATTTGTGTAAGAATGGAACATTGCAATACATTTGTACAGTGAAAGGGGATAGTTTGTATATTGTAGCAAGTGTATATTGTAGGTGCTGACATACACTGTGTTCTACATCTACATCCAGAAACAGGAATGATAATTGCTCTCTCTATTTATGTGGTAGGAGTATAGGATAGTTCATGCTACTTGTGTATGGGAAAGGGGTATTTTGTACCATGTAGGATGATTGTGGGGCTGTATGAGGCAAGAGTATTCGGAAATGGAGTGTGCACTTCAAGTGTGTAGATAAGAATGTGTGCTTCATGCTGTTTTGAAACATGAAAGGAACTGCTATCATATATGTTACAGTGTATGATAGTTGGCTGTGTTTTGTTGTGTCTATAAAAAGGGCACGTGTTCGGGAGAGGGCAGTGTACTAGATTATTATGGAGAAGGTGGCAGTGTGCTTCATGGATATAGTGCAGGCACGAGCATGCTTGTCTGTATGTAAGGGAAGACGTGTACATGGTTATTTACATGGAAGGGGTTAGTATGATACATGACTGGAAGAGGTTGTGTTTTGTAGTGATATATGGTAAGAAACTATGCTCCAAGTGTTTAAGGAATGTATCAGTCTGCTGTGTGATGGATGCATGTTTTATGGTATAGTAGTGTGCAATATATTGCAGGGGCTCAGTGCACTTGTGCTTTAAAGGAGAAAGTGTGCAGGCACTGTAAGGTACATATGTGGCACGCAGTGCCTTTCACTATAAAGGCAGCAGTGTGTTTCATGTGTAGGAAGTATTATGCTGTGGTGTATACTGAAGGGAATTGTGTGCATCCTTTTTACTTTAAAGAACGTTCTGTACGGTATGTGTTCATGCCCCTTCCCCCTCAAAGTGATCCCACGGACCATGATAAAAGCAAGAAATAGACTCCCAGAACTGTGAGTATGCACTATATAAGACTCTTAATTAAAGTGTATTGCCCCCCGCACATCCTGGACCTCGGTGCCACTGTACTTTCTGCAGTATTGATGGCAGCAGCCTTACACACAGACCCACTCATGTACTCTAAAGTTACTGGAAGATACGACCGGGCATACTAAGAAAATCAGAATCAAAAACACTGAAGTGCAATTGATGAATAAAATAGTCCACTTCCAGTTAAAATGGGCAACTCTGGACAAGGAAAACGCTTTCTAAATAGTAACTGTGTGACTGTTGTGTTTCGAACATTCTATCACCAAATATGTAAGAACTCGCAAAAAAGGTGCAACTTTTATAGAGAGGCATCAGAGAGAGAGATTGAATAATTCATTATCAGATACGAGTGTTCACTTCCAGCAGCAGCAGGGCTTTTAGGAAAAGTCAATTTGTTCACTCCAGGATGTCTTGTAATTCCCATTTGGCAGTCCCAAAAGAGGCTGCCGGGCCGGCCCTAGAGCAGTAAAGTTGTAGGGGCAGGGGCATGCGTGCCTCAGACGCTGCTGAGAGCCTTGTGTATTTCCCCAAGTTGAGCTTCTCTTGGTAAACAAGAGTTTGTGCAAGAACAACAGATGCGGCATCAGGGCTTCACATCTCTGTGAAGCATGTCTTATGCCTACAATAAAGAAGTGAATGAGGGCTGGAAAGGAAATCGCTTGGCCATCCCACACGTGAGACAGACAAGTCAAGCCACTGAATAAGAAGAAAGCAAATGAGTGACAATAAAGCCAACCAATGGTAAGCAATGAGTGGGCTCTAAGCCCACTGCTAGTTCTTGGTAAGCTCATGGTGGAGCAGGGACTCTCCATAAATATTTGGTTTACAGTATCAATTTTACCACTCATCAGGAGGAAAGTCCCTGCTTTTTTACTGGCCTTAGGTCGAAAGACCTTGGATGTAAGAAGAGAAATAATTAAGAGTTACAAATCAAATTAATCTATACATCACAGTTCAATTATCATTAGGTGGAAGTCAGTGAGGAGATTTGGGGTGAGTTTTCAAAGTTTTATTGAGTCTTTTAGTGAGTATCTCTTTCTTAATAAGTTGTCGAGATAGGTCTTCAATTCATCAGTAATACAAATAACACTGAACAATTGCATAAAGTGCGTTGCATACAAGTAAATCTCTATTCTGTCTAGGAAATGAGAGAAAAAGTATCTTTAGAACCCATAAAGAGTTCCAAATCGAGAGGTGAAAGCATAAAGCTTTAAGCAATTCTTAATCAGTCAGCACTTTCCATAAAGAGAAGTTCACAAAATTCAGTAGAGTCTCAGAGCAGCATAGATTCAGGAAAGGGAAATAAATATGGCTGTCTGAGAAAATCTCAGCAAAGGAATCAGCAGAGAGTCTAGAAAGGGTGTAAAGAATCTCCATACGCTACTCTACGAGAAATTGCGGATTATTTCTACATGTTAATTGCATTAATTTGTATTTATTACAAACGATCTAGCGCTGACAATGTCTTTTGCAACCTGCTTGACCTAAAAACGACATCTCATTCCCCGGGTTATGTAGCACCTGCTCAGCCTGAGCTAAACAGTGCAGAAGTGCTGCTCGAGTGGATTTGAGAAATCCTTTCGTGTGCTTTAATGTAAAACTTTTAGTGCACTATCATTACAATATGCATGCCAGTTTCTAGATTATACCCACGAATCGGGGACAAGTGTGCTATAATTATCTCACAGGCTATTGAGGGTTAATAACATTAGTTTTCAAATTAATATAAATCTCCAAAAACGCAATGTTAACGGTAAAGACAGATGTGCTATCAAAGGCGTTTCTAGTGCAGTAAAAGGCATTTCTCCTGCTCTGCAAATATGGTGCTCTCAGGCCTTCACGGCAGACCTATTGTCACACACTTAATTCTGCTCCTTCAAAGGGAAGATTCGCTCCCTTCACTCAGAATAAGCCACCCTAAGACAAACACAGTTTAAAACTGTGCGCAGTAAAATCGCATTGTTTGTACACAAGTATTTTAATGTCTTTGGCGCTTTGTTTCTGCCACCTATCTATCTATACGAGGAAGATCATAGGGGAGCCATCCCGGTAAATGCAGTCAGACCTTGAGTGCATGCGCGCTGCTGCACCACAGACCACCTTCCCCTGCGCGCTTCTTCCACACAGGACACATTACAGAGACAGGTGTGTCTGTGATCATTGTACAGACCGAGATTGTACCTTCACCGGGGGCGCAGCAATAACTTGCTTTTATAAAGCGCCAAGTAACACGCGTCTGCCGTTTCTGATCACCATAAAAACATGTAAATATTACTTAGTTCAGCTGCACACACGTGATCTTTAAGCAAGCGAAGCATGTCACAACAGTGCCTAATTAAAGGCCCTTACGTTTCATGTGATCTGTGCATAAAACAGAACGCACATCCGGCTTTAATTAACACCGGCTTCTTTCTCTGAAGCAGGTGAAAGGATTTGCTCTCTTCTCATCATCTTACTTCCCATTATCTCTTTCTTTCATTATTACTTTCATTACTCTTACGCCTATACTTAATTCTACTGATGGAGCAAGGTTTCAAAAATGAAACTTGCTTGTACGCAATCTTCCTCATAGTATTAATTTATTAAACTTGTATTGTAAATACTAACCTTTGCATTCACAAACACAAGAGGGACAGAAGCTTGCTTATGTGTTTTACTAATGAATAACGCTTGTCTATAGTCCAAGATGGCCGCTAAAAGTGCCGGACTTCATTGCGCATGTCGCAACCTGATCACATGGTGTGACGTCTTTCTTTGCTTGGTGGGAAACTTCTGCTTCTGCGCAGTGTGCACTAAAATGGCCGCTAAATGTTTTCACATGCTTCAGCTTGCTCGCATGTCATTATTAAATTGTCGTTTTCTTAATGCTACTAATGCAGGTTAGTATTATAATTAAATGGGAATAGAGTAGGGAAAGTGGGCATACAGTGAAACATTTTCTTTGTGATTTTAATATTTTCTTCTTGCACTTTTAGTAATTCGTAAACTTGGGCCTGGGTTGGTGTTTTGAAACTCGAGAGACAGATGGTTCTGCGCATGTGTCCTGTATGCCTGCCAAGTGAAGTCATCTTGGACGTCTCCCAAGGCCACGACCTATTGGCCGAAGATTATGTACTCAATGTTTCCGGCGGACAAATTGTTACTTTTCTCCTGTAAAATGTATAACATTTGTCGTGAGACGGGTGGCAAATAAAGTGAATGTATTAATTTGAAGGGGCGGGAACGTAAAGACAATAGGCTTTACAATTTGGGCCAAATCGATATGGTGCGAGAATCCACCCCCTGTCCCTGTCCAATCAGAAGTAGTGGTCCCATATTTTAGCAACATTAAGGGGAGGTACATGGGCGTAGAAGGGTATAATAGAATATAGCATTAGTTAATTAGTCAGATCATACTTTCACGAAGAACAGGCGTCCATGCTGCGAGAGCTGACTCTCAGAACACGCAGAAGAGCTCCAGACTGCCCAGCTGATCGGTTGCTGACTGAATCCCTGTCCAGAAGAGGTCCTGAGGAGGGGGCGGCGGAGTCCATTAGACGGGAGAATCGAGAGAAGTCGAGTATCAGAGAGGGGAACGGCGCAGGCGTCGTTGTAGAGAGGTCACCGGTCCTGTCTTGATCCTGGAAGAAGTCTTTGCTCTTCATCCTTCCTGGGTCCTATCTTTTCCAACTCCTTGGCCAAGGGGCTTGGTTCTCGCATTTAGGTAACTATACTGCAACCTTTAGTTGCGCTGCTGTCTCTATCTTCTCCTCTTCCTTAAACACCGTCAATTATTAGCAAAATCATTTCTATGCTTTTTCATGGGTATTACAATCAAGTACCGTGTTTTCTGTATTTTACTCTGCTAAAACTTTAGATAAACATTTTAAAAAACTCCCTGACTTAGTGGTTATTTCAGGATTATGTATTATAGTGAATGTCACTCATTTTAAACTTCCCAATTCGCAAAGGATCCATTGGTAAGTTATTACTCTTCAATCAGAAGGTAATTGGTAGCAGGGATTTTGATAAAAGAGTACATCTGACACCCAGCGTAAGTATTAGTGTAGTGTGAATGTATGGGCCCAAATGAGTATATGGTGTATGAATGTTGTTGGCTAATATTGCGCTGGATCAGTTTTCTGGTAAGCAGAGGACGGTTGTTGTTACTCTTTGTTAATTGGGTAATGAGAATTTTATTTGTATTTTTTATGAACTAACATCCGCTTATTTTTGAGTTTTGTTACATGTTGTCCAGAATACCCCGGGGTAGGTAAAAGAATAGTGGGTGGCAAGTGGAAGCCATACTGCAGTGAGGTTATCTGTCAGGCAGAAATAGTACTGAGAAGTTAAGCAGGACTTCAAGTACTTGTTATGGACTCTATGAGTGTGAGTAATAGCAAAAAGGGTACGCTGATAAAAATTTGATGTTATATCACCTAGTAAGGGTAACATTGGAGAAGTAACAGGTACTTCTGGAGCTTGGGTGAAGAGTAGACGGAAGTGTTTTACTCGTAGTATATGTTTTAGTAAACGGAAAGGTTTTACTAAAGTGTGGAAGAAACTATCTTTTCTATTTTAGAGAAACTGGCACGATAGCGAATGTTTTATGTTGTTACTGAAATTTAATTAAGATTTATAGAGAAAATAAGTTTGCGTAAATTTTTGTAAAGGGAGGGTCAGTTGCCGGAGAGGGAGCTGACGTCACAAAATGCCGCGCTGGGATTGGTTGAATCAGCGGGTGTGGAAAGAACCTTGTAAAGGAGGGGTCAGTAGTCAGGAGTAGTACTGACGTCACAGGAGCCGCGCTGGGATTGGTTAAACCAGCGAGGACAGAAAAGAGCAGATTGTAAAGGAGGGGTTGACAGAGAAACGTCACCAAAAGGCCGCGCAAGGATTGGCTCGGAAATAAAAGATAGCAGACATTTGATTGGTCGAAATTATAGAAGCAGAATTCTTAGTGGATAAGGATTGCATGTTAAAACGCGATCCGACTTTAACAGGAACTCGTCCGGATAGGAGATTCCTAGGTTTTGCAGAATATAATTTTGTACATAGAAGATTAGATAGAATGTACGGAGAAAGGAGAAAAATGTCATTCTTACAAAAGATTAAGAATTATTTTAAAAAGGACAAACCAATCAAAACTAGAGAAGGAATTATTATTCCACCAGCTAAAACGCCAGCATCATTTATGATGATGGGGAGAGGTTATCATACTTGTGTATGGATGGAGAATTGGATAGAATACACCAAAAATGATGGAGTATTAGCATTTCCCGAGAATGGTACCTTCAATGGAAGAATTCTTCAAAACTTGAGATTGAGGATGAATGATTTAGAACCCAGACCTAGATTAACTCAGTACGAAGCACTAGAGGAATGGGAAACCGAGGCATTTGAGCGGGATAGATCTAGAAGTAATAGGAGTTACCCAGGATTTTTCCCCAGATATTTACGTGAGTCGAGAGAAGGTCAGATGAAACAATGGAGAAGGGCAGTGATTACAAAGGGACTGTATCCATTATTTACAGAGGGAGAGAAATCAGGAGGCAAATGTACAGAAAAGACAAAACATTTAATGAGAAATGAGGAATCTGAAGACGAATTTATGGAGGAAATGTTAAGAAATCCCCCACCATATCAGGAAGGGACAAGTGGATGCACCCCAAGTGCAACACCAAAAACTCCATTAGTGCCACAGGTAATGCATGAATTCACCCCGAATAGAATGCTACATGATAAAGAAAAAGAAGCCCTAGAAAAGACCAGAGCAGAATTAATACAGAAAATAACTCAGATAAAAGTACATCCTGATTCGTTGACCATACCTGTAACAATTGGTCCAGTAGTTCCATTATATGGTACTCAGGGAAATTGTCCTCCACCCATACTTGCACCTACTCCTGTGAGTAATCCCAGACCTGAAGCTCCAGTTATAATTGAGGATCAATTTAGTGACTGTGAATCCACAATATCACTTATGGACTTGCCTATTCGAGGTTCTGTAAATAGTACTCCAAGAAAAGATGTACCTGGAGGTTCAAAAGATGTAAGTTTAGTAACTTCATCGGGAGCAAAAAGTGCTACCATAGTAACACCTGAAGATCTAGAAAGATGGGTACAAGGGTCAGTTAAACAGTGCACACCTCCGAAAATAATGGACATTCATAAATTGAAAGTCGAATTAGAAGAAATAATAGCAGGAAAAGTAGGACTAGAACGCTTAAATACCTATGATGAAGAAGAATTATTGTTCCTATGCAGGAGTATCACCAGAAATGTAAAGATATTCCATGAAAAATTGTCCAATTTAGCACTACAGATGGGAATCGAAATAGGGAGATCAAAGGTACTACAGAAACCCTATAGAGCAGAATTTTCAGACAAAGACTTAGAAAATATGAATGCCTCTGGAAGAAGATTACAAATAAGAGAATTAATGTTAGTTTTGCAAAAATGGGGAGACCTAGATAAATGGAAAATTAGGTGGGCCAAGAAAAAGGAAGAAGCACGAACAAGTAGAACAGCATCAGAATATGTGATGAAGGAAGCAGGAAAAGCAGATCAAATGTATCCAATGCGAGAAGTTGCGGGAGGAGGATATGTACATGTCTCATGGAGCAGACAGGATATTTTATCATTTACGAATGATTTTCCAAAACTGAGGGAAAAGCCAATTGAATGGTACAAGCAGGTTGAAAGGTTTGTGAAGGTGTCAAAGGTATTGTTGAAGGATTTAGATGGTCTGTTTGACATAGTGGTACCTGCCGATTTATGGACAGATTGTAAGATCACAGTGGATTGGCCAAGTGATGAGTATCCCAGAGATCCGAAAACAGGTGCCCCGTCAAATGACGTAATGAAAAAGTATCAGCAGGTGATAACTTACCTGAAAGGGAAAATACCACCGAAAGAAACAGATTGGGTGAAAATAGATCGAACCACCCAAGAAGCCAGTGAAACAGTACATTCCTATTATGAGCGTTTATTGCAGGTGTTTAAACAGTATAGTGGATTTGAGGACATTGGAGACAAAAGCATGAGTCAGTTTGTGTATCGATCTGTTTACGGTCTGAAGCCAGAAATTTGCCAGATGATTAAACAACACATGCTGTGTTGGCAGGGAAAGCCCATAGATGAAATTCTGAAGTATGCAAAATATTGTGGAGACAATATTGAGGATAGACACAAGAAATTACAAGAAAAGGTGATGTGGGCACAGGTGAAAATGGCAGAGAAGCAGGGAATTAATTTGGAAAATCCAAGTGAAAATCAAGGAAAAGATTCTGGAACGAGTGGTGATACGGGAAATGGTGGAAAATTTAGAGGACGAATGAGTAGAGAAGAAGCTAAAAAGAAATTTCCTTGTCATGGATGCGGAAAATTGGGGCATTGGAAGGACGAATGTAAAAAGATTCGGAATAATAATGGCCCAAATCAAAACTTAAATCCACAGACGCAGAATGAATCACAGCAGGGTGTAAATCTCCAGAGTCAATTACCACCTCCACCTGTTCAGGGTAATGTAAGCAGAGCAAAGCATGGTACAGACATTGGATACCCAGGAGGGAGTGGTAAGAATGATTATATGACATCACAATTTCTTTTTCAGGACAATTACTGTGAATTCAACTCATGACGGTGCCTAGGAGAGGGGAAGAAGGAGTGCGTACTTGGCGCATCCTTACAGGTAGATCAGTCTGGTCCATATGTTGAAGGAAATGTGAAAGGTAATGATATTACTTTCCTTTTGGACACTGGTGCTACCAGGTCTACGGTGAGATCAGCAGATATCCCAGACCTTCCTCTCTCTGGTGAAGATATCCAAGTAGTAGGGGTAGCTAATCAAAGAATTAGAACGCCTCTTACAGAACCAATGGAAGTCAAAATAGGAAACTTCAGAGAAATGCATCAATTTGTAGTGTGCGATTCCAGCCCAGTGAATTTATTAGGTAGGGATTTATTGTGCAAAATGAACTGTACAATTTTCTGCACGCCGTATGGTGTGGCAGTTCAGACACCAGATGAGGACCATGTATATAAAATTATGGTTGCAAAACAAGGTACAGAAATTGACAATGTTTTCGTTAATAACAAGAGATGAGTTGCCAGAAGAATTAAAAGGTACAGTAAACCAAATAGTATGGGATTTCTCCGGAAAAGAAGCAGGACTTATGGCAAAAATAGATCCAGTTCAAATTACTGTAAAAGAAGGTGCGATTTTCCCAAATACTAAACAATACACAATGAGTGCAGAAGTAAAGGCAGGAGTCATTGAAGAAATCAATCGAATGGTAAAACAAAACATTCTAAAAGAAGTAATGAGTAGCCCATGCAATTCACCAATCATGGGACTAAAGAAACCTAGTGGAAAATATAGGATTGTTCAGGACCTGAGGAAAATAAATAAGATTGTAGAACCATGTTGTCCTATAGTACCAAATCCTGCAGTAATACTATATCAGATTCCTTGGAATGCAGGATGGTTCACAGTAATTGACTTGTGTCAAGCATTCTTTTCAATACCATTGCATCCAGACAGCCAGTATCTTTTTTCATTCAAATTTGAGAATAAAGTATATGTGTGGAATCGTGTTCCTCAGGGGTACACAGAAAGTCCTTCCATCTTCAACCAGATACGAAAAAGTGCCTGGAAAAACTAGTGATGCCAGGAAGCTCAGTTTTAGTTCAATATATCGACGACTTATTAGTAGTGTCGACCACCAGAGAAGACTGTGTTGTTGATTCCATAGCATTATTAAATCTTTTGGCTGAGGAAGGGCATAAAGTTTCACCTGAAAAGTTACAGTTTTGCAGGACAGCTGTTAAATATCTGGGATATCAAATTGAGAGGGGAAAAAGAAGAATAACCTCTGAAAGAGTAGAATTAATAAAGAGAATGCAAATGCCTGTAACCCAAAGACAAGTGTGAATGTTCCTAGGAATAGTAGGCTACTGTCGACAATGGATACCAAATTTTTCCATGTTAGCTAAGCCCTTAATTAACATGACGAAAAAGAAAGCAAAGGACCCTGTTGAGTGGGAGGATGAAAGTGTAGAAGCTTTTGTAAAATTGAGAAACGCACTTTGTTCAGCACCTGCCTTAGGCATGCCTGATTATAAAAGAGAATTCGCATTATTCTGTCAAGAGAGAGAAAATTGTGCACTTTCTGTCCTAACTCAGAGACATGGACTAGATAGACGTCCTATAGCATATTTTTCTGCTACATTGGACCCAGTAGCAGCCGCGTTGCCAGGATCTTTAAAATCAGTAGCAGCAACTTGTTTGAGCATTGAACAAAGCGAATCAATTGTGATGGGACATCCTGTAAAAGTGTATGTTCCACATGCAGTTGTGATTCTGTTGACAAGAACCCGAACTCAGCATCTTACTCCTAGTCGGCTGACTAAATATGAGAGGATAATAATGGGTGCTGAAAATGTGACCATGGTAAGGTGTACAATAATAAATCCAGCAACTTTATTGCCGGACCCATATCGAAACAAAGATGACGAAGAAGATGAACATGATTGTGTACAAATTACAGAATTATGTACAAAACCACGCCCAGACATAGAGGAACAGCCTCTTAAAAAGCCAGATAGGGAGCTATTTGTCGATGGTTCATGTCAAAGACATGAAGATGGTAAACTAACTGCTGCCTATGCGGTATGTGAATTAACTGGAATAGTCGAAGCATCCTATTTACCAGGAGTAAAATCTGCACAAGTAGCTGAATTGATTGCTTTGATAAAAGCTTGCAAAATTGGGAGGAATCAGAGAGTGACCATATTTACAGATAGTCAATATGGTTACGGGGTTGTGCATGATTTTGGCCAACTGTGGATGCAGAGGGATTTCATGACTTCTTCAGGATCCCCCATTAAAAATGGACAATTTGTAAGGGAATTGCTAGAAGCAATACAATCACCAAAAGAATTGGCTGTGGTGAAATGTGCCGCACACCAGTCAGGAGATGACTGGGTGGTAGTCGGCAACAGATATGCAGACTTGGTGGCTCAACATTGTGCCAAAACAAGAACGTCAGTCAATAAGAGGGTGGAAAGAATGGAAATCAGCTGCCAACTTATGCTGTATATGCCACCTGAAACTTGGAATGAGGTGAAGAAATTGCAAGATGAGGTTGATGAAAGTGAGAAAAATTTGTGGATCAAAGTGGGTTGCTCCCAAAGAGGAGAAGATGAAGTGTGGATCAGTACAGATGGCAGACCAGTCATGCCAGACTGTTTACTCTCACAAATGGCCAGAATGCATCATGGAGACACACACATAGGGAGAGATGCAATGATTAGACTGTTCAGACAAAATTGGTACAATCCCAAATTCAGGGCTGTTGCAGAGAGTCTTTGCCAGAGATGTCTAACTTGCCAAATGCATAATCCAGGCAGGAAAACGATAATTGGGTTTGGAAAGATTGGAAAGGCAGAGGGCCCATTTATAAGACTCCAGTTCGACTTCATACAGTTACCACCATGCAGAGGACTAAAATATGTACTAGTCATAGTGTGTCTGTTTTCAAAGTGGGTGGAGGCTTACCCTACTAGGAGAAATGACAGTATTACAATTGCAAAACTGTTGTTACGTGAGCTCATACCTAGGTTTGGTTTCCCAGATAGAGGAAAACACTTTAATAGCGAAGTGATCCAGATAATATGTGAAGCGTTTCAAATCAAACAGAAATTGCACTGTGCATATCGCCCAGAGGCTTCTGGAGTGGTTGAACAATTGAATGGCACTATAAAGTCAAGATTGGGAAAAATGTGTGCATCAACATCATTAGAGTGGCCAGACGCATTGCCACTCGTCTTGATGGGAATCAGAAGCATACCTGACAGAACAACAGGATTGAGCCCCCATGAAATAATGATGGGAAGAGCAATGAGACAAACACATGTTCCCACAAACAAACTGGTGAATATATCTGATGATATGGTTTTGGATTATTGCAAAGGATTGGCTGACCTAGTGCGTTCTGTCTCATCAGGTTGGAGAAGACGCAGTTTCTAGGCAGCCTGAACTAGAACATGATCTGAATCCTGGTGATTGGGTGGTAGTGAAGAATCACACCAGAGAAACGTGTTTATCACCCAGGTGGAGCAGACCTTGTCAAGTTATATTGACCACCAATACAGCAGTGAAGTGTGCAAGATTTCCTAATTGGATTCACGTAAGCCACACAAAGAGAGTACCAGAACCTGAAGAAGAGAATCCACAGACAACGCCAATCACTGAAGAAGCTGAAGGTTGCCCAGCTGAGGAATCTCAGGCTAGAGGTTCGAGAGAAGCTGACGGAGAACAACCGAGCACAAGTCCGGATTGGATACCAGTGGTAGAAGTTCCTGAAGTATATTACAGAACGAGAAATAAAACAAAATTGGAAGAAATTGAAGAAGATCAGATAGGTGAAGAAGAAGCCGTTCAGGATCAAGAAGAAAAGATAGTAAAAGATCCTGAACAAAATAAGATAGGGAAAGAAAATTGGACACAAA
Source organism: Calotriton arnoldi (assembly GCA_963921515.1). Taxonomy (NCBI): domain Eukaryota; kingdom Metazoa; phylum Chordata; class Amphibia; order Caudata; family Salamandridae; genus Calotriton; species Calotriton arnoldi. The sequence continues at coordinate 1,505,947 of CAWUFW010000189.1, forward strand.
ACAGTGAAGATTTAATAGACTTTGAACAGGGAAAGACAGGTTTAGAAGAATCCGGTCAGGCTGCAGAAGTTCACAGTGCAATAAGCCCTGATCAGAAGCAGTTAGATCAAGAAGAATTCACTAAAGAAAAAGGAGTTGATACAAATGAACATAAAGAAATAAAAAAGGAACAAAGTCAACATCTTGAAAGTCATTGTGGAGCTACTGAAGAGAAACCAATCAGACCTGAAAAAGAACAAACAAAAGAGGCAGTAATCAAAGAAAACAAAACAGTATTGAGCAGTGAAAATAACGAGATCTTTGAAGACGTAAACAGAGAAACAGTGCCAACAAAGAAAACAAGAAAAGGAGATCATTGGCCAAGTGTCATTAAAAGAGTAAAATACCACATAACAACCAGAAGTGAAGATCCAGAACAAGTACCTGAAGTGACAAGTCAAACTGAACAAGAGAAAATGTCAGGAAAAAGAAAAAGTAAAAGACTGAGACTTGTGAATAACAAATTCAAGGGTCCTGACTGGACTTATATCATTCTTGAAGATTTTGAAAGCTCAGAGTCAAGTGACAGTGGTGGCGAAGGAACAAGTGCAGAACTAACATACGAAGAAGAAACAAGACCACCCTGACTAAACAAAAGAATACTCTAAAGAAAAGAAGAAGAGATAAGAAGAGCAATCTTCCTTGTCGAGAAATGTCTGACGATAGAGTTACTGGGAGACCAAAATGAAATTGTTGTAGGATATGCTGTGCAATCTGCATATGTAGTCTAGTATTGGTGCTTATAGTATGGTTAGTCCTGATTGTAGCAGTTCCTTACCTTATGATAATAGATAAGAAGATTAATAATGAAACTAAAGGGAGGACAGCAAACATGAAGGGCAATAGAGTAGAATTAATGGCAGAAGCTGAGGCAGAAATTCATCATGAAATAGCTGATAACGACACTAGTTTAAATGTTTTCACAAAGTTATTGTTTCAGTATGTAGACACAATGGAAGTTAGTAATTGTTATGTCTGTATGAAGTTCCCTGAATCAGTAGCGGAAGGATTAACATACCATCATTTACCACTGACATATGGCATCTCATGTAGTGTATTAACAAGTTTATTTTATAGAACAGGTAGGCTACAGTATTATTATTCAAACTTAGATGTGATATTTTCTGAGGTTCCGATTCGCAAGAGTATGAACCCAGTGCTTAGTAGTCAAGATGCACAGTTTATGGGAGAATTTTTCTTAACAATAAAATAGATAGACATAACACATGCACATAGACACAATCTAACATGTTCTTTACTAGAAGAAGAAAAGATATTTTTGAATTTAGTAGAAGATAGAAGACATGATTTTCAAAAGAAAGCTTCAGAGCATAAGGCTCAGTTGCCACCTTGGGCGGAGAAGGAAGGGAGTTATACACCTGGTAAAGCTCAAGCTGCAATGGCTCTGGATTTCGTAAAGACAGGAAAAATTTGTCTTCATAGGTTAAAGACTGATTATAACAATGTTTTCATCGGTACCAGTGAATGTGAACACAATTTTTTAATTCTTGGAGGTTGGGGACTCAAAGGAGGAACAGATTCAGTTTTTCCTGGAATTTATTATGTATGCGGGAATAAGGCTTAATTTAGGCTTCCTGCACGGTGGTATGGAAGTTGTTATTTTGGAATAGTTTTTCCAAAGATATACCACGTAAAGAGAAACACTGGGAGCAATGAAAACAATAGCGAATTAATACGTAGTAAAAGAGCTAGTTTTTCAGAAATTATAGGTGATATATTTGGTGCATTGATACCTTCAGTGGGAATAATTCTGAACTCAAGGAAAATATGTAAATTGTCTACAGTGGTTGATCGTTTATCAACGGATACTGCTGGAGGTTTTCTAATGATTAATACGGAGATGGTTGCGATTAGATCTATGGTAATGCAAAATCGACTTGCTCTTGACATTCTATTGGCAAAAGAGGGAGGAGTCTGTAAATTATTGAAGACGAAACATTGTTGCACTTATATTCCTGATAAGAGTGCAGAAATTGGAACGTATATTCAGAACATAACTAAACTTGAGAAAGAACTTAAACCACTGGAAGTTGATAGTGTATGGGAAAGATTGACAAATAGTATCTCGTCAATTGGAACCTGGTTTGCTAATATAGGGAAAGGACTTATAGGCCAAATATTAGTACCCCTAGCAGGGATAGCAATAATAATATTGGCAATAACAATATGGTGCAAATGCTGTAGAAAGAATGGAACATATAAAGTGACAGGAAAAGGAAAGAAAAGAAAACTAGATGAAATAGAACTTGAAGAATGGAGAAGTGATTTATACAAAAAGTTGAAAGGGGATGTGAAAAACAGAAAATGTAAAAATGAGAATGAAACGAATTGCTAGAAGTTGGCATCTGATTGAGGGTAGTATTTTTGATGGCTCAGAAACGCCATCAGAGAGGGGATTGATGGAGCAAGGTTTCAAAAATGAAACTTGCTTGTATGCAATCTTCCTCATAGTATTAATTTATTAAACTTGTATTGTAAATACTAACCTTTGCATTCACAAACACAAGAGGGACAGAAGCTTGCTTATGTGTTTTACTAATGAATAACGCTGGTCTATAATCCAAGATGGCCGCTAAAAGCGCAAGACTTCATTGCGCATGTCGCAACCTGATCACATGGTGTAACGTCTTTCTTTGCTTGGTGAGAAACTTCTGCTTCTGCGCAGTGTGCACTAAAATGGCCGCTAAATGTTTTCACATGCTTCAGCTTGCTCTCATGTCATTATTAAATTGTCGTTTTCTTAATGCTACTAATGCAGGATAGTATTATAATTAAATGGGAATAGAGTAGGGAAAGTGGGCATACAGTGAAACATTTTATTTGTGATTTTAATATTTTCTTCTTGCACTTTTAGTAATTTGTAAACTTGGGCCTGGGTTGGTGTTTTGAAACTCGAGAGACAGATGGTTCTGCGCATGTGTCCTGTATGCCTGCCAAGTGAAGTCAACTTGGACGTCTCCCAAGGCCACGACCTATTGGCCGAAGATGATGTACTCAATGTTTCCGGCGGACAAATAGTTACTTTTCTCCTGTAAAATGTATAACATTTGTCGTGAGACGGGTGGGAAATAAAGTGAATGTATTAATTTGAAGGGGCGGGAACGTAAAGACAATAGGCTTTACAATTTAGGCCAAATCGATATGGTGCGAGAATCCAGTCCCTGTCCAATCAGAAGTAGTGGTCCCATATTTTAGCAACATTAAGGGGAGGTACATGGGCGTAGAAGGGTATAATAGAATATAGCATTAGTTAATTAGTCAGAGCATACTTTCACGAAGAACAGGCGTCCATGCTGCGAGAGCTGACTCTCAGAACACGCAGAAGAGCTCCAGACTGCCCAGCTGATCGGTTGCTGACTGAATCCCTGTCCAGAAGAGGTCCTGAGGAGGGGGCGGCGGAGTCCATTAGACGGGAGAATCGAGAGAAGTCGAGTATCAGAGAGGGGAACGGCGCAGGCGTCGTTGTAGAGAGGTCACCGGTCCTGTCCTGGTCCTGGAAGAAGTCTTTGCTCTTCATCCTTCCTGGGTCCTATCATTTCCAACTCCTTGGCCAAGGGGCTTGGTTCTCGCATTTAGGTAACTATACTGCAACCTTTAGTTGCGCTGCTGTCTCTATCTTCTCCTCTTCCTTAAACACCATCAATTATTAGAAAAATCATTTCTATGCTTTTTCATGGGTATTACAATCAAGTACCGTGTTTTCTGTATTTTACTCTGCTAAAACTTTAGATAAACATTTTAAAAAACTCCCTGACTCAGTGGTTATTTCAGGATTATGTATTATAGTGAATGTCACTATTTTAAACTTCCCAATTAGCAAAGGATCCATTGGTAAGTTATTACTCTTCAATCAGAAGGTAATTGGTAGCAGGGATTTTGATAAAAGAGTACATCTGACACCCAGCGTAAGTATTAGTGTAGTGTGAATGTATGGGCCCAAGTGAGTATATGGTGTATGAATGTTGTTGGCTAATATTGCGCTGGATCACTACTGGCAGCAAATCTTCTGCTTACTCCTAATGATATTCCTACTTACTCTTCTACTTCCTCCTATGTACCACTACATGTTATAGCTAGAACTCTTACTCCCACTCTCACTTTCTCTTTATTATTTTTAAATCTACTTCCTCCTACCTACACCAAATATCTTCTATCACTCTTACTTTTGCTTACTCCTAATCTTGACTTCTCTCATCCCTACTTTCCACTATTAATATTCCCACTTACTCCTACACATATTCTAAGTCCTACTCTTATGCCTACTGTCTCCTGCTTACTTCTACCCCTACCTATATTTACTTTTAGCCCTACTTACCCCTAGTTTTACTACTACTTTATTGATGTACTCCTACCCTCTTGTTCCTACTCTTACTCTTTTTTTTACACTTCTACCTATTATCTTCTACCTCTTCCTGCTTACTCCTATAATTAGCCCTACTCATTTTTTTCTAAACTGTTTTTTATTGTTTTTTGATTTGTGGGAATACAAAATAAAAACTCACCACCATAACTTGTACAATCAGCATACATTACATACAAATACAGAAGCGTTCCTGGGTGAAGTACCATATTGCCCAAATAGACAGTGACCGGGAGATGCGGTCCAGCCAACGGCGGACCCTCCTTGCCCTTTTCCTTCTCATTAGCCCTCAGGCCGTGCTCTTATTTGTACGGAGGGATCTCTTTCCCCCAGTGTATTATCTCTTTTCATCAGAGTGTTCAGGCAAGTTCTGAAATCCCAGTCTAGGCCATAACAGGCTCCCCAGGGACCCCATACTCTATAGAATTTATTTGGGCAGCCCTGTCGACTATAGACCGCCCTATCTGCCTCCATACAGTGTGTCATGCCTGTCACCCATTGAGTCAGTGATGGAGGGGTTAGACTGCCCCATCTTCTGGCTATGTCTTGTTCCGCTAGAGCAAAACCTAGCGTGCAGAAAAGAAGCTGTCTCCTGGGTAGGTCCACGTCGTTGGTTATACCCAATATAAGGAAGTGGGAGGTGCAAGGGATCTGTGACCCTCATGATAGCGGGCAACTTCAAGGTTATCTTATTCCAGTATTTTTGTATAAGGGAACATTCCCAAATTGTATGGCAAAAGGAACTCTTCCCTTCCTCGCATTGTAAACAATTGGGTGTCTATGCTCTACCTTTCTTAAATAACCATTGCTTGTGCTAGTAGACTCTGTGTAGAACCTTCAATTGTATAAGCCTCCGGCTTGTTTTAATCGCCATTTTTCCGGGGGTGGATCAGGGCTGCTTCCCAGTCAAATCTGCCATTGGGCCCAATTCAGTCTCCCACTTAAATCAGAGGAGGCGGAGATGGCAGGTCTGTTATTTATGAGTGTGTGATATGTATACTAGATAGCCTTAGAGTTCATCCTTTCCGAGAGTATCCTGCTTTCTATGGGGCTACAGTCTTCAAGTTCTCTCCCTATGCAATACTCTGCTTATGTAGTGCGTGTTGGATTTGTAAATATTTTAAAAACTGAGAATTACACAAGTCCTATTCCTCCTGTAGGTCATGGAAGGACTTCATACCCTTGCTCCCCGCTAGATCTCTGAGGGTTGAAATTCCTGTGAGGTCCTAGAGTCTCATCCGAGTAAAGCTTTGCAGTTCTCACAGTTGGCTACCCACCCACAAGGGGTTCTCTCAAGGTAGCTTACCCTTTCATCCCACATAGGTCGTCACCTTATCAGAGACCTCGAGAGAGGCCTTCGTTGGTCTCAGCAGCGGGGCCTAAAGGGACTACCATAAATATAATGTATATGATATTTCTCCTCCATCAAGTATCTCTCCAACCTTTTTGCTGGGTCATCCCTTGGTTTGTGGCTCCGTTAATTTACTGCCTGTAGCTGGGAGGCCCAGTAGTAAGTCCGAAGGTCTGGGAGTGCAATGCGGGGGTATTGCCGGCCCAGAGAAGAATATACAAGGTATCCTCCACCTTGTAGAAGAAGGTTTCTTGCATTGGTCAAGGGGAGTTTTGGAGCACGTATAAGAATTTGGGCAATGTGATCATCTTAAAGAGGGCGGCCCTGCCCATGACCGAACGGGACAAACGTCTCCTAAGTTCAATGTCTCCGTAGAATTTCAGTAGATAAACTCCAGGTTCTGCTCCAGGAACAGGACAGGACATCGCGTGATCTCTATCCCCAGGTACCGTAAACCCTCTGTCAAGACCGCAACCTCCAAAGGGATCACAGCTGTAAGAAGCCAGCAACCCATCCTGTACAGGATGGATTTGTCCCAGTTAATTTTGTAGCCTGCGTAGTGTTGGATGGTGAAGAACACTGATAAAACCTCAGGCAAAGAGGTTACCGGTTCCGCAAGATATAGCAGTATGTTGTCTGTGTAGAGAGACACTTTCTCTGGTTCATCCATCACATCTGGGAAACCTACTATGTCTGCCCTGAGTCTCAGCCAGTTCGCCTGCGGCTGCAGAATCAGCGCGAACAACAACAGCAGCAGCGACCGGGGCAACCCTGCCGTGTCCCTCACACCAGGCGGAACTCCCTCGAGAAAACACTGTTTACTTTCACCCTCGCTGTCGGGCAGCAGTAAAGCAACCACACTCAGCCACAGTATCTCTGGCCAAATCCAAGTCTCTTAAGGACCTGGCAAAGGTATTGCCAACAGATGGAGTCAAAAGTCTTCCCTACATGTAATGGGAGCAGGGCCAGGGGTATTACAGAGGTAGTCCAGCCAGTTATGGAGTTATCGCAGGTTCTGTCGGGTAGCCCTGCCTGGTATAAAACCTGTCTGGTCCCTATATACCAGGGTCGGGAGGACTCTCAGAAGGAAGAATGGCAGTATTTTCGAGAGAATTTTGATCTCCATTTTAGGAGGAAAATTGGTCTATAAAAACACACTGAATGGGTGGCTTTCCTAGTTTGGGTTTTTCTATGATAATGGCCTGATGCAAGTCTTTGGGGAGTTCACCTGACTACAGTGCATCCTCCAGTATAGCAAGTATATGGGGTCCCACTACCGACAAGAGTGTGCTTACAGAATTCCATGGGTATGTCGTTTGGCCTGGAGCCTTCCCTGATTGCATTAAGCACATCACCTCTGTCAGTTCCTCAACAGTAAGGTCCTGTTCTAGGCAGGTCCTATCATCTCCCCGTAGCGATCTAAGGGCCAGCTCAAAAAGAAACACCAACATCTTCCTCTGAGGCAGAGCGTCTGTCACTGTATAAATCTGGGTAATACTGGGCAAACCTCTCCACGATATCACCATCTGTGGCAATGGGAGTTGCATCTGATGCCTCCAGCTCCCCTCCTCTTTACTTACCACCTCCGTTCCGCTGAGCCACACCAAGAGGTGACCCGCCCTGTTCCCTACTTCGTACAGTTTCCATTGTGTTGCCAGGAAGTAATTTGTTGCCAGGTCATGTGTAAGGGCATGATATTCTGTGCAGAGGGCCTCCAGGTGATTAAATGTTGCTTGGGCCTTATTGTTCTTATAGATCTCCTCTACATTGTGGATCTCCTGTTCAACTGCTGGTCGATGCTCCTTTCTGTTGTTTCTTGTGACATAGAATATTTTGGGCCTTGTCTCAAAGTACTGTTTTGTATTTTCCCCATATCACCCTTGGTGAGTCCACCATACCCACATTTTCCTTGAAATAAAGGGAGGATTCTCTGCGAAGCTCTGACACCATCTCACGATCCTGCAGATCCCAGCTGTTTAATCTCCAGTTGTTTTCCAGTCCTATGTGTGCGAAGCCCAATGTGACCCAAAGCGGGGCATGGTCCCAGAAACCCTTGGCAGATATTTTGCTTCAACTGAGGCCGGGCATTCTGCAGATGGTATTGAGATATAGTCAATGCGGGAAAATGACATGTGGGGCCTGGAAAATAAGGGATAATTTCTGACCCGGGATGTTTGGCTCTGCACATGTCCAGAAGCCCCAAGGAAGACGTAAATTGTGACAAAGGGGACGGGGTGTGCACATGCAGCATCCTCGGGGACAACCTTTTGAGCGCTGTGTCCATGACGGCGTTAAAGTCTCCCCCTACGTTATGTATATCGGCTGCCATTTCTAACAGAATGCACTTAATGCCTCAAAGACGGATTAAGGAGATGGGATGGAGCATACACACTGAGTATGAACAATGATTTCCTGTCTCAGGAGCCCACGACACCCACAAATCTGCCACCTGCCCCAGATTATGCCATGTCCTTATTACCTGGAATGGGGGGGGGAGGGTTTCTTTGGTAAAATCACGACTCCTTGCAATCCCCTGGTATATCCTGCATGTGCATACACTGTATATTGGCCTCTGTTCGTACAGGGGCAGTGGTTTCCTTCCAGGTGCGTCTCTTGCAGCAGCACCAAGCCTGGTGCCCGCCCTCGAATATATTGTGTAAGCCCCTCCTTTTGATCTTTTTCAGTAGACCGTTAACATTCCAGGAGAATAATGTAAGTCGGTCCTCATCACTTAATGCGAGTCTTGCCTTGGGTTTTCATGAGTTGTGGGACTCCTGATCTGAACAGTAGTAAGCGCTGGGCCAGTGGAGTGATAAAGCTCCTCTCATCCTTGTTTTCCCCAGACTCCTGTGCCTCATCTCTGAAGTGCGGCCTTGCGCCCTAATGGCCCGGGGACTCTATTAGGTCCACTTTTCCCGGTGTCACTGAGAATGTGCCTATGGTGGTGTCAACAAGAAAAGACAATAAACCTTCCTAACAGCGGGTCCCTGAACGTTACCACTATAGAACTCCCCACACCCCACGCTTCTAGAGTGGAAGTGTCTGTTGCCCTGTAATGCAAAACCCCACAACATCATTCAAAAACAACAACTACACGGGGATAGACCTCCTGACGGTCTGCCCCTCTTACCATGATGCTAGTCCCCGTGCAGTTCCCTCCAATATTCTGTAGTCCCTCCGTTACAATTTTCGCCCACGGAACTGCAGCTTCCCTGGTTCTCCGATCATCACCTCCTCCACCCCCTGCTTCAGATCACTTAGTGTGGGAGCACAGTGAAGGGGCAAGTTCTCTCCCTCAGGTCTCAGAAGTCCCCTGGATCCCCACAGCTTCCCATATGGTCGGACCCAGGACCTCCGAGTGAACCTCCTTCGAGGGGAGGACTCCCTGTTACTGTTCAGTCTGTTGGTCACCGATCGTGCTCATCTGCGTCTCCTCGTTCTTCTGGCTTGCTGTGGCGTGGCCACTCTCCAGGAGTCCATGTCTTGTTGTGAGGTTAATAGTCCCTGTACACAAACACTTCCATTTTACATGTTCACGTTTAAAGTTGACATCTTTTTAGTCAATGACTTTTAGCACACATTTGCTAGCCTGCCCGCATGAGATAGTGTCCTCAGAAAAGGTTTGCTTACAGTTACATTTCTTCATAGGCACATTATCATACCTTAGAACATTCTGTACACGGACTAGGTACACGTCGCAAAATGTTGTTGTGTGTTGTCTGTTCGGCAACAGCTCTGGATGGGTAGAATCAACAATAACAGCCGGACCAGAGCTCAGGCCCAGAACAAATGGGACCAGTTTAATATATAAACTGCACCAAGCCTTTGTTCAAGCAGAGGAGCATTTCAATGGATTGTCGCAGTTGCCCTCTGCCTGAATTCTATCCCAGCTGCATCTCATCAGTTTCTTTAGGGGGACGGCAGCCTGTTCTACAGCAAGACTGGCTACCAGATGACACACGCACACAGGTAAATGGTGGGGGGGGAGGGCAAGGGTTTAGACCACTCCAAGGTATTCTGGCAGACCTGCACTCCCTATGCTTTCTAGGATTGGCAGCTCTAGGCAGGAGTACAATTATAACAATCCATATAATCAATGAAAATGTACAATGGCTGAATTGTTAATCTTTTTCACCATTCTTGTAATGCTGGTTACAATGCTTTGTTTCCTTCTATTAATCATTGCAGCGCACGTATTTTACACAAGAGTCCAATTGCTTCAATAAATATTTGAAATGTCAATTTGTGTACTTCTTGTGTCTCCCTTTGGGCATGTCTGAGTTGAAATGGTAGATCTGTTTCCACAATTTCCTTGGGGGAATTAGGATTGCCATGTTCTGAGGTTGCAGACACCATCAGGTACCTTGTAAGGTTTAGAGGTCCAGAAGGCGCACTGTGAGCTAGCCAGGAACTAGGGCAACATATTCTGATGGTATGAGTTCACTCAGTCCCCATAGTTTGACGCTTATGTTGCCCAAACGCACAGTCTTACTGAATCAGTAGGAACCATAAGACAGTCTGTGGGTTGATTTGCAAGAGGTCTTTAGGGGGGTTTCTCTTCCACCCAGTGCCATGCCTCCTCTGGATCTTAAAAAAACGGGGCTTACCCATAAAAGATAACCTTCAGTTTTGCTGGGTACATAAGCAAGTAACGCTTCTGCATTGCTCTGAGCTTAACCTTCACTGCTGCAAAAGTTTGCCGTTGTTATTGAACCTGTTGCATATAGTCCAGGTGACGCATCACTTTGTTGGTCTCCAGAAGTACAGTTTTTTGGCTGTGGGCCGTCATCAGATTGGCCTCCTTGTCGGCATAGTTGAGAAGTCGGAGAATTGCTGGTCTGTGGGGCACCTGGCAGTGGGCGCGGGGCAAGTGACCTGTGTGCACGCTTGAAGACAAAGCAGGCGGATAGTCTGTTTCCTGGGACCCAGGCACGGAACCACTTGGTGAAGAATTGTTCCCAGTGAGTGCCTTCCAGACCCTCTGGAACTCCTACAAGGCACAGATTATTCCACAGAGATCTGCCCTGCACATCTTTTGCTCGCTTTTCCAGTTGGAGGGTGGGCTCACAGTGTTTTATCAAATCGGCTTTCAAGGCTCTAAATTAGTCTTCCGCGGAGGAGGGTCTCTATCGCCTTCATACACTCCGTCACCTCCCTCAAGTCGTGGTGAATGAATGACACCTCTGATCCCACGCCATCTATCTGACCCTCCAGGGCCTCCCAAGATTCTTGTATGGCCTGGAGTATAGCGGATGTGGACAGCGTATCAATCTGTTGGGGCAGGTCGTCTACTCAGCTTCCAGATGGTGGAGCACCCTCAGCTGGGACAAGTTTGGTATATTTATCCATGGCCACCTGCTGGGCCTTTGAGGCCTCACTCTTCACCATCCTGCGCTATCCAAGGAGGGGCGCAGCAGAGCGTCCCCACACTTGTCTGGACGTGTAGATGTCAGTGGCAGTGGTTCCGGAAGCGGTAATGACCCCCCCCTGGATGTCCCAAAGGGGAGAGGAGGTCGAGCCCTCCCTCTCTTTTGTGGGCCCTCAGGTGCCTCCACGCTCTGCCCGGCGCCTGGGTGTGTGGACAAGGGTCTCACTGCTCTCTTAGATGTACAGTCCGCCTCACCTCCTTCACCAGGGATAGAGCACGAGCAGCCGCAAAGTCTCCCAAGCACCGGGGTAGGGTGCACTTCACCCCCAAAGCCACCACCGCCCCCTATTCTACCGTACCTTCAGGCCTCAGTGTCCCCCTCGTGTGAGCTAGGGAACTTAAATCAAGCCGGTGGAGGGAGGGCCCCGCCACATGACGGCCTCTACCTCTCCTCCTTACATCATTCTACCCCCAACAATTTTCCTGGAGCCCATGTCCTTCGTGCACCCCTCGCCGGGTGGGTCAGCTGGACCACTGCTCCTGGGGTCGCAGCAACTCTTTCCGGTCGTTCCCTCCGCTGTCTCTCTGCCCGTCGCACTGCTTGCATGGCAGGCCAGCTCATCTCTCTTTCTCTCCAGCGCCGGGGCAGGAGCAACCACGGCATCTCTAGGGGGCACCATAACCACTGCACTGCTGCGGCCACCTCACAACATCCCAACCCGTGGTGGGAGGTGCAATTCTCCTGAAACGCTTGTTGGGTGGGTCCACCGGACCGTTGGTGCTGGGGCTGCAGCACTGAGCTCCCTTCACCTCTTCTGCCGGACGCTCTCTCCACTGTCTTTATGCCTGCCCCGCAGCCCACACGGCAGGCCAGTCTGTCTCACCTTCCCTCCAGCAGCGGGGCCCGAGCAGCCTGGGTGTCTCCGGGGGGCACCACAACCTCTGCGCTCCAGCACCAGTTATCTTCTATGCCCCCCAACTCGTTGGCCATCCACCATTTTAGAGACCCACTCCTTCCTACTCTTACCTACTGCTAATCTTACTTCAACTTGGTCCTATGCAATCCTGCTTACTAATTATTACTACTTTTATATCCTACCTACCCTACTCTCACCCTACACTAATTCCTAATCTTACTCCTAGACTCGCCCTACTCTTTCTCCTATGCTTACTCCTACTTATGCCTTATCTCTTTCATCTATACCTACTTATTCCTGCCTACTCCTATTTACTACTGCTTACTTTTACTACTTGCTACTTATCTTACTTCAACCAACATGCTCATACTTAATCCTAGTTGCTCCTACACCTAGCCCTACCCTTACTGCTGCTCTTACTCCTACTTACACTACTCCTAATCTTCTATAATGCTACACTTTAATTTACTTACTCCTGTTCTTTCTTTTTCTTATTTCTGCTTACTCCTGTCTACCCCTTACCATCAACTACCCTCTACTCTTACTTATTCCTTCTCTTAAAAAATCCTACACCTACCTAATAAAGGTTACTCCTACTTCAATGTACTGTTTCACACACACACACTTTCACTTTCACACTGAATGCTGAGTCACAAGTTGTCAACCATATTCACTTTATGCTCAGTCAGTCAGGTGTGAATGAGTATGTGTGTGAGCCTTTTGATACAATGATGAGTTTACAATTGTGTAAATTTGTTGATGTGCATAAGTGTGTGTCTCCTGACGTGTGTTCTTGCATGTGTGTCTGTGTATAAATGAATATCCCTATATATATATATATATATATATATATATATATATATATATATTATCTACTGGCGGTCGCCAGTAGATAGTTATAGTTAGGACCTATTTTCCATAGGAAATCCACAACATTCTATTTGAAATAACTTTGGCGCCGGTTGACGAATCTTCGCGAAATGTTCAAAACTTATGGCCCGCTCCGCTCCTATCCTGAAAGTTTCGGGGTGATTCGGCAAGCGGGGGCCGAGAAAAAAGGGAGGTCCCAAAACGTGTTTTCCCCATGCAATTTTCCATAGGAACCTTTCATCGCAGCTACAGCCCGAACTGCTGAACGGAATTACACCAAATTTGGCAAAAAGGTAGCCCTTGGTTCAGAGTCGTGCCTTTTGCTTAAATGGTGTAAATCCGTTCAGTAGTTCCTGAGAAATTTGAAAAAGAAAACACATATATATCTGGGCGGAGCCTAACCACACATGTCATCGTGAGATCTGATTGGCTGTCAGCACTTCATCCTGGAATTGCTGGCAGCCATCTTGGGACCAATATAAATGATAGTACCCCATTGAAATGCATTGTAGTGAATCGAAGATTTTGCGGGTTACCAAAAGGAGAACTATAAAGGGTGATAACAGACTTTAGTTACATTAGAATTCATTTGTTGATGGTACCATACTAATTTCAGGAATTGTGGTGTGTTCTAAGGTGATTTTACCCTGTGAAAAACCTTCTGCTGGGATATCATGAATCATGTTTGAGAGAAAACTATTTTCACATGCTTGTCCCATACAGTTTTGGAAGGTGCTCCAGAAGCTAAAATGAGAGCATATTTTCTGTAAATTCACATTATCTTTCTCAGTCATGTGAGAATGAAGTCTGACATTCTCAGTAAAACATGTACATCCAACAAGGGCAGAGACTGTCAGTTGATTCCTTTGTGTTCTACTGCAGCTTCCCAGAGTGTTCTAAAGAACAACTAGAGCGCTAACAGCCTTACTTATGACAAAAGTATGGCACATCTGAAGCCATCTTGATTGGAATAAACTGGTAACTCTTAAAACATTTAATTTAAAAAGGAACAAAATGAGGGGGTTCATTTTGTCATAGAAATTATGGTTAGTGCTGTAGAAAGAAAAATTAGGACATGTTTTAAGTGAGATCTCAAATATCTTCCTGTTATATTTCAACAGGAGCAGCCTGTCAGTTGATGCCTTTGTGTTCTACTGCAGCTTCCCAGAGTGTTCTAAAGAACAACTAGAGCGCTAACAGTCTTACTTATGACAAAATTATGGCACACCTGAAGCCATCTTGATTGGAATAAACTGGTAACTCTTAAAACATTTAATTTAAAAAGGAACAAAATGAGGGGGTTCATTTTGTCATAGAAATTATGGTTAGTGCTGTAGAAAGAAAAATTAGGACATGTTTTAAGTGAGATCTCAAATATCTTCCTGTTATATTTCAACAGGAGCAGCCTGTCAGTTGATGCCTTTGTGTTCTACTGCAGCTTCCCAGAGTGTTCTAAAGAACAACTAGAGTGCTAACAGCCTTACTTATGACAAAAGTATGGCACACCTGAAGCCATCTTGATTGGAATAAACTGGTAACACTTAAAACATTTAATTTAAAAAGGAACAAAATGAGGGGGTTCATTTTGCCATAGAAATTATGGTTAGTGCTGCAGAAAGAAAATTTAGGGCATGTTTTAAGTGAGATCTCAAATCCTCTTCTATTTCATTAGAAAATTCTGACATGCAGACTGAAACAATCACTTTCAATACCAGCAGTAGACTTCCAGTTAACTCCCTGGTGAGCAGTAGCTTTACTACAGTGATCTAATGAACAACTAGAGTGCTAACATTCTGAATTTATGGCAAATGTGTGCCACATCTGAATGCCTTCTTGATGGAATCAAAGTAAAAAACTGAAAGCATTTCCTACTGAGGAAACTGCAGTAAATGACGAAATTAGGAACCTTCATAACAAATAAGTCTCCCAAAATGGCCACCAGAGAAAAAAGAGCCCAAATGTAGCACAAATATCACCCAGATGTAGCCCACATATAGCCCAATGACAGAAGTGTGCAAAACACTTTTTATTTTTAGTTTTTCTGCAGTTTTAAATAGTGCAAACTGGTCAGGTATTGGAGCGTTACATCTTACTTGGACCCCTTATTGTGTATTTTGCACGAAGTACATGAGATTGATCTTGCGAAACATTGAACTTTACGATTCTGTTAACCTGAAGTTGCTCTGAACCGGGCTTTGTAACACCCGTTTTTACCTACTGGTTTTAATTAATTCTCACTGTATTGTATTAGGAAAGAGGATTTACTGTTTTTATGTACACTTTTATGATCTATGTTTCTAAATCAGATCAAATAAAGTTTAATGAATTCTATGGCAGGACGGAGGCGAGGATTATGCATATCTTTCCTCACTTTATTTGCATAGCAGTTCAAAGAAAACGTAACACAACAATCATTAAACAAAAGACTACACAACCCATGAACCATTAGGGGTAGTCTCCAAGGCAACTATAGTCCAATCATATCACAGTCCATCGTATATAATATCGTGACGTCCCTTCCGCTTCCTCTTTCTTCACTGCTCGTCAGTTAAGTGCATTCCTTACATTCTTGGCTTAATCTGACGTTGTTGCTGTTTGTATAGCGGTTTCTTGTGCACATTATTAGCATTATTGCCTTGGTATTGTTTCATATTCCCTGCACAGCAGGCTCTTGCCCGAGCGCGTTCTCCCCCTCGCAGTTTCTCCTGCTGTGTGCTCTGCGCGCGGTGAGATCCTGTCAGGCGCGTCTGGTCCGAGCGAGGCAGCTCCGTCGAGCGCTCCCGCTGGTCTTTACGCGCATTTGGGTATCCGGTCACTCCTTTAGTGTCCGCTTGATTCTCGACCAACCCTCGCCTAATTTTGACACCGCTACGCGGTGATTTCCCCACACGGCCACATTTGTGACCAGCGCCACCTGGTGGTGGTAATTGGTATTGCGCCTCAGTCTATTCTTATAACAGCTTCGGGGAAAGCCCAGCTGTTGGAGCACCGGCGAGGGGGCTGTCTTAAGGATTTTAAGGGCATTTGTTCTGTGCTCACACCCTCTGCTATCATGTCTTCTCCAGAAGACCATTTTTACTCCTCCTACCAGGAAGTGGAGGAGGAATGGCCCCCAACTTCTCCCTCCAGCAGTGGACCAAGCCCTCTCTCTGGCTATTTCTAGGGCGCTGGCTCCTCTTAGGGATCAGGTTGATAAGCTGGCGAAAAGCATCCCTGGGGTGTTCAGTGACCAAGATCTGGTGGTGGCGGGTCCAAGTAGCTCCCAGATGGGGAATAAAAGGGCCGTTAAGCATAACGCGGGGCACTTGGAAGGATTTGATAAACTTACGGAGACCTTCCTCAAGAGTGCGCGAACGCTAAAACATGCACCCTGCCGGGAGGAGGAGGGGCCCGGAGAAAATTGCGACACTGTCACCACTATTGTAGACCCCGACGGCGGGTTTCCCTTAGAGGGAGAGGGTGTATCGGAGGACGATTTCTCCTCCGATGAGGATAAGGACTCGGGCGTCCCTGGCGTCCAGAGTCCCACTCCTCTCAGTCCCCGGTTGGGGACGGGGTCCACTCGGACATGTTCGAGCCTACCCAAATTTACCATCCTAGGTCGGCAGAGTGGACACCTGACGCCAAAGTGGCAGAGTATGTGGTGGGGAAAATCCATCAACCCCTTGAAAGGGAGGTCAGGAATAGGATGAGGGGAGAATGCCCCAGGCCCTCACTGAAGGGGAAGGTGGCACATACGCCTGAAATTGATGAGAAACTATGTACCTTTTTCTCCAAGTATATGAGGGATCCCAAGAAAGGAATTGATAGGTCTTGGACGTGGTAGGGCCCTTGACCCAAATTATTCAATTGACGGAGCGTTCCAAAGAGTCAGGATCCCCTTTGTCCACGGATATTGTGGCTGGTTGGGCGTACTACCCTAAACCCTAAAACACTACCCCCTCCACTACCCAAACACCACTGCACTACCCTAAACCCTAAAACACTACCCCCAGCACGACACCCTACACTACCCAAACATAACTGCACTACCCTAAACCCTAAAACACTACCACCAGCACGACTCCCTACACTACCCAAACACCACTGCACTACCCTAAATCCTAAAACACTACCCCCAGCACCACTCCCTACACTACCCAAACACCACTGCACTACACTAAACCCTAAATATACCCCCAGCATGACCTCCCACACTACACAAACACCACTGCACTACCCTAAACCCTAAAACACTACCCCCAGCATGACCCCCTACACTACCCAAACACCACTGCACTACCCTAAACCCTAAAACACTAACCCCAGCATGACCCCCTACACTACCCAAACACCACTGCACTACCCTATACCCTAAAACACGACCCACTACACAAACACGACTGCACTACCCTAAACCCTAAAACACTACCCCCAGCACGACCCCCTACACCACCCAAACACCACTGCACTACCCTAAAACACTACCCCAGCACTACCCCCTACACTACCCAAACACCACTGCACTAACATAAACCCTAAAACACTACCCCCAGCACGACTCCCTACACTACCCAAACACCACTGCACTACCCTAAACCCTAAATCTACCCCCAGCACGACCCCCTATACTACCCAAACACCACTGCACTACCCTAAACCATAAAACACTACCCCCAGCATGACCCCCTACACTACACAAACACCACTGCACTACCCTAAACCCTAAAACACTACCACCAGCATGACCCCCTACACTACCCATACACCACTGCACTACCCTAAACCCTAAAACACTACCCCCAGCACGACCCCCTACACTACTGCACTACCCTAAAACCTAAAACACTACCCCCAGCACGACCCCTACACTACCCAAACACCACTGCACTACCCTAAACCCTAAAACACTACCCCCAGCACGACCCCCTACACCACCCAAACACCACTGCACTACCCTAAACCCTAGAAAAGAAACCCCCACCCCATGCCCAATCCCCCTTACCTCTCACTCCTCATGGTTCCTCTCTCCTCGTGGTTCCTGCTTCACGTCATCTCTGAGGGGCGGTGCACGTCGTTGTGAGGAAACGGAACAGCCTCTGTCCTTACAACGACATGGATCGTCTACATTTTTTAGAACGCATGGTCATTTACCATACATGCCTTTACAACAAAATTCGTTGTAAAGGCATGCGTGGTAAATGATCATGCGTTCTAAAAAATGCGTAGTAATGACTTTGTGATGTACAACGCATGCGTGGTAATGCATGCGTTGTAATGGTATCGCAAAGTAAAAAAGTCGTTGTAACGGCTGTTTACCGATCGAAGCTGGCCCCTGTTCTTCAGTGAGACGTTTATTTGATTAATTAGGAGGAAGGAATGTGTTTTTTTTTACCGAAAAGTGCAGGGACGTTCTAGTTAGTTGGACATTGCACTCGTACAAAACCCGTGAAATTCCCCCGTTATAGTTAGTTCAGCTAACTATAACTCGCGCCCCCGCAATGCACTGCTGATGACGTCACATATTACATCACTCATGACATGGTCAGTGACATCACTGATGACATCACTGACATCATCCAGTGACTGTGTGTTTCTGTAAAGTTTAAATATGTTTAATAAATATAGGGAAAGGCGTATTGAAGAATGAGTGGGTGTATAAGCGTCTGAATGGATGATTTAGTAGGTGCGTGACTGAGTCTATAAGTGAGTGATTAAATGTATCTTACTGGATGCATGGGTGAGTGACTAAATTGTGTGAATGTCTGTATCCGTCTGTCTGTTGTTGTGTAAGCAGCTGCATGGGTTTCTGACTAGCTAAATGAGTGTCTATATGGGTTATGGATTGGTTCTCTGAGTATCTATATGGGTGCCTCAGTGTTTGTGTGGGTGGGGTGTGTGTGACTCTGTGCATAGATGTGTGAGTGGGTGATTCACTGGGTGCATGGTTTCAACAGTGCGTCTGTGATGGACTGTATGGGTGGGTGAGTGTGTGTATGGGTGTGTTAGTGATTGAATGTATATCTCAGTGGTACATGTGTGAGTAACTACATATGTGAAAGGCAGTATATATGTGTGTTGGAGTATATAAATGGCTATAAGTGAGAGTGTGTGATTGTGAGAGTGGCTATATGGATGAGTGTGTGCTTGCATCAGTGATTGCATAGGAGCGTAAGATTTTCCTTTGAGCAGGACACGCTCCTTTCATCTCCCAGGCCTCCATTTACTGAACTGTGACCGGCCAATTTAATTAATTCCCCGGCACAGCACATTGCCATTTAGCGGCGAAGGAGTTTAAGCATTTGCTTCCAGCAAACTAAGTTGTTTTCCCCCTTACCGGGCCCAACCATAACGCGCATTAGTTCGCAGGCTATCCCGGTCACCTTAAGAAGCACAGCGCTACGCAGACGCCTTTACCAAGGATATTTTTTCCTTCTTCAGCTCAATTCAAGTTGCTCACACTTTTTGTCCTGAAGATGAACTCGAATAA
This sequence comes from Calotriton arnoldi, assembly GCA_963921515.1. NCBI lineage: Eukaryota > Metazoa > Chordata > Amphibia > Caudata > Salamandridae > Calotriton > Calotriton arnoldi. Next base: position 1,525,342 of record CAWUFW010000189.1, read on the forward strand.
TTGAGTTCGAAACGTCGTCGACCCCCTACAACATGAACTCCTTATACTCTGTAAAAATCTTTAAAGGAGCTTCTATTTCTGTTGTCAATGCGATGTCATTATTTTAAGTTCACCCTCACTTCTCACGTCACGCTTATTGTCACTTACTGTGTGAGCACCTGAATACCTTCATTGTGTAATAAATATTTGTCATACATTGACCTATATGTCCCTCGTTATATTTCCTACTGCTCTCTTTTAAGAATTAAGTTTCTATTCCTTTACTTATCTCAGTGCCCTTTACAGGGTTACTTCCCCTTGGACCCTTTAGGCCACTCTAGAACCATTGTTCCTTTAAACTACTATAGCTTATTTTGATAGCTGTAATGAAAGTGCTATGAATAATAAAAATAAAAAAATATATATTTCCTAATTTACCAACCCCGTTGAATCTAAACTCTCAGATTATCAATATCCTTGGCTGAGGCTAAAAACACTCTGCAAGGGTAACTCAAAGGGTCTCAATATCTAGGTAGATGTTAGAGAAGAGAAAACCAGATGGCCACTCAATAGGAAAGGAGGACATAAATGAAGTGGATTTATTACTTCTTGGATAACTTGCTGAATGGCAACACGCAGCACTACGGGTATAGTTCTTGGCACTACTGTAAAACAGTAGGCAAAAGTGTGCAACAGTAAACTTTGTCTTCTCTTAAGTACACCATAAAAATCAAAGCAAAAAATCATTTGTTATGTGTTTTCATTGATATGTCCCATAAAACGAGGCTGGCTCCACTACATTCTTTGTATAAACCAAAAATATAAGTAATGGACAGCCCATCCATGCAATGGAAACCCTGAAAAACGCATGAAAGCCAATGCCTGAGCATAGCTGACCCATAGCCTCCTCGCTCTTCTTCTCACAGAACCTTTTTGAACAATTGATACCACGAGGGCTCCAGACAGTTGAAGTGGTCTGCTACTATACCTAACGAGCACTGACAAAGCCAATAGATCTCGCCTTTGGCTGGGATAAAGTGAAATGTTGGAGGTGGCAGCACAGACGAGAGGTTACAACAGAGGGACTCCTTTTAATGACATGTACTCTTCCACAAAATGCTATGACTATGAAAAAGTATTAGCAAAAGGTAACCCAGTAAGTCCTTGTGAGCTTGGGTAAATACATAAAATACAAATAGTAGCTCCCAAAATAATTGCTTATTGTGTCATTCAGAGCAGCTGATTGATCAGGAAGGCAAGTGTAAAAAACAGACCAAATACAGCACTTGATGCAGCCAACTAAGACCAGTATTTATGTAGGATTAAGTATTAGCGTACATGGGGCGCGGCCAAGCAATATGGCCGACAGGACTTGAGCCTCCAAGCTCCTGGACGGTCCAAAATAATCCTACACAAACCTACCGGCTAAAGACTGACAAGACGGCCATGAGAACCCTTAATTGAGTGGCCACATAGCAGGGTACAGGCAGAGCCGTTTTGGACTCCCTACGCAGCCCTCGGATCCCTGATGAAGTGCAGCGGCCTAGAGCAGCCACAAGGTTAGAGCTGCCTGCGGTGCAGGCAGGGATGCGCCACACCAGCCACACAACTAGCCAAGGAACAATGCGGTGTTCGAACCGGCTTTGCAGCTGCCGGTTCCATAGTCTGGGCATAGCCGGCGACTGAGGGAGCGAAGAAGTGCAGTGACCTGGGAGCAGGCGAGCGCTTTGATGGACTGAGAAGTCAGTGGGCTCTGGGACAGCACTTGCGCAGCTGGCAGGGGGCGTCCTGCAGTCGCTGATGCTGGGTGGCAAGAGCAGGGGCACCCAGGTGGCCAGTAGTACTCTCCGAGAAGAACGCCTAGTGTGACTCGCTGCTGGAGGCTGTGGGGGCACCAACCAATGCTTCTGGGATGGCGTGCTTTCAGCTGGCAACCACCTGGTACATGACTGGGGGGGCTGTGAGAATCAGTGCAAGGGAACAAGCGGCCCCGGCTGCCCATGCTTACATTGGTACAGGGTAGTGGATGCACATCGGAGGTCCCGTGAAGAGGTCAGGGAGAAGGAAAAGCCGGTGTGTTAACAGGTTATGCCTGAAAAAATGCCTGCATGTCGCAGAAGACATAAATTATGCAAAGAATCGCCTTAAAGAATTTCCAAAAGAGGTCTGATCTAAATGTGAATAGAAAATCATGACAATCTACGATAGTAAGGCGGGGTGATACATTTCCAGATCGCAGGGAAGCTTGTGATTGATTCCGGTAACAAGATCAAGGCCTGAAAGTTGTAACAAATTAATGATCCATATAAGAAAATATGCAGAGACTTGGAGTAGCCAGAATCGGTCCACGGATAACTCCGTCAAGCGTTGGTGCAGCTAGTGAGGGTGTGTAGAAGAAGCCAGAATCGGCCTGTGACTGTCTCCCACCAAGCGTTGGTGCAACAAGTGAGATCAGGTCTATTTTGAAAATTCTTTTTGCGACATGCAAGCATTTTCTCAGGCATAACTTGTTGTGTCCTGATGATGATCCCCCTATTCCGTTAGGGATCGAAACGTCATCGACTTGAGTACCTACTTCAACCTGTTTACTTATTTTTTTTTTTATGAACAAAGGTACTATGTATTTGTGGCTTAACTATTGTCTGTACTTTAGCCACATCTTGTGCAATGAGTTCTGAAGTTCTATTGACTACCTTTCTCGTTGTATATTGTCCCACTTCAATGGCTTTTTTTATTTTTATTTAATTAACTTGTCATTTCCATTTGGAATTCATAAACATAGATGTCATTGTATCTCTGCGTATTATTGCTTTGTATGACTCTGTTTGAAAGAGACCATTGTTCCTTTATATTTGCTTGTACCCTAGGTCCCTTTTCGACTTCCTGGGTTCCCTTGTCTCTTTAAAATGTGATTTGGGTACAGTACGTCCGTGATGGAAATGTAAAGTGAGTTAGTTTATGCATGTAGTTGAAAGAAATTCATTTAGCTTGAGTGCAGTAGAACATCGAGCCCTCGTCACTAATAGGTGCTCCCAGGTCCATCTCCGATGTAGTGCCAGCCCAGTGTTTCGAGAAAACACAGACTCGGATAAAAAGAGCATATATTTTGGAAGCCATTAATGAGTGGTTGGTATCTGAATCAGACATGTTGCAGGGGCGAAGTCTGGAGGCTCCTTGGGAAAAATAATATATGTGGAGTGATCAACATGTCTAAGTCTGAAATATGTGTTCTAGTACTGCAAATTTCTTTGAATTTAGTGTTAGACACATACTATCAATGAATCGGTGATCAATTTGGGTAAGGAGCCTATCCTATTGTTGGGTGCAGTCTGTGCATTTTTCTCGCTGGCTAAAGGCAGATTATTATTGTCTAGCAGGTGAATAACAGGAGAGCATAGTACTTTGAATCTGGCCCTCCTTAACATTTTGTGTCAAGCCCATGTTGTGCAGTGGACACTGTGGATCTCAGTCGTGGGTCGAGGTAAGATTTTAGCAAGAGCTGTTTGCAGTGGGCATACGTCTATTTGGTCCACTACAGTAATTATGTTTGGTTAAAAAAAATTGCTAATTGAGCTTTTGCCACAAAGTAGTATTTCTTTAGATTGGGTACTGAAAAACCACCTTTCTTGTAAGGAATCATGATAATATCCCACCCTATCTGAGGTTGTCTGCCTGCCCACAACTTGGGATATGGATAGTGAAAACTCAAAAACAGCGGCTTCTGAAAATTTGGGCTGGTACATACAGAGCTTGTTTTGGAGCACTTTGGCCCTTTGACATCAGCTTAATCTGGTGCCCTGACTCCTAGTAGGTTTTTATTGTAGGTGCCTCCCTGGTGCTTCCCACTGGGCCAAGTCTCTCTATAGTGACTTTTCACCAAGCTGCACGGCTGTGCTGTCTGGTGCCTCCTCGACAAAACTAGAGAAATGCCTAGGGGCTTTTGCCTCCTTGGTGGTATCTTATTTATCTTTGGAGCCCCTGCAGGGTTCACCTAAAGTTCCTCTCAAGGTCTAGAATTAACATGAGCTCTGAGCTCCCAAACTGTCTCTTTCCCATCATCATCATAAAAAGTGCCTGGTTCATCTTTCAACTACATCTTTCACTACGTGAGGAAATGCCACATGCCTCGCTAAACCCCGTTGCGCATGTCCCCCCATCTCTCATAGCTTCTCTCCCGCTCCTTTCCTGTGATTTGTGTCCCTCTCCTTCCATGGCTTGTCTCCTACTCCTGTCTGAAGGATTGTCTCCCCCTTACACTGTGGCTTGCGTCTCCTTCTACCCAATGAACTGTGTCTCTCCCTTATGTCCCTTCACCTGTGCTGTCCCCACCATTCCTGCCCCATAGCCAGTGCGACCTCCCCCTACTCCTACCCCTTGGCCATTGTCCCTTCACTCTTTTCCCATGGGCTATGCCCCCTCCATGGCCTATATTACCTTTTTTCCTGCCAATTGGCCTGTGCCACCCCCCAAACCCCCCCCCCCCACTGCACTGTGACCTTTGCTCGTCCTCTGCTGCACTATGGCATGCGCTCCCACTCCTGTCCCATGGCCAATGTCCCCTTGCACTTCTTCCACAAAACTTATGAAAGCCATTGCCACTCCAGCACTGTGCTGTTTTTCCCTGCCCTCCTTCCCCGTGGCCTCTTTTTACCTCCCTCCTTCCCCATGGCCTTTTCCTGCCCTCCTGCCCCTGGCCTGTATCTCATCGTGGTGCCCAGTGGCCTATTTCCTCCTAGGACTTTATTATGGCCCGTGTCACCCCCACTACTGCCCCTGGCCTATGTGTTTCTCCCCCAACCCTGCCCCATGACCTGTTTCTCATCTGCACTCCTGGCCTGTGGCTTGTGTCTCCCTACTCTTGCCACATTACCTATGTCCCTCCCTTCTGCGATATGGTGTGTTTTTTCCAACTCAAGTGTCACAGCCTCTGTCTAGGACCCTGTATGTAGCCTGTCCCTGCTACTTCCCCCTGGCCCCTGTGTCCCGCTGCCCCGTGTTCCCTCTCCTTGCAACGTGGGGGGTACTGAAATGGCAGGTCTACTCTACATACCTGGGAACACATATTTTGGTGCTGACCTTGAAAGTGGATAGTAGTGGTCTAATCGTATGCATCCACATTTAGTGTATTTTTGAGCTGCCTAGGCTGTATGTTCCCCTGACCCATCCAGGGTCCCTGGTATGTAGGGCTTTACAGTAGGATTCTTTTGTATGTCTTATGGGTGGGGCTCTCTGAATGTTTTGCTAGGAAAGGTTTAAATGTCTCGCTGCTAGGGCAAATTAGAGGTACTGTGATGCAGACAGCCCTACATTAAGTTGGCTTTGTGATGGATGAATGCTGCCCCTTGCCTTACCTCTCTCCTCAGTACCCACTCACGCTTTCACCTGAATTAAGATCTAGTTCTTCTTTCTTTCTGGTCAGAGCCTTTCTCCTTCAAGGAGGCTCAGTTACACTCTTTGGATGTTGGTGGATCAGTAAATATGTACCTTTCTTATGGTACATTTGGTTGCTACCAAAGTTACATTTCTTTGCTCTGCATCACACAATGGCATAGAGCAGTCTGATGGCGCTGAGGGTCTTTCTACGGGGGCGCTGTGGCATCTTGTGTGAGAGGGATCAAGGGCGGGTAGTTTGATGGCCAACATTTGTCTGCAAATGACTTTAGTATCTCTTGATACCCTCAATCTCGCATTACAAGGTTCATGCAGCAGCTACCGTGGTTCCTTTTGGTTATCAACACAGCAGCCTTCGAAAATTATGACTTTCCGATAAATTAAAGATGCACAGATAAGGGAATATCTTTGCCACAGTATGATCTACAACGAAATACTGCTTGGCATATCTCTTCAATCTGTATTGTAGGGGAATCTGATTTCATCATCAGTAATCTTAATTGCACTGAGTTCTACTCTTGCTTATTCCAGTCCTGCTTTCCTCATTTCACTCCTGTGATTTAAACAAGCATTGATAATGTGTTTGCACTGCTGTCTTAGACTTAACCAGGTGAGCTATATAGTGCTTACTTTCTGGTGTCCTTTCTCTGTTTCAGAAAAATGTAAACAAAAAAAAAAGTATTTTCCTCAAGTATTAATTTTAGACACAGCAAGATGTCTGTGTTTGACTGTCACTCTTGTTTCTTGAGGATTGTGGCAAAGAACATTATTACTGGTAAGTATTCAGGGAATTAGTAATTGTTCAACTTGTGCTTCTACTCCTAATAGGAAAGCTACTATTAGTATCAGTGCTACAACTAGTAGTAGAAGTACTACTACTACTATAGGAAGTTGTATTGCACTGCTACTATATAGTGCTGATGGCAGGATCACTGTTTCTACAGTTATTTCTAGAACTGCTGGTCTTACTGCCTCTTCTCGTAATATTACTGTAATTACTGTGCCAGCTTCTACCAATACTATTAGTACAGAGAGTAGTATGTTACTTTAGCATATTATTTTCCCTTCATATTTCTACATTGGATTTGCCTTACCTGGAAAACATTGTGATTATAAATCTTCAAGCTCTTTGATGAAACACTGTGTTGTGTTTTGTGTTTCTTGTTAGGTCTGTACCGCGTGGCCCATATCTGGATTCCCCGGTGGTAGCATTGGGCTCAGCGAGGTAACTTTGAAGAACCTGAAAGTCAAGCCTGGAGTTGAAGTTCTCGTCGAGCCTCTGACAGGACCTATATTGCAGGCAGAAGAAATAGATGTAAAGCTAAGGTATGGAACTCCACAAGTGCTGTCACTCTGAATCAAGTTGACAATTTCCATCAGGATTCCTATATCAAGGAAGAGGTCTGTGAAGCACCAGTGTGCTTTATTCTGAGCTAGTTATCAGTTCCAGTACTGGAATTTTGCCAAGAATGGGCAAATTACAACCACTCCACGATTAGTTGCCTTCTGTGTGGGTACAGGCTGGAATCCTTAGCTCACGTTGTATGTTTATGCCCCAATTATTAAGAGAAAGAATTAAATGGCTAAGACCAGCCTTTTTGAAAGGTGGCTGCCATAAGGTAAATGAGGCAATAAAGTACTCCTTAAATGGGAAAAATGTGCAAATGTCCTATGCTCTAGTCAAATTTATGAAAGTGACCACCAAAATGTTGATGTCAAAGGAAGAAGGTGCATGTTCCAACAGAGTTGCCATTTAGAGACCAGTTTTCAAATTTATTCTAAATGACCTCTGGACAATAACTTTAAAATAAGTTTACTTTTATTTGGGCTCCTTCTTTTCAGAACAGGTCTTTTACTCTGAATGACCTTGACAAACTCATGCTTTACCTTAGGGCTGGTCTTTTAGGTCTTTCTATTTCTCCCCCAAACATATTAAAGTTTTATATTTATATTCATGAATGATTTATCTGTTTTATGCTTCTTAAATTTTTTTCACAAGGAATTGTTTTTAATTCACTAAATAAAAGTATTTTTTCACTCATTCTGAGCTAATTATCAATCTGATAGCAGGGTGTGGTAAGAAAATACTTCGTTCTTCAGTTACCTGAGTGGGAAATACAAGGATACTATTACATCAGATCTGTTGTGGAGTATGAATAGTCGAGGCTCAGTATAGAAAATTATAGCACAAAAATAACATTGTTGTGCAGGAGCCTAAAGTGACTCATATGTGAAGCTGTCTTTCGTAAACACTATGCTGTCCTATGATAAACTAAACTCGTATGGAGGATAACACTACAATGCGGACCCATTTCAATAAATGTCATTTCAGTAATTCATTTTCCTAGAAGGTTATAAGTTCAGTAATAAAGTCACCTACATTTACAACACCGCTAAGTTGTTTTTAACTTAAAGTTTATTCTTGTGACTCCAGTTGGTGCCTTCTCCCATCATAGCCTTTTGCCAACCTATTGTGGTCATGGCTCATGATTTTAAGAAACCCTGATGTAAATCCATTATGCTAGTGTTTGGTCTAAACTGAATCGCACAGATGATGTAAAATTAATTCCAATCTTTTGGTCTTTTATGATGAATTCATCCAGTACCATTGAATTGGGTAAAATTACCACCTGCTCTCGGCACGTAGCGCTGGTCTTCATTCAGTGCATATTATTATTAATTAGCATTTAGTAAAGCGCATGGCTACCCTTAGGCATCCCAGCGCTAGTGACAGCAAGCATACGAGTCGAAGAGGTTTTAAGGCAAATTCTGAAAGAGCCACGTCTTCAGTTGCTTTCTGAACGAGAAATGGTGGGACGTTGAGCGAAGATGGACGGGAAGGGTGTTCCATAATCTGGCAGCATTGTAGGAAAAGGTACGTCCTCCGGAGCGAGCCCTCTTAATTTTGGGTACCAAAGCCAGAGATAAGTTGGCTGATCGCAGGATTCTTACGGGGCGGTAAAAGGCCATAAGAGAGTGATTGATTTTAGGGCCAATCCCCCAAAGGGTTTTGTGTGCTATGCATAATGATTTAAACATTATACGTTCATTTATAGGTAGCCAGTGCAGTGATTTCAGCGCAGGCTTGGCAGAAAGACATTTAGGAAGCTGTGCAGCAGCCTGGCTGCGCAATTCTGTACAACCTGCAGTTTCCTTATGGTGGACTTTGGAGTACCAAGGTAGAGAGAATTCCCATAGTCCAGTCGGGAGATCACCAGTGCCTGGACCATGGTTCTTCGGGCAGTTACAGAAAGAAGTGGGAGAATTTTTCGCATCTGTCTGATGATACCGAAGCAGGAGGCTGCTAGCCTAACTGCTTGGTGATCAAATTTTAGTGATCTGTCCAGCCAAACTCCCAGACTTTTGATCTTTTCTTTGGGGGCTGGCGGTGGGCCAAGACAATTAGGCCAACTCAGTCCGGCCGTAGTAATGGAGTAATTACCCAGGATCATTTACTTAGTCTTGTCTGCATTGAGCTTAAGACATGAGTGATCCATCCAAGTGGCCACAGTTTCCAGACAGGATTCTAGATTAGCTGGCACGTTCTTCGGGTGATTTAACGCAACCACTAGCTGTGTGTCGTCCGCATAGGTAACGATTTGGATCCCGAATGGTAGGTCTAACTCAGCAAGGGGTTTTAAATAGACGTTAAATAGGGTTGGGCTTAATGAGGAGCCCTGAGGGACTCCACAAGTGAGTGGCACCCTTTTGGAGGTGTGGTTGCTCTCAAAAACCTGATACGATCTATTGTTTAGAAAGGATTTGATCCAAGTCGGGACTTTGCCTGAGACTCCCGCCATTCTAAGTCTGTCGAAGAGGATGTTATAATTGACCGTGTCGAATGCGGAGCTCAGGTCAAGCAGGATGATAGCCACTGCGCCTCCTTGGTCAAGGATTTTCCGTGATTCTTCCACTACTGCTAACAGAGCCGTTTCCGTGCCATGGTTTGGTCGGAAACCTGTCTGAGAAGTATGCAGTATGGAGTGGGTTTCTAAATACTCCGAGAGAATTTTGTTGACATATTTCTCTAGTATTTTACTGGTCCCGGGGAGAAGCGAAACCGGGCGATAGTTACCCCATGAATCAGGATTGAGGTTGTTTTTTTTAGCAGTGCTCTAATCATGGCATGTTTCCATGACAAGGGCACTTGACAAGTGGAAATAGAGGAGTTTAACACTTCTAGTAGCACAGGAAGTATGACATCCTCTACCTTGCGCAACGTATGAATAGGGGCCGAGTCAAGAGGAGAGCCAGATTTGACCTGGGAAAAAAGTTGGGATAAGGTAGACAAACTCATTATAGGTGTAGTAGGTATGATATAAAACATTAAAGCACAGTGCAACAAGTCCAGAAGTATGCTATCATTTCCAACAGGCTTCCTGTGAGGCCTTATTATTTTACTAGTACTCAGGCTTCATTGCTGTCAGTGCTTTTATAACTAAAGGTACAGACAACTTGTTCGGAAAATGCAGTATCCTCTAGCTTCTCAGTTTAGTAACTAAAGTTGACCTTAATGACTATTTATTGGCAACATTGGGGTTGCGCTGTCCTCAATACACAATGTATGTTTATCCTTAAAATGGTTGAGGATTCAGAATTCAGCATTTTAACATCTCTGAACCCACTCAAAAAGTGCACCAGTTATGAGGTTGAGGGGGTGTATTGAGGCAGTGAGCCTGACAGGTCTGTGGAAGAGCCTCTTTGGTGGCACTTTGAGACTTGTATGTGCTTCTACTACACAAAGGCACACACATCTTTTCTCAAGGCTATATATATTTTATAACATATAATTTTTGGTATGATGGACTTTGGATCACTTTCTGCTGGAGCTGGTATTGTCAAAGAGAGCTCACGGGAGGGAATGGAGATTAGGCACCTGGTACGTCGTTACCCCGATGTGGTATATAGCTTGAAAAACAAAAGCACACTTACTTTACAGAAACGTCTGTTTCTGTGACTGCAACCACTATGTTGTGGGGGACTTTCAAACCAATCTTTAGTGGGTCATTAGATCTCAGAACTTTAAGAAGTGTAAGGAGCGCTGGAGAAAGACAAAATATGCCTTGAGGGGACAGTATAGTGAATTTGGATAAAAGGTTCTAGAGGCGACGGAGAGTAATCAGGGAAGAATCCTAGCCAAAAACAAAACATGGGCACACTATCTCAGCATGTAAAAGTGAATATATGATGTGATAAAAAAAGGGCGGTAAAAGGATCTCTAGGCTGAGCAAGCCTGACAAGGACGCAAGGCATATTTCCACGATGTTGTGGAAATAAAGGAACGCCAGCCGAGGAAATGGCTGACCCTTTCTGGATTGCCTTGAGACTGTAAGTCCAGTATACTGGGTGAGAAGATGTAGCAGGCTTTGTAGTTGAAAGTCGAGTTTCACTCCTGAGATCAGACTATAGAATCAATCTAGAAAGGGAAATTACATTGCAACCCTAGTCTGGTAAAGCACTGATGAGATCCGCCTTGAATTTTATAAAAAGATCACTGGCACGCACAGCCTGGTGGTCAACGTTTAACATGTTTTTAGAAGCAAAATCTAAGGGCATACTCCCAAAAGATTTAAGAATACCCGACTGTGAAATCATTTCAAAGACTTGGATAGCACCTGAATGACCTACTCAATATATTTCCCCTGGGATTATGCAGTACAGCATGAGAGATTGAAATTGGGATGAAGTAGAATATGTTTTTATAGATTAGAAGATGTGCTTAGATTAAAGTAAAAGAGGCTGAATGTACTTCTACAATATCAAATCGGATCCGTATCGGAAGACTTGGTCAAACTATTGAGTTTATCCTCCTTTAAAAAGGTATTTGAAAAGATCTGATATATATAATTCTTTAGTGATTAGTATTAAGATTGGAAAGTACCTATTATGTTATTAGCCCAAATGACTATTTCATGAGCGTGAGATAAAGAGGCAGGCAGTGTTTGGGCGAATCACTATTAAGCAGCCTTGGTATTCAGTACCCAACCTTCAATAAGACCAGCTGCATGCTTCTGAGCAAAACATTGGACCCCCGCACTTATTCTTATATAATACATTGGATTCTATGATCCCTGTGTTAACACCAGTATCTAATTTTATAATCAGTGACTCGTGACGCACCTAGTCCCTGATTATAGATAAAAGACGCCAGAATGCGACTATTATAGGTAATTATAGTTCTGACATCACAATGCCTCCTACCAGAGCCCGTAGCCGAGGTGAAAGGTAGGTCAGGTCATGGAGCTTAACTGAAGCAGCTGTTTAAAGCAACTAAAACGGAACGTTGCCTTTCTTTCTTCTGTTGCATTTTGTAGCTTACAATGACAAGCAGAGTTTATTTTCTGCACTCCTTAGATAGTTAGAATCTTTCTGCATGTTTCTACACATTCAGAGCTAGTGAAGCTTTTTTTTGTTAAACTCACTTCTATTGCACTGTTTTTAATATATGTTTGCAACAAATAACTAACATGTTTTTGATGTGTTTAATTTTGCACTAGAAGTTTTATTTTTCATGTTTGCAAACATGCTCACTCTTTCATATGAAAGAGTTATGCACCAAGTGCTTTTGTGGGAAAGGTCATGGTGTGAACATGTATTCCATGGGATAAAGTACCCCCTGGTGCACATGATAAGGATATTGCAAGCCACCTCGGAGTTCCATCACCTTCGGCCTCGTTCCTCTATATGGTTATGGAACTCCTTGGTGACTTGCAATATTCTTATAATGTACAACAGAGGTTACATTATCCCTTATATAAATTAAGCACTGCTTGTGCTGCTGATTCAGCATGGATTATTTTAATCAATGGATGGAGATGATATGGCAGCTACGATGAGTTCTTCTCACCAGTGGCGGCTGGTGGAATTTGAAACTGGTGGGGTGTAAGCAGAACGAATCAACGTATGCAAGCGCAGCGAGCGAGCACAACGGCAATAAGGGGGGTTCGGGGGGGTTCTCCCCCCGTGAAGACATTTTTTTAAAATTGGCATCTTTTTGGTGCGATTTTCAGCACTATTTCTGTGATAAATGGACTAAAAATTCAGTTCTTCTAGGCATTCATAAAAGAAAACTCATACATTCTTTCAGAGAATTTCTGGGTTGCCAAGCAAGTCTGACTTCTGAAGAGGGCTAGGGTACTAAGCAAGACTGCTTTGGCGCTACCCTTTCCAATAGAAAACACTAGTTAGCGATGTGAACAAGTTCAATGGACAAACCTGGGGTCTAGGGAGAGTCCCTCTCCTGAGAAAGAAATTTAAAAAGATTGGCAAATGGTGCATTTTAAAGCAAATAAATGCAGCGATAAAGCAAGGCTTATTAAGCAGTGGGAACATATAGTCTTGAAATATTAAACACATTAAAAACTGCCCCGTATCTTCTTGCATTAATTTGTTCAACAGTTACTGTAATATGTAAATTGTTCTGCATGACAACTTTAGCCCTTTAAAATGTATGCTTGCCCAGTGTCTTGCACTGCATGCAGCATTAACTTTGGAAAAATATGCTCTAACCAGACTTCGGAAGCACCCACAGCTGCTGGCTGTAACCAGTCATATAGAAATATGTGCAGACAGGTCTTTAAGTGAGATGAAAAAAGTGGGTGCTCCCTATAAAGAAACATGCCAAATACATTTCTGTGATTCCCATAGTGTGCCATCAGACAGGTATTTTGGTTTCTTTCTGAGATGTAATTTTATCCAGATAAATGGCACAGCAACTGACATACGCCTAAAGCCTGTCAGTATGATTGGCTTTGTCACTAGGTGTTAGCTGTTTCAGATAAATGAGTAACAACAATGATTTCTTATAAATAATTAACATTGAAAATGTTTAAATTCTGAAATAGTGAGTCTGTGAATTAAATAGCATTGAGGCCTGTGGAAGGAGTTTTGGCCTTCAATTATGTGTGCTTTATGTTAGATATGTATCCTCTTTTTCTCTGCATATCTTGTCCATCTGCACATCTTCAACCCCTCTCTTTCCTCTTCAGCATCCTCTTTTCACTCTTCCCCGAATGCCCTTCCTCAAATCTGTCACTTCACCGCCCCCAACATGCACTGCACTCCCTCAAATATAAGCACTTTAATTTCTCTTACTTTTGCCTTGCAAATATTTTGACATCAGTGTACCCCCTTCACACACATTTCCACAGAATTTCAGTTGCAAATGGAATACACAAATATTGTTCTGTGTGCTCTGCAGAGAGGCCAACCCACTGACAGGCACTTTGTTTGGCTTTAGCCTTAGCGCCTGCATGCTCAATCAAAGCCCCTCATAAACACCTGGCATGGCTCAAGCCTCAAAGTATGCACAGAAAAAAATACAGATAAACAACATTATAAAATAGCTAACTCGTGGGGAATGCAAGATCAAGTAAACATGTAAAAAAAAGAGAGGAACTAAATCGCTGAAATGCATTCCCTCGACGTTTTTAACATTCATTGTTTGCCATGCTATATCACCGGTAGTAAAGCGCATTTTAAAACCATGATACGGAAATAGCTCGGTGAGTTACTGCGCCTACTGCGGAGACGGGCATATCGCTAGACCAGTGATTCAGACTCCCTCGGCACTGGCTAGGAGAAGCATTCTTCAGGTTTGGGACTCTGTACCTGGTTCAAATAGACTCTTGTTGCTCCGTGACAATATGCTCTGAATCGCCAGCTCACAGACTCCCTCCTGCCGCTCACCCACGCCATCACTCTGTGATACGACGTCATATGAACAAAAACCCATCCATTAAGTATTCGTTTTCACTGCTACTATTCTCCGCCATCCTTGATTTCTCCACGAACCTCTCCCCGTCTGAATGTCTCCTCCTGGGCTCAAGTGTCTATTGAGCACCGACCCAACACAGCCAAAGCATAACACGGCATGCATTCTGTCTACTGTAACAGCCAACCCTTTACCTTCTTTCACACACATTGCCTACCTATGCTTTGAAACCATTCTGTTTCCTTCTCCTGACCTGTACCTTCAACTTTACCGCCACCCGCGCTCCTCTTTTCCCACTTCTCCCGCTTTCTGGTATACTTTTGTTATGTGTGTTTGCAAATGCATGACTCGAAATGGCGGACAGAGGTTCATGCACATACAATTCCCATGAATGCCATAACGGGCGTCATTTATGGAAGACTGATGGAATAAAACGGCTCTGCGCTTTTTTAATATCCTCTCCTCTCCCTGCCCCTCTCAACACAGGCTGCCCTTATCTTACTCTTCCAAAAACCATCAAGCCCTCACCCCACGCTCTCAACCCTAAAGTTTATCATTTCTCTTTTTCTTCTTCTGCCCTCCTCTGTCTTATGAGATGCGCACTGAAGCTGAAAAAAGCGTCATAGTGCGCTATATCCCCCGCCAACCATAAATTGACTTATACACTGGGTACTTGCATGTTTGCCAGTTTGTAGCCCACTAGTGCCAACCCAGATCTTTTGAAGGTGGGCCAGTGAGCAGCACTACATTGAGTAGGTCGCAGTGTGTGCTATGTAGGTGCTCCATGGCTATTGCTGTTAGAGTGGGTTGGCTGGGACCGAGTGTTTGTGTGCCCACCTTCCATCTGCGGAGTTCACTGCTCCACTCCCTTCCCCTGACCCCGTGAAATGCGAAGGAAAGCTTTCTTCATCCTGCATTCTGCCTAATTATGCCCCTGGGGCAAACTGCCTGTTGCAGTTGTAGCAGGTGGGGGAGGGACTTTCTGTGCAGGTGTGTGCTGAAAATGAGCCTTTAATGGCCAGAACTGGATGGGCCGCGCTGCCTCTAATGCTTGACTAAGTGCACTTACAGAGCGCCCAGAGCCCTGTAATCACCAGGCCCTTACATCCCAAACCGGGCAGTCTGCATCTAATGACAGAGCTCTAAAATCCTCGGCCTTTGATATCTGCGGCTGGAATGGCCTGTCCCTGGTAACCCTGAGTTCGGCTCTGCCCGTACTAGTAATAACCAGGACTAAACTGTACCCCGTAACCTGGAGCTCTCTGGTCCTCTCACCCTGCCTACCGAGCCAGCCAGCCTGTCTCTAGTCACCAGGTGCTCGCGCTTTCCCTGTGTTTAATATCCAGAAAAGTCCCAGCCTCCACTTGTGACCCGGAGCTCAGTGCAGCCCTTCCCACGCCTTCAATGTCGACGACTGGCCCGGCCTGCCTAATCCTTTAGGCCTTTGTGCCACAGCTTGAAGCACCGAGGTCTGACCCTGCATGTCCCTAGTGGCCGGAGCTCTGCACTCCTTGCTTTAACATCCAGGACTAACGCAGCAAGTTCCCTGTGACCTGGAACTCACTGCTCATCTTGCATTTAATATCAAAGACTGGCCCAAAGGGAGCGTAGATATCACCAGTGCAGCGGGTGCAGGCGCACCGCGGTCTGAGGCTGTGGCGGGCTAACTGCACCCCAGTTATGGCTGTTTTACAGTAGCCAACTGAGGGCATGCGGGGGTTGTCCGCAGGGCTTTAAGTGGGCCGGGCTCTCCATTTCTGCCCTCACCCTTGTTAACGTAACTACACCAGAGTTACCAACCTTTCCTTCATCATGTCACGTAACCAATCAAAATGCTGTATTTTCCTTTTTAACCAATAGTAACGTACCCGTCCATTTTTCCACCCTGGTATCAAATATAGAAAAAAGTTACAGTGGTTATTCCTAGAAACAGTGAATTTGAATAACATCATGGTGCAGGAACCGAGCCATACATAAAAATTCAAATACAATCGAGAAAAGGGGGCCTGCTAAAATGCCGATCTCATATCATAGAGGTTTCGTTGTAAACAAAAGTAAATGCCAGCCTTTCATTCGTTCTGTCATGTAACCAATCAGAATGCAGTATTTTCCTTCTTAACCAATAATAACATACCCATCCATTTGTTACCCTGATATAGAAAATAGACAAAGTTACGGAGGTTATATAAATAAATAATGAGATAATCAAATCATGATAAATAGACCGAGCCGTACATCAAATTCAAATACAATCGAAATAGGGGCATGCTGAAGAACCGATTACCTATCGTCAGGATTATGGTGTAAACAAACACAAATGCCAGCCTTTCATTCCTCATTTCCTATGACCAAAAAACATGCAGCATTTCCCTTCTTGACCAATCACAATACTCCTGTCCATTATCCTCCCTCGTAACGATACAGGATTCGAAAAGTTACTAATTTTGAAATGTAATGGACTTAGAACATGGTCCAGAGACCTGTTCACACATATAATTTGAATATATTTACTGAATGGCCTACTGTAATTCCATATTGAATATTGTCGCTGAGACATATATCATTAGTGAGTCACAATTTCCTATTTCACATAAAGTCCATAGCTGACCAATGTAAACTCCAGTCGCGGCTCGTGCTCGCAATACCTCCGGGGGGGGGGAGGGTGGAGTGGGGGGGGGTGGAGTGGGGGGGAGGGTCGCGCGGGGGGGGGGCGAGATTAATAAAAAAAAAAAAAAAAGAAAGAAAACTTACCTGACATGACAGGGTCCGCGCCGCCTCTGCTCCTGGGCCGGGTCCGCGTTGGCGCCTTCACGTCTTCCAAACAGGTCAGGAACAGCACTGGAGTGGCAACCCCTCTCAGCCAATACTGACACTGCTCCAGCAGCGCCAGGATTGGCTTAGCAGGGATACTCGCTGCCCGCCTTCCCATTAGGAGACCGAGGTTTGAGCCTTTGATCAACCCTCGCTCTCTTAATGCGCAGCCGCCAGCCTGAGCTGACACTAGTGCGCATGACTGGGCTGGTCGGAAAAATTCGCCGACCTTCACCAGTCATGCGCACTTGTGCTGATGCCTGCCCCTGGTCTGACAATGCATGTCAGTCAACATGACGCCGGACCGCCCACCCCCTTCAGACTCTGAGGGGGGTGGGCGGTCCGACGTCATGCTGTGCTGACTGACATGCATTGTCAGTTCTCCCTCGGCGTCTCTGAACTTAAGTAAACTGAGAGTTTACTTAAGTTCAGAGACGCCGATGGAGCTGCGGGCGCGGGCGGCTTGTGAGGCAACGCCCCAGCGCCCTAATGGACGCACCGCCACTGCTTCTCACTCTGCTTCAACAACATTCAACAATACGTACTTGAGCCGGGGAACTTTATGATACAGAACGAGTCTGAATGCAGTACCTATTTCATTATATGGTAGAATAGTATGCTCCTGTGACTCGATACATTAAAGTGAGGGTAACCTAGCCAATGTGGTGATACAAGAATATTTCCAACAAAGGTGCTGGTGTAAAGTCTAAATGGACTCATCCCTAACTCGGGGCAGAGGAACAAATTGATATGGAAGGAGATAATGTTGGTGTTTTATGTTTTGTAATTGTTGAAAGATAATGCTCTATTAAAGATTGATACCACCTAGCTGTAACCCAACATGGGCATGGATGCATTATGGATGTATTATACAATAACATTGATGAAAGAGCAATTTAAGAAAATTAATTGTCCTGCCATCCTTGTCCATTCCGAGTTAGTGCCTGAACAAACTCACTCTTTATTCTACTGAAACTGTTTGTTGCTTCTTGTTTCACTCCGGAAGAAATTGAATAGAATTCGTCACAGTCCACCGTTCCAGATTCTTGCAGTCCTCTCCCAATGTGTTCCACCCTATTAATAGGATTTCGTTCTTCCTAAGCCTAGTGAGGGAGTCACAAAGTACCAATAGTCAAAGAATAATGTTGACACATAGATTAGTTTACTGAAGCCTGCAGGGTAGTGTATACTAATTAAGGATACCAAAAGGGTTTGAAAAAGTGTTGTGCTCTTGGAGAAACCATCATGACGTTGATTGAAAATTATCAATAAATGAGGCACATATCACAAGAGATGATATCAATGGGGAAACATGAAATTCCACATAAACGTTACTCAAAATGGGCCAAACTTAGTTTGTGTTTTTTAATTTTTTTTAAGAACTCCACAATCTATTGTACCAAATGCTTTCTCTGCATCAAGCGAGAGAAGCATTTGTTTTTTTTCCCCTTTACCTATAATTTCCCTTAAATTTAGGGCCAAGGAAATGTTATCCATTGATTGTCTACTTCTTTTTTTTTTATAAACATACTTTATTGAATTTTGTTTGCCAACATCATGCTCCAAGAGCCACATTATACGTATATCGACCACAAATAATGCTGACATGTATAAGCAAGGATTGTACTTGCATAATTTAACAATGTAACCAAAATCAAAAAGAAAACACAACCAGCTGCGATCAAAGTAGAATGAAATATCATTGCGAAATGATCTAGTCCCTGGATGTGGGCTCGGCTTGCCAACCCAATCAGTGATTCGGTGACAGTACATGTGGAAACAAAGTTATGTATGGGGCAGCACCTCTAAGCCTTGTAAAGTAGGTGGTGGAGTTGGGGGGGGGGGTCAATACAATTCCTTTATAGTCCGCTCAGCGCTGCCATATACGTGTGTGTTTCTGAGGACAACCCTGGGCCTTGAAGACGGGTTCTTCCAACCCCATGCAAAAGTCTAGACCCCGCTTCCAAACCCCTAATAGCGGTGGAGAGGGTACTTTCCAGGAGCGAGCGATGTCTTGTTTGGCCAAGGTTAATCCTAAAAACAATAAGTGGTGCATATATCTGTTGCCCCCAATATCTTCTGCAATATGTAGTAGGGCTAGTCGTGGTGTACTGCGTATGGTCCATCCCAGCACCTCAGCTAGGCATCTATGAAGCCCCCCCCCTCAGAACCTATCAAGAGCCGAACATGTCCATACCGTATGTATAAAGGTGGCCTCTTCCGCTCCACAGCGTAGACACTTAGGGGTCTCAATGAGCCCAGCTCTATGAAACTGCACCAGTGTATAATATATTCAATGCAGGTATTTTAACTGTATCAACCGCAGTCGCGAGGAGATGGCAGCTTCCCGGGGGGACTCCAGAGCCTCCCTCCAGTCATCATTATTAATAGGCCTTATATCCGCCTGCCAAACCTCTCTAAGGGACTCCAATAATGATGCGCTGTGGGTAACCAAAGTTTGGTATATTTTGGAAATTTTATGGTCATCTAGGTCCCCCATAAGAAGTTTGCCCTCGAGTGGACTGAATTCAGGAAGGACTGTGAGATTCTTGAGATAGGGAGAGAGTGTGTGGCGAATCTGTAAATATTTGTAAAATTGGGTGCGTGGAATGGACTATTCCCTTTGTAGGTCTGAGAAGGATTTAAGAGTGGTGCCTTGAAGGATGTCCCCCAGTGTAGAGATCCCAATCCGGTCCCAATCTTGAAAGCCTTGCAAACATTGCAGTTGTGGGAGAAGGCGGTTACACCATAGTGGGGCCCTGCCTGTGAGCCTATTTAGCCAACCAATACGTTGAAGAGACTGCCGCCACACTGCCAGCACAACCCTTGTAGCCGAAGGGAGAGCCTGGTTATTAGCGCGACCATATAGGAATTTATGTACCAATGGATCTCCCAATAGCCATCTCTCTACATTATATGCAAGCTCCTCTCTTGGGCAGCACCACCAGACATTGAGAACTTGCAGCTGGGAGGCCGCATAGTATGACTGTATATCGGCTGTTGTGATGCCACCACAATAGGTGGAGAGAAAACAGGTGCGGAGCACTAGCCTGACTGGCCCCCCCCAAGAAACCTATTTAACATGGAATTTATCTGTCTGAACCACGTTTGTGGAATGGGATAGGGGTGATTCTGAAGTTGGTATAGGAGCCTGGGGAGAGAGATCATCTTAAATAATGCCGAATTGGCCACCTAGGGTGAGGGGTAAGCCCACCCAGGATTTCAATTCTGTTTTAACCTTGGTAAGTACCATGTCTATATTGCGAGCCCACGCCATGTCCTGCCGATCTGTGATGAAGACCCCTAAATATTTCAAGCCCTCCCGAGTCTGAGAGAGGTCTGTGGCCCATCTGTAATCGCCATCCACCCCCCGCAGAGGCCAGAGTGTGGATTTGTTTACATTCATAAAGAGCCCAGAGGTCTCACCAAATATTCGCATAATTTGGGGAATTCGGTTGCCGGACCTATGAGGGTCAGTCATAAAGAAGAGAACGTCATCGGCGTACAGGGCTATCCGGTCAGAAACTTCGGCGGTCCACTCATAGCCCCTGACCTGAGCGTCTAAGCGAATCCAGGCCGCCAGGGCAAACAACAAAGGAGAGAGTGGGCACACTTGTCTAGTGCCCTGGCTGATTGGGAATGGTGCAGACACCCTACCAGCAATACGCACGGAGGCAGTCAACCCGTGATACAGCATGCAAATGCATAAGAACTTTGGACCAAAGTTTAGGCTCTTTAAGAGAATGAATAGTTATGTCCAGCTGACCGAATCAAATTATTTGTCGATATCAGCTAGCAGGAGGGCAGCGGGGCGATGAAGACGATCTACAGCCGTGATTGCATTATGCGCCCGGCGTATATTATGCCGCGCGGCCCGCCGGGGCATAAATCCCGCCTGATTCGGATGAATCGGGTCAGGGAGATGAGCCAAGAGTCTGGTGGCGCGTGCTTTAGCTAGCAGCTTTGCTTCCACATTTAAGAGAGAAATGGGCCGGTAGGATGCATGGAGTTCTGGAGGGCGCCCCGGTTTATTGAACATGATGATTTCGGCATGTCTCCAGTCGGGGGGCATGCATGTGATCTGGGCAGCTTCCTGTATGGCCTCAAGATAATGAGGGCCTAACAGGGCCATGTAGGCTTTATAAAATTCGCTGGGGAGGCCATTCGGGCCCGGTGCCTTACCCGTGTGTAGATCAGCCATTGCGGTGGTCACTCCTTCTAGGGACAGGGGGGCCTCAAGCGACTCACGGGCCTCTTCAGAGAGTGCCTTTCGGAGGGATTTCATTAAAAAATTGCTCCATCTTAGAGGCATCAAGGACCTCATGGGCAGTAAATAGCGATCGGTAATAGTCGGCAAAGCTGTCAGCCAGCACAGCAGGGTCGGTGATTAGAGCATCATCAGAGTCACGGAGGCTTGAAAGGGGAGTATGTGTTTGCGCTTGTTGGCATAGTCGGAAGAGAAGTCTTCCAGACTTGTCGCCCCACTGATAAATTCTGCTTTGTGAAGCAAGCCACACGCCCCGCGCTTCATCCCATCTGCATACTATGATGTTGTTGGAAAACACGCAGCTGCCGACGCGTTGCCTCCCCATCCGCATCCCGGGCCCGCTGCTCCAGTGTCATGATCTGTGCTTCCAGCTGGATGAGTACCAGCCTTTGCCTACGCCGTTCTTCTGTACAGAAGCTAATGTCCACTCCCCGCAGTGTGGGCTTCGTAGCCTCCCAAAAAGTACATGCCGGTGATACTGTCCCTTTGTTGTATGATATATAGTTGGAAAGCGCGCTATTAATATGGGCGCGATACGCCGGGTTTTGTAAATGCCACGCCCAGAGTCGCCACCAGAAGGGGGGTTGGCTCTGGCCAATCAGAAGTATAGCCACTGGCGAGTGGTCTGACAAACCCCTAGGTAGGATCATTGCTTTCGGTACTCTATAGGCATAGGTGCAGGGAACAAATATGTAATCGAGCCTAGAATAGGAAGTATGGGTGTGGGAGAAGTAAGTGTAGCTGGCCTCCTTGGGGTAATGTGTACACCATGTGTCCACCCATCCCACCATCTCTACCAGGGTACGTAGTTTAGAGTCAGATGACTTTGTCATGGCTCCCGCAGGGCGTCACCTATCCACACCTGAGAAAATTACATAATTTCAGTCCCCACCCACTACTGCTAGATCTTCCGGCATGCCACCCCATATCCAGACCAGGTGATCCAGAAAGCTCTGACCCAGAGATGGAGGGGCATAGACACTGCCAAGCACAATCCGCTCCCCAGCAACCTCCCCATGAACAAAAATATATTTACCATGTATGTCCACCCACTTCTGTATCAGTGTGAATGAGACCCGGCGGTGAATCAATATGGCAACACCTCTGGAGCCCCTCACAAATCCTGCATGGAAGGTGTGTACAAAGTCATATTGAGCCAAACAGGGGGCCGTTGTACCAAGCATATGTGTCTCTTGTGAGAGAAGGATATCAGCTCCTATGTGTTTAGTGTGACGGAGTACCACGCCCCGTTTGATCTTGTCCAACATGCCCCTCTTATTCCAACTCACAATGTGTATCTGCCCTGGAGAGTGCCCTATAGATTCTGCCGCCATTGTTTTAAGTGCGCTGGTTAGTTGAAAAAATTAGTTGTAGCATGAATCTTTACCTTAAGCTTGACAGGGAACAATAACGTATTGTATACCTGCTTCCCTTAGACTTTTCTTGACCTCCACAAAAGATGCTCTTTTCTGTTGGAAAGCTGCAATGTAATCTGTAAAAATCTATATCAGGTTCTCAGATTTGTAAAGCCATGCTGCTCTGGCCTTCTCTATTATCGTGTTGCGGTCTCGATAATGGAGATGGTGGTACCACTGGCCTAGGAGGTGAGCCTGGGGGTGGTCACATCGCTGGAACTCTCTTGGCACATTCCAGAATGAAAAACTTGTACAGCCCCTAGGGGGCTACCTCCATGTTGAACCATTTCTCCAGCAAAGTCACCATTTCTGGTCCCCCTACTTTCTCCACTAGGTGCACCACATGTACATTGTTACACCTGTTGCGCCCTTCCTGTTGCTACTCAGCCCTGCATTTGTGAAACTTTACCCTTTGGTTAGGTCTTTCACTTGTTTCTGTAGGTTATCTGTTAAATAGCTGCTTCAGTGTATTTGACCCTGCCAGTTTTCTATGGTCATTATGTAGAAGGCCCATGCGTATTACCACTGTGTCATGTGTCTACCAAAACCGTTCTTGTGGTGGCAATAGATTCCAAATTCATATCAAGTTTTTCTGGTGAGGGGGGGGGTGCTTTCTTCCACTTGAATTGATGGATGCCTGTCCAGGTCCGGTTGCAAATCTAGGCCCTTCGTGCTTGGTCCTTTGTTTGTTGTTCTGTTCGCTTCACCCTGCCCTTGTCTGTTTTTTAGCTGTCTGCAGTAACTGGTTCTTTTTTGCATGATTGTAAGAAATTGGGTTGTTAGTTGGCTGGGGTGTGAGCCCTGGTCAAGCAGCAACCACAATCCTTGTCAGGGTGAAGCACAAGGCAACCCTAAATTAACCTGTGCCCAACCCCCTGGTAGCTTGGCACTGAGTTGTCAGGCATAACTTATAGGCAATGTGTAAAGTGTGCAACACTTCAAACAGTAATAAAGTGAAAACACCACACAAAAAGGATCCCACACCAAGTTAGAAATGTAGAGTATCTTTTAATAAATAAAACAAGACCAAAACGTCAAAAATACAATCAGTAGAACCAAAGATATGCAATTTTAAAGATTTTAGTGAAAATAGCGCCAAAAAGCATGAAGCTCCAACTGTGGATGTCTGGTCGCGCCGGGCTGGACAAAGTTACAAGTTCAGGCTGGCCGCAATAGAACATGGGTCGGCTACAGGGACCCAGTTAGTAGAAAGGCCTTTAATCCTGGTTTGCGGAGTGTTGTGAGGATCCGTGTCGAAGATGCATCGTCAGCCAAAGCGATGCATCGGTTCCGAGATGTGGCATTAATGAGGGCTAGCAATGCATAGTACGGCGTCGAGGATGTGGTGCGCAGTCGGGGCGATGTGTCTGTTCCAAGGAGCTGCGATGCGGAGTCTGGCATCGTCGTTGAGTCTGCCGTCGACGAGGGATCCAAGGTTCTGCACCGAGTTTTCGTCATGCAGCTGTAGATCCAATGGGCTGCAATGCAATGTGGGTCTTTGTGATGAGTCTAATCCATGCAGGAGTGATGATGGATCAGTTCTGCTCGGGTCTGCGCTGCACAGCAGTAGCGATGCTTCGGTTCCGCTTGAGGTACAGGCTGGCAGAGCACCTTAAGCCACTTTCAAGGGTCCTTGATTGGGGTGGCACCACTTGGCAGGGTAGTCTAATGGATGGCAGAGTACAGGAGCAGGTGTAACGTTGTTGGAAGCCTGTTGTGTCCCTGACGCTTCAGATCAGGAGGCCAGCCAACTAGCCTTTGGAGTCACTCTGGGTTCTGGTTTCAAAAGATGCAGGTCCAGTCCTTCTCACCCAGGCAAGAGGGCAGCAGGTCAGCACAGCAGGGCAGCAGTCCTTCAGAGCAGCAGTCCAGCAGTTAGTCTTTTCAGCAACACAGCAGTCCTTCTTCCTGGCAGAGTCTCCACTGGTCCAGAAGTGAACTGAAGAGTTGGTGTCTGAGGTCCATTATTTATACACAGTTCTGCCTTTGAAGTGTGGAGAAGCTTCTAGAGGCATGCCTTTGAAGTGCACAGGTGCCCTGCCTTCTGGCTTCAGACTAACTTCAGGGGGTATGCAGCCCTTTGTGTGGAGACAGGACACAGCCTATTCAAGTGTAAGTGGGGCTGGGCCCAGCTCCTCCCTCCCAGCCTGCCAGTGATTGCCCATCCAGTCATACCTAAGCTCCCCATTGTGTGTGGCTGTCTAGGAGGAATGCACAACGGTCAACGACGCTCAGTCATGTGACCCATAGACAGGCTGCAGACACCAAATGGCTAAGGCAGGAAAATGCTAACTTTCTCAAAGTACACAAAAACAGCAATCACCTTTGCTGATAATTATTTTGTCCACACTATTTTTAACAAATGACCAAGTTTTTTATTTTTCTTGATCTCCTTATTGTTTTTATAAGCTTTTAGTTTTTAACATTACACATATGTACTTTTCATATTCACTGGACAACAATACCAAATCATTGTCAATACCTTTGAACCCACATACTTGCACAAAACATTAATTAAACATCAAATTATAATCAAAACAACACATCAAACATAACACATCAAAGACAATGACAATATTCCAGTCACCAGTTCTTTAAATGCTGGAGTTTTCTTTTTGACTTCTACTTCAAAAAAGGGCTCCTAGTTGTTGCACATTCAAGGGGTTGTACCCACATCATGTTTTAACTAAGCCACCAATATTATTTTTAGGGTTGCCTAAGTTGGGTTATCAATTGTATGCAATTCCCAAGGCAACAAGGTCGATGCGTTTCAAAGTTCCTCTTAATTTGAGTTCTTTTCAGGGCCGAGACTGGTTTCTGGACCAAGGCTGGGTTTGAAACTCTCTTCTTTCGTTTAAGGGGCTTATTAGTCCACTGTAGTTAAAAAATGCATTGAATGGTCGTGGGCTTGTTGGTGAATATCTTTGCATTAGTTTATTAAATTACGTTTGGCAGTTAACATCTTCTGTCTTCGCCGTACCAGGCCATTGTATAAATGTTTAGTTTTTGCTATTTTGTTGTCCTTATGTGCGCCGTTATTTTGCAGCTTCACATTTAAATTTCTGGCTTTCCGTAGCTTCTTAGGAATAGGCAAGGTGCTAAACAGAAATCGGGCTTCCTTTTATTTTCAATCAAAGATTCTTGCCACAATGTTGCGATGTATTTTTTCAGATGTAGGAGTTTTCAATCTGCTTTCACCGTTTCAGCAGCTAGTTTCTTTCCTGCAGCGTTCTTTGCTTCGTGGTCTCGAAGCTTGTCTTCTGTGCCGCGCTAGCATTTAAGAATTGGTGACTGGTATAATCTCATGGTCTTTGATTTGTTATGTTTTATATCATGTTTTGATTATAATTTGACGTTTAGTTAATGTTTTGTGCAAGCATGTGGGCTCAAAAGTATTGACCATGATTTGGTAGTGCCACTTTACTAGGCATTTACAAATAAATTAAGTGTGCCAATTAGGTATAAGCCAATCTTACCATGTTTTAGGGAGAGAGTACAAGCACTTTAGTACTGGTTATCAGTAGTAAAGTGTGCAGAATCCTAAGGTCAGCAAAAACGAAGGCAGCAAAACAGAAGGTCTGAAGGCAACAAGTTAAACGCAAAACCACAGCAAAGATGTCCGGTCTAACAATGATGAAAAGTCAGACATGCTTTGTGCTTCCTGGGTCAGATGTCCCTCAGGTCCCCTTTAGTGTCTCATGGGTTCTTCATTCTTTTCAGATTACTCAATGTTTAAAAAATGTCATCCACCCAGAAGCCCCTCTCGTTCAGTTTCTTTCAACATATCGCTTTATTCCTGCCACGATTCATGGCCCAAGTAGCCATTTTTGAGTTGCTTCGTAAATAAATGCCACTCTCATCCGGGTATGCACTTCGCACTGTCTGTGGCTATTTCTCCCTCTTTTTTTTTCTCTTTTTCTAACTAAACCATGTGCTCTGGTCTTTCCTAGCGCCTTCTCTCCTTACTAGGGATTATGCAGTTCCAGTCTCTTGGTTTCTGGTCTTCACTCTGAACTGTGAAGGAGCCCACATTCTTTTATGCTGCTGTTTTCTTGCTCTCACTTGCCAGTGACCTGTCTATACTTAACCCCTTATGCTCTCAGGGTCACTGTTTTGTGGCCTCTTGGTGTCCTTCTGGTATGTAGTGCTTATTGCCTCTAGCCTCTCTCTATTTCGATATCCCAATTGGGAGAGAGGGAGCCCAAAGTTTCTTTTCTTGCCCCCCTCTGCTAGCTCCCACATCCACTGCTCACTGTCCAGGTTTATTCCAAGCATGTAAGGGTCTGCGCCCAGACACTCTGCTATCGTGGCCACTAAGTGGGGTCTCAGCTTCTACTATTTTTCTGATCCTTGGTGAGTCGAGAGGGTGGGGAGACGGCCAGGGGCAGATGCCAGCTGTCCTCGACTCCCCCAGCCACCCACCTCGAGTACTCTTCAATGCCTTCCCTCTGGTACCATTCACTTCCTACAGGTGTTACAGATAGGTGGAGGGCCGGGGTGTCAAAAACAGGGGTCAGCTCACTTCTGCCGGTCACCTGGACCCCTTCCAAGGTCCTTTTGGTAGAATCATACAGAGGAACTCCAGCTTCATTTTCAACCAGGCTCAGTGCCAGGATCCGCTTCTATTCAGTGTGCGCCTTTCTTGGTGTCAGGCATTTCATTTCCATTAACATGGCCATCAAAATTGAAGTGTTCCCTTATTCAGGATTAGAGAGAATTGGTCTAGCATTTGCACAAATGTATGCCTTCATGGGTAATACCAAAACAACAACATTCTGCTAATTGCCATCAACTTTTATACCAAGTTTATGTTAATCTAAAATTAAAAGAAAAACACATATCTACCTTTTAACCCCTTCGCTGCTAGGCCTTCCCCCCCCCCCCCCGTGCTAAGCCTTTTTTGGCTATTTGGGGTAGTTCGCGCTTAGGCTTCTGTAACTTTTTGACCACATAAGGTATCCACGCCAAATTTGCGTCCTTTTTTTCCAACATCATGGGGATTCTAAAGGTACCCAGGGTTTGTGGATTTCCCTGGAGGGGACCCAGAAATTAGCCAAAATACAGCTAAATTTTGTTTTTTGGGGAAAAATGGGAAAAACGGCTACAGATGAAAGCGTCTGGTTTTTTCCCTGCAAATGGTATCAAAAAGGGGTTGTGGTGCTGAAATCACCATCTTCCTAGCTTTCAGGGACAAGCAGACTTTTTTGTCAGAAAACCAAAATGTTTTACACAGTTTTGGCATTTTTCTGGGACATAGCCTATTTTTGCTATTTTTTGTGCTTTCAACCTCTTTCCAGTTAATGGTAGAAATGGGTATGAAAGCAATAATGGATCCTGGAAAGCTATACATTTTAGAAAAGTAGACAAAATTCTGAATTCAGCAAGGGGTCATTTGTGTAGATCCTTCAAGGTTTCTTTATAGAAACTAACCGTTGAATATAGGAAAAATTGAAAGTTAGTTGAAAAAAACAGCCATTTGTGTCAATGTTTTCACCTGTAACTTCTTCTAATTATGACAGCTGTTTGAAAGCAATATACCGTTACATCCGCTGGATCTTTGTGGTTGTGGGGATATATAGGACTTGTAGGTTCACCAAGAACCCGACGAACCCAGAGCCAATAACTGAGCAGCGTCTTGCAATGATTTTTTATTATGTACCGGGTATATAGCAATTAATTTGGGAAAATATATACATGGAAAAATCGGTATGAAAGACACCTATGTATTTCTGAAATTGGAACAAAATATAGAGTTTAGAAACATTAGATATTTGCACATTTCCGAAATTGTGAGTACCCATACTAGCATGAGAATTATAGGTCATTTTTCAAAATGACTTCTTTTTTACACATTGTCTTTCATTTGGAAGGCAGAAATGCATCGAAAGTCAATAGGTAATAACAGTTGCTCTACAATTCTGTGTTAGCCTAAGTCTCCCGATAAAAATGGTACCTCACTTGTGTGGGTAGGCCTAGTGCCCGCGCCAGGAAACGTCTTAAAACGCAACGTGTGGACACTTTATTTTTACAGTGAAAACTGACCCTTTTTTTGTAGAGTGCCTAGCTGTAGGTTTTGAACCCTAGCTCTGCCGGCACCTAGGGAAACCTAGCAAACCTATACATTTTTGAAAACTAGACACCCAGGGGAATCCAGGATGGGGTGACTTGACTGGCTCTCACCAGGTTCTATTACCCAGAATCCCTTGCAAACCTAAAAATTTGTTTAAAAAAACCACATTTTCCTTACATTTCTGTGGTGGAAAGTTCTGGAATCTGCGTGGATCCACAAAATTCCTCCGACCCCGCGTTCTCCAAAGTCTTCCGAGAAAAATGGTACCTCACTTGTGTGGGTAGACCTAGTGCCCGCAACAGGAAACGGTCCACAAAGCAACGTGGACACACCACATTTTCACAGTGAAAACTGACCCTTTTTTTGCAAAGTGCCTAGCTGTAGGTTTTGAACCCTAGCTCTGCCGGCACCTAGGGAAACCTAGCAAACCTATACATTTTTGAAAACTAGACACCCATGGGAATCCAGGATGGGGTGACTTGAGTGGCTCTCACCAGGTTCTGTTACCCAGAATCCCTTGCAAACCTAAACATTTGTCCAAAAAAAAACCATTTTCCTCACATTTCTGTGGTGGAAAGTTCTGGAATCTGCGTGGATCCACAAAATTCCACCCACCCCGCGTTCCCCAAAGTCTCCCGCTAAAAATGGTACCTCACTTGTGTGGGTAGGCATAGTGGCTGCAACAGGAAATGGCCCAAAACCTATTGAGGCGACATCAAAATTACCTATCACAAAACAACCTGGTTTTGCAAGGGGGGGGGGTCCCATGAGTTTTTAGCCCCGGGCTCGGCGGCCACCTAGGGAAACCTACCAAACCCACACATTTCTGAAAACAAGACACCCGGGGGAGTCCAGCAAGGTATGGCTTGCGTGGGTCCCCCAACATTTCCCTACCCAGAATCCCCTGCAAACCTCAACTTTTGTTGAACAAAAACAATTTGTTCTCACATTTC
This sequence comes from Calotriton arnoldi, assembly GCA_963921515.1. Taxonomy (NCBI): domain Eukaryota; kingdom Metazoa; phylum Chordata; class Amphibia; order Caudata; family Salamandridae; genus Calotriton; species Calotriton arnoldi. The sequence goes on from CAWUFW010000189.1 coordinate 1,554,941, forward strand.
TGTATGGGAAAGTTCTGGAATCCATGTGGATCCACAAATTTCCTACCACCCAGCGTTTCCTCAGGTCTCCCGATAAAAATGATACCTCACACGCGTGGGTGGGTCAAGTACCCGCGACAGGCAAGTGCCCAAAATGTATTGAGGAGACATCAAAATGACCTATCACAAAACAACCTGGTTTTGCAAGGGGAGTCACCTGGGTTTTTGGCCCCGGGCTCGGTGGCCTTCTTGGGAAACCTACAAAACCCACACATTTCTGAAAACTAGACACCCGGGGGAGTCCAGCGAGGTATGGCTTGCGTGGTTCCCCCAACGTTTTCCTGCCTAGAATGCCCTGCAAACCTCAATTTAGCTGAAAAAATTACTTTTTTCTCAAATGTTTGTGTGGGAAAGTTCTGGAATCTACGTGGATCCACAAATTTCCTACCACCCAGCGTTCCCCCAAGTCTCCCGATACAAATGATACCTCACTCGCGTGGGTGGGTCAAGTACCCGCGACAGGCAAGGGCCCAAAACGTATTAAGGAGACATCAAAATGACCTATCACAAAACAACCTGGTTTTGGAAGGGGGGTCACCTGGGTTTTTGGCCCCGGGCTCGGCGGCCATCTTGGAAAACTACCAAACCCACACATTTCTGAAAACTAGACACCCGGGGGAGTCCAGCGAGGTATGGCTTGCGTGGATCCCCCAACGTTTTCCTACCCAGAATGCCCTGCAAACCTATATATACGTATATATATAAAAAAAATCCCTGGGGCCTAGTGGGCAATAGCCCCTGATCTGCCCCCCCGGGGGGGGGCAGAAAGTCTTATTCTTACTTTGGGTGGGTAGGGTGGGGGCTTTGGAATGCCCATTCTGGGCAGCCCCCACCCCTGGCGCATAAAAAAATAAATCCCTGGTGTCTAGAGTGCTTTCTGCCCCCCAGGGGGGGCAGAAAGGCTGTCTGGGGAAATTAAATGGGGGGGGGAGCAAAGGCCCTTGCCCAAGGGGCCGCTCCCCCCTCCCTGGTGGCTAGTGGGTGGATCCCTGCTTGGGGATCGCCCTCCTGGGGCGATCCTCCCCTTTCCAACGATACCTCTCCCAAGTGTTTCGGTGCTCGGGGGCTGAGATAGCCCCACGAGCACTGAAACACTCAAACTGAAACTAAGTTTCAGTTCGTTTTCAGTCTAATGACGACAGCGCGCCATGCGCGCGATCGTCATTTGACTGAAAACATGTGAAGGGCCTCGGAAGGTGGGGGAAGCTCTTCCCCCACCTCCCGAGGCCCAAAAAAAAAAATGGAAATCCCTCTGCTGTTTGCAGCAGAGGGATTTCGTGCCCCTGTCCTCATGACGGAATGATTCCGTCATGCGCACAGGAGCACCGGTGCTCATGACGGAACCATTCCATCATGAGCACCGAAGGGGTTAAAACCGTAATTGACTTTTTGTTACCAATTTTACACCTCATTTCCAAGCTATCCCCAGTATTCAGATTTAACCAAATCACCTGGTAAAAAACACAAAACGTAGCCTCACTGGAGGACTGTAGTCCTGATGTGCAAAACGACGGGTTGCAAAAAATTATTGCAAATCTCACACCATTTTTCTGTGACCAGTTTTTATTTGTGATGCAACCGATGCAGTAATAGGTTGCATAACAAGATCTCAAGTCGCAGGAGGTCGCAGAACAATTTGCCTATTTATTATTAGGCTAGGCTCTATTTTTAACCCCCTTTGATGGGCTACAAACACAGGGATGGTGGCTTGCAAGCAACAGCAGCTCGCCATCGTTATGTTTACATTCCCAAGTAGGAAAATATTTTCTTTTTACAAGCAACCCATGCTTCTTGCAGGAACCAGTGCTGCTTTAAAAACAAAATCAAGTTTGGGAACACATGAGTGGGGGAAACAGGCAGTGGTCCAAGAGTCCCCACTTGCTCTCCCTGAGGTCTCAAGACACAATGCCCAAAAGAGATTCTGTCCAACGGGGTCATCTTCCACCTTGCGAATCTGTTACCACTTCATTTGAGGAGTTGTAACTTGTCAATTGTTTACAACTGCAGTTGCAGTCACAAACCATTGCCATTACGAATAGCAATTAAGAGTGGACGCTCCTTTCCCCTCCCTTCCTAATTGTTATTAGGAATGTGTCTTTCAACTACTTTTGTGATTCAGAAATGCTATTCTGAATCGCAAAATGAATTTCATATTTAGCAAAAAGACATTTAGCAGTTGCAAACCCTGTGATTTTATGAATCGTAGGGTTTGAGACTGCAAGATGACTTTGTATACCGGTCCCTTAGTTACAATTTGTTTCAATGTGACATGAAAAACAACAACTGACATGTATTACTTTTATCCCTCAGTAATGATACTTTGACGAGTTGAAACAAACCCCTTTTTTGGTCTCGCCTAGGCAGCGCTTGCGCTGTCTCTTCGAGACATGCTGTATTCAGGATATGGGCATTAAGCTCCGCCCATGTTCTTTCCCTCTTTACAACTGGCTCCTCTTCCTGTCCTTTGTAAATGATGGCTTTTCATTTGTAAATAGGCTTAGTAGTCCCTCCTTAGTACCTCCCTCTCAGCTGTTACCTCCCATAAGGACAGCCCCTCTTATGTGTCCTTATTCTGTAGCTTTCATAAGCAGTTCGGGAGAACTATTTACTTAATTAATGTACACAGTGCTTGTGGAATGCCAGCTTCAGCAATGGCCACCGCTTCTTGTTTTTGTTGACTTTGCGCTACCCACCTAACAGACTTCGCATTTGCATTTCTTGGTTTCCTGCTCATCAGACGGGTCCCAAGGGCGCCTGTTCATGCACTTCCCTCCCGTGTTCTATTTACTTCGTGGCCGGCTTGTTTTCTTTGAATTGCTCCGGCACCTTTTGTTTCAGATTCGCCACTGTTTCAATTTATTTGTTAGGAGTTTAATTTTATTTATTACGATTGGCATGTTTCTTGTAGAGCCGAGTCTCCAGCCCGGTTTCCCAGGCACAAGGTTGGCAGCTCTGTAAGCTATGCCATATCGCTAGCTTGAAAAACAAACTTGTTTTATTTTTTAACCAGCGCGGCTGCACAGGTATGTGCCGCTTCCTCACGTTCTATTTTACTAACTCAGCGCGCCGCCCGCTTAATGGACATCACACTGTAACTTTTAAATATGCTGGTTCTCTAGGAGCAGCTTGCAGTACTGCACCAAGACATACAGTGCTGGTGCCTCGCTCACTACTCAAGCATTTGCAATGCAATATTTCTCTCACTAATGAAAGTTTCAGCTATTGGCGTTGCATTATTATTTGCAACGCCAATACTTCTAACTTTCAGTAATGCGAGATCTATTGCATTGCAAATGCTTGTTACAGTTGGAATGGGGAGAACTGTCTCTTGCTCAGTTACCAAGAGTGTACCTCGGTAGGCAGAATTAATAATTCAGTGTGAGGTGTCCGTTAAGGAGTTGAATAACCTGGTTGTGACAAAGGCCAAGGCTAACCATATCTTTGAAGAGTGGCACAATTAATTTCAATTGAAAAAGAAACTGGGCACTGGGGGAGGCAAGATGGCGGACACGCCCGTGTCCGAGTGAGGCTGGCTAAGAATGCTCTCCGCTATTAATCCTCCCTACTCCTCCGGTAGCTGCTGAAGCTGTCGAAGTGAAGCCTTTTGCGGCACGTGGCTTAAAGTACCTGGGGATGTTTTTATTACTGATACACTTGTATCAACAAGGTCGCCGGCGCGTTTGGGGCTTTGTGGCTCACCGTGGAGATTGGCGGAGCAGGGCTGCGGCTGGCGCCCGGTATCGAGTGGAGAGAATCGAGGCTGTGGCTGAGCAGACTCGGGGCCTACTGGAAGACCTGGGCTGGAGTAGGATGGGTCCCAAGAACGCCAGCGCCAACGCGAAGGGCCCAAAGACTCGGGCAGCAGCTGCCGCTACAGTGTTTGCCCCTGGTCATGTCGGGGGCTTTCCTGCGGAAAGTGCAGATATTGCAGTTATCGACGTCCTTGGAGCCCCTGGTGCTTTGCAGGAGAATCCGATTTCCTCTCCGGGGGCTACCCGGATTAATGATGTTGCTGGGGCCAATGTAAAGATTCCTGGGATTTAAAAAAAAAAAACCTGCCAGTTAAAGGTAAGACCCCGGCCGCTGAGCAAGCGAAGAGCGTAACAGCCACCCTGCAAGTTGACAAATCGCATGATAAAGTTTGTGGCACACTTGAATTAGTAACAAATACTCTCGTGCCCTTGACAAGCCTGAATGCATCTTCTGTGTCAAAAGAACAGGAAACTGTGCAAGAATTGGGAGAAGTTGAGGCGGGTAATACGTGCGTGGATGAAGCGTTAGAAATTGCTGCAGAGAATGCTGCCTCCCCCCAGTTGACATTAGGGGGTCTAAACAATTCCCAGAGTGCCCTATCTTCAACAGTGGCTAATAATATGAGTCTTGGCGAAATACATCGGGGGTCTGTGACCAGTAGCGAAAGATCTAGCAGAGAAGCGATAATAGAGGCGGACTCCGGGGATTCAGGTAGAAATTTCTATTCTATGTCAGACGTATCTAATACCTCGGAGATTGAGAGTGTTGAAGGTGACTGGGCAGATGACAGAAGTCTGACTAGCTCAGCTCCACCGGATGAAGAGGAAAACACTTTGCTAACTTCTGGGGAAAGATGTACTGTGCGAAAGGCAAAGGATCTATCTAATTCACCGCCTAGGGACGGACTAGGCAACGATGGGTCCCCTATGCTGAATCATACTTTTTTACCACATCTCCGGGGGCTGAGCGACAGTAGGGGGGGCTCTGCTGGTGTACATGGAGGAACTATCTGTCCTGGTGAACTGATAGAGAACGAGGTTACTTTAGCCACTATATATCAAGCTATAATGTCACATCGCTAGGAGACAAAAGCAGAAGGCCTGCGGATGCAGGGTGCAGTCCGCAAGCTCCAGAATACGGTCCGCCGCGTCGTTAAGACTTGCACGGAGATGTCGGCCAGGATTGGGGAAGCGGAGGGCAGAATCTCCCTAATTGAGGATGAAATTGTGCAGCAGAAAACGGATGTATCTTCCTTACATTCTCTTCGGGACGATATAAATTGGAAGCTAATTGATTTAGAAAACAGATCAAGGAGGAACAATTTGCGAGTACTAGGCGTTCCGGAAGGAACGGAAGGGAAAGACATTTGTCAATTTATTATCGACCTGTTCTCGGAAGCCTTTCCTGAACTGCATCAATGGAAGTGGGAACTTGAGCTACAGCGGGTCCATAGATTTCCTTTCCATATGCGGGGTGGCAACAGGGGGGCGGATGGTAAACCCAGAGCCATACTGATTTGCTTAAATAATTTTTTACTCCGTGAATCTTTGTACGACTTAGCAAGGCCAGAACGTAAGAGAAGGGGAAAGGGATGTGATTTCTTTGTACGCCCTGATTACTGTCAAGCCACAGTTCAGCAGAGGTGGCATTTGCGTCAATTGATTCCGCTGTTTCAAGCAAAAGGCCATTAAGATATAATGGGGTAAGCCATAGAAGTCAATGGACCTGGGTAATAATTGGTATAGAAAAACAATGGTCCTAGAGTTATGTTAAATTTTAGTTGTCTGAAACAATCATAAACAGCATGAGGTACATATATAGTTTAAATCAATAATGTACCATTAACTTATTTAAAGAGCATTCAAATATATCCTCAAAATTCAAAGAAGGCACACACTATTGCTTTTTGGTGACTCGTATTTTATTCGGTCACTTTACATAACATATTATCATATTCAATGTTCAAGATAAAGGGGTGGTTGCTCCAAGGAAAAATGTGAAGAAAGAAAGTGCTCGTGAAGTAAGATAGAATAAACAAGAGGGGATCCAATCAAGCAAAACAATGATTCATCATTATTTACATTACAATCTCATAAGCAAAACTGGTCGTGATTCATGATTGCACCAGTTCTACATTAGGACCTGTCCAATAGTTAATTCATAGTTATTCTTTATGTTCTTTCTCAAAAGTTAGCAAACAACGTTCGTCTGTAAGCAAGTAGGGCTGGGATAGTATACAGTACAGGCCCGAACAGGGAGAGTGTCGACGTTTCGACCCTAGTGCAATGAGGGCAGTTTGTATCCTCTGCGACGGGTCTTCCTCAAGACAGAAAGGAGGGATGGGGGGGAGCAACTGATCATGGGTGATGCACAGTAAAAGTGCCGCCCCTAGTTATGGATTTAAAGGTCCGCAATTGAATTTGGCTTGGTAACAGCAGTTTACCTTCAATCAATGGGTGAGAAAAATCGCCCACAGCGTCTCAATGAATCATCTTCGCACAGCCCGGGGGAATCCAGTAGCAGACCAGCTGGATTCCCCGGGCTAGTGCGAAGATGATTCATTGAGACGCTGTGGGCGATTTTCTCACCCATTGATTGAAGGTAAACTGCTGTTACCAAGCCGCAATTCTATTGCGGACCTTAAATCCATAACTAGGGCGGCACTTTACTGTGCATCACCCATGATCAGTTGCTCCCCATCCCTCCTTTCTGTCTTGAGGAGACCGGTTCGCAGAGGATACAAACTGCCCTCATTGCACTAGGGTCGAAACGTCGACACTCTCCCCTGTTCGGGGCCTGTACTGTATACTATCCCAGCCCTACTTGCTTACAGACGAAGCGTTGTTTGCTAACTTTTGAGAAAGAACATAAAGAATAACTATGAATTAACCATTGGACAGGCTCTAATGTAGAACTGGTGCAATCATGAATCACGACCAGTTTTGCTTATGAGATTGTAATGTAAATAATGATGAATCATTGTTTTGCTTGATTGGATCCCCTCTTGTTTATTCTATCTTACTTCACGAGCACTTTCTTTCTTCACATTTTTCCTTGGAGCAACCACCCCTTTATCTTGAACATTGAATATGATAATATGTTATGTAAAGTGACCGAATAAAATACGAGTCACCAAAAAAGCAATAGTGTGTGCCTTCTTTGAATTTTGAGGATATATTTGAATGCTCTTTAAATAAGTTAATGGTACATTATTGATTTAAACTATATATGTACCTCATGCTGTTTATGATTGTTTCAGACAACTAAAATTTAACATAAGTCTAGGACCATTGTTTTTCTATACCAGTTTCAAGCAAAAGGGGCACAGGCCTATTTACTAAATCCTTCAAAGCTTAAAATTATCTATAAGGATAAAACGCTATTTTTCATTTCTGATATTGCTGCAAAGGATTTTCTGGGCACAATTTAGGGGGATGGCTGTAGTATAGGTAATTTAGGCAATTTAGACAGCTTTCCTTTTCTTTCTTTTTCTTAATGCCAGGGGGCTGGGGGGGCCAGTGGAGGGCATTTAACCCTTTCTCTCCATCGCTAATAGGGACCATTCAGTCCCTCTGCCTCATTTCGGTGGGTGTAGGGGGGGGGGGGGGAGGGTCCTGGGGGTGATAAGGGTGGTGAGGGTGGGTGGGGGGGGGGGGCAAGGAATAGTATAGATGGGTTTTTGTATTTGAGCTGCAGCAAGGAGTGGGCGAATAAAGGTGGCACAAATGTATTACTCGTATCAATATTATTAGGAAGTTTGGTGGTAAGGGAATGGCAAAGTGATTCAGTTATGTTAAAATGTTCTTTGTTTGAGGATGGGTAAATTTTCTGTTTGCACATGGAACATATGTGGCCTGAATGATAGGAAAAAAAGAGGGATTATGGCCCAGATTCTTAAATCAATGAGGGTGGACCTGCTTTGTGTACAGGAGACTCATATTGCATGGAATAACAGGAGGTGGTTAAAGGATTTGGGCTTGGACCTTGTGGGCTGCACACGTCAAGGGTCAACAACGAGAGGGGTGGCAATTTTGAAAAGATTTGGGTGGGGGAGTGTAAGCGTGTAAAAGAAGATCTTTGTGGCCGATGGGTGATCATTGAGTTATTGATAGAGGGTCTTTCCACGACTATTTGTTCAATTTACGGTCCGAATTTAGATGACCCTGAAATGATGAATGAGCTTAGTATTGAGCTAGCCGATTGGCCATCTCCCTTGATTTTATGTGGGGATTTCAATCTCCATTTAGCAGGGAATGTCGATATATCAAGCAACCATCTTTATGACGGGAAGAAAAATAAAGCCTTTAATGCTACCAGGGGTCTTGCTAAGGAATTTGGGCTGGTAGATGTATGGTGGTTGAAAGGAAAGGGCGCCCCAGGGAATACCTTTTACTCCGCACCTCATCGAAAGCATGTGCGTTTAGACTATTTTGTTGTAACTGCAGAGCTTGCTAGTAAAGCCAGGATTGATATTCAACCTAAAATAATTTCTGATCATAATCCTATTATGTTAGAATTAGAAATTAGCTATAGATCTCCCATAAGGGCCTGGACTTTTGAACGCAAGTTATTGGCTGACTCCGCTTATTGCGAACAAATGTGTAAATGGATAGTGGAATTTTTTTTAAATAATCGTGGGTCTGCCTCCGTCCACATGGAGTGGGATGCTTTTAAGTCAGGTGTTCGTGGGGATACGTTAAGCTATTCTGTTAATAAACAACGCAAACTACGGGTAGAATTTTTGGACGAAATGAATAAACTGCGGCTGTTAGAAAATTAGTTTATGGTGGCAGTTAGCAATGGCCAGGACTCTGAACAGATTTCAAGCGATTTGGCTATTCAAAAAATGAGGCTATACCAAAATTTTGCTACAAAGCTGGCAGCGCAAATCGCAGTATATAGTTCCGAGATATATGAGGTGGGTGAAAATTCTGGCCGAATACTGGCCAAAAGACTACACCAAAAAGAGGTTGCCAAAAGGATTAATAACATTCAGGATGAGCAGGGGCAAATCTGGGATAAGCCAGCCGAAGTGTTAGAGGTCTTTGGCAAATTTTATAGTCAATTGTATACGGATGAGGATATTTTGGGAGTTGAAGATAAAGTAGCGGAGTTTTGTGGCGATATTGAAATTTCCAAGTTGACACATGAGCAAATGGAAAAATTAGACCTCGATATCACCTGGGAGGAAGTGGAGACAGCAATTACTTCATTGGCTGTTGGCAAGGCGGTGGGGCCGGATGGCATTCCGCTTGAATTTTACAGAACTTTCCGGCATGTGCTGAAAGAGGAAGTCATGTCGACCTTTTTGTCCGCACAAAAGGGGATTGCGCCACTGTCCTGGCGGAAATCTACTATTACGTTTAAAAAAAAAAAAAAGACAAGCCTGCCTTACTGCCGTCACCCTACAGACCCATCTCGCTAATTAACTCTGATAGCAAAGTTTATTCTAAAATACTAGCAACACGCCTATCGGGGATCATTTCTACGTTGGTTTCACAATTCCAACATGGATTTATTCCTGGGCGCGATACCGCAGATCATGTTCGGCGTCTAATATCATTTGTGGATTGGGCACAAGCAACCAATTCTACAATGGGGATAACCCTGTTGGATGCCGAGAAGGGATTCGACAGGGTTTCCTGGCCATACATGTGGGAGGTCTTAAGGCTGAAGGGCTTTGGCCCTGTGATTCGGCAGGCGCTGAAGTCATTATACGTGTTCCCAGTAGCCTGTACGAATAGCTGGCCAAGAGTCGGGCTTGTTTACAATTAGTCGCGGCACACGGCAAGGATGCCCGTGCTCACCCTTATTATTTGCTTTATATATCGATTTTTTTTGGGATAAGTTAAATCAGGCTATCGACATTAAACCGGTCCAATTGCGGCATATTGATTATAGAGCTCTGGCATACGCGGATGACATTGTTGTTGTTACCAGAGACATTGTCACCGCAATACCGGCAATTGACGGATTGGCATCTAAGTTTGGGCTCTTTTCGGGGTACAAGTTAAATATCTCCAAAACACAGATTCTATTTATTGGTGGGGAACCTCCTGATAATATAACAACTGCATCTGAAGTCACCTATTTAGGAATTAAAATTTCTTTACCAATCAGTAAGATCCCAGAGCTAAATATGAATCCTGTGCTCATCAAAGTGAACTCTATGCTGGAGAGGATGGATCATTTGCACTTATCCCTTTATGGAAGATCTAACGTTTTAAAAATGCTAGTTTTGCCTAAGTTTCTTTATATGTTTAGAACAATCCCACTTGAATTTCCAGTTTTGTGTTTTAAGAGGCTAGAGAGGATCAGCTCTAGATTCTTGTGGGGCTATAGACGTCAGAGAAGGGCCTATAAAAAGATGGTATTGCCGAAAAATCGTGGTGGCTGGGGTATGCCCTATTTTATGTTTTATTATTGGGCAGCGGCTTTGCAATTCATTAGTCCTTTGGTAGTGGGGGATCGGGCTAAGATCTTGCCTTGTCATAGTCCTCCAATCTACGAGTTTGGGCTGGGTGATGAGGCCAATGGTTGTCTGGTTAAAGTATTAGAACCCAGTTACTTTAAGAAAACTAAATTTAAAATCCTTAAAGCCGCATACTTTGTTTGGAGATCAGTTAAACGGCAACTTGGGGTTTCGAAGTTAAACGCATATACCCCATTTTCAGCCACCGGGTTACTCCCATTGATTTTTCGAGACCAAACGTCTAATAGATGGCGCTTAAAAGGAATTCAATGCTTAGGGATTTGTGTGATGATGGACGGTTGGTATCATTTGCCGAGTTGCAAACAAAATATGGTCTGGCCAAACATGAATTTTTTAAATACCTCCAAATTCGTAGCTATTTGAACTCGTTAGGCCCTGGTTTGGAACTTCAATTGAGAAAGTTCCCTCTTATTGAAAGGATGCAAAAAAAAAACACCTATCGGTCAATTTTATTCTCAACTGATTGATGTACTTCCAGACGATGTTGAGGTATGTAAAGATAAGTGGGTAACGAAGCTAGGTCAAGAGGGAATTAACGTCATAGAATCTTTAAATCTTGCGAACCAAGTTCTGATGACTGGGAGGATGCGTACCCAGCACTATATGGCCATATATGATTTGTACTATACCCCAAGAAAGATCTCTAAATGGGGGACATCTGCTGGGACCAAATGTAATAGATGTGGCTTATTTGCAGCAGATGCAGTCCATATGTTCTTTTCATGCCCCAAATTAGCTGAATTATTTTTGTCTATTGAACGATTTTTAGGACTAATAATGGGGTCATCAGTGTGCATAACTGGGGAATTGGTTTTGATTGGTCTTAATTCAGATACCTCGGCTTATACAAGATCCAATGCAATGGCATCTTTTTTGTTTATCTGTATGGCAGTGGTGCGCGCATGTATTACGAAGGATTGGATAAATCCTGATCCTCCGTCTTTCTCGAGTTGGCGGGCAAGATTACTTGCTATGTATAACTTGGAATCAGCCATATATAAGACTAAGGGGAGAAGGAAGAGTGCAATGGGAGCTAAGATCTGGGCCGCTGTCACTGACTGGATTTAATGCCTAATAATGGACAGTTACTGTTTTTTGGCAGAAATTTTCTTATTTGGTATGCTTATATAATTTGGCTTTACGATATGTGGATACATATTGACTAGTTTTTGATGCCTGCTTCTGCTGCTTTATCTGTATTTGTATTATGTCTGATGACCTTATTTGTGATTGTATAAGATGAGTCATATATTCCTTGCATAAAAAGGGGAAAAAACCAATAATTTTTTTTTTTAAAACAAAAAAAAAAAAACTGGGCAACCCCTCTTTAGAATGGGAACCTGGCTATGTATGAGGTAAAGGAAACAATGGATTCACTTGATTCATTCTATCCAATATTTAAAGTTATTTATGAATACAAGGTACAACCATTCATAGTATTCTTTTATCAGTAACAATAATAAATTAGTTATCCAAACAGTTAAATAAATGCCACATTGTTCATGTCAGTCTATTGCTCAGGGACTGACTATAAGTCATAACGTTGCAAATAATATTTATATGTTTGCTTGTATTCATAAATCGTATATGTAGTTGTATTTTAAATATGCACAGTGCTGGGCGGACTTGGAGCTGATCCTGGGCCTGCTGCACTGGGGCAGGGGAGCGACGTGTGCTATCCTGTCGGATTGAAGATACTTCGCGTGGGGAGGGGCGCCTGTGTGTCCCTACGCCTGTTGACCTGGATTGTTAGGGGACCCTTCACTGAAGGAGACTCTCTTTGGCACGTGAGTCTCATTGGTGGGGCTGTTATGTACCTACGCCCAAGGTCGCAATGGGCAAAGACAAGCCCCAGAAGACGACAGGCCCAAACACCATCACACAGTATACCACGCCTAGGCACCCCCTCCCCCCACCCCCCCACCCCCCCCAGCGCCTGACCACACAGACTGGAGGAGCAGAACGGGATTCGGGGGGACAGAATAGACGCTATCTCTGTGGATGTGAACCTACTACGGGCAGACCTCCGGAAGGTAGCAGATAAAGTTACGAACGCTGAGGGGGATATAGCTGAACTGAAAGGTGAAGTGGGTACTCTCAAGCAACAGGTAGCGCAGATGACTGAGGTTACGAAGGCATTGGAGAGTCGTGCTGAGGAGGCGGAGGGGAGGGCGAGACGCAGCAACATTTGAGTGCTTGGCATCCCGGAAAGAGCGGAACAGGGAGCAGCGGAGCAGTTCCTGGAGCGCTGGATTCGCACTCAGCTGTGTCCCGAGGGATTGTCGGATGTGTTCTTGGTTGAGAGAGCGCATAGGGCTCTCGTCCCTCCCCCGGGGGCGCAGCCCCGAGCTATCATAGCCAAAATCCTCAACTATCGGGATAGAGACTGTGTTTTAAGGGCGGCAAGGGAACACCAGAATCTCCAGTATGAAAGTAATAAAGTGTCTATCTATCCGGACTATACCAAGCAAGTCCAGGATCTTCGGAAATCCTTCCTGGGAGTGAAACGCAAGCTGAGGGATTTGAATATGCAATATATGCTCCTGTATCCTGCCAAGCTGAAGGTGAACTTGGGGGGTAAGGCGCACTTCTTTGACTCCCCGGAAGATGTTTGGGAGTGGTTGGATATCCGAGGCGATGGGCTGCCGCCTGGAGAAGACAGGGGCCAGAAGCGAAGATGGGGGACGCGGCCGGAAAGGGGCCGTCGGCGGCAGCAGGCCCGAATGGAATCGCAAAATACCCCGGAGGCGTCGCAGAGGAAGATAATGGTGGGTGATGACGGAACGCTGCAGTCTAACCCCCTGATGGAGAGTGCCGCGGATGTCGACTTCCTGGAAGCTGCGTCCGCTGAACCAGATGCGCAGGATCAGACTCTGCCACTAACAATGGATGTTGTACCTGAGACCTTGTTGGAAGATGTTCCTGAAGGTGGCAGCGAAAGTGATTAAACATGAACTGCTGGTGTACAGCGCTGCTTGCTGACTCAGGACTACTACGCAGGAGGGCGGTAATGCTGTATGGTGATGCTTGTTGCTGTGGGGGCTGGGCGTGAGGCTGCGGAGAATTGAGCTACTACTGGGCTTGACGAGACTCAGGGGAGGGTAATGCCTGGTTTTAGGCTATATGAAGCGGGTGTATTTCAGAATGGCGGCGGTATTCTTGATTTGTGTTGGGTGGGCGGGCTGGGGCTGTGATGTTTTTTTTGTTGCCCCTGTTGGGCTTGGTGGGGTGCTGTGCACGTCCGGGCATGAGCGGTGGGTGGGCAAAATCGTCTGTGATGGTAGTCAAGCATTGTCCGTGGGTGAGGGGTGGGGGGGAGTTTTGTTGGGTCAGTTCTGGTTGTGTGAATTTACGTGGTGTTGTGCAAAAGAGCGTGTCGTTGCAGAAGAGTGCAGAGTCCAGGTGCGCTGCTAGACTGGTAGTGTGGATGTATGGCTATGGCAGAGCAGGTAAAGTTTCTTAGCTGGATCGTCAGGGAGTTAGGCACCTGCACCAAACGGCATAGGGTCCTCTCATTCCTTAAGCGGCATAACATAATGGTTGCGTGCTTGCAAGAGACGCACTTGGATGATGCTGGTGCGGGCCGCCTGGCTAAAAAGTGGAGGGGACAGGTATTCCACTCATCGTATTCTACCTATGCTAGGGGGGTGTTGATCTGGGTGGCGCCCGGGGCCCCGTTTACATTGCAGTACGCCGAAGCGGACGTGGAAGGTCGCTATGTGTTATTGCGGGGCAAACTAGATGGCAAGGATATCAGTATACTAAATACCTATGCCCCTAATGTCGATTGACCCGAATTTCTTTGCGGCCCTGCAGGACCTGATTGCAGCAGACTTGGATACCCCCGTGCTATGGCTGGGTGATTTTAACTGTGTGTTAGATCCGGAGCTGGATAGATGCCCTCCCGAAGGCGCACGTCTAGATTTCAGTAAAGTTTGCGTTGGGTACACTGCAGTGCTCAGCTCATGAGCTCAGCTGCCTCTGTTTTGCGGCCCTGCAGCATTTAATGTACACATTTAGGTCGCGCTAGCTTAGCCATTATGCCAGGATATGGTGGAGTGGTTTGAGGTTTCACTTTGGTTGTCCATCCTAGATGGCTGTACGCAGGAGATCCCTGTGAATCGTGCATAACTCTACATTCAGGACTCTGTTTTTGTCATGTTCTGCCCTGGAATAAAACTTACAAATGCCTTAATCAGGACCTTTGTAGGTCGTGAATATTAAGCTCCATGACGTTATAGTGTGAACACACAGTTTTTGTTAAATTTCTAAGTCAAAAGAGTGGCCATGTTTGATATGTCTTTGTCTACATTAGTGTAGGTTTGTGTTTTTGCTTAAACACTCGCTAGGATTGTTATCTAGCTGTATGTCTGGATGACTTATACCTTTTCCAGGTTACTCCTATTTAGGTAAATCATTTTTCACCTTCCTGGTCATTGTTTAAGGCTGTTGCTTGTATCGAAAAGTATTGCACTGTAGTGGTATTCTGGCACTAACTTATTTGTTCTGCACAATAACAGGGAGAATGATGCCATTATCAACAGAGAGGAACTATCTGCCTTCCTGCTCAGACACATGGGTAAGAATGCTGTTTACTTATTTCATTTTGTAACAATTCTGTCTGGACCAGTTCATAGAAGTATGTCCCTCCATGACGTGGGTTTCTTACAGAAGCTGCAGTTGAAATTCAAGCGAGCCTGAAATTGTTCGGTATGTTGGCACACAGCAGAAGAAGTGAAAAGTGGAAACAAGCTATGATATGTGTGGCAGTGCTGCAGGAAAAGATTCTGTGATTTTGTCAAACATTGCTTGCATTTCTTCCGCAGTACATTGATTCATTCAAATCCATTTCCCAGTTCAGTGTCATTTCGTAAAAGGCCTTTTATGTTTGTTATGCAGCCACTGCTGACTGTAAACATGCTTTCTATGGCTTCTAAGTAAGCTGAGGTGAAGCTGCAGACCATGTAGTCAGTGTGTCGAGCAGATACAAGAGGAGTAGACTTCACCGTCTCTCTGACCTTTTCCGCTACCTTGTGGTATTCGAATTCCGTGGGGGCAAAGTTCATTTTGCTTCGAATATGTTGGCAAATGTTTTGTGCATAGCATGGCGAGTCAGGTCAGAACGAAGATTTAAAATGCTAGAGAAGATCTTGAAGAGGTGGAAAAAGAATGTCCCAAAAGTGGACTTTTCTTACATAATAATGGACAGTGTGAGACGTATGCACAAATGGCTAGCAGAGAGCTGCTTTGGTACACGAGCAACAGGTTCAAGTGGTAAGGTTTTGTACTTTTTAAATGTTATAAAGTGCTGCAGGCTAAAAAAACTGCTTTGGAGTGCTAGAGATGGAAGCACTTCGGCCTTTGATTCCAGAGTTCTGTGTCTTTTACACCGAGTATTTACATTTTTCTTAGAAGTCACTTTGAATAAGATCTTGTGGGTTCCTAGTGTGGATTAGTCAAAATGCAGGTACTCTGGGGGCAAGATGTTAGTCCATTTAACAGTGACTCTTTGCTTCACATGGAGCCAGTGTAAATGGAGTGCTGTGTTTCAGAGAGGCAATCAGTTTGGGAAATTCCAAAAATGGGTCTTCCTTCATGATTCTGAAGGACTTGTAGCTAATTAAACCATACACATATTCTTGGAATCTTGCAGGCTTTTAGTGCATCATAATTGTCTTAACACCATATTGGTTTGCCATGCATATATCTATATTAGCTACTGATAGAAATAGTAGTTTCTTGTGAAAGGAGCCACTGCTTATTGCAAACTTCACTTGAAGAAATACTACCAGGCCCATGATACTATATTAGTTAGAGTGGAAATTCCATCCAGAACATTTTGGGCAATGAACGAAACACACTAAAATATTCCAGAACCATCCAGTGCCTTCTGTCCCCTTTCTCCAACTTAACCAGTTGAGATCTAACATTTGGCAGCCACCATCTTCCTCCCTCCTTGCTGTTCTACGATCCATTTTAAGGAGAAGAGAAGCACATGAAGTAACTAAATAACAGGTGCCTCTCTTCCACTTGAAGTGTCACAGGATGATACCGGGATTATGTATTGTGGGTCTTTCGGTGCCCAAAATAATATATTGGGTGGAATTTCTTTTGTATGCAGGTGTGCGCTACTGACGTGGTGAAGTACATTAGTTATTGTGCTATGCATTCCGCAGCTCAGCAAGGCTGATGCGCTTTTTTAGCTTAAAACAGGCTGGAGCAGGAGTTTCGTGGCTCTAGATGTAACTGTGTTACTAGAGACCTGGGTAATGTTATCACTGTATGGAACAGAGGCCTTGAGGATTGCAGGCATAAGTATGTTTTGTAAAAAACTGTTCCTGGATAATATTAAACTCTTGCATGCTAAAACAAAGTTCCACGGTATATCCCATAAATGTGTTGAACAGCAGACCACAAGTCGGGGCCACAAGCATGTAGACGGCGTCCACCCACTATTTTCACAGGTTGGACACCGTCCTCCCTGCCTGAAGTTGGGCCCCAGTAAAATAGGCTGAACTGGCCCTGGTGTAATTTTCCAACACCGGGACACGTTCAGCAGTGACTGCATGCTGTCTGCTTTTCTTTCAGAGCAGCAACATGCAAGCGGCTCGGGCCTTTTACATTTTAGCATTCAGATGTGTGTTTTACTAGCCCCAAAACAAAGGCAAATGTTAAGGGGCCATCAACCCTCCGTTTGTTCCAGTATGATGCTGGTTAGGAGTTATCTAAGCATCACACATAGATGCCCATGCAATCGAGGGAAAACAAATGACCACAGCTTGTTGACACTTCATCATTTCACAGGTATACTTAAGAGAAACTGCGGTTTGGAGGCAAGCTTTTGACTTTGTTCAATGCCTGCATATGAGATATGCATACACTGCAAGAATGTCAGATGTATCGGTCTGTACAAGTAGTTTCTTATTTCTTTTATAACACTACACATCCCAGTGTGGGGTCTCAGAGCACTTTACATCATATACACACATTATACATTGATAATAAGTCATACAAGTGTATAATCGATGAAAAGGAAATGTTACAAAAGGCAATAGGGATTTAGAGTTTAGGAGTCAGGTATAGTCCTTCATAGCTCACTTTGCTATTTTAAAAGGCTCGACATTTATGGACTGCAAGTAACAAAGTATCTCTGAGTTAAAAGCAGTAACCCACTCACCTGTCTACATAAAATACAAATCTGCCAACTGCATGTTACACTAAGTGCTTTGCAGGAGATACATTAATCATCTAAGCTACTTTGAGTCCAAACTGTGACTAGACAAACGCTAATCTCTCCAGCACATGCATTAACCACCAGAGTTATTTTACCGTTATTATTATTCCCTGACATTTACTGGGCACACAAAGAACTCTACAGCAGGTGCCTTAACTCCATAAGATATTTTAAATTGCAGCCTTTGCAACCAATTAAGCTGTAACATATTTACTGACACATTTCTTCTTGTTGCCAGTTTCTTTGTGGCAGAGTTTAAAAAAGTATAAGTCGAGGCCTAGGATTACTTACATTTCGGGTTGGGGTTACCTTACTTTTTTGTCACAGCTGGATGCAAATCTATTTTGGGATTTACAAAGCCACGCAAATTCCTTCTTTGCATGGCTTTGTAATTAAGAGTAATGCGTCACAGCATATATTGCGGCCTTGCTTTACCTTGCGTCAGGTAGGCATTACATGGGTGGTGCATGGGCGTTCCAGTGCATCTACCTATGTATGTTGATGCAAACCCATATTTACAAAAACTTGTAAATATGGGTTTGCGCCAAAATGGTGCACCTACCTGAGGCTGGTGTAATGAGTATATCTTTGTTTCTCATCGTTCTTTCCTGTGTGCTGTGTGCTGCATTCTGCAGCACAGATACACAGAGGAAATGGTCTCAATGGTTAACAGGGAAATCAAGTCATAGGCTTAAGTACTTGTCGGCTCTCGTTTGTCAAATCTCATAATGTGTTCAAATGTATTCATGGTAGACCTGCTAAAATATATGTGAGGTCTTAAGATCTCATGTCATTTCTTGTGAGGTCATGGATTGTGATGCTACTTCTTGTGATGCCACATGCCATAATGTCACTTGCATACTACCTAACTTGGCTAGTGCCCCCTCTTCTTTTTTTTAGGACTTGTGCCCTCTTTAACAGGATGTAGCTCCCAATGGTGCCAATCATAAAATCATTCTGGGCCTCTTTCTACCTTTTCACCCAGTTTAGTCTTATAGCATGTTCGGCTATAGGATAATATTACATGCATTTTTACTGGCTTTCTGATAGGACCAGTCTTGAACAAAATGTGAGTTGCATTCTGATTTTTATGGTTGCTCCCGTTGCTAGATAATTGAACGTGAACAATTGGTAATGTGAAGTAGCCCCATCACAAGATCTTAGAATCGATATAAAGTGTATTAGTCAGTTAGAAATTAATATGTTTGAGGTAGTTGTTGAAAAACATTTTCATAGATATGGAAATATCTAAATTCTGCCTCCCATAAATGTTTTCTCTCAGTCTTACAACTGTGAGAATACAGGAGAAAAATGCATTAGTAAGATTATTCCTCTTCTTTCCCAGCCACTTCAGGCTGGAAGGAATTGGGAGAGCTGCACCATTTAAGGCTGACAAGGTGATTATTGAGAATGGATGAAAGCTTCATTGGGCGTGGGACATCCCTGGACTGCATTTGTTTCAGAGCATATTCATTACCACCTGCCTTTTACCTCCATCTTTCATATACAGTGTACCACTCTAGATGGAACATTGGACAGAGCCCCGCTGAAAGCTTGCCTCCAAGGAGTTTGACCGTATTTGTGGGTATTTTTATAGACCTAAAGTAGTTTGAGTGTTTGAACTCATGCACAGAACCTGCCTCTCATTGTTAGAGGAAAGGAGAAAAAAATCTAATGTTCAGAGTGAAAATGCACTTTTTAGAAGTGTGGTGCACAACCAGGAGAACAAATTAAAAAAACAAAAAGCATTCTAGAACTGCAGTAATTGTTGGTAGGAGTTGGTCGGCAGCCTCCTTAAAGACAAACTGCCCTATTTATTGTGGTGGTGGTACAAAGTTTTGGTTAAAGACTGCCCCTTGTTGAAATATAATAATACCCTACAACTTCACTGGTCTGACCACCATGCAGTGTTGCTTACTCATACTCTTCCCTCCTCGCCGGTTTCCAAGCACGTCCCAGTTAGCAGCGAAAAAAGTTATCAATGGCAAAGATTAGACAGAAATGATTTCTCCACCCATTTGAGTCAGAGCAAGCCCTGCTTTGCCAAAGACCCAGAGGCGGCTTCTTTACAATATCATCACTGGATCTCAGCAGCAGCAAGCACCACTGTTCCCCAGAGAACAGGGAAAACTAGCAGGACAGCACCTACTGAACCTTGGTTCTCTGAAGGACTAAGGATTTCAAGAAGACTATGTCGCAGCCAAGAAAGATGCTGGCGTAAACACTATGATCCCAGGGAGAAAGAATTCTATAAGACAAGACTGGCACATCACAAAGAACTGATCAAAAAAACTAAAATCAGTTATTTCTCAGAAAAAATTGAAGGAGCAAAGAATAATTCCAAGGAGCATTTCGCAACGGTGCTGAAACTCAGTCAAGTGCAAGAGACCAATGATAGCGCAATAGATCAAGCTTTTTGTGATACATTGGCCTCCTCTTTCTGCAATAAAGTCTCCTCCATTTACAATACCTTTCCTCTTCGATCTATCAATTCTCAGGGTTTTCAGACTGGTACCACAAGTCTGACCCCAGATCAGTCCACCTCGGGATCCAAACTCGCCCCATCCCGCCTTTCAAATTTCACACTGCTCTCTGAAGAACAAACTTCAAAACTTCTTTTAGCCACCAAATCCGGATCCCCCCTGGATCCATGTCCTCCTAGAGTAACTCATTTGTTAGTGGAGTCTGTTGCTTTTCCACTCATGGAGGGTCTTAACTTGGACATTGAAACTGGGACCTTTCCCACAATGTGGAAGAAAACATCAATCCTGCCTTTGCTAAAAAAAAAAAACTTGGATAAAACAGACGCAGGAAATTATCGCCCTATTTCCCGTCTGCCCCTACCAGCGAAGGTACTGGAGAAACATATGAATCAGGAACTAGTTGCATTTATCGAGAATAATCATATTTTGGATTCCACTCAATACGGTTTCAGAGCCCAGCACAGCACTGAATTGGCCCTAATCACTGCAGCGGAGGAAGTCAGACAGGCGGTTGATAAAGTAGGATCGGCAGCTCTGATATTATTAGACTTATCAGCCGCCTTTGGCACGGTGGATCATGGCATTCTAATACACCGGCTCCCGGAAGTAGGAGTTGAAGGCCTAGCTCTAGCACTGTTCAGATCATTCTTGCTCAATCGTGAACAATTTGTTGAAGTAGGAGGTTATAAATCTAAATGCTTTAGGATTCCTTGCGGGGTGCCACAGGGCTCATCATTGAGCCCTACCCTTTTCAACATTTATGTTGCCCCTCTGGCGCGTATGATCAAAACTCATGGGTTTGAATTAGTATCATACGCAGATGATACCCAGATTATTGTATCAATCTCGAGCAATAATCCTGATATTGCCCAGAATTTTAAGGAGTGCATGAGATGTGTCAGTGATTGGATGGCCGAGAACTGTCTCAAATTAAACTCAAATAAGACAGAGTTTCTACTCTTTGGGAGAGACACATCCTTCTGGTCTTCAGAATGGTGGCCATCGGAGTTGGGAACTCTCCCAGCACCAGTCACTAGGGCAAAAAATCTTGGAGGAGTCATAGATGCCTCCCTCTCCTTTTGCCACCACGTAAATACACTCACTGCATCCACCTATTCAATCTTAAAAATCTTGAGGAAAATTCTTCCATTCATACCGGTAGGATTGCAGAAAACAGTGGTGACAGCCTTGGTGCTGTCCAAACTTGATTATTGCAATGGACTACTGGTTGGAGCGAATAAATCAGTAATAGCAAAATTGCAGGTACTTCAGAATTCCACCGCCAGATTGCTCTTTGGTCTGTTTAAATATTCATCAGCCAAACAGGCCTTGAACATCTTGCATTGGCTGCCTATTGAGAAGCGCATTAGATTTAAGGCATTGTGTATCGCATTTAAGGCCTTACAGAACTCAGATCCCACCTACCTGGTAAAACGCTTCCAATGGCATACACCGGCCCGTACACTTCGCTCGGCTTCACTGAAGTTGGTGATAGTGCCATCCTCCCGTCTTCAGAGATGGGGTGGAAAAAGCTTTTTCAATATCACCACTAGATGGTGAAACAAGCTACCTTTTCAATTGAAGAACTCTACTGATCTCTTGTCCTTTAGGAAAGGACTGAAGACCTGGCTTTATACTCTGTAATTTTGTAAGCAGTGGTTCTTTACATCACGCAGCTGCTTTGTGGGCTACCTCTACAAGCGCCTAGACGCCCTCGGGTAGTAGTGCGCTATATAAATATATAAATAAATAAATGACAACAGGCTAAGGTGGGGAGGAAAATGGTGTGAAAACCTCTGAACCAGTGCAACGGAAATACTGTCATGTTTACACATGCTGCCAAAATATTGGCCAGTTGTACCGCCAGTGTCAGAATTGCTGATAGATTCAATTTTAAACTAGTGGCTCTTTGCCCTATCGTACTGCTCCTCTGTGTTGTTCTCTGATGCTACTGTTCTTACAATACCTTCACTGATATTTGTCCTCTTATGTATAGTCTGATATTGAAAAACATGAAAAGTGTCTTAAGCTTGATCAGCACAACATTTTTGGATTAATAAAGATGTTAACACACCTTTTTAACAAACTCTTTTGCAGATGGAAAGATAGTTTTGCCGAACAACCTCCTGAACTTGACTTTCTATGGCAGAACATGCAATTTAATGCTGACCAGAGTGATGGGCACAGACGGTGCCGTATTGGAAGGGCCCTGCTATGATGATGTCAGTGAAACACAAGAGATGGACCAAGAAAGGGCTGATATGGAGATCAGCTCCATTGACCTGTCCTTAGAGATGAGCCAACTAGAGCTGGATGACAGCCGGAAGATGGGATCCACCAGCACTCCTTGCAAGTCCACGGAGCATAGCTTCTCTGCTGCCGCAGGTACCACAGTGACCCAGGAGGAGGACAGCAAGGGAGAGACCAGTGCTGTGGATGCTAATCAAAGTGCCAACTCTACGCAAAGTAAAGAGTGTGAGAAGCAAGCCACTATTGAAGACAAGTTACTGCATCCTGGCAAAACTGGCACAAAACGCAGAACTGATACTTTCTACAGCATCTCTTTATTTACTCGAGTAAGATTCACCGGAGGTAAGAGCCGGGAAATGGAGGAACGGGAGGAGAGCTGCAAAGTCACTTATGATATGATTGGAGGCTTGACCGGTCAGCTGGAGGCCATCAGAGAAACCATTGAGATGCCTTTGAAACAACCAGAACTGTTTAAGAGTTTTGGTAAGCTAAGCATTAGTATTTTTTCTTTGTAGTCAAAATAGCTGTTTCTTTTAGCTAATTAACAAAATAATTACCTTGTTTTGCTAATTGACTTTGAGTTCCATGTGCTTAAAGGCAGCTAAATACTTTTAATTATCAGTGGGCAATTCCGAGAGGCTCTAAAAGATTAAACCTCCAAGTCTGTTCTATGTGTTTTGAAAATCTGGTGTAATGAAAATCAAAGTTAAATCATTTGAAAGGGGAGATGCTCAGTGCTGACTCAGTGAAGTTAAAATAGTTCTGTATAGTTCTAGATCACAGACACATCTCAAATGTAATAGACTCAATGGTCAAACATAAATGGAGGCCTGATCTTTTGAGCATGGTAATCTATATATATATATATATATATATATATATATATATATAAATTCTTGCACCTTTTTCACTGTTTTTAAGGCCATTAATTTGTTTTTAATAGATGACTATGCTACACACCAAGACATCCTCATATGGTTCGCCTTCTTTCTTCTTTGACTCCTATATTCCGGTATTCTAGGTGCTTGACTCTTCTTGTTTGTTGAATTTTTGACACTCTATTGCATTCAGATTTTTCTCCCACTGTAATCAAAATGCATGTCCTACCTTTTTAGGTCTCGCCTAGACAGTGCATGCATGGTTTCTTCAAGACCTTTTGCATTTTAAGTGGGCTTGGAGGCTGCCCATAACTTACCATAGGTTGGCTTCATTATCACTCTCATTTAATTGCTTCTTATTGATCAGCTGCAAAAGGCTCCCTTCCTCTTCCTGTATTTTTTAGGTCTCGCAGACCTGCGTTGCAGCGCGCATGCGCTGCTCGCTCTGCGAGGCTTCTTGTAATCAAGCCGATTTCAGAAGTGGAGTCTAGGCTCCGCCCCTTCTTTCCATTGGCTTGCGTCATCGTTGATGCTAAACGCTGGCTTTGGATTGTGAGTGAGGCTTTTTAGTCCCTCCTTGTTACCGTTCTGTCTCCTTTTGGCCCCGCCCACCCGGACTGGATCGTTTGCTTGCGGCGTTAGACTGTCTCCTTCAATTACTTGGTAGGCACTTTCTTTTTGTCATTTGTCCACGAAGCACGATGCTGCAGTACTATGCCCTCTAAATTGTATGTTTTTTTTATTTCTTTAATGAGTGCGGCGCCGGCTAGGGACACTGCGCTCACTTTATTTATTGATATTTTCGTGGCGTCTTTCGCGGCGTCCACTTCAGGGACACCGCGCTCTGTTTTTTGTTTTTTTCTTTAAAACTGAGCGCGGCGTCGCTTCCAAGAACACCGCGCTCGGTTTATTTATATATTTTTAACTTTAACACTGAGCGCAGCGCCCGTTCCAGAGACACCGCGCTCAGTGTTAAAGTAAAAAAAAAAGCGAGCGCGGTGTCCTTCCAGCGGCACGGCGCTCAGTTTTAAACTTAAGCATTTGCAATGCAATCGGACCTATTGCATTGCAAATGCTTGTTAAGATGAGCAATGTGCACAGCGAGGAAACCTGCAAACATGTGCTTCTGAACTGTGCGCTACATGCTGCTTTTCACTGGCAACCGAAAGAGCACATTGGGGAAAAATGCAGTTATTTCCGATCTTGCACTTACCAATAAAGAAACTTTAATGAGCGCGGCGCCCGCTAGGGACACTAACGAGGGTTATGAATCAATCATCAGTTAGTTTTTCTCCCTTCCTTTTAGTGGTTTCACCCAAGGCACCCACCAAGTGGCTGCCAGAAGCAATGTCCGTTCCAAGAGAAAGGAGGCCCATTTAGGTCTGCCATAACCTACTATTTCTTTCATTCAGAGTTCTCTAACAAACACCCCTCTGCAGTGTATGCTCACATCACATTGCTCTGACAGGAAAAAAAGACATCTTACATGCCGCTTATACCTATAATCTTTGTACCACAAGTTTTGTTTTTTAAACTAGGGTGTCTTTTCAGCACGAGAAGAGATACACCTGCTCTTGATGTTTAAACAAACAAGCATTTGCAATGCAATAGGTCTCGCATATGCGAAATTTTAAGCTATTGGCATTGTAAATGACAATGCCTTATATTTATATGTTTTCAAAACCAACACATAGATACAAGGTTTGTCATTTACAATGCCAGTAGCTCAAACCATTGCAAATGCTTGTCCTCCCCTGGAGCATGGACACGTTACTTGTGCCCTTTCACAGCTCATTTTTAGGTCTCGCCTAGCGTTGCAGCGCCCATGCGCTGCTCACTCTGCGAGGCTTCTTGTAATCAAGCCAATTTCAGAAGTGGAGTCTAGGCTCTGTCCCTTCTTTCCATTGGCTTGCATCATCGTGCATGCTAAACCCTGGCTTTCCATTGTCAGTGAGGCTTTTTAGTCCCTCCTTGTTACCGCCCTGTCTCCTTTTGGCCCCCCCACCCGGACTGGATTTTTTACTTGCGGCGTTAGACTGTCTCCTTTAATTAGTCTGTAAGCACTTTTTTTTTTCATTCGGCTTTCGCAAAGGAACCGCGTGATGCAGTGGTAATGCGCTCTTTGTGACCCCCCCCCCCCTTGTTTTATTAGTCTCTCCCCACTCCCCTCCGAGATCTCCGCTTATTTATATGTGATTGTGATACAGCCTACCCGAGGCTCGAACCCTGTTCTCCAGCTCGAAAGTTGGCAGCATTATATGTTGAGCCACCTGCTCGCTTCGATTCTCTGCACCGTTTGTTACAGATGCTACATGTGCCATGTTGTTTTTAAATTATATATGCTGTACAACTTGTAAAAGGCAAAGGACTAGGCAAAACTCATCATGACTGCAGTTTTTCGGGAGCAGTAGACGTTCGCATTGCACATTTTTTTAAGTCGGAGAGAAAATGCTGCGTCACGAGCTGTCCAGGCACTGTAGCTTCAGGGCGCACTGCACTTGTTCTCCGTGACTTCTGTGGCGTCTCTGGTGTTCTTAAATCTCCTTCTAGAGTCTGCATTTTAGGTGCTCCTGTTTTCTCTGTCCTAAGTTGGTACATGGATGAACCCGCGCGCCTTTTTCCAAGGTACATGCGTGGCAGGTTTTCTGCCGAAACGTCACGCGTTCCGGTCCATCATTCAGTGACCCGGGCTATAATGAAATATGACACACACTGTAAGTCTTTCCGGGGCTGGTTTCTGTGTGTGGAGCCGCAAGGGTTTCGGGTATTTTGTAGTTTGAAAGACATAACTTACAAGTGCATTTGGCGTCAAGAGTGACTTTAGAGGCCAGTTAGACACAATTGCAGATGTGGCTGGAATTAAATGTGCGCGCTTTAACAGAGAATTCACCTCTAATCCTTTACTAATCGCCGAAAAGCGCTTCGACGGGGTAGTAAGCGCTATATAAATACAATTGCATATTCCACACTGAACATCCTGCCAGACTGAAGGAGTAAAGTGCCTGAAAGGATTGAAGAGGAGCGGTTTACCGCCCGCTGTTGTGACTGAGGGGTGTCTGTGTGTGGGGGGGGGGCAGTGATTCATCACTTGGTGGTGAACAGCATAACATCTGAACACCCCGGGGCAGCGATCTTATTACTGATTTCGTCACACTCTGCAGGAAATCGGTGCAGTGATTTCACAAAAAGTCATGCGGGCGTGTGTATATGTTAGCAGTTTTTGTGCAGTTTCGCAGTGCTACAGAAGTCCCGTGGGGCGGAGTCCCTCTCTTCTGTGTTCCGCAGGGTGCCGCCTCATCGGGGTGATAAGGCCCCCCCATCTTCCGTCTCCAGCATAAGGTTCCCGCGCTGCACCCCGGTGGTGGCTGCCCAGGTGCGTTTCTCGTAAGACCTGGGCGCTGTACCTCCCGCTGCTCTCGGGTGCTCGCTCGTCACACTCGGTTTGTCAGAGGGGGAGGTGGGGGTGATTTCCAGCTCACAGGCCCAACGGCTACAACGATCAACCCCAAGGTTTGAACAAGCATTTGCAATGCAATAGGTCTCGCATTTATGCAGTTTGAGCTATTGGCATTGTAAATGACAATGCCCTTTATTTATGTTTCGGTTTTCAAAACCTAAGTAAAAGGCATTGTCATTTACAATGCCAATAGCTTAAACCCGCGTAAATGCGAGACCTATTGCATTGCAAATGCTTGTTTTAGGTGTTACTTTTTTCTTCGTGTTTCAGCACTCTATCAGAGTGCATCTTTTTAAGCCAGCTTCTCCCCCCTCAGTGTTCCTCCTGACCTCCCTGGTCGATGCTGCTTGCCCCCATCAGCCTTCCTCTCAACAATTGGTTGTTTTATTGATTGCCCCAGCCGCCCTCCCTTCCTTGTTCTTGTTGCTGCTTGCCCCGAGATTTCTGTGTTCCTACTTGAATGTTCACACACCTTCTCTCCCCCATCCATTTTATTGCTTGCCCCACCATCTTTTGTGTTGATCCTTGACACTACAGCCACCATAACAAAAACAGTTCTATGATGTCGTCACTGCTAGCGGTGCCATGGGTTTGTTTTCCCCACACCCACTGTTATCTATGTTGTATTCTCCACGATCTCCCTGTTGCCTCCCCCTCCCATGATACAAATTAAAATAAGAAAAGAACCCAGGTTGTGTTATAGCACTTTTTTTTGTACTACTGTACAACATGGCTAAACATTGACAAAAACTTAGGTGAGACCTATTGGCTATATATATATATAACTTTTTGGGGATTCATTCCCACCCCCACCTTCTGCCCCACAATCACAATAGAGCAGAAAAACAGCACTATTATTATTTTTCTACGACCTTCATGAAGTTGGGGGGTCGGGACCACAAGTACATTAGTCTCATGTACATGGATGATCCCAGTGCTCTACCTGTAATTGAATTGGGAAAGCAAATAGGATCCATTGCAGTCATATTATACATTACGTAAGGAGACCCTCTCCCTCAGCTCTGTCCAAGGATTCCCATGCCAACATTAAACCATTTAACTCCCCCACCTTTCCACCCCCCCAACTCTGTGTCAATACCTCGTGTCACTGCCAGTTTAAATTGTGTATGTGCATCTTAGATATCCCAAAGTGTCCCTATTTCTCATCTACCATCCATCGTTCAGTGCCCCGGGGGTGTATGCGTCTCCTGCTCATTCGCACCCTCAAGCTCATTTTATGTAGCCCCAGGTCTCCCATCAGTAAGCGACCCTCAAGTGGGTGGAATTCCGGTAGGGTGTCCAGAGCGTGAATCAAGGGTCCTAACGCATGGCCTAGTTGGAGATATTTATAAAATTGTGTCCTATGTAATTGGAATTCCTCTTGTAGCTGTGGAAAGGATTTCAATGTAGTGCCCCGCATTTCGTCTCCCAACGTAGATATTCCTACCAGATCCCATTGACGAAACCCCTTCAAGGCCGTCACTGGGCGCAAGTATGTTCCATCCCACAGAGGGGTTGCCTGGGTCAAGCTCCCGCGCCACCCCATCTGCTTCACCATGTACCGCCAGAGCTGAATCACAGTTCTACTTGCCGGGGGTAATATATTTAGGTTCCTGGAGCTATACAGGAGCTGAAGAAGGGGAGGGTATATTTCATTTTTAGAACAGGATTAAACTGAAGCTTCTTGGTACTGGAGGACATAATGTAACACAGTACGAGTTTACTTAGCCAGGCTAGTGACTAAAGAGTCAGGCTTTAAGTTATTTACAACATATGGAGGTTTCTTTGTGCATGTAGCGTCGAGGGGTTGGGGAGTCCAGATTTTAGCCCTAGCTACTGAAATAGCGTCAATGTACATTTTGACCACTCTAGGCTGCCTGTCTGGCGAATGACTGGTATATTTCAGTTAGTCAGTTTCACCATCTGAGCAGGCCTAGCTTAAAGGCCAAAAACCTGGGGCATTTCCTTCTACGACCTTTTGTACAAGGGTCATGGTTTTGAACCCGACCCATTCTTTCTGGCAGACAGTGTTATGAATGCTGTTAGGCTGAAATGTACTCATCTTTCTTTATCCCCATAATGCGGCAAACTGCTGCCTGTTTAAGACTCTCTTCGGTGATGCGAGGTAAATACTATGACCGTAGTCCAATTGGAATTGGACCAGAACATTTACCACCATGATGTGATTTTGTCACTCTACAAAGGTAGAAATCGTCAGTGCGACGCCTTACCAGTGACCAGGCTACAACCAAGGCTAGTTATATGACTACAGCATGAGGTGGGTTCCAAAAGGACTTCATTATTTGGGATTTCTTATCAACAGAGGTCTGGATAAGATGGCAGGCACAGTAACAAGCTCTGAACGATGGAACCAGTTGGACTGCTCTCTTTGGGCCAAGGTTCAATCCATCAAAATGACTGCAGCGCCTAGGCTCAGTTATCGCTTCAGGATCCTGCCACTGCTGATTCCCAAGAACAGACTCGCCTAATTAGAGGCGTGCAACAGATCCAACATATTGAATGGGCGCAAAGCACGGCTCAAGCATCAAACCATGGGCATACAGGACTGCCGCAGGTCCTGCACTTACCACTTATGGCTTCTTACTTTTTAGCATTTCATTCATCTCAACTGTCATGCTTTCTGCAACGCCCAGAAAACATGCCTCTCCATGGACGTCAATTAAGGGTCGGCATGGGTCGCAGCTGCGACCCCTGGCTTGTCTTTAGCTGACCCTTGGACTACTCTTGCGACCCCTGCCTCAGAGGAGGCATGAGCAGCACCAAGATCCGAAAGTGAACTGCAGCCAGTAATGTTTGTTTTCTGAAGTTTAAAAATGTATTTTGGAAAGGACCAGCTTCTTGTTAAAGGAAGAACTGACCAAATAAATAAGCAAAAGCATCAGTACAGGACTGTAAATCATGTTTTTTACTACTATAACTAAACGTTTACACACGAGAGGTAGACGTAGAGGCCTAGCTTTCGGTTTAATTTCAGCCCTATTGGAATAGAACTGAAAAGAAACAGGTCAAACTTTTAAGCTGGAAGCATTTAACTGGTAGCCTGCTGCCTCTGATTGGACTCTCTAACGGTTTAGAGAGAAGTCTCCTCCTTCCTTCTGTGTTTCTCAGGAACAAATCTATCTACAGCTGCCCAGTGCCAACCATTTGAAACTAGAGTCCGCTGCTTAGGGTCCTGTAGGCGTGTGTGCTGCAAAGAGAGAGGTACCCGCCTGTGATGAGATGACTGCAATGGCATGCCCAATGAATACCTCTGTCTGTGCCAGTGATATCAGCTGAAGTGACATGATATAAGACATGCCAGTGCCAGCTGAGCCCAGATGCCAGCCACTGTACAGATCACAGGTATTTGTTTGTCATAGTGACAAACTGAACCATTCTCCAAAAAACAAAATCAGATCTCCAGCAGGTAAGTCGATGCTTATACCGCTATCATGGCATATAAAAAATGAAGATTGAGGTACTTTCGGTTTCCTTCATTTTTGGAAGCATGAAATAGTCTGATGAGGTTATAATGTATTTGTCATTTATTTATGGCGGACACAGAGTACAAATATGTTTAGGAAAAGAGATTTGGCACCACATACCAAAATAAGGAAACATTTACACGCTAGATGTCTGGTTGATCTATCTTTAGAAATAATAAGCAGTAATAGAATAGTAAAACGTTTTTTAAATCAGAGTTGTGTGAATTCCAGAGTTGACCTGTATTAAATGGTATCTGGTTGATAAAATGGTTCTTGGACACGTTGGGAAGCATATTTAAATCCGTTTATTTTTGTTTCTGTTTAAATAGGCATGCTCTTACTCATCTGTTTTCATGTTCACTTTTCCAATGACTCTATTCAGAAGGTTTAAACAACCATTCCTCATGGTGTTGTAATTAATACCTCCTATCTCAAACGGACCTGGTCTACTCCGTAGTTAGCTGTCTGCTGGAAATATTTGCTAACTATATATACGCAGTCATACACACCGAGTTTGAAATGTATGAAGACTTAGGATGCATCACTTTTCTATCAGTATTCAACGTTGCTCAATTAGCTATTCAAAAAGCCACTCAGTACATGATGGCGGCACTATAAACCATGCAAGATGCTTGCATTCAGCCCTGCGTTGCGGACCCTAATATGGGATCCATAGCATGGGGATCAGTGAGCAGGCCTTCAGAGACTGGATTTGCATTCTTTGGTTTTAGCTTAACTTATTTGTGCTGCTGTTCTCTTATATTTCTGATTTATAACATCCTTTTTAACTTTATAATGTTTGTGTCCTACTATTGAATGAATAACAGTGCCCAGGTTGCTTTGGGAAGGATATATTAAGGTCATTGGTTGCTTCCTTGCTATGCAGCACT
The DNA here is from genome assembly GCA_963921515.1 of Calotriton arnoldi. Lineage (NCBI taxonomy): Eukaryota > Metazoa > Chordata > Amphibia > Caudata > Salamandridae > Calotriton > Calotriton arnoldi. The sequence continues at coordinate 1,585,903 of CAWUFW010000189.1, forward strand.
GCCTGCGCAGGTACTATCTGAAATCCTGCCACTTCTTTTTGTAGTCTGCCGGTTTTGGTGGCACTGAGGAAAACGGGGGACTATCCCAGGTAGTGACTGTCAGGCATAATCAGGCTGTCTGCCTGCTGAATCTTGTTAATTGGGTATACCTAGTCTCTAGCTTTCACCTTCTTAAACTGTGATTCAGTCCAAGTGTTAAGTGACATTTTAGGGGTTATTCAATTCATTTTGCATGGACGCTTCAGATTTTATATTTCGTTGGGTGCGTAACACAGTTGGGGAAGTAGTGGCTGGTCCGGCGTGGTGATGCTTTAATTTCGGGATGTAGCTTATAAATGTGCCCTTGGGGTTTCGCCTTCATCGATCACTCATCACCCTCAGAGTAGGGTTACAAGCTGATTCCACGTCTCCAAGGATGGAGTTCTCCAGTCCAGGCTTTTAATGAACAATCTAATTCCTTCTTGTAGTTGCTGCCTTGGTTCCCAACAATGAAACCCTACTCAATTACCATACTGCAGTATGAAAGCTCAGGGCGGGAGCACACTTTCCTGATAGCACGGGGACATCTAGTAAGCTCATTACACAGATATCTGGAAGCACATGCAGACCTAAAGGTAGAATCCGGAGCATGCCATCTGTCTTGTCACAGGTCATCATCACTTCTTGTTGGCAAGTCCTGAACTTTCACTTTACTCCTCAAAGCCGTCAAATGTCCAGTACTGTATACAGTCTACCGCTGGCACTGAGTGATCTGGCAGTGTTGCATGCTACCCTCTCTCCACAGTGCATTCAGAACTGTTCACATGCCACACTTAAGTACTCCAAGAATATTGTTCAATGTTCAGTCAATAACTGGGGCTGAAGCACGGGTTGAACCCTAAGACATTCCTCAATGTATGTGTTTAATCCTCAGGAGCATATATTCAGCCCTTAGGAATCCCTCAGTGCACAAACAGGTGCAGGGCCAGGAGCATATACTCAACTCTTAGGCTTTCCACTGAAAGCAGACAGACCTAGAGGTAGAAGCATATGTTCAACCTTTAAGTGTTTTTCAGTGGACAGACAGACACATGAACTCTTAAGAATTCCTAAGGGCGCAGACAGACTCGGGGATGAAAGAAGTTGGTATACCTCAAGAATTTCTTAGTGCACTAGCAGAACCTGAAACACAAGTGTCACTCTTAGTTATACAATGCATACATTTAGAACCTACGACAATCAAAGTTCATTGTCATTTGTTGGAACCGTAAGCTTTTTCAGGCAGTGGCTCTGTGTACAACAATCTAAATAAAAGTTTATGTTGTACAACTCAAAGGAAGGATGATTTGTTCAAAGTAATACACTCGTGGCACCTTTCTTGAAAGCAGCTGGTGCAAATTTAATATAGGAGAATGCATTTGTGATCTGTCTTGAGTTGTAGTAGCCAGTTTTTGTGCAGAGCTTAATAAATCATTGTGGTCTTTAGGTGTACTGGTTTTATACTATTTAACTTTTTTCTGTGTGAATCTAGAGTCTGAGGGTTAGGGGTGAAAGACTCTGGCACCAATGTGTGATCCCTCTTGATCTGGAAACAGAAGTGCATAAGATCAACACTGAAAATGCTGGCTGCAAAAACTTACGTAGAACATAGGGACACAGGTTAACTTCCTAGACTCTGCCTTTCCCAGTCCTCTGGTGGTTGCGTGATAAGTGCTATTGAGTTGCTGGAATTGTAGCCCCTGTCAATAATAAATCCACCACAAGCAATTGAATTTTTGAAATGTGCTATAGAAATGGCTTAAATGTTTATTAGGTGCAATTCTAACCATATCTTACGACAATGGGTAGATCAGCGGTTAAGCTAAACATGCCTCTAGAAAAGACATCAGAGTTTCCAGAGCACACACTCAGTTCTTAGGGTGGAGAATAGGCACATTTTTGAGGCATGTCATCATACCTGTTTGGAAACAGAAACTCTGATACATGCACCGTCCAGATCAGTCTCAAATGACTGTGCCCTTTTGTAGCTATACCTAGCAATATGATGGTTGCGCCTGAGCAGATATATGTTGTTCCTGGGGTATTTGAGGCTGTACTTGGAAATCTGATGAGTGTACTCCAGTATGTGAAGACTTTAGGGCTCGTCTATGAAGAATATGCTTCTCCCATACAATGGCTTTACCTTTGACATATTTTGGTTGCGCCACTGGTTTACTATAGCTGCACTTTAGTGAAAATATGGTGGTCTGTTAATAGAATTGTTTACCATGGAATGTTTCTATTATTTCATTTAACTTTTTATTGTATACCTTTAAAAATGTCACTTCCTGTGATGTTACCAAAACCAAAGGTCATGTGACACAACTTCGTGTGATGTCATAAAGGGGATTATACAAAAAAGTGATGGATGGAATGCTTGAATTAATCTCAGCCACTGGTAATTATTTAGGCCACATCCCAGCCCATCGTTATTTTGCACACAATGTCACCTCAATTTGGAACCAGACATATTCAAATCAATCTTGACCCTGCTCCATGGGGAACTGTCCAGCCCAGACAGCCAAGCTAGGTCCTTTTTGAACCGGAACACAAGCAACCCAGGGCTGGTTTTGCTCTAATTAGAGCTCATCAGCCAGATATGACTTGGTTCCAGTGACATGTTGTGTCTAGGACCCATGTCAGGGCACTTGGAGCGACACGCTAAAGTATACTAAAAAGTGATGAATGTGACGCTTGAATTAATATCAGGCACTGGTAATTATTTGAGCTGCACCCTAAGTGGAGCGGGTATCCATACATCATTAATTTGTATACTGTAGTGTGTTGCCCTAAGTGGGACAGGTATACACAGACGTGTGTCCGGTGCACACTGTCACTGGAACCAAGCTATACCTGGCTGATAAGCCCTAACAAGGGTCAAACTGGTTCTGGGTTGTTTGTGTTCTCTTTCAAGGAGGACCAGGCCTCACAGTTTGGGCTGCACTGTTTCCACTGGAGCAGGATTAAGACTGTTCTGCATATGGCTAAGTCCAAACTGAGGTGGCATGGTGTGCAAAATAACGATGGAATGGGATGCGGCCTAGTAATTACCAGTGGCTGATATTAATTTAAGCATTCCATCAATCACTTTTTTGTGTATTTTGGTGTGTCGACCTAAAGGAGAGGGTCAGCATGCCTGATCTCACTTCCGCTACCCCCAGGCATTTTGGGGCATTAATGTCCATGGCTTTAATGCTCATGGCTTGAAACTTGTGGCAGAACCCATCCACTCTGAAAGAAGGAGATGGGAAGAAAAAGTAGCAACAAAAATCCTTATTACCAATGACTTGAAAACCTGGGGCTAGATTTCAGTAGGCGTTTGTTGAGTATGAGGGAATTCAATTACGACCCACACCAGTCTACACTGATGGGTGGAAAAAAGCGAACTTGCATTGGCCGGCGGCATATGTGCCCTGGTGTAGACGTGTCGCATATGACCTGCACATGCATGCGCTCTACAGGCAATCAAAAACTCTGTTTTAAACAGCTGCTGAAGTGGTTTCCCAGTCCTACCACTACATAGCAGGGATGACCACGAGTTGAGAGTGGGGAAAAGAATGGATCTAACAGTAAGATGGATGCATTTCCTATAAGCACATTCTTTCTGTTGTGTTTAGTATTATCTGTGAATTATGCACCAGGGTTAGGATAAATGTTCCCATTATGCAGAAGTTATCATTGCCAAGATTTACTCTGAGTAGCTTCAGGACATGCATTATATCACCGGCTTGTTTTGTAGGGTATCGTGATGGGATGCAGTAAAATGAAACATAAATTGGTGATGTCCTGTAAAGAAGGGTTGATCAAGTTGCCCTCATTGGTTAATATGTTTGCTCATGTTGTATTCTTTGAATGCCTCAAAACATTGTGTGGTTAAAATATATTTTGGTTAATTTGCTGAACCAATGAGGCTTTTCATGTTTTTTAAAGGAATTCCTCCTCCCCGGGGGATATTGCTCTATGGCCCACCTGGAACCGGGAAAACACTGATCGCCAAAGCTGTTGCTCATGAAGTTGGAGCATATGTTTCAGTAATAAATGGTGCAGAAATATTGAGCAAGTAAGTGTAGTTTAGATTTTGTTTCAACTATTTTTGGTTTATGTAGAGAATAACTCACACCAAGAAATTTTGAAGCTGTATGTGTACCAGGTAAAATCTTAATCTGTAACCTGTTTGGCATCCGCTTCTACTTTTCCCTACGCCATAATTGCCATCTTCTTTTGGCTACTGAATATACTATTTAGAAATGGAATTTGAAGTCTAAAATCACTGCTGAATTCTACATCATTTGAACTCCCATAAGGTCTTGCAAATATGTGTAAAATGATGCTCATTTCCTTGCAGGTTTTATGGTGAGACAGAAGCAAGGTTGCGACAGATTTTTGCTGAAGCCTCAATGCGGTAAGTACTTTAGTTTTATCACATAGATACAATGGAAATCAATCTTTTACAATACTGGTTTACATTCTTTGATGTTGAAAAATGCAATTACATGATATGACTATCATACTAAGGACGATTTGTTTTAGAATTTTGGGAGTTTTATTTATTTATTAAACGTTTTTATTAGAGGACAGGATTGCGCCAGAGACATTCTAGTGTTTTTGGGAAAACAACATAATAGGCAAAACCAGCAATCCAGAAATATTGGAATTAATGGGCCCAATATGAACTAATCATTCAAAACAAACCGATAAGAGGACATTGCAGAAGCTTGTCCTCTTGCATCAGCTAGTCCAGGAGAAAGGGCTTCAAAAGTGCCAGGTGGAATATTTGGCAAGGAACTCCAGAATCTTAATAGAAAGCCAGTCTGTACAATATGTAGCACCCATTTGCCTTTTGTTACAGTTTGCAACGCTGGGAAATGGTGCCATATTTTCCCTGCAACTGGGGTGATGAGTGGTGGAGTGTTTGTCCTGTGCTTGATCATGGGTTTCTTAGCGCTGCTGAATATTGTTGTTTTCCTCTAACTAGTTTGCCTTTGTTGGTAGTAGGCAGGCTTCTGATGTCACTAATGGTGAATGTGCATTTGTCTCCATTAGTATGATGTATGAATTTACAATTGGTGAAACCTTTTCCTGTAAAACTAAAGCTATTCCCTGAGACCCTGCTTTCTTTGAGAATATCCTTTTTCTTCAAGCAAACTGATTTGAATGTTTTAAGTTCCTTAGAGTGTATTTCCACTGAAAAGTAGATCTGGATGTTCTACTGAGAATGTTGCTCCCATGCGTCTCGGCCATAAGCAACTCCTCAAGGAAACACTGTGGCAAAAGCAATGAGCTTGAGAGCTCCTTTGGGAAGCTGATCATCTGATCTAAGGTTATCTTTAGGAATTCCCATAATGTCTTTGCTTCGGTTCCTTGCTAGCAGAAATTCAGACTGCTCTATGGAGTCTCGAAAGGCATTCTCATGGCCCCTGAGAAGGGCTTTGGAACTTGGTGTTAAAAGCAATGTTACCATGCAGTCAGGCGATCCTTTTTGGCAGATTGTGGTGATATCATTACGACTGTGAAGATTGATATTGCCGTATAAATATGTGAAACAATATGGCACTTATAGTTTATTTGTTTTGCTCATTCATAGGTCCCTTTCAAACGTATTCCGTTTATTAATTACATTTATTTCTGAAGGACACTTCTAACCACAGATTCCTCACCTTTAGAATATTACCAGGTGCAGGTAGTGGTGCCATATCTCTCTGCATGGACTTCATAAGTCCCTAAACGTGATGAAGTGAAGGTGCTTATCAGCACCACCACTTCATACTGAAGTCGGTTTTCTTTCTTTTTCTGCCCTCGACTCAGATCTGGAGCTCCTGTCCCAATTTTGTCAGTTTTCTGATCACTGTAAACTTTGCCTCCAAGACATTGTGCCTGACAAGATGTCTCCTCCAAAAACAAGAGGATTCAAGCCTTGCCATGACTCCAGGAAATATATGTTGGTCACAGATTCACACATGGTTTGCCTATGGTGCTTGTGCTCGTGTCACAACTCAAAGTTGTGTGATACATATGGCCTCATCCACCTGAAGGAAATATGGCAGCAGGAGGCAAAGTTTGGCGCACCCAAGCATAAAAAGAGGTTGTGTTCATAGCAGGTTGCAGGGCCGTTCTCTATTGCAGTCATGAAGTTGGCCTCCCCCAAAGTTCCATTTCTCCTCGGAGTCTTCCGGGAAGTCGAAGCCAAAAACATGCCATAAGCATAAGAAAGCAAAGTGGGATTCTTCTTTATCTGCCACCCTAAGCCTGGCGAGCAGTCGCAAGGGTGTCAATTCAAGGATCTAGCGTCTTCTGACTCACAGCCAGTTTCGCATTTGGTCCCAGTTCCATCTGAATTCTACAGGTCGTTGTTGACCCCACTGCCAATAGCAACCTTCAAAGAGGCCATCGGGCAAATTTTCCAGATGCTACTGGCTCCTCTGAAATGCCCTCGACCCCATGGAGCCGGATGGCCCCCAGTTAGACCTCTGCCAACTGACTAACCCCTAAGGACCTGTTCCTAGGCCCTTACTAAAGTGTATCCAGGCTTCCACTCCAGCCCCAGGGTCCATGTCAGTTCCATCTCCACTTACGGCACCAGTTTCTGACCCGAGCCAACTTTGGGACGCGACACCCATATGTCACACTATGAAATTAAAAAAGCGCAGCCAGTTCGTGTGCAGTGACACCTTCATACTCTGCCCCTCCCTCAACACCAGTACTGTTAGAGGATAGCAACTTTCTTTGTCTTCAGTCTGACTCGAGTGCAGTCCAGGGTACCCTCAATGTCCATTATGACACTGATGATGACGAGGAGACAGACAATCTGTTCCCCCCTTCATTACACTGCCGAAGGGTTGTATTTAAACTTGTAAAGTACTAGTGGGCTAGATACCTCACCGTAGAAAAACCTGGACTCGCCACCTGCTCCAACGGTAGAAAGTGCATTTTTCATGTAGTACGTAGAGCAGCAGAAGTGCTAGACTTGCATTTACCTTCTCTAGAAATCAAAGCTAATTTAGTCACTGAAATTCTTCATCCAGGTCCAACTTCATCTCAGCCACTGTTAACATTCAACATGGCCCTTATGAACAATCTCATATCCACTTAGTCATGGCCCCCGCCTCCCAGGTCAGCAGACCTGTGGCTGGATGTCACATACCAGCTCCTGGCGACCCTAATGTTTTTTGACAAGATACCCAATGCCTGAAAGACCTGTAGTGCAAGTATACACAAAGTCAATATTAATGCTAACCTTTCAAAACGTTAGTGACGTTGGAAAGCAAATGTTTCCCTCAGCTAGTCCGGCTTCAAGCTCCTTGAATGTGGTGCCCTGCTAGGCCCATGACCAGCCGATAGGGGGCAGGATAGGATATTTCCTCTGCAGTTGAGATGCATCCGGTCATATCGATCGGTATTACAAAGTTTTCAAAAGGGCTTAGCCCTGCCTTTCATTTTCCCCTTACACCAGAAAGATATTCGGTAGACCACGCCACTGTCTTAATGCAAGAAGTTCCCATCCTGCTTGCTAAAAAAACATCATGCAGGTGCCAGACAAAGAGAGGATCGGGGAGTGCTATTCGCACTACTTCCTCGTTTTGACTGATGGAGGGGGGGCCTCAGGCCAATACTGACCTCCGACCATTGAATGCCTTGTTGAAGAAGGACACATTCAGAATTCTCACTCTTGTTCAGATCCTCTCTGCTCTGAAACATGGAGACTAGATGGTGTCCCAGGACTTGTAGGACATGTATTTTCATTTCCCTGTCTTGCAGCCCCACAGAGGTTACCTTCAGTTCACAATAGGGTCGGAACATTTCCAATTCAACATGCTGTCAATCAACCTTACCACAGCCCCTCGGGTGTTCATGAAAGTGAAGGCAATGGTTGTGGCTCATCTTTGGAGTTCAGGAATACATGTCTTCCCTCACTGCAGTCAGTCAGACCACTTCTAGACGACATTCCAGCCCTTGATTGCAATGGGCTTTTCCCTCAATGAGTCGGAGTCCTACCTGAGCCCAATGCAAAGAAGTCCCTTCCTATAGGCTATCCTGGACACAGTAGTATTCAAGGACTTTTTAACGATCCAGCGAGTCCATGACCGTTAGGATGTGATTCTGATGTTTCATGCTCAGTACTGGGTTTGTGTGGATGGTCTGAAGCTTCTTGTGCATCCTCCTCGTCCCGCACACCAGATGGCACATGTGGACTCCCAAATGGAACCTTTAGTTTTAGTGGGCCTAGCACCAGAGTTGTCTCTCTGATGCTGTTGAGATCTCACAATAAATGGCTCAGGACCTCATGTGGTAGCAGATGAGCACTGACCTGACTTGTGGCAGGCTACACTCCCTTCCCCATCCAGAGTTAACTGTTGTGACAGATGCCTTACAGCTGGTGTTGGGAGGTCATATGGAGGAGGTGGAGAACAGAGGCCTCTGATCTCCAGGAGGGAGCCACCTCCACATCATCCTTTTGTAGCTTTGGCCAGTATGTTTGGTTCTTAAAGTCTCCCTGCTGGTCAACTATGGAAGGGTGGTACATGTCCTAATGAAATACACAATTACTAAGTGGTTTTGCAACAAGCAGAGCAGGGAGGGTTCCTGTATCCTGCTCCAGGAGGATCTGAGTCTCTGGAGCTGGCTGGACCAGCAGAGGATTTTTTTGGTAGCTAACCACCTTGAGGAGTCCCTGAACTACAGGGCAGACACTGCTGGTGGACCACAAGATGGGGGTGAATGTTTGCATTGTTCAGCATTCCGTCTATCATCTGTTCTTTTTGTCGCCCTAAGTGGGAAGGGTATGCCCAGACGTGGGTCCCATGCTCACTGTGCCACTGGATTCAAGCTAGACTGACGAGGGGGTGATATCCCGAAACTGGTCCCAGGATGCTTGTTTTCAGTCCAGGTAGGACCTGGCTTGGCAGTTCAGGCTTGACTGTTCCCATGAGGCACAGGGTCAAGACTGATTTGAATATGGTTGGGTCCAATCTGGGGTGACGTGGCGAGCAAAAAGACTATGGATTAAACCCAGATCTGTGACTGGGGGTGAATGTTTGCATTGTTGAACATTCCGTCCATCATCTGTTCTTTTTGGTTTTTGTGGACCACAAGTGGCGTCTCCATTTATCAGTGGGACATGACTTCTCTAGATCGTTTTGCCACTGGCAAGATTGTGCAGTGTTAAATGTCATAGGAGGACTCATTCCATCTGCAATGGGACTCCTCTATGCTTTCCAGCCAATACCAGTTGTAAGGAAACGTAGGACAGACTGGGTCCAAGTCTTCTTAATAGTCCCAGACCTGGCCAAGAGAGTGTGGAACCCAGATCTCCTACTTCTTACCATTTACTGTTCGATACGGCTACTCCTTCGAGAGGTCCTGCACCCATATCTCTGTAACCTACACCTCCACGTGTGGAGATTGAGCGGTAACTGATAAATTCTTTTGACTTGCAGCCTGAAATGGTAGATGTCTTTCTTGCAGACTGATGTCCGAAGTCCATCTATGCCAGGCGCTGGGAAAAGATTGTGGTCTTGTGTCCGGTTTGTCATTTAGACCCCTTGCAGGTCAAAATCCCTGATGCATTATAGTTTATTTTGTCTTTGGCCCAACACAACCATTAAGTGGGTACAGTTAAGGGTTACTTGTCTGCACTTTCAGCGTTTTTGTGTTTGCCTGACCAACCCTCTCTTTAAATCACATGCTGTGATGCTTTTTCTGAGAGGCTGGGCACATATGTTCCCTCCAGAACCATTCGCCAAGCTTCACTAGGACCTAAATCTAGTCCTTACATTCCTTTTGTGCATGCAATTCAAGCCTCTCCACAGTTGCTCACTAAAGCTTCTGATGATCAAGAGAGTCTTATTTATCTCCGGCACTTCTCCATGCCACATAAGTGAGCTACAGGTGCTCTCTGCGCAACTTCCATACACCACTTTCCTCCCAAACTAATTGGTGCTGTGGACTCGGACTGCCTTCCTTTCAGAGGCGGCATCGCCCTCCCATTTCAGTCTATCACCTGACATTTTTCGCTCCGCCACATCCCTCGAAAGAGGAGGAGCGGCTCAACTGTCTTGACCCTAAGAGTTCTTTGAGTTTCTACATTGACCATATGAGATACCATCATGTACATATGGGGTTCACTGGTACCAAGAAAGGCAAGCAGTGTAAAAGAGGCCTCTGTCCAGGTGGATAGTTTTCAGCTTTAAAATCTACAAAAATCTGGCTAAGAAGAGACTCCAGACGTTTTGGAAACTCATTGCACCAGGGCCAATGGCTGCTACGACATCCTTGGAAAGGGTGGTCCTAGATACCTGCCATCCTCCAACATGGGTATCGGGGAATATGTGCCCAAAACACTACTGCCTCGATGGCCAGGTCTGACGGAAGGGCCATTTTGCCTGTTTGATCCTGAAAGTTTTCCTAATCTGAGTCCACTCCTGAGACCTTCCATCTTTGTGAGGTTCTGCTGTGGTATCTATTCTAAAGGTGAGAAATCTGTGGTTAGAAGTATCCATCCGTAGAACAAGTTATATTTACCTTTGGTAACGCTCTTTCGAATGGGTACTCTATATAATCACAGATTCCTACCTCTCCATTCTGTGGAGTGAACTTCCAAATCATAAAGTGGGCCCAAGTTACCACCGCATATCACCATACTGTGATCTCTGAAAACATCCTAGTTTTCTATAATGGAAAGAACTGTTAGCAAATATCCAAGGAAATATCCAAGGACAACACCCTTCTGACATAGAAGCCCACTTAGAAATCAGTAGACATAATGTTGCGCAGTATTTTATCCTCAGCCTCCTCACGCAAGAGCCATTACTCAAACCCCAATGCCCTTTTCTCCGTTCAGAAAGCGCATGAAGAATCTAAAGAATCACTGTTATACTCCAAGCTTGGTTCCTGCATGCTACCTAATGGATGGATGTGTTATGTAGATTTGTAGAGCACACTATCACCCTGGAGGGTATCTTGGCTCTGAACACGTGTGAGTGACAAACCTAGGGCCTAGTGGGACTACTCAAAAAACAGGTCTTCAGCTTCTTGTGGAATTCAAGAAGTGAGGAGGAGGCTCCTATTTGTAGCGGCAGGTCATTCCATGTTTTAAGAGCGATATAGGAGAAGCCTCGAGCACTCGATCCGGTATTCCTTATGCGGTGGGATGTGGACAAGTAGGAGTCCAGATTAGCAGAGGTGTCTGAAAGGTTTGTCAAAGCAGACGCGATTGTTGAGGTATGCTGGGCCAATGCTGTGTAGTTCTTTGAAAGTGTGTGTGAGGAGTTTGAATTGTGCTCATTGGTGTATGGGGAGCTAGTGGAGCTCCTTCAGGTGTGGAGTGATATGAGTGCGGCATAGGAGGTTGAGAGTGATTCTGCTTGCCGACTTCTGGACGGTCAGCATCCTTCTGGGGAGTTTTTTGTTAATCTTGGCTTAGAGGGTGTTCCTGTAGTCCAGCTTGCTTATGACAATGGTGTGCATGACAGTTTTCCAGGTGCTTATAGGGAGTTATTTGAAAGTGTTCCTCAGCATCTTCTTGGTATGGAAGCATGCGGAGGTGACAGCATTAACTTGGCCAGTCATGTCAAGTTTGCTGTTGATGACGATCTTCAGGTTCTTGGCGTGGGTGATGGGGGTGGCTGTCAGTCCAAGCTTTGTTGCCTACCAGAGTGTGTCCCACAGTGAAGTGCTCTTCCCGAAGATCATGATTTCATTGTTGCCGGTGTTCAGCCTAAGACAGTTGGTCTTTATCCAGTGGATGAACTTTATCCAGGTGCTGGGCGCCTTGTCCAGCACAGGAATTGACGGTGATGTTATGAGAGCGAATCCATTGGAGTGCCTGTCCTTCAGTTCCGATGTCATTTAGGTTTTGGATGAGATGGGATACTGTGTCAAATGCTTCAGAGAGGTACAGAAGGATGAGGGCTGCCATGTCTCCTCTTTCCAGAGTCATGTGGATGTCATCTGTTGCAGTGATGAGGGCAGTTTCCGTGCTATGGTTGGGTCTGAAACCAGACTGAGTGGTGTTGAGGAGTTGGTGGCCATTGAAGTATTCACAGAGACGTGAAGTGTCTGCAGAGGATTTATTCAGCAATGGGAGGACATTTGCATGTTTTCAGGTGTCTAAGAAGGTAGTGGACGAGGTGGAGGCATTCAGAATGGGTGTGAGCATGGTGCTGATGGGTTGCAGTTCTCTGGAGTAGGCGTGGTGGAGGCAGAAGTAGGTTAGGGCCCCTGAGTGGGTGGACTTCATGGTGGCGGCAGTTTCTTCTGGAGTGGTGTCAGGCCATGTAGTTAACATGGTTTCTTTGGATAAGATTGGGAGGTGTTTTGCAAGGTCTGTCGGGTTTGTTGTGGGTTGAAGTTGCTGTAAATCGCTGTGATTTTATTGCTGAAGAATTGAGAGAGATTGTTGCAGAGGTCCTGCGAAGGGGTGAGGTGAAATACATAACGATTAAGAAGATTTATTTGCTGCTGTTGGTGCTGGCATTGATGCGGTTCTCCGGAATAGCACTTTTGACTTTTTAGATCACTTGGTGATAGCGTCTCGGGGCGGATTTGATTGTGCTCCACTTTGCATTTTCCTGGCTCATTTTCCACTTGTACTCCAGTTTTTTGCAGTGGCGTTTATCAGTCTGAGTTTCTCTGTGTACCAACTGACCTGGGGTCTAGATCTTGTTGTATTGCTGTGTTTGAGGGTGGCCAGGGAGTCGGCACAGAGTGACCCAGTTGTTAAAATTCTTGATGGCTTTGGGGAAGTTATTACTGTGTTTGAGTTTGTGGGTGTTAAGAGCAATGTTTTAGTGCTTGGCAGTGATGCTGTTCCAGTTTTGGTGAGTTAGTCTGGTGGTGGTTTGTGTGTGTTGGACCTTGAAGGAGATGCTGAACTGCCAAGGGCGTAGTCTGTCCAGGAGACTGATGTGGGCTTGTTGACTCAAATGTTGCAGAAGATGGTGCATATAGGTCAAGGAGGTGTCCGGTGATGTGGGCAGGTCCCTTTACTTGTTTGGGAGGCCTGGGCCTTCAAATCTTCGATGAATATTTTTGAGTTTGGGTCGGCGTGGTCTTCCAGGTGAAAGTAAATGTTTCTGTGTAAGATGTAATTGCTAGCGTAGAGGGCGAGTGGTGTGACAAAGTCCTAGATGGTATTGGTGAAGTGCTGCTAACGGTGAGGTTGGTTGTGATGTGGTGCTTGAACAACAGGTGTTCCATGTTGGAGGACGTCATGTCTGTGAAAGTGGTGCAGCTGAGGCTGTTCTTGTGGGTGATGGCAGTTCCGCCTCTTGGCTTGTGAAGTCTGTCTTGCCTGGTGATCTTGTAGCAGGGGAAGAGGTTTGGGACGGGGGTAAAATCGCTGTGGCAATGTCCGGCGCTGATGCAGGTTCAGCCAGATTTCCATGAAGAACAGTTGATCTAGGGCATTGTCATGCAGGCGGTCCCAGATCTCTGTGGAGTGTTTGGTGTGTGAGCAGGTGTTGAGGAGCATGCGTGTGAGTGCGAAATGTTGCGTTGGTGGCTGCAGGACTCTGTGACCTGGAGAGAGTGGGGTGTTGGGTGCGGTCAGTGCGGTGCAGTAAGTGTTAGGTGTGGGTAAGTGTATGGAAACTTGCAGGATGCGCAACAGAATGCTACCTTAGTGTTGTGTGGTGTGGCGAGGCAGCAGCAGGGGGAGCGGCTGGGGTTGAGGGCGCAGAGGGTCAAGGCGGGAGGGGGAGGGCCAGGTTTCCTGGTGCTGGGTGTGGTCAAGGTGCAGACGGGTGCAGTCTCGTTCAGACGGGCTTGTCACCATTATGTAGGTCCCGGAAAGGGAGAGGAGTGATGTATTTTCCTGTGCAGATGCATGATGGGAAATCCAGATGGATAATGGAAATGAGTCCTCTTGTTTGGCCAACAAACTTACCTAACGTTGACATTTGTACCCTATGCCACTATACTCTGCTACTTCCCCGTCTGCAAACGCTATTCCCCCCCCCCCCCCCTGCTTGGCACGCATGCAGCTGGCCATGCAAAAAATACTTTCAAGCCCCGTAAGTTTTGAATTGGTTGCATGATTTTTCTTGTTCACTACTCTTCTCTAAAAATCAAATGCATCATTAGCCCTGCAAAACTGCTGCACGAGGCCACCCAGAAATGATTCACTGCAGATATCAATAGCAAGAAATGGCCAATCTTATTACTCATCATGGAGAATCTCCTCTAATTTTTGACTATACGTAACATGGAAATCAATTTGACTGGAATGTCAAAACAATGTAACTACTGATTAACAAAGATTATGCTTGAAATGGTTACATTAGGACAATAAAGTCCAATACATTTTTTTAAAAAAAAAGTAAATAAGGGCCTTAGATTTCGTTACACTGTCACCTGCCGTATTTTCGAAGTGCACTACATTTGAAGGTGTGGAAAGGGAAAGATTAAGAAACTGATGTCAGTGTGTGGGGGTGGAGTTTGTGCTGCTCCGCTCCCTCACCTCCTTGGTGGTATGAAGTTAGCGCAGTGCTATATGGCACCATGTACCGACTTGTGGGGAGCATTGCTGGTAAAATGTGCCAAGCTATCAGAATATTCAGATGAGATATTTTTACATTATCTAAATTGAAATAATTAACATGGTGGGTGATAGTCCTTCAAATGTTGCAAATGGAGAATTGGTTGAAAAATAATCTGACCCAGTCTGACACCTAGGAAATTTCTCGACACCATTTAGCTCAGGTCCACAGGGGTTAGATAGGTGCCAAATTATCTGAATATTAAGATGAGATATTTTTACATTCATCTAAATGGAAATAATTAACATGGTGGGTGACAGTCCTTCAAGTGTTGCACAAATTAAGCCCTCTTAGACCACCATTGGAGGCGCTTGCTGTAGATTTTGTCATTCGTATTTGTATTTATTTTGATGCTTGTTTGTTTGTTAATCTTATTTGAAGAGTTATTAAACTGATATCTCTCTTTTCAATCTTTCTTTCTTTACTGGGGTTTTCCGCAGTGCTGGAAACAGGCCATTGTCACCTCCTTCTTAAAGAAAAAAAAAACCTTTGCCAGACTTCTGAACCCTCTCTAATTATCGACCTATTTCTCACTGCTTGCCATTCTCTAAAATGATAGAATCCTTTGCCAGTTCCAAACTTTCCTCATACTTTGAAAGGTCTGGTGTCATAGACACCCACCAGTCAGGTTTCTGAGGCCAGTTTAGCGCTGAAACTGTTCTTGTTTCATTCCTTAATGACATCTTTTTGGAGCAGGATTCCAGCCATTTTTCCGCCTTCATTCTATGGGACCTATCAACTTTTGATACCGTCTCCTACCATATTCTGATTGCACATATTTTTATCGGCTCTCCATCAGCACCCTTTCTGATCTGACTTCATACCCCTCACATGTGGTGTGCATCAAGGTTCCTCACTTAGCCTGACACTTTTCAACTTCTTTGTTGCTTCACTTGCCTCTCTTATTTCTTTTGCCTTTGCTTTTTTACGGGTTCTGATGACACTCATTTTATTCTTCACCTGGATGGCAATCTGGAATCTTTACAGTGTCTCTTTAAAAACAACACAAACAGGGTGAAATTGAAGCAATTTACACTGAATTCTGGCAAAACGGAACTTCTCATTTTCAGGTTGCCCTCCCCTTGCAACAGTAATTGGTGGCCCTCTGAACGTGGGCCCTGCTCTCCTCCACTTACTCAGCTAAAAACCTTGGAGTAGTCTTTGACTCCAATCTCGCTTTCCTGCATAACATTTCCAACCTGGTATCTTCCTGATTTCTTTAGTTACGCACTTTGAAAAAGATCTTTTCTTAGTTACCAACATATTTCAAACAAAATGTGATTATGTTGCTCTTGTCACAATTGGACTATTGCAAAGCCGTTCTCGTCTGTCTTCTTAAAACTCGTATTAAGTGACTTCAGCTGGTCAAGAACATAACTGCTCATCTCATTCTTAATTTTAGAAAATTCTTTCATATCACTCCACTCCTACTTTCTTTGAATTGCCAAGCGCTGCCCCTTCTAGACTCTTTATCTCTGTCCTAGAGCTTTCCATCAAAATGGGCAAGAGTATCTGCAGAAACATTTATACATCTTCACCCCTTCAAAAATCCTCTGTTTGGCCATTGTCAATCTTTTTGTTCCTCGTGTTGCCTGTATTAGAAGAAAGGTCGTCTGTGCTTTCCAATACTGCACTTTTAAACTTTGGAATTAGCTCCCTGCTAAATTCTGCTCAATTGAATCCCACTCTGCTTTCAGGAAACTTCTTGAAATTTATCGGTTTCTGTTTATAAGCTATCCTCTTTTTCACTTTTCTACCATTGAGGCGTTACTTGCCACCAGAACACCCAGGTTTGGGTAGCAAAGTGCTTTACAAATGGCATTTCATTTCAGATATTTTGCAAGATTATGATAATAATGAAGCCTCTTATTCATCTTGGTTAGGATTGTCTCTATTATGTTTTGGCAAGTTCCTGATACTGAAATGTTGAGTGTCTTGATAGGCTGAAATACCAAATTCCACCTGCTTTTAAGGTTTTGACTTCTTGCACTACCACTTGATTGAAATGGGTGTGCTCCAGCATCCTGGTTTTCTAAAAATTACTGCGTGGTTAAGAGTGTTCATTTTTTGTATTTGCAGGTTGGAGTGCATTGACGTGATTATTGTTTAGGTAATTAGTGAGAAGTTAGGGTAAATGTATTTCTCGTGGATGCTGCAAAGGAGTTTCACACACTACATCAGATTAGTAAAACGTAAGGGAGTACCTTGTAAATAATTTGGGTTAACCAAAATTATTAGATCTGTCCCTGATAGGTTTACATCAATATATTTATTTTATCTAATCAAAGAAAATCTTGCCCATCATCCAAATAAAAGCGAAGAAGATAATTGGTTAGTAGTCTAATTAGGAATATATAATCTTGTGTGGTGTTTTTCCATCATTATTCTCTTTGACACTTCGTTTATACATTAAATTCATATGTAAATTTATTCCCAGTTTCTCATTCAAGAGACTTATTCCCACTTATTAGTCCGCTTGTTTATTCTTCACATAAATGAGTTCGAAAAGTCCATGATAAATGTTTCAGCCAATCTTTAGAACCCATTGAGTATTTAAAGCTACCACAGCCAACATGTGTTTCATGGCAGTCACTTCCTCAAGTCTGCAAAAGACATACATGTTCAGCACTCACCTGATGTGACAAATACATAAATCTTAATCCTAGATTAAGAAGGAAGAACATATACAAGTTTGTTAATTTAGGTGCATTAGGTAGGCAATCACTGCCCGAGTACTTGTTCCTGGCAAAATCAACAGTTAACCAAGGTACTGAGCAGTTATTCGATTCTATTTGTCACTTATTTTTCAAAGTCACATAGCATTAGGTGTATTTGTCTTATCAGTGTCAAAAGTACTACACTCCTTTATCTTATTCTTGGATAAAAACAAGACCGGTATTAATTTGATGCTTTTAGTGCATTAAGTTATTATTACATGTGTTGTGACAAACCAACAATTCATCGGGATATCATATGGTTACTGTTCTTTCGCAACTCACATGATAATTGTGAAGCACAAATTTTCTTGGGCTCATCTATGCCCAGAAGTCTACATTAATTACTGCAGTATTTAGTACATTTGTAAATGCCCCAGCTAATGGTTTTACTAATATGTTATAACCGTTTCGGATATCAACAAAGTCCTAAACATTTTACACTTTTTTTTGTCAAAATCTTTTTATTGGTTTTTACAAAGTTACACAACATTTGTAGCTCGGCTGAGCTTAGTTCGCATGCCAAGATCATTAGTTATCTAAAGATAATACACAGCTTTTCCACAAGTTCTCAGCATGACTGTTCGCCTTACCTAGGCGCAGACGTTCCATCATTACAGCGCCTTACATGCATAGTTTACATGCCACGTGTTGCCTCTGTGCTCTACCATCGGGAGCCAACAAATTAAACATAACATAGAACAACTAAACATTTCCGTGGTACCCCGTGTACATGACCCTAACATGACTGAGGGAAGTGTAGGGCAGGCGTTATCCGGATCCCGGAGGACCCAAGGGGTCCACCGCTCCAAGCTCAGGGGGAGGGGTGGGCAGGGGTCGCCCTCGGAAGAGTCAGTAGAAGGCCTAGATGCTTCGACTTCCCGGGAATTCAACACTGGGGCCAAATCTGTTATATCTGAAAGAGGTGGAGGGCCCGCAACCTGGGCCCACAGGCAAATAGAGGTAACCCCTCCGACAGGTAAACCACCAAGGGACTCCAAATGTAATCAAAGCTCTTGCGGGAATCTTCAATAATATCTGTCATCCGTTCAAGGGTTAGGGCTCGCCATAAACGGGCATGCCATTGGGTAAGAGAGTGGGCCCCTGGTTTCTTCCAGGCTGCTGCTATTGCCATTTTGTCCGCCCCCAGACATAGCCACATAATAGAGCGGTCCCCCTGTGTTTGGTGCTTCAGACTGGGATCACGCACCCCCAAAAGAGTGTGTTCTAGGGAAGCAGAGATTGAGTACCCCAGAATCTGTTTGATTTGGGAAAGAATTTCTTTCTAGAAGGGTTAAATGGAAGGGCAGTCCCACCAAATATGACGGAAATCTCCGAAAAGCCCACATTCCAGCCAGCATCTGTCGGAATTGTTTGGGAAAATAGTACGTAGTTTCTGTGGGTGTAGATACCATTTATACATGATTTTGTAATGGGCTTCTCTCAAAAACATGGAACGGTTATATTTAGCAACGTCTTTGTATGGGGAGCTCCACTGTTTCTCTGTTATGGGGGTGTGTAGCATGGCATCCCAGAACCCTCTGTGGCGCAGAGCTTGATGTGGACCCACCGTTGGAAGGAGAGAGTGCAGAAAGGATATGCAGCACTTGGTCGTGATGCCGGTTTGGACAAACCTCTTTATTGGGAGCAAGTCCCTGGTCGCGGCCAGCCGCTCCTGGGGTTGTTGCACCCAGTGTTTTAACTGGAAATAGTGGTATTCTTCTGTGGGCAACAGCTTAAAAAGAGCAGCACAATCTGCGAAGGAGCGTAGTTCTCCTAGCTTGAAGAGATCAGATAACATGAGGCATTCACCCTCCCTCCACTTATCAAAGGGACCTTCTAGTAGAGCTGGAGGGAAGGCAGGGTTAAAATGAATGGGGGCGTGGGGGGATGGTAAGGTCGTAAGGCCAATTCCTTGGTTACGATAGCCCACAACTTTAGGGTGGTGGATGTGGGGATGCTCAGATAGACCTTGTTTGGTCTGTCTTGTTTCGGTTTGCAAGGTAGGTCTCAGATAGTTCTTACCGCTATCTGCCTGTCCATATGGAGCCAATGTCTATCTGAGGCTTTAAGGGACCACCCGGCCAAGACCCGAAGTTGTGCGGCTCTATAATACAGGAGGAAATCAGGGAGTGACAGACCTCCCTCCTGGCGTGGCCTAGTTAATAATCGCTGGGATTAGCGAGCTCTTTGCCCCTGCCAAATACTTTTTGTGGTCATCCTTTTCAGCTCTACGAATACATCTTTGTCCACGTGAGAAGGCGGGGTAGGACATTCATCTTGATTGCGTTTATTCGGCCTATACATGTTACATATGCGGAGCTCCATTTTTAGGTCTCGCCCTGAAAGCCAGCGCTTCAGCTCTGGGCGAGACATTTTGTAGTGGGCTTGCAGAAATGCGACCACAACTTTTGGCTGGCCTAGAGCATGCGAGTACGCGCACAGTAACGCGCATTCCTCGCATGCTCCAGGCGCCATATGTCTTTCCTCTCACTTGCTCCTCCCCCACCACAGAGCGCTTCTCGGGGCCGCGCGGCCGTGTCACTTTCACGGCCGCGCGTCACTTGCTCTCCTGCTCCTCCCCCCTCCCCCACCACAGAGCGCGTCTCGCACGGCCGCGCGGCCAATGCTTGTCTCTCTTTGTTTATGAATTTGAAAAATCTTTTGTAGAATTTCAAAGACCACACTATTGGTTTTGCTAAAGCGTGTTTAACATTTGAAACGTAGCACAAAACTTCAAAGGGTTTGGCTCTTTCTCATAGAAAGTATAAGTAATACATTCGGAGTAAAAATGCATAACCTAAGGTTTGGAGAGTAGCAGATTAAATGGATAGCTTTTTCTCTAGCAGGTGTCGCAGTTCACGAACACGTTATTCTGATAATGAAATTCAAATATTTGCGATGTTAGAATCATGATTGACATTCAGCCTTCCTGGTGTCGATTATCCATTTAACTTCAAAGTTCTGTGTTGCAATGGCCGTTACTGCCCCAATACACTTTATTATTAGGAAGCGTGGCTGTGTGGCCCAGATTATGTCGAAGAGGTTACATGTATGGTTCATCAACAAACAAGGATGCGTGACGGCCAGATCTACCGACTTTGGTGCTGGGGCACCAGGTTTAAGTCTCGGCGTCGGCTCAACATCGTGTGATTCTGGGCGAATCACCTAATCGCCCGTGCCAAGAAAAAGCAAACAAATGAGTGTGCCCTTGGTAATGTAACTGGTGCATAAGTAAAGTGCGCAAATACCTTTGGGTTGAATTCGCGCTATATAAACCAGTTAAAAAAACAAGACAGGCACTTCAGTTGCTTTGTTTCCACACTGCCATCCTTTCGCGCGCCTATTACGTTCTGATTAGAAATGCACACTCGGCGTGACCAGCTCTGAACCGGTTAGCCATTTCCCCAGCGGGTGTCGGCTTTGTAGTGCGGGCCCATGGGAGGATCTTGCTGTCGGTTGCGCGATTGCTGTTGACACACATACCACCAAAAGGCCTCCCTGGTTTAATTCATGGCCTGGTTGGCGTCGGTTCAAGCCAACTCTTCCCAGCACGGAGCAGAAACTTCCGGCAGCTGAGAACGTTTCGGATTTCAGTAAAGAATGTTCCTCCTATCTTAGAGAGCTTGTGTACCAGGACTAATTTAGTGCGTTTCCGAATCAGTTCTCTGGCAAACTGGTCTGAAGCTTGGATCATTTTTCTGTGAGAGAAGTGTGTTCACAGGTTGGCTTCTAATGCAAGACACGCGGGTCTTCTCCATATGGAGAATTTATACACTTGAAGGTTTTAGTTTTAGAATAGTGGACCTGCCATTTAAATCCTTAAAGTTAATTGTTTTTTTACCCAAAGATGTCTGCTTTCAACACACTATGACGTCCTTGAGCGGCAGTCGAACACCAGCCTTTTATTGCGTGCCTCTCTCCGCCTACAATAAAGGAATTCCTGTGTAAACGGCAAAACTATAACTTGGAAATAAGTACTTTTGCAATATTTAACAGTACTTAAATCTTGTACTTTCCAGACATAACTATTGGGACGATTTGTATAATAAAATTGCACTACGGAAAATATACTAACACTGTTGCAATTGCGCTCCTTCACTTCGGCACCTCCTTGTAGCATTTCGGCACTTTACACACATATATGTACCACAACAGCACCACCACAACACCACTCAGCACCACCACAGCATCACTAAGCACCACCACACCACCACTCAGCACTACAACACCACCACCACCACCACTCAGCACCACCATAGCACCGCCACAGTTTTACTCAGCACCACCACAGCATCACTCAGCACCACCACAGCATCACGCAGCACCACCACACCACTACTCAGCACCACCACACCACCACTCAGCACCACCACAGCATCACTCAGCACCACCACCACAGCATCACTCAGCACCACCACAGCATCACTCAGCACCACCACACCACCACTCAGCACCACCACTCAGCACCACCACACAGCACCACCACACCACCACTCAGCACCACTCAACACCACCACAGCACCACTCAGCACCACCACAGTACCACCACAGCATCACTCAGCACCACCACAGCACCACCACTCAGCACCACCACAGCACCACTCAGCACCACCACAGCACCACCACAGCATCACTCAGCACCACCAAAGCATCACTCAGCACCACCACAGCATCACTCAGCACCACCACAGCACCACCACAGCACCACCACAGCAACACTCAGCACCACCACAGCAACACTCAGCACCACCACAGCATCACTCAGCACCACCACAGCATCACTCAGCACTACCACAGCATCACTCAGCACCACCATACCACCACTCAGCACCACCCACCACCACTCAGCACCACCCAGCACCACCACAGCATCACTCACCACCACCACATCACTCGCCACCACCACAGCATCACTCAGCACCACCACACCACCACTCTGCACCACCACACCACCACTCTGCACCACCACACCACCACTCTGCACCACCACACCACCACTCTGCACCACCACACCACCACTCTGCACCACCACACCACCACTCAGCACCACCACACCACCACTCAGCACCACCACAGCATCACTCAGCACCACCACACCACCACTCAGCACCACCACACCACCACTCAGCACCACCACACCACCACTCAGCACCACCACACCACCACTCAGCACCACCACACCACCACTCAGCACTACCACACCACCACCACAGCACCACTCAGCACCACCACAGCATCACTCAGCACCACCACAGCATCACTCAGCACCACCACACCACCACTCAGCACCACCACAGCAGCACCACAGCATCACTCAGCACCACCACAGCATCACTCAGCACCACCACAGCATCACTCAGCACCACCACAGCATCACTCAGCACCACCACAGCACCACTCAGCACCACCACAGCACCACTCAGCACCACCACAGCATCACTCAGCACCACCACAGCATCACTCAGCACCACCATACCACCACTCAGCACCACCCAGCACCACCACAGCATCACCCAGCACCACCACAGCATCACTCAGCACCACCACAGCATCACTCAGCACCACCACACCACCACTCAGCACCACCACAGCATCACTCAGCACCACCACAGCATCACTCAGCAACACCACAGCATCACTCAGCACCACCACACCACCACTCAGCACCACCACACCACCACTCAGCACCACCACACCACCACTCAGCACCACCACAGCACCACTCAGCACCACCACCGCATCACTCAGCACCACCACAGCACCACCACAGCACCACCACAGCATCACTCAGCACCACCACAGCATCACTCAGCACCACCACAGCATCACTCAGCACCACCACAGCACCACCACAGCATCACTCAGCACCACCACAGCATCACTCAGCACCACCACACCACCACTCAGCACCACCACACCACCACTCAGCACCACCACACCACCACTCAGTACCACCACACCACCACTCAGCACCACCACAGCATCACTCAGCACCACCACAGCATCACTCAGCACCACCACAGCATCACTCAGCACCACCACACCACCACTCAGCACCACCACAGCATAACTCAGCACCACCACAGCATCACTCAGCACCACCACAGCATCACTCAGCACCACCACAGCATCACCACAGCATCACTCAGCACCACCACAGCATCACTCAGCACCACCACAACACCACTCAGCACCACCACAACACCACTCAGCACCACCACCACACCACTCAGTACCACCACTCAGCACCACCATACCACCACTCAGCACCACCCAGCACCACCACAGCATCACTCACCACAACCACAGCATCACTCACCACAACCACAGCATCACTCACCACAACCACAGCATCACTCAGCACCACCACACCACCACTCAGCACCAGCACACCACAACTCAGCGCCACCACAGCATCACTCAGCGCTTCCACAGCATCACTCAGCGCTTCCACAGCATCACTCAGCGCCACCACAGCATCACTCAGCGCCACCACAGCATCACTCAGCGCCACCACAGCATCACTCAGCGCCACCACAGCATCACTCAGCGCCACCACAGCATCACTCAGCACCACCACAGCATCACCACAACATCACTCAACACCACAGCAGTATCACTAAGCATCGCCTTTGCACTAGTACACCACCACATCATCAACACTCAGCAAGACCTAAGTATCATTCAGCATCACCTCAGCATCGTCTCAGCACCAGTCACCACCACCACCACCACCACCACTACCACCTCAGCATCACTCAGCACCACCTCAGCCCACTCTCGGAATCTGCCATCTGTTGATTCTCCCCTAGCGTCTGGCCGTTGCTAGTGTTATAATACAGGTACTAGTTCACAACCTTCAACCTCCAATTGTTTATGCCCCCTCAAAAAAAAACTTTAACAAACAACCATTGGAATAGGCAAAAACAAGTTGCCAGCATTGCAAGAACAAAAGAAAAATGAAGAATTTTTTTTATTGCACATACATTTTTTAATATGGTCGTTCTGTTGGACATAATGCCTTTTTGGTCATATATAAGGTAACAAAAATGCTTCTGGCACTTTTTTATTACAACTTTTCAGCATGCTGCACAGCAGCCACACTTCTCTACAGCACAGCTTAAACACATTGACAAAGTCAATAGCTCTGCCTAAACACTTATAAGGCCCCAAAGGCGAGACCTATTGGCTATGCCAATGCTTGTTTAAAATCGGTTTTGAGCTGTCGCAGCAAGGGGGGAAATTAGCCTTATAGAGGTCTGTTAGTTTGGGGGTAATTTTAATGCCAAGGTAGGTAATTTCTTTGCGTGCACATCGGAAAGGCGAAGTTAACTTGATCGCTGCCATCATTTCCTGGGGCATTGTCAGGTTAAGTAAGAAGGATTTGGAAAGATTAACTTTAAACCCCGCTACTCGTTACAAATAATAAAGTTCGGCCTGTATAGCCGTTCAGTGATGGGTAGCAATACATCATCCGCGAAGAGCGAAATTTTGTGTTCATCTGGACCGAATCTGATGCCGCTGATTGCTGGATTAGATCTTATCTGCGCTGCAGAGGGTGAAGAGCATGGGAGATAGGCGACAGCCCTGCCTTGTGCCTCGTGATAGATTGAAAAAATATGAGGCAACTCCATTTACTAGAACTCGGGATATAGGGGAGCGGTAGTTAGCTTTCACCATTCCCAGGAAGGCCTCACCAAATCCGAAGCGGCGTAGGGTGCGCATTATAAAGGACCAATCGACCCGGTCGAAGGCCTTCTCTGCATCCAATGATAAGAGGGCCACTGGGATATGTTTCTTCTGAGCTTTATCAATTAGGTGCATTATCCTGCATAAGTTATCATGGAACTGGTGTCCCTTGATAAAACCCGATTGATCGGGGTGAATTAGTGTAGGTAAAATATCTTCTAGTCTGCTGGCCAATATCTTGGATTATAGTTTGGCGTCCAGATTCAGTAGTGCTATGGGCCTGGATGAGGCGCATAATTGGGGATCTTTCCCTGCCTTGGGTATTATAGTGATGAACGCTTCCCCCATGGATGGAGATACTTGTTGGGTAGTTGCTATTTCGTTGAAGAGGTCTGTCAGGTGGGGAGTTAACTCTGCTGCGAATGTTTGGTAGAATTGGGCATTCAGCCCGTCAGGCCCTGGGGATTTCAGGAGTTTAAGGCTGTCTATTGCCTTCTGGACCTCTTCCCTTGAAATGGGTCTGCTGAGTCATCATTATTGGCCAGGGGGACCTGTGGGAGCTCTAGTGAGTCCAGGTAATGAGCTTGGTCCTGTTCTATGAGGGGATCTGCTGCATAGAGTGAGCAGTAAAAGTCACGGAAGGCCCTCGCTTTCCCTCCCTCGCTAAGGAGTGTGATGCCCTTGTCGTCGACTATTTGTTTAACGTATTCTTTTTCCTGTTTTGCTCTAAGCTGTCATGCTAGCAGAGGGCCTATTTTATTGTTCCCATCGTATCCCCGGGACTGGAGGCGTAGAATGTTTTTTTCGACCCTATTGGTATATATTCCCTGGAGGTTCCCTTTTAGTGCAGTTACTTTCCGTAGTGTTTGTATGGACAGGGTGTCCTTGTGCTCCCTTTCCGCATCTCGCAGCTCACCCTCTAGTGAGAGCCGTTCCTCTGTCTGTTGCTTTTTCAAAGTGGTAGCTAGCGCAATGCATTTTCCCCTTATGACTGCCTTAAAGGTGTCCCAATTATTCAAGTGAGAGGTGTCTGTGGGGTTGTTGGTAGCCAAGAAGTCTTTAATCGACTTCCTGATGTCATCACGGAGAAGCCTATTTCTGCTAAGAATATTGGGAAAATACCTCCTAGCAAGTTTAGAGCGTGCAGCCGGCCAGTTGATCAGGATTTCTAATGGGGCGTGATCCAAGAGACATATCTGGTTCATGTGAGCACTCGAGATCGACTGCTGGAGTGCTTGGTGTTCAGGGAGGGGGCACGTCTGATGTCTGCCGGTAGCTCGTTCCAGGTCTTGGCTGCAATGTGAGAGAAGGATCTTCTGCCTGCTCTGTGGATGCGCGGGGTTTTGGCTAGTGCGAGGTTGGTAGATCGGAGATTTCTTTTGGGTACGTGGAAGTTGATTCTGTCGTTGAGGTATTTGGGTCCGTTGTTGTGTAGGCATTTGTAGGCGTGAGTGAGGATTTTGAAGGTGACTCTTTTCTCCACGGGGAGCCAGTGGAGTCTTCGTAGGTGTTGGCTGATGTGTTCGTGCCGGGGGATACTGAGGACGAGTCTGTCGGTGGTGTTCTGTACTGTCTGGAGTTTGCGGAGTAGGGACTTGTTGATGCCGGCGTAGAGTGCGTTTCCATAGTCCAGCCTGCTGGTGATGAGTGCGTGGGTGACTGTCTTCCTTGGCTCAGGGGGGATCCATTTGAAGGTCTTGCGGAGGGTGTTGAAGCAGCTGGATGTGAGGGCGTTGACCTGTCGGTTCATGGTGAGCGATGAGTCGAGTTCAATGCTGAGGTTTTTGGCGTGGTCTGAGCGGGTAGGTGGGCTTCCGAGGGTGGTCGGCCACCAGGTGTTGTCCCATGCTGAAGGGGGGGTTCCAAGGACGAGGACTTCTGTTTTCTCGACATTGAGCATCAGGCAACTGTTGGTCATCCAGACTGCGACGTCTTGCATTCCTTTCAGGAAGTTGAGTTTGTCACTGGTGGGGTCTTTGGTGAGGGAGAGGATGAGCTGGGTGTCGTCAGCGTAGGATACGATGTTGAGACCGTGTTGTCGGACGATGGCTGCGAGGAGGGCCATGTAGATGTTGAAGAGGGGCGGGCTCAGTGATGACTCCTGTGGGACTCCGCAGGTGATTTTCGTGGGATCGGAGAGGAAGGGTGGTAGTCTGATCCTTTGGCTTCTTCCGGTGAGGAATGATCGGATCCAGTCCAGGGCTGTTCCTTGTATGCCAGCATCGTGTAGTCTGGCGACTAGTGTGCGGTGGGAGACAGTGTCGAAGGCCGCTGATAGGTCGAGTAGGATGAGGGCTGCGGAGTGTCCTTGGTCCAGGAGGGTGCGGATGTCGTCTGTGGCGGCGAGTAGGGCGGTCTCGGTGCTGTGGTTGCTTCGGAATCCGGATTGGGACAGGTCGAGGACGGCGTTCTCTTCGATGAATCGTGTCAGTTCCCTGTTGACTGTTTTCTCTGCGACTTTGGCTGCGAAAGGGAGGAGCGAGATGGGCCCGTAGTTCTTTAGGTCGGTGGGGTCAGCTGTGGGCTTCTTGAGCAGGGGCCTGACTTCTGCGCGCTTCCAGTCGTCTGGGAGGGTGCCTGTTTTGAAGGTGGTGTTGATGGTACGTTGTAGCTCGGGTGCGATGGCGGCCGCAGCTCTGTGGTAAATGTGAGGAGGGCAGGGGTTGGTGGGGGCCCCCCCGAGTGGATGCCTTTCATGGTCGAGGCGGTGTCTTCGGTCGTGATCGGTGTCCAGTTGGAGATGGTGGGCTGGCTGGTGTCGTGGGGGTGCGGCTGTGGCGTCTGGTGGATGGTCGATGAAGTTGTCGTAGAGGTTTTTGATCTTGAGGTGGAAGTAGGTTCCAAGTTTGTCGCAGAGGTCTTGGGACAGGGTGATGTCTGTGGCTTCGCTGCATGGGTTGGTGAATTCCTGAATGACACTGAAGAGTTCCTTGGAGTTGGCGAGGATTTTGTTGTGGATGAAGTTCCTCTTGGTGGTTCTGATTTGGTTGTGGTAGTCCGTCATGGCGTCTTTGTAGGTGGAGTAGTTTTCGGGTGTCTCGGTGTTTCTCCAGTTCTTCTCCAGGCGTCTGCAGGTGCGTCTGGCTTCTTGGAGATCGGTGGTGAACCAGGCGGCTTTCCTGGGGCGCTGTTTGTCGGGGTTGCGTAGCGGGGCGAGCTCGTCTGCGCAGTTGGAGATCCAGGTGTGGAGTCCTCTGGCTGCGATGTTTGTGTCGGGTGCCCAGGTGTGGTTGTCTCGGGTGAGGGTGGAGGTTACTCGTCGGTGACCTTGCTCCAGTTCCTTTGTGGTGGGCGTGTGGCTGGTTTGGGTGCCTTGGGTTTGTCGACGGTGAAGTGTACGCAGTGGTGGTCGGTCCATGGCGGTCGCGTTGTGTGGCTGAAGTGAACTCTGTTTACTGCAGCGAAGATGGGGTCGAGGGTGTGTCCTGCTCTGTGGGTCGATGTGGTGACGAGTTGTTCGAGTCCAATGTTGGCGAGGTTGTCACGAAGGATGGTGGAGTTTGGCTCGTTGGGGTTGTCGAGGTGGAAGTTCAGGTCTCCAATGAGTATGTAGTTCGTTGAGGCGATGACGTGGGGTGCGATGAAGTCGGTGATGGAGGTGGCAAAGGGGGGCCAGGGGGTCTGTAGACGAGGGTTCCTCGGAGCGTGGCGTTGGGGCTGGTCTGGATCTGGAAGTGCAGGTGTTCGGCGGAGGGGAAAGTTTCGCTGGAGGTGGTGAGGCGGAGGGTGCTCTTGTGGGCGATGACGAGGCCCCCACCCGGGTGGTTGGGGCGGTCCTTCCTTTGGATCTTGTATCTGTCCGGGATGGCGGTGTTGATGTCTGGGGCTGAAGAGGCGTTGGTCCAGGTCTCCGTGAAGATGGCGATGTCGGGCGAGAGAGAGTCGAGTAGGTTCCAGATTTCCATGGCGTGTTTGTGTACGGAGCACACGTTGAGGAGGATGCATCTTAGGGTGTCGCCGGTGCTGGCGTCTGGGGTGTTGAAGGCCGGGGTGGTGGTGAAGGTCTGGCGGCAGTGGAGGCAGGAGAGCTGGCCGTGTTTGGCGAGGCCTGTTGGCAGTCTGAGTCTTCTGGAGTTGAGTGCGAGGAGGGTTGTAGTGTCGTAGCGATGGATGGTCGGAGATCCAGGGTTCCTGGCGCTGGCCGCGTTCGGGTCGCGGACGGGCGCAGATGGGCTTGCCTTTGGCGCGCCAGCGGTGCGACCGCACGGCGGCCGCCATTAAGAAGGGGAGGGGGGCGGGAGAAGTAGGGAGGCGGGAGCGGGGGCTGAGTACGGGGCGGGGCCACAGGTGCGCTGCGGCGGGAAAAACGGGGAGCGAGAGGACTGGCAGGGGAGACACCTGGCGGGGCAGAGGAGAGGGAAAATTAACAATTAAGGAGGGCGGAGGTTTTCCCCTTTCTTTAGGTGGGTTTCTTGTAATGATACTATACGGACATGATGGTCCCCTAGAAATTTCCACAAACGTTGCCTCTTGTTAGGGGAATTGAGACCCCTTACATTCCATGACATACAATTAACTGCCATTTAAATGGTGATGTGTAGCACGTTCGTTAATGCGAGCATTCTATCGATTCGGTCCAGCCACAAGTCCCCCCGATCCCCAATCCACCCATCCTCCCCCCCCCCCACCCCCCCAGCAATCAAGTCAAAAAATGCCACATTCTAGGTACCACGGTGAAAACAATAAAACAGAACATAAACAATAACCTTTAGCTGAGAATTCCCGGAAGCAATAGAAAAGCTTCACTCCTGGTGACTCCAGGGGCGAGTCCATTTCCGCTCCTAGAGCCCCGTTTGCTTGTATATTTGGACACTAGTTTTCTAGAACAGTTCTTCCTTTGAGCCGGAGTGAGCCAAGGACAAAGAGAGAAAAGACGAAATCGTATCTCAGTCTGATGAAATGGAGATGCCCCCCTCTATTTTGTCTTATACCCTAGGATCTCAGGAACAGGGAGACTCTTTCACTGTCGCCTCTCTCTCAGGGTGGTGTCTTTGCTTGAACAACAGGTTAGAGGGAGCCGAACATCACTGCACTGGGTCATGGGTTGGGGTTCCAACACTTGTCAACGCTTCGTCGTCTTGCCACCTCTCTTGGGCGTCTGCCAGGGGCACGGTAAGCGCTGCCCCTTCGCCTGCTCCGCGCGTTCTCTCCCTGAGGTTGCTGCCTGCTGCGGTGGCGTTTTCTCGATCAGGGCCGCCGCCCCCTCCACCTCTGTGAAGTGGTGTTGTTTGTTGCTGAACGGGAAGGCTATGCCAAAAGGGTAAGTCTATCGGTATTTAATCTGGCGATCCCTTAGTGCCACTGTAATCGGCCGGAACTGTTGCCTGCGTGCCATTGTGGCTTGGGCCACATCTTGAAAGAGTGAGCACTTCGTGCCCTGAAAGGTGACCGTATCGCTGCTCCTGGCTTTCCGGAAGACCAGTTCCTTAGTTTTAAAAGAGCTGAATTTGGCCACAATGTCTCTTGGCTGTCTATTTTCCCCTTGCAGTTGTGGGCCCACCCTGTGTACTCGTTCCAGTTGCACCTCTGGACAGTCTTCTCCCAGGACACTGGAGAAGAGACCCACCATGAACGTTTCCAGGCCTGTCCCTTCTCGCTTCCTTCTTCCAGGCCCCTCACTCTTATATTGTCTCTGCTGGAGCGTTTTTCTAAATCTTCGCATTTTAGTAGGGCGGAGTTCAGTTGGGCGTTTAGATTGGCGGTGCCTTCTTCCAGGGGCTTTATTTGACCTTCGAGCTCCTGGCATTTCGCCTCTAAGTCCAAGGTGCGGGTACCGACCGTGTCTGAGTCTGCCTGAAGCGACACTAGTTTCGTTCCCATCTCTGCCCTGAATGCGTCGAACGAGGCGTCGATATCGGCCTTGATATCTTATCTGAGTTCCCTCTTCAACTCCCTCAGAGTCGCCAGCAGATCCTCCCGGGTGAGCACAATCCCGCCTGCTGCGTGAGCGGCCCCTTCTTTCTCCACCCTGGTCTCAGTTGGAGAAAAATTGCTGGAGACTCTGTTAGTTTGAGTCTTTTTCGGTGGCATATGGACGCGGGCCTCGGCCAGCGCAGTGCCACGCCCAAACAGTTAGTGCGTTTGTCTAGGTCAGGGTAATCTGGGGCAAGGTGGGCTACTCTCCGGCGGCTCTGGGCTTCTGCCTCGATGGGGCCTCAGGTAGCTACTTGCTTTGGCTTAGGTAAGTACATTTCAGAGATCCCCAGCTATCCGCTTGTTTGCTCTTTGCAAGCAGGCAGCCACATTCCCTTTCGCAGGGCCCACGCCTCTCGGACAAGTCCTTTCCCTCTATAGAATCAGCCACAGGTTGGGGTCTCACGGTATTTTGGGCCTGTCGGGCGCCATTTTAAGGTCAGGCATCTTCGGTATATCTCATGAGGTATCCCTCCAGTGCCTTTGTTTCCCCGCTGGGGCCCAGGTTGTAGGTGAGGGGAATTCCCCGGGTGCTCCCCACCCTCCGCTGCTTTATTGGCGCACTCCCACCTAGGTGTTGGGCTGCTCGTTGGGCCTTCCTCTGTCACAACCCTGTGGAGCGAGAGGGTCTCTGCCCGTCTCGGCGGGGCTCGAATCTAGCCTCCTCTCCGCCTCGGCATCCGTTATTTCGACCCCGGAGGGGCTGTGCTGCATGCTGGGTCCGTCTCAGTGAGTTCGACCACACATCGGTCCAGGGGAGGCGGCTCTGCCGGGTCGATCAAAGCTCGGCGGGCACCGCCACCATTTTGAGTCTTTCTCTGGCCTCAGGCGGCTCGTATCGGACCTGCAAAAGCGCTCCTACAGCTACTTGGCACTCTTTTTCGTGTCCTCTTGTCATGGCACGCCCCACTCTAGAATCACGGGTGCTCGTCGTGCAGACCAAATTCACGGGGCTCTGAGCGCGGTCATGATGGTTGACCACCCCCCCCATTTTACACATTTTTATATAGGCATCATATCGTGACTTGACCAAGGAAGTTTCCAAATAATAGTTTTGCCAATTCCTGTTAATTGCAAGTTTGAGGTTCTGCCATTGGCTTAGTTGTTAGGGTTGGCATTAGACTGCGAGGTTAGTGAATGGTGTCACTGTCTTCACGTGGGATGTGAGTAGAGTGCCCTGAAGGAAAGACAGTTTTCAATAGAGCGAGCTTTGGATTACTTGAGAAAATAAATTTACCAAGAGATCCTGCATGATGGAAAAATGAGATAATTAGGCATCATTTAATACAAAATACGCCAGAGTTGTTGCCCCATTAATTAGTCCGGATAGTCTTCTATGTTCGACCTTCCAAAGCAAGAGTGTATATAGTAACTTATTTAGGAAGGTAACGCTTCAGGATTGCTGATGACTGTTCTCATG
Organism: Calotriton arnoldi; assembly: GCA_963921515.1. Classification (NCBI taxonomy): domain Eukaryota; kingdom Metazoa; phylum Chordata; class Amphibia; order Caudata; family Salamandridae; genus Calotriton; species Calotriton arnoldi. The sequence goes on from CAWUFW010000189.1 coordinate 1,618,194, forward strand.
TAAAGCGCTCTAATGCTCTCAGGCGAAGTTAGCGCTATATTAAACTGTAAAAACTAAAAACCTCAGTCCTTCGTTTCACATTAAAAATCCTGCAAACAGTTGAGTATCTCTAGAATGTCATCAACTGGATGGCCTGAAATTATGCTCACCTGTAATAAATGTCTGCTGAAGTCATATGTTGGTGGATTTCTTTATAATTTCAGCTGATTAAGCCATTAACTGTTAGGAATGAGACAAGCTGGCTCGTGATAAATCTCTTTGTGCAGTAAGCAAATAAGGAAAATTGTTTGGAAAAAGGGAATATTGCAGGTAACTAAAGCTCAGCAATCCAATTTGTGGTCTTATCTGGCATTGTTGTATTTCAGGAGACATGACGTGAATCACGTCATATGGTTCATCTATATAGTCACTATCATCGTGACCGGGGCTGGGTTAGAGCCACTCACACTGAAGCAGTACGCAATCTTACTTGGAAGTGCAATTTCTAGCATGAACTTGCAAGGCTAGTTTGGAGTACAATAGGTAATCCTGTTTGCGTCATGTCTGGAATGGAGTCTGACTCAAAAACATTTGCATAGCAGCAGCGTGGAAAAAATAAAAATATTTCGGATTAAAGGTAAATCTCACCCATGTGGTGACAAAAGGAGAGAGCATGACATAAAGCAAAATATTAATGGTCAGAGTAACTCGTGGCATTTAATACGCTCACTGTGATACTTTTCGAAATAATTTCAAATAGAGAACAGTTATGATTATTTTTAGTATACATTTTTATTCTTCGCTGTCTCATGTGGGTCTCAGCATTGTTCTTCTTACTAGCATCTTACTAATGGCATTCTAGTTGGAAAATACAAGAGAGGATATTATCTTTAGCAGCCATGTCTCTGTTATAGATTCAGTATCAGAACCCTGACACAGTGGTCAGCCTTTAAATAAGTTAAGCAAGAATGAGGAACAATGCTTACAGGGTGAAACTATCTTTCTGTTTACGATCTCAAACCTTTTATGTGGGCCATCATTCTTGTGCCCTTCTGGCAATGTAGTAATATTGAGATACCGACATAACAGTTGCTGAAATGGGTAGTATCAATGTTGCAGGTAATTAATCTGTCCTTGGAATGCCCCAAAGTATTGTCATGTCAATAGTGTTTCTGGAAATACACTACCAATGGGACCACAGATTCTACTTCAGTTAATTCTGCTAATAGTCCAAATCAGTGAGTGGCTACCCAGATTTGTTGGGACCAAATTTGTCCCGCAGGCTGTGTTAAGACTAACAGTAATGGCTGATACTAACTTCGGAATATCCCCTTGTTCAGGAAGTATATAAAGTTCCCTATCAGTATTGGGTTCAGTGCTCATAGTCTGAAGGATGTCTATCAACAACATTTCTTTTTTTTTCTCAAGATCTCTTTGCTGTTGCCTCCTCGTCAATTAAAGGGTACATGTTGAATACCTACACATCAAATGTCCTTTAACGGGGCATCGGGATGATTTTCCAAAAAGTGTGACACTCTGGTATTTTAGATTTTTATTTGTAAGAACTTTAATATGTTCCTTCCACCTTTCTTTAAGGCATCTTTTGGTGGAGCCTACATTTAGTTTTTTGGAAGTGCAGTATATATTATATACACAGACATTATATTGCAGTTGATTATTGACCTTATTGTGAATTTTTTCTTCATACTAAAATTCACGAAATACTTTGCATTCTATATCGTGTTTACAATTTATGCATTTTTGACATTTGTAACAGCCTGTGATCCTTGTAGTTATCCAACTATCACTTTCTATTTTGGTCTGATATTTGATTGTGTCACTAGGACATACTGTTTGTGCAATAGTTTTCCTATTTTTAAAAGGGAACAATGGCTTAGAAGGAAGGATGTTTTAAGATGTTTATCACACATCATAATATCCCAGTGCTTCTTGAGAGTCTTGTATATTATTTCATTTTCAGCGCTGTATCTGATGATAAATCTTACCACCTCATTGTTATAGTGTTTGTTGTTTGGACGATCTCTGAATAGTTCCAAATGGTTAATCTTTTCTGCACGATTAGCAGTAGGTCTTATATATAGTATTATAGCGGTAACCTCTTTCAGCTTATTTTTGTTTTCAATAATTGTTCTCTTTTGCAGAGGTGCTTCCTTACTTTTTTAAATAATGATATTTTTTTAATTAACATTCATTTTAAACAGGTGCATTGAGTAAGTTATAATTAATTTAATATTCTTCAGTGCACATAAACAGATACTTTTTTGTGAGTTTACTTGTTTTCCATATTGCTAGAGCTGCAGCTAATTTGGAAAACCTGAGTAGTTTGCAGATGGAGCAAAGGTTCAATTTGTCCAGATTTCACCCATTTGAGATTTGAGTGAAACTCACCCGGTCTTAACCATTGTTAAGAACTGAAGCATAATGATGCAGTTCTTTTAGACTTATGGGTTATTACATGGTAAATGGCCTACAAAGTATAAGTGCCCCTTTTCTGTAAAAATAAGCAGTGTCTTTCTTCTAGAACTAGCTTTATCAATGACCCTTTCCAGGCTATGTAACTTCATGACTAGCCACATTGATATTGTGCCATCCTTCTCCAGTATCCTTGCAGTGCCTCCCATCAGGGCTTAATCAGACTGCTTCCTCTCCACACACTCCTTTCAAACTCCTTGATCTCACCGCCTCCTGCATAAAGTCTGGATCACAGGTAACCCTTCCTCAGCTGCCCGTTTAAGGGAAACATTTTGTACATCTTCAGCTTTCTCAGGCCGCCAACCTATTCTAATCCATACTTTCAAACCAAAATCTTTCTTAGCAGTCTCAAAATACCATGTCAGCCTTGAGCTGAAAAAGCTTGTTCTTGTTGACAAGTTGTAGATGCAATGGGGTGCTTCATGGCCATGCTAGTTACGAAGACTTATTTAGATTTATTTGATAGGGTTGTGACCTTTTTGAGACCGCACTCCTGCTATAGCGTTTTGACAAGACTGCCTGAAACCAGCACGTTGTCTTCAAATAGTGCATAATCCACCAGCTAGCATGGTTGCTACTCTGGCTGGAAGAGGTCATTTTCGGCCTTTAAAGTTAATATCTAATTTAATACCTTAGAGCACTCCGGCAGGCCTGTACATGAAGGATCTCTAGTATAAATCATATTTTCCCTTTGTTTTTTAATATACTCTGGTGAGGTCTTTGAATACCAGTGCAATATCTCATCACATTTGTTTTATAAAATGTGCATGATTGTTTATTAGGTAAAAGTGTATAAAAAGTATATAACAGTATGAAATCTTCACTTATTTGTTAAGCTGCAGTTAAACAGCAGCAATGTCAATTTGTGACTTTGCCAGTGAGCTACAGCAGGTTTATGGAGGAAATTTGTGGGCGCTGGTGACCCCAAATATTTACACCCCAAAATATTACCTCAACAAAACGCCCACAGGTTAACGAATTGGAGATGGTGTTGAACCCCAGTTTCATAAAGCAATGTGTCCATGAGGTAAGGCACCTCCCAACACCTAAAAAATAGTCAATTAAGTAAGGGCCCACTCAATAATTGAGTTCTAGACCAGCAGAATACATTTAAAGTATGTATTACAAAAAATCAAAAGATGCAGTACAGAAATGATAGATGCAAATGCTTGACATAAGTGCCATGAAGGTTCTCTGCAAATAAATCATTTCAGAATAGTGCAAAAGCAGAAACATCAGTCTCAAGTTGGCAGCAAAATCAATAGAGAAATGGACAGCATCTCTAATAGCATAAGAAAGAATCTGGCTCACCCTCCAAATCAAGGGTTTATATACTCTATTTTCACATATTAGATGAGTAAAACTGCAAGTTGTATAATCAGACGTGTCCATTCTAAGCAAAATCCAAGCACAGTTTTCTTAAACGTCATATTGCTTCAGCATCTAAGCACTATCCCACTACATGAATATTGATTCTGTCCCCTCTATGCTAATGCCATCCGTAGATGGTAGGACAAACTAATTATGTGAACAACAGCAAGTTATTGTAATGAATAGGGCACAGTGAGCTAGTGTAAGATCCCTGCGGAAAGGTACATTATTGTGACCATTCTGGAAAGATTTACTGTGACCATTGTGGAAAGATTTAATCGAAAACTGCTAGAACAACTTAAATAGAAATAAACATGACTGCTTGATTGTTTGCTCCAGAACTAATGAACAGTGAAGTGTGCAGGGGGAAGCATCCATTTTGAAAAATATAACTACCAGGCCCAAATTGAGGCCTAATTAACTAGAGTCAGGAAAGCACACTTCTGCATGTCATCGGAAATACGTTTCAGCTGCAATAGTTCTATATCAGTGTGTGCATATAAAATCAAGAGTAAAACCACATTCTGCACATTAATTGATGCACAAAAATATAAATGTACAAAAACTTTAATAAATTAAATGGTGACTGTCAAAAACAAATGAAAACTAGGAGGGAGCTAGAAGAAAGTTAGTTGAAAAGCAAAATGGCATAAAAGAAATATATGGGGGCGTGGCCAAGCATGAAAGTGCAACTTCATACTGGTCGTAGGTTCCATTAGACGAATGATCGCTCTTCCAGCCTGCATTTTCCTTGAGAGTCTGGAATCTTATGTGAATCTCTGTCGATTGCACAGGCTTTCAGAATTGAAAGTCCAGGAGAACTGCTGATTTCTATGCAAAGAAGACAGGACGTCGATCAGATCGTCTCCAGTTGCAAAATTACGCTGTGGCCCGAATTGCCTGATTCATTCAGCAAACTCTTGCCATTCACACGGGCCAGAATATTATCTTCCATGGATGGTTTGGGCACCACCGCCATGGTTTATATCTACTGAATAACGGGAATTGTCCTTAGTTGGCCCTTGCCACTTCATGGGCATTGGTGTAACCAGGTTTTGGACTCCAATTGAGCATTGCAAGATTAATGAGGGTCATATCACCTGTCCCCTTGTCCTGAGGACGATCCACATAGCTGAGGTATTAAAGTCCCTCGTTTGCCGATAAGCCGGATCGAAACGTCGACGCTACCCCCTACCGCACCTGGACCAATTTCCCCTTCCCCCTTACCCCTGTTTACAGCCTTAAGGAAACTCTCCTTACAAATTCAAATGAATAATTTGTATGTGGCCAGGTTGCATCTAACTGTTTATTGGATATCAGTTTTGTACAGTTTTTTAAATATATGCCCTTTACTTTTCTACACACTTTGAGCTCTTTTGACTCCTATATATACACTTGAGCACTTTTTCTTACACGTTCCCTAGAACATTCTCCTAATTTCTTGACCCTCTAATGATTATTCCTTTCAATGACTAAATAAATATATTGTAATAATACTTAGTGGTTTTTCTGCACATTTATTTTTACGATTTACAGACGTTTGGGAGCTGATTAATGTAAGCTCAAATAAGTTGATAATTTTGTCAATCTATCTCTTCCTTGAACAATTGGTCCAGGACCACTGTTTCTTTATAATAACCGATAACCAGGTCCAGGGACTATTTGGGAATACCCCATTGTTTATAATGGCTTGATTTAGGGGCATGTCTGTTACTGCGTGATAGGCCCTTGATGAAAGCTTAAAGAGAAGCACCAAAAACTGGTGGGGTGGTAGTATGCCGAGCTCAGGATTTTACTTTACATGTTTTAAGCCGCACCATTAATGACATAGGCCACGCCCCTTTCAAGGGATTCCTAGTTATGCATTTTATGCCACATCCCTTGTAGAGACCCCCCTACTTTCTTCATCCCACTTACAGCTCTGCATGGAATGATGCGGTGCCGAACCCTAGACGGCTGCAGTCGTGCAGAGAGACAGAGGAAGTTAGGGACGAACAGAGGGTGGACGGACTAAGAGGGAGAAGTGGCTAAAACAGGCAGAGGTTATGGGGGGAGGGAGGGCGAAAGTGGAGTGGATAGAAAATGGGGAAGGCGGTAGTAGGGGTGTTAGATCATGGAAAGAGACGGGGCCATCTCCTGGGAAATGGGGGAAGCTGGGGAGACAACGACGGAAACGTGAAATAATAAACCGAGTATGAAAGAAGGAAAAAACAGATCTGGCTCCCCTCTCCGCCTGGTGTCCCAGCAGATGCACCGGTGGCTATGCCGCCTAGGGCCCCATCTACGCGTTCCTACATCTGGCGTTCCTAAATGCAGTCGAGATGTGCATTTAGTTTTGCAGCGCTTAAACGACTAGTCAGGGGTAGTAAATGCTACATAAATACAATTACAATTCTGCTATTTGCAGACCTACACGATGTTCATTTTTATTTACTACCAGGTCGAGACCTGGACGGACCTGGCCCAATTAAATCCCTGAAGGTGGTATTAATAGAGGAATGTTGGTATGTTATGATGACAGGAACCTCATCCTTTGCGCACATCAAATGTAATTCTGACAGAGTTGTAAAAACCATGGAATTCATGAGAATAGCAGAGCCAGGGGTCTGGCTTAGTTTTAAGACCAAATGTCCAAGCTGAGCTAGCAAGCTAAAACGTAATTTCAAACCTGAAATACATCAGATATCTGCCACATAATATAGCAAAGGCAAAAGTGGTGCAGATAAGCCTGATAATGCTTCAATCCATGGCGGGACAGCACCCAGGATAATGTACTGCACAACTAACCACTTATAAGGTCCCAAAGGCGAGACCTATTGGCTATGCCAATGCTTGTTTTACATGCGGATGGTTTATTTTCCCATGAGCACCCTGGCTCAGACATGGCAGGTATTGGGTTACCTCCCGCTCCTCCGTTTCTCTATCCATCACATTTAACACTCTGACAGTAACAGTCTATAATGTTTCTATTCTACAAAACCGCTCTGTCAACTCCAGGCTTCCAGAGCAGCGACTGAGGAAAATAAATAACAGCAGTGCCACAAGCGACAGTGTCAGGGCTACCACCAAGCAAGAAGGAACTTTCCACCGCCTCTGTACGAGAGCTTTGTGTAGTGGCAAAACCATGTGTTGTGCGCTTCTATTTGTTCTTGTACACGACTGCCATTTCTATGCGTGTCTGCTTGTGTGCATATCCAATTGTCCTTTTATGTGCCGTGTGCACGTGTACTTGTTCTTATTAAAGAGTGTGTGTGTGTCCCATTGTTCGTGTGTGTGTGTGCGTGTCTATTTGTTCTTATATAAGGGTTTGTGTGCATGACCAATGGGTCTTGTATGTGTGCATGTCTACTTGTTCTTATATGTGTATGTGTGCATGTGCACATTTTCTTGTGTGTGTGTGTGTCAGTGTACATGTCTTTTTGTTGTATGAGTGTGCATGTCTGTTCTTGTGTGCATCTTGTGTTTGTGGGCATGCCTATTTGTTCTTGTGTATATGTATGTGTCCGTGTACACGTCAGTCTAGTCTTGTAAAATTGTCTTTGTGTCTGTGTGCAAGTCGATTCGTTCTCCTATGTGCGTGTGTTGCACTTGTTCGTGTTTGCATGTATTTCAATGAAGGTTTGTGTGTGCATGGGGTAGTGTCTGTAACTATGTGTGTCTACTTGTTTAAATGTGTGTGTGTGCCTGCATTTGGGTTTGTGGGCACGTGCATGTACGTGTCTGCTTTTTCCTCCGTGTATATGAGGGAGGAGGTAGGATGCTTGAATCTCGAATGTTTGGTTGTTTGTGCATGAGAATCTATTTGTTCCTGCGTGAACATCTGTGATGTTTGTGTGTGTGTGTGCGCGCGCGCGTGCTTTATGCTCATAAGTGCGGGTGTGAAAGCGCGCCTTTTCACATGCGTGTACACCAGTTCGTGTTTCTGAAGTGGCGTTGGCACATGCATGCGCACCCTTGTTTGTGCACGTGCCCTAATGTTTAGTTTGACAATGTTTGGAACCTGTGGTCAGTCCATACCTGGTACGTTATTGGATTTATAAAGCCCTTCCAATGTCGAACGCTATCAGGGCAGCCAAGCTCCGAAAAGCAAAACACTATATAAATAAGCCCGTTCACTGCATCACAAGCCGCGTGTCAAGAAGTCCACGACAGCTTCGCGAGTATGAGAGCCACACACAATCGAGCTGGTTAGGCTAGAAGGAGAAAGGAAAAAGAAAAAAGTGGAGAAAAAGGAGTGAAAGAAAGAGAGGTAAAACACGAAAGGGGGTAAAAAAACGAAAGTCTAAGGATGAAAAGAAAATGGAAAAAGGCACGGGGTTTGGGACAAAGTCATTATGAAGTGCAGGGAGAAGTGGGAGAAAGGAAGGAGCCACAGACATGGCATTTTCAGCCAAAGGAACACATCGCTGCCATTTCTGTCAGCAAAGAACAGAAAAGCCTACCTTAAACAAGCGGGGCAGCGTGGCGACCGCGAACGCGCTAATTGGAACATAATCACAAACAGATTGGAGCCGCTGCTCGCTCCCGCAAGCTGTAGGCCGTGGGCGGATACATTTACTGGGAAAGGTGGGACATGCACCCGCGTTTACCCAATTGTGTGCTGTCTTTTTTTTTAAAACGCACGCAAAGCCCAATAGAAATAATGCTGTGAAAAAAGCCACACGCACGAGCTTGTGAAAAGTCCAGAGTGATTCCAAGAGGCCCGCTCCTAGAGCAACGCATGCGCGCTGCGCTAGGCTCGACCTAAAAAAGAGATGGTGATTATAGGTCAAATTGACTTTGAAGTAGACAGCTTCAGTTTAATAGTACTCTAAAATGTCTATAAAGCCGGATAAAGAACCTTGATGACTTTTTTAAAAAAAAGTACACCAAAACAGAAAGTAATTCTCATTCAACGTGCCTGCTCGTTTCATTGAGATTTTTGTAACTTATTGAACAGCAAATGCATAAAAGGATTCGAAATCAAAATTTGCCTATAAATAAATACATTGGAAAATGTACTTCAGGACCAGTTTGAAGCTCTATTAAAAATCTGGTTTTACATTCCCGTTTGTAGATCCTTAAACTGTTCTGGCTTGATGCTTCTTAATCGGCTCAAGGAGTGGGTCACTTGTAATTTAACCTCCAAGCAATACACGAAAAGCAAAGATGTCCGTCCCTCTTGCCTCCAAAGAGTAGCCCTCCTGCCCATATTGTTATTGTTGTGATTGTTAATTAGCATGTATTTGCACACAGTGTGACGCTAGTTTGGAGTCTCATTTAGTTTTATGGAGTTGTGTGATCCTTAGGTTGAGTGTGCCACTTTCAATAGGATGTGAGCTTTTGGTGGACGTGACCTGATGGCTGCATCCAAATGCTTCGTGTTGTCTCTCTTGTTACATATGCCATTTCTCTACATATGTATTGACCTGCATGGTCCAGATTATTCAGTCTGATTGGCCCAGTGCTGCTGTATAGTAAAATGAATTAACTATTAGATTAATATAGAAGTTTTATAATTCATTAGATGCTTTACTGATTACGCAAGTGCCGGTATCACCAATATAGCAGTAAGTTATTATAAATGTATGTATAAAACGTTGTGCGCGAATCAAACCGAGAATCAATGATATAATATATATGCTTATAAATGAGTCAATGTTTCTATTGTTTTAGACATTGTTTCTATGTGTTCATTTAAGACCAGTTAGGTAAAGATCAGCCAAACATTACAGCAGGCAGTCCTAGGAAAAAAAGAAATAAGAAAAGTCAAACATGAATCACTGCTTTGTGCTTAAGGAGAATAGATATGATATCCTACTTCCATCTCTTTAAAGACTGTATTCTGTGATATTTGTGTATACTGTATGTGTAATAAGCATATACTTTTGACACCTGTCAGCACAATGAAGTAGATAACAGAATTGCCTTTAATGAGCAGGAGTTTACCTGTTTTTCAGATATTCAATTTAACACATACCATCATTTATGAATTATTATTATGGAGTTCCACTGCCAATCCTGCAAACGTAGTAACACCAACAAAGAAAAAATCATTATCTTGCGTAGTAGAATGTTCAATGTTTCTATTACATTTTTTCTTGCTGTTATTTTTTAAATAGGTGAGTTTTCAGTCCTTTAAATCAACTACTATCATGTAGAATAGTCTTTTGGAGAGAAATAGGATGTAGAAACCTAAAATGGCCCTCCTGCCCTAGGTGTTCCCGATAAATCTTTTTTGGAGACCTGTTGATGTTGCCAGGGTGCTCTTGGTTCATTGTGAACAGTAGGTATGTTCTATTCAGTCTTCATTGTTGAATGTATTTAGTTTTTGATCGTATATATGCCTTTTTAACTGAGTCCAAATGGATTCATGAAGCAGAAATACTAAATGCCCATAACACCTTGAATAGTGTATTTAACAGATGGTGATCATAGACCTATTTTGAAATATTTATTCCTATTCTTAATGTAGCCAGCCTTCCATTATCTTCATTGATGAGCTTGATGCTTTATGTCCAAAGAGAGAAGAAGCCCAAAACGAAGTGGAAAAAAGAGTTGTAGCTTCCCTGTTGACACTAATGGATGGCATTGGCTCGGTAAGTGGATTGTGTGATCATATAACAAGCAGAGAATGGAAAAGTACTCTGCACCAGTGCCGAAAAAATGTAGAATATTGTGCACATTTTCTAATTGATCTAGCTACTTTGTGATTTTTCCTATATGTTCTGTTAGATAGGTGTATTACAAATTAGATGCTCTTTGTTAGGGCTGGTTGAAGTACAAGTGAGGTCAAAGATCTTCTCTTGTGTGCAGTGCAGCAATTTGTGACATATTGGGAGTAAATGTTTTAGGTCGAGCCTCCCAGGCAGTTGAAGCTGTCTGGTTGTGAAAGACATATTGTGGGCTTACCAAAAACATACATGGGCTTGGAGCCTACCCGCTGCTTAGCATTGATTGTCTTTCCTGTCACTCTCATTTGGCTACTTCTTAATTTATGTTTTTTTTGTATATGTTGTGTTTGTCCCTCCAAAGGAGTATTGCTTCATTAACCATCTCTTTGGTTGGCTTCTATGCTTCTTCTGCTTTTAGTGAGCTTTGTTCTTTTTGTCTAAACACTGCATGAGAGAGCATGTGTTTTCCAGCTCTCTTCCTCATGTTCCTTTCTCCCCCTTGCACTCTCTTCCTATGTGGTTCTCTCCTCCACCCGCACTCGTGTTACTACTTCTTGCCCGTGTGCTTCTGCGTTCCTGCCCTCCACGTCGCTCTTTCTATTGTGTTCTCTCCCTCTTGTTGCTTCTGCCCCACCTGCCCACCGTTTTGATTCTCCCCCACCCTCTGTATTGCTTCACCCCATGCCACTTCCCAACTCACCCTCACCAATTTTTTTTTAAAGTGCTTTCATGTTATGCTTCAAAACAGCATTTTCTTGCTACTGGTTTGTTTATTGAATTTTTCCCAAAAAATTACAGTATAAATGCAATTGAAAAAAAAGGCCTGCATTAGACAGCTACGTTGAAGTAGTAGTACACTTGGGACCTTATGCTAGCATTCCAACACAATTGTCCAAGTCTTCTGGAAAGAAGGGAGCTTAAGGTGTAAAACCTTACCCCTAGAGCTTGATAGAGTTTGAGCAGAGGCCTGTATACCGCTGACTCTTTGCTCAAGTTCTATTTATTGTATAACAAAATAGCAGAACATGTACACAGCAATGCCAACAACTGCGCCCAGATATAACATACGATCCTGTTGAGATAACAGAGTAGCTAAATACATATCTGCGACTGAAATGAAATAGCAATGAAGCAACATCAGATACAGTCTTGATACATTGTCTGAGGGCACAGTATGACATAGCACATAGCTGAGAGAGATATTTTAACAAAAACCTAAGAAACAAAAACAAACCACAATTACAGGTCGGGGTCAGCCGAAGGGGGGGCATGTGCTGGACTGTCATCATATCGCAGTGGAAAAGAGCATAGTGTTCCCGTTATCTTAATAGTGTTTGTTATGTTAAAGCAAGGTACGAAGAGCAGTGTCACTCAAAGAGCTGGAGCGTTCTAAGCTTCATTGGGTTGAATGAAGCAGGTAATTCTATTTGGGTAAGGTATTGGATAAAGGGCCTCCAAACATGTTGAAATTTTGTCTCTGTCTTAGTTAAATTGTGGGTCATACGTTCCATCGCTAGGATGTGCCACATACGGGTAAACCATTGCGCCATCGAGGGAGGGGTTGTCTGCTTCCACGCGAGCGCGATGAGATGTCGCACTGTTGGAAGCAAATAACTAATAAGCTTCAAATCTGCATGGGTCATTGAGTCTAAGGCCGGAGGTCGAACCCCCAGGATAACCGTAAGGTAGGAGGGAGGAAGCGGGTAGCCCACAATGCCCTTTATATGGCTCAGTATCTCTTTCCAGTATGTGCTAATTACTCTGCAAGACCACCAAATATGGCAAAAATCTCCCACAACCTCTTGATGATGCCAGCACAAAGGGGAGGTACCCAAATAGATGGTGGAGAGATGGGCCGACGTGTAATACCATTGGAACGTTAATTAATATGCCGTTTCTCAGAGAGAAACTATGGTAGGTTTTAGGTATGTCCCACCACAGTGTCTACCATTGTTGGGGCATTATGTATTCCTGGGTGGTGTTGTACCATGCGGACTGGTACGTATGGGTGCGCTCCGTCGTGAGTGTTGAAGTGTATAGTAGGTGTGAGATATTAGGCCTCTTGAGCTATTGTAGGCCCGCACGAGCTTCACAAAGGGGTGTAAGGTCGGATGGCTGCAGGGTAGACCGAGGGGTGCAATGCCTAGTGCCTCAGTTGGCAATATTGAAGCCGTGTTGTATCTGGGAGTTTATAGTCTGCCTTACATTGATCAAAAGACTTCATGGTATCACCGGTAAAGAGGTCTTGTAGTGTACGACTGTCGCCGGTGCTCCAACAGCGGAAGGAAAGGGGTGATAGTGCCGGGGGTAAGACTATGTTACGGGCGATAAGTGTATTTGGAGAAGGGGAGGTAGTGAGTCCTTTCTTGAGCGCTGCCTCGTCCCAGATGTCAAGGACAGTCTTAGTAGGGGTGGCAGTGTACGCGCTCCACGGCCTGGCATGTTTGGGCAGCAAAGACTGGTCCCACACGGGTCGACACGCCACCTATTGGTCCATGTGGAACCAATGCTTCTAGCTCTCCAGGACCACCCATTTGGAGATATAACGCAGATGGTCCGCCCAGTAATACTTGAGAAGACTGGAGCATGCTAAGCCACCCATGTTTCATGTGAGCATCAACAGTGCGTTAGCCACCCGGGGCCGCTTTCTGTTCCATATAAAAGCTCAGATGTCACATTGTAGGCTCAGAATGTCATCCTATGGGATCGACTTAGGCAGGGTCTGAAAGAGATAGAGAACCCGCGGGAGCACGTTCATTTTTATGACGTTCACGCGCCCTAGTCAGGAGATATGGAGGTGTTTCCACCTCTGAAAATCTACCAGGATGGAGCGGCTAAAATGGGGACAGTTAGCTCGGGACCAGGAGGAAAGCGTAGGAGTAATATTGAGGCCCAGATAATTAATGGCATCTGGCAACCATTGAAAGGGTGCAAGGCGTTGCAGGGCCTGGAGGTCCTGTTTAGGGATAGTTAAATTAAGCGTGCACGACTTGGCCATATTGATCTTAAAGCCAGAGACTGCCTCGTATGCCTGCAATCAGGCCACGATGCTTGAAAGGGAGACATTGGGTTGAGAAAGCATAAGGAGGAGTTCATCCGCAAACAGGCTAATCTTGTGCAGTTGAACACCGAAGGGAATGCCTTTCACTGTGTCTGTATTGCATATCGTGATAGTGAGAGACTCAACCGCGAAATAAAATAGTAAGGGCGATAGGGGACACCCCTGACGCGTTCCCCCAAAGGATGGTTACTGATCTCGTGGTTTGTCCATTCACACAAATGTTGGCCACGGGTGCCATGTAGGAGGCCATTATCTTGGAGATCAAACCCGGGCGCAATCCTATATTTTACTGAGCATCACCCGGAGGAAGGACCAGTTCACCCTATCAAAGGCCTTCTCTGCATCCAGCAAGAGAAGACATGCTGGGATATCATAGCAGTGCGAATTTTCCACCAAATGCACTATGCGGCGGACACTGCTCGCCCCCTTTCCCGCATATCCTGCAAGGCTTACTCACTGCACAACCAGGTAGAGGAAAGGAGGGTGGAGTGGGCAAGCCTCCGGCCCAGGCATCAGAGTCAAATTTCACTGCCTCCATTTGCAGTGGCACAGGCTGCCTTCACTATCCTCGATGCGCAGGCCACAACACTGTTTCTGGGTACCACCTCTCTACAGCCTTTCTGCACTCCCAGGCCTCAAACTAATTTGAATTCATTCTATATGTCAGCTGAAAGGTACTTTGTGGTTGGGGTTGATTGGCAATTTGACACGGGCGGTAGGTTGAGAGTAGTTGGGTCTGGTTTTGGTTGTGCATTAATTACAAATGAGATCACACTTGTTTTTTTTCATGCTGAACATTCATTTGGATGAGATGGTGCTGAAATTATGTTTTTGTTATATACCAGTTAGGGCCCAAAGACAGAACAAACTTAAGGTTAGAACTTAGAACTTGACACCCTTGTAAAACTTAAAAGAAGGATAGCAGTCCAGTTCCCTAATCGGTACAAGCCTTGCGTGGTGTAATTGCATGAAAAACACCTTGTGGCAGTAATTGTAGGTTTGTGGGCAGGGGCATATACAATCTTTTGGCCCATTCAGGATTCCCCACTGGATTACTGAGAGTGTCGATCTTTTTAGGAAAACACTGCCATTTCATGTAGAAAAGACGTGGTCAGATCCACTGGGATGTTAAGCTGCGGCAGTAGGTGACTGGGATGGCGAAACAATAGGTCACTAGCAGCATAGGCCTGAGGGGCTGCAACTTAGTGGGATCATTTCTCTACATACTTTGGGAATGTCCCCAGATTTGGATATTGTGGAAGAAAGTTATCTCTGATACATTGAAGCACTTTTCGAACTGCTTGTGAAACCTGCCCAGTTGGGAATCTGGGGAAACAGACGTTCCCAAATATAATATGTTCTTCTGTAATAACTGCCTGGTAGTTGTGAGGTGATCTATCGCTCAGTGCTGGGGAAGCCTTCTTCCCTCAAACTTTGAAAGCTGTTGCTAAAATGTGTGCCCCAAGAAATTGGACACAATTTGGGTCTTTGGAGAGAACATCCTGGTTTTCAATAATGAGAGAGTTCCTCAGCTCAAACGCACTTATTCCTATTCAATGTGTCATACGCTGTAATTGGTGACAAATATTTTGGATTGCTTTTCTGTTTAGGTTTATGCTATGTCTTATACTGGCCTTTCTTCTATATGATAATGAATCACACTCAATAATGTAAGAACTAATCTTTCAAAGGGTTCATGTAATATCTAAAGCCCAAGTTTATTGGTTTGTTGTATTGGATAATCAGTAAATAAATAAATGATATGGGTGGTCATGCTTCTGAAGTGTACCATTTTCATGATTATAATATTGGTTTTGCCATTTTCCTTAGTCCATATTGTCTTCCCAGAGGTATTTTGAAGCCATACCTTTGCTTTGGAAGCCTTTGTGATGCATATCATTGCTCATGTTTGACAGTAACAAATCATTTTTAGATCTGGTGTTAACCAAGACTTTTTGATTTTGCTACAGTTCTATACATAATATACTTATAAGGGCTTTCAGCCTGCTCTGTTCATCCGTTGGTCCGTTTTTATGTCATTTACATTTTTCTTCTGCCTCTTATTGCATAGAGCAGTTGGTCCGCCCTCTTCATCCATTGGCTAACTTCATTATGAGTGACGGGAGGGAGTCTGTTTCCTCCAGTTCTGTGGTATATGGCGCTTCCTGAGTGTCAGTCCTAGGTGCAGCAATGACCGACCACCACTGCGTACACTTCGCCATCAACAAACCCAAGGCACCCAAAACAGCCCCACGCCCACCACGAAGGAACTGGAGCAAGGTTACCGATGAGCAACTTAACTCCACCCTCCGCCGAGACAACCACACCTGGGCACCCGACGCAAACAGCGCAAACGACGCAGCCAGAGAACTCCACACCTGGATCTCCAACTGCGCAGATGAGCTCGCCCCTCTACACAACCCCGACAGACAACGCTCCAGGAAAGCCGCCTGGTTCACAACCTCTCTCCAAGAAGCCAGACGCACCTGCAGACGCCTGGAGAAGAACTGGAGAAACACCAAGACAACCGAAAACCACACCACCTACAAGGACGCCATGACGGACTACCACAACCAGATCAGAGCCACCAAAAGGAACTTCATCCACAACAAAATCTTGGCCAACTCCACCAACTCCAAGGAACTTTTCAGTGTCATTCAAGAATTCACCAACCCACGCAGCGAAGCCACAGACATCACCCCATCCCAAGACCTCTGCGACAAGCTTGGAACCTATTTCCACCTCAAGATCAAAAACCTCTACGACAACTTCATCGACCATCCACCAGGCGCCACAGACGGCCCCCCGCCCCCCAGAAACGGCAGCCCACCATGTCCAACTGGACACCGGTCACGGCCGAAGACACCGCCTCGACCATGAAAAGCATCCACTCGGGGGCCCCCACCGACCCCTGCCCCCCTCACATCTACCACAGAGCCGTGGCCGCCATTGCACCCAAACTACAACGCACCATCAACACCACCTTCAAAACAGGCACCTTCCCAGACTACTGGAAGCGCGCAGAAGTCAGACCCCTGCTCAAGAAGCCCACAGCTGACCCCACCGACCTCAAGAACTATCGGCCCATCTCGCTCCTCCCCTTCGCAGCCAAAGTTGCAGAGAAAACAGTCAACAGGAAACTGACACGATTCATTGAAGAGAACGCCATCCTCGACCCGTCCCAATCCGGATTCCGAAGCAACCACAGCACAGAGACCGCCCTACTCGCCGCCACAGACGACATCCGCACCCTCCTGGACCAAGGCCACTCCGCAGCCCTCATCCTACTCGACCTATCAGCAGCCTTCGACACCGTCTCCCATCGCACACTAGTCGTCAGACTACACGACGCAGGCATACAAGGAACAGCCCTGGACTGGATCCGATCATTCCTCACCGGAAGAAGCCAAAGGATCAGACTCCCACCCTTCCTCTCCGACCCCACGAAAATCACCTGCGGAGTCCCACAGGGTTCATCACTGAGCCCCACCCTCTTCAACATTTACATGGCCCCCTCGCAGCCATCGTCCGACAACACGGCCTCAACATCGTATCCTACGCCGACGACACCCAGCTCATCCTCTCCCTCACCAAAGACCCCACCACTGCCAAACTCAACTTCCAGAAAGGAATGCAAGACATCGCAGTCTGGATGACCAACAGCTGCCTGAAGCTCAATGCCGAGAAGACAGAAGTCCTCGTCCTCGGTACCACCCCTTCTGCATGGGACAGCACCTGGTGGCCGACCGCCCTTGGAAGCCCACCTACCCCTCAGACCACGCCAAGAACCTCGGCATCGTACTCGACTCATCACTCTCCATGAACCGACAGGTCAACGCCGTCACCTCCAGCTGCTTCAACACCCTCCGCATCCTCCGCAAGACCTTCAAGTGGATCCCCCTGAGTCAAGGAAGACAGTCACCCACGCACTCATCACCAGCAGACTGGACTATGGAAACGCACTCTACGCCGGCATCAACAAGTACCTACTCCGCAAACTCCAGACAGTACAGAACACCGCCGCCAGACTCGTCCCTCGGCATCCCCCGACACGAACACATCAGCCAACACCTACGAAGTCTCCACTGGCTCCCCGTGGAGAAAAGAGTAACTTTCAAAATCCTCACTCACGCCTACAAATGCCTACACAACAACGGACCCAAATACCTCAACGACAGAATCAACTTCCACGTACCCAAAAGGAACCTCCGATCTTCCAACCTCTCACTGGCCGAAACCCCGCGCATCCACAGAGCCAGAGCAGGCGGAAGATCCTTCTCTCACATTGCAGCCAAGACCTGGAACGAGCTACCGGCAGAGATCAGACGTGCCCCCTCCCTGAACACCTTAAGGAAGACCCTCAAGACCTGGCTCTTCGGCTAAACAGATCTGCGGACCCTCCCCCTCCCCCAGCGCCTTGAGACCCTCACGGGTGAGTAGCGCCCTTACAATTCCCTGATTGATTGATTGACTTTTTAGCATTCATATAGCCCTCATCATCAGGTATATTCAGATGTCATGAGTGATGTCATAACTGATGTCATAGAACATGTCATGAGTGATGTAATAGGTGAGGTCAAAAGCAGTGCATGTTGGGGCGCAAGTTATAGTTCGCTCTGCAAACTATAACTGGTGAATTTCTGTGTTTTTTATTTTTAGTTTAAAACGTTAATGTTGTAACTGACAAATTCACCTAGCTATAACGTTACTTTAACCTTTGTTTTTTTCAGTGAATATATATGTATATTGTTGGAACTGAAAAGTTCTCTGCATGGTTGGAGACGTGTACCCCTGCCCTGAGTCCCCAACTGTACTGTTGTCTGGAACCCTGATGCTAATGTTTGTGTCAGAGGTAAACATGGATCATGCGTGTGCGCCATGACATAGCCTGTCTCCCGGATTGCGATTTTTTTCGACCGAAAGGGACATCCAAAGTGCTCCCTCATAGTGGTGAAAGCCCACTGCTTTCAACAGCAGTTAAGCGGCACAGTGGTGACAGCATACTGAGTAGTGATCAGTAGTAGTGAACAGGTAGTTTTTACCCTGCGTCACTCACCTTTTTAAAAGTTCTGCCACTGTGATCTTAACTCACCGTTGGCCTACATCAGGTAGATGTGGAGTGCAGCACAGTGGTAGAGTTTCTGTACTGGGTGTATGTGTGCCTGAGAAGGGTACAATACATGGACACAACAGTACTGTGCTGTATTTGTGTGGTGAGTGCATGTACTGAGTGTATGTATGCCTGAAAGGAATAGATTATATGAGAGATGTACTGCTGTGCAGTGCGTGCCCAATGAAAGCATGTACTGGGTGTATGTGTGCTTGCATGAAGTACAATACATGAAGTGTTGTGCAGCGTACACATGGTAAGTGTGTGTGCTGGCAGAATGTGTGTTTGCAAATAGCACACGCTGGTACAATACAGAAAAGCTACAGTACTGAGCAGTGCGGACTGACTGAATGTGTGTGCTGAATGTATGGTCTCTGTATTGGCATAATGCATGGAGATAACAGTACTGGAGAGCATGTGTGCTGTGAAAGCACACTGAATGTGTGTTTGCTTGGAATGGTACATTACATGGAGGAGGAGGAGAAGGACCATGGGTTCAATCTTGGGAAGCCTAGGCCTGCCTGGTGAAGACATGAGGAGTAGAGGAATCCTCCAAGACAGATTTGTGTATTGCTTGCATTCATGTGAGCTGGGAGGGACACAGAGTGGCGGAAGGGACTCTCCCTTTAAACTTCAAAAGGTTGTTCTGTGACTCACTGTTAGATCACTAGGAAGGGGCCTGGACACATCGCAGAAAGGAGATGGAGCCGATAAGGAAATCATAAAGGGTAGGGCTAGGAGCATAGGATTAATCTTTTGATGCACATATGAATATGGCTGACATTTAGGTGTGAACTCTGGTCATTCCCATTAATTATGTAGTGGGTCAATCAGCTTAGGAGTCTTGTGTGCTGTGACAGACATCCTTTCAAGGGAAAAGAAGAAAAGATAAGTGGACCCTTCAAAAAGAAACAGACCTCAACAAAAAAATTCAAAGACTCAGACCCTAAATCTCATTTTGGTGTCTGGAAATTGACTAAAGAAGGGGTGGTTGAGACCCCATAATTTGCCATCTGCCAAGCAGCCAGATGGGCTGTATGAGACGGGGAAGCTCTGCAAGACTTCTACCTGTAACCAGGATGTGGGCAAAAACCTGCTAGTCTCCCTGCTGGGTGAGAAAACATCATCCAGGAAAAGATTGACCACCTGCCCTGGAGCCTGAAGCACCAGCACCTGCCTGCTTGCCAGGACCAGTGTGCCCTATGAGGAAGAGCAGAGCGTTGGAAGGAATGAGGTCCAGAGGGGAGCCCTGCCGAGAGGACTCCCTGAGCGAGGTGTGAGGGAACAGCTATGCACCAATCGGGTTGTTGCCTATATGCAGTGTTAATTCGATGACCCCACTAAGCTAGAGCCCCAACCTCAAGGGGAGTGTGTTGCTGCTAATCAATGTTGCTATTCCTTTGCATGTTTAGAGTTAGAAATAAAATGCTTTTTTTTCTTATGAAAGCACGTATTTGACTGGACCCTGTTTTGTGGTTCATACCGTTTGCACTTTGAGTTATGAGTCGTGTTCACTTTCCTGTATCTACACTTACCAACCCCCGCCTGCATAAACCAAAATATTGTGTTCTAGTATTTGTCCTCCAGCATAACTCAGGCTTTGTAGGAGCTGATTGTGGATTCCCCTAAAGTGTCAATCAGGCTAAAAGGCTTAGTTAGGGGACAGTAAATTGCAATATCACATCCACACATAGCTATGGATGGGTATCTCCTCCACATTCACTATGCCTTTGCAAAGGACTCCATCCTCACTGCACACCAATACAGCATGCTCTCCACCCAGGCTTCATGTCACAGTTCGTAACCCACATGCATGGGGAAGTGAATGACCTCGGGTATGGAGGACTGCACAGATTTGAGGCACCAAAGGACAGTAGACTCCCCTTCCAGGATTGAAGGTAAAAAGGCTTGTGCTCTTCTTTTGAATCTAGGCTGCTATGAGTCCTCATTCTTCACATTGTCTGGTGAGGGAACAGTAGCTTCTTGCTACTGTGGGGAGGGGTATGCTTGAATATGCACTTGCACCTTTATGTATGTTGCATGTATTGCAAGTAGATATGCTGACATGCAAAGTTTTAAGTAAGCAGCATATTTTTCAAATTATTATCGAGTGTGTTGATGCCTGTTTGATGAACTTAAATATCTAATAAATGTGATTGATATGATACAGTTCAGTTCCAAGAGAATTGTATTGCCAAGGAAGATGAATTTCACTTTGCAAAAGAAAAACTAGTGCTTGGGTTATATGAATAATAATCATAAAAGCTGGACCAATGTGATGAAAGATAAGAGTGTGTGAAAAGTAAAGGTTAGGACTGAAACACTTACTGAAGCCCTCCATAACCCACTACTAAATGCTTGTGTTTAAATTCTGTTCAATTCTCCCTTTGGTTCCATAGGAAGGAAGTGAAGGGAAGCTAATTGTACTTGGAGCCACAAACCGCCCTCATGCACTTGATGCAGCTCTGCGTAGACCTGGCCGATTTGATAAGGAAATTGAAATTGGTATTCCTAATGCACAGGATCGATTAGACATCCTCCGGAAGCTTCTTAAGAAAGTCCCTCACCTTCTAACGGAGACTGAGCTGGTTCAGCTGGCAGACAGTACCCATGGATATGTAGGGGCAGACTTGGCAGCACTGTGCAAGGAAGCAGGTAAGGTTTCCGATACATTTGCTTGTTGTAGGAGAAAGATATCGCTGTATAGTTGTTAATATGCTTTGTATGTATTATATTCTCCGCCACATGATGCACAGTTGACCATCAAATTATAAAATTAATGATGGGTCACATTTTAAAATGGAATTAAAACTGTTACTGTTGTAGGAAGAAAACGTGAGAGGGGTCCTATCTTTTAGGTTTGCAAATATGAAGTAT
The DNA here is from genome assembly GCA_963921515.1 of Calotriton arnoldi. Taxonomy (NCBI): domain Eukaryota; kingdom Metazoa; phylum Chordata; class Amphibia; order Caudata; family Salamandridae; genus Calotriton; species Calotriton arnoldi. The sequence continues at coordinate 1,639,738 of CAWUFW010000189.1, forward strand.
GTTTATTATTTTTATTGCATCACAAAATATAGTTGCAAACAAATGATAAATCAAAAACAGAATAACCAAATACTGACAATGATTGTGGTGTTGCTTCACATAGACAAAGGTGTAAGTACTCTAAATATTGAACACTGTGGTGCACGGCTATCTTCACCCCACCCCCTTCAACCTTTTTTACACTGTGTGGCCACAGGGTTATCAGGTTGTCATCCAGCTATATCGTAGGAGTCTTTGATATTTTGTTAAGGAAAGTTAAAGAGGCACTTTTTGGTTTATTGGTCACTTGGTCTGTACATATAGTTATTGACATTAAAAGTTGCATGCCCATAATATTCAACAACATCTTCCCATAAATTTGTACTGTCCATTTTTGGGGATCTTTTATTCCCTCTCTGCCTCTGTTCAGAAGATCCCTGTCCTTAAGCGTTCTTGATCTGGTTTCTCAGAAGAACAGCACATTCATTCATTATTCTGAATTTTGAATACCCTGATAAAGGAAAAACTTTATTGTGGAGAAACATTTTCTTTCTTTAATAACAAAATGGGGAACAATCTTAATTCCAAATGAAAAGTCTTGAGATCCCAGACCCTGAAAGCATTCGGATAGTTTAGATCTAAACTGTATGAAGCTGGATAAACGGTGAATAAAGAACAAATGGAAAAAGCACAGTACCAACTGGTCAAAATTGAATATTTGCTTATGCTGAAAAAGTAAACAAAAAACCCAATCCTAATGTCAAAAATCTTTTTCGAACATTCAGTAAATCGCGTGATTGCTCCAACACACTGTCCAAATTAGTCTGTGGTCTTGGTCAGGATTGCTATTTGACCCATGTGCTTCTAAGTAGGAGACTTCAAAGGAGGATAAATCATTCTACAGCTTCCGAATACTAGTGCTCAAGTTCTTTTGAAGCCAGCCTTAATGAAGGAACTACTGGCTCTTCTTGAATGACTCTGATACCAACTGATTCTCCAAAGGACCCTGCTCCTGCTTGTCTCCTCTAGGATTTTGCCTTTTTATTTGCTGCTGTTATCACCTACTTACCAAAAGATGGGATAGGTACTCCCTATCTGAAAATGCCTATATATTAGCTATCGAACTAGCTAACTTTGGACCTATCACCAAACTACCTGTCCTATTAAAAATTATTGTATAGATAATCTCCAGCCAGCTGTAAGAACCCCTAGACGTGCATCAATACTCTGCCCTCTGTACCCTCTGCCATTACACAACCCAATTCAGTCTTTCCTTAAATTTCTTACTACAATCTTAGCATCAGGGAGGGTTGGTCCTTTTTTTGTAATGACTCCAACTATCTTGAATGCCTTTCTTCTTCAATTAAGATTTGACTGACTCCTCTTTAACAGTGTTCATAAAGAAGCTTAAGACCATCCTCTTTAGCTAGGATTGCATGTAGGCCGGCACTAAGAGACCTTATTGGTTGTTTGAAGAGACTAGAATGCAGCACGGAGCATGCAATAAAAGTGTAAATAAATAAAGGGTAGTTTTATTCATTTGTGACTCATGCCTGTAATCTCATGTGCTCATAATACTATTTTGGTATTGTTATATAGATAATGGCCTTCAATGCTAATGTTTCCACAAATCTTTTGGACTAATAGTTCAGTGGATAGCACATAAATTAGGGGAGTAGCATCCCTCTCATGTGCCACATGTAGAACAATCAAAGAAGATAGTAAGCCACTAAATCCCAGTTTTGTTTATGCCAATCATTTGCCATTATAAACATCAAGACATAATTATCGAAGCCAAATCTTTTTCAGCACTAAATCCAAGAAGTAACTGGTCATCTGGTCGAGGACATTCTCAGCCCCGAGTATCAGAAGTGTTACGAATTTGTTATTCCTCTTCTGACATTATAATTGCTTAACATATATTTTATAAACCTGGACAGGGCAGCATCACTATATTTTGGAGCCTCTTTGTGAGCCAGTATTGAAGCTTATATTTTTACATAATCATTAATGAAAAAGGCCTGTGACATAGCATCATATCCCAAAGATGGTAAATCAGGGGAAGGAGATACTTGTTCATTAGAGATCGTTGTTCTATATTTCCACTCATAAAGTAACGGAAAACGTGCATATTTGTACTGAGAATGAAATTTCATACTGGTCTTTAACTTTATTTGAGGCCTCGATAATAGATTATGCTAACAGAGAAATACTGTTTTTTTCCTACATTAATTATATTTCTTGATTCGGTGCAGATACATTTATCAGTGTGTCTCTGAATGTTTATCCAGTATTTATTAATAATGGGGCAATTCTACATAGTGTGAATAAAGATATACCCTATGTAGTGTCCTCCCCAACCCAGGTAATCGCCAATGACTACGCCACACACGGAGCTTATTATAACACGTCTTTATTCTTCTGCTTGTAACTGCGAACTCAACATCCTAAATCAGCCTTCAATGCATTCCGCTCTAACACTCACTTCACAGCTCTACGGAGCCCATCAGAAGCCAAAAGGGTTCTGTCATTGCTAACTCTCTAGACACTACATCTCCCCCTAATGCCTACCCATTTATGCTCAGCCATACATAAAATTGCATGTTCCTTATTTAGCTTGAGAACACAACCAATACTCTGAGAATGTTTCTGCTTAGTTTTGACAGTTTTTAAAAGAGCACCCTCATCAAACACGGTGGTACTTGAAACATTTCAGGAAGTAATGCAGTGACGGCTGGTATCTACGGTAGGGGGCGGGGCGCACGTGCGCAAAACATTATAAAAATTGAAATAAAACTTACCTAACGCGACGTCCTCAATCCGGACTTCTTCTTTGCAGGAACTGGAACCGGATGCTGGTACTCCCTTGCCCAGTCCTAGCGCTGCTCACATGCAGCATGTGAGCAGCGCCCTGATTGGAGGGAGAGGACTCACTCGGTGCTCCACAGTGCACTGGAGGCCTGCACTTACATTCAACCCAGCTGTCTGGCGACAGCTGGGTTGAGAGGTTTAAAGTGCACATGTGTGGCTGGCCGTCGTAACACAGTAGGCCAAAGAGACATGCACACTTTAACAGTGCATTAGACAGACCACCCTCCTCCCTGCTGCTGTCAGTCAGCAGCAGCCCCGCCGCGGTCCTGACGCTCAGCTCAGGATGGGGGATGAAAAATAAAATGGTAATGAATTACCATTTTATTTTTCATCTCTGGGGCTTTGGAGGGGATTTTAAGTGCCTGGCTAGTTAGTAGGTTTGTAGAGAGGATTGGCATCCTATATATCATGCTGAGGATTGTGAAAAAACATCAAGGATAATGTCAGACCCCTGCGTCTTTATTTTCCTCCAATTCTTGGTGCTGTTGCCTCCATCTGTTGCATCTTTGTTGCTACCTATTTGTAATGCATTAAAGGGACCAAGTTCCAACCCACTATAGTAGTGTCTCTATCCGAAGAGATCAACATTAAGTGGAGATTCTTACTACTTCTTGAGCAGTTGCTAAACATATAGGTGCCTTGTGTTTAAACTTAAAGCTTAGCATACATCTAACATTCTACCTCTGCAGCCAGGTCTTCTCTTCATCGTGTCTTTATTCTTCTGGAAAATTTTGCAAGATATATGCAAACATACCTTGATGTTCTCTGAAGGCAATAGGGTTTTATTGTCATGATTGTTTGATTAAAGCCAAAATGTGTACTGTGGTCAAGATATCTTGTTATGTGTCCAGGTTAGGCCCATGTAGCTAAGCGGCTCATTTCTTACATTGTCCTATTTTTCTCAATAATATTTCTGTCTTGACCTTTTGCACATATTTGCGTGCACAACAATGTTGGATTAGTTTCTCTGAAACTGCTTTGTTTACACATCTAGCTTCGCAGAACATTATCCCAATGCCTCGAACATCATGTACAAGGCCCTTCTACGCACTATGTACAAATGTCGTTCTATCTTCATCCACGGGGCGACAGGGCTAACTACATATCCATAACATTACTAATCTATACGCACAATGCATGTCTGCTTTTTATTATAAATAAAGAGCATCCCAATAGATTAGCAGAGGATACACTTCAGCTGAGACCGAGGGTCCCTGCATGCTGAGACTTCACCACGCAGCGGTCTGACATCTCCGTGAGGGGTGTCCAGTTTGTGACCAAGACTGGCTCCTACATTCTCTCCCGCCAGGTAATGGGTTGGATCGTCCCTTGGGAAGATTCTTGGCAACACACCTACACACACTCTAGGTACACTCAGAGTAGGGTTTGCATAGTACGAGTACGCCTGATTACTTCCTTGTTTATATGCCTGCATATATACACTGTTTTAGCACCATGTTAGAACTGTATCTACTATTTACTCTTTTGGTGCTTGTAATAACTTTCATCTGCTTATGTCTACTGATAATCGCAGCACATGTATTCTATACAAGAATAACGTTGGTTCATTAAATATATTGAAAACGTCCCAGTGTGTATTCTCTGTATATTTCTCTGAGCAGAAGTAAGCACGAGTGACTGAGCGAAAAGGTTCTGATCTGTTTCCACGATCCTTGAGGGGTCAGGGTTGTCATGTTTAGTGGTTGCCGGAAACCATTAGCTCCCTGGAAGGTTAGGGGGGCTTACCGTGGCACTGTGAGCTAGCTGGTCTCTAGGCCGGCATATCCTGCAGGGGTGCCGGGAATCAGTCTAGGCACCTCGCCTAAAGTTTATGTTGTCCAACAAACGCGCAGGTCCTACGGATTAGTGGGAACTACACAACAATCTGTTTTTTTTTAAAACACATTTTATTGATTTTCATATGTACAAATATAAATCAGAAGTAAACAATAAAAAGATTGACAGTATAATTGTCAAAAATACCATCCATCTGCTACAGTGGACGCATGCTGTCATTTTGACAGAAATTCCTACGTAATATAGAGAATGGACTCTCAGAACTGTATATTGTGTTTATAACAGTGTGATCATTTTAAAGCGGTCCTTGGACTTCCTTCATCTACCCAGTTCATGTTGTAAGATTTATTAAACTATATTGCTATCAGTAGTCAAATCATGCAATCCCTCTATGTGAACCCATGGTGCTCCCAACCATGCCCCTCCATACACCTTTTCAAATTTTATGGGGCAACCTCTTCCCACATACAACACTTTTTCTGCTGGTAGTCACCATTCCATGTTACTTCTTCATTCTCTAATCGTCGGTGACTCCGGGATTGCCCCACTCTGCACTATGCCCCTTTTTGCTACTTCAGTGTCCTGGTTGACGAACAGCTTTTGGTATCTGATTAGGTCCTGCGTTCCCCATATTCCAAGTAGCATTCTGGGTGCATCCAGTTTTAATTGCATTTCTTGTACTACCTCAATTTCTCTCTGAATGTTTATCCAGTATTTATTAATAATGGGGCAATTCTACATAGTGTGAATAAAGATATACCCTATGTAGTGTCCTCACCAACCCAGGTAATCGCCAATGACTACGCTACAGACGGAGCTTATTATAACACGTCTTTATTCTTCTGCTTGTAACTGCGAACTCAACATCCTAAATCAGCCTTCAATGCATTCCGCTCTAACACTCACTTCACAGCTCTACGGAGCCCATCAGAAGCCAAAAGGGTTCTGTCATTGCTAACTCTCTAGACACTACATCTCCCCCTCTGTTAAATGAAAAATTAAAATTTTTACAAAATATATATGCATGTACACTTATATCTTTTCAATGAATTCTTTGGCGCTTTAATTGTTCGACCTGATATTGTGATAGGAAACCTAGAACTGCCACCATCATTGTCCAGGATCTGCATTGATGGTGGAGAGGCAACAGCAGTCACTGGTGCTGCAGAACCAGTATATCCTTCAGCATGTAGATCTGATGAACGATGAGTTAAACACCGAAAGTGAGAAGAGTCTCTGGTAATAGACTTCTCAGGGCGCTGGGCAGTCACCATGTGTCCCTTGGTAGACACCACTTGAAAAGGTTCTGCATCAAATGGAGCATCAGATTTTCGTTTCCGCACTGGCGTGCGAGCACTCGATCTGCTGTCTTAAAGACGATGTTCTTAACATGCGTCTTTTGTCAGCATACTCTTTCATCTTTTGTTTATTATCCAAGTCACTAGTTGCGTTCTCATCTTTCCCTCTCTGATTGGTCCACTGAGGTATCTTGGTAGTCATTGCTCTCTCGAACATCAATGTCGCAGGAACTTTCACCTATGGTCGAGTGAGGTGTTGAACGATCAGCTCTCAAGGTTGAGTTTAACACAGTTTTTAAATGGAGCTTCTCAAGAGTAGCACGCTGCACTGCTTTCTTTAGCGCACTCATAAAACTCTCAACCATTCCGTTGGCCTGCGGCCACAGAGGTATGCTCTTCTGATGCTTTATATGTAGATGCTATAAGAAATCTTGGGATTCTCAACTGTTAAAAAGCGGGCCATTGTCAGATTTCATTATGGCTTGAACCCCCCATGTCGCAAAGATGGCATCTAGTCTCTCAATGACTCGATCTTGAGTGGTAGATGAGAGATCGTCAATTAATGGAAATCGTGAGTATTTGTCCTCAATCACCATCGGGTGTTGTCCATTGTCAAGTGGACCGAAAAAGTCAATGGCTACTCTCTGCCAGGAATGCTATGGGAGTTCTGACATGTTTACGGCGTGTTGACTAACTTTTGTAGAAAGGCAGTTGCATAGATAACAGGCCTTTAATTCTTTTTCAACCTGCTCATTGAGATACGGAAACCACACTCGGTCTCGGAGAGCTTGTTTGTAGCACCTATTTCACTATATCCTTCTTGGGCCACTTCAATCATTTTCTGCTGCAGACTCTCCGGAATCAAGATTCTCAACCCTCGCAGTATAACTCCCTCCTGAGTTACGGACAGTTCATCTTTGAAATGTTTGTATTTTTGATATTCACCATCACTGGTGAGAGGTCGAGTGTGCTGGTTCCATGACTGATGTGTAATTATATCTTTTAACTTGAGCATATCACTATTATTGTTTGTGGCAGTGATAATCTGGGCTAACGAAATGGCAACTGGTGTGTTTGATTTTTACAATAAAATTGATTTAGGCTTCAGCATTCTTAGATGGAGTATCATGATCTTGTATAGGCACTCTGGACAAGAAGTCAGTAGGGTTCTGATCCTTCCTTGGACGATGCACAATGTTATAATTGTACTCCCACTAATTTCTGGCCATCAGCCACAGTCAGTCCACTGGTCCCCTCGGAGAAGGTGCGGAATCTGGGCATTATGTTTAATAACAAACTGACCCTTGAATCACAAGTAAATAAAACCGTGGGGAGTTGTTTCTCGATTATTAGAGCCCTCCGGAAGGTCCTTCCGGTCCTGCCAGCCCAAGCCCGAGCACTGGTAGTACGAAGTACCATTCTAAGCAGGTTGGACTACTGTAATGCTCTGCTGCTGGAGTCTCCAAGTTACTTGATTGAGAGGCTCCAGAGAATTCAAACAATAGCAGCTAAGCTAGCTTTGAGGAGGCCAAGACGATCATCTGCCTCCTTGGCCTTGTTGGAGCTACATTGGCTCCCTATACTGCAAAGAGTTCAATTTAAGTCCCTTTGCATAGTTTTCAAGGCCTTGCATGGGGCTGGACCTATATTAATGCAGAAGAAATTCGCATGGTATGCCCCTGTTAGGAGCCTCCGCTCCTCTTCCGCTAGAATGGTGAAGGTGCCAAGATTCAAAAAAACAAAGTCAGGAGGTAGGGCCTTCAGCACCTCTGCTGCCCGACTATGGAATAATCTTCCATTCGAGTTGAGAAAGCTGGAAGATCTTCTTCTGTTCAGGAAGAGACTAAAGACATGGCTCTATCCTAGTGCATAACTCTACTATCCTGATGAGATCCCCCGTAGCATGAGCCAAGCTGGGCACACATATGTTAGCGCCAGGATGCCTGCTGGGTGACAGTGCGCTGTATAAGTGTCGAAATAATAATAATAGTAGTCCCCATCATTCAATGTGAGGAGGCATCTTGATTGCCAATTATAGTTAGTAAAGCTTGGTGATCAATCACCAGTGTAAAAGACTTTCCGTGGGGGAATACGTGGAAATGTTCACAAGCCCATACCACGGTAAAAAGTTCTTTTTCAGGTTGTGAATAAGCACGTTCTGTTTAGGACAAACTCCTACTTGCATATGCCTTCGAGCATTCAGGTGTCCGCTGTACTGTGCAAGGATAGCTCATAGCCTGCCTCTGTATGAAGCTTCGGATTGAAATAAGCCATTTCAGCAGCATTCTTAATGGCTTGGTTGATTTTCTTTAAACTTTTCTCCCATTCATGTGACCAATGAAGTGAAACATTTTTTTTCAGCAAATATCTTCATGGAGCATTTACAGTGGCAAAGTCTCATATATATCTGGAACAGTAGCTGACTATGCCAAGAAATGAACGCACCATTGAAAGATCTTGTGGGGGATCAGCATTTGACAGCGCTTGTACTTTAGCAGGATCAGGTGTCATACCCCCATCAGAAAAGATATTGCCAAAGAAGTTTTACTTTGTCTTGTGGAACTCACATTTATCTGCATTCAAAGTCAAACTTGCATCAGCCAGTAAATGACATACTTGTATGAGAGCTTTATCTTGCTCATACATCGAATGACGTAGTGAAAACGTTCTGCAGCTGATGACACCACACAACGTAGTCTTTTTATCGAAACAGACCTACATGTGTAGAAAAGGTTGTAATGTTCCTACAATTTTCTTCAAGTTCCAACTGATAACCTTTATTCAAATCAAGGCGCAAGAAGACCTTTGCACCATTTAATTGCATTATGTCAGCAATGTGTGGACCTGGATGTCGTTCTCGATCAATTAACTTGTTTGCCTGATGCATGTCAACGCATATGCATACCGCTCCTTCACTGTCCTTTTTGGGCACTACCACAATGGGAGAAACCCATAGCCTGGGACCAGTAGAACACTCAATTATATCATTCTTATGTAACGATTCAAGTTCCTTTTCAACAGCAAATTGACTTACTATTTTGAGTTGAGCATTCATGTTGTAGTTTAAGTAAATCAGTCCCATATCAGCAGCTGTGCTGAAGCTGAGTAGACAGGCACTTGACACTGTACATGGAAACACATGGATGGTTGCTTACATTTTTGTTTTCTTATGTTTCATCGTCGCTACAAATGAACCTTGACTTTTTATGGGCATCGATGCAGCCCAGGTATACACTTTGGTTTTTGATAGCGTAAGTTATCGTACTGGAGACAATTCATTATATTTCTCCTCAGGCATAATGTTTATCGATGCATCGCTGTCGGTGATGAAAGCTATCAAACAACCATTTACTTTCAGTGTAATCTTCAGATAATGTTTGAATGACTTTGGTGCTTTGGCATGTTGACATTTCGTTCACTGACATTTATCTTCACATGCGCCAGTCCAACATGCACACGCTTTTCTGAGGTAAACATCGACAAACATCTTCTTCACTTTCACTTGATACTGATGTAGAAGAGCTGTTTGATGATGATTTAGATGACAGTCGACTTCGTTCAGTGTCGATTTGTCTTAACTGATGTCACCACTTGGCCTTGTGGGTGTGCGTCAAGCATTGCTTCTGGAATGTTGTGGCTCCGTGCCGTGACGCACTTGCTTTTTCCTTTGCTTTGCAAACTGTCACAAAATGGTTCTCCTTCCCACAGCCTTTGCATATCTGTCAAATGGCGGGACATTTACCTTTGTGTGGAAACGAATATCCACATCTAAAACACAGCTTCTTTTTACGCGTAGACATCACCTTGTGTCCTTCAGTCTTTTGCTTTGGCATACTTTTCACACTCATGACTGATTCATTCTGGGCACCTTCAGCCTCCATGTCAGCAGCTTGTTTATCAGCACGCTCTTCAGTTCTGGCGACAATTTATACTCGCTCCAGACTAAGAGTTTCTCTCCGCAATTGTTGTCTGAATGAATCTGGCAAGCATTCATCAATAACTCTAAGACATATAGCTTCTTTGTCATTAAATTAATTGAACTTCTAGTGTTTGATGAGTGTGCAGAGTCTTTCCACAAATTTACCAATGGTTTCGCCGACTTTCTGTTGTTCTTGACCGAAAATGTATCTTTCGTAATCTACTTTGGGCATTGGATTGAACTTTAGATTCAAAGTTTCTTTAATCTGACGGTATGTGATTTCTTTGTCATCTTCCTTATGAGTTTTTACTCCATCACCAGCAAGATTTTTGAGGTATTTGATAATCTTTTTGTTATCAGTCTCTTCAAGTACATCAATTAAATCTTCAAGTGTCTCTATCCAAACAATCCATCTATCGCCAATATTTTGCTTTTTGGCGGTATCGAAAGGTGGAGGTGGTTTCAGGAAGGCAGCAGCTTTGTAACCATTTACGGGAGTGGTTGACATTGAAAGTGAGCTCTTTCAGAGTTTGTCGGCTGTCCACTAGCACGATCTCTGAGGCCTGGGTCATCTTTGATTATGACAGGAAATGTGACCTCTTTCTTGGTCTCCATTGGAAAAGAAAAAATCACGATTCCAATTGCTGCTCTCGTCTTTCTGAGCTTGGGAAACCTTTGGAGTTGTTCTAAGCCCCACTCAACAGCTTTGATGGGATGCTGCTTTGGGTATGGATGTCTCCACAAACACAACCATGGGTGCTTTCTCTGGGGTCACTCCCTCCAGTGCTGTGGCATGATGGCTCTCTTTAATCAGTACTGGTTAGCAGAGGCCGTTTCTTGTATCACTTTCCCTTTCGGTGTCTCATTGTGCTGTCTGACACCTGGTTGATCTCTGCCTCGCAGCGCTTCTGTTCGCAGTGTTATCTTGTAGTTTGCTGCTCTTTCGAAACCTGGTTGCAGCCGTCTATAGCTTTATCACTCCATATGATGTACGGCTTTGAGTTGCTTATTAGCTCAGTACCTCTGTTTGCAGCCTTCCCATCAGGTTCTCGGCCAAAAATGTGTAGTCTTCTCAGTGAAGTTTTCTTTATCTTCAAATGCTTTACATGGACTGGGGCTGTTCTTTGACTACACATATGCCAAACGTCGATTTCGCACTTCGACGGAGGCACACATGGCACACAGGAGCAGTTTGCTGGACCTGAATTGCATAGATGCCAGGGTTTTTTGATTTCTATGTGTGACATTTTCATAATTTCAGAGTAATAATGAGTGACATTTCAATGACTGTGAGTGACACTTTCTTGCGAGCAAAATCAAGCAATGAAGATGAGGGAAACATATAAATATCAGAAATTACACCCATTTGAACAACGCAAAACTCCAAGACGATCTTAAAACTGCTGCTACTCACCAGAAATGGTAGGGCACTAACTTGAGACAGACTGTGCATGACTGCAGTTCTCAGTAAAAGCCTTGAGCTTGCCCTCGTACTTCTCCCCATTGTTTTCTCATCTGTATGCTTCTCCCCATCAGCTCCATGTTGCTCCCCTGCCTGCTGCTTCTCTTCCACACCCTCTGTGTTGCTGCCCCTCACTCACTCTCTTCTTCTCTCTCCCATTGCTTCTCCTCCACACCTTCCATGTTGTTTCCCCCCACATGTTCCCTCCACCTCTGTTGCTTGTTGCTTCACCTCCCTACACCACCCTCTGTGTTGCTTCCCCCACCTGTGTCCTCTATTTCTCTCACCCGGTACTTCTCCTCCCTACCCTCTGTCTAGGTTCCCCATAACTGCACCTTTCTTCTCACCTGTTGCTTCTCCTCCCCATCCCTGCGCTCTTTGGTGCTTCCATCTCCCATGTGTTGCTTCTCCCCACCTGTGCCCTCCATGTTGCTTCCCACCACCCCGGCCCTCTGTGGAGCCACCCCACTCACTTTTTTGCGCTACTTTTTAATTTTTTTTATTTACTGATCCAAATTGGTAAATGAAAAAAAACGCTTGTGTCATTTTGAAGGCTTGCTCATGTGTGGTGGGTGCTCCTACAAAGTGACACCACAGCTGCGTTGTTGCTCCTTTTTCTACTTTGTTTTTTTAGCCATGTAGCACAGCATGGGCCATGCTTTACAGCATGGCTAAAAACAATTGGCAAAGCCAATAAGTCCCAAAGGCGAGACCTATTGGGTTTGCCAATGCTTGTTTTCTTGAAGCAACTCTTCCTTGCAAGATAGACTTCCCCACGCTGATGTTTCCAAGGACTGACCCACGTCTAGCATACAACTACTGTATCTCCTTCTCACCCCTCTCTGCCAAACCCCTGACCTCACCCCCACCCTTTCTTCCGGTCCCCATAGGAGTAGTCCTTTTTTTTGTTGCAGATTTATATAGCGTGAACTCGACCCAAAGGTATTGGAGCGCTTTACATGAGCACCGGTTACGTTACACAAGGACACATTCATTTTTTTTTTTTTTGGTAGGCACGGGGAGATTTAGTGATTTGCCCAGAATCCTTCCATTCTTACTTCCCCAGTGAGCCCTCCACCCAGCCTGTCAATGCTGTATCCTTCTCAATGGAACTGAACACCTTTTCTTTGTTGCTAGGTACAGCCGCGCTAAAGTAGTGCCATACATAGATATAGACATATTGCTATACGCCTTCTCAAATTTGCACATAAAAAGCCAATTCTTTCGTCTTTTGGCCCTGACATATGCAAATGAATACCGGAAGAGCCCTGCAAATAATCAGTCCTGGTAAAATAAACATGTTTCTTCCAGCTTCAATATTGAGTCGTATCTCCCCACTTACAAAGCGCACGCTTTCTTAAGTAGTGTTGAATGTAACATAATCTCAAAATATAAATTAGAGAATGCTGTGTGTAATACAATGAAACTTTTTATAAAGCGATGTACCAACATGTGGCAGTAGGTGGCACTTAAGGTACCACTCATACAGCTTGTATGGGGTGGCTCCTGCATGAACCCGCTTCGTAGAACATCTGAGACTTTGATATCTCACTAATTATTTCAAAGGGAAATCGAAAAACTCTTGCTAAAGAACGGTGGTCCCGTAGTTTAAGAAATTGGGAATATATAGTCACGCTTAGAAGGATTTCTTACACCGCAACATTTCAATTTGTTTTTATTTCCATTTCACAGGTTTTTTTCATGCACATGTATATATGTCAGAAACCATGACATGAAACGATCACGGACAGGAAGGCTCTTATGAGGGTAACTGAAAGGCCGGTACAACTGACACATAGTCAGTTATAGGCTGAGCTGTCTAACATGAGACAGACTCTGCCAGAGGACTACTGTTGTGTGAAAAGATGAAAGTGTGTTTCAGACTGCACTGCAAACAGCACAGAGCCGCAAGCGCATTAGCATCGCTTTAGGTGCTTATATAAAGCTCCTCGTTGAGTGCGCCTGGCACGCACCGGGTGATCAGGGCCCTATAAATGCGTGACTTTGTATTTCAGTACGGTGATGCGGACCACCACACTGAAATGCATTAATCTAACACCTGATGCGTGCTGCTTGCCAGGGCTGGACTTTGAATGTTAATGTGATGCCAGAACAGCAGCATCGTCACATCATTTACTCACTCGTATCAAGCACCTGCCTGGGAAGGACCCACGGACCTGTAAGAAGGGTGCATTAACAATTAATTGGGAGAAGAAACCCGAACTACGTCAGCAAGACTTTTCAGATATGGGACACACCCAGAGTCGATATTTTTAACACTGACGAAAACACACAATGCCCAAACTTCGCCTCCAGGTACCCACAGTCCGTGGGCAGTGCACTATGGGCGAACTTATCAGGGATATTTAGTTATGTTTTTCCTCCACTCATTCTGTTTCCATGTATAACGAGGACAATGAAGCAAACTTCCATGACTCTCATCCTCATTGCCCCAACTTGTGTGGAAGTGACATGGCATTTAGTGCTTCTAGAAATGCATGTCTGTTCTCATGAAAACTTATCTTTCAGACCAGATCTTCACACTCAGCATCAGGGTTTGCTCAAACATCCAAACCTCTAGGAAATGAACCTAGTGATATGGCATCCTGGTGGTCTTAGAGTTTGGTTACTTAAATCTTTCTCGACAGTACATGCAAATCTTAAGGTACACTATGCTATATGGATTTCTAAAGCACATGGCTACCCGTAGGCTTCCCAGCGCTAGCTAAGACATAGCATTGCTAAGAGCACATTGCTTCGGGACAAGTGGAGACACAGGAGAGCTATGATTGTGGATATAGCCGGCTTTTAGCCTTTTCTTGAACTGTGGTTTGTTGTTTAGGCATCTTAATTCTATGGGGAGTGTGTTCCAAAGTTTGGGGATGAGATATGAAAAGGACCTATTGCCCCATCTGACCGTGTGAATTCTAAGTACCATCAAGAATCAACCTATAGCGGATCTTAAAGCCCTACTGGGAGAGTAGGAGGTCAAGAGTGCCCTTATCATAGTGGGTCCTTTGGCGTTAGACCCTCAATGTGCTGGACAGAGTGTTTTAAATGTTATCCTTGCCTCAATGGGGAGCCAGTGCAGAGTAGCTGGAGCACTGTTTTCCCTGAGGCAAATTTTGGGACCTTGTATAGGATCCTTGCTGCCGCATTTTGGACAACCTGGAGCCTTTTGATGACATATTATGGGGAGCCTATGTACAGAGAGTTCCCGTAGTCCAACCAGGAGAGAACAAGGGATTAGACCACAATTTTTCTGGACACAGTCCGAATAATGTCTAGGATTTTAAGGAGTGTTCTGAGGGTGCCAAAACAAGTCGACACATGTTTTTTGGCCTGTGTATCCATGGAAAAGGACTTGTCCAGCCATATCCCAAGGCTTTTGATAGGGGAGGAGGGGGTGGGTGGACTGTCCAAGCATTCTCGTTAGTCTATAGGTGGTTGGGGGTCAGGTCTGTTCCCCACAATCATCAGCTCAGTTTTTCCCTCGTTCACTTTTAAGCAGCAGTTTGCCATCTACCTGGATACTTTTTCCAAGCAGGGAGACTGCTTATGGGACTGTGAGCCTTTTTCAGGGGCGAGGGAGACGACCAATTGTGTGTCGTCGGCATATGATACTATTGACAACCCAAACTCCTGAACAATATTTGCCAAAGGTGCATGTATAGGTTCAAAAATGTGGATCTGAGGGCAGAACCTTGCCAGACCCCATACTTCAAGGGAGGGACATCAGAGTAGCCTGAATTCTCACAAATTCAGAAAGATCTGTCTTTCAAAAAGGAGGTGAGCAAATTAAGAGTGGGGCAGTTTAGTCCCGATGGCTCTCCCAAATAGCAAGGTGGCAGGACTCTCACCAGATGTGGAGTGAGAAGTTGAACGATAGGCACGGAGGGCTTGACACAGGGCCTGGTTTAACTTGATTTCCTCTATTGATGCTTTTTGAATTACCTGTTTGAAGGTACCCATGAATCATTCCACAGCATCATTAGCTTGGGGCCACAGAGGTGTGCTCTTTTCATGCTTGATATTTAGTCTGACCATAAATTCCTTGAATTTTTTGCTATTGAACGGTGGACCATTGTCAGATTTGAGAATGACGGGATACCCCACGCTGCAAAGATGTCATCCAGGCGCTTGATGACCTTGTCATGGGTAGTTGACGATAACTTCTCTACTACAGGAAAATGGAAATACTTATCGATGGCGACCATGAGATCATGTCCATTTTCTACAGGCCCAAAGAAATCAACTGCAAGTCTTTCCTCCGCATGTGTAGGAAGGTCAGACATTTTCAATGGATGCTGCATCACTTTTGGAGACAGGCAGTGGCACTCTTTTAGTTCCTTCTCCACACGCTCATCATAGGGCTCTTTTGGTGGCTACAATGCCACAATGTCCCTCTTGTTTTAGTTCAATGACTTACTGTTTTAGGCTCTCAGGTGTGACAATTCTTGAGCCTCTCAATCCCACACCTTCCTTGGTAACAGACAGTTCATCCTGTACATTTAAAAAAAATTGAAATTCAACTTTGTCAGCAAAAGGTAGAGCATTCTTCTCCCACAGTTGAGTTGCAATTATGTCTTTGAGAATAAGCATGTTCTTATCAGCATTAGTGTCGGCAATAATCTGTTGAATGGATAGGGCTGCTGGTGTGGTGGACCTCACCATGAAGTTAACATACTCCTCTGCCGTTTTGATGTTGAACTGTGCCGCTGTAACGGTACTCGTGAAAAGTAATCAGCAGGGTTCTGATCTTTACCCAGCTTATGTACAATTGCATAGTCATACTTTTGCAGTCGCAACCTCCACCACTCAGTGCAAGGGCGGCATCTTGGCTTTCTGGTTTCCAAAAACTGTGAGCAGTTCTTGGTGGTCTGTAATGATAGTGAAAAGTTTTCCGTATAGAAACACTTGAAAATGTTCGTAGGCTCACACTACAGCCAGACTCCTTCTCCGGCTGAGAATAGGCATGTTCTGTATCAGACATACTTCGACTAGCATAGGCCACAATGTTTCTCTGAGCATTCGGATGAACATTATGTTGAGCACGGATTGCCCCCAGCCCCACCAGGCTCGACATCCCTGTGATCTCAGTATTAACTTTGGGTCAAAATAGGCCATCTTTGTTGCATTATCAGTTGCATGTTTTATTCTTTTGAAGCTTTGATCACATTCAGCAGACCACTAGAAAGGGCCATCTCGTTTTTATCAAGCCTCTCAGTGAGGCACTCACAGTAGCAAAGTCACGAATGTAGCTTGAGCAATAACTAGCCATGTCTAAGAAGGATCACAGCATGGTGACATCTTGTGGGGGGCAGGTAGCTGATAGTACTTGCACTTTATCTGGGTCAGGAGTCATTCCCCCATCACAGAATATGTGCCCAAAGAATTTGAGTTTGGTCTTGTGAAACTCACACTTTGCTGCACTTAGAGTGAGACCTGAATCAGCAAGTAACTGGAACACTTATGTAAGAGCTGTGTCATGCTCCTTTTGCATTGGCCCAAATGCCAGTATGTCATCACTGTAATTAAAAGCATGCGTGGTAGGTTGAATTATTTGACGTATAACATCCTGAAATATTTCTGCAACTGCCAACACTCCAAAACTCAACCTTTTGTACCTGAACAAACCAACTTGAGTCGAAAAAGTAGTGATGTACTCACAGGTTTTTTCCAACTCGAGTTGATGGTATCCCTTGTTCAGGTCAAGACGGGAGAAGACTTTGGCACCGTTCAGTTGTATAATCATGTCCGGTATGTGTGGACAAGGATGTCTTTCTCTTTCAATTGCTTTGTTGGCCTGGCGCATATCAACACAAATGGGCACTGCACCTCCACTGTCCTTTTTTTGGCACCACAACTATGGGCGAGACCCATGGCTTAGGACCGGTGGAGCGCTCAATAAGATCATGCTTCAACAGATTTTCTAGTTCTTTTTCAATTACTTTTTGCAAGTGAAAAGCGACTCAGCTGTGCCGCATGGCAACAGGGCCAATGTCCTCATTAATATGAAGTCACACTTTCATTGTTTTGAGCTTTCCTAGGCCATGAACCACAGGAACTGACTCACAACTCCAGATTGAGTGTGAAGGTTGTAGTTGAGAGATAACAGTCCCATGTCAACATGATTTTTTTTTTTGTTGATAAAGTAAGATTGTAGAATTTAATGTTATTGCAAATCTACTGCAGTTATCTACAGCTGATTCAGTAGTACCTTATAACCGTCACCTGTATTTATATTCTGTCTGTAAATTCTACGCTTCGCGCAGTACCAATGTTACTTAAATTCCTTAGATTTATTGTTGCAGTCCTTTGACAGTCTGAATACGTTTCGCTTTGTATAGTAGGCGCACACTGACCTCTAGTGGTGAAACGTGGGCTTACAATTAGATTTATTTCGTCTGCTCGTATTTGCCGGTAGACTTTTTAAACATTCGATCGCGACCTGTGTGTTTTACTCATTACTTATGATTTTTGTGTGTGTATTTCTGGAACTTTCAGCATTTTTAGCTGCTAATGAATTTTAGGTAATCACTGTGGTAAAGTTGTTAATGTTTTCGACAATACAATAAAACTGAGTGGCTAAGATGGAGAAAAGGCAAGCTGAGTTAGTATGTGAAATAAATATGCATATTGAGATACCTAAAGTGACCCTCTCCAGTGTGCAGCTGTTTCTTCGTTTAAAGGTTTGAATTCATTGTAATTGATGAACTCTTAGTGATAACACTCGCCTGGAAAGCAATAAGAATAATAAATTGAATTATAAAAGTTTTCGTTGAAAATTAATCAAGAAAGGCAAGTAAATGAAGAGCAGCAAATAAACTAAAGTGTTTTAAAACTGGATTTTATAAATGTAATAATTGTTACTATGATTGAGAATAAATGAGGTAGTTTTATTAAACAAGAATATTCGTTTTAATAAAGGGTATGTTTATTAAGACTGGTACATATAGTTTGTATAGCTTTGTAAACCTTTTAATAAACTTGCTATAAACTTGTTACATTGGGAAACTTTGTAATAGTTAGTAACCATTTAGACCATCACAGCTAGGTTTGTGAAGTAAAATAACTTATGCGTCAGCTAACCGTATTTAAATAATTTACCCGCTGCCCTTTTTCCAGGTGGTTATTTTAATTCATATGAAATGAGGTGTTCTTTATATATAAATATAAACTCATTTTCTCAAAGTCCTTGCATTTATTTAATGTCTACCAGTTCCCCTTCTGTTCACTGATAACAGCTTGAAGTCACTTATTGGTGGTTTATGCGCTAAAGGCAACAACTGAAAACACGCTGAACCTTACAGTGTGTCCACAGATATTGGAAGAGGGACCTTGACATGGGAACACGAGCATGTACTATGACACTGATACAGGCACTAGCGGTGACATAGGGGCGGTGTTACTGATATTTGGACAATAGAGCAATCGCAGAGGGGTACTAGGCATTCTCACACTACACTGCCATGGAGGCTCTGGGGTGTTCAAATGAGGACACGGATACCGACAGGGAGACACTTGGATACTAAGAGCCTTATCCTAGGTGACTGATAGGGCAGCTTTTACGTAGGCTGACAAGGGGTTACTGATGCTGATGCAATGGAAAGACCAGGACAGAGGGACATTGACTCTGGGACACCGATGCTGAGATTGGGAAACTGACGTAGAATTACTGATTTGGAGCCACTGACCCTGGGACACAATCACTGGTATGTTCATCCTGGGACCCGACTCGAGGATACGGACACGTGGAGACTGGTACACTGACATGGGGACAGGACCTTGACTATGGAAATGTGACACTGCCTAGGTGGTGTGGACACAGAGACACTGGCACAGAGGCACTGATATTATTACATTTACTTGGGGTACATTGACACTGTGATGGGCGCACTGACATAAGGACACCGTCAGAGGGAATGACACGGGCACACTGACATTAGAACATTGAGAAGGTGACCCAGACGCAGTAACGTAGGCATTGAGGCTCAGCCATGAGCACGTGGACTCCGCGTAACACGTTTATGCTGTCATAAGGACAGTGACTTTGGGCCACTAGTATTGTGATATGCTTTTGGGCCTTGTAGAGAATAGGGATGCGAAGGTAATGCGGACTCTAACCGTGTCGGACATGAGAGAAATGGAGACGAGAACCCGAATACAGTCCAGGACACTGAGCCAGGGGATAGGGGATAGGGATAGCAGCACAAGTTACAAATACAACCCTTTATTTCTTGTGGGAATGAAAACTGAAGTGACCAGTTGTGCAAAGGACTAAGCGTTGGCACCTTTCTCTTTCTGAGGTTCTGTGGGCTCAGGCTAACTTTTCCTCCGCCTCTATATATGCTGGTACACCACTGTATTTCAGTACCCTTTTAAGACAAAGAAAGGCAGCATTGTCAAATGTAACCACTGGTTCTTTTTCCAGCCATGTAGGATAGGGGCTTTGCATTGTTGCGCCTAGCTCATAAAGGGCCAGTCCTGTAGAGCTGGACTGTATGAGTTAATCTTGAAACATGGATTAACACTGCTGCTCTGTATACATTAAGGTAAGCCTACTTAGTTAGGGATATCCACCCACCACTATCAGTTGGCATCATGCCATGGGGTTCAACTTGAGCCAGTCCAAATGCTGGAATTTTTCAGCAAATGCTTCTGATGGAAAAAATGAAGCCTTAGAATTCAAAGTCAAAGTATTGGCTGAGAAGTTGGGAGTGACATTCATGGTAAGAGGCTAGTTGGCAGCTCTGCTCCCACCTTCACAGAGCCTTTGATGGGAGTCTCTTGCAAATATGCATTTCTGCTGAGATCGTTTTACATAATGAGCCTATCATCTGCTTAATGTCAACCATGCTGCCCCATAGTGGTGGATTCACAGAGTAAATCATTTTAGTGTTGCTCGCTGCCTCAGATGTAATGTGTTACAAAGTACACCATTTGTCATATGTTTTCAAGCCCCCAAATTAATTGTAAGGTTTTATTTAAATTCTATCCTGTTTTGATCACTGTTCCTGCCCTACCACAACCTATTCTCTTCTTCTTCTTCCCAGGCAATAATGCTGGAGGCCCTATACCCTCTCATAGAAGTATTTAACTTATTTCCGGGTTTTACTAATGTTACTGGCCTAAATTGGTTTAAAGCAACCACTTTCAAAGTCTTTGCCACATAAGTCCAAGAAATATGTCAGGGAATCCCCTGTATAGTGTTTTTTTTAAATTCATGTCCCTAACACGCTAGCCTATAAAGTACACAGTACTCCATAATGTTTTCCAAATCCCCTTTGGGGGTAGAATCGTTGTAATTACAAGATACCATTAAAAAACATTGTGTACTGTAAAATCTCACAATAGGTAGAACCCCCTCCACTCTGTAGTCCATTTGGCATTGCTTTCATTAACAGGGGCTGCGCCGTCAAAACCTTCACTCGTGAGAAAGGGCCAGAATATACTGTTGTTGACTGATCAACAAAGACTCTCAAAAACGTTTATGCCTGAACATTTTTAAAAAGCTTTCTTCATATCTTTCTATTCCATGCAATTAAGAGATAAAGGAAATATTTAAATATTACATTTAAATCTCCAAGTATTTTTTTTGTAGCCTCTTGGAATTAACTGTTCTTCTAAAACACCTACTATTTTTTCACTGTAAAAATGTTTTCATCCGTAGTCGTCGATAGAAAGATTTTTGTCTAGTTCTTTAAAGTTAAGTTAGACAAAGTAGAAAAACTTCTCTGAGCCCCAGCATTTTTATCAAGTCATTTATTGTTTTCACTATCCGGTAACGATAGAAGACCATAACTTGCAGCAAAGCACAGTATAGATTTCTCCATTACAATTCATTCTGTGCACATCATTGTACCAGGCTATTTGGCATTATGTTGTGTTGGGCGGGAGGGGCATATGTCTTAAAGGCTTAAGCTTTTATCATCGATCATCAATCCACAATCTCAAAACACTGGACATGCAATTTCCCAACTTCATTCCTGGCCCGTGTTTCAAATCAGTCTTCAACCGCTACCCTATCGGGCTTCCCATTTCCATCCCCATCTCCTCCTCCTTATCAACTCGGATCCCCAGTGTACCCAGATAGGACTTGATTCCAGATACTGCTTCTGATAATGCTATAAAATTACACTTGTTTTCCAAGGTGAGCTATATTTCGGCGTGCTGCCATCCAAAACACCAAAGTATTTTTTTTGTATGCTGATTTGTCATACAAGGCCTTGTTTACTATATATATTTCTGTTTGGTCAATGGTATTGGGTCATCATCTGCATTCCCAAAAAATAGCACAGAATAGAGATGGGTATTAGGATCTGAAAGGAATGCTCAACCCCAATACAAATGTGTTCCCTCCATATCATAGCACCTACAGAGAATGCCAGTGGTTTATCAAAACATCCACACCCACAGTGATATCCACTCCAGAGCGTTTACATCTCTGATAGGTTTTGGGGCCTAACCATATCTTTGACAATGTCTGCTTTCAAGTTAAGCCACTGAGGCTCCTCCCCTTCTTTGATGTCCTGCCCCTCATTACGAATATACCCCCCACTCCACCTGAAATTTACTGGTAGTTGGGTTCCATGCAAACTCTGCATCCCCCTTTTCCTTCCTAGAAATCGAGGTACTTGTGTATAGAAGGAGTCACGGTAGGTCTAATTCATTTACCTCTTAACCATTTCTGTTCATCATTTCCATTTAGATCAGAGCTATTTGAAATATCTGAAACATAAAACTTAGCTATTTCATGATGAAACGCCTTAAGGGGGCAAGACAACGAATTGCATTCCAATCTTTGTTTAGGCAGGTAGTTTCCTCCAAGTCCATCAATATATATTCCTCATAGAACACTGCACTAAAACAGCCCTGCCTTGTGTCAGACGCGACATGCAGCAGATGGGCAGTGGATCCACACAGACCTATCTTCATTTTTTGACACTATGTTAAAAGTTGTAGGTCTGACCAAATAATCTGCAGAAAGGTTTATTCTACCTTCACAACTGGTTCCAAGACATTTAAATGGAGCCCCTACTATGTTGCTTAAGGACATTCACCTGCAGAGCCTCACAAGAAACAGGCATCTCTCCTATATTTTGCAACTACTACCTTAGAACCCTCACCACCCTCATCATCCCTTCAATCCATAAGCATGCTTACAACAGATAGATCTCGTTTACTAAATAGGCGACATTTGGGGCGCACGTTCTTCCCCCATTTGTTTCCAGAAAGTCAAGCTGGCTTTGTTTTAATGCCAGAAAAGAAAATGTGTGCTTTGGCCCTGTGGCATTCGAGTTTGGTCCACTGCCTTAGGCCTTCAAAGGGAATAACCTTAAATGATGTTTCACCCATCATCTATCTTTTACCCCTATAAAACTTACTATGGTACAAAATCACTATGTGCAGACTTTGCCCAGTTAAAAAAATAAACGTAACGGCTCCTAACCTCTGCTAACAGAGTCACAGTCTTGGGTGCACAATTCGTGTAGGTCTATTACGACTTCTCACACCTTAGTCTTCTGTGTAATCATAAAAAGGATGTTTTTTTCAGCAATAGGGTAAAAAATAATTCAACACCTTTTGCCTCTCTTAACTGACTCATCGAACTTCCCCACTACTGCCATTTGAAATCCTATTAACGAACCCTTTTTGCGTCTGTTCTTCGATGCGCCCATACACAAATGCACGCTTACAAGCACTCACTCAGACAGACATATCCCCCCTTAAATTTGCCAAAGAACAATTGTACTCCTAAATTCACACAAGTAAATAACACCATCCATATCAAACATACAAAGTGCATGCACACGATCAACAAACACAGCAAAAAGCAGATGCAAGCAGTATTGACTCATACACCTTCAACATCACACCTTTCTCCAACTCCTTCACTGGATAGTCAAAGCCAGATGCTCTGCCTTAAAGGCATTCTGTGTTGCTCACCGGCCCATCCAAAGCAAGGAGAGAACACTCTCTTCTCATCTGATTAACCCATTACAAGAATGAATACATCAGTGTAACATCCTTTTCCATAAAGGCAACCATATTATAAAACTCATCTCGGCCAATATATGAAACTTCCAAGTTCACCTGAAATTCATGAAGTCAGTGAAAACATAGCCTTTTCTGGACAGAAGAAGAGTCCCACCAACTAGCAGGCACAATATTCATGATTGTAAGGAGGGGATGAAAGCCACAAAATCTGAGGATCATATCAATATGGAAAAGAAACCAAATCTGCCTCCAGGTTGGGAGCCACAACCACATAGGCAGCTGTCTCTTACTCTGGTAAATTCTGTGCGAAACCGCAGTTATACATTCACAATGATACAGTTTGAGCAGCCTCTGCATTCACACAAAACACCAAAAAGCTTCCCTTTGAGGTCTCACTGCATCCTCACATGCTTTCAGCTAAACTCAACTCCTAAGATTATGCTTCCTACTGCATCACTCTTCTTCACCGACAACACTGGCAAAATTAGATCCCTCATCAGAAACACAAAATCAACATCTACATTAGTCCGCATCCCCCTTTGCTGCAGCCCCAAGTGCACAGAACCTTATACTTTCCACTCCTGAAAAACTGTCTCTATGTAACTTTCTGGTGTGTTACCTGGGGACATATTATGTCAGCTTTCTGAATGGACAGTGTCTTTAGTACCAGACCCCTCTTTATTTTATAACCTATCCTATACCTAACCTATCTTATAAAGTGTTCCACATCCTACACGTGCCATACTGGCCCCAAATTGGCACTGTAAATTCTGGTCTTGCTTCCAATATATAACTAAGAACTACTCCCCACCGTACAGCATAATGCGGTGGACCTTGCACTGCCTACCTCCCAACGCTTGACATGCTATTTAACCAAACATTCTTTGGTTCAACTTGTTTTCTGAGGAGTGGACCTGAGACTCATCTTCTGTCCCTGCCTGTGCCCTTCCTACATGGGGCATTTATTTCCAGACCTCCCAGAGTGAGACTTTGTTCCATGTCACGATATCTCCCTCACCCACTTCACTGCCACCCCCTTTACATCTCCCAAAGTACCTGAGACCGGTCGGTTGCTTATTGAAATGTCTCCATTAGTCCAGTCTAGGCTTAAGAGCTTCAGCATGTCTTTATACCCGTCCTCACGCATGTGTCCAAATTCACACTTATTGGCAATCACTGTGGCCACAGGCTGACTTTTTCCCCACCGGTAGTTCAGATACATCATATATCAGCAGTTGCGGCCTAAGATCTCAATGATCTTGCGTCCTCCTGGACTATCCTCTTTTTTTCTGGTAGACTGTGTTCAGACTGGGCAGCCCTTTCTTCCTTGCCAGTGTGGTCCACAGAGTTTCCCAGAGGGCATGGCCCCAGGGGGCTTCCCATCTTCATTCTTCCCTACTTCTCTATTGTGGGTACTCTTGTTGCTATTTTTCTTTCTCACACGTACCCCTGTCCATCCTTCAAGCGAATTCCACATCCCACCCAGAGACAGTAGGTGGAGTATCTTCTCTTCAGCCATCACTCTGTCTTACCTGGAGGACAATCATATATCTGACTTCTCGCTTTGAAATTTCTCTTTTCACTCCCTCAAATGTGTGACATTGCCGTTGAATGGCCTGGGTGAAGTCCAGGAACATAAGGACCATGGCCTCCTCCACTTCCAGCAGGCAGCCTTACTATTCGCTTCAAGAATGGCACCTGTATCCCTATTGTTGAGGATACATGTGATGATTGTCCGTGGGAGTGCCCTTGGTTTCAGTAGCAGCACTGGAGCTCTCTGCACCCTTTTCACCAGAAAAAAAAACTTTGGGAGGCCCTTCGGTTTCAGTTTATTACGGATAAGGTATTCCGCAAACAGTTCAGCACTTGGTCCCTAGCTCACTCAGGAACTCTCACAATGTGGTTTTGCTTGCTGAGTGAACGGCCCTCCACATCATCCACCCTTGCCGTGAATAATAGGGATATTTATTGTTGGTTAGACATCATGCTCCTGAGGTACTTCAACTCCTCAGTGTTTTTCTGTGACATTTCCTCCACCATGGTGACTCTCTCTGCCATTTTGTTAAAATCTTCTCTCAGAAGGTTGAGCTAGGTAGACACTGAGTCAGTTCTCTGTTCCAAGGGCATCCTGGGGTCACTCACTGCCGTCAGCCTATCTCCCAGTGTTGGTCATGTCCCTGATCTAATGGCAACTGTGATCATGAGCTTGTCGCTCCTTGAGTGGGTGAGCTTCTCAGAAAAGCATATTTGTCGAATTTGTTCTGTATTTGGACATTGGGTGCGGTGTCCTGACCTATATTGTCTATATTTTGTTAAATCATGTTGGAACTGGCCTGATTTGTTTCTCAACCCGAGCTGGGGCTTGGATCACTTCAGGGTCACCACTAGTTGCCCCATTCCAGTAGTTCTCCATGGCTTCCTTGTTTTTGTCCTACCGTTGCGTCCTCTCTTGCTTCCCTAGCCACTTGTTTGGCCCACCAGCCAGGTCTCAAGGACCCCGGAATTACCGGTTCCTACAGATGGCCGTCCATGACTCTGGCTGCACAGGTCTCCCCAGGTGCCACCAATTCTCTAGACCGTGGGCTGGGCTGCACAGTCAGCAGTCCTAACCCCATTCTTCAGGATGTACTGCACAGTCACTCAGCTACACCATGCAGCATTTATCGGGCGGAGCACTCTTCCTCCCTCTTTATTTTCTCTGCTCACAGAGACTGTTATGAGATACCATGGTGTCTCCTCTATCCAAAGTGGTTGCAGGTGTCCCTGTCCTGCCAGGATGTTGCCGGATTTAACTGGCATTGGTGTCTGGGACTGGGACTGGGAGCTATTCTAATCGGCCACCATCTTGGTTTTGCTCCAGGCTTCGTCTTCAAGATTTGTTGTATTTGTCTTTTAGGTTGTGCCTGTTTTTAATCACCACTCTAAAGAGACGTCCATTTTAAAAAGGAGCTCTCTTGCCCAAGTTTATGTAATATCCTGAGTTTGTGGCAAATTGTCTAGTAATTTCCAGAACAAGTGGCAACTCTCCACTTCTGGAACACCAATTATGAACAGGGTCTAATCCTTATGAAGTACAGGTTTGCGCCAAATCTGCGTATAGTCATGCCCTTAATTGTTGTATCTTTTCTAATACTGCATGCCAGTCATTGCAGTGCTGTGACAAAACATTATTTGTGATAATGGCCAGGCCAGTCTTGTGCGTCTGTCATTTGTGAGGGACAGCGACATGGTCAGGTCAATCACGATCCTCGCTTGGGAACAACCTAGAGAGTGTCAACCCAGGATCATAACTCTGTCACCAGCCGCCTCGACTACGACAACACTCGCTCTGCTGGCATCACCACCCAGCTCCTCAGACGACTCCAGACCAAACAGAATGCTGCAGCCAGACTTATGGTGGGCCTCCCCAAATGAACCCACATCACCTCCACCTCAGAAACCTCTACTGGCTCCCTATCCAGAAAACATGCCAGTTCAAGATCCTCACGCACACCTACAAGGCCCTACACGATCAAGGACCAGCTTACACCAACCATTGACTAATATTCCATCTTCCCACAAGACACCTTCGCTCCTCCTCCTGTGCCCTCGTGTGCACACACACCACTGCTTCCATCGCAGCTGCAGCAGGCCGCTCCTTCTCCTACATCGCCCAAGTCCTGGAACAACCTGCCTCTCCACCTACGAACAGCAAACTCCCTGGTGGACTTCAGGAAGAACTTCAAGACCTGGCTCTTTTACAGGGACACAGCACCCAGATATCCCTAGGGGTGATGGTGCTGTGCTATATAAATGCTGATTGATTAAATGAATGATTGCCAGGTAACCATATACCTTGAGAGTACGCAAAAGGTTAGGTGATTACAATATTTCAAATGTTTTTTCATCATTGATGGTTTTCCATTCTTGTCCAACTTCTGATCTCAGAACTTTGTGCATGATGTGACTGAGACGTAGAAACATTGATGCCAATCTGGTCTGGGTGAATTATATGTCCAATGAAGAGGTGGTTTCTATGTGGTCTCAGTTGTGTGAGGATCTTCAGGCCTACATTTAGCAGCGATATTGAGCAGTAGCTCCTGGGTATAGTGTTCGAGTGCAATTCCTCATTTCGGAAATGTAAGCCAGGTGAAATATGTCTCCAAATTGCTTGCAGGAATCTGAAGCAAACCCTCAAGACCCGTTGCTTTTCCTGCTAGCAAGGATTTAATGACATTAGCAATTTTCTACTCAGTGAAGAGCTATACAGAAGACACCATTTGCTCTTGTTGCAATTTTGGTACATCAATCATGTTATGTGAAATGCAGCCATTTCTGCCTGCTTGGTTATCTTTTGACATTGCTTTAGGAGATAAGTGAGATGTCTAGCCTAATTTATCTATTTATTTATTGAGTTTTATATAGCGCGAACATGACCCTTTCAGGTATCAGAGCGCTATACAACATGGTGGCAAACAAATAAGCATATACACGTGACCCTTTCGAGAACCAAAGTGCTGTACATCAGGAAACACGAGCATAGTAATATACAAATGCGGGAGAACAGCCAAAGTGAGTATAAGTGTGAGCAGATAAGCATACACGACACATCCCAATTTATCCGTGCATAGTTTATGCATGCATGAAGTAGCAACTTACACCTATTTCCAACGATGTACAAGTAGCTTTCCCATTCCTTAGAGTAGTAGGTCTAAGCTAAGGAGTTTGGAAAATAATTATTCTAACATACAATTTCTTTTTCTTTCCATTATAACATAATTCCCCTGTTCCTTTAAGACCCAACCAGCCTTGCGCTTAGAACTGTTTGCTGGGCAATAACTCCTCCAGTCTGTTACGCTGGTCCATGTTCTTGACTTTTGACTCCAGAGCCCCAAAGCACTCACTGAGGTATTAACCTCCCCATTACCAAACCCTAGAGGGCTGCCTTGGCCTTATCCCAAACAATGTGTGGTGAAGCAGTATTCAATTCATTAAGTTCTATCTTTTCCTCTAGGCCTTGCCTTAGAATGTGTGTTGCCTTTTTTTGGGGGGGGGCAGTGTTGTGTTAATTTACAAAAAATAATGGGGTTTCGCTGTAAACATGAACTCCAAATGCAGCATTCCTGGTTCATGGTTCGAGACACCGGGCATTAGAATACCATCCCAGGCAAGGGAAGAGCTTTATGATCTGCTCGAGGCTTCTCTTCTTGTGTGGTAGCACTTTTTCCTGATCACATGAACACATCCACATAAAAAGAAGGGCCCTTCCATATCATGGCTGCTGGGCCGTTATTTTACTTTGCCAAAGCTGTCTTCTTTTTATTTTTTTTATCCGTTTTCATTTTCCTTTAGTCACCCATGTGTGTTTAAGCCGTCTTCAGGTTACAGTAATTTCTGTACAAGCTAGTAGTGCCTTTTCTTTGCGCCAATAAGAATTGTATTTTCCTGCATTAACACCAAAAGAGTTTCCTTAGCTCGTCTAAGTATATCTGCCTGCTAGAAAGCTCCTGTACTGTTCTATGAAAATTATATGAAGTAGTTTATCTGTTTGCATTTAAAATTTGTGTTGCAAGTATACAGCTGCCACGGTTAGGTGGGGGATTTTTTCTTTGTTTGCTCCTTTTTATTTTTGTGGCATATGCTTTTGATAATAAAGCAAATATTATCGCACTAGGTTGCTAAGGCCAAACCGATTGGCTTAGCCAGAGCTTGTTGATATATTGAACAGGTGCAAGGAGCTGAGATGATCAAGGTGGAAACCTGCTTTGTACTGTCCAAATGAACTCCAAGGATGCAGCAAGAGATATCAGAGGTAGGAGGAGGGGGAGGGGGGTGGATTGGTTTTGGGTGCATTGGATGATCGAGGGAACTAGATAACCTCTGGCTTGGTAGAGCTACGTATTAACCAAACATACTGCAGATATGTAGTCGGTTATATGAGCATGGGGAGAGCTGCTATTGCAGGACAAGAAAATGTGAGCGCTGTGTAAGAGATCCTAAGAGGAGAAAGCTCAAGCAAAGATCATGTCTCCAGTGTGTTACTGAAACTGTGTTCAATAGAAGCAGATCTGCAGCTCTCATGCAGATGTGTTGGAGGATTTCTAGAGGATGTAGTTTGCTGTTACCTTTAATTTTCAAAACTCTTGTGAATTTCGCAGGGAATATATGACTACAAAAAAAGAAGGGCCAAATTGAAAAATTGTGGGAATTTTCTAGATACAGATCGATTTTGCTGAAAGCGTTTCAGTTTCTCACTTGTGTTGGTTCATTTGTCTGGTTTGCAGAACATTATTCTAACTAGTATTGATATTTATTCCTATATAGTAGAGTCCTAAGTGAAGTAGTAGAACCTCTACTAATCACACACGGAGTTCTTACATACTACTCACACAAGCGGTGCTGACAATGCGTATGAGCGATACACTGCTACTGCATGGCTTGAAAATAATTCTTACCTTATTCCGCCGATGTCTTGAGTCATGTAGTAAGGAGTACACAAAGTTATGTCTCCCACAATTCTTCAACCGTTTGCCTGAGCCTTGATTTTGGAAAGAAAATAAATGAATTAATTTGGGCCTTCAAAGTTAAGACACCTAGATATGAGATCTTAAGCCTGGCGGTGGTTCATAGATTGGTTTGCTGATGTGGATGATGGTTTCAAAACTTTTGAGTTAAGAGCTTTTCTTATTTTATTTCATTTTATGAAACTAATGCATTCAGGGATTTGTGGTAGAGGTTAATTTAGATTGGATGAGAGTGAAAGATAATAATGATGTGTTACTGGAAAGCCTGCAGTAGGGAAAAGGTGTCTAGTTGATATGGAGTCATATGATCAACCTAAATATGAGAAATCTAGAAATACAAAAGTCAATAATGTTTACTTGAACTACATTAAAACAAACTTTGCAAACCCAAACAGAACAATGTCTAAGTGTAGGCTAAGGAATTGGATTTGCCCTTTTGGACAGTGTGAAAGCCCAAACGAGAGATGAACACTGCCAAGAAAGAGGCACTTCGTTTTTTGTTTTTTTTGTAGTCGGATTGAGATTACATTTGTAGACACCGAAAACATTTTATAAACACTTTGAAAGTCTTCATATTCTCTTCAATAGGATTAATATATCTGATGAAAACGTGAACCTTCAGCTTTTGTGAGACGAGCCATCGCAGTACTTAGACTATGCCATCCTGTCATCAGTATTCCAGGCCATTTTGGTATGGATTACCACTATATGGAGCCAATAGGTGCTCTTCTCACAGGTTACAGCATCATGATTCACCAATATGCTTATAATGCACAATTCTGTCTGGAAGTCTCCTCTGCTTCATAAATCCAGTGCCTCTAACGCTGCCTGCCCGGTATCCAGACCTCGATGTTCAGCACCTACCTGAAGCACAACCCAGCCAAAACCGAATACCTGATATTTGCCAAGAACAACACACAAAAAACAATACAAACCTGGCTCACTTACATGAACCTTGACTGCTTTGAGCCCCAACTTTCACATAACGTCAAGTCGCTTGGATTCACCCTGGACACCAA
This sequence comes from Calotriton arnoldi, assembly GCA_963921515.1. Lineage (NCBI taxonomy): Eukaryota > Metazoa > Chordata > Amphibia > Caudata > Salamandridae > Calotriton > Calotriton arnoldi. Next base: position 1,670,586 of record CAWUFW010000189.1, read on the forward strand.
CCTTAAGGAACACATTGCCAAAAAAACAAAGATGGCCTGGTACCAGCTATCTCTTGTAAAGAAAGTGAAACGGTTTCTTAAAAAAGTGACTTCAGAACCGCTGTATAAGTCCTCATACTCTACCATCTGGATGGTGGTAATGCTCTACTCCATAGCCGCCCAGACTCGACATTGGCACCCCTGGAGGGCGTCCTACACGCCGCACCAAGTCTCATCTAAGGCCTGAAGAATTATGATTACAATCCCCCAATCCTGATGGAACTCCATAAACTGTCCTTGCCGGCCCACACTATCTTCAAAACCAGTTTCATCATTTACAAAGCCATCCCAATTATCTCCCCTCTGTTTTTTGAAACATTTGTTTATTAGAGATTGAAATAAACAAACACAAGGCAGTTGTACGGTTATACACAGGAAAATAAGAAGCTCTGTTAGAAATTACATTTGCACTGACAGAGTCAACAAGAAAACAGTATTTTGTAGCCAACAAGGTTCAAAGTCCGGGCCCCCTAACTTTGTCCCAGCAACAAGTAGACAGAGTACATAAGAGTCATCTGCCACAAACATGATGTGGTGGAAGGTAGATGGGTGGAGGAGGGTGGAGCAACGAGAAAAGGTGTAAACGGGGCAACCCAATTAGGTGGGGGGCGGTGAGATGAAAGTATCTATAACATTAACATTCAGTGGGAGCTTTTCCAGCTGTAACACCTCAACAATATAGCGCAAGTACAACAACAATAACCACCTTGTACCCCTGTAGACAGGTCCATGGTGGTATAGCTGCTGTCCCGGAACTACACATTTCTCCACCCCATCCGTATTCAAGAGGAGGAGTAAGGGGGGTGGGGCTTCCTGAATTAGTGATAGGGTTAACCGGTTGGCAAAGACTTCCCAACTTGTAGTGGGTTTTTCCACCTTGCACTTGCTGTAAGCAATGCATCAAGGAGGTAACTCTAATCATAAGTTAACACAGGGCTTCTAAATACAGGGTAAATAGAGGAGCAGTGCAGAGAAGGATAGGAGTGACAGGCTCAGGGAGCAGAAGTGACCAAATGAGGCCCCCTCTTCGTCACATGGATATCAGTTCTCGAAAGAAAAGGTTAAAGTGGGTACTAGTGGTCCTTCTGGCCAGCAGGACAGCCCACACAAAACCTCCTGCGTTGACAAGTGGATGGTAGTAACGCCAAAGCTATGGGAGTCCCAACGGGACGGTGCTCGGCAGGCGGGTAAAGGTGCGATCCCAGGTCTGTGAATTAAGAGGGCAGGGAGTAGTATAATTTAAGTTAGCTTCCTAAACTCTCTCAGATCTCTTCGTCTTATTGTACAATTTATAAGTAGTCTGCTCATGGAGTGTCTCTCTGGAGCTCGATAAGCCACTTATTGGATGTGGGACTCGTGAGTTGTCACCAGTGACGTAAAATGCATACTTTAGCCACTGCCAAGGGTGTAGACAGCCAGTTGTGTGTATGGATGTCTAGGTTGGGTAAGTCGGATGTGTCCTAGAGAAGAGTTACATCATTAGGTGGGACCCTACCAGCATCCAATATGATGGTAGAGCCGGTCAGGACCAGAGGATATGGTATAAATTGCATTTATCTTCAGCACATTTCCAGCAATGGTCATAAGGCAATAGTTGTGCATGATTCAGTTTCTGCAAATTCCTATACCATTCATGGAGGATCTTAAAGTACAGGAATTTCAGCTGGAATTCCCTAAGGACCTTGTCGAAGGAGTATTGTTGTACAGTGTTCGCTGGAGAAATCCCTACCCAGGGTTGTTTGCCATGTTAGTTTGGCAAGATTAAGAGTGGGACCAGAATGTATAGTTTTGATGAGGGCTCCCTAGAGCCCGGAGACATATCCCCTGAATTGACTCCTTATCCATAATTACTGCAGAATTGGAGATACCTTCCTGTTTATCTTCAAGACATCTCGCCATTTCTGGTGAGCTTGTTTGCCAGCAGCCAGGGCACCATTAGACTGCAGACTAAGAAGTATAAAAAAAAAAATGTAAAACAATTCATCAGGTGTTTTCCTTCTATGCGTCCGGATCTTCAACAGCATCCCTATATCCATCAGAACTGCCCTAAAGCTGCTCCAATTTAGTAAAGAATTAAAGACACTCTGCTTTAAAGAATACTACATCATAATGCATTAATAGTCCACAAACCCAGGATGCTTGTTTCCGGTCCAGGGAAGACCTGGCTTGTCAGTTCGGTCTGGACTGTTCCCGTGAGGCACAAGGTCAAGACTGATGTGCATATGGCTGGGTCTGAACTGGGGTGGCGAAGTGAGCTAAAGAACGATGATGGATTCAACCCAGATCTGTGACTGGAGGTGAGTGTCTGAAAATGTTCAAGCTCCGTCCATCATCTCCTTGTATTTGCTAAGATTAAGAGTGGGACCAGAATGTATAGTTTTGATGAGGGCTCCATAGAGCCCGGAGACATATCCCATGAATTGACTCAATATCCATAATTACTGCAGAATTGGAGATACCTTCCTGCTTATCTTCAAGACATCTCGCCTTTTCTGGTCAGCTTGTTTGCCAAGGCACTATTAGGCCGCAGACTAAGAAGTGTAAACAAAAGAAAATTAAAAACAATGCATCTGGTGTTTTCCGTCTATGCGTCAGGATCTGCAACAGCATCCCTATATCCATCAGTACCCCCCCAATGCTGCTCCAATTTAGGAAAGAATTTAAGATGCTCTGCTTTAAAGAATACTACATCATAATTAAGGCTCCCAGTTTTCCGTTTTTACTGATTTTTACAGATAAATACAGACAGAAAACAGATGTTTCTTGTCTGCATTTATTTTTAAAAGCTGAAAAATACTAAAAATTGTGCTTCCAATTAGTGACTTTCCATGCTGCCTGTTGTGAATTCCAAGATAACAGATGAGCAGATAGACAGCATGGGGAGTTAAAAAACAGGTTAAGATATCTTTAAATGCAGGCAGATATTAAAATATATTTGTACTAAATTGCTAATATTTACCTATGGGTGTAGTGTTTTGCTATATTTGGCTGCTGAATTCGCTAAAACGCGACAGCCATCAAAGTATGAGTGCATGTTAATCAGTTAAATAAATGTGGAAATGTACCAATTTTGACTCCACTTATTCGCAAGCCACAAAATAAATATGGCTAAATACTAATAAGATGGCCAAAAAATAAATATGGATAAATACAGATGGAAATGTTAAAAAAATAAATTCCATAAAACCGGGAGCCCTACTCATATTGCATTAACAGTCCACAAACCAGCAACTCCAGCAATCACTTGTTGACTTTATTGTGGTCTTTGACCATGTCCGGTGATTCTCCATCTTTTGACTAGGTTCACGCTATAGAAATGCCACATTCTTACATACAAAAGTTGCTGTCTAAAGGTGGGGTGCAAATGTTTGCAAAGAAATTTAGAAAATGACCCTTCGCAAAAATAAAAAACATCAAATGAAAAAGAAGATTGACCCACCAGCTTTGGAATTGAAGTGGACTACTTTTTAGGTCGAGCCTGGGCAGCGCATGCGCTGCGAGGCATGCTGTATTCGAGTATGGACTTGAAGCTCCGCCCATATTTTTCATTTGCTTGTGTCATTGTCCTTTGTAAAGGCTGGCTTCTGATTCGTTAATAGGTTGTAAATCACTCCTTAGTACCCCCTTGTCTTCATTTGTAACCTCCCATGAGGACTGGCCCTTTTACTTCTGTTGTTACATGGTATGTCTTATTTAGTCTATAAGCACTATTTTCTTTAATGAGTTTCTCCTACTGCAGGCAGGACATGCTTTCCTGCAACATCCAGTGTGCCATGTGTGCTTTCACTTTCCAAGCAGCCCGGGACAATCGCAGCCACTTCTTTGAAGTGAAATAGGCCCCGCATTTACAAGAGTTTGAGCTATTGGCATTGTAAATTTATGTGTTAATTATCAAAACAGATAAATAAAAGGCATTGTCATTTACAATGCCAATAGCTTAAACTCTCGCAAATGCGAGACCTATTGCATTGCAAATGCTTGTTACGTGGTTGTGCACAAGCAATATGCTGTTACTCACAGTGGAGAGCTGCTGGCTGAAGTGGGCTGACCCACTGCAGTATGCTGTGGTGGGTAGAGGAAAAGGTGAACTACAGTTGAACAGTCCACTGGATTAAGAGGGCTGATTAAAAGCTTCTGTGTTTATGCTTGTATGTATGTATTTTTATTATATTTTTTCAGAAAACGGGGAGGCTGGTAAACTGCTAAAGCTGTCCCTAGGCTGGACTTAGAAATGGAAAAAGCCGCCTCCAACGCTGCACACTCATTCTCTTTTCCACAGTGTAGTCATTTCAAAAGACGCCCAAGTCATCGATGGTTTTCCATCCTGTCTGGCTGGATTTTTAAAGTGTTTTATTTTCTGCAGACGAGTCTGTATACACGCTGGACGCAGACTTGTCCTTCCATTTTATTGTCTGTGTTTGTAGCCGGCGGGCCTCGCGCTCGTCTCTGATTTATCCGCCGGGCAGCCCCCCTATCGGTTCCCTAAACATTTGAAAGGTTATAGCAACACAGATAAGCACAGGGCTTTGTTGGGACGCATATGAAATGTTAATTACGTCGCTCGGACGTGGAAAGCATAAACTGTGCCGGAGGCAGGGAGATGGTTGGCAAAAAAGTTTCCCAAATATAGCGATTTATTGTAAATGCAGCCTTCTAGGGCCTCCTGCCGCATTTCATCAGGGGCCGCGTAAACAGAGCGTGATGTCTTCAAGAAGGCGAAGGGCAGGCTTGTTTACAGTGGAAGCAGGGCTCGCTTTGTAATCCCTGCCATTCATCTATCACGTCCTTCTGCTTTGCACGTCGTTTGAGCAGGCTGACGCAGAATACTTGGACAGATAGCACTGTGGGGACAGTTTATATACGGAGTCCAGACAGCCACTGCTAATTGACTCCAGCAGGAGTTCGGCACCACACTTATCAGAACCAGAGAGGACTTGCGTCTGCAGGGGGTTGTATAACTTTGCATGGCACTCCTATATTGCCGGGGTTAAATCCGCTGATTTCTTATGCGTCGCGTGGAGTTTGTATTCGCCGTGGTCCGTTATTTGTGTCTCCCACTGTCTCCCCTAACCCGCAAAGGTGGTGGAGGCGAAATGTGGCGCAGTCGTCATCTGTTACGGAGCCCATGATGTGGAATTGGGTTGCGTTTTGTGACTAAAAGCAAGACCCAAAAGGGCTGGGAGGAGTGGAGCCTGGAGCGTTCTCATTCGGTGCCTTATGTTTCCCGGTAGCACGGTGACACGTCAGGCCCGGATCTAGAGGGTGGGCCAGGCCCTCCCAAGATAGCCCCGTGGCTCACCCAAGGCCCATTAACTAGCAGAAAACATGTTTTGTTCTTATTCTTGGTGAAACAAACATATGTGCCTGCAGCCTAGCTATCAAAGTCTAATAGTGTAATTTTCATGTACAACGGCAATGCCTCAGGTTATTTTAAGTGCCATGGGGCAGGGATGAGGTCACAGGGGCTGGTTAATATTACTCAGTGTAAACTGAACACCCCCAGTATATCGAGACCGCCAGCTGCGGTCACACAGTAATTAAGAGATGAAAACAGTTTTGTCAGAAACAGTGTGAAGGATATTACCATTGCAAGAAAAATAAGTGAAAATGCCTGTACAATCAGGATATACGTCTTAGTAGTGTTTTGTTTTATTTTCGTTCTTCTGTGATGCTATTCCTTACTTATGGCAGGAATAACTGGAATTATGCGGCTCGGGAAAACCAAATTATGCGGCACGGTTGACTAAATTATGTGGCAAGAAAATGCAAATTACAGAGTGTAATGGGGCACATTTTCTGATATTATTATTTCATTATTTGTATACATTGTCACTGCCTTGGCAAAGCTTCCACCTCGTTAGTATCAGTTTAACACTAAAATGCAGCAATAGGCAACTGAAAGGTGACCAGTCAGCCTTTTCAAAGGGTCTCCACGGGGAAGCAATACGTCACTGTGTATTTAGTTACTTTTGATCCGTTTGAGACAGAAACATTTTTTTCTCTTGAAATGTGCAAATTATGCAGCAGATGATGGATTATGTGGCAAATCCATAGTTATGTGGCATACTCTATAGCCTCAGAATCACATATTTCCAGCGGCCTTGCTTGTGGCACTATATTAAGCAACATAATTCTGACAATGGCTACGTTTTGACTCTTGAGTGAAAAGACTTGCCAAATTTCACTAATAAAACGCAGATACATAATGGGAAGGAGCAGTGCAAGTGCCTATTATGGGAAGAAAAGCACTGGCAACATGTGCTGCCACTGTTTTGCTTACTCTCATTCTCCCGGGGTACTTGCAAAAGGCGGAACTCTCTAATATAAATAGAAGGAACTTAATGAACACACAGGTGGTTAATAATGCCAATACAACTCAAATGTTCATTTAAAAATTAGATTTATATTGGGATCCCCTACCTGTACTGGTGGCCTTAGGGACACCGTGCAAACAGATTTCTTTTTAGAAGGTTTTTGCCAGGGTAGTAGGCTTGAATCACAGTCCTCTCAGTGGTTACCACCGGCCCATCATAATGAAATTATCAGTAACAACTAGCAGGGTATCATCCAATAGAACTTGATTACTACAATAAATTCCATGGAAATCACAGATCTAATTTGTTGGGATGTTCTGTCTTTGATGAGCACATATGGCACTTGGCTGTTTATATTGTGCACTTCGTGACAATTTGAATCACTCCCGCGATGTGCCTTGAGAGTAAATCACCCATCTTTCTCCTTACAGGATGTCCCACTTGCTGTGGCAGCATGACACTAACGGCTTTCTCTTGTAGCTATTTACTGGGTACAAATAATGTTTTATATCAATGGCAAAGACTATCCATTTGCTGCCTCTTCTCTGGTTCTTTCCTGATCCACTGATCCTCGATTACTCTTTCTCATCTCCATGTTGTTGCAAAAAGAAGTCTGTATTTCTTTGAACACTGTTTTTGATGTGACAAGAAATTAGTTGGACTAGGATCTGCAGTATCCCCTTCTAGTCTCTAGAGCAACCACCTTCCTTTGTCTGTCACTCTGCTGGAAACGGGTAAAGAACAAAAGCCAGGTTTCATGTCTCGTATTAGAACATTTGATTGATGTGAGGGCTTGCAAATGTTTATGATCCGGTAAACTGTGATGACATGAAAGGAGCCCTCCAGATAATGTTGGTGATTTACAAAGGCATCTTTCATGACCAACAGTTCTCGGTCCGTGAAGAATATGCTTTGTGGTGTAGGCCTTACAGTGTAGTGTTTCGTTGTGATAGCTACTGCTTTAAAGGATGTAGTTGTACATTGGAATGATGTAATATGCCATGGTCGTGATGGCTGTCTGCAGTTCACTGAAAGATCTTGATTCACCACCCATCCAAATGGAATCCCTTTCTTTGTTTGAGATGTTTTGAGTTGCAATACATCTCATGCAATATGTCTGAAAATGTAGGTGTATTATATGGTATGGCTGTGGAGCCTTACCATGGAATTGACTCGCAAAAACTGTCTTGGGTCCAGTCAGGCTCGTTTGAACAACCTTGAGCTCAACCCTCGGTAGCTATGGCTTCGAGCAGCAAGGGTTGAACAAAGGAACTTAGTGTAAAGCATTTAACAGTACCAAACAATGATATAAGAAAGCCACACAATATGAAAGAAATATGACACCAATTTATGAAAATAGATTATATTTTTATTAATTTTTAGAGTCCTTGATGAGCAAAATCCACCAGAGGGTTCCAGAGATACAGATTTTTAAAGGTTTTATCACTTTGTAATTCAACTGCAAACAAGCACTAGTCAATCAAAAGTTTATAAACTTTTCAAAAGTTTGCCAAAGTTAGTACGGCTACTCCGCCCTGGCTTGGGCGACCAAATCCGACAGGGAGAAGGTCTTGGGAGCTAATGGAGCAGCCTTGGACAGTTACCTGGCCACCAAAGCGTTTTCCAGTTCTGGTCCAAACTTTATAGCATGACCGCCATAGACTTTCATAGAGTGGTCCTGATGCTGAGGATACATGAGAAAAAGATGCTCAAAGATGCTCCGGTTACCGTGCAGTTGACGGGGTGCCTTCGTGGCGATTCCTCGGTCCACTGTCCATGTGGGGCAACTTTGGCCACAGAAATCGGAGTCCCTCAAAGTCCTCTTTAAGATCCTTTTTGGGACACTGGAAAACCAGCTGTGGCTGGGCTACCAGTTTCTGTACACTGCGGTACTTAGAAACTCTTTAGTGGGAGTTAGTATCCCTCTTGACGACCAATCTGGACTCTGACGACACTCCCGGGTCCAGCGCACTCGGATGCAACTTTTGCCCACCAAAGATCGGTCTCTTGGTGCGCCCAGTGGCAGTCTGCGATATTTCATCCGAAGTAGGCTACCAACTTGTCGGTTTGTGCTTCCTCAGGTTTAATGTCCCCAGTGCTGTTCCAGGGGGCCAGCCAACTGCCCCTTGGAGTCACTACTTCGGTCTGGGGCTGTGGTACCACTTTTCCTCGAGGCAAAAGAGCAGCAGGTGCAGTCCAGCAGACGGTGCAGCCACTCTTCGTGCAGTCCAGGGCAGCAGGGCAGTCCTTCTTCAGTCCATCTTCCAATTTCGACATGATCTGAAGTTCAGGGTGCTGTGGGTGGGGTGCCATATTTAACCTGGGAAAGAGCCCAGAGGGAACAACGCAGTCACTAGCCAATTGGCTACAAGGTCTGCTCCCTCTTGGTGATGATTTTCCGGCAACGTGTGGCATCTGGCAATCCCAGAATGCACTATTCTGGCCACTCAAGATGTCTGAACCTTCCATCGACTGTGAGGTGCGTGTGGCTACTTGGGGGCTACACGCTTACTGGAAAACTGGTTTGGGTACTGGTCTTCCCTCTCTGGCCCTGCCTCCAGGCTGTTACCTAAACAAAGGGCAGCTCCTTGGGAGTGTTATCACCATTTGCCCACCAAAGGCGGCTTCTCCTTTGAAGTTCGCCTTTTGGGCTAACACCCTGAGTGGCTTCCTGCAAGAAGAGGGGACACCTATCCCTGCAGTGGGCTGCTATTGTTGTGAAGCCTCGGAGTGGTTCACAGAACTCCCCAGGCGGGCAGAAAGCTATCTGTAGGCCAGTGCCCATGTGAGACTACTGGACCAGCTGGGTAATTTTCTAAAAGTTGCTTTGCTTTAATAGTGACATTAAATTCGACCTGTGTACCAGGTCATGTTTAATGCCATGATTAATTTGATAGCTTACAATACCCATTGTAAGGTAGTGCCATCCAGAAGTTAGCTGGGCTCGACCACCAGCCTGTAACCCTGTATTAGCCAATGGGGCTACTAACCTTTCCACAGCAAAACGGCAATTTGAGGAGTTTTGCTTCAAGGACATATATAAACGTACATGCTCCACTTAATATACAGCTCCCTGCCTTAGGGCTCTATGGGCCTTCCTTAGGGGAGACTTCTATATATTGTTATGGGAAAGAATGTCTTTGCCATTGTTGGTAATGGCAAAGTTGAACTGTCATTGTGACAACTGCCCTTCCAGTCTGCAGTGGCAGCCTGGGAGCCATTTTGTACTTTGTCACACACAGGATGGCACAATCCGTGCTGCAGCCCTGGGCATACACTTATATGCCCTTGGTACAATATACCAGGGACTTATAAGTAAGTCAGTACTTGCCGATTGGGGATAGCCAATTCGACATATACTTTGTAATGGGTAAGAACACTGGCACTGAGGTCTGGTTAACAGGCCTCAGTGCACCCTCGTAGTCGAAAAACCAGCAGCTAGTAATCCAAATGGGGGCAAAATGTGGGGGTAAGCCTGTTTCTGTACAAATTCCAAAGAAAAGATCTGAGGGAAGTGTTTGTGGAAATGAGCTATCCCCAGAAAGCACTGTACCCTCTTGACAGTGGTATGACCCAGCCTTTCCTGCACTGCTGGAGTTGGGACCTTGCCATGGCTAAGCCATGTGATGAGATCGAAAGTCTGGAAAGCTGATGATGGATGCATCAAATGTTCGTTTCTCTGCTTTTGCATACAAGGAATGCGTCTGAATCAAACAGTACTTTCCAAGCATATTTTTGGTGTTTCCGAACGTCCTGGTAAGTCTTAGGATGTCTTCCAAACAGAGGACAAAAATTTACAGAATTTCTCAAAAGGCAACATTAACAAAGTCTTGAAGGGTAGCTGGTTCAGTACATAGGATAGAATACATAACCAAATACTCAAGTGAAAGATAAATGTTTCCTTCCTCTTACCCTCTTCTTTTATGTGGACAAGAATCCAGGCCCTTTCTAGATCTAATTTTGCAAACACTTTCCCAGTCTTTATTTGGTCAAATAACATTAAAATGAGAGGTTGTGGATATCTGTCAAGCACGAGTCAGCATGCAGTTCCTTGTAGTTTATGCCGGCCTTATGTTCTCTATGAGGTTTAGGAACAAAAAAGTTGAAAGCACCTACCAGAGATGTAGAATACAGCCCCTGATTACATTTTCCATCAAATACTATTGTAAATCCTCATCTTCTGTTACTCTCAAGGGGTACATGCAACCATGGGATATCTTGCACCAGAGATTGTCTGTGACACAACCGTGCTCCTGATTTGGTGGTAAATCTCAGCTTTAAGGAAAACGGGCTGCATAAAAAAAAAAAACTGCGTTATTAAAAAAGCAGTCACAGACATGGTGGTCTGCTGACCCCAGCAGGCCGCCATCCCTGCGAGTGCTGGCCATTCCCAATGGGTCGCAAATTGTGACCTTACTCATGAATATTGATGAGGCAGGTAATTTGCGACCCCATTAGGAATCGCAAACCGTTTCTGAGACACTGTTGTACATTCCATTTTGCGAGTCGCAAATTGCGAGTCACAAAACGACGCAATTTGTGACTCACAAAATGGAAGCGTCGTACATCTGGCCCCAGGTGGTAAATCTCAGCTTCTTCTTTGTTTTTTTAGACATCCCTATAATTGTGATACGCCACAGAGATATACGTATGTATTCCTTCACTGTTTGGAATTTTTCTTCAGAGTTAAACAGGTCAGTGTTTGTGTTCTGTGAATATCTTCACAAAGATAGCATGCCCCAGACAATATGATGATCGAAAAGTGATTGTTTATTGTTGCCAGTCAATCAAAGGGTTGTTGAGACGCAACCAGCAAACTATAAGAAGTACATTTATTTAGGATTGATGTCACTGTCTAATTTGGAGAAATTATGAGAAGTGAAATGAAAGTTACAACTATTGAGAAATTGTGCATTAGTTTCAATGAAATTACAGAATTGAGTCATATGATGTTAATGCTATAGTTTCCTTGAAGAGCTAAATGAAAGATACCTGATGTGATAAATCAATCGGCCGAATCGAAAATTTAGGAATAAGGATGCCATGCTTATTGGCTTACTTGGTGCGGATATGTGTCCTATGCAACCTAACATATAGGTCGAAGAGCCACACCCACACCTTCAATGCATTTGGATAGTGCTGTTGTGAGAACGTGAGGTTTTTGGTGGTTAAACTATCTTGTAGATATTTAACTTGGTAATCCCAAAGATATTTGGAGCTAGTTATCAGATCTGCATTGCCAAAAATGTTTGCAGGTATTGGTGACCCAAGCCCACCAGGTAGGTCTTGAAAGTTTGTTTGCATGTTTCCAATTAGATGGGTGATCATTTGTTGTATTTACTGGGTGGAATGTGTGTTGGAGAAGTGTATTATGAGCCTTAACAACTTATTATTGGACCAGACCAGATTGGAACCTGATAGACATGGACATCATTTAGGAGTCCCCAGGGGTCACAGTTGCGAACCCTGGCTTGCCCCTTATGACCCTTGCACTGCCTTTTTGATCCCTGGTCTCAATGATGGCAAAAAGAGTGCCAAGATCACAAAGGTTCTTTGAGAGGAAGTCACGACTCTCTTGGCCAAGGGGGCCATAGAGAGGGTTCCGTTGCTAGAAATCTGATATGGTTGCTATTTCTGCTACTTTCTGGTCCCCAAAAAGGACGGATGCCTTCGTCCTATTCTCGACCTCAGAACCCTCAACTACTTCCTCAGAAAAGAGAAGTTTAAGATTCTCACCCTTGCTCAGGTTCTGTCTGCCCTGGACATGGGAGACTGGATGGTAGCGTTGGACTTGCCGGACGCTTATGTCCATATTCCCGTCCTGCCTTCCCATCGTCGCTATCTGCGGTTTACGGTGGGCCGCGAGCACTTTCAGTTTACTGTACTTCCCTTTGGTCTCACCAGTGCCCCTTGGATGTTCACCAAGGAGATGGCGGTGGTAGCAGCTCATCTGCGGAGATCAGGGGTTCCAGTCTTCCCCTATCTCGACGACTAGCTGTTGAAGGCAGGCGCGCCCCAGGCGGTCGTCTCCCACCTCCAGACTACAGTGAGCCTCCAGCGTTCACTAGTGTTCACTATTAACGTGCCGAAGTCACACTTGACTCCTTCCTAGACGCTCCCTTTCATTGGAGCTGTTCTGAACACAGTGCAGTTTCGGGCCTATGCTCCCGAACGGTGAGTCTAGGATATTCAGGCTATGATACAGATGCTTCAGCCTCTATCCTGTATTTCGAGGAGATTGACTCTGAGGCTGCTGGGCCTCATGGCCTCCTGGATTCTGCTAGTGAATCATGCCAGATGGCACAAGCAGACTCTGCAGTGAAACCTGAAGTTCCAATGGGCGTAGCATCGGGGGAATCTCACTGAGCTGGTCCAGATCTCAGAGGGAACCGTGCAAGATCTGCAGTGGTGGCTGACAAACCGCAAATGGTTCACAGGCAGACTCCTCTCCCTTCCCCACCCAGAACTCATAGTAGTGACAGATGCGTCACTCCTGGGATGGGGCAGCCATCTGGGAGAGGTGGAGATCAGAGGACTCCGGTCTCCGGGGGAAGCCGGGCTCCACATCAACTTGTTGGAGCTTCGTGCGATCCTATTGGCACTGAAAGCCTCTTTACCATCTCTCACTGGAAGGTTGGTTCAGATGCACATGGACAACACCACTACCATGTGGTACTGCAACAAACAAGACGGGGTGGGGTTGTGGGCCCTCTGTCAGGAGGCCCTTCGTTTCTGGACTTACTGGAACAACAGGGCATATCCCTGGTGGTTCAACACCTGGCCAGTTCCCTGAATGCCAGGGCGGACAAACTCAGCCATCGGTGCCTAGTGGAGCACGAATGGCATCTCCATCTGGAGGTGGCGCAAGGACTCTTTCAGAGGTGGGGAGAGCCTTGGTTAGATCTGTTCACCTCTGAAGAGAACGCGCAATGCCAGCAATTTTGTGTGTTGGAGTTTCTAAGGCAGCTCTCGCTCAGCGACGCCTTCCGTCTCGAATGGAGCTCAGGCCTCCGATATGTCTTTCTGCCCTTACCACTCCTGTTCAGAGTGCTTAAGAAGATCCGGAGCGACCAGGCCCAAGTCATTCTTGTGGCTCTGGACTGGTCACAGAGAGTTTGGTATCTCTTGTGCTGACAATGAAATGCAGTCCACAAATAGGATACTTGTAAACCAGTTTTTTAAGAGTCTGGTTTCCAAGCGATGCCTGCACAGCTGGTTAGCTCCAACTGACCTCATTGGAACCTCACCACCTAGGTAAGATTCCACATTTCCCCTACCCGCAAGCATAGCACATCCCCTTTTCTTATTACATTTAAACAATTTTTCCTGAGCAAAACAATAAAATAAAAAAAAATATACAAATAACAATAATCAAACTAAGCAACAAGATGAATGAAGGATGAACTTGGCAACATAAAAATGCGTACAGTTTACCTAAACAAAACATGTAAAGAACAATAACCAAAGTCAAGTAACGAGTTACACGAAGAACGAGCTTGACAACATCATGTGCGTACATAGTCATCAGGATACCCAGGGGGGTGACGGGCTCTCCTTGTTCTTGTTCCTTGTACCGTGGGATTGGAATGATCTAAGTCAACAATGGCATCCCCACCGCATAAGGAATGCGTTGTGGCACTTTGATTACCTCTTAGAGAAGGTGACAATTCATTGTCTGACATAAGCATCAAAGCACTGTTTGCGAGCTGTCCATCGTTTTTACTGACATCACATGAGCCCCCTTTCTGATACAATGCCAAAAGTCTGTAGTTCCACCTTTCCCCATTTTGCAACACTACAGCATGGCGTAAGGCGCGCACCACTCTAATTGGCCCCCTAAATTTGATCAAACCACTGCCCCACCTGTCACTCTGTAACTTCACCCAATCACCTTGACAAATGCATTGGGGACCACTGTCTCTTGGAGAACTTTCACGACCAGTGGTAACACAGATCATTTCTCTCATCCAGGCAGGAACCAATTTCGTCCCTGGCAACCTACCACGCATCAACTCAAAGGGTGTCTTATCGGTCATCCCATGTGCACTTGAGCGATACGCCCACAACATCTCAGGCGCCAACCCACTAACATCCTTCCCACTTGCCAAAGCCATTTGAATAGCACCCTTAACCATGCAATTAGCCCTCTCGACCATTCCATTCTCCTGGGGATTATAAAGTGAGGTGCAATTATGCTTGATACCCTACGTCTCCAAAAACTCTTGCATTTCATGCGACGTCAGCTGCGTACCATTATCCGTAATGACCACCGATGGCAAACCTTCCTCGCTTCAAATTTGCCTTAACATGGCTACAGTCGCTCTAGTGGTAACCTCCTTCATGAAATTAAGTACAAGCCATCTAGAATGCACATCCACAACTACCTTGGCAAATCTCGATTCTCCTCTTAACTCATGCATGGGACCAATGAAGTCTACACAGATGGTATGCCAGGACTGACCAGGATCACTTATGTGCCCCAAATCTCTTTGCAATCCAACTCTCAACCATTTCTCACTCTCCTTACAGACAACACACTTTTCCACCCACTCATCTACATCAGTATCCATCCCAGGCCACCACCAATCCACACGCAACCTTTTTTTTGTCTTGGTATGACCCAAGTGCTCTTCATGGGCTAACTCAACAAGCCTCCTTCTCAAACCTTGGGGAGGAATAAACAGGTCACCCCTCGTCAATAAAACTCCATCATGCACCGACAATTCATCCAGCAGTTTGAGATAAGGCCTGATAGAGATGGACACAGTATTTTTTATTCTGCCCCCTTGCAACACCATGCACATCACATCTTTCAGCATAACAACGACTTCCATCTCTTTGATCTAGTCCTGTTTGGTGAAGGTATGCGTTCCTAACACACTCAAAACATCTTGAAAGGAAGCCACCGCCCCTTCACCTTTCTTCGCTCTGACAGCCGGGCCGCCGACTTCTTGCCATTTCAAGGACAACCTTGATAAACAGTCGGCTTGAGTGTTCCTCCATCTCTGAATGCGTTCTACACAATAACAATATTGGGCAGCTAATCTACCAAGTCTAGCTGAACATTTGCTCGTACCACCCGGCAACAGCACTTTTACCAAAGGTTTATGATCTGATCTCAACAAGAATTTGGAACCCCCACAGATAAGTCCTGAAGTACTCTCAACCCCAAGCTGCTGCCAGGGTCTCCCGTTCTATGACGAAAAATTCCTTTCCAAGTCAGTCAAAGTTCTGGATGCGAACGCCACAGTTTTTTCTTGTTTACCATGCATTTGTGCCAATACTGCACCTATACCAGTGGCTCTGGCATCCACAGTAAGAGCAAACTTTAATTCTGTGTTAAATGGCGTAAGAATGCCAGCCTTGCACATCTCTCTTTTAATCAACTCAAATGAACTCTGCTGACCTTCTCCCAATTCAAAAGTGGCCCCTTTTTGTAAAAGTGCCCTAAGTACTTTAGTCTTCTCAGAAAAATTCCGTACAAACCTTGAGAAATATTCAACTAGACCTATGAATGACCTCAGTTTCTCTTTGTCATCCAGCGTGTGCGCTAACTTGATGGCATCTATAAGGTTTCTCTTTGGCCTAACCCCTTCAGCAGATGTCGTATCCTAAATACTCAACCCTGTCCACCAGAAATTTGCACTTTTGGCACCTCAGTGTTCGTCCTGCCTCTCTTATCCTGTGTAGGGCTTGTCTAAGAACTAGAGTGTGCTGTTCAACTGTATTCCCAAAAATAAGTATGTCATCCTGGAAGTACATAATATTTGTCATATCTCTGAATAATTCACCCATCATACGTTGAAAAACGTTCGCGGTTGAAAACAACCCAAATGGCATTATGGTACATCAGAATTTTCCTTCGATAGTAATGAATGCTGTGAGAGACTTCGATTGTTCATGCAACCGGATCTGATGGTATGCATCTTTCAAGTCCAATTTGGAAAAGTACTTCCTCTCCCCCCCCCAATCTAAAGCTAGCTCATTTATATTTGGTAACGGCTATGTGTCAACCACAACATTCTGATTCACTGACCTTAAATTAATGCAAAATCTAAATTTTCCATCGGATTGATCCGTAATCACCACGGGAGGTACCCACATAGCACTCTCAATTGGCTCAATCACCCTGGAGGCCACCATATCTTTAAGTAACTCTTTGATGGCTGCACCCACCACCAAGGGATTCTTGCGTGCTTTATGCTGCACTGGTATGGCTTTGGGTTTCAATATTATTCTGTGAGAGTAACCTTGTAAGCACCCTAATTCTTCTCTAAGCACATCTTTAGCATCACCTAAAATGTCCTTCAGACTAATGTTTTCGACAACCATCACTTGGACAGGTGCCCTCAGATTCACAACAATACACATATCGTATTGATGCATCCATCCTAGTATAGGTGGACCGTCTACAGCCACATACTTATAGGTGGACCGTTTACAGCCACATACACTTTCTCCACAATGGTCCTTCCCCGGAACTCTATAGTAGCATTCATAAATCCTAACAAATCTCACTTCCCCTTGGTACCCTCCAGGATTAATGTCTTTGGGTAGCAATTTTTCTTCTGGCCATGTCTTTTCAAATACAAACTTTGGAATAATGGTATACATGGACCCAGAGTCCACCATCAACTGTACCACCTTCCCATTTACATTGAAATCAGCTTTAGGTCAACTTCTTCTGCCCAACTTCTCTTTATCCTTGCCTACACTCAAGATTCTGTCCTCTTGTTCCACCAAGTCATTGCTCTCGTCTACAATCGCCACTTTAGATCAGCCTGCCTGTTTACACACTGCTTTAAAGTGTCCTCTGCAACCACATTTCCTACAGGTCTTATTCAGAGCTACACATCTATGATAATCTGCTGTGTTAAAATCACTGCCATGTCTATAGCAGGACTTGGTTGACTGTTTAAATTTTGGTACATTGCAACTAGATTTTAAAACAGCGGCAACATCAGAATCCTCTTTCACAACAGTAGAAACCATGTCCTCCCTATTACCCCTTCTTTTATCCATCTCATGCATGCTTTGTTGCGATTGCTCCACCACCGTGGCTATGTCAATGGCATCTCTGAGAGAGGGGTTCTTGGCAGCCCATAGACGTTCCTGTTTTTTTTTACATCTGCAATGGACTATCAATTGGTCACAAACGAGTTCCTTCATCATAACTTCAAATTTACATCTCAGCGACAACTCTCGTAGTTTTGAAACAAAGTAATCTATAGATTGGCCTTCATGCTGACGAGTATAAAATTTGTACTGATTCATGACCAAATTAACTTCTATAGCAAACCTGAGTTCTAATCTCTTCTTTGCCTCCACATACACATCCTCGATAGGATCCCCATTAGGTTGAGTAACTAATGGCAAGTACTTAAAGATGTGCTGTCCTTCTTTGCCCATGTTATTCACTAATAACGCCTTTTTCCGAGAAGCACTGAAGCGTACTCCATCCATGGCCTACAAATTTGTTTCGAACATGGTCAACCAATCCTCCCAATCTATTGGAAGGGGACCTGGTGAGTGTAAAAACAATGGTGGGGACACTAAGGCACTCTGAGCTTGCATCGTTATATTCGCTGACGTAATATATGCAAGAAGTCTGTGCACAAACGTATGAGTATTGGTAATAGCGTTGAGGGCACTAAATTCACTAGTGAGATGTCAGTATACTTCAATATTTGATTTGCATTATAGTGTGCTTGAAGAGTTCACCAGATGACTCGCAATGTCGATGGTGTGCGAGTCACTCAATGAACAGAGTCAATGAGGCATAAAAAGATTTCCAGAAAACATAGACATAGCAGGAAGAATCAGTAATTGCTTTAATATGGGTCGCTGCCCAATGTAAGATGGCGGAAAGCGTAGATGAATTAACTCCCAAAGTTGGGAAGCGCTGAAAATACCCTCCAGCGTATATGTCGTGCGTCATCCGGTACGCGCGAACTTGAGGAAATAGGGCTTGCTTTACTAGGTTAGTCACATCAATTGAATCGATGCACGCGATGGTACACAGCGTGATCACTCGCAACTGTGCATATGGGCAAGGTTTTTTCGGTGCTCACCCCTGCGCTCACCAAATTAACAGGGAGGGTGTACTCAATTCCATCTGCAGGGATCCTGACTAAGTCGTCCACGAAGCAGTGTACCAGCGGTGTGTCAGCCGATGATCCTCGTAGTTCCTTGCACACTGTGTTCGCGCCTGCAGGCGATCGCAGGACTCAGCTAGCAACTCGTCGCCAAAATCTTGTGACGACAATGAAAGGCAGTCCACGAACAGGATACTTGTAAACCAGTTTATTAAGAGTCTGGTTTCCCTGTGATGCCAACACAGCCGTCCCTCTGCCAGCTGGGTTCCAATTGACCTCATTGGAACCTCACCACCCAGTAACCTAGAGCGTGAAAAAAGGTAAGATTCCACCTATCCCCAACCAGCAAGTATAACAGTATCCTAAGCTTCTGTAGATGAGCTTCGATACTCCGATCAGGCTGCCCCTTCGGGGGGATCTTCTGGCGCAGCAGAAGGGGAAGGTCCTCCACCCGAACCTGTCAACGCTCCGCCTCCTTGCGTGAAGATAGAGCGGCAACAGTTGCTAGCATTTGACCTTCCTCCTGAAGTATGCGAAGTTATTCTGACAGCCAGGCGTCCCTCCACTAAGTCGATATACGCCTGCTGATGGCAAAACCTTTGTAAATATTGTACAGAATGGTCTATTGAACCTCTGTCTGCCTCCCTTTCTGACATCCTCCTTTTCATCCTGACTTTTGCCCAGCAGGGCTCTGCTTTGGGCACTCTAAAGGGTTACCTTTCAGCCCTTTCTGCCTTTCTACGGTTGCTAGACCAACCATCACTAATCAGGTCTCCTATTGTAAATAGATTTCTGAAGGGGCTTACACATTTGTTCCACCCCTCACCTTTTACCATGCCCCAATGGAACCTTTACTTGGTTCTCACTTATCTAATGTGTGCACCTTTTGATCCGCTGCACAATTGCCCCCTCTGGCTATTCACCATCAAGACAGCCTTTTTAGTGGCAATAACTTCTGCCTGGAAGGTGAGCGAGTTGCAGGCACTGTCTTCACTGCCTCCTTACCTAACCGTCTTCCCAGACAAGGTAGTGCTCTGCACTAGTGCTTCGTTTATCGCTAAAATGGTGACACTGCCCCACCTAGGACAGTTTGTAACCTTGCCAACCTTCTATGCTCCTCCGCATCCTTCTAAAGAAGAAGAACGTCTCCACCATCTGGACCTAAAAAGAGCGTTATCGCTCTACCTTAACCGCACTAAAGAGTTCCAGGTGGACGGCCAACTCTTTGTGGGGTATGTTGGAGCAAAGAAGGGACATGCTGTGCAGAAGAGAACCATCTCCTGATGGGTTATCCTCTGCATTAAAATCTGTTGTGCTCTGGCAAAGAAACAGCCTCCTGAAGGCCTCAGAGCTCATTCTACCAGAGCTAAGGCAGCCACCACGGCTCTCCAGCGTGGTGTCCCGGTCCTCGACATCTGCCAAAAGGCTACGTGAGCATCCCTACACACATTTGCCAAACATTATTTTCTGGACAATCAGGTCCGTAGGGAAGGCCTCTTTGGCCGTTCGGTCCTACAGGACTTTCTGTTTTGAACTTTTCCGCAGTCCCTCCTCCTGGGATGGTATTTCTTGGGTATCTGTTCACAGGTAAGGAATCTGCGCCTAGATGTCTCTATCAGATGGACAAGTTATTTACCTTCGATAAGGTCTTATCAGGTAGAGACATGATCTAGCTAAAGATTCCTTACCAACCCACCCATCCTCACCGCACTGTGGATCAGTTCTTCATGTCAGGGCTTTCCCCTTCAGGGCCCTAGTTTTCTAAACACACCATTGTCAGTCAACTTCATGGATCCGAGCATCTGGCGTGGAAAGTAGTGAAAAGTACTGACGTCAGTGCGCCGAGGTGGCGCCTTTATAGACGACGCAGACGTCACGATGACTGAGATGATGCCGACGACATTACACAGAGTTGACCAACTCCACCTATTGGTGCGCAGGGGTACTGCTCAAACAAAAATCTTCCAGATCCAGTCTGACAACTGGGCAGTTCACAGGTAAGGAATCTGCAGCTAGATCATGTCTCTACCAGATAAGGCGTTACTGGAGGTAAGTAACTTGTCCTTTTGGCGTAAGGGCTTACCCATGACAAAATGCTGGCCCTGAAATAATGGAGATACATTTTGACATATTGGGACACCCATAGCATATTTTGAAAAAAATGGGGTCAACTCCTCCTGGGGAACGTCAGGTTTCATTGTCGTGGCAAACCATGAAAGGAACCAAATATATAAAGAATACCTTTTCAGAGCCCATGGCTTTTCAGCAAATTTAAGTGAAAATATACTTTAAAATGCACTCTTTGATCTCATTTTTTTTCTCAAAATGTTCTCAGGGAGGAACTCGCCCCTCCACTCCATCCCTGCCCCCGAACCCTCATAGAAGAGGTCTGTCTCACTTGCTCGCTACAATTTAGGGCAAGTTTAGTATTAGACCCAACCTTTTTCAAAGATCATGTTAGCACTCTAATATAGGTGGTTTCTAAAATTGACATTTGTGTCTTGTTGTGATATTAATCATGCAACCATTACTGAGCCCCAGCAATTTCCATTATTGTGATGTCATCAAGGTTAAGGCCATCTGACAGCATTTCCTGGGAAGATTCAGGGTCAAAGGTTATATGTCACTTTCTGTGATGTCATTGGGGTTAAAGTGTATGTAATGTAATTTCCTCTATCTTGACATTTTTGTGAATCAATGTTCATGTTTGAAGGACACTAAAATGAAAGAATCGCAGAATGGGAGTTTATGCTAAAAAAAAACCCTAATGGACAGGGATGAAATCGTCATTGCTGTTCAGGAAGAACCAATCGACGAACAGAGAGTAATATTCCCTGTTTATGAACTCTGTCATAAAAGTTGACTCGGTTACATGAGAGAAATATAGTTTATATCCAAGGAACCAAGGAAGAATTTAAGGATCTGGGAAGGACTAGCTGAGAAACTAGTAAAACATTGTCAAATTCTAGTATTTTACAAAAGATTTTTCTTAAAACGGCACCTGGACTGCAGGTGAAGATTGTGTTTTGTGATGCCTATTCACACCCAACTGAACTGTAACGATCTGGTTATTACCCACATTGTACAATATAGGTATATAATTTGTTCCTCAAATTCTGTAATGCTAGCGCTCCAAATGTAGTAAAATGAGTATCAGCACTTTATTAAATACAGAATAAAATACAGACGTGTATATGTCTAAAATTTGGTTTACTATTTATAGGTGCCATATCTGTAATCCTGCATACAGACTAAAATCTGGCTGGTGTACTTAATGGGCCTCCACTAGACAGTGTGTACCAAGATGTAGTGATTCTGGGAAAGCATGGGATATCAAACTTTCAGCCACTGGTCGAGAAAATGATACCATCCTTTATCTTGGTAGAGCTGTCCTCACACTAGCAGTCATATATATAGAGAACTAATTGAAAAAATGTACATTCAACCTTGGGTGTAAATTATACCATAGTACTACTAAGAAATTATATAAAAGAGCTCCTCACAAGCAAATCGGGTTCCTTAATGCCGTTATTTGACTTCAGTCTTTATTCCGTTTTGCATAAACCATGGCCCTACTTAGGTTGTCGGTCGGAGTTGCCTCTGACCGACAACCCTGCGGTTTCGAAACCGACCGACATCGGGTCGGCGGTCCGAAACCTCAATTACAATGCGACTGCACATGGTCGCAGGCTCCCATTTCCCTATGGGAGCTTGTGAGGCGGTCAGAAACGGGACGCAGCACAAGCTCCCATACAGAAATGGGAGTTATTGTAAATCCCTGCACCGTGTGGCAGGCACTGTGAGCCATAGGTGCCCCCTTGGCCCCCAACCGGAGGCCGCTGAACAAGGTGGGTCCAGCTAGGGGCCCCCAAAGTCACTTTCCGACAGAATTTCCTTTTCGGAAAGCCCGACATGGAAAGCCTGTCGGAAACCGACATCATAATCCCGACTGCGGAAACGCCGTCCGTATGGGATTATGGTGGAGGTTCCAACTGACCAACAGGCTCCTTGAGCCCATTGGAAGCCAGCCGGATTGTGCAGCCAGTTTGAATCCCGACTGCCGTAATCGTTATACAGCAGTCGGAATTCAAACCAGGGATGTCGGTCGGTTAGCCTCCGACGAGCGGTCGGAGGCTTACCGACCGTCATCCTAATTAGGACCCATGTGTTTTATGTGATTTTGATTATTATTGTATTATCTTTTATGGTTTTATGCAAAGCCAAATAAAGATAATTTGACTTCGACTTCAGTCAAATAACTGTATTAAGTAATTTTTCTGCACTGTGTCACTACCACATTTTCCATTGCATACCACCACTCTATCAGTATTTATGTAGATTGTGGATAATTGTGAAGCATTTTGAGATCCCTGTCTGAGTGCTAGAGTGAAAGTTGAAAATGAGAGAATGACTTGGGTATAATCCGCATAGAGATAAGAAAGCCAAAAGATGTAACAATATTACCAAAACATTACCAACAGATGATGTGTAGAAAGACGAAAAGGGGCTTTTCAGACTCCACCTGGAAGAAGTGTATGGGTGGATAGCGAGGAGCACTCACAAGAGTGAGGAGGATCAATCAGAGAGATGGGTTGAGAAGCAGTTCAAAGTGGTTCCTGTGATATCAGGATGGGTTTGCTTGGTCAGTGTAATAGGGTAATTGACAGTATTAAAAGCTGTAGAGAGATTTAGGGGTATAAGAATAAAAGATACATAAGTGATTGTGGCGGGCAAAGGTTTAGGTTGCATGGATGTAGTGATTTGTGTGTAGTGCATTGCCCTAATACAGACAGTATGGTGTGTAGTAAGTTGTTAGTAGTGAAGAAGGGAGGAAGAAGAATAAAATCTAGGATCAACTGTGTGTTTTTATCGTCTGGCTTGAGAGTGCCAAACTAATATGTGAGTACCAGTAGAGAGGGAATTGGGCTCCGCACACATGTTGGAATCCAGGAATACATGTTTTGATTGGGCAGAAGTTGTGTGCTTCCACAAAAAAGTGATTGCCCTTCATGCTTATGTTGTCATTTTGTTTATTTATCCATCTGTCTAAGCTTGAACATTCGGGGGCACACACAGCATTGGAATAATTTTAAAGTGCCTTAGATAACTAGATAATTTATGTTGTTTTTCTCTGGCAGCAGCATAGATGGAATGAGGACAGTCATTAACCTACATGGGTTTTTAGGTCTGGCATGCCAGTGCAGCTGTCACCTGACTTTTTAATCTACGCTTCACATTACCATACAACATTCCTTTGAAGCCAGACATATTAGCACTGCCGAAGCTTGTGTTTTTTTATTTCTAAGAGCCGGAATATTGCCAATATGAAGCAAGGAGTATAGGTGCCTATATTGAATGATTAATCAGTGTGAGACCTGAGACAGGCTAGTATATGGGAAAATAGGGCTAGATGGTTGATGATTTGGGAGCTGAAGGGCGTAGATGGTGCACATGAGGGGATGGCAGCTCCGAGAATAGGAATTCATTTGGTACTTGAGATGTGAGAGAAGATGAGGTGAACGACTGAAAAGGTCAGAACTGTGGGACAAGTGTAGAAAGGTGACGACTGGTTTGAGAGAAGTCTGTCTAGGCTCAGTCTGATATTTAGATCTTTAAGAGAAGTATGAGGCAAATTTATGAGCTGATAGAGAGGAATTGTAAGACAGGTGTACAAGGTGGCCAGTCCTAGAGGGTGAGAGTTTAGAGAGGAGATTAGGTCCTCCCTTGTTCCTTCCACATTGTAAGGGTATCGAGAGTCTTGATGCAGTTATCATTCGTTGACACTTGACCCTTAATCTGAAATGATTATTATTTAGTCTGTAAGGTTTTATTTTTAAACCTGTTAAAAACTTACCTAGTATAATACACTGAGATGCAAAGCAGGTCAAATCAACATGTCTTGTGACAGTTTTAATTTTAGTTCCCATTATCTGAACTCAAAGCACATTTTATCTTAATTTTGTTAGTTTTGGCGATCACTGCAAGACTTAAAGCCACATGGAAGACCTTTATATCTTGACAAAAATCAGCCAATCTCCTTGGTGAGGATAATGTCCTGAGTTTCTCAGCTGTCACATTACCATGTCAGTAATCAAGATGCTTATGTTTATGCAGTCATGCATGCATCGTCACCAACAGGGAATCCAAGCTTTCCTGTGCTTGCCATTAAAATAAAACGGAACATTCAGAAAAACTGTGTTTTGATCGGGGTCTTAAAAGAAAGGAATCCAGTGCACACATTTAGTCTGGTATCAAATGATCTACTCTTAGAGTAAGTGTGCTTTGTTCTTGTGATCTAAAGCAGGCTTCCCTCCATTGAAGAATTCTATTGAGGCTGTAGAGCTTGGATGTTTTATAGATGTAAATTGGACTATAATGGAATCTAAAAGCTTCACGGGGCACCAGAGCAGGGCTATATCCCCCCTCCCCAAAAAAGAAAATGATACTCAAACTAGCTAAATCAAGCTGGTGTGTCATCTGACACCCCACTCCATCTTAAATCTAAGTAGCAGAAAAGAACGTGTGAGGTTGTTGGATGCCACCAATAGATTAGACTGCATCAAATATGGCAACAGGACCGTTCTCAGTGATGTTCTAAATATATGCTTGAGTGTACAGCAAGACCGTTCCCATGCTCCTTACTGGGTGGAACCATGATTTCCAGTCATCCAAGATAAAATATGACTCCAGTAATGCTAGTAGCTGGTTTGTAGCAGGTATTTTCAATAGTTTCAAAAGTAATGGGACACTGAGAATAGGTTGGCAGTGCGTCCAGATCTACAAATGTCTGTTTTTTTAGGAACAAAGTCAACCAGGCCTGTGTGAAACTGCATAGACCGGGTCTAGCGCTAAAGTAACTGTAAATATATGTCACTTGCAGCTGTTTTTTTGTACCCCCGCACCCTGACCCCACACAACAAAGTGTGGGGATGGATTTTTTACACAGTGAGTCACCTTCATAGGCTTAATGATGGATGGGGCCAATTGGTGGAGCTATCCGTGAACTTGAGCACATGCTTATTTTTTAAACAGAATCAAGTCTTTGTGTCTGATGTTTCTTGACATTAGAGTTTGAATGTATTATGCTCTTTTCTGCGATGGGGCTTAGATTGGTCAGGGCTTTTACACATATTTATTTATGGGTTTTTATTAAAAGTGTAGCTATCATCCGGTCTGGTGGCTCAGTGGACTAATGCACCCGCTCCAGAAACCTGTGTTTGACCTCATGGCCAAAGTTTAAATCGCTCTGGGCCCACTCAGCCTTTTAAATTTCCAAGGGCAATAAAATAAGTGCCATTTAGTTGGGCAGCAATAAACACCTGTTATTCAGTGCAAAGATGCCCCAGGGGGCAAACATTTGCTTCACAAATGCTTGTGTTATGTTATCACTCCAAAAAAGTCTATTGGCGCTTGCACTAAGACCTGGGATGAGAAAGAAAAGCACATGCAGTTGTTCACAGAACAGCCAGGTTGGTAAGGCTTTTCTGAAAGTCATCAGCTGTGGGATAGTACAGATCTCAAAAGGAGTGCCACCCTTTAATGATGAGGATGAAAAAGTTTGTTTTTCTGCCTTATCTTAAAATTCCGATGGGTACATATTTCATGGTGTATTTTCAGATCTTTTCAATTTTATCAGCTAAAAATTCCTGCAGTTCACTACACCATTCACTGTACCACTGGAGCAATATAAACATCATGGGTGTCTTATGAAAACAACCAGCAGCAAAAAGCAAACAAAAACTAAGGGCCTGATTACGATGTTGAATGGACAAGCCGTCTGTGGCGGTTCGTCCGACATCTGGGGCCGTGGTCGGACCGCCGCATTATGATGCAGGTGGTCGGAGTCAGCCGGCTGAAGGACCAACCGACGCCTCAGACAGGCTCAAGGAGCCCGTCCGAGCAGCGGTTGGAGTGTAATACTCTACAATGACGCATTGCCTGTGGAGGCACCGCTGTAGGGATTACGATGCACTGCCGTAGGGATTACGATGTCCCTTTTCCCTCTGCCTTTACATGACAGTCCGACCGCCATGTGAAGGCAGACGGAATGGGACTTTGGGGGCCCCTAGCAGGGCCCGGTCACCCGTGGGCCTCTGCTATGGGCCCAGGGGGGGGGCACATGTGGTGCCCCACAAACATACATACCCCGTATTCCAGGCACCACATGGTGCCTGGCACACGGTGCATGGATATTTGAAAACATACCCTTTACTATTGCGTCTTGTGCTGCGGCCCTTTTCTGGCTGGCAATACAAGCCGCAATAGTAAAGGGTATGTTTACGACTGCTGTACTGCCAGTCACATTGTAATACGGCGAGTGGAACCTCCGACTCCTTGTCAGATGGTCCCATTCCCGCTACGTTTTCCGTTGGACGCTCGTCCGACAGGAATCATGATGAGGGTCTAAGTCGAGAAAAAAACACAAGTATCTTAGAGGAAACAGTTCATAATTGAAAGATACTATACAGCAAATCTTATCAAATGCTGTGCTCTGAAATATTGTTAGCAGGCCTTACCTTGTCAAGTTTTTATTATAGTGTAGCATTTGTATTGCGCTTTCCTTTACCTGTCTAAAAAGCATTTTCAGATTTTAGAATAAGAGGCTACTTTGTTTTTTTATGCATAGTTAGTAGAGCAGGTGTCTCAAACTTGTCGATCACAAGCTCACAGGCACCTTCAGAATAGCTCACAGCCCTGAGTTCATTTTAAAATAAACACTGGGTCGCAGTTTCCTTTTAAATTTAAGGGAAGGCTTTGTTTATTTTACATTATTATCATCAGGCTGCAGATAGCAGGGCCTGATAATGAGCAGTGCTCAGTCAGATTTATGACCCTGGGTAGGGCACAGAGGTGAAGAACTGAAGCACTGAGGTATTCAAGTCTTAAATAAAAGTCTTTGTCAACTCAATATTGGAGCATGAGAACAAAATTATGTTTCTGAATGCTTTTAAATGGTAGAAAATTCAAATAAAAAGTTACCTTGATGATGAAGTTAACTCTTCATTTTAATTTGCTCCCATTTCAAAGAGTCGCATTTACAAACAGTAGGCTTCTTGCTCCCAGTGGCCAGTAGACACTATGCCATATAGTAGAACAAAAGTAATGTCTTTTAAAATTGAAGAAATCTAAAGTGAAGAAAAATATTGTTGTGAAAAATTAAGGGGCAAATTACGAGTCTGGCGGTCTTTGACCGCCAAACTCGCGGTGGCGGTTTTGCGGCCGCCCTATTCCGATGTGACCATTCGAACCACTGCCCTGGCTGTGGCGTAGCGAACAGGGGTATTGAATATACAAGGCGGGACTGCCGCGGTACACCGAGCATATTAGGAGTTTCCCCACCGCCAGCCTTTTCATAGCAGTGAGCCCGCCATGAAAAGGCTGGCAGTGGGGAATCATGCCCCCCCACCATGGGGATGCATTCAAGGGGGCACAACATGTGCCCCCCTGTTTGCATGCACCCCAAGTTCCAGCACGGCATGGACTTCACAGTCGATGCCATGCAGGAACTGCGTGTTCCCATTATGGTACCCGTTTTTAGGGCACCACCGTGGGAATGGCAAAAGAAAAGCCCGCCAGACATGAGTAATCTGGCGGGTGGATCATGCACGGCTTTGGCGGTGCTGTGCCTGTGCAAAGTCTGTGCAGCACCGCCAAACTCATAATCAGCCCCTATGTCTTAATGTCTTTCTCTACTTTCAATTAAGCCAATGGCATCTTAATGTTTTATGAAGCTTGTTTCTTCACTTTTTCTGTTATAAATATGGCACCATGTTTACAAGCCACTGGGTGCAAGATGCCTGGTGTTTGTAAATGTGCCACTTAGAACAGATGCAAAAAAAGAGCAGTGTGACAAAAAACAAATAAGAGAATTCCAGTCAGATTATGTTCTGCTATTATTATCGACCTCAGAAAACAAAATGCTAAGTGAGTGGCATGGACAATATAAAGTTCTCGATTAAATAACTCCAATAACTTATCGGATTGTGGTTAATAAGGCAGGTAAAGAAACTCAAATATATCATATAAATCTCATTAAAACAAACAAATTGGAATGCCCAGTCCCTGTTTTAATAGCAGGGACTTGTGATCCAAGTCCCTAAGAGATATGGTGTATTTTATGAAAATTTAGACATACCAAAACAACAAGAACTACATCAAGCCTTATGCTTACTGTCAAGAGTTTTTTCTTCCACCCCATGGTGAACTAACACTTTCCAGCATTGTATAAGCACTAAGCCAGGAAAAAAAGTGTGAGACTAAAGCCTTATCGAATCCCTGAAGCAAGACGCCAAGCTATTGATGAGGAAGTAAAATGTGTGTTGGAATTAGGGGTGATCAAGCCTTCCTCAAGTGAATAGAATTCCCCTCTAGTTATGGTACCCAAACCCGACGGAATCATCAGATTCTGCATAGATTTTCGGGAGGTAAGAAAAATATCTAAATTTGAGACATATCCTTTTCCCAGGAAGATGAAAAGATCGAAAGATTGAAACAGGCCCGATTTATCACCAATCTTGACCTTTGCAAGGAACAGTGTCAAAGTCCTCTTAAACCCATCCGACAAAGAAAAGACAGCTTTTTCTGCACCAACGGGCCTTTACCATTTTAATGTGCTACTTTTTGCTCTTAATGGGGGCCCCCACTGTGTTTCAGCAAATGATGAATTCTTTGTTGAGGCCTCACCAAGGTTAATCCGCAGCTTATATCGATGATATTGTTATCTATAGTGGTACCTGGAAGGAATATCTCCAACATATAATACAGGTTCTACACTCTAGTTAAGGCAAGGTTAAAGGTTACCCCTGAAAAGAGCGATTTAGCCTACAAACAAGTGAAATACTGAGGGTACCTAATTGGGAAAGGAGTAAAAAAAAGCACAAGAAGAGAAGGTAGCCCCCATTAAAAAAGAATACTCTTTCCAAAGTCCCGCAAAGAGACTTGCAGGCTTTTTATGTTGTTTATTACTGACAGTTTATTCCCTGTTTTTCTCATTGGGCTACATCCCGAACTGATCTGTTAAAAAACACCAGGAAGGCAGAGAAAGCTCTAAAAGACCCACGTCAAACAGCTCCTACAGCCTTTAATAAATTAAAAGAACTGATTTTGACCAAATCAGTATTGCAATATCCTGATTTCATAAAACCTTTTAGTAGAAACAGATGCTTCGGGGGTAGGAAAAGGTGCTGTTTTGTCACAAGAAGTTTAGCCGGTGTGGAAAGTCCCATGTTATTTATCAGTAGGAAACTATTCCCTAGGGTACAACAGTATTTCATAGTAGAAAAAGAATGTCCGTCTGTCAAGTGGGCCACTTTAGAGAGGATGGCGAAAAATAAAAGGAACAATGCCAGGGTATTGAGATGATTTCTGGTCTTACAGCCTTTCAGATTTGTTACTTACCATAGGTGAGGTAAAGAAGAGACAATTGTAGATTTCTTATCTAGAAATCTTCAGAGGTGTTTGGACAAAATATTGTTTTACAAATATTGGGAGACCTAAATATCGGAAAATAAATATTGTGAAACACAAATATTGTGATGCATAAATATCATTGACAAGAATATTGTTTTTTGAAGTAAGTAATATCGTAAATAATATTGATGTTTTTAGTATCGTTTTCACTAATACAGTGGATAAAAACGCTTTTAATTAATTTCATGTATTTTAGATTTTATATATTAATTTTAGGTGTCACTATTTATATAAATGTAATTGTTTTAAAAATATAGCTTGTAAGTAAAATTATTTGGATTTTTAAATTCATTTTTAATAGTATATTACGGTGTCGAAGTGGGTTGCTGAGTTTGTAGGGGAGCAGGGCGAGAAGGTAATAAGGTAATAAATAATCAAGAATTATTGAATAATGTTTATTAAATTATATGATTGGTATTTATTATTTAATCTATGTAATGCTGATTTATTTTTGTTATGTTATGTCCGGGCGGTTAGCTTTGTAGGGGTATAGGGTAGGAAGTTAAGTATTCGCTTTTGAATATCAATTGGTAATTATTTAATGGATTTTTAATAATGTCATTTATGGAATACTTTTTTATTTTACTTATATTTTAGTTGCAGGCTGCTAGCTTTGTTGAGGTGTAGGAAGGGAAGTTAATTAAGTAATAATTAAAAATGTATTAATCGTTAATAATTTAATTGATATTTAAGTATGTTAAATATGGAATACTGATTTATTTCACTTATATTTCAGCTGCGGGATGCTAGGTTTGTAGGGGTATAGGGTGAGAAGGTAATTAAGTAATGTGACTTAATTATTTGTAAGTTAATTATTTAATTGAATTTTAAATATGTAAATCGTGGAATACTTATTTAATTTTATTTTAGTTGTGGGATGCTAGGTTTGCAAGGGTCTGGGGTGGGAAGTTAAGTAATTAACAATTTATTATTAGTTAATTATTTAATTTATTTAAAATTTGTAAGTTATAGAATTGTTATTTTTATAGTAATATTTTAGGTGCGGGCTGCTAGGTTTGCAGGGTTACAGGGTGGGAAGGTAATTAATGATGGAATACCAAATATTTGTTAATGCATGCAAGACCACTGACTCATTGTCAGTGAAATTGCTCTCCCACCCTCGCAGCTCCACCATTAAGTGAGGCCTGCCCCTGCACTCTCGAGTGTTGGTGATCGAGGCCCTCCTCCACCTGCAGGTTTCCCTGCGCCTCATCCCTGGTGGTCCAGTGGACCTCTGTCTCCTTCCTCTCACTCTGCTCTTTCACTCGTTTTCACTCGTTTTTCTACCCTCTTTTATCTTTCACCTTTCTGCACTTTTCTGCATCTCTGCTCTTCTGTGCCTAATTTCTGCTCATTTTCCCTTCCTCTCGCTCTGCTCTTTCACTCGTTTTCACTCGTTTTTCTACCCTCTTTTATCTTTCACCTTTCTGCACTTTTCTGCATCTCTGCTCTTTTGTGCCTTATTTCTGCTTATTTTCCCTTTTTCTTTATCCCTTATTTCCTCCCTTTACCTTCCCGCCGCTGCTGCCCCCGCGGCCCCTCCCCCAGCGCGACCGGCCCAATCCAGCTCCCCTCCCCGCTCCCATCTGTCCAGCCCTCCCCGACCCCTACTTAATGGCGGCCGCTGCGGGGACAGGCGAGCAAGACCACTGACTCATTGTCAGTGAAATTGCTCTCCCACCCTCGCAGCTCCTCCATTAAGTGAGGCCTGCCCCTGCACTCTCGAGTGTTGGTGATCGAGGCCCTCCTCCACCCGCAGGTTTCCTGCGCCTCATCCCTGGTGGTCCAGTGGACCTCTGTCTCCTTCCTCTCACTCTGCTCTTTCACTCGTTTTTCTACCCTTTTTATCTTTCACCTTTCTGCACTTTTCTGCATCTCTGCTCTTTTGTGCCTTATTTCTGCTTATTTTCCCTTTTTTCTTTATCCCTTATTTCCTCCCTTTACCTTCCCCGCCGCTGCTGCCCCCGCGGCCCCTCCCCCCCAGCGCGACCGGCCCAATCCAGCTCCCCTCCCCGCTCCCAGCTGTCCAGCCCTCCCCGACCCCTACTTAATAGTGGCCGCTGTGCGGCCGCGGGCAGCGGGCGCGCCACTGGCGCGCCGAAGGCGCGTCAAAGGCAAGCCCGTCTGCGCCCGTCCGCGACCAGCGCCAGGAACCCTGGACCTCCGCCCCGCCAACGCTACGACCCAGCAGCACTCCACGCACTCAACCCAGGCCGCAACAACAACTGCAAGCTAGCATCACCAGCCGACACCCACGGACCCTTCAGCTGTCACCGCTGCCGGCACACCTGCAGCACCGCCAATAACACGGATCCAGCACAACCGGCCCACAAGAGCACAACCGTACCGAAGACCCTGCAATGCATCCTCCTCAACGTCCGATCCCTCCACAAACATGCCACAGAAATCTGGGACCTCCTCGACAGCACCACCCCGGATGTAGCGTTCTTCACCGAAACCTGGACCAACACCACCTCGGGACCGGACATCGCCATCGCCATCCCCCAAGGATACAAGATCTCCAGGAAGGACCGCCCCACCCGCCCAGGAGGAGGAATCGCCATCGTCCACAAAACCAGCCTCCGCCTGAGCACACTCCCTGACGAGCCCACAGAACTGATGGAACACCTTCACTTCAAGATACTGGCCAGCCCCACCGCCACCCTCCGAGGAACCCTCATCTACCGACCCCCCTGGACCCCGCGGACCCTTCGCCAACTCCATCACGGACATTATCTCCCCGCAGGCCATCGCATCCACCAACTACACCCTGCTGGGAGACTTCAACTTCCACCTCGACAACCAACTGGACCCCAACACCACATCCCTCCTGGACAACCTCCACAACATTGGACTCCGCCAGATCGTGACCGAGCCCACGCACTCAGCAGGACACACCCTCGACCCCCTCTTCACTACAGTAAACTCCATCACCTCCAGCCACACCACCGAACTCCCATGGACCGACCATCGTTGCGTCCACTTCACCTTCAGAACACCCACCATCCACAGACACCAGCACCTGCTTCCACGAAGAAACTGGACCAAAATCACCGACGACCAGCTCACCTCCTCACTCAACAACTCCACCCCAACCATCGCGGAAAACGACGACCCCAACACCGCAGCCCGAACCCTGCATAGATGGATCTCGGACAGCACCAACACCATAGCCCCCCTCAAGAAAAACAACAATACCCGCGCCAAGAAAGCCAGATGGTTTACCACCGAACTTCGAGAGTCCAGAAGCACATGCCGCCGCCTCGAAAAGGCATGGAGGAATAACAAATCCACAGAAGCCCACGACAACTTCAGAGCCGCCACCAACGCCCACCATCAACTCATCAGAGAAACGAGGAAAAAAGCGATTGAAGACAGAATCTCCACCCACGCGCACAACAGCAAGGAACTCTTCAGCATCATCAAGGAGTTCGCCCAACCCACTAGCGAGTCTACCGTCATCCGTCCCTCACAAGACCTCTGCGACAAACTCAGCACCTTTTTCCACCACAAAATCAAGAGCATCTACGACAACTTCGACGAAGACAACCAACACACTGAACCCTCACCAACCACCCCGACACCCGGAAACCAGCGATTGACGACTGGACAGCCCTCACCACCGAAGACACACTGAAGACAATGAAGTCAATCCACTCAGGGGCCCCCACGGACCCCTGCCCCCACCACATCTTCAACAGAGCCGCCGACACCATCGCACCCATGCTCCGCCACACCATCAACCGCTCCCTGGCGACCGCCTCGTTCCCCGACGACTGGAAACACGCCGAGGTCAACCCCCTCCTAAAGAAACCCTCAGCGGACCCCACCGACCTCAAAAACTACAGACCCATCTCCCTGCTCCCGTTCCCAGCAAAAGTAATCGAGAAAGCCATCAACAGCCAACTCGCCACATTCATTGAAGAACACAACATCCTCGACGACTCCCAATCCGGCTTCAGAAAAATTCACAGTACGGAAACCGCCCTCCTCGCCGCAACAGACGACATCCGCACCCTACTGGACAAAGGAGAAACAGTAGCCCTCATCCTCCTCGACCTATCAGCGGCGTCTCCCACCGCACCCTAATACGCAGACTCTACGACGCAGGAATCCAGGACAAGGCCCTCGACTGGATCAGCTCCTTCCTCTCCGGCAGGACGCAGCGGGTCAGACTCCCCCGTTTCCTCTCGGACCCCACACCTACCACCTGCGGAGTCCCCCAGGGCTCCTCCCTCAGCCTGACGCTCTTCAACGTCTACATGGCTCCACTCGCCCCCATCGCCAGAACCTACGAACTCAACATCGTGTCATATGCAGACGACACCCAGCTCATCCTCTCCCTATCCAACGAGCCCAACACCGCCAGACGCAACTTTCGAGAAGGCATGGAAGCCGTCGCCAAATGGATGAAAAACAGCTGCCTACAACTAAACACCAACAAAACAGAAGTACTCATCATGGGCCCAAACCCCGACGCCTGGAGCGACACCTGGTGGCCCCCCGCCCTCGGAAACCCGCCAACCCCCGCGGACCACGCATGCAACCTGGGAATCATCCTCAAAATGGACCGCCAGATCAACTCTGTCTCGTCTTCCTGCTTCCACACCCTCCGCCTCCTTCGTAAGACCTTCAAATGGATCCCCCTCGAACACCGAAAGACCGTCACTCACGCCCTGGTCACCAGCAGACTCGACTACGGCAACGCACTCTACGCCGGAATAAACAAAAACCTCACCCGCAAGCTACAGAACATCCAGAACGCCGCCGCAAGACTGGTCCTCAACCTGCCAAAACACTGCCACATCTCCCAGCACCTGCGCACACTCCACTGGCTCCCCGTCGAGGCGAGAATCACCTTCAAGAGGCTCACCCACGCACACAAGGCCCTCCACGGCACCGGACCAGCATACCTGAACAGCCGACTCAAATTCCACGCACCCCAAAGGACCCTACGATCAGCCCAGCTCTCCTACGCCGTGGTGCCCCGCACCAGAAAGACCAGATCGGGAGGCCGCTCCTTCTCCTTCCTCGTGGCCAAAGCATGGAACGCCCTTCCACTCCACCTCAGACAGACAACATCGCTCCCCATCTTCGCAAGAAACCTCAAAACCTGGCTCTTCGACAGACCCCCTCCCTCCTTGATGGATGGAACCTGCACCCCCACCCCTAGCGCCTTGAGACCCTTACGGGTGAGTAGTCGTGCTTTAACAAACCCCTGATTGTTTGATTGATATATATATATATATTACTCATTTTTATGCATCGGTCCCCTTCAACCTCGGTTCATGTGCCTGGTTCGAACCTATTTCTGCTGCTGACCATCTTAGACATTGAGACTATTGCCTCTGGCCCTTTGTTACTTTAATTTACTTTACTTTCACCTTCGGCGCTGACTTCTGCATTTAGCAAAAGACACACAATTGATGGACGGAATGCAGAACAAATCAAAACATTCACCCCCAGTCAAGAGATCTGGGTTAAATCCATCATTCTTTTGCTCACTATGCCACCCCAGTTTAGACCTGGCCATATACAAATCAGTCTTGACCCTGTGCCTCATGGGAACAGTCCAGCCCGAACTGCCAAGCCAGGTCCTCCCTGAACCGGAAACAAGCATCCTAGGACCGGTTTCGGGGTTTCACCCCTCTTCAGCCAGGATAGCTTGATTCCAGTGGCACAGTGAGCCCAGGACCCACGTCTGGGCATACCTGGCGCACTTAGGGCGAGAAAGCAAAAGACACACAATTGATGGACGGAATGCAGAACAAATCAAAACATTCACCCCCAGTCAAGAGATCTGGGTTAAATCCATCATTCTTTTGCTCACTATGCCACCCCAGTTTAGACCTGGCCATGTGCAAATCAGTCTTGACCCATGCCTCATGGGAACAGTCCAGCCCGAACTGCCAAGCCAGGTCCTCCCTGGACCGGAAACAAGCATCCTAGGACCGGTTTCGGGGTTTCACCCCTCTTCAGCCAGGATAGCTTGATTCCAGTGGCACAGTGAGCCCAGGACCCACGTCTGGGCATACCTGGCGCACTTAGGGCGAGAAAGCAAATGACACACAATTGATGGACGGAATGCAGAACAAATCAAAACATTCACCCCCAGTCAAAAGTTCTGGGTTAAATCCATCATTCTTTTGCTCACTATGCCACCCCGAAACCGGTCCTAGGATGCTTGTTTCCAGTCCAGGGAGGACCTGGCTTGGCAGTTCGGGCTGGACTGTTCCCATGAGGCACAGGGTCAAGACTGATTTGCATATGGCTGGGTTCAAACTGGAATGGCATGGTGAGCAAAAAAACGATGGATTTAGGCCCAGATCTCTGTACTGGGGTGAATGTATGACATTGTTCTGCATTCTGTCCATCAACTGTTCTTTTTGCATTTGTCACCCCGAGTGGGACGGGTATGCCCAGACGTGGGTCCCGTGCTCTCCATGCCACTGGAATCAAGCTATCCTGGCTGAAGAGGGGTGAAACCACGAAACCGGTCCTAGGATGCTTGTTTCCAGTCCAGGGAGGACTTGGCTTGGCAGTTCGGGCTGGACTGTTCCCATGAGGCACAGGGTCAAGACTGATTTGCACATGGCTGGGTTCAAACTGGAATGGCATGGTGAGCAAAAAAACGATGGATTTAGGCCCAGATCTCTTGACTGGGGGTGAATGTTTTGATTTGTTCTGCATTCCGTCCATCAATTGTGTGTCTTTTGCTTTCTCGCCCTAAGTGCGCCAGGTATGCCCAGACGTGGGTCCTGGGCTCACTGTGCCACTGGAATCAAGCTATCCTGGCTGAAGAGGGGTGAAACCCCGAAACCGGTCCTAGGATGCTTGTTTCCAGTCCAGGGAGGACCTGGCTTGGCAGTTCGGGCTGGACTGTTCCCATGAGGCACAGGGTCAAGACTGATTTGCATATGGCTGGGTTCAAACTGGAATGGCATGGTGAGCAAAAAAACGATGGATTTAGGCCCAGATCTCTGTACTGGGGTGAATGTATGACATTGTTCTGCATTCTGTCCATCAACTGTTGTTTTTGACTTCTGCATTTAGACAATAAATCCTGCATGTGTATATCAGTTTTTTGCAGGACAGTCAAGGGGCATTATGGGAGTGATAGTCTTGTTGGATATTGTGCGCAGACTCGGTGGATGACATTAAGTCGCAAGTTCACACTTGGTGCACAATTCGGCCCCGAGGTGCGGATGCTATCATCTTGTTTCCCTGCCCCTTGAGGTTTGACTCGCTATTGTGACATTCACAGCACGGCGGGAACTCATGTTATTTGCGCAGCAGAGTTCACTGAGACTCTAGAAAGGTGAAATTGAAAACTGCTCGGAAGAGCATTCAGGGTCAGAGGCTGCCTCCATTTGGATATTTCAGTGAAACGACAGCACTGTTCTTTGAATGTATTTTACAATTTGCTGTGTTGATGAAGGCGATTTATGATGAGACTCTGGCGACACTTTTTTAAACATGAATAATACCCCCACTATGGCATGTGACAAAAAATATGTTTATTTGTAAACCTAATGAATTTACTCATGCAAATGTAACTAAGGTAATCGATGTAAACTGCTGATTTGCACTGTGCTATTGATATATTACATAGTGTTTTACTCGTAACATGGTTAATTATTAATGAGAGCGAGCATGTATTTACTGCATAGAGTTGTTAATGCGATAGCATACTAATGAGTATGTTTTTTATGTCTACTATTGCCTTAAGTCGGAAGGGCTACATATACTGTTATAACAATGGAGCCAACTAGATTGATAAAGGCTTTCAGCAAGCCGAAACGCGTCTCTTATCTCAGGGGTTGAGGGAGGACCTGAGAAAATAAATATTTGCCATACCTTGACTGCCTCGAGTCCGTGCCTTTTTCCATGGATGTCTCTGTGGAAGTTGGAGTTTTGTTCATATATATATATATATATATATAAATAAAGGAGCGGTTGTCTGACAGACCCGTGTGGGCTCATTTCTTTCATGAGAGGGAAAGAGAGTGGACAGTCATATTTGTGTGCATGCCACGAGCACACTAGAGCACCCATCCCCAAGAGTTCGGCGTAAACAGTGGCATTTGGTTTCTCTACAAACTTTGTGGGATACGCCGGACCGCCGTAACCCGTGATTTGGACCCTGCCAAAACTATTTGGAATGTGACTTCACAAAGAGAATTGCACTTAGTAAAGTGATGTCTCCAGGGGTGCAGCGGGATTCCAGCGGCGGGATGAGGGTCCAGGAGGATCGCTCTTGCCCACAACAAGATCCAGGTGGGCGGGGGAAAGAAGCAGACACCGCCCACTTGGGAAGGTACTTACGCTGAGTGCTGCTTCGTACGGACTGGGAGTTCCGAGTTCGTGAAAAAACCCCACCCACCCTGCCTGTCAGCGCGCCTCCAACCAATCGCAGTGAGGCATTCTGCAATTCAAAGTGGGAACTTTAATTATTCAACAATTGACAGCATTTGACAAAGGCATCTATGCCGAAACGCGTCATGCCGTGCTGAATAAAGGAGCGGTTGTCTGTCAGACCCGTGTGGGCTCATTTCTTTCATGAGAGGGAAAGAGAGTGCAGCACCAAGGACGGGTGATGCCTTTGGAAGCTGGTAACAGCATGACTAGAGGTCTTCACTGTGCCCGCGAACCACTTAGGATTATTTTAAGCTTTATTATCAGCAAGAGTCAGGCGACTCACTGGAGGAAGAAGCAAAGCACTACAATTACCAGCAGGCCACTGGGTGGCCAGGCCCACTGAGGCGGGAGACCTGTATATATTTGGTGCCGAGAAAAAAGCCATGTCTCCTGCTGAATGCGACAACTGCAGCCCATGAAGAAGTGCTTACACGCACGAAACGCGTCGGCTGAACTTTTACGAATGCGAGGCCTCTTTGACTGCATGGACATTGCTGTTCTTTCAATAAATGTGTGGCAGAATGAAACTTACCCGGGTGGGCTCCTTCACAACAGGCAACTTTGTTGTTGGATGTTATTAGCGGCCCGGCCTGAGTCGCGAGGGGGACCCGCTGCACGTGTGCAGCCCTGCGGTAGCGCCAACCGACGCTGCAGCACCAAGGACGGGTGATGCCTTTGGAAGATGGTAACAGCATGACTAGCGGTCTTAACTGTGCCCCGCGACCCACTTGGGATTATTTTAAGCTTTATTATCAGCAAGAGTCAGGCGACTCACTGGAGGAAGAAACGAAGCACTACAATTACCAGCAGGCCAGTGGGTGGCCACGCCCACTGAGGCGGGAGACCTGTATATATTTGGTGCCAAGAAAAAAGCCATGACTCCTGCTGAATGCGACAACTGCAGCCCATGAAGAAGTGCTTACACGCACGAAACGCGTCGGCTGAACTTTCACGAATGCGAGGCCTCTTTGACTGCATGGACATTGCTGTTCTTTCAATAAATGTGTGGCAGAATGAAACTTACCCGTGTGGGCTCCTTCACAACAGGCAACTTTGTTGTTGGATATATATATATATATATATATATATATATATATATCAGGATTTCTCTCACCCCTGATTCCGTGGTGAAGGATTACGAGCCACGCCGGTAGCAGTTTTTCAATATGCATTTATTCTGTGGGCACAAAAACGACGCGTTTCGACTCCAGCCGGAGTCTTGGTCACATGACCTTGCCTGTGGTCTCGCTTTTTTTTATATAAATTTACAAGTTTACTTCCATCATGACGTTTCAAAAAATATATAGAAATAGAAAATAGACTTATCATTGCAATGAGCACTATATGTGTTAGAAAAGAAATTTCATATGAGAATGTTTTGGCATTCAATCAATTTTACAAAATTAGTTTAGACATAGTTTACAAAAACAGATAATTATTCTTAGTTATTTAGTACAGGTTAAAACAGGTCGCGTTTTTACCCAAGTCAGTGGCTACTTGTTAACTACATTGTCGGTGTAAAACAATTAAAGGTATAGTACATAATTAGAATGCCTATAGTAGGCTGGTTCTATAACCGAACAAAGAGATAAATTAATTAACATGGTGATTACAACTTATTTACAATGTATTGGGCTAGTGTGTCTTTCTGTGTCCCGTATGTACAAGGTGTTCTAATGTAGCTTGGTCATTACTGGGTTTAGTACCCTGAATTATTTGCACAGAATTGAATCACAATTCTACTAGTGTCTGGTTCCAAGCTCGTATTTTAAACCAACAAACAATAATGACATACATTGAAAAAGGCATACTATAAAGAAGAGGCGGCTGTCGCATAAACTAGGCCGGATCTCCGTGTGATTTAATCTTCCTTCCCAGTGACTTAGGATGGTACAATGTTGGTCCATAATCTGTACAGAAGAGAAAATTGCTTAAAGTTAGTATATTAATCACTTATACAATTATTCAAATTGTATTTACATTTTAGGCCCATACATTGTTATCATCTCATGATGCCAATACTGACTTGATTAGAATATAAATTGTACATAACTAAAATGAAAGCCAAACGTTCAAAATCAGTACCAGAAAAGATGCTATGCATGCGAGAAGACAGGCATGAGTTAAGTGTTATTTAAAATGGTTAAAAAAATATTTATATAAGGGGGAGATCAGTCACAAAAATATATATATGGGCACTAGAAAAAATCAGATATACTGATTGAATCTAAATCTTAAGCGAGGTTACAGATGTACATGTAATTCCTCGTCATTATTCATGCCGTCAGGGAAAACACAACCGGCCTGTAGGATAAAGCGGGACTCTAGGCGGCGTAGTGCTTTCACCCTATTGCCACCTCTGGCATTCTTAGGGACACAGTCTAATCCTAGAAATCTAGCCTTAGTCCAATCACTTTCATGTGCTTCATAAAAGTGTTTGGCAGTGCTGTAGGCAAAATCTTTGTTTGTAATGGCCCTCCAGTGTTCAAGAATGCGTTTCTTCACTGGAAAGATAGTGGATCCTATATACCATCTCTCACAGGGGCAGATGACAACATACACTACAAATTCAGTTAGACAGGTAATGTTCTTGGTGATTTTCCATACTCTGTCTAATCTAGGAAGTTTGATTTTCTCAACGTTCTCACTGTGGCTGCAAGCCTTACATTTGCCACATTTATGGAAGCCTCCCCTCTTTGAAGCCAGTTGGTT
This sequence comes from Calotriton arnoldi, assembly GCA_963921515.1. Taxonomy (NCBI): domain Eukaryota; kingdom Metazoa; phylum Chordata; class Amphibia; order Caudata; family Salamandridae; genus Calotriton; species Calotriton arnoldi. The sequence continues at coordinate 1,711,633 of CAWUFW010000189.1, forward strand.
TTCAGTGGTGGTAAATGGCTCCTGACTAATCTGTCTTTCAAGGAGGGTGGTTTCCTAAAGGTCATTGAGGGAGTAGAGGTCAATTTGAGTTTCAGGACAGGGTCTTGTGTCAGAATATCCCATCGTTTCTCAATGATTCTCCTGAGATCTCTTGATTGTGTGCCAAAGCTAGTTATTAATCTTATAGGACCCTCTTGGTTCTCAGTAACATTTTTCTGTTTAGGTGGTTGGAAGAGGTTTTGGTTTCTGTCTATAGCATCAGCTTTAAGCTCACCTTTCTGCAGTGTCTGTGGACTATACCCTCTTGCTAGGAATCTTCGTGTCATCTCTTGTTTATTGGCTTCATAATCTTCACTTAAGCTGCAATTTCTTTTAGCCCGCAAAAATTCACTATACGGGATACTCCACCTAAAGCTCGGAGGGTGACAGCTTGCTGAATGCAGGATCGAGTTTCCTGCTGTGGGTTTCCTGAATAGATTGGTTACTAATACTCCTTCGTCTACACTTATTCTTAGATCAAGGAAGTCTACTGTTTTTTGACTGTGCTGCATAGAAAATTTCAAATTTACATTATTCTTATTCAATTCCTGCACAAAAGCAAACAAGTCGGTCTCATTACCCTCCCATACAAAGAAAATGTCATCTATGTAGCGCAGCCATATATTGACTTTGTTGGTCAATTCTTTCAGATCATCACTTCTGAGCACCTGCTCCTCCCACCATCCCACCAGTAAACTGGCGTAGCTGGGAGCAAAGCAGGTGCCCATCGAAGTACCTTGTATTTGTTTATACAAAACATTGTTAAAGGTGAAGACATTTTCTGTGAGACACATTTCAATCATTTGTAACACCATATGTGTATGTTCCAAAAGATGTATGTTCCTGGTCTTTAAAAAATGTTTGCAAGCTAGAAGACCGTCCTGGTGTTTTATACAGGTATAAAGACTTTCAACATCCATACATACCAACCATTGATCTTGTCCCCAGTATATCCCTTGAATTTTTTGTAAGAAATCTTTAGTGTCTCTCACATGTGAGTTAAGGTTCTTTACATAATCAGACAAAAAATGATCAACATAAGTGGAAGTGTGCTCAAACAAACTACCTTGAGATGAAACTATGGGACGACCAGGCGGGTTGTTGAGGTTTTTATGAACCTTGGGTAATAAGTAAAATGTGGATGTTATAGGATAATCATTTTTTAAAAATTGATACTCGTCCCAATTGAGTAATTTTGTATCAAACCAACCCTTCAACATTTTAGTAAATCTTTCTTGTAGTTGTATTATATAAGATTTTCCAACTCTTTCATAACATACTGTGTTGTTAAGTTGTCTCAGTGCTTCCTGTGTGTATTTGGTTCTTGACATGATGACTATGTTACCTCCCTTGTCTGAGGGTTTGATGATAATACTATCATCTTTACATAGTGTATTGATGGCATTCAATTGACTGCCCGATATGTTTTTTCTTTTCGATGTTATATGTGTCAGTTTGAGGATATCCTGATTGACAGCCTCATGGAAGACGTCAATATTGTCCTTAGCTATCTGTGGTGTGTACCTGGATTTATTTCTAAATTTAGTTTCGCTCGAGATGCCAGGGTCAATGCCAAATATTTCAGCTACTGTGTCAATCACTTTGGGATCAAAGGGGTCTACCTTACTGACTAAGGGGTCCCCCTGATAGTCATCATGAAGATTATGTAGAGTACTAAGAGTATCTATGTCTTCTATTAGTAAGGTAGAAGTGGACCGCATGTCCTGTATGTTGCTAGCTGTTGGTGGTCTATTCTGCAAAGCATGTAATTTAAAAGTTTCAACTTTCTCACAAATTTGTAAATGTCAATCCTAGTTTGTGCATAGTCCAAGCCTGTATCCGGGCAGAAAGTTAAGCCTAATGTTAAAACCTCCTTTTCAATTTCAGAAATATACCTGTCAGACAGATTGATTACCGTGAGTTGTTGTTCTGCCATTATTGTTTCTTGAGATTCTGGCCTCTCGTTCCCATCCCAGTGTTGTTGCTTTTCTCTACGGCGCTGTCGCCTTCTTTTACTCTTGTTTTGCCGCCTCTTCCTCTTCCCCGAGTTTTTCCCCTGTCCAAGTGTTCTTTGTCCATTTGGATGAGGCGCAGTTCCTTGGAAAAAGAAGTCGTATCTGTTGGATTAGAAGTAGTGCTGTCGATAGATTCAAGGTCTGAGCTGAGACTTGTGCCAGATTCCCATCTGCCTTTATCTGCTAGATCCAATGTTTTGTCTTTGATTACGTCAGCTCTCACTTTATCGAATTTTCGGGCAAACGTTAGAATTCTGCCATTCTTGTAATCTTTTTCATCGCGTTTGAACTTACGCTGTTTCCTCTCAATTATATCTTTCTCAAATTTATTTATTCTGTCATCAATTACAGCAAGAACACGTTTCACTTCATTTTGATCTTGTTCTTTCATGATGTCATCCAGAATTGTTTGAATCTGAGTGATCAATGTAGCATGCTCTTCCCATGCATTTTTAATTAAGATTTGCAGCATCGTTTTTGAACATGCGGTGGTGTTGTCCATCCAGGCTTTTAAAACATGTGGTTTAGGATTGTTCAGTGTGGGTACAATAAAGATCCTTAATCCTCTAGGAATTCTTTCAACTTCAAGATAATTTTGCAATGATGTTGCCTCCCACCACCTACTAATTTCCTTACGTCGAAGTTTCTCTAGGTTGTTGCCTTTCTGCCTTAGATTGGTTGTTTTATCCTTTTGACTGGCGTTTGCACCTGGCGTTTCAGATAGATCAGTTTCACTAGTAGTTGTTTTAAATATCGAATTCGCTGATGCTTCCCGCCCTTTTAAATACTCCATAGCCCTTCACTTGTTAAACAATCAGCCGATTGTTATGATGCTGCTACCGCGCTGTATAACAAAATTGTTGTTGAAGCGTGCCCTGGCAATGGCAAGTCCAGTGTAAAATACAATGCGATCACGCATACGGGTTTTACCTTATTGTGGCGTTTATGGATCTTCGTTTGCATGCAGAGACTTCCGCGTTCCTTTGCCGGCGGGCGTTGCTAAGGAAAGTTTCCCAAACAAATGCTGGCGTCATGCAACGCCCTTCCAATCGGGCAGGGGCTCGTTCAGTACGGACGCCGCCGTGCTCTATGTATCAGGATTTCTCTCACCCCTGATTCCGTGGTGAAGGATTACGAGCCACGCCCGGTAGCAGTTTTTCAATATGCATTTATTCTGTGGGCACAAAACGACGCGTTTCGACTCCAGCCGGAGTCTTGGTCACATGACCTTGCCTGTGGTCTCGCTTTTTTTATATAAATTTACAAGTTTACTTCCATCATGACGTTTCAAAAAATATATAGAAATAGAAAATAGACTTATCATTGCAATGAGCACTATATGTGTTAGAAAAGAAATTTCATATGAGAATGTTTTGGCATTCAATCAATTTTACAAAATTAGTTTAGACATAGTTTACAAAAACAGATAATTATTCTTAGTTATTTAGTACAGGTTAAAACAGGTCGCGTTTTTACCCAAGTCAGTGGCTACTTGTTAACTACATTGTCGGTGTAAAACAATTAAAGGTATAGTACATAATTAGAATGCCTATAGTAGGCTGGTTCTATAACCGAACAAAGAGATAAATTAATTAACATGGTGATTACAACTTATTTACAATGTATTGGGCTAGTGTGTCTTTCTGTGTCCCGTATGTACAAGGTGTTCTAATGTAGCTTGGTCATTACTGGGTTTAGTACCTGAATTATTTGCACAGAATTGAATCACAATTCTACTAGTGTCTGGTTCCAAGCTCGTATTTTAAACCAACAAACAATAATGACATACATTGAAAAAGGCATACTATAAAGAAGAGGCGGCTGTCGCATAAACTAGGCCGGATCTCCGTGTGATTTAATCTTCCTTCCCAGTGACTTAGGATGGTACAATGTTGGTCCATAATCTGTACAGAAGAGAAAATTGCTTAAAGTTAGTATATTAATCACTTATACAATTATTCAAATTGTATTTACATTTTAGGCCCATACATTGTTATCATCTCATGATGCCAATACTGACTTGATTAGAATATAAATTGTACATAACTAAAATGAAAGCCAAACGTTCAAAATCAGTACCAGAAAAGATGCTATGCATGCGAGAAGACAGGCATGAGTTAAGTGTTATTTAAAATGGTTAAAAAATATTTATATAAGGGAGATCAGTCACAAAAATATATATATGGGCACTAGAAAAAATCAGATATACTGATTGAATCTAAATCTTAGCGAGGTTACAGATGTACATGTAATTCCTCGTCATTATTCATGCCGTCAGGGAAAACACAACCGGCCTGTAGGATAAAGCGGGACTCTAGGCGGCGTAGTGCTTTCACCCTATTGCCACCTCTGGCATTCTTAGGGACACAGTCTAATCCTAGAAATCTAGCCTTAGTCCAATCACTTTCATGTGCTTCATAAAAGTGTTTGGCAGTGCTGTAGGCAAAATCTTTGTTTGTAATGGCCCTCCAGTGTTCAAGAATGCGTTTCTTCACTGGAAAGATAGTGGATCCTATATACCATCTCTCACAGGGGCAGATGACAACATACACTACAAATTCAGTTAGACAGGTAATGTTCTTGGTGATTTTCCATACTCTGTCTAATCTAGGAAGTTTGATTTTCTCAACGTTCTCACTGTGGCTGCAAGCCTTACATTTGCCACATTTATGGAAGCCTCCCCTCTTTGAAGCCAGTTGGTTTTCAGTGGTGGTAAATGGCTCCTGACTAATCTGTCTTTCAAGGAGGGTGGTTTCCTAAAGGTCATTGAGGGAGTAGAGGTCAATTTGAGTTTCAGGACAGGGTCTTGTGTCAGAATATCCCATCGTTTCTCAATGATTCTCCTGAGATCTCTTGATTGTGTGCCAAAGCTAGTTATTAATCTTATAGGACCCTCTTGGTTCTCAGTAACATTTTTCTGTTTAGGTGGTTGGAAGAGGTTTTGGTTTCTGTCTATAGCATCAGCTTTACGCTCACCTTTCTGCAGTGTCTGTGGACTATACCCTCTTGCTAGGAATCTTCGTGTCATCTCTTGTTTATTGGCTTCATAATCTTCACTTAAGCTGCAATTTCTTTTAGCCCGCAAAAATTCACTATACGGGATACTCCACCTAAAGCTCGGAGGGTGACAGCTTGCTGAATGCAGGATCGAGTTTCCTGCTGTGGGTTTCCTGAATAGATTGGTTACTAATACTCCTTCGTCTACACTTATTCTTAGATCAAGGAAGTCTACTGTTTTTTGACTGTGCTGCATAGAAAATTTCAAATTTACATTATTCTTATTCAATTCCTGCACAAAAGCAAACAAGTCGGTCTCATTACCCTCCCATACAAAGAAAATGTCATCTATGTAGCGCAGCCATATATTGACTTTGTTGGTCAATTCTTTCAGATCATCACTTCTGAGCACCTGCTCCTCCCACCATCCCACCAGTAAACTGGCGTAGCTGGGAGCAAAGCAGGTGCCCATCGAAGTACCTTGTATTTGTTTATACAAAACATTGTTAAAGGTGAAGACATTTTCTGTGAGACACATTTCAATCATTTGTAACACCATATGTGTATGTTCCAAAAGATGTATGTTCCTGGTCTTTAAAAAATGTTTGCAAGCTAGAAGACCGTCCTGGTGTTTTATACAGGTATAAAGACTTTCAACATCCATACATACCAACCATTGATCTTGTCCCCAGTATATCCCTTGAATTTTTTGTAAGAAATCTTTAGTGTCTCTCACATGTGAGTTAAGGTTCTTTACATAATCAGACAAAAAATGATCAACATAAGTGGAAGTGTGCTCAAACAAACTACCTTGAGATGAAACTATGGGACGACCAGGCGGGTTGTTGAGGTTTTTATGAACCTTGGGTAATAAGTAAAATGTGGATGTTATAGGATAATCATTTTTTAAAAATTGATACTCGTCCCAATTGAGTAATTTTGTATCAAACCAACCCTTCAACATTTTAGTAAATCTTTCTTGTAGTTGTATTATATAAGATTTTCCAACTCTTTCATAACATACTGTGTTGTTAAGTTGTCTCAGTGCTTCCTGTGTGTATTTGGTTCTTGACATGATGACTATGTTACCTCCCTTGTCTGAGGGTTTGATGATAATACTATCATCTTTACATAGTGTATTGATGGCATTCAATTGACTGCCCGATATGTTTTTTCTTTTCGATGTTATATGTGTCAGTTTGAGGATATCCTGATTGACAGCCTCATGGAAGACGTCAATATTGTCCTTAGCTATCTGTGGTGTGTACCTGGATTTATTTCTAAATTTAGTTTCGCTCGAGATGCCAGGGTCAATGCCAAATATTTCAGCTACTGTGTCAATCACTTTGGGATCAAAGGGGTCTACCTTACTGACTAAGGGGTCCCCTGATAGTCATCATGAAGATTATGTAGAGTACTAAGAGTATCTATGTCTTCTATTAGTAAGGTAGAAGTGGACCGCATGTCCTGTATGTTGCTAGCTGTTGGTGGTCTATTCTGCAAAGCATGTAATTTTAAAAGTTTCAACTTTCTCACAAATTTGTAAATGTCAATCCTAGTTTGTGCATAGTCCAAGCCTGTATCCGGGCAGAAAGTTATATATCCATAAATATATATATCCATAAATATATATATCCATATTCTAAATTGCAATAAACCACAATTAATTTTCATAATGTTGCATAAATAGGTTAGATCTGTCTACTGAGCCAGTGCCTACGTGAGATAAAGTGGCATTCAAGATGGCCCAACAGAGTAAAATGCCTACTTTTTCCACATAGAATTGAATATCATATTGGTTAGTGTTCATTTTTTGAAACTCAGCATTATGCATAAAGGCAACTCATATAAACTAAAAACACATAAGCATACAGAGATAAAATATATAGATGCAACACATAAAATGTTTTCCCTACCTGTGCTTGTCTGTTTCCTTTATGAATCATTTGTTCAAAGCCAAGTACAGAGGAGGTGAATGAAATCTTCTATATGATATAATTGGCTAAAGATAGAAATATTAATTCAAGAAAAAAATAATTCAATCTTATAGAAAGTCAACCAAACTTTGAGCCAGATGGCTTCACAGTTGAAAAACAAAACGTAAATATCCATCACCCCAAAGCCAATTGTTCAAACAGTAATGTAGAATACTTTATATAGATTTACCTTTAAACAATCAAGTATGGTAAAATCCTTTCAAAAATTATTTAGAGCAAGAAGATGACCAAAATCTTGGTGTAGAGAAGGTTTAATAGTACAAGAAGTATGTTTTATATACTTTAAATTTAAATACTTTGTACATCAGTGATAAAGTGTCTGGTTAACCAGTACTTTAGAAAACATGGATAAATAATGACATGGAATATGTATTGTTGCAAAGAAGAAACATAACTTTCTCTCAGTTGTATGGGTTTACACATTTATATTTTCTAACACCCATGAGGCCATCAACAAAACATTACTAGTAGATAATTCTATATGTTCCAACAAGCAAACAAACATTGTTATATCATTTATCAAACTGAAATGAGCCAACATTCAGACCCCTTGCATGAAAATGTAAGTGCACCCTTATAGATGTTGCATCACTGCAGATGGCAATTTGCATCAGATTCTGCTAAAGTAATGGACTTGATCAACAGGAAGTGCTGCCGCCTTTATATAATTGTTTGAAATTTTTTATGATGTGTTGAGTATTAAGTTTGAGGTAATGAGTTATGTGTTGATCTAAAGACATGCAATGGTGTCAAATCTAGTATGCTCTTCAGTTGACAAGGATATTAAACCATATCCATTCAGAAATGAATCCCAGCATTATAAATGAAGTAATATTATCAACAAATCCACTCAGTATCAGTCCGTACGATGGTCAGTGATAGATATGGTAAAAGAAATTAAGCCCAGGATTCTACAGGCCTCTACCACACAGCAAACACTACAGTGTATCAGTTTGCAATTAGGAATAGAGCAAACAAACTACAGCTTCATCTAATGGATAGCCAGACGAAAATCTCTTCTCGTAAAGGACACTGCTGTACAGCAAAAGTTTGCAAAACGAGACTGTAATCAGGACTGACTATAATACCCTCAGGAAAGATGAGACCAATAAACAATATCCTGTAATTCTTACAAGACTGACTGTAGCCCAGTATGCACCATCTTTAAGTATGTCATGGAAGGTACATGGTCTCAGTCTGTCTGGCTATAGTTTGTAAGTTAGTCTAAAGCTTGCCAGAGTGTAGGATATTTACAAAACTGAGTATTATTTGCTGGGGAACTTTGAAAAAGGTTGAGAGAGAGAGGGGCAGTATTGAAACAACACCAAGCTTATGTGGTGGCTTTATAATGATAAGTCTGAATTCCTCTCAAGTCATGCAAGATACTGAAACATACATTGAATACATGGTGCATTTACTTTCATAGGTTCCTGCAGTATACTTGAATGTTACTTGCAATACAAAGTAAACAAAAACTATATTTGTTAGCACCAATGATTCACAGCACCACGTGCATTTCCATGGTTTCTATTTATACAGAAAGTTTGCACGCCGTTCTTTAATGTGAGCAAACTTTTCAATAGTTCTCTTGTTGAAATCTGGAATCTGATTTATTAGTTCCTTTTCCATTGACAGCATGGCCAATGCATTTAGACAAGCTTGGGTCATTGTGTTCCTTAAAAATGTTTTTATCCTCTTCAGTGTGGAAAAGCATCTTTCAGCCTCAGATGTTGTCATAGGTGTTGTAATGACAATTCTCAATAACTTAAGAGACTCACAAAAAGAATTCTGCAAGTTGTTTTGACATAAAAATATATATAAAGCCATGGCACCACCTGTAGTCTGATGAAAGCCCTGTCTTCCATACAGGATTGATAGTTCAGTGCGCAATCTTGACTTGTTTAGCATTGGATATGCTTCCACTGTTTCACTGAGAGCTGCAGTAGGAAAACATTTGCTATGTTTTTGGAACAGGTCACTATGCAGTAGTGTTGCACTGACTAGATGCCTTTTAAATGCAAAGCGCTCCTTGGCATGCACCACAATAATGTCACATACTTCTTTTCCTTCCTGAATCAAGGTATTTATCTGCAGTTTGCGGTTTGTAAATTGAGAGTCGTGTGGCAATTGAGAGTCCAAATTATCAATGGATTCTCGTACCTTGTTGATGCTGATCATAAAGGCTGAAGTGTCCCTTTGTACAGATACAGTATCTATGTTTCGTTTTTGAAATTGATCGTACAAAATATTGACATGGGGCATTATGCCGTGAAACAAAAAAAGAAACTCCCTGTCTTCCAGAGTTCTGGTAAAGCCCTTTGCTTCACATACAGAAGTGGAATCAAATGTACTGTCTTCTGTAATAGATTTCATGCATTCTACAAGGTCCTCCCTGTGTTCGTGAATTATATTGATAGCTCAGATGTTGAAGTTCCAGCGAGTTGCAGACCCTCTCGGTATTCTTTTTGCCACGATCTCTTGAAGCACTTCAGTCCGTTTTGGCGAACGGGAAAAAAAGCAGTAATACCACCCAACTCTTTAAAGAAAATTCTGACTCTGGATATTTTAGAAGCAGCCTATTCCATGATTAGATTTAGTTGGTGGGCATAGCAATGGACATAGTGTGCATTTGGATAGATGTCTCTGATTTTTTTTTTGAACCCCACCGGAGGCACCACGCATGACACTGGCACCATCATAGCTCTGAGCAATTAACTTCTCTTTACCACTGTGCTCTGGGAAAATAAGGTCAAGTTCCTTAAGAATAGATGCTGAAATTGTATCTGCAGTTGAATCTTTAAGATTCGAAAAGCAATAAAATCTTTCCACTACCTTGGAATTGCCATCAATGTAGCGGAAAACAAGTACTGACTGTGTCTTGGTAGAGACATCAGTTGTATCATCGGCTTGGATAGCTAGGTAATCAGTGCTTCTTATTTGCTGTACAATAGTTTCTTTTGTTACCTCCAGCATACAGTCAAGCAACTCATTCTGGATTGTCTTAGAAGTGCCTTTAAATACAGTTGCACTTTTCAAGTGTGCTTCCATTGCACTGTCTATACTGGACACAAAATCAACCAGCCCTCAGAAGACTCCGGGATTTAGGGAATCTTCAGTTTCATCGTGGCCGCGCAATGCCAATTCAAAAGCTCCACAAAATTTTACACAGTCAATCAATTTTGATAATATATAGCGGTTCTTATCAACCTCCTCATTGTGTTTGATTACCCCCTTGCGGTAGGCTTCATTTAACTGCAGTGCAATATTTGATTTTCCAAACAAAGATAACTTTAATACATTGGTCAAGTGGGATTCACTGGAATCATGCCTCTTTATTTTTTCTGCAAGATGTTTAAGGTCAGTAACTCCTGTTTTAGTCCAGCTAACTTCACCCCCAAAGAGCAAGCAGGGGAAACAGAACAAGGCATTCTTCGAAGAGCTGGCAGTTAGCTACTCCATTTTATCAAACCAGGTTCGTGTAAACCTACGTGTGTAACCCTTGCCTCGGTCTTTTGTAGACTGTTCAATGTTTATTTCAGGTTGATCAGGTCCTAGTCCTTTCACCCGAAGCTTGTCTTCGTGTGTCATTCCCAAAAATGGTTTTGTGAGTAAACTGTCAACTGTGTTCATTTTGACAAACCATAAAATGAACAGTACAAAGAAAAGCTAAACTAGATTATAGATGTATCACCTAACAGAGGTCACCCACGTATATTATGTAAAATACCATAGATGTACTAACAAGAAATGTCAACAAGTACACAAGTATCAGCAGTAGTTAGTTGTGATTTGTATATCACTTGTGATACGGATTTGCAACTGTACTTCAAGTTCCTTTTTAGTGATTGGAGGATGAACTTTCAGCTGATTTAGTAACTGGTGCCTCCTGGTAAACTATCTGCTGAGTTGATCTGTAACCTGGAGACAACCTTCCTGCTGAGTTCCTCTCTTGCTCCTGTTGATAAACTATCTGTTGATTTCTTCCCTGGTGCTTATAAAACTATCTCTTGATTTACTTTGGTGCCTGTAGAAAACCTTTCTGCCGGTTTCCTCTCTGCTGCCTGTCGTTCCTGTTGATAAACTATCTGTTCATTTCCTCCCTGCTGCTTGTCAAACTATCCGTAGATTTCCTCCCTGGTGCTTGTCAAACTATCTGTTGATTTCCTCTGGTACCTGTAGAAAAGCTTTCTGCTGGTTTTCTCTCTGCTGCCTGTCATTCCTGTTGATAAACTATCTGTTGATTTCCTCCCTGTTGCTTGTCAAACTATCTGTTGATTTCCTCTGGTGCCTGTAGAAAAGCTTTCTGCTGGTTTCCTCTCCGCTGCCTGTCGTTAAACTATCTGCTGATTTCCTCCCTGGTGCCTGTGAAAATTTAAAAAGGACGTAAGCTTTGAGAATAGTGTCCATTGGATACACAGCAGAAACCACTCAACAGCTTGAACAATTTGAAAGCAGCTGTTAATTTCACATTTGCATCAAAACCAGATGCCCCCACAGTTAAGTCAGAAGGGACTGCGGTGTGTAGGTTTCTCAGTAATATAGGGTGAAATGCATTCTTAAAGGGTTCATGTACATTGACGTTGAGGTCTGTGGTGGAAGCATATGAAATGATATAGGCAGTCACGGAGTAGTACTCTGTGGCACTTCTCCTGGGACATGGTGGACCTGCACCGCAATTGAAACCTACAGTCCTAAGACAGTTGAAAACAGGAATATCCTGGGGGGCGCTGGCATGCTTAATGCACCTTCCATGGGGCCCCTTTAGGTTTAATTACATCACTATTCTGCAGTCACCTCACCAGCCTTAGTGTCAAAATCTCAATTGTGTGCATATAGGTCTAGAAATGTAAGCAGACATGCTAAAGTATATTCAACAATTTCCATCTCATCACATTCAATACTGCTTTAAAGCTGTCTGAATCATTTTCAATAGTAGCTTCTTCCCTATCGTGCTTTCCATTAACACACACCTCTATCACAAAATTAACAGTTTCACTTAGTTAAAAACCATAATTCTATAGTTCTAACACATTTCAAATGTCATTTACTCTATCATATTCTGTAACTAAATTCTCTTTTGTAAAAAAGCCCTCTACAAGTCATTTCCCAAGTAATATCCTTTCTACACCAGTACTGTTCTACATTCTCTTTGTTGTGATATATATGGAAGTTTTGGTTGCCATGGCTATCGAAAATACCTCATATGCATGTTTTTCTCTTGATTAACTAAACTCAAGGGGCTCAGACTCACAGAGTTCCCAATGTGGCTGTGTTTGTGATTTCAAAACTACCACATTATGAGGGGCAGATGGAATAACAGACTGCACCAGTGGCCAATCGCAAAATGACAACCCACCACAGGCCCCACACAAGGCAAACAAATGCTGCACAGCACTTCACGAGAGCTAAAGTGCAATAACATTGAAATGACTCAACATAACATTTCATAGCAGTTAATCTGACCTCCAGTTAAGTATTCATAATTGTAATTGCATTTATAGAGCGCTTACTACTCCTAAATGTCTCACAGGAAGAATGACTAAGATTGCTTTCAAGTACATGAAAACACTAACGAAAACCCTTTCTTATGCAGAAGATGCATCTTTAACTCTGGATAAATATCTGCTCACTACCTCATTGATAATTTTTAAAATAAACAACTTAAAGGCAAGCCAAGAAAGGCGATTTCTCACAGGTTAACACTCCCACCCCGACATCCATGCATGCCATTACAAGGCCCTAACTTTGGCTGTGGCAAGTCTTCACACATTCATGTCAGTCAGGGATTTTATCATTTTAACAAGCTGCAGATACACACACGTCCAAAATGATCTTAAATCGCTAGAACTGGCAATGCTCTCTCCTAGACTGCAGGCAGGCTATCATTACTTATATCTAGTGGTAGAAATCCATTAAAAAACTACAGGATCTGTCCAACCAGAGAACTCCACAGATGATATTAGACTTGCCTCTCTCTACTGACGTCACAATTTCCCTCAAGAGATTAAGTCTTGGTTCCCAAAATATCACACATACCATTTTTGAGTGAGTTAGTGAATGTAAACATTAATAAAGTGCTAAAACATATGTGCTAAGGCATGTTGGTGCTAAACAAATTGTATGGGAGACACCATAGAGCTATACCTTGCATTTGGGCTCTTCAGGTTTGTTTAGATCAGTGCCACTGAAATGTAATGCAAGCTTTGGCACAGATGGCAAGAAATTTGTCACCATGGTAACAAGCATAATAGTACAACTTAGATGCACCTACACCAATCTTTCACTTAACAGCCACAGCACCAGAGGCCGTCCAGATGGTGACGAGTTGCTCCCCCACAGACAAAGGGCAAACTGCCCACAGGAAGGTCAGGCAGTGTGACACTGGATGAAGGGCTGCAATATTGAACCCAGCTGAAAAACCCGCTGGACATACCTTGCATAGAAACACACTACAACCATACATGTGCTGAGTTGACAAAGCATTGCCAAGGCTATAGTATATATTTTACTCACACGCTGTTCCCTCCCAGGATCTACAGAACATATTACCCAGATCCCAGCTCACGCACACAACCTATTTTCAAAGCCACATAGTTGGCAGTGCATTGCCTTTCCAACAGCATGCCCTCCGCACACATTTGCGGCCTGCTCTTGAAAGAAACTTTTGCATGGATACTCGCAAACATTTTGCCATGGGCCAAAATGTTTGGTCTGTGTTGTGAACGACGGCCACATAGATGACACTCCCGGCTTCTCTACTTCACAAAATTGTGCGATCCTAGGCAATTGTTTGTTTTATTTCACTTTGCCTCGACTTTCTTCTGTATTATGATGTATGAGAGCACCTCAAAATATGAGATCCAAATGTGCGCTGTAGCCAAAACTGCACAAAAAAACACTAAAAAGCTGCTCTTTCTCACAGTCACTTTTTTGGTGCCCACTACTATTTCCTATCCTACTGACTGACACCCACGCTCCCGCTCTTCACCTCACCTACCATCCTGCTGTCCCCTCCCGTTCTCGTTTTCCCCTTCCCCATCCGAGTGGCAAAGCCAACAGAGCAGTGCCCACTGACAGCCTCCCAGCCCGGAGGCTGCAGAGAACACACCCACGCACTTCTGTCAGCAGTCTAATTTTGCTTGCATCAAACGGAATGAAATACCCCACAGCGCTCACCAGCACACAACACGTTCAACATGCTGGCATATACTTATATCACTCTAGGCAGACATTATGACCCTTTACCTCAGAAACCCTAGCGTATGTTTCAATGAGGCACTCTGGGAATAGCTGTGGTTTAGAACACTGTGGGGGGGAATCACTATCAACTGGAGCCAGTTGCAGATATAACCTCGGACACCAAGCACAAGTCATTGTACCCTGGATTTCCCTCGTGAATGATGAGGGATCCGTGAAATACTTAGGGGTCTGAGTGAACAGAGATAAGAATACAGTAATGAAAGAAAACTATGGACAGACAATATGTAAAATAGCTGACGACGAGATATCGAGCTGAATATCTCTCCCTCTCTCACTGGGAGATAGAATAGGCGTTATAAAGATGCTATTTCTCCCCAATCACTTCTTTCCCACATTTGCACTCAGTTAAAAAAATTGTCTTGGGCTAACAAGCAACCTAAATCTGCCATCTCATTTAAGAGGGTTTGAGGCCCCAAACTCTATTCTCCGTGTCCAACTGCACTTCTAGTTTCACTCAGCCCTTATATCCCACACGTGGCAACACCGATTGGGGCACCTGTCCCATGTTATACCTTAAACATGGTGACAGACATGTGCACTTTCAGGGCACTTAGTGAGCTAGATAGACAAGCAGGTCTGGAGATCCACTTCCCCCTCCCTCCCCCCATTCCCCTTCACCACCACATACTGATACCAGCTGCACAAGAACCAAAGACATTAGCCCAACTATCTCAAAGAGGGCTAGTAAAATGGGGGGAATTATACTTTAATAAGAAATACCTGTTGTTAGATGACTTAACAGGAGCTGTACCACATACCCCCTGGACATGTCTTTATTTATAGGCTAAGGCACGCCCTCTGAGCAATCACTCCTGATTTTCTCTTCTCATGGCTATGTCCACAAAGCAAATCATTTCCAACCTAGGCTATACTGCTCCTGCTTCGAGAGCACCCCAGTACAGGGAAATCCTGCGCGATCTAGGCGGGAGGAGGAAATGGGATAGGAAATATCGGAGGCGATGTGATCTTTCTGCTGTACACAGACAGGCCTGGTCTTCTCCTGTAGTAGACGCCGCATAATGAATTATAAGATCCTTCAGCGCACATACTGAACTCCTCTGACAATGCACAGATTTGGCCTCTAGAAGAACTCCAGTTGTACCAAATGCAGTCAACTAGGAGCAGATTTCCTCCACCACCTGGAATGATCATGCAATGCAATTCAACCTTTTTGGAACGAGGTGCTTACGGCATTCTCCACGATAATTAATCACAAGGTGCTGGGGCGTGGCCAAGCAGATCAACATTATAGTGGTCGCACCTTAGTGCCGCTAACCCCTTATTCTGTTACATACCGGACACCTCCTGCTGTCAGCAGTCTAATTTTGCTTGCATCAAACGGAATGAAATACCCCACAGCGCTCACCAGCACACAACACGTTCAACATGCTGGCAATGATTGTAACAACGGTTTATACATTATTGTTCGTACTTTTTTATTATTGTAATGCTTGTCATGGAATTGTTATTCTTCAGCTTAATGGCCCGTGGCTGCTCACCCGCTCTGTGAGTTCCAAACGCTCCTGCCTGGAAATCACAGGACGTGGAAGCACCTCCGTGGGCACCTGCTTTAAACCACTAAACTTCATCAGAGAGAAAAGGTGGCAGTGAAGAGAAGATCAGTCACTGCCTAACATACAGTTTAGTGGCTCTGAATTGCGTGCATAGGTCCTCTCTAAGTCGGGTCAGTCAGTTTAAAGGAGCCTTGTAAGTTAAAAACTGCCCGCCTGGGCCTTACCTGGTGAACTGACGAGTTCACAAGTCCAGTCCTTCCTCCTCTACTGCCCTACTCCGGACAGCAACCTGGCAGCCTACAACCACATGGACTAGCTGCGGTAATGACACAACGATGCTTCCAGTACTGGATGCTTCAGGACAGACTTCCTCCTCGGCTCTCTGCTGCAGTCCATCCGTCTGGAGTGTAAAATGGCTGCCACTCCAACTGCCGACTCACGCGCGCGTGAAGCAGTCACATCGTCATCGAGCCTGCGCAGACGGTCACTCGACTCCTTGGCTGCCGCCTGCCACACCCTTTCCCAACTCGTCACAGGGTGTGTCCCACCAAGCCCTGTGACGAGTTGGGAAGGGGTGGGGTGACACCGTGACAAGCTCTCCTCCACTCTCTGATTGACATGGAGAGTTAGCGATCCCAGGCTTGGATTTAAAATGCCCGGGGCTAACTTAACCTCCACGCCATCAGGGGTTGGAGACGGGCCTCCCAGCTAGGTCTTTGCCGAGCTGATGACATCACAGCCTTCAGGGCTGTGAGGTTGTCGGCCCGGCAAACACATAGCAGGCTTCTTTGGGCCTGGCCGGCCGCCCGGGAGCAAAGCAATCAGTCACGTGACGTGACAGCGGACTCGGAGCTGCGGTGGTATTGGTGAGTGGGGCAGACTGCAGTGTAGACTCCGAGACACTGAGACAGAGCCTCGTTTTTTTAAATAAAATAAAATCGTGATCTAATCTCTTGAGAGAAATGTACCTGGGGCGGAGCCCCGACGCCCTCAAAGAGAAACCGCCACTGAGTCATGGCTTTTTTCTCGGCACCAAATATATACAGGTCTCCCGCCTCAGTGGGCGTGGCCACCCAGTGGCCTGCTGGTAATTGTAGTGCTTCGTTTCTTCCTCCAGTGAGTCGCCTGACTCTTGCTGATAATAAAGCTTAAAATAATCCTAAGTGGGTCGCGGGGCACAGTGAAGGCCGCTAGTCATGCTGTTACCATCTTCCAAAGGCATCACCCGTCCTTGGTGCTGCAGCGTCGGTTGGCGCTACCGCAGGGCTGCACACGTGCAGCGGGGCCCCCTCGCGACTCAGGCCGGGCCGCTAATAACATCCAACAACAAAGTTGCCTGTTGTGAAGGAGCCCACACGGGTAAGTTTCATTCTGCCACACATTTATTGAAAGAACAGCAATGTCCATGCAGTCAAAGAGGCCTCGCATTCGTGAAAGATCAGCCGACGCGTTTCGTGCGTGTAAGCACTTCTTCATGGGCTGCAGTTGTCGCATTCAGCAGGAGTCATGGCTTTTTTCTCGGCACCAAATATATACAGGTCTCCCGCCTCAGTGGGCGTGGCCACCCAGTGGCCTGCTGGTAATTGTAGTGCTTCGTTTCTTCCTCCAGTGAGTCGCCTGACTCTTGCTGATAATAAAGCTTAAAATAATCCCAAGTGGGTCGCGGGGCACAGTGAAGACTGCTAGTCATGCTGTTACCATCTTCCAAAGGCATCACCCGTCCTTGGTGCTGCAGCGTCGGTTGGCGCTACCTCAGGGCTGCACATGTGCAGCGGGGCCCCCTCGTGACTCAGGCCGGGCCGCTAATAACATCCAACAACAAAGTTGCCTGTTGTGAAGGAGCCCACACGGGTAAGTTTAATTCTGCCACACATTTATTGAAAGAACAGCTATGTCCATGCAGTCAAAGAGGCCTCGCATTCGTGAAAGTTCAGCCGACACGTTTCGTGCGTGTAAGCACTTCTTCATGGGCTGCAGTTGTCGCATTCAGCAGGAGTCATGGCTTTTTTCTCGGCACCAAATATATACAGGTCTCCCGCCTCAGTGGGCGTGGCCACCCAGTGGCCTGCTGGTAATTGTAGTGCTTCGTTTCTTCCTCCAGTGAGTCGCCTGACTCTTGCTGATAATAAAGCTTAAAATAATCCCAAGTGGGTCGCGGGGCACAGTGAAGACCGCTAGTCATGCTGTTACCATCTTCCAAAGGCATCACCCGTCCATGGTGCTGCAGCGTCGGTTGGCGCTACCTCAGGGCTGCACACGTGCAGCGGGGCCCCCTCGCGACTCAGGCCGGGCCGCTAATAACATCCAACAACAAAGTTGCCTGTTGTGAAGGAGTCCACACGGGTACGTTTCATTCTGCCACACATTTATTGAAAGAACAGCAATGTCCATGCAGTCAAAGAGGCCTCGCATTCGTGAAAGTTCAGCCGACGCGTTTCGTGCGTGTAAGCACTTCTTCATGGGCTGCAGTTGTCGCATTCAGCAGGAGTCATGGCTTTTTTCTCGGCACCAAGGACGGGTGTTGCCTTTGGAAGATGGTAACAGCATGACTAGCGGTCTTCATTGTGCCCCGCTACCCACTTGGGATTATTTCAAGCTTCATTGCCAGCAAGAGTCAGGTGACTCGCTGGAGGAAGAAACGAAGCACTACAATTACCAGCAGGCCACTGGGTGGCCACGCCCACTGAGGCGGGAGACCTGTATATATTTGGTGCCAAGAAAAAAGCCATGACTCCTGCTGAATGCGACAACTGCAGCCCATGAAGAAGTGCTTACACGCACAAAACGCGTCGGCTGAACTTTTACGAATGCGAGGCCTCTTTGACTGCATGGACATTGCTGTTCTTTCAATAAATGTGTGGCAGAATTAAACTTACCCGTGTGGGCTCCTTCACAACAGGCAACTTTGTTGTTGGATGATATATAATATTATATATATATAATATTATATATATATAATATTATATTAAGTATTTTTATATTAAGACTTTAATCAGTTTTTTTTACATTAATGGGGTTACTCATATATGTAATGTGTTTGAAGTATTTTCCCTACTCTTGCTTAGACTTTAGTAGCAATAGTAAAATTAACCTCTTTGCAATTCAACACCTTCCTCCCTACTGTTGTGTTGTTTGGAGTGGGAATAGTAAACTTCACTCCTCCGAAACCCAACGCTTTCCCTAGTTGCTAAGACTGTAGTGGGAATAATATATTTCACCCCTCTAAAGTCCAATGCTTTCCCTACTGTTGCACTGACTGGAGTAGAAATAGTAAATTTAACTCCTCCGAAGTCCATAACTTTCCCTAGTATTGTTGTGACTGGAGTAGGAATAGTAAATATAACACTACAGAAGTCAAACTTTTTCCCTACCGTTGCATAAACTAGAGTAGAAATAGTATTTTTAATATTCATAGACTCCAAAAGTTTCATAATATTGGTTAAATAGATTTGAAAGCATTCATTTTTTTTTATTATTATTTTTATTTTATGTATTTTGATGTTTATATTTTTGGGAAATGTGGTTCAAATTGTGAGTATTTTAGTTATTGTCTACATTAATTAATATATTCTTATTTGCATGTTTATATTTTTGGGGTTTTATTGTGTATGTATGTTATACACTAACATAATTAATAACCATATTTATTTTACATTAATGTTGTATTAAATTTATTACTACATATATATATATATATATATATATATATATATATTCATATTGAGTTACAAACACTAAGCACATTAATATAATGTAAAATAAATATTTTCATTAATTGTATTATATATATTTTCATAGTAATAAATGTAAAATATAAAAAATGAATATTTTTATTAAATGTTTCTCTCTCTCTACACATGTTTGTAAGTATATATATGTATATATTTATATATAGTTAAATGTTATTTAATTTACATTATATTACATTTAGATATTAAAATATTTAACATTTACTACATTAAACTCTATATTAAAAAAATCTATATTTTTGGACGATATTCATGTCAACAATATTTTTTTTCCAATATTTTTTTACTTACCAATGCTATGTGTAGGAGCACGATATTGTGATAAACGATATTTTTAAAACAATATTTTTGTCAACGAGATTGTTTACTATGATACTGCGTCAGTTGTACATGTTATGGAAGGATTTCTTCCAGATAGGAAGAAAATAAGGGAGGGGAGATATGAGGGACCAGAGCTAGAAAATAAACACTGATAAACCGGAAATGCAGTCTGGCCCGCGGCGACTAACATCCCAGTCAGAGGGTGTCCTAAACAAAGAAAAAGGATACGTAAATAAAACAGGAAAACAAAGGCAGGAAAAGGGGGGAGGGGTCAGGAATCTTGAGGGCTGCTGAAACTAACAAAGGACTCAACCTGGCAGGAACTGAGGGTCGAGGCCTGAAGAAGAAAAGACACCAAGGGCAGAAAAGAGAGGGAAAAGAGGACAGAGGAGGAATGAAGTAAAACTGGGTGGGACACCAAGGAACAGACTGGAGGAGTTGGCTGCGAAGACATGCGGAATGAAAACGGAGCCCCAACGGCAGGAAGGGTTGCTGCCATTCTACCAAATCCACTGGAACCCACAGAAAGAGGACCGAAGGAAGGTGACGGACCTGATCCACAGGACGACGCCTCCACTGATGAATGCCTTTTGCCTCGCCACAATCCAGGAGGGCTGTGACCTACCTGTGACTTTCAATGCACCTGACAACAGTTTTATTTATTTTTAGGTCGAGCCTAGAGTAGCGCGCATGCGGTGCTCTGCGAGACTTTATGTTAGGGGCTTCCAAACGCTGACCACACGCTCGTGCACAATGGCCTTTTCTGTGCGGTTACCCGCACGGCCGCCATGTGTTTTCAATTATCGCGCCCGGCGGCCGTGCGGGTAACCGCAAGCAATAGGCCATGGTGCACGAGCGTGTGGTCAGCTCGCAAGCGCGCGCACCGCTCGCGGGCTTGTTCCTTCAGCTTTCATGTGAGCCGCCATCTAAATTGCACCATCTGTTTTTCATTAGCGCATTCGGGCGCTTGTTATTTAACCTTTCACAGGTTCGCGCGCTTGTTTCTTCAGGCTTTACGTGAGCCGCCATCTAAATTTAAATAGGGCGTTCGCTGCGCCTCTTGTTTCAGCACTCCCGGGGTTGTTCTTAACATCTTCCTGAAATCAAATGCCACACTCGAACATCAATCGGGCTAGTTTAGTAATAGAAACAAGCTCTGCAAAACGTTATGAAACACTCTGAAGTTTCCTTTTTAATGCGCTAATAAACCCAAGTCAAGATACGTGTATTTAACTTTAACAGAGACTTTAAGCGACGCAGTGTAATTGATCAATTCTGGATTCACAGAGCGCGTGTGCAACAATGTAGCAAAACCATGTTACAGTATCAAATACAATGAAATGCTGAAATGTTTTCGCTCAATGCACAGAGTAAACCACAGCGTATGCCGATTACGTAGCGGATATATATGCCAGTATCCATTTCCTGAAGCACGCAGCACACTTTAAAGTTAAAGCTTTTCCTCACGTAAAGAAGCTTCAGAATAACGAAGCCCGCTCCACTTTTCTTCCAGACTTGTAAAAAGCCAAAAAAGAGGATCGTATTGTTCCGACACTGCCACTGCATATAAACTTTCATTGAACAAAAACCTTTCTCACAACATGCAATTTTTCACGGCCGCCATCATGTGGGTTTGGCACTGCCAGGCTGTGAGAATTTTGGTCACACCTGCCCATACCAACGTGGGCCGCCTCTGTGGGTATTAATAAAGCTCGTCAGCTAATTTGATTTAAATATGTTGGAATGTGTATGTGAGTGTGACACCACAGAAAGGGTGCTAGGGCAGCACACCTTGCTGTGAGCACTGTTATATGTTTGTTAAAAAAAATAAAGTGAAAACGCTTGTTTTGAAGCGTGTGTATCTTGGAGGATGTTAGGTTTTTATTTGTCCCACTGCTACAGAAACAAACCTCTATGCCAACTGAAAAACGATAACAGAGGGATGTCTGTGGAATAAGGTTGGCATTATTTAACCCTGCTGATGTTGATTTAAATAATGTGCTATAGATAGTTTTCTGTACTAAGTCTGGAGTAATTTCGAGGGCAAGGCAGTACCGAAAGTTCACAAGGCGGT
Source organism: Calotriton arnoldi (assembly GCA_963921515.1). Classification (NCBI taxonomy): domain Eukaryota; kingdom Metazoa; phylum Chordata; class Amphibia; order Caudata; family Salamandridae; genus Calotriton; species Calotriton arnoldi. Next base: position 1,733,599 of record CAWUFW010000189.1, read on the forward strand.
TGGTGTATAGACCACAATGGATTCCAGTCCCATCAAACAAGAAAACGGATTAGCTTGTTGCTATGGCGCCACCTGCTGCATGGATCTTTTAGGGGGCTTCTTTTATTGTCTATTGGATAGACTGAGAACAGCCAATGGCCCACGACTCCCACTGTCGCAGAATCTTTACATACTCAGGAATCCTGAGAGTTCACTTGGTGGAAGTAAGATCAGGGCTTTTAAGTGGGCCGGGTCTTGTCGGTGCTCAGCACCGGCAGTTCTATAAAGCAGGTGCCGAACCGAGTCTATCGGGCTCTCCATTTTTGCCCTCCGGGTGAAATAAAATCCTACCTCTGCAGCAGTACCACCCTTCACTGCCTTTAATGTAACTTCAATGAGACTCGCTATAGTACTTTCACAGTCTCATCATTTCAGAACTGAAGCATTTTCAATATTCTACAGAACGAAGCCATAGGTGTTTCTGATTTATCTTACACAAACAACAACCATTGGCAAAGCCAATAGCCCCTAGCTTGTTGTACGTGTAATGTTACTTGTTGTATCAGTATTATATATCTGTATGCAAACACAGAAGCAGCAAAATACTAGTTGGGCGGCACACTATGCTAAGTACAGATTTTTAGCCTGCGTATATTTAAGCCACACCCTTAATTAGATCTTCTCCCCACTCACCCTTTTGCTTCTCCCCTGCAATATCGCCAACATGTTGAGTGTGTGGGCATGCTAATAGGGGGTAATCTGATGCATGGCTAAACTTATAAGGTCCCAAAGGCGAGACCAATTGGCTATGCCAATGCTTGTTTATTTTGTATGTACTGAAATAAATTTTGAGCTTTTTCCTTTAAAAAAGCACATTTGGGCTTCTTTCTTTAAAAGGAGGCTTGCATTTTTCTGCTATCACCATTTTGCACTGGTTGAATTGAAATACAATAAGTGAATATCGCAAAAGATTTTTCTTTTCCCTTCTTCTCCCCCTCCTCAATTCCTATATCTCCTTCCCTTCCTTCACCTACCACCATATTTTATTACATTGTGATACCGGTCACCCAATAATAAAATCATAACAAATATAATCCTGCTACTAAAGAAAGGGATCACAAGTTGTTAGAGGAGCGGAGATGAAGGGCTAGGAGTAAAGATCTATCCAATATACAGAGTTCTTAACTGGGTACATTTTCTCCTTCATTCGAGAAGCATCGTTGGCCAGTTCCCGAAGACATAGAAGGAAGAAAAAAAAGACACCATTACGACTTTCGAACAGTCCAAGGAGCTAGGAGTTTTTTTTCCCTCCGCTTTGGGTTTCCCCCACCTCTCAAATGGATAAACCCCTCAAATGGATAAACCTCAAACATACAATGAACCACCATATTAAGGCCTCCTCAACATTATTTCCGCCAGTCCCTTAAAGCTCCTCAACATGACAGGCAGGAAATCTGCCAAGGTAGTAACATCTTCTGAAGGATCCTGCTACAGTTCTAAACATTAGTAAACAAATAGATTTGGGTTTTCTTATTGGCAAGCTTAATAGCTTGGTTATAAATAGTAGCAATTATTTTTTAACCTCTTAGCTACGGATGCTTTTCCCTTCCCATTGTTCAGCCTTTTTTATGTTTGAGGCACTTTGCTTTAAACGCTTAATACCTTTTTCCACTAAAAGGTTTTCAGTTTGTGTCCTTTTTTCCCCACATGTTGGGCATTCTCAAGGTAGCTTTTTTTTAAATGGGAAAATTGCTGGGCAAGAAAGTGTATTTAATAAAAAAACAACAAAAGGTTTGCTGTTGATAGCGTGGAAAGAGTCCATATTTGTTCTCCAGTACTGGTTCAACCTTTAGCTTCCAAGAATGGACTCCAACTCCACTGTATATCTTCTTCATCAAGGCGACAGATCTATGCCACTGTATATGAATGGAAACTAAATCTAATCAATCATCAACATAATTGACAGTTTAAATTCAGTCAATGATGAGAGTTTTAAGTAAGTAAATTATTTTTCTTTGTCTTTTTATTCAATTAGTAAATCAGGTAATCAGTTTACAGAAATGATCAAGTAAAAATATGGTTAGAGTCATCAAAATTGCAAAATAACAAGCATTTTTGTAAAGGAATTCCTCCCTATTCTATCTACAAGGAACCTAACCTAATAGAACCCATAATCTTAGAAAAGAGGAAGATTAATGGAGCATCAAATTCAAAATTAAGTAGTCAAACTCCCCATAAAGATTAGTTCTTGAAATTCAGCCAAGTCTCATCTCTCCAAAAGCATTAGCATACAGTTGCAGTAGCAAACTGCACAGAAATAAATCTCAACCATAAAAATGGGGAAACAGATGCAGCAGTAGCTACACCTGTCTGGGTAAAAGGATAAAGAAAATCGTCACCTACAAAGTGTCAGGCAACAGCAGTCGTCGTTAGTAGCTCACAGCAAATAACTCTGGGTGCAAAGGGAGTGACGGTCTCCGTCAAAGGGTAGAAGCTAATGGCAAGTGGAGAGAGGCGCTAACTAACTAGAAACACGCACTAATATAAAAGACATAAGAATATGCTAACAACAAAGCTGCAGATCTGGTCACTCCCATCCATTGAGAAGACATCTTCCGATTGTAAGCAGCTTTGTTCTTCCTTTCCCACAGCAAACACATGGAGTTCACGATCCACTATCAATTTGTATCCGACCATACTAAACATTTGCATAACTGGGAACGTTTAACCTTGGTTGGGAAGACAATTGCAGTGTCTGTTTTATAATTTATTCAATGTTTCACTGAACTGCACTAAAGACAGAAACATTTGCTTACAAATCTCTAATTAAGTAATGGCCTTCACATTTCTTATAAGCATACCTTTATTGTTAAATGCACAATTCTCTGTTCAGTATTATATGGACATGTGATAAATTGGAAGTTCAGCTTAGTTCATTGAGAATATGTAGCTTAAGAAATTAATACATTTTATAAACTCCGCACATTCTGCAGTTATGACAAAATCTAAGTAAGTCACATTAAGGTCAAGCTATCAAATACAGTTGTGCATGGTTCAGTATTTCCTAAAGAACATCTATTTGTTAAAAGAAAAATCTAGTTGAGGCCTACTAGTAAAAATTAATGCTTGGTGCATTTTTCACAATTTGTATGTGTCATTTTAAATATGTTTGTCATGTAAATACTGAAGGCAAGTTAGCGTTGTCGTTAATTAATTTTATATGCAAATTTTCTACTCTGACACTGTTCTAAGATCACCAGCTTTCATAAACGAGCAGGGTTGACAAAAAAAATATTTATTTTTTGCCGCAGTGTTTTGCATTCTTCTAAGTGGTAGTCGATTTTTCCCATTTCTTGTGTTTTCTTTATACTTGCACTTTGTGGTGGAAAGAGGTGCGAAACCCATAAGTGGACCCGGAAAACTATACATTTCTGAAAGTTAAAGAAAACAAAAGTAATATATGTTTTTTAAATAATCTGTATTGCCATTCCAGTATTCATGCAAACAGCTCAGGTAACAACAGCACAGTCTACATTCAAATGAGCCAAAATAACTAGCATAAAAGTAACATATTGTTACATCTCTCTGACCCTTCTAGTTGCAGTAATATTGGTTGTCAAAAAGCAGGTGATACCCAAAGCCAACAACTGAGCTGGAGCTTGTAATGCTTTTAATTATGTACAGACCATGCAATAAATGAAAATTATGAATGAAACCTAGGTATTTTTTTAATTTACCCTAGATACTAATTTTGGGAACGTAATTTTGGTTATTTGTGCAACTCTGAAGGGGGCGTGGCTTGCGGGCCGGCAATGGCCGACGCATGAAGCTGATGCTCCGCGCCGACCCAAGTTAATCCTGACTTTCTGCAGCCCGATCTGCGAGGAATGACTCTGGGTGAACGGCCTTAAACCAAGGGGGGAACCTGGTGTGCCTGACGAGCGGAGTTGGGATCCTGGCAGCACACAATACACAGTGAGCTGGAGAGCCGATTGCGAAGCGGACCCGGACTCAAGATGGCTGCTCTGATATAAGTAGGTCCGGGCCTCGGGCTCCTGCTGAGGCCCCGTTGCTGGGCCTAGAATGTGGCCGAAACCTGCAGGCCACACTGACACCTGCTGGCCTGGGCAGCTGGGTTTGCAGCGGACGACCTGAGAAAACGGTGCCCGACGGCTGTTGTGCCCGAAGCTCTATGCAAGGGGCTCCTCTGACTGTGCGGCGGCCCGGGCCTCCAGCGGGACTTGGACGGCAGTGGCTGACAGGCCTGTGCCGGCCGCACAGCAACCGCACTGGAACACGGCGGGCCTTGGGCCCAGAATGTGAGAGCTGCGCCGGGAGCGGAGGCGGCCACCTGGCCTAAAGAAGAGGAGGCCCGAGTTGAGGCCCGTTAATACCCGTTTGGCCCGTGGTCGGGCCCCCGGGGAGAGACCGCGGGGGGGTCCTCTTTGCCACCACCAATACTTACTGCCATTGACCTTTGGGCACCCCCCCATATCGCGGAGAGACCTCCGGGACACCTCTCAAATTGAGGCAATGCGCAGACTGTTGCGGAGGAGCCTGGGATCGAAGAGGGTGAAAGTGTAAACTCATGATCCCGAGTTGACCTGCTTACTCCCTGTTGCGCCATGGGTGGCCTGCCCGGGAACGGCATTGTTGAGTGGTGAAGGAGCAACATTGAGACATCTCTCCTTCTGGGGACGGTGAGGACAAGGGAGATCCCCCCATGGGGCGGAGCGACCCTTGGATGCCGGGGCAGAGGGCATTGGCCCTGGGAAGGCCTGAATCGTGAACTGAGAGTCTGGAGGGGCTCTGGGGGACAACATAGCTGCCACACCTGTCTGCCGACCCATTACACACCGGCCACGGACAAGTTCCAAGTTGCTTGGGAAGTTGGTGGGCGCAACGATGGGCAAACCCCGGGCGAGAATGACCGGCCCAGCGGCAGACCATGAAGAAGATGCGGCTGCCCAGCAAACGGGACCCCAGTCAGAATTAGACCCGGTCCAGCAACAGCAATCCTGGGGGCTATAGCGGATTCAAAGTCCACCCTCCACCAAGACATCAGTACAGTTTCTTTCGGCTGCAAGTGGAGCATCGAAAGCTGGTGGAAAGAGTGGGGGCAACGGAAACCTCCATTGCAGAGCTGCAACCAGCACGACACACACTGAACAAAACAGTAGAAGAGCTTGCAGACCGAGTGCATATATTGGAACGTAGGGCAGAAGACGCGGAAGGGCGTAACCGCTGAAATAATGTTCGCATAGTTGGGCTGCCATAGGGAATAGAGGGCACCGGTATGTTGGCATTCCTGGAATCATGGCTCCGCAAGGAGGTGGCCCCGAAGGGCCTCTCTGCCTTATACACCTTGGAGAGAGAGCCCACAGGGTCCCTGCTTGACCACCTGCACCTGGCGCCCCCCGCGACTCTTGGTGGCACGGCTCCTGCACTTCTGGGATAGGGATACCCTACTACAGAAGACACTGTCAGACGGACCCTGGGTGTCTATCTTCCCGGATTACATCACTGAGGTGCAGTGAAGAAGGGCCTCCTTCTTGGAGGTGAAGAAGGCCATGCGCGAGGAGGGCTTGCAATATTCCCGGCCAAACTTCGTGTGGTTTTAGACGGGAAGACCCACTTCTGTGAAGACCCTGAGAGGGCATGGGAATGGCTTGAGGCCTATAAGTCGGGAGGGCTCTCCCTGAGTCTGAGCCCCCCCCAATGGGAGCCAAAATCCTCTACCCAAAAGGAGACCTCAAAAGAGACTAAAAAAAACGACTACCCGCCCGAATCCATCACAAACGGACAGAGAGAGAGAAGCTGCCCTACAGGCAGTAGCAGACATCATGCACCCCAGGAAGTCAACGCCTGAGGATGGTTCACCCTCCGGGAGGGTGACTGGGGAATCGGATACAGACTCTTCTCACACAGACAGCATCCAGTTGCCGGTCATAACCCCGAGGGTGGCAGATGATCTTTGACTCTGGTGCATTGGTGTATGGGGTACTATGCGGCTGAGTATTTGAACACTTTGCAGTTACAAGGATTAGCACGAGCTGAGCATATTTACCTTTGGGTCAGCGTGGGCAGACACAGCTGCTAGGATGTGCCGGCGAGCAGCCACCCCCGCACAGAGGCCCACACCAGTAACTGGTCGTGTCCTTCTGCGGAACACGATGTACTGTTTACAGTTTGGGCGGCTGGCTGTTGCCAGGCTGCTCTGGGTGTTCGGTGCTGTTGGGGCTATGTTTTTGTTTGTTGTTGGGGCTTACCCCTTTGCAGGTGTGGTGATGCGAGACACTATAGAATTGGCGGGGATCGGTGGGAGGTTGGGGAGAGGGGTTAGAGTTGGTATCCTTACAAATGGCGCCCTCACTCCATACATTAAAATTAATGTCTTGGAATATTAAGGGGATGGGGGCTGCAACCAAACGGCACAACGGAGTAGAAGGGGAGTACAGATTGCTTTCCTGCAAGAGACACATCTCATTGGTAGCGAGATAGAAAAACTACGTAGATGCTGGAGAGGGCAAATATACGCGCCATCCTACTCTGCTTATGCCAAAGGTGCGTTAATTTGGGTTCGAGTAGGTGTGCCTTTTGAGCCAATACATACACTGACGGAGAAGGACGGCAGATATATACTCCTGAAAGGCAGACTACTAGGACGTGAGATCCTGCTGGGTAGTATAAACGCCCCTAACCAGGATCAGATGACCTACTTACACAGGCTTTCTCCCCATATGGCTGCGACGGCAGCTGATAACATGATTATGGGTGGGGATTATAACTGCGTTACAGACACTGACTTGGATTGCTCGCACCCTCCTCTGCCTGGAGCTCAGGCATACCGCACGGCAGCAGGGTTTCGTGATTGAATTGCCCACTGGGGACTGATGGATATATGGAGGACACAACACCTAGACGATAGGGACTATTCGTATTTCTCCACTATACATCAGTTACACACACGAACAGACAAGTTCCTCTATACACCCGAGCTAGGGGAAGTGATTACGCATACAGAGTTCCTTGGGCGCACTTTATCAGACCATAGCCCCTTAATATTGACTATGCAACCACCGGGGGGACGCCCCCTAGTCCCGTTGTGGCGCCTTGACACAAATATGTTGGAAAACACCTGCTTTAGGGAAACCGTGGGATCATCCATAGACGCGTACTGTGACATTAACGCACATACAGCAACTACAGTACTGACAGAGAGGGAAGCCTTTAAAGTGGTGACGAGAGGGTTCTGCCTGGGACAATCGGTGGGAGCATAGCTCGAGCTGCACCAGGAAGTTAGACAATTAGAGGACCAGCTACATGGCTTGGATAATACACAAGGGCAGGACGAGACACACCATCAACGCTTGAGAGATACGCAAAAGTTGTACCAACTAGCTCTCGAGAAACTGAGTTGCTATGACTATAAGGGCTACCTTGCGAGAGTGTAGGAGTAGGAGGGCAAGCGGGGACGGGTTTTAGCTTGGTTGATCAAACCAGAAACCAGAGGCTCCCCGATCACCCACATCCAAACCAAAACAAACCACTCTGTTTATGATCCAGAGGCCATTAATGGCCTTTTCCGCGACTACTATGCAACACTATATGAAATGAAATGAAATGAAATTTGTACTTGTAAAGCGCACCCATACCCCCAAAGGGGTGTCCAGGCGCTGTACGCATACCGCTGTGGAACCCTTCCTGGCTTTTCCCTGTGAAATGTCCACTCCTGGGCACCCCCAGGGTGAAGCCAGGCATCCCAGCGCTGTTGGGGCCGTTGTGGAGATTAAGCAAGCTATTGCCCAGAGTTGCAGAGTGGGACCCATGATTAGAATAGGCACCGAGGCGAGAATTAACAGGTCCGAGGAAATTGAGCCCAAGACCCGCCGAGGCGGGAATTGAACCCTGGTCCCGGGCCAGATCTCTGCATCAGGGTCTGCCGCTCTAACCATTGAGCCACACTTCTGCCCACCCCCCCATGAGCCGCAAGACGAGCGGAGAACCTTCCTATCTCTAGCTCCACTTAAGCGTTCGGACCAACAGGATGTGGCAGGCTTGGGCGGCCCCATTGACCCTCACGAAATACGAGTGGCTATTAAAAGCTTGGCCACGAGCAAAATGCCTGGCACAGACGGGCTGCCAGCAGAATTTTACTCCGCGTATGCCCCCAAACTAGTCCCCCGCCTGGCATCTGTCTATGCAGAAACACAGCGACTGGGGCGTCTCCTCGAGTCTGTCAGGGGTAGTCCCCTTTCCTAAAACCAAGCTAAAAGGTCTGCATGTTCGGGATTATCGCCCTCTCTCCATTCTCAATATGGATTTCAAAATCCTCAGTAAGCTATTGGCCCAACGCCTGCTCCCGCATATGTCCACACTGGTCCACACAGACCAGAACGACTTTATCCCGACGAGAAGCACCTCTTATAATTTACATTGCCTCTATCACATATTATACCATCCTACTATGCGGCTTCTCCCTAAGGCAGCACTCCTGGCAATAGACTTAGAAAAAGCATTTGATACGATTAGATGGGACTTTCTATTTGATACCATGAGACACATGGGTCTTGGTGAGGAGTGGGTAAATTGGGACCAGCTGCTCCTTGAACAGCCCACTGCCAGGGTCAGTACCGGAAGGGTGGTCTCCACTCAATACCGTATTTTCCGGGGTACACGGCAGGGATGCCCTTTGTCGCCCCTCCTGTTTGCTTTAGCAATAGAGCCATTGGCGGCATTATTCCGCCGGGGAGGCGATGGACTGGGGGTAACAGTTGGCGGCCACACACATATTATCTCGCTATATGTGGATGATCTCCTGCTATACCTCAATGATGCTGTGCGCGGCACCGCTTCGGCACTGGACATCATGGATAGGTATGAGCGGGTTTCCGGACTACTAGTCAATAAAAGTAAGACCTACCTGTTCCCACTGATGCCGGATGCTCCCCGCCCAGCGGACCTGCCTATAGACCTTAACTGGGCTCCCCACACCTTTAAATATCTGGGGATCCACATATTTCATTCTCTGGAGGATATGAGAGAAGGAAATCTTGGACATACACTGCGATCCCTTAAAACTTGCGTCCCTTTTTGGTGCTCCCTGCACCTCCCGATCATGGCAAGAGTCTCCATGTCAAAGATGATTGTTACCACGCCTACTGTACTTTTTTGTTAACCTGCCATTGGTAGTGCCCCCTAGATGGTTTAGGCTGCTAGACTCCTTACTTGAAGATCTCATCTGGGACAAGAGCCGCCGGAGGGTGTCCCTGACAACACTACAGCGCCCAGTCAAGGAAGGAGGATTGGGGTGCCGAATTTCGAGCACTACTACCTTGCCTCCCAAATACAGTGGCTGGCACAGTGGATAGAGGGAGTGGGCCCCGAGGGCGCTAATTTGACTGACACAGGGGACCGCACAACTTTGTTACTAGCTAAAATGCTGGACCCGGATGTGGTGCTTCCACACCAGTCACTGTTGCAAACCACGGCATTACAATGTTGGAGACGCAGTGTGGCTCCCTTATATGTGCCAGCCCTACCCCTGATAGGCCTACCGAACGGTACCCCTACGAGGATATTCACTCCTGAACAACTGTCTCATTTGACTGCGGTGGGGTTGGAGACTGTAGGGGATTGCTGCCACCAGTCAGTGCTTGTTCTGATGGGGGATTGAAAGCAATGGATTGGAACCGGGGCAGTTCCTTCTATAGGAAGCCCTGATACTCACATTCCATAAACAGTGGAATTGCAGACGGGAGGAACCCGAGACGCATGGACTGTTGCAATCCACACTTACCCTGGGTGGGGCACGTCACCAAGTGAAATGGTTCTACACTGCAATGCAACAGCTATCACACGCCCCCCTTCAAAAATTACGAGACAAATGGATGACTGCCCTGAATAGGGAACTAACAGACGGGGAATGGAAAAAGATACTGGCATACCTCAAAACGGTCTCCCGAAACACCAGATTCAAATATATACAGTTTAACTACACACACAGGACATACATGACACCACATAGGATTTGGGTCACATTTGGGGGGGAAGTACGCAACTGCCAAAGTTGCAACCACAGCGATGCTGATTTTACTCATATATCTGAAAGAAACACATAGTGATAGATTCCTTACCTTAGAATATCCCCAGGCGTCGGACTGGATCCGGAAAGTTTTCGTCAGCAGTACCCCTGCGCGTCGGTAGGTGGCGTCGTGCGGCTCCGCGTCCGTCGTTGGCTTCGTGGTCGCAGAGATGACGTCGCGGGCGCTACTTAGACGCCGCCCACGCACGCTGACGTCAGTTCTTTCTTTTTCCGCGCCAGCAAGCGCAGATCCGGGAAGAGCAGGAACCCCCAGTCAATTTTTGACGGCCTTTTTTGAGGCTTTTTGTCTCTATTTTTCTTCGAGTCATCGACTCCTGGTGCAGTAGAATGCCCGGTTTCAAGTCCTGCCGGGATTTTCACCGCATGATGTCGGTGACGGACCCGCACCGTGTGTGTCTTTTCTGCCTGGGGCGTGACCACGACCCCAAGTCGTGCCCCGACTGCCGGGCCATGGCGCCGAAGTCTTTGCGGGAGCGGTCCTGAAAGTTGCTGGAAGCCCGGCAGTCGGCTCCGCGCCGTTCGAAGTCACGGTCCAGAGGGAGGTCGACGACCGTGCGCGGAGTCATCATCATTGGTCTTCGGGATCCAAGTCTTCGCACTCTGGGTCAGGTAAGACGAAGCACAAGAAGTCGAAGAAACGCCATCGTTCTTCGACTTCCCCTCGCCAGTCGCGCAACGCGGCTGAGGGTGTGGGTGGTGCCACCTCCGCGGCTCCGGCAGAGCCTCTGCAGTCGCCGCCCGACTACCCGCCCTTCCCGGGGTCGTCGGCGACTCCGGCCCAAATACAGGAGTTCCTGTCGGCCATGGCTCGCCTCTTTGGGCCGTCGGGTCCCGCCGGTGCGCCTTCGGGCCCCGCGGTCCCGCATGGGTGTCCCCGCGTTTCCTCGCCGGCGGCTCCGGCCCCAGCGCCGCAGGACACCCTTGGATCCAGGCCTGGATCCCGGTCGACGCCGGTTGACCTTGTTACGCCTCCACCGACGTCGACTCCACCGGCACCAGTTCTGACGCCGCCCGCTCCTCGGGACGACGTTGACCTCAGTTTCAGCCCCGAAGTGGACGCGGCGTCGAGCCGGCGTCGATCGATGCCATTCTCGACGTTGCTTGGGGATTTTTATCCCCATGTCCCTGCTCCTTATTTTAGACCTGTTGAACAGCCTGAGGAGCAAGGGGAGGACTGGGCTGAGGAATTGGGGGACGCCAGTGGTCTGGATACCTCACCAGACCTTGGCATGCTGTCTCCTCTACCGTGGCTACGGAGGAGGGTGCTAGTTATGCTGTGGTGTTGCGTAGGGCGGCCGATGCCCTACACCTCGAGCTCCCTACTGTGGCCGTCAGGACTAACCTCCTGACAGAGGTGCTTCAGCCAGCAGCTACTTCTGCGGAGCCGCTGCTTCCTTTCAATGAAGCCCTTTCTGACGTTCTTTTGGGCACTTGGTCCAGGCCCACCACAGGGGCTCCTGTGGATAGGAACGTGGCCCGACACCATCGCCCGGCTCCGGGTGACCCCATTTTCCTCTCCCAACACCCCACCCCCGAGAGCTTAGTTGTCCAAGCCTCTGCTTCCCCAACCGCCTTCCCTTCCGCACCACCGGATAGGGAATCCAAGAAGCTGGATCAGTTTGGGAAGAATATTTTTTCTTCCACCAGCTCTGCGCTGCGGTCCGTGAACACTGCATGCCTCTTGGGCCGTTATTCCCACTCTCTGTGGGATACGGTGGCGAACGTGCTGCCCCAGTGTCCGGAGGAGGCCCGGCCTGCTCTCTCCCAGGCTGTTGCAGAGGGGAGAGACGCAGCAAAGTTCATGATTCGTTGTGGCCTAGACACCGCCGACTCACTGGGCAGATCGATTGCAACGACGGTGGCGGTTCACCGTCACGCCTGGTTGAGGACCACTGGATTTTCGGGGGATGTCCAAAACATGTTATGGACATGCCCTTTGATGGCCGTCGCCTTTTCGGCGACAAAGCGGACAGTGCGTTGGAGAGGTTTAAGGACTCACGGGCTACCGCCAAGTCCTTGGGACTCTCGGCAGTCCGCCCTCCTCCGCCTTCCGCTTTTCGCTCCTTTCGTGGCACAGGAAGGGGCGCCCCGTAGCGTTCGCAACAGAGCCACAGGCCGGCGCAGCAATCATCCCAGCGCGGACACGGGTTCCGCCGTGGCGGACCAAGGGGCCAGCGGCCGGGTCAGTCCACCACCACCCTGGCCACCACTGCCTCCAAACCTTCCTAGTCTGAACTTTCAGGCCCATCAAACGCCAGTGGGCGGCAGGCTTCGCCATCACCTCCCCCAATGGCGCACCATCACTTCGGACAGGTGGATTTTAGAGATAGTCTGGAGGGGCTACTCCCTCCCCTTCGAGACTACCCCTCCAGTCATGCCACCTCAGTACCACCGCATGTCGGGGGATCACTTGGTGCTTCTTCAGCAGGAAGTTGCGGCCCTCTTGGCCAAGGGGGCCATCGAGCGCGTTCCGACGCCAGAAGTAGGTCGTGGTTGCTATTCCCACTACTTTGTGGTGCCCAAGAAGGACAAAGGCCTGCGTCCTATCTTAGACCTCCGGAACGTCAATCGCTTCCTCCGCAAAGAGAAGTTCAAGATGCTCACTCTAGCTCAGGTCTTGTCTGCTCTCGACCCACAAGACTGGATGGTGGCGCTGGACTTGCAGGACGCCTATTTCCACATCCCCGTCCTGCGAGCCCACCGGCGTTACCTACGGTTCACGGTAGGCCACGAGCACTTTCAGTTCACCGTGCTCCCCTTTGGCCTTACCAGCGCCCTCGGGTGTTCACCAAGGTGATGGCGGTGGACGCAGCTCATCTGCGCAGATCAGGGGTTTCAGTCTTCCCCTATCTCGACGACTGGTTGTTGAAGGCGGGCTCGCCCCAGGCAGTCGTCTCCCACCTCCAGACTACGGCCGACCTCCTGCACTTGCTGGGGTTCTCCATCAACGTGCCGAAGTCGCACCTGATCCCCTCTCAGAAGCTCCTCTTTATCGGAGCGGTTCTGGACACGGCGCAGTTTCGGGTCTATCCTCCCGAGCAGCGAGTCCGGGATTTCAGCCCTTGTCCCGGGTTTCGGTCAGAGTGACTCTGAGGCTGCTGGGCCTCATAGCCTCCTGCATCCTGCTGGTCAATCATGCCAGATGGCATATGCGGGCTCTGCAGTGGGACCTGAAGTTCCAGTGGGCGCAGCATTAGGGGAACCTGTCCGATCACGTCCAGATCTCGGAGGGCACTGCACAACAGTTGCAGTGGTGGCTCACGAACCGGCATTGGGTCGACGGCAGATCCCTCTCCCTTCCCCAACCGGAGTTTACAGTGGTGACAGATGCGTCGCTCCTGGGATGGGGCGGCCACATGGGAGAGGCGGAGATCAGAGGCCTCTGGTCTCCGGCGGAGTCCCGGCTCCACATCAACCTTCTGGATCTGCGGGCGATCCGGCTTGCACTGAAGGCATTCCTTCCCTCTGTCAAGGGGAGAGTAGTGCAGGTGTTCACAGACAACACCACCGCCATGTGGTACTGCAACAAACAAGGCGGGGTGGGGTCATGGACCCTCTGTCAGGAGGCTCTGCGTCTCTGGACATGGCTGGAACATCAGGGCATGTCCCTGGTGGTTCAACACCTGGCAGGTTCTCTGAACGCCAGGGCGGGACGAACCTCAGCCGCAGGTGCATGCTCGATCACGAATGGCGTCTTCACTCGGAGGTGGTGCAAGGTCTCTTTCAGCAGTGGGGAGAGCCTTGGTTAGATCTATTCGCCACCGAAGAGAACGCGCAATGTCATCAGTTCTGCGCGTTGGAATTTCCAAGGCGGCACTCGCTCGGCGACGCTTTTCGTCGCGAGTGGAGTTGCGGTCTGTTGTACGCCTTTCCGCCTATACCACTTCTGCCCAGAGTGCTGAACAAGATCAGGCGCGACCAGGCCCAAGTCATTCTTGTGGCTCCGGACTGGGCTCGAAGAGTATGGTATCCCGAGCTACTCCGTATGAGCATCGATCCTCCGATCAGACTGCCTCTTTGGGAGGATCTTCTGTCGCAGCAGCAGGGGACGGCCCTCCACCCGAACCTGTCCAGCCTCCACCTCTTTGCGTGGAGATTGAGCGGCAGCAGTTGATTCCTTTTCGACTTGCCTCCTGAAGTTTGTGACGTTATTCTGGCAGCCAGGCATCCCTCTACTAAAGTGGTATACGCCTGCAGGTGGAACAAGTTTGTGGCATGGTGCACAGCAAAGGCTGTGGATCCCCTTTCTGCCCCTCTTTCTGAGGTCCTACTGTTCCTTCTCTCTTTGTCCCGGCAGGGCTCTGCTCTGGGCACTATCAAGGGCTACCTTTCTGCAATTTCTGCCTTTCTCAGGCTACCTGATCAGCCCTCTCTTTTCAAGTCCCCTGTTGTAAATAGATTTCCTTGACGCCAACGATGGACGCGGAGTCGCACAACGCCACCTACCGACGCGCAGGGGTACTGCTGACGAAAACTTTCCGGATCCAGTCTGACGCCTGGGGATATTCTAAGGTAAGGAATCTATCACTACTAATGTTTCTTACAGATATATCGTTACCGAAGGTAAGTAACTTGTTCGATATGGAGCTATATGATAGTAAATGGATTTTGGCGTGAAGTAATAGAACGGACGAGGACAACAGTAGGGCGCACACTCGAACTCACAATGGAGACCTGTATACTGGGACTATTCCCTAGACCACCCAAGCGGAAGGTAGGTTTCCGATTTGTAGATCTAGCCTTAATCTTAGCTAAAAGGAGAATAGCATTAGCATGGAAATCAATAACAGGGCCAGCTATAGCAGACTGGAAAAGAGATGTGACACATTGAGCAAGAGCGGGGAAACGGGCCTTTACTAGGGAAGCTACTCGAGGGCTAAGAAGACATCCCATGGCGGGTCCCTGGAGAGAGGTCCTAGAAAATTGTGAACACCCTGATAGATACCAACATATAGAGGAAGAAGCTGAGCCTAGCTCACACTCCGATAACGTGAGTCACACAGCTTTGTAGGTCAGGAGCAAGAATGGCGCGGAAGTTGACCCCCTGAGTTGCAATGCCCCTCCTCCCCCAGTATATCCTAACTTGACAGGACGGACCACTAGATCTGAGACTTTGGGCCCGCTTCTGAACCAGGCCTTCCCGCCCTAACAAACTATAACTGACAAGAGCTTAAACTGACTCACCGCACTGCACAGTTATTTGGTTTATTGTTATTTCATTTTTCTCTACTACTATATTAGTTTTATTCTCCTTCTGAGGTATCTCCTCTTTAAGATGCATTGTGAGACATATAGTTATAGGCGCTGAGACACCCTCTCTTCTAGTAGACTGGACCTACACGTACTGCATACCTCATGTCAGAGCTTAGATCCCCTCCTTGATTATAAACTAATAGTGGATTCTGACTAAGGGCTCGATTCCGATCTCGGTCGGAAGGGCTCCTGACGGGATCCAGAACGACCAAATCCGATTCGGAGCCACTGTTTCCGTCTGAATCGTCCCCCATTCCGGACGACCAAGTACGATGTGAAGATCTCGTCCGCGCCGACCGAATCGTTTCCGAACCCGAATCTGTCCGTCTGACTCGTCTGGAGCCGAATCGTGCCGTGCAATGGACCCGGCTTCCGAACGAGTGAGTATGATGCACGATTCGGACAGCCGTATCGACTCGGTCTCAGCGAGACAAAACGGCTGTCGGAATTGGACTTCGGGGGGCCAGAGCAGGTCCCCCTTCACCTGAAGCCCTCCGAATCGGTCGCAGGGCGGTGCGCATGGGTCCCCCGGATCCAAGCATGCCACAGGGTGTATGCTTTTCCCCACCCACCCCCTTTTTGCTATGGGAGCCTGTGTACTCGTCGGTATACAGGCTCCCATAGAGTTCAATGGGATTCTGAGCAAATCGAGTCCGTCAGCATACGGCTGCATCGTACTCGTTCGGTCGAACTCGCACAGCGCGATTCGCTAGGAGGGCTTTCTAGCGAGATCGGAATCGGGCCCTAAGAGATCTAAACTGGCAAATTGTATTGATGGGAAAGCAATGTATAGGTATGTGACTCGAAAGCTATTTGATGTTACGTCTCGGCTCTGAGAAACACAGAGAAACTCAATAACCGTTTGCAAATGTCTTCCTGCTGAAAATGTATTGTTAAAGAACTTGACTGCATACCCAAATGCCAATCAAAATATGTTATAAAAATAAATTGCGCAACTCTGAATTTGTGGTTATCCAGACTATCGTATGATTCAGAGGGCTTTTTACAAAATGTGTTCTTATTTGCACACTGCTTTACATTTAGAAGCAAGAAATGAAGAGAAATCCTATTGATAATAACATATGTTCTAGTATTCTGTGTTCCCACTTGTGTGCTAAGCCTGGCACCCATGACACATTAACCTCCAAAATTCTAGTTGTTGACAGCACGTTTTTGCTATAAAAATGTACCCATTTTTGCAATATGGGTATTTATTTGGGCTGCCACCCAAGAAACCTAGTAAATCGAGACATTTCTGAAACGTAGACACCCTGGGGTGGTGTGACTTGCGTGGACTTGGCTCCATTTTCTTACTCAGAGCACTCTGCAAACCTCAAACTTGACTCAAATCACATATTTTCCTCACACGTCTGTGAGGGAAAGTTCTGGAATCTGCGGGGATGCACAAAATTCCTACCACCCAGCGTTTCTACACTTATCCCAATAAATTTGGTACCTCCTTTCAAGTGATAGTACAGAACCACCGTAGGTGGGAGAAATCCCAGTGAACACACCAACCTAGTCCTTTCTGCGAGCTGTCTGCTGAGTTAATGATGTAAACACACTGATGTCAATGGAGACTGGAGGGGGGAAGCCCCAGTACAAGCAACCAGGTGGACGAACCAGTCACAGCCACCGCACTACCAATGTAATGCAGTGGATGTGAACGGTTTGTACACTGCACTAAAGGGGTTTAAGCTCCTTCATCTCAAAGGAGAAGAGCCGCGTTTTTGCCAACCAGTTGATTATCTTCATATAGTTCAGCATATAGGGAAATGTCCTCTACTGCAGTGACATTTTTTCCTTCATTCGAGCCACTGCTTTTGCAGCACATAGTATAGCCAGAATTTTAGAAGAATCAATATTATTGTTCTATAAAGATTCAATATGTGTCATTTGTAAATTGGCAGTTTGGGTTTCCTAAACTCTTGCTTTTTTCCTTTTCTGTTTGTAGGTCTGGCTTGACAGCGCAGTTGTCAACAGATGTAATTTGATCAACCTGAAAAAGAGCTTTCAGGGGGAGCTTTGGCTCCACCCATGTGTTGGCAGCCAGGTGTACATGTTTTGAGTGTGCAAAGGTTGTGTGCTTCCATAGAAAAGAATTTGTCCCCTCCATGCAGCGATAATAATTTTGTTTATTTATCCAGCTCCCTGAGCCAGCAGCAGTATGGCTGCCTGAGCTTGAATTTTAATTAGCACACTCATGACGTTGTAATTTTTTTTAATTGTCTTAGATAACTAGATAATTTTCAGTGTTTTTTTGTCTCTGGCAGCGGCACACATGGGAGGAGGACAGTAATGAGGAATGTATTGTAGTCCCAGCACCCTCCCCCCTTCCATCATTAACTTTAGACTTTGAGGTGCAGTTCTTTGATTGAGAGCAGTATGGCATGCCAGAGCTACACTAATCTAAATGGATTTTTAGGTCTGGCTTGACAGTCCAACTTATTGCTTGACCTTAAGTGATCAACAAAAAAGAGCTTTCAGACTACGAGAGAGGGGCTTTGACTCCTCCCATAAGTTGGTTCCCCGAGTACAGGGTATGATTGGGCCAAATGTATGTACTTCCACTAAAAAGATTTATTGTATTGCATGTTTTTGGCTTGTAGCAAAGCTTATATTCGATACAACAGGACTGAGTTTGTTATGGCCGCAACCCAACAATCTTGGCTATAGGCCTGATCTGTTTATTATGAAATGTTATGATAAAGGCACTAGCCCTGACATATTTATTGTGCAAAGCATATATTAAAGTCAATAGGCGTTTATGTGGATTTCTATTACTCTGTAGGTATTATGTTACATGAAATCGCACAGAATATTGTAGTAGACAGTGGTTTCGGTGTTGGTTACCTCGTGTGACAAACCATGGATATAGAATGTTTGCTCTGTGAGATTCCTTGGTAGGCGCCCTTAGGAGTGATAGTATTTTGCTTAGCCAACTAATTTTGTATACCTTTCTAATTGTATGACTGTGTATCTGATGGTTGTCTTATGAAAAAGCTTACGCTCAGAACTAGGCCTGAGTTGGTCATGGTGACAAACTATATATAGGCCTGATTGGCGCACAGGGAAATGTTATTACCAATGCCACATGTAGGCAAGCGCTTCAGTTCCCCACATAGGGGTAGTAAGCACCATACAAATACTGCAAAACAATACAGTACAATAGATCTGGACTGTTTATTATGAAACATTATGACAAAGGTAGTTGGTCAAGCTTACTAATTGTGAAACACATTTGTTAAAGTCTGTTAATCTGTAACAGTTGATTGTTATCACATTGTGTTACAAGCTGTAGGCAGGTATTTTGTTACATATAATCTCACAGATTATCGTAGTAGGCAAGGGTTTTGGTGCTGGCTACCCTCTTTGACAAACCTTGGGGTTCTTCACTGTGATGATTCTTGTTAGGTCCTGTTGAGAGAGGTTGTGCATTGTTTTACAAACTGTGTTCTACATATTTATAATTTTATAACTCAATACATAATGGCTGTCATTCTTTTTGTCCACTTGAATATGCTGATGTTAAGTAAGGTGTAAAGCCAATCGTAAAGGCTTCACCAGTTAATTGGGAAAAGACATGCCAGATTTAATAGGTTTGATCCGTTTATTACTAAACATTATGACAAAGCCAGTAGGCGTCACCTACTTATTGTGAAGAGCATGTGTTTAAAAAGATGATAACTTTTTATAAATGGAGTGTTATTGCAATGTGCTAAAGCCTGTAGGCAGGTATTGTTTTACCTGGAATTTCAAAATTACAGTAGTAGGCAAGGGTTTTGGTATTGGCTATAACCTCAGACAAACCACAGGTATAAAAGATTTGCACTGCAAGAATCCGTGTTGAGCCCTTGTTAGGAGAGATAGTATGTTGCTTTGCCAAATGCAATTTTGTATACATTTGCAATGTTATGACTGTATAGCTAATGGATGCCTTGTGGAAAAGCTTATGCTCAGTACAGTAGGCCTGAGTTGGTATATGGTGAAAAACCATTAATAAAAGCTATAGGCTTGATTGGTATGCAGGGAAATGTTATGCCAGATGCCATATGTCTGGCCTGTTTATTATGAAAAGCTATTACAAAGGCAGTAGGCCTGTCTTAATTATTGTGAAACGTATTTGGTAAAGCCAGTAGGCCCCTAAGAGTTGGTTGATATCACCTCATGGTACAGGCCATAGAAGGGTATTTGGCTACAAGTAATCTCACAGATTACCGTAGTAGGCAAGAGTGTTGGTGTTAGTCACCCACGCGGCCAACAAAACCCCGGGAGTAAAATTGCACTGTGATGATTCTTGTTATTCGCTGATGAGGAGAGTTGCATATTGTTTTGTCAACTTGCTTGGTGTGTGTATATAGTGTCAAGCTGTTGTTTCAGGCTAGAGCCCTTCTCAGTTCTCTGGGAAAAGCTATGTCCGGTTCCTTAGGTGTGATTTGTTTATAATGAAAAGTTATGAAAAAGCAAGTAGGCCATACTTACTTATTGTGCAAAGCATTTGTTAAAGGCTACAGGTTTTTAAGGGTGGATTGTTACTACACAGTTCTAAATCCCATAGGCAAGTGTTTTGTTACAAGTAAAGTCGCCGATTAGACTAGTGAGCAATGGTTTTGGTGTTGGTAACCAACACGAACAAACCATGGGGATAGAGGATTTGCACTATGGTAATCCTTATTAGACTCTATTAGTAATGATTTTATAATGTTTTGGCATCTGTATTTTGCACATTTGTAATTTTATCACAGTATACCTGATGGTTGCCTTGTGGGAAGACTTATCACCAACATAAAGGTCTGACTTGGCTATAGTGACAAGCCAATGATTGTTTATAATGAAGCCACCATAAAGGTAGTAGGCCTGGCATATTGACAGTGAAAACCATATCTCAATAAGCGTTTAAGGGCAAATTGTTATTATTTCATATTAATGCCTACAGAGATATATTTTGATATATGAGATGTTACAGATTATCATTGCATAGAAGGATTTTGGTGTTGGTACCGCCTCTGACAAACCGCAGGGTGAGAAGATTGGCTCTGTAGTAATTTGCGGTAGAATCTCTTCTTAGTTTTCTGCCAGGACCTTGTAATGAAAAAAATCTTTAAGAAATGCATACTTCCATGAATATAAGTAGTTTTTCGTATAGATGCATAAATGGCCATTGGTCTGTCTGAGTGTCATTCACATTTTGCTTCCATCCATGACATTGTACTGTATTGGGTAGTGGGTCAGTCCACATCAGTCATTGGCACTCTTGCTCTTGTGCAGGACGGCATTTTTTAGGATTTAGATCTATTTTATTGATTTTATACAGAAAAAGTGATACACAACAACCCACCTACATCCAGTGGCCGGTGGTGATCTCAATAGTGGGCAGTAGGCATGCATCACAGAAAAGTAGGAAAGAATGGAAGTGAAAGAGAGGCAATAGAGGGAATGTGGGACAGGGTGAAAGTGGCGTACGGGTTTGCGCCAGTTGTCAAGGGCTTCCAATGGGAGCGCAAGTGTTCTAGCGTTCTTCAGATGCAGATGATGAGGTTAAGCACAGTATTCGTAAGTACCGGAGGCAAGACAGCTCACGGAACTCATCGGACAGGTATTGAAGGCAGGTTTGCCACATCTTATCAAAGCGGGGGAGTTGATGTGTAGCACCTGCTGTCAACTTTTCCATCCCTAGTATATCCCATAATTTGTGTAACCAATCCAAATGTGTAGGCACAGCATCTGTACCCCATTTAGCGAGGAGAATCTGTTTAGCTGCTCCCAGTGCTAGGGTGATCGCTCTGCCTCTATTAGACCGCAGCGGGTAGGTGAGAGGGTTGGGGAGACCCAGGAAAATATCAATCGGGAATCTAGGAATATCTGTCGCAAACATAACGTTTACCACCTTCCAATACTCCTGCCCAGAAAGATTCCAGTTTAGGGCATTGCCATAAGAGTTGGGTAAAAGTGTCCTGGTGTCCACAATGACGCCAGCAGTGTCCGCCGCCCGTAGAGTCCCAAGTGGCGATCCTGGCCGGGGTGAGGTACCAATAGTGGGCGATCTTCAGGAGCATTTCTTTACTAGTGTTGTTAAGAGCTGAGGTTTGTGCACAATGTAAAATATCCCTCCACTCTCTACCTGTGAAAGGGCGACCACATTCTCCCTCCCATCTACCTTGCGCAGGTGATTTGGGGGGACTCAGAGGTGTAATCAAAAAGGCATAGAGGTCAGACAATAGTTTCTTATCTGTGGAGCGGGTGAGAATCCACTTCTCAAATGCTGTAAGTACCCTACTGGCATGTGGGTACATACAGAAAGGTGGAAGTAGATCATCTCAGTGAAAGCTTATGAGTGGCTGCCGATTTTTTATGCGGGCTGCAGAGCGGATGCGTGCAGCTGGCACGCCTAAGGCAAGTCTGTCTGCGCTCGTCAGCATCCCGGAAGCGGCCAGCGCCAGCCATCATGCTCAACTATTTAAAGTATAGAAGGTCAGAATTTGTTCTACTAAAGCTGACTTACTGGCCTTAAATACTCTCCGGAAATGCTCTCATATAATGTCTTTGGATGTTTTAGCCAGTGGCACCGGTTGTTGCCATTGTGCCACTTTGTGGGAGCTTACTGCTTGCCACACTGAGAGTAACATAGGCTGTTCTCTTATAGCTGTGGTAATTGGGGATCTAGTTAAGGCTTGGTTGATCAATGTCCGCTCCCTTCAGAGGCATGCTGTGTTCATCCATGAACTTCTCAGGGATGAAAGGCCTGATATACTATTCATTACTGAGACTTGGATGATGCCTCTTCCAAACCTGTGGTAGATCTGGTTATTCCAGCTGGATATAAAATTCAGAACCTTGATTGGACCATTGGCAGGGGCGGAGGCATAGCCATTATATTTAAAGAGGCGTACTCTTGCTCCTCCTTTCCTGTCACAGACATCCTAGGAGCAGAAGTATTGGAATTCTGTCTTTCATTGAACGCTCAACAGTCGGTTGGTGGCCTCTTGGTCTATAGGCCACCTGTTATACAGGTCTGTCTACGCTACACTCTATTATTCTCAGTGATTTTAATATTCATTGGGACCTTGCGCCTGATAAAGATACCACCATTTTAAATGGCATTATGTCCCCACTAGGACTCTTGCAGTGGGTTACGAAAAACACTCATGGACGGGGACATATAATTGATCAAGTGTTTTCCAACCTTGGTTTGTCCTTGCTGGACCCATTTTCCTTAGCATGAACAGATCACTACGGAGTCCAGTTTAATTGCACTATTTCCCATCCAGGTAACCAGGGTAATTGTGCAGTTCCTCACTTGTCTCGTCCCTACTCAAACATCACATATGATAATTTGCAGTCGGCTTTGAAAAACATGCCGTCTCTCTTGGGTCCCATTGACTCAAATATGCAGGAGTCTGACTGCTGGTTGCGTACCTCTGTGGACTACTAAGACCCTCTCCCTAATAGGGCATCCAGCAAAAAAAATGTATCTCTAATCCAGTGGCCTGCCGGCTCTGCTAAGTGGTGCGAGCAACTTGCAGTTTATTTTTATAATAAAATTCAGGAAATCCAGAATAGTCTTTTCACTGTTTTGAATCCTGAAGTGGACGATGACCGTTTGATTCAGGATGCTATTCTTATCTCATATAGCCTGTCTGAGTTTTGCACGATCACATTGGAAGAATCTAAATCTTAAATTGGGTTCTCCTGAGGATCCGTGTCCCCCCCTCTATTATGGCTCTGGGAGTTGAAGTTATCAACCCCATCCTGAATGTCGTGCTGAATAAGTCCTTGTTCACTGCTACAGTGCCTTTATGCTGGAAAAGGGCGAAAATAGTCTCGCTTATAAATAAAACTAATGTGGACCCTGATGTCCCGGGCAATTATAGGCTGATCTCCCTTCTTCCTGTGCCATCTAAGCTTGCTGAGAAATTTGTGAACCGTCGGCTATCTAATTACTTATAGGTCAATAGGTTACTTCATCCTAGTCAGTCAGGATTTAGACCCCGGCATAGTACTTGCTAGAGGTCTCGGAATTTATCAAAAGTACTGTGGATGCTGGCGGTAGGGCAGTACAGGTACTGTTGGACCTTTCTGCAGCATTCAACATGGTTCCACATGCCAGGCTGCTCGCTCATTTTCAGGAGATTGGTATTAGGGACAAGGCCTGGAAATGGTTAAAGTCCTTTCTTGAGGATAGGGGTCAAGATTGTTTCTTACGCCGATGATACTTAGATTTTGTTTGCCTTCAGGAAAGGTGTGCCCATTGAACAGGATGCCATTCAACCCTGTCTCTTGAATGTGATCCGGTGGATGACCTTCAATCAATTGCAGTAAAAACACAGAGAAGACGGAAGTGCTCAGCTTTGGACATAATTTTACTCTTAATTTGGATGTCCACTGGCCTGCTGGGGTATCTCCTCCAGATATCCATGCAGACTCTGTAAAAAAATCTGGGCATCAAATTTGATAATAAATTGTCTCGGTGGTAGGCGCATGTTTTGGCATCTTGCGCATGGTGAAAAACAATTGCATTTCCTTTCAATTCCAACTAGGATTACAGTGGTATTAGCCTTGGTTATGTCCAGATTGGACTATGCCAACGCTCTGTATACAGGCTTGCCAAAATACCTTCTGAGAAAACTCCAGACTGTTCAGAATGCGGCGGGTAGACTGGCTCTTGGTCTTCCCAGACGGGAACACACTTCTTTGCACTTGCGTAATTTGCACTGGCTGTCCGTTGAAAAATTGATTCTTTTCAAGTCCACTCTGTTAACGGACAATTCACTTAACTGCAGGACGCCTTAGTGTACACACCGATGACCGAATTAATTGAAACAAACGGCCCGATTGCTTAAAGAATGTGTAACATGACCACAGACAGTCACGAGCGCAACCGCCAATAAATCCGTGTGGCAAGTTGTCAGCGCCGGTGGGAATAGTACCAGTAGACCTGAGGCCCCAATCACCATTGTTCCCGTTTTCCTTCTGTCAGTCAAAAATTGTATTTTCAAACACCAGCGGGAACAAGAGAAAAGCACAACAAGTGCAGAAATATGTTCTAAGGTTACACCGTGCTCCAGCCCTGACAAAAATCCCGCGATAGAGTGCCGGGATTGGAAACGCGTCGGCATCTTCCATTCTTTCCGGCCACAAATGGGCATCCAAAGAAATCTTTTGGACCTCCGTAGAGGGTAGCCAAAAGTAAACATACCCCACGGAGCATTACTCGTTCCCAGGTGGCAGTAGTTACACATAGACCGTCAAATCATAGGGTCCCATGTAACTGCATTGTAGCATTTGCTTCAAAAAACTGCTGGTGTAATTCCTTGTTATTTTCTTGTTTCTAAATTCTTTTTGTAAATGTATTGTATTTGTTCATTTTTGATTAATGAATACACTGTAAATGTATTGTATTTGTTGTGTGCTAGAAATGTATCCAACTCAGACATAAGTATGATGTCTTTCTAAAAGTGTTAAACAGCTTTGAAAGGAATGTGATTGTTACACTTAAAGCTACTGAACTTAACAGTCCTAGCTTTAGTCCGCCTAATTAAAATAGCGGTACTAAAAATTGACAGCCAGGTTTCTTCCCTTTTTAGGTCTCGCTGAGCCAGCGCGCATGCGCTGCTCTGCGAGACTTTAGTAAGGGGCTTTCGAAAGTGCTCCGAAAGCGGCCACCAGCGTGCGGTTACGCGCACAAGCACGCGCGACGTGCACAGCACTTTTTCTCGTCGCGCGCGCGCGCACAACTCGCGTCACCACTCGCGTTTTTTTTTTTTTATTATTATTTTATTTCGCGGCCCTTGTTTGGTTTGCGATCCCTCCTCAGGAGCTCTGCTGTTTCCTTTGCTCCGAACGCCGTTTTTTTTGTCATCCTGTCCCGCATTTCATTGCTCCAAGCGCCGTATCACTTCCCCTTTATTTGCTTTGTTTATGAGCCCTCCTCCGGAGCACTAGTGTTTTAATTCGTTTTGAGCGCCGTTTTTTTTCTTATCCCAACATGCGCCCAGTGTCTGCATGCCCTGTGCTTCTCCACGATCACTCCCCCTTTATTTTTCTTGGTTTTCGAGCCCTTATCAGGAGCACTACTGTTTTATCTTGCTCCAAGCGCCGTTTTTTTTCTTATCCCATGCCGCACCCCGTAGCTGCTTGCTCTATGCTTCTCCACGATCACTTCTCCTTTAAAAATTGCACTCAAACAGAACGCTGTCTGAATACCCTTTCACCGGGATTCAACCGTGTTTCTTTCTTGTTGCCCTTAATGATCTTGTGGCCTGAGACAACCTGGCCCATTTACAACCGCATTTATTTCAGTGTACATAGGAGATGAAGGGGAAGCTTTCCACAACAGCTGATGTGAGCCAAAAAAAGTTATTGCAATCAGCGTTTCAAAAGGTATTGTTTAGGTGAAATCTCAAACTGTGTACAGATATTTGTAAACTTTAAGGGGCGAGGGTGGTCGGGGACACGAGGGTATGGCATAACAAAAACAAGCATTGGTATAGCCAATAGGTCTCGCTTTTGGGACCTTATAAGTATTGAGTTATGCAGCACAATATCCTTGGTGCAACAACATTAACTGTTGCATGGTTAAACACTTATAAGGTCCCAAAGGCGAGACCTATTGGCTATGCCAATGCTTGTTTGTACAGCTGTTAACGGACAGAGCACTGCATCAGTCAGGTCCTGATTATCTATCTAACAGAATTGCCTACTACAGTCCTACATTCCGCCAATAACCATCTCGCCAGAATTCCAAGAGTATGTCTGGCTAGAGCAGGGGGGCGTTCTTTCTCTTTTCTGGGCCCTCTTGATGTGCGACAAATAAAAGGTGAACCATTAATCTGAAAGAGACACGTTAGTGACAGATTCCTTACCTTAGAATATCCCCAGGCGTCAGGCTGGATCCGGAAAGTTTTTGCGTAGCAGTACCCTTGCGCGTCGGTAGGCGGCGTCGTGCGGCTCCGCGTCCGTCGTCGGCGTCGTGATCGCCGGGATGACGTCGCGGGCAGTGCCTAGGCGCCGCCCCTGCGCGCTGACGTCAGTTCTTCTTTTTCCGCGCCAGTAAGCGCAGATCCGGGAAGAGCAGTGCCCTAGTCACTTTTTGACTATCTTTTTGTGAAATTTTTCACTGTTCTCTTCAACGAGTCTTCACGACTCCTAAGGTGTCGTAGGGATGCCCGGCTTTAAGCCCTGCGAGGTATGTGGTCGTATGATGTCCATCACGGACCCCCACCTCGAGTGTCTCTTCTGCCTCGGCCGAGGCCACGACACGAAGTCGTGCCCTGACTGCCGGAAACTTCATCCGAAGGCTTTGCGAGAGCGGTCTCGAAAGCTCCTTGAAGTCCGGCAGTCGGCTCCAGCGCCGCAGCAAGCCCCGGTCCCGGGAGAGGTCGAGGGCCGGACGCGGAGTCCCCGCCGTTCGTCGGAATCCAAGTCTTCGCGCTCCTCCGGTAAGTCGAAGCACAAGAAGTCTAAGCGGCGTCATCGCTCTAAGACTTCGCCTCGCCGGTCGCGCGACTCGGCTGAGGTCCCTGTCGGCACCGTCCCGCCCCGCGGCCCCGGACGTGCCTGTCGAGTTGCCCCCGCATTACCCGTCCTTCCCGGGTTCGGGCGACTCCGGCCGAGCACAGGAATTCCTGTCGGCCATGGCCCGCCTCTTCGGGCCTCGAGGTCCCCTCCGGTGCGCCTTCGGGCCCCGCGGGCCCAGATGGGGTTGCTCCGGCGTCGCCGTCGACTCCGGTCCCGGCGTCGCCTGTCCCACCAGCCTTCGTCCCGGCCTCGGCTCCGGCCCCGGCCTCGACCCCGGTTCCGGTGGTGCCGCAACCTCCATCGGCGCCGGTTGACCTAACCACGCCTCCGCCGGCGCCGATGTCCCCGGTGCCGTTTCCGGCGCCGTCCGGGGCTCCGGGCGGCGTCGTTCCCGGTTCTCCCGGGTCCGGACATGGAGCCGGACCGGCGTCGCCCGACGCCGGTTCCGGCGCCGATGAGGCCTTGGGTCCCTTATGTCCCTCCTCCTCCATCTTTTCAACCTGAGGAGGACCAGGAGAGCTGGGAGGGGTCTGACGACCCTCTCACACAACAGTGCGAGTTTGACCCGGACTGGGTTGAGGAACTTGGGGATGCCAGTGGGCTGGATACCTCCCGACTCTGGCATGCTGTCTCCTCCCGTGGCAACGGAGGAGGGGGCTAATTTTGCAACGGTGTTGCGTAGAGCTGCTGGAGCCTTAAATCTCCAGTTGCCTACAGTGGCCGTCAGGACTAACCTCCTGACTGAAGTGCTTCAGCCGGCGGCCTCCTCTTCGGAGCCTGTGCTGCCGTTCAACGATGCACTCACTGACGTTCTTTGGGTGCCTGGTCCAAACCCACCACAGGGGCTCCTGTGGATAGGAACGTGGCCCGACGCCATCGCCCGGCTCCGGGCGACCCCTGTTTCTCTCCCAACACCCCACCCCTGAGAGCTTGGTTGTCCAAGCCTCTGCCTCCCAAACAGCCTTCCCTACCGCCCCTCCCGGATAGGGAATCCAAGCGCCTGGATCACTTTGGGAAGAAGGCTTTCTCTTCCTCCAGTGCTGGCTTGCGGTCTGTTAATACCGCTTGCCTCTTGGGCCGATACACCCACTCCCTGTGGGATTCGGTGGCTGATGTTTTGCCGCAGTGTTCTGAGGAGGTCCAGACACTGCTTACCCGCGCTATTGCGGAAGGGCGTGATGCGGCTAAGTATACCATCCGCTGTGGCCTTGATACCGCCGACTCGCTGGGCAGATCGCTTGCAACGACGGTGGCGCTGCGTCGCCACGCCTGGCTGAGAACCACTGGTTTTTCAGGGGATGTCCAGAATACTCTCATGGACATGCCCTTTGATGGAGTCGGTCTCTTTGGTTCAAAGGCGGACCATGCGCTGGAGCGTTTCAAGGATTCACGGGCTACTGCTAAGTCCCTGGGCCTTGCTGTTGTGCGCCCTCCGCATACGTCTGCTTTTCGCCCCTTTCGTGGCCACGGAAGGGCGCCCAGTCACGTCCACAGCCCGGCCAACGGCCCGCGCAGCAAGCGCCTTCGCGTGGCCGAGGACGTGGATACCGCCGTGGCGGTTCGGGCAACCAGCGTGCGGGTCAGGCCACCACCTCCAACCCGTCCGCGGCCTCCAAGCCCTCCTAGTCCCTCCTTTCAGGTGCACAGCACGCCAGTCGAGGGCAGGGTCCGCCATCACCTTCACCACTGGCGTCCCATCACCTCGGACAAGTGGGTCTTGGACATTGTCCGAAGGGCTACTCCCTCCCCTTCGAGACCACCCCCAGCCATGCCACCTCAATTCCACCGCATGTCAGGGGATCACTTGGTGCTTCTACAGAAGGAAGTCACGGCCCTCTTGGCCAAGAGGGCCATCGAGCATGTTCCGACCCCAGAAGTAGGGCGTGGTTGCTACTCCCACTACTTTCTGGTGCCCAAAAGGACAAGGAGGACATGCGTCCTATCTTGGACCTCCGGAACGTCAATCGCTTCCTCCGGAAGGAGAAGTTCAAGATGCTCACCCTAGCTCAGGTCTTGACTGCCCTCGACCCCGGAGACTGGTTGGTAGCGTTGGACTTGCAGGACGCCTATTTCCACATCCCCGTCCTGCCGGCCCACCGGCGTTACCTTCGGTTCACGGTAGGCCTCGAGCATTTTCAGTTCACCGTGCTCCCCTTTGGCCTTACCAGTGCCCCTCGGGTGTTCACGAAAGTGATGGCGGTGGTCGCAGCTCATCTGCGCCGGGCAGGGGTTTCAGTCTTCCCCTACCTCGACGACTGGCTGCTGAAGGCGGGCTCGTCCCAGGCAGTTGTCTCCCACCTCCAGACTACGGCCGAACTCCTGCACTCGCTGGGGTTCTCCATCAATGTGCCAAAGTCGCATCTGATTCCTTCTCCACAGCTCCTTTTCATCGGAGCAGTTCTGGACACGACGCAGTTTCGGGCCTATCCTCCCGAACGGCGAGTCCGGGATATTCAGGCTATGATTCCGATCTTTCAGCCCTTATCCTGGGTTTCGGTACGGATGACCCTGAGGCTGCTGGGCCTCATGGCCTCCTGCATCCTGCTGGTCACTCATGCCAGATGGCATATGCGGGCTCTGCAGTGGGACCTGAAGTTCCAGTGGGCGCAGCACCAGGGCGACCTGTCCGATCACGTCCAGATCTCGGAGGGGACTGCAAAACAGTTGCAGTGGTGGCTCTCGAACCGGCAATGGGTCATGGGCAGATCCCTCTCCCTTCCCCAGCCAGAGCACACAGTTGTGACGGACGCGTCCCTTCTGGGATGGGGCGGTCACATGGGAGAGGCGGAGATCAGAGGCCTCTGGTCTCCGGCGGAGTCCCGGCTCCATATCAACCTTCTGGAGCTCCGGGCGATCCGACTTGCACTTCAAGGCATTCCTTCCCTCTGTCAAAGGGAAGGTAGTGCAGGTGTTCACAGACAACACCACTGCCATGTGGTACTGCAACAAACAAGGCGGGGTGGGGTCGTGGACCCTTTGTCAGGAGGCTCTGCGCCTCTGGACATGGCTGGAACACCAGGGCATGTTCCTGGTGGTTCAACACCTGGCAGGTTCCTGAACGCCAGGGCGGACGAACTCAGCCGCAGGTGCATGATGGATCACGAATGGCGTCTTCACTCGGAAGTGGCGCAAGGACTCTTTCTACAGTGGGGAGAGCCTTGGTTAGATCTATTCGCCACCGAAGAGAACGCGCAATGTCATCAGTTCTGCGCGTTGGAATTTCCAAGGCGGCACTCGCTCGGCGACGCTTTCGTCACGAGTGGAGTTGCGGTCTATTGTACGCCTTTCCGCCTATACCACTTCTACCCAGAGTGTTGAAGAAGATTCGGCACGACCGGGCCCAAGTCATTCTTGTGGCTCCGGACTGGGCTCGAAGAGTTTGGTATCCCGAGCTACTCAATATGAGCGTAGATCCCCGATCCGTCTGCCTCTTCGGGAGGATCTTCTGTCGCAGCAGCAGGGGACGGTCCTCCACCCGAACCTGTCCAGTCTACACCTGCTTGCGTGGAGATTGAGCGGCGGCAGTTGATTCCTTTCGACTTGCCTCCCGAAGTTTGTGATGTGATTCTGGCAGCCAGGCGTCCCTCCACTAAGGTGGTATACGCCTGCAGGTGGAACAAATTTGTGGCATGGTGCACAGCAAAGGCTGTGGATCCCCTTTCTGCCCCTCTTTCTGAGGTCCTTCTGTTCCTTCTCTCTCTGGCCCAACAGGGTTCTGCCCTGGGTACCATCAAGGGTTATCTTTGTGCTATCTCGGCCTTCCTCAGGCTCCCTGATCAGCCCTCCCTTTTCAAGTCCCCTGTTGTTAACAGGTTCTTAAAAGGCATTACTCACCTCTTCCCTCCTGTTCCGTTTGTGATGCCTCAGTGGGACTTAAACTTGGTTCTTACCTTTTAATGTGCGCTCCCTTTGAGCCTCTACATAACTGTCCTCTTCGTCTTCTGACTCTGAAGACAGCCTTTCTGGTGGCCATCACCTCCGCTCGGCGGGTGAGTGAGCTCCAGGCTCTATCTTGCAAACCTCCCTTTCTGTCTGTTCATCCAGACAAGGTTGTTCTTCGGACGCGTCCGTCCTTCTTGCCAAAGGTGGTTACTGCTTTCCACATTGGGCAGACCATCACTTTGCCCACCTTCTTTCCGCCTCCGCATCCTTCCAGAGAGGAAGAGAGGCTCCACCGTCTGGACCCAAAACGTGCGCTCTCCTTCTATAT
Source organism: Calotriton arnoldi (assembly GCA_963921515.1). Lineage (NCBI taxonomy): Eukaryota > Metazoa > Chordata > Amphibia > Caudata > Salamandridae > Calotriton > Calotriton arnoldi. Next base: position 1,764,663 of record CAWUFW010000189.1, read on the forward strand.
TGACCGCACAAAACACTTCCGGGTGGATGACCAGCTCTTTATTGGCTACGTGGCGCCAAAAAGGTCGGGCGGTGCACAAGAGGACCATCTCCCGCTGGGTTACCTTGTGCATCAAGACCTGCTATTCTTTGGCTAAAAAGGAGCCTCCTGTTGGGCTGCGTGCCCATTCCACCAGGGCAACGGCTGCTACCACGGCCTTGGGCCGCGGTGTTCCGCTGCCGGTTATCTGTCAGGCAGCTACGTGGGCCTCGCTGCACACGTTTACAAAGCATTACTGCCTTGACAGTCAGGTCCGGAGGGACGGCTTCTTTGGCCGTTCTGTCCTCCAGGACTTCCTTGTCTGATCTTTGTTCGCAGACCCACCACCGGGTTGGTATTGCTGGGGTATCTATTCTAAGGTAAGGAATCTGTCACTAACGTGTCTCTTTCAGATGCACAAGTTACTAACTTGTGTAATGATATATCTGTAAGAGACAGTAGTTAGTGACAGATTCCTTACCGCCCACCCATCCTCCCCGTTCTGCGAACTGATTTCTAGGGTTAAGGACATCCCTTTCAGGGCCCTAGTATTTTTCAGACACCTATGTCAGCTTCTTGCATGGCTCTGCGTTCCTGGCGCGGAAAGTCGTGTACAGAACTGACGTCAGCGCGCAGGGGCGGCGCCTAAGTACTGCCCGCGACGTCATCCCGGCGATCACGACGCCGACGACGGACGCGGAGCCGCACGACGCCGCCTACCGACGCGCAAGGGTACTGCTACGCAAAAACTTTCCGGATCCAGCCTGACGCCTGGGGATATTCTAAGGTAAGGAATCTGTCACTAACTACTGTCTCTTACAGATATATCGTTACACAAGTTAGTAACTTGTGCTTTAAGAAGAAACTCAAGACTTGGCTCCTTTCACAGTGATTGTCTTCTCCATTTGTTTTCTCTGACTAATCAGTGCACCGCAGGTACACTCTTTGAATAGCCATGCGCTCTAGAAATCCCTTCACTATCACTATGTACTTTAGGGCCTAAGTACGATGGGCGGACTTAAGTCCCGGCCAACCAATTAGGCTGCGACCGAACACTGTTTGGTACCACTTCTATTCTTAACAATGGGAGCATGCATTCCAACCGGAATGCATGCTCTCTTGTAAAACGGAGAGGTGCAGTTCATCCCTGCACCCAGTGGCAGGCACCTGAAGGTGCATGCCACGGGTGCAGGGATTGACAGGGGGGCCCCATAGGTGCCCCCTCAGACTCCAACCGGAGGCTGTGCACCCGTGGGGGCCCCTGCTGGGGGCCCTCAAAGTTGACTTCCGACAGCCTTTCTTTGTCAGAAAGGCCGGCACAGAAAGGCTGTTGGAATCTGACATTGTAATCCCTCAGGTGGAAGGAGCCGCCCTTGGGATTACTGAAATGATTCCGACTGGCGGACGGGCTCTCCGAGCCCGTTGGAAGCCAGTCAGAATGACCGGTCGGATTCCTTTCCAACCAGCACCATTATAATGGGTCAGTCGGAAAGGAATCAGACTGTCTGATTACGATGCGTTAGGAACGGCTCCGACCGATGGTCGGAGCCGTTTTCTAACGCATCGTAATCAGCCCCTTAGTCTTAATATTAGTGCCTTTGAAGTGAGAGCTTGTGCCTATGTTTTGGCCAGCTGTGCCCATTAATCTTTGTATAAGACTTGGGGAAAGAATATATATCCTGACCCCCCCACTAAGAAAATGAATAGAACTGTTATCACTTATCCTGACTCACCAGTGAACCAAAGGCTTGATAGAAGACTGGACCAGACAGTTCCTTAGTGACTACTGGGCTGACTATTCCCTTGCCACATCTGCCCTGCATTCCTGATTTTTGAAGCCCAGAAACCAGAAGCAATAATAAGAATGTGGGTTTCTGTGGTGCTCCATACCACACTTCTACTGTTTACATGAGCTGTACACAGCTGGTATTAAATGTATATATATACTTTTGCTTGGTTAGCTTTTTATCCATTTAGTTGTTTTCCAAAAAGTAGTTTTTTTTTTTTTTTTTTTTTTACTTGAAAGGATTAAAAAGATTGAGATATCTAGACATAAGTCTGCAAAGATCTACGCACACAATTTGCAGACCTTCCTCTGACCCAAATTATAATAAATATTCAAATCTAATTGGACAAGAGGGCTTTTTCTCCTGTTCTCCATTTCAGTGTCTGGAATCCAAAGTTCGATCCGGGCACCTAAAGCTCTTAGATTGCCAGGCTCAAAGTTCTAAAAATGTTCCAGTTGCAATGACAGGACTCAGGAACTTGGTCCTTGAGTCCTAAAAAAACAATTGAAGAGATTCCTAAGAAGGGATGGCAACCCCTAACCCTTGGCTCATTGAAATTAGAAAAAAATATGCTGTGGGGTTCACTGAGTCCCATGAGTTGACAATGGTGTTATTGGCAAGTCTATAAAACTTGTAGATTTGTCCTAAAGTTAGCGCTTCATAGTGCTGTTTCAAAGTACTGTAAATAAGACATATCACTATTAACTGGTCTTATAGTACTGAATTTACAGAACTTGGAAGGTGCAAGAATAAATTGGCCTTGCTAGAATTAGAATTTGTCACCTACACATGTCACTGGGGCATACATTTTACTAGAGTGGTAACGTTTTCAAGCAGGCTATGGATTTCCCCCAGAGCAGGCAGGAAAACACTAGAATGCTCATTTACACCACTGTGATTTTCTAGCCTGTTAGTATATTTGTAGTGTATCTCACTTTTTCAGTCCAGGTTCAGTGGCAGTGTCAAACTTAAAGATAACCTTGCGAGGAGCCAGTTGGGGTGCCAACAGCCTTATCGCTCTGTCATACCTCGTTCGGGGAAGGCCTCAGGGCAGAGGAGGGGCTACTGGACCCAACCTTGTTTGTTGACATTGTTACTGGTGTCCTGGCGTCCATAATTCTATGGCTCTGCAAACACAGCGAGTGACACACTTTCCACACTTGACTCTCAGGATAGGAGGCAAGAGCTCAGAACTCAAGACACAATATTGTATTGTCCGGCCTAGTGCTTCTCTTTAGTTTAAAAACAAAAGTACTTTAATCCAGTGTCTATGGTAATTGAGGCAAAGCTATGGATATAGGCATTGATTAGGCACAGGCGCTGATCATGGTCAGGTACCCAAATGGATAGTCTGTATGTCTGTTCAATAGCCATTATGCCCACAAAATTAGTACTAGTAAAGTCCAGTGGCTGGATTCCCTTTGTGCGAGTTAGGCACAGACTTTCAGTTCATACAAGCTCAGTCCGAGCTACTTGCTCAACAGGATGTGGATCAGTGGCACTGGCTGGTGCGGTCAGTGACTTTGCTCCCTCGAGCTTCTGCATTGGTGAAGGGGAACCACAGGTGGCGGTCTCACACCTCCCTGGGCCACTGGGGTTGAGCAGCCAATATGAGCTGCTCTTCAGCACTTGCAGCCTCTGGGCCAATGCAGACAGGCACTTGTCTTAGGCAGTAGCAGTCTCTGGCCTGATTCAGGCAGGTGTTTGCCTTTGGCCGATGTGGCCTCTGCGCTAGCGCATGTGTTTGTTCTTCTTCAGTAGATGCGACCTCCAAGCTGATGTGGCTGCTCCTTACATGCAGACCCCGCCAGCGGCCCTTAGGAACCTATAGAGGAAATGCCGGTCTGTGTCATGATGTTCTGATGAATAACTTCTTCAAGTAGCTCAGGCCTGGGCTAGGAGAGTGTGGGACTCCTCATACTTCAGGTTGGCACCAGGGTTGTTCCCAGATGTTAGCTATGTCTGGGTGTTGTACTTACTGGTCTTGCCCACCTGAACAGTCTCACCTCCGGCAAGGCCAGGCATTCTCCTTCACTCTTTGAGCAGGCAGGTAGACTTCTAGGCAGACCACCTCCTTCTCCAATAGGTTGCAGACTTTTAGTGATGTCCCTTCACCTCGGGGAGACTGGCTGACTTGCAGACACCCTCTCCACTTTGTTGGTCAACAAGACCTTGAAACTGGAGCATAATTGGATGGTTTGGATCACACATTTATACTCCTTTTCCTGACAGGGGAGGTGGATCTCCTGTCTAAGATTTTAGAACTGGTCATTTCTCTTTCAAATGTCATTTTCTGGAAGTATCTCAAACACAGTCTTTGTGCAAGGATATTGATCTTACAGTAGGAAGTAATGGTGTTGGCAGCAAACAGTACTATACAAGGACACAGCACAGTGTGAGATCTCTGCACCTGGCTGAAATCAGCCTTCCTGAAGCAGTATTAGGGAACAGACAAAAGGGCAGGCCCTGGCTTGAAACTTTCACCTCTGTCATCAACCAAATGGCATTGCTCAGGATGAACCAGTCAGCAGCCATTTTGTGAACAAGACCCCACTGAAGTTCAACAGGTAGCCCCGTCTCCATCCTTCTTCATTTTAGGATCTGGGTCTCCAATCTTTAGTTACAGGAATGCAGGCAATACACTTCCACTGCCTGTGGAAACTGTTTCCTCCTTCCATCTTGTGCCATGCTAAACCAGGAGCCACTCAAAGTGGATCCCACTGGTCCAAGTAATCAGAATCCCACCACACAGAGTCCTACTGCCACACGTTTAACATACCCATTGCACAAACATGCACTAAACAAGCACCTGGAATGTGAGGAAAAAGACCTAGAGTTAATACTTAGTAGAACTTTACACGAGAGGGTCAGTAGACTGCGCTGACTCGTGGCAAAGAGAAAAAAGGTCTTGTCATATTTAGGATTCACAATGTCTAAAATATTGATGCACTGCTACCACCTCTTTATGTGACTTTCAAAGGGCAAGGAGAGTAGCCCTATGCGGCCTGTGAGGCTATGCTAGGTGTGGCATTCCAGGACACACAAGAGGTCTTGACCTGGCATTATCAGAGACGTGCTCAAACGTCTCTGTACATGCCTGATTAGAAGGATGGCAGGACTAAGCAAAACGTCAGGATACTATTTTCACAAATAGTTGGGCACTCATGGCAGGGATACGTGCCTGTTTCCCATATGCAGGAGACATTTCCATCTCCTCTTTAAATTCCAAAACATGCAGTTTTTTTAATAAAGCGACTCAGAAATGGGACAAACTGTCTGGTTGGGGAAAACCTATTTTGGATTTATCAAGACTATACAAGGGCTTGAGCCTGCCTATTGTTTAGCATTGGTTGGCTTTACTGACACTCTTATTTGCCTACTTCTTTCTGTGCTCCAGCTTGTCAATCTTGTGTTCGTCCCTCCCATGGAGCATAGCCTTTTTAGGTCTCGCGCCTAGCGTTGCACTGCGTAGCAGTGCTCGCGCAGCGCGAGACATTTAGTAGGTGAAAAACGGGATTCAGCACTTGACCTAGGAATCGCACACGCCTGTGCGTGTGCAATTCCTTTTGTGCTACCCCATTGGCCTTTTCGTGCGTCTTTTTATAAAAGACTGCACGCAATTGGCCAAAGCCGGGCGCATTGCTCCGCCCATGGCCTATTGGTGTCTATTACGCACTTGGTGCGCGTAATAGACACCAATAGGCCATGGGATGAGCAATGCTCCTCCCATGGCCTTTTGGTGTCTATTACGCGCTGGTGCGCGTAATAGACGAACTCTCTCGTGCACTGCACTTTTAATTATGGATGAGCAAAATTCACGCATTAAGTGTTTTTTATAAGCATTTACCTCCATTAACTTTTTTTTGCCAGAAGTTCCGCTACATATATGGAGCTCTGCAGGGACTTTTGCTCCAACAATCCTGCTCGTGTAGGATTGTTTTCCATATGCTGTGTAAACTCTTTGAACCATTTGTAAGCTTCACAAATCTGTGGACTTGTGAAAAAACAGAACGTAGTTTGCAGCGGAACCCTTTGCAACTTCCCACAAACGGGGCTGTTGCACTTAATGTGGGGTCACACGAAGTGCCATCTTTTACTGGAATTAATTCTGGACTAAAAGTGACTACTGAGTCATTACCAGCATGAATGTCGTCATCATCCGCATGATGAGGTAAGGGAGGCAAGAGGCCAGGAAGTTGTTCTAGTATTTCATTGCAGAGAAGAGCTGAAAATGGTGCATGGAATGCCTGGATTAATCTCAGCTACTGGCAGTTTCTCTGGGGCACATTCTATTTCGTTGTTTTGTTGTCCGCGGTGCCGCTACAGACAGGGACCCGCCATATACATGTTTGTTTCAGCTTCCACTGGGTTTACTAGGGAAGTGTAGCTCGAGGCCTATGATGCAGGCAGCTGCTGGATACATATTTTAGCACATCCGGCACACTTACTGTTACTGACTGAGAAAAATAAAATGTAATGGGTGGGGTGCGTGAATTCATCTTAGACTCTGGTTAAATACTCTGGGCCACATTCCAATCCATCGTTAGTTGTCACATTATACAATTAATAAGTAGCCATTGTTATTCACTTACGTCAACAGTTAATGGCCATAATTAAAGGTTGAAAGTTAATGTTGACAGCGCAGCAGAGATGCCAGAGTAGAACATTTGAAAATAAGGACATTTTTTAACAAGCCAATTGCCAAAGTGATTTTAGAATTGTCAGCTAGGCAGTACAATACTGAGAACATTGCAGGGAAGGAGCCGCAAAACCCTAATTCTCCCAGATTCTCTGTTGGTAACTAAGACGACATCAAAAATGGTGCAGTGGGTGATGTAATCATTAACTAGTGTTATGACATCATCAATGAGACAAGCAGTGACATCACTGATCACATGACTCAGTTATTCCAATGGCAACGTTTTACTTCTGTTTCCTTCCTATTTCTTGCCTACAGAATAATTTAATCTTAGCCTTAACAGGAGCAAATATCAGAGTTTTTCCAGAGTGAGAGTGGGGCATGGACATTTGAGAATAGGTACAAAGAAGTACATTTATGGGTGTTCCCCAAATTATCAAGGAATTCTCACACTAGCGCGCCCTTCACCTGCCCTTTGGAGAAGGTGTGCTCACACAAAGAAGTATAACTAATAGTTCCTTGTCTAAGTGTATATCCAGGGCATATACATTATAAATGAAGGCTTACATTTGTTACACACTCGAACTGCTTTCTCACTCTCCCTTTACTTCCCCTTCCTTAATGGCTCCCCCCTCTCCTAGAAGCTCCTCCTCCTCCCATTGACGCTGTGATGTAATGTGTCCAAGCTTCCAAAGTTGTAATGCACTGAAGCAACCGAGTATGAATTTGATTTTTCTGATCATACACTTTTCAATTTAAAAATAGATTTTTTTTCAGTTTGTTTTTTATTTTAGTTGGACTTGTTTCAAAGGAATTCCAATTCTTTCAATTTGAAATGAATTATCGAAGTTTTGCGGTCTGGCAGTTTTGATGTATTGCCCTTTGTGTGGGTTAATTGAAGCTTTAATTAGGGGGGTAAATACCTCCCAGTGTCAGTCAGCTGCACCCTGCCATCTCCCACACATGTATTAATTATCGCCATTTTGCCCCCATTAGTAACTGTAGAATTACTAGAAACATTTCTTAATAATTAGACGGAGACCACTCTTCTGAAAAATGTTGGTGTTCTGGCCTGTTTGGCCCTGCCAGTAATGAAACAAGCATTTGCAATGCAATAGGTCTCGCATTATTAAAGTTTGAGCTATTGGCATTGCTAAATAATGCAACACCAATAGCTCAAACTTTAATAATGCGAGACCTATTGCATTGCAAATGCTTGTTATCATTGCTTTGGTTGGCTGGTGTGTATGCTTCCACAGCTTGCTTTTAGTAGACTGTTATTTCAAAATCACACACTTAGCAATTTGATTTTCACATTACAAGGAATTAATGTAGAATATAAAACACACACTCATGGTGTAGTATTTTTACTGTTTCTGTAGCAGCCATGTTTTCCAAGTGAATACCAATGCCGAAGTGTGAGTCTTGACACGAAAATGTACTAGCGTGGCTGTTGATTGTGTATGTGATTCAAATCTGCTTTGTTGGAATGGGAATTTCACGTTAGACCAGAATGAATTTACTCGCAGGGGTCGTGTAATAGTGAACTTGTGTATAAGCACAAAAATGACCTTTATCTGACAAACTCAAACAGATGTTTTTCAGCTGTTTTTCTTTTTAATGAAACATAATTGTGCCTTTGCACCGGTGGTTCCGGCCGGGTATTGACGTGTGACTCTGGGGAGCATGTCTTGCACAAGATGGAATGTGTTTGACCTTACGGGCTAAGCGCAGAATCACTCGATTTTTGTGTGTTTCTAACCGCGTCCAATCTTTAACTTCCTAAAATCCCATACAGCTCCCATCTGGCTGACCTGCAGGGTTGACCCCTTTCACCCCCATCTTTCGTCTTCCTTCCCTTTCTCCCTCGACCACTTAAATTACTCACAGCACGAAATCCCGACCCGGCCAGGGTCAGTTTTTAAAGAGAATGGAGCACCATATTGGGAATGGACAAGGCCCTCGCTGCAGCTGATGGCCATTTGGTAGTGTAGACAGGGCGCGCAGTGTTTAATAAACTTGCCTGACAAGGTCAGCCTGTTTCTTACTTGCAGCAGCAAAAATGTATTGAGTAATGAATTTACTTTTTTATGGTTCAACTAAGCGCAGCAATTTTTCTTTTCTACATTAAAAAGTCCCGTGTTTTGGAGAATGTTGTTGGGTCGGTGTTTTGGGGATTTGTGCTAAAGAATTATCGCTGGAAATCAGTAAATTCACGCTGGTGTAGGCATATGCTGTTTTGCATACACTTTTGTGTGATTGTCAAAACGACCAGGTTTATACCGAAGCAATCTACATAGCACATATCCATCAGCACAATCTTTACAAGTGCAGAATGTGCCCAGAGTGGGACAATTCACACCTGTCTGGTTAAGTTGCATCTCCCTTTGCATATTTTTCTCTTTTTTTCTTCACGTGAAAAAAATGTCCCCATAAGAATCAATCCCTTCCCAAACACGTATTGAAAATATACGGGTTTTGGGGCACTTTCCCAATCTTTGTCACACTTATACTTACTTGAAAATGTATTACAGCCGATGTGAGAAAAATAATTTAGAATATTTGTGAATACCCACAAAATTATGACTTTTTGCATGTAATCCAAATTTACAGTGCCATCTCCCGTAGCACTCCAGTTGGCACGTCCAGTGTTCTTCCCCACACCGACATCTGCAGAGAACCCTGGCGACCGTAAAAATACACACATCCGGATTTTGTGTACCAAGATCTTTGATTTGTGGATGCAACTCAATCAGCCCCATAGGAGTGCAATGAAATATTTATATAACATGCTACCAGAGCGGTACGATTATCTGAGGCTGCTGCACCAAGCAATGTAATTGTGGGTAAAGGAGTGAGACAGAACATATGCAGTTTACCTAAATGTATTGTTGTGCATGATTGACCGATCTCTCTCTATAGAATCCAAGATGTGGTCCCTTAAGGAATTACCTCATTTTAAATATTTGTCCAAAGTAAAATATATGCAGTCTGAAAAGATCTTCAAATCAGGATCAGTGAATTAGTAAATAATTTCAGAATAGTGACTTAGTTCATAATTGCAATATAGCCCAAGTTTAGAACCTGTCTTCTCACAGGCAATCGCCCTCCAGTGCAGCCCCTTCAGCCTTGAACTCTCCCTTTCCAGACCTTTTTGCTTTGACATCAGTCACTATTTTCTAGAAACATCACAAAACCCATCTCATTAGACAATACTTACTGCAGTGGCATTGCACAAATCTGATGATTTTTTGCTTCATATTTACTGTCTTTAATGTTCAGTACATTTGTTAATGACTTTTTCCTCCCCATCTCGATGTACCCTGTCATATTAAAATGTTTCACTAGAAAGCGTCTCAATACCAATGCGGTTCAGGTGCACTATATAGATGTTAAGTTAATACAATTGTTAAGCTGTGAAGAATGTATACAAAATATGCTATCCAATTATTATATTGATAAATACAGAAATATACTATATCAATCACAAAAGTAACAAAATATGCTAAGGCAGGTAGGTCATGGGGAAGTTAGTGTTGCTTTTGTGGATAATGTCAGGGCTGTTTCGGAGCCATGGGAGTGAGTCGATGATGAGGGAGGAGATATGTGGCCCTTCACCCCAATTTCCTATTCTGATAGGAGATTTCCAGTAGATTGCTCGCTCCTTATCTAATGGTGACACCGTCATTCTCTGACCATTTGGCATGTGGTCCTATTTGAAGATTTTAAATTATGCCACCAAACCACTGTTTGGGACTGCTTTGCACCTCAGCCTGGTAAAAGTCTTTTTGCATTGCTTGAGATTTGGGACACAATTACCATGGCAAAGTTTCTTTTGTCTTAGGGCAACTTAATGTTTGGTTCAGTACAGCTGGCATGTGCTTGTTCTATGAGGTCTCCCATAACTTTGCTTATCAGGGGATAAGGACTGGTGCTGCACTGTTTAAGGTGCTGTTCCTTGCAAATTTGCTTTTGACAGTTGTATTTGTGGTACCTGTGGTGCTGGTAGCTGTTAGACCTGGAATTTGGGATGTCCTCAGGCTGAAAATGAGTTGTTGAGTAACAACTTCTTTAATCTGGGTTTGAGGGTGTTAATTTGTTGAATACCTACCATAGCAACCATAGAAACATAGAGTAGACTTTCATCATTTGGGCACCTTTTGCACTGCTATAGTGATTGGGACAGAATTGTGCGAGGCATACAGCCCATTGTGAGCCTATTATCAGAGTAATTTAGGAGATGTATTTATGGTTTGCCTTGCCTTTTGTAAGTTCCCTCTGGGTCTTGCCATCTACTCTTGTTGCAGTGCTATTAGTCATTGGTCCCAGGCTCTGTCTTCCTCCGATGCTTCGCACCTCCTACTGTTCACTCAGACATCTGTCTTTGCTGACTATGGTGGGCAGTAGGTGTTCCTCTGATGGACCCAGGGGGGCCAGTATGTGCGCCATAGGTCCTGATCTCGGTCTGGATTTGGGTGCCGAGAAAAATTTGAGTACCCATCCTTTCTGTTGGGGTCACCTTCTCTCAGATCCTTCACTTTCTTTTGGATGAGATATGATCATCCTGTCTGACATCGCTCTTGACTTTGGGGCAGGTTGTTGGTTCAGGTCGCCCCTATATTCCGACCCAAGTGGCATCATTGGATCAATTCAGCTTCTGCCCAACTGGGCAGAGGCTCTGCGTTGGTGCCTGGCTCTGTCCTGACACCCTGCCTTTTGATGCAAGTTCCACACTCTGCTTTTCAGACACCAGACGCAGACCCTGTTCACGTGGTGGCATTTGTCCAGGCTCTGTTGACAAGACTCGGACTTTCTCTGGATCCCTCTGGTGCACCTGTTGGCCATAAGGAATTTCTGGGCCCATTGTATGCCCCTCCACTGGCAGTCCCTGACTTGGTGCTGGTCTGCTTCACACACTTAGTCATCTCCAACCTGTCCTTGGCATATGCTATTCGCCGGCGGCCTCTGCCTCAGCACAGGTCAACTTTGACTACCTGGCCATCTCCATTCCCATGAAACATGCTGCACTTTGCTGCTTAAAGGCCCTGTCAACTTTTTCATCATCAGCATAGACGATGGCCTAAGGCTGGTGCAGCACAGGACCAATACTTGGCCTCTTAAGTGTCGGCTGATACCTTCAGCCACAGTTGATCAGGTCTTTGGGACTGCTCCCGGTGATTATTCTCATTGCGGCTTACAATCTTGGCCTCAGAGTTCTGGGCACTCAATTTGCTACTCTGTATCCTCTGCTTCATCCATTATGGCTTTAGGAAAAGTGTGTGAGGTCATGGGTTACCTGAAGGAGGTGGTTTGCAGCTTTTCTGCTTCTGAATCACAGAGAGGTTTTCTCTGGCTGTTCGTGGTGCCTGTGGTTGGGGGTCAGACCCTGTGCTTGATCTTGAATGGGGGCCCCAGGACTCCCTTCGGATGATCTTTCTTCTTTTTATGAGACTGCTTGCAAGGCTACGGAATTCTTGAGTTTTCCTCTACCCTTGACACAGGTTAAGACCCACTGGTTAACTGAATAGCCCCTTCCTTTTCGGAGCTGTTGCTTTCCTTTTTAGAAGACACTGATGAAGCTCATTTAAACGTATTTGGAATTAGCCATCCTCTGCTCCAGTGGTCAGTAACCAGTACATGTGTTCTTTCCATTTATTAACTGGAGGATCTGGTTTTATGTTTTTTAATCTAAAGTCTGACTATGCTGTATTGTGAGTCCCCTTAGCTCAATGGGTTGATGCCATCACTCCACCTTTATCTTCATCTGCTCTGCCAGATGTGGGATAGAAGAGGTTTGATGCCAACCATTGTTTCCTCAATGTCTTTATACCATGGTGCCCAATTGGGTACCTTTGGTTTTCCGCAGGCTGTGCAGATGGACTTGCTGGACGATGGCTCCCATCTTTTCAAAGTGGGGGCTAAGCAGGTATGAGGATAGAGATGGAGAGATGGGAGCACACTGTTTTCTCTGCTGTATGCCTCCTTTTTTCTGTGATGGAAGAGAATTTACAAGTTGCACAGGCAGGCTGACGGTTGTTTGTAGTTTCAGCTGTGAGATGCCGCTCCTCTGTTGATTATCTGCTCTACCCTTCGTGTTACTTTTTGCTGGAGGGGTCTGTTCTACCTTATTTATTTCTCCACATAGTTAGAGGACCCTTCAACTGGGTTTACCCTTCCATTTGCACTGGTCTCGTGCATACATGGCTCAGTGAATTTTCTCCTAGTGTTCATGGCAACGTTTCCGTCTCTTACTACGGTAGCTGGGAATCGTGCCCTGTTTCTGGTGTGTGTCCCTGCAATAGATCTGCCCATTTGGGCTGGCATATGATGCCATGTTATGAATTGTACTTTTTGATTGGTCCCTTCTGGCAGTTCATCTCTTCACTTTTGATGTCATATGCCTGTATTGGTAGTCCTGGTGTCTCTTGGGATGGGCTCCTTTGAGCCCTGCTTCGGAATTTGTAGGCCTTGTGTTCTTCCACTCTGAACTATCGATTCCTGAGGCCTTTGTCCGGCCTCACAATTTTATTGTGAGTCCTTAGTTTGTGCCACTGTCCAGTTGACTATTGGGAGAGAATGCTGCGACTGTGCAACTGGTCCATAGTATGCTACTCACTACTTAGACAGCACCCTTGCTTCTGAACCTCTCTCACTAATGGTGTTTTGGTTGTTCTAGGCTTAGGTACTCCCTCTCCATGAAGTTTGAGCAATTCTGCCTGCTGGCCCTTGCATTCTTTTGCAGAACATTACTACAGCCATCGTGGTGTTTTGATCCCGGTTTTGTGGTGCTTTCATGTGGTTGTGGTTTGTTCTTTTGTGTGTTGTTTCTGCTTTCCTACTTAGGGCAGGTGACCACCTATGGTTTTGCGTCCCATGTCAGGTCTGCTTTTCCTAGTGCAGTGTGATGTGTTGGGCCAACATGGTTGTTTTGTTACCTTTATGGGTAAGGTGGCCACTACTGTTAGTTACGTGATAGAGTAGTACCATGTTAGCTGGTTTCTTTCGTCTGCTTGTTCTGTGCCCTTGAGCACCATTACCCTTTGTTATGGAAATGGAGCTGGGTTTGGCTACATCCCTTTGGGATTTTCTGTGAGCAGACAGATGGTTCCTGAGTTATTGCTGGATACATGACTGACTACAGCATTTCAGTGGTAGGTCAACTACTCCAATCCCTTACCACAAAAGTCATCAACTTGTTACTGTGTTAGTGGTAGGTGGACTAATCCAGTCCCTTACAACAAAAGTCATCAACTTGTTACTATCCTGCTCATTAGACAGCCCACTTCTAGCCCAAAAAGGCAGTATCACTACAGTCAGCATGCATGGGTATCTTTCCTGCACTGGGCAACTTCAGAAGAACAACATAGTGTTGTTTAGGGACACCATTTGCCACTTATCCAAATTGAGCACCTCCTTTGAAAAGCACAAGGCATTTAGAAATGATTCCTCATATTTGAATTGATAAAAGTTTTACTAGAAGCACAATGCATACCTGCATTCTATGCATATTATATGTATGTTCAAGCCTGTTCTGTTAAGGAGTAGGATTGGTTAAATGGAAGTCTAAGGGTGTTTCGGGAATGGGTAGTAGGAAATCTAGTCATCAACTGCTGTGCTCCTCCAGCTGATGAAATAGTGTATGGGAGGAAGTTGCTCTTGAATCATCAAGTACTAAGTTCCAGTAATTGGGTCCTAGGAGGCTGAACAATTAGTATATGGCCGCAGAACAGTGGAGATTGAGGGTAGTGCATAGTCAGAGGGCAAGTTTCTAAAGCGTATGTTGAAATTATTTTTATTGTTTTAGTGGGGTATTGAGGGAGAGTTCAGTAAATGGTCCTAAATACTAGGGTAGGACATGGTTTTAGCAGCAAGCTTTCCACCCTAGCCTTCGTAAAGTAGGTTAGCGTCTGTCTGGGAAAGTTGAAAAAGTTGTGTATGATAAAGTTAATAACTGGGTGCAGAGAGAATATGTATACTAGGGTAGGCTTACTAAGGAAGTTGTTGCAATATTCAGTTTTTCTCTGAACACGTGCGTTCATACCTTTGTTGGTCACAGGTTCCTTACCTTAGAATATCCCCAGTCAGCAAACTCATTCCGGGAATTTTTACTTCGCAGCGCAACTGCTCACTGGTAGGTAGCATTGTGTAAGTCTGCTGTGATTCAGTGTCTCCCGGAAGTGATAGAGCAGAGCCACATATAAGAACCACTCCTTCTCATGGATTCAGTTACTTTCTTTCTGTACTTTCCAACACAGATCCCGAGCTCTGCTATCAACTTTGTTGGTCTTCAGAGGATTTCAAAATCAACTTTGTTGGTCTTGAGAGGGTTTCAAAATTCTCAAACTGTGTGTTTAGGAACAGTGCCCATACCAAAAATGTCAGGCTTCAAGCCAGGGCAAGACTACAAGAAGCAGACATCAGTCCTAGACCCGCATTCATTAGGTGTCTTTGGGGCTTAGTCTCCAGGTACGATTCCGAGATGTTCGACTAGAGTGTCCTAATGCGCTCAAAGGCAATCCGAGCTTGGAAAGCGAAACACTTTCGTCTAACACAAGAAGAATTCATGGTAGAAGCACAAGTCCTGCTTCAAGTCGCAGGCCTGACCTTGATCCCAAGTTCGTTCCCTCAACAGGTCTACTTCATGCTCAAAGTCTTCCGGTAAGTTTAAATCGAAGACCAAGCACTAGAAGACAAAGTGGGACACAATTCCACCTGCTACTCGAAATCCGATGAGAAGGCACGATGGTGACAAGGTAAACATCACGCTTCTTCGAAGTCCCAAGAATCTGAACAATTCTGCAGTTGATCCTGGCTGGCCTGAGTCTTCCGAACCACTGTTGACCTAGCAGTAGATATCGATGTTCAGAGAGGTCATCCTACAGATTTTGGTGCGATTCTGGCCCCCTCTCCCAATGATGTCTGCTACCTTAGGATCAGCCACTGAGCCTGTAATGACTCCGGTACAGACTTCCACTCCAGTGCCAAGCTCAAGATCAGTTCTTGCTGCACAACACACTGACTCCGCAAGCACTGGTAGAACACCTGGTGCTCACACCGGTCTCAGAGCCTGAACCAATGTCAGCCTGATCTAGACTGATTTCACACTATAAAATTACTAAATTACAATCAGTTGGCATCAAATCAGTCTATTCTAAGATCTCAGCCTTAACGACCCTACCTGTAGAAACACGATTCTCGATTTTCCTCTGATTGTGACTTCAGATTGTGCCCCAGTAATGGCTGGTGGATGCTAACGTGACCTGCAGCAGGCCATTCCCCCTCCATGACCCAAAGTTCATGGTGGTGACAGAAGCATCACTGCTTTGTTGGGGAGGCCATCTGGGAGAGATGGAGATGGGAGGCCTCCATATCTACTTGCTAGAGGTTTGAGCGACCCATTTGACCCTCAGAGCTTGCCAATCATCCATCTAAGGGAGACTAGTGCAGGTCTTCACGGATAACACTACCACCAGGGGATACTCCAACACGTAGGGTGAAGTTGGGTCCTGGATGCCAGGAGGCCCTATGCCTCTAAAGGTGACTGTACCAGTGGAACATTTTCCTGGTTGCCGGCCATGTGGTGGGGTCCCTGAATGCTAGAGCAGATGGGCAAAGTAGGTGTTGTCTGAAAAGATCACAAGTGGCGTCTCTACCCCTACATGGTGCATTGAGTCTACAATCAGTGGGGAAGGCCCTGGCTGCATCTATTTACCACCGTTGAGAATATGCAGCATCAGCAATTTTGCTCACCAGAGTTCCCTCTAAGGCAGACACGTTCTGACTGGAATGAAACGAAGGGCTCCTGTATGCATTCCCACCGCTTCCTTAGCTGCCTTGGGTTCTGAAGATCAGGACAGACCAGGCCCAAGTCATTCTAATTGCCACAGACTGGGCCAGAGGCGTGTGGTACCCAGAACTCCTGAGTCTTTGCCTTCCTGTAAGGCTACTGCTTTGGCAGGATCTTCTATCTCAGCAACAGGGCAGGGTCCTGCATCCAAATCCACAACCTACACCTCCTTCCGTGGAGATTGAACTTCGGCACTTGAATATTTTTGATTTGCAGACTGGAGTTGTTGATATCCTCATTGCAGCCAGGCACCTTTTACAAGTCTATCATTGGGAGAAATTTGTTATCTGGTGTGGTGCTAGAAATCTCCCCTTACAAGTAAAACTTCTTGATTTTATTTTGATTGTTGCCTTATTAGCCCAGATTTCAGTGGGTATTTTGACGAGTTATATATCAGCCTTTTCGGGTTTTCAGTGCTTAACCGGAACAACCGTCCTTGTTTAGGTTAGCAGTTGTCATGTGTTTTATTAAAAGTTTGACCCATGTGTTTCATTGCAAATCATTTGTGATGCCACTGTGGGCCCCTGAACCTGGTATTCACATTTCTTATGTGCTCACCTACTAAGCGTCTGCAGAACTGCTCCTTAAGGCTCTTAGAGTTGAAAACCATTTTTCTGATTGCCACAGCGTCAGCACACTTCATGAGTGAACTGTAGGCATTGTTGATACAACCACCCTACACCACCTTCTTTTTGGACATGTTTGAACTAAGGACACTGGTGGCCTTCCTCCCCATGTTGTCCAATTGATCACTCTGCCAGTGTTCCTTGCCCCACCTCACCCCTCAGAGGAGTTGGAGAGACTCCATCGCCATGATTCGAAAAGGGCACTAAGGTTTTACATCTACTGTACAAAAGACCATTGTGTAAATGATCAGCTCTTCATCTGTCTGATTTTCGGGTGTTAAGAAAGGTAAGGCTGTGCAAAAGAGGACCCTGTCAAGTTGGATAGTCCTCTGTATTACAATCTGCTAAGCACTGGTCAAGAATCAGCCAGCTAAATGTCTGAGAGCCCATTCCATCAGGGCCAAGGCTGCTCCATGGCATCACTTCCAGGGTGGTTCTGAGTCCCCGCGGAGCGGTAAGACGCTATGTAGTTGTACGCGGGAGCACTACTAGGAAAAAATCTCTCCATTCAGTGTGGCACCTGGGGAAGTGAGGAATCTGTGAATAGAGTATCCACCCGAAAGAGTATTACTGAAGGTAAGTAACTTGTTTGTTTGGAATGAGTTGTGGGGAAAATATGACATATATTACACCATGTCTTGACCATTTTTTAGAGAGCACCACATATTTGATTGGTGTTGATGCAAATGTTTCCTGAAGTTTTGTAGGTTTAAAAAAACACACTGAGGGGGATGCAGTTAGTGTGAGGTACGGATGTTGATATGGTGAAGTGTGGGAGTACATTATTCTTGGTGTGCGGGCATTTCATGTAAACTATGAGTGAGCATTGCATGGCTAAAAGCAGTTAGGTAGTGTTGAGATCTGAAAATGGGAATAGGGAGAGCGAGATGAAATGGGAAGATCTGCATAGAGGGATACGAAAAATCAGTGAATGTATTGCCAGTTATGGTACTGGTGTATAGGGAGAAGTGGGGAGCACCTAGGAAGGATCTTTGCGGGGCAACAACACTTAGAGAGGTTGGTGTGATTTAAAGCTCATGAAGAGAATGAGAGTGATTAGTTGGAGAGGCAGGAGGCGAACCACCCATGTGTGCAGGTGGTGATGCCAAGAGTATCAAGTGTTGGTAGTAGGGTACCATGGTTGATGATGTCAAATTCCCTTCACAATTTGAGGGTGAAGCGGTTGTCATGTCTCATGGCTGGGTGTCCACCATACGCTTTGTGGCAATTATAATGTGTCCCACATTTGACCCTCTGTTAACGTGTGAGCGCTCAACTTAGCAGTCTTACAGTCCTCAGTGTCTCTCTTACAGTGTCTGGTAGCAATGGTCAGGTCATTTTGCTCAGTTATCACTTCTATCCCATCATTCAACTTTTGGAGGTCCCACCCATGTTGGCTGCCGTGCAGCCGCCATAGTCTTCATTCTAGAAGTCTCTATGTCTATCCACTTAAGTACAGCCATCGCGTATGTGTGGGCGCCACACTCGTTTTTCATTAAGCATTTAGCCAGTTATGAGTTCATCCCAAAAATCTGCACCTGGACTAACTTTTCATCGTTCTACACTGTAGGCCCAGTAGGCAAATTTCAAGGGTGCAACATGCCCATTTTATGTAAGGTCATTAGTCCCCTTGGTACAGAATGTAGTAATAATCGGCCACAGTTATTTGGCAACAGCAGAGTGGATGAGAGGAGAGATGGCGAGGGTGGCAAGGATAGTAGCGATTTTGGAAAAGTAGGAGGTGATGACAGAAGTAGAGAAGCATGATTGATTTGTCTAATATACCCTTGATTGTTGTAAAGTGCTTAATGCAGCTCTGAGGCTATCTCAAAGTGATGGTGGATGGGAGGAGAGAGGAAAGAAGAGAGGGAATGAGGTCTGAGTCTTGCGAATAGAAGCCCAAAGTGCTTACAGCGGAGGTGTGTAGCAGTAGTGCATGGCAGGAAGCCCACCGTAAGCAACTGGTTAGCAAAAAAAGAGGCAAGGCAGGGGCAGAAGAGGCAAGATAGCAATGACGTGCAAAGTGGAAGAGGGTGATATACCTAAACGAAAGATTGGCTCTGGCTGTTCGAGGAATCCAGGCCTGTAAAAGTAAGAAGTCAGGGTAGTATTGTGAGGGATTGGGATGTGGAAAAGTGTGAGAGAGTGATAGAATGTCTAATTCTGGTGGCAAAATCAAACCCTGTTGATAGTTCAAAACAAAGTTTGCCTCTTAGAGTGGTACTAGGTCCAAACGAATCCTAGGTTCTTCTTCCTAAAGTGCCACCACTCAGACCTCACGCTCAACCAGCTGTCTATCCCTGATTAACCTAGGCCACATGGCGCTCACCAGCTAAAGAATGAGCAGGGAGTATGCACTGGGGTCTTATAGATACACACCCATGATTTCCCCAGTGCTCTGACTTCTAGAGCAGAGGATAGAGGTGTCAGGGTTTAAGGAAGAGTGTCTCTTAGGATGCTGAGCCGAGCTGAACCGCCCAGCCTTAGGTGGCCTGAGCAAGACTGCCAAAGGATATGACGTCATTCTACGTTGCCTAGATGGGCTGCACCAGTGAATTGTATGTTTTTATCCTGACAAGGATGCAAAAGGGTTGCATTTGGATGTGGTCAGGATGCATTGGTGAATTCACTGAATGAGCTATCTCAGAAGCATAATAGATTTACCTCAGTGAAACTCTCAAGTGGGAGACCATTTCTGCTGGCCAACATGTGGAACGTCTCATGGAGGGACATTTGTTGTTTAGAATCGATTTGTAGAAATCTTTTTCCACCAGTTTCAATCACACTACTCTTAATTATTTAGGAGATTCCTTATCAGATTGTGTGCTAAGTTTCCATGGACACAATACTTACATTGATAACAAAGGGAGAAGAAATATCTATTCAGGATTCATCAATTTTGTGCCAATCACGATGCCCTTGTTTTGCGACCATTTCGGCAAAGGACCTTGAGTACATTTACAGAGACATTTTTTTTGGGTGTTGGTTAATAAATAGTACTAGATTTATGTTCCTGTGCCGTAGGGAGGTTATATAATAAAGGACACCGAACTGATTGTTGAAAGTGGAAGAGCTTATCTGTTTATTTACACTGCATGAGGTAAGCGTAACCTACAACACACTTCAAGGGTTATGCAAAAACGGCAACTATGGCATGCACGTAGGCTAAACAGAAAGGGTACAACTTCTATAAGTAAACAATACCGTTTTTTCTCATAAACCTGCAAAACCCAACTCATTAAAATTCACGTAGTTTAAAGTTTGTTCGGGCAAAACGATCAGTGCACAAGATGACGTGCTGCCGTTTTTTTGAGTTTTTTAAAGTATATATCAGATACATGAAACAGTGGTAGCAAAATACTGGTTGCAATTTGCGCAATTATTTTGCGACCAGCATGGAATTTGGCAAACCGACCAGTCTACTAGATCAGTTCACAAAATTCCTAATCGTAGTGGGTCGCAATCTGACCTACTCATTAATATTCACGTGGTGTGTCACAAATTGTGACTCATCTGATTGTTGATCACCACAGGGACAATGGGTGGCCTGTTGTGGTCAGCAGACCACCATGTCTGTGAACGCTTTTTAATTTTTACATTTTTTTTTTCATGCAGCTTGTTTTCCTTAAAAGAAACAGGGCAGCATTTAACAATTTAAAAAAAGTTTTAAAGTTTTTAAAACTTTGAGAGTAGACAGTGGCACTCTGGACCACTGCCTACTCCCATGTTGGGAGCTGGTACAATTTCAATGACTTGTGACTACATTTTGGCTGCAAAACATTGATGCATACCATAAGGAATCTTTATTTGGAAGGGGCGAGCTATACACTCCCCTTCTAAATAGTGATTCATTATGCCCTTCTAAACCCATTTTGTGATTTGGTAACCAGTTACCGAAGCGCAAAATGGGTTTCGTACAAACTGCTATTCAGCAATCGCAAACCCTGTGATTTAGCAAATTGCAGGGTTTTGCGACCGCTAAATGGCTTTGTGTATCTGGCCCCGAGGTCCTGGCTAAAACATTTTGCAGTGCTGAGTCCATTCATATTTTGAGAAGTGACATGGGCTCATAAGCGTGGGTGTGGCTTTCTCAGCATACCTCGAATTTGAGGTCTCCGTTTCCTTGGCGTCTCTGAGGAGCAGTCTGGGCACAGGACCCACAGGCTTAATTGATGCTCCTGCCCTCACCCACATTTATGTTTTTTTATAGGTTATAATGAGGGTAACTATCATGTTTGGTATCTTTGCCTATGTATCGAGGGGTTAGTGTGGAGGCTAACCGAGCTTGATTACGTGCAGGAGGCCCGGGAGGAGACAGGAAGTGCCGGAATCTCCTCGCCCGTCTGCTTTTTATTAGGGGCTCGCTCGGAGCACGGTATCCATTAAATGGTGGCGTGTGCTCATGCAGGCCGGACTAATCAGCTCACGGTTTGTTTGCAGAGCTCTGACCCCCGGTTTCCTCACCTGGGATGGGGTTACACTGTTTTCCCAGCACACACGCAGACCGGTCGAGCTGCCTTTTCGCACATGTGTGCGAGCGTAGCAGAGGGGCCAGGGTGGTGTTGAGGCGTATGTTGCTTTGTGTTTGATGTTAAAACCTTCGCAGGGTGTTTTAGTTGTCGAGTGTGACTTATTATTTTTGTCACTTAATGCTTCCTTACGTGTTTTGGGTTGGCACTCAATAGGGCCGCCGTTTATTATTTATTTATTTATGCGTTTTTATATAGCGCGGACTTTACCCGAAGGTGTCAGAGCGCTTCACAATAGGAACAGTGACTTTACATGAGGAGAAAATTACAAGTGGGCATGTTACAAAAGCAAATGTTACGTTACATGAGGAAAAAGTGACAATTGTGCATGTAACAAAAGCAAACAAGATACAAGAAGAGGTAGCAAACGATACGTTACAAGAGGAAAAAGTGACAAGTGTGCATGTTACATAAGCACACAAGATACAAGTAGAGGTATAATACTGCAATAAGTGGCAGTCACTCAAAACACAAGAACACACCAGGAAGGCACTTCTATAGGCATGCCACTTCTCCGTCATTCGTCCCTACACAGTTCGACATTAAGGCTGAAACCGAATTCTTGTTTAAAAAGTAGCGTAAACACAGGAGACTCACTACTAGTATCTAAACAGGCGCAGCGCCACGGTACCACAGCTCGAGGGGAAGAGGCTACACCCCTGAGGCGCCTACTTATAAAGGCGCGTGGTGAGGTTTCGCACGTGCGCCAGAGTGACCCCGTGCCCCTTACGTGACTGTACAGAGTCCAGAGTCTTAAGGGAGAGCAGCCTAGTGTGTACACTCTCTCCAGACTCCTTCCGAGCTCTTGTTCTACTGGGCTTTTAGCATAATCCCTTTGTTGACAAAAACCCACCAATAACTCTGATAGCTTTTAAAATGTGTTTCTTGTGGGTTAAAAACATGGAAACAAAATACGCTTTGTAGACTTGAATATTACTGTATACACGATATAGTACAAGAAAAACGCCGTACATTGCTTTACGATGGATCTCAAAATGTAATTAAGGAATAAATCATTAAAAAACGATCTACTGTTCATTGGCCTTACTCTCCTAGATTAGTCATTTCACATCCTCAAAATATGTAACTCACAGTCTGGGAGGGCTTACCTCTGCATTCTGGGTCAGTCATTGGCTGCTGAGTGCTTAATTTGTAAAAAAAAAAATGCCAGGGCCCTCGTCTGGAGGCCACTGCAACTTGCATCAGCATTGCCCCTACCAGCGCTGCAATGACTGCACCGACACAACTACCAGCAGTCTTACAAGTGTGACAATTCAGATTATTCCCGACCTCCAAAGCTTTAAGAATGACTTGGGTGGCAGGTATTAGTCATTTTTAATAGATATTCAATTAATAAACAACTGTTGTTGTGCTCATCTCTAAATTAGACAAACTTTGCCACCACGTGGAAGACTGTCATAAGTGCTGGTGTTGACAATTAAGTGACAGTGCCGAGCACCCGAAACCATCGGCTCAAATTAGGCACTGGTCCTGCTGTTGCATTTCAGTTGGATAATCAATTTGCTCCCTTTGTACACTTGATGCTCCAGTAGTAGTAAAGTCAGGGCTTTAAGTGGGCCGGGTCTCACCAGTGCTGAGCACCAGCAGTTTTTTAAAGGGGGCCTCGAAACGGGTCTCTATCGGGCTCTGTTTTGTACCTTGGCACAGGCAGACCTTTTTTTTCCCGGACTGCAGTAACTGCAGGCACATCATGTGCGATGCTCACACT
Organism: Calotriton arnoldi; assembly: GCA_963921515.1. Lineage (NCBI taxonomy): Eukaryota > Metazoa > Chordata > Amphibia > Caudata > Salamandridae > Calotriton > Calotriton arnoldi. The sequence continues at coordinate 1,787,838 of CAWUFW010000189.1, forward strand.
GCTCACTTCTCACTAGTGGAGAAGTTACGGCATGATGTCATGCCAGGTGAGCGTTGTAGGGGAAGGGAAATCCTTTCACGAGAGTCATTTTCTCTCTGGATTTCCCTTCTCTTTTTGAAACTCAGGAGCAGCAGCTTTGTTGTGGTGTCACCAGGGCTTTAAGTGGAAGCTTTTTCAATATTATCTACAAGCCATAGTTGCTGCTTATTTATCTTATACAACTAACAACCATTGACAACGCCAATAGTCCTGAGTTGTTGTAGGTATATGTTACTTGTTGTATCATATATCTGGATGCAATGACAGAAACAGCAAAATACAAGTCCGGCAGCACACTATGCTAAGCACAGATGTTTAGTTTACGTGTTTTTAAGCCACGCCCTAAATTACATTCCCCCCCCCAGTTTTTTCATCCCACTTAAAGCCCTGAGTAAAGTAATCCAAACTAACTCCAGGAAGTTTTAGAGAGTTTGGATCTCACACTGTATGACCCAAGCAATATACAGCAAGTAAAATCAATGCTCAGTAGAGTTAAATCTTTGAAAAATAATAGTAAGGCCTTTAAAATAAGGCTGCACATAGACACCAGAAGGTCTTAGGAGTTGATCAAGTGCAAGGTGGCCCAGCTCTCTTCACTATATGAGTACTTTCATTCCTACACATTCAGTAAAACGACTTCAGATTTAGCATACTTAAAGTAATGCATTACATATCAGAGGGCACATAACAATGAATACAATGTGGCTAACTAAACATTGTTCATTCTTTTCACTAGGGTTAAAAACTATCTGGGTTATTATCTAAAGCTCCTGTCCACACAACCAGCAGTATCTCTCCTTTTGTGAACAAAGTCAAGTTCTTTCAAAGTCCAAACCATGTTGGCAGTACCTTAAAAGCATATAGTGATGCATCTTCTCAAATCCAGTTATGATATTCTGATACCTGTGAGTTTTGTTGAACGTCTAATATAGTTGTACAGTGATGTTTGAATTTCATTTTATAATACATGGAACGATTAGTGAGCACAAGAAAATAATAATAGACTTGTCCACAATTTGTGGCATGCTTCATCATTGGGCTTTTCCTGCACCCAAAGCACCGAGTAATGTTTGGGTGGGCTCAACTGTTAAGTGGGAGCTTGTGATATAATACATATGGATCAGAAAAGTTTATAGATAAATAGGGTTAAAACTGCCCAGGCTCATACCTTCAATGTATTCAGGGCTACCCTGACAGGGCTAAAAGAAAGAGGAAAATTGGAAGAGTAATGGGATGTTATATCCCTAGCCATACTCAATATTGATATTGTCAACATGTTTCGGCTGATCCCTGGTGCCAAAACAAGTCAACAGCCTTCATCAGGACATAGAGATCCCTAAACCCATTCCATGTTTCTAAAGTCAGTCAGTCAGGTATGTGGACAGACAACAGAACACACAATAGTAAAAAAATTATTTTTTACTTGCGTAATAATTTATCCTAGGAATTCGTTTATTTGAAAGAGACACAAATAAAGCAACATTCGCTGTCACCTTAAATACATAGTAATTCTCAGGCGAACACCATTCTGTTGGAATAGAACATTTCTCACCTGGTAATTATTCTCCAAGCGTCAGACTGGATTCGTAAACTTCAAAGCAGTACTCCTGCATGCTGGTAGGTGGCGTCATGTGGCTCTGCACCCACGCTCGCTCCGCTCCAGAAGGGAAGATCGGAGCCGGATACAAGTTCCACCCGTAAGCACTGACGTCAGTTCCTTTCTTTCTGTGCTTTCAGATGCGGATCCAGAGCTACTGCTTCATCTTTTTTCATAAATTCTTTCCAAATTTTAACAGTTTGCAAGGGATGTTACCTCCCAAAATGATATAGTTTAATCTTTGTGGGGATAGTCGCAAACAGATGTTTGTGACAGATTCCCACAAGGTATACGTGTGGTGCCTGGGATCTTAACACGGCTCGAGGATCTGCAACAGCTTTGCCCAGTTGAATCCGAAGGCCATGCGGGACCATGAGGCAAAACTTTGCATCACCAATCAGTGAAAGACTTCCTAACATGACCAGTCGAAGTTGAAAGGAAAGTCCTGTTTCCGCTCCTGAAGTTGTTACAGCAGCAGATCTTAGTCACGGTCAAAGTCATTGGTTGAGTCTAAAAAGGAACGCAAGAAGTTCAAGCAGGGCTTGGTCCCTTCCCACCAGTCTTGAACTCAAGAGAATGCACAAGGGCAGCAGTGTGCCACCCAGTCTAGCTCCTGATTGTGAACTTGATCCTGATGTGCCTCCTGAATCTCTGGGTCATCGGCAACGTTATAGTAGGTTGAGACCTTTCGTGAAGTCATGCTGCAGATCTTCGCCATTTTACCGGTACCCTCTGGCGTGTTTTCAAACCCAAGGATCCGTGACGACCCCCAGTCAGACTTCCTCTGGCAGGTCTGCTCTCGGTGCAGCCTGTGCCCTCCGAACTCGCTTTGGGTTCTGCCCCGGTTTCACTCCCTGTGTTGGTTCTTGGCACATCAATGATGTTGTCACTGCTGCCGAAGCCGGAAGAGCAGGCGGCACAACCCATTTTGTTCTCAGACTCCAAGCCGAACTCGTAGTGACCTTCACCAAGGCCACATCCCAAACCTACTGGGGCGCAGCCTTCTGGCAACCCACAATTTCAAATACCTTGCCTTTACTTTGCAGTAGAACCCAGGAATTACACAGTATCTCTGGCAGGGACCCAGACAATGTCAATTGTGATGACGGTGAAGCATTTGCCCCCAAATAAATTGGGGGCGGTTAGCTTGAAGAATTACATGATGCCAGTGGTCTGGACACCTCCCCGGACACTAGCCTGGTTTGCAATCCCAGCCCTGCAGCAGAAGAAAGCACCTTTTTCATTGTAGTGATGATGAGGGCCACCATGAAGGTAAAGACTAATGTCCTCAGAGAGGTCCTCCAACCGGGCAAGGCACCTACAAAACCCCTCTTACCCTCTAACAAAACTCTCACGGATGTCCTTTTAGGCGTTTGGGTGAAACCATGCTCTGGGCCGCCAGTAAACTGACAAATTGCTCGTCACCATAGACCAACAGCAGGCGACCTTGACTTTCTTACACAGCACCCTATGCCTGAGACCTTGGTGGTACAGTCTTCCATAAGTAAGGTGAATCTTAACACCTTTCCCACCACCCAACTGATTGTGATTCAAAACTCATTGAAACATTTGTAAAAAGTATTTTCTCGTCTACCAGCCTTGCTCTCCAAACTGTCAACACCGCTACAAGCCTTTTCTCCCAAGCCCTATGGAACACAGTACCACCAATTTTGCCAACTGTCCAGGACGAACTGTGGCCATTCTTTGCCCATGTTACTCATGATGGACGCGACGCAGCAAAGTTTGTCATCTGCTGTGGCTTAAACACAACCAACTGTTTAGGTCAGGTTATTGGACAAGTGTGGCACTTCAGCACCACAACTGAATGATGTCTACAGGCTCTGGGGATGTCCAGGCATATTTAATGGACATGCCATTGATGGCCCTGGAATGGTTTAACGAAAGCAGGTTCCTTGGATCTGTCCACCCCACCCCGAAATTACACCAGCAATTAGGCCACTTTTGTGGCCATGAAATGAGGATATTTGTGCCCCTGTAATCAGGGGTACATGGGGGAAACCTCCCGTTCTATGACAACTAGGTTGACAGAACATAGGTCAGCTATCCGAACAAAGAAAAGCAATGCTCCGCTAGTAAAACATTACATTGAGGCCCAACATACCACTCAAGATATAAGATGGCTCATTCTTGAGAAGATACACATCAATACAGGAGCCTCAGCATAGAAATACGGAAACACAGAGAGGTCTACTGGATTTTTATGTTAGATACCTATAAAAATGGGATGAACAGCGAAATCCCATGGGATCAGGCAATTAAGTACAACAACATCTAAGTGAATGTAACTACAATTCTCTATTCTATTATAGATATTGCTTGTCTCTGGTTCCTCTACTTATCCAGTAGCCAAGTGGATCTTTTGAATTAATATATCCTGCAACAATACATGAGTTTAAAGATATACTAAAACCCATGATCCAACTAGTAACTATAGGGACTAAAAGTTGCAAAAGATGTCTAGGAGGTAAAAATATGTGCGCATCCCTCTTACACATACGCACTATTCATGACACACTAAAGTATTATTATACATAACAGAAACAGGAAAAGTCCAATACTGTAATTTAGTAATCTTCCCCAAGAATAAATAATACTAAGGTTTTTTAAAATATGTAGATTAGATAAGATGTTCCCATAAATCTGGAGATAGTGAATGGTATTACGACCACGCTAAAATGGCCGCCGCTGCCTACAAGGCACTTTGTAGATATGAAGGTGCAATTTGAGCACCGACCATACATCAAAGGCCTAGCCCGTCATAGCAGGTCTGCCAATTCTCACGTGGTTTCCTTTAAAAGAGTGTGCGGATGCCTGTAATTCCTCCCCATAGTGGAACCATGTTGCAGGTCCCAAATAGCAAGTATAACGAAAAAAGTCGTAAAAGATGCCCAGGAGTTATCAACATGTGTGCAGTTCCCTGATATACATGCACAATTCATCAAAGATTAAAGCAGTATCATATATGACAGAAACAGGAAGAGTTTAATATTGTAACCTTTTAATTTCGGACAAGAATAAAGTATATTAAGGTTTTTAAACTCAGCTTTATAGAATGGGCCTCGTTCCCAGTGACAGATGTCTCCGTTGTTCGGCTCCCGCGGCGGACTTTTCTCACTTGGCTTGGCTGTGCCCGAAAGTCTCTGCGTACTGGAGTGAGGTGTGCACCACCATCACCGAGATTACCTCCTCCTCTGTATCCCCTGACCCGCTGGTCTGCCTCTTGGGCTTTGTGAAACACTGCCCAGACGCTTCTCGCCGCCTTACCGCCACGCTACTTATCCTCGCGTGCTGCAGAGTCGCCATGCATTGGGGTCGTAGGCCCGCGCCCAGGGTCAGCTCCTGTCCGAGTTCTGGGAATTGACACCGGCGGCGGCCGACCTCGCGATATCTGGGGCCCCCTTGTTTCATACCTCCTCTGCCGGAGCGCGTCCCCTTCTGCGGCCTCTCCAGCGCTCCCTGCCGGCGCATCGCCCGCGGCGGCCGCCCGTGCTGGTCCGTAGAATGCGCTGCCCCCTGCTGTGTGCTGTTGACTTCTCGCTGCCTCCTTCCCATCGGCGTCCTGTCTGTCTTACGCTCCCCTTTATGCCTTCCCCACTTCAGCTCCTACCTCCCCCTCTCTGATTCAGCTGTAGGTTATTCATATACAAGTGCCTTTACGATGTATGTAACAGATGCAATCTTATTTTCTGTCATTGTACTTTGCTGTATCTTTGCCTTTTTCTTATGTAATCTGATGTGCAACTTTCAATAAAAGTCTTTAAACTTAAAAAAAAAAAAAAAAAAAAGGTTTTTAAAGTATGTAGATTAGAGAACATGATTCAATAAATTTAGAGATATTGAGAGGCATTATGGCCATGTTAAGATGGCCGCCTCTGCCTTCAAGGCACTTTGTAGATATGAAGGTGCAACTGAGCACCACCCACACATCAAAGGATTAGCCAGTCATGGTAGGTCTGTCCATCCCACGTGGTTTTCCTGTATAATGGCGCGCGGACGCCCATAACTTTCCACCATAGCGGTAATATGCTGCACGTCCCTTTGCACGAGCGTAGTACGCCCGCTCGGAAGACGTGAAAGGGCCGTCGAATCACCCTTAACGCCATAGATATACAGTGTCCGAGAGCTCAGGTCAATTGAGACGCTCCGTTCTACGCTGCGGCGTTTTGAAAGACGATCGAGACACATGACATGGACTAAATACACGGGTAAGAGCCCATAAGGAAACCGCATTTATTGCTAGCTTTAATTGAAAGCAAGGCGGTAGATTAAAGTAGTATAGACTGCAGCAGAGCCTCTGTTAAACCTTCATGGTTTTCGTCATTACTGTATACTTCCTCTTTAGGGAACATTCCAATGTGTCTTCAACCCCGCTGGGTGCACCTCATGCCGAAATAACAGGTAAGCTATTAAGCTTCGACTGAGAATTAATTGTCTAAAGATAAATGAAGGTCTCTAAAATCCTATTCTTGTTAGGTTGCAGATAATCGCCTAGAAAACGGCCATCAATCCATCTTCCAAAAGTTATTATAGATAGTGTACTATTATAAGGTAACTGCATGTAGAGACTATGTGGCATGCGGTACATATAACCTGGGAGCACCTGTCATCACCTCTAGCCTATAGAAGGATTTATGTCAGTTTAATCCTGCGAATATCATGAGCATGGTCTTTACACTCGGTTTTTCTCCACCTATAAATCTCTCTCGACTTTTGATGAGCACAATATGGGTGATATCTGACTCTATTTTCTCACGCTTCAGCCTATAGAGAATTCTAAACTACAATCTTTTTCTGTGACACACCTTGTAGTTTTAATATACACATTTTTTGGTTAAGTATAAGTTTAAGTAGGACCTACACATTGTAACCCAGATGTTTCTTAATACATTTTTAGGTCTCAAAATATTCATGGCCTCCTGATGAAGGCTCAAAGCCGAAACGCGCGTAGGATACACTTTTCTCCAGCCATGGCAATGATGAATGTTTCTCCCTAGTAATATAGTGTTCCGACCCCACTTTGTGACATTATATCTTCCATAATCAATTGGAGATTCTCCATTAATGAGGACTCAAAATAACTAAATAAATAATAAAAAATTTAGAGACTATGTACATAGCATGTATTGAAGAGCTACTCATGAACGATTAATGTACCATCTTAACCAAAAGTTTGTACATAATCTTTCCGTTTCCTTTTTATAACATCTATGACATGTTAGGTACTGGATGAATGTGGGAGTATGCCTGAACATATATACTAGGGACTATTGCACAAATAGACCGATTATGTTTTTTAGAATGGATTAGGCAAAAAGAAAAAAAGTTTTGTACATATACAGAATGACAATGTATTAATTAAAAAGGAAAAATATTTTTGTATGAATAAATGTTTTTGATAAGAATAAGTATCTGGGTGTTTACATATTTCTATTGAAATCTTGAAGGTCCACTAATTTATGAGTTTCCTAAGTGTTTTCTCACACATGATATTTAATGGACATACCATTGATGGCCCTGGAATGGTTTAACGAAAGCAGGTTCCTTGGGTCTGTCCACCCCACCCCGAAATTACACCAGCAATTAGGCCACTTTTGTGGCCATGAAATGAGCCTTCAGTATCCCCAGCGCCAGGATTTCCCACCAGTCCAACACGTCTCCAAGTTTTTTTGTGACTGAGGTTGTGACTCACACAGACAACACCTAGGGCATCTGGGAATATGTGCAGAACAATCCCCTCCTCCTCCTGCAACAGAGGCAGAGAACTCCTTTTGCGTGTCCTTTCTGGCAGACAGCCACCCTGCTTGTCCTCCAAATTATCCATCTGAGCTATGCCCTCCGATTTCTTTCCACCTGCTGCACCTTTCACCATCATCAGGGCAGGTGATGGAGGACCGCCTGTCCGTCTTGCAGCAGGAAATGTAGGCCTTTTTGGCCAAAGGGCCGATAGAGGTGCCTCCAGCATTGGAAGTAGGAGCTGGGTGTTACTCCCACTACTTCCTGGTGCCTTTTTCCTATTTTAGATCGCTTAACGCCTTCCTGTGGAAGGACAGATACAGGATGCTCAGCTAACCCCCCGGTCCTGTCTAACCTAGACCCTGAAGACTGATGTTGGTGTTGGACTTGCCAGACACTTATTTCCATATCCCCATCGTAAAGGACCACAGGCTGCTTGCGATTCGCAGGGAGACAGGAACATTTTCAATGTGCAGTGCTCCATTTTGGCCTCACCAGTGCCCCTCGGGTGTTCACAAAAGTTATCGCGGTGGTCGCAGCACACCTTCGGAGCTTGGGAAATTCAGTCTTCCCTTACCGCAAAGATTGGCTGTTGAAGGCAGGCTCACCCCAGGCAGTCGTCAATGACCTCCAGATGACAGCGAACCTCCTAACATTGTTGTGGTTCACTTTTAATGTGCCGAAATAACTCGTGCCTCCTTCGCAGACGCTCCCATTCATTGGAGCCATTCTGCATACGTTACGGTATGGTTTCTTGCCTTCACTTCCGGAGCAGAGACAAAGAGATTTGGGCTATGATCCTGATGTTTCAACCTCTGTCTTGAATTTCAGTGCAGACTCTGAGGTTGCCTTGGTTGTTGGCCTCTTGCAACCTGCTGGTGAAACATGCCAGATGGCATATGTGGGTTCTGCAGGGAGTCCCAGTGGGCACAACACCGGGGCAATCTGTCTGATTGTATCCAGATTTCAGAGGAGACTGCAAAAGATCTGCAGTGTTGGCTACTGGACCATGAGCCAGTTAGTGGCAGACCCTTCTCCTTACCCTATCCATATTTGACAGTGATGATGGATGCATTGCTTTTGGGTTGGTCAGGCCATCTGTTCAGAGGCCACTGGTCTCTGGTGGAAGCTTGACTCCACATCAGTTTGCTGGAGTTGAGGGCCATTCGCTTGGCGTTGAAGGCTTTCCTCAGCACCATCAGAGGAAGTCTGGTGCAGGTGTTCACGAACAGCACCACCGCCATGTGGTACTACAATAAGCATGGTGGGGTCATGGGTTCTGTGCATGAGGCTGTATGCCTCTGAAAGTGGCGGGATTACTAGGGAATTTTCTGGTGGTGAACCAACTAGCAGGCTCTGTAAATGCCAGGGCGAACAAACTCAGCCACCAAAGCTTAGACGATCATGAGTGACAAATACACCCTGAGGTGGTGCAGGGCATCTTCCATCAATGGGGAAAACCCTGGCTCGATCTTTTCACCACTGCAGAGAAAGCGCTGTGTCAGCACTTTTGCATGTTGGAGTTACTAAGGAGTATCTCTTTCTGAAACGCATTCCTTCTGGTGTGAGGCTAGGGACTCCTGTATGTCTTCCCGCCACTCGCAGAGTTCTGAAGAAGATTAGGGATAACCGGTCCCAAGTGCAAGTGCAGCATCAGGATCTCCTGGCCATGTGTCCTCCGATCAAGCTGCCACTTCAAAAGCTCCTTCTGTCACAGTAGCACAGCAGGTGCTGGACCTGGGCCTGCACAATCTGCATCTCGATGCTTGGAGTTTAAAGAACGCAGCAGTTGATCTCATTTAACCTTCCTTCTAAGGAGGTTGATGCCATCTTGGCAGAAAGGCACTCCTCTACAAAACTGATGTGCAACAGTTTCTGGGACAGATTTATGTTTTGGTGCAGCATCCACCAGATTGACTAACTGCAGGCCAAGGTGTGTTAAGTTTTGTTGTTTGTTGTATTTTTTTAATGATTTGCAGCATTTGTTTGCGTCGATTCCCTTTGTGATGCCACAGTGTGATTTAAATTTGGTTCCTACTTTTGTATGTGTACTCCTTTTGAGCTGATGTACAGTTGTCCATTACCTCTCATTACCCTTAAAACGGTGTTCCTAATTGCTGTAAAATCAGCTATGTGTGTGAGCGAGCTGCCGGCTATTTCTGTCTAATCACCATCATTCTTCCTAAATAAGCTAGCTGGTCATGTAGACCCGAGTTTATTATCTACTGAAATTGTAACACGATCCACGTTGGACAGGCTATCACCCTTATTTATAAGTTTTATAAGTTGTATATAGAGCTAGCTTGACCCGAAGGTATTCGAGCCCTTTACATGACCGTGAAAGAATACAGTAAATCAGGCACGCAATAACATTTGAAGCGAGACTCAATAGATAATAGTACACATCAAAGAAAATAATAGCAAAACCAAAAACAAGAGAACAACCCAAGAGGATCTAATAGACAGCATATGCAAATAAACAGCCAACTATGACAGAGGGTCTAGTCCTGTACAAGAGATAATTAACCAAGTTCAGTAATCTAAGAGTTAAAGTATTTGTTGAGGAGGAGGAGTTTCAGGTCTCTTTTGAAGCAAGGGAAGGAGGGGTGGCATCGAAGATCGCAAGGTAGAGAGTTCCATATGCTCAGAGCATTTCCGGAAAAAGAGCAAGACTTGGTTGCGGATTTCTTTAGATTGGGAGGTAGGCGCAAACGTGCGTTTGAACTTCTCAAACATAAAGTAGTCCCTGCTTTCGTAAGCTTGTTTTCTAAGTAGTTGGGTGTATGTGAGTGAAGGGCTTTGTGGATGATACAGACAGTCTTGTAAGTACATCTTTTCGATGGAAAGCCAGTTGAGGTTTTTGGCATTCTTTTCTCTGCCTCATCCCTCAGAAGAAAGAGAGACTCCCCCATTTAGACCCTACAAGAGCACTCGGTGTTTACATTTATAGTAGCAAAAAACATCAATTAATCGATCAGCACTTTGTAGGGTTTGCAGTGCAAAGAAGGGGAAGGCAGTGCAGAAGCGGTTCATCTCTTGAAGGACTGTGTAATATGGGGCCGGATTGCCCAGTGTTGTCCATATTTATAGTAAATAAAGAGATCATTATTGATACAAGTCAAATCCTGAAATTGGGGAAATTGGCTTAAAGATGAGATCCTTTGAAGTATGCTGTAAGCCCTAGTCAATTTTAACCTTATTCATCTATCAACTTTTCTGATCCCCATATATAATATCCTGTGCTCTCAGTTAATGATTTGGCCCACCCAAACACTAAGTGATGCTTTGGGTGCGGTGAAAAGCCTAATGGTGAAGCATGCCACAAATTGCGTGCAAGGGCTGTTTTTCTTTTCCTTTCCTGGGGTCTTCGTCATCTAAGTAGGACTACACCTCAGCTATTATTATTTTCTCGTGCTCACTAATCATTGTGTACAATGTATAGTGTTAGGGAGGAAGGATTAGTTAGGTCCGGTACCTTTCTTCCCTCTATCGTGATTTAGAGATGGATTTAATTTCGCTCATGTTCAGTTCGAGCAAACCTGTGCAATAAAAGTGACAAAAGGCTGCACGTCCTAGCATGACTTGGGTAGCTAATTAAAGGCCCAATGCAGAGAGACATGGAAGCACATAGTTTTCTTATCAGGAGTAATCTGACTTCACTCATTTTCCTTATTCCTTTGGATAACTTTCCTTGTGTTTTTTTGTCGCACTTCGTGGCACGGTCTTTTCATCACGCTGGTGTGTGACTGGGTGAAAATCCTACAGATGTCTTTGTGGCAGAGATACAGGTGCTGCTAAATTAGAGACTTTCCAGAAGACATCTTCCAGCATGGTGCAAGCGCTGTACCACAAATCTTACCAAGAAAAGTGTAAAGACTTGATATATATGTAATATACAAGGGAGGGACAGAAAATAAAACAGAGACCTGTAAATACTTCAGGAATGTCAATAGAGAAGGGAAGGCATGTATTTTTCAAATAGAGTTGTGGTTCCGGAAAGCTTTGGGGCGCTTGATAGTTTTGGAAAGGTGGACTAAGAGAATCAATAACCGGATAGGCAGGAACAGAGCGGAACACTTCTAGCAAAAGAGCAAAGGTTTAAAAAGGGTTTTTCAAATACTTCAAGTGGTAACGTGGATAGACTGGACGGGTTGTGAAGTCTTTTGGTCCTGCCACTCTGTGTGTAAAGAAAGTTTGTGAACAGAATCGGATGCATGCTAAGGACTCCCAACGGAATGGTTCTAGATGAAGCTGTAAGTCTGACATTGCTTACCATTGGTTGGCTTCAACGTAACTCTCATTTCCTTGCTTCTCATCGGGCAAGGCCTCCTGCTTCTACTTTGTCTTTGGTTCTTCCGGTCTTCCATGGAGCTTCGACAAAGTACAGTTTCCTGTCTGCGGCCAGTGTCCTTCCTTTGGCTGCCCTCTTGCAGAGGTACTTTTTTGTTACTTTTAAACTATCACTCTTAAAAGTGCATGTTGGCAGGCCCTCTCTATCCTTCCCTGTCCCTTCAACCCCTTCTCGTCCTTGTTACTTGCCCCGTCCCACTTCATCAGTGCTTGTCCCGTCCCTCCCACCTCCTCCCGCTTGCCCCCATGCCTCCCACCCACTTCTACGACCTTGTTGCTTGCACCACCCTTTATCCTTTATGCTTGCCCTGGTCCAGTCCCACCCCTCCGTGTCCTTCTTTTTCACTCCCACATCATGAAAAAAAGCAGTGCTTTTTTTGTTTTTTGCCTCATCCCCCCACTCCCTCCCACATCCTTTCCACCCCCTCCGTGTTGTTCTGCTCCCCACCCCTCCTCCGGCCGTCAATAAAAATAAAAAAATGCTCAGCAACAGGCAGGAGAGGCTGCAAGGCACACTTTAAAAACAAGCATTGGCAAAGCTAATAGGTTTTGCCTACGCAAGATCTATTTTGTTTTTCAATGTTTTTTAAACATGTTGCACAGCAGCGTGAGAAGCTGTGCAACATGGCTTAAAGTTAAGAAATAAAGTGCTATAACACAGACAGCGCTCGCTGCCTCATAATATTTTCTTTACTTTCATTTAACCTGAGCAATGGATTCTGAGTTTACTCTGTCTCAAATGTTGGATGTTGTAACCAAATTACAGCCGGAGGCTAGTCCAGTGACGGATAATAAGGTTCTATAGTCAGAATTATTAGCAATTAAACAAGACATATGTAATGTCCAAGGCAGACAAAAAAGACTTTACTCAATTACCCTTTCTTTTAGACCCAAGAACACCAGTTCCTTGGCATTACCACCTCCATTAGGAGACGCACAGTTTTTTAAATTTCCTTGTTCTGAGGAGACTCCTATCATATTCTTAGCACCTCTAAAAAGCATACCCTTATGAACTGGGCTATCTCGTAAAGCAAAGCTGTATGTTGCTGGACACCGAAGGAAGTCACAAAAGTCCTTCTGTTGCTCAAAGTCAAGGGTGCGGACTCGCTCCTGCAGCAGATCCTCATCACGGTCCAAGTCTTCCAGTAATTGGAAGCGGAAGCACAGGAAGTCCCAGTGGCGTGTACCAGTCCTGCCACGCTTAACCTAAGAAGTAGCAAGGGCATCACAATGCCTATCAATTTTGCTCCTGGTCTAGTGCTTAGGAGCTAATTCCGCAGCTGATCTTGATGCACTCCGAGTTTCCAGGGCTGTCAGCAACGTTACAACAGATTGAACCCTTTAGAGTGGTCATGTTGTAAATCTTTGGCTCTCTTCCCTCTAGCGCCTTCAGTCCTCAAGGATTGGTGAAGGTCTAAAGTTGGACTACCGCTGGGGGTTCGCCCTCGGTCCTGTCTGTGCTTCTTGAACCAGTCTCTGTTACCACTCCGACTCTGGAGCCGACTTCCAACCTGGCTCCAAAATCCACACTGGTCCCCTTGATGTCGATGCCAGAGCCGACTGCGCAGGAGGAGGACCATTTTCCTGTAGTCCTTTCAGACTCTGAGCAAAATTCATCTCAGCCTCGACTGAGGTCCGAACGCCATACTGACGCTCCCGGACCCAGTCCAATCCGATTCAACCAGAACCGTGCCTGTGCCTCAGAACCGCACTCTAGCGCTCCAACAACTTTTCAGCTCAGACTCTTATCAGAGTCAACAAGCCTTCAGGAATGGCAGTGGAGACGAGGGGGGATTATTTCCTTCAAGACTATGATGATGACAGTATCTACATGGACTTGCATGAGTCCAGTGGGTTGGACACTTCCCCGGACACTGGTAATGAGACGGGCAGCTGCGGTATTGGATTTACAACTACCAACTATGGAATTCAAAACTAACATACTGACAGAAGTTCTACAACCCGGACAAACTTCATCCTAACCCTTACTTCCAGTCAATGAGGCCTTGACTGTCACCCTTATTGGCACTTGTTTTAATCGTTGTTTGTGTCCACTAATGGACAGGCAGGTTGCCAGGCACCACAGACCAGTGCCAGGCGATCCTGACTTTATCCAGCATCCTACACCAGGAAGTTTGGTGGTTCAGGCTTCCACTAGTAGGGTGAACTCCAATCCATTTCCTACAGCTTCCCCAGAGAGAGTCAAGACAAATCAAGACATTCAGGAAACTGATTTGTTCTCCTCAGCCAGGCTAGCCCTCTGATCTGTCAGTGCTAGTTGTTTGCTGGGGAGATATTCCCATGCTTTGAGACATGGTTGTTGAGATCTTGCTAGTAGTCCCTGAGAAAGTTCGGACCAACCTGGCCCAAACCATCCAGAATGGTTAGCATGCTGCAAAATATATTATTAAATATATTATTTGTTCTGGGCCGTTCACTACAAATGAGTTCCACAGACTTCTCTGGGGACCTAAATGCCTCTCTGCTCTGATGGACATGCTGTTAGATGGTATAGCGCCTGTAGGTTGATTCTGCTTTGGAACTTTTTATGGTTTAAATCTTTTTATTCGCATCATTTTAAACAGATAACATCAGCGACCACCTACATCCATAGCTTTGGAACTTTTTTAAGAAATTCTGGCCACTGAGCATTCCTTAGGCCTTTCGACCCCTGAAAGACAGTATTTCCAACAGTTTTATCACCTTTCGAGGCTACTCCAAAGGATTTTTTGTTCTGGCATTACCAAGGCCCTCCTCCTTGGCTATGCCCTGCCATTCTTTTTAGACCCGCTGCACCTCCCGGCCACATGAGTGTCTTTTGGAGGAGCACCTGTCCATCTTTTTCCAAATAGTGCGTGTTCTTTTGGCCGAAAGAGCCATAGACAGGGTTCTGGCTCCGTAAATGGAGACTGGCTGTTACTCACATGCTGATAAAGGACGAGGCCGTTATTCCATTTTAGACCTATGCCATCAGAATGCCTTCTTATGGAAGGGCAAGTTCAAGTTCTCACGTTGGCGCAGGTTCTGTCTGCCTGGATCCTGGTGACTGGAGGTTTGCTTTAGACCTGCAGAACTCCTATTTGCATGTGCTCGTCCTGCATTCCTACAGACACTGCTTAAGGTTCAAGGTGGGCAGGAGCATTTTCAGTTTGCTGTGCTCCTCTTCAGCCTCATCAGTGCCCCTTGGTTGTTCACGAAAGTGATGGCGGTGATCCCAGCACACCATTGGAGGTTGGGGATTCCAGTTTTCCCCTATGTCGACAACTGGCTGCTAAAGGCTGGCTCTCAACAGTCAATCGTAGACCACTTGCCAGATGACGGTGAACCTCCTAACCTCGTTGGGATTCATTGTCAATGTGCCGAAGTCATACGTGACTCCTTTACATAGGCTCACTTTCGTTGGTCTTTCCCTCCATCACAATGAGTCCAGGATGTTCAAGTAATTATCCCAATGTCATTTTTTTACTATCAGGACATGTAAAACATAAATGCATACATCCTACTTTTTAAATACCGAGCACCCTGCCCTGCAAGGCTTTAGGGACTACCTTAGAGGTGACTTATAAATACTGAAAACAAAGGTTTAGACATGGTAAAAGATTTATTTTGCCAGGTAAAAATGGCAGTTTAAAACTACAGACTGCAGTGGCAGGCCTGAGACATGTTTAAATATCTAGGCCCTTGGTACATGTAGTACCATTTAATAGGGACTTATAAGTAAATTAAATAATCCAATCAGTTGTATACCAATTTTACCATGTTTAGAAGGGAGAGCACAAGCACTTCACCTCTGGTTAGCAGAGGTAAAGTACACAGAGTCCTAAAAGCCAGCAGACACAGGTTCAGCCAAGGAAGGCAAAAATCTAGGTCTCCCTTATATCCATCAAATATTTCCATCATACATGTCCCTTCCCTTATCTCTGGAGGGGACACTCACTGCCCTAGGAATGCAACAGGAGTACTGCAGGGACATGGCAAATATAAACAAAATTATGGCTCACTAGCTAGTATTTGGGAAGCTTGGGAACAAGGTTTTCTCTTTGTGATCAACACAGAATCTTAGCTTGAGGGGTGGTTCGCTATTTTCACCTGGATGTCAGTCATCTTCCGTTGATGGTAAATGGCCTGATTCTGGAAGGCGAACCTTACATGGAATCTTTACTATATGTGTTTTACTGACATGCCCACTTATTGTTTGCTACACTTTTCCTACCTGTCTGGTTTTCTGTCCCAGCCAGTACAAACGGTGTGTACTCTGTGAGCCGATAATATTAGTTGTACATAATGTACAGGTTTTATAGCAAAAAATATGCGCTGTTGAAAAGAATATACCAGTGTGTCAGAAAGAGGGGCTGGAACCGGAGTTACAAACCTGGTTTACAGTCGCAGGAATCAGACTTCTCAGGAGAAGACTTCCAAGATAAAAAACCACCTTACCGGCAATCTATTGAGCCAAGGTCGAAACACAAGACAAACCGCACTGCAAACATTTGCCTAACTTCTGCAAAAGGTAGATTGTTTGGGTCTAGGGCCAGCCTCTATTGCAGGGAAAAATTTACCTTGATGCTACAAGATGGCAAGTTGGCGAACTGGTGATAAGGGTGGTGTTGTTTAAAGAAGGCAGGGACGTCAAACCAACACTTGTGGGAGACCCAGTATTGTGAGATAGCTGAAGAAATGCCATACCATGTTGCAACCTCCAACTAATCACAGGAGAGAGGAAAAACAGGGAACCTCTCTCAGAGACTAAAAGAGTATATAAACAAAGGTGGTACAGAGAGAAGGGTGCCATGCTCTGACCATTCCCTGACTGGGATCCTTTTCCTTACCACACAAGTGTGGTACGGTCTTAGTGAGAAAAAGAGAAGGGGCCCTCGACAGTGAGTACTGAGAAGGCAGAGTGAGAACGGAGTCGGGAGATAGATGCCATACTCTGACCATTCCCTGATGGAAGTCCCTTTCCCTATCAGGAACCAGAGGCCTGTTTTGACTGTAAATAAGTGAAGCTCGCCTTGAAGTTGGAAATACAGGGGAATCTTCATTTTCTGGGGAATTACTGGTTTGGAGACACTACAAGCAAAATATATATTTTTCTTAGTTATTCATAAAACCCTGGAACCCATGTGGACTGGGAAGATAGTGGGGTAAAGGATACACATTGAAAATAAACGGACTGTGTAGTGGTGTGGGGGAAATGACATAGAGTACAAAAGTTAGTGATGTGAATGAAAACATCATGAACTACATGAACTGAGGATACTATGGACTGAGATTTCGGCCTGTATTACTTAAAGTGCCTTGGGGGTGCAGCTAGAGTGGGCGTCTGCTTTCTCTGCACACTTTGGTATTACAGAAGTACCTACAAACATTTGTGTTGCCCCTTCTGTAATACAGATAGACCCACTACACATGTAGCACCAGTCCTTTCCTACAGGGGTTTTCCCTCATTTGCGTGGGGGCATGTACCCATGCAGATGAGGTAAACATTTTGCCTCTGTGCCTGCCGGTATTATGAAAAGGGCACAGAAGCAAAGAGGCTGTCAGAAGGTGCACTGACTGTGTTCCACAAAGAAGGCTCCCCGCAGGTGATCCCTTCCAGTGGAGGAAGAGGGTCTAATGGACCACTCAGACATTCCCCTGCAGGCAGGTGCAGTCACTCACTTCATCTGCCTGCTGAGGGATCTATGTTCCCCTTCAAAGTTCAGGCCGGGTGCCATCTTCACTACGGATGACGGAGCGGCTGCGTTAAACAGCCGCACCACCTTTAACTAATCTGTTGCTCATTGGTGGCTCTTCTACTGGGACTTCAGAGCTCAGCCCTGCCACCTTTGAGGTGCCACATAATGCCATACGCCTAGGCCCACACTGTGCTAATTATTTAACTTAGCAGTGTTCATGAAAACATGACCTTTGTGTTTTCATGAACACTGCCAGTGCACAGGTCAGCCCTCTTGGCCTTTCCAGGCTTGTGATGACAGAAGGAAGAGGAAAGGGCTGAGGGCGCTGAGCAAGGATCCATCTACAGAGCGTTGTTTAAAAACACAACACTCTGTAGGTGGATGTCTAGATTGTGCTCGTTAGGGGCATAGTTCAACTACGATCCCCTCATACAGGCATAATCCATTTTACTTAGCAGATATACTGTGTATGCCTCAAGCAGCACAGTATATCTGATAAAATGTACCCGCCAGGGCACTCATCAGTACATCCATGAGACCAATGAGGAGCCAAACAGAGCAATAGGGGCAGTATCCAAATCACTGTGCCAGCTTGCTTCCAATCCTACTAGAAACTGGGAAAGTGCTTGAGGTGGGTCTTCTCCTTTGTAATGTTGTCTTTGCGGCTCAGTCTGGTTCCTCTCTGGGAATTATTCCTTACTGGTTCTGATGGCCAGTACCGGATTCCTGTCCTGCTGCTGCCATTGAGCCCTGGAGTTGTGAGTAAAGGAAGAAAGGTAGTAAAACATAATATAGTGCTGTTTCTCTGCACATGTATGAATGTGTGTTTGTGAGTGATTGAGAGAGAATGAGATTGAATAAGAATGCATGTATTATTTTAGTGTGTTTGAGAGTGTCATTCAGAGTAAGATTGAGTGAATGGGAGTATAAATTAGTGAGGGTGAGGAAGTGAGTAAAGGAGTGTGAGTAAGTTACACCGAGTGAGGGGGCGATTGTAAGAGGGAGTCGAAGTGGGGCAGGAGCGCAGATATCTATGGTGCAGCAGGTGCACTTGCACCAAGGCAAGGAGCTCCACTTAAAACCTATTTATTAAAGCAGAGCGTCTGTGTGAGGTTCTTTAATTTTGACCCCATCTTACAGCACCGCCATTTTTGTGTTGCCTTTACACAGGCTGCCCGATGAGCGAAGTGTCTCTGCCCTTTTGGACTGCAACGTGTCAAAAACCCCTCCGTCCTTGTCCTTAAACCAATCTCAGACACCAGCCGGCCTAACTAATCCTTGTCTGGACTACCTATTCCCCGTATCAACTATCTGTTAGCCTTTAGTATTCTCCTCTCGCCATATCTTATCTTCTGGCCTTCGCTATTCTCTCCCTGTGTTTTCCTACTTCGTAACCTTCCTCTTGAAGCATACAGATATGTCCTGCCATTGCAAACACCGAACTATGGGTACCAGTATTGATTAACTTTGGGGGCTGGATAACACACAACATGTAAGCAGAGAGCATTCTGGTGACACAATATCTTGTTTTCAAACTCTCCTGATTGGCTAAAAATTTGTGCGATGGGTGTATGTTTGTACAGATGTATTTCGACGATAAAAGCTTGTGAGCCACGGAGTCAAGTGGCAGTCTCCTGAGAACCTACTTGATGTACTTCTTGGACAACTGTGCTTAGCTGCAGCTAATAAACTTGGTTTTCTACGCCAACAGAGTATTCCGTGTATCTGAAAGAGACACGTTAGTGACAGATTCCTTACCTTAGAATATCCCCAGGCGTCAGACTGGATCCGTAAAGTTTTTTTTTTTGCGTAGCAGTACCCTTGCGCGTCGGTAGGCGGCGTCGTGCGGCTCCGCGTCCGTCGTCGGCGTCGTGATCGCCGGGATGACGTCGCGGGCAGTACTTAGGCGCCGCCCCTGCGCGCTGACGTCAGTTCTTCTTTTTCCGCGCCAGCAAGCGCAGATCCGGGAAGAGCAGTGCCCTGGTCATTTTTTGACCATACTTTTGGGTGAATTTTTTCACTGTTTTTCTATCAAGGTGTCGTAGGGATGCCCGGTTTCAAACGTTGCGGCTCCTGTGCTCGGATGATGTCCGTCACCGACCCGCATTGGGAGTGTCTCTTCTGCCTCGGCCGAGGCCACGACACGGAGTCTTGTACCGACTGCCAGGCCCTCAACCCGAAAGCTTTGCGAGAGCGGTCTCGAAAGCTCCTCGAGGCCCGGCATTCGGCTCCGCGGAAGCCCCGGTCGCGTGAGAGGTCCAGGGGTCGATCGCGGAGTCCACACCGGTCGTCGGCATCGAAGTCTTCTTCGTCCGGTAAGTCGAAACACAAAAAGTCCAAAAGCATCATCGCTCTAGGACTTCGCCTCGCCGGTCTCGCGACTCGGCTGAGGCCCCTCCCGGCACCGTCCCCGCGGCCCCGGACATGCCTGTGGAGTCGCCCCCGCCATACCCGCCCTTCCCGGGTTCGGGGGCGGATCCGGCCAAAGTGCAGGAATTCCTGTCGGCCATGGCCCGCCTCTTCGGGCCTCCAGGCCCCTCCGGTGCGCCTTCGGCCCCGTGGGCCCTGATGGGGTTGCTCCGGCGTCGCCGACGGCTCCGGGCCCGGCGTCGCCCGTGCCTCCAGCCTCGATCCCGGCTCCGGCTTCGGCCCCGGCCTCGATCCCGGCTCCACAACCCCCATCGACGCCGGTCGACCTAACGACACCTCCGCCGGCGCCGATGTCTCCGGTGCCGTTCTCAACGCCGCCTGGGGCTCCAAGCGGCGTCGTTCCCCAGTTCCTTCCGGCTCCGGACATGGACCCGGACCGACGCCGCTCGACGCCGGTTCCGGCGCCGATGAGACCTTGGGTCCCAAATGTCCCTCCTCCCCTTATTTTGAACCTGAGGAGGACCAGGAGGACTGGGAGGGGTCTGATGACCCTCTGACACAGCAGTGTCAGTACGATGAGGACTGGACAGAGGGTCTAGGGGATGCTAGTGGTCTAGATACTTCCCCTGACACTGGCATGCTGTCTCCCCCGTGGCTACGGAGGAGGGAGCAAATTTTGCAACGGTGTTGCGTAGGGCAGCTGGAGCCTTACATCTCCAACTCCCTGCTGTGGCGGTCAAGGTTAATCTCTTGACAGAGGTGCTTCAGCCGGCAGCCTCCTCTTCGGAGACTGTGCTGCCGTTTAACGACGCCCTCACTGACGTTCTTTTGGGCGCCTGGTCCAAGCCCAACACAGGGGCTCCTGTGGATAGGAACGTGTCCCGACGCCATCGCCCAGCTCCGGGCGACCCCCTGTTTCTCTCTGTCCACCCCACCCCTGAGAGCTTGGTTGTCCAAGCCTCCGCTTCCCAAACCGCCTTCCCTACCGCCCTCCGGATAGGGAATCCAAACGCCTGGATCAATTTGGGAAGAAGGGTTTTTCTTCCTCCAGTGCTGGCTTGCGGTCCGTCAACACCGCTTGCCTTTTGGGCCGATATACCCACTCCTTGTGGGATTCGGTGGCGGATGTTTTGCCCCAGTGTTCTGAGGAGGTCCAGACACTGCTTTCCCGCGCCATTGCGGAAGGAAGGGATGCGGCCAAATATACAATTCGATGTGGCCTTGATACCGCCGACTCGCTGGGCAGGTCTATTGCAACGACGGTGGCGCTACGACGCCACGCCTAGCTGAGAACCACTGGTTTTTCAGGGGATGTCCAGAATACTCTCATGGACATGCCCTTTGATGGAGTCGGTCTTTTGGGTCCAAAGCAGACCATGCGTTGGAGCGCTTTAAGGACTCACGGGCTACTGCAAAGTCCCTGGGCCTTTCTGCTACACGCCCTCCGCTGACTTCTGCTTTTCGCCCCTATCGTGGCCACGGTAGGGGCGCCCTTCACGTCAGCAGCCCAGCCACCGGCCCGCGCAGCAGGCGTCTTCGCGTGGCCGAGGACGTGGATTCCGCCGTGGCGGATCGGGCAACCAGCGTGCGGGTCAGGCCACCACCTCCAACCCGTCCGCGGCCTCCAAACCCTCCTAGTCCCTCCTTTCAGGTGCACAGCACGCCAGTAGGGGGCAGGGTCCGCCATCACCTTCCCCACTGGCGTACCATCACCTCGGACAGGTGGGTCTTGGACATTGTCCGAAGGGGCTACTCCCTCCCCTTCGAGTCCACCCCCAGCCATGCCACCTCAATTCCACCGCATGTCAGGGGATCACTTGGTACTTCTGCAGAAGGAAGTCACGGCCCTCTTGGCCAAGAGGGCCATCGAGCATGTTCCGACCCCAGAAGTAGGGCGTGGTTGCTACTCCCACTACTTCCTGGTGCCCAAAAAGGACAAGGAGGACATGCGTCCTATCTTGGACCTCCGGAACGTCAATCGTTTCCTCCGGAAGGAGAAGTTCAAGATGCTCACCCTAGCTCAGGTCTTGACTGCCCTCGACCCTGGAGACTGGTTGGTAGTGTTGGACTTGCAGGACGCATATTTCCACATCCCCGTCCTGCCGGCCCACCGGCGTTACCTTCGGTTCACGGTAGGCCCCGAGCATTTTCAGTTCACCGTGCTCCCCTTTGGCCTTACCAGTGCCCCTCGGGTGTTCACGAAAGTGTTGGCGGTGGTCGCAGCTCATCTGCGCCGGGCAGGGGTTTCAGTCTTCCCCTACCTCGACGACTGGCTGCTGAAGGTGGGCTCGTCCCAGGCAGTCGTCTCCCACCTCCAGACTACGGCCGAACTCCTGCACTCGCTGGGGTTCTCCATCAATGTGCCGAAGTCGCATCTGATTCCTTCTCCACAGCTCCTTTTCATCGGAGCAGTTCTGGACACGACGCAGTTTCGGGCCTATCCTCCCGAACGGCGAGTCCGGGATATTCAGGCTATGATTCCGATCTTTCAGCCTTTATCCTGGGTTTCGGCACGGATGACCCTGAGGCTGCTGGGCCTCATGGCCTCCTGCATCCTGCTGGTCGATCATGCCAGATGGCATATGCGGGCTCTGCAGTGGGACCTGAAGTTCCAGTGGGCGCAGCACCAGGGCAACCTGTCCGATCACGTTCAGATCTCGGAGGGGACTGCAAAACAGTTGCAGTGGTGGCTCTCGAACCGGCAATGGGTCATGGGCAGATCCCTCTCCCTTCCCCAGCCAGAGCACACAGTTGTGAGGGACGCGTCCCTTCTGGGATGGGGCGGTCACATGGGAGAGGCGGAGATCAGAGGCCTCTGGTCTCCGGCGGAGTCCCGGCTCCATATCAACATTCTGGAGCTCCGGGCGATCCGACTTGCACTCAAGGCATTCCTTCCTCTGTCAAAGGGAAGGTAGTGCAGGTGTTCACAGACAACACCACCGCCATGTGGTACTGCAACAAACAAGGCGGGGTGGGGTCGTGGACCCTATGTCAGGAGGCTCTGCGCCTCTGGACATGGCTGGAACATCAGGGCATGTTCCTGATGGTTCAACACCTGGCAGGTTCGCTGAACGCCAGGGCGGACGAACCTCAGCCGCAGGTGCATGATGGATCACGAATGGCGTCTTCACTCGGAAGTGGCGCAAGGACTCTTTCTACAGTGGGGAGAGCCTTGGTTAGATCTATTCGCCACCGAAGAGAACGCGCAATGTCATCAGTTCTGCGCGTTGGAATTTCCAAGGCGGCACTCGCTCGGCGACGCTTTTCGTCACGAGTGGAGTTGCGGTCTGTTGTACGCCTTTCCGCCTATACCACTTCTACCCAGAGTGTTGAAGAAGATTCGGCACGACCGGGCCCAAGTCATTCTTGTGGCTCCGGACTGGGCTCGAAGAGTTTGGTATCCCGAGCTACTCAATATGAGCGTAGATCCCCCGATCCGTCTGTCTCTTCGGGAGGATCTTCTGTCGCAGCAGCAGGGGACGGTCCTCCACCCGAACCTGTCCAGTCTACACCTGCTTGCGTGGAGATTGAGCGGCGGCAGTTGATTCCTTTCGACTTAACTCCCGAAGTTTGTGATGTGATTCTGGCAGCCAGGCGTCCCTCCACTAAGGTGGTATACGCCTGCAGGTGGAACAAATTTGTGGCATGGTGCACAGCAAAGGCTGTGAATCCCCTTTCTGCCCCTCTTTCTGAGGTCCTTCTGTTCCTTCTCTCTCTGGCCCAACAGGGTTCTGCCCTGGGTACCATCAAGGGTTATCTTTGTGCTATCTCGGCCTTCCTCAGGCTCCCTGATCAGCCCTCCTTTTCAAGTCCCCTGTTGTTAACAGGTTCTTAAAAGGCATTACACACCTCTTCCCTCCTGTTCCGTTTGTGATGCCTCAGTGGGACTTGAACTTGGTTCTTACCTTTTTAATGTGCGCTCCCTTTGAGCCTCTACATAACTGTCCTTTTCGTCTTCTGACTCTGAAGACAGCCTTTCTGGTGGCCATCACCTCCGCTCGGCGGGTGAGTGAGCTCCAAGCTCTATCTTGCAAACCTCCCTTTCTGTCTGTTCATCCAGACAAGGTTGTTCTTCGGACGCGTCCGCCCTTCTTGCCAAAGGTGGTTACTGCTTTCCACATTGGGCAGACCATCACTTTGCCCACCTTCTTTCCGCCTCCGCATCCTTCCAGAGAGGAAGAGAGGCTCCACCGTCTGGACCCAAAACGTGCGCTCTCCTTCTATATTGACCGCACAAAACACTTCCGGGTGGATGACCAGCTCTTTGTTGGCTACGTGGGCGCCAAAAAGGTCAGGCGGTGCACAAGAGGACCATCTCCCGCTGGGTTACCTTGTGCATCAAGACCTGCTATTCTTTGGCTAAGAAGGAGCCTCCTGTTGGGCTGCGTGCCCATTCCACCAGGGCAACGGCTGCTACCACGGCCTTGGGCCGCGGTGTTCCGCTGCCGGTTATCTGTCAGGCAGCTACGTGGGCCTCGCTGCACACGTTTACAAAGCATTACTGCCTTGACAGTCAGGTCCGGAGGGACGGCTTCTTTGGCCGTTCTGTCCTCCAGGACTTCCTTGTCTGATCTTTGTTCGCAGACCCACCACCGGGGTTGGTATTGCTGGGGTATCTATTCTAAGGTAAGGAATCTGTCACTAACGTGTCTCTTTCAGATGCACAAGTTACTAACTTGTGTAACGATATATCTGTAAGAGACAGTAGTTAGTGACAGATTCCTTACCGCCCCACCCATCCTCCCCGTTCTGCGAACTGATTTCTAGGGTTAAGGACATCCCTTTCAGGGCCCTAGTATTTTTCAGACACCTGTGTCAGCTTCTTGCATGGCTCTGCGTTCCTGGCGCGGAAAGTCGTGTACAGAACTGACGTCAGCGCGCAGGGGCGGCGCCTAGGTACTGCTCGCGACGTCATCCCGGCGATCACGACGCCGACGACGGACGCGGAGCCGCACGACGCCGCCTACCGACGCGCAAGGGTACTGCTACGCAAAAAAAAAAACTTTCCGGATCCAGTCTGACGCCTGGGGATATTCTAAGGTAAGGAATCTGTCACTAACTACTGTCTCTTACAGATATATCGTTACACAAGTTAGTAACTTGTGCCTCTGTGCAACAAGGCAGGTGAACCCGAAGATTTCAGGCGTGCCCTGCGCCGCCAGGCCCAAAGGCCCGGTTCTTCAATTGGCGCCCAACGTGGGGCAGCTTCAGAGGTAGCGGTTGAGCCCAAGGATCGTGAGGAGCCCCGCAGGAAAATTCCAGAGGAGGCGCCCCCACACCAGAGACCCCTGTATGTCGAAGAGTGGACCGATGGTCTTTTGAAGTGTGGCTTCTCCTTTCCAACGGCTGCTGGTGACTGCTGCCCTGACTGCTGCCCTGGTCCCTCTTTTGGTGATGACTGGTATTGCGAGACGTTAAACGGACCTCTGTTGGCGTGCAGAAGACATTTGTTAAGTACTGGTGGGTAGCTCCCACTCTTTTTTTTTTTTTTTTTTGGGTTCTTAGATTCGAAAATTGCAATTGTCGAAGCCAAGGGGTGAGTACGTTTGTGCTGTTTTGATTAGCCCCTTGTTGTTTGTAGGAAGCCAGTGAAAGTAACGATGCCTGGTTTCAGTAAGTTTAAAAAATGGTGTTGTTTTTGTTGCGATATGGACTCCCGACTGGAGGACTCTTGTCCAATTCCTCCGGCTGGAACTCCTACTTATGAGCTTTACTCTAAACATGGTATAGGCCCCATCACCTTTAATGAAATATGGGTCCGCTATACGAAGAAAGATGGTGTTTTACAGTGGCCACATAATGGTAGTTTTGAACCTGATATTTTAGACAATTTAGAAGCTACTTTGTTTAAAAGAAAAGCCCGGCCGGCTATGTTTGACTCTTTTCGCCTTTGGCGCAAGGAAGCCAAACAGAAAGAAATTAAACAGGCAAAAAGAGATAGGAAAGAAAAAGATATCACTGTCATACAGGCTGCCCAACAGTTTAAAGATAATGAAATAGATCATGCGATAGAGATCTTAGATAGGCAACATCACATGGCGATTGACAAATGTTACCCAGTGCTGCCAACTTCTTCCCCAAATCGCGATGCTGATCCTGAGAAGGATCCTTTAATGTCTCACTTATTACGATCGCCCCCGCCCCATGTACAAGGCGCTAATGCACCCCGCTTTGTTACCCGTCCAACAACCTGTTATTCTCCCACCAGCTCCAGCTCCTGCACCTCCAACACAGCCCTTTTGGCACTGCCACTCCCGCCATTTCCTTTGCCTTCAGCTCCCTTGTTTCCAGCTCCTCTGCCTCCGACTTCTTTGCCTCAGTCTCCTTTGCCTTCGACCTCCGCTCTACCTGTTGCCTCTTCTCCTGCTCCGTCTCATACACTATCTCCTGTTTTTCTGCCAACTTCCCCTTCTATCCGTCAGCGGATGGTTGAGACTGTTTCTGGTTTTTTTTCTCCTCTCTTTGGGTCAGTAAGTCTGACTCCTGTTCTTCCCCGTAGGCAGACCCGTAGTTTACTTCCTGCTTCCCAAGAACGAGATACGTTCATGGGTCTTGCTCGCAGGTGGATCCTGAGTGATCTCGAATATACTGTTCGAGATATCATGGATACTTTTGAACAGTGGGATGCCCCTGTACAAAGATTCGTTTTCAATGCCATGTGTGAAATCCTAGGTCAGGAATGGGAGGCCACGGGATTGGGTTTAGCTCCCAAGGGTTTGCTGGATATTAGGACTGATTTTGATAAAGGAATTATTGTGGGTCCTGAGGTTGAGAATGCTATACGGACACTTATTACTTTTAGATCAATGTTCTTTTCCCGGTCTTTGTCTGAACCTGATCCTTCTGTTAGGCGCAAACTGAAACACTACCCTATGCGAGAGGTTCCCCCAGTATGGAGAGAAGAGGTTGCAGCCCAGGGTAATAATCCGCTTATACCGGCTCACTTCCAACGTATATGGGTACATGTACCTTGGAAGAGATCTGAGGTGCTGGCCCTTAAACAGTCTTTACCTGACCCCCGTAAAAACCCTGCTGGTTACTACAAGGAATTATCTCAGACTGTTGACGCTTGTATTATGAATTTGGCTGACATAGATATGTTAATGGGAAATGTTGTCCCACAACCATTGTGGGCTAGGATTCGGAAAGAGGACCACGCCCAAGAATTAGGAGGTGATTGGAATGCTATACTGGCTGCTGATGGGCTCCAAGTGGGTGGTGCTAAACCCGATAATTTAATTGCAGAACTTCCTGGTAGAATAATTACCTTAATGAAAACTATGATGCCCGCCTCTGCGAGTTAATTGGGATAAGTTAGCTGCCTGTAAGCAGAAGAAGGATGAGAGTGTCTCTGACTTCTTCACTCGTTTTGAAGAAACGTTTCTTGATCACAGTGGTCAGGATATGAGCACAGAGGGGGACAGCGATTGTTCGTAGATAAATTTGTATTTAATTTGCTTCCCGAGCTCTCTAATAAATTAAAGGATTCCGAAAGTTCATGGGCTGTTTCTTCTTCAGCCCAGATATTGGCTACTGCCCAATATTACGAAAATAGGGATAAGGAGGAGAAGGACAAATTGGATAAAAAGACTAAAGATTTAAAGACGAAGGCTCTTTTACAACAGGCTTATCCTCCTCGTCCTGCTCAGCGCCAGTTTCAACCGACTCCCCAGTTTCAGAAGGTGTTTCAGAAACCTGAGCCTTTTGTTCCACGGCCTCCACTGGGTCCTAATCAATGTGCCTATTGTAAGGAAGAAGGACACTTCAAGAATAATTGCCCGATATTATTGCAGCGTGCTGGTGGTACGCCTGGGCCGCGAGGCCGAGGAGGCTTCCAGTCAACACCTAGGGGGAGGGGGCGAAGTACCATGTCCCAGGATCAACGTTCCTTTCCGCCGCAAAATTCCATGAATTATTTTGATCAGCAAAATACTCAGTCTGCCCATTATTATAATGCCGATTATTATATGGAAGATGAGAATCAGGGTTTTCCTAGCTAGGACAGCCGTGGACAAAGTGAGGGAGTCATTTCAGTTCCAGTGGACCAAAATGGGCCTTATGTTGATGTCGTTGCGCTTGGTGTGTCAGAACCATTTCTCTTGGATACTGGTGCAACGAAGAGTTCTATCATCCACTCTAAACTCCCTGGGGCACCTTTGTCTGGCTTAACAAATGTTTCTGTAGGATTTTCTGGCGCCCCAGTTCGTAACCCAGTTTCTTGTCCTTTACCTATCTCCATTGGCCCTTATGATTTGGAGGCTCCTCTTATTTTGACAACTGGTTGTGGTGAGAATTTGTTGGGGTTGGACTTGTTAAAGAGACTGTATGCGACACTGCATTGTTCTCCTTCTGGTGTACATCTTACTTTAGGCAAGAGATTAATTTCCCCGACATATTTGTCTAGAGACCAACTCCCTTCTGAATTACGTTCCCTGCCTACTACTCTTTGGGCTACAGGCCCCAATGATGTTGGTCTCTTGCAGATTCCACCCTATGTTGTCACCCTCAAGTCCAATGTTAGGTTACCTCGCATTCCTCAGTATAGAATTTCGAGTGATGGTGAGAGAGCGCTGATGGCTATCATTTATGATTTGGTTGAGAAAGGTGTGGTTGAAGAGACTAGAGGAAATGTGTGTAATAATCCTGTTCTGCCTGTCCTTAAACGTACTGATTCTTCCCAGCCACCGGTTTATCGTTTTGTAATCGATCTCCGGGAGGTCAACAAGATCGTTGTACCCCAGTTTCCTGTCGTCCCAGATATCACTGCTTTATTGACAATGATACCTGCCTCAGCTGCCTGGTTTTCGGTCATTGACCTTAAGAATGCTTTCTTTAGCATTCCCATTGCTGAGGAAAGTAGGGATATTTTTTGGCTTCTCTTTGGGAGGCCGAAGCTACCGGTTCAAGCGCGCACCTCAAGGCTATTGTGAAAGTCCCGCCATTTATAGTCAGGCTTTGAAAACTCAGCTCGATGCTTTCACTTTGCCTCCAGGTGCCACCCTTATTCAGTACGTAGATGATCTGCTAGTTGCTGCTGATTCTGAGGAAATTTGTAAACGAGTTACTGTTTCACTGTTGCATCACTTGTCTGACCTTCATCATAAGGTTTCACCCTCTAAATTATAATATTGTCACCAAGAGGTTACCTACTTAGGTCATCTCTTGTCGAAGGAGGGACGGCGGTTGACCCCAGAGAGAATCCAAGCAATTGCACAAATGTCTGTACCATGCACACAGAGAGAGGTGCGTGCCTTTTTAGGAATTACCTCTTACTGCAGACAATGGATTCCGAATTTTTCTTTGTTAGCGAAACCTTTGTTAGCACTTACCCTTAAAGATACCCCCCAACCTCTCCCTTGGACAGAGGAATGCCAGAAAAGTTTTACTGATTTGCGTACTTCCTTGTGTTCTGCTCCTGTGTTGGGTACTCCGGATTACAGCAAACCTTTCACACTTTATGTGCACGAGAGAGAAGGTTGCGCGTTGTCAGTTTTGACACAACAAGTTGGTGACAAACAACGCCCGTGTGCTTATTTTTCGGCTGCGTTAGAACCTGTAGCTAAAGCATTACCTAGTTGTCTGAAAGCTACAGCAGCAGCAGCAGTTTCTATTCGCCAATCTGCAGGATTGGTGCTAGACAATACGCTTATTGTCATGGTGCCACATGCAGTGGATACACTTTTAAACAGGACAAAAACCCAGCATCTTACGAGCGCCCGTTTATCGGGGTATGAGCTGACGCTCTTGGCTAGTCACGTGCACATCAAGCGATGTAATACCCTAAATCCAGCTACATTGTTACCAATCCCAGTAGAGAAAGACATTCAAGAGCAACATGATTGTTTTCTCCGTACAGAGGAGGAGACAAAAGGTAGGATTGATTTACAAGATACGCCGCTCCTGGACCCGGATGGGATCCTATGGGTGGATGGTTCGTGTTTTAAGCTCCCCAATGGTGAAACGACTGCAGCCTATGCTGTTACCACTTTGCATACGATTGTGGAGACAGCACGCATTAGGCAGAATTCAGCCCAAGCAGCTGAATTGATAGCTCTGACTAGAGCTTGTGTATTGGCTGAAGCGAAGAGAGTGAATGTGTTCACCGACAGCCAATATGCATTTGGGGTGGCCCACAGTTTTGGCCGCCTTTGGAGGGAAAGAGGATTCTTTACCTCACATGGTACTAAAATACAGCATGGTCAGTTAGTGAATGACCTTTTGGAATCACTTGCTTTACCAACTCACATAGCAATTGTGAAGTGTAGTGCGCATAAAAGGATCACTGATGATGTGGGTGAAGGAAACGCTTTTGCGGATCAGATAGCGAAAGAGACAGCGAGAGATGTGACGAGTCATATGTATGTTGCTGGACCTGCTAGATGGGTCAGTCAAGGAGGAATGTGTGAGGACACAATAGAAAGTGTGAAAATTATTCAGGAAGAGGCTACAGAGAAAGAATTGAGTAAGTGGAGAGATAGTACAGGAATGTTGGATGCGACAGGATGTTGGATAGAATTGTCAGAACACCAACGTTGGCTGTTACCAGACGCCTATGTACTTCCAGTAGTGACTATGGCGCATGATCCAGCCCACATCAGTGCGAAAGGAATATGCAAGCTTTTGGCTCCGGTATGGCAGAATGCACGGATTCCTAAATGTGCAGACAATCTTGTTAAACATTGCATTGTTTGTTTGATGCACAACCCAGGAAGAGGGACACCAACCCCAGCAGGCCATTTTGCTCCCCCAACGTATCCTTTTGAGGTAGTGCAGATAGACTACATTCATATGGAGAGATGCAGAAACCTAAAGTATGTCCTTGTGGTGGTATGTGCCTTTTCTAGATGGATAGAGGCCTACCCCTAAAGGATAATACTGCCTTGTCTACAGCTAAGGTCCTTCTGAAAGAATACTTCCCGAGGTTTGGTTTACCTCGAATTGTCTGGAGTGACAATGGAAGTGAATTCGTGGGTCAAATCATGCAGAAAGTATGTGCAGGTCTTGGGATTAAGCAAAAATTCCACGCGGCAAACCACCCTCAGTCAGCGGGTTTGGTAGAGTGCTATAATGGCACTCTCAAGCTTAAACTTGCAAAGATACAAGCCAGCACAGGTCTTGCCTGGCCCGACGCCTTACCTCTAGCCCTCTTGTCAACTCGAACAACTGTTCATTCTCGTGTGGGACTTAGCCCATATGAGATTGTGTTCGGACGCCCGGCTAATGTCTGGGGTGTCCCTAGACCCAAGAAGTACTCTGACATAGAATACCCAATGTTATTTGACTATTTGCATGACCTCACCACTAAATTGCGTGTTCTCCATCAGCAGGTACAAGACACCTTGCCACAGGCTTCCTCGGATCCTGGGCACACCCTCCAACCTGGCGACTGGGTGTGCCTTAAGAATTTTCAGAGGAAGAGGAATTTGGAGCCTCGCTGGCGGGAGCCAAGACAGGTCCTGCTGACGACACGTACAGCCGTAAAAGTCGTTGGGAAAAAGAACTGGATCCATGGTGTGCACTGCAAAAGGGTACCCTTGCCTTTGCCTTTTGATCAGTGGGTCCGCGAAGGTATAGGTGATTGTGAAGGAGAGAGAGTTCCCCGGTTTGTACCTTTTGGCGATGCACACCTAGAATGGACTCGGACTGAGAAAGAGGACGATGATGTTTTGCAAGAAGCTGTACCATCGCATCTCAGAATAGATACAACTGATCCAGAGACACTTTTTCAAGACCAGACTGTGCCAAACAAGGATAGATACAATCTGAGGCCTAGAGTGGCCAAAGACATTTGAAATTTATTTTTATTTTTTCTCCCCTTCGTTCCTAAACTGCATTTTTTTATTTCTTAGATTGCATTTTTGAATTTTTGAATTGTATATATTTTCTTCCTTATGTGATACTGGACTCATCCCATTTTTAGTTGCAGGGTCGTGGTAGGAGACTTAGTTTGTGACCTGAGTAGTGGCACTAGGTCTGCAGGACTTGCAGTGTCATAGGACGGCCAATAACCACAACTGAGTGAGATAGGAAGATTGCCACGAGCAACACTTTAGGGGATGACTTCCGGTGAATCAGAAATTGATAAAAGAACCAAAATGAAGGAAAAATATTGTAAATCACTATTTAATAGATGTGGCGTAGTATTATGTGTGTTAACTTTGTTATGTGTTTTATTAGCTTGTGTGGGTTGGGTTATTCACACTTTGCAGCCAGCATCTGTACCTATATCTACCTCTCAGCCCATACCTTTTCGCACTACTATTTCCCCACACCAATTCTATACGCTACCAGGGCATGAACAAATTAGGAGAATGGAATATCTCAACAATTCATTCATCCAGCTATTACACCAGCATCAATTAGTAATCAATACCACCGATTGTTGGGTTTGTGGACTTTTACCCCATAATACAGATAAAGGAATGCCATATTTAGTTCTACCCTTCTCCCTAAAAGGATCTGCTTGGGCTTACACCTCTATGTTTGCCACATGCCTATGCGAACCAACATCAACATCCTGTTGGTCCGTATAGGGATGGAATTGACGTTAGTCATAATTCACTAATAAAGGGAATAGTGGCTATGTCAAAACATTATAAAACATTTAGTGAATTCCCCACCGACGAGCGACAAGCATACATTGACTGGAATGTGACACATTATGTCACTAGCCTTACAGACAGAGCCAAAAGGAAAGGATCCCCACCTATATATACTGTACCCCACCAAGGTCACCTATGTCTCCAAGCCAATGGTCAAAATCGTAAGGCTCAATTGGGAAAGAGCACTTGTAATATTACATATATCTATACATCCCGAACGTCTCCACCATTGGTAGCATCTCAAGGAACATATTTCGTCTGCCATGACAGAGCCTATACATGGTTACCATCCGATTTCTCAGGGACTTGTTATATGGCTTTTCTCCTCCCTCCAACATATACAGCTCCTTCGGGACATCACAAGACAAGGTACGGCAGAGGGGTTATTGCTTTGGAGGACACAGCAGGACAGGAAGGAGGTGACTTCCTTAAAGGATTCCTCCCATTTTGGGGCCCTATGGCCAATAGTAGAAATATCAGACATCTCATTCGGGTAGTTGAGGCAACAATAAATGAAACTGTCGGAGCACTGAGTAATATCACTGCTGAGCTTCAGGCGGATCACCTTATGACATTACAGAACAGAATGGTGTTAGACATCATTCTCGCAGATCGTGGTGGAGTCTGTACATTGATTGGATCGAGTTGTTGCATTTATATACCTGATAACGCCCCTACAGTATACCAGGCCATCTCTAAATTGCACCACATTGCTGAGTCCATCCACCAGGACGAAGGAAATTGGTCTCTGATGGGATGGTTTTGGGAACTACTGTCCACATGGGGATGGAAGGTATTGACCTTTGTTGGAGTAGTTTTGGCCATCATCTTCTCGTGTTGCCTTTGTTTACAATGTGGCCCCGCAATATGTGGTCTTTGTGCTATTATGTGTGTCCCAAGACCCATGCCACAGAAAACGGAGAATATGAAGATGAAGATGATGTTGCAGCAACAGCTTGACGACTTCATGACCATCGACATTGATTCAGATTAGCGTGAGTCTTTGTGTATTGCCTGCGTAATGGCAAAAGGAGGGTCTGAGGTTCTTTAATTTTGACCCCATCTTACAGCACCGCCATTTTTGTGTTGCCTTTACACAGGCTGCCCGATGAGCGAAGTGTCTCTGCCCTTTTGGACTGCAACGTGTCAAAAACCCCCTCCGTCCTTGTCCTTAAACCAATCTCAGACACCAGCCGGCCTAACTAATCCTTGTCTGGACTACCTATTCCCCGTATCAACTATCTGTTAGCCTTTAGTATTCTCCTCTCGCCATATCTTATCTTCTGGCCTTCGCTATTCTCTCCCTGTGTTTTCCTACTTCGTAACCTTCCTCTTGAAGCATACAGATATGTCCTGCCATTGCAAACACCGAACTATGGGTACCAGTATTGATTAACTTTGGGGGCTGGATAACACACAACATGTAAGCAGAGAGCATTCTGGTGACACAATATCTTGTTTTCAAACTCTCCTGATTGGCTAAAAATTTGTGCGATGGGTGTATGTTTGTACAGATGTATTTCGACGATAAAAGCTTGTGAGCCACGGAGTCAAGTGGCAGTCTCCTGAGAACCTACTTGATGTACTTCTTGGACAACTGTGCTTAGCTGCAGCTAATAAACTTGGTTTTCTACGCCAACAGAGTATTCCGTGTCTCTGTGCAACAAGGCAGGTGAACCCGAAGATTTCAGGCGTGCTCTGCGCCGCCAGGCCCAAAGGCCCGGTTCTTCATGTGCACCAGGAGTTTATATCAGAACCCCCTGTGCACCAGTAGTTGTGAGTGAGGGTCAGTGATTCTGAAAGAGTGAGTGTGTGTAAATACATTTGTAAATGAATGAGAATCCATGAGTGTGTGGGTACATTTGTGTGTGAGTGACAGTGAGTGGGAGCAAGTATGAGTCAGAATGAGTGAGAGAGTGCAAGTTAGGTTGAGGGAGAGTGAGTGAAGAAGAGAGAGTGACTGCAACAGCAAGTGAGTATGATTGAGAGCGAGTGTTAGTGAGTAAGAGTGTGTTTGTTAGCGTGTCTTATGCTTGTGAGTCTACTGCTGGTCATCTCATCCTCTAGATAATTCTTGGCTTATGGTGGCACCCAAGGTAACTTGCTGTCGCTGGTTTACTGGATGCTATTCTTGGCATCAGGAAGGATACCATTTGAAAAATACATGCCCTGACATGTTGGATGTAATCCTTAGTATATGGGGACACCTATGTCACAATGCTGATGCTGGTGCTGGCATACTAGAGGTAATACTTGCCAAATATGGAATATTGGGGGTGAAAAGTCTGATTGGGAGAAGCAAACCGTGCGAAAATGCTGGCTCTGACCTACTGAAGGTAATTTTTGACATATGGGTCACCTATGGTCATCACTGAAATTATGCATTTCTCCGGTTGCAGCGTTTTCCGCATAATTAAGACTTTACTGCATTTGCCAAATAAATATTCATCTGCAGCAAAATCTGCAGATCTTAACAAGAAAAAGTGTTTTTAGCTCAAACGGATCAAAAGTTAGTAAAAACATGGCAACAAGTGTTGTGCAGTGGAGGGTCTTCGCAAAGGTTGACTAGACATCTCTCTGTTGCTTATTGTTTTTTTGGTGTTAGACTGGTTTTAATGAGGGGGAGCCTTTGCCTAGCTAGTGTTAACAGGTGTAAAACTGGCAAATTGTTGAGGTAATATGATCACAAAATGTGGTGCATTTTAGCGCATAATTTGGCTTTTTGTGACGCATAATTTAGTAAAACCTGCAGCATAATAAGGTCCTCCTCTGCCATATAACTTCAGTGGCCCTGCCCATGGTAAATGGATAGTATCTATGGCCAAATTCTGGCACTGACATCTTGAATGTAATTTTTGGCATAAGGGGGTACCCATGAAAATAATTGTGGCATTGGCACACTGGATGTAATTCGCAATATATATGGGGCACCCAATGCAAATTTTGAAAACAATGAGGTGAACCTGTGGCAAATATTAAGCCCTCACCAGTTTCAGAGCTCACCAGATGGCTCTGGCGCTGTCCCAAGGGCAGCCACTTCTGGCTGCCCAGGAGACAGCATATTATTTATAATAGCGTGCACTGTCACTGTTTGCCCTGTTGTCCCTGTTAAAGATACGCAGCAGCGGAATCAAAGACAGTGCACCCTATCTATGTATTCTTTAAAAATAGGGCTGACAAATGAATGCATATAAAAGTGACTATTGTTGCGGGGTAACTTAAAATCAAGAAAAAAGACAAGACTCCTCTTGGCAAGGCAGACACAGCTTTTTACTGTCGCGGCAGGGAGAGTAGCTATCTCCACACAGGTAAACAACTGGTCTCTATTTGCTTCCTCACTGGCAGCCACTTATATACCAATATTGAACAATGCTTATTACACAGGTCAAATAATGAGTTACTTAGCAGTTACATATTGCTTTAAGAAAACATTTTGTCACCTGTGTTCCTCACCTTATGACATCTCTCTGCACATTCTTCATTGTAATTTCTAACAATGTTTAACAAACTAACTATTCTCTACTGTTGAATGCATATGTATTTGCATGTGTGCTTTATCATTCTGCTCCTAAGACCTCTTATCAGATTCAGTGTGCTCTTGGCTAATTCAATCTTCTGCTCCTATTCACCAATCATGATCTTAGTTTGCTAACAACACAGAATATGTGCTTATTGTGCTGCCATAAAATCCTTCAACCTTACAAACACAGGTTTTCCTTTAACTAAGAGCTTGCAGGTCATGCACTGCATTTCCAAGTGAACTCTTCACCTCTCTAGCATCTGCACGAATTTTAGGCCTATACTGCACTTTCACCACGTATACTTTTATGTTGTTTTTCTACTGATGTCTGCTGTAGCGTAATTTCTTCGTGTTTCATTCCCACTCCTACACTATGTGGAATAAAGCCGATACGTGAATCCTGAAATAGTATTTTCTTTAGACTAAATATAACCTGCCCTCTGGTAGTGGTAACTGGTTGTGGAACTGGCAGGTGGGATCTTAAAAACTAGCAAGCAAGAATATTGATTAGCCAACTAAAGTATGATACTTTGCAGGACTGCATTGATTGTTTCCACAAAAACATATTTTATCCAGATAAGTCACCCCTCCTCCTTACTTATTACAGTCTAATGCAGATGGTTAAAAGTCCCTTT
Organism: Calotriton arnoldi; assembly: GCA_963921515.1. NCBI lineage: Eukaryota > Metazoa > Chordata > Amphibia > Caudata > Salamandridae > Calotriton > Calotriton arnoldi. The sequence continues at coordinate 1,824,383 of CAWUFW010000189.1, forward strand.
TTGAGCTAGGCACCACAAGGGGGAGCATCACCACTGTTCTGTTACTAATGCTTTCGGGAAGGGCTGCAGGTTGATTGTGCTGCAGGTTGATAAATCAGATATTAACGGCATCAATATTGGAAAAACCCCAAAGTATGTATCTTTGCATTTTAGCTTTATTAGTTTGACTTCACATCCCTGCACTTGGCTCCTCTTGGTTTGTTTTGCATTGCATCTCTGTTGACCAACCCCCTAAGTAATTTGATAATACAGTGTTCAAATACAGCTTCCTTCTGATGCCCTGTGTGATCTCTGGAATATGTTTTATTGCCCCATTCTTTGACCTGATAGGGTGTTTTTAATATGTTCTTAGGAAACTGTTGTTACTTTGTGTAGTGTTTTATTTATTTGTGTTTTTATGCTTTGGGGAGTAAAGGAATCCCACTACAGTATTATTTGTTGATCAATGGCATATATAACATAGTACTTAATCTGAGCACAAACACGTTGTGTGTGTGGAACTCCTCCAAGGGGTTTGATAGACACAGAAGAGTAGGTAGTTGAAACACTGATTTTGAACATTTAGTGCAACAGTAAGTAAAGAATTATGTATTTGTGTCTCCTTTCATGTAGTGCTTTGGAGGGTGTGGGGTTCTGGTTTGTATGTGCGTGTACAAAGACAGAAAGCAACTTCCTGTGGAACGTGGGTAGGTATCACATACTCTTTCTAACCTAGTTCTGCCTACTGCTTGCTGAACTACAGTTAGAGGGCACCTCTAATTTTCGTGCACATCACAGTGCTGGGCACAGACAAGCCGCACAGCCTCTCTGCACATCCTCTACTGCATGCAGCTTATATGGTATGCCTCTACGCCGCCCAGCATTGGAGCTGCTCTTCAGTACACTACAAATTACACTCCTGCATATGTAATGGATGCACCGTTCAACACACCATTCACCAATTCATACATGCTTCTGTGTGCTTCAGAGCCAAACTATTGGTAGCAATGCTTGAAATGCAGTGACTTGCACTTGAATCATTTATGTTGGTGGAATGTGCAAGAACGTGTATTCCAAATCCTTTGAAGTAGAAGACTCTGTGAAATTTGAAATATGTGAAAAAGTGGTAACTATAGTCCTAGCTAATATAATCATGTGCCCGGATAGTTGGTAGTCAGAAAGCTCTGTTCGCTCCTAGATGTGTCAGTAATCTTGAAGTTTGGTCGGTAGCAAGATATTTGTCGGTACTTTCTACTAATAAAAGAGCTGATCAGACAGATTGGGCTGAGTGAGTCCCAAAGGACGAGAGTCCTAAAGCAATTAAAGGGAAATTCAGACAGAAAAACTCACGCAGGACAAGACCAGCCATGAAAATTGAAAAATATTCTAGGTATAGAGTCAAATCGCAAACTGTCTTAGAGACTGCTCAGTAATAATGAGAAAAAAGCTCTGGAAAACATCCTAAAAACAGCACATTTTATAGTTTCACTCAAGTAGAGAATCATTGCCCTCCACATAACGTGAGCTGGTAAGATGGGCTACACTAATAAAAGTTACATGGCAGAAACTAATCAGCATTGCAGAAAGTATGTTACATAACACAGGCTACTCTAGAAAACCTTCCAAAATTTATAATCTACGAGTCCCTTTGCCCTACATACAAGAGGCGAGCAGGACCAACCTTGAACATTTGTATCATCTCCTATTGTTACAAATATACATACATGGAGTGGGCTTAGGCTCCACCCACATGTATAGCACCCTCTCACCTCAAGCTGTTGGGTGTTTGTTGTATCATTCCGCCTCCTGTGAGGTGCTTGATTACAAAGCAGGAGGGACTATCTCACTATTTTAAAGTACAATGAATCGTCGCACGTTAAATTCTTTATTTCGTAGATGCGTTGTATGCAGAAAGCAAGCGAGGCTTTTCTTTAATGTTTAGCACAAAGTACAAGTTCGGCCTTTTGGCTTTGCCAATGCTTGTTTTGAGTTTGCATCTCTGTCTGAGAAGACGGAATGTTTAGAAGCACGCATTAAAAAAAGAACGCCAAGGCTGCTAAGTCACTGAGCCGACCCTGCTTGCAGAAATGTTGTATTGTTTTTCCTGATGGCTATACCGTACCCTCCTCAGGGAGATGACTTGAGATAAACAGAAAAAAAGGATCCGGTCGTGATAGTGTCAGCTGCTTTCAATGTTTCCCCCGCCTCTAGCCGCCAGCTCCTTGCTTCCCCCAGCTGGCCTCCTTGCACGTGTTTTATTGATACAACGCCGTATCCGGCTTGCTGCGAATGTTTTACATTTGAGGAAACCTCAATTACAAATATTTGTGATTGCGTTGAAGAGCCTGAGGGCTGGGGGCAGGTGTGCGTGTCCGGTTGCTGTCTGCGGTTTTATGGAGGCGCACCAGCTGTTTGGAGGCCCTTGGGAAATGCGAGCAATCTTGCCTGCAGTTTGTGCTCTGCAAGTAACAGAGGCCTGCTCCCGGTAGCCATGAACTCTTAGGCATGTTAATTAGGCCTACTGGACTAGCGTTTTCAGAGTGCACGGCTTAAAAAAACATTAAAAGCCGAGTGTGGCTTACTATTGCCGGAGTTATTTATATAGCGCTTAGAACTGGCGGTTTACTGGTTTGCAATTTCGCATTGAGCTGTTCTGCTGGGTCATATATGTTTTGCACATGTTCACAAACCATGTGCAGTCTTCCTTTTTTGTACCTTCTATGTCTGGTCTCTATTTTTTTAGTCCACAATGCCTATATTTGCATGCGTTAGTAAATGAAACCCAGATCTATTGGCTTTGCAAATACTTCTTGTCAGCGTGTATGAAGATAAAATAGTGGTATATGTGCGGATGCTCTGTGTGTGCATATTCTACCTTTTTTATTTTATATTATTTTACTTAATTGTTAGTTATCTTTGTAACACGGCTCGGTTCCAGTAAACAGCTGGAGGTAGCTCGAGGGACAATCACTTGGGACTTATATGAGAACCATGTTGTGAGATACTGTCCAATACAATGGCATGGTTTTGTTGTATGGTTCACCTGATGCAACGTTTCTTTGCTGTATATGTACCGATATAATCAATTAAATACAATTTGAGAAAAAAAAGTGGTATGGAGGTTGAGCAGAGAACGGTTTATATGAGTGCAGTCAGGCGCGCAACTTTTTGTCAGAAAACCTACATTTTTTACACAGTTTTGGCATTTTTCTGGGACATAGCCTATTTTTGCTATTTTTTGTGCTTTCAACCTCCTTCCAGTTAATGGTAGAAATGGGTATAAAAGCAATAATGGATCCTAGAAAGCTATACATTTCTGACAAGTAGACAAAATTCTGAATTCAGCAAGGGGTCATTTGTGTAGATCCTTCAAGTTTTCTTTATAGAAACTAATGGTTAACTACAGGAAAAATTGAAAATTAGTTGAAAAAAACAGCCATTTGTGTCAACGTTTTCACCTATAACTTCTAATTATGACAGCTGTTTGAAAGCAATATACTGTTACATTTGCTGGACTTTTTGGGTTGTGGCGATATATAGGACTTGTAGGTTCACCAAGAACCCGACGAACCCAGAGCCAATAACTGAGCAGCGTCTTGCAATGTTTTTTTATTATGTACCGGGTATATAGCAATTCGTCTGGGAAAAAATGTATACATGGAAAAATCGGTATGAAAGACACCTATGTATTTCTGAAATGGTTACAAAATATAGAGTTTAGAAACAGTAGATATTTGCACATTTCCGAAATTGGGAGTACCCATACTAGCATGAGAATTATAGGTCATTTTTCAAAAAGACTTCTTTTTTACACATTGTCTTTCATTTGGAAGGCAGAAATGCATCGAAAGTCAATAGGTATTAACAGTTGCTCTACAATTCTGTGTTACCCTAAGTCTCCCGACAAAAATGGTACCTCACTTGTGTGGGTAGGCCTAGTGCCCGCGACAGGAAACGGCACAAAACGCAACGTGGACACACCACATTTTCACAGTGAAAAATGACCCTTTTTTTGCAAAGTGCCTTGCTGTAGTTTTTGCACCCTAGCTCTGCCGGCACCAAAGGAAACCTAGCAAACCTATACATTTTTGAAAACTAGACACCCACGGGAATCCATGATGGGGTGACTTGACTGGCTCTCACCAGGTTCTGTTACCCAGAATCCCTTGCAAACCTAATTTTTTTTCCAAAAATACACATTTTCCTCACATTTCTGTGATGGAAAGTTCTGGAATCTGCGTGGATCAACAAAATTGCACCCACCACGCGTTCCCCAAAGTCTTCCGAGAAAAATAGTACCTCACTTGTGTGGGTAGGCCTAGTGCCCGCAACAGGAAACGGCGCAAAACGCAACGTGGACACACCACATTTTCACAGTGAAAAATGACCCTTTTTGTGCAAAGTGCCTAGCTGTAGTTTTTGCACCCTAGCTCTGCCGGCACCAAGGGAAACCTAGCAAACCTCTACATTTTTGAAAACTAGACACCCAGGGGAATCCATGATGGGTTGACTTGACTGGCTCTCACCAGGTTCTGTTACCCAGAATCCCTTGCAAACCTAAACAATTGTCCAAATAAACACATTTTCCTCACATTTCTGTGGTGGAAAGTTCTGGAATCTGCGTGGATCCACAATATTCCACCCACCCCACGTTCCCCAAAGTCTTTGGAGAAAAACGGTACCTCACTTGTGTGGGTAGGCTTAGTGGCCGCTACAGGAAACGGTGCAAAACGCAACGTGGACACATTACATTTTCACAGTGAAAAATGACCCTTTTTTTGCAAAGTGCCTAGCTGTAGTTTTTGAACCCTAGCTCTGCCGGCACCTAGGGAAACCTAGAAAACCTATACATTTTTGAAAACTAGACACCCAGGGGAATCCAGGATGGGGTGACTTGACTGGCTCTCACCAGGTTCTGTTACCCAGAATCCCTTGCAAACCTAAACAATTGTCCAAAAAAACACATTTTCCTCACATTTCTGTGGTGGAAAGTTCTGGAATCTGCGTGGATCCACAAAATTCCACCCACCCCACGTTCCCCAAAGTCTTTCGAGAAAAACGGTATCGCACTTGTGTGGGTAGGCTTAGTGGCTGCGACAGGAAACGGTGCAAAACGCAACGTGGACACACTACATTTTCACAGTGAAAAATGACCCTTTTTTTGCAAAGTGCCTAGCTGTAGTTTTTGAACCCTAGCTCTGCCGGCACCTAGGGAAACCTAGAAAACCTATACATTTTTTAAAACTAGACACGCAGGGGAATCCAGGATGGGGTGGCTTGACTGGCTCTCACCAGGTTCTGTTACCCAGAATCCCTTGCAAACCTAAAAAATTGTCCAAAAAAAACCCTTTTCCTCACATTTCTGTGGTGGAAAGTTCTGGAATCTGCGTGGATTCACAAAATTTCACCCACCCCGCATTTCCCAAAGTCTTTCGAGAAAAATGATGCCTCACTCGTGTGGGAGGCCCAAGTACCCGCGACAGGCAAGGGCCCAAAACGTATGGAGGCGACATCAAAATTGCCTATCACAAAACGACCTGGTTTTGCAAAGGGGGGTCACCTGGGTTTTTGGCCCCGTGCTCGGCAGCCACCTAGGGAAACCTACCAAACCCACACATTTCTGAAAACTAGACACCTGGGGGATTCCAGGGAGGTATGGCTTGCGTGGATCCCCCAACGTTTTCTTACCCAGAATCCCCTGCAAACCTGAAATTTAGCTGAAAAAATCACTTTTTTCACACATTTTGTGTGGGAAAGTTGTGGCATCACAGGGCTGACACAAATTTCCCACCACCAAGCGTTCACCCAGGTCTCCCGATAAAAATGGTGCCTTACTCGTGTGGCAGGCCCAAGTACCCGCGACAGGCAAGGGCCCAAAACGTATGGAGGTGACATCAAAATTGCCTATCACAAAACGACCTGGTTTTGCAAGGGGGGTCACCTGGGTTTTTGGCCCCGTGCTCGGCGGCCACCTAGGGAAACCTACCAAACCCACACATTTCTGAAAACTAGACACCCGGGGGATTTCAGGGAGGTATGGCTTGCGTGGATCCCCCAACGGTTTCTTACCCAGAATCCCCTGCAAACCTGAAATTTAGCTAAAGAAATCACTTTTTTCACACATTTTTGTGTGGGAAAGTTGTAGCATCACAGGGCTGACACAAATTTCCTACCACCCAGCGTTCCCCCAGGTCTCCCGATAAAAATGGTGCCTCACTCGTGTGGGAGGCCCAAGTACCCGCGACAGGCAAGGGCCCAAAACGTATTAAGGCAACATCAAAATTGCCTATTACAAAATGTTTTGGGCCCTTGCCTGTCGCGGGTACTTGGGCCTCCCACACGAGTGAGGCACCATTTTGATCGGGAGACCTGGGGGAACGTTGGGTGGTGGGAAATTTGTGTCAGCCCCGTGATGCCACAACTTTCCCACACAAAATGTGTGAAAAAAGTGATTTTTTCAGCTAAATTTCAGGTTTGCAGGGGATTTTGGGTAAGAAAACTTTGGGGGATCCTCGCAAGCCCTACCTCCCTGGAATCCCCCGGGTGTCTAGTTTTCAGAAATGTGTGGGTTTGGTAGGTTTCCCTGGGTGGCCGCCGAGCACGGGGCCAAAAACCCAGGTGACCCCCCTTGCAAAACCAGGTCGTTTTGTGATAGGCAATTTTGATGTCGCCTCCATACGTTTTGGGCCTTTGCCTGTCGCGGGTACTTGACCTACCCACGTAAGTGAGGTACCATTTTAATTGGGAGACCTGGGGGGAATGCAGGGTGGAAGGAAAATTGTGGTTTTTCTGACAACAGATTATTATGACACAGTAATGCAAGGAAAATGTGTGACTATAGTCACATTTTGAGGTTTGCATTGCGTGAGTAAAAAAACATGTTGGGATCCATGAGAGGCACACCACCCAGCACTTCCCATTTTTTTTTTTTAACTTTACAGAAATATCTAAAGTTGGTAACTTTTCCCTTGAGACAAGACTACACCTTAGCACAGAAAGACAAATGAGACAAATATGACTGCCTGTCCACGTGTTCCTCAAGTACACACACATACTGGTTGGATTTGGCACGAGGGTGAGTGAAAGGTTCAAAATGTAAATTTTGTTAACAAGAGATCTCACATAAAGGAAATGCACTGTTAATAATTAAAAGGTTAAAAACCAGAACCAATGACTCGCAGCCTGTGAGCTGTAAAGCCACGGCAAGGCACCAACCTCTTTACAGGCCATTCACACACCTTTCATACTTGACACACACTTTGACACCACCAACTGCGGCCCCAGCACATTACAACACTCACATTCACAGACAATGTGGAGACAATGTACACCCTGGCAGAGAGAGACAGAAAAGACAAATATTCCTTCAAAATGAACAATTCCTTAAGTACTCACGCATACTGGTTGGATTTGGCACGAGGGTGAGTGAAGGTTCAGAGCGTAAAATTCTATTAACAAGAGATTTCACAAAAAGGAAATGCACTGTTAATATTTAAAAGGTTAAAAACCTGAACCAATGACTCACAGCTCGTGAACTGTAAAGCCACGGCAAGGCACCAACCTCTTTACAGGCCATTCACACACCTTTCATACATGACACACAAAACCATTCACACCGCCAGCCGCGGGCCCAGCACATTACAACATTCACATCACACAGCGCCATTCAAGGGCCCATCACTTTCATACGCCAACATGACTGACACAACAATCACACCGGCTGGTGGTTGACATAGTGTCTGCAGTGGCGTTTGACTAGCAGAGTGTGTAATAACCAGCAGCAAGTCACTACTCGCACTCTGCCAGCCAAATGCCAGCCCACGCACACCGCCAGCCAAGCACCATCCCACCTACACCACCAGCCAAGCGCCAGCCCACCTACACCACCAGCCAAGCGCCAGCCCACGCACACCGCCAGCCAAGCGCCAGCCCACGCACACCGCCAGCCAAGCGCCAGTCCACGCACACCGCCAGCCAAGCGCCAGTCCACGCACACCGCCAGCCAAGCGCCAGTCCACGCACACCGCCAGCCAAGCGCCAGTCCACGCACACCGCCAGCCAAGCGCCAGTACACGCACACCGCCAGCCAAGCACCAGTCCACGCACACCGCCAGCCAAGCGCCAGTCCACACACACTGCCAGCCAAGCGCCAGTCCACACACACTGCCAGCCAAGCGCCAGTCCACACACACCGCCAGCCAAGCGCCAGTCCACGCACATTGCCAACCAAGCCCCAGTCCACGCACACCGCCAGCCAAGCACCAGTCCACGCACACCGCCATCACATATTTTATGCAACAAAAAAAAACACAAACCAATTGGCAATAGATCCAAACCTTTAACTACAAGCACAACTGCTCTAACTGAATACATCACACTTTTGCCAACCATGAAATCTGAACTAAAATATAAAACAATACAGACCTGTCACTTTACTTTAATGCTCACGGTTGTAATCAAAAACTCAGTTGTGTGTGGTACAATTTAAAACATGTGGGCGCACACAGCCCAGGATTAGAAGGGCAATAGGGGCAGTACATACGACTCTCCTTCCGCACACCTCTTCGCGCACACACTCTACATTTTTTAGCGGGAAAGTCCTTTTTAGCCGTGGGAGGAAGGTGATCAGGAAAGTGGCGATCTTTCAATCTAGCCACATCCTCCACCACTGCTTCTCTAGGCAGTCCTGCCTGTTCTACTAAAACAAGGCTGCCTATCAAAGACTGCTGAAACTGAACAAATGTCATCTTTGACTCTGGAGAGCAATCCTTAAATACAACAAAAGCATTGTAGCGTGCTAAATGGAATAAATGGATAGCCAACTTCTTATATACCAAACGAACGCCTTACGAACAGCAGTGTAAGGTTCCAACCTCTGATCTACTCGATCTACACCACCCATGTGCTTATTGTAGTCTAAAATGCACATAGGTTTGCGCACTTCAGCAACCTGACCCCAAACAGTCACAGGTTTAGTACTTTCATCATGGATGGTAGTCAGCATATAGACATCTCTCCTGTCAGAAAATTTCAGAGCTAGAAGCTCATCACTACGCAAGGCACTGCACTGTCCCTTCACAAGTTTCTTACAAACCAGCTCTTTTGGGTAACCTTTACGGTTAGAGCGGATTGTGCCACAAGCAACAGTGTCCACTTTGAACAATTCCTTGAACAATGGCACACCAGTGTAAAAGTTATCTACATATAAATGGTGACCTTTGTTAAAAAGTCCTCTGCTCAGTTCCCACACAATTTTCTCTGCAACTCCAAAAGTGGATGGACAACCAGGGGGTCAATACTGGAATCCCTACCAGTGTAGACTCTGAAATTATAGACATATCCAGTACTACTCTCAGACAGCATATACATCTTAATTCCATAGCGTGTCCTCTTGCTAGGAATGTACTGCCTAAAAAACAATCGACCCTTGAACAGGACCAAAGACTCATCCACAGCTATTTCTTTCCCGGGCATATAGATCTCAGAAAATCGATCAACTAAGTGATCAAGGACAGGCCGAATCTTAAAAAGACGGTCACAATCTGGGTGATCGCGGGGCAACGCAAAAGTATTGTCAACAAAATGCAACATCCCAAGAAGAAGCAAATGCCGATTACGACTCATGGTTGCAGGAAATATAGCTGTTGCCATCAAGGGATTAGTAGACCAATATGAAGACAGAGATGGCTTCCTAATCAGGCCCATCAAAAAAGTTAAACCCAAAAACTTCTTAAGCTCATCCAGATTTGTGGGAGTCCACCGGGTAGCTCTAGAGTGGGGCCTAAGCCTGGCACTGTTGTCCCTCAAATACTGTCCAGCATACAAATTAGTCTGCTCAACAATCTCAGCCAAAAATACATCATCCATAAACAACTGAAAGAAATTTATAGGCAAAATATTTTCACAATTCACTCTACACCCTGCAACACCATTAAAGACAGGCAGCACCGGCTACACCATGTTTGGATCAACCCATAGTCCAGCACTTCCAATGGGAAGCCTCGCAGACTCAGGCTGCAATCCAGATGCCTCTTGCTGCACTATCGGCACATCAGTGTCCTCCTCTAAAACAGGCACTTCATCCGCACTGAGAGTAGCTTCATCTGCACTGAGTGTAGCTTCATCATCAGATGATTCCATGTGGAGAGAAAACTCACTGCCTGAATCTTCCCCTCCCTCCTCTGCCTCAGATGCAGAGTCAGTCTCATAATCATGGTCAGAAGAAGACTCAAAAAGCATCCCAACAACCTGCTGAGCGGTCATCCTGCGGCTAGCCATAATCCTTTGTTAGACAAGTAAATTGACAAATAAGTCAACAGTGCCCAAAGTGTATAAAAAAGTAATAAACAAAGTGTGGATTTATAAAACTAAAAGAAAAACTACAAGCATATAGCAGTAGCAAGGCAAAGTCTATCAATACAAAGCACACAAAGACCTATATACTGTAAAACAATACCACTCACTTGCCAGAGGCAGCTAGACTCACCAGCACCTACTCTGCACAGACACAGCAAGCACCAATATCCCACTAAAAAAGAAAACACAAAATAGATTACACAAAAAGCAACACAATACACATTGTGCACAAATACAAGGAAAATGGCACAGACACTCAAACAAAAGCTAAATAGGCTTCTAATATTACAAAATTTCCAAAAAAAACACATTCATGAAGGTCACATTTGTAGTAAACAATATAAAAAAAGTTTCCTTACCAAACACTTGCAACTAAACTGCAGCTCTACCAGTGCCGAAAGCGCAAGCATAATTTACAACAAAGCTTTGCCCTAAAAGGAAAAGGAGAAAACAAAATGTTACGATCACAAATAATGGCACACAGACCATCAGCCAAACACACAAAATTTCCCCGGGGGCACATGGGCTTAAAAATACAAGGCCTATGGGGGCAAAATCAGCCAGAATATTCACCCCCAAAAGGGGCCACTCCCCAAAACATTTTGCACCATAAACAATAAAATCCCTGGTGGTCTAGCAGCTTTTGCCCCCTTTTGCCCTAAAAATATATGGCCGGTCTGCCTCAAGGGGGGCAGAAAAGGCCAAAACAGTCATCCCCAAAAGGGGGTGACCCTTGCCCAAGTGGCCACTCCCCAAAACATATGTATATACATATGTATATACATACATTTAAAAAAAAATCCTGGTAGTCTAGAGGCTTCTACCCCCCTTGAGGGCAGATGGGCCTAAAAATAGAAAGCCAATCTGCCCCCAAGGGGGGCAGAAATAACCAAAACATTAATCCCCAAAAGGGGAGCAATTCTTGCCCAAGGGATTCCCCTAAATTACTAAAAATGATGAATCCCTGGCATCTAGTGGGTTTCAACCCCCCCGGGGGCTAGATCAGCAGGAAAAATGGCTGATCTAGCCCCAGGGGGGGGCCGAAACATGGAGGTAAAAAAAAACACCCCCATGGGAATGACCCTTGCCCAAGGGGTCGCTCCCAAAATGTGCCAAAAAAAAGTCCCTGGTGCCTAGTGGGTTTCTGCCCCCCGGGGGGGCTGATTGGCCTAAAAACGACCGACTCAGCCCCAAGGGGGTGGGAGGGGCAATACATTGACAAAAATAATCACCCCCATGGGAGCGACCCTTGCCCAAGGGGTCGCTCCCAAAATGTGCAAATAAGAATTCCCTGGTGCCTAGTGGGTTTTTGCCCGCCCCTGGGGGGCTGATTGGCCTAAAACCGGCTGAATCAGTCCCCATGGGCGGGCAAAACATGGATTAAAAAAATCACCCCCTGGGAGCGACCCTTGCCCAAGGGGTCGCTCCCAAAATGTGCAAATAGAAATTCCCTGGTTCCTAGTGGGTTTCGGCCCCCCCTGGGAGGCTGATCGGCCTAAAATCGGCCAAATCGGCCCCCAGAGGGGGCTGAAACATGGATATATGTGCCCCCAGGGGAGCGACCCTTGCCTAAGGGGTCGCTCCCCTAACAAACTAAAAAAACATCCCTGGTGGTCCAGTGGATGGATTCCTGCTCCACAATCGCGGGCCTCACCTGCGATCGTGGAGCAGGAATCCATTAGAAACAGGCACAGGGGGAAAGGAAAAACTCTTTCCTTTCCCCCTGTGTCCGTTTTCCCCCCCAAAAAAACCTCCCCGAGAGAAGGACTTACCCTTTGTGTCCTCTCTCAGGACGCGCTGGAAGCAAATGGCTTCCAGCGCGTCCCCGGCAACCTATGATGACGACGGCGCGCCGTGAGCGCGCCGACGTCATCTGATTGCCGAGGGAGGGGTTGGGGGAGGTAGCGGAAGCGCTTCCGCTGCCTTCCCCAGTGGTGGCATGTAGGGCGGCGGCCCAAGGGGGGAGCGCCAGCGCTTCCTCCGTGGGCTAGTGCCAGGACGTGATGGTTACGTCCGCGGCACAGCTCCACCGTTGCCGAGGAGGATGTATCCATTGCGTCCACGGCACCGAAGGGGTTAAAAGACCATTTACTTGTTAATGAGGCTTTTGTTGTGTTTTCACCCCTTCTTAGAGCCACTCTGCCTATGGCTGGAAGAATTAGCCCCCCCCTGAAATCTTTTTCAGTCCCCCCCCGAAATGTGGCTCTAGTTGCCCGCCTGAGTGCAGTAGCATGGTGGCCACACCCTTGAATGAGGGGAGACGTGCAGATTGCAGCAGAGACCACAAACCTACAGGGCAGGGGTGCAGCTTTGATGTGATCTGTAGGAGAAGGGGCTCTGGGTTCAGAGGGGATGATATTCGTGAGATTGCTTGATTAGATTGATCCTTTGAACATTTAGGGATGTGTTGTTGGATCTGTGATCACAGAGTATTCAGTGTATGAGTGCTTCAGAAGTAATGTGTATGGAGGAATGTTCCAAAGCACTGGACATGGTGTGCATGTTGAGCCCTTGAGGAGTAGGGCTGTTGTGTTAGTTGAAATGGGGTGTGGGGGAAGTAGAGCAGGGCCTGCTGGTAGAGTGCTTGTGAGAGAGACAGAAAATGGAAGATGTGGTGTGCAGACTTTGTATCATCTCATGCCGGCGATCCTGCTTCGGTTTGATGTCAAGCAGTTCATTTCAGGTAGTAGATAGCAGAAAAGCACACAACATCAATGTCATTGTGCTAAAGAGTCCACATTCCTTGGTTTATGGGTCCGTGGGACATTGATGGGATGGTTCTTGGTCTACTATTCTTCACGGTCCTTTCCAGTTTTCACTTGAACTGGACTCTTAGATATGTTTAATTGAACTGAAATGTATTTGTTAAAAAATGTAATTGAAGTCCAAAACATAAACCTTGCCTGTGCTTTGATTGATATAGTCACATCATTCGAGGAGTACTACCTCATGCAATGTTTTCTTAGTTTCACAGAGGTGAGGACTGGCAAGTACGGTACCTCACATCTGGAATCAATGAATTTCCTTTGTGATGTGGATTTTTGGAGTTCAAGGACCCATTCAACTCTCGTTACTCACTTATAACGTATACCCAACACTGAAAAAGTGAGAAGTGGAGTTTATCTCACCAGCGTCACTCATTCTTTATAACTGATGAACAAGATAGGTTGCCCTACATGCTTTGAACTTGCTTTAACATGTCAAATAATCCAAGCTCAGAACTATTGGCCAAAGCATAGAGTATAGTCAAGATAAGATAACTCTGCCGTGGCTTAGCCCGTCCCAAAACAAATGCAGCAGAATGCTGGACCTCTCCACCACCACCAGCAATATGAAAGAACCGAATACACCAAATTGGTGATCTGCTGCTGCATCACAGCTTGCCCAAGGTATTCTTCCTTCCCCATATAACCAACATGCTGCTTGTGTGCAAACTATGAGGCTTTGTCGCAGCAGCTTTGCGCTCCCTATAAGTGCCTTTTGTTGACTGCGAAAATTGCATTACACTCCTGAGGCCTGAACACACACCCTATTTTGTGAAATTGTATAGTGCTCTGGCATGTTCACAGTCAGACATCATCCCACCAGCCAACACCCTATGGCATGCCAACAGCACTCAAGAAACTGACAAAGTACTCCAGAAACAAACACATCCACCTGACCACTTGCACCAGACACACATGCAGCTATTCCCATAGATCCCACGTGAAGAGTTTGAAATGAGTGCGTGTGTGTATCGAGAGCCAGTGGAACTCCCCGAGCTGTGATGTGATGTGAGTTCTGTAGGGGAGATTGAGGATGAGTCTGGATGCAGAGTTCCGGATTGTTTTAGTCTTCTGGTTAGTTACTTGGCGGGCCTGGTGTAGATGTGTTCCTGTAGTCCAACTTGCTGGTGACAGGGTGTCGGTGACTGTTTTTCTGGTGTTGCTTGTGAGCCATTCGAAGATCTTCCTCAACATTTTCAGGGTGTGTAAGCAGGATGCAGTGGCGGAGTTGACTTGTGCTGTCATTTCCAGTTTGCTGTCAGTGATGATTCTGAGATACCTGGCGTGGGTACTTGGAGTGGGTCTAGGTCCGAGTTTGGCTGGCTACCAGTTGGATTCCAATGGCAAGGTGTTCTTCCCGAACATCACTAGTTCTGTCTTGTTGATGTTGAGCTTGAGACAACTGGCTTTCATCCAGTTAGCGACTTCAGTCATGAAAGCGGTTAATTTGTTTCTTGTGTTGGAGGTCTTGCCCAAGAGGGAGAGTATTAGTTGCTGGTCATTGGCGTAGGAGAGGATGTGGCTGTTGTGTGAGTGGATGACGTTGACAAGAGTGATCATGTATGCATTGAAGAGGATGGGGCTGAGTGATGAACCTTGAGGCACTCCGCAGATGAGTTTGCGGCCTTCCAAGGAGTAAGGTGACAGGCTGACAGCTTGTGTTCTAGGGGTTATGATGGAGCAGATCCAGGGGAGAGCGGGTCCTTGATGCCAGGCTCATGCAGGCGTATGATGAGGATGAGGTATCAGACTGTGCCAAATGCTGCAGAGAGGTCCATGAGAATGAGGATAGCCTTGTCTCTTCTGTGGCAGTGATGAGTGTTGTTTCTGTACTGTGGTTGGGCCTTAACGCAGACTGCGTGGCGTCAAGATGCTGATTATTGCTGTGGTGGTCTGTGAGCCATTGATTGATTCGTTTCTTTAAAACTTTGGCCAGGCGTTGTACGAGCAAGATGGGTCCGTAGTTGGAGAGTGTGGCTGGGTCAGTTGGTGATTTCTTGAGCAGGGGCATGACGATGGCGTGTTTCTGGGTGTTTAGGAATGTGAGTCAGTCAAGGCAAATAAGGATGGGTATTAGTGCTTCGCTGATCGGTAGGTGTCCTTTGGTATGGAAAAGGGTCAGATGAGGCCCCTGAGTGAATGGTCTTTTGGTAGTGGCAGTTTTGACGGTGGTGACTGTGAGATTCCAGGTCAGGGTTCATTCTTCGCCTGTGATGGGAAGTTGATGGGAAGTTGAGTTGTGACAGTAAAGGTGTCTGGTTGAGGGTTGAATTTGCTCTATATCAGGTGATTTTGTTGCACAAGAATTCCAAGAGTTTGCCGCAAAAGTCTTGTGAGGGGGTGATGTTGCTGGAGGCAGCAGGAGACAAATCAAATCTTTGATGGCAAAAATGTCCTTGCTGCTGTTGTTCCCGGCATCGATGCGGTCTACAATAGCTGCGTGTTTGGTGTTCTGTATCTGCTGGTGGTAGCATCTCAGGGTGAATTAGAAGATGTCTTTATCCGTGGTGTCTTGACTTGTTCTCCATTTGCAATCCATTTCCTTGCAGTTGCGTTTCGTCAGCCTGAGGCTCTTGCAAGTAGTTGATGATCTCGGGTCAGTGTGTGGAGAGGCCAGAATCCCAGTCCTCTTCTGGAAATCTTTCCCAGCTTAAGTGGGCGGTGGTGGTAGGTCTATGGTGGTGTGGGATGCATATGTTGAAACTGACGAGGGTGTGTCCAGGTCCTAGACGATGGCTTGTCAACTGTGATGTTGGTGATTGAGAAGGAAATCGGGTCCAATAGGTGTCCTGCAGTGTGGGTGAGTTGGGTAGTGTGCTCGGTGAGGCCAAGGTTTTCTAAAAGGGCTGCAGTGCTTGGGTCAGTGAGGTCTTCTTGGTGGAAGTTAAGATTTCCAAGGAAGATGAAGATACTGTTGGCGATGACGATGGCTGCGACAGAGTCTGTGATGTTGCTGGCAAAATTGATGGTGGGTATTGGTTGCCTGTATACAAGTGTTCCGCCAAGGAAAAAGTTGGCTGTGATGCATATCTTGAATGTGAGGTGTTCCATGTAGCTGGTGGTGGTGTCTGTGTAGGTGGTGCAGTTAATGGGGTCTTTCAATATGATGGGGAGTCCGCCTCAGGGCTTGTGTTGACGGTCTTGCTTAGTAATCATGTAACCAGCGGGGATGGATGTAGTGATGTCCGGTGCAGAGGTTTGGCTGAGCCATGTTTCTGTGAGGAATAGCAGGTCCGGAGCGTAGTGGCGCAGTAGGTCCCATAACTCTGTGGCATGTTTGGTGACCAAGCGGGTATTGAAGAGCATGCATGCAAGTGTTGCGTGGGTGGTGGTTGATATGTGTGAGTAGGTGGCTGGGTTGTGTGAGTATGAGCGAATGGGGTGCTGTGTACTGTTGGTGCAAGAGTGACGGGTGTAGGGAGTGGGAAAGATCATTAGAACTTGCAAGAGCTGCATGTGAAAGCTCCCACTGTTGTGTGTTGCGGAGAGATCAGCAGTGAGGCGCACGGCAGCCGAGGTTGAGAGTGCGGAGGAGCCCAGCACGTAGTGGTGAGTAGGGGGAGGACCAGGTTCCTGGAGCTGGGTGCGGCCCAATCTTATGTCACTTAAATGTGAAAATGATGTAGCCACAAACCCCAAATTTGAGTATGTTAGTATGGACATCACGTAGTATTATATATTGCATATTCAGTCAAAGAACATTGACCCAGGTTTGTTAACGATTTTTGGAGGGGTCAAGCAGTAGTGGATTTCCGGTATTTAGCAGCATCTCTTTTGGTGAGTAATAGTCCCTCACCATTAAGGGTACAGTCTCCTTGTCCATAACACTCCTCCTTCACAATCCCAAAAGTACAATTTTAAGATGGGAGCAGTACCCCTTTCCAGGACAGTTGACAGTACTCCTGAGATTTCTACCCAATATTGCTGGCGAATTGCACAACCCCAATAGATCTGCAGAAAATCTCTAGTTTGATTTCGCCATCTAAAGCAGCTTGGGTAGGCACACCTACTCCTCTTCCACAAGTGTTCCAATGAGTAGAAAATGGAAATATTTAAATTGGATCAGGTGCAACGTAGGTGATATGGTCAACTCACAGGATGTTTTTTGACCTTCCTGCCAATCATAATCATCCAGGGAACCAAGGTCTTTCTTCAGTCTAGCTCTGATAGTCAGAAATTAATTTGGTGTGTTCATGACCGGGCTATGCTAGACTTGAGATATGCCGTTAGCCTCCATCTTCAAGAAGGCTCATTTCAGGAGGAAAATTCAAATGTGACTTATGAGTCTCAACTGAAGATATTTGTAAAACTGAGAGGTATGTAATGTGAACTCTTCACTTATTGCCTAGAAGGATTTTATGTGAGTTCATATTCAAATATCAAGTGATTAGTTTGTAAAACAATAAGTGCCAGTGGTCAAGATTTTTCACAGAAGACTGCAGCTGGTGCTGACGAATATTGTAATTTCAGAATACCTAGGCTGTGTACGCTGGATTCCACTTCATGCCCCTTTCTTCCCCTTCTATACACTGCCTGCACCTTTATTTCACCCTGTTTCTTTTTCATCCCTGCTTTCTCCCAGTGTCACTGTTTTTCTGTCTTTCTCTTCCTTTCCTCTGTGTTATTCTCTCTCTTGCGCTGGGTCAAAGTCTTTTGACAAAAAGTATACGACGGTCCATAAAAATGACTGCTGGTAGGCCCCACCTGTAACCACAGGCATACATTAGGCACTGCAGATACCCTCCAAAATGGAGATATCTATGTAATGCCACATTTTTAAAGCCAGAAAGTATGAATATTTGGGTCACCCTGGTAGCCGGCCACAGATGTGTCTCCTGGGTCAGCTTATGATCCCATCCTACCCATCGAATATGCTTATTTCAGCAATCATGCACTGCTGACAAGAGGGAGAGGTGTAAGCACAGAACCATTACATAGCATGGTGATATGGTTCATTATCTGAGGGCCCATATGTTCTAGTGGGAAGGCGTTATCATCTCTCATTGACCATGAGCTGGGAAGCCCAGTAATATAGTTGCATTTTTTTTTGGTTTAGATGTCTTTTATTGATTTTATTTATCAAAAGAACAAATGAGCCATTGTGCTCTACAATCCTCGGGTTGCAACCCGGCATGTCACTATTGTGCGTTGCAGGCCTGAACAACAACAAAAAGTAAAACAAACCCCCCCCCCCCCACCCCTCTCCTCCTCCTCAGAAAAGAAAGAAAAAGGGGCCATCTGGGAAAAAGGAAAAAGGGAGTGTTGCAACCTAACAAGCAGGTCTCGAACGCGTCTAGGTGGCAGACGGAGTAGCGGCAGGTGCTGGGGGAGGATCCGCCAGCCGAAGCAATCGAAGATATCTGGGGCAGGTGAGTTCCGTAAATTCGGATGTCAAGAGTGCCAAAAGGGGCGCCCATAGTTCATGGAATGAAGCCCCGGGGTTGGTTAACGAGAGGGAAATCTTCTCCATCCCTAGGATGGACCATAGTTTATGGAGCCAGCCTAATCGTGTAGGTACTGTAGTGGAACCCCAGTGAGTGAGGATGTTTTGGACTGCTGCGCCTAAAGTCAGCGCCATCTGTTTACCTCTCCTAGAGGTAAGCGGAAAGGTGATACCATTAGGAAGGCCCAGGAGAACGTACGCCGGGAATCTCGGGATCTGGGTGTCAAAGTGGGAGTCAATTTCATCTAGTGTTTGTTGCCAATATGGCCCCAGATTAGGGCATTCCCAAAGTAAGTGAGTGAGGGTACCTGGTGCACCACAGGCCTGCCAACACAATGGGCTACGTGTAGGGTTGCCTCTATGAAGTCTAACGGGGGTGAGATACCAGTAAGTGGCCAACTTAGTGGCCGTTTCAATAGATGAGACGTTACGGGCTGTGCGGCGGGCTCGGTAGTAAATATCCCTCCATTCTTTCGGGGAGTGTTCCCTGCCCAACTCCCCCTCCCATCGTAATTGACCGGGGGATTTCCCAGCATCTGAGGTATTTCGAGTGAATTTATACAAATCGGATGTTAGGTGTGCGTCATTATGTCTTGTGAGTAACCATTTCTCATATGGTGTGAGCCGTCTCTCCGCTCCCTCCCTCACTCCCCCCTGCAGAACCCAATGTCGGATCTGGAGGTACCGGTAGCGCTCGGACTCGGGGAGCCCACGGTTAGTGCGGAAGTCTGTAAAGGGGCGCAGTCCAGAGAGATCGAAGAAGTGTCCTATGGTGCGGGTAGCCTCCGACGTCCAGTGGTGGAAGTCCCTATAGTCTAGGCCAGGTGTGAAGTCTGGGTTCTGTACAATGGGTGTGATAGGGGAGGGGAAGGTCGTGAGCCCCCTGATTACCACCGTTTTGTCCCAAGCTAACATCGTGGGCCGGGTAATCTCTGACAGATACAGATTGCGGGTTCGTCCCCCGCGGGGAAGGAAGGGAATCCCCCACAGCGAGCGAGCTGCGAGCACCCTATCCATGAACAGCCAGTGTTTCTCGGACTAGGGGCGCGACCACTCCACTAGTGTCCTCATCTGGGCCGCTCGCCAGTACGCCAGAAGGTCAGGGACTCCCGGGCCCCCATCCACGGGGTCTCTGTAAGTGAGATCTCGAGACATCCGAGCCCGTTGGTCCCGCCAAATAAAGCGCTCGATGTCTCTTTGCAGGGCACGTAGAACACCAAGGGGAGGCAGCAGCGGGAGGGTGTGGAAGAGGTAGAGAATTTGAGGCAGCAACACCATCTTCACTGCTGCTATCCGACCCAACCATGAGAGGGAGTGGGGCCTCCATTTGCGAAGGGAGTCCCGGACCTGCTTCAACAGTTTCGTGTAGTTCGCTTGTCTAGTGGTAGAGATGGTGGGGGCTACCCGAAGGCCTAGGTAAGTGATAGCGTCATGAACCCATTGAATTTGGAAAGAATGCTTCAAGAGTTCTAGTGTCCCGGGCTCTAGTGATAGATTAAGAGCTTGCGATTTGTGCATATTAATCTGAAAGCCCGAGGCCAACGCAAAGCGAGCTAATTCGTCTAAGAAGGCCGGCAGGGACGCTCAGGGATGCTCTAGAGTTGCTACTACATCATCGGCATACAGGCAGAGTTTGTGCTCCGAGGTCCCAAAACCCGCCCCTCTAATGGAAGGATTGTCACGTACTCTCTGAGCCAGGGGTTCCATGTAGGAGTGGTGAGAGTGGGCACCCTTGTCTGGTGCCCCTGCATATGGGGAAGGGTGCCGACGCCACACCATTCACCCGCACCGTAGCCGTGGGGTTTGCATAGCCCTGAAATATCCAGTCGATGAAGCGGTCTGGTAGGCCAAAGTGGGTTAGCGTGGCACGGAGACATGGCCAGTGGACCCTGTCGAAGGCCTTCTCGGCGTCGACGGATAGAATCATGCGTTCCGCCGGAAAGCGCTCCGAGCGGTCCATCAAATGCAAAAGTCGTTTGGTATTATCAGAGCATTGCCGCCCCGGAACAAAGCCTGATTGATCCGGATCTATTAAACCGGGGAGGTGGCGAGAGAGTCTGGCTGCTAGGATGCCCGTAAAAATGTTAAGGTCGACATTGAGGAGAGATATAGGGCGGTAAGAGCCGCAATGACGGGTATCCTTCCCTGGTTAGGGAATCACAGTTATTAAAGCCTCCAACATAGAGGAGGGAAGGGAAGAGGTCGTGGACGACCCAACAGAGTTAAACACTCGCGTTAAAAGTGGGGCTAGCATCCCACAGAACTTTTTGTAAAAACCCGAGGTGAACCCATCGGGGCCTGGTGATTTGTTGAGCTGTAGGCGGGAGATCGCCGATATAACCTCTTCCACCCGGATGGGGGTCTCTAGGTCGGCCGCCTGAGACGGTAGCAATTTAGATGTAGCTACCCCATGAAGATATCGAGCCGGTTCAGACTCCGGCAGGCCCTGTGCCGAGTACAGTGTTTTGTAAAATTGTCTGAAGGCCCCTACAATCGCAGTGTCGTCGCTACACTCTCCACCTCCACTGTCCTGCACCACGGCCCCCCTATGAGCCTGTCTTTGCGCCCGAAGGCGGTTCGCAAGAGGTTTCCCACAGCGGTCCCCCCTACATAAAAAGCATGTTTGAGGCGGAGAGCCGCATATTCGGCGCGATCAATGTCCAACCCCGCTAGCTGTGCCCTGGCCGCCTTCAACTGCTTCCATACCCTAGGGGCACCCGTTCGTTGGTGAATGCGCTCTAGCTCAGTAACTTCTTCCAACAAACGCCCCCTCTTCTCCCGCCGGTCTCTGTTGTCGGCCGATGCAATGCCAATGAAGACTCCGCGGATGACTGCCTTCAGCGCTTCCCATAGGGTTGTTAGGGAAATGTCCGGTGTGTCGTTTAGGGCCAGATAATCTGCTATACTCTTCTCAATCTGCTGTACTACCGAGGGGCGTTGTAGCATAGTCTCCCGAAGGCGCCAGAAGCGACGAGTAGGGGATTGCGGGGGCATCGACAGAGAAAGTCGCAGCGCGGAATGGTCGGACAGCGGGCAGGGTAGAATCTCCACCTCACGGACCCGCGGTGTTAGGGGACCAGAGGTAAAAAAATAGTCAATTCTATTATATGTTTTGTGGGGATGGGAGTAAAACGTGTATGCCTTAGTGGTGGGGTGCCGAAGTCGCCATATATCGGTGAGCCCTGCTTCTGCTAGTAACCTTTTGCCTGTGTTAGACAGAGTCCCCGTTTGGCCCCACCGTTGCCCAGTGCGGTCCATGTCACCATCTAGTACTATATTAAAATCCCCTCCCAGCAAAGTCGTTTTGTCCGATAGATTCGTGAGTTCCTGGATGGTTGTCTTAATGAAACCTTCCTGTCCACTGTTGGGGACGTATACTGTCGCAACTGAGAATGTATGGGGACCTAAGGTAAAGGTGTATGCCAGAAACTTCCCTCTGATTTCAGCTTGTTTAGCACCAATTCGCCACGGGAATTTAGAAGAGACCAGGATAGCTACCCCAGCGGTTATGGAGGTGGCTGACGAGAACATCTGGTGGGGGAATGTCTTTGACCGTAGCCGATGGGTATAAGCAAGGAGCAGATGTGTCTCCTGTAGGAGGCAAATGTGAGCGTCAGAGCGCTCAAGGTAGGACAGGAGAGCGTGACGCTTGGTGGGGTTATTGAGCCCTTTTACATTAAGGGATACTACGTGAATGTCAGGGGTCATGGGGGCAAGGTCTCAAAGGCGCCATAATCGAGAACACAGCCCCTATAGATGTGGAAGACACGGTAGAGCAGCACCATACTACTGTAGAGAGGCCCCGGAGGAGGAAACCCCACAAATAGAAAAACAACAACCCCCCAAGAACGAACATGAAGAAATGAACAGTCATGTGAATGGCTCACAAGAGTCCCAGGCTATCCGCCTGTGGTGAGACGTGGGATGGATCGCAGGGGCCCCCGCCGCCCCCCTCCCGCCCCGGACCCGACCATAGCGGTAGGGTAACCTTACAGGGCAACAAGAATCGGCATTTCAAAAGAAAGAGAAGAGTCAGGCTGCAGTGTTGGAGTCGTCGGACAGTGACTGAAGAACTGCTGAGCGCTCCTTGGCTATCGTCTCCGGGTCCGGCCGGGAACCCGCCGGGGGGCCGCCAACTCTCTGCCATCGGTTGCCATCTTCTCGGTGGGTGGAGGGAGAAGGTTTCACTGGGCCGTTGTAATCAGTCTCTGGTAGCCGCAGGAGGGATGTCGCTTCCTCCAGAGAGTGTATTTGGCGGAGCCTGCCTTCCCATTTAAAGATAATTCGGAACGGATGCCCCCAGGAGTAAGCGATATCTTTGGAGCGTAGAAATGCGGTGACTGGGCGGAAGTCACGCAGTTTCTGGAGGGTGGAGGCCGCTAAATCTTGGAAGAGGAGAGGCTTGCAGGATCGAAATTCAACGGGGTGGCGAGAACGTGCCTCGCGGAGGATACGCTCCTTAAGCTTGAAGTCATGGACGCACGTTAGGATATCCGGAGGGGGGGCCGTGGGTGATCTCTTAAGGCCCACCCAGTGTGTCCTGTCCAGTCGGATCTCCTGATCTGGGGGATCTCACAGGATGTGGCGGAACAGGTCCACCACAAAACCCTCAATGTCTTGCTCCTCCGTCCCCTGAGTCACCGCCCGGGTCCGTATGTTATTGCGGCGCGAGCGATTCTCCAGATCCTCCGTGTGGGACTGGAGGTCTATATGTTGCTCACGCAATTTGAGGACTTCCTGCTGGAGGTGGGACACTTCCTCATCCCTTGCCACCGTCTGGTTTTCTAGGTCGTCCACTCGTTCTCCCACAGAATCGATGTCCCTGCGCAGCTCGCGGATCTCAGCCGTGAGGTCCCTCTTCATCACATGAAACTCCCTGGTGAGGTCCGCAAAGAGTGATTCTAGGACACTTCGAGTGACGGGCCCGTCCGGCTCAGCCGACCCCTTCCGATCGCTAGCTCCCCCATTTTTGGACATTGTCTCTGTTCCAACGACCCCCACCTTGAACAGCAGGTCCTTAACAGATCTGTCTCTCCGAGATCTGGCCGCAGCCATTCGTAAGGGTTTGCACTGCCAATCTGCCGCCGAGGAGTCGTGTGTGGAGGCGGCGCGTGGAGATGGAAGCGGTGTGTGCGCTTGCCAAGGAGGGGTGGTGTGGCGGGGTCGTCAGTGCCCAACCCAGAGCAGGTAAGTAGGCTACTCGGTGGTCGATCCTCCCCGTCTACCTACACGGCTGCAGCTCCTGAGGGAGTGGAGGGATCCGGTATTGTAGGCTCTCTGGGGGTGTCCGGTAGTTCTGGAGCAGTGGTGGAGGGCTAAACCAACAAAAAGGAGCGGAGGGATCAACCGCGCCGAGGCGGAGGCCCAGCCGCCCAGAGGAGAGCGGCGCCGTCGCCTCGCCGTACCGCGCGGCACCACACTTCAATGGCGGTAATGGGGAGCAGCAGCGCCGAGTGTTCCGTGTCTGAAGGATTGGGGAGAGGGCGGCACGCAGCAGGAGTCGGAAGCCTGTGAAGCAGACTCCGGCTTATGGTGTCAGGTCAGCACCGCCAGGACCGGGAAGGCAGGGCCAGCGTCTGGGGTCAGCTGGTGAGCAGGGCGCGCTGCTGGTGGCTCACCTCAGCAAGACCGATGAGGCCCCGTCCGTGGGCACAGTTCCATTCCGCTATCCTGTTGCTGCTGTGGTGCTATGGCGTGAGCTCCCCGGTCTCCCTCGACCACCGGGCGGCAAGTCCGGTTATGGCTCTTAGTCCCCTGCCGTCCCTCCACAGGGGCCCTCCCGGGCGTCGGCACCGTCCCCGCCACTCACGGCAGCTGAGGCAAGGGCGCGGGCACTCCAGCAGGCTGTCCGCAGAGCCGACCCCGGAGCGTGCTCGGCGCCTCGGCGCCGCTCGTACGTCTTCAGCTCCGGGCGTCGGGGTCGAGCAGGGAGGAAGGCTGAGGTGCCGGTGCTGGTCACAGGCCCAGACTGGGTCCGGTCTGGCTGTGGGGGTGAAGCTGAGTGTGCCCCTGCGGGGGCGCCGAGGAGAAGGCGGCGCGCAGCAGGGGTGGGGGCCGGTGAAGCAGTCCCTCGTTCGTGGTTGCAGGTCGCGGTCAGCACCGCGGGGACCGGGAAGGCAGGGCCAGCGGCAAAGGCCAACTGATGCACAGGGGCGCTGCTGGCCGCTCACCTCAGCGAAAGCGGAGCGGCGCAGCTCCGCGCCGCCATCTTGGCGCTGCTGTGGGAAGAAGGTATAAGCTCCCGGGGCTCCCTCGATCCGCGGGCGGCCAGTCCGATCGCGCCCCTCACCCCTCGGCCAGCTCTCCACAAAGCCCTCCCAGGCGTCGACGCCGTTCACTGTCTCCCACGGCCACCTCTGCGGGCCCGGGCGCACCCTCCAGCGGTCTGTGCGCGGGGCCGAGCCCGGAGCACGCGCGTCCCTCCCCCGCCGCTCGTCTGTTTTCCGCTCCCAGCGGCGGGATCAAGCAGGAAAGGCAGGGCTGAGGTGCCGGTGCTGGTCACGGGCCCGGTCCGGGTCCGATCCGGCTGCTTAGGTGACGCTAGGCAAGGCTATGTTGGCTGGGCCCGGGTTACGGGCAGGAGCGGCGGGTAGGCACGTCCTACTCGTTCGCCATCTTGGACACGCCCCCTATAGTTGCATTTTTGATGCATAGTTCTAACTGCTGATTCCTCACCCTAGAATAATCCCCAGGCCCCAGACTGGATCTCGAAAGCTTTTACTAGCAGTGCTCCTGTGCGCCGCTAGGTGGCACTGTGCAGCTCCATGTTCACCCTATACTGCACCGGAAGTGACGGAACGGAGTTGCATGTAAGTGCCACCCCTGTGCACTGAGATCAATTTCTTTCACGTCCCTTTCTGTGAAGAGCGTGACCAACTGGTAGTACCAGTGTGAATTTCTACTTTTGGACATGTTAAGATGTTAAAAAGAGGCCACTCCACAGAACGGGGAGGAGGAAGGGCAGTGCAGAATCTGCAGATGGAGTACCCATCAGAAAGAACGTTTATCGAAGGTAAGTTGGTTGTTCTTCTGATGGATACTTCTAATTGCAGATTCCTCCCCTTAGAATAGATTCTAAAGCAGTATCTCCTCAGGTAGAGGATCTATGGAGTGGACTCAGACCAAAATGTCGTGCAGGATCAAGTGAGCAAAATGTCCTTCTTGCCTGACCTGGCAGTCAAGGAAGTAGTGCTTCTTGAACATATGTACTGATACCCGTGTCACAGCCTAGCAGATGTCAAGGACAGGCACTCCATGAGCCAATGTAGTGGTAGCAGCCTTGGCCCTGGTGGAATGAGTTCTCAGATCTTCAGAGGGTTGCTTGTTGGAAAGTGTATAGAAGATCTTAATGCAGAGAACTATCCACCACAACAGGGTCTTCTTCTGCATAGCCTTCCCTTTCTTCACCCGGGAGAAACCCACAATCAGCTGATCTTCCACATGGTATTTCTTGGTAGGATCAACATAAAAACTTATGGAGCCTCTCCTCCTCTTTCAAGGGGCGAGGGGGAGCAAACAATGCAGGTAAGGTAATGGATTGCCCAATTTGCAAAAGAATCACGACTTTAGGCAAGAACCCCGTCTGAGTTCTCAATACCAACTTATCCAGGAAAAAAGAGGTGTATGACAATTGCATTAAAAGTACCTGGAGTTCACTCATGTGACAAGCTGACGTGATTGCTATGTGGAATGATGTCTTTAAAGTCAGGAGAAGCAACTATGCAACAGCTCGAAGAGCGTGCACATGACAAAGGTTAAGACCATATTAAGATCCATCTGTGGCATCACAAATGGCTTGGGAGGAAATGTGTCAAACCTTCAATAAATCTTATCACAACTGGTGATTTAAACAAGAACGGTTGATCTGGCAAATGTAGAAAAGCTGAAAGGGCTAGCTGGGGTTAGATAAAGTATCCACCAGCAAGAGCGTTACCAAAGGTGAGTAACTTGTTCATCTGGCTTGACTAGTCCACCTATCAAAAACAGACTAAGCACATTTGTCAAAGGCTACCTTAGGTCGACTTTTACTAAACACACTTGTCTTGGGTATTTACAAGGGTATTTATTACCATGACCAGTCAGATGGTCAAGGCCTTAAATTAGGTTCCAAATTATTGAGGGAAATCATTTGCAATGATTCACCTGCATCCTGACTATGGGTTTAGGCACTGCAATGATTTCTCTGTCCTCAGAAAGTTTCCCAACCTTGGCAGCTCCCTCAGTCATGTTCCTCACTTGTGGAATTAGAACAGAGGCCAGTTGCTTCAATAGTTCAGATGTGTCTTTTACAAAACAACAAATGGCCATATTCCTCTTCTTGCTGCATTGCACTGGCTACGTCTTGAAGCCAGAATAAAGTGCAAATTGGGATGTCTAGCATATAAGACTATCCACTTCTGCTCCCCACCCTACCTTGTTTACTTGGTCAAACTGTTGGGTGGTGACAGAGAATCTAGAAGGTAAAATAGCTTACAACTCAAACCATTCACCTTCAAACCACTCATGCCCAGCATCAATCTTTCTCAGGGGTGGCATCACACCTGTGGAACTCACTTTGCAGTGGACTTAAGACTGAAACCCTCCCACATTTCATTTTGTGAAACATCTGAAACCTCATCTCTTAAGACTATATCTGTCAGACTAGTTAAACCACTATCAGCTTATATACAAACGTGTCCACTGTGAAGCCCAAAGGTCTTCCAACTTCCTGAAGGCCCTGGGATCCAACTGCCACAGACTCATATCGGACCATTCTCTGGAGCACCAATTTGCCACCAGGTCGGAGGCTCCGGAAAGATACTCTGCCGTAATGGAGACATTGTTGAATAGGCAAACGGCCCAGAATTCCTTGGCCAGATCTGCCATGATTCCAGCAAGTGGATCGTCGCTTGCAGTTGTTCTGTCTGGCGTGATAGACATTGGTCCAAGAGGAGTGGATCATCTAAATATATTATGAGACGGAAGCCCTGAGGGATTCCACCACCGGTTTCAGTACCTCAGTGAAACTCCAGGTGGCTGAGGAGAGTCCGAAAGGCAGGGTCGTGAACCCGTACACTTGATCTCGCCACCAGAATTACAGAAACCTACAATGGGTAGGGAAAATAGGGACAGTCCAAATGCACCATCCAGTCGTCGGGCGGAGCAGGTCATGCAAGTGGTGGTAGACCAACCACCCGTTAAATTCCTTGAGATTGATCACTGGCCACTGACTCCCATCTTGCTTTTCGACCAAGAAGATATTACTAAGGAAACCTCTAGGATGGAGGTAGGTGCGGGTAATCACATCTTTTTGCAGTAGTTCCGCAGTAGATCCGCATCCACTGCAAAAACAGGCGTGCATGGGTGTGACTCTTGAACATGGGTTCTGTAGAATTCTTTTTGAAAGCCCAAGATGGTCTGCAGAACCCACGCATCAGAGGTAAGCTTCTCCCAATTGTGACTGAATAGTGCAATCCGCCTCCCACCTTTTGTTGGGAAGAAAGGAAGATTCTCACCTGTTTGAGCTTAGAATTGCCCTCTGGAGAAGCCTTGGGCGTTGCGTCCACGTTGGTTTCTTAGTGAGGGGAAGAACTCCCCTGATCGGGACTGGTCCTGGGTGTTTCTGAAGCCTCGCGGAGGGCCTTGGGTATAGAAGCAGCCGGCTAAGCGCCCCCTGCCACGGTCGGCCCGACAGAAATTTGGGGATGAAAAATCTTTTTAATGGATGTCTGCGCAAGTGGCAACGAATTTGCCAAGCTACTTGATAAAAGGCTCCCCAAAGAGCCCTCCTTGCGCCTCAGCGCCAGCTTTGTTGGAAGCTAGGTCCCCCAGCTTGTGATCAGCTTTCAACATGAGAGAGCGGCGTTCACGGTGGACAGGGCACAGTTTGCATTCCCTAAGAAGATCACTGCACGCTCTGCCCAGCTCGGAGTACCCGAGGCCTTGGCCTCCTCTGCTAGGTCTAGGATTTTTGTGAGGGGCCCTAAATGTGTAGGAGCTTGTCGTGGCACGATCTCCAGGACCTATCTATACCCTTTTTGGGTTCTTAGATGTATTTCTGCAGGAGGTAGCCATTCTGGCATCTAACTCGGGGTGAGTGCCACCTTGCAGAGAGTGAGGGACGAGGACACTCATCCCTCAGGCGTGCCTGGACCTCCTTCTCTAATGGTTTACTAAGGCGGCCTGCAACATATTTGGTGACTTTAGCAGAGGGAACCCACTCCGCCTAACGAGGTGGATAAGGTCTTGAGGGAATCCTCTCAGAGGAATCCTCCGCCCTATGTGGGTTTGAGGACCTCGAGGGGGTAGGGACAGGGGAAGGGCACCATGGGCGAGGGGGGCCTGCCTCATCGTTGGAATCACTGTGGGAGTCATCCTCATCTACATCTGGGCAGGGGGGTGTACCAGGCAGTTCCTCTGGCATACCTAAAGCGTCACCCATGGTTGCTGGTGTAGGGCACGAAAGGAAGGTTTTTTTGAGTCAGTCAAACGCCCTTAAATCCACTGCAGCATCACTTTTGCACTTAGAACCATGCTTAGAAAGGGAGAGCGCCCCCAGTATGGGGCGGGAATCATCCAATAAATTTAGAGGGACCAGGCAGGCATAAGCCAACTCCATTAGTCGGAGTTCAAGGGGCTCCATTGCGGATGCCACTGCCTGGCGCAGGGAGGCGTCCACTGCCTCACAGAATTCGTCATCCAGGGGAAGGACCTGTAGGCACTCTTCCTCCATGTATTCGTCCTCCATGGCTGGCACTTAGGGTGCCCTGGCTTGGGGATCGCAGAGGAGCCCAAACTAAATAAGCTGCGCAGATGCACGGTTAACTGGCAGCAGGAGGATGCCTGTGAATATATCAGCAGCAGGGGAGGCCTGCAGTAAAGCTAGGCGCAGAGCGCAAAGTAACTCTTGGTATTTTTCTTTCAGCACACCGCTAGTAAGGCGCGGGGCAATCCAGCATTGATTTTGACCACACTGAGCGTACTGTGAGTCTTTGCCCTTGGGCTGACTCTCCCAACTGCTATTGAGGGTTGTCCCTTGCCTTGGCCCTGCCCCCGAACAGCAGAAACATTGCGAGTAAGCGATGGGGCCAAGAAGTGCTGCGTATAAAGAGCCGCTTCGCGGGTAGAGGCTGTTCACTGATATGCAATACAGACCCGTAAAAACGGGCGTCAGAGGTTTCCAGGCGGCTCAGGGAGGCGCGGGCTCCGCAGGGATGCAAGCTCATCAGTTTCAGTGACGCTGACTACAGCGTGTGCCCTCCGGAGCAATGAGATGCGTTTTGTTCACACGCATACCTTTAGTCGCCGTCCAGCCTCACCGCAGTCAAGCAGTTCCCGAGGCTTCGTATAGGCTGCGAATGGAGCGCTGACACGCTTTCCCGCAGCAACAACTGCACACACATATACAGTGTAAAAGTAAATAGCACAGTAGAAATGGCAATAAAGTACTTTGTCAAAAAAGTGGAAGAATGTAAAGAGTACTTAACTGCTGGAAGCAGGAAAGAAAGAGTAAGTTAATCGGGAAACGTCTTCCTATATTCAATGAACTAACAGCTGATTGGTTGAACTGTTGTAGTCCTTTCCCGTTGCCTGTTGGGAAAGTTAGCCTTTTTTTGAATGATTGTTGAAGTCTGCTGGAATAGAAATAAAGGAAGAAAGCAGAGCATAAGCCTCGCCTCCGGTCCTGACATAGAATCCCTAATACCTCTTCAGGCAGCTGAACAAAGATTGCAGCTCACAGAGAATTGGAAGCATGGCTGTGCTGTCTGCCGCAACTCTCTGCTTCCCCACATTGACATCTTAACAAGCAGCTCGTTTTTTAGGTCGAGCCTCGAGTAGCGCGCAAGCGCTGCTCTGGCGAGACTTTAAGTTAGGGGGTTTCGAAAGCTGACCAGACGCTCGTGCGTCATGGCCTTTTCCCTGCGGTTACGCGCGCGGCAGACATCTGTTTCCAACCATCGTGCCCAGACGCGGGCGCGATAATTGGAAACACATGCTGGCCGTGCGGGGAAAAGGCCATGACGCACGAGCGTCTGGTCAGCTTTCAAAAGCCCAGGCTGCCGCGCTCGCTCGCCCCCGCTGCCGACGTCTCTGCTGTCCAGCGCTTCACTTATTTGCTTGTTTTTGTTGCCACGTTCGCGCCGTTTGACTTTGCTCTTCTTGTTTATGCATGGGGGGATTTGCGCAGAATCACAGGATGGAAAGTTGACCCCGGACCTGAACCTGATTCCCAATTTCAAGGTCAGCAAATCTGCCCATTAGGCCACATCTCCTCATGTGCTCTCTTAAGGTCTCCTCATGACCACGAGATGAGCCTCAGTCTGGAAAGCACTTGGTTACAGGCAGCCCGGGTACAGTTCTATAGACCCACCGGCCCCATGCCTGAGAAAAGTGAGTGTGTGTCATGATCACGTCCCGCAGAAACCAGTAGCCGGACTACACGTCCCAGCATGCACCTGGGAGAGACATCGGATGTCCTTCCTAGTGGATAGGCTGTCTATATATAGCCCTCCACTAGGGGGATCCGGTGCTTGTCACTATACAGAGTCAGTACCAACCCGAGCTCTGCTAGTGGTACCACGGACTGTTCGAGAGAGCCCCTTCAAGCCGCTTTCCTATCCGCGGTCTCTGGATTACTCTGACCTACCCTGACTGCCATTACGCTGTGCGTGGCGCCGCACAGTTCTTCCAGCTTCTTCGAGCCTCGCGGTTGGAACTGGGTGCGTCCTGGCTCCTCCCGCACCCGTGGTCCCGCAACGGCTCTTGTGTCCATTTGAACAGGATCATTGCCTCTTCGAGCCTCGCGGTTGGAACCGGGTGCGTCCTGGCTCCTCCCGCACCCGTGGTCCCGCAACGGCTCTTGTAACAGCTTGTGAAGTTTTACAAGCACCTTCGAGCCTCACGGTGGGAACCGGGTGAGAACTCGCCCTTACGAACACCCGTGGTCCCGTGAAGGCTATTGCATCGGACTCCATAGCCCTGTTATTGTTTGTTAGGAGGGATACAGGACTCCTTCCCTTGGGACTCAAAGACGTGAGACGGATCACGCTCTTCGAACACCCTCTTTCCAGACCCTGGATACTCACCTTTCTATGGACTCAGCGCTACTCTCAAGGAGAGAGTTTTCCGCGCTTCCGTTGACTTCATGTGAGTTCAGTGCTGCATGTTCCTGGAAGTCATTCTTTCCAGAATTCCGAGCAGGACCCTGTAGTGCAAAACCTGTTGGTTGTTTCCCCTCCTACAGACCCTGTGAGGACACGGTGGGACCATCCTATTGTGCGCACTTTCCTAGAGGGGCCGGGAACGAGAGTTTCGCTGAGAAGGAAGATAGCAGTGCCTTCTTCCGTTGTTCCCTATTCTTTATCCCCTATCCCCTGCGCTCTGTAGTGCAGGGTGGAGTATTATACGTCCCCTTGTAGGGCAGAGCGAGGGGGCTTTGGGTTCTAGGCATCACCCCCGCTGGATTTGTCTCCTGAAGGTTAGTGCACCCTTCCGCAACCTGACAGTGTGTAAAATGCTTTGGCTGTGTATCTGTAGATACCGAACTGTACTCGTGACGATTAAGATAGAACGTCACATCTAACCAATGACCATACCTGTAAATGAAGTGGAAAGTCTATGTCGAAGCAACCTGCATGGACTTGATGTCATACGTAAACAAAAAAGTAACGTAAGAGCAAAGATTTCTAAACTATGAATACATTTGCTTTATCTGGCTCTAACTGGCTCTACAAAATATATAAGTGCGTATTTTCAAATAACCAATGTCCGCAACAGCTACGAAATGCCACCTGCTAACGGGGGATGCAGGTCAAATAAAATAGTACGTCAAATACATTTTATTGACGCATTTCCTTCCTTCCAGAAACTTTGAAAAACATATTTTACTAGAACAGAAGGTGCACAGTCGAAGAGCAAAATTAGGATCCGACTTTGGCTTCAAAAGAATGATTTAAAGCCGCATTCCTCGCATTGTAATCTCCATGGGGCCGTCGGAAGCTCACTGCAGACGCTCAGGGTCAGACAAGCGTGGACAGGGAGTGCCGGGACTCAAGTCTCAGAGGAGGGCTGATTTTCATTCTTTCTCGCCGCGACTTGAGATGCCAGGCCCGGCGCAGGCGCCTGAGGGACTCTGCACTTCATACCCCAGGACGGGCCCTGGCATGCGAGGCCTCTGTCGGCCCAGAGTGGATGGAGTCTGTTAGGGCACAGCACAGCTGCGGTCGGAGTGAACTTAAAACCAGCGGCCTCTCTGGGAACAGAACATGTTTCCTCGGGTCTTGGGGCCTTCTGTGTACATGGGGCAAATATTCAATATTTTCGTGGTCAGGAGTAAAGGCAGTGTTGATAAACTCGTGGTACGTCCCTTGCATCGTCTTTGATAAGTTATGCGTATTCACGTTTTGTGTTGAGGTAGCTAAGACGCTTACGCCCGTGCTTTAAATGGGCAGGTGCTGTCCGGTACGGAGTACCTGCACTTTAAAAAAGAATTTTTTTTTTACATTGCTTGAACATTTCTCAGCTGGGACGCAGTACCTCTTCCTAATTGCGAGGGTACCGGAACCTTTGTATTTCGATTTGAATCATCGAATTATGCCAACCAGTGCCAAGTTTACCCTGTCACACTGAAAGCAAAACTTTACATTTTATATAGCGCTGTATATCACACTTCTGCACTTTCTAAGAGCTGTACAAAAACAGGTGTTGCTATTACCCAATTAAATGTGACAGCGCCTGTTCTGGTCCCTAAAAAGGCCTGCTGGTGGCCAAAATATACAATTCATAGGTCCTGCTTGACAAGGATGCGCCCTGCGCTCATCACGTGGGCAAAGACAAGAAGAATGGACTCTGCCGCCTGCATATGTTAGAATGTGCTCCATCAACCTCCTACCTTTATGCCTTCTGCCGTGGGTGACCACCTGGATGACTGCAGTAGTCAGTGCATGGGCCCACCCCAGAGGACACAGGACCCGCTGCAAATGGTCCAACAACGCACTGCTCGGGTCACATCAAGCCAGCCCTTAGGGCACTATCTGGCCACCCGCAAACAAAATGGCACAATTCAAGGCCAACCGTGCTGCCCAGAAATCCTTCCATGGCCAAGCCACAGGCTCCTTTGCCCCCCGCACTAGGGATTAGCCACCCGGGCCCTACAAGTCTCCAGTGGCCCCTACTCAAGAGGATCTCTTCATGTACAAGGATGTAGGCTCTGGAAGGCCCTGTGTCTTCCCTCAAGACCTGAAGAGAACTTCCTAAAGATCACAAAACCTTGAGAGCTCACGTCTTCTTCTCCGCCTACGTTCCCGGCTGAACTTCCTAAGATTGAGGAAATGGATAAAGGTCCGCGCTGTGCCTGGCCTACTCCTGAATTAAACCCAAAAGAACCAGCCCCCAAAACACGTTCACCACCAGCTCTTCACTACCGGAAGCTCAGATGGTCACGGTCACTTTCAGTCCCCAGGGCAACCACTCAACGGCTTCTCCATCCGTCCTACGACTGCAAGGGCGCATTGTGTGGAGTAGGTTTGGTAAACCGAGATGGGCGTACACAGAGCTTTACGTGGGATAAAAAAACTGGGGGGGTCTCTCAAAGGGGCGTGGCTGATGTAATTAGGGCGTGGCTTAAAACACTTATGCTAAATGTCTGTGTTTTTAGCATAGTGTGCCCTCAGACTGGTATTTTGCTGCTTCTGACATTGCATCCAGATATATAATACAACAAGTAACATTACACATACAACAAGCCAGGGCTTTTGGCTTTGTCAATGGCTGGTAGTTGCATAAGATAAATAAGCAAGAACTATGGCTTCGTTGTATATAATGAGGAAAATGCTTCAGTTCTGAAATGATGAGACTGTGAAAGAACTACAATGAGTCTCTCTGGAGTTACATCAGAGGCAGTGAAGGGTGGCACAGCTGCAGAGTTAAAGTCAGGGCTTTAAGTGGGATGAAAAAACTAGGGGTCTCAAAGGGGCGTGGCCAATGTAATTAAGGGTGTGGCTTAAAAACACGTAAGCTAAAAATCTGTGCTTAGCATAGTGTGCCGCCCGACTTGTACTTTGCCGTTTCTGTCATTGCATCTAGATATATGATACAAGTAACATCATACCTACAAGTCAGGACTATTGGCTTTGTCAATGGTTCGTAGTTGCATAAGATAAATCAGTAGCAACCATGGCTTCGTTGTATAGAATATTGAAAAAGCTTCCACTTAAAGCCCTGGAGACACCACGACAATGTTGCTGCTCCTGAGTTTCAAAAAGGGAAGGGAAATCCAGAGAGAAAATGACTCTCTTTAAAGGATTTCCCTTCCCCTGCAACGCTCGCCTGTCATGACGTCATGCCATAACTTCTCCACTAGTGAGAAGTGAGCAGTGCGAGCAAGCGCACATCGTTGTGCCTGCTGTCACTGCAGTCTGAAAAAAACATACCGCCTGTGCCAGGGCACAAAACAGAGCCCGATAGAGACCCGTTTCGAGGCCCCTTTTAAAAAACTGCCGGTGCTCAGCACTGGTGAGACCCGGCCCACTTAAAGCCATGGGCGTACACCAACATGGCATTACAGCGGACCCGTGGACCACGGTTCCTGCTCTGCTTCTGCATGGGGCTTGCATTGCTCCTGCTCTGCAAGTGTGTGGATCATGTCCCACCTGCTCTTTGTGGCAGCCGCACTTTCACTGTGGCCGTCTGTGCCACGACAGTTCTTTGCGACACTATTGGGCACCAGTGTCACTTGTTCGGGAGCATAAAGGGGATACCCGTGTCTACACTCATCGAACCATTAATCCATCTGCTGAGATCTGGAGCTGCCTTCTGTGTATTATAACAGTGTCCATCACACCTGCTCAGGAGTTTAAAAGGATAAAAAACACTCCATGACCATTCGATCAGTGGCCTTCTTGCTGATGCTTAAATGGCTATCAGTACTGTGTTCTAAAGTAGTATTCAACACCTGCTCTTGGAACTGCCCCATCAAAGAGAGCATTTCCAGATTGCTAGCACTTTGTTTATACAAACACACAAAAGATGTAGGGAGGAGGCTTGCAATAAGTCTAACCACTGGCATTCGATCGGGGTAGCATTCCAACCCATTATTCTTTTGCCCGCCATACACCCTAGTTTGGACCCAGCCATGTGCAAATCAGTCTTGACCCTGCTCCAGCAGGAATAGTCCAGCCCGAACTGCGAGGCCAGGCCCTCCCTGAACCAGAACACAAGCACGTCAAGACCGGGTTTGCCCTGATTTGGGTTCTTCATTTGGGTGTAGCTTGGTTCCAATAGTACAGTAAGCAAGGGACCCGCATCTTGGCTTCCCCTTGGCCGCATAAGGCGTAACATCAAACCCACAAAAGGTGATTTGCATATGGCTGAGTCCAAACTCACATGGTGTGGCATGCAAAATAACGATGGACTGGGATGCGACCCAAGTAATTGCCAGTAACTGAGATTAATTCAAGCCTTCCATCCATCACATTTTTAAGGTACAGCCTAGCGCATGCGCTGCTCTATGGGAGGCTTCTTGTGAGCACTCTAAACTTCTCTGTGTGGGTCTGACTCCTCCCACACATTGGATTGGCCTTTGTGTGTGTTTTTCAATAATGAAAGCATGCAAATGACCAAAGGCGGGTGCATGTCCCACCTCTTCTCCAAAGGTTCACTCCCACGGCGTTTTGCTCTTGGGAGCGAGCAGCGGCGCGCAGGGTGGCAGCTGCATTTCTCGTTGCGTCGTGGATCAGGTTACTAATCAAACACAGCGCGGTCGCTTTCACTTTAGCGGCCGCGCTTGTTGTTTTGTGTGGGCTTGTTATTTGCTTGGTGATGTGTTTTAGGCGCACAGAACCTCTCACCCTTGAGGTTTTCTTTGTGAGGGCACAGAAATTTCCTTGTTCAAACATCTTTGCTTATTTGTCTAAATGAATTGGTGCCTCTGAACCATTCATCATTTGTCTAAAAGTTAGTGCGGGTTCAGCACTTCAGACGCAGGCTAGAAATAACGCCGGTGCCTTGTTTAAGGAGACAAAATGACTCCTGTTTGCACGTGTACCGCGATGTGCTTCTTCTACACTTTTCTGCAATAAATTAGACTACTCCCTGTCATATATAGGAAAACCAGCGACATCATTATATTCCAATATATGTCCTAATAGACTACCAAAAAAGGTTTTGAAAGACGTCACTTTAAGCGTGATTGATGTTAACATGCAATCAGGGCTGCGACTGCTTTAAAACCTCCACTAATTACCATGAGGAGTAAACCTGTTGTTTCTGGTAATGTCGCTTGTCCCTTCATTTATGTAAAATCACCTTCAGCAGCTACACCTCCTCCTCCCCCCACCGTCAGAATGTGATGAGGGGCCACGGAGTCTCCCAGGTTATTCATTGGCCTTGAGCTGCATAGGGGCCGCCCTCCACCCCCACCACCCGCCCTCTACCCCTCCTCCCCTTCCCACTCTCCCTCCGGCGCCGCAGAAGCTGCTGGACCTGCCTTACTCCCCTGTTGCTACATCCTCGAGGCTATTGTTACACAAATCGCTTCTGCATATGGGCATCGCCTGTTGCAACTGAAGAAACTAGATAGCGCACACTGTACTGGTTATAGTTTCCTAAAAGATTTCCAATCACATGGATTGCACTGGTGCCCATGTAACCCTGCACCAACATTTGGATCTCATTCTCGCACTGGACTCTTGCTTCTTCGTAGCACAATGCCATTTCGAGATCTTCGAAATAAGCACTGCGTGCTCTCGTTCATTCAAATTGTTTTAATTTGGTGGTAGGTGTATGAATAGAAAGCTAGGGTTAAAACTTAAAACCACCCTTCATATGTGTGTGTGGGGTGGATAGGGCTGCAGGTTTTTGACTGCCTCGGGAGGCATTTTTTCACATAGGAGTACGGAGCACCATGAGCTCCCTGACTGCCAGGATCTCTTTAAGTGCTGTAGGGTGGGACAGGCCTCCCAGACCATTCCTCTCCATTTGCGCAGTTGGAGGAGTTAGATTTCTTTCTCGAAGCTTAGAGAAGAGAGCTTTTTCATTTCCATTGATGAAAGAGTTGCAGTCCATAACAAGCGGCGACTCATTACTGTGCTGTGGGAAGCGCAATAACAACTCAAGCCAAGATGAGAACTGGAAATTAAAACTTGGGTAAACGCTATGTTTTAGGTCTCGCTGTAAAGGTATTCCATGTTAGTGATGCAATCCCCGATTACATTTTACATGTTTCACTTTATCTTTCTTTCTCTGAGAGTATATTGTTTTTCTGTAGTTTGCTACTGTGATGAATTATCACGTGTAACCGTAAATGTAAACTTGCTTTAAATAGGGTCGTTCAGTTGCACATAATGTCTTCTTGGTTATATATAAGGTAGCAAAAATGCTTTTAACACTTTTTTATTATAACTTTTCAACATGCTGCACTGCAGCCTAATGCTCTACAACATAGCTTAAAGACACTGCCAAAGCCAATAGTTCTGGCTAAGCACTTATAAGGTCAAAAAGGCGAGACCTATTGGCTATGCCAATGCTTGTTGGGCATACACTCAGTCGCCCACTCGCCACTGTTTTAGTACTGCCATTCTTTCAGGCTGGATTTTGTTCGCCCCTTACTGAAGAACCCTAATGCAGATGCTTCCAAACTTAAAAATTGTTGGCCAGTCTGTCTGCTTTCTCTTGTTTAAAATTCCGGAGAAACCCTTGAATAAGCAACTTTTCTGATTCATAAATCGTCTAGTGTTTTTGACTCTAGTAGTTTAGACCATCCCAGTGCAGAGAGACAGCCCTTACATCTGCTTTGGATGACTTCAAATTAGAGCTGGATGAATTTACTATCTCAGCTCTAATCTGTACTGCCTTTGACGCTGTCATTCATCAAACACTGATTAGCAGGCTCTGTGGCATTGTAGTGGTTTCGTAGGCCTTAACCTGGATTGTTATTCATGATTATTCGCTTCTCAGCTGTCTCACTACATCTTATCAA
Source organism: Calotriton arnoldi (assembly GCA_963921515.1). NCBI lineage: Eukaryota > Metazoa > Chordata > Amphibia > Caudata > Salamandridae > Calotriton > Calotriton arnoldi. The sequence continues at coordinate 1,862,880 of CAWUFW010000189.1, forward strand.
CTCTAATTTCAGATGTGTCACCTGTGAAATTCCACAGGAATCATCCTTTATCCATGCGCTATTTAAGGCCTTTGTGTCACACCTTCCAACTCTTGTTAGAAATTTTGGCATGATCATTTATAAAATTTAAAATACGGGAACAAAAAAGTAGCATATGGTTTGGAAGATTGACCACAAAACTAGTAACACCTTTCCTTAAAAAGCACCACAAACCAGAAAAATTACTGTGGACCGTCATCGAGAAACTGCAAAAATCACAATATGGCCATCAAGAATTCTCTTAGAGAAAGAACAACATTGTATTAAAAAACTTTCCTCTTACATAAATGGCTTCAATGATGACATTGAATGGGCATGCTAGCTGACTTAATCCCACCTTTATTCCAGTACACAGAGGGATATTCTTTTCACAAATCGGCACCTGCCTTTTACTATACATGCTATAGCATCCTAGACATCATATACTTGACCTTAAGGCATAAGCATATACTACTGCTAACCCAATACCTGAATGGTACACAAGAATGTATTTGACTACAATGTATTTTAAAACCATTGAGTAGTTCCCCGATTCCTCTTTTGTAGTGCCCAATGAGCACAGACTTATTTTGAAATATACTTTTATTGCTTTTTTTCATAACCTAGGTCTTCATGTAACTCAATTATAGTACATTTGCTCGTATGTTACAGTTCCTTTTCCAGGAATGATACATTTCCAACTCTGATTGTCACATCTCATTTCTATTACATTCCGTGCCATATTAGTCACACATGTCCTCTAAATCACAGCGGCTGTATTATAGAAAATACCTTAAACCAAACTTCCCAACATTGCCCCCCTCCCCCCACCCCCCGGTCCTGTGCAAGGTTAGATATACAATATCCTTATCACATCTAGGCTCTCCTGCTCTTGGGAGGACTATACACTTGTAAGTGAAGACAAAAATATGTGTGAAGTCGTGGCGCTCGGTAGGTGCTCTGCAAGCTACGTGGTTTATTGTGTGCAGGCAGGGGTATTATATTGCTCTACCTCCTTCGCCTTAAGAGCCTCCAACATAACATCCCACTCCAGTGCTATAGGGACTCTACGTAGTCTTCTCAATTCTTCACGGCGCAGGGCAGCGCTCTCCGCTCTTCCCCATCGAAGCAGCTCAGTGTGCCATGAGTGTTCCGTGGGTGGCCTACGCGATTTCCACCGCATTGTGATGGCTCGTATCGCCAAAGTAAGCGCCAGATCTACAAAACGGTATTGTACTTTGTGTTTCGATACATGTGCATGCAAGCCTAATATACATTCCTCTACTGTAGATTGTAATTCACGCCGTGTAATCTCACTAACTATGTGCCTAATCGTATCCCAGAACCCCGTTATTTTGGGGCAAGCCCATAACATATGCAAAAGACCAGCCCCTTCTAAGGAGCATCGCGGGCATTGTTGTTGTGTCTGTGGAAACATTCTATCCAGCTTATGGGGAGTGAAGTATGCCCTATGAAGGATCATGGTGTGAATAAATTAAAATTTTGAATTCCGCGATATCTTCTTGGGGCGTTCCACGATGACCTCCCATTCCTTGTCTGTCAAGGCTCGCCCGATATCCTCTGTACACGCCACCCGCAGTGTTTCTAGACTAACCTCTGTGTGGGACCGGATCCCTATATATAGCCACTTAACAAGGTGTCTACCAATGCCCATATAGTAAAGCATTTTAACCAATTCGTGCGTCGGGGGCTCCTGCCTCTGTGGGGCCCAGTGTAACTTCACATATTGAAACAGTGCAGCATGCAGTAAATATAAATGCGTCGGCGCTCCCGTTTCATTCAAAAAGGTATCGTGGTCCAAGAGCATCCCATCTCCAAACAAATCAGCCACCGTGCTGATCCCCACATCCAGCCATGGTGTTATCCTACGCTGAGTTACTTGGCCGTCCATCAACGGAATTCCCAATAATGGGATATTACCTGCATAAGCATTATGTGTACCAATGTATTGTAACACCGCTTTCCAGCATCGGAGCGCGGTGTGCAGCAGCGTGGGGAGACGGTTCGGGATCCTGCTATTGGGCAGCAACAAGGTATGCAGGGCACCGTGGTCTATGTCATGGTCCGTGAGTCCTATCTCATGCAGGTTACGCCCGGCAATCCAATAGGACAACCATTGTAGTTGGCATGCGTAGTAATATGCTCTCAAGTCGGGGACGCCCAGACCCCCCCTACTCGTGCCCAGTTGTAGTTTTTTAAGGCTAATGCGACGTCTGCCCGATCCCCATATGAGGTCTATGAGCAGGGTGTTCAACGCCTTGAACGTGGTATGTGGTAGCAGAAGGGGTAGATTAGTAAAATAGTAGATCAAACGGGGGAGTACCACCATTTTCGCGAGGGCCACCCTCCCCGTAACCGACAATGGCAAAGTAGTCCAGAAAGCCACACTAGAACGCAGGGCCCTAATCGCCCGATTCAAGTTACCATCCAGCATATCTATGTGAGTCCGGTATATCTGGATACCCAGATATTTGAAAGTGTGTTGTGCAACCTGCAGACTGCCATCTCCAAACTCAACAGTGTGGGTATCCTTATGTTCCGTGAAATAAAAAACATGTGACTTCGCCGCATTTATGGCAAGGCCTGAGATCGCCTCAAAACGACTGAACACCGTACAACGGGTCTAGGGGGAAGCGGAGGTCCCTCAGATATAGAATAATATCGTCTGCATACGCAGAAAAAAGATGTGTCGTACCCCGTAATGTGATGCCCATATCATGCAGGTCATTACGTACCTTTATTGCCAGGGCTCTAGGGCCAATATGAATATAAGCGGCGACAACGGGCATCCCTGCCTGGTCCCTCTGTATATTGGATATTCTGCCGATATATTGCCACCGGTACGAGCCCGCGCAGTAGGTGCAGAATATAAAAGACGTAACCAGGCTATATAAGCCCCTGGGATCCCAAAGTGCTCCAGTGCATGGAACATATAGTCCCAATGAATAGAGTCAAACGCCTGACGGAGGTCCAAGGATATACAGCCTGCATGATCGTAGTGGCTCGGGGCTTCCGTCAGGAGGTAGTGTAACTTCCTAATATTCAGGGACGTACTGCGGGCGGGGAGGAAACCAGTCTGATCTACATGTATTAGTTTAGTCAGGGAGGGCAGCAATCTATTGGCCAACACCTTACTTAATATTTTATACTCCGTGGTCAATAAGGACAGCGGGCGATAACTAGCCATTTCTGCGGGGTCCCTGCCTGCTTTCGGAAGTGAAACCACTAACACTTGTGCCGTCGTGTGGGGTAGAGGACCTTTCTCTAGCGCTGTATTGTATAATATTTCCAATTGGGGCACCAATGCATCGGCATATGTAATATAAAATTCAACTGGAAGGCCATCCAGTCCAGGGGTTTTATTACATGGGAGTCCCTTCATAGCGACCCTGATTTCGGATTGTGTAATAGGTCCCACCATTGCTCTCTGGGCCTCAGCCGTTAACTGCGGGTATGTGAGGGAGGAAAAATGGCTTCCATGTGGGCTGTCTCGTTGCTGTTAGGTTTGCCAAACAATGTGGCATAATATTGACGGAATGCAACATTAATATCCCCCTGAGTAGTGACTCTGTCCCCACCCATAGTAGTGACCTCATTTATAACAATCGTAGGGGGAGTGTCCCTAATTAACCTAGCAAGCAATGTCCCAGATTTATCCGCTTCAGTGTGATTCAGCTGCGAGTACCTGTGGTAGTCTATTACTCGGAGATCTTCTAGCAATTCCACATATCTAATTCTAGCCTCTTGTAACGCAGCGCCCTTAGCAGTGTCGGTTATGGCTTCCTGCTCCAACCTACCCATTTGTTGCTCTACATCTATAAGTGATTTATGTAGTTCCTGTCGGGCACCAACCGTCGTGCTAATTGCCTGCCCCCTTACCACCGTCTTAAAGGCATCCCATTCGATTAATCTATTCGCTGCAGTGTTACTATTTTCAGCAAAATAATGTTCAATGGTGTCTGACATGGTTGCCTTGAACACCGAATCCTCCAGCATCTGCGGCCATAGGCGCCAGGTGGGTACAGGGGTAGGTATTCGTCCCCAGTTGAGAACAATCTCCAGTGGGTTATGGTCCGAAAAGGTCTTTGCCAGATATGTCGCCTGGGACACCTGCATTGCTATCCGGTTGGAACAATATATTCTGTCTATTCTCGTGTGTAGTACGTGGACAGGTGAATAGAATGAGTACTCCTTATGTGTGGGGTGCCGCATCCGCCATACATCACACATCTCCCATCCCAAAGCCCATCTACCCAGTGCTTCCGCCTGTTTAATCACTCCCGCCCCATGCACAGGCGGGTGAGACATGTCCAGTGTAACATCCGTCACTGTATTGCAATCGCCTCCTAGTATCCATGGGTGGTGTTCCCAGCCAGTAAGTGCAACATTTAATATACCCCAGTATTTGTCTTGTTCAATGTTGGGTGCATATATGCTGCCCAAAACCACATGCTGTCCATCCAACGTCCCCCATACAAATATATATCTCCCTTGCTTTTCTATCCGCTGCTCCAGCGCTAGAAACGGTACTCCATGCCTAACCCAAATGGTGACCCCCCTCGCAAAGCTGGAATATGTGGTGGAGAAGATCTGACCTCTCCACTTCCTACGTAACTTCAGCACTTCACCATCCGCTATATGGGACTCTTGCAAGCACACTATCTGCGCTTTGTGTCGCTGTAGCTGCGCATGTGTTCTGTGGCGCTTCTGCACAGAGCCTAACCCCCTAACGTTCCACGTTAAGATAGTGTACCTACCAAATGAATGCATTGCTGGGCCGTCAGCGCCCGCTTACCTGCAGGCAGTGTCTCTAAACCTTTGGACCCAACCAAGCCCATCTCTGCACTTGGACCGTATACCCCCCAAAACTTCACTATACTCGGTCCGGTCGAAGAACTGTACCGGACCACACAACGTAACTGTACACAAAAAAACATTGTAAATACAAAAAGCGCATTCGCCATGTGGGGGACATTGCTAGTGCTTCGCATGTGGCGTAGTCTCTGTCGAGATAATACATGTAAGCTCTATCGGTACCTTGGGCTGTAAGAGTGCACGTACGCCATACTATCGCACTTTAGCTAGCATCATATCTTACAGAATCATTATACATTTTACAAATGCACTCCAATATATCGTTCAATTTAAGCAAATAAGCCGTCAGCTGTCTGCGGGGTCACAGTAGGGAACAGAGCCACACTCCCTTCTGAGTCTGTGTCCTGCACCTCGTCTTCAGAGGAGGTCTTCTCTTCCAGCCTATTAGGTTGTGTGAAAGTGGCCGTCGCGAGTATCGCCTGGGACCCTCTCTTGCCGATGAAATGACGCTCTTGACCTAACCAGTTGTTTTACTGTTTTTTAAAATCTTTTTAAAAGCCTGCTAGCCCACGTTTTGCTATTTTGCACTGTGTTTTTCTGAATTTGCTATTTGCACAGTTCGATCTTGAATTTGCTTGCTTGGAGGGAGGGCGGGAATTGAACCCAGCTTAGGCAGGTTTTCCGGGCAGTTCCGAGTGCCACCATTTCGAGGGTGAGCGCTCTAGCTGCTCGGACCTGGAGTAAAAAAAAGGAAGGGCGCTGCGCGCACGCAGTCGGACCCTCTCTGGCCGATGAAATGACGCTCTTGACCTAACCAGTTGTTTTACTGTTTTTTAAAATCTTTTAAAAAGCCTGCTAGCCCACGTTTTGCTATTTTGCACTGTGTTTTTCTGAATTTGCTATTTGCACAGTTCGATCTTGCATTTGCTTGCTTGGAGGGAGGGCGGGAATTGAACCCAGCTTAGGCACATTTTCCGGGCAGTTCCGAGTGCCGCCATTTCGAGGGTGAGCGCTCTAGCTGCTCGGACCTGGAGTACAAAAGGAAGGGCGCTGCGCGCACGCAGTCGGACCCTCTCTTGCCGATGAAATGACGCTCTTGACCTAACCAGTTGTTTTACTGTTTTTTAAAATCTTTTAAAAAGCCTGCTAGCCCACGTTTTGCTATTTTGCACTGTGTTTTTCTGAATTTGCTATTTGCACAGTTCGATCTTGAATGTGCTTGCTTGGAGGGAGGGCGGGAATTGAACCCAGCTTAGGCAGGTTTTCCGGGCAGTTCCGAGTGCCGCCATTTCGAGGGTGAGCGCTCTAGCTGCTCGGACCTGGAGCACAAAAGGAAGGGTGCTGCGTGCACGCGCAGCACACGCGCGCAGCGGGCGCGCCGCGGGCGCGCCGAAGGCGCGCCTAAGGCAAGCCCGTCTGCGCCCGTCAGCGTCCCGGAGGCGTCCGGAGGTGAAAACGTTGCGGATGTTGCTCCCAAATCAGGTGAGAGGATGGTCTACAACAGAGATATCCTACTGAAGTTAGGCAATTCCTGAGGCTGCCATAATCCTGTTTCTATGGAAGCAATTGGGAATAGTCCCACTTGTAACTACTGTAACTGGTCGACCGGGCGTAATTCAGGGGATGGGATACAAGGGCCAAAAGCATTCATTTGTAACGCAGAGATCACTCAGATAGGCATCATCAGTGCTTCTCTACTGAATGTGCGCTCTTTAAATAAACATGCCCTTGACATCTTTGACTTGTTACAAGATTCCAAGCTCGATATCCTGTTTTTGACGGAAACCTGGCTTACAGAATTTGCCAACCCTTCTATTGCTATAGCTATTCCCCCTGGATACCAGATTCTCAGGAGGGACCGTGTTGGTGGCAAGGGGGGTGGCATTGCCATTATTACTAAAAAAAGAATATCCTTGTTTATCTCTCCCCATGGAAGAAGTAGAGGGGGCTGAATGTCTCGGTTTTCAGTGCATACTTTCTCCCCATCAATCGCTGACCGGAGTTCTTATCTACCGTCCCCCGGGGCCTGCAGGGAAGTTCCTTAAGTCTCTGAGTGACGCTATAGCTCCACTAGCCCCCAGGTATAACCACTTTTTTGTATTAGGGGATTTTAATATTCATATGGACAACTTGGAAATGCTGGATACCACTGCACTATTTGAATCACTTGAATGCATGAATCTTTTCCCCTATGTGTCCCACCCTACTCACAGTAAGGGCCATACTCTGGATCAAATTTTCTCAAGTGTCAATATTGAAACGGTTGCCCCTGTACCTTTGATATGGACAGACCACCATTTGATCAGCTTTAGGATAGGTAAACTTATAAGAGAACCCCATGTCCCGGCAAAGAAACAGTTTTTTACTTCCAGACCTTTTTATAGAGTCACTCCGGAAGCATTGAGTGAGGAGCTAGCTTCACACGCCATCTCACTCAGTGGCAACACTGAGAGTGATGCCAATAAGCTTGAGAATTGGCTGAAGCAAAGTACCTGGGCACTTGCCCCCCAAACATTGCGGTCTTGCAAGGTTACAAGACATTCCTCTCCTTGTTTTAATCAAGCTCTGAGGCAGTGCAAAAGTGCTTGCAAACGCTTGGAAAGAGCATGGAGGAAGGATTTTAGCCCGGAAAATAAAGAAATTTATAAAACTGCCTTAAATGCATATCACACCAAAATCCGTGAGGAAAAGAAGATTTTCTTCGCCTCTAAAATTGAGTCCTCCGGCAATAAATGTAAAGAAATCGTCAAAATTGTTAAAGATTTCTCTGCTCCAAATGCAGTGTCTAGACTTTTTACCCCCACATTAGAATGGACTAATCAGCTAGCATCCTTTTTCCATGAGAAGATTAGTAATATTCACCTTCCTTTGCCGTATCTCTTTCAGAGGAAGATAAAAATATGATACTGCCATCTCCTAATAGTTTAGGAAATGGTTCTTCCCTTACACAGTTTACCCCCTTCTTCCAGAGACATCTCTGGAGATTATGAAGGACCTTAAGTCCGGGTCTCCTGTTGATTCATGCCCCGCGAAAATATTGGCTTCCGTGGCTGAGATTATTAATACGAAGGCTAACACAGTACTTAACTCATCATTGAGTAATGGGCAGGTTCCTCGGATATGGAAATGCGCCAAAATACTCCCACTGCTGAAAAAGCCCTCCGCTGATCCTCTAATTCTTACCAACTACAGACCAATTTCTCTCCTTCCGTTTTTCGCAAAGAGCATAGAGAAATATGTAAACTCAGTGATTACCGAGTACGCAGAATCTAATAATCTTTTTCACCCGAGCCAGTCCGGGTTCCGCTCCAACTTCAGTACAGAAACTGCCTTACTTGAAATCTCTGAGGCTATAAAAGGAAAACTTGATAATGGAGGTAAAGCAGTGCTGATCCTTTTGGATTTATCTGCAGCGTTTGACACTGTGCCCCATGTCCGCCTCCTGCAGAGACTGCGGGAGTGCGGCCTTGGGGACACAGTGCTGAAATGGTTCTCTTCATTTTTAGAGGACAGAAACCAGGAGGTCTGGTCCCCCCCCTTTTCTGCCACTATCCCACCTCTGAAAGTGGGTGTTCCGCAGGGCTCTATTTTGAGCCCAACTCTGTTCAATCTGTATATGGCCCCTCTCGCCCCTTTGGTTGAAGCTTGTGAGGCAACTATCATTTCTTATGCTGATGATACGCAGCTGTTGTTCACATGCGAGAAGGGAGAAGATTTTGATGGAGAGCTGATTAAAAATTGCTTGAAAAAAGTTTTTACCTGGCTCAGACTGAATGAACTTAAATGTAATCCTGAGAAATCCGAAATTATTTTTTTCGGATCACCACCCCAGGATGTATGGAAACAATGGTGGCCAGCTGATATGGCACCCCCTCAGTCTTCGGTCAGGACAGTTAAGAATTTGGGGGTGAAATTGGATGATTCCTTGTCCATGAAATCCCAGATCCAGTCTGTCGCAGGTTCTTGCTTCGGTCTTCTTAAAATGCTTAGAACATTTCTGCCCATGTTATCTTTCTCTCATCGAAAGATCGTGGTTCAGGCCCTCATTACCTCCAGGCTGGACTACGTAAATGTTCTATACTTAGGCCTTCCGGAGTTTCTGATAAACAAGCTTCAGGTTGTCCAAAATGCGGCAGCCAGGGCAGTTCTCAGGATTGGCCCCAGAACCCGGATTTCCCCCCACCTGATTGCTTTGCATTGGCTCCCTATTCGAAACAGAATCCTTTTCAAGGCATTAGTTCTGGCTTTTAAGGCCCTTCATGGTTTGGGGGCCCATTATATCAGGAAGAGAGTACTTCGTTATGCACCAGGAAGATCTTTAAGATCCTCTTATCAGTATCTCCTAGCGGTCCCTAGATTCTCCCGTGTGTGCAGAGGGGCCGCTCTTTTCAAGTTCAGGTTGCCCGTAGCTGGAACAGTCTGCCTCAGCATCTCAGACAAGTTCCCGATCTGTTGACTTTCCGTAAACAACTTAAAACCTGGTTATTTCAGTAGAAACGTTAGCCTGGTATTAGCAGGGTATTGTAGGGCTCCGTCCAGCGCCGGGACACTCTTTTGAGTAGCTGAGCGCTTTATAAGTTCACTATAACATAACATAACTTGTTTTGCTGCATCTGTTGCGAGGTGAGGAACTTCCGAACAGTATTCCTGCGTGAGCGCCTGCTACCGCGGGCAGCAGATACACCAATACCGGTGGGACCCTCGGTCGCACCCTGAGACCCGGAGGGTGCAGTTTTGGTCAGTTCCATCACCTCCAGCCAGTCGTCCACATCTCCCAGGCTTTCAAAAAAGTACGCCTTCTGGTCATGCAGAACCTTCAGCCGGGCCGGGAACAGCAGTGCATATTTCAAGTTCAAGTCCCGTAGGCGTCGCTTAACTGCCATGAAGGAAGATCGCTGCTGCTGCACCAGAACCGTATAGTCAGGATATAGCGAGATTCTTGCATTTTCGAAGTTAATCTGGGGAAGTTCGCGAGACTTTTGCAGGATTGTGTCTCTGTCCCGAAAGTTCAGTAACTTCACTATTAGGGGACGCGGTGGGGCCCCCGGCCGCCCCGTGGGGATCCTGTGTGCACGTTCAATACAATATTGAGTAGAGAGCCCCTCGGCCGTGACGTGATCCCTGAACCACTGCTCCATGTAGCGCGTAGCGTCACTCCCTTCACTTCTCTCTGGCAGACCAATGACGCGTATGTTGTTCCTCCGTGCTCTCCCTTCCGCATCCTCCACACGATCCATCAGGGTGGCTACCTGAGCCTGCAGCTGTGTAATGTGCGCCTCACTCTTCGCCTGGCGAGGTGTTAGCTCCTCCAGTGTCGTGGTATTGTCCTTTACCCTATCCGCAAGCTTCACATGATAGAACGAGGGCAATGGATTTGACAAAAGGGAAAGTAGTAAGTTATTTTTGTAAGTAGTGGTCGGGTGTGCCTGTTAGTTGTGTAAATTGGCTAAAAAGGAGGGGGGAGTTTGAGAAGAATGTTTGGGAGTTCATAGTAGTCAAAAAGGTTTTGGATGAGTCAGAAAGAGGAAGGATCAGACAAAGGTTGAAGGGATTTCTTTTTTTTTTTTTTGCAGAAAACTGAAATTAACTTACAATACATATAAATGCAAGTGACACTTGGTAAAGGTTTAGTAGTTGAAGTAAACCCCCTATATAAATACCCATATATGTATGGAAGCGGCAATATTTACATCATCTGATGTGCACATCTAGCTTGTCGTGAAGTATGCAAATATATTTTCCTTCCTTTATTTATTTTTTGTAGCAGATAACTAATTAACTAATACATACATATATACACATGACACTTTGTAAAGTTTTCGTAACCGGCATCAACCCCTCTATACATGCAGCTATGTAAACATAAAAGCTGCAATATTGACATGGTCTGATACACACATGTATCTTGCGGTGCAATATACAATTTCCCCCTTATGTTAATGTATCTGATTTATTTATAACAGGAAGCATAGTTCAATGTACAATGGAATATCTATAATACCAACCTCATCTCCATACCATTAGAAGCATAGTTTGCCATGTCTGAGTCTACAGTTGTGGTAGACTTTTTGTTGGTATAGATGTCATGTGAGTGCTGTACGTGATATTTGGTGGGGTGCTCTCCACGTGATGCAGGCATTGTGTAGTTACGCTTACGGCTGGAGTGAGGTAGGAAATTGTAAGATAGAGTAAGGCATACCATCATCCACTAATCTGACCTTTGTGTGATCAGAACCTCTGTTTAGAAACATTCAGACCTTTACTAGCCTCCTTAACTCACGGTGATCACGAATGATGGTCTTCTTTGCGCTATAGTATCAGATGTAGCAAGTTTGTTCCGATACCGCGGGGCGTGTTGGGTGAAGATGAGAACAGTAAATGGGTTGTGAAATGTGCATAGATGTAGAAATTATCTGGCAGGTGGATTCTAGATGTTTTTTTGCATTAGATAGAAAGGTGCCCCAAATTACAGTCTGTTACTGTAGCTTAAGCATGATAACATAGGGTATGGTGGCCTGGACCCTGAAAGTGAAATATTTTTGAGAGAAGATGTGTCGTAGAGTTCAAACTAGTACCATAAATAGGGTAACAATACCCGTTATTTGGAAGTGCTGTATGTGCTTTTGTATACAAAGATATTGTTAAGAAGGCACTTTGGATCACTTGATTTTCTTGTGGCACGTGACATTTTGGAACAGTGTTGTGGTTGGTGAGGGTCCGCATTCCTATGTTAAGATGGCAGTGTAGTGGTACTTTGTCCAGATTTTACTGGTGAGAATTTCTGTTTTGGTGAGTTGAGCTGGAAGGTATTGGATAGCATTAAATGGTCCACTGCTTGGAGCTACTGCCCTAATGAATCCGAAGTCAAGGCCTGAAGGGTTTTTGATTTAGGATGTTCTAGGTGTCATACTCATTGTTGTAGCAAGTAAGATTGATTGGTTTGATGATGACAGGTATTGAGTGGGCTAAGGTATGTATTGGCAATGAGTGGGGAAATAACGGAACCAGGTGAAAGTCTGACAAGGACGTTCAATGAAGCGGCGTAAAATGATTACAGTGGATAGGTAGGAAGCGATCCAGTCAGGATGTTACCTTGGATCCCAAGGTCACTCAGTCTTTGAATTATGGTTTAGGGGTGCACTGTGTCAAATGAAAAGTGAAGTCCAGTAGCAGTAGTGCAGACTCCGTTTCAGCCAGCAGTAGCTTTAGATCATCTCACTTGGGAATGCGAAGGATTCCATCCCCCTTCCTTAGCGAAATTCTGTTTAATGGCCTGAGAGTCAGCTATTTTCTTTGTAGAAAACAGAAATATGGTTGCAGACTACTTTTTCAATTAGTTTTCCCAGGAAAAGTCCATATGAAATTGGTAAGAAAATGGTTTGGATGTCAGGTCAAGGCGTTGTTCCTTTAGGATCGACTTCAAATCGATGGTCTTGAGATCGCTGAGCAACCTGTCTGCTGCTATAGATTCATTGAATTAATTGATGATTTCTGTGGCGGAAAGCAGCAGAGCTGGCGAGGAAGATATTCTTGATTACCTAATAGGTTTAATTAAAGAAAAGTAAAATTAAGTTTGATTAGAAATACAGATTTGTTTAATATCTTTGTTCTGAAAATATTGTACGTAACGAAAAAATAACTCACTGAAATAAAATAGAAAAAGTAAAACATAAAAGTATATGTACAAATACTTAGTTTTATATCTTTTTTCTAATCTTTATAAATTAGTGCAGCAATTTCTATCCACTCCCCTTCTATGGTCTAATTTTCTCCTATATGTTTGCTTTTTTTTTTGCCCTTACTGCTCTTTAAGTATAGCTTCATAGCTCAAGTATCTGAGTCTCTATTGTCACCAGTTCTTTAAAATTTACTGCATCAGGCTTTGGCTCTATACAGAGCACTATTTTTCTCTCACTTTATGGTAATGAACGTTTGGTGTGTTCATTTGCTTTTCATGGAGTCCTTTAATCCCAGTGCATGAGGGATTATTTTACATCTGAAAAGTGCTCATAAGCATCACACATTACATTGTTTTTCTTATAGTTACATTGTACACAAAAAACAATTGTTGGTTTTGCACTGTAGCAGTTTTTGCCAATGCATGTTGCCATTTGTTGTTGCCTCTGTGTTCCTTTGTGTTTACTTTTGCGCATGTTCTGCATCTCACTCAATGCTTCCCCACTCACGCTCTCCTGATGTAGATAGGCAAGAGAAGCAATATTGGGCCAGATGTACAAAGCATTTTTATGGTCGCAAACACACTGATATGTAGTTTGTGACTGCAAAAATTATTTTTGCAATGTACTATCCCATTTTAGGAGTCAGTACCTTTTTGCTGACTCCTAAAATTGGTTTAGGAATGGATACAAAATTGCTTTTTGGAAGGGGTATGTTGTAGGCGTCTCTTGCAAGTAGCGATTCCTCTCCATATGTAGCAGTGTTTAGGACCGAAATGTCGGTTGTAAGCAATAGAAAAATTACTGATGCCCAAATTGGTGTGCTAACCCGTTCATAGAAAGGAAAGGAGTCCCCTTACAACCCGTTCCCCTTTGTAAATGTGAAAAAAAAAGTTTGTTGAGGAGTAGGCGTGGTCCACGGCATCACTGTCAACTCTCAAACTTTTAAAAGAATGTAAACTTTAATTTTCAAACTCAATCCTGTTTCCTTTAAGGAAAACGGGCTGCATTAAAAAAAAAAAAAAGTTTACTTTTTTAAAAATTAGTCTCAGACATGGTGGCTTGCTGACCCTTGCATGCCACCATCCCAGTAATTGTGACTAGTGGATGTGGTTGCAATTTGGGACTTCACTAATGAATAAATAATTAGGTCGGATTGTGACTCAATCAGATTGATTTTACTAATAGACCTAATGGTGCATTGGCCGCTTAGAAAAATATTTACTGGTTGCATATTGTAACCAGTATTTTGGCCAAAAATAGTACATCTGTCTCATTTTTAATTTCTGTGGCAAGTCAAAATATATTTTTTTCCTACCCAAAAAGGAATATTGCACTGCGACAATTCCCAAATTTTGCTTTCAGTGATTTCACTCGCTATATTTTTTTTATATCACTAAGCGGAACTACACCATGTTTGCACATCCAATAAAGGTGAATAAAAATGTAATACTTTTAAAAATGGAAATTCATGAGAGCGCAGCATTAGCAAGTCAATGTAAGGAAGACGATTTAGTGGTTCTGTTTGATTAACATTACTTCCACCAAATTGTTGATGTCCATTTCTCTGTCTAACATTTTTGCACATTGCAGTTTCAGCTTCAGTTAGAGTTATGCAATGTGGAATTTTGTTGCGTGCCTTCAAATGAGTTTAACCATAACAGCATATTAACTTTATCGCCTGTCTCATCAACCTGCACACCTGGGAAACTTTTCTATAAAGTGAAGACATATTTGCGTTTCTAAATAATTGGCATTTGTACTGTGGTTTCCATTACAGGCCTCAAACTTGTATTTTTTAAACACAATTCATTGGAACAGTACTATATTTTGTCTCACAAATACTAGTTAATGCGTCAATGTATTATGTTCCATTTCCGGCGTTGATACTTAACAAGAAATTGTGTTATTTTAGGCAACTCACTTTATTCAAACAAGCATTTGCAAAGCCAGTCGTTCATGCCTTTTAAAAGCAATGCATACCTATTCCCATGGTTAATGCTTCTTACTGATGCCATTCCACATCTGCAAAAAAAACAAAAATGTTTGTTTGTCGATGCTGAACAACATCAGCAAAAAAAGAAAACGAGCACCGTGATGCTAGGGAGACCCAGTGTGGTGACATGTACGTGCGCATTTGTCACCATACACGCACACAGTATGACGCAGCCATTTTTTAAATTTACCATTCTAAAATAGCAAACGCCTATCTTACAGTGGTAAATTTAAAAAAAAGTGTCCAAAACCATCTGTTAAGAAAGGAGCAAGTTGTAACTACTAATCCCTTAAAAGAACAAGCATTGGCATAGCCAATAGGTCTCGCCTTTGGGGCATTATAAGTGTTTAGCCAGAGCTATTGACTTTGCCAATGTCTTCAAGCTGTGCTGTAGAGAAGTGTGGCTGCTGTGCGGCATGCTGAAAAGTTATAATAAAAAAGTGTCAGAAGCATTTTTGTTACTTTATATATGACCAAGAAGGCATTATGTAAAACTGAATGACCATATTAAAAAAGTATTTACAATAAAAATTCTCAGTTTTCTTTTGTTCTCGCAATGCTGGCAATGTTTGTTTGTTAAAGCTTTTTTTTTTGAGGGGGCATAAACAATCGGAGGGTGAAGGTTGGGAACTAGTACCTGTATTATAACACTAGCAGCGGCCAGACGCTAGGGGAGAATCAACAGATGCCAGATTCCGAGAGCAGGCTGAGGTGGTGCTGAGTGATGCTGAGGTGGTAGTGGTGGTGGTGGTGACTGTTGCGGAGACGATGCTGAGGTGATGCTGAATGATACTCGAGTGATACTGCTGTGGTGCTGAGTGATGCTGTGGTGGTGCTGAGTGATATTGTCTTGGCGCTGAGTGATGCTGTGGTGGTGCTGAGTGATATTGTCTTGGCGCTGAGTGATGCTGTGGTGGCGCTGAGTGATGCTGTGGCGGCGCTGAGTGATGCTGTTGTGGTGCTGAGTGATGCTGTGGCGGCGCTGAGTGATGCTGTGGCGGCGCTGAGTGATGCTGTGGCGGCGCTGAGTGATGCTGTGGCGGCGCTGAGTGATGCTGTGGCGGCGCTGAGTGATGCTGTGGCGGCGCTGAGTGATGCTGTGGCGGCGCTGAGTGATGCTGTGGCGGTGCTGAGCGATGCAGTGGCGGTGCTGAGCGATGCAGTGGTGAGTGATGCTGTGGTGGAGCTGAGTGATGCTGTGGTGGCGCTGAGCGATGCAGTGGTGAGTGATGCTGTGGTGGCGCTGAGTGATGCTGTTGTGGCGCTGAGCGATGCTGTGGTAGCGCTGAGCGATGCTGTGGTGGCGCTGAGCGATGCTGTGGTGGCGCTGAGCGATGCTGTGGTGGCGCTGAGCGATGCTGTGGTGGTGCTGAGCGATGCTGTGGTGGTGCTGAGCGATGCTGTGGTGGTGCTGAGCGATGCTGTGGTGGTGCCGAGTCATCCTGTGGTGGTGCTGAGTGATGCAGTGTTGGCCCTGAGTGATGATGTGGTGTCGCTGAGTAAAGATATGGTGGTGCGGAGTGATGTTGTGGTGGCGCTGAGTGATGCTGTTGTGGCGCTAAGTGATGCTGTGGTTGTGCTGAGTAATGCTGTGGTTGTGCTGAGTGATGCTGTGATGGCGTTGAGTGATGCTGTGATGGCGTTGAGAGATGTTGTGTTGGTGCTGAGTGATGCTGTGCTGGCTCTGATTGATGCTGTGCTGGCTCTGATTGATGCTGTGCTGGCTCTGATTGATGCTGTGGTTGCGCTGAGTGATGCTGTGGTGTTGCCGAGTGAGAGATAGAGTGAAGATATAATGCCCAATTAGAGAGGGTGGTGAGAGAGAAAGAGAGAGAAAGGATGTACATAGAATAAAGAGTGGAGCGGGATAGAGAGAGAGAAAGAAGGGGAGAGAGAGTGAATGAAGGAGTTTGAAAGAGAAACAGATAAAGGGGTGAGAGAGAATGAAAGGCTAAAAAAGATAGAGAGGGAGAGTTAATTAAGTAGAGAGAGAATTAGAGAGGGGAGAGAGAGAGAGAAGGAGAGAGACAATAAGAGTGGGGGGTGTGGAGTTTAAATAGAGTGAAGAAGTGACGCGGAAAAAGTAACCTTAAATATAGCTTTGTGCTTTGCGCGAATAAATATAAAAAAAAAAAACAGTGAGAGACAAAAATACTGGTAATTAGGCTGTGACTCCCAATATAAAACAAATAGCGATATAAGGTGAAATCAACCCACCGAAGCAATATTTCTAACTAGACAAAAAAAGCTTGCATTTCAATGCTAATCGCTGTTGTTTTTCATGTGACTGTAGTCCAGGGCCCTCAGTTGGTAATGTGAGCTGCTGCTGCGATTGAAACATCAGAGTCCAGAGAGTTAATGAGCCATGACGAGGAAATGAGGAAGAGATAGGAAACCCAGATGCCAGCTGCGCGTGCACGCCATCGTGAACTCAAGCTGGTCGCCAGCCGAAAGCCAGTGTTTGCACTTCCAAAACCCGCTTACTAAAACTCTCGGCCAGACCAGCGCAAGCGCTGGTGCAGGCCGAGACCTAAAAAGGAGTACCATTGAATAAAGTAATATACGCACCTAATTTTAGCAGAACTCTGAAGAGTGTACTGCATGAACAGCACGGCTGGAATTGGAAATGTAGAAGTACTTGCTGCGGAGAGCAGTGCTGAGAAGTGCCTTCCAAATAAAACAAGTGCAGGTACCGAGTACCTGCTCGTTTAAAGCACTGTTAATAAAGCATGATTGATTTTGTCAGTCGTCGATCCAAAAAGCTTCCCGAGTAACACTCTTATTTCAGAACCCTCACAGACGCAATAGTGTGTTTCTGTGGTACATCTGTAAAACTTCCAAGAAAACAAGAATGTGTGGGGGCCTAGAAATGAGTTAAAAGTTGTCACAGGTTTATCGATTCGGTTCACAAAAAGAGACAGTAATTTACCACCGTGTATCGACTGACAAGGAAGACAAAAGGCACTGCGCGCATGTCTTCCCGTGGGCTCGAACTCCGCATGCGCTGCTGTACGTCAGTCTCGCGCCCAGATTGAAGTGTCACTTTAATCTCGCTAAACGCGGGCTTTGAGGCGGCCTTGTCAGCTCCTCCGCCTATTGTGAAAAGCAGCTGCTCCTCGCTAATGGGTCGCATCAGTGCAATCAAACGCCGAGCAGCAGTCGGGCACCTCGGCTACAGGAATTTTCTCCGGCACGCCAGTCTTCAGGCCGCATCGTCCTTCTCGACTGTAATTGCTGTATTGTACCGATATAAAACGAGGGCGAGCGAGCGCGGCAGCCTGCAGAGCTGACCAGACGCTCGTGCGTCATGGCCTTTTGCCTGCGATTACCCGCACGGCAGGCATGTGTTTCCAATTATCGCGCCCGCGTCTGGGCACGATAATGGGAAACAGATGTGTGCCGCGCGCGTAACCGCAGGGAAAAGGCCATGACGCACGAGCGTCTGGTCAGCTTTGAAAACCCCCTACATAAAGTCTTGCCAGAAGCAGCGCTTGCGCGCTACTCTAGGCTCGACCTAAAAAGCTAAAAAAAAATAAAAAGATGGGGAGGACGCAGGGGATCAACGCTAGAGCAGTTGAAAAGTGGGGGTGCGAAATCAACACGACTGGGTGGCAAGAGCAGCAGAGGAGGAAGAGGGTTGGAGGAGCAGGGTGTCAAAATCAATAATAAATGGCAGCAAGGTAAGCAGTGGAATGGGGGGGGGTGATTTAAGGGGGAAAGCTGCACACAAAGGAGAGAAAAACATAACACTTGCAGTCCCATGGAGTGCCAGTAGAAAAAGAAGCAAGCATTGGTCTCACGTTTGAGGCCCACTGGCTTTGCCAATGTATTTTTTTAGCCATGCTGTACAGCATCCCCAATGCTGTTCAGTATGCAGTACACGAGGAAGACAGCTGGAAAACATATGCACTCTCAGGAAGAGTGCTTAAACAAAAAGAAAAAAGTAGCGCCTGAAAATTGAGCAGTTGAAGGACACAAGTAATATATGTTAATGCTCCAGGGGAGGAACAAAAAGAGTAAGGAAAGCCCACATAAGCTAAGGACTAAGAAACAAGCAAATGAGAGTAACAAAGTCAACCAATGGTAGGTAATGGGCTAGCTCTAAGCCCATTGTAAGCTGACAGTAAGTCTTCTCGCCCACAGACAGCTTGCACTGTCTTCTAGGTGAGACCTAAAAAGTAGTTCCCTGAATGCAAGCAGTGGAAGGGCACGAGTCATTCAGTCAGAATACTTTAAAGAAGAAATGCTCCAGAGGGAGGACAAACAAAGAATAGGGAGAAAAGTCATTTAAAAAGAAGCAGGGAAATGAGGTTGGCAAGAAAACCATCCACTCAAGAGTGAAGGGATGATTCAACGCATACTATATGTTAATATTTTATTGTATTGGAGACAACAGGTCTTTAACAATAAACAGCTAAAACTTTCTGTAAATAATTAAAAAACATAAAGAACAGAGAAATGGGCTATTAACAGGACCCCTCATTGTGCCCAATTTAAGCTCTCTCAGCCTGTAACTAATACTGCAAAGGATCAGCATTACACCACACCACCGTCCACCATAACTGCGCCCGAAACTCACGGTTAGGCTGGACAGGGTGAGGGATAGCATTGAAGTTTTCCTACACCTTTTTTCAAAACCCCAAATTCTCAAAGGAGGTTAGGAGACAATTTATGAAGTTGAGCTAAACTCCACGTAAGTCTACACTTTTGCTGCACTGAACAGACTTCGGCCAGGAGGAGAAGCCCACCTAACTCTTAAACACATTCACCAGTTGCTCTCCCTGGCATGTCATGTGAGCTGCAGTCGTAAAAGCAGAACTGTAGACCTTTTTGATGACCTAGGTGGGGGTTGAATTTATTAGAGGAATGATGGTAGCATTTTAGGATATAATTTAGAAATAGATCACTGTTCAAAGGAATCGTTGAGATCTCCAAGACGACTGGGGTAATGGCATCCTGGTGGAAATATATAGTCCAATGCAAGAGGTAGAAGATTTGGAGTTTACAGTTGTGGCTGAATGATAGGTGAAAACCCTTAAGGGTGCCAGACTTTTGTTAGTGTAGTAGAATTGTTGCAATGCAAGATTCTTCTACAAGTTGTTACAATTTTGTTTTGTGAATAAATTTTTCAAAATGTTTTGGGACACTTGCAGAGGGGGTGTCGGAGCACCATCCACCCCCCTAGAACTGATGCAACTTGCATGATTGGCTTCCTTAAAATCCATCGACCGTCAACTTGAAGGGGATCCTAGATTTGCGCTGACGGTGCTCTGATTTATATGCGAGCAAGGGTAACCTTCGGAGTGATAGGGAGCCCTAGATTCAGAGCAGCGCACACAGCATTTGGCCAGCACATGACTGCCCCTCGCCAGAAGACTGAATCGTCTTATGTGAGGACACTTTTTTTTTATTTAAATCTCTCAGATATGTTTTAAGGCATGGGCAAAATGGGCAATTGCCCAGCCCCCCCCCCCCCCTCCAAGTGAATTTTCCTCTTTATTTCACTCATGTCAATTCTATTTCTCTATCTAAACCTCACTCCCTCTCTGCCTACTGCTACCTCTGACGTTGTCTCTCTCCACCCCATGTCATTTTAAGGAGTTTTGAGGTCCCATGTAAGACCTATTTCAACTGTTTTTGTGTGAGGCTGTTAACGTGTATGTACCATATAATGTAATGCTGCTTTACATCATGCAGGCTTGAAATAACAGGAAATGGGTAATACAATTTGAATTTGTTCCGCACAGGACCCCCACAGACTACCTTTTGCATAGGGCCTGCAAAATCTTTAACATGGCACTGATCTCTCCCACAGATTTCGATGCTTCACAAAAATATAGGTGATTCCTGTGAGAAGGTCGAGGGGACCTCTTAATCAAACCCATATTCGAGGTTTTGGGAACCCCTGCATTATCTTTTCTTCATCCCTGATATTTTGAAGGAGACAACCCTTCAGTATTGTTCAACTTGAGGTACGCAATACTTGAGAGAGACGTACATAAAGGTAGCGAACTGGATAACGTTTCCCTTGCGGATGGAAACCAATATTAGCAGGGCTTTAAGTGGGCCGGGTCTCACCGGTGCTGAGCACCGGCAGTTTTTTAAAGGAGGCCTCGAAACGGGTCTCTATCGGGCTCTGTTGTGTGCCCTGGCACAGGCGGTCCGTTTTTTTCCGGACTGCAGTGACCGCAGGCACATCGATGTGCGCGTGCACACACTGCTCACTTCTCACTAGTGGAGAAGTTACGGCATGACCTCATGCCAGGTGAGCGTTCTAGGGGAAGGGAAATCCTTTAAAGAGAGTCATTTTCTCTATGGATTTCCCTTCTTTTTTTGAAACTCGGGAGCAGCAACATTGTTGCGGTGTCACCAGGGCTTTAAGTGGAAGCTTTTTCAATATTATATACACGCCATAGTTGCTGCTTATTTATCTTATGCAACTAACAACCATTGACAAAGCCAATATGTCCTGACTTCTTGTAGGTATGATGTTACTTGTTGTATCATATATCTGGATGCAATGACAGAAACAGCAAAATACAAGACGGGCGGCACACTATGCTAAGCACAGACTTTTAGCTTACGTGTTTTTAAGCCACGCCCTTAATTACATTGGCCACGCCCCTTTGAGACACCCCCCCCCAGTTTTTTCATCCCACTTAATGCCCTGAATATTAGTCTCTAATACCTGCTGACGCTTAAACATCAGAGAAACTCAGAAGGATACAGCGATATCCCGCAGTTAATCCACTGAACGTGGGTTTTTAGGTCTCGCCCTGAAGCCAGCGCATGCGCTGGTCTGGGCGAGACATTTTGTAAGTGGGCATTTAGAAATGCGACCACTTTTTTTTGGGCTTGCCTAGAGCGTGCGAGTACGCGCACAATGACGAGCAGAGGCGCCATATGGCTCTCCTCTCTCATCATGGTGCGCGCACATCGCACACCATTTGCCAGCCTGCTTGCACGTGCACAGCTGCTGCTCGCACTCCCTCCTCCCTTCTCCCCCTCCCTTTTCGTGAGCTTTGATCAAGCTCCTCTGCTGCTGGCATTCCCCCCTCCCTTCTCGCCCAGCCCTTCTTGTCTAACTTTCTCTCTCTCTCGCCTGCCTCTGCTGCTGGCATTCCCCCCTCCCTTCTCGCTCAGCCCTTCTTGTCTAACTTTCTCTCTCTCTCGCCTGCATTGGGTCGAAATCTGATTATGGAAAACAAGCACTGGTCGCCCAAAACGAGTTCTGTGCCCACCACCCTCTACCTCTCTCTCTCTCTCTGCCTCTCTCTCTACCTCACTACCACCCTCTCTCCCCTCTCTCCCTCTCTCTCTCTACCTCTCTACCTCTCCCTCTCTCTCTCTCTCTCTCTCTACCTCTCTCCCTCTCTCTCTACCTCTCTCTCTACCTCTCCCTCTCTCTCTCTACCTCTCTACCTCTCTACCTCTCTCTCTCCCTCTACCCCCTCTCTCTCTACTCTCTCTCTCTCTCTCTCTCTCTCTCTCTCTCTCTCTACCTCTCTCTCTACCTCTCTCTCTCTCTACCTCTCTCCCTCTCTCTCTCTCTCTCTAAATCTCTCCATCTCTCTCTCTACCTCTCTCTCTCTCTACCTACCTCTCTCTCTACCTCTCTCTCTCTACCTCTCTCTCTACCTCACTGCCACTCTACCTCTACCCCTACCCCTCTATCTCTCTACCTCTCTCTCTCTCTCCACCTCTCCCTCTCTCCACCTCTCTCTCTCTCTCTACCTCTCTCTCTACCTCTCTACCTCTCCCTCTCTCCACCTCTCTACCTCTCTCTCTCTCTACCTCTCTCTACCTCTCTCTCTCTGCCTCTCTCTCTGCCTCTCTCTACCTCTCTCTCTACCTCACTACCACTCTACCATCTCCTTCTACCTCTCTACCTCTCTCTCCCTCTCTCTCCCTCTCTCTACCTCTCTCCCTCTCTCTACCTCTCTCCCTCTCTCTACCTCTCTCCCTCTCTCTCTCTACCTCTCTCTCTCTACCTCTCTCTCTCTACCTCTCTCTCTCTACCTCTCTCTCTACCTCTCTCCCTCTCTCTCCACCTCTCTACCTCTCTCTACCTCTCTCTCTACCTCTCTCTCTCTACCTCTCTCTCTCTACCTCTCTCTCTACCCCTCTCTCTCTACCTCTCTCTCTACCCCTCTCTCTCTCCCCCTCTCTCTCTACCCCTCCCTCTCTCCCCCTCTCTCTCTACCTCTCTCTCTACCTCACTACCTCTCTACCATCTCCTTCTACCTCTCTCACTCTCTACCTATCTCTCTCTCCCTCGCTCTCTCCCTCTACCTCTCCCTCTCTACCTCTCCCTCTCTACCTCTCTCTCTCTACCTCTCTCTCTACCTCTCTCTACCTCTCTCTACCTCTCTCTACCTCACTACCTCTCTACCATCTCCTTCTACCTCTCTAACTCTCTACCTATCTCTCTACCATCTCCTTCTACCTCTCTAACTCTCTCCCTCTACCTCTCTCTCTCTCCCTCTACCTCTCCCTCTCCCTCTACCTCTCCCTCTACCTCTCTCTCTACCTCTCTCTCTACCTCTCTCTCTCTACCTCTCTATCTCACTACCTCTCTACCATCTCCTTCTACCTCTCTAACTCTCTACCTACCTCTCTACCATCTCCTTCTACCTCTCTAACTCTCTACCTGTCTCTCTCTACCTGTCTCTCTCTACCTCTCTCTCTACCTCTCTCTCTACCTCTCTCTCTACCTCTCCCTCTACCTCTCTCTCTACCTCTCCCTCTACCTCTCCCTCTACCTCTCTCCCTCTCTCTCTCTCTCTACCTCTCTCTCTCTCTCTACCTCTCTACCTCTCTCTCTCTCTCTCTAACTCTCTCTCTCCCTCTCTACCTCTCTCTCTCTACCCCTCTCTCTACCTCTCTCTCTCTACCTCTCTCTCTATCTCTCTCTCTACCTCACTGCCACTCTACCTCTCCCTTTACTCCTCTAACTCTCTACCTCTCTCTCTACCTCTCCCTCTCTCCACCTCTCTAACTCTCTCTCTCTACCTCTCTCTCTACCTCTCTCTCTACCTCACTACCACTCTACCATCTCCTTCTACCTCTCTAACTCTCTACCTGTCTCTCTCTACCTCTCTCTCTACCTCTCTCTCTACCTCTTCCTCTCCCTCTACCTCTCACTCTACCCCCCTCTCTCTCTCCCTCTCTCTCTCTCCCTCTCTCTCTCTCTCTCTCCCTCTCTCTTTCCCTCTCTACCTCTCTCTCTACCTCTCTCTCTCTACCTCTCTCTCTCCCTCACTGCCACTCTACCTCTCCCTCTACCCCTCTATCTCTCTACCTCTCTCTACCTCTCCCTCTCTCCACCTCTCTCTCTCTCTCCCTCTCTCTTTCCCTCTCTACCTCTCTCTCTCTACCTCTCTCTCTCTACCTCTCTCTCTCTACCTCACTGCCACTCTACCTCTCCCTCTACCCCTCTATCTCTCTACCTCTCTCTCTACCTCTCCCTCTCTCCACCTCTCTAACTCTCTCTCTCTCTCTTTCTACCTCTCCCTCTCTCCCTCTCTCCACCTCTCTAACTCTCTCTCTCTCTACCTCTCTCTCTCTACCTCACTGCCACTCTACCTCACCCTCTACCCCTCTATCTCTCTACCTCTCTCTCTACCTCTCCCTCTCTCTCTCTACCTCTCTTTCTACCTCTCCATCTCTACCTCTCTCTCTCTACCTCTCTACCTCTCTCTCTCTACCTCTCTCTCTCTACCTCTCTCTCTCTCTACCTCTCTCTCTCTACCTCTCTCTCTCTACCTCTCTACCATCTCCTTCTACCTCTCTAACTCTCTACCTCTCTCTCTCTACCTCTCTCTCTACCTCTCTCTCCATCTCTCTCTACCTCCCTCTCTACCTCTCCCTCTCTACCTCTCTCTACCTCTCTCTCTCTCTACCTCTCTCTCTACCTCTCTACCTCTCTCTCTACCTCTCTCTCTCTACCTCTCTCTCTACCACTCTCTACCTCTACCTCTCTACATCTCTTTCTCTACCTCTCTCTACCTCTCTCTCTACCTCTCTCTACCTCTCTCTCTACCTCTCTCTACCTCTCTCTCTACCTCTCTCTCTACCTCTCTCTCTACCTCTCTCTCTACCTCTCTCTCTACCTCTCTCTCTACCTCTCTCTACCTCTCTACCTCTGTCCACCTCTCTACCTTTGTCCACCTCTGTCCACCTCTCTACCTCTCTCTACCTCTGTCCACCTCTCTACCTCTCTCTACCTCTGTCCACCTCTCTACCTCTGTCCACCTCTCTACCTCTGTCCACCTCTCTACCTCTCTCTACCTCTCTACATCTGTCTAGCTCTCTCTCTACCTCTATACACCTCTCTACCTCTCGCTACCTCTCTCAAATATAGCTACAACGTCTACGTATAATACGGTACACTAAGTGGCAGCCGCAGCCTAAAATCACTTCTTGTCCTTTCAAAAAAACAATCATTACCATATCCAATATATCTCCCCTTTATGACCTTATAAGTATTTACTTATGCAGCACAATATCCTTTCGTCAACAACATCAAATGTTGCACAGCTAAACACTTATAAGGTCCCAAAGGCGAGACCTATTGGTTATGCCAATGCTTGTTGTAGTATGCCGAAGAATGTTCTGGAACTGTCTGGCAGGGTGCGCAGCAGGGTCGTCTCGTGGTGCAACACGGCACTGTAATACGTAACCAGTCAATCACTTTTAGTCGTTTTCTGCCATTGGGTGTGGTCTAGGGGGCAGGACATAATTTGTTACTAATTTTGTATTTGTTGGAACGGAATCATATTTGTATGTTTGACTCTCTCTGCAGGACTGAGTGCTTTGCGGCGAGCACTGGGAAGTCTAGTCGCCCCTTCTGACAGCGAGGTGGCCGGGTCAGTAGTGATCGCACTCAACAACTTCCTGCAAGCCATGAATGATGTCCGGCCCAGTGCCATGAGGGAGGTGGCCATTGATGTGCCAAAAGTAAGTAATGGCTGAAATATGCTAGAAATTATTGAAACGCCACAGAATACCATGTGCTGCTTACTTAAGTCGTGCTTTGTATGAAATACAAATAAAGGAGCCATATTTGAGTGGGGTATTTTCATGCATGGGCGCCACTTCCTCGACTGTGTGCACAGCCAGTGGTGGAACTAATTAGTACATGAAATGCGTAGTGACATCACATGAAGTGACCCCACAGGAAGTGATGGCACAGCCCTATTGTTGTTTAGCATTTGCATAGATCTATATATAGGTCACAATCGGCATCTCAGCCCCTTTGGAAGTCCGCATTTATCCCTGGCTGAGAATGGGCCTGTTTTACTGTCAAACCCAGATACATACCGACATATAAATATATACAATATATCTATTTGTTATGAATATAGAGAAACAGAAAGGTGATGATGGATGGCTAGAATTGAACTCAACCACTGGTAATTACCGGGGGCTGCATTCGAATATTGTTTTTTACGTACTGTTACCCCTGTCAGAGACTAGCCATATGCAAATCAGCCTTGGTCTTGCGTCAGTAGGAACAGTCCAGCCTTAATTGCCAGGTCATGTCCGCTCCAAACAAAAACACACGAACCCTC
This sequence comes from Calotriton arnoldi, assembly GCA_963921515.1. Taxonomy (NCBI): domain Eukaryota; kingdom Metazoa; phylum Chordata; class Amphibia; order Caudata; family Salamandridae; genus Calotriton; species Calotriton arnoldi. Next base: position 1,888,979 of record CAWUFW010000189.1, read on the forward strand.
AGTGCGATTTCAGAATATTTTTAATGTGTGAGGCTTTCATATGGCTCACCTACCAACATTTCGAACAGAACCCAGTCACTTCTGGCTAATAGTAACCTAAGTGATGCATGCACATCTGCATGTGTAAACATTACCGGGATTATTCAGCGTTAGGTTGATGCGGAGAATCCAGCAAAATTTGGCGCATGTCTGGACCTCTCTATTTAGAATCTGTATCCTGTATACACAGTAAACAGACTGGGTGGGGCATCTGCCAATATTTGGCAACTACCCTTGTCAGCCAGACTCACAGTAACCCCATTAGTCATATGTATAGCATGAATTCATCTTAAACTGCTATTTATATTTCAAAACTCATATGCAGTCAAATACAGTGCATCATGGTACGTGAAAAATATATTGTGGTGTATATATCATGTTTTCATAGAGACCTAGGCCCTAATTATGAGTTAGGTATACTGGTACATGCCACATACCAGGGTAAATAGCGCATGACTTTAACGAATCGATGATCACGAGTTAAAAATGCATGTGATATCTCTCACATATACTAAATACCGCATGTCTCTAGTCCACATGTGCTATTTAACACATTTGATCTTTACTGCATATAATATTTACCATACGCAAAAAATAATGCATGAGGTAAAAAAAGACCCAATTCCAATTATGATAGGTCATTGGAAACCAATGAAAAATACCACCTTAAATTACTTCCAGTGAAAAGCAGGTGGTAAAAATTCCTGACAGTGTAAGAAATAGAAAAAAAATGTAAATACGAAAGAACCAAGACCAATAAAGGCAAAAAAAACCCAGTACATTTGCTGTTTGAGCTGTAGAAAAAAAATAGAATCTCACACACCTGCACACAGGGTCATACCTACATAAACAGCCATGGACAAGTAAATCTATCACATGTTGATTGCGGCAGCTTACACTTCTATTTTGCAGAACACCACCATGACAGCAGTACTGCTAGGCAGGGGTGGCTCCTCCACTACGGCGGAGGAGCGTCGCCCCACTGCTTTCTTGCAGTGCGAGAAAGCCAAAACATAAAATGGTAATAACTTTTAGTTATTACCATTTTATGTTTGCTTTGCGCATTGCGGGGGCGGGTGGGCAAGTGTGCTTTGCTCTTTGAGCAGGGCAGGGGAAGAGTGGTTTGCCCACTCCTGAGTGCGCAAAGACTGTTTGGTTGGCCCTCTCGGGCCGCCCAAAGCAGTCATGCGCACTCTGACCTTCTCCTTGCTGGCTGCATTGCAGCCTGCATGGAGAACATGCCCACCCCACTAGCCCCTGGCTGGGCGCCGTCCCGACCAATCACAACGCTGCATGCAGCGTTGTAATTGGCTTAGGGGAGGGAGCCTGGCTGCCTGGTTCCTGTTGGAGGCAGGAGAGCAGGAGCAAAGGAGACGCGGGACCCGGCGGAAAGGTACGTTTAATTTCATTTTTTTATTTCCCCGCAACACCCCTGCGATCCCCCCCGAATACCCCGCGAATCCCACCCGCCCACCCCCGCAACACCTCGCACCCACCCCTCTCCCCCTTCCACGAGCAATGCTGGCCACTACTGCTGCTAGGCCACTAGGTCACGATATGCTGATTCATTTTCTGCTACATCAAACTATGCAGCATGAGGGTGAAAACTAGGCCACCAATTAATGACCTCAAGTGGCACTGTAAGCAAGATAGTAGTTTACATAATTTCAAATATCTGTCCTTGAACACCCCGTACTATTTGTTAAATAGGTTGCTCGACACAGTTGCAGAGCTTCATCTAGAGTGGGAAGCTAACTAGACTTCACTATGATTGTGGATATTGTTTCTGAGATGTCAGACGAATATTTGGACAAATGCTGTGAACTGACTAGGAAAATTACGGAAATTTGAAACTGAAGCAGATGCACTTTATCTGTGTGCACCGTTTGGCACAGGGGTCTACGTAGATGTTAAAAAAGGATGGGACTGAAGGTAGAGTCCTGAGGAACTCCTGAAGTCTGTTGAACAGGTGAAGAGTGATTAGGTGGAAGAAGAACCTCATGAATACGATAGGAAATAAAGGACGAAATCCAATCCAGCTCATTCCCTGAAACCAGCCTCATGCAACTTTCTGATCAATATTTTGCAAGATACTGTATGAAAAGCTGTAGACAGATCGAGCAGCATTAAAGCTGCTGCTCCCCACTGATCCAGGATCATGCAGAGTTCATTTTGTACAGTAGCGAGCCCTACTTTAGTGCTGTGAACTGGACAGAAGCCTGCCAATGTTGTTTGAAAGTAGGGTTGAGTGTTTACCTCCATCTCAACTATTTTAGCAATAAAAGGTAGATGGGACAGTAATTGGTCAAAATCGCTTCGCCCGGAGAAGGCTTTTTACTAACTGAATTACATATGCTCTTTTCCACTCAGCCAAAACCAAGGGAGCTGAATGATCGGCATTAACCAGCTCCTGAATTGAAGGAGTCAGAAAGGTAGCAAATTGATGGAAAATTCTGGCAGGACCAGTATCGTTTGGAGAGCCAGATTTTACTATTTTTTTTTTTTTTAATTTTCAGAATTCAGTAACAAACAAGGTACTGAGACATTCGTATCTTACTCTTCCATTATATCAAAATAATGCAATCCTTTTATTTACCGGTTACTATAAGGGTGCCATACAAAGTTGAACAGTCAACAGTGTATATTGCAATAATATAGGGTAATCCTACCCAGAACCAAAGGATCCGAGCATGTCCCCAGGGAACTAGCTGTCATATATTACAATCATAGGAACTGGTTTACAAATGAAAAGATTTAAGCTGGTGGAGACAAAATAATCATCTGGAGATAAAAAGGTTGGGCATAATGGTGTTTACAACGGTGACACTAAAATTGACTCTAAAATAAAGCAAGCAAGGGGGGGGGCAGTGGTAAGTGCAAGGGGGATTGCCATGTGTTGTGGAAGGGCCACCTGGAAATATGGGAACACCATAGTGCTTCATCAACGAGGGCGGGGGGTGTCAGAGTGCTGGAGAACCCAGTGTGTGCACAATAAACGTACATGGAGTTTGCCATGCTTTTCAATTTGAGTTCCTTCTAGAACACCACTGCCTCTTGGGGATATAGAATATCACCCTTGAGGCCTTCTCCCAGGGCTTCCCAGAAGGTAGGCCAGTCCTCAGCAATCGGGTGTTTTTTTTAAATTTTAAACTTTTATTTACGTTTTCAAAGCCTTACAGTATTTCAGAATTCAAAGTGGTGATGAATAAATGCATGGCCATTATACTAACAAAGAAAGACAGTAACAGAAAGGGACGGGGGAACATGCCACTGGCTCAGATATGGTCGAAGATCCAACATCCCAGCTCAATAATGTGAAAGCAGTCAATGGTAGGCAAGCAGAGATCAAATTCGTGCACCGCACAGATTATATAAGTGCATCCCATTTATCCAGTACAATACAGTCATGTGATGATGGAGGCATTATTATTACCATAGTCATAGCAGTGGTGCGGGAGGTTAGTGTACATGAACAGTGTGGTTTTCAGGGTGTTTCCGGCGGATGTAAAGGATCTGAATTCCGTCGGCCGACCCAAAGTGTGAATGGGACCCTGATATCTTTAGGTCTAGACCTGGGGGCATTAATTCCCAAAAGGTAGACAGTTGTTCTTAACAAAATGTAATATCATGAATCCATGTGTCAATTGAGGGAGTGGAACTCTTGCCCCAGTGTATGGCAACTCTGCGCTTCGTCAATAGGAGCATCATGGCAAGGAGACATCGGACCGCAGGCGGGGCATCGTTGACATAACCCAGTAAGCCCACCAAGGGTATATAACCCAATGCTACCCCAGTAACCTCCTGAAGGACATCGTAAACCTTGACCCAGAACTTTCAGCTATTGGAGTATATTGCCATGCTAGATGTAGAAACGGGGATCGCGGCATCTGACCAGCAATCAGGTGTTTGTGGAGGCCTTTAGCCTCCTCTCTGTGCAAGGCTTTGCTTTCTACCTAGGCCCAGCATTATACATTTGAACGCCAGGATTCTACCAAAGGCGGGAATGTCACCTTCTGTCATGTGGAGATCACCCGTTTGACCAACAGAAGCCCCAGGTGAGGGAAACGTGCAGCAATCTTCTGTTTAGGATGCTTGAATATACCCAGAGCGCAGGCCTCCCAGGTGGTCACCAGATGCATACCAGAGCCGTAGGACCTGCTACCACAAACTTAGTCAAACATGTGCAGACCCAGGGTATGTGATGTATATCAGCCAGGCAGCAGGGACAGGAGGTTGCAGCTTCCAGAAATATTTGATTAGCTTGGCTGGGGAGAGATATGCCCTATGTAGAATACAAAATTGTAGAGGCTTAAATTTGGTTTTTCGGGAGATAGTATGTGGATATGCAAGTGCCCCAAACCACTTGTTATCATGCACCAACCTCCCAAATTCAGCCTCCCATATGTCTCTCAGGTATTGGAGAGGAGTGAGTTGTTGAGGGCGCTGTGTTTTGTATAGCCAACTTACACAGTGTCCACCTGTCCCTATTCTGTATACCGTTTACACGTGCAAGTTTGTGTCGGACTCCACGTCTGTGATCACCCACGTATTCAGGAGAATGTGGAATATCAAGCCGTTCATCATGAACTGACCCTCTTTGTAGGGCTATCTGGTCTCAAAGAGATGTCTGGAGGCATCCATCCTGAAAGGAGTCTCCCAGATTGTCAACACCGGCAGTCTTCCACTGTGGCAGCCCCCTTTAATTCAGGCAGGGCACCCGCATTGGAAGACCCAGCAGCAAAATATATGGGGCGTACAGGTGAAGGACATTTCAAAAGTGTCCGAAGATGGGAAAGATCTAGAAATGCCACCGAACCAGGTGAGGTACATCATAGGGAAGTTTGGATTGCAGGAGGGCCAAGTTGTAGATGTTAACCATAGCACATTGGTGGGATGGTTGTGCCAGATTCCTCCAGGGATGCTCCAGATAGCCTCAAGACCAGCCACTGCAGTTGAGCCACCAGAAAATAGGCCTCAAAGTTAGGAGTTCCAAGAACTCCCCGGAGCATTGTTAGGGCCACCCTCCAGCGACCTACGGACCATTTCAGATCTCCTAAGAGGGTGTCCAAGCCATGGAAGCAATCTGTGTACCTTGACCAACTTAGAGACTGCCATGCGCCCCGCAACAGAGAGAGGAAGCGTTCTTAAGAAGGCCACGTGGCCCCTGAGGCAGCACATCACCCTCCGAGGTTCCCTCCCACAAGTCATCTTCACTATAGTAGATGTTAATGCTTAAGAAGCCGAATGTGATGCTCTCCCATCTAATTGGGTCTGCACCTAGGTGCAGGTTCAAATGGGGATCCTCCTGGCCCAAAGGAAAGAAACATGATTTCCCCTTGTTTGCTAGTTAGCCAGACGCCGCCCCCAAGTGTTTGAGAGTTGCCATTGTATTGTCCTGGCTCGTCTGTGGATCTTTTAAATATAGCAGGAATGTCGTCAGAGTATAGGGAGACTGTCTGTGTGTCTCTTGAAAGTATTATGCCCCAGTCTCTACCTCCTCGAAGCAGCCGAATAGCTAGAGGATCCATAGCCAACCCAAGAGGAGCAGTGAAATAGGACAAGCCTGCCTGGTGCCTCTACCTATTACAGTTGGGGATGGAAATGCCTTATCTTAATCCGACCCTGACCACTGAATCTCTGTGTAACAGTTTTATCAATTTCATGAGGTGGTTGCCGAATCCAAGCCTTCGGAGCACCTCAAAGAGGTAATGCCACTTAAGAGTATCAAAAGGTTTTCCAGAGGACCAGTGCTGCAGCCTATGGCCATCGCGCCTGGGGTACCTGCATAACACAGAAGAATCTCCTGATTTTGTTGGAGGTACTTCTGCCTGGAAAAAATACGCTTTGGATCAGCTCAGGGAGTACTGTTAGGATTAGGACAGCCAATACTTTGCTGAGTATTTTGAATTCTGCATTCAAAATGGCAAGTGGTCGGTATAAAGCCAGGTTGGAAGGGTCACAGTGGAGAAGAACTGTAGAGACTACTGAGGCCTCCCGTAAAGTAGAGGGGAGCATACCTCTCTCCAGTGCCTACTCAGATAGTAGGGGTAGCTTCAGGGCCAGAACTGCTGCATGTGTTTCATAAAATTCCAAGCGGAGGCTAAAAAAGGGCTTTAAAAATACCTAGGGGTATACTTGAAACCTTACTTTATTACTTTGTATCTCTGGTATGGTTAAAATCATGAAACACAGGTCATGACATGAAAACAAGGAATCACTGGACCTCAAAAGGATACTGCAATTACCAACAAATTTCGACCCCCTATGGCAGCCTATACAGGTTATGGGTCTTCTTCGGAGGAATAGAGAACTTAACAGTGGTATATAATCACACCATGCAAGAAGGGTAAATACTAAAACCCTACCAAACCCTTGTACTAATAGCACTACCTAAAATACAAAAAAGGTTTAAAAAGTGACAGTATTAGTTAATGATGAGCCATTCGCTACTTTATATATCATTAATGATCCAGTAATTTTTATCAGACCTTTGAACGGACACAAAAACTGTCATCAACCATAGTTAAAAAATTATCCAATCACCTCAAAAGCCCACTCATTTGTGACATTACTCCCACTAACCTAGTAATCAAGGAGGCCTATATAGTTCGTGTTCTAAATGCCCTATAAAGCCCTCACCAATAGCGTTTGTCAGAGCAAATTTTTCATTTTTGCACGTATCCATACTCCTCCTCCATAGTGAATCTTTTTCATATCTTTCAGCTCGCCTCGCATCAATTCATGCAAAATGAATTTTTCACTTACCAGAGTCTTAGTATACTACGGGCTTCATGGCAAACTGTGGGGGCGTCACCTTCGTAGTCACACACTGATGATACATAAATTAATTACACACAAAAAGGCGGATGGCCCCCATATCCCCAAATACAATGTAGCATTCCTTTTGTGAAACAAGTGTCCCATTTGTGGTACCAAACAATCTCTCATGCGGGTCCAAATACATTGGATAACCATTTATAACACAGTCACTATATCGGGCATGTGTAGATGTAGGAATCGTTTCCCATGCTGATAAACACTGTACGTACCGCGTCCATACTTAGGAACATGCACGTTTTTACAATTCCTTATTGCAGCATATTAGGACAACTTGTAACAACAGTTGCTCCCCATGTGGGAAACTTCGGGTGGGTATCCTGGTCGTCGCGACCCACACTGAGTGCTAAGAGATGGCAATTAGGGTGTGTCTACATGGACACCCGCGATGAGTGAAAGTGACTCGGTATTACTGGTAGAATACCCTCTCTGCCCACTTACTTCTTCAGAATGATTATGCGTTTATGGCACCTACATGAGCCCCTTCCACTGCTGCATACCGGAAGGCGAGCAGCGGTGAAAGATCGCTATTTCAGTGATCCGCGTCGGACCTCTGTCGCATGCCTGATGAGGTCATACCTGTGGGCCAGGGAGTGAACGAACTAAAAAAAACATAAGGGTATGCAGTCCTTATCTAATGGACTACAAGACGATAGGCTAATGTAGTTCGAGAGGAGAGACACTCTAATCCTCTCTCTTCTTACCCGACTCAAACCCGAGATAATAGTATTTAAATTATGCTAACAGGTACCACGTTGTAATCAACACTGCCAGAATGGGCATTCACTAGCCCATTCCGCGACATGTATATCTAGTAGTGCTCACACTGCGGTTGTGACTGATCCCTCAACTCACTAGCTGTAATAGGTGGTTCCTCAGGTAACAGCACCCTAATTTATGGGGTATCTGCCGGCGCTTGCATATCATCCTGCAAGAGAATGGCTAAGACAGTGTCATAAGTCGTACTTAGCCCTAGTCAAGGAAATAAAAATCTGTATCCTGACCTGTCCCCCTCCTATTATTAGGGCATACTGTAGGTGAAACTACTCTTAGTACATGCTCGTTGTTCTTGTATACTCTAGAGTCAGGAACCCCACTATACCAACTGGTGTACGCAGGTACTCATCTCTTGTCTTGCAAGGGAATTACTTTATAAAGTTAAAGGAACACTGTGCAATCTCAAATAGCCAAGATTCAATGTATCTATAGAGAGTCCCTCATGAAACAAGGATTGTCGTTGACCTTAAGTTGTGACCATTGAACTTCATCATTCAAACCCCCGTTTGATGTGTCCAGAAGGTAATTCCATCTCTGTTCCGCTATGAACAAGGTATTGTTATTGTTGCCTTTCGATATAACTTGTTCAATGATGGTCCATGCAACTCATCCACAGAATGTTTTTAGGTCTCGCCTACGCAGCGCGCATGCGCTGCATAGGAGGACCTTTAGCCGTCGCTCTGCTCTTTTTGGAAGCACATACTCGTGCTTGTGGCGGCATCCAGCTTGGGGGAGCGAGCAGGGGCGCACCACAAGCACGAGTGCAGTGCTTCCAAAAAGAGCAGACCGCGCACGCACGCAGCACTCCCGGGCTCTCTCTCGCTCTCTTTCTCTCTCCTCTCGCTTTCTCGCTCTCTCTCTGTTCCCCGCGTCCATTTAACTTGGAGTCCTTATTACGTGCATACATGTAATTTCATAAAATAAAATGACGTAACGTAACATACATTAATGCAACACACCATCTCCTCTTCTATAAATCGTACGTTCACTCATTTCTTGTCTCATAGAGCCCAATAGCGCTCCGAAGACACGCGCTTGTTGTTTTTACCAGCATCCTTCTGTGCCACATGCCTCCTCCAAATGGATGCAGTTTGCCAAAGCTGCTGTTCTTCAACAATAAGCTATTAAGGCTATCCCCACATTGCGCAAACCACCCCACGCACCCACGTCTCCTCCCGTCATTTTTTAATCTTCTCCTTTTGGAATTGTCACTCCGCCAAAAAAAGGATTTGGGTGCTATTTATTTCTTAATTTGGACGCATCTAGTGGACTACAACGCTCGACTGCTGTCCCGTTTCCATTTCCGTGCTTCTTTTGTTTCCTACAAAACGAGCATTTTTTTATTTATTATTTAAGCTGAAAAACAAACATCTTAAATGATGAACACGGTACACAGCATTTTCATCATCTTGTCAGGCGTTGGTCACAATCAAACTACACTTAAACCATTAGGTACCACGAGATATCGCCGCTCGCTCACATTTTTTCCATATTTTCAGTCTACATCAAAGTGACTTAGTCTTACAAACTTGAATTATTCAGCTGTTGGAATGGGAAATCATTGGTAATCACGGATTTCCTTTCTTGGGAAGGGAAAATCCCCTATGTATGTTCTGTTTCCTGAACAGGCTATATGATATATCGTTAAGAGACAAGCACATCCCAATTATAGTCTAAATGCAGCTTGCCAGTCAGAAAATGATGCTAGACTTTCATGCTTGCAAAGTCACAGCCAGCTGCCTCTCCTGTGTCTCTGCCAGGAGATGCTTTTACAACCTCTGCCCCTGCCTATTAACGCAGAGACTTTGCACTACCATGCCCAAAGAAAAAGGATGAGGAGGAATAACAGACATGATTGTGGAGATTAAAGATTCGCAAGGGAGGAACCCACGCCAAGTACGTCCAAGGTGGACATCTCAAGGGAAGCACAAGTGGGAGGACTACTTGGTCAAAATGAAGTCTGTTCCGTGAGATTAACATAGGAAGATTCCACTGGCTCATAGACAGGGAATACATTACTATTAGTTTCATTTTCTTTTCCTCCAGAATTATTTTTGTTTTCATTTTTCTAGTCGGGCAGTGCAGATTTGTCAGTGATCCTTTTTCTCAACCACCTATTGGAGGCGAGCACTTGGCAGATGTAAATCCAGCTACTATATGGGCTTCTAACTTGAGTGGAGAAAAATCTGAGCCCTTGTGGGAACAGTCCATCCTGAATTGCCAGATGTGGACCCATACCAAACGGAACCGAAGCACCTCCAGCCCAGTTTTCTCCTATTTGGATCTCGGCAGTAAGGTGTAGCTTGAGTACTATGGCATAGCGTATCTTTGTGGTCTGTGTTCCTGATTTTCATATCCAGTGGTTGTGACGCTTGCCAAATGTCCTGCATTAGGTTGAGGTACAGGGAGGGTATCTACCTCCAATTCTAATTCTTTGGTAGAAGGGATGTCTCTTCTCCCTGAAGGGACCCAGTCTCAAACGTCTCGGGGAAACCGCTGGTTCTTGACGTTGCTGCTGCTCTTCCTCAGTTAGCCTTGATGCATCTCATTCCAGGCACTATTACCCCCCCATCCCCCCTCGTACTGGTCCTTTGAAATTTGACTCTTTTAGACTTCGTTGCTAGCCAGGACTACCACCCGAGACATCTAGTCATAAGACATACTAACAAGCATTGGCATAGCCAATAGGTCTCGCCTTTGGGACCTTATAAGTGTTTAGCCATGCAACAGTTGATGTTGTTGCACCAAGGATATTGTGATGCATAACTAAATACTTATAAGGTCCCAAAAGCGAGACCTATTGGCTATGCCAATGCTTGTTTTTCAATGAAGTGTCATCAATTTTGTTGTATTCTTCTGGTACCTGAACGTGATTGCAGCTGCCTCCGGGCGCTAGCCGTTGTGTCGTCCAGTGCCAGGTGCGGCAGAGTTCCTACCAGGCCCCAGGCCCCAGGCTTTAGCTCCTAAGGTTGGGTAGTTGAGATGCAGAAAAAAGACCAAAAGGGATCCACCAACCATCAATCCTGGGTGGCCCAAACTGACATCTAGTGTCTCTTACTGAGGAGCTAGAACAGCAGGGAGGAGAAGCGGCAGTGGCGCAACTCATCTGTTCAGCCCAGCAGACGGGGGCCACCATCTCTTGCTCCAGCTATACAGCAGGACAACCTGCTTGCTTCTTCAGAGTGTTGCCTACATTTTTGGCACGGGGCAGTGCGCCTCCCCAGAGAAGTGCCCCGATGCTCCCTGCTGCTCTTCCTCTGGCATGCAGCTGGCTCGTACACCCGACAGCGGCTTCAGCAGCATCCTCCCATACCAAGGCAATCCGCATGGCAGCTGCTGACCAAACTAGCCACTGGCCATCTCCACTGTCTCCATATCCCAGAGCCATCCACCTTGTGGCACCCGGCTGAAACTGCCACCTCTGTCTACCTGGATGCTGTGTTGTCCAGGGTCAGGTGCGACAGATACTGCCAGGCCCCGGGCCCGCTGTGCCGCACGGCTGCTTCACTTCTTTCAGCTGCGCAGCTCCACCCCCAGCCGGTCCACGGAAAAGGCCCCCTGCACCCACTATTTCAGCTCCTGGGGGTGCCTGCTGGGTTCTTCGTATTATTATCCGGCCATGTAGGATGGGAGCCAATGTGCCAGGATATGCAAGGATCATGCAAGCTTGGACAGCCATGTTGGACTTGTGGCCACGCCTCATCAGATTTAACTATTTTATTTAAGTGCAATGTGCGAACTATAGACAGGAATGTAAACCACATGTAGGAAATTGCCTGGAGGCTGATTGAGGAAGGACGGATCTGAGAAGCGAATTTGCAAAGCACAAGGTATCAGAAATGGCTTGGATCTTGTCCCTGAAGAGGAACGAGAGATATTCATGTAATTCTAGGGAGGCAGAAGGTCTCCTTCAAGGCACACTTAGGGATAGTGAATTCATTTTAAAGTCCTCCTGAAAAGCAGAGTCCGCTTCAGCTATGCAAGAGGCATAGTATTGAGTGTGAGTAATTTCCTTTTTGTAATTCCTCAGTGCTGCACTACATTGAGTCTTTGCCTCTGTGGAGTAATTCACCACCATAACTGTTCCAGATGCTTGCAAGCTTTTTTTTTTTAAAAACCCTCTTTTCATTGAACAATTGCTCAATAAACAGCGATATAATGAAAGTGTCAGTTGTACAGTGTTGATCAGCTTAAATCACATCGTACATATGGGTGTCATAATTATCTTGACCGGACTTTTCAATGAACATAGTTAACAACCAACCCCCCTCAGCCCCCCAAGCTAGACATAAAGGTGAAGAGGTCACATTTTCTTTATTCATGCTATCATCCATTTGAAAGCCCCGGTAATTGCGCCATTTGCCCCACACCTTCTCCATTTTTGAGGACAGCTCCTACTTTTATAAGCTGTATGTTCTGCCCTTTGGGTCTGGGGATTTGTTTATCAACATCCTATATATCATGGAGATAGCCTTTTCTGTCAGTGGGTCTAGCAGGAGAAGGATTTCCAGCGGTGCCGTCTCAGGCAGCTGTTCCCCCTCTAAAATATGTCTTCGTAGGGCGTGTCTCAGTTGTAGGTATTTGAACTATTCCGAGTCTCCCATCTCATATTCGTGTTGCAGATCCTCAAAGGCAACTAACGCCTGTCTTCTCCACATGTCACCCAAGTGTTCTATACCAATCAGTGACCACTTTGTGAAGCCCTTCAGGCCTCCCACTTCCTGCAAAAGATTGCTGTCCCAAACTGGGGGCCTGTCCGTTAGTTTACCCTCCCATCCTAGATATTTGGTAGCTTCTCACCACACCCTACCACCGTCTTAGTATGGATCTGTAGGTCTCGCTCCTGTTGCAGACAGTAAAGAATCGGTGGGTAGCCCTTACTTCCCATAGCCTCTCTGTCCACTCGATAGCTTACAAGCATTCTTGGTCCGAATAAGCGACTAATTAAACTAAGGAGCCAAAGATTTGGATCTATGAGATGGTTGCGCACACTCAGCTCATTCCATACTCGACCATTTTCAAATATCTGATGGCAGCCTCTGTTCTTGTGAATGCATCAAAAATTGTTACATTTCCATACATTTAGTTGTGGGTGGAGTATCACTCATGCAACTATTGTGCGTGGCTATCCCTGAAGCTTGTAGCAGACCAAGTAAGATGTTCCAGAATTGCGGACTATATCTATCCTCTGTGTTCAATAGCATTGATAGCCTTGTGATGTAGAAAGAGACCTTCTCTTGCTTTTTACACCTACAGCATGTTACATATTTGTGTCCTTTCCTTCTCAAGTTGCCTAGAATATGCTTAGTAGACTCTACCTAAGTGTGCAAAATGTGGGGACTTCTTCGGGGGACCCAAGGGCATCTAGCTGTTACTGGGCTTCGTTTGAGGCTTTCATAGGTCTGGGACTATTGCTACCCCACATTGAAAATCAAGCATATCTTTAAGCACTTTGGATTTTCATGGTTGCAGCAGCAGAGCAGTCCAAGGCTCCCATGGGAAGGTGATGTGGGGTTGAAGCTCAGAACTCAATAACATACAATATCACTCAATAAATCATTGTCCAGTCAGTGCTTTTACTTTGCAAAAGGAAAAACATTTAATGTACACAAAGATAAAACTACACATAGGATTGCAGTATACATTTTGCAAAATAGCTTACTAAACAGTAATTACAATGACAGTCGGAATGTTGTTTTAAAATTCCTCCTAAAGAGGGCATTACAGATAATCAATGAAAAGGTGGTCCTTCTGACTTCGACAGGTTAGCTAACAATCAATAACAAAGGCCTATTGCCTTTAGCTATAAAATGTTAAAATGTAAGCCTATTGTTTTACCACAAAACAAATTCCATACATTATCAAAAGTCAGACCTATTGGCTTTGACACACTGTCCATAAAAGTAATGACCGTTGAACGTGAAAATATGAAACTTTGTTTTATACCAGATTGCCAAACAGCACCTCAGGACCCAAATCACCATTGCTCGAACATTCCCAGGGCACTACAAAAGCTTGGCCCAGTTAACACATAAACTCGGCCCGTGGAGCAACATGAAACAGGCCTCAGCTTCCCCTGGGGTCATTTATTCTCCCTCTTAACAGTTTTGGGTTGAGCTTTTTTCCATGCATGTGGAGCACTTGTTGGGTGAGGAGGTATCTGTTTCTGCTGGTTGCCTCTATAGCTTAATAAAACACTTTTAGTGGTACCCCTGCTCCTCTGGGACTACTGCAGAGGAATATTGTAACATGGAATTATTATTTGGGGTGAGTGACTACCCACATCGTGGAATAATCATACCCCTAATCAGGGTGAACCCTCAAGGTAACTGAATCAACCTGACATCATCACCCTGGTAGCTATGGCACAGATCAGACCGGTGTAACGTAGGGCAATGTGAAAAGCATTTATGCAGTACCAAAACAGTAATGAGTTTAAAAAGGCAAAACAATAAAAATCCTAAACTGAATTAGAAAAATAGAGTAACATTGAATAAACCAAATGTCTCAAAAATGACAAAAATCCAATAAGGGGAGATGGGGATGGAAATTTTATAATTTGTAAGTAGAAATAGCGCAGAAATGCACAAAGCACCAATAATACTGCATGGTCACAGTAGACCAGGACCCAGGCGCAATTTGAGGCTAACCGCGATAGAGCAAGGATTGAATACACTAACCAGATTTGTCCTGGTCAATGATTTTACTGACTTAGTCCTTTAAGTTCCAATCCACCACAGGAGTACACTTCTAAAGACCCCAGCTGTAGGACTGGTTTCGGGCATTTCTTGCCTTTTGAAATGTGCCACAGACTGGTGAAGCCACAGTGTTTGTAAGCTTGTGTCAGTAGGAAGGAGGGGTGTGTTGGCCAAGTCATCTGTACTCAAGTTTGCATATAGAGACTTAATTGGGTTCCGTGTACCTGCAAGCCTGATTTGGATCCCTGGCAGAATGCTCCTTTTTACATCATTTAAAAACCACCCTATTTAGCACAGACAGAAGACAACTTGAAATAGATATTCTATAATAGCTCAGTTCTTATGGCAACTATTCTTTCTAAGAGTATGAAATTCTGATTACTCAATGACACGTACGCTCTTCAACACAAAGGCACAAGCAACTCGGATCAGTATTCTAGTAGGGCCTAGTCCTAAAATGCAGTTACATTATTTTGTGATTTCTTTTATTTAATTGTATCAACCATCAACCACATAAGTTTACATATTGGATCTAGTGATAAGAATATTTGCAATTCTGTAAATCGAGAAAAAAGTCTAAAATATGCAAAATGACAAACACTTTACTGTGCTCTGGAGAGCAGCAGAACTTAATTCAGCACTTCGTAAAATAGAAGAGAACATTGTATTTATAAGGACGTGTGAGGATGAGGACAGGATATGGCATGGCAGTAAGATCAGTTGACAAAGGGATTGTAACCACTGCTTTGAATTTTAAACAGTAACTCTCAAATTTAGTTTCCCTGTTGAATCCCAGTTATGTGTAGGCCTTACAAAACATGGAAGTGTGATATCTAAAATCTAATTTAGTTGTCGGAAATTAAATTCCCAACCTTGATAAAAGGAGGTAGAGAGAGAAACTAGTCTGGTTAATTCAGACTAAGAGCCTTACATCACAGTGTCTTACATGGAATTATTGATGACAGTATTCTCTGCCTGAATAGACATTCTGGGTTCGTGCTGGGCTCCTCAAGACAATCAAAGGAATTTCTTGCTGCGGTGAAGCAATGTCAACTAATAATAGCCGCCAGCCTAGGGAAAGAAAATATTCCAAAGACTGTTTAAGGGTGAAAACAGAAGCACTGAAAAATTGAGTGAAAAGTGGGGTTTTCACAACGTAATACTGTGCAGACGTGTTATACCAGAAGCCTTTCACTCAGGAGCTGCCCACCTTAACAAAAGTTTTATTTTTGTTTGTTTCTTCAGCTTGTTCTAAAGTTATATATCCAATGGTTCTGTTGTATCACATTCTATCGTGGGTAACGGTTATGGATCATAGTCCTTTTGCATGGCATAGAGAAGAATGAAAGGTTTGAAAGAGTAAGTGTAGCTAGTTCCCTGGGTCCCAGTCTTTGTGTTTTAGCCTTCCTTGCGCAAAGAACCCATCCACCTAAATAGATTAGACAATTAGCAACTTTGGTTCAGCATTATAATATGTATAGGGCCTTCATTACATGCTAGGACTATAACAAAATGCATGTTTACCTCTGACACTCCTGTTTCACAGAATTGAAAATATCTTTCTCCAAAGGACGTTTACTGGAGCTTCCATTTTTATCTTCCATCACATTGACAGTAATTAGCATTTTTTAGGGACTTCTAGACTTAGTAATAGGTAGCAATTTCATTTCATTTTTTAAATATGCATGTCTGCCTATTTTTCTTACTCCGAAGACATTCAGATTGGCTCAAATTAAAAACTTGGTAAGTAAACATGCCAGAGTCCTCCGATGTATGTCATAGGAGCTTAAATATAAGCCAAAAAAATATGTGGTTCTTATAATAATATCTTATTATTTTGTAGTGTAAGTAATTTGATTATTAGTCACTATTGATGTGGGTCCTTCATGAGTAATAAGTTAGTTAGTTAGTAAAAGTACCCACATGGTATAGTTCACCAGTGTATAAACCATTGAAATCAATGGGGACGGTACCAGTATACATTACATGTTATAATCTTTCATTGAAGTCAATGGGGTAGTATCTACATTCAAAAGCATTAATTGTAAAGTAAAACCTTTCATTGTTAGCCATCCCCGTAGTCCATAAAGTCCTGCAATTAAGAACATGTCTCCTGAAGCCTCTTTTTCTTCTTTTACTATGCTACTTCTGCAAGACCAACCACAAGGGGTCCTCACACTTCAGAGCCCATGAGCAAAAGCTTCAGAACAGGAAGGGTTTTGAATATATGGCAGACCTCTCCTGAGGTCAGGAAATCAATTCCCTGGGAGAGGTCGGGTGAGCTTCTCTAAGAACAGTCTGTAGGGCTGCGGCATTCCATGCAACCACCACACAACACATCCAGTACAGTTAGTAGTGCCCCCGCCCATCCTGGGGGCACCACAATGAAAAGTGTGCTCATTTTAATCCCCTCGTTGGGGATATTGGGATGCTCCATGACTGGTGCTTGTATATTGAATGACCAGCAAATGCTGTCTTCTCTGTTATGTGGCCTTGCGCCGTATAGCTTTTTGTCTTTTGTTTTATGTTACTTTGGATGCCCCAGGCCAGCTAGAGGCACCCACAGCCTCCTTTTCAGTTGGGGGTTATAGGGAGTTACCCAAGGTCCCTGGCAGCTCATGCTGCAGCACAGCCATAGAGTGCCTTGAGGGAGTCGGCATCTTGATCCTTCTCTCTCTCCCACAGGATTGCCAGTGTGGAAGGGAGCAGACTACGTGTACCATGGCAGCCTCCCTGGTATCTCTGTCCCGAGGACAGAGCCGCCGGGCCAGTCTGTTCACTGCATATGCCCCTGGGGAGATGGGGGCCCACAGGGACAAAACTGTGCTTAGAGAGTGGGCCCATACAAGGCCCTGCTTCATTAATAATAAATCAGTGTGGTTGCCCTGACCCGGGAGGGAATTTGAAGGTCTTTCTGCCAAGCATTACGTTCTTTGTTCTTTTCCTGGTCCCCCCAGGCGACCAGGATCAATCTCGTGCCCATGGAGCCACTTTACACAATTTCGTGCTCGTTTTCCTCTTGTTGGCCAGCCCTAGCCACCAGGAACAATTTTTCAGTCTTCCTGGCCTTAAAGGGGACCTTTTGTGGGAAGCTGGGTTCTGACCGCTCCTTGCACCAGACCTGTCCTCTGCCTGGGCTTCTGGTGCTCTCTCCTGCTTAGCTTCTTCCACAGACCTTCCACAGCCAGCCTGCACAACACCTTTCTTTTCGCACTTCCCAAAACCCAGAGCCTCAGGGCTTCTTGTTGGGCACCTGTGTGTCAGCAGAATCAAGATTCAGTCCACAGAAGTGCCAGGGAAACCCTCCAGGGTGCCCCAGCAGGTCCATGCCACAACCTTTTCCTCAGGGTGTTTAAGGAGGCCAATGCCAGTGGTCCTGGAGAGACCCTTTCTAGTCCTGGGGGTCAACTAGAGTCAAAGTCCCAAAGTCCATCCTTGTAAGGGTATCATGTGGCATCTCCTTCCATCTGGGCATTCTTTTGCTGTCATCACTCCCAGGTCCAGTGTCTTCTCACCTATCTCTCACTTGTTCAGAGATTTTTAAGTTTGAGTGCAAAGCCCTGGAATCCAGGCACCCCTTGCCAATCCTAGGGTGACACAACATCACTCCTCCCCTGGCCCAGCCCTCCTGCACAGCATTCTGCGACAATTCAATATGGTGGCTTCATGTCTACGTAAGGAAGTCCCCTGAGAGACTCGGCCTGCCCGCAGCTGACACAGTTGCCTGATCCCTTCCCACCAAAACTTCGGAGGTGAGCCCCTTCTCTGTTGGCTCCAGAGTTCTGGTCCTCCTCCTTTGTTTCTGAGGATTGGTGCAATCACACCTCAGGTGTTGTATGAGAAATTAATTAACAGATGCAGATTTCCTCCCCACCCTTCCTTTGCCTGGAACTGGATCAAGCACTGTTAATGGCTCTATTGTGTGGTGATGCTTTTGATCCTGCTGGAAAGCAAAGTAATTAACTTGGCCCAGTAAAGAGGACAAAGGCTTGGAATCTGATAATAAGATGAGCTAGAGAAATGTGACAATTCTTAAAGTGTCATAAGGAGTGTATGTATGATGTTACGGACAGTAAATCTACATTCAGGGTGTATGTTTCCCCTTAATTCATACCTCGCTGGACCCTGCAGGTCTAAGTAGTGCAAACTGTATTTTAGAGCAGATTGTGCCTGTAATGTGTAATGCAATGTAAGCACCACAGACCTTCAGTGAGCAGTGCAGTTCTACACTATGAATATCCATTCACATTATGAGGCTTACCACAAGTTAGTACCAATACTTGAACCACACGTTAGTACCAATCCTTGAGATAGGCTACCTGTGTGTAGGTACCAGGCTGTGCAAGATGGTACGCTCAGAAGCACAGCCCACACACGTGCATATGTGTGGCTTACGTATTCGCATATTATCAGCCTAGAGCCTCTTACTCCAGTTGTGCAGAGAAAGCCTTACCTTAAAAAGGCAGACACTGACAGCACACGCAGTCCATTTACCGTACATTTACGGTGAGTGAGACTCGGGTAGCGAGACTCACTCACTGTAAAATTCCAAAAAGGAGGATGTCAAACGTGAAAAATCCAGAAAGATTGAATGGCCTGACCCATTTTGCTACATGCAACATATATATTTTCATTTATATTTTTAAGTGAACTAGATTTGCACCTTTGCCTTTTAGAGTACATTAACTCTAGTTGTAATTTCTATTTCTATATTATTGATAAGCTCATCTGGTTCCTACACACAGTAGCATAAGGTTTGTAGATAATGGCCCTTTTGACCTCGCCTTTGTTCAGTTTTAATCAGTGAGGCCTGTAGCTGGTATGCCAAACTCGGCATGGTGTATGCACTTCTTTTGTCTGTTGCTCTTCTTTTAGTTTAATTTGTGACTTGTCAAATTTCAATGATGCAGGTACAAGTATTCTTTCACCAAAGACCCTCTGGAAAATACGATCTGCACTACTCTGATCAAAGCTGTTTGTTGAGTTGATGTTAGGTTAGTGGAATCATTCTGTGTAATGGAATGTAGAATGGTAAGGGACCTTACCATTCAAGCTCAAGAGGTTGCGAGTCGATGGCAGCTTCGGGTGAGCCCCCAGTTCCATGGAAACGGTGGGTAAAGATAATATTGACTTACATTTAGGCTATAGACTGCACAAAATATGGTCCAGTGAGGAAACAAGCCATTCGTCTCCATCAAATGGGGATGGAGGTTAGGAGGCTACATAAGGATTTGACTGAGATCTCACTAGGAATGGGTAACCAATCAACGTTCATAAAATGTTGTTACAAATGTTACAAAAGTTATAAATGTTTGAGATGCACTTTAATCCCAGAATAAATGTGGTGCTGAAATGGCACAAAACATTTCTAATTATATCTTATGAAGGAGAAATGAGGAGATTTATCTCTGTCGTGTCAATTTGGTGACTTATTTGACTCACTCATAAGAACCAAGTCATGATATCCGTTGCTGAAAACTCAAGACATAGTTTACGTGCACAAGAACTGCTACATTTGTTTTTTAAGAAGTATAAAGACTGGGGAGAAAAGCATTAGCAGAGTAAAGTATTGGCCTACCAGCCCTGGCATCGAAGTACATTACTTTTTAGGCGAATGTGCACATATTATTATGCTAAATGATATCACTCACCGTGCAAGAGAGCCAGTAGCAAAAGTGGGCTGATCCTTTCCCCATACTGTATGCTGTGGTGGGTAGAAGCAAAAAGTTAATGACAGCAGAATGAGTCAATGAATTAAGAAGGCTGACTCAAAGCCTCTCTATGCATGTGCATATGTATGTTTTTTTATTTATGTTTTTTTTTTTATTATATGAGTCTACAGAGACAAAAATAGCTGCCTCTAGGCTAGATGTAAAAATGCTCTGCAGTGAAGAAGGCGTGCACTGCTTCTTGGAGGTGTTGTACAGTGAGTTTAGCAATTTGTGCTGTGGATCTTAGAATTGCTACGTTCTGATGGATACTTGTATATGCAGATTCCTCACCTCTTGAATATCCCCAGGCGCCAGACAAACTTTTCCCATAGCAGAAAGTTTAGTGGTGCAACCCTCATCTTGAGGCAAGCAGAGCCCAGGCTCTTTAACCACTTATTCCCTAGACGGGGAGTAAAAAAGCTGGCGGCGCTGGGTAGGAAGGACTTTTGGTGGGCAGTCTGGCTCTGTGTTCATTGAATGTGGCATGCCTTTGAGGAATGTACTTCCCGCACTGTTTGGAACATGGTGCAGATAGTAGCCCCTATCTTTCCAGATCATCTAAAGTAATCTCTTCGCTCTGGTGGTTCAGGACGGCGAAGACGCATCTAGACAAGTCATCCATGCAGACCTCGACTCAGAAGGCTATGTTGCTCAGGTCTGAGGGATCATAAGTGATCCTGCATAGGCTCCATTCAGTTTCACAAGTTTAGGGGATCTTCCAGAGGCTTCAGTTTTCACCAGTCCTCAAAGCCTCCTTCATACCTGAAGCAGCTCTTAAGGTTATTTTGGGGCAGAGGCAGTCAGTCACCAGCTCTACTCCTCTTCTTCACCCTCCCCTGCACCACCCGGGAAACCCCTTTTAGTTTTCCTTTGAAGGAGCATGTACAAACCTTCAGATGATGGGTATCCTGTTTTCTGCAAGCCTAGCAGGCTGTAACATTGGATCAGTTGGTCCTTCAGATCGTGCAAAAGGGATATGCCATACCCTTCCATCAGAACCTTCCCTCCAAGAGTCTCTTCAGCCAGAGGACCCCCTTCAGATGCTGCAGGAGGAGGTGGCAGCTCTGCCACAGAAAGGTGCAATGGAGTTGGTGCCAAAACAGGAAGGAGACGGGGACGCTACTGTTGGTGCATTCTGATTTCCAAGCAGCACGGTGGTCTTCGTCTGATCCTAGATGTCAAGCTTTTGACCTTCTACCAGCGCATGCAGAAGTTCGAAATGTTGTCCCTTTCTGCTGCTGGAAGCGGGAGACTAGAAGATGTCCCTTAACTCACAGGGTGCATACTCCATATAACAATACTGCGGTCACAAAGGAGGTACCTGCGTTTTGTGGTAGGGTTCATTCACTACCAGCTCACGGCCCTCCTTTTCAGATTATCATTGGCACCTTATGTGGTGATGGAAGTGGTTGCTGCCCATTTCAGAAGGTCAGGGTTGCTGTATTCCTGTATCTGGATGACTGGCTGATCAAAGCCAAGTCGCTGCAGATGGTGCTGCACCACTTGCTGGCAATAGCGCCCCTGCTGTTTAGCTTGGACTTTTCCCAATAACATGCCCAAGTCTTTCCTAGCCCCTCTCTCAGCACCTCTTGTTCATAGGGGCAGTACTGCATACATCACACCATGCCTTCCCTCCTTCACAGAGGATCTGGGAGATAAGGAATATGATTCTGATGTTTCAGGCAAAAGATTGCAGTCCTGTGCCTGCTAGATCTATTGGCTTCCTGCATCCTCCTGGTCGTGCAAACACACTAGCACATGAGGGCTCTCCAGTAGTGCATACACAGGCAGTTGTTCCAACACAAGGGAAATCTGGCAGACACCATTGTGATTTCCTGGGACGCTACGCTGGATTTGTTCTGGTGGTCAATGGAGGAGTACTTCTCTTATTGAATGTTCTTCCATCCTCCACGGGCCATGGCCACAATTGTGACCGATGCACCCACTCTCGGGTGACGTGCTCATCTGGAGGAGCTGGAGATCAGAGATGGCTGGTCTCTGGAAGAGCAGGTACTTCATATCAAACTGCTTGAGCTAAGGGCAATTCGGCTGGTGCTCAAGTCTTTCCTTCCTTCCCTTCACAGTCATTCTGTCCAGATCTTGCTGGGGTATACAACTAAATTCTGGTATGTCAACAAGCAGGCAAGAGTGGTGTCCCAACTTCTATGTCGGAAAGCATTAAGTCTGTGGATGTGCCAACATGGTATCTGGCAGGTTGCCAACCGTCTAGCCAGCTCTCTGAACACCAGACCAGACAGCTCCAGTCGGCGTCATCTTGCCACACACGAGTGCCGTCTCAGCTGTTGGTAGGGCAAAACATCTTTGCCCTGTGGGGGCCCGCCTTGGGTGGATCTGTTCACTACTCGCAGTAGTGCCCATAATCCATAGTTCTGTGCCCTACTGGATCCGCTGCAGGGAGCTCTGTTTTGTCAGAAGTGAGACTTTCCACTTCTTTACACATTCCCTCCCATATGCCTAGTTCCTCAGACTTTGAGGAAGATAGAGCTAGACCAGGCCCATGCCATCTTCATTGCCCTGGTTGGCAGTGAAGAATGTAGGTACTCACACCATCTGCACCTCTCTCTGTGTCCTCTGTGACATCTTCCGCTCAAGGTGGACTGCCTCTCCCAGTCGGATGAGCAGGTAGAGTATTCCAAACTCCAGAGACTCCTCCTTCGTGTCTGGAGATTGAGCGTGGGCATTTAAGATCCTTCCAGCTACTGCCAAATGTGGTCAATATAATCCTCTCAGCCCATTGTACTTCCACCAATATGTCTTCTCAGCAAGATGGTATAGGTTTGCCGCTTGGTGAGCAGAATACAATGTGGACCCCTTGAAGGCTCACTTGTCTGAAATCATCCAGTGCACGCATACAGTGGCCCAGGAGGGTTGTGCAGTGGTGACTGTCAAGGGGTATATTGTGGCCTTGACAGCATTCCTTTGTCTTCCTGATTAGTCATCCTTGTTAAAGTCACCTGTTGCGATGTGATTTTTGAAGAGTCTCGCAAATATGTTTCTAATCACACCATTTCATAAGCAATAGTGGGATTTGAACCGAGTGTTCACCTTTTTGACGCGTGCTCAGCTCGAGCCCTTGCACTGCGGTCAGTTAAAATTGTTAACTTGGAAAACATTTGTTCGAGGCATGTGAGCTGTAGATCACATGCTGTGCATAGATTGCCATCTAGTGTTGGGTCCGGATGTTTACACTTTGTTTTTCTTCGAAGAAGTCTTTCCAGTCACGAGATAGGTGACTCCTCCTTTCGGTGATCGTGCGCATGGTCATCGACTCCATCTTCAGATTGTTTTTTTCCGCCATCGGGTTCGGATGTTAGTCGCTGCGCTCCGGTTCGACGCCGTTCCTTCGGTTTCCCTCGGTGCGCTAGACACTCACCCTTGACGGTATTGTTTACAATCGCGTATACCATTCTTCGTGTGTCGTGTTTAATTATAAAAACCCTCTTTCCATCGGAGAGCTCGTGGTAGGCCATCGAGCCTACCCACGTCGGTTCGACTCGCAGTCGATGGAACGAACTCCCTTCAAATTCTGCCCTCGGTGCCACGCGAAGTACCCGCGCACCGACTCACACGGAGTGTGTAACCTGTAACCTGTGCTTGTCTCCTGAGCACAGAGAACAGGACTGCGACGTGTGCCAGGCTTTCCGCTCCAAGAAGACGCTTCGCGACCGTCGGGCTCGACGTCGCGACATGCAGAGTCAACACACAAGCTCTATTCTGGACCTCTTGGGACCAGAATCGGATGAAGTAGCCGGCGACGCTATCGGGCCGAGGCGGAACAGGAACCGATCTCCGTTTCAGAGTATGGCTCCGACCAGGATGAAGACATCCCGCATGGACAGCGTACTTAAAGTACAGAATCACCCTCGCCCCGACATCCATCTCAACCGAAAAAGAAGGATCCGGACCAACCCGCGCCTTCGGGCCCCGGTCGGCCCTGAGACCACGCTTCTGACGCCCCGCCTTCGGGCTCAGCACCGAAGCCTGCAAAAAAGCTTTCCGGCTTCGAAAAGCCCCACTCTAAATCGGGCACCGAGCCGAAACCTTCGGGAATGAAGCCAAAGGCCGGCTCCGACCCACACTCTGCACCAAAACATACTTCGGATCCGAAGACACCAACTCCGAAAATGTCGGCATCGAAACCTTCGGCGCCGAAACAGACTGATGCACCGAAGTCACCAAAAAAGCACCCTTTTCGACGATCCGCTCGATAAACCGGACCCGAAACAGAAGGTGTTGTTTATTAATCCTCAGACTGGACATATTACCACAAAAGTGACTCTAAAAAGAAGGGCTGATGCAGAAGAGGAATATCACATTACCTTGAAGAAGAGAACTGTTGGAACTAACCTTTCCCCACCTCCTCTTCCTCCTACTCTTCCATCACCCCCTTCTCCTCAGTTTTTACCTGTGCCAACTTCACGTGAACATTCACCACATACACCTGACACTCAGGATGATGGGAATGGCAATGGGGATGGGGATGATGATGATATTCAGCCTATACCTACAGACCCATGGGACGACTACAACCCTAACTCGCCCACAGGCAATGATCCTGACTTATACCCCACCGAGCCCTCTCCAACGGACGACAGTGTAGGCTACATTGTATTGCTGGGTAGGGCAGCTAATTACCATGGGTTGCAGCTCCACAAAGAGTCTCTTGAAGAGGATTTTCTCTTTGAAACCCTTAGCAGTACACAAAAATCATCACACACGTTACCCATGCTCAAAGGGATGATTAGGCATGTAGACGATATCTTTAATGATCCGGTCAGGGCACGTATCCTTACCCCTAGGGTAGATAAAAAATAAAAGTCGGCACCATCCAACCCAGTCTACATAAAGGGACAATTACCATTGGACTCATTGGTGGTATCCAACGCACGCAAAAGGGCCAACTCCCAAACTACAGGAGATGCTCCACCCCCAGATAAAGAATCTAAGCTTCTTGATGCTTCTGGGAAAAGGGTGGCCTCTCAGGCAGCAAACTTCTGGCGCATATCTAACACACAAGCATTGTTAGCTAGATACGACCGTGCGCACTGGGATGAAATGGAACAATTACTCCAATTTCTACCCCAAGAACATAGAGCTAAAGCTCAAGACCTAGTAAGAGAGGGACAACTTATCTCAAATAATCAAATCAGGTGCTCCCTAGATGCTGCTGACACAGCTGCTAGAGCGGTAAACACCAGTGTCCTGTTACGAAGGCACCTCTGGCTTCGCATATCTGGGTTCAAACCTGAGGTCCAAACTTCCATACTAAACACACCCTTTGATAAGGAACAGCTTTTTGGCCCAGTGGTAGATTCTTCACTGGAAAAGATGAAGAAAGACACTGAAGTGGCCAAATCCATGGGAGCCCTTCAGTCAACACAAGGTCGTGGTTCCTTTCAACGCTCATTCTATCGAGCAGGGTCCAAAAATACTTCCTCAGAGATTACATCCACCTACAAGGGCAATAACCAACTCTCTGGCTCAAAAAGTTACTTCAGATGGGGTTACAGAGGAAACAACGGCAAAGGCAGAGGTAGAGGGTCAAACACACGTACCTCCCCCTCCAATACAAAACAGTGACTTACCTATACTTCCTCCCAACCATTTAACACCTGTCGGGGGATGACTGTCACATTTCTTACCAACTTTTCGATAACAGCTTGCAACAGAACATAACTTCAAACAGGGTGCATAACACATTTCTCTCCTCTCATGTGAAGAACTGAAGGTCTGTAGGGTGGGGGGCATCGTTCCGAACTACGCTTACCTGACTACTTGTCGTTAATCTGCGCGAACTTGCAATGGACATGCTACATGTTGTTGAACCTGGATGTATGTCAACCGGGGGGGGAGGGAAGGTGTGAGGGGGGCTCATAATACTGTTATGCCGTGCCCAGGACCATGTCTGTGT
Organism: Calotriton arnoldi; assembly: GCA_963921515.1. Classification (NCBI taxonomy): domain Eukaryota; kingdom Metazoa; phylum Chordata; class Amphibia; order Caudata; family Salamandridae; genus Calotriton; species Calotriton arnoldi. Next base: position 1,914,973 of record CAWUFW010000189.1, read on the forward strand.
CTTGTACGCTTACTTGCTGTGCATGTTTTGTCCGGGACCGCAGGCGCCATTCCGACACTTATTCAGACCTAGCGTCCGAGTCTCCGGAGGCATTTTGCCATAGGGCACGGAAGTCCGATAGGATTGCGTCCCACTCCGCCGACATCGGCTGCTTCGTGATACCCAAAGCGTTCTCTCGCCGCAGCGCTATACTCTCAGCCTGCGCCCAGCATATTAGCGATTGGTACCAGGATTTCACTGGGGGAGCCTCCGGGAATTTCCACCGCCTCGTGAGTAGGCGTTTGGCTACTATTAGGCCAAGATCTATGTAGCGGGATGTCACTTTGGGCCTGTTAGTCCTCTTGTACAACCCCAGAATACACACCTTCCAGGATCAGTCACATTTCTTACCAACTTGGCAGTCAATAACAACAGACAAGTGGGTTCTACAGATTATCCGTTCTGGTTACTGCCTGGAGTTCATCAACACTCTTCCAAACATTCCTCCAAAGGCACACAAACTTTCACAGGACCACCTACACCTCCTCCAACAAGAGGTGCAGTCTCTATTTCTAAAAGGAGCTATAGAACCAGTACCGCTACACCAAGGGTCGAGCGAGTACTCCTTTTACTTCCTAATACCCAAAAAGGTCGGTTCTCTCAGACCAATATTAGATCTCCGGGAACTAAATTTTTACATACAGTCAGACCATTTCCACATGGTAACACTTCCAACAAGTACTACCTCTTTTGCAAAAAGGCGACTTTCTGTCTACTCTAGACTTAAAGGACGCCTACTTTCATATTCCAATCCACCCTGCTCATCGCAAATTTCTCAGGTTTGGTCAACATTACCAGTTCAAGGTACTCCCATTCGGAGTCACCACTGCCCCCCAGAGTCTTCACAAAGTGTCTGGCGGTAGTAGCTGCTCATCTAAGAAAACAAAGCATCCAGATTTTCCCATACTTGCTCATCAAAGCCAACACGTTCCAACAATGTCTCAAGCATACTTCCATAACTATTCAGTTACTGCATCAACTAGGGTTCACAATCAATGTGCCAAAATCACATCTTCAGCCAACCAATACTCTGAACTGTCTAGGAGCCACTTTAGATACTCAAAAGGCTCTCGCGTTTCCCAACGCAGCCAGAATTTGCAACATTCAGGCTTTAGTTCTCCAGTTTCAACCCAATCAATCACTTCCAGCTCGGGTTTATATGCAACTGCTGGGGATGAAGGCATCTTGCATCATGATCGTTCCCCGTGCCAGGCTGCAAATGTGTCTGCTTCAAGAATGCTTAGCCAGTCAGTGGAACCAGTCATACGGTCTATTAACCGATCTAGTGTTGGTAAGCGGCCGTACTCATCGCTCTCTGCAGTGGTGGAACACACAAAATTTATGAAAAGGACGGCCCTTTATAGACCTGGTTCCTCAGATAGTACTAACAGCGGACGCATCCCTAACTGGCTGGGGAGCTCATCTTCAGCAACACACTGTACAAGGCCTGTGAAGCCAACAGCAAAAGTTGCTCCACATCAACCATTTAGAGCTGATGGCAATATTTCTAGCTCTCAAGGCTTTTCAGACCCATCTAGCAGGCAAAACTGTCTTGGTTCGTACCGACAACATGACAGCTATGTATTACATACAAAAACAGGGGGACACACACTCTCTCCAACTGTCCCACTTAGCCCAAGACATCTGGAGGTGGGCTATTCACCACCTCCCAGGAGTAAACAACCAGATTGTGGACCTCCTCAGCAGGCAGAGGCACTAAATACACGAATGGGAACTTCACCCTCAAGTTCTCCTTCCATACTTCCAAGCTTGGGGAGTCCCTCAGATAGATCTGTTTGCCACACACCAAAACGCAAAATGCCAAAGCTTTGCCTCCAGGTACCCACACCCGTTATCCAAGGGCAATGCACCATGGATGAACTGGTCAGGGATATTTGCCTAAGCTTTTCCGCCTCTCCCACTCATTCCATCAGTGGTTCGGAAGCTCAGACAAACATCTCTCACACTAATCTTAGTAGCTCCTACGTGGGCACGTCAACCTTGATTCCCAACCCTGTTGGAGCTCTCTCTTGTCCCACATCAAAAATTGCATTTAACCTCCAGTCTCCTCACACAGAGCCATGGAGAAATCAAGCACCCAGATCCCAAACAACTGAACCTCGTGATCTGGCTCCTGAAGTCATAGAGTTTGGTTATCTGAATCTTCCCCTAGACTATATGAACATCATTAGAGAGGCTAGAAAACCTACCACAAGAGCCTGTTACGCAGCTAAATGGAAGCGGTTTGTTATTTATTGCAATAACAATCATATCAACCCTCTTGATGCTTCCATACAAAACATTATCTGTTATCTGTTACACTTGCAGCAGTCAGCATTGGCTTATACTTCCATCAGACTGCATCTTGCTGCAGTAGCTGCGTATCTTCAGAATAGACAACATTTATCGCTATTTAGAGTGCCTGTAATTAAAGCTTTTATGGAAGGACTAAAACGAGTCATACCACCAAGACTCCCACCTGCCCCAGTGTTGAATCTTAACATAGTCCTCACAAGATTAATGGGCCCGCCCTTTGAACCCATGCACAAATGTGAACCACAGTTCCTCTCTTGGAAAACAGCTTTCCTCATTGCGATCACTTCATTGAGGAGAGTGGGTGAGCTACAGGCACTAACCATAGAAGAACCTTTTTTCCAACTACACAAATATAAAGTGGTTCTTCGTACCAGTCCCAAATTTTTACCTAAGGTAGTATCTGCATTTCACATAAATAAGTCGGTAGAATTACCTGTATTCTTCCCTTAACCTGATTCTGTTGCAGAACGAGCTCTACACACCTTAGATGTCAGAAGAGCACTCTTGTATTACATTGAAAGAACAAAACCATTTCGTAAGACCAAACAACTCTTTGTTGCTTTTGCACCACCTCACAAGGGCAATCCTATCTCTAAATCAGGTATTGCAAGGTGGATTGTTAAATGTATTCAAATTTGCTACACAAAAGCAAAGAGGACTTTAACTGTACCCCCTAGAGCACATTCCACTCGCAAGCTAGGGGCCACTATGGCTTTCTTAGGAAACATTCCCATAGCTGACATTTGCAAAGCTGCAACATGGTCTACACCGCACACATTCACAAAGCGCTATTGTGTAGATGTGTTAGCAAGACAACAAGCTAATGTGGGCCAAGAGGTACTTAAAACACTGTTTCAGACAACTCCAACAGCTACAGGTTAGCCACCGCTTTTGGGGGATACTGCTGTATAGTCTATGCACAGCATGTGATCTACAGCTCACATGCCTCGAATGGAAAATGCTACTTACCCAGTATGCATCTGTTCTTGGCATGTAGAGCTGTAGAGTCACATGCACCCACCCACCTCCCCGGGTACCTGTAGCTGCTGTAGTTCTCTCTTTTACTATACATACATACGCATGGTAATCTCTATTCTTTACTACTACTCCATTCTCACCCTCTGCGGGAAAACAATCTGAAGATGGAGTCAATGACCATGCGCACTATCACCGAAAGGAGGCTTCACTTATCTCGTGACTGGAAAGACTTCTTCGAAGAAAAACAAAGTGTAAACATCCGGACCCAACACTAGATGGCGATCTATGCATAGCATGTGACTCTACAGCTCTACATGCCAAGAACAGATGCATACTGGGTAAGTAGCATTTTCCTTTCTGGTTACTTTTACTTTGGTGAGACGCAACTTTATGTTGCTGGCACGGAGTGTCTGTTTGCCATACACATGCATCTATCTTCCCAGAAAAGTTGGTCCCACAAACAAAATCAAATCGACTTTTCTTCCTAAGGTGGTAACTCCTTTGCTTCAGGGGCAATCTGTTGTCCTTTACACTTTTTACCCTCTATCCCATCGCACCAAGGAGGAGGAGAGGCTACACAGGCTGGACCCCAGAAGGGGGGTAGTCAGTTTTTACATCACCCACAATAAGGAGATCAGGTCTGACGACCAGCTCCTTATGGGCTATGCAGGCAGCAGGAAGAGCAAAGCTCTCCAGAAAAGGACTTGTCCCCGATGGATAATTTGATGCATTAAGTTATGCTATTCCTGGGATCAAGGTTAATTAGGACAAATCGTGTATTTTCTTGCTGTGTAAGGATGCTTCTCCTAGAGCGCTCCCATAGGGCTTGAGGGCCTTGCACTAGGAGCTGGCCTACTTCAAATATCTTGGAGTGCTGATATTCCACTCTGATGTGGGTAATATCGACGGTAGTCTGGGGCAGAAGTGCATTCCCTGAAGGCAAAAATCTAATTCTGGATTACTTTGCCCCTATCAATGACGGGCAGAGCGGCAATAGGGAAAATGGTTGTCCTGCTCCGGCTGTTGTATTATTTCATTACTATCCCCACAATCTTGCCCAGATCCCTTTTTTGGGAACTAGATATGCTCCTTATGGAGCTGCTATGGGGCACAGAGCATAGACGAGTCGCTCTATCAATGCTCCAGTTACCTGTGGAAAGGGGAGGGCTGGGAGTTTCCAAGTTTAAGAAATATTATGTGGCAGCCCAGTTACAATGGTCTACCAGGTGGCTTGCTGGCCACTCTCTTTGGGACACAACGTTGACCCAATCAGAATTAGAAGCAGGGACGCTGAAACAACTACTGTCCCGAACTCTGGTGGCACAGCTGGAGTACCTAAGCTGATTGCAGCTGCTGCTGGTGTGTTGAAGGGAGGTTTATTGCTCACCCGGATTCACCCCTCTTATGCTCTTACCTCTCTCCGGACTCCCACCTAGGTGTTGGCAGACTGACAACTAAGTCCTTAATGCAATGGTCATCCAATCCAGCTCTGTCACTCAAATAGGAGAACTGTACAATGCAGGCTCTCTAATTAGATTCCAAGAACTCCGAGAACAGTACGGCATACACGAAGGGCAGTTAATTCAATATGAACGCATCAAAGCAGCGCTATGCACCCAGTGGCATATGGTTCCAACTGAACCACCAACACATGAGCTTTTGCAGACTTTGCACACCTTCGGCTCCATTTGTAAGCTTATCATCTGGCTTTACCAAGCCCAACTACAACCAGTTGATGCAGAGTTGCTTCCTCTTCATGACTGATGAGAAACAGACATAGGCAGAGCATTTAATGAATGGGAATGGCAAAAAGTGATCCACTACCCCCACAGAGTATCACTTAACTCCAGATTTCAATTAATACAGTTCTGTGTTCTCCACAAAGCATACCTTACACCGCCCAGGTTTGGGAAACTGTTCCCGAATGTTCCCATGCACTGCCACTGATGTCTAGCATCGGGCACTGACTTTTTTCACATGCTGTGGACATGCCCACGGCTAGCCCTACATTGGAGTCGGGCGACTGTCACAATAGGTACTGCACTGGGAGTGCCTGAATTATGCACCCCTGATATTTGTATATTGGGATTATTTAAGAGATCCAAGACCGACATGGCAAAGTTAAGACTGACTGTCTTAACTCTCCTATTAGATATGCCCCCTTCTCTAACTAGATGACAGCATGCACTGCAGCGATGGTTGATTGCGGAACAACAGGCATTGTGCACTGAAGAGCTAAGAAGGCTTCACAAATTCCCCGTTGCTCACAGGTGGAACAAGCTCATTGAACAATTGCAGGCCCACGTTGAAAACGACAGTAATTCTCCCTGAGAGTCTACCACATAAAAACTAAGGCCAGTCACCATACTCACAGCACCTCCCCACCACCCAGCTGAAAGCTCAGGTGCATGCATGCACCTAGTGGGTGTCCCTACCCCCCCCCCCTTCCAGCAGATGATGTGGGTAGCATGAGAAACCTTTTAGCTGGCCAAGGAGGGGACTAACAGCCTGTATCTTGCTATCCTAGCCCAAGGAACCACCTTGGAAGTGGCCCCCTGACTGTGACTTTCTGTTCCCTCCTGCTGTCCCCCCCCACCTGTCTCTGTTCTCTTCTCACCCCGTCACCCCCTCCCATTCGCCCTGGGCATGTATCCACATGACAACACATATCTACTACTGGTTTAAAGGAGTGAGGTCAAACAGAGTGTTCTCTAACTGTTACCTTTTATATAGTGGGGACACCTGGTTGGTGTCCCCGGTCTTGGTCATTTGATATTGCACGTTAGTATTGGCATTATGTGAATATGATGCAACACTCATTGATTGCGTTACTATAAAAAGGTACTACACAACTAAGGAGACTGCACTCAGGTACTGCTTTGTCTGTTGATCACCAATGTGTACTGTCTATACAGTCAGTTAAGCAATGTATAACCTAATGCCAATAAAAATCTATTTTAAAAAAGTTGTGCTACGCCCTTGCTAAGAAGAAATCGCTGAAGGAATCCAGCTCATCCACTAGACCCAAATCTTCTAAATCGGCTTTGGCTGGAGGTGTCCCTGTGGGTGAGATCCGTCAGACAGTGGCATAGATTTCCCTTGTACCTTAACCAAGCATTATTGTCTAGATTTGGAGGTGAGGATGGATGATTATGTTGCATCATTTGGACCTTCTTTCAGACCATCCACCCAGGGAGTTACTGCTTTGGAGCCTATTTAACATGTAAGAAGTCTGCAGTTAGAAGTATCCATCAAAATAATAAAAAAAACTTACCTTTAGTAATGCTCTGTTCGAGGCATGTGTGCCTGCAGATACACATACCTTGCATACTCCTACCATCTTGTGTTGGACCTGGATGTGTGCAAGTTGTTTTCTTTGAAGAAGTCTTTAAAGTCACGAGGTACTCTGACTCCTATTCTTGGTGATAATGCACATGACCATCCACTTACTTGTTAGATTGTTTTCTTTCCATCGTCGGGTTCGGATGTGTGCTCTTGTGCTCCAGGTGGCCTTTTGCTCCGGGTCGCCACCTTCGCGGTGCTCTTTTCGGTTTGCATGGTTCCTTCCCTCTGTCGGTATTGTACTTTGATCGCATCTCCCTTACTCTCCGTCTCAGGCCAATGTTTTATTGCTTCGCTTGAGCAGGGTCTGGGTCGTCCTTGGCCCCCCCGGGGCCTCGCCCTTTGGGGCCTACTCCCGTCTCTGTGTCGCTGTCTCCATCATGCCTGGACGGTGATGGAATGGACTCCATTCCAGTATTGTCTTCGCTGCCACGGGAAATACCCTCAGACTGATCTCCATCAGGTCTGCAATCTGTACAACAAGGACGCCCGCAATGCTTGCAGTGTCTTCTGCTCTAAAAAGACTCTTTGCTACCATTGCGCTTGTCGGCTTGAGAGAGACGAGGCGGAGATAGGGAAGAGACGACACCCCTTACCACTTCGGAGGGAGAACATCACCCACAACCATCGGCTTTCTCCCCTAAAGAAAGTTCTGGCTCCAACCTGGAGATAGAGGACCGTCTGCTAACTCAGCAGTCTGTGAGTACAGTACCCCCTCAACACCGCCCTCAACCCGAGCAGCTTTCAGCCAAAGGGCATTAGGCCACTCTGGAGCACCAGAGACAGGCTTTTGGACCACCACTGCCTTCAGGCCATTGCCGGCACCGACACACCACTTTAGACGCCACGCCCAGCTCCGGTTTGGCACAGAACAAGCCTTTGAGAATGACCGCTTCGACGCCGGCCACTCTAGCACCGACACTGAGCTGACCCTTGGCACTGACAACATCTACCTCAGTGCTAACCAAAACCTTGGTGCCAAAACCAAAAGAATCCTCTGAGCCGAAGCCCTCTCCATCAACCAGCAAGTCAGATACCGGTGCAGTCAAGCTGATTTGCCATAAGCTGCAGGAAGAGCATGACTCAAGGCAGAAACATTTGGCCATCCACCCCCATACGGCCCACATCCTTGCCTGCCCTGCAGGCCCTGCACCTCCACCTTTAAAACATAAGCTGTACTTCGAGGCGGCTTTGGACATTCCGGTTCCGGCAAAACATCACAAAAAGCGGATAAGGCTACCAACCACTTACCATATGCAGAACCATCCCCTCACCCTATTCCTCAGCCTTCAGCCTTTGCCCTGCCCGCCTGCTTCTCCAGGGGACCGTTTTGACCACTCCTCGGGGGCTCCACACTATGGCACGGGTGGGAGTGGGGGGGTGATGACACATTTGACACTCAGCAGGGTGACCCATGGGACTCCTATGATGTAGACCTCCGTGGGACACAGACCCCAACCTCTACCCTGCCCGCCTCTCACCTCCGGATGATTCGATGTACTATCAGGAACTCATTGGTAGGGCAGCCTCCTTTCATAAATTGGAGCTCCACACTAGGCCCTTAGAGGAGTACTTCCTCTTTGAAATCCTCTCCTCCACTCACCACTCCACTCTGTATCTTCCCATGCTCAGGGCATGCTATGTCATACTCCTAACATTTTTAAATGCCCTGTCCAAGCTAAGGTTTTAACACCTAGGGTGGATAAAAAAATATAAAGCCTCCCCTTCTGACCTCATCTATATTTGCGGTCAGTTGATGCCCGATTCTTTGATGGTCACTACTGCCTGTAAACGAGCCAACTAACAGGCCAGCGGGGATGCCCTGCCACCAGAGAAAGAAAGTAAATGCATAGATGCGGCAAGGAAAAGGGTGGCTGTGCAATCCGTCAACCAATAGCGTATAGCTAGTTCTGTCGGATTTATAGCAAGATATGACCGTGCCCACTAGGACTCCTCCCAGAGGTGCATCAGAAAAGGGGTCAAGAGATTGTTTCTGAGGGCAAGCTGATTTCTAACACCTCTGTTCACTGTACCCTAGATGCAGCAGATACTGCTGCACTGCTGCAGGGGGGTACATTCCAGTGTTTTGCTGCGCAGACATGCAGGGCTCCTTATCTCTGACTTCAAACCGGAAGTTCAACAGATCCTGCTGAACATGCCCTTTGCAGGTCCACATCTCTTTGGTCCTCAAGTGGACCAAACCTTAGAGAAGATCAAAAAGGATATAGAAATAGCCAAAGTGATGGGGGCACTTCAAACACCCGCTCCCCTCATGCAGCTCTTTTCGCTGCGCCTCTTCTTCTGGAGGCTCAAAGACCTCATCCCCTGAAGTCTCCACTTCTTATCAACATTCCCAGGGCTAGCAATCTTCCACCAGGATCTATTTTAGAGGGTCTTAAAGGGGCAACAACTCTAGAAGCGGAGGCCAAAGGTAGCTCCCTGAAAGAAGCTACAACTGCCACCAAATCCTGACTTGCCCCTTCTTTCCCCCGACAACACAACACTGGTTGGGGGTCGCCTACAAGACTTCTTTCATACTTGGCAAACCATCACCTCAGACCAGTGGACCTTGGATATTATCCAACATGTTTATTTGGTTATTGTCTGGAGCTCATTTTCCTGCCTCCCACCAATCCACCTTGCAAACACAGACTCTCACAGGAACATCAAAGACTACTGAAGGAGGAGGAGGTTAAAGCACTCCTCCTCAAAGGGGCTATAGAACCCACCCCGCCATCAGCAAGGCACAGACGTATACTCACTATACTTCCTGATACCCAAAAAGGACGGGTTCCTCCGTACCATTCTGGACCTCAGGCCCCTAAATGAATACATCCTCTCAGAGAATTTTCATATGGTTACCCTTCAGGATGTCATTCCACTTCTCCAGCAAGGCATCTTTATGACCAGGCTTGACCTCAGCAATGCTTATTTCCACATACCAATACATCTGGCTCATTGCCTGTATCTCAGGTTTGTGGTCAGTGGAAAGCATTACCAATTCAAAGTGCTACCTTTCAAGTTCACTACTGCGCCTCAGGTGTTTACTAAGTGCTTTGCGGTGGTGACCGCACACCTGCACAGACATACCTGGAATACTGGTTGATCAAAAGTGCCCCCACCAGCCGTGCCCCGATCACACACAGGTCACAATAGACCTTCATCATTTAGGGGTTACAATCAGTGCCTCATAATGTCACTTCCAACCCCTCCAGATCCAACCTTACCTAGGGGATATTCTCTACTTGGAGGTAGGCATAACCCATCCAAACCCTGTCGGGATCCTCTCCTTTTACACACTGCCCCCACTGTTCCAACCAAATCAACAACTCGTGGTAGGAACAGTCATGCACCTCTTAGGCGTGATGGCCTCCTGCATTTCCATAGTTCCACATGCCAGGCTACATATGCGTCCTTTGCAGAAATGCTTAGTGGAACAGTGGTCTCAAGCAGAGGGTCATTGGGATGATCTAGTGTTGATTGGCCGCCGTACTTGTTGCTCTCTGCAATGGTGGAACACCAACAACCTGTTGCATGGGTGGCCTTTTCTCGACCCCGTTCCGCAGAATTGTTACAACGGACACCTCCCTTGCAGGTTGGGGCACACACTTACACGATCTGACCGTGGTAGAACTCTTTACAGTCTATGCACAGCATGTGTATCTACAGCCAATCATACCTTGAACGGAAAACTTTACCCTGTAAGCATCTGTTTGTGGCATGTAGTGTTATAGATTCACTTGCAGCTACCCTCCTTCCCCGGACGCTTGTGGCTGTTCCAGTATTTTTCTCTGTCTCTTTCTTCTTATATATGGACATCTCTCTACATATATCGCTTCGCTTCACATTCCATCCTCACCCGCTGTGCGGGAAAACAATCTAACGATGGAGTTGATAACTATGTGCATTATTACCAAGAGGAGTCACATACCTCATGACTTGAAAGACTTCTTTGAAAAAAAAACAACTTGCACACATTCGGGCCCAACACTAGATGGCAGGAGTATGCACCGCATGTGAATCTACAGCACTACATGCCATGAACAGATGCTTGCAGAGTAAGTAACATTTTCCTTCTGGTGCATACTTTAGCTACCTGAAGATTTCTCACCGATCCCTTCCTGCTCCCTGCTCTGAAGGATGGCCATAGGCAAGATAAAAAGGGTCCAATTAGATCCATGCATTGCGTTGCCTTTATTGATGTTGTTCCTCATATTTGCGCTTCTAAGTGCTCGGAAAAAGTGAACGGACCACGATGTGGTGTGCTCCTTAAGACTCCACTGACGACACCAGGGCGTACCTTCCGGCGCTGAGATGTGCTCATGCTTCCCCTCCTGGCACAGGAGAGCTATGGGAAACGTTTCTGGATCCAGTCTGGTGCCTGGGGATATTCAAAAGGTGAGTAATCTGCAGGTAAATAGAGTGTCCATGAGAAAGATCCTTACCGACGATAAGTGACTTTCTCTTCAGAGCTATGAGCTTCAATTTTCTAGGCCGAGAAAACAATGGTAAACCCCTCATTTGTTAATTTGGCCCCCTTATCGGATGGATGATGCATAACTGTGCAACAGTGATTTTTAAAAGAAGGAGGCGCCTCTTCTTTTCCGTTTCCCTGTTTATCTTTCTATTTCCCATTCCTCTTCGATATTCTTTTCCCTTTCAGTTCTGAAACAAATGAAAGCTCTGTATTTACATTCCATGGACGCCCGCCAGTTTTCCATGCAGCACTTTATTAGCTGGCTGCGGCCCAGGGTGTGCTGCGATATGTCAGTTCTTTTGCTCGGGATTGATTAAGAACAGTGAAAAGTACTTTCCTGAATTAATCTTGCGCTCCTATCAGATTCTAAGTTATGTATTAAAAAACACGAGATTTCTAGAGACTTAAATATTCGTGTAATAGGATTCGTGGTGTTCAGATCCTCTGCCTTCAGGAGGGCACCTGCGCAGAGTCGGTCGGATTTCTGGTCACAGTCATTAATCCCTGCTTTTAGTTCCTCTGTCTGCTTGAAGAAGGGCTCGAACCTGCTTGACAAATCCGGTATCCTACCGCCGGACTTTCTCCTTCGTAAACCAGGCATTAAATTCCCTTTGTGGAAGTGGTTCAAAGTGAGGAGGTGATTCTGTTTGCCATTCGTAATTCAAGGAGGAACTCAGTGCGCACGGAGACTGACACACCGGGAGCTGGCACCTCTCCAGACCGAATTCCTGTCGAGCAGCTGCCTCGCGGGGCCCATCTCCCGCCGCATTTTCTCCTTTAAACAGAAGGGATGTGTTTTTTAGAGACGGGATGGGATGTGCTATAGGAATCTCTGTGTGTCCCAGCAATATGCCGAAGTGTAAGCTCTTTGCTGGTAGTAACAGTCTGGTACCCCTGAGGTGAAGTGGGTGGACTGCGGCCACCCTTGGGCAGTATCCACATAAGCTCCAAATAGGAGTTGCACGGCGATGGGGGGCCGGAATTGTGATTTCCTAATCGCTGATTCCAACTGGCCATTGCACCCCTGCACTGTGCATTTCCAGGTTTTTGTCCTCGGGTTGGGGTATAACATGTGGACTTCAAAGTACTGGGTCATTTTCTGCATGTGGATAGAGAATTCCCCATCCCGGAGACAAATCCGCCCCGCATTTCTCACCTGTTCTAAGCAGATGGTAAGTGGGAGTGTGTGTGGGGGGGAGCAGGGGAAGCATAGTTAATTGCATGGCAGGTGCAGGGTTGTGCCGTGAGACAGGCCGTCAGCAGGCAGAGGGGAGCATTGCGTGCCATCCTCACACCTTAGGAGGGGGTCAGCTGGGGGCTGGCCCGGGCTTGTGCTCGCTGCCTGGTCCTGTCTGGTCCTCACCAGCTTTTCCAGGTGGTAAAATTAGGCCCAGTGGTCTGCACCTAGTAAATCCAGGTGTGGGAACACCATTGCACTTGTGATCAGGAAGAGCGGTATCCCCCCTGGACATACTGCTCCTCCTGACTCATGATCGGCCCATTAGACTTGGGGGCACAGTGGGGTGGACCTTCATTATCTGCTTCTGCGGAGAAGCTACATTCTGCAAACTGCCACAGTCTAACGGTATATTTCTAACATCTCAGTTCAGTTGAGTAGAGCAGCAGTCCTTCACTGGCCTCCTGTCTCACAGCCCAGCCACCATCAGGGGGGGTCAAAGAATTAGAAGAAGGCATTGAGCATCATCGGAATCGTGTCCTGCATCTGTTTCCATTCTCAATAGGGTAGCTGTCTCTGTGCACCATTGTGAGGCTTTGAGCATGGGACACGCCATAAGGTGGCCTGCAACGGAATTTGGCAGTGCAGCTAGTTCCCACTTCCACAGCTTGATGTTGGAACTCCAATAAATGAGCAGTGAGGGGCACCATCGGCACACTTCTGTTTGGCATCATTGTAACTTAGAGGGAGTGGGCGCTGCAAATTCATTCCTCTCTATGACTATGAGCCTGTGTAGTCAGTGTTGTGCTTACTGAAATCTAAATGTGGCCTACAGCTTTTTCTTTTCCTTTCCTTTCCTTTCTTTTCTAATTTCTTTTTGCTCCACACTGTATTCAGTCTGGAGAATCATGCCACTTTTCTTACTGCAAAAACATTATAACGGTATAACACATAAACTCACCAGAATCCTGATAATTCTCTGAAATTGCTTCAGCCCTTGAAGTTAGTCCCCGGGACCCAAAAGCAACAAGGGAAGGGGAGCCACAGAGCCCCCTTTACTAAATTAAAAAATAAATATAGGAACCAGCAACTCGCCGGGCGGCCCCCCTCCCCTTTAAAAAAATTATGAATTGAAAGGCCCAGCCCTGGGGGATGAGGTCCCTAGGGCATATATCGGCGTGGCACCCCTCCCTTTTTATTTAATAAAAAATAAAATAATGGGTCAGACCCTGGGGATGGGGTCCCCTGGGCCCAAAAACACCAAGGGAAGGGAGCCACAGAGCTCCCTTTCCTAAATAAAAAAAAATATATAGGAACTGGCAATTCGCCAGAGACCCTGCCCCCTTTCTACACTACTCTGCAAACATGCCTCCTGGCGCACTCTTGGTTGGGGGATGAAGTCCTGGTCACTGCTGAGGGCCCTTAGGGGCCAACTAGCCCACCAGGTACCTCCAGTAAGCCCCACACAGTGGGATTGCTGAGAGGTGGTCGGAGGCCACACCCCTTTTTACATCACTCTGCAAACGCGCCTCTTTGCGCACTGCTGGTGGGGCGATGAGGTCCCCTTGTGTCCTGAGGACCTCAGGACTAAAGTGGACTTCATCCCCTAAGCAGAAGTGCGCCAGGAGACACGTTTGCAGAGTGGTGTAGAAAGAGGGCGTGGCCTCTGACCACCTCTCAACAATCTAGCTGTGTGAAGCTTACTGGAGGTAACAGGAGGGCTAGTTGGCCCCCAGGGACCCTCAAGAGGCAAGGGGACTTCATGCCCCAACCAAGAGCGCGCCAGGAGGCGCGTTTGCGGAGTGGTGGAGAAATGGGTGTGGCCTGCGACCACCTCTCAGCAATCCCACTGTGTGGGGCTTACTGGAGGTAACAGGTAGGCTAGTTGGCCACTAAGGACCCCCAGCAGCGAAGGGGACTTCATCCCCCAACCAAGAGCGCACCAGGAAGCGCGTTTGCAGAGTGGTGGACGAAGGGGGCGTGGCCTGGTATCAGAACTCAGCAATCCTGCTGTGTGGGACTTACTGGAGGTAGGAGGGGTAGTTGGTCCCCAAGGACGTCCTTGGGGGCCAACTACCCCTCCTGTTGCCTCCAGTAAGTTCCACGCAGTGGGATTGCTAAGAGGTCTTCGAAGGCCACGCCCTCCTTTCTCCACCACTCTGCAAACGCACCTCCTGGTGCACTACTGGTTGGGGGATGAAGTCCATTTTACTCCTGAGGGGCCTTGGGGGGCCAAGAAGCCCTCCTGGTAGCGCCTGTAAGTCCTACACAGCGGAATTCCTGATCCGTGGTTGGAGGCCCAGCCCCCTTTCTCGACCAGTCTGCAAACGCGACTGCTAGTTAAAAAACCTTAGAAATTCACTGAAAAAAACATAGGTTTCAGGGACGTTGTAGTTAGAAATTAGCATTTAAAAAACCTTAGAAATTCACTGGAAAAACCACAGGTTTCAGGGACGTTATAATTAGGTATTAGCATTCAAAAATCCTTAGAAATTCACTGAAAAAACCAAAGGTTACAGGGATGTCATAGTTAGGCTGACATTTCACTCGTACAATACCTGAGAAATTCAACCGTTATAGTTAGCCTATCTAACTATAACTTGCGCCCCCGCAGTGCACTGCTGATGACGTCACATATTACATCACTCATGACATGGTCAGTAACATCACTGATGACATCTCAAATGGCATCACTGAGGACATCATCCACAGAATCTCGGACGCACCCACTCACACCCATGTAACCTTTCATTGACCCACTGCAACTTCCACACTACCATTCTTGAAATCATTGACACGATACCACTGATACTGATACCAGTACTTACATATCCACTCACTGATTAATAGGTCTACACACACATCCACTCAGTCAGCCATACAGCCACTCGTACACCAACTCACTCACTAATACAGTCACTGATATATCCACTCATACAGCAACTCGCACATTGTCAGTCACTCATAGAGCTACTCACACACCTACTCACTCACTTATAGAGTCAATCAGACAGCCATTTACCCACCTACAAAGTTATACACACCCACACACTCACTCACTTATACAGATGCTAACATATAATCAGTGACCCATACAGACCCTCACACACGCACTCACTAACCCATACAGCCACTATCACAATCCGTCACTCACACATACAGTCACTGATATACTCCAACACTTACCTATACTGCCTTTCACATATCCATTTACTCACTGATATACCACTGACACATCCATTCACTCACTGACACAGCCATAGACACACACAGTCACTTATGGAACCCTTCTTTGACAGTCACTAACCCATATACCCACTGACTCACGCACTCACTCATCTATGCAGGCAGTCATACACCCTCTCTCCCAACCACACAGACACTCAATCACCTATACAGCTACTCACACAATAAATCAATCACCCATACAGCACCTCACATAGCCACTCACCAACCCATACAGTCACTTCAACTCCAACTGACAAACTGATAGACATTCAGACAACCTAGTCAGTGACCCATACATTCACTCACTTATACAGTCAGTCACACACCTACTGAAGCATCGATACAGGCACTCATACACCCACTGATTCATAAAAACACCTTGGTTTATATATTTCACACTCATAAACGTTTTAAAAACACTCAGTCACTGAATGATGTCATAAGTGATGTAATTTGAGATGTCATCAGTGATGTCATTGACCATGTCATGAGTGATGTAATATGTGACGTCATCAGCAGTGCATTGCGGGGGCGCGAGTTATAGTTACCTCAGCTAATTATAACGGCTGAATTTCTCAGGTTTTGTACAAGTGAAATGTCAGCCTAACTATAACGTCCCTGTAACCTTTGTTTTTTTTCAGTGAATAGATATATCTATATATACACACACACACACATATATATATATATATATATATATATATATATATATATATACACACACACACATATTATCTTCTGGCGGTCGCCAGTAGATAGTTATAGTTAGGACCTATTTTCCATAGGAAATCCGCGACATTCTATTTGAAATAACTCTTGCGTCGGTTGACGAATCTTCGCGAAATTTTCAAACTTTATGGCCCGCTCCGGTCCGCTCCTACCCTGAAAGTCTCAGGGTGATTCGTCAAGCGGGGGCCGAGAAAAAGGGGGGTCCCAAAACGTGTTTTCCCCATTCATTTTCCCATAGGAAACTTTAGACACGGCTACAGCCCGAACTGCTGAACGGAATTACACCAAATTTGGCAAAGAGGTAGTTCTTGGTTCAGAAAGAACCCTTTTGTTAAATGGTGTAAATCCGTTCAGTAGTTGCTGAGAAAATCAAAGGTAAAAGTACATATATATCTATGGCCGCGTCGGATTCGCGCACCCTCCCGATCAGGAGCTGTCTGCTAATTGGCTGTCAACACTCCAAACCAGGAAGTGTTGGCAGCCATCTTGTTCCTCGGTAGAACCGAGGAACAAGAAAGCAGTAAAAAAGTGCGCAAACGCACAAAGGGGGCAGGGTAGAAACACCCTGACCCCCTAGGTCTGCTCAGGGGTCCCACAAGGACCCCTGGGCAGAAAAAAGCATTTTTTTTTAAATTGGCAGGATGCGCTCAGGGAGCGCGAATCCTGCCGGAAAAAAATCGAAGGGCGGTCTCCGCGCTTCGATTGTATTTGCCCCGGGTGGCCCAAGTCCCGGGGGCATGGTGAGGGTTAAATATATGTATGGGGGCCTCAAAGGGCCCCCAAGCCCGAGGACCGCCACCCCCGGGGCTTTCTTTTAAAATGGTGCGGGAGGGCTCTGAGCCCTCCCGCAGCCCCGGGACCACCACCTCCCGGGGCTTCTTTTTTAAAAACTTTTTCCTGTGTGGGGGGGCTCGAGCCCCCCACACGACCCGGGGACCGCCACCTCCCGGGGCACTAACAAATTAAAATGGGGGTCCGTTTTGGACCCTCGAAGCCCCGGGGACCACCACCTCCCGGGGCTTTGCTGATGTGGGAGGGGGCCGCACGGCCCCCTCCTGGAGCCTGTGGTGGCCCTGGGGACCGCCACCCCCAGGGCCAGCTCCTGCAGTGTCCCGGGGTGCCTACCCCCGGGACACTGCTGTTTGCAATGACAGGACGGGAGCCTGTCCTGTCATTGCAAACTGCTTTGGATATTGGAAGAGAGAGCAGGGAAACCTGCTCTCGCTTCCAATATCCAAAGACAATTGCTTTTCCACACAGCCCCCTTCAAGGAGAAAAAAAAAACGATCGGGCCGCAGGCCCGCCCCTTCCTTCATCACTCTGCAAACGCGCCCCCTGGCGCGTTTGCAGATGAGGAACTAATTCCCCTTGAATACTGGGGGTCCCTGGGGACCAACTAGCCCACCAGGAACCTCCAGTATGCGCCAGGGGCTGCGTTGCAGAGAGGTGTACAGAGGCCACCCCCTTTATACACCTCTCTGCAACGCAGCTCTGTGGCGCTTTTGGAGGTACATGGTGGGCTAGTTGGCCCCAGGAACCCTCAGGATTCAAGGGGACTTAATCCCCCAACTTAAAACGCGCCACGGGCGCGTTTGCACAGTGGTGAAGGGAGGGGCGGGGCTTCAGGTGACATGTGTGCAAACAGGCCCCGTGGCGCGTTTTAAGATGGGGAATTAAATCCCCTTCAATCCTGAGGGTCCCTGGGCGCCAACTAGCCCAACAGGTACATCCAGAAAGCGCCACAGAGCTACGTTGCAGAGAGGTGTAAAAAGGGGTGTGGCCTCTCTACACGTCTCTGCAACGCAGCCCCCTGGCGCATACTGGAGGTTCCTGGTGGGCTAGTTGGCCCCTAGGGACCCTCATGATTCAAGGAGACTTAATCCCCCAACTTAAAACGCGCCACGGGGCGCGTTTGCACAGATGTCCCCTCAGGCCCCGCCCCCTACCTTCACCATTGTGCAAATATTCCTCTAAAATCTGCCGAACTACGAATTCGGATTTACTCACCTGTTATCAGGAGAGACCTCAGTGCTGCATCTTTCAGCCCAGTACTAATCCTGAAAAGTAATTTTAACCGTACTTACCAGTAACTTGAATTTCCTTCCATAGGATATCATTGCCTGCTTTTTGCTGAAAAAGTTTCTAAGTGTTGATTTTTGAAACATACAAATATTCCTCTAAAATCAGCCGAAATACGAATTCCGATTTACTCACCTGTTATCAGGAGAGACCTCAGTGCTGTATCTTTCAGCCCAGTACTGGTCCTGAAAAGTAATTTTAACCGTACTTACCAGTAACTTGAATTTCATTCCATAGGCTAACATTGACTGGTTTCACTTGGAAATTCTTCTAAGTGTGGAGTTTTGGAACTTTAAAATATTCCTCTAAAATCAGCCGAAATACGAATTCCGATTAACTCACCTGTTATCAGGAGAGACCTCAGTGCTGCATCTTTTAGCCCAGCACTGACCCTGAAAAGTAATTTTAACCGTACTTACCAGTAACTTATATTTTCTTACATAGGAATCCATTGTCTGGTTTTCAGCTGAAAAGTTTCAAAGTGTCGATTTTCACAAACTACAAATATTCCTTAAAAATCGCCTGTATGACTTAAACGCATTCTTTCAACTGTTTACAGGAGATGCACCAGTGCTGGATCCAGGATCCAACACTGAGTAAGAAAAAGTAACGCTAACAGTTTTTACCTGCTAAGTGAATTTCCTTCCATAGGATAACATTGGTGATTCTATGAGAAAAAGTTTCTAAGTGTCAACTTTTAAAATACAATAATATTCCTTAAAAATCACTACTGTAACCAAAACGCTTTTACTCAACTGTTTACAAGAGATGTCCCAGGACTGAATCTAGGATCCAGTCCTGTGGTTAGAAAAGTAATCCATAAAGTAACTAATTGCATTTAACTAGAAATTCACATTGAGCTGAATGTTGCATTGTGTTTGAAAATGTGTTGCCCATTGCAACAACTGTAACTACTGTACTTAAAAGTCTATTGCCTATGTGCAAAGTATTTAAACTAAAGTAATTCATTCTGAGAAAGTATTTTTGTAATGTATAATGTAATTACAATGTAATTTAAAAAATAAAATATGTAAAAAAAAATGTTTCTAAAAATGTAGTAAATCAGTATGAAAAAAATAAATATAACAATTAATACATTTAAAAATTGTCATTTACAAAACCTTTGAAATTCACTGAAAAAACCGTGAGGTTTCAGACATGTTATAGTTAGGAATTAGCATTTAAAAAACCTTTGAAATTCACTGAAAAAACCATAGGTTTCAGACACGTTATAGTTAGAAATTAGCATTTAAAAAACCTTTGAAATTCACTGAAAAAACCATAGGTTTCAGGCACGTTATAGTTAGAAATTTGCATTTAAAAACCTTAGAAATTCACTGAAAAAACCATAAGGTTTTAGGGACAGTTATAGTTAGTTGGACATTGCACTCGTACAAAACCCGTGAAATTCCCCGTTATAGTTAGTTCAGGTAACTATAACTCGCGCCCCGCAATGCACTGCTGATGACGTCACATATTACATCACTCATGATATGGTCAGTGATATCACTGATGACATCACTGATGACATCTCAAATGACATCACTGATGACATCACTGATGACATCATCCATGTGAGAATTTAATGCATCTTCTCACACCCTAATATAAGTTTTGAAACACCCACTCTAAATTACAGACTGCCATTCTCAAAACCATACACACTCCAATACCAATAAGTACATACCCACTCACTGATTCTTAGGTCTACACACACACATCTACTCACTCACCCGTACAGTCACTCATACTTACAGTCACTCAGTACAGGACTATCATATGCACTCATACACCTATATAAACACTCACACAACGCAACTCATCCATAGAGAGTACTCACACACCTAGTCAGTCATGCAAATAATTAATCAGACTCCAATTTACTCACCTATACAGTTATACACACCAGCTCACTTACTCATAAAAATACTAGCACATTCTTACGCTCCTATGCAATCACTGATGCAAGCACACACTCATCCATATAGCCACTCTCACAATCACACACTCTCACTTATAGCCATTTATATACTCAACACACATATATACTGCCTTTCACATATGTAGTTACTCACACATGTACCACTGAGATATACATTCAATCACTAACACACCCATACACACACTCACCCACCCATACAGTCCATCACAGACGCACTCTTGAAACCATGCACCCAGTGAATCACCCACTCACACATCTATGCACAGAGTCACACTCACCCCACCCACACAAACACTGAGGCACCCATACAGATACTCAGAGAACCAATCCATAACCCATATAGACACTCATTTAGCTAGTCAGAAACCCATGCAGCTGCTTACACAACAACAGACAGACGGATACAGACATTCACACAGTTTAGTCACTCACCCATGCATCCAGTAAGATACGTTTAATCACTCACTTATAGACTCAGTCACGCACCTACTAAATCATCCATTCAGACACTTATACACCCACTCATTCTTCAATACGCCTTTCCCTATATATATTAAACATATTTAAACTTTACAGAAACACACAGTCACTGGATGATGTCATCAGTGATGTCATCAGTGATGTCATTTGAGATGTCATCAGTGATGTCATCAGTGATGTCACTGACCATGTCATGAGTGATGTAATATGTGACGTCATCAGCAGTGCATTGCGCGGGCGCGAGTTATAGTTACCTGAACTAACTATAACGGGGGAATTTCACGGGTTTTGTACGAGTGCAATGTCCAACTAACTATAACTGTCCCTAAAACCTTATGGTTTTTTCAGTGAATTTCTAAGGTTTTTTAAATGCAAATTTCTAACTATAACGTGCCTGAAACCTATGGTTTTTTCAGTGAATATATATATATATATATATATATATATATATATATATTTACAAAATCCTTCCAGCAAGGAAATTGGGTCGCACTGACAGAAGGTTTTATTTTCCCTTTATTCTTTTATTCCATTATTTCTCACAGGATGAAAGCCACATCGACGCGTTTCGGTCTCCACCGAGACCTTGTTCGCGATGATAATTACGATGTTTGCCACAACCAATTAAATACATTATTATTACAATGTCGTCATTTCCTGTTTTGGCAAACATCGCCAGGCATTTTGGGAGTTGTAGTGTCCCTGTATTATATGTGTTACACACAATATTTCCAGTGAATAAAAAGTGATAAAGTGCACAATCAGTGAATAATTCATTTATGATCCTCAATATTTATCGTTTTTTCTTCATTAGTTTAACAATTTATTTATTGATTGATTTAAATCAGTCCAGTACCAGAATTTGCCTCAGTCCTGCCCTCCAGTGGGCTTTGCCTAGCATTTTCAGCTCATGATTATTTTTCAATTTATTAAAGTTTGAAGGATCTTTCACTGTTCATCAAGTGCAACATTTGTGCCCATAGTGATTTAAAAAACAAATTTTCGAAGCAAAACTAATATTTTATAAATGTACATACAATTCTAAGCTTTGGTTCAACCCATATGGGGTGAAGGTTCTGAAATTCAGAATCTGTCGTGATTGTCTTTGTCGTAGCTTTTTCTCCCTGTTTCCGCCTCGATCACTCCGCATTACTGTCTCAATCGCATAGAAATTCAATTGTTTCCAATTTCCTTCATGATGGGATTCCATATGTTTCGCCACTGCGTTTCCTCGATCTTTATTGATTGTTGCACGAACATGTTCCAGGATCCGTTTTTTAGCTCACAAATTGTACTCCCTATGTATTTCAGGGGGCATGGACATTCGATAACATAAACAACAAATTGACTTTTACATGTTATTAACTCCTTGATTTGTTACATTTTATTGTTTGCCATTTTTATTTCTGCTGTATTCCTTGCTATTTGGCACACTTTACAATTGTGGCATTTTACGAATCCTTTAGTTTTCAGCCACTGATTTTCTTTATTGGTCGTCTTTTGAAAGTGGCTATGAATTAACTGCTCCTTTAAATTTCTTGCTCTCCTGAAAGTTACGTTTGGGTGTTTACCCATGAGTTTCCCCACTGTGGGGTCCAATTGGAGTATTTTCCAGTTTTTTCTTAATATGACCTTGATCTTCTTGGATTCACTTGAGTAATCAGTGATCAGTTTGATTGTTTCCGAGTCTTTTTTTGTCGCTATTGATTTGACTTTTAAAGTTTCTTCTCTTGTCTTTTGATTGGATTTTGTCCAGCATCTTTTTATTATGCCTTCATTGTATCCTCTTTGTTTGAATCTTTGAGATGTTACTGTGCTATGCTTGTTCTATTCATTTTCCTCTGAGCAGATTCGTTGAATTCTTAAGAATTCCCCATACGGTATGTTTTGAATTAATGTTGGTTGGTGAAAGCTTTCCGCATGGAGTGTGGCATTTGTTGATGTCAGTTTTCGATGTAGCGTTGTATGGATTTGATTGTTCTTTATATATATTTTTGTATCCAGGAACGTCACTCTCTCTTGACTGATGTTGTAGGTGAATTTAAAATTAGCTGTTGTCGAATTCAAAACTTTAAAATACTCCTGGAATTCTATCTCTGATCCATCCCAAATGATCAGAAGATCATCGATAAATCGAAGCGACATCACTGTTTTATTTACAAATTCCTCATTCCTCGGGTGCCAAGCAAGTTGCTGTTCCCACCACTCCATCACAAGACATGCGTAGCTGGGGC
Source organism: Calotriton arnoldi (assembly GCA_963921515.1). Taxonomy (NCBI): domain Eukaryota; kingdom Metazoa; phylum Chordata; class Amphibia; order Caudata; family Salamandridae; genus Calotriton; species Calotriton arnoldi. The sequence goes on from CAWUFW010000189.1 coordinate 1,937,994, forward strand.
TAAAGGAAAACCCCATCGCGGTTCCTTTGATCTGCTTATAGATCTCTTCTCCAAATAGAAAGATGTTTTGAGTTAGACACATACCAATCATTTCAAGGAGCATTTGATTATGCTGGATATAATGTATATTCCTTTCTTTCAGAAAAAACTCACAAGCTTGGATTCCTATGTTGTTCTCTGTTAGTATACAATGATACCATGTCCACTGTGAAGAGCTTATATGATTCCTGCCAAGGTGTTCCTTGTAGGTGTCGCAGTAGGTCACTTGTATCCTTGATGTATGAATTTAAGCTTAAAACAAATGGCATTAAGAAGTAATAAATGTAATTGGCTATTGGTTCAAGTAATGATCCTTTGGCCGATGTGATCGGTCGGCCTGGTGGTTTCAACGGATCTTTATGGAGCTTTGGTAAAAAATAAATTGTTGCTCTAATTGGAAAATCTGTTGTTAAATATTTCCGTTCATCGTCGTCAATGAGGTCTAATGAAAGCCACTCCATCAGTTTTTGATCTAAATCCTTTTTAAATGTCATTGTTGGGTTATTTTCTAATTTCTGGTAATACTCAATATTGCTAAGTTGTTGATGTGCCTCTATTACATAGTCTTTTTTGTCCCAAATGACGATGTTACCGCCTTTATCGGCCATTTTGATAACAATTTGTTGGTCCTGGGTTAGATCAAACAGGGCTTCTCTCTCATGTTTACTTAAATTGTCAAGATATTTTGTTTTGTTGAGTTTATAAATGTCTTGAATCACTGCTTCGTGGAAGATGTCAATTTTATTTCCCGGTGTTAACTGGCGACAGAAACGTGAATTCGTGTTTTTTCCACTTAAACCTGCTCCCATTTGGGGACAGGCAGTTTCCAAGGTTATATTGTCACATTCCTTTACTACATCCACATTGATCAAAGTTAATAAATCATCCAATTCTTTTGCTGTTAAGGCAGAAACAGACATTTTAGTCTTTTTTGTGTGCTCACGCATTTCTTTATTTTCTGAAAAGATTTTAGCCAATTTAATTTTTCTCACATACTTATAGAGGACTATTCTTGTTTGAGCCATATCCATCTGTTGAGTTGGGCAGAAATTAATGCCATGTTTCAACAACGATATTTCTGATTCTGTCATTTCTCTTTTGATAAATTTACCACTGCTAGCTCTTCCATTGGGTTTAAAAGGTCTTTTTCTGGCGCATGCTCCTCGTAGTTGTTCCTATTTTTTCCGTCACTCTGCTTGCTCCTTTTTCCTCTTCTCGTTTGTTTCTGGAGTCCCACTGCCGTCCTCTTCCCCTTTGGCCTTGTAGGGTATTTCTGTTTTGTTCCCACTGTCGTCGTTGGAGTTCTAGCCGCATATCCCCTAAAAAAGTACGTTTTACTTTTTCCCCAGTGGTTTCAATTTCACCTTCACTTGCATCCGTTGAGGGGAGTGACGAGATGCTACTGGAGATATGGGCTGCACTATCCATTCTGTCTTGCTGTTTGAATATGTCAAACTTCCTCGCATATGTGAATATCCTTCCTTCCGCGTAGTCATCTTTGTCACACTGGAATTTCGTCTGTTTTCGTAGTCTCACTGTTTCCTCATGTCTTTCAATCTGTCGTTCTAAGTCTTCCTTGAGTTTGGTCATTTCTGAATTTAATTCTAATGTTGTTAGTTCCTTTTCCAAATCCTGTAGTTCTTCCTTAATCTTCTTTAATGCTATTTCTGTGTGTTTCACCAATATGACCATTAAGCCCATTGAGGAGTTTAAAATATGTTCCCCCCATTCCTGCAGTTATTCATTAGTCGAATCTTGGTGACTAGGCATTAGCGATATCCTCAATCTCCTTGGTACCCTCTGTACCTCCAAGTATTTTTTAAGGGTGATTAGTTCCCACCATTTATTAATTTCTTTTCTGCTTAATTTTTCCCAAAGTTTCAATTTGCTCCTTGTATCAGATTTTTTGGGGAGAGATTTTTGTTCTGTTTTATTTAAAACATTGACTTCTTGGTCGAAGAATGATTCCAGCAGTTCATTGCGTTTTGCTTCTTTTCTCTCCATTTGAGGCTTTCAGAAATTCCTAATAAGTAGCTTAAAGATTTGCTGCGCGTTTTTTTCAATGTTAAAGGTACCTTCCGTCTGTGAATTTAAACAAAACTTCCTAAAAGTCCTCCACACGTTTACAATTAAACATTAATGTGGTGCTTTATATGATTCGTTTGTTTATATTCGCACAGGTTAACCGGCTTTACAACATTGTTCACAAGTTGAAAGTCAAATTATCACGATAGCCTTCTAAGCCGTAAACGTGCTTACCTCAACCCCCCGGTATCGGACTGCACGTCACTGGCGTTCGGCGTTTGCATGTCTCTTTCTCTTCAATCTGCCGGCGGTCACCGGATCCAGCTTTAAACAATCCTCCTCCACTGGCTCAGGTTTCGCTGGCTTCCCGGCGCTTCTTCAACGGTGCGAGACCCCGTGGTAGAGCCCAGCCAGAATGCATTTACAAAATCCTTTCAGCAAGGAAATTGGGTCGCACTCACGGAATTCTGGTACTGGACTAATGTAAATCATAAATAAATAAATTGTTAAACTAATGAAGAAAAAACGATAAATATTGAGGATCATAAATGAATTATTCACTGATTGTGCACTTTATCACTTTTTAATCACTGGAAATATTGTGTGTAACACATATAATACAGGGACACTACAACTCCCAAAATGCCTGGCGATGTTTGCCAAAACAGGAAATGACGACATTGTAATAATAATGTATTTAATTGGTTGTGGCAACCATAGTATTTATCATCGTGAACAAGGTCTCAGTGGAGACCGAAACGCGTTGATGTGGCTTTCATTCTGTGAGAAATAATGGAATAAAAGAATAAAGGGAAAATAAAACCTTCTTTCAGTGCGACCCAATTTCCTTGCTGAAAGGATTTTGTAATTGGATTCTGGCTGGGCTCTGCCACGGGGTCTCGCACCGTTGAAGAAGCGCCGGGAAGCCAGCAAAACCTGAGCCAGTGGAGGAGGATATATATAGATATATATATAGATATCTATATATATATTTATATATATATATATATATATATATATATACACACACATAAATGTAAATATAATATATTCATGGTTGGGGAGCAACAGTGGAGTTCATGAGGGATTGCAGAGAGGGAGTAACGTAAGTGTGCATAAGTACCAAATAGCTTGTTGATATCCATGATCTTGGTAGATGGATACCCTGGGGTTAAATTAAACCCATTGAAGTTGCATATAAAGAGCGTGAACTGGAGAGTGACTGACAGCGAAAGGGATCTGTTGGGCAGTTGTCATGGCAAACTGCAAATAAGTGCCAATACCTTGCTCCAAGGAGTGAATTTCATTAGCTGTTCCAATTAGTGCTCTATATTTTCTGGATATGGGAGAGGATGTCCAGGTTGGTAGTGGGAAAGGGCCACTTTGTTGCCCAGGCGTCTCTCTTGGGATTGAGTGAATTTCTGGGTCTTTGCCCAGACACGATTCTAGTTGCTTAAGTGGATAACAGATGCGCCTTAATGGTGATGTTTATGATGAAAAGACACTAGGCATCTTTGAGGAGTCTAGAAAACAGTTGGGCGTCGATGTAGGACACTCTCTGCTTTACATTAAACTGTCCAGAGCCACACACCTGGGATCCCTGGGTAGGCCGCATCCAGTACTCATTTCATTGACGTAGCACAGAAGGTCCTTGTCTGCATTATTCAAGGCGGTGCTTAGAGATCACCTTACATAAATACCGTTGGAGCAACCCTCAGACCCAAATGGACATGGATACCAATATTTATTAACAGCAATGTCTTAAGGGTGATTCAGTGCAGACAATTACAGTAATTAAAGAATACCAGCAGTGCATTTGAAACACTATAAAAGTTATTTTTTAAATGGAAAACATGAGCAAGTATGGCATCTTATGTAAGAATTAATTTTCTATAAACAAATGTTCTAAAGAGATTTGGTAACAAATAAATAAAGGGAAACAATGTGCTCTGTGTATGAAGTAGACGCACGGTGCTGTTAGTAAGCGTGATTATTACTACCCAAAGGAACCAGTTTTAACAGCCATTGAAAAACAAGAGATTGAGAGGAAGCCACAACGTTCTAAACTTTCAGAATTCAGGCAGCTCTTTGATCTGGCTGCATAATTCATGGAACTATATTACCAGAATTTTACCTTGTGACCTGCAGCTAATGCAAGCATCTCTGAAAATGAGATGTTGAGATTGTTCTCTTCAAGGCTGTCTGTGTTTTTTACTGTTCTCAATGGCTCCCGTATCCCTCAGCACAGAAAACCAGAAACCACCCAAAAAAAACCTCTAAATGGAAAGCTTGGAGTTGGTACCTGGGTGGCCTAGGGGGCATGGAGGAACAGTGAGGACCAGTGGGAGGGTAAGGATCACCGGCAGGATTATAACCACTAAGAGGATCAGGGGGGCCAGAAGAACTAGGAACAAGAGGGCCATGACCAGGAGAGGGAGCAGGACCAAGATCCAGGAGGATTAAGAGGATCAGTGCTAAGAGTACCACGCCCAAAGAGGCAAAACCAGAAGGCCAAAAGAACTTGGGGACGAGGGCCCGAAGGACCAGGACAAGGAAAACCGATAGACCATGGTAAGGTGAAGAAGGTCCACGATGTTCAGGACCAGAAAGACCCAGAACAAGGGGACCAGCCCCAGCAGTATTGGCATCAGTAGATTAGGACTAAAAGGAACAAGACCGGGCCTAAGAGGGGCAGGAACAGGACCAGGAGTCTCGATAAAAGGGATGAGGAGATGGGACCATGGGAACAAGGAGGACCAGGGCTAATGGGACCAGGAGGTGCAAGAGACCGAGGATCAGATGGGCCAGAAAAAGAAGGACTAGGAAGACCAGAGGTCGGGGGACCAGAAAGAACCTTGGCCAGGACCTGGAGGAGGACCAAGCCCAAGAGGATTAGGACTAAGAAGATCAGAATGATCAGGACCAAGAAGACCAGGAGGGTGAGGGGTTGGAATATCAGGCCCAGGAAGGGTGGGAGGACACGAAGTCGAGTAGTAGAAGGACCAGGAGGTGTACCAGATTGAGGAGGACCTAGAGGCAGGCCAGGTGGTTGAAGACCTGGACTAGGAGGAGGAAACACCTCAAGAAAAGGAGAATGGCCATATTAGGGGGACTAGGACCAGAAAGATCAGGAGAACCCAAAGGGCCAGGAGGAATAGGGCCAGGGTCCAGAGGATGACCAAGAGTATGATGAGAGAATGAGGACCTGGAAAAAGAAGTTCAGGACTGAGTGAGAGGAGAGAGGGGCACATGGAGGAAAGTCAAGAGGTAGAAGAAGATCAGGAGGAGGACCAGGAAGAGAGAAAAAGGAGGCAGACACAACAAGGAGTACCAGGAGGAGGAGGAGGTGGCAGCAGACGAGAATGATGATGATGATGTAGACCGGGAAGAGGACCAAGAGGATCCCAAAGGTCAGTGTGATTCTAGGCCACATTTGAAGGACATGCCATTAGTTACAGAGGCCAGACCTCATCTAGACTATTCTTATTTAATCTTCTTATTCCACAGAACTGGTAAACCCACCATTTTCATCCATTAAACCATAGTTTAGCCCCCTAGGTTATATTAAAATGCAGTTTATTTATGACCAATTAAGTTAACCAGAACAGCTTATCACATTTGTATTGTTGCCAATTTATTTGGTGTCAGAATCTATCTAAAAGTACGCCTAGGCTGCCTGCCATTGGTTGCACCCCTCATGATCCTGCCCCCTTTAGCTGCACCCAGTTTATGGGACTCCCAAATTGTACTTTTTCATTTCCTGCAGGGCCAGCGGTCCTCCGGTCGCACCTGCCTGCCGTGCAGCAGCAGCACAGCATCTTGAGGATTCAAATTTCCAGGACATCTTTCCTCTCAAAGGCTTCCATCTCTTGTTTGCTCTTTTTTTTAACCTTTCCCTGACCATTTCATTTCCATCAGCTGCCATTCTGTCAATGCTCATTCATGCAGATCACACCAGTCATACCAGTTGTTTGAATGTGCAGTAACATTGGGCGGTGGATGATTTTAATATCCACTTTATTTTTGGGCTGTTCCCAGAGTCTACCCCAACAGAAACTTCCCAGATGTTCAGGGTCACATGGGCTAGTGAGCGCTGCATCTCCACTCCAGGTCTGTTAGCCATTTAGTACTGTTATTACATTTATCCTCTATCCTTTCAGTGGCAGAATAAGAAAAGTTAAATAAAGCTCATAGAGCAGTTACCTTTGATACTGACTTGAAGTCAAGAATAATGTCAAAGACTTCCCCATTCTACTATTTTCTAAGCATATAGATTCCACTAAGGGAAAGTCTAAAACTCTTGCTGCAGTAGAGAAGTCAAAATATTTAGTCTAACTCAGCTGAGCCCTTTAGGGACAAGACCAAAGCTATTGCCCACAATCCAGCAAACCCATCTGCCAGTGATAAGAGAATTCTGCGGGGAAAGTTGCAGGAAGTATCTAGTGGTAGTTTACATGAAGGGTCAATTAAGGAAATGGGTAGCTGTGGATGTAGTAATCAATTAATTTTCTTTCTAGCCAAGATTGGCAATTAGTTACATGTCACCACTTGTCTAAATCGCACTCTGGCAACTTATATTGCATTATTAAATCTACAAGCTGACAATATTGCAGAAATTTTGCAATACAAAAATTTAAATACTTCACCCTGCAAAGCCACAGCTAAGCAGGGTGAAACTCACTCCCCTAGCTACTGATTTTTTACTCCAAAATACTGTCCAATATGGAGACTACATATGAGCATTCTCCGTTGCTGTTCTTTACACCCGAATATTCGTCCAGAGAAAAATGATAGCTAAATCAGGGCAATTTAATTCACCTTTTGCAGGAACAAATTGGCATAGGCCCATATAACTTCGATTGATGGAACTAATGCAATTCCAGAAGCCTAAGTCTTAGCACCCAGGTAAAATTAGCAAAGGTAACATTTAAATGTGTGGACATAGTTAACTGTATCGGGGACTGTAAGACATTTTTCACATGTGAAGAATTAAAATAATCAGGGTTGCAATAGCTTACTATCTGTCAGTTCTGCTTCATCAGATTAATCTAGAGAGACCCACTGTGAGGACTAAGGTTCAGCACAAGGTTGAACCGCATTGCATCATCCTGGCCGTAGAGTTGCACAAGGGGCATCTTCAACATCTTAATTTGGAGGATTATTGATTGATGGTAAAAGGCCTACATCTATTGACTTGGTTGACCTGCAACAATAGTCAAGTAAGGAATCTGTCTACGGGTGGCTCACATTAGCATTTCAACCTTGGGGATAGCTGAACAGATGTTTCAGCCTGTCTGATTGTATTCCAACTGTTCAATCATAACTGGAACACGTTCCATATTGTCTCTTGGAATGTAGCATTCAGCAAGGGATGGGAAGACAATGGAGTTCATACATATGTACAACATAATTTGCCTGCAAGACACATGGGCTGCTAAGTCGATCAGTGCGCCTGGCCATAAAGTATATAGTATCTTAGCAATAAAAGCTAAACGAAAGGGAAGGGCCTTTGGCTGCTTTGTATTTACGTGGCTTATTGTTTATCCTGCTTAATAAAAGGCTTTGATGTAAAATTTGCTTTTATACACTCAGAAAACCCTTTTATTCATAATCATTTATATCCACTCTTGGGGAAATTAAAAATCTCAGGTGATACCAGCACTTAAAAGTGCCTTGAATAGTATTGAGCTCATTGGCGTAAAAGAACAGGGATTGATGGATAATTTTAACATACATTTACCCATGGAACCAAAAGGTATATTTTTTTTGTAATACATATTGGTAAGCTTCAAAAGGGATTAAATTATGTAACATCAGTCGTAGCTTCATTTCAACCTTTTCAGAAATTTCTCTCACCTCCACCCCTAGCCCTCCATCCCCCAGCCCCCTCAACAGTGCTTACCCTTCCTCTCTAAGTCCTGATTCAAACATTGCTGATACCAAACCATATTTCAAATTTAGTGCATCTTCTTGAAGATAGCCCATGACCAGTTTCAAAGTGCTTTCAGATTTCTTACAGTCCTCAAATAGGTCATGTGATATTATTTCCATTGCTATCAATGCTCATAATCTTCGTACCCAATATCATCTAGAGCCATAGTCGTTTTCCATTTTGCTGCGTTTTCCTGTTTTGCTGCAAGTAGCATGTATACCACCATATTCCAGTCTTTACTCATCGGTCCCTCAAATTTTCTTGGTCTAATGCTCAAGACTAGTACCATAGGATCAAACGGGATTGGAAAGCCAATGTCCTTCTTTATATGACCTAAAATCTCTTTCCAGAATATTTCAACCATTGGACATGACCACTATAGGTGCATTGCAGAGGCCTCCATGTTACGCCCTTTGCAACATCTTCTATCTGTGTTTGGGAAGATACAGTGCAATGCTTGTGGGCACACCTACCACTCGTACACAATTAGTGTACCAAGTTTCCCTTCCTTGTACTCTACTGGTCATCTTTGAGATAACCCTTCACAACCTGGCCCAATCCTCGTGTAATTTCCATCCCTAACTAACTGTCCCATTTCTGCATGTAAGTCCATTTATAAGTGTCTGGGAGTGCTTTCAGTAAAGCTTAAATGGATGAACCAAGGCCTATGTTTGTTTCCTGACTGGGGGATCATTTTTTCCAAAGGTGTTTACTCTCTTCTGCCCGCCACTCTTTTTTTAATTTTTTCAATTCTTTTTATTTTTAACAAAACAACAGCACAGATTTCCATTATTACACTTAATACATCTAAGTAGTCAGCAGTGTGGTACATACATTTCAGCACTGCCATACCCGCCACTCTTTTCAAGGTAGAGATGGTCTTGTGTCTCATTTGAAAATATCGATGTCTGTCAGACTCTAGTATATTGAAGTCTATCTTACATTGAGTAAAAGATTGGCCTTCAAAAGGTCTCTCAACATCCTACTGCCTCCACACTACACATTTTGTTGTATCTACTGCAGGTTAAGGATGACAGAAAGGTTGTTAATTCTACGGAGTGCGTTAGGTAGTCTCATAGCTCCAAGATTACTTTTGTAGTCAAGTCAAGAATGCTTTATTCGACAACTTAATGTCATAAAAGTGATTATATCATACGACAATACATTTCATTAACACAATTTAAAATAAAAAAAACAAAGCATTCCTGATATCAACCCTGAGACCACGACCTAAAAATACAATACGATAGAGAAACATTATATAAAATACAATGTGCAAATGAGCAAATCATTTAAATACAAATAGTCCCTGTTTTTAACATCCACCAGAGAACCAGGTCCTGAGGTATAATACAGTACAAAAAATGTTATATAAAACACCAGGTGCAAGAAAGCCAGCTCAATCGAATACCAAAAGGATCCCCATTTGTAATATTCCTGATATCAAACCAGTAGACCAAAACCTAGTATATAATACAATACAAAACATTTTATAAAGTGCAAAGTGCGAAAGAGCAACTCAAACAGATAGAAAAAGTCCTCGTTGATGGCATTCCTGATATCGAACCGGATGACCAAGATCTAAGGTACATACAATGTAAAAGCATTTTATAAAGTGCAAAGTGCGAGGGAGTAAGCTCGATCAAGTATTGTAGTCCCAGTTTATGACTCATAGTGGGCCTAGAAATAAAAACATGTAAAAAGCAAGACATAACTATTAAAAAAACATCTTTTTTCTGCACTTAATGGCTCCAGTTAAAAAGCTTGCAACCCCAAAACAGACCATTGGGGAAGATAACATTTGGAGGTACAGTAAGGCCGGCCTTACTTTGGAAAAATGGCAGACTCTGAGTAGTGGCAGGATAAACTTCTTACGTAATGAAACGTAATAGTCGCAAAAATGAAGGGTATCCTGTTCAGAGAAATTGTCACAAGGACAAGGTTTTGAAGTGCCAGGTTTTGAAAAGCCTTGGGGAACCGACAAAAGCCAGGGAACCATTTTCAAACGGAGTCTCGTTAAAACAAAACGATGAAAGGGGTTGCCAACGATTAACAGGTAAGGTTGGACTTGGTTATGCATAGATAATGTGGCATAACCTCTCACCGTTGGTTTTACCAACTCCTTTTCTTCCCTTAGTCCCTGGCGCTTAATCATAAACTGCTGTCTAATATTTCTAATTTTGAATTTGTCCAGGGGTTTAGGGCTTAGAAATAAATCAGGGCAACCTAACCATTTTGTTAGTTCCCTTAGGTACTTTAACCAGGGGATGCAATCAGCCCTGTCTAACGCTAGACAATCAGTAATTATTATTTGGTTTAGATTTATGATAGTGCTTGCCCAAATTCTCAGCCAGTGCATTAAGGGTGCTACTGCTATCTGGTCTGATATATATCCCACCCCTACTTTTGTAGTCATTTACATAAGCCACATGTATGTTTGGGGAGCCAGATTATATCCCAAGGTGGTTTGCCGAATAAGTGCATTTCCATTGGTGGCCGGTGTTTTTCCGTTACGTGAAGGGACTATGAAAAAATGACCCTCACTTTTCTCAATGTCGGGTAGGCCTGCATCCCCCATGCGCTGTAATACTTTCTAGCTATAATTCTGCGTTTCCGTTTTTCCCCGATGAATTTATCTCAAGCTGATTGTAATTGATCCATATCTTATTTGGGTGTCAAGACGGGCAGAGCCTGAAAAAAAGTACAGTAATCTTTGCAGTATGTTCATCTTCAAGGATACTATTCTGCTCATCCAAGAGATGAGCATTGGTATAATCTGCACTCCAAGGTATTTAATGGATTTATTCACCCATTTAAAAGGGGATAGTTCCACTTTCTTCTCTCTGAGCTTACATTCTAGTTCAGTCCCCATGGGTTCTGATTTCATGTAGTTCACTTTAAACCCTGACACTCTTTTATATTGTTACAGAAACGGACTAACCACGGATATGGAATTCACAGAATCTGTTAGGGTCCTCAGGATTTCATCTGCGAAGAGAAGCATCTTGTATGAGGAACCCCCAAAGTCCATGCCTCTAACCTCTGGTGCCTGTCTAATCAACCAGGCTAGTAGTTCAATTGAATGTGCAAAGAGAAGATAGGACAAGGGGAATCCTTGTTTCACCCGTTTGAATGTTTAAAACGGTACATTTTTAATCACCTCTCACCCAAATCTGTGCTGTCGGATCTTGATAGGTAGCCCAGATTTATTTTCAAATAAAGGTACCTAATTCCACTTTATCAAATACTTGTTGGAGGAGTGGGCATTCAGCGTAGTCAAACACCTTTTCTCCATTAAACGCCTTTTCTCCGTTTTTCACTAGTATAAGCATTGGGATGGACAGTAGGTTAGCTTTTTTTATCCAAGTGCAAGTCCCTGAGTATATTATTGACAGTCTGGCAGTTCCTGAAGAACCCTGACTAACCCAGATCAATCCTACAGGGCTTACATCATACTAGTCTATATGCCAGTGCTTTCATATAGATTTTTAAATCTGAATTGAGAAGCGAGATAGGTCTCTAAGAAGCACATTCTTGCTTGGTTTTCCCTTGTTAGTGAATCAAAATTATGTCCGCCTCACTCGTAGATTCAGTCATTCTGCTTGTATTATGGAAAGTGTTAAATATTTTGGACAGTTGAAGAGTTAGTAATGAGGTAACTCTTTAATAGAACTCGTTCGTGAGACTGTCAGGTCTCGGGATCTTGTTAGACGGTAAATCTTATAATGCCCGTTTCCCTTCTCATACGTTATCTTCTGTTCCTATTTATCTGTCACAATTTTGTGGCAGGATAGGTAGGTGTAAAGGTTTCGGAAACTGTTATTTCCAGGTTTTGGGGTGGGGGTTGGCATTGGTACTGTGCACAATAGTACTCTAGAAATGTCTCCTGTTTTTCAGTCTCTGTTTAGTGAGATACGCATCTTGTTTTGATATTAATTATACATGTGAGGTCTTTAGCAAGTCTCTCCTGTGCTGCCAGTTGTTTGTCGGCTTCATTAGCGTTTTCATGGAATGTTTGTTTACAGTACAATAAGGCACTTGCATATTTTTTGTTAGCAATAAATCTAGCTGACTTATTATTGTAGTCATTTCTCTTAGGAGTATAAAGTTTCCCCTCTATATATTGCTGTTCTTTTTACTTTTAGGTCCGCCTCTAAGTTGTCTTTGGTCTTGGCTTCTGGTGCATCTTAATCACTATTGCTTTGCCTGTGATTACCCCCTTGAAGGCGCCCCAGATGTTAGAAAACTGTGTGTCTGTACCATTATATATATATATATATAATTTATTTAATGTGTTCCACTATTAGATCTCACAGCTCCTTGTCATGGAGCTTATTTTTTAGTATACCTGGATCTAATTCCCAGTTCCCCTCTCTAGTGAAGGGTTCCCCATTTGAAAGTCTCTTATAGTGAGTGTGTGGTCGGAAATACCTATCAGGCCTCTCTCCACTCTGATTCACTGGTGTTCCTGTTGCCCAGATCTGATTGATTCTGAAGAAAGATCTGTGGCTGTACGAAAAAGAGGTGAATTCCCTTTCCACTTGGTGGGTTTCCCTCCACAGTTGATTAGTCTTATAGCAGACGTTCTTGTTAGGAGAGCTTCGGACATCTCCACCACCTGTGTATCTGTATAAGGGGTATCTGTCCAGATCGAGGGGATGGACTATATAAAAACATCCTGCCCACAGAATGTCTCCTTGCGCGTTTGCCTGCAGCAAATCCAGGATTATGGATAAGTATGAGTCCTGTTTACTATTGGAAGGATATGAGGCCACCAACGTAAACTCACTACCACCTAGTTTGCCAATGAGTATTGCAGATCTCCCTTTTCATATGTCTATTATAGCTTCTGTTAGATCCAATGGTGCAAGTTTGTGTATGGGTTACAATACACATCTAGTTTTCTTATCTTTAGTTGTAACAAAGGACTGTGTGAGATGTGTGACATTAGTTTTGTATCCTCTAACAACAGGTAGGTTTCTTGCAGGCATATCCTGTCCGGTGCCTCTCTGTCTATGGCTCTCCACACCTTGTGCCCATTTATAGGGACGTTTAGTCCCCTTAAGTTCCAAGTCGCTATTCTAAAAATCAGGTATGCATTTTACTTAAATCAGATGTGCTCTGGTAGGCAACTAGAATGTTGTAGCTCAAAGACAAACATTAATTGCCACTTTAGGGTTGTGTTTCTGCTTCCTCCATGTCCTCCCAAATCATCATCAACCTAACTAGCAAAAGATTAACTATTATAAGTAAAGTAAACATTGGTCATAAAAGCTACCTTAACAATGGTTAATGTATGGGGTATGTGTAAGAAAGGCAAAGCGAAGGAATTTTGTAATTTTGTTCACCATGTAAATACGGAAAATCAGTAGCAGAATGGCAATCCAATCCCAGATCACAACTGGATAGCTCTAATTTGATGCATTTGCTATTGATTTTGCAAAGAGTTAGGAAACTTCTCATATTCCCTCCCCCCAAATATGAGCCTTCCAATAAGAAGGTTACAATATTCAGAGATTCAAAAGCAGACGGAGCCCTAGACCCAAATGGAATAAATTGTTTATTGAAAGAAGATCAGGAATATTGGATTTCTTGGCTCCTTCATCTATCCAGGCTCTGCATTGTCAACCAAATAATTCCAACTTCTTGAAGGTGGGTTTTATTGCATCTGCTATTCAAAGAGGGGTTCCTACTCTCCGTCCAGTGAAAGAATGATCTAATTACTGGGCGTAGATGCTGAGCAGTTTGGTCATATTTTACTATCAGATTTAGAATTATAGGCATGAACAAACGCGTTAATTAATCTCTCCTATTCCAGTAGGTTTTAGGAGAATAAATAGCACAATGGATAATGTCCTTACTCTTTCTTTACTAATTTGCCAATCATTAAAGTTTAAAAAAAAATAACTCTATGCTCCTGTTTTATAAAATATCAAATGGCATTTCATGAAGTAGATCGCGGCTTAGATCATGGTTGAAAGAAACAAAAAATGGTATGCTGGAGTTCTTGCTATCCAGAGTTGCAGATCTTACATTTATTTAGCCATTTTCCTTGAGTAATGTGGTGGATGCAGAGTTCACCATGCTCCTTTAAAAAAGCAAGTTTAACTCTTCTATCCATCAACCAAACCATTTATATTTTAACCTTGCGTCCCTGACCATAATTTTCTCTCTGTATGTAGGGCAAACTTTGTCGCATCACTCTCTCTTATAGCTTGACCTTTTCAAACAGATTATCCTCATTGCTTGACTTGGCTCACTGCTCTCTATTTCGGTCAGTTTTATTTCTCTTTCAGGCTAGCAGTTGTAGATAACACTGACATTTATTTTGGCCAGAGAGATTTAGCTATGTTTCTTTTCTTGCTAATGTGTTTGTAACTCTAATTCTCAGAGTCTTACTCTTTAAAATATGAACTATAGCTTGTAATTGGTGACCAGACAATTTAAAGAATCCCTGGACTGTCTACCAAGAGGAATCATTAAAACTCTGGATCTTTACAGCTTATGGAATATCTCACAAAGGCCGTGGCTAAACCTACAGCTGTGTTTACGATCAAGATGTTTAGACATACTAGAGTTTGTCACCGAAATATTCTTTATATATATGTCGTCTATAGTTATCATCCGGGCCTGTTACTTTATGATAAAATTTGGAATAAATGTATAACTTTACGGTTTTTATTGTTTGAGTTCTGTGAATTTTGGCCTAATTGGCTGTCGTATAACACTGCAGATGATTGCTGTGGTTGTGCAGTGCCGGGAGACAAGCTATGATGCACAATGTTTGTATTCGACGGATTCTATTAACTGCCAGCAGGATATGCTTAAGGAACTTTTTCAAGGAAAATCGTTTTAGGACATACTGAGACGCTATGTTGCTTAAGTGGTTCTAATATCCCGATGATAAGGCGTTTCCTCAAATTAATCGCTGCATAAATCAAAGTCGTAAATCTGGAATTGTAAAATTGTTTTTAGCTGAGCTAGCCAGCTTTCCACTTGATCCTGTGAATGTTATTAGTTTTGTATTGATATTTTTTTGATTATTGTATGATTTTTGTCTAAATCTGTTTTATTGAGTTTTCTTGAAACAAAACATAACAGAGTAGACTGAATACATGTCATATGTTTCCCATCATAAAAAAGGATCATTACATATTACAATGCAGTTTATGCCAGTATATATACATATTATTAATGGTAAGTTCTAAACACAAAGTGTAATAATGTGACGTTCTGTCCCAGAAATATGTAATGAAGGTACGCAAGTGAAAAAGAAGGGAAGGGGGAGAACATGATGTAAAACTAGTAGAGAACCTCCCTCTGGTATCTATAGACATACAATTGCGCTAAATAACAACAAGTCTCGTCTGCATTAACCATGCGTGTGAAGAATATGCACCTACTCAGTCAAAGAAGCTACTAGCCTAGTGACACATTGTTGTGTGATGGCAATCACCCATGCCTACGTGACTGATGCGTAATATTTTAGTGCCAGGGAGTATCAACAGCCTCGCATATTGCATCTATGTCCTATGGGAGCTAAGTGGGTGTCCATTGTGGTGTTACTTATACATCATCACTCGATGCCGCGTCAGCTATCGCGTCAGGGTCCTGGTTTGCCAAGCGAAAATCCGACAATATTGCGTCCCATGCTGTTGCCAGTGGTTGCTTACGCAACCCAATCGGGTCTTCGCGGTGCAGTGCAACACTCTCCGCCTGCGCCCAGCACAGGAGGGAGTGATACCAGGCCTTAGCCACTGGGGGGTCGGGGGACGTCCAACGGCGCGTGAGCAAACGCTTTGCCACTACCAGACCTAGATCTATATATCTGGACGTAACCTTATGTCTCCTAGACCTGTGGTAAAGTCCCAGGATGCACACCTCCCACATCCAGTCCAGCGTTCGTTCCGTGCATTGCGTTAGCCTCCTGGTAACTTCACCCCAAAACGGCTGTATAGCCGTGCAGGACCACAACACATGCAAGAGGTCTACTCCCGCCTCGTTACATCTGGCACATTTGGTGTCCGTACGATTAAAATATTTGTTTATTTTTGCCGGCGTGAGGTATGCCCTGTGCAATATATAATATTGAATGAGTCTAAATCGCATATTGCGAGGAATTTGCGTGGGGCCTTCGAGTATGCTACTCCATTCACGCTCTGTGGCGGGCATTCGAAGGTCCGCCTCCCAGTGAGCGCCCATAGAGAGCAGTGGTGGCGCTGTGTGTGCTCTGAGGGACTCCGCAAACCACTTGGTGAGGTGACGACCCATTCCCAACTCGTGTAAATATTGTATAGTGAGGTGCGTAGCAGGTTCCTGTGCCACATTTCCCCAGTGTGTGCTCAGCGTGCGAGTCATTGCAGCATGAAGGAGGAACTGGCCCTGCGGGAGGCCAGAGCTCTCCGCTAAGTCTTCGAAGGGGACAAGCTGCCCGTCATTATATAAGTCACCAACCGTTGTTACGCCCGCATCTTCCCATGATGCGAGTTCCGTGCTGGATATCGCCCGATGTCGTCTGAGGGTGCCTAACAGGGGCAGAGATGGTGCATAAGGTATAAGCCGGTGCGTGAGGCGAAGGCAACGACGATAGCACTAATAAGCCACCTTTAACAGTAGTTGCGTAGGTGAGCTGCCCTTCCTGTTAAGGTGGAAAAGCGCCACTATCTGAGATTGGGTGCGCCCAGGTGTCTGTGTCGCCGTGTCCCCGAGGTTCCGCGCACTGAGCCAGTGCGCCACCCATTGGAGCTGTGCCGCCAAATAGTAATGTTCCATATTGGGCAAGGACAGGCCCTCCTGAGTGGTCACTGGGTACATTTTGGCCAGTGCTACCCTGCTGCGTGAACTATGCCAGATAAACTGACGTATGTCCCATTCTAAGTCCCTGAATAGGGGCGGTCGGAGATAGAGCGGTAAGTTTGTGAAGTAATAAAGTAACTGCGGTAAAACCACAATTTTTATTAACGCTATTCTGCCCATGACTGCCGGCGGGAGTGTTTTCCAAAAGGTCATTTGCGCCCGTATCGCTGTGACAGCACGCAACAGGTTGCCCTCGAAAAGATCTTGGTGTTCGCGATATATATGGACTCCAAGGTATCGAAACGCCGCCGTTTGCCAGTGCACCGGCCTACCGCCAATAAGTAAGTGTGGGTCCGGGACAGAATCCGCAAAGGAATATAGGCAGGACTTGTCCCAGTTCACTTTCAGCCCGGATACCAAAGCAAATTGATCTAGTGTATGCTCGATTGACTCGCAAGACTGCCCGACATCCCTAAGATAGATAAGTAAATCATCAGCATATAGCGATACCGCATGTACATCATCACCTTAAGGGACCCCCCAGTCGGCCTGAGTGTCACGAAGTGATTCCGCCAATGGCTCGACCGCCAGTGCGAACAGCAGAGGAGATAGTGGACACCCCTGCCGCGTGCCCCGCCCAATGGGAATGTGCTGTGAGACATGGTGACCCGTCCTAACTTTGGCAGTTGGGTTCATATATAACAGCTTGACGAGGCTCAGAAACCCTTCACCGAGGTCGTACCTCTGCAACACCGCAAATAAAAATCCCCACTCCAGGGTGTCAAAGGCCTTCTCCAGATCCAAGACTAAACACCCAGCGTGTGGCCAGTTGACCCTCGAGGAATGCGCTACTCTAAAGAAACGACGTAGGTTCAGCGATGTGCTGTGTGCCGGCACGAACCCATTCTGATCTGCGTGAACTAACTGAGGCACCAACAGGGCCAGTCTATTCGCCAGCAGTTTCGCCAATACCTTGTAGTCAGCATTAAGAAGCGCTAGCGGCCGGTAGGACCCGATTAGTTCTGTATTTCTGTGCGGCTTGGGAAGGGACACCAGTAAGGAATCGCACACTGTATCTGGTAATCTGCCAGTTTCCTTTGCATTTTGATATACTGCAAGGAGTCGTGGTGCTAGGGTCTGCTGGTATGCCTTATAATATTCAGCCGGATAGCCATCCGGCCCAGGTGCTTTGCCGGTAGCAAGTGATGAAATGGAAGCTTTCACTTCCAATAATGTGAGCGGCTCATTCAATTCAGCACATTGTTCAGCCGTGATGCGGCGTAAGTGTAGGGGTGCAAGATATAACTCCACGTCTATAGGTGTTGCGCTGTGCGTGTATGTCTTGCTGCGTGGTGAGTAGCGGTCCAGCCGCAGAGCGCAATCGCAGGATTGCTGTGTGGGCATGTTCAAGTCTGATCAGGCGTGCTAGCCGTCTACCTGCCCTGTCCGCCGACGAGTGGGTACGCGCAGCATGAGACGCATAGTTTAAGCAGCGCAATCGCTCTAGTACCGTAATGTGGCGTTGGCGACATTCATCTATCTCTGGTTGGACTGCAGCGCCCTGCGCTAGGCTGGCCTCGAGGCGAGTCAGATCTTCCTCTATTTGTTTGACTTCGTCATCTAGCTGTTTCCGAAGACACCAACTCAGACCCATGCAGTGCCCCCTGACTACCGCCTTCCCGGCATCCCACAGGACCCCAACATCCGTGACCGACCCCTCATTACGCGCGTAGTCCTCCAGTGCAGTGGCCACTGCCTCGCTGAATGGGGGGGTCTTCCAGTGCCAGGGGCCGAAGCCTCCAAATGTGGCTGATGGGGCCATCATCTTCTCCTTGTAGTGTCATGATGTGTGGATTGTGGTCTGAGTGTGTCTTTCCTAAATAATTCGCCCTAATACATTTTCCAAGGAGTGTCGTGCTTGCAACAAAACGGTCGATACGGACATGTAGCCCATGGGGATGTGAGTAATGGGAGTAAAGTCGCGCCTGCGGGTGGAGAGTTCTCCACACATCTGCCAGGTCCCAATGTGTTAACCATTCCCCTAAATGTCTAGCATTGGAGGTCGCTCCTGTCTGTGGAAGTGGTGGGAACGATCTATCATGGGCCGTGTCAAGAACCGAGTTAAAGTCACCCCCCAGCAGCCAGGGGACATTGCACCAACGTGACAACAGACCCGTGAGCGCGCGCCAGAAGAGGGCTTGCTCCGTGTTTGGGGCGTATATGGAGCAAAGCACCACCTGCAAACCATTCAGACGACCCTTAACAATCGCATATCTGCCGCAGGCATCCATTAGCGTCTCTTCAGATTCAAAGTGGGTCCCAGGTCGCACCCATATCCGAGCCCCTCTTGCATAAGCTGAATACCCTGTGGCAAATAGTTGGCCCCTCCAGCGTTGTTGCAATTTGCGAATCTCCGGCTGGGAAATGTGTGTTTCTTGTAGAAACGCGATATGCGCAGCGTGTCGTTTCAAATAGGAATATATTGCATATCTGCGCGCAGATGTGTGGATCCACCTGACGTTCCAGGTCACTACGTTAGTGTGTGGCATGGGGTGTGCTGTAAAGGCGGTGTGACAAGCAGCGGAAGGGCCGCGGAAGGCATTAAGTAATGGCACTTCGTGGTTGCGAAGTAGGGGAGAAGGAAGCAGGGATGCAAGAGCGCACCAGTAATAGCAATAGACGTGAGTGGTGAGAGTATGGTGGTTACCAGAGGTGTCTGCAATATCAGTGGGTATACGGGAGTCTTAACTCGAACAGGGTGGACGGGAAAGAGCTTCTGACAGCTCAACTGGGAGAGAGCGGAGCAACAACATGCATCTGCCAAAACCAACAACAGCGCCATACGGCAACTCACGGCAGTGTTCACCGTGCAAAATGTACTAAGAGGAGGGGTGGGTTAGAACCTACAGTAAATGGAGGTAGGCGGACTCGGGCCCGGTGTACCCACAGGTAATGTTCGCGCAACGGTTCAGAATGATGTAGCGTGGAACGAGCATGCACCTTCACTAGTCTGCTCATGGTTTGTTTCTCGCAGCATGTTGGTGAGGAATAGGCGTAGGTTACATGCAAGGACCACAGGAATTACACAGCGATAAGTAAATGTTACTGTAAACTTATACTTGCGTGTCCATGATTTACAACTGGCTGCTACATTAAATCGTCCGCAGTCTGGGGTGTTACATTCGGGAGGGACTGCGGGTCCTCATGAACCTGCCACACAGTTTGTGAATTGTCGTCGCTCAGGGATTGTTCGGATGAGGCATCTGCATCAGCATTGTTCCGCCATTCTCCCATATCGGACACTGCCTGTAATGCCTTCCGCCGTTCTCGTAGTGTCTGCTCATGATCGGGGGCAGCTGTCGGTCGTGCTTGTCGCTGGCGTCTAGCACGGCGACCTCCCCGGCCACCCGCTCGTCGTTCTGTAGCTCCCTGTCGATTGCTCGGCGACGTGTGAGGACCTTTGGCTTCCAGCCAGTCCCAGACATCCTCCACTTTGCTGAAGAAGTGTACAGAACCATCCGCCACCACCCTTAGACGAGCCGGGAAGATGAGGGAGTACTTCAGGTTCAACTCCTGGAGTCAGCACTTGACTGCGAGGAAAGTGCTCCGTTGTCGCTGCACACCTAAGGCATAGTCCGGGAAGAAAAGAACCTGCGAGTTATCCACCTTGACCAAGCCCAATTTTCGGATTTCTCGGAGCACTGCGTCTCTGTCCTTGAAATTCATGAGGCGAAACAGGAACGGACGTGGCCCAGCCCCCGGCGGGGGTCGATTCGATGGTACCCTGTGTGCTCTCTCCACTGCAAAGAAAGCAGAAAGTACTCCTGCAGGTAGCAGGGTTTGCAGCCAGTTTGCAGTGTATGCCACTGCATCGTCACCTTCCGCGCCCTCCGGCAGTCCCACGACGTGTACATTATTACGCCGGGAGCAGCCTTCCGCGTCATCCATCCTGCGCTCCAGCGTGTGAAGTCGAGCCGTGAGGGCCCGGAGATCCGAAGTCGCCTCTTTGGCCGCTGGGGCGATCTCCTGTACCTCCTTTTCCAGGTCGGCAACTTTCTCCGCCAGTTTGCGATGATCTGCATGAAGAAGCGTGAAGTCCGACGTGACC
The DNA here is from genome assembly GCA_963921515.1 of Calotriton arnoldi. Taxonomy (NCBI): domain Eukaryota; kingdom Metazoa; phylum Chordata; class Amphibia; order Caudata; family Salamandridae; genus Calotriton; species Calotriton arnoldi. The sequence goes on from CAWUFW010000189.1 coordinate 1,958,894, forward strand.
TTATCAATGCGGCCTTCCAGCAAGGTGCGGGTTTGCGTCAGCGCTTCGCTGATCTGAGTCACCGCCTGCAACACAGAATCTATCTTCGATTCCAGGCTGAAACGCCGCGCCGTGTCCGAAGTTTCAGATTCTTGATCAGAGTGAGCCGGGCCCAACGTCGATCTCGTGGAGGACACGCCTGCACCAGTGCGGGGTTTGCCCATGTTGGTGGGAAGTGAAGGTCACTGTTGGCGGGGATTAAGGGGTAGTCCGCAGTTAGTATTTGCCCACGCCGTAGGGGGGAAAGCACCACTCTTGCATCCGCTCCAACAGGTATAGATCAGGGCAGTGTCACAGAAGCTCCCTGCAGCAATGGTACTCTGTTACGTATGTGTTTATTGGTAATGGAGCGCTGAAGGCTGATGTCCATTAGCACATGGAGTGTGGAGCTGGTGGTTGTGCTCCAGTTCCCTTGATCCAAGTGTAGGCACAGCCACTCCGAGGGTTATCAAATGTCGATGCAGACAAAGCACACCACGGTCACGAGTGCCACGTCAAGACCCCCACAGGAACTGACCTGTCTCCTTCTCCCCTCTAGGCTGCAGCGCTTCTCAGGGCTCAGTCTGGCCCTCGCGGTCCGTAGTAACCCGGCGTAGCCGTCCAGCCCCCCCCACAGGCCTCTAGCAATGAGCCTACACACCTCTCCACTCGCCGGCGTCAGCAAAGCGGATCCCCACTTGCCTTCGATGGTGCAGAACAGTCCTGCCGTCTGCTGGCCGCAATCACACCTCACGGCTCGCCAAGTCACACGTCGTGCACACTCCGGGCACTATTCCATCACCATTAGCATGTCCGAAAGACACCGCGCCACTCACCACAGCATGACGAAAGGCAAACCATGCCTTTAGGGTGGCACGGGTGTAGGAGGTCAGGGTCGCTCCGCTGGTCCGTCTCACGGTCGTCTCGGGTGGCTAGCGCAAGCCGCACAGTGGTGTGAAAGCAGGAGAGGCGTCACAATCAGGTCCGCCTCAGCCTTGATAACGGGGCTACGCGATGCAGTTGTAATATGGTACGGCAACCTGCCATCACGAAAAGGCTCCGCCACAGGCACCACAACGGAGCGGCAGTCGGGTAGTGCCTCCAGCTATGCACGGGGGAGGGGTGGGGGACACATCGCTTCACAGGTCGTTCCTCCCGCCGTGCGAGGACAACCGATTACAGTGGCACAATCGGTAGGACGGGGCCCTAGTTAGACGCATCCCGTTTCTTCACCTTTCGCCGCCATGCTCACAAAGCGTTTATCCGGGCTCACAGATTGCATATTGAAATCCGTAGATGGGCGAACTCCGCCTGACTGCTCTCAATTACCAGCAGCTTCAGCCAATGATGAAACACCGCGCCGTCAGCTCACTCCGCCTCTCCCAGCCGTGGGTATTGCGTGCGCGCACCGCCCAGCAGTGCTCGGTCACATTCACGGCTGTTCAGCGGCCGCGCGGTGTAGACGGCAATACTCCACCGAAACAGTAGCTATCGTCCCGAAACTTACTGTACACCACCAAGTAGGTATCGCTGACCCATCGGGCCAAAGTCAACGGCATTAGATGGACCGCTGCGCAGGAGAAATAACAAATTTACGGGACGAGAGACGGAGCCTCTTTAGCGTGCGTCCGCCATCTTGGCTGGCTAGCCACGCCCCCCTCTTGATTATTGTATGATTTTAATGAATTGGCAATTAAAAAACACACAACAGAACCAAGCATTGGCTGTGCAGTTGTTCTTTTTCCCCTTGTCACAGTTTAGTTATTCTTGAGCAGGCTTACTCCAGGTTGAGATGGGATCATTTTCGGGTGGGTTACAGTAGTGCGATGCGTTAATGATAAGTCTTTGGTCGGAGGCATTTATTTCAGAATTTGTTGTTTCATAGTTGAGGATGTAGGAAGACGTCGAGGGAGTAGGATCTTACATTGTGATGGTAAAATTTGAATATTGTTATGTATGGCTCTGTAGAGAGCCTCTGCAGTTTATTTCAGTTTCTAAATGTCATACTTCACTGCTATGACGTGGCATCAGTTGCTAACAAAACTCATAAGGCCAGGTTGACTGGGCTCCCTGGGAGCCTGTCAGTGCAGCTCTGCTTTGAATTAACACAGAATTCACAGCTGCAGGATGGAGAAGGAAGGCAGGAGGAAGGTGATGGGGGCTGTTTTCTTTTACCTTTGGTACAGGGATACATAACAGAGGCCATGCTTTGTATGGCTTCCTCATTACTCCTCTGCCCTGCGCAGTAGTTGAAGGCAGGGGCAGATGATTTTGGGTTCCATACATAACATAAAATTATAGATGGGTTAAAGTGAATTCTGGGTATGTTTTTGACCTCAGGGTTCTGAGTGACATCACAGACAGCTTGAGCTTCGCTCTCTTTGTCTATTTGATGTCACTCAGAACCCCTCAGTGAAAAACATCCCTTTAATTTGCTGTTGCCCATGTATACTTCTATATAATGTTCTTATTCTTCAGTGATTGATTCTTGAGTGGAAATTTATAAACCTTTCACCTCAGTCATAATTCCTAAGTATGGTGTTTAATAAGTTGTATTTGGGAGTGGAGGGAGGAAAGTAAAATACTGTTTCCCCCACCAGATTCAATGAGTTTTAGGAGACATGAGCAAAGAGTGTAAAGTGAAAGCTCCTTTCTGGAAAGGGGCGAGTTGAGCGTTATCAGTCTTGTATGTGAGGATCAAGCATAGAGGCTGTTGACCAGAGAAGTTTGGTAGTAGCTCCAGAGCTCAATTATCAGTCTGTGTTTCCCAGATGCTCAGGTTTAGCAGCTGTTGTCCTTTATCGCAGATTTGACGCATTTACCAACTGCGCCAATCACTGATGAGTGATACTTTAGAAATTATTCACTATTTCTTGATCCCTAGTTAAGGGAAATAGTATTCTTTGTGACAAAATGCATAGGAAGAGACAGGAGGTTCTATTTGCTGGGCCCTCGTGGGTAGGGCAAGATTGCTTAATTTTTAAATAATGTTTAGTGTCTAGAACCTCCAGTATAGAGGGGTTCGTGGAGGTAAAATGGGTTTCTGTGGCTGGCTATTGCTAATGAACCTCAGCAAGGTTGAGACTTTGGGGTCATTTTAGGAAAATGCTGAAAGGAATGAACTCAAGGTTATTTATACTCGGGAGACTCTCTCTCTGCCCTTACCTGCCAGCCTGAGTAGGAAGGGATTCTTCTTTGCTGTCCGACAGGTAGCACCACACCTCAGAAGAGAACACGTCTGGAGAATAGCAAGCCCTGCTAACATTCTGGGTTATTCCTGCATGTGATCTATGTTTGTGTTCAGTAATCTCAAGGCAGAATGCAAAGTTGGCATCTACTGTGTGTGTTGGTCCCGAGACATACTGTACCAGAAGGAACACTACAACTGCATTTGCAGGTAATCTTTAAAATGGAAGCAGTATACCCGGCATGACCCCCTATTGTCAGCGTCTCTCCCTACTGTGAGATCCCTCTTCTCATCAGGTGGGATGTGCTTTCTTGGAATAGAAGTGCCAAATGATATATGGGTAAAGTAACCCCTGCCATACATTGTAAGGATATTGCAAGTCAATGAGGATTCCGTGACTATATAGAGAAACAAGGCCACGGGCGTTAGGCATTATGATGTAAGAACTCAATTGTAATAAGTTATTACAGTTGAGCAGCTATGTAGTTGCTTTATTACAGGTAACTAGGTGCGTCGTGATTGCATGCAAACATGATTTATTCAAAGCAGGATTCACTTATCTTGATTTTATTATTGTTTTGTATTGTTCGATATAGGTGCCCACAAAATGCCAGTCTTTTCAACTTGTATTGAATGAAAATAACATAGCGGCAGTGCTTGACCAAGGCAAAACTGATTGTTAGTCCAGTTATTGACTATAATGAGGGTGCCGCCTATATTCAGATTTCATGGGGCGGTTTTACAGCCGGTGGGGGAAATTGTACTTTAAAGTCCATAGCAGAACTCTGTGGCTGAGGCCACGTCTTGCTTTACCATTCACAAAAAGTATAATCTTGCTCTCTGGAGCCTAACTGGGAGTGTTATTCGATTTTATGAAGAATCTGACATAGTGCACATAATACGCTAAAATGTGACTCATTTTCCTTTCTAAAATAACACACACATTTTTCCCAATTATTAGTTTGTCATGCAGGTGTTTTTCCATTTATATCAATGTGGATTGCTACTTATAGTCTGAAAAATGAAATGTTATCCCCATGTATCCTTTACCATTGCCCTTGATGTTTTCTTTTCAGTGTAATTTGATTCCTGTCTCACCATTTAATGATTAAAACATTTCTCCCTGTGGGACGATGTCCATCCTGTGTGCGTCTTTCCTATGTTTCCTTTCCTGGAGCTTGCTCTTAATGTAGTATTTGTGTGTCTTGGTAAGATCAAAGTCATGTTTCATCTTGCTTCTGCTGATGAGTTGTTCTAGTTTCGTTTGTACCTTTTCCCTGCTCTGTACCTTTCTTACTCAGTCTCGGTTTTGTTTCTCCAGTTCCTTTTTTTGGAAAGTACCGCATCAGCTCTCTCCCACTCGGATCAGTGTAGAGTTATAGCAACTTTATAGTATGATATGGGTATTTGTATAGCGCTTACTACCTCGAAGAGGCGCTTAAGTGCTTTGCTGATGGGTAACACTCTACTTTATAGGAGGCCATTGGTAGTGATTTAGTCGGCCTTCTTGATAAGTGGGGAACTGTAAGAGTCAATAACCACACCCTAAAGCTACACAAATCTCTGTAGCTTTAAACAACTAAGACAGTTCTTTATTTTGTCTTTCAACTGACAAAATTGGTGGCAAATGGACGTGGGAGATTTCAATACATCTTTGGAGGATACTCTGTCTCTTACAAAGGAAATTTAAGAAAATTGTAGTATTTTAGGTATTCACTCTCCTGTTATTGCTATTAATTCTGAGCCTTAGGGTCTTGCTAGACATCTATTTGAGCTTAAATATGGACTTTTTTTCACCGTATTTCTTTAGTATTCTCTTTTTTAAACATTAAACACACAATGTTTGCAGTACAATATCCATGTCCGTATGCACATGACATTACTTTCCTGCTCACCAGCATGAATAGCCGTGTTAATTCGTCATAATACCACATGAGATGAAGAAAAAAAGAATAATCAGTTTATAATCTGTCAAACCAGTTAGCAAATGAGCATTTCGAGCCTCATATAGCCCCCTAAGGACTGTGTCGGGAAGGATCAGCTATTGTTGGATGCCAGAGCTTCTAGTAAACCTGTTTGTGGGGTGGCGGTGGGGGAAATAGCATGTAACAATGTAAAAGGAGAGTAGCATGAGGAGGGTGGGCCGAAGTTAGGTGGCTTTCGTGTGTAGGGATTTGTGTGTGTGCCCACCCCCCTCTACCCCATTACAACTACAGTCATGTCTGTCACCCTCCCCGCAAGATGTCAGTGTGTGCCGTCAGTTTCAAGGAGGACAAGTGTCCGATTTGTCTACCAACTTTTCCATGATCCTGTCCCATTGTGTGCATCGTGTTTCTTGCTGTCCCGCTGCCTGGGGTCCTGTGAGTACAGCGATTTCTGCATATGCCAATTTGCTAAGGTCCCTAAACCAGTCCCTGGGTCCCAGGAACGTCTTCACCTTTGAAGACTAAGCTAGACATCTTTTAGCTAGCGCTAGTGCGAGATCAAAAAATCTTTAGCTGTGTTTAGTTTTTTTGTTGCGCACTGCCACCCTCTGTAGACATGTCTCTGGGCCCCAGCCTCCCTGACAAGTCAGACAAGCAGGCTAGCACTCCCTCTCCCTCCTCCACACCCCCCTCCACCCCACCCTCCAAAACATGTTATAACTGGGTGAAGGCATACCATATGGAGAAAGTTTGCCGCACATCTAGGGCACACTGTTGACGTCCCCGGATACATGCGCCCTATCCTCTTGGGGTAAGGTATGTGTGGTGCAGACTGGTCTTATTTGTCATAAAAAGAAACAATCTGGAAGCATATTTGCTAATACCTAGTTGTCCACATTAATTAATTGAAGAAGGCGGTAGTAATACATGCATTGAAATTTGCTTTGTTTATGTAGAGTCATAATTAGTGACCCTTTTGTGGTCTCTGCTAGTTAATACATAGATGGCATCTCAGCGGCTGCTACGGAATGGGCGGTGGAGGGGGGAGGGAATTAAAACAAGCATTTGCAATGCAATAGGTCTCGCATTTATGCGAGTTTAAGCTATTGCCATTGTAAATGACAATATCTTTTATTTATGTTTTATAAACCAAAACCAAAATAAAAGGCATAGCCATTTACAATGCCAATAGCTCAAACTCGCATAACTGCGAGACCTATTGCATTGCAAATGCTTGTTGTCCTAGGCTTTCAAGTCAATTGCACATCGTGGTACATGAACAAGTATCCTGTTAGCCACCTTTATACACTTCATAAAATGCTATTATTTTATTCGAATTCCTCAAAATGAAATTATGGCTTTCTGACAAGTCTCTAGTGTGTCACCGATATCACAAGGCTTTGCTTTACGTGTTCCCTCATCAGAATCTCCAGGTTGCAGCAATTTTGCACTTTCAAAACAAATGCACAAATATTTTGTTTTAAACGCTGTGCAACATTTTTTAAAACTGTTTTGAAAAAAAAAAGTGCAAAAATCTGCATTTCTCCCGAGTGGCCCACATTTTTATGAGTATGAAAAGCAAATCATGGCAAATTTGGATATCTGACTAACACGGCAGAGGACAGAAGAGCCTAAAGAGCAAACATGATTTCAATAGCGCAACTTAGGTTGGGCTAGATAAGAGCACATTTTCAATCAGAAGGGCACAACAAAGACAGTATATATTGATAAACCATAGATTATCAATTCCCTATTATTTTACATAAGCAGAATTACTAAAAATCTATATTTTTCCGGTATTTTTTCATTTTCCTGTTACAGAATTTTTAAATCAATCCTCCATACTCTAGGGAGATGCAGGAGGCTCTCAGTGGAATAGCCTTACCACGGCAGTTCCGTAAGTACTCCCAATTCCGAAGTGCATCTCAATTTGAAGGTAATATTTATTTATGTTTGCTTGAACAGTAGATGACAACTTGCACAAATATGTTGTACTGCAGTTTTTCTGTACTGGCCACAAAGATCTAGGCCATACCTGAAAGTTGTCATCTACTCCCTCATATCAAACATGACTGGACATTGGAGCCTTTCAGCTAGCAGTTAGAACAAGCATTTGCAATGCAATAGGTCTCGCATTAGTAAAAGTTTGAGTTTTTGGCGTAGCAAATATTAATGCAACATTACTAGCTCGAATTTTGTTAATGTAGACCTATAGAGTGTAGTGGTGTAGTATAGAGTAGAGGAAATTATTATGGAGTGTAGTGGAGTTTAGTAGTTTAGCGTGTAGTGGTGTTGAGTTGAGTAAAGTGGAGGAAAGTTTATAGAGTGGGATTGTGTGTGCTTGTATTATGATAAAATATAGTAATATTATGTAGGAATGAACGTATGAGAAATATAGGTTGGTGGTACTACATTTGCTGTACCAATTTATTTATAATGTGTTTTGTTGTGCAAGGTGACTTTACTTGTAACTGCTTGTTTAGTTGCCTGTTTAGGCTTTAAGCAGTGCATATAAAAAAATAGTATAATAAGGAATTTTCTGTAAGCAGAAATAATAGGGAAACATTTTGTACAGCATGCAAAAAGCTGGTAATTTAGTTGGAAAGATTGCTGTTTATAACATTTGAAGTGTATAAAGGCGCATAAAAGGCAAAAAGTTAGTAAGCAATGTTGCGCAAGCAAAAACTGTAGTGTAATAATGTGTACAGTATAAGGTTATTGGCAGCCCCCTGGTAATACGGAGTGTTTGTAGGGTGATAGGGGGCCTTGGGGCAGCCTATTTAAGATATAGTAGAGCTAAAAAATACATGGGGAACAATAAAAAAGGAGTAAAAGAAGTTGTGTATGGGTATATAAGATAGTAAGGCACTATTGTATGCTAAAAGATAAAAATAAGCATATGGAAGAGGGGAAAAGAATTAAAGGGCATTTGTGTGGGTATTTAATAATGGAAATGGGCTGGCATTTAATAACGAGACCTATTGCATTTGCAATGCAATAGGTCTCGCAGTTACTGAAGTTTAAGCTATTGGCATTGTAAATCACAATGCCTTTTATTTATGTTTTAAAAACAAAAACAAAAATACAAGTCATTGTTATTTGCAATGTCAATAGCTCAAACTTCAGCGTAAATACTGAACCTATTGCATTGCAAATGCAATAGGTCTCGCATTTACAGGAGTTTAAGCTATTGGCATTGTAAATGACAAAGCCATTTATTTCTGTCTTCAAAACCAACACATAAATAAAAGGTTTGTCATTTTCAATGCCAATAGCTCAAACTTTTGCAAATGCGAGACCTATTGCATTGCAAATGCTTGTTGTTATAAAGGCTTTGCATTTCTTTAAATGGTTTAAACAGATTTGTTTGAAATCCCGGTCTGTATTGCACACCATCCTGGTAAGCCTTTGTTTAGCTGTGCGCCTGTAACTCAGCTAAGCAGGGACATCTTTTGTATTTCAGGGGCCCCGGGCCAAACGTATTTTGTGGGGCCCTGTTCCTAACAGATTTGACTTTATGATCCAATTTTAGCTCTTTCGTGCCTTCCTTTAGGTCACTGACAGTGCATGGGTACACTCGTCCAGATTCTAAATGTATTTACATCTAATATTCAGGGATAGTCCGTGTGTTTTCAATATTTTAATTCAGCAGCAGCTCACAAAATTATTGCTAACAATCTTTGTGACTCCCCCGCCATTTCTCATATGCGAGGTCCTGTTTTGATCTAAAAGAAAATGTTTATATGGATGCTGCATGGGGTTAAAAAACAAACATTTCTGTCAAATGTCTGTAAAAAAAACTCCAATTCATCTCCCATGTTAAAAATACATTAAAGGAAAACGGTATTTTAAACAACATGTGAAGAGTTATTCAAGGTAATCATGGCAAGAACAGAGCTGGCTCTATCAGGGGGCCCCTGAAGGGCAGGGGCCAGGGCCCACTCTGGCCAGGGCCCACTCTGCCCCTGCCTGAAAACGTCTCTGCAGCTAAGGTGAGCAGACACGGTTTTGGAGTCACACACTGTTGTCAGAACGCCTCCTTTTAGTACAACTCTTTCAGACCGAGGATAGACATTTTACCTGATTATTGATGAAACGAATACATTAATGCATTGCATGTGTTGAGACTTTTTTGTACAATTGGGATCGGCCTTCGGTTTTTGCCAAACGTCAAGAGGACGGACACCTATTCTTTTTGTTTTAAATAAATCAATGAACACCTGAGCAGGTCTGGAGCTTAGAAACCAGACTTGGAGCATCTCTCAGTGGCGACGTGCGTCACCCGTACCTGGTCCATGCACGCACCCACCCACCCACCCGTGGAAGTGACGCAGCAGGTTGGCACAAGATCACACGTTTCTCGTGCCTCGGCTGAAGCGAGCGCGCCGCTCACCCCGCCCCTATCAGACGACCTAACCGGGACATCCTGTTTGTGTAGCGAGCCAGGATGAAAGCGCCAAAACCAAGGAGGCGACAAACCTGGGAAGTGCGCTCTGACGTAGGCGCGAGCTCTGGGACCAGGATCATAAGGCACCGGAGCGGTGTGAGCTGGGATTGTACCCAGACGGCCTACCACTGAGGAAGTCAGGAGAGTTGCCACCTTATGCCGATACTTATCATAGATAAAGTACCGGCCGTTTGTTTATTTTTTGCTGCTGTTAAGTTCAGCCACGCTCTGGGAGGTGAAAAAGCAGCGGAGTAAAAGTGTCAGGTTTTTTTTTGTAACATGGTAATTATCTGCTATCCTAAAGCGCCTGAAACCCATACAAGCCGGTCTCAAATCACGTTGAGCTGTTTTCCTTATGTTTGCTTGTTAGGTATATGTTTCAGAGAGGGATAGATAGATGGCCGGCCTCCTCTGCTGGCTCCAATATCTGTATCAACCTGGACCTAAAAACACAGGCCAGGGCGGTTAAAAACAAGCAGAACAGGAGGTAAAAGCGGGTCTGAGTTTATTTTTTGCATCGCGCTTTCAGTTTGAGTGAAAGCGCGATGCAAAAAATAAACATGCGCCGCCATTAACAAAGCCCCTGTCCCGGCTGCGCACGTCGTGCAGCCTTTGTAAGCAGAACAAGCACGCAAGTGGTGCGCGCGCGCGCCACAGCGAGACATCTGTTTTGCATTATCGGCCACGATAATGCAAAACAGATGTCCGCCGTGCGGGTAACAGACACCAATAGGCCGTGGGCGGGGCAAATGCGGGACATGCGCCCGCATTTGCCCAATTGCGTGCTGTCTTTGTTAGAAAGACGCACGCAACGCCCAATTGCCAGCAAGGAAAACAAAACCACACGCACGAGCGTGTGGTCAGCTTTCCAAAGCCCTTTTTCTGTTCACATAAAGTCTCGCGCTGCGCGAGCAGTGCTGCGCACTGCAACGCTAGGCGCGAGACCTAAAAAACCACTTACTTGGATGCAGCTGGCCGGCCGCCACCTCTCCTCCGTCCTCTCCGTCCTCTTCCTGGCTTCTGTGGAGGCAGGAAGCACCCAGGCTCCCCTGAGCCAAACACAATGCTGCAATGTAGCGTTGTGATTGGTCTGAGCGCCGTGATTCAGCGCTCAGACAGGGAATTGGAGCCTGGGCATGTTCTCCACCCAGGCTGCAGCCTGGGTAGAGAACATGCAAAGTGCACATGACATTTTGGCCAGGCCAGACGGCCGGCCAAATGCCATGCGCTCTTAGGAAAGGCCTACCACTACCCCAGCCTCTAAACAGCCCAGCCCGTCCCACCACCAACCAACTGAGCCAGTAGTTTAAATAAAATGATAATAACGTTGTTATTATCCTTTTATTTTTCTGTTTTTATTTACTCACTCAGGGGAGCGACGCTCCTGCGCCTTAGCCACATATTCCTAATTGAATTTGGCGAAAAGGCCCTCCTGGCGATTATGCTTTTGCACCAGCGAAATTCTTAATGTTCCTCACAATTTTTTCGCCGTGGTTATTCGTTCTCTGGGGTACATCTAGCTCTACTAGTTTAACTTGCTTGCGTGATTGCTTTATTCCTGTGTTTTCTTTACATTAGTTTTTGCATTACAACTGTTTATAAAATCTCAAAGTTTGCTATTTATTTGCCTCGACGGGCAATGTTCTTGCAAACTATGACCTTCTTGAGACCACCAGGTGCCCCTCAGTTCATAAGATTCGCTTTGTGCTAAGAGGCTTTTAAGCCATAACTGCAGGGCAGGAGTCTGGTGGTTTTATTTAAATTGAGATTCATAGCCACTACAAACATTCCAGTTCAAAGTCAGTTAAAGTCATGGCAGTGTAGAAATTAAGAAATTAAACTTGTAAACACTTTTAATGTGCCATCCTACAGCTATCGCATTTGCCCATCCCCATTATGAATATGTTTGCATGCCTTGAGGTTTAGTGTTTGATGAGCTGTTGTACTCGTTCCACAAGATTTTCACAAAAATATAGTTATCTCACTTTCCTCCAGCTCCTTGCCAGAGCTTTGTGAGGCAGCGTCATGTGATACTCGTTCAGCATTGCAGCGCTTCACAATGGCAACTAGTGAGTTTGGGTTGATAGGAGCTAGGATGAATGAAATCCAAGATATCTATGTATCTAAAAGATGTTTTGCCTTTATTAGTAAACAGTTTCAGGTCACATAATCTATACAAAACCATACTTATTATTTCCTACCAATCAATGTATTTGGACTGCTTTTGCAGTATTTTTTGGTATATGCATGTTCTCTATTAATGCCGTTGACCTTATTATATTGTTAGATGTCCCCTACTAATATTTTTCTAATCCCTGTTATAGCATCACATAGCAGCAGGCAGGCCAGTAATTGCTGGTACGAGAAATTAAATACTCCTAAGAAACAAGTTGTGCCAATAGGTCTCGTCTATGAGAGAACTATTGGCTTTGCCAATCTCTTTTAGCCATATTGTAAAGCAGCGTGGCTGCTGTTCTGCCTGGCTAAAACGTAGTGGCTTAGAGGAGAGTGGAGCAGAGTGGTGTAGAGTGTAGTCTCATAGAGTGACGTAGAGTGGAGTGGCATAGACTGGAATGACATAGAGTAGAGTAGCATAGAGTGAAGTGGATCGGCATTGAGTGGGGTGGCGTAGAATGTCATAGAGTGGCATTGTGTAGAGTGGAGTGGCGTAGAGAAGAGAGGAGTGGTGTAGAGCAGCATAGCGGGGTATAGTGTGGAGTGGAGTGTAGAGTGACATAGAGTAAAATGTCAGAGTGGTGCAGAGTGGAGTAATGTGGCATAGAATAGAGGACCCTTTGGCCTCTTGAGAGGTTAAATCACAGTAACATTTTTAGCTGTGTTATAGCATTGTTGCATAAAGATAGTTAAGCATGTAGACTGAGGGACATTTTTATTCTGAGGCAAGAAGGACAGGGATTTGATGATTTCAAAGAGGGAGCTGAAGGTGTTGACAAACCTTTCTAAACTCTTCCCTCAAACTCTTCCCCTCCAAAAACCCTTTTACTCATCAAAAAGCCTCCTCCTACTGCTATGACCTACAAAAGAAATCCTTCACTCTTCTATCCCACAACTATCCTTTTCAATCAAAATAACAGACTAGCATGTTCACTTCACTAATTCCATATTCCACTATACTAATTCACCACTAATCCTTTATGGGTTCCAGAGTAGCGTGCTACTCGCCAACAAAGCGCTTCAACACCCACCAGGGGTAACAGGCGCTATATGAATGCAAACCTTTCTTTCCCTTCTATCCCTCCACTATCCTTCTCACTCCAAATAACTGACTAATATCCACCACTCAAATTACTTTCATATTTCACCATACTAATTCACCACTAATCCTTTATGGGTTTCCGGAGTAGCGTGCTACTCGCCCCAAAAAAAAGCAATTCAACACCCCATCAGGGGTTAGAAGCGCTATATATATGCAAACCTTTTTTCCCTCTTCTATCCCTCCGCTATCCTTCTGAATCCAAATAACTGACTAACATATCCACCACTTAAAATTTACTTGCATGTTTCACTATACTAATTCAACACTAATCCTCTATGGGTCCCGGAGTAGCGTGCTACTCGCCGAAAAAGCGCTTCGACGCCTCGTCAGGGGTAGTAAGCGCTATACAAATGCAATTACAATACAATACAATAAGAGACACTTTTAAAGACCTGACATGACCGATTCTACTTGAATTGTCCTTTTCTTTTTTTTATGTTTTATGTTTACAGCAGACTGAAAGTGGGATTAGCCTTTCGGGAAAATGGAGAAGGGACATTGTATGTATTAAGCTCATACTGTTGGATTTTTTTATATATAACTTTGTATTCAGAGAGAAATGTTTTTATTTACTTCTGTCAATTGTAAGTTGTGGAACATCACTTCGTGCTCTACATTCTCTTCTGAAGTTTTAACAGTTCTCATTAAGTGTATTCAAACAGTTTTGCAATTCAATCACGATGACCAGATCAGGACAAACAAGATTAAGTCTATTATAAACAATTAGTGGAAAGTCTGGTGCTTAGAAAAACAGAGACAGCAATGCAGTCTGTTGCTAGAGCAAGAACTAGGTTAATGTGTTTAACAAGCATTGCCAAAGCCAACATCTCTTACCTTTGAGGCTATTGCCTCTGGCTTTTCCTTTGGTTGCTTTGGAGTGGAATTATTTGGTGTGGAGTGAAATTATGAAGTGTGGTGCGGAATTATGTGGTGTGATGTCGAATTGTGATGTGTGGAATTGTGTGGCACAGAATGTGGCAAGAAATATTGTGTAGTGGAATTATCTTAAGTGGAATTATGTGTGCATGGGACAGAATTGAATTTTGTGGAGTTTCATTATGTGGTATGGAGGAGTGTGGAATGGCGTGGATGTATGTGGTGGGGAGTTGAAATATGTGTAGTGCAATTATGTGACATGGTATGGAGGGGAATTGTGTGGAGTGTAATTAAGTGGCATGGTGTGGAGTTGAATTTTGTGGAGTGTAATTATGTGTTTTGGAGCTAAGTAGATATATATGGAGTGTAATGTGGCGTGGAGTGGAATTATGTGTAGTGGAATTGTATTGCATGTAGTGGAATTATCTGGAGTTGAATTGTGTTGCGTGGAGTGTAATCATGTGGACTGAAGTGGAGTGGAATTGTGCTGCGTGGAGTGGTATTATGTAGTGTGGCATGGAGCGAAGTGGAATTTGTAAGATTGTAATTATGTGGCATGGAGTGGAATGATGTGAAGGTGAATTGTGTGCTGTGGAATTGTGAGATGGTGAAATGTGTTGTGTGGAATAGAATTATGCGGTGTGGATTTGTGTGGTATTGAATTGAGTGGTGTTGCGCTGAATTATGTGGAATTGAATTATGTGGAATGTAATTATGTGGCATACAGTGGGGATGAATTATGTGGAGAGGCATTCTGTGGTGTGGAGTGGAATTATGTGGTGTGGACAGGGATGGGGTGGTAGGTGGGAGAAGCAGAAACAGAGATGGGCCTTGAGGGGATGGATTCAAATGCAAACTTCCCAGTTCAAAAATAAATAACGTCCCCCCGCAAAGCCCACCAGCTAGTCTCGTTCGGTCTAGGCTGTACTTCTTCCAAGTGTGAGGAGGGACAGGCACTAAGAGAATAGAGCGAAGAAGAGTTGCCCTATGCATCATGCATGTCTTCTCTGTAACCTCACTGCCCCTGTGCTATCTCCAAAGAGATGGGTAGTGGAAACTTAATCAGAGACTGCTGGCTATGAAATACTTCCTGGATGTGGCAATTAGTCGCGCATGATGTCTAGCAATTGCAATACTGGTAGGTTTGGGAAAGGTCAGTCACAGGTCAGTTTGGTGTCCCTGAAAGGATGGCGGAGGGTGCTCAAGGACACTAGTGAAGCATAACTTAATAAAAAATCAAGTCAAGAGACGATTGAAATAATTCAAACAAACATGTAGTTGACATGGGGGAGAGGCAGTGGCATTATAGCTGGCACCGTAGACTGTGGAACTGGGGAATCAGGTTCGAGTCTCGGCGCTGGCTCAACATCCTAAGATTGAGGGCAAATCACTTAATCTTTTCGGGCTTACACAAAATTAATGTGTGCTTGTGCAAAGTGCTCCAACACCTTTGGGTCGAGTTTGCGCAATTTAAAAGTTGCAACAAAAGTCGGAGGACAGTACAAAGGCATCTGGTCTCCCAGCTCATTTTTTGTGCTGTGTGGAGGCAGGGCAATGGGTGGGAGGGGGAACATGCAAACACAGACAAAGGGAGAGAGTAGAGGACACAGACAGCTACAAAAGATGCACTCTGTAGATTGGCTCAACAAAAAGAAAAACATAGCTCCCAAAAGTACCAACAGTGTAAGGACACACATACTTGGCCATGCTCTAGGGGAGGTGCATATGCAAGAAGAGGGCCACCGCGTAGCTGACCAGAAGGAAGCAAGCAATTGAGAATGGCTTTTTAAAAATCTTTTTATTGGCAGTAAGCAAATTAGGAGCATCATACATACATTGTTTCAGAAAACATCGGTAGCTGTGTGATCACGCCGATGGGGGACCCCTACTACAGTTCTTATAATCATAGAGCGGCTGTCTGCAGGCTTCTTACATAAGCAGTTCCATTTTGTACTAACCCAGCCCTCATCTTAGGTACATTATTTCTGATAAACCCAGCGGGGGTGAGCCACTCCCCACATTGCCCCGCCCACGGCCACTAGTGCGACCGTAGGAGTGATCCGTGCGTATGTGCTACCCTCCCATCTTGTTACTCCTTTTTAGGTCTCGCCTCAAACAAGAAAAAAAAACTCCTGCAATTTTGTAATGCAGGTACGAACATCCCACATTGCTCTTTAAACATCACCCCTACGTGCAACTGCATCAAAGCCACATTTGCATCTCCTACAGCTGATAACGATCTTTACAAGGTGCAAATTTTTCTTTTTATTGTGCCAGGGCAGAGTCCCATTCAAACACATTTAGTAACTATTGGAACGTTTCACACCACTACAGACTTGATGGCGGCTACACTTGGTAGTCTTTTAGAAGCAATTCGAGTCAGGTATTCCAGGTGGGCGCCCTGTCCTTTTGCTTTAACAGTTATACGTCATCTACAGAAAAACTTACTTTTGGAATTGTGCGGAAAGCTCCAGCTTGTGAAACTAATAGTAGATAGAAATCCCTCACTCCTTTTACGGGTGTGTTTTGTTGTTATTTTTACGTTACTGCCAATAGTGGAAACAACATGGCCGCCGAGTAGGAGCCCCTTGTAGGAGCTCCTGGGTTGGGGATCACCGTTGCGGTGTATATCCCTGGATAACCCACCATCGGCCCTCCTCTCTACTCTGCATCTGATGCCCCATACCCCTGGATTGCACGATATGATTCTCACTCACCTGCATTAAGGAGTTCCGAGACCACCTTGATCGATCGTTGTGAGACCTCATCTAGACGTCCTGCAGCCCCTCCGCCTCTGTGGGTTGCGGTGCTGTGCGGCGTGGCGGTGCCGTGCTGTGCGGTGGTGTGATGAGGTGCCGGCTAAGACCAGTGGCGGGACCCCGGCGAGCCTCTTCACCTGTCCCTCGCCTTCTGCCTGGGGTCTGCGCCTCCTGTGGGTCGGATGCACAGGACCCATCTCTGGACTCATCGTTATGCAACCCCCCCCCCCGCCTCCAATGGTTGCGGGGCCTCGCTGAGTTGCCGTGCTGGCTGCGACGAGTGCCAGGACCCCGGCGAGCCTCCTGACTTGTTCCACGCCTTCTGCCTGGGAATTCTGCCTACTGAGTGGCGGCTGCACGGGACCCATCGCGGGACGAACCTGGGGGTGAGTGCCGCTGCACTTTGCTGCTCCACGGCAATTCAAGTAGTTGTGGTCCGTGCTTCACCTCGCCTCTGGAATCGGTGCGGGGTGTTGCCCTCCATCTCCATCCCTGGGGCTCCCCGGTGTGCCTGAATGATCGGGCGGGGTATTGCCTTCCACCGCAAACTCCTCAAACTTCTCGAGTTCCCCGGATTGTCGGGCGGAGGAAACCCGTCAATCATCGGGGCTGCTGGGGTCGTATCCTAGCGCTCATCCGGTCCGTGGTTGCAGCCGGACCCTTGCGACCGAGCCTCTCCTGCTGACGACTCCAGTGGCGATGTAAACATGCCGCTCAGATACCCTGCGGAGTCAAGGTGATTTTACATTATTCAGATTCGATTGCCTGCAGATGATAGGTGTAAGCAGTATGTTAAGCTTCTCATCGGGGTCACTGGTACATTGTTACAAGGCCAACACGCACGACACTGACTGCTGAGTCTTGGTGTGCTGGAAGTGCTCCTCACTCGGCAGTGGTGGCAGCCTTTTTATAAATTGCTGAATGTTCGTTTTTAAGGGAGCAGATCGTCTTCTACACAGTGTCAGGCTAGGCCACTGATCTTGCGTGGTTGATATCTGTGAGGATGCCTCTTATAGATAACGAATTGGAGACTCTCAACAATCTGTGCTGAGTCAGTACAAGTTTATAACCACAGACAACAAAGAAGGGTCCATTCATCAAAGCTGCTGATAAGCATAGAAACAGAACTACACCCTCTGAGGACCAATTAACGGAAAGCGAAAGTGGACTACAGAGCAGAAAACAGGTCTAGGAAGAAATCACTTAATGGAAAGCAAAAGGACCACATCACAGGGACAGGTCGAGGAGTATACAGAGCGGCCATCTTGAACTGATGCATAATGAAGGGTCTGACACCCCTATCTCCTCATCTAACAAAATCCTCATCTAACAATCACAAAGGTGTATTCAGCCAAGAGGGGATAACAAATAATTAACTGTTGGACAACGCTAAACTAATCAGAAAGTTAACATTACCTACAACGGACGGGTGAATGTAAAAAAAAAAAAAAGAAAAGTCAAGGTAGGAAATATAGAAACTAAGAAGGAGAGGGAAATAATAAAATGGATAAACACCTTCACCATTCTCTATCCGCCCAATCTCGCCAAAAATGCAGCAAAGAAATTCAAGCACAGGCTAATGATAACCCACCCTGAGACCCTTATTTCAGACCCATACTTCTGCATTAGCAAAGGCGTAATATCCAACGACCTTATCTTCCACACAAACGTGCCCAGTGGAGAAATATCTTTTACTCTTTGCTCCGAATCTCCAATGTTAAAAAGACCCCGCATGCCCTCAAATTGTCGGTAACAGCCTCAGACCTATGCCCTGCGAATGCCACCATCACCATCTACAACAACGGTAATATCCTTATACAAGCCTCCAATGATAATCTCGATACCATAGACAGGATCTTCCCTACTCTCAAGAAAGCAGTGAACAGCAAGAATAGCACACTACCCGCAACCTCTCAGCCTCAGCATCCAGAGGCCACCCCAACTCCACATCAAAATCCCATAACAATTTCTTCTGAACCGACTTCCCCCCACACCCTTAATGAGCCCTACCTCCCAGCCACATCGACCTCAACCACACATGGGTCCTCTGGCACAGGAGGGACAGGGTTGCACTTACCTACCGACCACATCAGTGCAGACACCCACAATGATTCCTACCCCCCAGTCACATTGGTCGCTACCACACCTGGATCCCCCGGACCAGAAGGGACAGGGTTATTCTTAGCCACTGATCACTTCACTGCAGACTCATCACCGTTATCCCGGACGTCCGGGAGTGAAACCACCAACCTGGACTTCACTCACGCCACCCTTCTCTCCCCACTTACATCTAAGTTAGATTGCAAAGATTCCCTTGACCCACTGTCTACCACGATATATGCTCGGACCCGAACACCCTCAATACTCATTCCACCCATCCAAACACAGTGCACAAAGACCTCTCCCCAATCCCATGTGGCAGCCCCTATCCAGCTGTCTCATCACAACACCATCCCACACACTGACTCGGACCCCACAACAAACCCCCTTGCTAAACTTACCACATCGATCCCGAATGAGGATATCCACACGCTACCGGAGAACATGATCATTCAAACAGACCCTACCTGCGGATCTCCCCCCATAATAGAACATACACCCTCTCATACTACTAACCTTCCCAACTCCGATTGGATCGCACGATTCAACGAGTTAGCCACAGGCCTATCCCAGCTCAAGGCCGAGATGCTTAACCTATCAACCATCACCAAAGAACTTCTAAACGTACACAGAGCCACCAAAGCGACAGTGAACCAAATCAGTCTCCAAACTAGTAGATACATCCCCAAGGATTCACACCCCAAGAACACTAGTCAGAGTAACCAAACCAGTCCCCAACCTAGTAGACCCATCCCCAAGATCTCACTTCCCGTGAACACTAGTCAGAGTAACTTACCTTCCCCATCTTGGACTAGGAGGGCAAATGAGGAACTATCCGACATAGACGACCTCCTCATATCTTATGCCTGGGCAACAGATAACAATAAGTCGCAATGTAGCACTATCCATTCCATTCAACCCAACCCCTTCAGAGAACCGACTCACAACAACAGATCCGTAAATAGAGACAACCTTACAAATATCAACATAGAGCAGACTACCCTAACCCATTCTAGTAACAAGATGAAGTGCGCACTCATTAATTGCAGATCCGCCAGTAAACATGCTCCTGACATCTTCAACCTCATCCTAGAGAATGATTTAGACATTATGGTCCTCACCGAAACATGGCTGAATAGTTCCTCCTCTCCCATCCTTGACCTACTGGTGCCTCCTAGTCACGACCAGATCCGAATAGACAGAAACCTGAAACCCGGTGGTGGGTTAGCTTGCATTTATCGTAACACAATCTCAGTCAAGCAAGCAGACTCCATCGTTCTATCCTCCTGCGAATATCTCTGCATCAATATTTCCGATGATAAGCGCCTCGCCAGCAAGCTTCACTTATTCTACCACCCCCCGGGTGACAACCTGACTTTCATAGACGAGCTAATGGAAGTCATTTCATCCAACGGCAACTCACAAGTACCACAAATTTACCTGGGTGACTTTAATCTCCACTGGAACAACGCACACGATCATGGTGTAGGGGGTCTTAAAGCGTTCCTGTCAGACCATGATCTATCTCAATTCTGTGACAGTCCAACTCACAACAAGGGAGAGACACTGGACCTCATCATAGCAAAAACGAACACCGTCTCGTTAGAATCCATCACCCCATGTGACTGGACTGACCATCACAGCATCCTCTTCTCCATCAATATCGAGGTAATCCCAAAAAGGGGCCAACCCTCAAAAACAAAGCAATGGAAAAGGAACTTACAAAATATCAACCCCATCACCCTGGTAAACCGATGTAACTCCGCCCTGACCCCCACAACTGACATGGCTGATGTCAATGATCTCACAGCCTTTTACAATTCCACTATGCTCAAAATCCTAGACTCTACAGCGCCCCTCCAGAAAAAAAACGTTTCCTCAAAAATTTCCAAACCATGGTTCAATTAGACACTGAACTCGGAGCGACGCAAGCTAAGAGTTGCTGAGCGACTATGGAAATCAGCACCCACCACTGATCACCTAGATCACCTTAGAATGTTAAGGAACTCCTACAACAGGAAGATTCTAAAGGCCAAGGCAGACTTTTTCAGAACCCAGCTGAACCAAGCAATCAACAGCCCAAAAAAACTTTTCGAAATCGTAAAGCAACAAGCACGCAACACGACTAACTCCGTGGAACTTAATGACTCGGCGACACCTACCTGCGAGGAGCTTGCCAATTTCTTCCGTGATAAGACAAAGGCCATCGAGCTCGACATCCAATCTAAGAAGGCCCTCCCACAACATGTGGCCCAGGATACTAACTGTTACTCACAGCTCAAGGTCCATTTTAGCACTCCAGGGAAGTCACAAAAAACAATGCCTCCTGGCATACCTTCTCGCCAATCCCTGAACAAACAATCTATAACACTCTTCTAGCAATCAACCCCTCCAATCACTTCTCTGACCCCCTTCCTCCTGCCTTATTCAAAATGATAAAAACTTCTATCCTACCACTATGGGCAAAAATTGTAAATGCCTCTCTGAGACAAGGCTCCATACCGGACTGTCTTAAAATAGGGCAGGTCATACCTATACTAAAGAAATCCGACGTCACCCCATCTGATCTCAACAACTACCGCCCTATATCCAACATCCCCACCTTGGCGAAACTGTTGGAGAAATGTGTACAAATACAATTATGCAATCATATTGAGAATTTCAACCTCCTAGACAATCACCAATCTGGCTTCCGTCAAGGTCACAGCACAGAATCTGCACTCACCCACATAATGGATGATATACTAAAAATGCTTGACCACAACGAATCATGCCTAATGATACTGCTTGACTTGTCCTCCGCCTTCGATACGGTGAAGCACGACAACCTTTTGTCCCTATTGGAAGGAAGGATGGGCCTCTCGGGCACGGTATTACAATGGTTCTCATCCTTCCTAAATAACAGAACACAAAGATTCAAGAGGAAGAACTCACTCTCTCAACCCTCCGTGGTCACCCTAGGCGTTCCACAGGGCTCCGCCCTATCACCCATCCTTTTCAACCTACTAATGGAACCCCTGGCGAACGCATTGAAATCAGCAAATATTCTATATCACCTGTATGCGGACGACACCCAACTGTATCTGAAAATCTCCACTCCAGAAGACTTCATTTCCCTCAACACTATTCTACAGATCATGCAAAATTGGCTCACTAACAACCACCTCATGCTTAACACCAAAAAAACAGAATTCATTCTCATCTCCCCACCCAATCACACACCTAAGATAGACCTATGGCTGAAACACCTAACCTCCTTTGACTGTGCTCCCCTCATCATTGACTCCGTGAAATCCCTGGGAGTCACCTTAGACAAACATTTGAATATGAAGACGCACATCACTAATGCCACCAAGGGAGCTAATCACCAAATGAGTATATTAAGGAAACTCAAACCCTTCCTCCCTCAGGCCGACCTAAAAATGGCAGTGCCAGCCCTAGTGCTACCAAGATTAGACTATGGAAGCACCACCATCTGCGGTCTCCCCAAATACAAGCTAGCTCCGCTGAGGGCATCACTTAATGCTGCGGCTAGATTGGTATCAGGAACTAAAAGAAATAGCCACATTTCTCCGACCTTGAAAGCGCTGAACTGGCTGCCCTATGAGGCAAGAATACAACTAAAGGTTGCCTGCATGACCCATAAAGCACTACATAACAATACACCCAGTTACTTAGCTCTAAAGCTAGAACGATCAGGAGGATGCAGACAATTACGAAGCGCGAAATCTTTACTTCTGAAACCACAATCCTTTCATAAAAAGAGAATTGGTTGCAGAGCGTTCTCAGGGATTGCTCCAAAGATCTGGAACTCCCTACCTCCAGTGGTACGTGGAATCTCGTCATTTACCGCCTTAAAAAAAGAAGTAAAAATACTCCTAATGAACAAATTCACGTCCTAAGACTTGATTCTAGGCAGACACCGAGTCACCTATACGAACCTCTTATCACTGCCTCCCTCTTGTGGTTGGAAGGAGAATATTATATGTATGTTTATTACCACAACCACCTAATGTTCAATAACTGTATATAGTGGAATGTTCTGTTGCCCTCTGGGATCATCATGTATCGTCTACGGGTCACCTATGTTACCCATTTATTATATACCTGTTTTGTACGTAATGATGAATACCAAATGCCTTATACTACCTCATATCTTTATGTTTTATAACAGTATACTGTAAAGCGCTCTGATACCCTCGTGGGTCACGTTCGCGCTATATAAAACCTTATAAATAAATAAATAGTGAATGATCATACATGAAGCGCATTCTCGTAACATGTTTCAAATAAACTTTTTAGGGCACGAGTGCTTAAAAACAGCGGTTTCCATTTGTTTTTGTTTTTTTCCACTCTGAACTGCTTGTTTTGACGTCGCTTTTTCTTCGTAACGTGTTTTTTTTCTCCACTTTGTTTGTCTAGCACTCGCTTAAACCACTGCTCCTGTATGTGTCCTCCGACCCCATTTTTCCACATTAACACCTGATGCACTGCATCATTGTGGCGCACTTCACATAACATTAGGGGTACATAATCCCTCTCTGCAACCAAACCGTACAAAAACAGAGCATAGGCCCATAACACAACGCTACGCAATTTTACTAAAACACAAGGATGTGGCGTAATGAACAGATCTGTTCAGTGGGAAGCTGGTGAACCATGTTCGAGTCACGGCGATTTTGTGCAAAACAGTTATTCTCAATTGTGAAGGATCATACATGAAGCGTACTGACGTCCTTCAAAACACTACCCTATCCAGTCAGGCACACTTCTGTAAACCCATCTTTCCACACTAACACCTGATGCACTGCATCATTGTGGCGCACTGCACATAACATTAGGGGTACATAATCCCTCTCTACTACCGAACCGTACTAAAACAGAGCATAGGCTCATAACACAACGCTACGCAATTCTACTAAAACCACAAGGATGTGGCGTAATGAACAGATCTGTTGAGTGGGAAGCTGGTGAACCATTTGCGAGTCACGGACATTATTTTTTTATTAAGAAATAATTGTCACTATGGCTAGCTTTTAATCACTAGGCTTCGTATGGCTGCACGCCTGTCCTTGTTTAACGATGTACGTATCTTAGCGCCCAGTCCCGTAACATACGCACAGCGCTTAAACTTTTCAGGGCACAAGTGCTTAAAAACAGCTGTCTCCATTTTAAAAAATTTTCCCACTCTGAACTGCTTGTTTGGCCGTTGCTTTCTCTTCGTAACGTCTTTCAATTAAACTTTTAAGGAACTTTTTTGCATTTGTCTTCTTTAATTTTTTAAACCGCTGTTTGCATTTGCCTTTTTTTCCTCTTACCAACTGCTAGTGTTGCCGTCGCTTTCTTGTGTGTTATTTTTTTTCTTCACTTTATTTGTCTAGCACTCACTTTCCCTTTTGAACGTTTTTTTAAAATTTAAAAATAATTGTCACTATGGCTCGCTTTTAATCATTAGGCTTGTTATGGCTGCACGCCTGTCCTTGTTTAACGGTGTACGGATCTTAGCGCCCAGTCCCGTGAGATACGCAGAGCGCTTCA
Source organism: Calotriton arnoldi (assembly GCA_963921515.1). Classification (NCBI taxonomy): domain Eukaryota; kingdom Metazoa; phylum Chordata; class Amphibia; order Caudata; family Salamandridae; genus Calotriton; species Calotriton arnoldi. The sequence goes on from CAWUFW010000189.1 coordinate 1,983,021, forward strand.
CTTGTGAAGTTTTTATTTATTTTATGGGGGCATGTTAGCGGGAACCCTGGCTGTGTTTTGTTGTTGGATTATTTTACATTACTGTTAATTGTGAAGGATCATACATGAAGCGTACTGACGTCCTTCAAAACACTACCCTATCCAGGCAGGCACACTTCTGTAAACTGTACAACCCGCTGCTCCTGTATGTGTCCTCAGACCCCATCTTTCCACACTAACACCTGATGCACAGCATCATTGTGGCGCACTTCACATAACATTAGGGGTACATAATTCCTTTCTGCAAACAAACCGTACAAAAACAGAGCATAGGTCCATAACACAACGCTATGCAATTTTACTAAAACACAAGGATGTGGCGTAATGAACAAATCTGTTGAGTGGGAAGATGGTGAACCATGTTCGAGTCACGGCGTCTGCTCACTATACTGTACAAAGAAAACAGTGTTAGGTATAGTATTTTGGTTAACTTTTTAACCCAAAAAAAATTACAGCTCAAACAAGAAAAAAAAACTCCTACAATTTGGTAACGCAGGTACGAACATCCCACATTGCTCTTTAAACATCACCCCTACGTGCAACTGCATCAAAGCCACATTTGCATCTCCTACCGCTGATAACGATGTTTATAAGGTGCAAATTTTTCTTTTTATTGTGCCAGGGCAGAGTCCCATTCAAACGCATTTAGTAACTATTGGAACGTTTCACACCACTACAGACTTGATGGCGGCTACACTTGGTAGTCTTTTCGAAACAATTTGAGTCGGGTATTCCAGGTGGGCGCCCTGTCCTTTTGCTTTAACAGTTATACGGCATCTACAGAAAAACTTACTTTCGGAATTGTGCGGAAAGCTCCAGCTTGTGAAACTAATAGTAGATAGAAATCCCTCACTCCTTTTACGGGTGTGTTTTGTTGGTATTTTTACGTTACTGCCAATAGTGAAGGATCATACATGAAGCGCATTGTCGTAACGTGTTTCAAATAAACGTTTTAGGGCACGAGTGCTTAAAAACAGCTGTTTCCATTTTTTTTTTTCCCCACTCTGAACTGCTTGTTTTGACGTCGCTTTTTCTTCGTAATGTGTTTTTTTTTTCACTTTGTTTGTCTAGCACTCGCTTAAACCGCTGCTCCTGTATGTGTCCTCCGACCCCATCTTTCCACACTAACTCCTGATGCACTGCATCATTGTGGCGCACTTCACGTAACATTAGGGGTACATAATACCTCTCTGCAACCAAACCGTACAAAAACAGAGCATAGGCTCATAACACAACGCTACGCAATTTTACTAAAACACAAGGATGTGGCGTAATGAACAGATCTGTTCAGTGGGAAGCTGGTGAACCATGTTCGAGTCACAGCGATTTTGTGCAAAACAGTTATTCTCAATTGTGAAGGATCATACATGAAGCGTACTGACGTCCTTCAAAACACTACCCTATCCAGTCAGGCACACTTCTGTAAACCCATCTTTCCACACTAACACCTGATGCACTGCATCATTGTGGCGCACTGCACATAACATTAGGGGTACATAATCCCTCTCTGCTACCGAACCGTACTAAAACAGAGCATAGGCTCATAACACAACGCTACGCAATTCTACTAAAACACAAGGATGTGGCGTAATGAACAGATCTGTTGAGTGGGAAGCTGGTGAACCATTTGCGAGTCACGGACGTTTTTTAAAAATTAAGAAATAATTGTCACTAGGCTAGCTTTTCATCATTAGGCTTGTTTAATTGTGTCATTCAGTTGTACATAATATCTTCTTGGTTATATACAAGGTAACAAAAATACTTACAATACTTTTTTATTATAACTTTTCAACATGCTGCACAGCAGCCACAATGCTCTATAACATAGCTTAAAAACATTGGCAAAGCCGAGAGCACTGCCTGAACACTTATAAGGACCCAAAGGCGAGATCTATTGGCTATGCCAATGCTTGTTGTTTTTTTTTGTAATACTAAACAAAACATTTAAACGTGTTGGTGCTATTGACAGCATCTGGCGGTTACGGCATCCTCCCTCCCATTATATTTCTATGTCTATGATTAAGTGTAGAGAGAGGACTTCACGTGTTACTAAATGATGCAATGGGTTCATAAGTGAAGAGTGAATTAGTGGGAAAGGCATAATTAATCCATGAGATCTCCGAGGCAGCGGCATATGAGCTACCTAGTGGTCGACACCATTGTGCATGTTGTGGGCTAGGAAATATTTCCTCAGTGAGGGAGGGGCCCGAAGTTATGATCATTATGGAACTGCGGGAGAGGGGGGGAGCCAACCGAGGAGTCCCTCCGCGTGGGCGTCGGTGTCCCATTCTGTGATTGTTCAGGGTGGCTCCCTCCAGTGTGGTCTGTACCCCTGTGTCTCCAGCATGATTCCCCAAGTCTGTAGGTCTCTGTCAGCGTTCTTGTCTGTACGGACCGCGTGTAGACGGCGTTCTTCCGCTACCCCCATTCGCAGATGTACGCCCTCCATTTCTCCAGGAGGGGGGCTGCGGCTAGCTTCCAGTGGATGGCTATGCAGTGTTTCGCCAACACCAGTCCCAGCATGTTGAATTTGTGCTGCATGCAGGTTGTGGCCTTGGGGATCGGTAGCACACCCAGCAGGCAGTGTTTGACTGTTAGCTCAATTGAGAGCTTCGTTGCCCTCCGCAACATATCCAGCACTGCGCTCAAATAAGAGCGGAGCATGGGACAATCCCAGGTCACATGTACGAAGTGGGCCGGGGAGGAACCAAATCTCAGGCATTTTGGTGAGTGCGAAGGGTCAAACTGAGATAAGCGCAGAGGAGTCAGGTAGGTGCGGTGGAGGTAATTGAACTGTGTAAGTTTAAATCGGGCATTGCTCGAGATGTCTTGAACCTTTGCGAATGCGCGTTTCCATTCCCCCTCTGTTAATGGCGCAGGTAGGTCCTTCTCCCACCTGTCCCGTATCTCTGTTAAATCAAGTCTAAGATCTGTTTTCAGGGCCCTGTATAATCGAGATATTAATCCCGGGAAGGAGCCTGGATCTAGGATTGTGCATAGAGTGCTTGAGTCCTCTGGCTCAGTCGGGAACCTAGTCCAGATTTCGCGGATCGTGCGTGTTATCTTTGCATACTGGAGGAAGTGGCCTTCCGGGATCCTATAATGTTCTTTTGCAGCCTTGAAGGATAAGAAGGTGTCGTTGAGGTAGAGGTTCCCCGCCGAAGTGCAGCCACCTTCATATCAACCGGACACGTCCATTACTGATTGAATATGGCGGAAACCGGGAAGCCACTTCAGGGGGAGAGTGCGGGCATAAGGGGCCCTCCGCAGCACGAGGGTGACCGCCTGCTCCCAGGCAACCTGTTTGATCGCAAATGGGCAGTCTTGGGGGGTTCTCGAACCCATCATTAGGTACCTAGGGAGGTCCGTTTATGGGCACCAGCCAGCGAATAGCCTTTTTTCCGAGTTCGGGCCGTCCGCGCACCACTGTGCCGCATACTGGAGAAAACCCGCAATATAGTAGAGGCGCAAATCCGGAAGCCCCAGTCCACCCTGCTCCATATCCAGCTTTAGGAGATCGAGTTTGACTCTGCTGCGTTTACCGGCCCAAACCAGTAAGACCAGGAACTGTTCAAAGTGGTGAAGGTGTCACTCGGAATACGGCAGAATGAGTTTTGCAGTGTGTATAGGCAACGGGGATGCAGCACCATCTTTGCCAGCGCCACCCTTCCAATTGAGAATGGCTTTGAATGCATCCAATGGTAAGTAATGGGTGGCCTCCAAGCCCACTAAGAGTAAACAACATCTCTCAAAGAGACATCGCATGCGCTGTCTAGCTGAGACCTACAAATGGTGCAATGAAAAAAGTATACATTTGAAAATGAAAACAAACAAGCTGGTTGATGCTAATTGTAAGTTACATCACTGTCTATCGAATTACGTGAGAAACAGAAGCTTCTTGCACTCTCATAACTTTTAACTGTCATGCATCAAAGATTTAAGAACCTTATTCGTTTAAAAAAAAATTAAGTTCTTTTTTTTTTTTTTAAATCAAAGAACAATTTCAGCACTATAAGTATGCAGATCTACCCAGACAAATCCTCTGTTTCTGTTCAAATCTATGCTGGTCAGTGTTTTGATCATCTAATAGTGCTGGGGTCTTCATTAAGACAAAGGAGAGTAGCTTCTTCTGGAGTTAAACACCACACCACTGCAGTTTCTCAAGGCGATAAAAGTAATACTTTGGATGGGCAGGGTAAAAGTGTCGTCTATCCCGAGCATCCGCTTGGGATACTCAACCAGTCAGTGGAAACGAATCTTCAAATAATGGGACATTGTGTCACTGTTAAAACAAAATTAAGCTGGCCAACAGCAGTCAAGTACAGAGCAATCGTGCTGCGAGCCAAGTCCAGATAAAAGAATGTGGATTTTGTTATTCCTTGGTTGTTTCTTAGGAGTGGATTTTATACTAATTGAATACATTTCTTGAGAAGTGCAACGTGTAAGGTTTTCTTTATGTACCTTTACATATAACTGAATCCGAGAATTGATGGTCCAAACTTTCATACAGCAGGTGTTTTCCCTCAGAATCAATGTTGTTTTGAAAATGTGTGCCCAGGTTTCCACTAGTGTTACCCTACGGTTTTTATGCTACGGGTGCAAAGTGTCAGCAATAGTTGTCTGAAGCTAAAGAGAAGTGTATCAATTTAGAATGTGTTTACTAACCATCACACATCACACAACCTTTGGGGACTGATGTGCTGGTTGTTTTACATTCACGCCCATTTTCTCTTATACAAAGTTGACTTTATGATTATTCCTAACTTTTATTTAACAGAAATACGTTCAGTATTCCAGTATTCTAACTGAGTCGAGCATGATTTGACCAAAGTGCACTGGTAAATATGTACTAGTCAACCTGTGTTTTGAAATGACTTGAAGAGCAAATCAGATCAGGCAAGTTAGCAAATTATCTTGTACTTGCTCAAACTCAGCGTATGCATCTCCAACAGAGGATTGCCCAGTATGAGTGAGAATTAAAGCCACATCGGTCTTCACTACACCAGCTCATTTTATTTTGGCCATCGCAAACAAAAAGAATCTCCCTTTTCTACATGGTCCAGACCAACATAGCCAGTGTAGGAGCAGTGGATAAAAAACTTGACAATTAATTTCCTTATACCTGAAATCACCATATTAGCTCCAGTAGATGCATGGGTCACCTACTGGTCCGTGTACCTTATGCATCACTGCGTCGCCTTAAGAAACCCCCAAAAAGTTTTCAGGTAACTCTAACTCAAAGCCTCGGGCTGCCCCTGGTGCTAATTTAACTACAAACTACTTGAATTAAAAAAAAAAATGTTCTTAGGGTTTTTCTTACGAAGAGCAACCTGGTCAAGGTATCAATATACAAATTGATATTCAGCATAATTTATCAACGCTTTGGTTCCACAATGATAAATACAATGTAGTTTTAACATAAGTAGTTTGACGTCTCGTCATAGCTGTGCTGTTTCTTTCTCATTTGAGATGGAATCCCATCTAACTACAACCTACTTCAAGCCTACTCACTCTTCAGCTTGAAGACGGTTCACATTCCACAGACCCAGAGTATGGAGCTTTCTACCAACGGCCACCTGCACCAAGACCAGTCAACCAGAGTCAAGAAGACACCTAAAATACATTTTTACCTTTTTCCAAAAACATCCTTTCCTTCAATCAAAAAACAAAGTTACACTAAATAGGTTGTGTTACACTGTATAATTTATTTGTCTGCAGTGTGCCCTTTTTTGCAACAAATTTCTTAGTTTGGTGTCAGGTGTTATATTATAACTAGGCAGAAAATCCTTACGGTTATTTTTGGAAATGTAATTTCATCAGTAAATCTTCTCTATTCTCATTAGCTGCTTAGTCCTTTGTAGTAAAAGCAGCTGTTGTATTCATGAAATCAACACTCCCCAGAAACAAACTTTTTGAGATCAAATCGCCTTCAGAAACTTTAATTTGGGGGTGATCCATTAGTTCCGTAGATGAAACCTGAAAGGGATCCAAATAGCGCCTGGTCTTTTCAGTTGACAAATAGGACATTGTGCAACATTATAATATACTTTCTGTCTACCTTGTCTTTCCAAAATGTTCAAACCGGCCTATCCATCATCAGTGTGCTTACTTGGCTCACATGCTGTGTGCCATTTAATGCAATTTAAAGAAGTGTAGCGGCGGTGCGTTTCTTATTTCCTGGGCTGTGCTGTCAAGACTTGCACGCTACGTGGACTTGTAGCTAATATACCTGCTGTCCTTATATCTTATTGCAGCAGTGCTATGTTTTTGTTATCGCCGGCTTCTTGCTTTCAGATTGGATGAGTTTGGTCTAAGAAGGCTAATGTTGTGTTTCATGAGCATGTTTCATGAGTACGAAAGTAGCTCAGTAGTCATATTCAGTAAAATCATGATCTGTTTAGACTGGTGGGAGTAGTCCCCAAAATGAAGGTCCTTGATTGTTGTTGACTTGAATCATAGTGGGCCCATCTTTTCTTTCAGTTCTTTGTGGTACCTTCCAGCCTACACTCTTGTTTTGAACTTACCTTCCCTGTGACTTATGTCAAATCATTACTTGATTACAGCTGTCCCTAGTGGACGTTCTCTCCAATTATAAAGCACAGCATTTGAGCGGTTTTTAAATTATGGTCGTTGGGTCAGTGTTTTAGTAGGAAAGTTCATTCAATCCACCCTGTATTTGTATTTCTCCGGCATTTTCACAAAGAGGACACTTTTAGCATCTGTGAGTATATCATGCTGGTCCTCGTTGATTTCCACTCTGCGTGAAAGACACCAGATAGAGAATGGTAGCATATATTTTAATAAAGTATGGCCAAAGATAAGTGCACTGTCCTCCCATGCTTCCTTGCCCCCCCCCCCCCCCCTTTGCTTCTTTTCCCTGTATACTAGGGCTTTACCACCATTTTCTGCACACCAAGCAGGACTGGAAATGTTCACTGTCCCATTTTCTTCTAGGACCTCAGTGCCTTTATTGAGCAGTGGGCAGGAGTTCTGTAGCTCCTCTCTTGCGTTTCGTACATTCCTTTGTCACTCACTGACTTGCCTCTTCAGCTCTTTATGACCTAAAGGATTGGGGCCAGTGAAGGGGTTATATATTACCCCTGATAAATAACGATACCGCAGAGTACATTATTTATCGGGTGCGATAAATAACACCTATTATGAGTTCATGGGGAATAACATGCAGATTTTGGTATTTAAAGTACTAAAATCCGCATGTTACGGTAAATATCGGATGTTTCCTCTGTTAAATTTCGGCTGGTTTGACCTGCTGAAATGTAACGAATGTTGAATTATTTAACGCAGCCGATAACTATTGGATGGGTTAAATACCTTCAGACTCGTAATTATGACCGATGCCTAAACCGGAGTTTACTCATGGGTCGTAGTATTACTAGCCACTCGTAATCAGGCCCCTGGTATCAGGAACTAGAGAGCTCTTTCGGATTCTCACAGGCTCGTCCTACAATCTTGATGTTTTCACTCCTTAATATTGTGCTTCCAATGTTCACCAGTTGCTGACCCATCTCTTTATCACAAAACCTAGCATATTTACGTACTTATTTTAATCTTTGGCCAGAGTTTTCAATATAACTACCATTCTTTCCACACAGATGTATGTTGAATCTGGTCCCTGTGTCAGTGGCTGCAAATAGTCTCAAATACCAGGTAGTGTGGCACTGATTTGATTTCAGACTTTATGTAATACAGAGCCAAATCAAAAGGTGCTCTTGTTTAGGTTTGTATTGAAACAAACCTGCAAAAGTAGATGGCCTATTCGCTGTTGACGCTGTGTTGCTGTCTCTGGTATAGGGAATAATTCTGAACAAATGTGTTCCTTGTGTCTTAGGTAGCTATTCTGTAAGCCCTTTGTCCATGGTATCCTCATTTGGAAATGAGACTTTTGCATGGCTATCCTCATTAATGCTTTCACTGAAATCCAACATCAGGCACATATAGGTGTGCCGTCTGCTCTACAGTAGAAATCTGATCCCTCTACTTGAAAACGCATAGGCCGAACAAATTCAAAAGAAGATTTAACACTACTCTGGTCAGTTTTCTCTTGCTAATGTATAATCAGCATGTAATGGTTGTTATGGAGGACACCTACAGAAAACTAATCAACTGATTGTATAGACTTTGCAATCAAAGGGCACTTGAGCTGAACTGAGAATTATTCTCTTAAGACTTGTAAGGATTTCCTGATGGTAAATTTTAATATGTGTATGATGTGTTATTGTCTTTCTGTATGTCCTAGTAATCTCACGAAGAGTTGCTCTAAGAAATGGTCTATATGAAGAGTATCTTCTGTTCTTCTTTCGGCATGAAACGCTATTACAAAAGCTTATTTTTGTCTTTAAAACAAGCTATCGTGGCATATATGTTTCCGATGTGAAAGTGTTGTTAAAGTATACCCTGTTCTTATGAAGAGACGCCCAGTTCTACAACATGATCGCTTTCTATTCTCTACAACCAGTTGACAACTTAACGCTGTTTCTGCTGAGGATACTTACTAGTAGTCTTTACATTTTGGTACCAGAACTTGATATCAGCAAGTGGAGAAACATTTTCATCCCACTCTCTGCCCTTTGACTACTTGCGGCAACTCTAGAATTTAATAGATGTCTCTTCTCTAAGTCTGGTCTTGGAGGCATATAAGTACACTTTTTCAGAAAAAGAAGTGAAATTATGCGATATTCTGACCTGAACAAAGTATCAGATTTTCAGCATATCCTTCAGGTAAGTAGTTGCCTCATCTGTTTAGCCCATTTGAACACACCAACATGGTATGACCTGCAAATTGGTTAGTGTTTTTTCCAGTCAGGGGACGCAGGCTAGGAATTATTTTTCTAAGTGATTGAAGATAAGAATATTCCATATGAGCTGCTGCAACAGAACATGCAACTTGGGTGACATAGCTGGGGGCAAGTGGGTTGTCAGTATGGAGGTGGATAGCCATAGACTTTTCCCCATGCATACTTTAAAACCTCTGTACTGAACCAGGAGTTAAACCGATGACAGTGACCCTCCTTTCTATCATAAGCTGGCAGTTATATACCTCATAATAAGAAGTCCTTCCTCGATGCAAGGAAGTAGGACTTCTCATGTTGACACTAAAGTCATCTTCTGGAGTAAAGGGCAATCTGTTTCTGTCCAACAAGATTCAACCTGAAAGTCCCATTTGACATCTTCACGCTGTTGTTTGTCTCATTGATGGTTGCAATGTTGCTTCTGTGTGTGGGCTAGAGTTTGATCTTTTTTACCAGTGTACTATGGTTAGCCATCCAGCTCGGGCATTATAAGTTTCTCATTTTATTTTCAAGCTCCCATTCCAAAGTCCTGCCTGGGATTTCTCAAGACAGCAGATGGACTCACACAGAAGTCTTTCCTACTTTTTCTAAATTTTCCAGTTTGGAAACCAAGGATTTGTTCTCTGTTGACTTTTCTTTTGACAGGGATTCTCGGTCTGTTATTTCCCTGTGTAGTGCAAGTGAAGAGTAGAATGCCCTATAATATGCCTTTGAGCTTTTTCCAGTAGAAAGTGCAGATGGTTCTGTGCTCCAAATGCTAATTTGCAATCAGGAGGGAGACTAAAGCATGCACAGCATACCCAAAGGATGCCTTCTTCCACATTCTTGTCCAGAAAGGCAGAATTAGGTTCATTTTGGTGGAAGACTGGTACTATCAATTGAGTTCTCCTCTTTGCAGAACTCCTAACGTTCACCAAAATACTTGTTTCAATAGTTGCTCACTTGACCTGCCACTGCAAGAAAACGTGCCCTCATGTAGAACACTTCATAATTAACAAGTATCCTCTGTTTCAGTAGGCAGTCTACCCTAATACTGGTGACTGTTCTTGCATTACCAATCTCAGTGATGATGTGATGGATCTCATTGAAGCACACAAAGTCATGCCTCAGAGCATTGAAAGCCTTCCGTACATTGGAGATGTACTAGACACTGGTAAAGGTGGGTCCGTTATCCCCAAGGTGAAGATCGGAGACTTTCAAGTCACTATCTTCTGCTTCCCGAATATCTTGTTACCTCATCTTCTTTGTACAAGATAATACTGTACACTGTAGTATCCTGCTTAACATTCGAATTGCTGGCGGACTCCTGGGTTTGGAAATAGTATCTTGTTCTTTCATCTTGTGGCACCAGGAAGGACCTTGTAGGGACTGTCGCATGCAGATGTCTGGGACAGATCCCCATAAGGTGTGCCTCTCTTGGGTTTGACATATGACTCCAGGGCCTAGAACGATTCCGCTCAGAATAATTCAAAGGCCCTCCGGGAACAGTCAGCAAAGCTCTACGTTGCGAAGCACCTGAAGGGTTTACGGTGGTCCCACTGTAAGTTGAAGTGGAGAATGAGGATTCCTTCTTTGCTCCACCTCATCTTTTGAAAGAGGAAGAGTGACTCCATCATTTGGACCACAAGAGGGCACTCAGCTTTTACAGTGATTGCGCCAAGGAACATCCTTGCGGAGTTCTCAGGAGTGAGGAAAGGCAAGGTGGTGCAGAAACACACTATCTCTTGTTGGATAGTCCTCTGCAATAAAATCTACTGAGCACTGGCTAAGAAGCAGCCCCCAGATCGTCTAAGGCGTCACTCAACCAAGGTCACAGTGGCTACCACTATGTTGGCAAGCAGAGTGCCTGTCCTGGATATCTGAGAGTCAGTTACGTGGGCATCAGTGCATATGTTCGCACAACAGTACCGCCTCGACATCCAGGCTTATGCAGATGGGCATTTTGCCTGCTCAGTCCTGCAGGAATTTTTAGTCTGAGACATTCAACAGATCCACAACCTTGGGAGGCACTGCTTTGGTATCTATTGACAAGGTGAGGAATCTGCTGTTAGAAGTATCTTTCAGGAGAACAAGTTGCCTAACCTCTCTGTGATATGGCCTCTTCCATCTAAAAACATCCCTAGTTTGGAATCTGCACACTGATTCATTCAATTTGTCGATAGGCTCCGCATCTGAAGGCGCGGATAAGTTCATGAAAGCAAGTGACTTCAGCGTGCATGGGTTATGTATATATGTGGCTCCCTTCGTCAGTTCAGGAGTGGAACGGCGTCGATGCGGAGTCGCACAGCACCACCTACCGGTGTGCTGGTGCTCTGCTTTTGAGTTTTCGAGATCCAGTCTTGCGCATGGGGACATTTGATGAATCTGCAGTTAGATAAAGTATCCACCAGAAAGATTGCTACCAAAGGTAAATAACTCGCTCTTCATGAGCATGTGAGTCCTAGGTAATATGAATGTGAGAACAGTATGGACAGTGACACAATAATTACTGGGAATATCGGAAAGGAAGAGTTATGATGGAAGTTGATGAGGGTGAATAGGAGGCATGAGTGTGCCTCTAAGAGTGGGGGTGTGAAGGATACAGAGAGTCTTCAGAGAGGTTTCCAAGCTTTGTTCCAAAGTGTTTTTTTCTTCTCATAGTGCATTTTGAGCTGTTGGTAGCTTCCCACTTAGCAATCCCATAGTAATTACCAGTGGCAGGGGTTAATTCAAGCAATCCACTCATCACTTTTTTGTTTTTCTTAGTGTGATACTCTAAGTCTGACGATCATACCCAGACATGGGTCCTGTGTTTACTGTTAAAACTACTAAAATAGAGACGTTACCCTATTGCAGTCCTGAGTTCGTACTATAACTTCATATTTGTTTTTTCAGTTATGCATTCCATCAAGGTACACACTTTCTTCCAGAGTGTGTATAACAAAATAGAATAAACTCCTTATCCAAAAGTAGGTGAGTTCCTTGATGCACAGCTTGTATAGAACAAGAATGTCTGATTTCATTAACCAGTCTTGATCAAAGTGTTAGCAATATTTGATTCTCCTATTTAGGACCACTGTCATCATCCATCCAAAGCAAAAAGAGGTATTTTAATTTATTATCCTCATGTCATACAAATTTTCTTTCATCACAATGAGTGTTGGACTCTATTATGATAATTGATATGCTCATCCTGTTGTGTATGCAACCCGATGCATTTCGAACCTAGTCCTTCATATCCATTAAGTAATATTGTATCTGAAAACCAGAAAACATTCTCATCACCGATCATGCAAACAAGCATAAAAACAAAATAAGAAAACAACTTTGCACTCTAATTGTCACGTTAGGTACAAATGAGTGGCTTGCATATTTATCAGATTTAGCATCCACAAAAATTAGCAGTGGTAACAATTCCATTACAGAAAAGAGTGTAAAAATGCTCAATGTTCCCATTGTGTTTATTATTGACAATTCATTTAGGGATGCTTTTCACAGTAGTTTTTACTTCGGTCAAGCCTAGGCAGCTTGCATGCACTGTCTGGAAGACCTGCTGCAATCATTGTAAGTAGTGCAATCCCACATGCTGCTTGCCATTGGTTCATTCCTGTGTTGCTCTTAGTTCCTGGATTTTTATTGGTTGGTGCTCCTGATACATCACTCCCGTTTTCCGAGAAGGAGCACCGGCCAACTACAGTTTACTTACGCTGTAGGTCTTTATCTGTTTGGTTTAGGGATTATTTCATGTTTTAATTTTGTGCTTTCATGTTTTTTTTCTTATGTGGACGGGCGCCGCGCTTACTTTAAGCACAGCACCCGCTTTCATGTATTTTTTAATCACTTTTATGTGGACGAGCTTATTTCATATCCATGAGGTTAAGAAGGACTTGCACAGTAGTTCTATAAACCAACAAGAGAACACAGAATGCTCATGTATTACTAAAATGAAAAAAATAATCGAAAAATGTATTTGCTTTATACTTAATGTACTCAAAATACTTTATTTCGGTTACATAGGCAACCATAAAAGTACATCACTAAAACGTCCATCAAAGAAGAGTGATAATCACAGTGCAATCCATTAAACGAATACATTGCAGCAGCAAGAATATTAAATGCTGCGATAAAGTGACAGTGCATGGGTACTATAAGGTAATAATTGATAAAATCCTTCTTATCTGCAGCGGACTAAGATTCTGGGATAACATGGAGTTTCGTCAGAACAGTCACACCTTTAAAAAAACATTCCAGTATACAAAATACATCATGAAAAACAATTATATTAAAGAAACCTGCTAAAATAATATGGACTTCCTTTTAGCAATAGCGCATTTTAAAAATGAACACATACTTACATATACAGAGGAGGGAGAATGGCTGTTGCAAAAAGACCAAGACAATAGCACATGTTCTAATACCACTGTTCCATAAAACTGGCATTAGAAACCTTTTGGTGAAGGCCAAGTAATACTGACAAAAAAAAGTAAAGTGCATCAAACTCTGTGGAGAAGATTCATTGCATGGGCATATTAGGACCTAAGATTAATAAAATTGGACAAGGGGTAAACCGAAGTGCCATTTAATAAACCCCAGCCTTAATCTTATTAAGAGCAATCTGTCCTAGATGTTATCCACCCATTCAAGATGTGGCTCTAGTTCTGGTGTGTGTTGGAGCTTCACATACTTCCTAACAGTAGGTTTTAATAGTTTCTTTTTAGGTCGAGCCTAGCGAGATGACCTTTTGGAATCGGTCTGCACTTTTCTAACACTCGTGCGTGTGGCAGCATCCACCTTGCGGAAGCGAGCAGCGGCGCGCAGGGGCCATCTGTTTCTAATTAGCGTGGCCGCGCGCGCTTGTTTACATTTCTCTACTTTCTCTCCCCTGCCTGTCTCACCCTCGCCCTCCCTCTCAGGCGCCCTGTTTCCAGCTCTGGGCCCCCGCCCTTTGACAGGAAAGCGAAACTTGTTCGTTTTTCCTTCCTATGTCTTTCTGTCTCGTGGCTCTGTTTCTTAATGTGTTCGTTGTCACCCTCTTTTTCTTTTTATTTAATAAACGTGGTCTAACTCTGTCCTGTAAAGGTTTGCTGTGAGACAAGGAGACTTTTTAATCATCGTATTTACATTTCAGTCGTCCGCAGGAAGCGGAGCTCTTTGAAGAAGTGCCTGTCGTGCGGTGGGCAGTGGTGAAATGAAGTTCAATAGGTGTGCAGTTTCCCCCACCGCGGGTGAATAGTTTCTGGCTCCACACCTTCTGGCTCATTGCGCCCTCGAAATCACCGACAGGCCTTGATGTAGAAGCAGAAGATGTGTGAGGGTTGCAAATCCTTGGACTGGCCTCATGCGCTCGCAGAGACCCGTGCTCACATCCGTGCAGCCGCGGGCGTCTTGTAAAAGTCACAGTGGCCCGGAGAGCGTCAGAAAACTATCCGCGTGCAAAGCCACTGACTGAACCTACGATATTAAAACTGCCAAAATACCTTCATCCTGTCGCGACGAGGGCCTTTCGCTCACATACCCGACCAGGCCTCTACTTATTTCCTTCAGTATTTATTAAAATGGTGCCATTCGGCCGACACACTTGGTAAGAGGGAAATGTGCAAAGCAACTCAGCTGCGCCCTGAAAAAACAACAGTTTAATATGAAAGAACGCCATGCGAAAGAGATTGGGCAATAAATACAAACAAAAAACTTTGTGGCTTAAAATCGAACTGATAATGCACTGCACACAAGCACACTCATCATTGTCTAACGAGCCCAGAGACAGGTGTGCCCTAGGGTTCAAAAGCTGAAACACTCCAGACATACCCGATCACATTTATACGAACAGCCTCGCACAGCTGCATAGCAAAGCCATGCATGGTTGCCATGAACAACAAATGTGTATAACGCCCTGACTACGGCTACTTCCAACATGCAAACCCAACTACACACCGAGATACGGTCTCTAAAAAGATTATGAGGCCTAAATAAAGGATGCACACACATCGACGCCCACACACCCAAGCACACATGTGCGAACACTTGTTCACTGCCGACCCAAACACAACAGCTCAGTTACCATCCATAACAAGCATTGGCATAGCCAATAGGTCTCGCGTTTGGGACCTTATAAGTGTTTAGCCATGGAACGGTTGATGTTGTTGCACCAAGGATATTGTGCTGCATAACTAAATACTTATAAGGTCCCAAAAGCGAGACCTATTGGCTATGCCAATGCTTGTTTCTTTTCCTTTGGCATTGCTTTGAGGCTTTAAAAGTTTCCTTAACCCAAGCCAAGTCCGTTTTAGCCATGGAAGCATGGCTGAATAAAAGCGCCGGCCTATCCAAGGTCTCTAATTCAAACTTAAGTCAAATATATTTTAACCAAGAAATATTAATTCCATGGTCAGTCGCAAGGCAGTCTAGGATGACCTCCCTATTAAATGATACGTGCAGGTTTGTCCAAACTTCGCACCACAGGGCAAGCGGGGCTAATTTGATATCCTCCACGTTCTCAGCCCCAAGTTCTTGCTGGACAATGGAGTTTGCACAAGCAGTTGCCTAAAAACCCTATTTTGTTCACCCTGCAGGGGCTTGATATTGGAGTATTCCTAAATAGCCGCCCCATAGGTTAGCATAGGAAGGCATTTGCTCCTGTATAACTCCAGCAGAGGGGCCACAGGTTTTTTTTCCAATAAAGGAGACTAAGTTATAGATATACCCAGCTGTACCCACAAATCGGTGTTCTGCCTTAGTGGTGCAGGGTCCCCAATTCCCCCTGGCGTTGAAGACAAAACCCAGATATGAAAAATCATGCTTAGAAAATGCAGGATGGCCTTTCAGATATATGTTGGGCAGCTTGTGATGCCTGGGACTGCAGGCCATGGTAAATGTCTTAGTCTGTTTAGTGGAAAGGCCGAGTGACCACAATAAAGGTAAAAAAAACTCCTGGAACAGCATATTAAGGCCATTAAAAGTTCTAGCGATTAAAACAGCATCATTGCCATACAGTAACACTAGCACCATTTTCTTGCCATTGAGGGGAACGTCAGAGGTTACCTTTGTAAGTGCTGTGCTTAAACCGTTAATAAACAGGAGAAATAAAATTGGGGCCTGGTGCACCCCCCTTCCCTAGCTCTACACAATACAGTACTAAATATACTCCATGTATGCCCAAACGTATGAATGAAATTCAATGTGTCTATTTTGACAAGGACTGGCAGGTATATACAACAACCGCTGGCTAATCAAATCAACTGGAATATTAAAAATAACAGCTGTGTACACCTAACAAGGTAGCAATTACAACTGTATTTAACAAACAGGAAAGTGTACCGATATTTCATCTCTTAAACATCCTGTGTCTCTTTAACTAGAAACACAATCAGTTTTACACATACCTATGTGAATAGTGTGAATCTCTTGAGCATACCACTAAAATGCAGTGTTCAATTTCCACCCAAATCGCGTGGAGCCTCAATAGAACATATAGGAGATTTCAACCATGCCTACTATGTCACAAGACTCCAACTGCACTCTACTGTATAGACAGAATGGGCCTAAACAGCTCAAAGGTTTCTTGTGCTCCTGTTTAGAAGATGCATGACTTGGCAGTTTGAGCTGGACTGTTTCTATTGGAGCAGGACGAGGCTGGGTTGCATATGGCTGGTTCCAGTCTTAAATGGCATGGGGGGCAAAAAAAGATGAGTGGATTGTGCCCCGAGTAATTACCAATGATTGAAACTAAGCAATCAGTCCATCACTTTTTTGTTTTCCTTAATCTCCAGACTAAAGGTATTAAACCAGCTCAGGCGCATGAAGGAGCCGAGCTGTCACAGGTGGGACAAAGCTGAACACCAGGTAGAGTCAACAGATATTGCAATTGATAGGGGGACAGGTAGGCTTCCTGTACTTGATGTGTGCTTGTGTTGTTGTGTATGAAACTTCAAAATGAGAACACAGTGGCCCATGTCTCCTCTTTAGTATTGTGGATAGAATCACACACATATCTATACACACACACATTAATCTGTTATTTTCTTTTTTTCAGGTGTCCTGGTCAGACATAGGAGGGATGGAATACGTGAAATTGAAATTGAAACAGGCTGTGGAGTGGCCATTGAAGCACCCTGAGGCCTTTATCCGCATGGGAATCCAGCCACCCAAAGGAATACTCCTCTATGGCCCTCCTGGGTGCTCCAAAACAATGATAGCAAAGGCCCTTGCCAATGAGAGTGGACTGAACTTCTTGGCAGTAAAGGTGAGTTTAGGGAAAAGGAGCTTGAAGTACGTAGTCTTGGTTTATGTCACTTTTAAAAGTGTTTTCAGCATTATATTTTGAGTTCATTCTTGCCTAATTATGTTTTGTATTACATACATAAAGAGTGCCAGTGAACACAGTAGGCTACTTCAAAGTGTGAGTCATTTAGGAGAGGCAAAGGGGGAAAGTAGGTGATAAGGGTAATTAAGGAGAAGAGGGAGAAACAGAATGAATGCCACATGGTATGCCATAGAAACAGGACTGATGCAGTTTCAGGTTTTGATGCATGTGTTTTCTTTCTCTCTCTAATATTGGGAAATAGTTCCATAGGACTGGAACCTGGACTGCAGATGTCTGTATGTTGCTTCTAGAATCTTGGTAGGGCAAATATAAAATCCTTACCAGCTGGTGTTCCAAGACACGAAGTTAGGTTTGTGGCTCATTTGATGTGGACCACCCTGTGTGTGAGAGAGAAGACTTTGAATTTGATGCACAGTGATATTTGGGAGCAAATAACTCTGTTCCAAGACCTAAGTTGAGTGACTTTGGTGATTTAATTGGACATTCACCAATACCACAAATACATAATGACTCTTTTGAATGCATGAATTACTGTGAAGCTTGAGGAATTTGCCACAACAACATTTACCATAGGAATATGAGGGCTACCACAACAGGTTCATCCAACTTGTAGTTGTCCTGCTCATGCTCATCAGTTGGTTAGATTTTGGACAAAGTTTGTTTCACCTGACTAACCGGGACATCACGATTGGCCCTTGGATTCTACTCTAGACCCTCAGAAAAGCTGGCAATCAGGCATTTTGCCCTCTATATCACAAATCAGATGTGGAGGCTTTTGAAGATATTTTGATTCCCTTCTACCACCCTCAAGAAATCCTACTTATGACTCTTCAGACCTCTTGTTTACTGAGCTGGTATACAGGGGTAGACTAGAAAATGTAGTCTTTGTGTTTCCTCTACCTTTTTCCGAAGTTCAATAGACATGTCCCCATCAGTGCAGCCTTTTCAGATGATGGTGTTGCCTAATTTGGAGGTGCATATAAGTCTTCCACAGCCATGGCCTACACCATTTTGCCCTTGATTCAAGATAGCCTGGCTGATGACGGCTGTAAGCCAGAAACCGGTCCCAGGATGCTTGTTTCCGGTCCAGGGAAGACATGGCTTGGCCGTTCGGGCTGGACTGTTCCCATGGGGCACAGGGTCAAACTGATTTGCATATGGCCATGTCTGAACTGGGGTGGCGGAGTGAGCTAAAGAATGATGATGGATTAAACCCAGATCAGTTGACTGGGGGTGAGTGCTTGCAATGTTCAACACTCCGTCCATCATCCCCTTTGGTTTTGCTATGTTCGCCCTAAGTTGGCAGGGTATGCCCAGACGTGGGTCCCTTGCTCACTTTGCCACTTGATTCAAGATAGCCTGGCTGATGACGGCTGTAAGCCAGAAACCGGTCCCAGGATGCTTGTTTCCGGTCCAGGGAAGACATGGCTTGGCAGTTCGGGCTGGACTGTTCCCATGGGGCACAGGGTCAGACTGATTTGCATATGGCCATGTCTGAACTGGGGTGGCGGAGTGAGCTAAAGAATGATGATGGATTAAACCCAGATCAGATGACTGGGGGTGAGTGCTTGCAATGTTCAACACTCCGTCCATCATCCCCTTTGGTTTTGCTATGTTCGCCCTAAGTTGGCAGGGTATGCCCAGACGTGGGTCCCTTGCTCACTTTGCCACTTGATTCAAGATAGCCTGGCTGATGACGGCTGTAAGCCAGAAACCGGTCCCAGGATGCTTGTTTCCGGTCCAGGGAAGACATGGCTTGGCAGTTCGGGCTGGACTGTTCCCATGGGGCACAGGGTCAAACTGATTTGCATATGGCTATGTCTGAACTGGGGTGGCGGAGTGAGCTAAAGAATGATGATGGATTAAACCCAGATCAGTTGACTGGGGGTGAGTGCTTGCAATGTTCAACACTCCGTCCATCATCCCCTTTGGTTTTACAAGTTTGGTATATGTCTGGGTTTTCCTGATTACATGTCAGCCGTTCCCCTTCTTCATTTCACCCTTTTGGTCAGTCATTGATCATTTCACCCTTTTGGTCAGTCATTGATACCAGGTTATCTGCCCCCTGCCATGATTTTGTTTTAATAAACTCATGCTGCCTAAACAGGGCACTCATTGGTTATGTGAGCACTTCACTCAAATGTCTACTGTTCCTTGTCTTCCCACTTAAAATGTCGTTCACAAGGAAGTCTAACATTAAAAGTGTGTATTCATGGTAGGTTCCAGACTCCAGATCTTCACGACCTCTTCTTACTCTACGCAGCTCCAGAACCAATTGAGCTCTGAGCATGGCTCTCAGTGATCCTCTTTTGTCTGCTGCAGTCCTGCATTCTTTTCTACATTTGCCATGGTTACTGGAAATGTCTCCTTCCCAGGACTGCTTCAGCAGTAGCACTCCAGGTTAGTGCTTCTGTTCATCCTGACATCGCTGCAACTGGCGAGCGTCCCTTTGCTGAATTCCTTTTGCTATTTTCACCATGTTGCTGATCTTTCTCACCAGCCTTTGAAGCAGGGCCTTATCAGTTTTGGCTTCTGTCGGTCTCTTTTGCTAAGTATAACTGCCCACCTCTGCTTCTTCCTCAGTTGCCTTGTTAGTGCTAAGAAGAAAGACTCCACCCTGCAAGCTTATATCGTTCGGCTGTACGAAATATAGAGTTCACTCACCAAACATTCAGAGTTCAACAGGATCCCCTTGATGAACAATTTCAAGATGAAGTATTGTTTCTGATTCTCAGTCCTGGGTACTCCCGCTAATAGCCAATGTGAAGTACAGTAGTTTTGAATCATGGATCATTGTTGATGGGGTGAACTGGATACATCCGAGCTGTCTGAAATGCTGATAAAACCAAAATCCACACTCTGGAGAATTGGTCTAATACCTGTTGGCCTACTGAATTAGGAGTGCCAACAAAGCCCACTTCTGTTGCAGAAAATTTCTGATTAGAATTTGATCGTGAGTTATCCTTCCACCCCCCATATTCGGTCAGAGGCCGGATTATGTTTCTCCCTACTACATTCACTCATTAATAAACTGGATTTGCGACCCACTGAGACTCGCAGAATCATAGTCCATGCCTTGATCATGGCCAGGCTTGATTATGCTTATGAACTTTATTTGGTCCTACCTTATTATGTGCTCAACCATCTTTAGATTGTTCAGAATGCTGCTGCCCATATGATCTTAAAGATATCCCGTCTACAGTCAATATCCAGATACCTTAAACAACTTCATTGGCTGCCTGTGAAAAAAACTTTTCTTTTCAAATCCTTGGTTTTGGCTCATTGTGCATTTTGCAGTATGAGGCCTAAATATCTGAGCGGAATGCTTACCCACTGCTGTCCTTCAAGACTATTAAGCTCATCTGATGCGTTTCGATTACAGAAGACTCTCGGGATCAAGCCCGCTAAAAGAGGGACCCGCTCATTCACCTACTTGTCAGCTAAGGTATGGAATGATATCCCCTCAGTTTTATGACACATGTCTAAGGATGAGCCATGTCTTGTGTTAGCAGATAACACAAGACATGGCTTTTCAATGCTCACTAATTTCTCTTTCTACCTTCTACCTTGCGTTAGCACCAGAACACCTTTGGACAACCGTGTGCTCTATAAAACAATTTATTAATTCATTCATTCATCCATCAAGCACCATCACTGCTTGTCACATGCATTCCTGATTGATTTATTTAGCTACTACTCCTGTTCCAGCGGAGAAGGCCAATAATCTCGGGGTGATCTTTGATAGCGAACTTTCGCTTAATGGACAGGCCAATCGCACAGTTGCAACCTGTTTCTGGCTTATAAGGAAGTTAAAGAAAATCTTCCCCTTTATTCCTTTCTCGGCGCGGAATCAGGTGGCCCTGGCATTGGTCATGTCCAGAATGGATTATTGCAATGCCCTATATTTGGACTCAAATATTAATATCCAGACAAAATTGCAGGTAGCACAGGACGCTGTAGCCAGGGCGGTTCTTGATATTCCGAAACACCATTCAGCTCCTGTGGGGCTGCGTTAGCTGCACTGGCTCCCCATTAGAAAGTGGATCATGTTCAAGGCTACCTGTATTGTACATAAGGCTCTCCATCCAGCGAGCCCTGCTGGGATCAGGGAGATGTTCCACCACTACATTGCAGATAGAAATCTCCGTTCAGCCCATTGTCATTTGGTTATCCTGCCTAGAGACCGTAAGCAGAGATTGGGGGTAGAGCTTTTTCTGTTGCTGCAGCCAGACTCTGGAACTCCCTCCCCCAGTCTCTGACTGCGATCAATTGACACCTGCCTTTTAGAAAGGCACTTAATACCTGGTTGTATACTAGTTAGGTAGCGTCCTATTAGTATCCAAATGTTTGATTTGCTGCTGGTCTGTTGCGGACTGCTATGATTATAGCGCCTTGCTACCCATGGGTAATTGTTATGCTTTATGAAAATAAAAATCTAATCAAATAATAAAAATCAAATCAGGAAAGATTGTTTTCTCTCCAGTTTTCCAAATCTCTCAACTGATATACAAGTTACAGAATAGTTATTTATTTAAAAAAATGGCACTCTGATGTGCTAACAACTTATTGCTCTTTTAAGTCCTAGAACTTGCAGAGACATCCATGTTTCTGTTAATTACTCAAATGATCAGCACAACTGTTAGAAAATGCCTCATTTGCATGATTCACCCCCATTTTTAGAACAGATACTATTTTTTGGGGGACTCCGTACACTAGGACCCTGTTAACCAGGCCCCAGGGCATGTTCGCTGACC
The DNA here is from genome assembly GCA_963921515.1 of Calotriton arnoldi. Lineage (NCBI taxonomy): Eukaryota > Metazoa > Chordata > Amphibia > Caudata > Salamandridae > Calotriton > Calotriton arnoldi. The sequence continues at coordinate 2,004,923 of CAWUFW010000189.1, forward strand.
CATAAAAAGCTGTTGAAAAAAGTCCTGATTGGCTCATTTAACCTACCTATAAGCCCCTAGGAAATGGTGCCCAAGACCTGTAAGTTAAATGTCACTAGTGAACTGCAGCACCTTTTGTGTCACCACTAAAATTACAATGCATAGCCTGCCCCTGCAGCCGAAGCATGCAGTTTTAAAACTTCAAATTCAACCTCACAAAATAAACATTTTGCCAGGCCTAAACATTCCTTTTTAATACTTGCAAGACACCACTAGGTACGCCCTAAATGCCCTAGGGCAGGGGGCATGGTATTTAAAAAGTAGGACATGTGTACTCAAGTATTCCATGCCCTGGCAGTGAAAAATCTCCAAAGTAGTTTTTCACTGTGGCAGGGCTAGATCTCCCTTAGAAAAGCACTAGGCCACATTATAACACCATATAATACTTAACTTCGGTTTGGGACTATCTAGAACAATGATTCCTAAATAATAGTAAATTAAAATCCAATCTAATGATCAAATGAGAATTTTAAATTACTGTTTTGAAAATTCCACTTTTAGAAAGTTTGCTTTTTCCTGCCTAAGCCAATTGTGCCTTTCTGCCTGTGTTCAGTGTCACCTGACTGTTAATGGCTGTCCTGTGGTGAGATGTATTTTTCTCCCAGACTGTGGGCAAAGTGCTTGAGTGTGGGGAGATGTTTTGACCTCCTGACAAGATGGCCACCTGGGCTGTGCCCAGTAACTTAATTATGCTTCAGATAGATAGAGCTAGCCTCCTTCCCAGACATATGGAAGGAAATAGTAGTCTTCCCTCTATTAAAAAAATCAGGCCTTGAAATTTACGACCCAGCAAATTACCGACCAATCTCGCAACTACCGTACTTGTCCAAGGTCTTAGAAAGATTGGTCAATAGACAACTCACCACTTTCCTGGAAACCAATAATCTATTGGACCCCTCCCAGACTGGCTTTAGGGCCAACAACAGCACCGAGGCCACTTCACTTGCTGTATCTGATAATATCAGATCCCTAGTGGATCAAGGCAGAGCCGTAGTACTGATCCTCTTGGACCTTACTGAGGCTTTCGACACCGTATCTCATAACAACTTACTACGAATCCTCCACGAGAAAGGATTATACTCAAAAGCCCTGTCATGGTTTGCATCCTTCCTGAAAAATAGAACCCAAAAAATCCAAATGGGATCTTGCTCCTCCTCCCCAAAAAGCATTAAATATGGAGTCCCACAGGGAGCCTCTCTGAGCCCCACCCCTTTTAATGCTTATGTCTCCTCCCTAGCAGACATTAGCAGGAAATGGGGCTTTGATATCTGCTCATACGCCGACGACACACAATGATCCCCCTGGTTGATAGCCCGTCCAATATCGACACTAAGAGCAACCTAACCAACTGCCTCACTGAAATCGCAGCTTGGATGACAGAGCATTGCCTAAAGCTAAATGCTGGAAAGTCTGAGATTTTGCTCTTCGGAGGTGCACACGCAATTTGGGACAGTAGTTGGTGGCCCCAAGCGCTAGGCACCGCCCCAGAACCCAAACGGGTTGCAAAGAATTTGGGCATCCTATTCGATGATACCCTATCCATGCGGGATCAAGTACGCACGCTGTGTGGTACAAGTTTCGCCACACTGAAACTTTTCTGAAGACTTTTTCCTTGGATCCCTCTGAATTGCAGGAAAACGGTAACACAGGCCCTTTTCCTGAGCAGACTGGACTATGGAAATGCACTTTATGTTGGTATGGCCGAAAACCTTTTTTCTCGACTCCAAGTAGTCCAGAACGCTGCCGCTAAACTGATCTGCAATAAAACCAGATATAGTTCAGCATCTCACAGCATGAAGTAGCTACACTGGTTACCGGTGCGCCAAAGAGCCAAATTCAAGCTCCTCTGCTACGCACACAGAACCTTACATAAGAAAGGCCCACACATTCTGCCAGACAAATTGGAATTCCACGTCCCATCACGCAACCTGAGATCGCGCCATCAGGCCCTTGCAAAGGTCAAACGCACTACCAAAGTCAGGATGGGCGATCGCTCTTTTTCTAAATCAGCTGCAGTTCTCTGGAATGACCTCCCACTTGACCTACGCCTGACAGATGACTATCTGCTTTTTAGAAAGAAGCTAAAAACCTTTCTGTTCCCCAGATACTGAGCCAATTAGTTACTAATTTATAATAACCTTCACCCTTTTCCTCACCGCATTGTATTCGGTCCTAGCGCCGTGATGTCCCCTGGGATGAATGTCGCGCTCTACAAATACCAAAATACAAATACATGCTTCAAAAGTGCCAGCCCTGTCACAAGCAGATGTAATTTACACCTAGGCTTGCTCCTTCAGTGTTCTGCTAGCCAGCTAGACACCAGTCCCAGTGGGAGAGGGCCAGCCCCCCCCCCCAACCGGTGAGTGATCACAAGCGAGGGTCTGTCCATTATACTACCGACATCTGGGAGTGGACACAGGGAGCTCTTCACAAGGGAAGATGGGTTCTGCCATATTGGTTTTAGGTACAGAGGGACACAGGGGGATAGTTTACAGTAAAACACACAGGAAGTACTGCACAGGTGGTTAGGATCGCCTCTTGGAATATTTACCCCATTGATTAGGGAGACCGCCATGGTCCGTGGGCAAGTAGAGTTTTCACAGCTCCACCATGCAACACGAGTTACTCCAGATGAATTTTCTCATGGTTTATTTGAAGGAGTGAAAGAAAGGAGGTGTGAGGTAAAGGGGCAGATAAGTGAAATAATAGAGCAACCGAGGTAGGACCACAATTTTAAGAAGGGCTATGTGACCAGTCACAGACAGCGGGACCGTGCGCCAGAAGGACATTTGGGACTGCAGGGCTGTCGTGGCTGGCACAAGATTACCCTCAAACAAGTCAGCTGACAAATGATACACCCTGACTCCCAAGTACTGAAATGTATCTGGCTGCCATAGTATGGGCACTCTGTTAAGTACAACATTTGGGTCGGTGTGTGGGGGTAAATAGGAATAGGCAGGATTTGGTACAATTAACACTTTAAACTATAAAAAGAGCAGCAAAGTAATTAAGTGTATGAGCTATTGTAGCGGGAATTGAGCGCATGTCCCTAATATACAAGAGGAGGTAGTCAGCATAGAGAGAAATACAATGAGTAGCGTCTCCCAAGGGGATGCCCCAGTCCGCGGCCTGAGTCCGGATAGCGATGGCGAGTGGTTCTATGGATAGGGACAAAAGTAGCGGGGAGAGTGGGCAACCTTGACGAGTGCCCTGTGTATTTGAATTGGGTCCGATATAAAGGAGTCTGTTTTTACTCTAGTGAGTGGTTGGGTGTATAGTAGCTGGATTAAATGGAGAAAGTGGGACAGAGCAGCAAATAAAAAAGCTCATTCTAGAGAATCAAAAGCTTTCTCGAGATCTAGCACCACACACCCGGGATGAGGCTATCGTCACGGGGAATATTTAAAGACATGATAGAAGCGCCGTAGGTTTAAAGAAGTACTGCAAGCAGAAACAAACCTGTTCTGGTCCGAATGGACCAGTGACAGGAAATGGGGTGCTAGGCGATCCGCAAGGATTTTGGCCAGCACCTTTCAGTCTGTATTAAGTAAGGCCAAGGGCCGGTAGAAGCCCAAAGCAGTGGGCTCTCTACCTGGTTTGGGTAAGGAGATGAGCAGAGCAAGGAGATGAGCAGAGCCTCACGATGGTACGAAGCAAGCTCATAGGGACTCCCCATATAGTATGTGTATGCGATGGGCTAGTAGTGGGGCATAAGTTTTATAGAACTCAGCCGGCAGGCCGCCCAGCCCCGGAGTCTTGTCGGTGGCTAGGACCCTGATGGCTTCTTGGATTTCAGTAAGAGTAATGGGGTCCACACGCTCTGCCCGCTGTTCAGGCGTGATACAGGGTAGCGTTACGTGGTGAAGAATGTCTCAATGTCGTACTGTTGACTTTTCATTACCGATTGGTATAGTGAGGTGTAATGGTGAGTCAATTCAGTGTGTATGTCTTGTTGGGTATAGAGGAGGCAACCAGCAGAAGAACGCAATGTCAGGATAAGGTGTCTCGTTGGTCCTGACGTATCAGCCATGACAGCAATTGGCCACGCGCGGTCCGCCGAGGAATGGGTACGAGCAGAATGCGCTGTATAATTAAAGAATGCAGCTATTCTAATAACGAGTTATGTTTGCGGCGCACCTTCGCTAATAGACGGGCATTGGCTGGGTCAAGCACCGATCGCGTCTCATGTTGCATGAGTGTGTACCCGATACGGGAGATGTCACTGTTGAGCTGCTTATGGATATTCCAATTCGGGGGGATGTGCTGTGGATAGTAATAACATCTTGGGAGAGCGATCTGGGGGTTAGAAGGGGGGGGGGCGCAGATTATCCCTGGGCAACTGATCCTAACTGAGTGGGAAGGTAAAATGGAACAGAAAACATTGTCAGAGCGGAAGGACAACGGGTATCTGCCCAAGCTGCTAAACTGCAGTAAGCAAGAGAATGGCAATACAAGTCGGTTCAGGGAAACGTGAAGGGAAGGCACGTAAGCCAAAGATGGTGCATCCCAAATGTGAAGGATACACAGATACCAGTTACAGTGATGGAGCTGCCGTTTGACAGTGCATCACAGCAAAATGCATGTTAACTGCAAGACATAAATGAGGCATTTATAAAGAGACAGCCCACATGCCGGCTGCAAAAGAATAAAGGTGAAGTTTTGCATGGATACAACAACAGGTGAGTACAGCAGCCAACATTGCATCAGGTGAGCCTCCAAAAGCATCAACTGTGTGTGGGCAAGTTAAATAAAGTCATCCCCTGTTTGTGGGGTCCCTTCAGGGGGAACCAGTGAGTCCGCTCCAGAGAGACCAGAGCTGTCATCGCTAATGGATTTTGTGGCACCAATGTCTGTGCCCGGGCTCTGAGCATGCTCCCGGATTGTGGACGTCATCTGTAAGGCCTGGTGTCTTCCCAAAATTACTTCCTTCAGGTTCAGAGCAGTACCAGGTTGTGAGGAGTGTCGCATCAGACGACGGCACCCCCGGCGACGGCCAACCGCAGCATTCTGAGGCTGCTCTGCTCCAGTTGATGGGGGGGGGGGCATGATGTAGTGAGCCCAGTAGACTCCATCCAGTCCCACACCTCCTCTGGGGAGTCGAAGAAATGTGTAGCCACCTTGGCCACCATGCGAAAACGAGCAGGGAGCAGGAGCATGTATTGAAGGCTCAGATCCCGGAGTCAACGCTTAACAACTAAAAAGGAATTCCCTTGCCCCTGCACCGCCATGGTATAGTCAGGGAAGAGCATGACTGAGCCATTGTCAACCTTGTTGCTCTGTAGTTTACGTGCGTCACGTAGGATAGAGTCTCAGTCATTGTAATTAAGCAGGTGGAACAGAAAAGGTCTGAAGCTGAATCCAGGTGGGGGCTTGCGGGTCGGTACCCAGTGGGCACGCTCGACGGAGAAGGATGGCGAGAGCACAGTTTGTGGAAGCAGGATACGCAACCAGTTTTCAATATAAGCCACTACATCCTGGCCCTCGACGCCATCTGAGAGGCCGACAACACAAATATTGTTACTCCTAAAGTGGCCCTCTGCGTCTTCCGCCCTACATTCCAGTGTGTGCACAGGGTCCACTAGGGCCTGCAACAAGGATTCCGATTCGCATATTTTCGGTTGTTGTTCAGCTATGGTCTGTTCCACATCATTTACCTTATCTGCCAATTTGCGGTGGTCAGCATGCAGTAGTGTGAAGTCCACTGCAACCGGCATGCGGGTTTGCTCTAGTGTAGTCCTGATCTTCTCCACAGCAGCAAGCACTGTGTCTAGCTTGGTATCAAGGGGCATAGAGGAGCTTGACAAGCCCGCAGATTCAAGGTCTCCAGTTGATTCTCCATGGATGATGCTGAGCGCGGTGTCATGGGTTGGGCGCCCGAGTGTAGGCGCCCATGGCTAGCTGGTGCGCATTAAGCATCTGGGGATCAAAGTCCAGCGGGGCACCCCAAAAGACTTCTGCACCGGGACCACGTCTTTGGCCAGCGAGGATGACAACATCTCGAGGTATGAGGGTCCAAAGGGTCCGGGGTCAGCTCTGGGAAATGACGCCAAGGATGTGACTACTAAAGGGACCAGGGTCCTTGCAGGGGTGCCACTATAGAGGGCCTGATTACACGCGCTGTCGTGTGCGACGGGGCGCTGCAACACAAGCAGCCCAAGGAGTGACCCGGCAACCATGCCGGCCAGTAGACTTCTGAAGGCGGTGTATGTTGGGGCCCACTTGCGTGCGCCTTAGGGAGCGATGCGACACCACAGCACGAGCAGCCCCCAGCGTCTGGTTGTCCGCGGTGCCTGGGCTACAACTCGCCAACAGCCCCCTCCTGGCCTTTATCCGGGTGAGGCCCACTTGCTTACACCTTTGTGTGCATCGTGGTGTTGCAGTATGAGCAGCCCCTTGTGGCCCACAGCTCCAAACTGCAAGGCCTCGCTGTTCAGAGGTCCGGTTGACAGGTAATCAGAAAGTCGCCGGCAGACGCCTCAGCAACATCGTGGTCAGGCCAGGCCCTGCGGCCTAAGTACTACAACAAGTTCTGGGTGGGAGGGAGGGGGGGGACCTTCAGATGAAATAGGCCCAGTGCATTTAGCACCAACACAGATACAGTGATAAAGTTGAGGCCGCACGGGGCGGCCAACAGCAGCAGGCCCGGCCGCAGCACCCCCTGACACCAGCCCCTACTATCCAGCGGTGGTGAAAATTATGGCTCCAGCGGGCATAGTTGGTCGAACTATGTCACAGTGCTGCATCTGGTGAGTCGATAAGAGGCGGTACCCAGGATTAATGGCTTATTATAGGTATACATGACTGAGCCTCACTAGAGTGCATCCGCCATTTTGGCCTAGCTGGACACGACCCCCTTAGATTTGTCCGTCTCCTGGTGCATAGTATGAATGAGGACATTTTCCTTCCCATATTCCATATGAGATCCTATATAAGATGCTGAAATGACCCCTCATCAGCAAGGCTGTCTTATTGCGATAGAGCAAAGGATGCCATATTCTTAGAGTCTAGTGCCCCTGAAGCAGGCAAATATCCTCTAAGATCTTTATTCCAAAGTCTATCTAGAATGCCAGAAACTCCATCTTTGGAATCAAATCAGATTTTAAAGCATTGATGACAAGGCCTAACTCTTGGATCAGAGAAACCAACCATTTTAAGTGTCTCTGAAGGAACGCTGGATCAACGGCCATGAGAATCATGTTGTCCAGGTAGATTATCATACGGTTCCCTTGGAACTTCAGGAATTCTGCCACGGCTTTAAAAGTCTGGTGAAGCACTTTGGGGCTGAGGCTAGACCAAGGGAAAAGCTGTGAACTCATAAATCTGATCCTTCCATGAAACTGAAGAAATCTACTGGGGTGGTAAGATTGGAACTGTCAGTTACGCATCTTTCACGACCAGTTGTGACATATAGTCTCCCCTTAGCAGGTCCTACAGTATATGGATGCTTCCATCTTGAAATGGCAATATATCAGCTAGTTGTGTAACTCCCAGAGGTGTATCACAAGTCTGACATCTCCTCCCTTTTTCTGAACTAAGAACTGGATGGCTTTTTGCACTCCAATTTTTCTTCTTCCAGATCCCTAATTTCCTATTCTTGGCAGAGAAAAGAATTAAGGTTTTGGTCTAATTTGTTGTGGGGTTTTGAAAAATTCTTGATGAAAACCCACAACTGTTTCCAGCAAGTAGGAAGCCATGGTCTCTCTGAGTCCACATCAGAATCAATGCTCAAAGACAGGTCTAAGGTGTAATTTGGGTCATTAGCCAGTGAGTATCATGAAGGCTTTGTTGTTTCACCCTTGGCTCAGCTGGGAATGCGTCCCTGGGTTTTTGAAATGCATCAACATGCACTGACTTTGCCTTAGTTCTTGGTGATCATTTTTAAACTGGAATAGATAGCCTTTGAGGTAGACGGAGAAACATCCTCTATTTATTTCGGTGGATTGAGTGCTTTAAATGTTTATTCATAGATCTGAGTGGTATCAGATATGGATTTTTCACTGAGCAGTTGATAGCTCCAGAAAGCTCATCATCTGAATAGAAACTTGTAATCGCTTCTGAATATCTGAATTGATATGCTGAGTGAAGAGAAGGTCTACCACTTGCTCCATAGTAAAAAGGCTCCCACTAAGTATAACAGGAATTAACAGTGTCAAACTGCGAATCACAATTCCTGCTTTCCAAGAGGTATATTTGCCCCTCACTAATTGCCCAAAAACATTGGGGATGGTGGCTGCCCGAGCAAAGTGCTCACACAAGGGAAAAAACTGAATGGGCCACCAGAGTTGAACAACTTTCCTTCAGGCTTTGCCTGTGGAAGAATTATTTATTCCCTGGCAGATCTGAACAGCAGGGCATCAGAACAGACTCAAGGACATAGATGGCGGTGGCCAGATGAAAAGCACATGGCAACCAGCGTTCTGCTTATACACAGAGAGAAATCTTAAAATGGCACTGGAGGCTGGAAATATAAATGGGACAGGCTGTTGCATGCACATGGGCACTGCATCACATTGGCATGACGTGCACTTCTGGAGTCTCCCTGAGAGCTACAAAAAGACCTCATCTGATGATTTGAAGGTACATGCAGCAGAACAGCAGTTAGTAGAGAATTAATGTGGCCAGTGGCGGCCGCCACAAACAAAGGGTGGTGGGTCAGGTGGAGCACAGGAGGGGTCACGCAGGGGGGGTTGCGCGGGGGTGTTAGAAATAATATATTTAATTTAAAAAGCATACATTTAGCCGCTGGCCACCTCCAACATCGCTTCGCGCTGCCTCTCCACTTCCTGGTCCCAGCAGCCCCTGGAACAGACTCCCATCCCATCCTCGTGCTGCAGAGCAGCGCAGGGATTGGCCTTAGTGGGCTAGAAAGTCTGTGGGGGTTGAGCAGCCGGGCTGGAGAAACCTAGATGTGCATGTGTGTTTTTGTCAGCCTGAGACGGCCGGCCAAACACACATGAGCACTTAGGGAGTGCATGTAGCACTCGTCCTTCCCCCTCCCATGCCTCGGTCCGCCCCTCCCTATAGCGCTGGCTCAGAGCCGGCAAATGCAAAATAAAACGATGCAAGAACATTATTTTACTTTTCATTTGCTGGCTCTTAACCAGGCAGTGGGGCGACGCTCCTCCGCCATTGCAGAGGAGCCGTCGCTGCATGTGGCCTGGTGGGAGTCAGTGAAGGGGCACACTGTATTTCCCAGGTGGGAGAGTCAGCACAGCAGACAGAGAGGAAGCTAGCAAATAGGTGACCATACAATATCAAAAAACAAGTAAATATATTTAAAAAGTCATCTCACATGAGCTGATAAAGAATAGACAAGAAGCACTTGTCGGTCAGTGGAGCGTCAAAGAAAAGAGGCCAAAAAAGTTTAGCCTATTCCTTTAGGGTACTGTACGATGTTGTGATTGGTTGTAATGAAATATGTGATTTGTAGTTCTGTTCTCAGGTCACTTGAGATGTGTAGCTCTGTAACGTTATATATGGCTGCTGTGGTGTAGTAAAGGAAAGTAAAAAGCATAATGCTCGCCTCTGGTCCTAACATAGAATCTGGTGCGGACAGAGAGAAAAGAAACTGGCATGAAAGAAACCCGCTAGAATGCCTGGTTCCGTAAGTAAGAAGTTGTTCTTGTGCGCAGGCTTCCAAAGTTCTTCTTTTACTTTGTACTTTGGGAAGTGCTCTTATCCCCTCATGTGCTATAAGGATAGCCCTTGATTCCGGGAAAGGAATGGTTGAAGTACCATAAGTAAAAAGAAAATACCTCTAGAGTGACCAATACACTCTCCTCCATTTTGCTTAGTGAGCGCAAGTACTTATAAATTGGAGAGATGTGTTCTAATTTACAGCTGCACTTGAGAAACACGAACCGCAGCAGGCTTTGCCAACGAGTAGCTTGAGGGCTCCTAGTATCTCTCCCGCTACCTGGTAGTAGCTCTCCAGATGTGTGAAAGTCAAAGCTGATGTTTGGAGAAAAACAGATCTCCAAATTATATTTCAAGCTGATATTTGATTGAAAAATCATGCTTATGACCTTGGTGCCAGGGGCATTTCAGGTATAGCTATCGTATATTACTCATGTACAGGTATTCTAAATTGAAAAATCCTTTTTAGGTCTGCGCATGCGCTGTTGCTTGTGAGACATTGTGTTTACTAACGGGGTTTAGATCCTGCTCATTGCTTACATTTGGTTGGCTTCACCGTCACTCTCATTTCCTTGCTTCTCTTTAGTCGGTGCGTGCTGGCTTCACTACCTCTTCATGTGTTTGCCCCTCTCCTGGATCATGGGACAAAGTACTGCTTCCTTGTCCAATGCCGTGTCCTTCCACTGCTCGCGCTTTTTCAGGGGTACTTTTTTTCTTTTTTACTTGCAGCACCCCATAAGAGTGCATGTATTTGCAGGCCGTCAACGCCCATCCCATCCTGCGTCGTTGCTTGCCCGGACCCCCTCCTACATTGTTGCTGTACCTGTCTCCCCACCCCAAGTCGTTGCCTCCCCGTCCCCATTCATCTTCCCCCTGTCATTGCTTGCCCTGTCCCTCTGCCTCCTCCCCCATCGTTGCTTGTTTATATACATATTTAATTCTGCTTCCCCTATACATTTTTACAATATTTGCTCTGCATTTAACCATACTACATTTTAAACGATTTATATTACTTTTGGGGTAATTGTAAAATAACTAGATACTTTTTCCATTTGTAGTTCACATCCAAATATAAGCTGCATTAAAAGCTGGCCCTCTGGTGAAATAGCATACCACCAGCACCACTTTGAGTATTTTTCCACTGAACTGATCCTGCCGCTCTATCATGAGCTTCTTGGACTCTATCACTACTGAACTGTCTCTTTTTCCCTTTGCCATTCCTTATCTGACGTTTCTGGAGTACGTTTTTGCTTTAGGCAAATTCCGGTGAGGCTGTGAATACAGTGGGACATTGTTTTTTTCTTTTTAAAGGTGATAAGAGATTTTACTCACAATATAAATCATTATATGTGTAATTTGAGGCATAATGCATCTTTTTTTTTTTTTTTTTTATATTTTTATTGTTTTTAAACAAAACATCAAAACAATTCAGCAGATATATCTCAGGCAGCGTCCATCTGTTACAGGTGACAAGGATTACATGTGATAAAGATACAGTAGGAACAGGAGTACGACTCCTCCCTATGACCCCTGCGGTAGTCCCTTCCCCCGGTATGGGATGGTGCACAGATCCCTTGGTGGAGTGTAGACTTAGGGGAGCGCCCCCCCCACCCCAGTTCAGATACCGGCTTCCGCCTCTCTCCCGTCGTCTTCCATTTCTAAATTGTAATAACTCAGCCATGGTTGCCAGATTTTCCGAAATTTCCGCGGGCATCCCCTTGCTTTATAGACCGTTTTTTCAGCTCCCATATACATATCCATACCCGACCTCCACTCCTTCAGTGTGGGAGGATCGGGTCTCCCCAAGTATCTGGCTATGTCTCGTTTAGCCACTATAAGGCCCAAGTTACTAAGTAAAAGTTGATATTTCGAAATGTCAACATCTGTATTGATGCCCAACAAAACATATCTGGGGTTCATCAGGATTTGTTCGTGCAGTATTTTGTTTAACTCTTGCACTATCTGCATCCAGTAACGATGTATCGGCTGACAGTCCCACAATGTATGGATGAAGGAGCCTCTTTCTGTGTGACATCGCAGGCACTCCGGCGTCTCAGCCCTACCCATCGCGTGTAGCTTCGCCCGGTCATAGTAAACCCTATGGAGGATTTTGAACTGGACCAATCGAAGTCGAAGCTTAATCGCCACCTCCCTGGGGTGCATCAGGGCCATCTCCCAGTCTATTTCTTCTAAAGGACCTACAAAGTCTTCCCACTTGCCCCGGAGTGTCTTTAGTCTGTCAGGCATATTATTTATTAGAGTCTTATAGGTCCAGGAGACTGCTTTCTCCTGTATCTCCTCCTGTAATAACCGACCCTCTAATGGGGCATATTCCTGGAGCTCTGCAATGTCCGGTTTCTGCGTCAGCCAATGCGTGTCGGAGTTGAACATATTTGTAGTGCTGTGTATCTGTCAAATTGTAGTCTGTTTGCAGGTCTGCAAATGTCATCAGAGCGCCCCACCGCGTTATGTCTCCCAGGGTAGTGATGCCTATAGCAGCCCATCTCCTAAACCCCTGCAGCTTTACAAGCTCGGGCAGGCGCCTACCCTCCCATATTGGCGTGGATTTCGTCAGCCGTTTGTCCCAACACATCTCCCGTTCGGCCTCCCTTCATGCCGCAATCACTCTCTGCGTTGCGGGTAGAAGGCTTCTAATTCCTTGCCCCCCCCATAGATGTAGTAGAGGTGTGAGCGTTTATGAAATTGGAGTCGCTCTAGGGCGTATGTGGGGTGGTCCTGCGGCGCATGTCCCCATTCATTAAGAACCACTAGGTGTGCTGCTCTATAGTATGCCCCAATATCTGGTAGGGCAATCCCACCGTTGTATTGGCTACGTTGCAACGTTCGGAGTGACACTCGGGGGGGTGTTCCCCGTCCCACAGCAGGGTTCGCAGCTCGGAGTTTGTAGTATTGAAAATTGCATCTGGTATGTACTTTGGAGGACATACAATAAGGCAAGGTGATCATTTTAAACATAGCCGCCCTACCGAGCAGTGTCAGGGGGAGACGTCGCCATCTAGCCACATCACTCCTAAAATCTGTTAAAACTCGTTGAACGTTATGGGAGAGGCAGTTTGCCACATCTACAGATATGTAGAGACCCAGATACTGAAAGCCTTCCTCAGTCATCGGGAGACGTGCCGGTATGGATTGTACATCAACGTGGCCTGCTATTGGGTAGAGGACTGACTTTCCCCAATTAATCTTATATCCCGCCTGTCTGCCGTATTCTTCGGTTACCGTCAAAATAACTGGGAGCGTCTTGTTCGGGTTAGTGACATACAACAGAATATCATCGGCATAGAGTGAGATGCATTCGTCTAGCAGCTGACCCGCGGGGTCGCGAAACCCAGTGAGGTCTGGGTGCGTTCTAATCAGGCATGCAAGGGGTTCTAGAACAAGCGAAAAAAGCAAGGGGGACAACGGGCATCCTTGCCTAGTCCCCCTTTGGATGGAAAACTCAGCCGATTTGACGCCATTTACTCGTACTCTAGCCCTGGGGTTAGTGTACAAAAGATCGACCCACCCTCGGAAGCTGTGCCCAAAGCCCAATTTTAAGAGGACCCGCCTCATGAAAGGCCAGTGTACTGTGTCAAATGCCTTTTCGGCATCAAGCGACAACAGCAAATGGGGGACCGCGCTTCCTGGAGTCGTGTCTAGCCAGTTTGCAAGTCTACGGAGATTGAAACGTGTGGCGCGTTTGGGCATGAAGCCCGACTGGTCTTTGTGTACCAGGGATGCTATGACCATCAGAAGGCACGTGGCCAATATGGAGGCCAATATCTTAGTTTCAACATTAAGGAGCGAAATTGGGCGATAGGAGCCACAGCTCCCCGGGGGCTTACCCGGTTTTGGTATGTAATGTAATGTAATGTAAAATAGATTTCTATAGCGCACTACCACCCTACGGGTATCTTGGCGCTGAGAGAATACCTTGTTGTTATAAGCATGCTTGATCAGTCACCCTAAAAAGAAATACAGGAACTTGGTTAGAGAGAGAGGGGAGAACCAGACGAGATCAGAAGATGGATCAGTGACATTACATCTGTATATTATTTCTCCCTCTGGAATAACCGTGTCTTCAGTTTCTTTCTAAATTGCATTACATTCTCACTCTGCCTGATGTTGGATGGAAGCTCATTCCACAGTCGTGAGGCCACTGAGCTAAAAGCTCTTCCTCCTGTCCTAGCTCTTTTAAATCTTGGGATGTTGACCAGATTTGCTGTTGACGAGCGGAGGTTTCTTATAGGAGTATTGTTGTGTACTTCATAGGGTGTCCTTAAACAGGCTTTCTAGAATCATGACCATATATAGGCACAATCCAACCTGCCCTTATATAGGCATAGAATCCCAGACCTTATTTAGCATAAGCTATGCATACCAAATACAGGCATGGCTTCCGACGTCCGTCCACCCTAGCGTCTCAACGAGTCCATGAAAAAACAAACCCTCTGGCTGCGGGAGTTTCCCTTGCCCAGGACTATTGATTTCTTCAAGGTCTCATACATTATGCATGAACCTCTTATTCCCTAAGGGATTCATTCATGACGTCTTTCGCTACCCAACTCACGTCAATGCTAACATTTTCAGGTATAAATATACCTTCCCAAACCCCTGTAAATCAGAGGAGACCTCGACTTCAGAGGAGCCCGATTCCCGGCCAGACGCACTGAGAAGACACTGCCCTTCCTGCACGCAGAGAGTCCAGCTTCCAGTGATCTAACTTCCCTTGCGGGGTGTTGGAGTTCGAGTCCGGATAGAGATTCCTACCTCTCTCATTCTTAAGGTATGGAGCAGACAAGAACCTAGAGGGACTCTTGTCATAATAGACTCTTGGCAGAATAGACTCTTGGCATAATAGACTCTTGGCATGCTAGGCGTAACTTACTCTTAGTATACTCTAGTCAGGAATACAGCACCTACTTCTACTTCTCCCTACACCTAGGACAGGTTAGGCACACTGGGTAGAACTAGGATAGAACCGCATCGTATGTGTACTCGCATTTTTAGGTTGTGTCATTTTATGTAAATGCATACATGCTGAAAAGATAATGCTGACGCAGTATTATTTATTTTTACTGCTCACCTTGTACATTATTTATCTCGCATACTGTCTTGTGATCGTAACAGCACATATAACTTACAACAGAAACAAGACTGTTCAATAAATCCTTTATTGAAACGCCCGTCTGGTTATTTCTGTGTAACTCTGAGAATAACTGAAACATGTACAACTGAGCTGAGTGAAATGGTTATCTATTGTTTCTACGACTCTGGGACACATCCTGATTCTGTAAGGGAAACACAGTGGTCATGTTTTGCGGCAGCCAGAAACTAATCCCTTCTTGTCGTCAAGAAGTTTCTAGTGGCCTCTGAGCTAGCTGGCACAAGTAATTAAGTTTAATATACTCGATAGGGACATACCGACCTTAGTCCTATGTCAAACCTATAGGATATATTATTCCAATGCGCAGAGCCTATAAGGGAAATAGGAGCTACACTACATGGCGCCCAACGTTTGGTAAGGCAGTAATTCAACGTTAGATACTGAGTAACTCAGCTGTGCATTTTTATTTTTCTCTCAGAGACCCCTACCCCATATACTCCAAAAGACGTCTGGAGTGGGCAAGGTTAGTATCCGCCACGGCTACATAGGGTAATACCCTATATATTAGCTGTTTGGTTTGCTCAACGTTGAAGGATACAGTGTTCCACAATATTGTGCACCTTATCTTTGTTTCCTTGAAATTTGTTTTACATATTTTCAAGCAGAAAAATGTCAGGCACTGACAATGACGCCGGAACCGGTGTAGCTGCGGCTGATCCAGCCCAACCAGCGTTATTTAACAACACAGGTTTAAATGAAGCCGAAGAGGGTGTCATAGACATTCCTCCTAACTTAAGAAGAGCCATTACTCTAAAACTTATAAAACATGGCCTATCTCCGAGAGGAGGTAGAGCAGTTTTCGTGATTGAGGCACATGAATCCTTTCAGACAGAGGTATTCTATTCATGGGTAATTCTTCCTGAATCCAATCCAGTAACACACTTGTTTCACTTCTACAAAGAAGATGAACCACCAGAGGAATACATTCCTTTCGAGGATATTGAGATTCCATTAACATACCAGGAGCATCAGCTCTGGTTTAAAGGCGCCCTAAAACACAATAAAAATATAACCAGGCTCGGTCCACTAGGTAGACCAGGAGCAACATGGCCGATTCTAGCCGGCTATACACCTCATCCAGACATCGAAATAATGTCAGACGAGGAAATACTTAATCAACTCACAGAGTTAATAAAAATCTACAGACAATTGGTTCAATATGTCATGCGGACTTTCACAGTCCAACCACCATTAACAATTACAAATCATACTCCTCCACAGGGAGTACACTAAAAATTACACCACAGACTCTATACGCAGTCATGGGTAAAATGCCCACTAAGCGGGAGCAAATTCCATTTTGGATAGCTCAAAAAATTACTCAAATTGAAGCAGTATTTCCAAATACTAGCCCAAATGAGAAACACAGAATCCTAACCATCAGTTTACCAATGGGGATCACACCACAACTGGAAGACTGCACCACTTGGGGCTCAGTCTTTGCTGCCATCTACACTAAAACACACGGCATTCCGTCAATTGCGGTAATACCAGAAGTCCTAAAACAGATTCAAAACGAATATGGAGCAGAGCCTGCTTTAAATTTAGGTATGAAATTACTGAAAAATTTTGAACAGGTCTCAACAATAATATTATCTAATATTAAAGGGGAGGCAGCAGCAGTGGCGATCCGACAAAAACTAAGGGAATTTGATGTTACAGAACATCAGACAGAGCTACCCAGAATTATAGAGCAATCTTATGCAGAATTAGGCAGAGATAGTTTGGGTGGGAGACCAGCTAAACCAAAACTATCGGAAAGTCCTGAAAAGGACTCAATTAAACAAAATCCTACATCTTCTAAAAAGAAGTGGGAATCTAACAAACAAAATTCAAACGAGAAAGGTTCTCAATCCCGAGGTAGGTCTCCTCAAAAGGAGCCCTCTGAAAGGAGGTACAACCTCAGGAATAGGGATAATTTGAGGAAACCTGATAGGTATCAAGACACTGATACACGTTCCTCTCGTCCCTTTCAGGTCTCATCACAGACTTCGGAAAGAAGAGGACGAACAGAACATAGAGAAGAACGCGTGAAATCGAAAGACGACAAGCACGCAACAAAAATTAAAACTAAACCTCAATTCTCCAAAAAGAAAGTAGCAGGTCTGAAGGTAAGACATGCCCAGAATAATGAGATCGCAACTCAAGAAAGGAGAATGGGCTCAGACAATGCTGGACAGTGCAGCAGAAGTCACAATAGCTCGCCAGAACCTGATGGAACTTCTGGAGATAGTGGACTTGAATGAGTACATTACAGTAGAGACTGTAGATACCAGGGTTAGTACTCCACAAAGGTTATATGAAATAACACTCCGGATGGAGGGAGACAAACCTAGAAAGGTTAAAGCACTTTTTTGGGAAAGACTATCAATGGGTTATGACATACTTCTAGCAGAAAAGGACTGGCCACCACAATTTGTCAGGGAGTGCCCACACGGCGAGGACATGATAATGCCTGCCTTCTCCAGTCACATTCCAATACACTTAAAATATACATATGCCAGAAAATGGGCAGTGGCCCAGGCTCCAGCATTATATAAAAATCATGTAGGATGGGATGAGGACTCCCCTCACCATAAAATACATCTGAAACATGAACCTACTGCACAGAGGCAGTATCCAATTAAGCAAGAAGCTAAAAAACAGGTCAGGGAGATTTTAAATCAACTTGAATACCAAGGGGTGATTGAAACTAGCCCCTCATCTATGAACAATCCTTTGTTTCCTGTCTCCAAACCAGACAATACATATCGTCTAGTTTTGGACTACAGACATTTAAACACTTGTTCTAAAACTTTTGCAGTGCAAAATGCACATAGCACAGCATTAATGAATAACATTGTGCGTAAAAATACAAAACAACATTAGACATCTCAAACGGATTCTTTTGTCAAAACATAGCACCTGAAAGTAGGTACTTAACGGCATTCTCCATAATGGGGACCCAGCGTCACTTTTGTCGACTCCCACAAGGGTTCAAGAACAGCCCGGGGTTATTCTCAGCAAGAGTAACGGAGTTACTACAAATTTATGACAACGAGGCATTGTCCTATGTCGATGATATTTATCTGACAGACGATGACTTGGAAAAACACTTGAACAGGGTGAGCACCATTATATTGGGATTCGCCTCTGAGGGCTATAAGTTCAACTTTAAAAAGTCCCGAATTGCCCATCTCAATGTCCTATTTTTGGGATATGAGCTTTCAAGTGAAGGCAAGAGCTTGGCAGCTAACTTTCTAGAGAAATGTGCGCTGATCCAACCTCCAAAGACGCTAAAAAATTTACAATCAATCCTGGGATTCCTAAATTTTGGTAGAACATACATTTTAAACTACGCAGAAAGGATTAAACCTCTCTACGCATTAATAAAACCTGATTTTTCAATCAAAAACTGGACAAATGAACACACAGACATTTTGCGTTCACTCCAAGCTAACATGTTAGCAACAAATCACTTACAAACACGCGTAAGTCAAAGAAATTTGGTGATTCGAATAATTTCGGGTCAATGTGGATTCACTTACTTAACCTTTAACGAGGGTGAGAAAGTACCAATAGCATACAAATCACATTTGTATACACAAGCGGAAATGCGCTTCAGTTCAACTGAAAAAATTCTGACAGCAGTTCAAACAGCTGTAGCAAAAGAAAGAGCCTTAGCCCAAGGGAAACGCATAATTGTCGTAACCCCAGTACCGGCTTTAGAAGCGGTCACAAAAGCGAGCATTCCGAATGCTAAAGCTTTACATCCGAGATGGATACAGTGGGTTAATTCTCTTGCTGCAACTGATGTTGAATATGTATTTGATCCAGATTTAAAAACACAGGCATTTCTCCAATATGAACAAGAATGTCCTCTGCCCACTGAGATTCTGCCTCTCGATCAGTATGAATTTGTAATTTACACTGACGGATCCGCACAGCCCGCAACAGGGAGTAAGCAAGCTTACAGTGCAGCGTGTGCTATCGTTAAAGGTCGCATGCGAAATGGCATCTTCAGACCTATGGTCACAAAAACTCAGTCACTAGGTGATTGTACAGCTCAGCGAGCTGAACTACAGGCATTCAAACTGGCACTTGAAAGTACGGATCGAGAATTCCTCACACTGATAGTGTGCGATTCCTATTACTGTGTTCAGTCGTATAATGATTATATACGAACCTGGCTTGAAAATGGTTTTAAAGATGCGAAAGGTGGCACAATTAAGCACAAATTGCTTTGGGAACAAGTAGTTCTGTTGAAAAACGAACTACCAAAGGCTCACGTGATTCACACACTGAGTCATCAGCGTGATGGCGTTCACGTTGCAGGGAATTCATTGGCTGACGAAGCCGCGAAGGGGGCTGTGCAAACGGCTTCCGTAGCTGCGATCACTCGTTCAAAAACAAAAATAGACGGTGAGATAATGTTAGCTGTCAATGCTTCAAGCAAAGGCAGCAGTGCAGCGTTACCAAAAAGTTTCCACTCAAGTACTCTTATGTAATTGATGCGAATAACGTTCCTTTTGCTCGAATCCCTGGAGTGGGGGATAGGGTAATTCCAAACAAGGAACGCAGATTAGGACTTATCCTAGCAGCACACGAAGGGATGGCTTCTGCCCATGCAGGTGTTTCTGCGACAGTATCTTTACTCAAGCAAAGATATTGGTGGCCTGGCATTCGGAAACAAACTAAGAACTATGTTTTAGAATGTGATATTTGCCAGCAGATGAGAAGTCTCAACAGTGAAGCGTCCTGCGTAGACACCCTTATTAATTTCAGATAAACCATTAGCTTGTGTTTACCTGGACCACTGCGGTCCCTTGCAAAGGGACGGTAATTATAAATACATCATGGTTGCAGTGGATTCATGCTCTAGGTTCCTATGGTTATGGCCTCAGCGCTCAGCTGACGCTCGAACTGTTATAAAAGATTTGCGAGTCTTTATCGGCACATACGCAATAGGCAAGTTTCATTCTGACCAGGGTCCTGCGTTTAGCTCTAGGGCTTACAAGGAGGCCATGGCCAGTCTGGGCGTTGCATTGCGGTACTCCTCTCCATTCCATTCTGAGGGAAATTCTGTTGTGGAAAGGAAAAACCGGGACATAAAGCAATCTATAACAGCTAGGGTATTAGGCTCGGGTGATGGGTGGGTCAAACACCTAATTAGCGTCCAGCGCGCTATCAATAACTTGCCAAGAAGTTCTCTAGGGGAGTCACTCCATATGAGGTCCTATTTGGGACAAGAATGTGGGTTCCAGACTTAGAACACGTAGGCACAGTGGTGGACAAAAAGAATTTGATATCAAAGATCGTTTGGCTGTTTTACAGGAACTTAACAAGTTAAGAACGAAACAAAGCAACGTATCCTTACAGCCAACCACCACTGGGGAAAAATCGGCGGTCCCAGCAAGGCCTGTCTGGATTCCAAAAGTTGGGGATCTGGTCAGAGAAAAAATCGCGGACAAGAAGGAATTTGGACCTTTTTACAGACAACCGGTACCTGTTCTAGCTGTTCAAGGAACGAGGACAGTACTTTTGCCGCCCCTTGCTGGAAGAAAGGAGAAAAGATTTGTGTCAATCGACCTGATCAAACCACAACATGTGGCCAATACTAAGCAGTAGGCCTCGTGGACTCCGACCTAGTAGCAGACGCACTCCTCTCGCTACTATTCAAGAGGTTCAGACTGAAAGACTGATCACGATCGAGAATTCAGCTGTAACAAATGAAGGACTATGCAACCAGGCTATGGAACTCATCCCTCTTGACAACCAAATAACAGTTCGTCCAAATACACCTGTCTACACTAACGTGACACGTGAAGAACTGGTTCCTGTGATTTCAACGAATCCTGATGCAATTCCAACAATTGACAGAACTGCTTCTGGCTATTTCATTGACTTTGATACGTTCTCAGTGGATCCAAGCGAACCTGAAGCGGCGCCAGCATCATCAAAATTAAAGCAGCAAGTACAAGACTTTATTCACTTTCTGAAAAAGACTTATCTGGTTTCTCCATGGATTGAACTCTGGATTACATCTGGACTTTTTGTTTTCCTGCTCTGGCTAGCTTTGGTAACAACAGTAAGCATGCTTATAAGTGGCAGATACATCCATGTGAACATTGAAGGAAAGGACATAAACGTGCTTTTGAAACCACATAAATCTTCCCATCGTGAAGCAAGAGCCTTGTCATCAGTGAACATCACAGCTGTTCCTATACAGGATGGTATAGTGTGGGACAAAACAGATTATGAAATCTTCGGTCCAAGTGAACAATTGAACATTCCACATTTGTTTAAAATTTCACTAAGTGATTTGATAACGTCCAGTACCTATTCAGATGATTGGGACTTAGAGACTGTACAGGATATAATGTTTGATCTAGAAAAATCTGCTGCATTTTCTAAAAATGAATATTTAGAGGGTACAAATGATTACGAAGAAATGTATTGTTACAACCACTATGGTCATCATTATTTGCACAAAACTGCATATCCGAGAAATATGTTTATGTTTAATCAATGGGAACATTGTCCTACACCACCACATGGTAGTTCGAAAACTTTTGCTAGTAAATTTCCATATTTTTCAGGTTATAATACATCTGACCCAGAAACGTTTTACTATAAAAATGTAAACAGAACAGGACTGAAAATTATGTTAACAAATACAAAACAGATTTACTCTGAAGCATTTATTGCCCAACTGTCTACACAGGGTTTCGACTTATGGAAAGACACAATTGAGACAAAAACTGTCTGGGGTAGTAAAGATTGGCAAGTGCAGGGTATAGAAGCTTTATTTAGAGCCTGTATAATCCCTGAACAAATAATGTTTTTGAATGACACCGTCCAACAGACATCTTGTCTTGGATTAGCCAAGATCAAAGAGATGAAAACACCTTCTGTGCCAACACCTGCCAGTGATAATACAACAAAGGCAGTGGTGACAGTTGACAATATACTACAACTTAACAGAACTCATCCAAATTGGAAAAAATGGTTGATCTGGCCCACAGACACAAACAGCTGTCAGGAAAGGTTCTTGAACAAAACTCAGGGCTTTACTATTCATAGGCCAGACCCAAGATATGTCCAAAGACAACATCCGGGGGTAGTAACAACATATAGTGTAGGAAAATTATGCCTCGATTGGCTGCATAAATCTACACTACAGGATGTGAAGCAACACTTAACCTTACTTGCACACGACGCAGACCTTAGGGAATTCTTGCTTGGACCAAGAAAACCGCGTCAAAAACGTTTCATATATGCCGGCATCTACGCTGTTTATAACGAAGCATGGAAAGTGTCACAGATAGAGGCTGCAGAACGAATACGTGAACTTGATCGTATTAATTTAGAGAAAACACTCTCTGTAGTCGACAATGGGTTAACAACTTTGTCCTCCAGAATTTATTCATTGGATGGCATTGTATCCTCTGCTATCGACATTCTAGAACAAGATTTGGCTATGTTACAGCAAGGTCAGTCTCAATTACGTTCTATTGTGTTATTGACATGGACGCTGCAATCTTTGCGAGCGGGCTATGTGCCTTGGCGTTTCATCAACACGTCGTCTCTGTTTGCAGAATACAATCTAACTGATAAACAGATCGAATTGGCACAAAGAGGAGCGAGGTATACAGTGCTGAGCATTGAAAAAATTGACAAGTTACCATTCACAGTGGCAGAAAAACCAGCTACAGAATGGCTTATTCATGGCAAAATCACATTGCCTGTGACAACTTTTCAGTTCCAGTATTGTGTCAGACAGATGCAAGCAGGCAAATATGAAAGGTTAGGTAAGGAATACATTAAGACATCTTGGAATTTACCGTACACACATAAATGTTGGAGTGGGGATCGTGAAGTGTTTCTTAGCGGTACTAACTGTCAACATGCACTGACCGGTTCACTCATATGTCAGGACATTATTTTGCACGGAGCTTGTAATGGTTCTGCGGCAAACCTGTCTTGCCATCAGCACGGTTCTCCAGCTGCTGTGATTAATCCAGCGTTTGGACAACTTTCGAATGGGAGTTACCTCATGTTGAATGATCAGAGCTGCTGTGGAATGTTGCCCGGCATCCCATATCTAGTAACGGTCAACTCCAGGGTCACTTGCTGTATGCAAGTATTGTTTCCCCCAATAGACACCGTCAGGGAGTCGCCTTTGTGGCCTTCACTTAACGTCTCTTTTATAAGATTTGATACTTTAAGCAGAATGAAAGCCATGCTTTTACAGCAAACAGTGCCTTTGACCTCGGCCAAAGAAACCTATGATCTACAAATTGCAAGGACTTCGGCTGAGATACAGAATTTAATACGTACAAACTGCCCTATACATTTCGTAGAAATGTTATCACGTATCTTCAACATGTCAGATACAACAGGAATTGTACATGTATTTAAGAGCATTTGCACCGGTCTCTTAGCACCGTTCCAGGCAATACTTGGAATCATTCCGAACTTTGCACATTCGGTGTTTGGTGGCATACCATTGATTCTAGCACTTGTTGCGGGAATTCTATTCATCTGTCTGCTATTGCGCTATGGCCAGCCACTTCGCAGAAATAACTCCGAGCGAAATGGGGAAAGTTCTCCTTGAAAGAAAGTGCCGTGAGCGAATAGTACAGCTATTGGGCATGACTCGTCTACGGGACCTTAATACCACGTGGTTCCTGTCATTCCGACCAATCTGGCATGATTGCATCTTACCTGTTCTACGATGCCTGCTATGCGGTGAAGAATGCGTGTTGGACGCCTGTCTAACATATCCATCAGCTGCGCCAAAGGACGTCGATACTTTGCTGGTCCCGATAACGGTCCATGCTTCGTGTTGTCCCCAGAGGCTCCCAATACTGATGTCAGCATTCATTGAGATCTCACAGTCGCCTCCTGCTGCTGCTGAGGTACGAGAAACAACTCCAGGCACACAGGTAACAGCGGACGCGAACATTGCTGCGGCAGCCTATGCTGAGGGCGATGCTTCCCATCTTTGTGCGGTCAATCTCTTACGCGGGGTGTTCGAACTTACACCAGCGACAGTGGATGATGTTTTGTCTATTGAAATAGATGATCTAATGTTTACACCAGACCCGTGAACTGACTCTGTTTGGCATATTCTGTTCCAGTACAACAGCAACAATTTGGCCTTCATTTTTTCAAAGACTTGGAATATTACCAAACTTGAACTTTTGTCCCATTTTTTCTCTCCTTCGAACGAAAATGGGTATTCAATCTGCTTAAAGTAAAACTAGCCTTATAATACAGACTTGGCAGTACTTCCAGGGACACTTAGTCATCTTGTGTGTCTAACTCAGTTCATTTGATTTTCGTGACAGGGAATGATTTTGTTTTGAAACAACCTCGCATTCATTCTCATCATATGTAAATATTGCTTTTATATTTCGTTCCGATTGCATTTACTTCACTCTTTTTGCAGGGAATGAAAAACACTGCTTAATAATGTACAGCATCCTTTGCATTTTAATGTATCTTTTAAAAGCTTTTTAGGATATGTTTTAATATGCGGTACTCCATTTTAATGTTTAGCATTTTTAAATGTTTAGCATTTTAGTATTGTTGTATACACAAAAGAGGAGTGGGTGTTGTGTACTTCATAGGGTGTCCTTAAACAGGCTTTCTAGAATCATGACCATATATAGGCACAATCTAACCTGCCCTTATATAGGCATAGAATCCCAGACCTTATTTAGGCATAAGCTATGCATACCAAATACAGGCATGGCTTCCGACGTCCGTCCACCCTAGCGTCTCAACGAGTCCATGAAAAAACAAACCCTCTGGCTGCGGGAGTTTCCCTTGCCCAGGACTATTGATTTCTTCAAGGTCTCATACATTATGCATGAACCTCTTATTCCCTAAGGGATTCATTCATGACGTCTTTCGCTACCCAACTCACGTCAATGCTAACATTTTCAGGTATAAATATACCTTCCCAAACCCCTGTAAATCAGAGGAGACCTCGACTTCAGAGGAGCCCGATTCCCGGCCAGACGCACTGAGAAGACACTGCCCTTCCTGCACGCAGAGAGTCCAGCTTCCAGTGATCTAACTTCCCTTGCGGGGTGTTGGAGTTCGAGTCCGGATAGAGATTCCTACCTCTCTCATTCTTAAGGTATGGAGCAGACAAGAACCTAGAGGGACTCTGTCATAATAGACTCTTGGCAGAATAGACTCTTGGCATAATAGACTCTTGGCATGCTAGGCGTAACTTACTCTTAGTATACTCTAGTCAGGAATACAGCACCTACTTCTACTTCTCCCTACACCTAGGACAGGTTAGGCACACTGGGTAGAACTAGGATAGAACCGCATCGTATGAGTACTCGCATTTTTAGGTTGTGTCATTTTATGTAAATGCATACATGCTGAAAAGATAATGCTGACGCAGTATTATTTATTTTTACTGCTCACCTTGTACATTATTTATCTCGCATACTGTCTTGTGATCGTAACAGCACATATAACTTACAACAGAAACAAGACTGTTCAATAAATCCTTTATTGAAACGCCCGTCTGGTTATTTCTGTGTAACTCTGAGAATAACTGAAACATGTACAACTGAGCTGAGTGAAATGGTTATCTATTGTTTCTACGACTCTGGGACACATCCTGATTCTGTAAGGGAAACACAGTGGTCATGTTTTGCGGCAGCCAGAAACTAATCCCTTCTTGTCGTCAAGAAGTTTCTAGTGGCCTCTGAGCTAGCTGGCACAAGTAATTAAGTTTAATATACTCGATAGGGACATACCGACCTTAGTCCTATGTCAAACCTATAGGATATATTATTCCAATGCGCAGAGCCTATAAGGGAAATAGGAGCTACACTACAGTATACCATGTAAATTTTCTCTGCAGTGGGCTAGGGCCCAGGCCGTGTGCTGCCTTAAAAACAATGCAGAGAGATTTAAAATAAATCCTCTGCTGTATCGGTAGTGAAGGCCTCTTAGAGCTAGGGATGCAGAAGATCTGCGCTGCCGATTGAAGGCCAGCTTTGCTGCTATTATTTGAATTCTTTGCAACTTCAGTATCATGGAGTTAGGGGCTCCATGACCACAACTGTGGCTTGGCAGAGGTCTGGGGGGAGCGATCCCTCATCTTTTGCCGCTAAAAACAGGTTTAGGAGGCGGGGGCAAGAATAGCGCTGTTTTGTTTAAAAAATTCCCCTGGGAGTCCATTCGGCCCTGGGGTTTTCCCCGACTTCTGCTTGGCAATGGCTGCCGTAACTTCTTCTAGGGTAATATCCTCGTCCAAAGCCTCTGTGTCATCCATTTGTAAAGTGGGCATGTCTATCCCGGCGAGATAATCATCTATTTTGCGTTCGTCCATCGTCGAACGGGCCGAGTATAGGTTTGCATAATAATTCGCGAACGCATCTGCAATCACGGGCGCCGTCGTGTCTCCCCCTCTTCAATTTGGTCGACCCAGTTCGTTTCCGGGTCTTTCCGGCTTAGCCAGGCTAGGAGCCGTCCCGCCCTGTCCCCAGTTTCGTATAGTCGGTGGTGGGTGGCCAGAATTTGCATGCGAGCCTCTCCCTCTGCTAGTGGTCGGAATTCCCTACGTGTGACCTCCAATTGTCTGAGCGTCTCCGCCTCGGTGCTCGGGGATATGTCCTTTTCTAGGTCTAACAATTTGCTCTCTAAGCTATGTATTTGTATTGTTTCTTCTCTATGCTTGCGGGCGATTACATCTTGCAGTCTCCCCCTGAGCACCCCCTTGTACGCCTCCCAAAGAGTGACCTCTGATGGTACGGACCCCTCGTTGTCCTGAAAGAATAATTTAGTCTCTACGGTCACGGCCTCCGCTACATGTTCATCGCGTAGCTCCCAGGCGTCTAATCTCCAGTTCGATTTGGGCTTATGCTCCCTACCTCCAACCTGCAGCAGTAATGGGGAGTGATCAGAGATGCCCCTAGCCAAATATTCTACGGCCATGATAACTTGAATTTCTCCCGCCGGCGCAAAAAGGTAGTCAAGCCGGGAGAAGGACTTATGAGCCCCGGAAAAAAACGAGTAACTACGGTCAGAAGGATGGTGGCGGCGCCAAAGATCAGTCAGGCCTAAGGAAAGTACAAAGTCTGCCAGTGGAGTACGTGTCCGGGTGCCTGTCGCCCGATTGGATCTGTCCATGAGGGGATTAATCACGTCATTAAAGTCACCCCCTAATATATGGGTAGAGGAGTCTGAATCTAACAGTATCTGAGCCACGGATTGCAGCGTCGGGGACTGCAAGCGCGGAGGGGCATACACACTAATCAGTGTGAAGTCCCTCCGACCCCACGTGTCCCGGACTGCTGCATATGTTCCCTCAGGGTCCGCCCATGTTTTAACTATGTGAAAAGGTCGGGTTTTCCTGATGAGGACCGCCACCCCTCGGGCACCGGGGGAGAAGCCCGCATGTGCAAGTGTTGTGTACGCCCCTCTTCCTAAGAATGCACAATGGGTACCTCGGAGATGAGTCTCTTGTAGGAGGACTATGTCAGCCTTGAGCCGTTTGATGTATCTGTTCACCAGTCCCCTCTTGATCTTACTTCCCAGGCCGTTAACATTCCATGTCAGCACGGTGTATGGTGTATCACCCATCCCGTTTGTGATTCATGGGCTTCACAGGAGGAGTGCATCCTATCTGTGTCCTCCCCAACCAGTGGTAGCTGATTCTGCAGTGAGAGATAACCTGCTGTGTGTAACCATGACCAATCTTGAAACCAAAAAACTTCAAACTCCCCTCCCACCCCCCCAAACTTCCCACCCCACATCTTTACCTGCCCCATATCACTCAGAAGTCCCCCAAACTCCCCGCCCCTCCCCGACCCCCCCACCCCACAACCTCATGTTTCCCATACTCAACCCTGTAATCACCACAATAACAACAAGCATAGGTGTCCATTGAGGTGTCTGTCGCTCCCACCCTTCCCCTCCCCCTAACCCCAACAAATAACTAAAACTGCAAAGGATATGGCTCTAGTCCAGAAAGAGGGTTCATACAGTCCCTTCCTGGACACAGATGAGTCTGAGGGGGGTGACTCTTTCGCCGGTGTTATGTCGCCGGTTGGTTCTTCCGCCACGACCATGAGTTACTTTTCTTCGCCACTTTGGTGCTGCTGTTGTTGAGGATCTGGCTCCACTTCCCGGCCCGTCATCCCAGACCCTTCTGCCTGGTGGATAGCCATGAGTAAGGGGTGATCACCATCCGTGTCCTCCGGGGAGTCCTGATCAGACTGGTCAGCATGAGTGCTATCTCCATGTCTTGAGTCTCCAGTGGCAGCCCGCGCCCCCCCCGGGTCCTCCCCCGGGGATGTCTCTCTCCTTCTATACGGTGTCCCTGCTTGCATTGTCCCCAAGCGCCTCGAGTTTCTTGCTGTAAGACGCCGTCTCGGTTTCCCCTTCCGTGGTCTGAGCTCCCATCGCGGTGGCAGTGCTCCCAAATGTGGTGCGGCTCCGCTAGCCCGCGGTCCGAGCCTCGGGCGTTCTTCAGTCCAGGCCCAGGCGTCTTAAGGCATTGAGCTTGGCTGGTAAGAGAAGCATGTAATGAATGTTTAGGGCCCGGAGTTTGACTTTCACTGAATCAAAGGACCTCCGCATTTTCTGGACCTCACTCGAGTAATCCGGGAAGATCATGACTCTGGAGTTGGCTAGTTTGAGTTCCCCAAGGTTCCGCACATCTCTTAAAATTGCATCTTGGTCTTGATAGTTTAAGAATCGAGCAATTAACGGACGGGGTGGAGCTCCAGGTGGAGGCCTCGCAGCCGGCATCCTATGCGCCCGTTCGATGAGAAAGCAGGTAGAGAACTTAGCACCCTGCAGAGCATCTCTCAACCATGTCGTCAAGAAAGTGATGGGGCCATTGTTCTCCTGTCCTTCCGGTATTCCGACAAAGTGAAGGTTATTTCTCTGTGCCCTGCTCTCCGCATCGTCGACTTTCCATACGAGTTCCCTCACAGTAGCCTGTAGTTCTTTGATATCGCCCCTAGAGGTATGCGTTGTGTCTTCCATTTCGGATATGCGGGCCTCAGTTTGTGTGACTCGATCCGCGATTTTGCGAACATCTTGTCGGAGAAGGGTCACTTCCGATCGTATCTCCGCCATTTTGCCCTCAATGGCTTCTCTTGAGGCCTGGATCGCCTGAAGAATGGCGGCGTTGTCTGGCGCACTCGCGGGGGCTCCCTCAGGTGCAGTGTGTGTGGGGAACACCTTAGTGTATTTGTCCATTTTCCCTTGGCGTCGGGACTTAGGCTCCTTGTCTTTAGCCTCCTTGTCTTTAGCCATCGTCGAGGCCGGGGGGGGGGGGGAATGTCAATCAACCACCTCGTCGGGGAGGGGAAGCGCCAAAGGGGAAAATCGCAAGATCGTGTCCCAGCCAGTACCGCCGGAAGCAGCACCCAGGAGGCAGGCATGGCACGTCCCCCCAGCACCTCATGTACACACGATGCCCACCTTTCTGTGTCGTCTCCTCGGGCCACACCTTGACAGGGCCCTCTCCACAAAAGGATTAGCGTTCAGGGGGGTTCCCAATGCCTGTCCCTCAGATACAGTCACAGGGAATGTAATTCTATGCGGAGCGAAGTCTATGGCCTCCGAAGAGTGGTGTATCGCACGGTCCCTCCTGCAAGTGCGCGTAGGGAGTGCCGACCCTGCGCCGCTTCATTGTGCGCCTCCACAGCAGGAGTCCAGCTGCCTTCACCGGCCAACGGTACCCCTGTCCTGCGGTCGCGTGGTACAATGGGGCCCCATCACACTCCCGCAGGAGGCCCAAAGGAATCAGCCAGACAGGTTCAGGCACAGCCGGCGCTGTCGCCACCCAGGGGACACCTCTGAGCAGCGTGGGGAGAATGGTGGAGCAGGCGCGGTGAAACACTAGCCAGCGATCTCCGTCCACCGCCGCCCCCGGGCCTCTCACTCTCTCAATGCAGGATTAGGGCGCGTCCCCTGAGTCCATCAGGTACTGGGCCCAGCAGTCCTTGTCCAATGTCACTCTTACCCCTGCCTTACCCGCCACCGCAGCGCGATCACTCCCATTTGGCTCCAATGCTCAGGGCAGCAGCGCCCCTGTCGCAGCGTGGATCTCTCCCTCGTATTCCAGACTGCAGCTCCGCAGGCAGCCAAGTGCTGGCCTCGTGTGCCCCCACGGGAGACAAGGAGGGTCTCGCACCCAGAGGGCCTCTCACCGGCGACCCCACCACGCCAGGGAGGGCAGAGGGGGCCTGCCGCAGCAGCTCCGGCGGCGATTATAAGCCCGCACACAGTCCCAGCGCTGTCTCTCCCTGTTCCCAGTCTCTCTCGGCCCTCTGGCGATCCGGCCCGGGAGCGGAGCGCGAGCCACACCGGCGTTAAAATAGGTGGTCCGCGGCGGCCTCCGCAGCAATCAGGACCTCGGGGCAATCCTCATCCCTGCAGCAACCCAGGGGGCAAGGGACTAAGAGGGCCTCACCTCAGCACACCGTGAGTGATTCCTCGCCGCCCCCCAGCCAGGGAGGGTGGCCGCCCCAGTCGTATGCATGCAGCGCAGGTCTCACAGCTCCCAGGCACCACGCTTCTTCGTATACACCCCGCAGTCACGGCCGGCAGCCACCACCGACCAGCACGGGGAGGACTCACCCCTTCCGGGCGGGCTTCCTCCGTTGCGATCGATCTCTGTGGGGATCAGGCAGCCATCTTGGTGTCCGGGCCCGTCGCCTCCGAGGTCGCACCAGCCCCGTACCTCCGTCAGACCAACTCTGTAAAGTGCGGCGATCGCGGGCCAGGGGTCAAGAAACTTGCGGCCGGCGAAGTGGGGTCTCAGAAGCAGCTCAAAGACAGGATAGCAGGCAGGATCTTTGTCGGGCGGCCGGAGCTCCGGCGAACACGGCTACTCGGTCATGCTGTTGGCCATGCCCCCCTCAGTGGGACATTGTTAATCACCAGGTCTTCCAGGAGTCAGGATCTGTTTTGGTCTGGAGCACTCACTGCAGCTGTATCTATAGACTCCAAAGCACTTATAGTGCTGTGGCTAAGAAGAGCGGCGAGAGGTTGAATGTTCATACCCCTGCTTCGGTGTGCCTTGCTTTGCGTGCTTTGACACAGTTTTAGCAGTTCAGTGAGGTTGTTTAATTAAAGGTTACATAGGGAGGCTTTCAGACTGGCATACCTCTGGTGAAATTACCAAACGGGCAGAGCTTCCTATGTCTGAGCCAGGCCAGTGCTCCTCTGGCGCAGTAGAAAACTGCTGGCAGGAGTGAGTGAAATTAAGGACACCATCTGTAGCAGAGGACCTCTGCTGACTGCCTGAGGGGGCAGAGTATGAGGGGATGGAGGAACAGGAAGTGACTTGTTTGAAATCCTCAGCTCTCAAGTTTACTAGCTCCATTTATCAGTAGGTCATACAGTCTGGTTGTTTTAGGCCGAGCTTACTAGACAATTGCGAATAGGGTTGTCACCTTTGCCAGAGAAAAAACCGACCATTTGTTCACATTTTAAGATCTGCAAAGGCCTGGACATGATACTTAGACAGAACTTTATATAACATTATCTGTTAATTTGTAACATAGCCTTTCTGTCTTGGTTTACTTTAATTACCAGTCAGGGTTCATTAAGGCAGCTCTAGAATACATTTTAAAGTGATTTACTCTTAATTTTACTGTTTAAAGTATGTACTCCTAAATGAAAATAATGGCTTTAGGTGTTTTTCCAAAATTTGGGACCAGCTGGAACATGAAAATACTGGTCAAACCAATAAAAAACGGGCAAGTGGCTACCCTAGTTACAAGGCATATTGTGGCTTAACAAGAACATGGAGAGGCTTGGAGCCCTCTCATTGCTTACCGTTGGTTGGCTTTACTTGTCACTCTTATTTATCCACTTTTTATTTGTGTCCCAGCTTGCCAATCTTCTGTTTATCCCCCCCTCCAACCCCCCATGGAGCATTGCCGCTTCATAATCTCTTTGATTGGCTGGCATCACTGCTTCTACTGCTTGTTTTCAAGCACTACTTGTTTCTTCTGTGTGAAGCACTCCATTAGAATATGTGTTTTGTTCTCATCCGTCTCCCTCATGTTCATCTCACGCCCTGCACTCCTAGTTACTCTCTGTTGCCTGACTGCTTCTCATCTGTGCTCTCCATGTTGATTTGCGCTAACATAGGGTGACCAGATTTTGAGAAGCAAAAACCGGGACAGGGTATGACATAAAAGTAGAGCTAAAGCCTTTAGCCTTACTTCTATACCTGGCCTGTCCCGTTTTATTTGCGTAGCCTTGTGGAGATATATATATATATATATATATATATATTTGCACACGAAACTCGCAACTTACTCAAGGACGAGCCACACCAATCCAGGAAGTTCAATGTATATTTATTCGGGCACAACGACGCGTTTCGACCTCAACAGGTCTTGGTCACATGACCAGCTAGGCGAGTTTCCGTGTTTTAAATGTTTTTTTGGGCGTCCCATATGACGCCAATTGACATGGAAAACAGACTTCATAGAGGCCACAAATCACTGTGAACCATCATTCATATACATAATTGTGAAATACATAAGTGCAACAAAAAAAAAATGCAAAAATAGATTAAACAGTCCATTAGTAATGGGTACAAATGATGACTCGTAATTTACAGCTTACAAATGCATCAATTCAGTGTTGACATACCATGGCAGAGACACAAGCGTGACCAATCGGTTATAGTACCCAAAGTGGGTCAATATTCAACATTTTAATTGTTACTCATATATACGCTTGATTAGTGATCTAGTGAGCCTAATTCCTGTAACCATAATACATGATTACAAGGCTCCTAGGTAGCCAATTTATAACATAGGTGTACAACCTTTCTTCAAGTACGATCATAATGGTACAGCATGACGTTATATACTAGATAAATTCACCTAGCAGTGCATTTCTCTCTGGTATAGTACCCTTAATTCAATGTGATGGCCCCCTTCACTCTCTTACAGTGTGTACGTATCTAAACCTTGCAAGCTCAATATGTTTAATCAAAACGCGAGGATTCTAATAAGGAGAATGGCGGCTGTTACTTGAACCAGTCCGGGTCTCTGTGCTCATAGATCTCTAATAATAACCTGACGTGATGGGACCAAGCAATCAAACACTGTCATGCTGTAAGAAAAGAAAGAATAAATATGATTACTCGCTGTTCGTTGTATCCAATTCATTAATATAGACACATCTCAACCAGGTTAATCCTGTTGCCATATATTGGATTCTTATGCATTGCACACCAGTACCCATGATTAAAAATTCGAATTTCAACACATACAATTCACAAAGAAACAAGAAATATGTAGGTGATATGTATTATATGTAAGCTAAAATAAAAAATAAAAAAAAGGTTTCTTACAACAAAGATCATTCTGACAGTTAATCAGAAACTTACCTTGGGCATTGATACCGGGGCACCCAGTGAGATTACATTCAGGGCCAAATCCAAATATATACCACAGATTGCGAAGGACAATATTGACGTCTTTCATGAGGCGGTCAATCAGGATATTTTAAAACTCTTGAAGAAACCATTAACATGGTCCAATATCGCCAAAAGTCAATGGGAAGCAATAGTAGCCCCACTAAATGATGATAGCATCATCATAAAACCATCAGATAAGGGCGGAAACATAGTCCTGATGAGCAAAGAAGGTTACATACGGGAGGCCATGAGACAACTCAGTAATCACAACCTGTTACCTGAAGGTTGATAAATCATACCTGGTAAACCTACAGAATAGATTCTTTGATATTCTGAAAGGATGGTTTGAAAAGCACCTACTAAATTGGGATGAGCATCAATTTCTTAGGAATGAAACCCCCACAGTGCCGACCTTTTACTTACTTCCCAAAGTACATAAGGACCCACTTAAACCACCGGGTCGTCCCATAGTTTCTTCTAAGAACAGCCTATTTGAGAATGTTTCCATATACGTGGATCACTATTTAGCTGGTTATGTGAGGGATCTCACATCCTATGTAAGAGATACAAAGGATTTCCTACAAAAAATAGAGAACATACATAGGGGAAAAGATCACTGGTTGGTTTGTTTAGATGTCGAAAGCCTATACACAAATATAAGACACAGAGACGGTCTTAAAGCCTGTGAACATTTCTTAAAGACTAGGAGCATTCACCTGCTTGAATATACCAACATGTTGCTCCAGATGATTGAAACCTGTTTAACAGAGAATGTGTTTATGTTTAATGGGGCATACTACAAACAGGTACAAGGGACCTCTATGGGCACCTGCTTCGCTCCCAGCTATGCCAACTTGTTGGTGGGCTGGTGGGAGAAGCAGGTGCTCTGGAGTGAAAAACTAGAACACTGGACAGGCAAGGTAAATATATGGCTAAGGTACATCGATGTCTTTTTTGTGTGGGAGTGCAATGAAGATGATCTGTTGCAATTTGTCACGGAATTGAATTGTAATACTGTAAATTTAAAATTTACCATGCAGCATAGCCAATGTACTGTAGACTTTGTGGATATCAGATTAACCATTGAAGACAACAAACTACATACCGACCTGTTTAGAAAGAGCACAGCAGGTAACGCTTACTGGAGGTACTTGGTGGGCTAGTTGGCCCCCAGGGACCCTCAGGATTGAAGGGGACTTAATCCCCCAATTTACAACGCGCCAGGGGCGTGTTTGCACACTTCTTATATCAGGCCCCGCCCCCTCCCTGCACCACTGTGCAAACGCGCCCCCTGGCATGTTGTAAGTTGGGGGATTAAGTCCCTTTGAATACTAAGGGTCCCTGGGGGCCAACTAGCCCACCAGGTACCTCCAGTAAGCGCCACAGAGCTGCGTTACAGAGAGGTGGTCCGAGGCCACACCCCTTTTTACACCACTCTGCAAACGCGCCTCTTGGCGCACTGCTGGTGGGTCGATGAGGTTCTCTTGTGTCCTGAGGACCTCATGACACAAGTGGACCTCATCGCCCCACCAGCAGTGCGCCAGGAGCTGCGTGCTCCTGCCCTGCCATAGCAAACAGCAATGTCCCGGGGGTGGGCACCCTGGGACATTGCAGGAGCCGGCCCTGGGGGGTGGGGGTCCCCAGGGCCATCGAGGGCTCCTGGAGGGGGGCCACGCGGCCCCCCTCCCTTCATTTTCAAAGCCCTGGGGAGGTGGTGGTCCCCGGGGCCGGGGGTCCGCTACGGACCCCCACATTTGAATATTAAGTGCCCCGGGGAGGTGGTGGTCCCCGGGGCAGTGTGGGGGGGGCTTGAGCCCCCCCACACTAATTATTATTTATAGCCCCGGGGAGGTGGCGGTCCCCAGGGCTTGGGGGGGCCCGCGAGGCCCCCGCCCATTTACATAAATGCCCCAGGGAGGTGGCGGTCACTGGGGCAGCGTGGGGGGCCGCGTGCCCCCCGCATTTAATTTCATAAGCCCCGGGGAGATGGCGGTCCCCGGGGCTGCGGGGGTCCCCGCGGGCCCCCGCAACATAATTTGTGAGTGCCCCCGGGATCTGGCGCACCCGGGGGCTTTCAAAAACGAAGCGCATTTTTTTTAATTTTCTCGGCCGAATTCGCGACCCCAGCGCGAATTCTGCCGATTTATTATATATTTTTTTTAATGCTTTTTTTTGGCCCTGAGCAGGCCTAGGGGGTCAGGGTGTTTCTACCCTGCCCCCTTGTCTTGTTTTTCAACCTCTTTTTCACTGTTTTCTTGTGACTCGGTTCTAGCCAATCAGAGTGCAGCTCGTGCTCGGGAGGGTTCGCGGCGACTCCTCGGTGTCAGATATCGATATTTTTTCTTTTTCTAATTAACTGAACGGATTTACACCATTTAAAAAAAAAAGGGCTCTTTCTGAACCAAGACCTACCTTTTTGCCAAATTTGGTGTAATTCCGTTCAGCAGTTCGGGCTGTAGCTTTGTCTAAAGTTTCCTATGGAAATTAACATGGGGAAACTGTGTTTTGGGACCCCCCTTTTTTCTCGGCCCCCGCTTGACGAATCACCCCGAAACTTTCAAGAAAGAAGCTGACCGGAGCGGGTCACTAGTTTTGAAAATTTCGCGAAGATTCGTCAAACGGCACCAAAGATATTGGCAAAAGAAAAAACACTTTTTGAATAGGAATGAGGTCCTAACTATAACTACCTACTGGCGACCGCCAGTAGGTAATATATATATATATATATCGCACATCCACTTCCGGTATGTATACACACACACATTTGCTAGGGTTTGTAAATGTAATGTGTGCATATATACATACACACACACATTTACAAGACTACGTTCACATAATATTAGAAATGCCAGGATCCCCACCATGCACTCCCCTACCCCCTCCTCCCCCACTCTGTCTCTCAGCTGGGATCATGCTCCTCCTGTGCTGCCTGGCAGAAACAGATACATTACTTACATTATTCAGACTTTAGAGACTCTCGCGCAATAACTCCACTCCACGCTGTTACTTGAAGCGGAAAAGGCCATTTTATTAGGACAAGGTTGCAACCATTTAGACTTTATTAAACAGTACATAAATGCAATAAATACTTTTCCCATCCCATACCGACTCATTCTCCATTCATCCTTCTCAAAACCATCTCACCTGTTTGACTCTTTCCCATTCACTCGGTGACCTCCTTCCTCTCCCCATTCTCACCTTCACTTGCCCTCCAAGCATCCTCTGTTGAATTTCCTTCATTGCCTCCCGCGCCCCTCTATCAGTCACCCGTGTACCGTTCTCCCCCCCGAGGGGTGGATCCGCCCGTATGTGACTCACCACCCTCCAAAGTACCGTAACGTCGCTACTCTGCAACCTGCCCTAAACTGGCACGCTAAGACCGATCCTAATACCCTGTCCTCCTCCTGAAACCTGTAGGGTGGGTGGGTGGACAAACTTTTTCTCTAAACCCCCGGTGGTGCTAAGGTGTCAGGAAGAGGCTGTATCCTCCTCTCCTGACACCTTATATACTAAACCTAACCTCCCGCCCTTCCCCAATCCTCTAAATCCCTCCCCCACCTTGTCCTTCCGGCCTTGCGCGAATAGGTCTGCGACCTTCACTTCCCCCGGGGGCCGTCATTGTGGAAAGGAGAGTTTTGTTTTTTTTGCTTTGCATGATGACCTGACCTTTCTCCCAAAAAACGGGACATTTATTTAAAATTAACAAAATCGTCGGGACACCGGGACAGTCCCCTGGAAACCGGGATTGTCCGGGGAAATCTAGGACATCTGGTCACCCTAGCTAAACCCCATTTCGCTATCACCCTCGCCCGTTGCGTCTGCACCCCTTCCAGCCCTTCCCTCATTGTTTTCATGTCCCCTTCTATGTTCCTTCGCCATTCGCCCCCACCCTCCCCTGTGTAGCTTCACTGTTCCCCCCCCCAATCCATGTTGCTTCGCCTTTACCCCATCCTCCCCCGTGTAGCTTCCACTCCCCTGCCTTAAAAAAAAACACTTTTGCACATTTATTTTTTTATTTACCAATCCAACTTGGATCGGCAACTAAAAAGAAAAAAATCCCTGTTTTATTTTGTAGGCGTGTGCATGCATGGTGCATATGCCTACAAAATGATGTGGCCAGGCGGATCATTCATCAATTTTGACATTTTTTTAATTTTATTTTAGCCACGCTGCACAGCGTAGCGGATGTTGTGCAGCGTGATTAAAAACCTTTTTACAAAGCCAGCATGCCACAAAGCTGAGATTTATTGGCTTTGCCAATGCTTGTTACATTACTGGCGGCAACCTTGCCTGATGCACTGAGGTGATCAGTGCTGGTAATCTTGCATGGGGTGGCCACTATTGTAATCTTGTGATTTCATTGACCATGAGCAGGGTCTTGCTACAGAAAGGTTGGAGACCTCTGGACTCTAGTATTGGAAAGTGAGAGAGCCCCTCACGTGACAATGTGGTCCGAATTATACTTGGAGCAAAGCAGGCAAGTGTTGCTCTGGTGTCAGAGTGAGTGAAAGCCTCCTGAAATGTGCAGTTCACAAAAACAAGCCTTTTCACTATTATGCTCATTAGAGGCCAGTAGTGACCCATCATTGACTTTGGTGATGCCCATGTTTATGACTGTTGTCGGAGCTGAGAGTTTTATTTGCCTTGTGCTGGTATTGTGAGAAAAAGCTTCACTTTGTTCGTGTTTGTCTCTTGCACAGAGACGGTCACACCTCATCATCTGTTATTCTGAGCCAGCTGCATCTCTTCTAGGCGTAGATGTTACCAAGATACTGCCCGGGCAGGTTTTTGTGGTATTTGTAGGGAAAACATATGATGTATGACTGAGAGTCAGCTGCACACAGACAGACCTTTGCTTGACTGTGATACTTGTGTGGGGCCTCCCGTGAATTCTTAACATATTTACTTTTCTATAGTGTTACGTACAGTGCATGTTGTGCCGTTCGTCTGTCATGCATTCCGAAACATTTCATTTGTCCTGGATCTGCAATAATCGTGCCTGAAAAAGAATATATATATATATATATATATATATATATATATATATATATATATATATATATAAATATATATATATATATTTTTTTTTTTGCAGTTTTATATAGCA
The DNA here is from genome assembly GCA_963921515.1 of Calotriton arnoldi. Lineage (NCBI taxonomy): Eukaryota > Metazoa > Chordata > Amphibia > Caudata > Salamandridae > Calotriton > Calotriton arnoldi. The sequence continues at coordinate 2,043,287 of CAWUFW010000189.1, forward strand.
CGAACTCGACCCGAAGGTATAAGAGCGCTTTACATGCGCACCAGTTGCTTTACGGTCGGCCACATTTATTTTTGGTAGGCACATTGAGATTAAGTGACTTGCCCAGAATCACAGGATGTTGAGCGTCCTTGCCGAGGAACGAACCCGGTCCGCCAGCGTCGACAGCTGTAACCGTTAGGCCACATCCTCTCCCCTTCACAGCTAATTAGCTAATTCTTTATAGAGCTGCGAGTCTAAGCTATTTTCAGTTGTTTCTTTGCTTTTACCAGAGTAAGTTTAATCTGAACATTGTCAATGGAAAATATTATTATACATAAGAACCCGGTCTGTGCCACAGAATACCTCATAAGGTAAAGAGGTTATTTTAACATTTTTGGTGTCTTTTGTGGCATTGACCGTCGCCTTTTATAGGTAAATATCTATCTAGGTTTTGAACTGTGTAAACCTTTACTATATTATGCATCATTACTGAGTCGCAGGTTAATTCAAGGCACTGCATCATGTGATTGCCACCTTCACGTTTTTTAAACTGGGTCACATTGAGTCATGCTCAACACATTTTGTTAAGGCCTTGAAAATAAGAAAACATACATTGCAAATGTCCTGCTAACAATTGGCTTGTTATGCAGCATAATGAAGCACATTCTGTGCCAGCATCATTGCGACCTTTTAATACTGCCTGTGTAAAGGTTTTACCTTACCAGTGCCCGTGTAGCACCTGAATAGGGCACTGACCATCAGAAAGGTGACCCTTTAATCTTTGAAAAAGGTCTGCTACTGCTGGTGCTTTTTAGGTCTGTCGTTAGATAAGATCTTTTGATTATGCTAAAAATATTTGGGAAAATACTTTCAGCCAGTCCTCTTCCTTAATTTGTCTATAATTGTGTCATTCACATTTTCCTTCTTCCCACTACAGTTTACAGGATGGCTGGGGCGGTGGGACACCCACTCAAACCATTTGTAACTTCACTGTGAGTGTTACTTTTTCCCCTTACACAAGGACGGCATCCACACACAAAGTAATCTCCGTCAGTGCCAGGGACTACGATGGTAGTGTGTGCTTTTAGAGACCAAAATATTTTCAATTACAATGCAGAAAGATTGGCATTCAACGCCAGACCTATTGGCTTTGCCAATGCCTGTTTAAGTAACTTTTGAACCTTTTGAGCTATTTTATTGTTGAATTCCGCCAATTTTGCCGTAGATGATCGATTATGTGGGAAGAATGGGAAATCCATAATTATGCGGAAAAGGCCACAGCCACAAAATCAAATTATTCGAGTGGCCCGATTATGACACTCAAAAAGAAGATCCATCTAAGACTATTTTTAATAAATGAAAAGTAGGCTCCTTTTCTCTAGAAGTATTGAACGAGGTAGTTGTGGAAAGCGTTGCTCTCATTTGACCAAAACCAGAGATTCCAATAACGTTAACGTCCTTCCGAGGTAAACACTGATGATTAAGATATCTCAAGTAAATACAAAAATATTTAATGCTGGACATGAATAAGACAATAAATAAAAAAGCGAAACATGATGCGTTAATAGTTGACTGCAGAATTGCCAACTCTGAGGTGCTGAAATGGTGCTCGGGATGGGTGGGTAATCGCCTCACCCATCCTCTCCATATGCTGGTGTTTAAGGACCTTCTCTCCTCACTCCCTGTTGATGAGTTAGTTTGGAGTGAAGTTCATCCCTCTTGTCTTTAACTTTAAAGGCGCAGTTGTTTTGTAACTTAAACATACAGGGCCAGATGTATGAAAGCATTTTGCGTTCGCAAACGGTGCGAATCACAAAGGGCCAGATGTATCAACATTGGATTTTGCGAGTCTATAATAGCGAATTTTACCGATTCGCTATTATAGACTTGCAAAATGCAATGTATGTAGGTTTCGCAAATTTTTTTGCGATTCCTACATATTCCTTAATAGCGAATCGCAAATTGCGATTCGCTATTAAGGAATGCCTTCCCATTCATTCCTATGGGCCTGGAGGCCCATAGGAATGAATGGGAAGATATTCGCAATTTGCGAGTACCAAATAGGTACTCGCAAATTGCGTAATGCAAATTCAGAAGTGCGATAGGGGCCAAAAGGCCACCTGATGCACCCCAAAAAGGTAAGTGTGCACATGTGGCGCACAGACATGCCCTAAGGGCATGTCTGTGCGCCACATGGCACTTAGAAAAATGCAAACGTGCATTTTTCTAAGGATTTGCAAATTACCACCAACTTGAAGTTGGTGGTAATTTGCGATTCCTTAAAGCAGGCTCGCAATTTTTAACTGCTTCCTGCATTGCATTTAGGGAATCGCAAATTACGATTCCCTAACTGCATTTGCAATTTAGGTAATCGCAAAAATTTGCGTTTACCCATATTGCGAATGCCAAGAGTTTGATACATTGCAAAAGGCATTTTTGCGTTCGCAAACGGGCCGATTCTGCGAATCTGCCCTTTTGCGAACGCAAAAAGCCTTGATACATCTGGCCCAAAATTCGGCCGTTTGTGAATGCAAAATGACCTTTTTTCATGTACGAAAGGCTTCCAGGATTCGTAATTTAGGTAATCGCAATTTGTAGTGATTACCTAAATTGCTGAATGCAAATAGGGAATCGCAATTTGCAATTCCCAAATGCATATTTAAGAAGCCTTTCCTAAATGCAAACTGTGCATTTAGGAAACGCTATTACCATCAACTTCAAGTTGATGGTAACCATGTGCAAATTTTGAAGAATGCACAAAAATGCATTTTCAAAGTACCATGAAGCGCACACCCCTAGGGCATGTGTACACATTACATGTGCACAATTTAAATTTTGGGGGTGCTTCAAGGGGGCCTTAGACCCCGGGCACCCTTGACTTTGCATTCGCTAACTTGCGATTACCAATTAGGTAATCACAAATTAGCTAATGCAAAATTATTCACCCCTATGGGCTGAAACGAATGGAGTCATAGTACCTAATAGCGATTCCCTATTTAGCGAATTGCTATTAGGTAATTTTATGGAATCGCAATAATGTTACCGACTCCTTAATACATTGCATTCTGCGATTACCAAATGGCGATTTGGTAAAAATTGCTAATTGGTAATTGCAAAATCCTACTTTCGTACAAGTGGCCCACAGTCCAGAAAATTAGGGAATTGTGAAGTCAGCCCCATTGCATGTCGGCAGTATGAGATTTCATGAATATATTTCTCCACTTCATTATTGCAGTTTGCATATATTGTGAGAAGATTCAGCATTTTGTCAGAACCTACAGATATATTATTACACTAGAAATAAACACATGAAACTCCTTCAAATCATGGCTGCTCTAATTTAGGCTCTCGCCTCCTTTTTGAGCCCATGGATCTTATCCATTCAAGGTCTCTACTAAAGATTCATTTCTTCTCCTTTGTCACAATAATAGGGATGTATAAATTGTCAAGTGAGTGCTTTGTTTGACGGTGGAAAATATCTCTTATGCAGGACACAAGTCACAAAGATCTGCAATATTGTGACATGCATGTAATTAGTACATAACCTAATAATCTTAAAATGTGTAAAGACTATAAAAGTGGACAAAAGGCATGTGTTGACACAGATGCTGGAAATCCCACTGCATATCTGTCGAAACACAAGTAAGGAGACCAATAAGGACAACACGAAAAGTGCAGAGTATCTGCTTTGTCTTCTTCTCCAGGGGATGAGGATTTGGGGTTTTAGGGAAGGAGTGTCTCTTACCTTTCGTACAGGGGATTGTATTGAAATGTGTAAATACTGGACTTTATTTTATAATGATGATATTAGATAAAATGTAAAGACTAGTTCTTTTTGTGTTTCTCGCTGTGTAGGAATGTTGTACCATACCAGCAGCACACAGGCTCATACCATGAAGGACACAAATGACCTTCTTCAAGCAGTACGCCTTTCCTTGTATTTGACGTCTTCCAAGACTGCCATGGCTCCTGCTTATTGTTCATGACAGGCACCTTAGTAATATCCAGACTATTTCATAAGCAGTATGCTGAGGATCTGCAGACCTACTTCAAGTTTACACTACATCCAGACAGTACAGCGTGTCAGGCTGCCTGGTGGAAATGTTTGGATGGATGTCCTAGAACTGCTTGTAACTCAAGATAAAATTAATGTGAATAGAGTCAGAAAGGAAGTTAAAAAAAAAAGGAGCTAGCAAAAGCCTAAAAAAACCGAATGGAGTTTGAGCGCCTCTCACATATAAACTACTTCGTTCTTGCGTTATTTCATTAGTCAGAGTACGCGGGGCATTCAGATTGGCACTGATTTTGTTAACATGATGGTTCTTGTTGCTCTCGTATATATCCACCACTTTTTTTAAAATTAATTCCAACTACAATTTTGTGTGTATGTTAGCCCGAATCCTATGACAAAATAGAGGTGAAAGAGTGAAGGGGTGAAGAGAAGATTAACTCATGGAGGTAAGCTAAATTATCTCACATGCTACAAACAGTAACCACATATGAAGAGATGTTCACTTTCGTATCGCGACTGTAACTTATTAGTCAAATGTATCAGGTTTTTGCGGCTATCACATAATAAACTCAGCAATGTTGTGTATTCTTTTTCATAACTGCAGTCACCTTCGCCTTTTTGCACAGACTGACTGCTGTGTTTTTCTCTATGCTGATTGAGGTGCCTGCTAGTCTTACCCCCTACTGGCTTTTGATGCCCTTCAGCCCAGCTTCCTTGCTGGAGGAGCATTCATTGCAGACCAAGAACTGACCTTTAGACTCTACTCAAACAACAATCAGATGCTATTCTGAGAGACCATAGTACTCTTCCTCTGAACTACGTGTGGACTAGCCACCCCTTGTCCATCTTCATAACACTCTCAGTTTTCAGTCTCCTACATAAACCTGTTTGCAAATTTCTTCGAACAGTAAGAGACTTACATCTTGTGAAATGCACAGCACAATGTCTAAAAATAGCCCAAATAGCTCTCTGTGGTGATTGCAACTGAGTATGTTAACGAGTTTCAGAAAACGTAGACTGAGCAAGGAATTGGAGAACAGATAGTGGTAGATAGTTCAATGAAGACTCAACTTTTTAATCACATTTTTAACAAAATATCAGTTACTAAAGCATTCTCAAATATTCATCCATCAGTGCATTTCGAAATCATCGTTATAAGTTACCGTACGTTCGAATACTAAACTAACAATCTCTCTTATCTTTACTTGAAAAGTTTTCAAGATTGTCCTGTTCTTGAGGTTCTATATCTTGTTTAGTAGCTAGCATTTCACAAAATTATTTTCTGGTTCATTCTCAAACAATGAACAATGAATAAGAAGCATTTCAACACGAGTGTGATCTCCTTATGTAGGGGAGATAGTCAAATTGGTCATCAAGTCCAAGAGGCCTGTGGCATCATGGGAAATCTGTATCCCTTGATGCTCCTACTTCTGCTACCTTCTTAATTTGCGAGGACTCTAGGAATCTTCCTCCAGAGACCAATTTGTCCCTCTCTGCAAAAGAGGAAACCAAGGGTAGGATTTATGTTAGGTTTTAATTATTTTTTATGTGTTTTGGAAAGTGATGAAACTTGATATCTGCTCCTCCAGGTCGAGAGGAAGGTCCTGGGATCAGTCGCGGAGCCATTCATCTTTGTCACAGTCGAAGTCGTCTCATTCTGTTAAGTCCCACAAGAAGAAGAAAAGCAAGAAATCGAAGAGGACTTCGACTTTGCTTCGTCCATCAAAGTCATCTGACAAGATGAGGGAGCGTGGACACTCGAGGCCTGGTTCCGCGGTTGAGCCTGAGCCGTCGCCGTGCCTCCCCGAGTTTTCCAGAGCCCGAGGGACCCCTGCCCAACTTTGAATTTCATGATGCCATGCACCTCATATTTGAGTGGCTTGTCCCCGCTGGAGCACCTTCGGGCCCCGCGGGGTTGGCAGGGGCCCCTACTGGTCTTCCACTGGCGGGTTCGCCCTTGCCACCAGTCGGGCGCCTTGGACCCACAGATGGATCCTGACCTGTGCCGGTCGAGCCACCTCGACCTTCCCAGGCGCCGGCCCTGCTGCCAACATTCCTGGTGCCGCTTGCGCCTTCCGGTGGACTGTCCCCATTCTTATCTTAGCTCCGCCATGGAGCCGGATAGGCATCCTCCTAAGCCGACTCCAGCGCCGATTGGAGCCATGCCCTCCAGGCAGGAGCCTCAGGCCTATTCCTTCGGACTCAGACTTGGGGAAGATTGGGAGGGGGCCACTGTACTCTTGTGAATACCAGCCCATAGACCCCAATGAGGACACCTGGTGTGAGGATTTGGCAGAGGCCAGTGGACTGGACACCTCCCCAGATACTGGCTTGGTCTCTTCTGCTACTGTGGCTACACGTGGCCACGATGGTGGTGAGGAGGGAGGCCAATGTCCCGAACCTTAGCCTGCCCTCAGTGGCAGTCAAGACTAACGTCTTGACGGGCGTGCTTCAGCCAGGAGTTACTCCCTTTGAACCACTTCTCCCATTTAATGAATCCCTCACTGACGTCCTGCTCGGGACCTGGCAAACCCTGCACAGAGGATCCTGTTAACAGGACAATTGCCTGTCGTCATCGCCCTTACACCCTACCCTAGAGAGGTTGGTGGTCCAAGCCTCCACGTCCCAAGTAAATCCTGGCACATTTCCTACCACCCTAATGGATAGGGAATCCAAAAGGCTTGACACCTTGGGCAAAATTTTGTTTTACTTCTGCCAGCCTGGCACTGAGGTCAGTGAACAACGCATGCTTTTTGAGCTGTTACTCCCATTCACTCTGGGATTTGATTGTGCAGGTGCTGCCTATGGTCCCGGAGGAGGCCCAGGCCATACTGTCCCAAGCTATTGCTGATGAGAGAGACGCAGCTAAGTTCACAATCAGATGTGAGCTGAATATGACCGACTCTCTAGACAGAAATTATTTTTCATCAGTGGCCTTACAGCGCCATGCCTGGCTGAGGACGATTGGCTTTTCAGGGTATGTCCAAGCTTCGCTTATGGACATGCCCTTTGATGGCTCCCATCTCTTCGGAGACAAGGTGGATTCAACGCTGGAGCACTTCAAGGATAGCAGAGCTACGGACAGGTCCTTGGGACTGAGATAGATGCGGGCCGTTACGCCCCACCAAAGCAAGAAGTATATATAGAGCCGCCGCGATGCTCACAGGAAAAGGACATGTAAGATTTGAGTGGGAAAGGTCGAATGTAACCATAGCAAAGGCTTACAGCTGGCTGGGAGCGCAGTTCTTCTAGGGGGTTAGCCGGTCCCCATTGGGCTGGCAGGGAGGCAGTGCTAGCCCTGGCACACACATTGGGAGGGCACTTATATGATAATGGTTACTCTATATTTGCCCGTGGGAGGGTATAGGGAGTTGGGTACATTTCATTGATTGGATAGTTTTGAGTTGTAGCAGATGACAGTACACGGGACAAACAGAGGGGTGGAACATTACTCCTTAATACCTCCAAATTTTGATGCGGGTGATGTCAGAATTCTAATATGGAATGTAAGGGGCCTGGGCTCATATGTAAATCGCTACTGAGTACTTTCATTCCTGAAACGACACAAGAATAATAAAGCCTGACTACAGGAAACGCAATTTACTGATGCAGGTGCCCAGCGCCTGGCTAGAAAATGGCGGGGTCAGCTTTATCACTCCTCATACTCCTCATATGCTAGAGGCACTCTGATTGGGTGTCCTGTGGGACCCCTTTCTCGTACACTTTCTCGAAAGCCGACGTGGGGAGACGGTATGTCCTGTTACGGGGTACGCTAGATTGTCAGCCACTAACCCTACTGAATACTTACACCCCAAATACAGATGACCCGGGGTTCTTCTACACAATGCAGGAACTGCTGATACAAAACTTGGGGTTACCAATACTGTGGCTGGGGGGACTTCAATTGTGTGTTAGATCCCAACATGGATAGGACGCCCCCGAGGGAACGTACCAAACACAACATGACGGAGGCTCTCCACGGAGTGAAACACAACCTAGGGTTCCAAGACGCGTGGAGGCTACAACAAGCTGTGTTCACATGTCATTCGCTGACCCACAACACACACATGACTGGATAGGATTCTAATTACAAGGTTCCCTTGTCTAAATGACGTAGTAATAACACACCTCGCAAGATTCCTATCCAATCACTCTCTAGTCTGTTGCAGGATGAAATGGGGTGAGAGGGAAGAAGGGACTTGACCACTGCAGATGCCTAATGATATACGGGAGGACGTAGAAGGTGACGTATATGACCCAACTGGTTCACGAAGACCAGTGTGGCTTAATTCCAGGACGCAACAGAGGTATGAACCTTTGATGGCTGACCTATATATTGCACGAGGTCCAGGACGATGAGTTGGCGCTAGTAGCGATCGACTTGGAAAAAACATTCAATACCGTGGACTGGGGCTACTTGGTAGGGGATAAGTGAGCCATGGGTTTCGGCCCACAGTACTGCGGCTGGATATGCCTCCTCTATTCTAAGCCGAGGGCAAGGGTTAAGGTGGGCAGCACTCATTCTGCGGGATGGACGCTAGAACGTGGCACTACGCAGGGATGCCCATTGTCGCCACTTTCATTTGCACTCACAATTGAACCACTGGCGATATGGGTGCGCAGAGAACTACATCCCTGGGGAATTTATGTGGGTGAAATCCGACACATAATATCACTCTACACCGATGACGCCTTATTCCATATGTCCTCCCCCCAGGATTTCATGCAGCTCCTAATTCAGCTGCTGGAGAACTTTTGGGATCTCTCGGGCTGAGACTAAATAGAGACAAGTCTTTGATATTTGTGCTCGGGACACTGTCAAGGTGCAAGCCAGAAGAATTACCGCCTCTGTGCCTGCGTTGGGAAACTGGGCACTTCCGATACCTGGGCATCATGGTGGCACAATCAGAAACTCGTCAGCTCTGCCTTAATATTGACAGGGTGTTAGATGGCCTCAAGTCCTTCATTCGATTCTGGAGTACTTTGCCCCTCTCACTAATGGGGCATTTAGCTATCTCTAGGATGGTGCTTCTCCCACGCTGTACAAAAGGGGATGATGGACGGAACGTTTGAGCCAATCAAACACTCACCCCCAGTCAACTGATCTGGGTTTAATCCATCATCATTCTTTAGCTCACTCCACCACCCCAGTTCAGACATGGCCATATGCAAATCAGTCTGACCCTGTGCCTCATGGGAACAGTCCAGCCCGAACTGCCAAGCCATGTCTTCCCTGGACCGGAAACAAGCATCCTAGGACCGGTTTCTGGCATTTCAGCCGTCATCAGCCAGGCTTGCTTGAATCCAGTGGCCAAAGTGAGCAAGGGACCCACGTCTGGGCATACCCCCGCCAACTTAGGGCGACCAAAGCGATACAAAAGGGGATGATGGACGGAACGTTTGAGCCAATCAAACACTCACCCCCAGTCAACTGATCTGGGTTTAATCCATCATCATTCTTTAGCTCACTCCACCACCCCAGTTCAGACATGGCCATATGCAAATCAGTCTGACCCTGTGCCTCATGGGAACAGTCCAGCCCGAACTGCCAAGCCATGTCTTCCCTGGACCGGAAACAAGCATCCTAGGACCGGTTTCTGGCATTTCAGCCGTCATCAGCCAGGCTTGCTTGAATCCAGTGGCAAAGTGAGCAAGGGACCCACGTCTGGGCATACCCCCGCCAACTTAGGGCGACCAAAGCGATACAAAAGGGGATGATGGACGGAACGTTTGAGCCAATCAAACACTCACCCCCAGTCAACTGATCTGGGTTTAATCCATCATCATTCTTTAGCTCACTCCACCACCCCAGTTCAGACATGGCCATATGCAAATCAGTCTGACCCTGTGCCTCATGGGAACAGTCCAGCCCGAACTGCCAAGCCATGTCTTCCCTGGACCGGAAACAAGCATCCTAGGACCGGTTTCTGGCATTTCAGCCGTCATCAGCCAGGCTTGCTTGAATCCAGTGGCAAAGTGAGCAAGGGGCCCACGTCTGGGCATACCCCCGCCAACTTAGGGCGACCAAAGCGATACAAAAGGGGATGATGGACGGAACGTTTGAGCCAATCAAACACTCACCCCCAGTCAACTGATCTGGGTTTAATCCATCATCATTCTTTAGCTCACTCCACCACCCCAGTTCAGACATGGCCATATGCAAATCAGTCTGACCCTGTGCCTCATGGGAACAGTCCAGCCCGAACTGCCAAGCCATGTCTTCCCTGGACCGGAAACAAGCATCCTAGGACCGGTTTCTGGCATTTCAGCCCGTCATCAGCCAGGCTTGCTTGAATCCACTGGCAAAGTGAGCAAGGGACCCACGTCTGGGCATACCCCCGCCAACCTAGGGCGACCAAAGCGATACAAAAGGGGATGATGGACGGAACGTTTGAGCCAATCAAACACTCACCCCCAGTCAACTGATCTGAGTTTAATCCATCATCATTCTTTAGCTCACTCCACCACCCCAGTTCCAGACATGGCCATATACAAATCAGTCTGACCCTGTGCCTCATGGGAACAGTCCAGCCCGAACTGCCAAGCCATGTCTTCCCTGGACCGGAAACAAGCATCCTAGGACCGGTTTCTGGCATTTCAGCCGTCATCAGCCAGGCTTGCTTGAATCCAGTGGCAAAGTGAGCAAGGGAAGACATGGCTTGGCAGTTCGGGCTGGACTGTTCCCATGAGGCACAGGGTCAGACTGATTTGCATATGGCCATGTCTGAACTGGGGTGGTGGAGTGAGCTAAAGAATGATGATGGATTAAACCCAGATCAGTTGACTGGGGGTGAGTGTTTGATTGGCTCAAACGTTCCGTCCATCATCCCCTTTTGTATCGCTTTCTTGCCCTAAGTTGGCGGGAGTATGCCCAGACGTGGGTCCCTTGCTCACTTTGCCACTGGATTCAAGCAAGCCTGGCTGATGACGGCTGGAATGCCAGAAACCGGTCCTAGGATGCTTGTTTCCGGTCCAGGGAAGACATGGTCGGCAGTTCGAGCTGGACTGTTCCCATGAGGCACAGGGTCAGACTGATTTGCATATGGCCATGTCTGAACTGGGGTGGTGGAGTGAGCTAAAGAATGATGATGGATTAAACCCAGATCAGTTGACTGGGGGTGAGTGTTTGATTGGCTCAAACGTTCCGTCCATCATCCCCTTTTGTATCGCTTCTCCCACGCTGCCTCTACACATAGCAAAATTCGCTGTGCCCCATCCTAGAGATGGTTTTCAAACATCTGCACTCCCTGTTGGTCTCCCTGCTGTGGGCAGGCAAGAGATGTAGGGTGGCCCTGTCAACTATGAAACTGACTTATGAAGAGGGGGGCTGGAAGCCCCATGCCTGGACCTATATTATTACGCGGCACACCTTCAGCACGCAGCCCGCTGGTTGTGCCCTGAGGATAATTGGGAGAAGCGCCTGTTGGTAGGTAGAGTAGAAAGGGAGCACTTGCCGGAACTTCTAATGGAGGGGGCTGGCATCCCATAGACAGTTCCACAATAGTACGCATTACGGCCACCATCTGGCAACGATTTGCCCAAAAAGACTTAAGGAGAGCCCCTTTCCATAGAGACCTACTGGTCTGGAAACTAAAACAGGTCCGTCAATTGATGGAGGAGGTGTCCTTTCAGGACTGGAGAATGGGCGGTTTTAGCACACTCTCCGACCTTTACCCAGCTAAGACCTTTATTTCATTTGAGGAAGCATGCAACACTTTCACATTGGTGCAGGGTCATTACCTGCATTACGCTGGTCTGGCTGATATAGCAAGGGGGACTTGGCCCACCTTTCCCAAAACCCCAGGAACAACACATACTTTGGGAATCTTCCTCTCTTGTGGGGCCGGCCGACACTTGATCACACTCCTATATAAGGCCATGAGACCAGACAGGACTTGTCAGCAACCGTGGTCTCGAGCCCCCTGGATACAGGACTTAGAGGTGCAACTGTGGGAGGGGGATTGGGCACGCGTAAATGGCCTTACCCACTCAGTATCCTGCAACGCACGTTTTAAATTAATTCACTATAATTTCCTGCACCGGACTTACATAACCCCCAGAGGCCTCCATTGGATATCCACTACCCGGTCAAACAATTGTCCAAGATATGGGGAGGGGGATGTGGGCTTTTTACATTTAGCGTGGGACTACCCTGAAGTGCACAGTAACTGGGAGCGGGTGGTAGCGGACTTGAAAAGAGCTGTGAGCATAACTCTGGAACTTGCCCCATCGTATTGCCTGTTGGGGAACATCCAACTGTAGAACCAAGAAAAGCCCACCTCAAGGAGGAGTGGGGGCTTGGCGGTGCGGGAATCACCCGAGTCTACTCTTACCCTCCTTATATAATAAAGTGGACCCGGAAACCTTCGTCTGCAGAGAGAACCACCTTTATTACAATAGCCCGGGCTATGGAACAGAGTCCCAAGCTAGTCAGAGACAAAACCTAGGAGGCTGCTGCTTTACTCCACAGCGAACAAGCCTTATATACATTTTTATTCCACTCTTTTGGCATTCAGTCCATTGTTCAATCAGGGCGGTGTTTGTAGTTGATGACCTGATCAAGGCTCGGCATTCAGACCATTGTTCAATCAGCTTGATCAAGACTCTGCATTCAGACCATTGTTCAATCAGCTTGATCAAGACTCGGCATTCAGACCATTGTTCAATCAGCTTGATCAAGGCTCGGTCAGTCAGACCATTGTCCAGATGACCTGATCACGGTGTCAAGGATGTTTACCAAGCAGGGAGCAGAAGATGAAAAACAAGCTTGTTTACACAGGGCGTAGGTGTCTCATGGCTTTCTGTTGATGAATTGGCTAACTGCAAAGAACAGGGGGGCTTGGGTATGTGATAGTTTTTTTTAGCGTCAGCAGAAATGGAGGCTGTAGGCAGGGTTTTGTCACGAGATGGCAAGGAATGGAGGAATGTAAGGAAATTAATAGGACCTAGTGAAAACTTATTTTCTTCAGACCCTCCTTTTGCCATTGAGTGGCAAAACATGTTCTTAGGAAATGTCTACCTGCATTAGGTCGCCAATCTCTTGTTGAAGCATTATCCTTACGTTGGTGTCACGTGTACTGACCGGGGAACTTTTAAGGGCCTGTGTACACATAGCACAAAGCATAGGCAAGCACTGAATACACAGGCAGCATGAGATGATGACTGCTATTCCCAAGGCAAAAAAAATGAGGATCCCCCATCCCCATCTGGAAAGGAGGCCCCAAATCCAGCCCATGAGGGACCAGTCGTCTTGTTGTTGATGAATCTCAGAGGAAAGTTTATGCAGACGTTGGATAGCTTGATAGACTGATGGAGCGTTATCAGGTATGTAAATGCAGCAGCTGGAGCCGATTAGTTTACATACACCACCACGGTCAGCAAGGATGATGTCAAGTACCATTCGATGTTGTAGTGTCATTAGGCGGTCCGCCTGAAGCTCTGCGGTGATGTTGCCCAATGCCCCTGCTGTTTCATTAATGGTTGCCTCCACCACTCGGGTAAGGTGTCGTATGTTGCGGCTGTTGACCATAGGACCCAAGAACGGCAGGAAACCTTTGAAGAAGTCCCCCGCCTCCTGTCCTGCAGTGTCATCGGCCTCAATTACTCCCCTAGGCATACGATGGTGGAGGTGGGGATTGGTCAAGTGATGTGTCCCAACAGCAGTAAAGGTAGGGGGAAGAAGAAAGGCCAAATAACACACACCTGACCAATTTCCTGGAAGCCAGGTATAAGCAGACTGTCCACAAACAAAATAGGTATTTGGAGAAGCGATTAGGAGTGGTGGTGAGGTAATATTCAGTGTACTGATTATTGCGCAGTCACTGACTCCTACCTCCCGGGTCCCCAGTCCTTTTATGCACACCTGGCCATGCGTGTTGATCACATTGAAAGCCTGCAATTTGGTGGGAACTTTGCGTCTGGACCGAAAGCGGGAGAAGATTATTCTACTTGAGGTGTTGAACACAACCATCTCATTGCGTTCAGCACGGGAGATGTTCAAGATGTCAGATGTCGTAGTAGGGCAGAAAGGATTACTGACATTGCCTGTTCTGTTTCGGGTGAAAGTGTCATAAAAATCGCCAATGATGGAGCTCGTTGTTCCATTGATCGTATATGCATCGGTGACGAGCATCCTCCAAGCCAGACAGGACCCAAAAACAGAAAATGGATAGACGAAATAGGGGACAGTGTGTGTCATAGAGTGTGGCATGAGCCCACATACCCAACAGTTCGAGGTATTAATCACAAGCTGATGCTGGTGCAATAATTGTACAAAAGTATTGTTCATGAATTCCAGGCGTCGTGGTAGTTCATGGGGTGACAAGGTGGCGTGGAGATGTTCTGCAGGTGTCGGTGTCGTAGCCAGAGGAGCTGGGGGAGAGGTCAGCAACAGAAACCATCCCACAACCAGCAGGATGAGGAGAGCAAAAAGTATAACTATCGTGGAAAGGAAGCATTTATTGTTCAGAAGTTTGACATATTTCTTGTGCGCTTCAGACCCTCGGACCGCTGCCATTTGTGCTCAGCCTGTTGTCACTAGCGGCTGTCTGTGATTGGTGGTTGCTTCACTGGGTGTGGATACCAAGAGTCCTACGGACTTCCCATTGGTCCAGCATACCAGCACCGGTCTCAGCCGGAGATATCACAGCCCTACAGCCTATTAGACACCAGACAGAGTCAAGGGCCAGCCCCTTTTCTTGGTCTCAAGTTGTAGCGAGTGGAAGAAGGTATGGAGTGGTCTGGAAAGAGAGCTTCTTGTTCCTTCCTCTGATCCTGCAGAGGAGGGATGACTGGACCCCCTAAGATTCGATCAGTTTCGGCTTCCGTAGTGGTGTAATGAAGCTGAGCATCACTGAAAGGGACAAAGGTCGGTACTACTTCTGTGTCGCAATCCGGCAGTCCTTCTTTCACCCATTGGTCGTACGGGAGGGGGAGAGGCACCCTTTTACAATGGGTAGCATGTGTCCAGTTCTTTCTCCCTTCGACTTTTACAGCAGTGCGGGTGGCCAGAAGGACCTGTCGGGGGTGCGACCAGCGGGGCTCCAGACACTTGGTACGCTGAAAATTTCGGATCACCACCCAGTCACCTGGTTGAATGGTGTGACCTGGGCCTTCGCTCTTGTCGGGGATAGCAGCGTGTACCTGATGATAAAGAGTACGAAAAGAATCGGTTAACTGGTACAGGTAGTCAGTCAATACTGGGAACTCAACATCAGACAATTTCTTTGGCCTTGGTACGCCCCATACATTAGCTGGTCTACCGAATACCAATTCGTAGGGAGATAATCCTATCCTTGAGTGGGCAGTCGTCCTTACTGACAAGAGAGCAAGGGGTAGGGCATCTACCCAGGTAACACCTGTTTCCGCCACTATTTTGGCCAATTTTAATTTAAGTACCCCATTGTATTTCTCCACCAATCCGGCTGACTGAGGGTGATTAGCAGCATGAAACTTTTGTCTGACACCAAGCCCGGAACACACAAACTGGACCACATTGGCTGTAAAATGTTGGCCATTGTCACTCCAAATCAAACGGGGCAACCCAAATCGGGGAAAGTATTCTTTCAACAAAACTTTGGCCGTTGTAATAGCTGTGCAATCCTTGGTGGGGTAGGCCTCCACCCATCTGCTGAAGGCACAGACCACTACAAGGACATATTTCAAATTTGCACACCTGTCCATGTGGATATAATCCATCTGGATGGCCTCAAAAGGAAACGTAGGTGGGGAGAAGCCACCAGCGGGGGTAACTGTACCTTTTCCTGGATTGTGCATAAGGCAGATCATACATGACTTAACCACTCGGTCAGCATATAGGGGTATTTTTTCATTATACCATGTTGGCTCTAGTAACTTGCATATTCCCTTTGCACTGATATGGGCAGGGCCATGGGCCATAGTGACAACTGGGGGGACATGACTGTCTGGTAACATCCATTGCCTCCCTTCGGATATACGCACCCAACATCCCTCTATCTCTTTCTCTGCCAGATGTTCCTCCCATGTGTGCAGTTCTTTTGCAGTGGCATGAGATTGAATCTCGACCACACTCTGACTAGTATTTTCCAACATTCCTCCTTCCACCACCCATCTGGCTGGTCCTGTCACAAACATTCCATCTGATTTACTTAGAGCAGTCTGTCTTGCTGTTTGGTCTGCAAGGGCATTGCCTTCCCCTACATCATCAGTCACTTTCTGGTGGGCTTTACATTTAATCACTGCAACTTTTCTAGGTAATGTCAAGGCGTCTAGAAGTCTGTGTATCAGGGGGCCATGCTGTATTCTAGTCCCATGTGAGGTGAGAAAATTTCTTTCTTTCCAGAGTCTACCAAAATTGTGAGCCACCCCAAAGGCGTACTGACTGTCCGTATAGATATTAACAGTCATGTTTTTACTGATTTCACAAGCTCGTGTCAAGGCCATTAATTCAGCCGCTTGGGCCGATGCCTGTGGAATTTGTGCTGTCTCAACTACTGTAACAAGAGTGGTGAGGGCATATGCAGCAGATGTAGTTCCATCCGATCTTTTAAGACATGAACCATCTATGTATAGTGTTCCCTCAGCGTCTGTTAGGGGGTGTCTTGTAGGTCCACACGACCCTTTGTCTCTTCTTCAGTCCGTAATATGCAGTCATGAGGGTCAGAATTTTTCCCTTGTGTCTCAGTAGGGAGTAGTGTAGCTGGGTTTAGAATATTACATCTCCTAATGTCAATGTGACTGGAAAAAAGAGTGAGCTCATAACCTGTAAGTCGTGCACTGGTAAGGTGTTGTGTCTTGGTGTTGTTGAGCAAGGTATCTACTGCATGTGGGACCATTAAGGTCAAGGGTGAAGACATAACAATACCTGCGCTCTGGCGGACCATAAGTGCAGCAGCAGCAGTTGCGCGTAAACATCCAGGGAGGGCTCGGGCTACTGGGTCAAGTGTAGCCGAGAAATAAGCACAAGGGCGATGTTTGTCTCCAAAAATCTGAGTTAAGACCGCGCAAGCGCAGCCATGTGTCTCATGGACAAAAAGAAAAAATTGTTTGCCATAGTCTGGGGTGCCTAACACTGGAGCTGTACATAAGGCATCTTTGAGTGTCTGAAAGGCAGCCACATGCTCAGTTGTCCATGGAAAACCTCTTTCTGGCATATCTTTAGTAGTGAGAGCTAAAAGAGGTTTGACAATGGCCGAGAAGTTAGGGATCCATTGTCTGCAATAGGAAGTGAGGCCTATAAAGGCACGTACTTGTTTCTGTGTCAAAGGGGGAGGCATGGAGGTAATAAGGGACACTCGGTCAGCGGTAAGTTGTCTTCCCTCCTTCGAGAGGAGGTGGCCGAGGTAGGTCACTTTCTCTCGACAAAATTGCAATTTGTTCAAGGAAACCTTATGATTGTGGGAGGCAAGGTGGTGAAGCAGACGTACTGTTGCTTGTTCACAAAGTGGAGCAGACGTGGCTGCAATTAAGAGGTCATCTACATATTGCAACAGAGTGGCTCCTGCTGGGAGCGTCAGGGAGTCCAACTGATTCTTGAGAGCCTGACTATAGATGCTGGGGCTTTCAGTAAAACCTTGGGGGCGCGGCAGAACCGGAAACTCCGCCCTCCAAGGGAGAAACCAAAAAGATGTCTACTGTCCGGATGTATGGGAATGCTGAAAAACGCATTCTTTAGGTCAATAACAGAAAAATGAGTGGCGGTCGCTGGGACCATGGTCAAGAGGGCTGTGATATCAGGGACAACGGGATACTGTGAGACCGTAATTTTGTTGAGAGCCCGCAGATCGATGACAAACCGATAAATTTTGGGGGCCGCGGGAGAGGGATCAATACATTTTTTAAGAACTGGAATAATTGGGCTGTTACACTCATTACCACGTGTCTCCTCAACTACTCCCGTCTTCATGAGATCTGATATTATAGATAATAGGGCAGCCTCACCTTCCTGGGGAAGGCGATACTGGCGAAGCCGGGGCAGTTGGGCACCTTGCTGGATACGGACAGTATACGGAGAAATGTCGAGAAGTCCTACATCAGTGTCAGAAGTGGCCCAAAGTGATGAGGGTAAGGCCTGCAGAACGGGAGGGAGGGGTCCAGAGAGGAACATAGTGGCGGAGGAATCTGGTGATATGGTAAGGGACACGCCATCAGGACTACAAGAAATGGTAGCATGTAAAGCCTTTAACAAATCCATACCCAGCAAATTTTCACTACATCCAGTCGTGAGAATCAAAGGAGCATCCATATGAGCTGGACCGAGATCCAGCGGGAGAGGCTTAGAGACGGGGTTGGTGACAGGGACCCCAGAAAAACCCACGGAGACATTGAGAGAGCCAGAAAGGGGTGCCTCCGGTATCAAGGTGTGCGCAACCGAGGATCTAGTAGCCCCGGTGTCTAGGAGAAACTTCTTTTTATCCCCTGCAACTGACATCCGGACATAAGGACCTCGCTGATCCACAGGAATCGGCACTCTTACATTACCCCTTTCCTGGCTTTCCTATGGCTGGTAGAAACCTGTCTCATCGGTCTCATCATAATCATCGTTAAAGTATGTCCTAGTGGCCTCATACCCGTTGTCAAATCTGTTAACTGTACCCTGGGGCGGACCCATACGGGGTCGAACATTAGGATCTGGTGCACGCCTCTGCCTAGGAGGTCCCATATTTCCTTCCCTTTGAGTTCGGGGCCTAGTTTTTCCCGACTGAATATTCTGGGCTAATACCGGGCATTCACTAACCCAGTGGCCATAAGCCTTACAGTAGGCACACTGGTCTTTATCAACGGGACCTGCCGAACTGATGGACTTCTGTAAAGGAGACTGAAGGGGGCGCTGGGGCAGCCTCTGGAACTGGTCCGAAGGCGGACCTTGGCCTCTAGCATTTTGTCCCCGGGGTGGATAAGCTTGTTGTAACAAAACTTTCGTTTTAAGGTCCTTGTTCTTCCTAACCTCTTTGTCTTTATCTTCATTCTCTCTATTCTCATGATATTGGGCCATGGCAAGGATGCCTGCCATAGTCTGAGCTGACCACGTACTCTCAACCTTCTTAAGGCGGGCCGAGAGATCCGGTAATAAATTAGATACAAATTTATCAATAAACACTGAGCCCGAGCCAGGGGCTCTAGCGTCCAATCCACTGTGACTTTTGTACTCAGTTTCGAAGCGGGTGAAAAAATCAGCAACAGACTCATCCTTACGTTGTTTACATGCATTTATCTTATCCCAATTAACAGCTATTTCGGGCAAAAGGGTCTTCATGAGTTGCAACAGATGGCCTGGGAGAGCCAGAATAGCCGGATCAGGCTTAGTCCCTCCCTCTCTGTCATTCTCCATCCTCTCAAAGTCGGTCCAGTCACCATGCAAAGCGGCATTATGGTTGGCATGGCGTATTTTGTCCCATATGTCGGGTGGTACTACTGACCCGAATAATAAGTCAATATCCTCTAAGGTAAGGACACCAGAGGAAACAATCTGACCTAATTCCTGATAGTAAAGAGCCGGATTCTTACGGGGTCTGGTAATTGGGATTTCAATTGAAGAACATCCGCTCTTTTCCATGGGACATGCACCCACATCCTACGCCAGTGGGCTGGGGCTGCTCCAACACCCTGGTTATTGGCGAGCACTGCAGGGATAAAGACGGGAGCTGTCTCTCTCATAGGCATAGCTTTGTCATTCGGAGATGGCGGAAAAGCCGTTGTGTCTCTGAACGCAATCATGGTAACAAGGGCTTCATGCATATCATCTCCCTGAACATGACCCTTGGCAATAGTTAGTTTTAAATCAATCAATCCCCGGGGAGTATCTATGAACAATGCTTCGTATCTTTTCATTATAAGTGTGCACATATACTCGGCCATGTCTGTTTGTTGTATGGCCGTCCATTGTCTAAACGTTGACCAGATATCTTTAACGCCATAAATATTACCATTATTTACCCAAAATGCACATTGTTTTCGCATAGCGTCCCTTTCACTACTCCCAGCGAGTTCAGCAGACCTCAAAGACTCCTTTCTAGGGGTACCGAAGAATCCAAACAGGGTATTGGGCATAAGGGAGGACCATCTTGTTCGGTCCAGAGTGGCATAAGAGTCACCAACAGGGGTACCAATAGACTGATTATCAAGCAGACGGGAATGTATGGTCGGGGTTGGGTCAATAGGTGGGGCGGTATGAACTGTCGGAGGGAGGGGTGCTGGCAGGATGACGGGAGTCAAAGGATCAGGCAGTGGTACAATGGGTGGGGCAGCCTGAACCACCACTGGTGGGGGTGGAGCGTTAGGAACATTTTGAGGAAGAGCGGGATACATAGGAGCCGGAGCATAGGCAGGAGGTGGACCTTCAAGAATAGCATTCAACAACGAGTCCCCCTCTTCTCCTTCAACCTCAAGGTCCCTGGGAGAACGGGCGGGGTAACATTTTGTCGCCTTAGCCCTATGATGCCTATCTGCCATTTCAACCCCTTCCTGAACCTTATTTTCTAAATGCGCTTTCGCATGATCAGCCATAGACATCCTCTCTTTCTTTTTATTCAACGCTTGCTTTTTTCTCATTTTTTGATCTATTTCTTTCCTCCACAACGCGGTGGCGTCAAACATGGCTTGACGAGACCGTTTGCGGAGCAGCTGCTCCTCCAGGCTCGAAAGGGCCTGGAGATCAAAGGAGCCAAACTGTGGCCACTGTAATTCAACATTGCTTCGTTTCGTATATTTTACCCATAAGGAAGAAAACATGATAGCAGATGGCCCATATTTAACATACATCTCATAACTTGGAGTTCCTTCTGGAGGAAACGGGCAGGCTGCCTCCAGAAGGGAGTCCTCTGTACATACGCAACAACATAACTTTCGGAACTTACTACTGACTGGCATATTTTTACTTCAGGCAGACAACAGTGGGAGAAAAATACTCACCTCACTGGCTTGGCTTTTGCAAAAGTCAATACAGACAGAAAACAGAGCACAAGTGGTGGATGATCAGTCCACCCTTACCCGAAAATGTTGTTCTCTTCTGCAGACGTAGGCACGAGTCCAGATCCAGACAGAGACCGCACTAAAGGGGGCACCAGCGGGACGCAGTCAGGTGGCCCAGACCGGATGGGGAAGACCGTGTGCAAGACTTCTGGTCTACCGGACTCAAAATGGTCCCTCGGGTAGGGTACCTCCGTCGGACTTCCACCACGGGCCCCCTCACGACCACCGGGCCAGACCTACGTCTCCGTGGTGTCCCTGTTCAGGCGCCATTTGTAGAACCAAGAAAAGCCCACCTCAAGGAGGAGTGGGGGCTTGGCGGTGCGGGAATCACCCGAGTCTACTCTTACCCTCCTTATATAATAAAGTGGACCCGGAAACCTTCGTCTGCAGAGAGAACCACCTTTATTACAATAGCCCGGGCTATGGAACAGAGTCCCAAGCTAGTCAGAGACAAAACCTAGGAGGCTGCTGCTTTACTCCACAGCGAACAAGCCTTATATACATTTTTATTCCACTCTTTTGGCATTCAGTCCATTGTTCAATCAGGGCGGTGTTTGTAGTTGATGACCTGATCAAGGCTCGGCATTCAGACCATTGTTCAATCAGCTTGATCAAGACTCGGCATTCAGACCATTGTTCAATCAGCTTGATCAAGGCTCGGTCAGTCAGACCATTGTCCAGATGACCTGATCACGGTGTCAAGGATGTTTACCAAGCAGGGAGCAGAAGATGAAAAACAAGCTTGTTTACACAGGGCGTAGGTGTCTCATGGCTTTCTGTTGATGAATTGGCTAACTGCAAAGAACAGGGGGGCTTGGGTATGTGATAGTTTTTTTTTTAGCGTCAGCAGAAATGGAGGCTGTAGGCAGGGTTTTGTCACGAGATGGCAAGGAATGGAGGAATGTAAGGAAATTAATAGGACCTAGTGAAAACTTATTTTCTTCACAACGTCCAAAAGGAAAAAAGATGGCCTTTACATTTCTGCAGTTGCTGCTGGTGCTAGCTAGATGCTGGGTCGCCATCTTTTGGATGGGGCATAAAGCACCCAACATACAATAATAGTACAGGGACATCGGGGAATGGGCTTTCACGGAAGAACTTCATATAAAGTTAAGCAGGTGGAACGACGAGCTCGCGGGGGATCTTGAGGTCTGGAGGGGACTCTGTGACAGACTCCTGGACCCAACGCACACCTCCAGCGCCTCAGACAGTGATAGTTCGATAGAGGAAGTAGAGGGTGGTTCAACAGAAAGGGAGGGGGGAGAACTAACACAGGGGTAGCCCAAAAAAACAGAGGTTAAACAGGAGCACAATTTGAAGACCCTCCATATCTCTCATTGGAGAGGGATTGACGTCCATAGAAATGCAAGGAAATTCATGATTGACAGTGTCCTCAGAATGGTTCCACACCGAATCTGCCTATAGTAATATGTACCGGATGTGCTGTTCACTGGTGTATGTTTGTTAACTGAAAATCTGATAAATAAAGGTTA
The DNA here is from genome assembly GCA_963921515.1 of Calotriton arnoldi. Taxonomy (NCBI): domain Eukaryota; kingdom Metazoa; phylum Chordata; class Amphibia; order Caudata; family Salamandridae; genus Calotriton; species Calotriton arnoldi. Next base: position 2,065,721 of record CAWUFW010000189.1, read on the forward strand.
TAAACAACAAGCATTTGCAATGCATTAATTCTTGCATTTGTTAAAGTTAGAGCTGTTGGCATTGAAAATAACAATGTTTTTTACTTTTGTTTTTTTATTTGCAGTGGAGTTATTATATTTGCATAGCACTATTGCCAATGGTATAAAAAACAAAAGTAAAAAACATTGTTATTTTTCAACACCAACAGCTCTAACTTTAACAAATGCGAGATCTATTGCATTGGAAATGCAATCGGCCTCGCATTTGTTAGAGTTGGAGTTATTGGCATTATAAATGCCAATGTTTTTTACCTAGCCATGTTGCAGTGTGCAGTACCATATGTGGCCAAAAGAGGTCCCATGGCACTCTTTTGGTCACATATGGTACTGCACCCTGCAGAAGATATGGTAAATCCACCCTTACCCATAATGCATTGCATGCAAGACAGTACCACGAGTACATTCAAATAGCTATGTCCATATATATAATTAGTAGCTTTGAAATGTGACAAAAGAATTGTTATATTAATTCCGGATTAGGTTGTACTCTGTGTGGAGCTGATAAAGGGAAATTTATAGAAGGTCTCATATAAATGTGAGATGTGCTAGTGAGTAAAGTAACCACTGCCACTCTGCCAGCCTTGCTTAGGACCAAGCTTGTGTCCTGCCTTACGCCCTTTAAGAAAATAATGCTCTGAGGCTGCAATTAAAACAAAGGGAGTAACAACACATGTAACAGGGGTGTCCTCATAGGAGAATACAAGAAGAGACAAGGCGGTACTAAGGAGGGACTACTAAGCCTATTGACCAATGAAAAGCCAACATTTACAAAGGACAGGGACAGGACCAAATTAAAACGATGGGCAGAAAGTGGGCGGATTTTATGCCCATATCCTGAATGCAGCATGTCTAGAAGAGACAGCGCAAGCGCTGCCTAGACGAGACCTAAAAAATCAATCTGGGAAAAAAAGGTGCCTTCCGCGGCTCTATCCAGAGGCGTCCCGTTTGCCAACAATTGCTGGGTGTTGCATGGTTAACTTTGCCTACTTTTACTAAGCACTGCTGCCTCACATTTCAGGCATGCAGTGATGGGTACTTTGCCCGAGATGTGTTGCATTACTTCCATGGTTAACTGGCTCTCCTCAGTACCCCATCCCAGGGAGGTATTATTTTGGAACTCATTTTTTAGGTGAGGAATCTACAAGAAGATACATCCATCAAGAAACAAAAGTTACGTTATCCTCCCTCAGATTTCTTATTGCCTTCTGTCCTCCTCTGACCAATTAGTACCACGCCTAACAAGATCCGAAGGTATGCAAACATATTGTGCTGTATTTTCGTCGTTGTTGTTCTCTCGGTTCCTCTTCACACACCTCCAAACGTTCAGGAACTGATGCCAGGGCACTGGTTGTCATCTGTTATACTCTAGTGTCATCATGTCTGGATGCGGATATGTGGCTGGAGCTTCCTAGCGCCACCTGGCGGTGCTGGAGCGCTGATGCTGGGGAATATCTTCTCTAGACCAAGTAGAAGCCTAGAGGCATATTTGTTAAAGTGAGGAATGATTATGAATCCAACAGAAATATTGTTAACGAAGGAAAGTAACTTTGGCATTTAGTGAGTTGCTATCTCTAACCCACGATCTTTCTAAAATATGGCATCCATGATGCTAACATAGGACACTGGATAGACTTCCTCTCTGGACCCTGTGTCTGTGACATGCCTCTTTAAAACTCCTACAAATCCTGATAAAATATGTTCACCAGAGCAAAACTATAAGATGTGGCATTGCATAAAGAGAAGTTACACTTTGTTTCCCTACTAGATAATAAATGTGCTGTTGCTGACCTATACTTAGTTCCATCTGTGGTAGTTAAAAAAAAAAAAACCTACAGCTCGTTTCTTTTTTTCTTTTGTTACTTTGGGGGTTATCCTGTTTGTGCCTTTCTTCCTTCCACCTGCTTTAGATTTTTCGTAGCCTGTCCATCATTTGCAGCTCTTTCAAATACAGCACTCTGCTGCTTGCATCTGCAGTCGTCAGCACATTGTTCTGTAGGTTCATGCTTTTGACATGTGCTTAAGCTTACTTTGTTGTCTTTGAGCTGTTTATGTCGAAATAATTTTCATCTGAGATTGTTTTGGCCCTTCACTTGCACTTTGTGACTTCCTGTGCTGGAACTAGTTAATGGAGATTGGAAGTGCTGGCAGGAGTGCATCAGGAAGAGCTGTCAGCGAGTTTCGGGTACAGTATAAGTGCACACGATGGCAGAGAATTTCAGGACGTCTTTTCGTTAGCAGCCGTTGTCAGAAAGGCTTGAGATGAGGTGTTGGACCCGATCAACCAAACAGAATATTTAACCTTTTCCTATCAATGATGCTTTTGTAGCTTTATATTCTTTTCTGATGGCTGTTATATAGCCCATATTGTCTTGTGGCTACTTGAACACACCCTTAAAAAAATGCAGTCAAACTACATACTTGCCATCCCTATGAATATAGGCAGTAGACTTCCACTTTTGCAAAGGGCCTACCGACTACAGTTTAAGCCACCTTTTGTGCCGCTTTTCACGTGCTGTGAAAAGCAAGTAGTGGCAAAGCCAATAGGTCTCGCACATACAAGAACGATTGACTTTGGCAATATGTTTTTAGACATGTTGTACACCAGTGCGGCTGCTGTGCAGCATGGCTAAAAGTAAGTGGTGTGGGGTGGAGTGGGGTAGATTGGGGCTGAGTGGAGTGGGCTATTGGCTTTGGCAATGTGTTTTAGCCATGTTGTACACAAGCGTGGGTGCTGTTCAGCATGATTGAAGATTAGGTAGAGATTATGTGAGTTGCCCAGAATCACGTGACGTTGGGCCTACGCCGAGGTGCGAACCTGGATCCCCACCTCCTGAGTCAGAAACTCTGGCCGCTTTGCCACATCCTCTCCCCCTATTTTATTAGTTTGTAATGGAGAAGAGTGGTGAGGATTGGAGTAGAGTTGGGTAGATTGGAGTTGAGTGGGTAGATTGGAGCTGAGTGGGTAGATTGGAATGGGGTAGATTGGGGTAGATTGAGGTGGAGTGGGGGAGATTGAGGTGGAGCTGGGTAGATTGGGGTGTAGTTGAGTAGATTGGAGTGGAGTGGGGTGGGGTAGATTAGAGTGGGGTAGATTGGTGGATTGATGGATTGGAGTGGGGTAGATTGGGATAGATTGGAGTGGGGTAGATTGGGATAGATTGGAGTGGGGTAGATTGGAGTGGGGTAGATTGGGATTGGAATGGGGTAGATTAGGATAGATTAAATTGGGGTAAAGTGGAGTGGGGTAGAATGGGGCGGGATGGAGTGGGGTAGATTTATGTGGAGTGGGTAGATTGGAGAGGAGTAGGGTACATTGGGGTAGATTGAAGTTGCATGTTTTAAGGGTTTTCACCAACTCTTCTCTTATATTTTCTCATACTGAGAAAGGTTGGAAATTTACTCCTGAGAGTGGCAGACATAAAACTTCTTCAAGGCTTGGGGAAAAAAGTGGTTGGAGGGAACTTCAGAAAAAACTAAGTCAAAATTTGAATAAAAATATTGCAGACATCCTTTTTCATAGAACAAACTTGTTAGTACACTACACGAGATTCCATAGGTTAAAGGTAGGTGATGATAGGTCACCCCCTCAGACACAGAAGACGGTAATTGCATGCACACGTGACAATCTCTTGCATCCATAGTAACCACATACTCATACAACAACTTAGTAAAAACATTTAACGAGAAATCATTAATAGAATTATCTTGATGTGAATTATTACCAGTTAATCTCTTAATATTAGCCTGTGGATCTTCTTTTAGATCTTCCACATCTATTTTCTCTTTCACCAGACCATTAGTAATATTATTCTTAGTAGGATACATAAAATAAGGCACAACAACAATTAGTATTAACCAAACAAACATCATTAGTAAAACACTTATAATGCAAGCGTTAATACATCTACGTTTAAAACCTTGATTTTGATTTCCAGTCTCTAGAAATTTTGCCCTTGCCATTTTCTCTAATAACTAAAAAAATTAAAAAAAACAAAAAAAAATGTATATAGTGTATCCAAGCACTTCTTAAACCTTCTTGCTTCTCCCCTCTCTTTCTTTTTTCTCTCTACAGCCTTTAACTGAGTTCCAGCTTAATTTTCTGCACTTTTCAGAACAGTTTTTTCAATCTTCTGCACCCTAATTTTTAACACAGTTCATTTAGGGTGGCTCATAACAGTTTCTGTGGCTTGATTCTGCAACAGTCTTTTCCTCACAATGATCTGTAGGATCAACTGCTTCAGCCACCACGTATGTCCATTCAGGTGCTGTGTATTTCTTGTTCGGAACTCTTGCTCTTTTTGTTCTCCGAACTATATCTTCTTCTGAATCACTTTGTTCTGATTGGCTCGATACTTCGATTATTGTATTTGGAACTTTCTCATTCAGAGCGTATTACAGTCTTTTCACTTCTTTTGGCCATATATCTCCTTTTCTTGCCTTTTTCACTTGCACAGAGTCACAAGATTCAAGATTCCACTCAAAACGTCTTTTGTTTGATTCCTTTCTTTCTTCTTTTCTGGTTTGTTCTTGCTCTTGAATCAAACTCTTTTCTTCATCGGCATTGACAGCAGTCTCACGAGACCCAGTAACTGGTGCCCACTGTACTCGATTCTGTTCAGACTTTCTTTGGCTATCAGTCTGTTCTGGATTTCTTTGATCACTTTAATTCGTTTCTGTTCTTTCAAGTGGACATGGGACTCTTCTTGTGTGACTAGCATCAATCCAATTCGGCAAGCCAACACACTTCACTGCTGTCGTTGTCACCTGTATCACTTGATATGGCCCATGCCAACGTGGTTCCAAACACGACTTTCTCACGTGTTTCTTGACTAAGACCCACTCGCCAGGATTCAAGTTGTGCGCTTGTTCTTGCTGTGTTGTGGTTGCAACTTCTCCAACCGAATGAAACACAGAATGCACCACATCAGCCAATCCTTTGCAATAATCGAGTACTAGATCATCAGTTATATTCATCAGTTGATTTGCTGGAACTATTGGCCGTCTCATTGCTCTGCCCATAATGACTTTGTGGGGCGATAATCCAGTCTTTTTTATCAGGAATACTTCTCAGACTCATCAAAACTAAGGGTAAAACTTCTGGTCATGTCAATGCTGTGAATGCACAAGAGAACAGACAAACCACCACTAACACATATTTAAATCCATTACACGGAGGCAGTTCTGTAAAATCAGCCTGCAATCTGGTAAATGGAGCTGCTGCTTTTCCAATTTAGCAACAGTTAGGCTATCATTTCGTCTTGTTGGGTAAGCTTCCACCCAACAAGAGAACAGACAAACCACCACTAACACATATTTAAATCCATTACACGGAGGCAGTTCTGTAAAATCAGCCTGCAATCTGGTAAATGGAGCTGCTGCTTTTCCAATTCGTCCCCAATTGAGAACAGTCTTTCTCCCTCCATTTTGCTGCTGGCAAGTTATACACCTTTGGCAAAGACTCTCTGCAATGACCCTAAATTTAGGGTTGTACCATGCCTGTTTGTATAACCTAATCATTGCATCTCTTCCAATGTGTGTTAGGCCATGGTACATTCTAGCCATTTGTGACAACAGGCTGTCTGGCATTATTGGTCTTCCATCAGTATAGACCCACACTTCATCTTCAGCCCTACGTGAACAACAATGCCTTGACCCAAATTCTTTGCTCTTCCTCACTGGCTTCTTCCTGTAATTCCCCAATTTCCTCCCATGTCTCCACAGAAGAAAACATCAGATGGCAATTCACATCAGATTTCTGGGTACTTTTGTTGATCAAAATTGAATTTTGAGCACAAAATCGTGCAACTTGGTCTGCATACCTATTTCCAGTTGTAATGTAACCATTTCCTGATCTATGTGCTGAACATTTTACAACTCCAATTTCTTTGGGCAATTGTAGTGCAACCAATAACTCTTTTACATAATTTCCATTTCGAATTGGTGAACCAGACGAGTTTAAAAACCCACGTTGCAACCACAATTGTCCAAAATCATGGACAACTCCAAAACCATATTGACTATCATTGAATATTGTTATTCTCAAATTTTTCCCAATGATGCATGCCCTTGTTAATGCAACCAATTCCAAAATTTGGGCTGAAGTTACTTCTTTCAAGCATGAAGCTTCGAGGACCATAGCCACTGTACAGACTGAATATGAAGCACGCAAAATACCTCTTTCATCCCTCAAGCAAGATCCATCCACAAACATTACGCAATCTGATTCAGACAATGGTGTATCTTTTATATCAGATCTCGGTTTAGTATACAGTTCAGTCACATCCAGACAATCATGATCAGCTTCATCCACCACTTCCTCACAACTTGGACTTGGTAACAAAGTAGCTGGAATCAAATTCGTACATCTTGTCACAGTCACATTTTCAGCTCCCAGAATCATATCTTGTCAATCGACTACTTGTAAGGTGCTATGTTTGAGTTTGTGTCAACAAAATCTCAACAGAATGTGGCACATACACTCTCAATGGATGTCCCATCACAATTGTCTCACTCTGTTCCAAACTCTCACAAGTAGCAGCAACTGATTTCAAACATCCTGGTAAAGCTGCAGCCACTGAATCTAGTGTTGCAGGAAAATATGCCACTGGACGACGTGCTGTTCCATGCATTTGCATTAGAACTGAAAGTGCACAACCGTCTCTTTCACAGCAGAATAATGCAAAATCCTTGTTGAAATCTGGCATTCCTAATGCGGGTGCTCGACAAAGGCTGTCTCACAATTCCACAAATGCCTTCTTACATTCTTCATTCAATTGAATTGGATCGGTCACAACTTTGTGTGTCAATTTCTGTAATGGCTTGGCTGTCAGTGAGAAACCACTGATCCATTGTCTGCAGTATCCAACCATACCCAAAAACATTCGAACTTCTTTCTGCGTTTTTTGTGGATTCATTTGTAAGATCGCAGTTACTCGATCTTGTGATACTTTCCTGACTCCTTTCTCAATTTTGTGTCTCAAATACAGAACTTCTTTTTGACAGAATTGCAGCTTTGCTGGTGACACTTTATGCCCACCTACTGCCAAATGGTTCAGTAGAGCAATAGTATCTATCACACATGCTTCTCTAGTTCTTGATGCAACAAGCAAATCATCAATGTATTGCACCAAAACTGAGTCTTTTGGCATCACCAATGACTCTAAGCACCTCTTCAAAATCTGATTGAAGATAGAGTGGCTCTCTGTATACCCTTGAGGAACTCGGCACCATGCCAAAACACGGTCTCCGAACCGGAGCGCAAACATATATTGGCTATCCGGATGCAAGGGTATCGAGAAAAATGCTTGGCATAAATCAATCACTGTGAACCATTCTGCGTCACATGGAATTTGATAAAGAATCACTGCGGGGTTTGGCACTATTGAGCAACAGGGTATCACTATCTTATTAATTTTCCTCAAATCTTGAACTATTCTAAACTTACCACTCGGTTTTTTAATCCCCATAATAGGTGAATTACAAGGACTCCCTAATATCTCTCTCAAAATACCCTGTTCAATCATCATTTCGATTACAGGTGTTACTCCTGCAATTGTCTCAGGACTCATTTTGTATTGTGGCGTTTTTGGAAATTCTGCACCTTGCTTGACTGAAATCTGAATAGGATCAACTTCTTTCATTAGTCCAATGTCTTTCCCTGAAAAATCCCACACATCAGTCAACACTGTGTCTCTCAACTCAACAGGCAAATCCTTTGCTGTAAATAAAGGATACAAATCATTCACCTCTGACCCTTGCCCTGCCATCATCATTTTGAACACCACATCCTCATCCTTCGTATGAAATGCTATTCCATCTGGTGTACAGTAGATTGTGCAATTCATTTTGCATAGCAGATCTCTACCTAGGAGGTTAACTGGACTTGTATCACACACCACAAAACGATGCAAGTCTCGAAAGTCTCCAATTTGTACTTTCATTGGTTTTGTCACTGGAGTTCTGATCAATTGATTTGAAACACCTACGACTTGGATAGTATCTCCCGAGAGGGAGAGGTAAGGGATTTCCACAGTTCTCACAGGGGAAAGGGTAGCACTAGTGTCTACAAGGAATGTAATCACATTGTCTTCTACTTCTCCAGCCACAAAAGGACCACACTGATCTACCTCTAGAGATGCGCCAAGCACGCACTCCTCCTCCCCCCTCAGGCACCATCATTGAGATGTATCTGAATCACTCTCCTGGCACTGCAACCAATATTTTGGAGCCATTTGCACATTTTGATTAGTTGATTCTCCCGTATGAAAACCCACACTCGCACTGTATCTTTGTACTTGAGCATTCATATTCTCATTTGGCATCGGAGCTTGTGGTATTTGAACCTGTGTTACCTGTTGTTGTTGATTCTTGTTCATTTCAACCTGCATTTGCTGATTAAAATTCTAATTCATTTCATTATTCCCTAAGAAAGCCTTACACTTGCATTTACAATGTCCCAACGTGCCGCGTGCATAACACGGAAATTTCTTTTTCATATCTTCTCTGTTACCTCTACCTCTTCCTTTTCCTTTTCCTTGTGTAGAAACGCCACCAATCACCATGACACCTCCCATTGCAGAAATCTGACCATCCTGAACATTCTGATTCTGACCCTTTCCTTGGAAACTTGTTTGAGAGAGATCTACAAAATTACTACCCTTTTGTGCCGCTTTCATCTGAGCCCACATTAATTTTTCTTTCAACTTCTTGTGTCTCATTTCAATATCATCACTACAATATTTTGCATTCCGCAATATATCATCTATGCCTTTGCTTTGCCAACAAATCAAATGCTGCTGAATCATACTACCGATCTCCCGGTTTCAATCCAAACACAAACCTGTATACAAAATGTCCCATATCTTTGTCAGTAATGTTTTCAATACCACTGTACTGTTTAAACACCTGTAGAAGCCTTTCATAGTAAGCATGCACCATTTCTTTAGTTTCCTGAGTCGTTCTATCTATTTTTACCCAATCTGTTTCATTTGGTGAAATCTTTTCCTTCAAATAGGTAATGACCTGATTACATTTTTTTATCACTTCATCTGATGGTGCTCCAGTCTTTGCATCTCTGGGATATTCTTCTTTTGGCCAATCTACAGCTATCTTACACTCGACCCACAAATCAGCTGGAACTACAATGTCAAACAATCTATCTAAGTCCTTCCATAATACCTTTGAAACTTTCACAAACCTCTCTACTTGTTTGTACCACTCAACTGGTTTCTCTCTCAATCTGTAGAACTAATTTGTAAAAGACAATATATCCTGTCTTGACCAAGGGACATGAACATATCCACCTCCTGGTACCTCTCTCATTAGATATGTAATTTCAGTCGTTGTTGTCTCTGTACCTGTCTCTCTCACTGGAAACATTGATGAAACCCCTGGATTTACAACCATTTCTTCTTTCTTTTTAGCCCATCTGCCTTTCCAACGCTCTAATTCACCCCATCGTCTCAATGTATTAATCCGCTCTTTGATTTGCAATCGCTTTCCAGAAGCAATCAAACTCTTCGTCTTTGTCACTAAAATCCAATCTATATGTTTTCTGTAAAGCCTTTGATTTTTCTATGTCAACAACATAGGTCTGTGCAACTTCAGCAAATCTCTCATGAAGACTCTTCGCTCTCATTGTAATATTTTCACACAAAAATAATAACTCTTCCTCATGATATTTACTTAATCTTTCTGGACTAATTGTACCTAAAATCATTTCTTCCAAATCCGCTTTTAATCTACTCACATCCATGCTCGTATCAACTTCATTAGACACCATCCCTCTAATCCACTCGTCCAACTCCTCTGGAGATGGCCCTATTGAACCTCCTGATGTAGGTGTCACTTCTCTTGCTTTTTAGGTCTCGCCTGAGCCAGCGCATTCGTTGCTCTGGCGAGACATTTAGTGAGTGGGCTTCAAAAAGCCGACCACAGCTTTTTGTGTGGCCTAGAGCGTGCGGTTACACGCACAGTTATGAGCACAGGCACCATCTGGCTTTCCTGTCTCGTCATGGCTCATTAAGTGCATCGCTCGCGGGCACCCTTACAGCCCGCGATCGCGATCACTTTCACTTTCCGCGTCACTTTCACGGCCGCGCGGCCAATGCTTTTTTTGTTTGTATTCTCCCACAGGGAAAGGTAACATTAGCTGTGTGCTTCGAAATTTCACTATCTCTTTCCTTCACCGTCTCCTGGCATCTCTTTTTAATCCCCCGTCCACATCTTTTCACATCATATTATTTCTCAGGTTTGCCTCACCCCTCCATCGTTTTCATTCGCCATTCTTTTCATTTCATTGTCCCCTCGTTGATTCCTCAATATCTCCCATTATCCGCTTCTCTCCCTTTCACCCCGTTCTGTCTTTTTCATTCGCTCGTCTCTTTCTCCCACTCTTGCCTTCACACTCTATTGATCCCTCTTCACCACCAACTTGTTCCTTCCCTCCCAGTGACCGATTCTCTTTCTCTCTCTTCCTTTACCCTCTCGCCATCTTTGTCACTACGTCTCGTCCATTTCGTCTTTTTCTCTTTCGGGCTCCTTCACTCCCTCTTTCTCATTTCCTGTGCCTCCTATCTGACTCCTGCTTGTAGCTCCCTTTAGTGCAGTTTGTCCAATTTTCCCCTTCCGGCTCTCTAAGTTCCTTTCATCTTTTCTCTCAATTGTTATTCACAACCTCCCCCTGGTCTCCCTTTCACGTGTGCCAGCCTTTGCACCCCTCTCTCCTTCGCTTCCATTTCACACTCCCTCCCAGTAGTTCCTATCATATTATTTCCCTCCCTACTTCCTTTTCAACTTCTTTCCATCTCTTATTTCAGAAGGCTGTGCCCCATCCCCTTTTTTAGCGTCCATCATGCCCTCCTCACTCTTTGACGTGTGATCTTCGCCCACCCTGTTTCTCCCCCGTGTGCCCTCACTCCTCTCCCTGTTTCTGTATTGGTCCTCTCCTCTATGCTTCCAGTTCTACCTTTTGTCCCCCTCCCCACCAGCTGCACTCTTAATCCCTGTCTGCCTGACCCTATGACTCTGCATACTTTAGGGGAAGAGAGGGGTAAAGAACTGGCGAACGAGCGCCTTGACCTCATCGGACAGAGCCAGCTTTCATAGCAAAAAATATGCTTTCTAATTCTACACATTTTTCCCACACTCCCTGACATGCGCGCAGGGCCTGCCACGCTAATGACAAAAGCGCAGCTTCTTCCCTCACACGAAAAATCATCGCCACCAGCAATTTTCAAAATATGTTTTCCTTTTCTCCACATATGCGGGTCTTTGATTATCAAGCGAGCCTTTCAGTGTACTTGCTTTTTCTGACGAACGAGTAAACCTGGCAGCTATTGCAGTTTCCATCCACAATTCATCCTCTCTCAAGATCTGGGTTCACTTCGACTCTAACCCCTTCATTCCACTCTCAGATCTAACGTGTGTACAATAACCTGCTGATTCCCGCGCACCACCCTGCCCTTCAACGCATCAAGAGTCACCCACAGCTTTGTTTCCGGCCACGCTTGATCCAGATCCCCATTCTGCACTTTCGACCCTGCCACTGAAAGCCGATACTTGTGATATTTGCTTCTTTAAATCAAGGTGCTCCTAAGCTATGCGCACGTGCGTAAGAAAACTTATATATAAGTGAACATACGTGTTAACTGGAGGGTAAGTGTAGGGTAGTGTAGGGTGTTCAGTGTTGAGTAGTTGGGTGTAATTCTCAGAAAGGATATGCCTGCTTCTTTTTCTACCCTCTTTGCTTAACCCATTCTGCGCTGTCAGGTGGGGCATCTATGGTAATGTTGCAAATCGCAGTACACCGTATAAGGAACATTTCTGTTGATTGTTTTCCCTTGGGAATTTGATATTCTGACAATTGCCACCTTCAGCTGCAGGACTTTTTTCTTGAGCCTCTGCCTGGATTTTGGACCACGAAGGAATGGAATCAACTACTTTCAGTATATTTGGGCATGAAGAAGGAGACACCTGTCAATGAAAGAAATAGCTTTTCAGGCGCTGCACTTCGAGAGGCTTACAAAATATCTAATCCGACAAGCTCTCTACTTTATTTATTTAATGCCTCCTCCCTCACCATCTCCATAAAGGAGGATTTTGTTTGCCTTGAAAAATACCTGGTCATCAGGGAATGAGTCTTTAAGGAATACTCCTGCGTATCTCGTATATTAAAGAATCAAGCATACAAGAATCTAGAGAGACCTTAGGATGAACAGAAAAATATGAAACATTCAGTCATTAGCCAAAGTGATTTCTGGATGTTATGCCATCCACTTCCATAGAACCCTAGAGCTCCTTACAGAAAACATCAGTAGTTCATTAGTACCTTAGCTGCCCTTGTTGACAAGTAGCTCATTGACCAATTTCTCCTTGTAAAAAATTATGGTTTTCCTGTTTTTTAGTCTCTTTTTGACCTCCTGTCCATCTTTCCATCATAAAAAAAGACTTTGTTGATGCCTAAGGGCAGGGGCATCATCAACCCTCCACTTTAGCAGTGGGGTCAGTGGCAGCTGGCATCTATGGGGTAGGGGGCTGGGCACGCATGAAAATACTATATAAAACAAGCATTGGCATCGCAGCAGCACTACTAGTCCTATTGTTAACAGGCACTGTCAACGCATGCACTTGCGAAATACTCTGTCCATCACTATACAATAGAACTCTAGGACCAAAAGTCACGGGGACTGATTAAGCATCTGCATTCAAATTCAATTGAGTAATCTTCTTTGTTAAATCATCTTTCACCTGGCTCACTTCATTTGTATTTTTCCTTTGAGAAGGCTGAGGAACTGCTACCTGAATTAACGGAGCACTTGGGGTAATTCTTTCTTGTTCTTCCGGATATGGTGGAGGTCTATTTAACAGTAATTCATCCAACAACTCATCATCAACCTCATTTGGATCTGGACCTGTTTCTACAACATTTTTCCTTTTCTCCTTACGCTTCCCTCCTTCCTGATTCTCCACTAAAACAACTGGATATAATCCTTCGCCTATGGCTATCACATCTCTCCTCCACTTCTTCATTTGAGCATCACACTTTGGCTCTGAATATCTACTCACTGTAATTCTGTATTTATTCTCAGACCTGTCTCTGTCTCTTTTGTAAGCCTCATGTTCCCATTCCTCAAGCGCTTCATACTGCATAGGTCTAGGATTTGGTCTCAATTCATTCATTTGATGTCTCAGGTTTTCTAAAATCCTCACATTAAAAGTACCATACTCTGGAAACGCCATATTCCCATCTCCTTCTGTATATTTCACCCAATTTTCTAACCATGTACACTTGTGACCCCTTTCTAAGGACATAAATGAAGCAGGCGTACCCTCAGGCGGTACAGGAATTCCCTCTCTAATAGGTATAGGCTCATCCTTTCTAATAACTTCATTTTGTTTCGTTCGCTACACTAAACTCAAACAAGAACACAAAATTTCTTCCGTAATTCCACAAACCCTATTCTTTCACACGGACCAATACCAGTGCGACTCCCACCAACCAACCAATAGCAGCACAGCACTCTTTGTGACTATTCACACTAGCTGACCAATGCCAGCGCGGCTCTCTGTGACGTCAGTATAACTCCTGCGACTGACCCTCCCTTTACAAAAATAATCAGCAGTAAATTAAAGAGTTTTCTTAAAAGACAAACAGGATTAGAACAACATATAAACAAACCAGCTTGTCTGCTCCAATAAAAAAAAATAGATTCAATCTCTCAAAGAATTATTTCGCTACCAGCAGAATCTCGACCAGCGTTATTCTACTCTCAATCAAGTGAAAATGTTCGGTACTTCTTCAGCTGCCCTTTCTAAAGGTACCCAAAGAAATCCCCACTATTCTAACTTCAAAGTTCCCTGTGCAATACTAACAACACAACTATTGTTCAGTACCGCATCAACAGCAGACAACGCAATACTACTTAGTGTATGCCACACTAAGACTCGCCATAGGCTAAATATCCCAAGATCTTAGGCCACTTCGGACCTTTACTCAACTGCATTAAGGTCAAACGGCAGACCACAACATATAACGGAAATAACACCACAATATTATTAATAACAATAATCAATTCTGTCCTAATCAATTGCCAATTCGATCAATCATACCATCCGGGCTGCTACCAAAAACTGATGCAGCGGAAAGGGACTTTGCCAAATGTTACCATCAGAAACCAATTTCAACAACTCCCAGTCCCTTTCGCTGCGTAAATCTAAAACATGTTACTACTTTATATGTGGTCCTCTCTCTCCGATGGACCTTTTAGAGTTGTCAGGGATTGACAATGATAAGACTGATTCTAAACCTTACGAGGACCTAAACAAAGAAAAATAATTCAAAATCACTATAACAAAATGACATTAAAAATGACAGACTCGGATTACTCATCAACCTGCTTTTATCTAATTTTAGAGAATATGAATGTTCATCAAATACAATACAGCTCGAAGCATAGATCATCACACAAGACAAACAACAAATCAATAATTCATGATAACATCTCTCAACGAGCCATGAGTGAGTGGATAGGTGAAGAGACAAAAGAGCATTTGCAAATAGAGTTAATGCAAATTCAGAATAATCATACGAACCTAGAAATAACTATAGCACACAAAAATGCTAATAGTCAGAAGAGCTACCCTCCGGCTGGAAGAGTAAGCTGGGGCACCCTCACGAAGATATGAGGAGCAAAGTTAAAGAGTCAGGATCAGCAGAACAACAGCCAGCCAGTCAATTAAGTAAGGAAAATAGCAAAACGGCTCTCTCCTCTCGCAAATTCAAAGTCTCTCTCCTCTTAAAATTCTAACACTAGTAGTTATAACCTAATTCAGCTAAAGATCCAACCCCCATGTATCAAAACTCAAAAATTCTCGAAACCGATTGGTCCAGGCCAGGGGGTGTCCGATCACTCCACTTCCAGTGCACCTGACTCTCAACTGTTACTTTGTCTTTAGGCAACCATCGTCATCATCCTTCAGCTGAGAAAACTCCGGCACATGTCATTAACACGCTTTGTAGCAAAAACTTTCAGCACGATTATCCACAGGAACACTTTCTCCGGTCGGCAAGGAAATTCCATTAATAACATTCATTACTTCCTCCACATAACCATGGCCTTCATCAGGAACTATTGAAGTACTGAAGGACAAAATACATTTCTCTGCAGCCTACGTTTTAGAAAGCAAATTAAACCTAAAAAGCTCTTGAGGCCTACTCTGCAGAACAGTAAAATGTGCCTTTTCATTAGGAAAAATAAATACACAAATAGTTATCAGGTAATAACAAAACTTCATTATTAATGCTCTATTAATGCTTTGCATTTCTCTACACATTATGTACATATTTCCGAACAGTTAGTGAAAAGAATAAATGTCTCTTTTTCTTGTAAAACTCGTTGCTTCTATCATTATTTCTTTTGCTGTTATTTCTGCATCAATCATTTGCGTTTGCGGCCTACTAGAAAAACACTAGAAATTTGATCTCTTTCCAGCACACATTTGAGTAATTCCATGTTCTCCCTATCTCCTTTCCCAAATACCCATCATTAGTTTTTTTCTCTGTTAATTTTCACACAACTTTTTTGTTAATAATCCACACAGTGAGAAGTTTGATCCGAGCAGGTTTTATTTCCGCAAAACCCTGATCCATCAACTCAAATGTCTTCCCATCAAAGGAAGAAGCTTTTTCAAGACAGACTGCATCACCCACAAAGTGCTTCATACAAAGACCCCCCCGAATACAGAGAAACCAGAATTTCATGTACTGGAAGAGCCCGAACTCTAAGAAGCTCCAACGCTCTTCTTCTCATTCCCCCCAACTTCAAGAAGAAATCATCCCAGGCTCGCTCCTTCTCAGGTAATGCCTTAAAGATCTGGAACTCGCTACCCAAAGTCCTCCGCTGCAATTCCTCCTTTCCCTCCTTTAAACGGGACTTCAAATCTCTACTCCTCAACAACTACCTCAACATGCACACTAACTGTTCTACTTTTTCCTCGCTGATTAATGCCTTCTAGATGATCTAATGACTTGCTGAATTGCCTTTTTATCCCTGATGATGTTTTCCTCAATGTGCTCTGTGTTTATACTTTGTGACTTTATAACCACATAGTGCTGTACAGTCTTATGACTTTGACATTATGACGACCTTTTTGTACCTCTTATAAATGTATTAACGTAATCCTATAACCTGTAAAGCGCTCCGATACCCTAGGATCCAGCTAGCGCTATATAAAACTCAAAAATGAATAATAGATCCCAGGCAGATGTTGAGCAAATCAAAGGGTACTTTGATTTGGAAGTGTGTGAACTCCCAAAAACTTGTGGGTATTCACAAATTTGTCTCTGAACTTTTCGAACTCTGATAATGGCTTCAGGAAAGGGCTGTAGTAAACTCACAGAGTGGGAATGGTAACGGACACCCCAAACCTTGTGGAAATGTAATAGAAGGGGTCCCTCCTGAGGGAAACCCTGCAAAGAATTACACATTGGGGAAGTGTCACTAATTAAAATGTAATATAACAGCAGTAGTACTCTTGGATACCCGAGACTGGCACAGCTTTCCAGACCCACTTTTACCAAAGTAATGAATGTGCACCCATTTGTATCAATAGGTTTATGAATACATATTTACCACTTTTTTTTGTGGTTTGGGTTTTTAGTGCTGCCTTTCACAAGAAGAGTATTGGCTTCTGTGTTCTCAATTCTACTTCACCTACCAGTTGTTATGCTGAAGAATACAAGCAAAGGATGGTTGGGAAGAGAATTTGCGCTGAGTTACGTGCAGTAACAGTGACTAAATCAGAATGCTCAAGGATATAAGTAATGACCATCCACCATCACCATGTGTGCAGACAGAAGCCCACACATATAATCAAACATCAAGAGTTAATATCCTGAGCAATAAATGTCCATAATAATAACTGTCCACATCAATAGTTGCCACAAAGTACTTCTTCTCATCTTTATTTTCTTATTACAAAGTTCAACAAGACTTTTAGCCAACACGTGTTTCGTCTTTGTGTGGAGTAAACCACAGACTTCTTCAGGGCTAGAACATTTAACACAAGAAAAAGCCCAAATTACAATTCCAACAAAATCTTCACAATACAAATCTCACCAAGGAACAAACCAGAAACCCAATATTATGTACCGCACGCAGTGAGCAGAGACCCATAACCAGGGGCGTCATCACCATGCTGCGAAGAGAGAGTGAGTTAATCGATGCTAACACAAAATAATATATGTGAAATCCACTCCAAACTATCACCTCGTCGTGTATAGAATAGGGAGAAAAGAGAAATGCATCAAGCATGAGAGGTTACTAAAAATAACCTGAAAATTATTATTAGAATTGAAAAAATAAATAGAAAAGGAGATAAGAGAGCCTATTCCAAAGTACCCTATAGGTAGAAGGGAGTAATAATCAGCCACTCACCAAAATGCAAATTAGCTCGATCTAAACATGGCTTAAGCTCTCTTATCTCCTTTTCTATTTATTTTTTCAATTCTATTCGTAATTTTTAGTGTTTTATTAGTAACCTCTCTGAAACGAACAACCGCCCAGAATCGATGATCATCCGCTGTTTAAAACATGCCCGAATTATTGTCCACCTGCATTTATTTCCGTAACAAAGAGTGGCCGGATTAGTGTTTTCTTCTTTTCAGACTAGGTGCCTAGAACAAAATGTTTTCTGCTCTTGCCTCAAAAGAATGTAAACACTGAATCGAGGGTGCTTTCCTATTATCCAATAAGAACAAGTTACCTTCGGTAACGATATATCTGTAAGAGACATATATTAGTTATAGATTCCTTACCTTAGAATTACCCCCAGGCGTCAGACTGGATCCGGAGAAATGTTTCTCATAGCAGTACCCCTATGCGTCGGTAGGTGGCGTTGGTCGACTCCGCGTTTGTCGTTGGCGTCCTGATCGCCGAGATGACGTTGCGGTATCTACTTAGACGCCGCCCCTGCGCGCTGACGTCAGTTCTTTCTTTTTCCGCGCCAGCCAGCTCAGATCCGGAGAGAGCGGTACCCTTAGTCACTTTTTGACTAAAGCTTTTTCGTCTTTTATTGACATCTTTTTCGAGTCATTAACACAAATGCCCTGATTTAAAGGTGCTCTCTTTTAATGCTGAAACAACATGATTTAAACAGTGGTTGCCCAGAAGAAGTTGGACTCTCCTTTTAACTGAAGCCCAAGCCAGAATTAAAGAGACTTTCCTTCTGTTCCAAAACGTGTATCCAGAATTAACGGCGGCAAATGAACAAAAATATTTTCAACTGTAAGTATATGTTTACAACCGAAAACACCACCATTTACTCCTGCCAGGAATCCACAAAAGGATTCCTGGCAGGCATAAATGGTTTTACTTCTGCAGATTTCTCCACCACGATTATGGAGAAATTCCTAGTAAGTAAATACCGCTCAAAAGGGAATTACAAAGTGTTGTTATCCTTGTAAGTTTGTGTACCACCACAGATGTACGTTTGTGGGTATTTATAAACTGAAATCCAAACCTTTCCCACTGTGCAAATCGTCAGAGATTTCCTCCTGCAAAGGGGTGGAATAACTCTCCTTGCCAGATAGTAAGGGTAAGGGATCACTCTGAAATATGGTGAAACATAGCTGTCAAGTTTTCACTTTGCTTGTGTGTGACATTTGCATGTTTTTGGGGTGTTATGGGTGAAATTTCAATACCTTTGTGTGACACTGTCATGAGTTAAAGCAAGCAGTCATGTCCACATAAAGAGATACTTATTAGATATTGCCATCTTCTTGTGCAACATTATGGTTGAGAAATGATCTTAAAACACTGACTATGCTCCAGGAGTACCTACGCATGGTCAGTTATCTACATACCTTTTGTAACATGCTCATTCATTTTGTATTCTGGGGCTTTTGAGTGTATTCTTTACTTAGAATGGGGAAATGTTCGTTGTGGCTGTAGGTGGTTCAAGCAACAGACTATCTCGGCTAAGCAGTCACACAAGACGCCGCCACTTAGTGGCCATTTTATGAGCTTACCACACAAACGTGACACATTGCAGACACGTAGCGTTATTTAGAAGCAAGTATTCCGCATTAAAGAAATTCTCCATCCTCAGAACGCAGGAATTTCAAATGCTGTTTGTTTCCTTTAAGTTCTTTTTTCTTTTAATTCTTTTTTGACAGGCTGTTGGACCAGTAAACTGAAATGTACAGTACACCTGTCAAGTTAGGTTTCTATGTTTGGAACGATCTCTCAACAAGTCAGGACATGTACGTTCACTAGTACTGCAAAGAGTTTAACTTTTGCATAATGCCACTCACTGCCTGTCCAGTAGCGCTAACTCATGATAAGACAGGTGAGTTGTCCTGTATACTTTCCATAAGTAACCCCATCAAATGTGACATGTCCAGTCCGTCATGGCTTCTGTAAGCCAATACATGTTGCACTCTGGGACTTGTGGGGTCCATTTGTAAATGGGCTGTCTACTGCATAGCCTTGCTGGAGATGTTGCACCTGACTTTTTACGCTATAACACCTTAGACTTTTTAATTCAAGTAACAACAGCAGTGGTGTGGGAGGTATGAGGTTCAGCAGCAGCTGCTGTGCATTTTAAAATGGGACTTGTCTGAAACATCAGCAAACATAAAAACCTATAGCTACCTTTTGTAGCAAAAAATACGGAAGGACACGAAATGCATCCCTGGTCACCCCCAAGTCAAGGGCCGTATTAAGGAGAGGACATGTCCTCGGCCTAGAGATAGCGCAGAGATAGTCACAAGATTTAACCCAGGCCAGGGTTCATTTGCAATGCTTTTCCCGAACACAACTTTATCATGTTAAAGAAACACTGCACAGGTGTGTAAGTAAGTGAATTGTCATATACTAAAGTTATCGTAACTAGAAAGAAAAGTGTCTTGTGAACGGCAGATGCTGAGGATCTGCTTTATTAACCTAATCAGCTGTCTGACAGTCTGTCAAGAGCCGTGCAATTGCGTGATAATTTCCGGTCCTTGCGGGTATGCAGAGATTTTATCAATATGTTTTAGTCTAACACGAGATGCGTGGCACTTGGCAGGGGTGGTGGGGATGTAATTACTTTTGCATTTCAGCTGCTCTTCCCACTTTTTGGAGTTGCATGCTGTGGGCAATTCCACACAGTGGGAATATGAAGCCTTAAAAGGTCACACGACAGGTGCGATAAGACACCTTTAGGCCTGCGCCCGACATGCCTTTCAAGGCATAGTATTACACTTGTTTCGTAAATGACAAAAAGTGTAGAAGTACATTCAGGCAGAGTCGTAGATGTGTGCCTGAACTTTTTATCTTTGTGAATCTGGCCTAGGGTGTATTCCTTCATATCAGTCGTCGTTTGTGGGGCAAGGAGAATATTCACAGTCTGAGGACAGGTTACACACGCAGAAGATGAGTTTAGGAATGGTTGCCTGGAAACTGGGGTAGAAAACAATGGACATGCCCTCTATTTTGCTACTGTCTGATTTCTGTATTTCCCTTTATCACTTTACACAAATTGTGATTTAACTATGCAAACAGCAAAACATGCGGAGAATCTAATGTCCGCACTAATTTGCGATAAAAAAAAGTACATTTTAGCCCTGAAAATAGTATTTTACAAAAGTCGTTGACTTGTCGGGTAGCTGTGCACCAAGTCTGTTGAATAGAGAACCTTGGTGTATTAGAGTGTTCATTCAAGTCAGACTGGGACGAAGTCACTTACTTTGTCATGTGCACACTGGTTCTGTGTGGTGATGTTCGCTGTTAGTTCACGCTAGGGATGGGTCATGAAGGTACTCTAGTCTAGAACTTCAAACTTCAAAGTGTTTTTACCCCTGTATTTAGTGATTCTTCAGTTTCCATATGATGTATATGATGTTACCATGTTGGCTGAAGCAGAGACATCATCCGGATTTCATACTTTCTGGTTGGTTGCCAACTAACCAAGCACTGGACAAGCCACAGACTTGGTGAGAGACACACAGCTCTCTCATTTCTCGTTTCCATGACCAAGGCAAAGGGAAACAACCCTGGCAAAGCCAATAAGTCTCTTCTTTGGGATATATTTGCTTCTCCAATGGTTTTAAGCAATGCTGCACAGCATTCCCAATGTTATGCAGCATAGCTGAAGAATTAAAATACAAAAAATGCTCTTGACGTGACCAAAAAAAGCATGTGTGCACCTCCAAAATAATACAGGCTTTTTTTTCAGCTATAGTTACTGGTCGTAGTTGGATTACTAGCAAAATAGAAAAAAAAAGTGTGAACGTTTTTTATTTTTATTTAAAGCGAACCTGGGAAACAGCATACGGTGAGGGGGGCAAAAGTAGCACAGGGAACTGGGGGCGTGGAAACAACACGGAGGGGCGGGGTGCAGATGTAGCACAGGGAACTGGGGTTGCAGAAACAACACGGAGGGGCGGGAGGCAGAAGCAACACGGGGGCCAAGGTGTAGGGTAGCAACATGGAGGGCGCAGGTGGGGGGAAGCAGCAAGGGGACATGAGTGGGGGAAAGGACATGGAGAGAGAAAAAAAGTGGAGTGCTGGAACGTGGAGTGGCGAGGAGAAGCACACAGCATAGACCGAGAAACACCAGAGCATGGCGGAAGGGGAGAGAGAAGTACATGAGAGGGACAGCTGGAAAACCTGTGCATTGTCATGGAGTGCTTTAACAAAAAGAAAAGTAGCACATGAACAGTGAGCAGTTGAACGACACAAGTAATGTATCCATGCCCCAGGGGAGGGGCAAACACAAAAAGAGGAAAGAAAGTCCACACAATCTAATAGAAAAGAAGCAAGCAAATGAGAGTGACAATAAAGTGGGTAAGCTCTAAGCCCACTGTGAGCGAACAATAAGTCTCTCAACAGACAGCGCACGCACAGTCTAGTAGACGAGGCCTAAAAAGATAAATCTAGACCTCTCAGCTTTCAAGAGTGTTCAACTACAGCCTTTAGATCCATTCTGATGTTAACTTTCCCGGGCCAACGCAATACTTCATAGAACTTAAGCCTCCCCACAGCAGGTAAGAAAAGCAACAAGCAGGATTATCACACCCATTCCAGAGATAAATTGTGCTGCTGTCTGGTCCAGAATTTGATAGGCATTTGCATGAGTTCCCAAGCAAAAGATTCTGTAACTTCATCTCTCAGGAAGCGGGAAAGTCAAGTTCCAAGACTGCTCTAAATTTTATTGAGCACTAGAAATGCTACAGACTGCATTACACAGTCCTTAAATAAAACTAACTCCTACCTTCAATTCAATGCCACAAACTCTAGTGAAGCTTGTAGTCCATCAGAATGTCATGTCTGACCTGCAGTCAAAGCTAACATTTAGCGAACCTCAAATTTAGGACCAGAGCTCTGCAATCCTTTTGTTCCCAGGTCTCATACACCAGTAGGCCAAATGGACGGGATCAGGGCTTTAAGCGGGCCGGGTTCAGCCAGGTCTGAGCACCAGCAATAATTAAAAAGGTGAGATTGAGACGGGTTCCCTTCCAGGCTCCATTCATCCTTTTAATTACTGAGCTGGAAAAAACACAGCAGCAGGTTGGACAAACAAATCCTTTGATTGACAGACATGAAGGTGGTATTCTGGCTCATCACTGCAATTTCAGCCACTGTCACCCCAGCCTGCACCAGAAGCCGAAACAACCACCAGAAAGGGGGTAGGTGCAGAAAAGCGTGGTGGCCATCCCAGACCTACCACGCTTAATTTTCTGTTAGTTTTGGAGCCGAGGATCTTCTTCAGACAGAATTGGACTCTCACATGTGATGCACCTCTTGGGACTTAGCAGTTCACAACAGACTATATCTGCTTTTGCTGTTGCTCCACATCATGGACACTATACCGGTAAATGAGCCATGGGGACTATCGGCAGTATGACATAATTTTTTTTTCTTTTACAAATGCAGCAGGAGTCAGACGGGCCTGCCCTATTCTTAGCCTCTATTCACCAGGAAGGAAAATAGTAATGTGTTTGTGAAAAAAGAACTGTGGTCTGCTCCTCAGATCAGCAAGATTTTCTCAAATGGGGAAAAGCTACTTTTCTCTTCTGACCCCTAGCCGTATATTATTTTAGTTTTGAGGCCACGTTTTGGGGAGCCTTTTAGCTCTGGGGAAATGCTTTCCAACTTTATCCAAAGTACAGCTCAGAAAGTGTACTGCATTGTATTTCCATTTGTACAGTGCTTAATGGCGCTGAAATGTGCCCTATTTCATTTCTGTAACTCCCAGGAACATCTGTTTAATAGCTACTCCATGCATCAGTGTGATGAGTTTAGTGAAAGGTCGGAACAGATTGGCGGAAAAAATCTGTGATTTGCATGATTTCATATTGTAGTGTGGCAGGTAGCCTATGGGAACGATCACGTAATGTTGAATAATAGGTTTTGTGAGAATCTTGATATAATGCTGTTTAGCAGAAGTCTCTGTGTGCAGCCAGTGATGGAAAAGTAAGGACTCTGATGCAAAAGTGACTTAAAATCACACTGTATCACTGGTCTCTGAGTCTGGAGCATGGTCCAATTTACAATAAATAAATTTGTTGTTGCTTGCTAATTACAGTTATTGTTTGTTGATTGACTTAATGAATTTGTGAGCATTCTAGACTCATTTGATTTAAGCCATGTCCTTATTTACATAGGCCACGCTTCATATAAAGAATTACTCTTGGTAACGTCTCTTTGGACACACCCTTTTTAGAAACCCCCGCTTCTTTTTTTGTCCACTTCAAGCCCTGGATGGTGTAGTGTCTCGTGGGTTAGAGATGACGGGACTCTTTTGGTTTCTGAAGTACTCCTTAGAATAGTGACGTAAGTGCTTGGGTTGCAGTTGATAGAATTCATGATGTAGAATGTTCAGTTAACGGTTACACGCTGAGGAATAAAGATGTGTAATACCA
Source organism: Calotriton arnoldi (assembly GCA_963921515.1). Classification (NCBI taxonomy): domain Eukaryota; kingdom Metazoa; phylum Chordata; class Amphibia; order Caudata; family Salamandridae; genus Calotriton; species Calotriton arnoldi. The sequence goes on from CAWUFW010000189.1 coordinate 2,089,665, forward strand.
AGCTCTGTGTGTGGTGTAATCATTTACATGCTCCAAGGCTGGGAAGGACGCTACAACTGGCAACAAGATAGGGGATACGTAACCCGAAGAACCAACAGTGCTGTCCCAGAGAATTTGCCATGGTGCAGCAAACCGCTCATGCGTGCCACACGTGCCTCAGTCGAAGTGAAGATCGATGGTTCGCATATGTGGAGTCAAAGCGCCACTCCAGCCAGTGCAAAGCTGTTGAAGAAAATGAAATACTTACAGAGAAATTTGTGTATTATTGGCCAGGAACCTGCTGGCCAAAACGCAACACAGAGCTATAAGCCATACAGGACGAGAACGCTAAAGGCAGCGACAGCCTGGTACAGTGGAGTGCTAAAAGCAGCAATAGCCAGGTGCAAGGATGCACTAGAAGAAAAATAGCCAAATACAGAAAAAACGCTAAAGGCAGTGGAAACCAGGTACAATGCAGAAGATTGAAAATGGTGACAAACACATGCAAGAGGCAAAACAAGTACTTACTGTAAAAGATAAAGAAGCCACTGCATGTCCGGTAAGTTCCAAAATGGTTAAAACACCGCTGCTTTCCTGAAACCATTGCTTCCATTCGATACTGCCAAAAAGCAGAATATTGGTGCCAGATGGACAGCCTGGATCGAAACTTTTGATGACTTCATCGATTTATTGGAGGAAGCAGACAACAAAGATCATCAAATATCTCAAGAATCTTGAAGGTGAAGGCATAAAGGAAGTAATAAAAAAAATAACACATGCTGATGAAGAAACTATGCTTCAGATGCGGCTTTTCTTTTACACATGAGGTAAATGTTCCGGTATTGGATAAGTATGCAAGGACTGCGGGAGAGAGAACCGTTTTGTAATGGTCTGCAAAGTGCAGGAAAAACTAAGTATGTCTCATCGAGAAAACAAAATGGACACCCGAATGTTTCAGAAGCGACGTTCTACTCATGCTCACAAGGCCAAGCAGCCATATCAGTGAAGTAGATGGATATGCGATGTTGATGTTAACTAAAGAGAAACTTGTGCATGTTGGATTGGCCGAATGTGAGAAAAAATGTGAGTTGAAGAAAGATCAACATGTGAAGTCACAAATTCATTTAGACACTGTCCTAAAATTACACTACTGGTGAATGGCTGTTCCATACCTTTATCATAGATAGTAGTGCATCGATAAACATCATGCCTGAGGAGAAGTACAATGAACTGTCTCCAGTGCCCCGTCTCACACCGTCGAAGATTAAAGTGAATACATTAGCTGCATTGACGCCATTAAAAAGTCAAGGTTAATTAACGGCAACCATAAAGCACAAAAAAACGAAAGTACAAACACCAATTCACGTACTTCAAGGTACTTCGTCAAGTTCCTGTTTACTCAGTTTCAGTACTGCTGCTGAAATGGGACTGATATCTGTAAATTACAACATAAATGCTCATCACGAAATAGTGAGTCCATTTCCATTGTTGTTTCATGGATTAGGAAAACTTTAAACAATGAAAGTGCAACTGCATATTAATGAGGACATACATCCTGTTGCTCAGCGACAGTCGTATTGCATTTCATTTACATGAAGTCGTTGAAAAAGAACTTGCGACATTACTAAAACATTCGCCCATAGTTTTAGTGCTTAAAAAGGACAGTGAAGGAGCCGTATGCATCTGTGGTGATCTGCGCCAAGCTAGCAATGCAATTGAAAGAGAATGACATCCAGGTCCACACATTGCTGATATGATAACCCAGCTGAATGGTGCCAAAGTCTTCTCTCGCCTTGATCTGAACAAAGGATACCATTAGCTGGAACTAGAAGATTGCAGGTACAATTCTACCTTTTCTACACATATTGGTTTGTTCAGATATAAGAGATTAAGTTCCGGGCTGTCATCGGCTGCAGAACTGTTTCAAAATGTAATATGTCGCATAATACAGCCTGTCACACATACTTTCAATTACAGTGATGATATCTTGGTGTTTGGGGCCACACAAAAGGAACATGATAAAGCTTTTACACAAATGTGCCATTTGCTTGCTGATGCAGGTCTCACTTTGAATGCAGAGAAGTGTGAGTTCCACAAAACAAAACTCAAATTCTTTGGTCATATTTTCTCTGATGGGGGAATGACTCCTGATCCAGCTAAAGTACAGGCTTTGTCAGCCACCTGTCTCCTTCAAGATGTTACCATGTTACGCTCTTTTCTTGGCATGGCCAGCTACTGTTCTAGGTACATCCGTGATTTTGCCACAGTAAGTGCCCCAGTAAGAGACTTAACAAAACGAAATGCTTGATTTCAATGGTCATATGAATGTGACCAAAGCTTCTAGAAAATTAAACATGCAATAGAGAACGCCACTGAAATGGCCTACTTTGATCCAAAGCTACATAAAGAAATTTTTGTTGACGCAAGCCCAGTAGGGTTGGGCGCGATTCTTGCCCAACACAATGGACATCCAAATGCTTGAAGGCATATTGTGGCTTTTGCTAGCAGAAGTTTGTCACAAACTGAACATGCCTATTTACAACCCGCTACAGACGTGATCCTTGTGATTGGTTTGGAGCCAGAAGAACTAGGTTGCCCCCTGTAAACACAAAAGAGTTCTCATCTCTTTCAGATGTTCATGGCCCTTTCTGAGCCGAATCCAAAGATGCCAGCTGCTCTTGGGTTCCCAGGAAGTTTCAACTATGTGTGTTAAACTTACCATCCCTTTCAGGAAAGCAACTTCTGCCCCAGATATTTATTTGTTACTTGGGCTGAGATGCTCGAACTCTGGATAAATTGTGATTTAGAGGCATAATCTTGCAATTTTAATATCATGTTTGTAGGTTTCAGTGCACATTCTATTTACTTTTTTGTCGGTTTCAATGAACATTCAACATATTTTTGTATTGCCATAAGAAAGGCTACCATTAGTAAGACGTTACAAGTTTTTTAGTCATTTTTCGCTCTGACTTCAGTTATGTCATTAAAGCACATTTTCTTTCTGAATGCCTTTTCTTGCATATCAGTGGCTGAAACCAGTCGATTGTGTCTTGTTTGTTGTGTGGCATTAATATAGAGTTGGTTCAATTTTCAGTTTAGATGTTGTTTGCTTTTGTTGGTTGCTGTGAAAGTAAAATGAGCTTGAGAAACATTGTTATAATATACTATGTGTATGCATATGGATGTCAAAGGATGTTTCTGTTTTTTATATGGATTGAGTGGTCAGTTGTCCATAGCACTGTTGGAATAAAATATTTTCCACTTATGCATCAGAATCCAGTCCGATACATCTGCGGCGTTATTGTGTGCACTGGGTGTGGTGTACTAATGCTGGTTGTACCCAAGTAGTTCTATGGTGTATTTGTTGTGTTTATGACTGCTGATAGTTATGCTGTGCTTTGTTAACTGTATGGCCTTTGTTAAGTCATCTGGGCATTAAGGTTCTTTCTATGTGCTCTGTCGCAAGGTGTGTCTGGATCAGTGGTGTGTAATGATATTGTTGGGCAGGAATGCCGTTGGTTATCCATTGAACAGCAGATTTGGAATCCTTAATGTGTTTGGCGCGTGTTAAGGAATGTGTATAATTTACTGATTTGTAGAATGTTTAATATGCTTTCAGTTATGGTATTTTTGCATCTCTAAACCAACTGCTGGATGTGTAATATAGAGCTGGGCTTCCTTAAGGGTGAATAATGGGGCATGTAGGGGGTAGGGAAGAAGTAAGATAGGCAGAGTAGGTTAAACAGAGTTCAACATTACAACAGAGAATCAACAGTCCCCAACGAAGTAAATATTATAGGGAAGAATGAGTACAACATCTCAGTTTTAGGGTTCACATTACCTGACGAGGCAAGCATGGTGGGAAAGAAAGAGTGCAACATTAGTTTTCAAGTCAGCGTTAACTGACGAGGTAAGCATGATTGGGAAGAAAGAGTGCAACTTAACTGTTTTAGACTCAACATTACCTGATGAGGCAAGCATGATAGTAAAGAAAGAGTTCTACATCACTGTTTTAGATCAACATTTCCTTACAGGTAAGCATGGTAGGAAAGAAAGAGTGCAACATTACATTACCTGATGAAGCAAGCATGGTAGGCAAGAAAGAGTGCTGGATCACTGTTTTAGAATCAAACATTACCGGACGAGGTAATCATGGTAGGGAAGAAACAACACAATTTCATAATCGGCATTAACTGATGAGGTTTGCATTGTAGGCAAAACACAATGTAACGTTATGGTTTTGGAATCAAAGTTACCTGGCGAGGAAGACATGGTAGGCAAGAAGGCAAGAAGCACACCACATCCTTGGACAGCAATAATATTGAGTAAGCAAGGACAGTGGTGAAGGCCATCCAGGATGAGTGCGCCAGATGAGGTTGGGGAATGCAGAGACTGGGTGGGCCAGACCGTTCGTGATTGCCTCAAACTGTGTGTAAAAAAAAACAATAATTTTACCACATAGTTCTCCCACACTATATGTCCTAGCCTATCACACACACTGCAGATCCGCCAGTTGTAATCGCACCACAGTCCGTGGGTGGAAATTTAGAGCTATATTTCATGTCTGTGCACTTGTTTATTAAATGACATGGCGGATGGCAGGATACCAGGACGGAAGTATGCTGTCACCATGAGCTGCCTGAACGCCCCTGCTTGTTGTGTACCTAGAACACTGAAAAGGTGCCCTTCTGTCCGGGAAGGGAAGGTCTGGCCTGCTCATCAGTATTAGCACAGAGAAATGAGGATTCCAGGCAGGCGTGGAATATGCTGTTTTTTGATGTGAAGGAATTGTTCAAAATGTTGTTTTAATAGTTTTCTTAGGTTCTCTACCTTTGTCCCTTCTTTTGTTACAAGAAGGTTATGGATGTGGGCATGTTAGCAGGTTTAGTGATTGTGGCTGAGAATGGTCTAGTTTCTATCGATCAAGAGGTTAATGATGATGAGTTAAGGAAATGCCTTATGAACACGCCACAAGACAACATTTCTAAAGAATCAAGGAAGCCACCCAGGTGACTATTTTGAGTTGTAAGATTCTTGCATGGCTTACCCAATTTCAAACACTGTTACAGAGGGCCACTCTCTACCCGTCAAGCTTTTATTTTAACACTTGCATCCTTTTTACGCTATTGATTGTGACTCACCGAGGTTTGACTGTTTCCTTTCTTAACAACAAAGCCTAGATTTAATGAGAGGCAGCTTCTTAAGAAGTGATGGAATAGCTCCCTTTCCTAGTCTTAACACTGTTTGGTGTAGCATCCTCTCCAGCCTGGGTACCCGCAAGGGCTATGCCATACACGGAGCTTAGTAATAACACGTCTTTATTCTTCTGAGTGTAACTGCAAACTCCACATTTTAAACCAACCTTTAATGCATTCCGCTCTTACGTTTACGTCAGAGTTCTACGGAGTCCATCTGGAGACAAAAGTGTTCAATCATTTCTAATTTGCAAGATGCTACATCTCCCCCTATTTAAATAAAAAAGAAAAAGATTTTACAAGATATTTATACAGATAGACATATACATTCAAATCTCTTCAATAACTCTTTTTGGCACTTTAATTTGTCGACTTGATCTTGTTCTGGGAAACTGGGAGGTGTCATCACTGATGTTGGGGATCTGCGTCAATGGTGTAGTAGCAACAGCAGTTGCTGATGTTTCAGACCCAGTCTCTCTTTCAACTGCTAGATCTGATGACCGATTGGTCAAGTGCCTGAAATGAGAAGAGTCTCGGGTAACCGACTTCCCAGGGTACTGGGCAGTCACCATGTGCCCCTTAGTAGACACCACTTGGAAAGTTTCTGCATCAAAAGGTGTATCAGATTTTCTTTTCTGCATTTGTCATATGAGCACTGGTTCTTTCTCCTCTTTTGAAGACGATGTTCTTTGCATGTTGTCTTTAGTCAGCATACACTTGCATCTTTTGTTTGTTAACCAAGTCCTTCTCATGAGTTGTCGTCTCATCTTTGTTTCTCTGATTGGTCCTTTAAGGTAACTTGGCATTGATTGCTCTCCTGAACATCAAAGTCGCAGGACATTCACCTGTGGTCGAGTGGGGTGCTTCTGATCAGATGGCAGTTTTTTATATTAAGATTGCAAATCTTATTTGTGTGGGTACCAAATGTGGTGACACAAATCAATTTCTCAAGGGGTGTTTAGTTTTTGGTAATAAGCAGTTCTTCTCTCAGACAAATCAGGCACGTTTTAAGGAGTTTTTAACTATCTTATTGGGGTACCCTCTAGCAACCAATTTTGCTCTCAGGGTTTGTGCTTCTTTCATGTAATCCTCTTTGCAAGAACAGTTTCTATGGAGACGTAGCCCCATGTGAGTACCCCGCTCCTTTTGCACTGCCTAGAGCAACCACTTTAGATTGGTGTGCACCACCTCACCTTGACAGTTTATCATTGATTCTTCAGGTATATCCCTCAGCCAAAACACATCGACTCCTTACGCTCCTCTCCTTCTCCTTTTAGCTTACTCAGCTTATTACTTTTTCATTTGCAGATGTCCCTTATTGATGGGTCCTGATGAGACCCCCTACTGTCTGTGGGGTCGAAACGCCGTCGAAAGGCATTCACAGAACAAACCATCTTACATCCTCCCTACTATTATGTCAGAAGGCTGTTAACAACTATTGTATATTGTTTCATTGTCGTGTGTTTATATATTTTGAAATTATTTTTATGTCACAATTTGTCACTCCTTTAGTCTAGGTTCTATGTTCACTTGTCCATTGCATCTAAATCCTTATAACAAGTCAAAATTTCAAAAGGATTTATCGTGTGTATCTATGGCTCTCTTTATGACCTATCTTTACCCATGAATATTACGAATGAGTACAAATCCTATTATATATGATATACATTGTCCGCAGGAACCGTTGTTTCCTTGTTATTGACTAGATACCCTGGTTCCATGTGAGTAGGGTGGCCCTTGTTTCTCTGAACACGAAACTGAGTAGACAGGCACTGGATGCTGTGCCTTGAAGCACATGGATGGGTGCTTGTACCTTATTTTTCTTGTGTTTAATTGTCACTACAAATTAACCTCGACCTTTTTAAGGGTGTCGATGCAGCCTATGTATACACTTTGGTTTTCGATGGCATAAGTTGCGGTAATGGAGATAATTCATTGTATTTCTCCTCAGTCATAATGTTAATCGATGCACCATTGTCGATAGTGAAAGGTATCCAACAACCATTTATTTTCAATGTAATTTTAGGACAATGTTTGAATGACTTTGGTGCTTTGGCATGTCGATCTTTCTTTGACTGACATTTTTTTTCGCAAGCAGCCAGCCCAACATGCGCACGCTTTTCTGAGGTAAACATCAACATGGCACAGTCATTGTCTTCACTCTCACTTGACATTAATACAGAAGAACTGTTTGGCAAATAATTTAGACGATGGTCAATGTTGTTCTGTGTCGATCTGTCGTATCTGATGTTGCCGCTTGGACTTGTTGGTCAAACGTTGCTTCTGGAACATTTTTGCGGCCATTTTGTTTTCAAACCGTGACGCACTTGCATTTCTCTTGGCTTTGCAAACTGTTACAAAATAGTTCTCCTTCCCACAGCCTTTTCTGTTTGAGAGCAAGACATTTACCTTTGAGTGGAAACGAAAAACCACATCTAAAACACAACTTCTTTTTATGAGTAGACATCACCTTGTGACCTTCAGTCTTTGGCTTCAGCTTACTTTTCACACTCATGACTGATTCATTCTGGGCACCTCCGGCCTCCATGTCGGTAGTTTGTCTATCGGCACGCTCTACAGCTCTGGCAGCCATTAACACTCGCTCCAGACTAAACGTTTCTCTCAGCCTTCGTCGTCTGAGTCTGACAAGCATCCATCAATAACTCCTAGACGCAAAGCTTCTTCATCTTTACATTTATTGAGCTTACAATATCTGATGATTATGTCCAGACTGTCCACAAATTCATCAATGGCTTCACCAGCTTTCAGGCATTTCTGGTTGAAGATGTATCTTTTGTAATCAACATATGGCATTGGATTAAACGTAAGATTCAACACTTTTTTAATCTGACTTCTTCATCGGTTTGCAACTTTCTCTTTATTACCTCTTTTACACCATCACCAGTAGGATTTTTGAGACATTTGAAAATCTTTTTGTTAATCAGTCTTTTCAATTGCATCGATTAAATCATCAAATGTCTCTTCAAGCAGTCCATCTATCACCAGTATTTTGCTTTTGGTGGTATCGAATGATGGTGGTGGTTTCATGAAAGCCGCAGCGTTGTAGCCATTTTTGGGAGTGTCCAACATTGTGGGTAGAGCTCTCTCCAGCTCCCTTGCCTGTTCATCTTGAACCTGTTCATGTGAACCATCTTTAAAGCCTTGAGGTCTGCTGGCCTCTGGACCATCACTCATGACTTTTGGAAAAACTGCCTCAATCTTCGCTTCTATTCTCTCAGCCTTCCACAGTTCCGAAGATATCTTCGGTCCCTTCGGATGGTCACCAGCTTGGTAAGCACAAACCCTGTGTTTTGCCTGGGCTGCGGGGCCTGGCGCTAAGTTGTACCTGCTCACTTTACTCAGGTTCTGGTGAGCAAATAACTTCTTTTATTCTGAGGCGTCTCTTTGCGCGTTCTTTGTCTTCACCACTTTCTAATTGTAACGTTATCTTGCACTTTGTGATTATCAATAGCTGCTCTTTGAAAACAACATTTAAATAGTTCAGAATATGTGCCTGCCTTCATTCTGAATGGTAGAGATTAGGGAGGTTGTTGACCCCTGGACTGATGTTGCCTCGGTTCCATGATGGAGGCTGTTACTTTGATGCTAGAGAGTGCAAGGCCAGAGAGCTTTAGAGGTGCTTGTGTGGAAATACTTCATTTTAGTCTCATGCTTAAATGTGTGTGGATTGCACTAGGAGGTTGAGGAGTGACACTTTCCACTTACTTTTCTCTTTGTTGGTTATATACGCTGGACTTGTGCCTCTTCCAAAGATTTAAAACAAAAATATGTCACCAGCAAGAAGTAATCCACGCGAGAGTAACAAGTTTGGTGATCAGGAGAACTTAGCTGTTGCAACCAGAGTATTGTTAGCACACAAAGCGGGTTTCCTGTTATTTAGGTCTGCACAATCTTAAGCTGGTAGTAAATGGAATATCTAACTAGGGTTACATATTCCAGGTTGTGTGTTCATTTCTCATTGTTTAGTTGCATAACAAATATGTAACACAGTGCTGTGTTTGGAAGATTTTAGAGTCAACTAGTGTGAACTTCTGAAATGCAATCGATGAAATGTTGATGCTGTGGTGAAGCTGGGCACCTGTTTTAACAAGCATTTACATAGCCAGTAGGTCTCACCTACTCGACCTATTGTCTTTGTCATTGTTTTTAGCCAGGTTACACAGAGGCGTGGCTGGTGTGCAGCATGGCTGAAAATATTTTTTTTAAATGGGACTATGATGCGACCAGCGCTGGATGCTTCGTAGCCCGTATTAGGCCCAAGCCTACCATGCAGTGCAGCTGTATGGTTGCTAAAGACTTCTTGGGGAAATTCTGAAAGCTAACCTAAGAATACATTCCACCCATTGCTTTCCATTTGCATTGTAGTTTGTAACTCAAATTTGCTTGCTTTTTATTTTCTGGCTATATCGGTTTTAGGCTGTCCAGCATGTATTTGTCACTCCAGTGGAACATAGCCTGTTTACTGTATTCTTCCATGAGAACTCGCTTTCTGTAAACAGGCCTTTACATTTTGTTCGTATCTTGTCACATTTTCTGTGCATTCATAGACAGAAGTCAAATGTCCGGCTCTGACTTCCGAGGGAGCTTGATGTTTAAATTTCTTTCAAAGTGAGAGGATTTATCTGGCAATCGGCGGGTATGAAAGAAAAGGCTATTTTCTAGCACACAACAAAATGTAAATGTCTGTAAATTAACTGTGCAAATATTTCAGAATATATCAGAATTAGGAAAGCACAAATGAGGCACATTTGTTTCTAATTCTGAAGTGTGCTGGAAACAAGTTTTTTAATACGATCAAAACAAATCAACACACTAGCTGCTGCTATTCCCACACATTATCGTTTGTGCGCTGTCTAGTTTCATCTGTAAAACTGTATGTCTGTGCAAATATAATGGTCATTTCAATAAAAAATGTGTTGTCTGTAATCGCAGTGCACTACCACACCATGCATACTCCACTCTAAGACACTCTACTCTACGCCCCTCCACATCACGCTATGCCCACTCCACGTCCATTCTCTCTATGCCACTCTAAACTACTCTACTTAACTCTACACTACTCTGCTCAGCGTTATGCCAATCTACTCTGCTCTACGCGCTCTATTCCACTCAGTGCCACTCCACTCAATGCCACTCCACTCTGACACTCCACTCTATGCCACTCCACTCTATGCCACTCCACTCTAGGACATCCTACTCTCCAGGACACACTATTCTCCCACACTCTAATGCACTTAACTCACCTCCACTCTACGCCGCTTCACTCTCCGATACTCTACACTACTCTCCTCCACTCTATGCCACTCTACTCTTCTCCAAGCCTCTCTACTTAACTCTGCACCTCTCTACTTCACTCTATTCTGCCACTCCACTGTATGCCACTCCACAACACACTACTCTGACACGACACTCTACGACATTCTACTTAACTGTATGCTGCTCCACTCTTCTCTACATCACTCTACTCCACTCTACATCACTCTATGACAGTCCACTCCACAACACTCTACGACACTATACTACACTCTACGCCCCTCCACTGTACGACACTACTCCACTCTATGCCACTTTGCAACACTTTCCGCGACACTCTACGCAACTCCCTCTATGTGAATCCAAGCTGCTTTACTCCACTCTATACCACTCCACGCTGCTCCACTCCACAATACACTACTTGACTCTACTCCCCTACTCCATTCTACACCACTCAACTCTGTGCCACCCCACTCTGACACTCTGTGCCACGCCACTCTACTCCACCCTACGCCCCTCCACTCTACACCACACCACTCTACACACCTCCACTCTACACCATTCTACTCCACAACTATCCACTCTACTCCACGACACTCCACTCTACAACACTTCCCTCTGCAACACTCCACTGTACTCTGACACTCCACTCCATGACAGTCCACGACACTCCACTCTACTCCACTTCTCTCCACAACCCTCCACTCGACCCCATGACTCTAAACCACTCTACGACACTCTACTCCACGCTACTCCACCCCACTCTACGCCACTCCACTCCATTCCGTGACACCTTCCTTTACGCCACTAATATTAACCATGCAGAACAGCAGCCACGCTGGTGTTCAACATGGCTGAAACTCATTGGGAAAGCCAATAGCTCCTGCATAGGCGAGCCCTATTGGTTTTGCCAGTGCTGGCTTTTATTTCTGGGCAGAAGGCAACCCACATTTCCCATAAAGCACTGTGGTTCTCTCCTGGGGCGCCTCTCACAGCCTAGGAGTTTCCGGCTTAGAACGCAGCATTGTGTCCAGAATGTGACAGCGTGACTTTGTAGAAAGGGTCCCCTAATGCCAGCGGTGCTCCAACCAAACCCTGCCTTGAGCTCCCTTTCCCAGGAAACTGGCCATATCCCTATGTTTTTATGGTAGACACCGAGCTGCCGAACCAATCTGGTATCCACGGATGAAAATCGGACCGCAGGCAACGCCGAGCTACCGATCCAATCTAGTCTGGTATCCACTGACGAAAATCGGACCGCAGGTGAGGTGACACTCCCAGTTGTGGGCGCTATGAGAATGTGCAAAGAGATCGTCCCCTAGTGACTTTGTTCATTGGTTTATCAAAGTGAACCTGTGCCATGCTCACTGCACCGGACTCGTCTTTAACGTGACATCTGCCTGACTAGAAGTACTCTTTAGCATCCCTGCGTCCAGTAGGCACTTTTTTGAGCCTCCTGATCATACATTTACATCCATGAGCCCTTTACTTCTCTAACCGTGGCTATTTACCTGCTATGTTCTTAGACTGGTTGTCGTCATGTGCATGACTGGATGTTCCACATGGAATGTAGAACATCGAGTTAGGCATAGCGAAGAAGCAGCCGAGATGAGGAGACATGTCAGCCTGTTCGTGTTGAGCTAATAAAAGAAGGTACTACCGAAGTCTGAGTCTGCCTTCATTTCGTGTACCGTCACAACAATTTGGCGACGAGCGCTCAGCACCGGTACCCACACGTGATTATTTGCCTAGTCCGAGGTCACGTAGCGGACATTGAAGTAACAGGCGACATCCAAATAGAGGAGAAGTAATGTTCAAAATACAAAACTCTCGGCGGAGGGTGAGTTTGCAAAGACTTTATACCATCTAAAAGCTTTAAAATGATGATTAATGTAACAGTCAATGAAGATGGACAAAAGTGAGGTGCATGTTGCGAGTGCGACCTTTGAAAGTAATTCAAATACTCACTGTGTACGTTGGCCGCATTCAGTGCGTGCGGCGCCATCATTTGCATCCTGACAAAAGCAGACGCTTCTTTGTTGACGCGAGTAACACGCTCCTGACGCGCACTGTTACATGCAGCCAGTCAACAAGAACAAGCAGATTCGTCACGCACGCAGTGGCGAGGTCACGTTACGTGACCCCACGGCGCAGCCATCTTTAAAAAAAAAAATATCAGCAATCTTAAGACAACTACGAAGGGAGCAAAAGGAACACAATAAAGTTCTTCTTCTAAAAAAAAAAAAATAGAAGAATCAGATCGCAGCTCAACAGAAGAGTTTAACCATCTCCATACGGTAAAGTTTACTAAATATTCATTTTTTTCTATCAACACATACTGTTTCATCACCATGGCAACACCGAATTATAGCATTTCAACACCCCATGCATTCTGGCCAGGTGGACCTGAACCCACACTTAAGTGGAATGAGTGGAAGGAATATTTTTTGAACTATGTGACTGCAATAGATGACTCAGGAAAAATGGCAGCTGTACAGAAAAAAAGAATCCTTCTACATTCCTTAGGACCATATGGATTAAAGGTGTACAATCAAATGCTAAAAGTTCCTGTAGTAGGTGATGTAAATGTTTTTGAGGCAGCATTGAAGGATCTTGACCACTACTTTGCCCCCCAAGGTGTGCATTGGGATTTCTAGGTACAAATTTTTTCAGAGCAAACAAGAAGTAGGTGAGTCAGTAGATAGTTACGTCGCAGAGTTAAGGAAATTGGCTACTGATTGTAAATTTGGGTTATTGAAAGAGGACCTTATCAGGGACCAGTTAGTTATGCACATTAACAGTAACACTATCCAAGAAAGATTGTGGGTAAATGGCGATGCCCCTTTAGAAGATGTTATGAACATAGCGCACAAGGCAGAGATGTCTGGTAGGTGCACTAAAGAATTACTGGTGAAGGAAAAAGGGATGGAGGTAGTACGCAAAGTAGTGAACAGACAAATTAGTAAACATGCATTTAAGACCTTCAATGCTCAGTCGAAAACATCAAATAAAGTAGGAGATAATAGATGTTATCGATGTGATAGTAAGGAACATTTAGCGTTCAGTAAAAACTGCCCAGCCTTAAAACAAAAATGCAAGAACTGTGGAATGTGGGGACATTTTGCAAAAGTCTGTAGGAAGAAAGGGAAGAATGTCAAGTGCATTTCAGAACAAGGAAATGGTGATGGAGAAGATAAGAACAAGGAGATGAGGAATATGACAATGTACTAAACCTGACAAGCAAACTAATTTTAAACATTGATGATCATTGTACATAGTGTGTTAAATGAGTATTGGGGGTGTACAAATACATTTTTTCGCAGATTCAGGATCACCGTACACCATCATAAATGAAGTATTGTGGAAAGAGAAGTTTATTGAAAACTCGGCAGCATTTTGTGTGAATCAGATATTCATCCCCAAGGATACAGTGGGGAGAATATTGAAATGCTGGGTTACAGATGGCTTACATTCAGATTCAAGGACAGACACACACAAGCAAAGTTGTATATTGCTAAGAAGGGACCTCCAGCCCTTGGATGGTTAGACCAGGGAAAACTTCACATTATTCTTGATCCAAGCAGTTCAGAACAAGTAAAAATAGTTGATAAAGGAGTTTCAATGGCAAAAGACATGCTAAAGGACTTTCCAACAGTTTTCAACACAAAGTTGGGTAACCTCAAAGGATTCGAACATCGCATCATTCTTAAGACGAATGCCATTCCGAAAGTACACAAAGTTAGAAACATCCCCATCACAATAAGGGAGGAAGTTTCAAAAGAACTGGACAAATTAGTGGAAACTGGAATAATAGAAGCCATAGAGTCAGCAGAATGGATTTCTCCATTGGTTGTGGCCAGACGCAGTAACGGGAAGATCCGTTTATGTGTGGATTTGCGCCATCTAAATGATAACTTCGTAATCGACTGTTTTCCTCTTCCTAAGATCAATGAAATGGTAAGCTGCCTTAAAGGGGCTAAAGTCTTCTCCACAATTGACTTATCCTCTACGTACCACCAAATTTCTTTGACCCCAGATTCAAAAAAGTTCACAGCATTTATTACCTGTTTTAGATGCTACCAGTACATAAGGATGCCCTTTGGACTTGCGTCCCCAACTGCGGTTTTCCAAAGGTTGATGTTCAATTTGTTTGGAAAGGAAACTGGCGTCAAAGTTTTCCAAGGCGACATTTTAATCTTTGGTGAAGATAAAGGAATTCATGATTCCAGATTACGGAAAGTTCTAGGAATTTTAGCCAACAATGGTTTAACAGTGAAAATTTCAAAATGTAAGTTTGCGGAGGAAACTGTAACATACTTGGAGCATGAGATTTGAAGTGAGGGAATTAAACCTAAACACTCGTTCATTAATGCTATAAGAGATGCTCAAGTTCCCAGCAACAAGGATCAAATCAGATCGTTTCTGGGACTGGTTGAATATTGCTCAAAATTCATTCATAAGTTTGCGGAAAAAAGTTTTCATTTACGTCAACTCCTAAAAAACAAATCAGCTTTTCAAAGGACTGTGGATTGCAAAAGGGAGTTTGACCAAATCACTTCCATCATAGACAGAATCCCAGCCCTAGAGTGTTTTGACCCGAACTTGAATTGTTGTATCACCACTGATGCCAGTGGTAAAGGGTTGGGGGCAGTATTGACACAGAAAGACAAGAATGGCAAGAAGTGTATAATTTCCTTTCCGTCAAGATCCGATCTCCCACAGAAGAAAAGTATCCGATTATAGAAAGGGAAGCCTTAGCTTGTGCATGGGCTTCGAACCATTTCAGAGCATTTGTTTGGGGAAAACTGGTTACTATTTTGTGCGACCATAAGCCTCTTGTGAAGTTGCTCACGACTGAAGGAACAGTCAGTGCATCAGCAAGGGTGGCAAGGTTATTGTTGAGAATGCAGGACTACATCCATAAAGTGGTGTATTTGCCTGGGAAAGACAATGTGGTGGCTGATTGTCTGTCTAGACTGCCCACCAAGTTAGAGGAGTGTGAGGACGAAATTTGGAATGGTTTCCAAATAGCATTCATATATGGCGAAGGCAGCAGTGCAATTTGCAAAGAAGAATGGTTGAATGAATATGTGAATGACAGTGTTTTAGTACAAGTTAAAAAATATGTAGAATGGATATGGCCTAATAAAGGTGAGTTGGCTAAGGAACTTAACCCCTTCGCTGCTAGGCCTTTTCCCCTCCTGTGCTAAGCCTTTTTTTGGCTATTTGGGGTAGTGCGAGCTTAGGGCCCTGTAACTTTTTGACCACATAAGATATCCATGCCAAATTTGCGTCCTTTTTTTCCAACATCATGGGGATTCTTAAGGTACCCAGGGTTTGTGGATTCCCCTGGAGGGGACCCAGAAATTAGCCAAAATACAGCTAAATTTTGTTTTTTTTTGGGAAAATGCGAAAAAGGGCTACAGATGAAAGCATCTGGTTTTTTCCCTGCAAATGGCATCAAAAAGGGGTTGCGGTGCTGAAATCACCATCTTCCCAGCTTTCAGGGACAAGCAGACTTTTGTCAGAAAACCAACATTTTTTACACAGTTTTGGCATTTTTCTGGGACATAGCCTATTTTTGTTATTTTTGTGCTTTCAACCTCCTTTCAGTTAATGGTAGAAATGGGTGTGAAAGCAATAATGGATCCTGGAAAGCTATACATTTTAGAAAAGTAGACAAAATTCTAAATTCAGCAAGGGGTCATTTGTGTAGATCCATCAAGGTTTCTTTATAGAAACTAACAGTTAAATATAGGAAAAATTGAAAATTAGTTGAAAAAACAGCCTCTTGCGTCAACGTTTTCACCTGTAACTTCTTTTAATTATGACAGCTCTTTGAAAGCAATATACCGTTACATCCGCTGGACCTTACTGGTTGTGGGGATATATAGGACTTGTAGGTTTACCAAGAACCCGACGAACCCAGAGTCAAAAACTGAGCAGCAATTTGCAATGGCTTTTTATTATGTACCGGGTATATAGCAATTATTGTGGGAAAATGTATACATGGAAAAATCGGTATGAAAGACACCTATGTATTTCTGAAATGGGAACAAATTATAGAGTTTAGAAACAGTAGATATTTGCACATTCTCAAAATTGGGAATACTCATACTAGCATGAGAATTATCAGTCATTTTTCAAAATGACTTCTTTTTACACAATGTCTTTCATTTGGAAGGCAGAAATGCATCAAAAGTGAATAGGTAATAACAGTTACTTTACAAATCTGAATTACCCTAAGTCTCCCGATAAAAATGGTACCTCACTTGTGTGGGTCGGCATAGTGCCCACGACAGGAAATGGCTCAAAACCCCAACGTGAACACACCACATTTTCAGAATGAAAATTACCCTTTTTTGCAAAGTGTCTAGCTGTAGTTTTTGAACCCTAGCTCTGCCGGCACCTAGGTAAACCTAGCAAACCTATACATTTTTGAAAACTAGACACCCAGGGGAATCCAGGATGGGGTGACTGGACTGCCTCCCACCAGGTTCTGTTACCCAGAATCCCTTGCAAACCTAAAAATTGTCAAAAAAACACATTTTCCCCACATTTCTGTGGTGGAAAGTTGTGGAATCTGCGTGGATCCACAAATTTCCACCCACCCCGTTCCCCAAAGTCTTCCGAGAAAAATGGTACCTCACTTGTGTGGGTCAGCCTAGTGCCCGCGACAGGAAACGGCGCAAAACGCAACGTGGTCACACCTCAATTTCGCAGTGAAAAATGACTCTTTTGGCAAAGTGCTTAGCTGTAGTTTTTGAACCCTAGCTCTGCCGGCACCTAGGGAAACCTAGCAAACCTATACATTTTTGAAAGCTAGACACACAGGGGAATCCAGGATGGGGTGACTTGACTGCCTCCCACCAGGTTCTGTTACCCAGAATCCCTTGCAATCCTAAAAACTTGTCCAAAAAAACACATTTTCCCCACATTTCTGTGGTGGAAAGTTCAGGAATCTGCGTGGATCCACAAATTTCCACCCACCCCGCGTTCCCCAAAGTCTTCCGAGAAAAATGGTACCTCACTTGTGTGGGTCAGCCTAGTGCCCGCGACAGGAAACGGCGCAAAACGCAACGTGGTCACACCTCAATTTCGCAGTGAAAAATGACTCTTTTTGGCAAAGTGCTTAGCTGTAGTTTTTGAACCCTAGCTCTGCCGGCACCTAGGGAAACCTAGCAAACCTATACATTTTTGAAAACTAGACACCCAGGGGAATCCAGGATGGGGTGACTTGACTGCCTCCCACCAGGTTCTGTTACCCAGAATCCCTTGCAAACCTAAACAATTGTCAAAAAAACCACATTTTCCCCACATTTCTGTGGTGGAAAGTTCAGGAATCTGCGTGGATCCACAAATTTCCACCCACCCCGCGTTCCCCAAAGTCTTCCGAGAAAAATGGTACCTCACTTGTGTGGGTCAGCCTAGTGCCCGCGACAGGAAACGGCGCAAAACGCAACGTGGTCACACCTCAATTTTGCAGTGAAAAATGACTCTTTTTGGCAAAGTGCCTAGCTGTAGTTTTTGAACCCTAGCACTGCCGGCACCTAGGGAAACCTAGCAAACCTATAGATTTTTGAAAACTAGACACCCAGGGGAATCCAGGATGGGGTGACTTGACTGCCTCCCACCAGGTGCTGTTACCCAGAATCCCTTGCAAACCTAAAAAATTGTCCAAAAAACACATTTTCCCCACATTTCTGTGGTGGAAAGTTCTGGAATCTGCGTGGATCCACAAATTTCCACCCACCCCGCGTTCCCCAAAGTCTTCCGAGAAAAATGGTACCTCACTTGTGTGGGTCAGCCTAGTGCCCGCAAAAGGAAATGGCGCAAAACGCAACGTGGTCACACCTCAATTTTGCAGTGAAAAATGACTCTTTTTTGGCAAAGTGCCTAGCTGTAGTTTTTGAACCCTAGCACTGCCGGCACCTAGGGAAACCTAGCAAACCTATACATTTTTGAAAACTAGACACCCAGGGGAATCCAGGATGGGGTGACTTGACTGCCTCCCACCAGGTGCTGTTACCCAGAATCCCTTGCAAACCTAAAAAATTGTCCAAAAAACAAATTTTCCCCACATTTCTGTGGTGGAAAGTTCTGGAATCTGTGTGGATCCACAAATTTCCTCCCACCCAGCGCTCCTCCAGGTCTCCCGATAAAAATGGTACCTCACTTGCGTGGGTGGGTGAAGGACTCGCGACAGGCAAGGGCCCAAAACCTATTGAGGCGACATCAAAATTACCTACCACAAACCAACCTGGTTTTGCATGGGGGTCCCATGAGTTTTGGCCCGGGCTCGGCAGCCATCTAGGGAAACCTACCAAACCCACACATTTCTGGAAAGTAGACACCTGGGGATTCCAGCGAGGTATGGCTTGCGTGGGTCCCCCATCATTCTCCTACCCAGAATCCCCTGCAAACCTCAAACTTTTGCCGAAAAATTCACTTTTTTCTCAAATTTCTGTGTGGGAAAGTGCTGGAATGTGCGTGGATCCACAAATTCCTCCCACCCAGCGTCCTCCCAGGTCTCCCGGATAAAATGGTACCTCACTTGTGTGGGTAGGCATAGTGGCTGCAACAGGAAATGGCCCAAATCGCACTGTGGAGACTTCAAAATTACCTACAGCAAAACTACCTGGTTTTGGGGGGGCACCTGAGATTTTGGCCCCGGGCTCGGCGGCCATCTTGGGAAAGTACCAAACCCAAACATTTCTGAAAACTAGACACCCTGGGGAGTCCAATGAGGTATGGCTTGTGTGGATCTCCCAACGTTTTCCTACCCAGAATGCCATGCAAACCTCAAATTTAGCTGGAAAAACCACATTTTCCACACATTTTTGTGTGGAATCACTGTGCCGGCACAAATGTCCTACCACCCAGCGTTCCCCTTGTTCTCCCGAGTAAAATGATACCTTACTTGTGTAGGTGGGCTAAAGGCCTGTGGCTAGGAAGAGCCCAAAACTTAGGGATTTAGAGTATAGCACCGAGAATTGTAAGCGCTACATTTTAAAAAAAATACGTTTTTAGCCAATTCTGCTTTGGACACCCACACAAGTGAGGTATCATTTTACTCGGGAGAACAAGGGGAACGCTGGGTGGTAGGATATTTGTGCCGGCACGGTGATTCCACACAAAAATATGTGCAAAATGTGGTTTTTTCAGCTAAATTTGAGGTTTGCATGGCATTCTGGGTAGGAAAACGATGGGGGATCCACGCAAGCCATACCTCATTGGACTCCCCAGGGTGTCTAGTTTTCAGAAATGTTTGGGTTTGGTACGTTCCAAGATGGCCGCCGAGCCCGGGCCAAAATCTCAGGTGCCCCCCCCAAAAACCAGGTAGTTTTGCTGTAGGTAATTTTGAAGTCTCCACAGTACGATTTGGGCCATTTCCTGTTGCAGCCACTATGCCTACCCACACAAGTGAGGTACCATTTTTATCGGGGAGACCTGGGGGAACGCTGGGTGGGAGGAAATTTGTGATCCACGCACATTCCAGAACTTTCCCACACAGAAATTTGAGAAAAAAGTGAATTTTTGGGCAAAAGTTTGAGGTTTGCAGGGGATTCTGGGTAGGAGAATGATGGGGGACCCACGCAAGCCATACCTCGCTGGAATCCCCGGGTGTCTACTTTCCAGAAATGTGTGGGTTTGGTAGGTTTCCTAGATGGCTGCCGAGCCCCGGGCCAAAAACTCATGGGACCCCCATGCAAAACCAGGTTGGTTTGTGGTAGGTAATTTTGATGTCGCCTCAATAGGTTTTGGGCCCTTGCCTGTCGCGGGTCCTTCACCCACCCACGCAAGTGAGGTACCATTTTTATCGGGAGACCTGGGGAACGCTGGGTGGGAGGAAATTTGTGTCAGCCCGGTGATGCCACAACTTTCCCACACACAAATGTGTGAACACAGTGATTTTTTCAGCAAAATTTCAGATTTGCAGGGGATTCTGGGTAAGAAAACGTGGGGGATCCACGCAAGCCATACCTCCCTGAAAGCCCCCGGGTGTCTAGTTTTCAGAAATGTGTGGGTTTGGTAGGTTTCCCTAGTTGGCCGCCGTGCACGGGGCCAAAAACCCAGGTGACCCCTTGCAAAACCAAATCGTTTTGACATAATTAGTTGTTTATTTCTGCAGTGTGAGAATTTTGGCACAATATTGCAAGGAAAATCTGACAGACATTTTGAGGTTTGCAGGACATTGTGGATAAAATAACTTGTTGAAATTCACAAGAGAGACATCACCATGTACTCCCATGGGTTTACGACATTATCTACAGTTGGTAGGTTATTCTTAGATGGAATGTACACCTTGGCAGAGAGACTAAAAAGACAAAGATTCCTGCACAGCCATCTATTCCTCAAACACACACACATACTGGTTGGATTTGGCACGAGGGCGAGTGATGGTTCAGTATATATAATTTTTATTAACAAGAGATTTCACAAAAATGAAATGCACTGTCAATAATTAAATGGACAAAAAACCGAACCAGTGACTCGCAGCTCGTGAGCTGTAAAGCCGCGTCAAGGCCCCAACCGCTTTACAGGCCATTCACACACCTTTCATACGTGATACACACAAGACCATTCACACCACCAGGCACAAAACCAACACATCACAACATTCACAAAAAGGGACAAGGTACACCCTGCTTCAGAAAGACAAAAAGACAAATATTACTGCACAGCCATCTAATCCTCAAGCACACACACATACTGGTTGGATTTGGCACGAGGGTGAGTGATGGTTCAGTATATACAATTGTATTAGCAAGTGATTTCACAAAAATGAAATGCACTGTTAATAATTGAAAGGACGAGAAACTGAACCATTGACTCACAGCTCGTGAGCTGTAAAGCCACGACAAGGCACCAACCTCTTTACAGGCCATTCATACACCTTTCATACGTGTGAGACATACAAAACATTCACACCGCCAGCCGCGGGCCCATCACATTACAACACTCACACCCGCAGACAGCGCCATTCAAGGGCCCATCACTTTCACACGCCCACATTCCTGACACAGCAACTACACAAACTGATGGTTTGCGTGGAGTGGCGCTCAGCTAGCAGTGTGTGTAGTGACCAGCAGCAAGTCACTACTCGCACACCGCCAGCCAAGCGCCAGTCCACGCACACCACCAGCCAAGCGCCAGTCCACGCACACCGCCAGCCAAGCGCCAGTCCACGCACACCGCCAGCCAAGCGCCACTCCACGCACACCGCCAGCCAAGCACCAGTCCACGCACACCGCCTGCCAAGCGCCACTCCACGCACACCACCAGCCAAGCGCCACTCCACGCATACCGTCAGCCAAGCGCCACTCCATGCAAACCGCCAGCCAAGCGCCAGCCTACACACACCGCCATCACATTTAGGATTTTTTTATACAAAAAAAAAACACAAACAAATTGCAAATAGATACAAATCTACTAACACAAAAATCTGAAACTAAATACATTGCACTAATGCCAACCTTGAAACAGAATATTTTTTTTACACAATACAGACCAGGCAGTTCACTTTACCACTCATGGATGCTCCCAAAAATTCTTTTGCGTGTGGTACGCTCTAAAACAAGCAGGCACACACAGCCCAGGGTTAGAAGGACACTCTGAGCAGAAAAGAAGAGTCTCCTTCCGCAAACCTCTTCGCCAACAGAGTCTACATCTCCTAGTGGGAAAGTCTTTTGAAGATGTGGGAGGAATGTAATCAGGAAAGTGGCGATCTTTCAATCGAGCCACATCCTCCACCACTCCAACTCTAGGAACACTTGCCTGTTCCACTAAAACAAGGCTGCCTATTACAGACTCTTGAAACTTAGCAAAGTCATCTTTGACTCAGGACAAGAATCCTTGAACACAACAAAAGCATTAAAGGTTGCCAAGTGGAAAAGATGGATAGCCAACTTCTTATACCAAATGTAAGCCTTACGAAGAGCAGTGTAAGGTTCCAACCTCTGATCTACTCTTTCAACACCACCCATGTGCCTATTATAGTCTAAAATGCACACAGGTTTGCGCACTTCAGCAACCTGACCCCAAACAGTCACAGGTGCAGTGCTTTCATCATGGATGGTAGTCAGCATGTAGACATCTCTCCTGTCTGAAAACTTCACAGCTAGAAGCTCCTCGCAACGCAACGCACTGCACTGTCCCCGCACAAGCTTTTGACAAACAAGTTCTTTTGGGAAACCTTTACGGTTACAGCGGATTGTGCCACAAGCAACAGTGCCCACTTTGGCCAATTCCCTGAACAACCGCACACCAGTGTAGAAGTTATCTACATATAAATGGTGGCCTTTGTTAAATAATCCTCTACCAAGCTCCCACACAATTTTCTCAGTCACTCCAAAAGTGGATGGACAACCAGGGGCGTTAATGTTGGATTCCTTACCGGTGTACACCCTGAAATTAGAGACATATCCAGTCCCACTGTCACACAGCATATACAGCTTAATTCCATAGCGTGCCCTCTTACTAGGAATGTATTGCCTAAAAACCAAGCGTCCCTTGAACAACACCAAAGACTCATCCACTTCTATTTCTTTTCCTGGAGCATAGATCTCAGAAAATCGATCAACAAAGTGATCAAGGACAGGCCGAATCTTAAAAAGACGGTCACAATCAGGGTGATCTCGTGGCAACGCTAAACCATTATCGACAAAATGCAGCATCCGAAGCAGAAGCAAATACCTATCACGACTCATGACTGCCGGAAATATAGCCGTTGCCATCAAGGGACTAGTAGACCAATATGAAGACATTGATGGCTTCCTTAGCAAGCCCATCAAAAAAGTTAATCCCAAGAACTTCATCTCTGCAAGATTTGTGGGAGTCCACTGGGTAGCTCTAGAATAGGGCTTAAGGCTGGCACTGTTGTCCCTCAAAAACTGTTCGGCATACAAATTAGTCTGCTCAACAATCCCTGCCAAAAACACATCGTCCATAAACAACTGAAAAAAATGTATCGGCAAAAAGTTCTCAGTATTCACTCTACACCCTGGAACACCAGTAAAGTCTGGCAATGCCGGCTGCACCATGCCAGGGGCAACCCAGAGGTCAGCACTTTCAACGGGAAGCCTTGCAGCCCCAGCCTGCAGCCCAGATGCCTCTTGCCGCACTACACCAACGGGAAGCCTTGCAGCCCCAGATGCCTCTTGCCGCACTACATCAACGTGAAGCCTTGCAGCTGCACGCTGCAGCACAGATGCCTCTTGCCGCACTATCGGCACATCAATGTCCTCTTCTAACACAGGCACTTCATCCGCACTGAGAGAAGCTTCATCATCCGATGATTCCATGTGGAGAGAAAACTCACTGCCTGAATCATCCCCTCCCACCTCTACCTCAGAATCAGAGTCAGTCTCTGAACCACGGTCAGAGGAACACTCAAAAAGCATACCAACAACCTGCTGAGCAGTAATCCTGCGGCTAGCCATTATCCTTACTAAATGTAAATGTAAATCCGTATTTGTAAAGCGCGAACTACTCACCCTTACGAGTCTCAAGGCGCTGGGGGCCGTCGTGGAAATTAAGTGAGCTATTGCCCAGAGTCACATGGTGCTGAGCTGAGCTGCCGCCGGAGCCGGGGATCGAACCGTGAGCCCTGTGCTCCGAAGTCAGCTGCCCTGGCCGCTGCACCACACCTCTAAGAAAGGAGACTGCACAAACAAGTCAACAACAATCAACACTGTGCAAAATAAGTAGTAAACAAAGTGTGGCTTTAGCACAAAGATCTATATACTCAAAAACAATATAACTCTTACCAAAGATAGCTACACTCACCAGCACCTACTCTGCAGAGACACAGCAAAAATCAAGGATATCCTACTAGAAAGAAAAAACAAAACCAATTACTCATAAGACAACAAAGTACACATCAAGCACTAATGCAAAAAGATTTTGACACTCAAAACACAGAAGCCAAACATACTGCTATTACTACATCATTTGCAAAAACACATTCATGTAGGGAAATTAATCTAATGTACAGTAAATAGTACGAAATAAATTTGCTTACCAAGCACATGCAACAACACAAGCTGCAAAACCAGCAGTAACAAAACCGCAACCTGGAACAGTGTAAACAGCAAAAGCCTTGAACTAGAATAAAATAGAGAAATAAAAAATTACTATTACATTTCACAAACAATATGACAATTAAAATTATAACACACAATGTCGCTACCCAAATGATCATTCGGCCACATGGGCCTTCAAATAGGGCTGAGAAAAATGGGGATTAGGTGAGGTTTTCCACCAAGCCACTCTATCTCCCAGGTGGGGCAGAAAACAGACAGATATTTGTCGCCCCCCTGGAAAAAAAAATAGATCCCTGGTACCTACCCGGGGATTTCTGCCCCCCTCCCACCAGGGGGCAGTAAGGACAAAAAAAAGACCGACTGCCACCAAGGGGGGCGGGCAGAAAAACATCAACAAAAAATGCTCCCCTTTGGTCACTTCCATGTACATTTAAATGCCCCCAAATGGAAACCCTGGTGGCTAGTGGCGTTTTCTGCCCCCTGGGGGCAAAACGGCCGAAAAACAGGCCAATTTGCCCCCAGGGGGGGCAGAAAAACATTACAAAACACATGCCCCCTTTAGGAAGCGACCCTTGCCCAAGGGGTCGCTTCCATCAACAATAATGGCCCCCAGATTAATCCCTGGTGCCTACTGGTGTTTTGTGCCCCCCCTGGGGGCAAAACGGACGAAAAAACAGGCCGATTTGCCCCCAGGGGGGGCAGAAAAACATTCCTAATTAAATGCCCCCCAAGGAAGCGACCCTTGCCCAAGGGGTCGCTTCCATTACTCAAGTAAACAAATCCCTGGTGCTAGTGGGGGCATTTCCGCTGCACGATCGCGACGCTGTGCGTGATCGTGAAGCAGAAATGCTCCTGCAAAGAGACATCAGGGGAGAGGAAAATCTCTTTCCTCTCCCCTGATGCCTCTATGCATTCCCTAAACCCCCCAGGAACGAGGAAACCTACCTAGTTCTCGACGCTCAGGAAGCAAATGGCTTCCCGAGCGTCTGGGACTTCCTGATGACGCCAGCGTGCGCTGTGCGCGCTGACGTCATGGGATTCCCATGGGGGGTCGGGGTGGCAGCGGAAACTCTTCCGCTGCCATCCCCCTTTGTGGGGCGAAATTGGACACCCGTGGGGAGCGCCAGCGCTTCCCCGTGGGTGGGTCTTATGACGAGCTGGACTCGTCATGAGCACACGTCCACTGTGTGCCATGACGAGTCCAGCTCGTCCTAAGCATCGAAAGGGTTAAACTATTTTGTGAAGTTAGAGCAGAACTTACTGTAGCTAACGGTACCTATTAAGAGGGTAAAGGATCATTCCTCCAGGGAAATTACAAGGCTCCATAATTACGTTATGCCATGAAGGACATTCGGGCATTGTACGAACCAAGTCCTTGGTCGGGAATCTGTTTTGGGATTGTAACGGTTTTAATTATTTTTAAGTTCTTACAAAATCGAGATCAGAAGGAAGGGGGGAAGAGGAATCAAAACAATATAATAAGACAACCATTACGTGCACATATCGTTCTGTAGAAAACGTCACTCTTTCTCTGTTCCTGATTCTGTCGTGGTGGTGGCTGGTGTAATCTGTAATATTCGCAATTATATGGGGCATGTGAGCTCTTGGTATACTCTTGAGAGGTGCTTAATGCATGGTCCCCATCGCTTTTCGAGCTTGGGTAGGGTATGATTGACAACAGCAGTTAATTTTTCCATCCCCAACACGTCCCACAATTTATGGAGCCAATCAGTGTGTGTTGGGGACAACCTCTGTACCCCATCTTGACAACAGAACTTGCTTCGCTGCACATAACGCTAGGGTGATGACCTTGCCTCTGTTAGAGTGTAGTGGGTAGGTTAACATGTTGGGTAGTCCCAACAGGACATAACTGGGGAAGCGCAGTATTTCCATGTCGAACATCTGATCAGTGTCTGCAAGCACCTCCTCCCAGTACCTACGGAGCTTGGGGCAATGCCATAAAAGGTGGGCAAGCATGCCCGACTGGGCACAATGCCTCCAACAAGTGTCCCCTCGTCCCCTTTGCCACTGAGCCAAACGCGCTGGGGTGTAATACCAATAGTGTGCTAATTTTAACGTCGTCTCCAGGCCGGAAGCACTAGCAGCGGAAGTACGCGCACGATGTAGGATATCTGACCATTCTTTGTCCGTAAAACGGCGCTCACATTCCAGCTCCCACCGTCTCCTGGCCAGCATTTGCAGAGGGGTAGCCTGTGTGTTTAAGAAGGAATAAATGTCGGATAGGATGCGGGAGTCATCTTTTCTAGATAAAAGCCATCGTTCGAAAAGCGTCAGTCTGCTGGCGCGTGGTCTAATTATTATTTTTTTAAACAAATGTTATTAGTTTTCCAGATAACAAAGAGGTGGCTCCGGGGTCGCACCTCCGCCAGGCAGGAAGGATACAAGCAGGTTATTTGAGGAACAGATGTGATACAATAGAGTAACCTTACCCACATTTCGGGTGTGTTTTGCAATCACCACAATCAATGGTTTCTACAGTTGTGCGACCCTTCCCCAGCCTCCTCCCTCAACTATCCCCCCGCATCCCACCCCTCCCACCCCCCAGACGTGTCACTTAGTTCTAGGCTGCAAGAGGTTGGTAGTCCCACTTATGCAGAGAGTCGCCAGGTTTACATGTGATGGCCCTACAGCGGAGTGCGTTTCTACTTGAGTGGCTGAGTTCAACTCCGGCCTCGAGGCTTAGAGCTGAATGGTTGCAAGCCTGCCCCTGCCCTAGTTTGAGGCCACTACGGGGTCCCCTACAGAGGAACCATCAGCATAGTCTTCGTGGGACTTGAGTGCCACGACTAATGCTTCCCAAACTCTCGCCCTTTCCAGGGCCTTTTCATTCCCTGTGCGTTGCGCTACTTGTATCCTAATCACTCCTTCACATTCGGCCCATTTTAGGAACTCTGCTTTCCATCTTATTATTCTAGGACCTTGTTTCGCCTTCCAGTGCGTGGTAATGTTTCTTTTGGCCAGTAGTAACCCCAAGTCTAAGAATTTACTGGTGATTTTGTTCTTTGACGTGTGAGGGAACCAGTGTAGGATGCAGTGCGCCATGGTTGGTTCTAACTCCCTATCAGTGAGGTCTGATAGTGTTGCCGTTATTTCCTCCCAATAGGTGTCGAGGAGTGGGCAATCCCAAAGCATGTGTTTAAAATCTGCATTTTCTGCATTGCATCTCGGGCAAGCCGCCGAATGGGTCGGGAAGTATTTGTGTAGTTTTTCCGGGGTAAGGTATGCTCTATGCAAAATATGGAAGTGTACTAGCTGAAAGCGTGCATTTCGAGTGCTCTTCCAGGCTCTCTCCACCAACCCGCTCCATGCCTTCTCCGGGATGGCCTCCCCTATGTCCGTTTCCCATTTGAGTTTCAAGTCCGTCAGGGGAAGTAGTGCTTCTAGTGTCATACGTCTATACAGGCACGTTACTGCTTTAAATGTACCTGCTGCCATCACTACATATTGGCAACCTAGAGATGTCTGCGGTTCCGTAAGCCCTCCTCCCCAGTGTTTTCTGATAGCCGCAGTGAGAGCCGTGTACTGTAGGAAGTCGCCCCAGGGAAGGTCATAGTGGATCTGTAGATCATTAAACGGGAGCATGGCTCCCCCCTCATAAAGGTCTCCTATGCTGGTTAGCCCTCGTTCTGCCCAGTTCTCCAGTTTCTGCCAGGTGCCTCCATGGGGCAGGGCCCTCCACATAAGCAATGGGATTTCCGGCGCGTAGGGGCGCTTAAGCGAAGCCCGCCTCAGATACCTGTTCCAGCATTTCCTCGCAGTACTAAGTTCCAGGGTGAGGGTTGCGGCGTTGACCGGGAGTCGCAGAATAATGCGGGATAGCAGCAACAGGTTCCCTAAGCCCGCCCTGCGCTCTTCCTCCCCTCTGGTGGCGCTCGCCACCCACTGCGTGAGCCATTGGAATTGTGCTGCCAAGTAATAGGTCTCATAATCAGGGACCGCTAGCCCGCCATCCGCTCTCGGTCGCATAAGTGTAGTGAGCGCTACTCTGCGCCTGCCGGAGCCCCATATGAAGGCTGTGATCAGTGACCTGAGCTGTGTGAAGTATTTTGTCGGGATCCAAATCGGTAAGGTCCCAAAGTAATACAATAACCTCGGAAGGGTTACCATTTTAAGCAAGGCCACTCGGCCTGCAACAGACAACGGCAAGGAACCCCAGAATTCAAAATTTGGTTTTGCCCCCCTTATGGCTTTCCCTATATTACCTTCTAGGATATCTTCCTGGCTGTGGTATATATGCACTCCAAGGTAAGGCAAACAGCTATGCTCCCAGGCCACTCCCTCCGCATACTGCGGGCCCGCCCTACCCCCACGCGCCGGGAACAAGCAGGACTTCGACCAGTTCACTTTCAATCCAGCGACTCTGCTGAGAGCTTGCAGCAAGTGTTTCGCCCCCAGTAGCTCTGCTCCCGAATCAGCTAGAAAAAGCAAAAGGTCGTCTGCATATAGGGCTATGTGATGGACCTGCCTGTGTACGTTGAGCCCCCGGTACGCCTGCCCCGATCTGGCCTGTGCTGCTAACGGCTCCATTGCCAGGGCAAACAGCAGCGGAGAGAGGGGGCACCCCAGCCGCGTACCCTGCCCCACCTTGCAGGCGTCAGATATGAGCCCCCCGGTTTTAATTCTGGCAGTGGAGTCGGTATATAGGAAAGCTGTCCAGCTCACAAAATCCAGTCCCAGCCCCATTGTCCGCATCACGTGAAATAGAAAAGCCCATTCCAGACTGTCGAAGGCTTTTTCTATGTCCACAGCAAATATCGTAGCCTCTTCAGCGCGATATGAGCCCGCTTCCAGGATTCGCATAAGCCTCCGGATATTGAGCGCTGTGTTTCTAGAGGGAATAAACCCGGATTAATCCCTGTGTATCAGGGTGGTCATGTGGGGGAGCAACTGATTAGCTAAAATTTTACTTAGTATTTTATAATCTTGATTGAGCATGGATAATGGGCGGTATGCAGTTTTATCCCATGCCGGTTTGCCCGGCTTGAGCAGCGGGATAATGACCGCTTCTCTAGTGGAGACAGGTAATTTGCCAATTCCCTTGGCATCATTATATAGTTGTACTAGTTTGGGAGCCAGGAAGTCAATATATGCGAGATAGAATTCTATTGGAAATCCGTCAGTGCCCGGGGTTTTGTTACGAGCCATACTCTTGATAGCTCTTCGCACCACCCCAAGTGCAACTGCACGCCCCAGTGAGACTGCTGCGTCTTCATCTAGGGCTAGTAGGTCCACCCCCGTGTAAACTCCAGTAGTTCCTCTTCCGTTGGGGATATCTGACTCCGATAGAGCTCAGTATAATATGCTGTGAATATGTCATTGATACCCTGCTGGTCGTATCTCGCTGCCCCATTCTGGTCCTTAAGTTCCAGGATCACCGAACCACGCCTGGCCGGGTTTGCCAGCCAAGCCAGAAGGGCTCCTGATTTGTCCCTTTCCGAGTGTGCCCGAGTTATGTATTTTTTGTAATCGAAGCATCGCAAGCGCTCTACCTGTATTGCTACTGCCTCCCTAGCCTCTAATAACTCCTGTTGTTTGCCTGGGTTTTCAGGTCTGCCCCTTTCCAGGTTGCGCAGGCGCTCATCATCCCTTTCTATGTCTTGAAGGATTACTTTCCGAACCCCCACCAGCTCAGATATGCACCTCCCTCTAAGGACTGCCTTGCACGCATCCCATTCAACAAGTGATGATGTGGCCGTGCCCTCGTTGCTTTGAAAGTAGGCATTAATAGCTGAGCCTATCGTAGCGCGGAATGCTTGGTCATCTAGGGCCTCTGGGCGCAGGCGCCAGATGGGGATTTTTGAACGCGCTCGCGACCATTGTAACTTTACCAGTACAGGGTTGTGGTCAGAGAGGGTTCTGGTGAGGTATTCACTGCAGCTAATCCCCTCATGGACATCGGGGGAGCACAGTATGGCGTCCAACCGAACATGTAATTCATGTAAGGCCGAGAAGAAGGAGTAGTCCCGGGACTCGGGGTGGTGTGCCCTCCAAGTATCTATTAGGCCCCATGTCTGTTGCCAATTACGGCGTGTCTCTGCTAGCTTGTGTGCGGGTGCATTAGGGAGCGGGGGGTGCGAGCGGTCAAGAATAACATCGGATATACAATTGAAGTCACCCCCCAACAATATCGACCCCGCAAGGACAGTTGCAAGTTTCCCGGCTAGGTGGGAAAAGAAGGCTGGCTGGTCAGAGTTGGGTGCATATATACTGCCTGGTTTAAGATCCCTACCATCTAGTCTCCCGGTCACCTCCACATACCTGCCCTCAGGGTCAATCATCTGTGTTGTGCATTGGAATGGAATGCCTGATCGTATCCATATTAAAACTCCTCTCGCGAAAGCAGAGTAAGTGGTGTAATAAGCCTGCCCTCTCCATCGGCGTTGCAATGCCTTCCCTTCCTTTGCTGACAGATGGGTTTCTTGGAGTAATGCGATCTGAATGCCTCTGCGCACCAGATAGGAGTGTATTTTGTGGCGCCGGAGCATGGAGTGCATCCCCCTCACATTCCACGATAGACAGTTCCAGCCTAATGGGGGTCCCATTGTTGTTGCTTATGTTTGGACTCTTTAAAAAACGTTCCCCCCATGACACGTCTGGATCCCCTTAACAGTCCCCAACTGCAATAACATCCCCAACTCCCCCTCCCCCGGACAGGTAACCAAAAAAGAGTCCCCATCCAAACAGTATCAAAACATACCATCGTCCGGTGGTAGCGGCAAGGGTGGGCACCCAATAAAAAGCACGCCAGGTTCCCGCCCCACCGCCTCCCCATTAACTGACCTCAACAGCAAGTCCCAGACCTGTTGGACAGTATTCATAGTTCAAACAAGGAGAGAAAGACTGCAGGTTTGTGGATACTTCCCCGTCAACATGTGGTCAGCCGGTCCCGAGGAGCCGCCGCATCTGCCGTCTTCCTTACATGAGATCGTCGGCCGTTCGCGGCGTGACCTGTGGCAAGTCTATTCCCAGGCTGTCGTTGTCACTGCGGCTCGGTGAGGTCTCCAAACTGTCCGTGCGATGTCCGCTCCCGCTCGGTGATGGGCGAGGACTGTTTTAGCTGTGTGACACCACCGCCTGCAATGCTCTGCGGCGTTCGAATCTGAGCTCCCTGGGCGAGGGGGCCCCGGAGCCACTCTTACGTCTGCGGGGCCTTTGTTGCGGGGAGCTCTGAACAGACTTCCGGCAATCCGCTGATCCGTGGGCCTCGAGCCAGTCCCAGGCCTCCTGTGGCGCATTGAAGAAGCGGATTCCCGCTGGGTCTGCCACCTGGAGTCGAGCAGGGATTAACATTGCATAGGGTAGATGCAATTGTCTTAGCTTGGCCTTGACAGCAGTGAAGGACGCTCTGCTCCGTTGGACCTCTTTCGTGAAATCTGGGAAAATCATAACAGTGCTATTGTCAATTCGTAACTCCTGTTTTAGGCGGGCACTTTGTAGGATGTGGT
This sequence comes from Calotriton arnoldi, assembly GCA_963921515.1. NCBI lineage: Eukaryota > Metazoa > Chordata > Amphibia > Caudata > Salamandridae > Calotriton > Calotriton arnoldi. Next base: position 2,121,624 of record CAWUFW010000189.1, read on the forward strand.
CTCTGTCACGAAAGTGTAGCAGGCGCGCCACAATGAGTCTTGGAGGGGCCCCTGGCTTTGGAGGCTTGGCTGGAACTCTGTGTGCCCTCTCCAGTGCATAGAAGGGGGACAGGCCCATCGGAGCCACCTCAACTTGGAGCCAGTTCTCTAAATAGCGAACCATATTTGTCCCTTCTGTTTTTTCAGGGATCCCTATGACACGGATATTGTTCCTTCGTGACCTTCCTTTGCTGTCTTCTGCCCGCATTTCTAGGATTTTTACTTTAGTTTCCAGATCTGTGAGGGACCGATGCATCTCGTGTACTGACTCCGTCAGGCCACTCATTTCTTTCTCGTTGCTGGACACTCTGTCCTTAAGTTTGCGATGATCGTCTTTTAGCAGGCTAAGATCTGTACCAATAGCATCGATTTTCCCCTCCAGTGCCTCCCTTGAGGCTGTTATTGCCTGCATGATGTCGGACAGTGTTGGTTTCCGGGGGGTTGTATCAACTCCTGTCTCTGGGTCTTCATCCTCAACATCGGATTGGGTCCCTGGAGCATCCACACTGAGGGCAGCGAACCCCCGCTTCTTTTGCGTTCGCCCTTTCCCGATGTACTTATGGTTCTGTTCACCGTCCGGTCTTTACTAGTGCCAAGCGACGACTCTCCCACCGGACGCTTCTAGGCTTCAACGCCCGGCTCTGGGCGCTCGCAATGCACTGCAGTAAGGACAGGGCCACAGCTATCGTGTGGTATGTGGGTATCACTCTCCAGGCCTAGTTCTTTGTCCTTGGTAATTCGCGCAGGGAGCCCCCCTGGAAATGCAGGGCTGCATGCCAGAGAGTGGTCTCTGTCAGCTCTCACCCACGCGGCCCGGGCCGCAGGGCGCCGGCCGCCACTCGGGCCGCCTCCTAGGCGAGAGCCCCGGCGTCGCCACCTACTGTCCTACTGGATCCCCCACTTTCTGACTTTGCCACCCCTCCGGGGGGCTACGGTCGCTCGAGCGCTGACGGGATTAAGCAGGAATCACTCCAATCATTCTCAGTCCCGTGCGTTGGCGCTGCGCCGCTCTCTCTCTCCTCAAAGAAGTAGCCCTCGCCTTCGCACTGCGTCCACCCGATTGCGGTGTGTCCGAACGTGGCTCCAAAGTCCGCCTCAACTTAGCCAAATCTATGGGTGCCACCCGCCGTCTGGATTCCTCATTCCCCCCTCAGCATTCCTCGGTCGCACTCCTCCCCTCTTTCAGTCCATTCAGGGGGTGCCAAGAGCGGGAGTACATCGCTGATGCAGCTCAGTCCCCCTGGATGTTCCCTCCGCAGACCAGGGTATGGGTGCCAAGGCAGTGCTGCTCCCTCCACTCCAATCACCGCTACTGGGCCACTCGCCCTCCCAGGCGCCACACAGCTGCAGGTGTCTCTCGGCCCCGCTGCGTGCCCCCACGCCTCACTTGTACCCACGGGTTTCGCGTCCCTGCAGGGGGCCAGGTGAGATCCACCGCAGGAGGCCTCTTAGCCGCCTCGGTAGTTGCTGCAGGGTGTCTGCGGTCTGGGCGCCATTTTGCCGACGATCCCGTCCGCTCGGTCGCGTCTCAGCGGGAATGGACAGGTCGCCGGCTGCAGCGTGTCACACAGACTCTCCCCCTCCGTCGTGGCTCGCAGGGCTCTGCTGGTCAGCGCTGTTAACTGCGCCTGGGTTTGTACGGCCGGCAGCTGTGTATAGCAGGAGGGGCAGCGGCCTTCACAACATGGCCGCCATCTTAGTCGCTAGTCCACCCGGCCAGTAAGTTGCAGCTTTGCCTTCGTTTTCGTCGTTAACAGCTCCTCAGGGCCCCGTCGAGCAGTGCCGGCTCGTCTCGGCGCCCCGCTGTGTAACTTTCAGCTCTCCCGGTTTTGTCTGGGAATCAGGATGAATGTTTATGGGGAAGCGGCGGTCGGAGCTCCTCAGCTCGCGTCCGTCCTCATCGGCTGCTGGCCACGCCCCCCTGGCGTGTGGTCTAATGTCGGGGCCAGTCACCCAGTGCCTAATCGCCAGGTAGCGCCAATATTCGGACTCCGGGAGCCCAAAGTCCCGCTGTACCTCTTTAAAGTCTAGCAGGTCTTTCACATCGAATAGATCTCCAATTCGCTTACAATTTGCCTCTTGCCACTGTATGAATGCTTTCTCTTGTGTGGCTGGCGGGAAGTCCGGGTTCCCTATGATTGGTGTGAGCGGAGAGATTTGCGTGGAAAGCTGCTTGGAGGAGCACACCCTGTCCCAAACCCCCATGGTGGCTCTAACTACCGGTGAAACTTAAACCCCTGGTGGACGGTGTTTGCGTGGAAGCCAAGGGATCTTCCATATGTGGACGCCCGCTACTGCCTGATCTAGAAAACACCAATGTTTCTCGGTCATAGGGCGTTGCCATTCGACCATACAGCGCAATTGCGCAGCCTGGTAGTATTTCGTTAGGTTCGGGATCCCCAAGCCGCCATTGGCAAATAGGCCCGCTCTCTGGCCATTCGGGCCCGTTTACCAGCCCATATGAAGGATTCGAGGGCCATCTGTAGTTTTTTCAAAATAGGGGCAGGCAGTGCCAGTGGCATCACCTGCATAAGGTAAAGGATTTTTGGCAGCAGTGTCATTTTAACCGCTGTTATACGGCCAACCCAGGAGATTGGACCTCCATGCCAAGATTGGATAAGAGATCTCACATTCTTTAACAGTTCTGCGTAATTGCAGACCACTGTGTCCTCTATGGTTGGGAGAATCTGAATACCCAAATATTGAATTCCCTGTTGAGCCCAAAGGAAAGGGAAAGTCGACTTCAAGTGTTGGTGCTCTACATGCGGGTTATTGATATTGAGTGCCTGGGTCTTAGTAGTGTTAACCTTGAAGCCCGAGACCTCCCCGTATGCAGTAAGTTCATCCTGGATTCCTCCCTATCGATGACCAAACAAGTCAACGCCGTCTCATCTTCATGCTTCAACACCCTGCGCATGCTCCGCAAGATCTTCAGATGGATCCCCACTGAAACCAGGAAGACCGTCACCCAGGCACTCGTCACCAGCCGACTGGACTATGGGAACACCCTCTACGCCGGAACCACAGCCAAACTTCAAAAGAGACTCCAGCGCATCCAGAACGCCTCCGCACGACTCATCCTGGACATCCCCCGACACAGCCACATCACCGTACACCTGAAAGACCTGCACTGGCTCCCCGTCAGCAAGAGAATCACGTTCAGACTCCTCACCCACGCACACAAGGCCCTCCACGACCTGGGCCCAAAGTACCTCAACGACCGCATGTCCTTCTACACGCCCACACGCCAGCTACGATCAACCAGCCACGCCCTCGCCACCGTACCACGCATCCGCAGAACCACCGCCGGAGGAAGATCCTTCTCCTACCTGGCGGCCAAGACCTGGAACTCCCTCCCCACTCACCTTCGGCGAACCCAGGACCATCTCGCCTTCAGGAAGCAGCTCAAGACCTGGCTGTTCGAGCAGTAACTTACCCCCTCCCCCAGCGCCTTGAGACCCTCCCGGGTGAGTAGCGCGCTCTATAAATGCCGTGATTGATTGATTGATTGATGAGGGATGGCAGTGATTGGCGTGGGTTGGTGATGGCCAGCAGCACGTCATCAGCATATAGGACAATTTTGTGCGATTGGCCCCCCATCCAGACTCCCTCTATCAGCAGGTGTTGACGAATATGTTCCGCCAAAGGCTCCATGTAGAGCACAAATAAAAGTGGCGAGAGGGGACTTCCCTGACGGGTCCCCCTGGAAATAACAAAGGTCGGGGACTGCGTATTGTTCACCCTGACCGACGCCGTGGGACCCGCATATCTCGCCCATATCCATCGCTGGAATCTGGGGCCTATGCCCACCGCATCCAGCACCGACCGCAGGAATGGCCAGTGAACATGGTCAAAGGCCTTCTCGGCGTCAATTGAAAGAAATAAGGTCGGTTTCTGGGAGTGCTGTGTCTTATCAAGTAGATGGAAAAGCCTTTTGGTGTTGTCACCGCAGGTGCAACTCGGTATAAAGCCAGACTGGTCGGGTTCGATCAGACCCGGCATGTGTCCACCCAATCTGACCGCCAGTATCCCCGTCAAAATCTTAGCATCAACATTCAAAAACGAAATGGGACGATATGAAGTGCAGCATTGGGGATCTTTACCTGGTTTGGACAGCACAGTTATTGATGCCATGCGCATTGATTCGGTTAGTTCCCCAGTCTCACTGAATGAGTTGTACAACCGAGTTCCATTCCAAAAAGCTTTATTCGACACTTTGTCATAAAAGCATTTTACATATATATACATGATTGGTCCGGACTACAACTAAAATCTAGTAAAATATGTGACAATGGAATAGATATCCTAGAAGAATTATTACCACTAGAACAAATTGCAAAAAAAGAAAAAAAAAAAGAATTTTTTTTAAAAAGTTGCCTTAAAAAACAAGTAAAAAGGAATCACAATAAAAATTGTACAGTATCATAATTTTATTAGATCACTTCCAAATAATTTTGACAATAAAATAAGTCATCTGCCTGGGCAATATGGGTTTCATTATATCAATCAATCTACGGCTATCAAGTTTTAAACAGTCAAATTTGCTTGTACTATTGTGAGTTTAACCTTATTACCCACGCCCACCCCAGAAATTTTGCAACTCCTATAGAAATATACGATAGGGTGCTAGTACGTATTATCCTTTCTGCCTCCGCGCTCTTCCTCGTGCCCAGCATTTTACATGTAGGTTTCAACCAGATCCGACGTGGCGCAGCATAAGCTGGGCACACAAATAGCATATGGGCAATCGTTTCACTATTTGATAAACAAACTGGACACTTATCATCGCCTAAGCTCGACCACCTAGATGTAAAGGATTTAAGAGGCAGCGAGCCCACCCTCAGCTGAAAATACAATTTTCTATCCAACGGTTTGATTATGGTATCCCAATAGGGTTCAAAAGTAGGGCAGTCTTTAAAATTCAAAAACAAACCTGTCAATGAGGATGATTCACTACATCTTTGGGTGTTACGCACCACCACCTCCCAGTACCTTTCTTTTAGTGCTTTTTTTGAAGGAAAACGTGCTGAGAGTGGCTCCAACCAAAGAGAATACATCCCCATACTTATAAGTACATCCCTAACTCCCCGCAGCCAACTTATCTTATGAAAAGTGTCAGAGTTAATGACATCCACAAAACCCAATGCATACGGCTTCAGTTCCGGCGTGGTCCACAATCTACGCCAGTATAGAGCAGGGCGTAGTTTTGCAATGTCTGATATGGACTTTCTACCAAGCTCATAGAGCAGAGGGCACTGTGGTGTACTTTGGGGGAGATTGGTGATACTACGCAGGAATCTATTTTCAGAAACTCTGAGTTTGGGCATGTTCTCAAACCCCCAAACTTCGGCACCATAAAGGGCCGCACTGACAACTTTCATATCGTAAACCTGGAGCACAGGTCGCATAGGTTTTGTGAGTGACTTTTTGTGCTCCACATTTAACGCACCTGCCAGTTGCCGATGTTTAAGTGTGGCAAGATCAATTTGCTGATTCCACTTCATATCACTCTGAATGTTTACCCCCAAATAAGTGAACATTCGAACTTGGTCCAGCGGTTGATTATTCATTAAAATTTTTCTTTTAATTTCTAGACCCCGGGTGGTACAAAATTCTTCAAAGATAAGCAAAGCTTGCTGGAGTCCACTCGGAGTTTTCGAAATTATTAGTGTATCATCGGCGAACATTAAAATGGGTATTTTGAGCCCTGCTAGTGTTGGGGCATCAGTATTCACGGATGATATGTGGTCCACTATGCCGTTGATAAACAACGAAAATAGGGTGGGTGCCATCGCGCATCCTTGACGCACCCCACGCTCTACTGGAAATGTACTAGTGTCCATACCCTGGGAACCCCATCGAATTCTAGCTGAATTATCCTCGTGCAGCACTGAATGAGTTGTACAACCGAGTTAGTATTAGGGATAGAAGGGGGCAAATTGCTTATTGAAGGCTGAGATGAACCCATCCTGACCTGGCGCTTTTTCGGGTTGGAGCCTCCCGATCGCCTCTTGCTCCTCCCGCTCTGTTATGTCCCTCTCCAGTATAGTGACACTCGTGGCCTGAAGCTTGCTTATCGGGGCCTGTACAATGTATGGGGTGCAGTCTTCCGGAGATCCCCCCTCGGCCCTATAGAGATCCGCATAAAAACACCCAAACTCTGCCACTATGTCCTCATCTTCTGTGATGAGCTTGTTGTTACCGTCCTTAAGGCTTTGCACGTGCCTGGAGTTCGTCAGTGTTCGCAGTCTGTGTGCCAATAGTTTCCCCGCCTTGTTTTCCCCCCCGCGTAAAATTTCTGTCTCGTTCTTAATAGTGCATACTCTGCGGCATCCATGTCTAACGCCCTGAGCTGTTTGCACGCTATAGTCACTTGTCGCCTAACTTTGTGTGAGCCTGTGCGCCGGTGGGCCTCCTCTAGTTCCTTGACAGTACCTTCTAAGTGAGCGCGTTCCAGTGTGCGTTCTTTACTTAGACGGGCTGCGATCGCTTTATATTTACCTCTGATAACCGCCTTAAGGGCCTCCCAGAGTGTTGCTATTGATGTGTGTGGCGTATCATTGAGGTCCAAATACTCCCCAATAGCTTCCCCCACCTCCTTATTTGCGGCATCGTAAGATAGCATTTTGGGATTGAGGCGCCATGTCCCGCCGCTTCGGCGGGAAGCCGGTAGATGCAGTTTTATTTGGATGGGAGCGTGGTCGGACAGGGATGCCATATCAATGGTGGCTTGTGTTACTCTAGGGGCCAATGAGGCTGAGGTAAGGAAGAAGTCCAACCTGGCGTAGGATCGGTGGGCCGCGGAGAAAAATGAGTAAGAGTGTGTAGTCGGGTGCAGCTTCCGCCATATATCAGTCAGCCCGGCCTCCGCGAGCCAACGAGTTCCCTGTGGGGTAAACATCCCTGTGTTCCCTGGTCGTGGGGGAGATCTATCCATCGCCGCATCCATTACCAAGTTAAAGTCGCCCCCAATTGCGAGATTTGAGTCTAGAGAAACTAACACTTTACCCAGGGCCTGGAGTATAAATTGTTCTTGTTGTTTGTTAGGTGCATATATGGAAGCTATCGTGAGCGTCTGATGTGCGTGGGATACCCGCAGTGACAGCAAGCGGCCCGGGATTTCAGACTGTACCGTGATAACTTTCCCCTGGAAGTGTGTCGCTACCAGGATTGCCACTCCCGCCTTTTTCCCTTGACCGGAGGACCAGAACTGGCAGTCAAACCATCTGGAGCGCATTCTGGGCCAATCTTTTTTCAGGAGATGGGTCTCCTGTAACAGGCACAGGTCACACTGGGATGCCCTCAGCTGACGTAGGAGTGCTATTCTCTTGGATGGTGAATTGAGACCTCTGACGTTGAGGCTAACCATGCGTACCATTTCCCAATGAGTATGCCACCGCTGGTCCTATCCTCCCGCCCCGAACCCTTAACCCCCCCACCTAGCCCAAATGTAAAGAGTGACAGTGTGCTGGTTCGGTGTGCATGTGTCTCTGCGGAGAACATAACATTAATAAACAATAAAACAACTGCACCAACGGGTGCAAGACTTGCAGTTCTGAATGGAGGGTCCATGTCAATCGACATCCGTCGCAGCGTTCTAGGGAAGGTAGGGAAGACCTCCGCCTCCACCGCAACTGGATAGCTGTGGTAAGGATCAAATATGAGGTCCGTAGGGAGTCAGACAGCCCCTTGCCAGCATGGTTCAGGATGGATCACGGTATCCTCATTCTGTGTCTCTCTCTGATGATCTTTGCCGCTCGGCTAATTGTTGCAGTAGGGCCGAGCGCTCCTTGATGCTCTCGGTTTTCGTTGGTCTGCTCGGTGGTTGCTGTGAGTGATTCTTTATGCGTCGTCCTCGTTTCGGGTTGTGTGGGGGCAGCTGATCTACTGGACGTTGAGGCGAAGCCTCCCTGTCGATCTCTATATTCAAAATGTCTGCTGCCTCCAAAGGTGTGCGTACTGCTCGTGTCTCGCCTTGCCAGGCAAAAATCAGGCGAAAGGGATGGCCCCACTTATATCGTATTCCTTTTCCCGTCAGGAATTCCGTCACTGGTTTCATTGCTCGGCGCCTCTGGAGTGTGATATTTGACAGGTCCTGGAAGAGTCGGACCTTATTGCCCTCGAAGAGAACATGAGGCTGGTCATGTACCACCGCCATTATGGTCTCTTTGTGCTTGTAGTTATGCAAACATGTTAGAATGTCCTGGGGGGTCCCTGGAGTAGCCGAGGGGCGTCCCGCCCTGTGGGTACGATCTAGCAAAAGTTCCTTCCCCTCCAGTTCTGGCACTATCTGACAAAAGAGGCGCAATACGTAGTCTTCCAGGTGCCCCGCATCTGCCAGCAATGGTACTCCCTTAATATGAATATTTGATCTGCGGGATCTGTTTTCCAAGTCCTCAAGGTGGAAATTAAGATCCGTGTTGCGCTCTCTGAGTTCCACGAGTTCCCAGCGCTGTGCTTCTAGTTCCTCCTCCCTGGCGTCCCCAGCTCGCGCCACAGAGTCCACTCTCTGTCCCAGTTCCCCCATATCGCGGCGCAATTCCTTGACTTCTGCAGTTACCTCCGTACGGAGGGTTGCAATGTCGTCCCTCAGTGTGCCAAAGAGTGCCTCCATGAAGCCACGCGTGATGGGGGGTCTCCTCGGTCATGTCTTGTGATGCTGGGAAGCTTGCCGCTGTCATGCTTGGTGAAGTTGGGGTCGACCCCGTCTTCTTGGGTGCGCCCTTGGCCAGAAGCTCTTTTATGTCCGTTTTCCCCTTGGACTTGGCACTGGTCATTGTATCGTCCTGGCGTTCTCCGAACAGGCCTCGATCTTCTTGGGATTGTGGCGCGAGGTAAGACCCGGCAACCTGCGTGCAGCGTGTCCAAAGTCCTTACGCCCGTGCGTTGCCGTCTCCCCGCTGTTGTTATGGCGCTATCTCAGTGGGCCCCCCTCACAAGGAAGCGATCCTTCTACGATCAGGCAGCCCGGGTAATGGCTATGGCTCTCCCCTGCCTCGCTGCTGCATAGATCTGAGTGCCTTGCATGTGCAATGTCCTCCTATGTGGCAGCCTCTGTGCCGCGATTATCCAGTGGCCCAACAGTCCAGGGCCTAGTAACCGGGCCCTCCTTGACGCGGTGATCCTCTGGCCCTTTCCGTTGGCGGAGTACCACTGAGGTACACCTGGGGAGACGACCCCTCAATAATCAGTCGGCCCGGGCTGGGGCCATGGCTTTTCCCTGCCTCGCTGCTGCGGAGATCAGTGCGTCTCCTCAACTGCACCACTTCCCCATATGTGTGCCCAAATCGGTGGATAAAGCTGCCCAATACTGTCTTTGCGGGGGGGCACAGCGGAGCGGGGGGCGTTTAACTTACTGCCGTTGGAGGCCAATGTCCAGGTCGCCCCTCACCGCACGTAGCCTCACCGCCTCTGCTTTCCTTAGTCTCTCTGCCCAGCTCACCTCCTCAGCGGGCGCGCCGTGCTATGTGGCCGGCACTGCGGGTGTCCACCAGCGGCCCTGTGCAGTTGCGTCTTTTGCCGTTCCTCGATGTTCACCAGGGAGCACTTCCGCTCCCCAGGGCTCCCTCTTCACGCTCTGGAGCAATGCCGACTTCGCCTCGGCGATTGCACGTCTCCCGGCTGCCAGTCACGTCCAGACCTGCGTACTGGGCGCAATCACCGGCAGCTCCTCCAACTCCCGGGCATGTCGCCGGGCAGCACCGCTTTCTTCTGTGGCACTGCAGAACTTGTTCCGGGCTTCCGTTGCAGCGCGGGGCCTCCCAGTGCTACGCGGTTCTATTCCACTCGCCGCAGCGCCATTTTGCGAGGGCGCCGGTTGCGTGTACTCCGGCCCTGCATGTACGGCTCAGCCACAGCAGGCGCCGCAATTGACCACCGATGGCACCGGCAGTGTCTACAGGTCTACCGTGTCCAGTGCTACGGTAGCGGGGCCGCCACTCCTCCGGGAACCACTATTTTCTGTCCGGTGCGGCGGAGCTCCGCAGATGAGTTACTGCTTGGGCGCCATCTTGGACACGCCCCTCAGGAATCTGTTTTAGTGACGAATATTAACATGGAAGTTGAGAGGTTTGTGAGGAAATGTTACATGTGTGCTGGTTCTGACAAATCTTTAAAGACTTGTAGACCTCCTATGAACGATTTTTTCTTTCCCAAACAACCTTCGGAAATGATAAATTGATTTTGTATGTCATGTGGGTGAAGAACAAAGATACATTATTGTACTTATTGATCTGTTTTCAAGATGGCCAATAATAGAAGTGGTGGACTGGCCCGATACCAAGTCGGTTTTGGAATTCCTTGATAAAGTTTTCGTGTCAGAAGGGCTTCCAAAAACGGTTTTAAGTGACAATGGGGTGCAATGCCTTTCAAATGTAGCTAAGGAATATTTTAAAAAGATGGGTGTGCAACACAAAACTACTTCCCTTCACAACCTGAGTGGAAACGGTATGGTTGAGAGATTCAACCGGGTTGTGAAGGTAATTATACAATTGGCTATCAACAGCAATGATGATTGGATATTACAATTTCAGAAAACTAATTGGGCTTATAGGGTCACCAAAAATGAAATCACAGGTCTGTCTCCATTTGTGATTATGAGAGGCCGCAATCCTAGATCCAAGTTCAACCCAAATTAGTTACATCAGGGTAGAGTTGAGCAGTGGTCTCTTAAGAGAGTGCAAAGCAGAATGGCTGAACATCATTCGAAGATGAAAGCTTCTTACGACAAGAAAAATGGGGCCAAACCAGTGGATATTGCAGTAGGTGTTTGGGGTCGCATAAAGAGACCTGGGATTATCAAGAAGGGAGATAGTCAGTTTTATGAACCTGAAGAAGTGACTGAAATTCTGAATAATGCTGTTAGATTGAGCAGTGGCAAACTTTGGAACATGAAAAGAGTGTCTCACAGTCCTGAGAATGCTTCTGGAATAGGTGTGAACCATAACCAGGAACAGAATTAAAACTGGTTAGATTTGGAGGATATAGGAAAAAAGAGTCAGGGATCTGAACTGGATTCTGATATCAGGAGAGAAGATGAGGGTATTGTTGGTGTTGGTGTAAGTATGAATGAAACTTGCAACTTTGATAGCAAGAGTGCTGTTGTGGGTGAAGAAGGAGTCCAGGAGGAGAAGAATATGGAAGTAAGAGAGGAAGATAGAGAGAGAGTAGTTGAACAGAAAGTGAGGAATCCTCCTTCGTGGTTGAAAGATTTTGTGTGTGGAGAAATTGTATTTTTGGGAAGTGAGTAGAGTTACAGGTGGATTTGATATGATTTTATCATAATAATGTTAATACAAGACAACAATGTGATTTAGTATTATAACAATTTCTATACACTTTCAGGTGATTTTAGTATATAACAAATGTTTATACGCTTTATTTTGTTATTCTGTTATTCTTCATAATTGTTATTTAGATTAAAAAAGGAGGATGTGTTTTGTTCTTAGAACTGGTTGTCGTCATGTGCATGACTGGATGTTCCACATGGAATGTGGAACATCGGGTTAGGCATAGCGACGCAGCAGCCGAGATGAGGAGACATGTCAGCCTGTTGGTGTTGAGCTAATAAAAGAAGGTACTACCGAAGTCTAAGTCTGCCTTCATTTCGTGTACCGTCACAACATTACCTAATAATCTGAAGTCCATGGCCCGCGATCTGTAGCGGCAACCATTTTATAGCTACTTTGGCTGAATTTGAAGTATTTTCCTGTTTTATTCTCGCTTTGGGAGGCATTTGGAATTCATCTTATCATCCTCAGATTCCTCCTCTGGTGTGAAGTATATCCATGCATTCTGGATGAGACTCGGGGGTCTCTGCATAAATATAAAAAGTGAATGTATACATGCAGGTACTTTTGATTGTTATTAGCACGTGGCTTCCTGAAGAAGGCGTTGTGCCGAAACACGCGTAGATAATTGAGCAAAAGCCACATGAAGACAGAAATCCATTTAACAGACTGTATTGTCTTTTGATTATCAAATCATCCTTCGTTGTTTATCACAATTTCATTGCTGTAATTACTAAATGTACTCTGCTGTAACAAGAGTGTGTGTGTTTTGAATGAAAGATGATGCGAAAGTAATAGTTGAGTGTTGTAAATTTCTTCGGTCTTTTGACGAATATATTGGCTCAATAATGTTTTTTATATTCTCCCTATATTCCATAACAAGGATTCAAAAATAAATAATGCAAAAATATATTTGTGATACACCCTCCATGTATTTTTCTGTGAGCCCTTCCTCTCGGTTGAATGTGTTTTCTTATTAATATGTTTGTGAAATAAATCATTTGAGTTGCCTTAGGTTCTTGTACATTAATCTTTTCTTTCCCTGCCTCAGAAACTCTCATTACTAACAGGGGGTCCCCTTTTTCGTTACATCATATCCCAGTCCACGTCATGTTTCCCAACCGGTGTTGCCCATAGCGGCATTGGACTGAAGGGCTCATCCTATCCCAGACAACACTCTCACATGAGGCAACTCCCCTGAAATCTGATGTGGGCAGCACATCCCCCTTGTCATTTGGGGGTGCTCAGCCTGCATCAGCCCAGCAATGCATTCTGATTTGGTTGATGTGAGTGAGACACTCTCAACATCATTTTCAAAAACCTGATGTTTTAAACAATAGGCTTTGCACTCTGAGTGAAGCACAATCAGTAGATGGTATATTTCATATGACATCAGTATCAATGCCGGCCTTGCATAGCTGTGGGTGCTGATGTGTAAAAGCCACATCTTCTGCCACTTCTCACAATAGAACGATACGGTATTGTGGAATTAAGGAATGTGTACGAAAATTAACCATGGAGCAGCTAACTCAGTCAGGCACACCGCCAGCCAATGTTGTAATGGGATGAGCGATTGTGTGTCTGTGTGTGTAACATGCAAGTTATGTTTTTTTCTTAAAATGTACTTTGCCTGTTAAGAGGCACGGCATTGTTTTAACACAACATCGTGGACAAGCAACACTGCAGAGTGCAAAGGGGCAAGCAGCGGAACTGGATGGGAGAAGGGAGATGACCTTAAAAACACATGCTCCCTTGTGGAGTGCTGCAACTAAAAGACAAAAGTAGCTCAGAAAGTGCAATAGTGGAAGGACTCTGAGCAAGGAAGCAGTACTTGCACCATGCACCACTGGAGGGACAAATACACGAAGAGGAAGGGAAGCCGACATGCACTGACTAAAGAGAAGCAAGGAAATTAGTGACAACAAAGCCAACCAATAGTCAGCAATGGGCTGGCTCAAAGCCATCTGTAAGTAAACATGTCTTGCGGGGGACAGTGCATGGGTTGTCTCAGGCGAGACCTAAAAACAAGCCTAAATGTGAAGCTAGAGGGGCAGAAGCCAGGAACTACAACAAGTATCAGGTAACTTGTTTAGAGTTCTTCATATAGTAAGCCCTTGAGATCATTTATCATTATTTAAGTTTCCTGGGATCTCCCCCAGGAGTAGGTCGCAGAGAGGCCCTGAGTTCCTGAAACCCCCAAGTGTGTTTCAGTGAGCCAATCTCCCTTTCTCTGTAATAACTGCATATGCGAGAATGGCCACTAAACGTATAGGTTTCCAGTGATCTGACCAACGTTCACGGTATTCAGCACTAAAGTAACAGTTATTTCCCATGAAGGCCTTAAAAAAACTTAAGAATCGGTCGGGTAATGCTGTATAAATGATGTACAGGAGTGCGAATTCAAGAAAAAATGGGGTAACAGAGGCCCACTGAGGCAGCTCTTTTAATTAGATTCATCGACAGAGTCATTTTGGAAAAATATATAAATGTTATTTGTTGTGTATAAATACTGAGGAGGAAATGGGCGTCTGAAATTGTTACCAAAACATATAAAGAAAAACTGGATTAGTTTAATACCTGGTTTAAAGTTTAAATAAATCAATGAATGATACACCAAAGCAAATGCAGTGTGCCATGGTTTACTTTTTTGGCCTTGTATGCTATATGTTCATATGTCGGATGTCTTTGAACGTGGAACTGTTCGATGAACCTGTAATTGCTATTTCTGAGTATAGTCACTATTGTACTATTTGTAAACACGTTGCCTGTTCCAATATATCATTTAGTCTGTAAATGTCCGTTATTCATACCCATTGGGTGGTCCAAGGGTTCAGGTACACTCAGCCTCGTCCCGACAGACAGAGGGATAACGTCTCCTGATTTATATACGGCACCAAACAATAGTATACAATGGCGTAATCAGTGCATGCAGATACGGCTTAGATGCTGGTGACAACCAGTGTGGAGAGAAAACAACCCACATAAAATATGCCTATGAAGAGTTCTTAGTGCCATGTTGATGGTTTCTTTGTGTTCATGGTTTAGCTGTTCACCTGCATTCTGGGTTATCTGCAGGATTCTGGAAATGAAGGCTTATACATAATAATGTATAATGGGGAAAAAAGTGCCTTGAAACATAATCACCTAAAGCTGATTAATGGACACAGAAATCCAAGCATGTAATAATCCACACAGATTTACAACAATACTGATCTTGTTCAATAGTGTAATCTATCACTAAACAATACATTAATACTTGGCCTTGGCAGCCACTGTCAAAATCAACAAACTATTTCCACTCTAGTTAATGCAAATCCCAGAACAGTAAGGGCACCCAGATTCTTAAAGCACGTGGGGACCATACAAATGATTGAAATGCTTTCTACTAATATCTTAACCTATACACAGGCCTTTTCCTATTTTTGCATCTGTGAAATGAAATACATTAACTGTCGCGAGTTCCAATGGTTCTTATGTAGCCACCTCCAACGCAACAATACTGTTCCTTTATCTGCCAGATTAGTGCCTTGGAAATGAACTCTACAATTTTAAAATTGTACAGTATTGTTTTTTTTTTTTAATACTGATTTTACATTGGTATGAATTATTCTGACAGATCTAATAATAATGCAGCAAAAATTCCAGTTGTTCAATATTCTTAGAATATCATCTCACACATATGGTGGTGCTATTTTCGGTTCCTTGACAAGATTTGAACCTGACTACTTATGGGGCAACAGATCATTGCATTGGTGTTTAAACAGGCATACTGCTTCTGCAGTCAATAGTTTGGAAATGAAAACTAGAACAGTGATGGGCATGAATGTGATTAGGAAGTCGCAGAAAAGAGATGGCTTTTTAACTATCGAACAACTAGACCTATCGCCACTTTGTCACTCTTTCTCATTCAAGTCCCATTGTCCAGTTAGATGACTTACATCTTAAGATGGACACCGCTCTGTCTCCTGTTCTTTTTTAAATTGGCTTCTCTGCTTCCCCGTCGATGTGTATAAGATGGCCATCTTCCATAATCTTGTCTTATTTTTGTCTTATCCTTGTATAGGCAGGCGCCTTGACATTGTTTGGCAATTCATCCAGGCAGTAACTGGAATTATGTTAATTGTTTTTCATGCTTTGTGTGGTCCAGAACAAGTCCGCCCTGGTCAGTAAACCACAGGATATTTGTTTTTTTGATGAGATGTTCCACTCCTGTTGTGCTGAGGTACTATGTGCTTGCTGGAAACCTTTATCTCTGGCACTGTGAGCTGAAATGAGAGTTGTCCTCTGCGTAGGCACAGGCAGTAGCAGTTAATAGTTAGCCATGCCTCTTGCTACCCTTCTAACACACTTTTCCCCATATACAGAAATCTCAGTGGGCGTTCCTTGACCACCACATTGTAGTTAGAACATCTGCAAGGCTTTATAGACAAAGTAGCATCTTTCTGAACCATAAGCTGCATACTGAAATGGGTGGGGAACACAGCCATAAGACCATTCCTGTCCAAGACTTGATGCAGACAAAGCTAAAGCAGCTGCCTACCCAGAGTCCATGACTGGCTGCTGAATTCGAGGGCCCATTAGTTAAAAGTATGGGAACTTGGCAGTGCTGGTGGCATATGAATTTCTGGTGAAGATCATATTAACTGTGACAGGGCTATTTAATTGGTGAGGTGAGTGCCTTAATTTGTCCTATGCTAAGTTGCATGCATATTGTATATTACATTTGTGACTGCTATGGGTTGCCACAAACCCCTGTTCAAATGCAAAGAGATACAGAGGTTTCTGGCAAAAGGCCCATCATCCAGGTTCCTTAGGAGGAATAGGAAATTGGATTTTTCTTGATTGTATTACTGTTTCTAAACACATCTAGGAATTGCCTGCATATTAATTGCATCACTATATACAATCTTGAATCTTACTCCTGGGGTCACACCCACTGTACAGCGCTCCTTTGCCCTCGAGTTAGGTTTGCACTATGCAAGTACCACCGCATACATGCATACTTAAGCAGGTTAGGATGTATATCAGGGTCTTGACCTTCAGGATACAGATCCTCCATGTCATTATTCCCTTGGTGTCCTCTGGAGATGTTACTCCTTTCAGCCTCTAAGAAACATATTTTCACATCCCCACCGTACCAATGCACCAACAATTGCTTTTAATTTCAGTCCAGAGTGGAGTGTTCCAGTTCCAGACCTTCGGCTTGAAATCTGTATCAAGGTTATTGTTAAGATCCTAACTCTTGGGTGGGGTACTGAGGGAGTTTGCTTCAGCAACGAGCTAGTCCCTGTATTATCTTGTCATTTAACAATTTGGAATTTCAACAGGGTATTCGGTCTTTAGGATCGTAGAGGCTCTTAAATGCTTGCAAATCCAACCCCATAACCATCCAATATCTAGACTTCATTGGTGCAAGGTTCAACATGTTGGAAGGTAAGGGTTTCCTTACACTACTTTGGGTCTGGAAATTTAAATCTTATCGCCTGGCCTGCTGTTGGCAGTTACAGCACCTGAGATGAAATTGTTCCAAATCTATGAGTGAAGTCCTGTCTCTTTGTTGTTTCGTTGTCAAAGCTGTACATACAACCACTGGTGAGATGACCTTTTTCATTGGTGGATGGATTCTTTGAGCCTACGCTTAGATACTCGCTGCGTCTCCTGACCTTAAAGGCTGTTTTTCTAATTGCATTTTCATCAGCTTGTCATGTGAGTGAACTGCAGGCACTTTCAGTGCAACAGCCCTACACTGCCTTTTTCCATACAAATTGGTGCTCAGGACTTGGATGGTCTTCTTGCCAAAAGTTGTGACTCCCTTTCGGTCTGCCAGTTGATCACTCCAATGGCTGTCTTTGCTCCCCCTTATCCCTTGAAGACTAGGAGAGGCTCCATCAGTTGGACCACAAAAGGATTGTAAGTCTTTACATTGTTGGTATCAAGGACCATCAAGTAGATGATCAACTTTTTTGTTGGATTCTCCAGAGCAAAGCAAGTGAAGACGATGCAGAAGACGACCCTTTCGAGGTGGATGGTCCTCTGCATTATGATCTTCTATGCATTGGCCAAGAAGCAACGGTCTGAGAGCCCATTTTACCATGGCTAATTCCGCTGCCATTGCGTTGCTGCAAGAAGTGCCTGTCATTGAGATCTGCCAGGCTGCAACGTGGGCGCTGTGCATACGTTCACAAAGCACTACTACCTTTGCAGCCAAGTCTGATGGGAAGGACAGTTCACCCACTCAGTTTTACAAGATTTTTTGATTTGAGCCCTGGCCACAGACCCTCCACCTTAGGGAGGTACTGCTTTGGCATCTATTTTATGGTGTGGAATCTATAGTTACTAGTATCCATCAGAAGGACAAGTTGTTTCCTTTCAGTAACTCTCATTCTGGTGGATATTCTGTCTGACAGCAGATTCCTCCCTGCCCCCCTACACCCCTCTTCTTTCTGTGGAGTCTTCTCATCAACATCTGAAAATGTACCATGTCAGTGCTCTGCATCTGAGAGTGCAGTAAAAGAAAAGAGAAGAAACTGACGTCAGTGCGCAGGGGTGACACTTACATGCAGCTCCACTCCAAAATCTCTAGGATGGTATGGAGCCAGCGCAGAGCAGCACAACTCTGCCTATTGGCGCGCAGGAACACTGCTACAAAATTCACCAGATCCAGTCGGGCTCCTGGGGCATAGTATAATGTGGGGAATGTGTGGTTAGAGTATCTATCAGAGTATGTTACTGAAGGTAAGTAACTTGTTCTTTAACCACATCCCAAATCTTTTAGATTACCAGGGCTCATGGAGATCCTTAAAGAATTTTGATTTGGTTGACTTTTAGTGTTTTCGTAATAGCATCTCCATTTCTACCCCTACTTGCATTACCTGGTTGTGTGCCTCACTTAATTGCCTTTGTTGTATGCCTCATTAAGAGGAACAACACCTATTCCTCACTCTCCATTTATTTTTAGTGCCTGGTTTCAAGACTCCCTCCCACGTTTTGTCCTTAAGAAGATTTCGTTTTCTAATCCCCTTGCGTCTCTCTGTGTTTCTTTTTCTGACTTTATATCATCACTGACTTGTTTCAGATAGTGAACTAATTGCAGGTTCCATTTCCCTGCTGATCTTCATAGTCTGTGTTATAGGTTGTGGAGAAACATCTGTCCCAGGTCACCTTTGGAAGGAAGGAGGTATTGTCCAGAGGATATTTTTCATAGTCAGGAACCAGGAGTTCTGGTTTGTATTCCTGGTTTTGGAATATTACAATAACCGAACTAAGCCATACTTAATTTATCAAAGCTGGACAGCTAAGTCTGGATCGAATTGGAATCAACAGCCTGTTGTTTGTAATTGGATCCTTGCGGCATGTGTTTAACAAACTCAACTCATTCCTACTTGATGGAGTTCAATTTACTTTTTAGACAGTTTATAAAGTAGTTGCTCTTAGCCCTTACATTGTTGACTTGAAACAAGTTGAACAGGAGTAGGACCATGCTTGGGGTCATTAATCACCTACACGTAAAATCAAAATAGAGGTGAGGGGCTTGCACATCTGTACCATCTTTCCTAAACTGGGAAAGTGTAGCATTCGCCTATCGTGGATGACAGCTTGAGAATGCTCAGCTTAAGTGTATTTTCAACATGGCCCCCTAGTGCCAAACCTTCGGAAGTTAATAATTTGTGTGCTGGTGTAAGAAGTATGTTATTAATAATTTGAGGTAGAAGAAATACATCCCTCAGAGCGGGACTAGGAAAGGGAGCGTTAGCCTTCCATTTTCTATTATATTTTCTCTTTGTTTCCTTTCACATTGCTGAATTTTAGTAACTTGTCCTGATTTTGCAAACTCCAATTTGTATCGAAGTTACATACTGAAAATAAACTAACATATGTATTACTTTGTTTTGTTCAGGGTCCGGAATTAATGAATAAATATGTTGGGGAATCTGAAAGAGCGGTGCGAGAGGTAAGTGGACAAATATTTGACTTACTCCTAGGTATTGCATGTCTTATTGTGTGATAATTTTAAACAAACGTAAAGTGGTAGATACTTTCTAGCAATGTTGGACGGCTATATAGGATGAACGCACTCTGAAAGTACAGAAGGTCTGTTATAAGGAAATTACAAGAAAAGCCTCAGGAATATTACTTTTCACCCACAGTCCGTGCTTCAGCGATGTTCCTGTATCTGTAGATGAATGAAGCCTAGAAGGAGATGAAGAGGTTTGTTAGCAGTGATATTAGTCTACTTACAGGTTGGATCTGTAACTTGTAAGTGCCAGTGATGTTTACTGGTAAAGTCATGGATCTGCTTTTCGATGATTTCACCTCTTCTAAAATCAGTGCGATTCACTATAATGTTTTCCTCAATGTTAGAGGCAGTTTCACAAACCTGACTTCTCGTGCACAAACATCATTATTGTGGCATACTAAAAGTGCCACATTCGCAGTTCATATATTTTAATTTCTAAGTAGCTGTCTCTGGTACTGATTACACAGCACCTTAAGAGCAGTAATAATGCACAACATGTGGCATAAAGATAATGTATTAAGTCCACACAACACCCAATTGCCAGTCCTAAAGAACAGTAATTACTTATGCATAGCAGTCTCTCCAGCATCATAATGAAAGCAAAGGTGCAAACAATGTTTGTCTACTCTAATGACCTGTCGTACCAGCTAGTTAAAGAATCATTCGGGATTTAGGTTAAAACAGGCAGGAAGCAACATTCTGTCCAATATTACAGTAAACGTTGTCTGTAAGTCATTACTCGGATGTCGAATAGCCTCAAGCACCTTCCCTTTGAACTTTAAGAGCTGAAATGTCTTTATCTGAGCAGAAAGCTCTGAAGTTCAAACTCCAAGAGTGAGTTAATGTTAAAAGAAGTTTCCCCTTTAGACTAATTTGACATTTCAGCCTGTGGTGAGCATATGGAAGAAACTTTCCCACAGCCAGCCCGATACAGTCAAATAAGTTGAAATAAAATATTCCACCTAATTAGCTATTAAGGGGTTTCATCTTACTCTGATTAACTTCTGAAGCTCTTTTTATTCGGACCTTTTCATCTAACAGTTGCACTTGCTTTCATACACCACAGCGCAGTGAACTAGTTAATCTTATTTGAAAACAAAACATTGAAAACGGGAAAACACAATTATGCCCCATACAAGGATTGAAATCTTGTGGCTTAGGCTCAATAATTTACAGATTTATTGGCGAATACATTCAGCTGAGTGTCTCAAGGTAAAAAAAAAAACGTTTTAATTTGACCCCGAATAGACGCACTGCTTTGCTAATTTTTTTTAAATGTATTGTTTTTTTCAACTGAACTAATACAACAGCTGGTAACGCCTACCAGTGTGAGTAAGAAACAAATTAGGTGATAGCAACATTAAGACATGTACATGCCCAGAGTCCTACACCACCAGTGCACCCGAAATCTATGAGAAGCTATAGTACTAGCAGAATACTGCATTATCATTGCAAACTTTTGTGGGGTGCCAGGTACCTTTTGGGTTGGTTTGGAAGTTTGTGCCATTGGGAGGTTCAGTACATAAGCCTTGAGGGGCACCATATGTCTTTGGCATTTTAGTTGACTCGGCATTAGCTGCCAGTAAGCATCCAGCTGCTCTTGACAGTACATTAAGTCATGTAGCCAGTTAATCGTTTTGGGACAGAACCCTCTCCTCCAGTGCATGATCACTCTTCGCTTAGCGTACTCCAAAAGCACCGCAAGGGGCATAGTGGGGGCATTGAATCCTATCATATCCTCAATTATTTTCAGTATTTTTAGGTAGTAGCCACTGCGAAGTGAAGGAAGTCGGCATTTAAAGGGTGGCATCTGGAGCACTTGGAGTCTTCCTCAAGCCTCAACAGTTTTCCTTTTGTAAGTTCTTTAGCATCCACAATAAATTTAAATCAGCTTCAATAAAGAATATTTTTTCATAACCTAGTTCTGACAATTTTGTCATTTGTAGTGGTTAGGACGTGAAGAAAGCTCCCATTTCTTAAAGATGGCATCAATGGCAGATGTTTTCATTTAGAGACGTGTAGTGTTGAATTAAACATTGTGCTAATTTAATACTTTGGCATCATAATTGGGCAATTTCTTCAATCTTATAGGACAGCAAAAGTAGTACAGGTAGTTCATTACACATAAACTGTTGCCAAATAATCCATCTATTAACAAGGCACTAAGGCTGTTTTCTACCTATTGCAAATCCTTATGTCAGTTAAATTAGTAGACCTGTCCAAATTCAGGGACAAATGGACATTCCATTTGAAAGGGGATTTATCTGGGAAAGATGCAAACAGTTATTGGATGATGAGTGCAGAGGAGTGTCTGAATACAAAAAAAGGTTTTATGGAAGGAAGTCTGGGCTTACATTTTTATTACAGTCACTCACACGAGATACATAACTCGAAAGGTTCAAGCTAAGATGACTAATGATATATCCTAGGCATGCCCAATATGGCACGCAACTTAATAGACAACATCCATGTGGTGTGGAGGCGTTGTGCAGTACTTTGCCTCGGGTACAAGTTATATGCAAATTAACAGAACGGACAAAGTGGAAATCACTGTGTACATAGAAGGTATGTTTACATTGACTACTACCCAAGATGAAAGGTTAGAACCATATCTATAAGTTTTAAGATTCTGCTTTACAGGGGGTAAACCCTTTATAGCAGTGCCCGGTAAACATCCAAAGACTCTTCCTGATTGTTCTGGCCAAAAGATCTGCACAAATGGGCCAGTACAGAACCGTCTGTTTAGGGTAAGCAACGGAAATATATACAGACAAAACACTGAAAAGTACTGGTGGAATGCTGTATCAGAAAATGAATGAACCGGCTCCCTTAATAGAGGAATGCACTGACTCAGGGAGTGAATGCAAAACGTCATATTTGTCAAGAATGACCACTGGGATTGCAATACCCTTACCAGAGATGTACTGGGAGCATATTACAAATATTACTCTACACCCGCCTAGGTATATAAAAATGTATATCAATGCAAAACTAGGTGTATGATCTGTCCTCAAAGTAAACTTTTTCGGCCACCTTACCTTCCTCATGATGTAATATGTGAGGTCATAAGCAGTGCATTGCGGGGGCGCGAGTTATAGTAAGCTCAGCTAACTATAACCACTGAATTTCTCTGGTTTTGTACAAGTGAAATATCAGCCTAACTATAACCTTTTGTTTTTTCAGTGAATTTCTAAGGTTTTTCAAATTCTATTTCCCAACTATAACGTCCATGTAACCTATGATTTTTTTATTGAATTTTTAAGATTTTTAAATTATATTTTCCATCTAAAATAACTCTCTAAGGGGTATTTTTATAATCTTGATTTTCTTCAGTGGATTAATAAGTGTTGTTTTTAAAATTTATTTTTAAAATTTTTATATTCGCGACGACATCGCGAAACCGGAAAACAAAAGCAGACATTCAATGACCATCAACACACCCAAAAATAATATGTAAAAAAAATCCAGTCTGAACATTGCCCTACACATATTACTATATACATACTTCTTTCAAAGCATGTTTAAACTCATATTTTTCTACTAAGTTTCTTTAAAAAACATCTTTCAGACCTATTTTTCGTTTTCGCCGTTATTCGGGACGTCGCAATGGCGTCGTTAATCGCGACGATCGCGTCTATTCCATTAAGTGAATGCTGATGACGTCACATATTACATCACTCATGACATGGTCAGTGACATCACTGATGACATCTCAAATGACATCACTGATGACATCACTGATGACATCATCCCGTGACTGTGTGTTTCTGTAAAGTTTAAATATTTTTTATATATATATATAGGCCAAGGTGTATAGAAGAATGAGTGGGTGAATGACTGTCTGAATGGATGATTTAGTAGGTACGTGACTGACTATATAAGTAGGGCTCCCGGTTTTATGGTATTTATTTTTTTGCCATTTCCGTCTGTATTTATCCATATTTATTTTTTGCTAATTTTATCTGTAGTTATCCATATTTATTTTGGGTTTTGTGGGAAAATTAAGCTGAAATTAGTATATTTCCACATTTATTTATCTGATAAATATGCACTCATGCTTGAATGTCTGCCAGGTTTCAGTGCTGTGAACACCTTCAGAAGATAAATCAATGCACTGATATGAAAATATGCAAATTTCAGTATCAACCTTGCGCATACCTACTGCTGTTAAAGCCTCTTTACTAAAATGCCCCTCTTTTGTAACCCTCTTATCTATCAATCCACACATCTATTGGCCTGGCAGTCATGGCAGACAGTATTTAGAATTACTCAAAAAGCAACCCAATTTCAGTTTTTATCCACATTTTAAAATAAATACAGACAAGAAAATGAATGTTTTCTGTCTGTATTTATCTGTAAAAATCAGTAAAAACGGAAAACAGGGAGCCTTATATATAAGTGAGTGATTAAACGTGTCTTACTGAATGCATGGGTTAGTGACTAAACTGTGTGAATGTCTGTATCAGTCTGTCTGTTGGTGTGTAAGCGGCTGCATGGGTTGGTGAGTAGCTACATGAGTGTCTATATGGGTAATTAATTGGTTGTCTGAGTATCTTTATGGGTGCCTGAGTGTCTGTGTGGGTGGGTGGGGGCTGTGTGACTATGCATAGATGTGTGAGTGGGTAATTCACTGGGTGTATGTGTTTAAGAGTGTATCTGTGAAGGGCTGTATGGGTGGGTGAGTGTGTGTATGGGTGTGCTGGTGAGTGTTTAGATGTCTCAGTGGTACATGTGTGAGTAACTACATATGTGAAAGGCAGTATATATGAGTGTTGGACTATATAAATGACTATATGTGAGAGTGAGTAATTGTGAGAGTGCCTGAAAGGATGAGTGTGTGCTTGTGTCAGTGACTGTATGAGAGTAAGTATGTGTTAGTATCTGTATGAATAAGTGAGGTGGTGTGTGTATAATTGTGTAGGTGAGAAAATGAGAGCGTGATTGATTCTTTGCATGATTGACTATGTGTGTGAGTAACTCTATGGGTGAGTGGCGGTGTGTGAGTGTCTGTATAAGTGTATGAGTGTATATGATAGTTCTGTATTGATGAGTGACTGCATGTATGAGCGACTGTATGGGTGAATGAGTAGATGTCTGTGTAGACCTAGGAATCAGTGAGTGGGTATGTAGTAACTGCTATTGGTGTGTCTTTGGTTTCGAAAATGGTAGTCTGTATTTTAGAGTGGGTGTATCAAAAGTTATATTAGGGTGTGAGGAGGTGCATCAGATTAACAAGTGGATGATGTCATCAGTGATGTCATTTGAGATGTCATCAGTGATGTCATCAGTGATGTCACTGACCATGTCATGAGTGATGTAATATGTGACGTCATCAGCAGTGCATTGCGGGGGCGCGAGTTATAGTTATCTCAACTAACTATAACAGCCGAATTTCTCTGGTTTTGTACGAGTGAAATGTCCAACTAACTATAACGTCCCTGAAACCTGTGGTTTTTTCAGTGAATTTTTAAGGTTTTTTAAATGCTAATTTCTAACTATAACGTCCCTGAAACCTATGGTTTTTTCAAGGAATATATATATATATATATATATATATATATATATACATACACACACACACACACATACTATAGTATTTGACACACTAGGGGTTTCTTACAGTATTCTCTAAACTCATTTTTTTTCTAGAGAGTTTCTATAAAACCATCTCTAAAACCTATTTTATATTTTCGCGGTGACTCCGGAGATCGCGATGACGTTGTTAATCGCGATCTCCCCGAACACGTCACGGAAACGGAAAGCAAAAGCTGCAATTCAAAAGCCACCACCACATAAAAAAAATTATAACTATATAATTAATTCTAACCATCACAGTAGATAACTCACTATCTAAATACCTCTATAGAAACATTTATCAGAATCTCAATATCTCTATAATAATGAGTATTAATGATTCACTGATATATTTTTTTATATTTCCACCAATATTCGCGACGACATTGATAGTTGCGATATCCCCACGATGGTACACAGGGGGACCGTGTTGGTAGTCGCGGCGTCGCGCGAATATCACGCGCAATTAAAAAAATCTATTTTGGACACATAACTTGTGTCACTAACACCCCCATTTCTCAACCATGGGGTCAAGAGTATCTCCACCCTGACCCCTAATGTGGGCTTTCACACAAATTTTCAGCCCCGGGAACCGTTCCCGATAGATAAAATGGAGGCTGCAACTTTCTGTTCAGGTTGCTGCCAGCCAATCAGAGCATTCCCGTTGGAGCGTGCATTCGCGATTCATCGCAAAATCTCCACAAAATATCCGTGGCCAGAGATATCACCATTATTATAAACTTAAATTTCTCAACAACTGTTCGGATTTACACCAAATAAGCAAAAGGCACTTCCTTGAATCAATATCTACCTCCCTGCCAAATTTTGGTTCAGCAGTTCGGGCTGTAAGTGTGGCTAAAGGTTCCTATGGGAATTAACAAACATTAGAAATGCAACCTTATTTCGCACCCCTAATTCTCGGTCCCCACTGCACGGATCACCCCCAAACTTTCCATGACAGTAGAACCCACCTTGACACTTTTTGGGGAAAATTTCTTGAAGATTGGTCAAACGACGCCAAAGTTATAGCCAAGTCAAAAAATGCAAAAATGCTTTGCCTATGGAAACATGGTCCTAACTATAACTATTTACTGGAGACCACCAGTAGGTAATTAGAAAATATATATATATATATATATATATATATATATATATATATATATATATATATATATATATATAAATCAGCAATTCCACAGGGATCACCAACCTCTAAAACATATCGAAATAGACAATGAACTGATACAGGATCGGAGTACCAGCTTACACAAAACCCAAAGTGCAACTACAGCAACGGACAGGATTCAAACCCTTAACCATCCCATGAAAACTAAAACCAAGGCTACATGGTGCAAATTCAGAACCCTAAATGAAGAGGTGATATGGGAGATTAAAACATCACTGAAATCAACTTTGCACTTCAATGACTCTATTCCCTCTTCAGTTATCAAGGAGCACAGCCAACGTGTTACACCACTCTGGACTAAGATCGAGCATTCTTCTCTTACACAAGGCATCATCCCACACCTTCTGACGATTGGTCAAGTGACACCACTCCCAAAAAATCAGGCGCTAACGTGCCAGATCTAAATAAATTTCGTCCAGTGGCAAAAAACATCCCTTTCCTAGATAAACCGCTGGAAAAATGTGTACACAATCAACGGTGGCAGCACATTGAACAACCGTTCAAATTGCTGGACAAGTTCCAATCAGGCTTTATTTTCATTAATGCATCGTACAGTGGTAATTCATGTGCCACATGGCATATCGTCATTATACCTACAGTTAAGTGTTTCAAGTATCGATGGGTACTATGCTTCCCATAGGAAGTCCTGGTCCAATCAGGCTTTAGACTATGTCAGAGTACCGAGACAGCCAACCTACACATCACGGACACACTGGTCAGTCACAGCAGCCACTTACAAGCTAAGCTTGAATACGACATGCATGTAGAGAACCCCCAGGTAGACTTAAAAATGTAATCCCAAAAAGATATCATCTGACTCAACGACACCCTAAGGCAAACCCAGACCTTAAGTAACCACCTCAATTTGACCTTCATGAAGACGAAATTCCTACTCATCTCCCCACCCCACGACTCCCTCCCCATACAGGAATAGATCAACCACCTAAACGTTCTCAGTTTTAAACGGGTCATTGCATCAACAAACTCCCTTGTGATAACCCGGGAAAAGAACGTTAACATGGAAGAAATCATCGCACATCCACTTGCAGTGCTTGCTTCCAACTAAAACTCCTCAAGAAGGTGAAACCATTCATCCCACCAACAGACTTCAAGACCACAGTGTAATCATTAGTCATATCCAGACTAGACTGTGGTAGTGCAACCTTAACAGGATTAACAAAGTTAAGAACTGCACCACTCAGGGTGACCCTCATTGCCATGGAAACACTAATAGAACCTCCCCCGTGTCCCTCCACTGGCTTCCATTCAATGCCAGGATCCAGGTGAAGTGCATGCATGACACACTAAGCTCTCCACCAAGATGAACCCAGGTACCTGGCATAAAAACTCATGATCTAAGGAGGCAGCCGCTCCATAAGGAGTAAATTGTAATTGCATATATATAGTGCTGACTACCCCTGGTGAGGCGTCGAAAGAAGCACCAGCTCCCTCTTGCTGGAACCTCTGAGATGCACAAAAAAAAAGAAAGCCTACGCCCGCATTTTCACTGGATCTGCGATGACGATTTGGGACACTGATCTAATCCACCGACCAGCACCTTCAAACAAGCAAGGGCAAAGTCAATAGGTCTCGCCTTTGCAAGAGGTTCTATTTTAATTTTCTCCATGCTGCAGTAGTTTGTGGATAGTAAGTGTAGATTGTTTGTGTTAATAAAATAGTTTTTAATGTTTTGCTGATTAAGTGATGTATGTTGGATGTTTTATCTGCCTCGGTAGACCTATTGGCTTTGCAAATGTTTTTTATCGATGTTAGCCAGCTGAAGCATTAATGCCCAGCTCTACCTCAATGGCATTGGAAACCATTACTGCAGATTACATAAGCTCCCTTTGTTATGTGTACAGCGAGCTATAGTACATGCTTTTGTTAAGCAATTTTAGCACAGCACATAGAGGCTTGGTTCTTTCAGTAGGCGGGAATGTCGCAGACAAGAACGCAAATGGCGCTCCAGTCCCTGCCCCCAGGAGAAAGCCAAGCAGCGTGTTCTGTTTCGGAACTACAAAGATGCTATTTTCCAGGCGAAGTCCCGCTTTCTTACTGGAAAGATTTTGTCAGCGCACAATTCCTCCAGTATGCTCTTTAAGGTTATTAAGGAAATCTCAGAACCACCCCAGCAACAACCTATGACTCCCTCCCAAGATTTCTGTGATAAGGTAGCGATCTACTTTCAGGAGAAAGTCCTGCAGATCTTCCGTGAGTTTACTCCTGATATTGACAATGTGTCTGTTGGTGAGGAAACTATGGTGGACAGTGACGAACCTAATAAGATGAAACCCCTACAGGTCATCAGGGAGAACGTTGTGTCTACTTCCCCCCCTATCTCTACTGAACTTACGAAAGACTTTCTCTTCGGTCTTCAATGCGGAGGGCCCTCCGACCCATGTATGCCCTCTACACTGAAACTGGCACCAGACTTAGCAGCTAATTTCCTATGCGAGGTATTCAATGGAATACTCTCGTCTGGCTGCTACCCAGCTATTTGGAAGGAAGCTATTGTTCGCCCGCTCCTTAAGAAACCTAATGCTGATCCCTTGGAGTTAAAGAATTTTCGCCCTATTTCCCTCCTCCCAGCCCCAGCAAAAATCCTGGAAAAGTTCATCAATACTGAATTATTGACTCACAGGGATTTCTAGACCACTCACAGAATGGATTTCGCGCCGGTCACAGCACCGAATCTGCCCTTATTGCAGCCACTGATTGCATTCGGTTGCAGGTAGGCCAAGGGGGCTCGGCGGTGTTGATTCTGCTTGATTTATCGGCAGCATTCGACACCGTCTCCCCAGTGCGCATGGTCCAACGTCTGCGGGAAGTGGGGGTCACGGGAAAAGCCCTGCAGCTTCTCCATTCCTTTTTAACAGACAGACTGCACACAGTTGGCTGCGGAGGCTTCAGAACAAAAGCTTTCTCCCTTCCTTGCAGGGTCCCTCAGGGCTCTTCTCTCAGCCCTACTCGTTTTAATTTATATGTGACCCCCTTGACCGAATTGGTGAGATCCTACGGATTCCAGGTGCTCTCCTATGCGGATGACACCCAGATTATCGTTTCTATTACCAACGACCTACATTCAGTTGCAGAGAAGTTCAACACTTGCATGTCCAACATTATTCGTTGGATGAAGGGCAATTCTCTTAAGATCAACACAGACAAGACCGAGGTATTAGTTTTTGGACCTCAGAGCGCCATTTGGACGAATGTATGGTGGCCTACTGAATGCGGGCCCCTTCCAACCCCGGTAAAAACAGCTAAAAATCTGGGGGTCATCTTTGATGAGGGGCTGACTTTTGACGCCCAAGTCAACCGTACAGTTGGTACATGTTTTTATATCTTAAGAACTCTCAGAAAGGCGCTTCCACTCATTCCTTCTGAACTACATCGGCCAACTATCATTGCACTGATTACGGTAACGCCCTCTACCTCAATATCTCCACTGCATCATTGAATAAGCTCCAGGTGGTACAGAATGCAGCAGCAAGACTGATTCTTAAAATTCCCAAATTTCAGTCTGCTAGAGAAGGGATCCGTATCCTACATTGGCTCCCCATTAAGGAGCGCATCTCATTTAAGGTCCTAAGTACAGTATATAAGGCCATGCATAGCAAAGGCTCGTCCCAACTCAAATCTTTGTTTCAATGGTATATTCCAGGGAGGACCTTGAGATCATCCACACAGAACAAACTGGTCTCGCCCAGATTCCGCAGATCCAGATGGGGCGGCCGCTCCTTCTCTGTCGCCAAACTCTGGAACTCTCTCCCCTTGGCCATTACTAACGCAAGCTCTCTCTTTGCTTTCAAGAAACTTCTGAAAACTTGGCTATTCCCCTCTTAGTTTGCTGTTGCGCTTTCTTTTCCTGCTTTTGTCTGCCCAGCGCCTTGACACCTTCGGGTATAGTGCGCATTACAAATATTATCCTATCCTATCCTAGTAGGAAAGGGAGTTCTTATTTTAGCCTCCATTCAGTGCATAAGTTGTATGTATAAGGTATTTATATATAGAAACCTAATTAAAAGGCAGCAGAGCTCTGTATATTGTCAAGGCAGAGCCATCACAACATATGATAGAAGTGGTTGCTGGTTTGTGGAGTATTGCTGACGTAGAAGTGTGAGTCCATGTCTGTAAATCGATCACGTCTTGCAACATTGTGTCTGCACAACCCGTCAGCTAACAAAACCATTTCAAAGTACTAGGAACAGTAATGCAATTGTAATGCATAGGTATAACCATGGAGAAACAAGGTATGTTCTTTTCAGCCAACTATAGAAGACTTGCACCTTTAGTTCGAACAGCAGGGGCAGTGCGGGCAGTGGAACCTCCGATGCGTTGGAGAAGAAGTCATCAAAGTCGATGAAGTATCCGGACGCCATCTGGTCTATCTTGGGCAGCTCTGCAGGCTGGTTCGAATTAGAAGAAGACTTGATCTGTGGTCTATTGACGTAGATCTTGTTTATCTCTGGGTTCCCAATTGAAATCTGTGTGCATGTACTTGTAGACTGCACAGTGGTCGTTTTGAAACAGGTAGAAGACATACTTTATTATTGTTAATTGTTATCTCTTGTTGAAGAGAACATGCTGCTTTTGTAATTAAAGCCTCCATCTGAACCCCCTGTATGGCAGCGAGAGGAGGTTGGTAGCTACCCCGGAGCCCACACAGCTTACTGTTGAGAATCGGCCACATAATGTGGTTTTATCAGATCAATAGAGACAAACCCTTTGTCTCTGCGTCCGGCAAGGGGTGGAAGAAGTACAGGTCTTGTACCTCCAAAAGCCAGGACAGGCACTCTGTAAGATGGCCCAAATTCTTTTTAGTCCACAGTCTTTTCTCGGCCAGATCCCCGATCTTTGAGATCCAGCTGGTTCTTGCCGGGACAACCTTCACTTATCCAGTGGTGGTGCGTTTTACTTGAATGTTGCTTTGTTCGCCCCGGAAATCATTCAATTCCCGTAAAACAGCCAAACGTTCATTGATGTCAAATGGTGATTCCGCCACCACTGTGCTGGCACTATCGGAGTCTGGGACCCACATCTTAGCCCCAAACAGGATCTCATAAGGAGTACGACCACCCAGGGACTGTCTTGGCATGTTATTCAAAGCCTTCTGGTCCCCATATAGGTGATGAATCCAACTGCAACCAGAGCCTAATACCCTTGCAATTAAAGACTGCTTTAAGTGCCTGTTTTTCCTCTCCATGACGCATTTTCCCTCGGGATGGTATGGAAATGAAAAACGCAGGGTCACACCCAAACTTTCCATGGCCTCTTTGTAAGCCCGAGAGCTAAACGCCGGACCCTGGTTGGAATGTAATGTACCAGCTGCGTATGTCCCGATAAAGACTCACAGATCCTTATAACAGTTCTGGCATCAGCTGATCACTGTGGCCATATCCACAGGAATCGAGGGCAGGAATCCACTGCCACCAAGATATACTTGTAAGCCCCATCCGATGATAGGGATCTGCGGTGGTCCAAATATACACAAGCCAAAGGCTTGTTTGAATTCAAAAGAGGGGTCTGGAGTGTGCACGCTACTGTGGAACCTTTCAGCTGCTGACAGATATCACATCTCAGGACAAAGTCCTTGGTCTGTTTGTAAAGACCCAGCCACCAATAGCGTTGCTGCAATAGAGAAATTGTAGCAGCCACCCCTGCATGTGCCGAAGCCAGACCCTCAGGTGCAGCCAGATTTAGTCTTAGTCTCTGATCACTGCTTAGTATTACTCTATCCCCCACTCCTGGAATCTGAGCATATGGTATGTTCTGTGCATCTAGCTTGTAGGAGTACTTAAGTGGAAAGCCTTTCGACAGGTGTGTCGTTGCGTGCAGCATTGACAGCCACCATGATGTCTCTGCCTATTCTCATACTTGAACGAGTTAATGCAGCAACCGGACAGTGCGAACCGTCGCTTTTGCGGCTTCATCATCCAATGAATTGCCTGCAACGTGCACGCCAATGCGCTGATGACTCAGTGTATGTATAACCTGAACCCGTGGCAAGCATTCCTTCAGCTTTGCCACCTGTTCTCAAAGCAACTTGTGCTTCACTGTGCAGCCTTTCGAATCCTTGAATCCATTCTGTCTCCAGTAATGAAGATACTCATTATATGACTGCACATAGTAAAACAAATCACACACAATGAGTGTGGGGAATCCAGCATCCGTATTCTGTAGTGTCAGTACTAGAGCCTTAAGTTCTGCCAGCTGTGCCGTGCAATCACCAAGTGACTGCGTGTAGGTCTTCTCAGGATGGAAGGTTCCATCATGCATACAGCCTTTTACGACTGCGCATGCTGCTGAATAATGCTGTTTTGTCCTTATGGCAGGTTGTGCAGACCATCAGTATAAATGATGTAGTCATAGCGATCTAGAGGCATTATTTCATTAGGTAAGGGATATTCTTGCCCCTACTGGAGAAATGCTTGTGTTTGTAATGTAGAGTCAAATCTGTAGTCTACATCTGTTGCAGTGAGTGAGTTTTCCCATTCTCTCCATCTTAGATGTAGAGCTTTAGCATTGAGAACACTAGCTCTAACCACCTCTAAAGTCGGTACCGGGGTCACAACAATAATTTCTTTCCTTTGAGCCAGGGCACGCTCTCTCACTGAACTGCTGTCAGAATTTTTTCAGTCAGTGCAAAACGCATTTCAGCATTTGTATAGAAATGCGTTTTATATGCAATCGGTACTGTCACCTTCATTGAACGCAACATATGTGTAGCCTGATGCCCCCGCAATAACACGGATGACCAGGTTTGTTGTGTTTACACGTGTGTGTAAATGTTTGGAAGCTATCATATCAGCTTGGACGGAACGTAAAACTTCTGTGTGTTTTTCTATCCAATGTGTGCTTGAAAAGCCTGGACGAATTAAGTAGTAGAAAGATTTTATCCGTTCTGCGTAATCAGGAATCTAAGTTCTGCCAAATTGTAGGAATCCTAATATGGATTGTAACCTTTTTAGAGTTGTAGGTGGTTGGAGCAATGCACATTTAAAAAAAAAAAATGGGTTGCCAGGCTCTTGCCTTTACTTGACAGCTTGAATCCCAAAAATAATACACTGAGGTGGGCAATTTTTGATCTTTGAAATTGAATCTGTAGTCCATGTGAGCAAACAGCAGAATTATGCGGTCCACTCTGGTCAAGTGCACCATCAGGTCATCATCTGTTAAGTAAATGTCATCGACGTGTGACAATTCCTGATCATCAAAGTTTTCAAATAATTCTGTGACTCTGGCTAAAAACAGCCCACTGTTTCTGAGTACCTAGCGGCGTGAAGGTGATCAAAAATCTGCTTTATTCTGCTTTTTTCTGGCAGAAAAAAAACATTTGAGATATCTAATGCTTTATATTTTTTCCGCACTATGTTATTCAGTAGTGTGGCACTGTGTAGATTTTGTACTGCGAATGTTCGAGTAGCTCTGTTCAAATGTCTGTAATCTAATACCAGACGGTATAATTGATCTGGTTTCATTGCCATAAACAGAGGATTATTCATTGAAGATGTGCAACTTTCAATCACACCTTGATATTCAAGTTGTTCTAATATTTCCCTAAGTTGTGGTTTTGCTTCAGTTTTTATTGGGTATTGTCTTTGAGGTTGTGGGGTTGTTCTCAGTTGTATATCATGATAAGGTGACACTGAGGGTCCCTGCATGCTGAGACTTCACCACGCAGTGGTCTGACATCTCGTGAGGGGTGTCCATTTCGTCACCAAGACGGATTCCTTCATTCTCTCTCACCAGGTAATGGGGTTGGATCGTCCCTTGGGGAGATTCTTGGATCAACACCACACAAACTCTAGGTACACAGTAGGGATCGCATAGTTAGGAGTAGGCTCGATTATTGCCTTGTTTTATATGCCTGCATATATATATATATATATATACACACTGCTTTAGCACCATGGTAGAACTATATCTACTATTTACGCTTTTGGTGCTTGTAATCACTTTTATCTGCTTCTGTCTATTAATCATTGCAGCACATGTCTTTTATACAAGAATAACATTGGTTCAATTAACTTATTGAAAACGTCCCACTGTTTATTCTCTGTATACTTCTCTGAGAATAAGTGCGCACGAGTGACTGAGCGAAGGCTTCTGGACTGTTTCCATGATCCCTGAGGGGTCAGGGTTGTCATGTTCAGTGGTTGCCAGAAACCATTCGCTCCCTGATAAGGTTAGGGGGGGGCTGACAGTGGCACTTTGAGCTAGCTGGTTTATAGGCCAACAAATCCTGCTGGGGTGTCCGGAATCAGTTTAGGCACCAAGCCCCTAGTTTGTTATCCCACAAACGCGCAGATCGTGTAGTTCCTACTAATCCGTAGGATCATATTCAGAAAACAGACTAGTACTGTTGATGTAACGCCACAGCACGTGGCCAGAACTTAATGTTTGTAACGTCCAGCTCAGTATTACGTTGGACCGTAATTATTAACTGTCCATGTTGTAAAATAGACATGTCTTACTGTATTATGTCAATTGCATGAGACACTATGTTGCCCAGTGAATAAATCCTGGATGATAATGTGGTCATACCGCTATCAACCACAGCCAAAGCCTTTTCTAAGTTAACCCTGTCGATCTCACGTAATCTCTCAGCAGCTTCCTGCTGAGAAATCTTCCACAGCTCATTGTATATTCCGTACAAAAAGTGCTTTTAACGTGGGTTCCGGGGATCTAGTAAAAATTCCCTGTGATCTATGTAATCAGAAAGAAGGGACAAGTGTTGTTTCACCTGGGAGAGTGTCGAGGTTTTTAGCCATTCTAGGCATAACTTCCTAACACTATATGACGTCACCACCCCGAGTATTCTGTTTGTACATATCTTTGATCAGGCCTATTGATCCTAAACCCTTCGGTGTTACCCAGGAATCTAGATTGACACCCATTGGTGTCCACAGGCCAAGCCAACCAACCCTTCCAATTGGGGGCTGATGAATTGAAAGAACCATTACGTATCATGGTATCTAGTGTGTCCTCACTGAAGTGTGTAAAGTGCTGCCAATTCTCGAAACATGAGAATGCGAGAATATGTGGTGTGTTCAAATCCTTCATTTTGGCTATATCAAGACAAGAAGTTTGCTACACTGTTTTATTCAGGAAAAACATTTTATGTGGTTTGAGGCATTCTCTAAACAAGGCCTCAGTTCCCTGAACCTACCAATGTTTAGTCCCACAGACAGATGTTGTGTCTATAGTGTCTTTCCAAAAGTCAAAACCCTTTATAGACAGTTGAAAATAAAGGAAGCAGAGTATATCAGCTTGGTGTTTGTTAGCATATTTTACTTTGCAGGTGTAGTTGCAAGCCTATAATAATACAAGGCTGGGTCTGATTTGTAAAAACCTGAAAAATAAGCAAACTTTTGTGCAAATGTTTTTGAACTACCTTTTGGCAGTGTTCCCATTGTGTGTAATTATAAACAACGCGCGGGATGTACCATCATTAGAAAATGCAGCTGAAGTATTAGAGGTGTGGATATAATTTAAGGAAATTTTAAACAAATAAGGAATTTGCAACAATTCAGTAGGACCATACGCATCATACAATACCCTGTCCAACACAATTCCTTCAGGAACTGGAAGTGCTGTAATATTCACCAGGGACAGGTCCCTTAGTTCACGGTGTGATGATGCATGTGGGTTAAGAACCGAGTTCACAAGATGTACTGAGGAGAGTTCTGGGAGATAATTTCCATTCAGAGGTAGGAAAAAGACAGTTACCAAACCAATCCAGAGAACCAGGAAAAGTAATCCAATTGTAATCCAGAGATGTATCCATGGAACAACAAATTATGTCTTTTTCAGACAAATATAGATAGCATACACTCGAAGCTTTAAAGGGAGAGGCGGTGTTGGCAGTTCAAGTTCACTTGAATCTGATGAGAAGTTGCTGTAATGCACGAAGTAGCCAGATGCCGTCCGGTCTGTTCTTGGCAGCTGAGCAGGTTTTGTAGAACTGGGAGATGACTCGATCTGTGGTATGTTCACATAGACGTCGTCAATTATTCAAATTGAGATTTCTGTACTCGTTCATTGTACAGTTGTAGTTGTTTCAACAGGAAGAATTATCATTTCATTGTTGTTTACAGCTTCTCTTTGGAAAGTGGAATCTTCTGTCGTTATTAAAGCTTCCATGTGAACTTCCTGTACTGTAGCAAGAGGAGTACGGCGGCTACTCAGGAGACCACGCGGCCTAGTGTTGAGAATCAGCCACATAGTGTGGGTTGATCAGATCAATAGAGACATACCTCTTGTCTTTGTGACCGGCAAGGGGCGGAAGAAGTACAGTTCTGTTACCTTCAACAGCCAGGACAGGTACAGGTGCTCTGTATGATGGCCCAAATTCTTTCTTGTTCTCTAATTTTTCTCTGACCAGGTCCCCAATCTTCAGGACCCAGGCAGGTCTTGCCGGCACAACCTTCACTACCCCAGTTGCGGAACGTTTTACTTGGACGTTGCTTTGTAAAGCCCGGAATTCTTTGAGTTCCTGTAAAACAGACAAACGTTCATTGATGTCAAGTGATGTTTCAGCCTCCACTTTGCTGACACTATCGAGGTCTGGAACCCACATTATCACACCAAACAGGAGTTCATAAGGAGTTTGACACCCTAGGGATTGTCTTGGCATGTTAAGTGCCCTCTGGGCCCCATATAGGTGATTGACCCAACTGCCACCGAGCCTAATACCCTTGCTGTTAAGGACTGCTTTAAGTCAGGGTTTTTCATCTCAACCACCGAATGTCACTCGAGATGGTAGGGGGAGGAGTACCGCAAGGCCACACCCAAACTTCCCATGGCTTCTTTGTAAGCCTAGAGCTAATAGTAGTGTGCCAATTGCGTATGTTCCGATGTAGACTCGCAAATCCTTTATTACAGTTCAAGCGTCAGCAGAGCGCAGTGGCCAAACCCACAAGAATCTGGAGCATGAATCCACTGCCACCAAGATGTACTTGTAATCCCCATCTGATTGTAAGGTGCCGCAGTGATCCAAATACACACAAGCCTTAAAAAAATAAGGATAGATCGAAGATCTTCATAGCCGGGAGGGAGTATGCTAGCATTTTAAAGGAAAGTAAAACTTCATGGGAAGAGAGAGTCTGGGAAAATGTTTTGGCTGTGACAAGGGCCAAAGATAGCAAATGCTTTTAGCTGCTGGTATCCCAAAATGGGAGATCAGATATCTTGAGGGTAGATTGCCACATTACCCTAGAGGTACGAGTTCAATATTTCGGGGGTCTCTATAAGACAAGTACTGTATTAGCTGACAACAAAGTGGGCGCATTTACATCTCTGTAGACTGTAGGTGGGTAGTTTTTGATGACTATTTGCTCGAAGCTGCCTCAGCTATGTTGGCGCAGAAGCCAGGGAAAGCCCCAGGACCTGACAAAATCCCAGTTGATTTATATAGAAGCAAACCGCAGATCTGGGCTACTTATATAAACTCTGTGTCAAACGTTTTGATGGCTGGGGGTCAGGTCCCTGACTCTTGGAAAGGTGCTATTACAGTACCGATCCACAAGAAGTGAGACAGAGCTTCCCCGAGCAATTACAGACCCATAAGCTTAATTGATAATATCCAGAAAATCTTTAGTTCCCCGATACTTAACAGGTTAGGGATTGGATTGTGCAAACTAATGCGTTATCCCATCTACAGGCAGGCTTTAGGCAAAAAATTAGCACAACAGACCAAATTATACGCTTTTTAGCCATCAAGTGGAAGACTGTAGACTTGGAAAATGGGAGGTTATTTGTGGCCTTCGTGGATCTTCGATCCGTGTTTGACCTTGTCCCAAGGCTGAAACTATGGGAAACCCTGTGTAGGATAGGGGTTCCAACAGGCCTATTGACCCTAATTCAGTCCCTATATACAGACAATTTCGCCAGGGTCAGGTGGGGCCCTGCGGGCGAACTGACAGATGAGATACCAATTCGGAGAGGAGTGCGCCAAGGGTGCGTACTGGCTCCCACACTCTTCCTCCTATACTTGAATGAGTGTCCATTGTATCTTTTTAATTGTGAGAATGACTTGTCTAAGATCAAAGACTCCAGGTCTGTTATTTGCTGATGACATCCTGTTATTGTCTAAAAGCCCCTCGGGCTTGTCCATATTGCTTGAGAGGTTTTCCTTATACTGTAGAGATTATGAGTTAGAAATCAATAGCAACAAAACCAAGTATTGTGTTTGGAGATCTCAAGGGCAAAATAAGAAGAACTTTATCTTTAGATGGGGTAGCCCTTGAGCAGGTCTCCGAGTTCGATTATCTGGGCGTTCGTCTGGAAGACTAACATAGGTGGCTTGCTCAACTGAGGAAGAACACCCTGTAATTAAAGCAGTCCGCTGGGTTTATTATAAGGTTTGCAAACAGAGCACCATCTTTCCCCATTTCTCCTTCTTTGGAAATCTCTAGGAGCCAAGTTTGTGGGGTGGCCCTCTATGAAGCAGACATCTGGGGCCACTGCAACTTGGAGACTATGGTAATAGCAGAGAAAAACTTTCTCAAATCATTGTTAGAAATTCCCTCGAGCACCCCCACACTTCCCAATCGTATTGATCTAAATTTGAGCTCTATCTCTGATATTGCAGCATTGAGACCGATTCAATATTGGCTAAGTGTGTGGATGACAGAAGAACTAGAGCCCAATGGGGAATGGCTCCAAGGCCTATTGAAGGGTTTGTGTGCTGATAGGATTCGTTGGTGTGCCTATATAAAGACGTGGTTATACAAGCTGGCCTTAGGGGGCTTTTGGTCAAACCCTCAAGACTTGCCAGGCAACGCCATTGAGAAGCTGAAAGTGACCTATTGGGCCCATGTCGTGGGAGAGAAGATGTCCAAGACCCTTTCAGGCAGTCTGACTGATGGTTTCCTCTCATTTAAATGTGGCTTGGAGTTTGAAATATACTTAGACATGGTCAAAAATCTGTTTACACAAGCTCATTTTAAGTTCAGAATTGGCACATTACCGACAGCTTCTTTTAACTGCCCTTGGAAGAAGGGGTTAGGTACATCAAATATGTGACCCATGGGATGTGAGGTTTTAGAGTCTATTGAACATGTTTTATTCTTTTGCACGGCGTACACAAAGCAACGTATACATTGGATTAGACCACTGAGCAAAATGATGGGCTTCAATGACCGCACAACAGCATTGAGGATATGCAGAACAAACACGAGTAGACCAATTGTTTTTTCAATTGGTAAATTTCTCACTGCCATATGGTATCTGAGGACCAAGAAAACCCGGGTTGAAGAAAGGTCATCAGGGACATTTTAAATTTCTCATATCTTTGTCAAGAGGGCTGCAATCTATTTTTATTCGTTTTTTAACTACCTGCACTTTTATATGTATATATATATATATATATATTCACCGTAAAAACCACAGGTTTCAGGGACGTTATAGTTAGTTGGACATTTCACTCGTACAAAACCAGAGAAATTCGGCTCTTATAGTTAGTTGAGATAACTATAA
Source organism: Calotriton arnoldi (assembly GCA_963921515.1). NCBI lineage: Eukaryota > Metazoa > Chordata > Amphibia > Caudata > Salamandridae > Calotriton > Calotriton arnoldi. The sequence goes on from CAWUFW010000189.1 coordinate 2,161,207, forward strand.
CTCGCGCCCCCGCAATGCACTGCTGATGACGTCACATATTACATTACTCATGACATGGTCAGTGACATCACTGATGACATCACTGATGACATCACTGATGACATCTCAAATGACATCACTGATGACATCATCCACTTGTTAATCTGATGCACCTCCTCACACCCTAATATAACTTTTGATACACCCACTCTAAAATATAGACTACCATTTTCGAAACCAAAGACACACCGAATAGCAGTTACTACATACCCACTCACTGATTCCTAGGTCTACACAGACATCTACTCATTCACCCATACAGTCGCTGATACATGCAGTCACTCATCAATACAGCACTATCATATACACTCATATACTTATACAGACACTCACACACCGCCACTCACCCATATAGTTACTCACACACAGTCAGTCATGCAAAGAATCAATCACGCTCTCATTTACTCACCTACACAATTATACACACACCACCTCACTTATTCATACAGATACTAACACATACTTACTCTCTTATACAGTCACTGACACAAGCACACACTCATCCTTTCAGGCACTCTCACAATCACTCACTCTCACATATAGTCATTTATATTGTCCAACACTCATATATACTGCCTTTCACATATGTAGTTACTCACAAATGTACCACTGAGACATCTAAACACTCACCAGCACGCACACACACCCACCCATACAGCCCTTCACAGATGCACTCTTAAACACATACACCCAGTGAATTACCCACTCACACATCTATGCATAAAGTCACACAGCCCCCACTCACCCACACAGACACTCAGGAACCCATAAAGATACTCAGACAACCAATCAATAACTCATATAGACACTCATGTAGCTATTCGCAAACCCATGCAGCCGCTTACACACCAACAGACAGACGGATACAGACATTCACACAGTTTAGTCACTAACCCATGCATTCAGTAAGACACGTTTAATCACTCACTTATAGAGTCAGTCACGCACCTACTAAATCATCCATTCAGACAGTCATACACCCACTCATTCTTCAATACACCTTGGCCTATATATATATAAAACATATTTAAACTTTACAGAAACACACAGTCACGGGATGATGTCATCAGTGATGTCATTTGAGATGTCATCAGTGATGTCACTGACCATGTCATGAGTGATGTAATATGTGACGTCATCAGCAGTGCATTGCGGGGGCGCGAGTTATAGGTACCTCAACTAACTATAACGGCCAAATTTCTCTGGTTTTGTACGAGTGAAATGTCCAACTAACTATAACGTCCCTGAAACCTGTGTTTTTTTCAGTGAATATATATATATATATATTCACTGAAAAAACCATAGGTTTCAGGCACGTTATAGTTAGAAATTAGCATTTAAAATACCTTAGAAATTCACGGAAAAAAAACATAGGTTTTAGGGACAGTTATAGTTAGTTGGACATTTCACTCGTACAAAACCAGAGAAATTCCCCCGTTATAGTTAGTTCAGCTAACTATAACTCGCGCCCCGCAATGCACTGCTGATGACGTCACATATTACATCACTCATGACATGGTCAGTGACATCACTGATGACATCACTGATGACATCTCAAATGACATCACTGATGACATCACTGATGACATCATCCAGTGACTGTGTGTTTCTGTAAAGTTTAAATATGTTTAATATATATAGGGAAAAGCGTATTGAAGAATGAGTGGGTGTATAAGTTTCTGAATGGATGATTTAGTAGGTGCGTGATTGACTCTATAAGTGAGTGATTAAACGTATCTTACTGAATGCATGGGTTAGTGACTAAACTGTGTGAATGTCTGTATCCGTCTGTCTGTTGGTGTGTAAGCGGCTGCATGGGTTTGCGAATAGCTACATGAGTGTCTATATGAGTTATTGATTGGTTGTCTGAGTATCTGTATGGGTGCCTGAGTGTTTGTGTGGGTGGGGTGTGTGTGACTCTGTGCATAGATGTGTGAGTGGGTGATTCACTGGGTGCATAGTTTCAAGAGTGCATCTGTGATGGACTGTATGGGTGGGTGAGTGTGTGTATGGGTGTGTTAGTGAGTGAATGTATATCTCAGTGGTACATGTGTGAGTAACTACATATGTGAAAGGCAGTATATATGTGTGTTGGAGTATATAAATGGCTATAAGTGAGAGTGTGTGATTGTGAGAGTGGCTGCATGGATGAGTGTGTGCTTGTTTCAGTGATTGTATAAGAGCGTAAGAATGTGCTAGTATTTGTATGAGTAATTGAGCTGGTGTGTGTATAACTGTATAGGTGAGTAAATGGCAGTGTGATTAATTATTTGCATGACTGACTAGGTGTGTGAGTACCTCTGTGGATGAGTGACGGTGTGTGAGTGTCTATATAGGTGTGTGAGTGCATATGATAGTCCTGTACTGAGTGACCATAAGTATGAGTTACTGTACGGGTGAGTGAGTGGATGTGTGTGTAAACCTAAGAATCAGTGAGTGGGTATGTAGTTATTGGTGTTGGAGTGTCTATGGTTTTGAGAATGGCAGTCTGTAATTTAGAGTGGGTGTATCAAAGGTTATATTAGGGTGTGAGAAGATGCATCAAATTATCACATGGATGATGTCATCAGTGATGTCATTTGAGATGTCATCAGTGATGTCATCAGTGATGTCACTGACCATGTCATGAATGATGTAATATGTGACGTCATCAGCAGTGCATTGCGGGGGCGCGAGTTATAGTTAGCTGAACTAACTATAACGGGGGAATTTCTCTGGTTTTGTACGAGTGAAATGTCCAACTAACTAGAACTGTCCCTAAAACCTATGGTTTTTTCAGTGAATTTCAAAGGTTTTTTAAATGCTAATTTCTAACTATAACGTGCCTGAAACCTATGGTTTTTTTAAGTGAATTTCAAAGGTTTTTAAAATGCTAGTTTCTAACTATGCCTACAGAGGTAGGACATGTGAAGAAAGAAGAAAAAACGCACAGAAAGAAGCAAAAGAAATGCAGAAAGAAGCAACAAAAGTCCAAAAAGACGAAGAAAAGTGCAGGAAGAAGCAAGACATGTGCAGAAAGAACCAACAGAGGAGCAGAAAGAGGCCTTGTTGCAAAATCATCAGTGAAAACACCTACATACACTAGGGAACACTATGCCTCTGTAAGGCCCTAGTACATAATAGGGCAGGGGGATTAAAACTACCTCTTAAAACGCGCGACGGGGCGCGTTTGCACAGTGGTGAAGGGAGGGGGGGGCCTGAGGTGACATGTGCAAACACGCCCTGTGGCCGTTTTAAGTTGGGAGATTAGGTCCCCTTGAATCCTGAGGGTCCCTGGGGTCCAACTAGCCCACTAGGTACCTCCAGTAAGTGCCACAGAGCTGCATTGCAGAGAGGTGTAAAAAAGGGGCGTGGCCTGGACCACCTCTCTGCAACGCATTCCTGTGGCGCTTACTGGAGGTATCTGGTGGCCTAGTTGGCCCCCAGGGGCCCTCAGGATTGAAGGGGTATTAATTCCCCAACTTAAAACGCGCCACAGGGCGTGTTTCCACACATGTCACCTCAGGCCCCGCCCTCCCTCACCACTGTGCAAACGCGCCCCGTGGCGCGTTTTAAGTTGGGGGATAAAGTCCCTTGAATCCTGAGGGTCCCTGGGGTCCAACTAGCCCAAGAGGTACCTCCAGTAAGCGCCACAGAGCCGCGTTGCAGAGAGGTGTAAAAGGGGCGTGGCCTGGACCACCTCTCTGCAACGCAGGCCTGTGGCGCTTACTGGAGATACCTGGTGGGCTAGTTGGCCCCCAGGGGCCCTCAGGATTGAAGGGGTCTTAATTCCCCAACCTAAAACGCGCCACAGGGCGTGTTTGCACACATGTCACCTCAGGCCCCGCCCTCCCTTCACCACTGTGCAAACGCGCCCGTGCGCGTTTTGAGTTGGGGGACAAAGTCCCCTTGAATCCTGAGGGTCCCTGGGGTCCAACTAGCCCACCAGGTACCTCCAGTAAGCGCCACAGAGCTGCGTTGCAGAGAGGTGTAAAAGGGGCGTGGCCTGGACCACCTCTCTGCAATGCAGCCCTGTGGCGCTTACTGGAGGTACCTGGTGGGCTAGTTGGCCCCCAGGAACCCCCAGTATTGAAGGGGAATTAATTCCCCAACTTAAAACGCGCCACAGGGCGCGTTTGCAGAGTGTTGCTGGGAGGGGAGCGGAGCCTCCGGCACGATCGCGTTTTTTTTTTTTTTTTAAGAAGGGGGCTGTGTGGCCCCCTTTCTTTCCTATTTTATGGGCCCTGGGGACCCCATCCCCCAGGGCCTGACCCCTATTTTTTTAAAAAATGGAAGTGGGCCGCGTGGCATGGCCAGTGTTTTTAAAAAAAAAAATTATTTGGAGGGGGGCTGCGTGGCCCCCCTCCTCAGGCCATTTATGGCCCCGGGGACCCCATCCCCCGGGGCCGGCCTTTGCATGTTTTTTTTCTTTTTTTAATTAATTTTATTATGGGGGAGGGGGGCCTCGCGGCTCCCGCCCTGTCATAGCAAACAGCAGTGTCCCGGGGGTGGGCACCCCGGGACACTGCAGGAGCCGGCCCTGGGGGGTGGCGGTCCCCAGGGCCATCACAGGCTCCAGGAGGGGGGCCGCGTGGCCCCTATCCCATCACATGCACAGCCCCGGGGAGGTGGTGGTCCCCGGGGCTCGGGGGTCCGTAACGGACCCCCAAATTAGCATTTTAGTGCCCCGGGGAGGTGGCGGTACCCGGGGCGTGTGGGGGGGCTCTAGCCCCCCACACAGGTATATATTTTTTTTTAAAAGAAGCCCCGGGGGGTGGCGGTCCCTGGGGCTGCGGGGGGGCAGTGTGCCCCCCGCAAATAATTAATGAAAGCCCCGGGGGGTGGCGGTCCCCGGGGCTTGGGGGGGCCTTGGAGGCTCCCCCAAACCTTTAAAAAACAAGCCCCGGGGGGTGGCGGTCCCCGGGGCTGCTGGGGGGCTGTGTGCCCCCCGCAAATATTTTATCAAAGCCCCGGGGGGTGGCGGTCCCCGGGGCTGCGGGGGTCCCCCTGGGCCCCTGCAATTTTATTTCTGCATGCCCCCGGAACCTGGCCCACCTGGGGCTTAATTAAACGAAGCGCGCGAGCCCGCGCTCGTTTTTAATTTTCGGCCGGATTCGCGCACCCAGCGCGACTCCGGCCGATGTTTAAAAAAAATGCTTTTTGAGCCCTGGGGGTCCTTGTGGGACCCCCTGAGCAGGCCTAGGGGGTCAGGGTGTTTCTACCCTGCCCCCTTTTCTTGTTTTTTGCGTTTGTCTTTCTGTTTTCTTGTGCCTCGGTTACCGAGGCACAAGATGGCTGCCAACACTTCCTGGTTTGGAGTGTTGACAGCCAATTAGAATAAAGTTCGTGATCGGGAGGGTGCGCGGATCCACCGCGGCCATAGATATCGAAACTTTTATTTTTTGATTTTCTCAGAAACTACTGAACGAAATTACACCATTTACAAAAAAAAAGGTCTCTTTCTGAACCAAGGGCTACCTTTTTGCCAAATTTGGTGTAATTCCGTTCAGCAGTTCGGGCTGTAGCCGTGTCTAAAGTTTCCTATGGGAATTAACATGGAGAAAACACGTTTTGGGACCCCTGTTTTTTCTCGGCCCCCGCTTGCCGAATCACCCCGAAACTTTCAAGGCAGGAGCTGACCGGAGCGGGCTATGAGTTTTGAAAATTTCGCGAAGATTCGTCAACCGGCGACAAAGATATTGAGAGAACAAAAAACAAGTTTCCTATGGAAACTAGGTCCTAATAGATGATATATAGTAGATGATATATACATATATATATATATATATATATATATATATATATATGTATATTGCTGTTATTCTGTTTCATCTATATATGATTGTATATTGGTACCTTTTATGTTTTTTTATGAACCGAAATAAAGGAATGAATGAATGAACTGTCATCCCATCCCACATAGTTGCGGTATAACGCCGGAGCTAGCGCTAAAGCCCACTACATGGCGTATGAGTGTTTAATTGATTCTGGAACGAGGTCAGAGAAAGGCAGTAAAACTACAGTACTCCTTTTGGGTAATCCATTACGAAGTCAGGTGGCCAATCTTTCTCAGCCAGAAAGATGTCATAACCCTGAGTGAGTTCCTCCCAAAAGAGGACATTAATAAACCTGGGAACATCCCCTTCCAACTGTAGCTGTGTTTCGTATAACTGATGCGGGACACTTACCCTGGTATCAGGTGTTTCCACCGTGGTATACTTATTCAGCGCTACTCCCACCAGACAATACATCAGGTTCTGGCGAACTATTGTGACTTTTGCTTCGCTGTCCAGCATTGTCAATGCACATATCCCGTTCAAAAGCCGAGTCCTCAAACTCCGGGGCATGCCTGACTTTGTCTGGCTACCTTCTTCTTTTTAAATTGATGTTTTGATATTTTAGCTTTGTCTTCCTGTTTAATTATGAATCCAAATGAGCATAGTGAGTCATTTCTTTGTTTCATGTGCTCTTCTGATCTGCGCTCTGACCCTCCCCCTCTCTCCGAGCGTCTGGCAGATGTATCCTGAAAGGAATGAGAGGAACGTGTATCAGTATCCTGATACCTGTCAGGGGTTCAACATTATCACTGTTACCTAAGTAGTAATGTTTTTCTGTAGATTCCTGTGTAGGAGACGCACCCTGTGATTTTGTTTTTTCTTTATTTTTCTTATCGTCCCACTTCTTCTTTGTGGAAGAGTCGGGTGCTTGCTTAGTTATCCATTTCAGAATTACTCTTTACTTGTGGTTTTCCTGGTCTGGCTCCCAAATTATCTCTACCCAGCGTAGCATAGGTTTCTTCGATAATTTTAGGCAATTTGCGTTCCTATTTTGAAGGAGGCAGATCCCTTAGGCGTTGGTGTATAGCTAATGCAGCTGCTTACCCTTTTATGTTACTCAACATTATGGCAGATACTGTGGCAAAATTGCCCATCAGTTTCATCCCTAAGTCCAGGGCCGGTTCAGCCCCGTGTTCATTCTGTACCTGTTTTAAGACTTCAGGTAAAACCGCTAGAGAAGGGGTACCATGTGTTTTGGTATATACTGCAGCAAAGACTGTATCCCAAGTGGCACAATCTTTTACCGGGGGAGCCATCCCAATTGGCAAGTAAATTGTTAATATGCTATGCTTTTCCTGCGGGCTCGTATGGACAAATACTGCTTCAAGCTGGTTTGGTTTTTTTGCGATCCAAAGCGGAATTTCTTCCCTTTTGGATGTGTGTTTTTCCCATTACTGCATTCAGTGTTTGAGGACTAATGCCTGGTGTAGCTAACTGTGGTGCTACGACTTGAACAGTCCGTGCAGGAGCAAGTGTTAATGTTCGCATTACAAATTGTGTAAATCCTCTGTATATTGTTACTAGATTATCATATAATCCCCGTATCTGGCCTGCGGTCAGACAATCAACATTGGGATGCCATGTGTATCCAGCTAGGACTGGCCATGTCGCCCCTTCATTGCGGAGGGGGCCAAATCTAGCTTTTTTTTATACTATGAAGAAGGTCGCCTTTAAACCAATTGGTATGTTCTTAGTAAGTTAGAGGAATTTCCACCGCCTCGTAAGGAGTGTATTCGTCTGGTATTTCACCTACTTCATATTCATGAAATAGCTATGTAGCATCATCTGCAGCAGGGAATTTAACCCATGAGTAAAATGCCTCCGTCCTAAATGCTTCTTGTGCCTCTACCACGAAAGTAACATCCTCACCGTCTAGTTTGAGGCCATGTTGAAGTAATTTTTGAGTGACTGCATGTCTGCAGTTCTCGGAAATATTCTGTTCCATGTTTTGTAAGAAATGTATTACAGAGTTCAGCTAACACAGCGGAAACAATGTCCTTTCAGGCTTGAATTTACCAGCGGCCATTACACAGGATATACCTACTTAGCCGAGGAGGATGCTTCCTACCACCACGGACGTCCCTGGTTTTAAAAGGCGTATAGGGATCTCTGAGGAGGCACGATTGAACTACTCAGTTGATCCATACAAAATAAGAAACCAACTAACGTTGGCGGCGCCATGTCGTGTAGTTTTCACTAATCAGTAGGAAGTGCACGTTTGCAGACAACATAAACTTAGGATGGTGCCAGACTGATTCCATGCACACCCGTAGGATATGTTGTCCCTTTGGACCAGATAGCGTACAGTGCCACCGTTAGCCCCCCTAAACCTGAACAGGGAGAGAACAGTTCTGGCAACCACTGAACATGACAACTCTGTTCCCTCAGGAACCGTGGTGCTTTTTTTTGCTCAGAGAAATATACAAAGAATACAGGTAGGGGCGTTTTCAATATTTATTGAACCGTAGTGATTCTTGTATAGAAAATATGGGCTGCGATGATTGTTAGACAGAGGCAGACAAAGGTTATAATGAGTTTCAACACGGTGAATAAAACAAAGAGTTCCACCATCTTGTTGCGACACATTATATATGCATACATTTAAAAGATTATAACAATCAAGCATACTCCTACTATGCTAACCCTAACCTACGTTTCTAGGGTGTGAATGTATGGTCTGCCATGAAAACCCCCTTCTGGGTGATCTAACCCCTTTACCTGTTGGGTATGAGTGTAGTATCCTGTCTTGGTCACGAACTGGACACCCCTCACAGAGATGTCAGTCAGCTGTTAGGCAAAACCTTCAGCATGCAAGGACCCCTCAAAGTCAGCAGAAGTGTCTCCTCTGATTATGCTGGGAAACAAAAGGCTATACATAGAAAATGGCATCCTTGCCTCGGGCCGAGATTGTGATCAGGCAACCATTGTTTGTGTTCTACAGATAGCTGTGTCGCCATATTGATGTAATAATAAACACATTTGTATTACGCACTTGAGAGGCCTTGCACCTAATGCCAATGCATTGTGATAGTATTCTCACAAAGTATTCCATGTCAGCAAGGTCGGTGTTTCTACTAAACTAGTCCAAGCGTCACGAATGCAAATGTGTATCAAACATCGATGTGGCAAAGAGAAGGTGACTTTAGGAAAAAGGATCGTGCACAAGTAAGAATGACACTAATTCCTACCGGGCATAACTCGGGCACATGAGAACATATGGTATTCAAGAAACTGTATATGTAATAGACACACCATGAAAGTGAAGAGTCTATTGCTGCAATGCTAAAATAGCTCAAGGATGAAAATGTTATGTGTGATCAATGGGCACTTTTAAAGATCTACATCTGCATGATGCACATTTATTCAGTGTATTGGTTCTTGTCTCGTAGGCTTCCATGGCTATTAACAGATGGACTTTTAAAAAGATCTGTAAAGATTTTAAGGTTTTACCTTGGGATGGTAGCATTCACTTTCTCATAATGGTCACGATTAATCCCATTGTGTCAAAGGATCTTGCACATTTGTTAGTTATAGTCTTTTAAGGGAAAACTAAAATATGTTGAGAAGACTCGGATTTAGATAAAGAGTAATTTGTTAAATATACTAATTCAAAAAAGATGGTGAAGTTTTCAAGTGGAAAAATCAAATCAGTGTGTCCTCTCAGTTGCAGAATTATAGTAAAGACTAACTCTTGGTATTATTGTTTGGCTAATCATACAACACTCAGACGGATACAGTGTGAATTCTTGGCCTACCTGTGATACAACTGAACATCTGGAATATAAAAGGCAGGCCTTCAAGCATAGAACAATTATAAATAAAAGGAAATTATGATAAGTTGAACAATTGGCGTATGATCTAGAATATTATGGAGGCAAAAAAGATAGCAAAATATGGAAGCTTTGGCTACCAGTAGATGTACAGAGCCAACAGGTTAAACCTGGAATGCATATCCCTGAAACTAAGTAAAAAACCTATAACAATTCATACTTTGTTTGTACCCCATCTGAAAGGACCAATATTGATTAGGCTTATGATATAGATTCACAGGAAAAATACAATTTGGACAGATTTATAGCTATAATTACATCGATTACCACTAGCTATGCCCCTGATGGGCTGCATTCTATTCTTATTACATTTGGTCCATTAACATGGACCGAAATCATTTTACCTTTATTTAGATATATAGTTCAACTGAGATTGTTCCTCCATCTTGGCAAGGGTCAGTAATTCCACCAATATTTAAGAGAGAGTAGATCGACTTATATCTTTACTAGATTCGTCAGCCAAAATATATAGCTGAGTAATTCTACAGAAATTAGAAGAATGGCCCAACGATCACGCTTTGAACCCAATAGACCAGATAGGGTTCTGGTCAGGACTATCCACTTTGCCCCAAACCTTAAATTTGAGCTATTTAGATGATGTTTTATATACTTGTTTTGTGGACTTTTGTGAAGCGTTTGATGTAGAGGACTGCCCCTGTTTATGGAGTAAACTTTGCTTGATGTCTTTTGGGTCTGCTTATAGTGTTGCATATAGAAATCTGGACTATGAACCAAATAAGAGAAAGAGGACAGCTCTCTAGTAAGATTAACGTTTCTAATGGCAATATCCTGGGTTGTGTCCTTGCTTTGATCTTGTTTGCATTGTATCTGTCAAATTTACCCATCAAACTTTTATATGTTGCCGATTTGGTATTCTGGATCGTATGCTAGTTGGCCTTCAGGAGTAACTTGATACCTTTAGCACATACTGTAAGTCAAATAAACTTACCATTAAGGTAGATAAAAGTCAAATAATGAGCTTTAGTAGTCATAATGCGACCTATATCTGGTGGCTAAGGAGTGTTAACAAGGGAAAAATCTTACAAATATATAGTGTGTGTTTACGGGTAATTTGACCTGGAAATTGCATCTGGAAAATGTACTGGCTAATGCTTTAGCCATGATGGCTGAACCTGCTACATTTGATACAATGTACTGAGCTAGGCCTCTGAGACCTTTGCCTAGAGATCATGCACAAAATTGTCCCAATTTTGCTGAATGTATTGGCAGCCTTCGCTTTGGAAAAAACAATAAATTATAAAATCATAGAAAACATGTGCCTAAGAAAGGAGCTTTTAATGACCCAAGCAGTGGTAGTAGTGGCCCTGCATGTGGAGACGCTAAAGGTGTATTCCTAGGCAGGTTTAGTAGGGAAACTGAGGAGTTTATTGCTGCGTTGTTTCTGAACATTCATCAGCAGTGCTATGCAAAAAGGTTAAAAACCCTTTTAAAAAAAAAAAAAAAATCATCTGGGACTGTCAGTTGACCGCTGGATGGGAGGTGGTGATTGTAAAACATATGTATATATATATAGAGAGAGAGAGACAGAGACAGAGAGAGAGCTTACATTAGAATTAAATCTTCTGATTACTCATACAGAAATGATTGAGCACATCTGAATATTTAATAATTGTTTGATTAATAACTCATCCCCAGCAACTGACACATGAGCTTGTGGCCGAATTAGTGGATGCCCAGGTATAATCCATTGGAGGCTAAGGTTGTCCTCGGTCCGATATGGAAGGGAGATTTCTCATGAGTATATAAAGTCCACATAGTTAATGCCCCTGGACTTGTGTATTAGCTTCAGGAATAAATCACCTTGATGAAAGTACCTGGAGGGACAGCGAGGGGGGCATGGCCAGCAGCCGTTAGAGTGAGGCGCAGTCTGCCGGAGCTCCCAACAGGGCCCCTACATCTGACCCCATCCTGACAGTTTAATTGGCCCCTACAACTGATGCCCATTTGTTGCCCCTCCCCCCCCCTGCTCCCTCCGGCAGCCTGCGACTTTCTGGAGGGCAGCCTGTTGCAGCAGAAAGAGACCGCCAATATTACCTGCATCCCGAGTGCTCCAAGATGGCGGCTGCCCACCTTTGAAGCCGCTGCTCTTTGCTTGCCTTCCCAACTGCAGCGAGAGTGGCTTTAGGGGTTGGAGGGACTTGCCTGCACTATCTCCGATCACAACCGCCATATTGATGTTACTCTGATGGGGAGGGAAACGTACCTACATTCCTAGCTGGCGACTGAAGGCGGCAAGCTTGGAAGACCTCATGTTCTGCACTCTAATCCGTGAAGGCGTTCAAAACTACTTTGATGAGAACGTAGGTACTGCTACCTCCCCACTTGTAGAATGGAAAGCCTTTAAGGTGGTCATCAGGGGACATTGCTTGTCTGAATCTGTGGGAATCCTCAAGTCCCTCTTGCAGGACATTGTAGTACTTGAATGCCCCTGACTTTACCTTTACTACCTAGCAGCCCAACTTCAGTGGTGTGCGGGATGGTTCCCCGGTGAGACACCCCAGGTCTGCTGCGATTTCCAGAACCCCCTAACTCACAACAACTGTAGACTCTGCTGCTTAACCCGAGATGTGCCACCCATAAAGGTCGCCTTGACTTAACAGTTCTACGGGCATGCTGGATGTGCGTTCTTACCAGGGTGTGTGTGTGGTCACCTTATTCCCCGAATTTGCAGCTACGGGCATTGCTTACACAATTGCAGGTTATTGAAGAAGGTCACTTGCTGGAATGGAAGGCAGAGGGGTTAGACACAGTGGTGACATTGTACACTGATGGCGTGCTGCGATCATTTGATGACCTATGTACTGACTATGATATACCGGTGGGACAATTTCTGCTATACGGCTGCCTGATGGCAGCTATACATATAATTTGGGATTATAGAACCCAAGCCCCTCCCTAGTTGTCGCTACCTTTGAGACACCTCCAACGTCCACCTCCTGATTTCAGATCTCTATGTGGCCAGTAGCGGCCGGCGGGAGACAGAGTGGCGGTGCGGGGGGAGGTGGGAACGGGGGGAGACAAAAAAAAGAAAAGAAAAACTTACCTGCTCGCCGCATCGCGCTCCTCACTTCTCCAGGCACAGGCTTCCAGAGTGCACTGCGGCCAATCCTGAAGCTGCTTTCATGCTGCTGAAAGCAGCGTCAAATTGGCCTGAGTGCCGATGATTTGCACTCCCACACAGACTGGGAGCCTGTGCCTGCTCTCTCCAACCCAGCAATGCAACTGGGGTTGGAGAGAGCTTCACTGCACATGTGGGTTTGGCCGGCCTGAGACGGCCGGCCAAACCAACATGCGCAGTGAAGGCAGTGTCTAACACTCCTCCTCCAGCCTTTCACCACCCGGGCCCCGCCTCCAATCCTCAGCTCTGAGAGAAAAATAAAACGATAATAAACAAGAGTTTATTATCATTTTATTTGTAATTTTTTCTGCTGGTGGCAAGTGGGGCGACACTCCTCCGCCATAGAGGAGGAGCCGTTGCTGTATGTGGCTTTGCGTGACGATGCCTGCTCTCCCCTTGCAATACTAGGGGACAGTTGGGAAGAAGACCTAGGAGCCCCTATCTCAGATGGAGATTGGGCCAATATGTGGGAAGTGGTACACAGAATTTCCGCAATGCTCGCTTTAAATTGATCCACTTCCATATCCTCCACCGAGTGTATCTCACCCCTTTGAAACTCTGTGTATATTTCCCCCTTGCATCACCTTACTGCCCACGCAGTCGCGTCACCCTGGGAGACATCCTCCATATGCTATGATGTTCCCCCCTCTTAACCTTCTACTGGTCGGAGGTGGTGCGCCCCTTTGCAGAGACCACTGACTGTGCTCTGACTCCTTCCCCCGGTTTTGTCTTCTGGGCCCCTACACCCACCTTGCTAAATGCAAAGTCACTAACCGCTTCATTGATCTAGCCTTGGTGTTGGCTAAGCGTAAGATCACCATGCTATGGAAGAATACTGAGGCCCAGCGGGTTGAAAGTTGGCAGGCAGATGTTATACGGTGGCTGACCTGGGAGGGTATAGCGCTGCTCCGTGAGGCACAGTAGGGCAAACGCTCCCTAGAACAGGCAAGAGCTTGCGTTGTAATTCAAGCGGATTTCCGAGGAGGCAAGGCTGAGAGTGCAGATAAGACCTCCAGTTAAATATTCCTTTAGCTACGTTCCTTCGGTTAGCTGCTCCATGACCTGGTACCTTAACCCCTGGCTGTACTTGAGGCTCTCCTGACTTATTAGAAGGGTTACTCATTGGTCTTCGTTCCTGTCATGATGTGCTTCCTGTGACATACCCCCTTTTGTCGTCATCACATGATTCCTTCTCTTATCATGGGGGGAGGTAAGGAGGAGGGTAGACATGCCGTGGGTGAGGGGAGATTGGGTTACATAGTTGTTTGTTCACTTTTTATTTGTTTGCTTTTCTATGAGGAATATACCTCTACTGAGACACGCTAAGTCATTGATCACCAGACCTTTAGTTGATGTAAAAACATTTTGACTTACAATGGTGATTTCTTTTATAATTTACAATTATTGACTTCTGGCGTTCCTGACAGTGAATGTTTAAACATCATACAATGTAAGTGCATTGATGCATATTGTTAATTTTAAACTGCTGTTTTGTTTTTCTGTACCAATAATGTTGTTTTTTTTTTTTTTAAATAAACAAAACAGAAAACTGGAGGGACACAAACATGGCCCCCAGAGAAACTGTTATGCCCACCAAACCGAGGCCAAAGTAAATTATTTATTTACTTACTTCACCCTGTAAGGTTGTGGCACTCTGGCAGGCTCCCCATACCTAGCTGTTTCGAATGCGGGTTGAGTGACGGTAATTAGTTCCATGTGGTCTGTGATGGCCCGGTGATTGTGACTTACTGGACTACCATATTGACCACGGTTTTGAATGTACTGGGAGGCCGTTTGACCACTTGCCATTTATTGTCTGCTAAGTATACTGGAGGATCACTGTGGCACCCACGGAGAGGATACTCTGGTTGGTATTGATACTGTGGTGGCCAAGAAGGAGATTGCCAAACACTGTAAATCTGCGACTCCACCTGCAGTGTCAGAGTGGTTGAGGGCCATGGACAGATGTGCAAAATTAGAGAAACCCAGGCTGTCCTCACCAGTACAAGACCATCTGGGGATGATTTAGGACTATTTTACTATTTTTTGCAACTATGACAAAAAATGTCTCTGCTTCAGTTCTCACTCATAGTATTCTGCTTGACAAATGTTTTTTTCCTTATGTGCTATGTACCACACTTGTTACCTAACCCTGGGCGTAGTTCGCGGAGTTGCACTACGCGGCACTACACGAAATGGTAAAAAAAACTCCGCCGCACTACGCAGAGCTCCACGAGCGGCAGAGTGCGATAGAGAAATGCTGTTCGCAGTGATTGCACAGTGCCAGATGCTTGTCCGCACTGTGCAATCATTGCGAACGGCACCATGCACAGCGCAAGCTTTCCTTTTCTGCCGCTCGAGTAGATTTTTACTCGAGCTGCAGCTTTCTCAACACTAACGGGCAGTTTCTTGACGCGAGCGGTCGCGAGCATACGCTACCACTCGCAATGAGAAACCTGACCCCCCCCCCCCGTGTTGAGAAATCTTGCCGGGAGGTTTATTTTCCAAGCTTGCGCTCGCCAACTTGATGTTGACGATTGCGAACGAGGAAAAATCTTGCCGGGAGGTGGATTTTTCTCGCTCGCGCTCGCCAACTTGACGTTGGTGAATGCGAGCGTGGAAAAAAACTCCGCTACGCTGTGCGAAGCGGAGTTTTTCGGATCTCCGCGTGATGCGGAGTACGGAATACTCCGCAAACTCCGCGAGCAGAGCGGAGTTCACCGCCCAGGCCTATTGTTACCACTCCTAAAAATAAATAAAGTATCATTTATTTTTTTAAAAAAGACACATTTCCTGCCATAAGATTCTTGCTGTTGCTGATAAGTGTGTGTCAGACACTGTCTCCCCGTAGCACTAGTTTTGAAATTGGGTTGCTAAAGCTGAGTCTTTGCCAATGCGTACAACGATTCCATATAGTCTCACTGATTTTTTGGTTATTTGTCCTTGTTGCTTTTTATTGAAAATAAGTTCTGAAGCCAGTAAATGAATGTATTGTGTCAATTTGTCTATTGATTTTAAATCACGCAAAAATGTAAATGAATTAACATGAGTACACCACCATCAAAAGAGCCATACTAAAGAGGAGCAAGTACATACAAGACTAATAGAGACTACCACTCTAAAACCAGACAGCTATATTAAAAGAGGGGTACACATACAAAAATATGAATTATGGTTATTGATTATTAGACATAATGCCTTTCTGCACACCTCCAGTGTGGGATAAACACAGTAGTGCCTGGCAAGGAATGAGGGTGGAGGGGCGGGGGTGTT
This sequence comes from Calotriton arnoldi, assembly GCA_963921515.1. Taxonomy (NCBI): domain Eukaryota; kingdom Metazoa; phylum Chordata; class Amphibia; order Caudata; family Salamandridae; genus Calotriton; species Calotriton arnoldi. The sequence continues at coordinate 2,177,304 of CAWUFW010000189.1, forward strand.
GGTGGGGTGGCAGCGGACCAAAACAAATACCACTTACCTGTTCCGCCGGCCGCGTCTCTTCTCTGCTTCTTGAGTCCCGGAACCAGGGAGCACCCAGGCTCCCCTTAGCAAATCTCAATGCTGCAAGAAGGCGTTGTGATTGGTCTGAGTGCCGTGGATCGGCGCTCAGATGGGGAATGGGGGCCTGGACATGTTCCCCACCAGGCTGTATAATACAGCCCGGTGGGAAATATGCAAAGTGGCATGACTGTTTGGCCAGGCCACGACTTCCGACCAAGCAGTCATGGGCACTTCGAGTGTGCAAACCACTCCTCCCCCTGTGCCTCCAGCCCCGCCCCACCCTAACCGAGCCCCGAACCTACGAAAAATAAAATGATAATAATTACGTTATCGTTTTATTTTTCCTGCTCAAAGAGCTATGGGGCAACGCTCCTCCGCCTTAGCAGAGGAGCCGCCCCTAGATAAACATCTCTTAAGGCTCACAATTCCAAGTGTACCAAGGGGCACTTGAAAAGATGGACTTTGTGCTACAAAAAACCTCATAACAGGAATATACCCACCTGCCTGGAGCGGCATCTGGGTATAGGAAGCTTACATGAGCATTCTCCATGAAATGCTGTTTATTGGAAAACTGGAATCCTGTGACATGAATTTCCAGGGGTAAATACCGGACATAAATATGGTGACATACTTGTATGACACCACTATTTACAGGTGGTATCTTATTTAGTTAAGACTTAAGCTTACCTTCTAGCAATCACACCCAGGTTACCATCTATTTTGTCCTATTCCTGTTGTGTAGTGGTAATACACTTCAATCTTACAATCTGTGTGTTACAGATGGCACTAAGCCCATGTACAAGCTCAAATATAATTGAGAGTGCAAAGTTTAGAATGTTTGTATCTTTAGCACTTAGCAGTAAAATCAGTGGCCATAAAATGTAGATTTAACAGCCAGACCAATAATTTATCATCTTGAATATTTCATTTCTAGATCTTCAGGAAGGCCAGAGCTGTGTCCCCTTCGATACTTTTCTTTGATGAAATTGATGCTTTAGCAGTAGAACGAGGGAGGTAAGACCGACTTCCATGTTTCACTTTTTGATGTGTTTGGTTGGACATCTGACTTCTGATGCACACTATTGGAGTTATAACCCCTATTTCCCATGGCTTGAGTACGGAGGGACAAATAAGCCATTTGCCTGAATGGCTGAATGGTTACACACTTGAAGTTGTATTAATTAGTTTGGATCTTCTACATTTAGAAGGTCTGGTCTGCCGCTATTCTGTTGTTCCACTCTTGAGTGAAAACACTCACAGAGGTGTGCGAGAAGAGTGTATGGTGTGTTTGTACGTTTGTGGAGAGTCTTTCATGTCTGTGGTGTACTGAACGATGCATAAGAGTTTCCTAGTGTTTTGTGCCTCCCTCCAGGGGCTCAATTCGGGCCCCTGCAGCACATAGGGGCCCCAAACCTTTCAGAGGGGCCCCATTCTGCTCAAGAGCAATGAATATCTGTAAGATATGCGAGACTCGACCCCTCTTCATATTGTGCTGGAGGGCCCTTTCATTTTATGCTACGCCACTGCCTCCATGACTGTAAGCTATTCAGTATACACTGGTGGCAATCAAAGTTGGTCTCGCTGGAGATTTAAAATTCTCTTTTTTACTATCCTTTTTTTATTTTATTTTATTTTTTATATGCTTTGGATACAGCAAAAATATTTTTCCATTTCATACATTTCACATAGTAATTAAGATCTTACGCTATGTAGTGGAAAAAAATGAAGTAAAACCAACTATGCATAGGGCCCTTCACCTTTTCTCTAAAGTGCAATATATACATCTATACAAAGCTATCTAAGAGATTGTATACATTCTAAACACCTAAAAGGTTTGTCTTCTCTAAAGTGCAAGTACAATAGAATTAGAAAGTGCATAATCTGTTCTGAATAGTGCTCTATAGTCTTCCATTGTTTCATTTTAACCACTTACACACAATTATTATTGTATGTATCGCTATAGAGCAACCAGTGCATACTAAATCATTAGAAAAGGCAGGTAAAACGCAATTCATATGACCCAACCTTCCCCTAAAATGCAATATATTCTTATAGTTCGAACTAGTCGGAGCTATCTGAGAGAACCCTTATATTCTAAACAGGTAACAAAAATTGTTTCCCATCACACGTTGACGCGGTGGTCGGTTGGATAGGTACAACTATATTTATTAGTACCTATTCTGAGAATTCTTGTCTACCCATGCTACCGTCCTACTCAAGATCCGGGCAATTTCAAGAATTGGATGAGGTGGGCTCACTCACGTAATGTGACATGCTTCATCATAGGCCCCCACATTCCTCCCTGGTAAGATGATACTACCAGGGTGGACTCAACCTCAAGTGGGACTGTCTTGAGGGAGTTCTTAGAAATTATTTATCTGGACACTTGTCTGGGATATAGTTCTCCTACCTACAAATACCTTGGGATAAACCTCAAGAAATCCTTTATTGGGTGGTACCCTAGTTATGAGTAAAAATAAAGAGTATGTACAGAGGATGTTACTGGGTACCGTGGCCCTTACGCAACTCTGGTGCCAGCGTGTTTCTGCCCACAGTTAGTCTAAAAAAGGTCTCCATCATTCATCAGGGCTTTTATAAGGATCCCTATGTTAGTCTGTCTAGTCAGTGTAAAGGAAAGGACCTACCTCCTTGTTAAATCAAAGGTAATTTACATGAGTAGAGGAGAAGATAAATCATGGTCTTAAGGTCAGTAACAAGTAAAACCACATTAAAATCATGCAGCGGATATATATTTTTTTTTTAAGTATGCAGGACTTGAATGCACAATCGTGGCAAACGTGACACATCACATAAGTACACACTGCATGCTTGAACAATGAAAACACATGAGGATAAAACCATGATGCATTGCAGTGTACCACCTTCAATTTTACCTAGTACAGAGGGGCCCCTTGCCTCATGGTCTGTTCAGGGGTGGGCAACTCCGATTGTCTCACACTAAAAAAAATATATATATGTTGATATGCGCGTATTGCACTGGAGTGATAATGAGGTCAAGGCTTCTAAAGTTTGAGGAGTTAAATATTGCTATATATTGGTTTCTATTATGCTATAGTGTGCAGTCTTCAATGAAGGCATCTATATTCCCTTCACAAGCCCTCGTCCACGCATGTAGTAGTGTGGGCTGCGACTGGGACTGAAATGTCTTGTAACACGTTTTTAGGATAGGCAAAATTTGAAAAGTCACTTACTTCATCAAGGAGATTCGCCCTGTCCTACCCTGCCTCCAAGTACAGCCTTCTGGTAGAACCACCTGAAGAGAACGTGGTGTTTTTATATTGTCTTGTGCTGCCCTTAATTGGGTTTATTTCATTTCATCTGCGTAAATATGCCTGTTAGTGATTACGCCTATTGCTGTTACCTGCAGTCAGCACATCAGGTTTGCCACTATTGGTCCCGGGGTGGGTGGGGGGGACACCTCACCTTTGAGGCGGCGTGTAAACAGTGATGTCGTGGTGGAGCGCAGGATGCACGGCAACACGGAGCGGCGTCTGCCTTTGACACGCCCTGTGTGTGCTGATCGCACTGCACGCTCCAGGAGGGCAAAGGTGTCCAATCGTGACACGCTCTTAGTCCATTGATCATGTGACTACCAACGGGGGATTGTTGAAGTTGTTTAACAAATGTATCCCGTTCTATATATGCGGAAAAGTCCCAAAGAGTCCTCTTCTTCTAGGGGACATTAATTATTGGGGGTAAAGCAAAACCAACAAGGAAATTAGGGGTGCGGGGAAATGGGTGTTGCCCTTTGTTTTAAAAAATATAAAAGAGACATGTTATTCCTTATTTATTGTTTGAGCGGGATTGTATTGCAGATTGGTAAATCACACTTTTTATCCATTACACTTGTGTCACATGGTTTGAGGTGTTTCAACTCCCACGGAGTAGTTAGTCCCAGGTCTATGGTTTTGCATTTTTTTGTAAATTGTATGACCCCACAGTTCCCACATGGTTGCTGGCCCTTGGGGGTGGCTAAATTCCAGAGCATCATCTGTGTTTCCACTGTTTTTTGGGGCGTGTCATCTGTATTTCCACTGTCTATTTTTTGGGGCGTGTGTGCACTAATATATCCCAGAGGTTTTGACTTCTCCTGAATGAGAACATAGGCTGTTCAATCTTGCGTTTTCCTGAGTTCAAGATATTCCAATGTTTTTTTACTAGTTTTGTTACCATGTTTGAGCTGGGGCAAAATGTTGTTACACAGATTGGTCTGGGTGTCCTTGTCACAAATGAACCGAGAATTTTCCTTGAGTTCAAGGAGTTTAGAAAAGATTGGTCTCTGATAGCGTGGAAGTGCACGTGGGACTGGTTAGTCTTGATTATCAAAACGGCGAAGAAACTATCAGTCGCTCTGGTGATCGCAATAAAAACACAGGAGAATGCCTTAAAAACTCAACTGATCAAAGTAAATAATGGGATCACTGAATATAAGGACTTCCTCACACAGTCAAAAATCAATAAGTTTCAAAAGACGTAAGCCTGGGCAGTGGACCTAAGTGCAAAACATAGCACCCACACCGTTAGTCACCTATATTGAGTTTTCTTGTTGGATAATATTTTATATCCTTGTGTGCACTTCTATGTGTACACCTTCTGCCCGAAGGATGCCTCCCTCACCCAGGAGATATGATACAAAAAAGCAAAATCTGAGCTGCACCACATCGAAGACAAAAAGAGTGAAATTCCGCAGTATAATATATCACAATTTGAAATGACAATTTTCACACAATCCAATTTGCGTTTCTTCCTTTATTGTTGTATCATGTCGTATTCATAAAAACATCAGCCAATTCGTTTTGTCCAGTCAAACATTGGACTTCTTCAGGGCAGAAATTATAATATGCGTCTGTATCAGACCATTCAGTGGTCAGGAAACTTTCCTCAATGTGTGGACCAAGAAACGGTATCTTAATGTTATCGAGAATATTAACCACAATCCAAGTGGTCCAAACTCTGTAGTTTTTCCCTCTCATTCCCTGTGACTATCAGTTTTTCCCTCCAAATGTCTCCTTTGCTCTGTGCTAAGATCTGTATGTTAAGCAGTGCACCCCCAGCGACCATCTTGTGTTAGCAAGTCAGTGAAACCAGCCCCCCCCCTTCCTCCCTGAGACAGCAGTAATGTGCTGTAAGCTGTTTAAACTGTGTTTAATAGGGACTGTGCACTTCGTTTTTTGGCCAGGAGAGGGAGTAAAGTTTTATACAAATAGTGTTGTTAGAGGACAAGTTTGTTGGGGCCTTACCAAAGTGTGGATTGAGCCTGTCTGTCTCCTAGGTGATCTGTGAATAGAGCAGCTCCCCAGTCCCAGCCCCACCCCCAGGCCAGCAGACCTAGGACTGCTATTGGGTTTCCCCAGCTCCAAGCAAATCTGAGCCCTCCTCTCACACCTGCCCAGGCCCCATAAGGCTTTGCTGGGTGCACCCCAAATCATTCTCCTCCATCTTGTGAGTTGCAGCCTAAATGTGCCCCAGATTTCAGTGAGCAGAGTCCAGGAAGTGGTAAGGAGGCAGACTAGTGCTGTCTCATTCCTAAAAAAGTTTAAAAAACGATTTTCCCTACCTGTGATTGCATCATCTTATTTTTTTCTTTTTACATTTCTTTAACTGTCTTTGCCTGTGGTTGTTACAGTTTAAAATTGTAGTTTTAACCTGCCAGTGATTGCATAATTTATCCCATGTTTTTGTGTTTAAACTTGTGTTTTTTCCTGCCTGTGACTGCTTCCATGTAACCTGTTGAATTGTGGGATTTGCAGTCCAAACTCTGTAGTTTTTCCTCTCATTCCCTGTGACTATCAGTTTTTCCCTCCAAATGTCTCCTTTGCTCTGTGCTAAGATCTGTATGTTAAGCAGTGCACCCCCAGCGACCATCTTGTGTTAGCAAGTCAGTGAAAACAGCCCCCCCTTCCCCCCTGAGACAGCAGTAATGTGCTGTAAGCTGTTTAAACTGTGTTTAATAGGGACTGTGCACTTCGTTTTTTGGCCAGGAGAGGGAGTAAAGTTTTATACAAATAGTGTTGTTAGAGGACAAGTTTGTTGGGGCCTTACCTGCAGAAGTCCAAAGTGTGGATTGAGCCGGTCTGTCTCCTAGGAGATTTCTGAATAGAGAAGCAGCTTCCAACTCCCTAGCCAGCAAACCTTGTCTGAGGTAGCTGGGACCTTATCTAGTCTGATATTGTTTGGTACATGTGTACACTGATTGGTGGTTGTATCTGATGTTTCTATTGGATTAGGGTTAGTGTCCTCATTGGTTGGGTATTTGAGGGTTCTGATTGGTTTCTGGGTCTATGATTCAATCAATGTAGGGTTGGGACTAGGGCTAGGGTTAGTATTTCTATTGGAAGAAGGGACTAGGGCTTCCTGTGTTATTGGTTGTTGGGACTAGGGTGGGACTAGGGCTAGGCCTTTAATTGGAAGTAGCGATTAGGACTTCTGGTGTGATTGGTTGCTGGACTAGGTGTTGGGACTAAGAGTAGGGTTAGGCTTTCTATTGGAAGTAGGGACTAGGGCTTCCTGTGCCATTGGTTGCTTGGACTAGGGTTGAGACTACTGGTAGGGCTAGGGCCTCTATTGGACATAGAGATCAAGGGTTTTTGAAACTGATTGGGTGCTTGGACTAGGGCTAAGATTGGCTGTAAGGTCCTCGTCTCCTATTGGTTCTAGATTTTAGGGCTAGTGCTGTGATTGGATATTTTTAGGGCTAGGGTTCCCATTGGCTGAAGGGGTCACCTGACTACTAGGGCTATAAACGGCCAAGGCTTAAGGCGTCTCAGCTAAGGGTGGAGAGGTCAAGGGTGAGTGCCTGTTTGAGCCTGTTCGAAACTGGTCGGGACCAGGGCCAGGAATGCTGCCCATTTTCCCATTCATTAATACCCACCCAATGTATTTGTCCCTCTGTACATAAGCATTGATTTTCACTATAGATATGTGCCTATCTTCGTGTATTGCTTTGTATAAACATGTACAATAAATATGTTGTTATAAAAACAAAAACAAAAGAAAAAAAAATCTTCTCTGGTCTACATGTACTTGCTTCCATTGGGCATCTATGTACCTCCATGTACTTGGATCTGTGTGTCTGTTACTTTTCTCCTGAAAAAACGTATCCAATGCACTACCCTATTTCTCATCCGCTACCTCTATCAATATCTTTAATCTGCATATACTTACCTCCTTTATGCATCTATATACTTTCAATGTACTTATGGATCTATATATTTATCACTTTCTTCTAATTTAGCATTTCCAATGCACTACCCTATTTCTCAGCCTATACTTCCCTCAATATATCTTCTAGCCCAACTTTCTTACTCATCTCAAACTTCTTTCTACTACTCTTTCCAATTCACTACCCTAGCTCACCCTATACATCTATCATTATATCCTCTACACCCACTCTCTCATTTATCACAAACGCCATACCACTACTATGTTCCCCAAAATAACCCTTTCTTGACTCTCTCCTACTCTACCCCTCCTTGCATCTTCTGACACCTCCTTTACTGTACCGATCCCCCAAAACAAACCTTTCTAAACTCTTCCTTCCAAAAACCCTTTTTACTCATCCAAAAGCCTCCTCCTACTGCTATGACCTAAAAAAAGAAATCCTTCACTCTTCTATCCCTCCACTATCCTTTTCAATCAAAATAACAGACTAGCATGTTCACTTCTCTAATTCCATATTCCACTACACTAATTCACCACTAATCCTTTATGGGTTCCAGAGTAGCGTGCTACTCGCCAACAAAGCGTTTCAACACCTCATCAGGGTTACAAGCGCTATATAAATGCAAACTTTTTTTCCTTTTTTACCCCTCCCTAACCCTTCTCAATCCAAATAACTGACTAACATATCCACCACTCAAATTACTTCATATTTCACTATACTAATTTTCAACACTAATCCTTTATGGGTTCCGGAGTAGCCTGCTACTCGCCAGAAAAGCGCTTCAACACCCCATCAGGGGTAACAGGCGCTATATGAATGCAAACCTTTCTTTCCCTTCTATCCCTACGCTATCCTTCTCACTCCAAATAACTGACTAATATCCACCACTCAAATTACTTTCATATTTCACCATACTAATTCACCACTAATCCTTTATGGGTTTCCGGAGTAGCGTGCTACTCGCCAAAAAAAGCGATTCAACACCCCATCAGGGGTTAGAAGCGCTATATAAATACAAACCTTCTTTCCTCTTCTATCCTTCTGCTATCCTTCTGCTATCCTTCCGAATCCAAATAACTGACTAACATATCCACCACTTAAAATTTACTTGCAGTTTTCACTATACTAATTCAACACTAATCCTCTATGGGTCCCGGAGTAGCGTGCTACTCGCCGAATAAGCGCTTTCACGCCTCGTCAGGGGTAGTAAGTGCTATACAAATGCAATTACAATACAATACAATCCAAGTGGTATATGAGTCAAATGAATATCCAAAGGTCATAAAAAGCTACAATCCGTGTTGCCACCGGGTCAAGACAATAGTCTCAGGTCGACGTATAATTTTCAAATCAGATTCAGTTTCTTAGGATCCTCCACGTGGAAGTCGGAGGTGCACTCGGCAGGGTGGATAATTCCCCATCCAAGGGCCACTTATCTTTGAAAATTATGCATCGACCTGAGATTATTGTCTTGACCTGGATTGTAGCGTTTCATAATCTTTGGATATTCATTTGACTCATATACCACTTGGATTGCGGTTAGTCATCTCAATAACATACAGATACCGTTTCTTGGTCCACACATTGAGGAAAATTTCCTGACCACTGAATGGTCTGATACAGACGCATATTATAATCTCTGCCCTGAAGAAGTCCAATGTTTGACTGGACGAAACGCATTGGTTGATGTTTTTATGAATACGACATTATACAACAACAAAGGAAGAAACGCAAATTGGATCGTGTGAAAATTGTAATTTCAAATTGTGATATACTGCAGAATTTCACTTTTTTTGTCTCATGTGGTGCAGCTCTGATTTTGCTTTTAAGTTTCAAAAAGATTTAAACAAATTCTCACATGAGAAAGTATACCCATACTCCAGGGAAGACTACACCAGGAGAGAGAGTGAATCCTCAATCTCCTCAGATGACAGTAGCAATTCATCAGGCACTGATAGATCACCTGACTCTAATAAACGGGGTTGAGGGAGAAAAAACTTCAGACCTAATCCTCCTTTACCAGAGGTTTAAAACCCAGGGACATACTGTGCGCCACAATGGGGCTGGCCCCGGTTTGGCCCCCCATAGTACCCACCTATTTGGCCCCCCATCTACCCTGGCAACCAATACCACCTCTATTTTTAGTAAGCGGTAGAGGGAGGGGAAAATGGAAAACTGAGACCACAGGATGTTTGGAAAGAACCAGATCCTGAACAGAGAGCAACGAACCCCGATGATCTCCAACCAAGGACCAGCAGAACATAAGCGACAACATTATTAACCTCAGTGACAAGATCCTCATTGACACAGAGAAGAAGGTGATTAACATGGGCTTAGGTTTTGTCCCCACACCGAGGGATGACCCCTTTAAGCTAAAAATAGAGATGGCCTAATTCTTTGGAAAAATCAGGCTCTAGGTCTATTTTTCCTTCAGAGATGGAAATAACACAGAGAGACAGGAATACCAACACAGGCCTCCATAAAAAGTCCACCTTTTCCCCTATGATCCACCTTCTACCTCCAGAGGTCGCTGCTTTCGAACAGGCCATTAATCAAGGCCTAGACACTGTGAATGAAAAGAAACAGAGCACTTTCAAAAACTTCAGTGTACTAGAAAAAGAGACAATTGCATCTCTAAAATAATTACAACACTATTGTCATAAAAACAGTGGACAAGGCGGGTAGAACTGTAATACTTCCCAGGGAGATGTACCATACAGAATGCCTTAGACTCTTGTGGAATTAACTACATTACAAGAAATTGAGAAAAGATCCTACTCATGAAACCATGAAGGAAATTTCCTTCCTGGTTAAAGGAGCCTTAGAGAACGGCTGGATAACAGAAAAGGAGGCTGATTTCCTTTCTGACAAAGAACCTAAGATGCCGTATTTCTATATACTCCCCAAGGTCCATAAGAACACACACCCACCGCCCGGCTGGCCAATAGAATCTGGGATCAGTTCGGTGCTGAAACCCCTCAAGGATTTCTTTCTCAAACCGCTTGTGAGCCGATGGCCGTTATACCTAAGGATACAAAGTACATCTTGAACAAACTAAAAGACATGTCTTTTGAACCGAATGCGGAACTCCTTCTTACACTAGATGTGGAATCGTTACACATGAACATCCCTCAGGAATCCACATTAAAGGTTATTGAACAACTTCTAAAATCCAGACAAGAAAATAAAATGATGCCTGCTGACTTCATCCTAGACTGTGCACACATTGTCTGAACCAGAAATGTGTTCGAGTACGAGGGAAACTTTTACTTACAATCCCACGGTACCTCCATGAATAGTACTTGTGCTCCCAGTCTGGCCTGTCTTTATGTGCATAATTTTGAAACGGAATTTGTCTATAGTGAAGATAATCCTTTTCTTCACAAAATGAGACTGTGGAAGTGGTACATCGACGACATCCTGGTTATATGGAGGGGTACAAAGGTGGAGGCAATTGAGTTCAACACATGGGTGAACAGCCTTGACCCCTTCCTCAGATTCACTATGAATATGAGTGAAACCAAAATAACATTCTTCAACCTTATGATATATCTAGATGATGAGGTTCTAAAAACAAAAGTCTACTGTAAGCCCACAGACAAGAATAGTCTGTTATGCTTTGAGAGCTTTCACCCAAGATCCCTAATCCCTACCAATAGGGCAGTTCCTCAGATTGAGACTGAATTACACTGAGGTGACCACCTACCAAGAACATGCCAAAAAAACTGAGTAACAAACTGAGAGAAAAAAACTACCCAGAAAAAATCATTTGGAGAGCAAAAAAGAGGGCTAGGAACAATGATCGAGCGGCTATTTTGGGTACGTATAAAAAAAACATGGACACCCAGACCAATCTGGGTAACAGCTTTTTACCCCAGCAAGATTGAACAACCTCTGTTTTCATTCAAGGAAGTCAAATCATCTGGGATATATTAGTGCACACACCCCAAAAAAACAAACAGCAGAAACACAGATGACGCTATGGAATTTACCCACACCAAGGGCCACCAACCATGTGAGCACTGTGGGGTCTGTTTACAAATTTACAAACAAATGCAAAACCATAGACCTGAGACTACTTACTACGTGGGGGTTGAAACACCTCACGAATTGTAACTCCAGCAATGTTAGCTACGTCCTGAAATTCCCCTGTAACCATTTGTGATGAATCAGAGAAAAATCCATACAAGAATAACGGAACACAGAAGCACAATAAAGTGTAAAAAAGATAACACCAAACTCACCAAACACTTCAGTGAATGTAAACACACCGCGGTCAACATTAAGTGGTACATAATAGAAAAACTTGATCAAAGAAGCACTAACGTGAACAAGGCGCTTCTCAAATATGAACGATGATGGATGTTTAGACTCCACACTGATACCCAGGGACTTAACGATGACATCCTGTGGGGGTACCTTGGGAGATAGCTGTACCTGAGTGAAGAATAGCAAACTTATATGGGCCTAATATACCACTACAGTAAGGAATAATATTCTCCCTGGTCGATGTGGCACATATACAGGTCTACAGCAAAAACCTTAACAATGAATAAATAGTACCAATGACATATTGAGCAACTAGGTTCAGCTCTGTAATGAAAATCTAATTTTCCTACACTTCCTTTGTAAGGATTTGTGGTGGTAACCATGTGACACACGTGTAATGGATAAACAGTGTGAGTTACCGAATCACCCGTTAAACGACTTCAACTCCCAGCATCCCCCGTTGGGACTCACATGCTCAATGGACTAAGGGCGTGTCATGATTGGCCACCTGGAGAGTGCCATGCGTTCAGCACACACGGGGCGTGGCAGGGCACACGTGCTCCGTGTTGCCGCACGTCCTGCGCTCCAACACAGCATCACTGTTTACACACCATCTCAAAGGGGAGACATGTCCCCTCCACCCCACCCCGGGACCAATAGCGGCAAACATTACGCGCTGACCGCAGGTAACAATCACTAACAGGCATGTTTACGCAGGTGAGATGAAATAAACCCAGATACGGGCAGCACATGATGATATAAAAACGCTGCTTTCTTTTCTGGTCATTTTACCAGACAACTGCACTTGGGCCTGGCTAGGACTAGGGAAGGTGATTCTCCTTGATATGAAGTAAGTGACTTTTTACATTTTGGACATCCTAAAAACGTATTACAAGACATTTCAGTCCCTGTCGCAGCCCACTCTACTACACGCATGGATAAGGGCTTGTGAAGGGAATATGGGTGCCTTCATTGAAGACTGCACATTATGGCATAATAGAAACCAATAATAGAGCAATATTTAGCCCCTTAAAATTTAGGCTTCTCAACCTCATCACTCCAGTGCAATATGCGTGTATAAACATATATATATATATATATATATATATATATATATATTTATATATATTTATATATATATTTATATTTATAGAGTGTGACAATAGGAGTCGCCCATCCCTGAACAGATCATGAGGCAAGGGGCCTCTCTGGATTAGGTAAAGTTGAAGGTGGTCCACTACAATGTAGCATGGTTTTATCCTCACATGTTTTCACTCATCTGAGCATGCAGTGTGTACTTAGGTGGAGAGGTGTGGTGCAGCGGCCAGGGCAGCTGACTTCGGAGCACAGGGTTCACGGTTCGATCCCCGGCTCCGGCGGCAGCTCAGCTCAGCACCATGTGACTCTGGGCAATAGCTCACTTAATTTCCACGACGGCCCCCAGCGCCTTGAGACCCGTAAGGGTGAGTAGTTCGCGCTTTACAAATACGGATTTAGATTTAGGTTATGTGTCACGTTTGCCAAGATTGTGCATTAAAGTCCTACATACGTTTTTAAAATAAATATATCTGCTGCATGATTTTCATGTGGTTTTATTTGTTAGTAACCTTAATACTATGATTTATCTTCCCCTCTCCTCAGGTAAATTACCTTTGAATTAACAAGGAGAGGTAAGTCCTTTTCTTTACATTCACTAGATAGACTAACATAGGGATCCTAATAAAAGAGCTGATGAATGCCCAAGACTATTTTTAGGCTAACTGTGGGCAGAAACATGTTGGCACCACAGATGTAAGAAGGGCCATGGTACCCAGTAACCTCCTCTGTACATACTCTTTATGGATTTTTTTTCCTATCTAGGGCACCATCTTATAAAGGATTTCTTGTGGTTTATCCCAAGGTCTTTTTAGGTAGGAGAACTGGATCCCAGACAAGAGTCCAGATAAATAGTTTCTAAGAACGCCCTCAAGACAGTCCCACTTGAGGTTGAGTCCTTTCTGGTAGTATCATCTTACCATAGTGGAAGGAGGTGGCCTATAATGAAGCATGTCACATTACGTGAGTGAGCCCCCCTCATCCTATTGTTGGAATTGCCCAGATCTTAAGAGGAAAGATAGCATAGGTAAACAAGAATTCTCAGAATAGGTACTAATAAACATAGTTGTACCTATCCAACCGACCACCACGTCAACGTGTGATGTGATGTATTACTAGAGGCAGACGCAGGGTCTATTGTAGCCTCTTTTTGTCTCTTACTGTTAATGAGAAAAAAATGTTTATCTTCTAGAAAGTGCATAATCTGTTCTAAGTAGTGCCCTTGAATCTTGTGAAATTTAATTGCAGCCATTCATTCACAATTTTGATTTTATATATCTCAGTAAAATATCCAGTGCTTATAAAATCATCACAAAAAATGAAATTGATCCTCATACTATTAAAGTGCATTATTGCCTGTCCATCAGTCGAGATCAGAAACTGCGTGTGCTTACTGTGACTTAAGTTAAAAAATTAACCCTTCGTTCCTGAGCGGTTCTTCCATTGTGAAAGTGCCCCATATTACCCTATAGCTCTGTATTTGATTTATCTGAGCATGGTACCAATACTCACTCATACTAACTTCATCTTATTAAGCCGTTCCCTCATTGTGAGGTAAACAGAAGATTTCCAATGCTGTGTGATTATAGATCGAGCCACCGTAGCAGAGATATAGATAAATTGCGCTTTCTTTTTCCCGATTCTTAGCGGAATGGCCAGATCCACATGGCTGTAGAAGATGAGGGCTTAACTATACATCGCACTCTTAGTGAGATCTGCCCGAAGACCTGTGCCCAGTATCCGGTAACTCACTTGCATGACCAAAGTATATGCTCCCATTCTCCTAATCCATTACACCTAGGGCACCCTGTATCTGTGGTTCTATATATTTTGTTGAGCCTATGTGAAATATAATCTAGCATCCATCCATTAAAGAACGTTATTTTTTTTTAAATTTGCACCATCAACAGAGAATATCTATAATCGAAGTATCTGCACCAGATATCTCTATCAATCTTACTCCCTGTACATAGCAGCAACTTCATACTCAGATTCGCAATTATCTGAGAGCTATCCCCATGTAATTCTCTGTACCAATATCTTAATAAGTGCTTTACTTCATCATCCCTAAACAGTTTCTGAGCTAATTCAGTTGCTTGGTATATAGCTGATAGACACAGACTGTTAAGGACATATAGGGGAAGCTAAAAGAGACACCAAACTGGAGATTTCTTGAGCTTATCTCTACCTCAGATTTAGTATACGCACTACACCTTATGGGTAACGGACATCACCTAACTAGGTGGCTGTATAGAAGAATCCGCACCCACGCTGCAGCCTCGCTAGAGGCACTGAAAGCCAAATGGAGTACGGACATTGGACGGGAGCTGTCGGACAAGGAATGGAATCTCATTCTTGAATATCCCAAGAGAGTGTCCAGGAAGGCTAAGTTTAAATTTATTCAATACATGGTATTGCACAGGGCATATCTCACGCCACTCCGATTGATCAGAATATAACCAGAAGCAAATGTGCTCTGCCCACGATCTTTCACACATGATGCCGACCTCATACACATGCTATGGGCTTGCCCACGCTTGTTGGCTTTTTGGGCTACCATTATAGAAATCCTTGGGACTGTAACTGGAATTCTTGGCGGGGACACAGTAGCATATTGTATATTGGGCCTACGGCGCTGTCCCAAGAAACAGAAAGTGCAAGCCCGATTTGCTAACCTTGCCTTGCTAACAGCCAAGTGGTCAATTACCATGAGGTGGAAGTCTGCTAGCCCCCCGGCGGCGCTCAGCTGGCATGGGGAAGTCATCAGATGGGGAAGAGCAGAGAGTGCAGAGATTAGGCGCAAAGAGAACAGGGGCCTGCGGAAGACACTGATTTCGCTAGACTGGGACACAATGCTGGAAGCATTTCTCACCTTAGAGCCCCTACCAACGTTATACACTTCAGGCCAAGCATTACAGAATATGCCCACCATAGGAACAGTGCCGGAGCCCTGCCGGCCACTCTGCTGATTGAATAACCGCTTACATGCCTCGCAGGCAGGACGGCAAACACACGTTTACCTAAACTAAGTCCAGCATAGCACACGAGGGAGATGGAGTGAGTCAGGTAGGGAGGGTGGGGGAGGGGGGTAAGGGTGAATGGGATTGGGGGGTGTTGGGGAGGCTGTTTCTTCTTTTTTTTTTTTCTTCCCTCCTTTATTGTTATGGCCTCGAGGCAAGCACCTGTGGCCAAGGCGCTGACAGGGTCACAGGTACATTATTGCTGGTATACCGCAATGGACACTGCTGGACATTTTGCGAAGATTCTTCTTCTTGAACTGTCATTATGTACCGAGCGATAGCACAATTGTCCAAAGGTTGGAATTATTTGCGAAAATCAAAGTACGTTTTAAAAAAAATCTCTACCTCAGATTTAACTCTATTCTTATCCAAGAAATACCCAACCTTATGAATCTTTGAGCTTGGTTTAGATCTTGGCAGTTCAGGTCCCGCCGTCACTTTTCTGATGGGTTCACTGCCCGCCTACTTTGCGGTTTGCCCGCCCGATTTAGATGTTAGCGAGTCCATGGACGAAAGACCGCCCGAGGGCCACCGACTCTGCCAGGATTTCAGTGCTGCGTCGATGGCGCCATAGGCAAAAGCAGCTGTTGGAGGGAGTCCAACCAGGATTCCCGCTGGGCTAATCACGATGTTCCTTTCCGTCAGTACAGCTGTGGCGGTGATACCTTCTTACTTGAGTTGGCGGAATCGTAGGAAATGAGTTAAGAACTTACCTTTTTATGTTTCTCACTTCCGTTTCTGTCTTGAACCCCATTGGCCATGTCCATCCTTTGCTGCTACAACTTCACCACAGCGCTAATCTACTCCGTTGTCCTCGGGATCACAGGTAAGTTTTTTACACTTTTTTTAGTTTTTTTTTTACTATGAATCATATATTTGCTTTTGCCTTGTGTATTTTTACATTGCTCTTACATGCAATTTGTTTTCCATGTGTAATACATTAGTGTTCATTTTACTACTTATCAAGGTAAAGTGGGCACACCTGTATTGACAGATTTAATTAAAAAAAATTATTGTGGTGGTTGTGGGTGTTGTGTTAGTGGTGCATGTGGTTATACATTCAGTGGTGTTTGTGTATGTTGCATGAGTGTTATGCTATATGTACCAAAAGGGCCTTAACGCATTGCCTACATAGATTTTTGACCCAAACACAATCTATAAGCGTAGTGCCACATAATAAAATTGGTACTTGCCAGTCTCTTCTTCACCAGGACCTCACTCGGTCAGGTATTCGCCGCTAGGACACCGCGAGCACACCTGTGAAATCTAAATCGGCTTGGCGCAATCCCACCGACCTGATGGCGATGGAGTTCTGTTACCCAGCAATGGAGTCTGCCGCGTCAACGGCGGTTCGCCGCTTACGCGGCGGTAAACAGTCTGTTGATGCAGACGGTGGTTGTAATCGCCGCCACGGAGGGACGACAGGAGTCCCGCCAAGATCTAAATCAGGCCCTTAGTATTTTTCCATCTCTTAATGGCAGTAGAAGAAAGACAAGGAGATAGGTGTCTATAGCATTCCAAGGGAGCCCTAGTGAGAATAGCTGGTATTTCATATTTTTGAAAATATTGTCATCTATCTGCCCAAATGGCCTGTAATGTCTTGTATCTCACTTCTTGGGGTATTTTTGGTTCCTTTATAGCTATCACCAGGCTTGCTATCCCGAAGCAACGAAGCTTATACAAAATATTGAAATTATCAAATGGGGAAATTTCCATCGAAAATCTACAAATCTGCAGCCCAACAAACGCTTAATAATAGGATCTAAAACATGGGAATGCTAATCCTCCATCTGACTTTGGCAGTTGAAAATCTTCAGGGAAGCTCTTTGGGATTTATTTTTCCATATAAATGACGTCAAACAACACTCCAGCTTATTAAAAAAGCCAACCTCCAATTTACGAGGGGCAGTCTGCAAAAGGAATAATAAAAGTGACAAGATGGACATTTTACTGAGGGTTACATGACTAATAAGGGAGAGAGGAAGGGGTTCCCAAACTGTAAGGAGAAAGTGAATTTTAGATTGAAATGAGGTGAAATGCAAACAATAACTGTCAAAAACTGAATGGGAGTAAAAAACGACTAAATATCTTTTGGGATGTTGATTGTAATTAGCCCTTATTTCGGGGGTATAAATTCTGACAAAGTATTGAACAGGAGCGATTCGATTTTAATTTTTTTGATTTTGTATACCCCAGCTTGGTGTCCCTGTGAATAGCTTCCAGGGCATTCTTGATATTCTCTCTACCGGGGAATAAATAAAGGGCAATATCGTCCGCATATAGTTTTATCTTAGTGGCGTCTGCCAGAGGTGG
Organism: Calotriton arnoldi; assembly: GCA_963921515.1. Classification (NCBI taxonomy): domain Eukaryota; kingdom Metazoa; phylum Chordata; class Amphibia; order Caudata; family Salamandridae; genus Calotriton; species Calotriton arnoldi. The sequence goes on from CAWUFW010000189.1 coordinate 2,195,244, forward strand.
GCATATTTCCCCATGCGAATGAATATATTGGGCAAAGGGCTCTATAAATAGAGCAAATATTGCGGGTGACAGTGGGCAGCCTTGATGGGTGCCTCTGCTGCGAAATATAGTTCCCGCACACTTATTTATGATAACCTGAGCCGATGTATTCTTTCATCTAATCTGCCAATAGACCTCGAAATCAGCATTGGAAATTGAAATTTTCGTATTAGCTTAAATAAAAAATCCCAGTTTACAAGGTCAAACGCTTTGTCAGTTTTTAGCAGTACAACGGCCTCAGGGATGTTGTCTGCCGTAACAATATCAATAAACCCGGCCAAATAATATGTGTTTGCCCATAAGCTTTGTCCTTTAATAAACCATTTTGGTCTAGATGTGTCAGATTATTCATAACGATTGGTCAAAACGTTTGTAAATATCTTATAATCCGTGTTTAAAAGCATTATAGGCCTGTATGAAGATGGCTGAAATTCATCTTTGCTTTTTGTTAAAAAATTGATTAATACTCCTTTTTTAAAAGAAGTCAGGATAAGTCCTCCCAGTAAAATGGAATTAAATACCTTAGTTAACGAGTCCATTAATAAATAATCAAAGCATTTGTAAAATTCTGCCCTGAAGCTGTTTTTCCCAGGGCTTTAGATCTTGGCAATTCCTTTTTGGCGTTTTTAACTTCTTCACAACTGACAGGGGACGTTAAAGAAGTAACTGACTCTCCTTCTACCTAGGGAAGCCTCGCTTCAGATAGAAATTGATCTATGAAGGCAGGATCACATGGCTCTATTTCTCCCCTATGCAGAGAGGTATAATATTCCAAAAAGATTTTCCCTATATCTACACATTCTCATTCTGTTCTGTTCGGGCGGGGATTCTTGATCCCAGTAAGCTGATTGCAATTACTTTTTTCCTTTGGATACCCAGGCCCAAAAAAATCCCATATTTTCACCCTTCTCTTGTGTTTGCTCATCCGCACTGGCAGCTCTTCAGTGAGGAATACTCTATTGTGTATAGTCACAGCTAAGAAGAGCTTTGTGGTCTTTATCCTGAGCATTGAGCGTTTTCTTGAAGTAGTTCCGTAACTTGTTTTTAGTTTTCGAGCCTCGACTGTTAGAATTGTTGTTCAGGAGACACTGTATCTCTGCTGCAGAATTTGCTGTCTGGAGGTCAAAAATTGAGCTGCAAAAGTCAAAGAAAGTTCCTTTTGTGTTAGAATGGACACTCATCTTTTCACTTTATCAAGGCGTAACGGCAGGATGTTGAGTGTCAGCCAGAAGGGAGTTAACAGGAGGAAGATGTACTGTAATATTGTGACATTTTACAGTCTTTTGTGCAGTAAGTAGATAAACACCAACTTTGAATAAGCCATACTATGAAGTATTCGTTCTGAAAACATCCGTACCACTATTAAGCAGAGCATGATATTGGAGGATGATAGATGGGTGCAGCCAATAACTGGAAAGCAAGGCTAGAAGTCACAAGGACAATGTATCCAAATTGCATGACATTATAAGGAATGACCTAAAGGATTTGAACAAGAAACTTGAGCATCATTAATTAAACAATTATACTAAAGGGAAGATTCTATTGGTGCTAAAGATAGATGCTTGTCTTAGACACCTATAAACATGAGAAGTAATGATAGGCAGGAAAATTGTTCCATTTATGACCCAGGTGAAATTGACATCATCAGCAGATGAAGGTGTTCCTTCTATTTGTTTGACAGAGAGATGCTAGACTATGTCATTTTAGCTAATTATTTCTGTTGTGGTGTAATATTACATGGAACAAGGAGGAATGTTCCATTAAGGAGGGGCAAGGGCATCCTTTGTGATTTAAGAGTTTGTGAAGCCCAGTGCAGCTGGGTGAAATCATATGTTTAAACTTGTTCTTGGCCAAGAGAAAACAAGCTTTCCTTGAATGTTTGAAAGGCTGATTACATAACTGTAAAAAACTGAATATATGTGTTCATATAGTGTTTGTATATTGTTCTGTAAAAGGAAAATGGTGTGTTGCAAAGTTTCTGCTTATATTCATAATGTGTGGTACACCCTACCGCGCGTTATGGATATAGGCAGAAGCTTCTTTCTAATGATAAGCTGCTTTCTATTTGAGCAAAGCATAAATCAAAAGAGTTTGGGTCCTGCCACTTTATGGCACTAGGTGGACCTAAAAGATAAGATATTAAATTCATATCATTGTGTATTGTTTGTGCATGCATTTTAACAGAATGAATGACCGATGTCAAAAACCACTTTTGACCCATGCAATAGGTGGTGATATTTAAGAAGGTAAAGGGCACACTTGTTACTTTGGATTAGACAGAGAATGTCGCTCTCCATCGTATATGATGAATGTGCCATTTATAAGCAGTTTAGTTTCATCAACAGTCAATTCTAATCTGAGAAGTGTGTATAGGTATCATAAGTATCTTTAAGAGCTGTGGGTCTGCAAGTCCTTAAGAAAATTGAAGCCCAGGCCATTTGTCTTCTGAATAGTGTCAATAATGAAAATTATTTCTCGTGTGTTGGAAATTTGTCCTTGCTTTAGGGTCACCGAGATTTTTGTCTTCTATTGTTGTACCCATTTTGTGCTTGTCATAGGACTCTGTGCACTTTACTACTGCTAACCAGGGGTAAAGTGATCGTGCTCTCCCTTTTAAACATGGCAAAATTGGCATACACATGATTGGCACCTTTAATTTACTTATAAGTCCCTAGTAGATGGTACTACAGGTAGCTGTAGCCTGTAAACGACATGCTACCATTGGGCTGCAGCATTCATTGTGCCACTCACTAAATTAGCACTTGAAAACCAGTCTCAGGCCTGCCATTGCATTCTGAGTGAACAGTTTACAACAGCCATTTCGACCTGGCAAAATAAATAATTTGCCAGGCATAAACCTTCCATTTTAATACATATATATCACCCCTATAGAAGGCCTTAAAAGGATATAGGGCAGGGTCCATGGTGTTTTAAAAGTAGGACCTGTATAATTAATGTTTTACATGTGCTGGCAGTGAAAATTCTTTAAAATCAATTTTCACTGTGGCAAAGGACTAAATTCAATTTGGGAGCAGCTGAAGAAGTATTTCAAAGACTCATTTTAATATAATAGTAATATAAAATCAGACGTAATGGTAAAGTCTGATTTTATATTACTATTTTGAAATTACACTTTTAGAAAGGCTGCCTAAACCTCAACGGCTTTACTGCTAGCGTCACCTGAACCCTAATAGCTTCCCTGAAGTTTGTGTATTGCTCCCAGACAGTGGACATAGGGTCTTTGGTGTGGGGTGGTGGTTCCTTTCCTTTGGCAGGATAGGGGCTGTGCCTATGATGTGATTAACGTCGAAGGAGGCCTCTCCTGTCAGAGGCATATGCAGCCAACACTTAGGCCTGGCCCCTCTTTTGCCCAGCTAGCCAGTCAGGCTCCAATCACAGTGGGCTGCTTTTTGACATTACAGTGACAGACCTGCTGGAGATTTACATATAACACTTGGAGTGCGCTTCAAAGGGCGAATACTGAATACCAAAACAGCTCTTGTGTATTCACTGTCTGGCTGCTGAAAGGCGAGCTTTTTTTCTACCAGACTTCCGTCTCTGAGTTTCTTGGGGCTACAAGGGCTGCCTTAAATTGTATTTTGGTGTTAGATGTGGGAGGACACAAGGATTAACATGGTACGCTCCCCCCCCACACACACCCAACCCTCCGAGCCCAAGTTTAGTGTGGCCAATGACTCCCGCCATCTTGAAAATGCACGAAGTGGGTAGAGTTAGCATCGGGAACCTTTACTCCATTGGTTAGGGTATCCTCAGGAGTCATACGCACCCACTAGCTCGTGCCAGGCATAAATGTTGCATCACCACACTCCCACTTCAGAACACTATGGACCTGAGAAGAACAGAAGGAGGACTGCCCTGTTGTCTTTGACCTGAGAAGAGCCCTTAAGATTGGATGTGCACACTATCTTGTGCACAGAACTAAGAAGTGGACTTAAAGAGACATAAAGGTGACCTCCTGTTAAAACTACAGGGACACACCAAGCTACAATCGGCCTTTTCCTGCAACTGCCCATCTGACCAGTGGCAGGTAGAGGCCACAGCAGAGTCCAGCCCAGTCAAGTTGCCACTGGTCAGATGGGCAGTTACAAGAAAAGGCCGATTGTAGCTTGATGTGCCCCTGTGAGTCAAGTTTCAAGTTTTCAAGTTTTATTTATTTATGATCTTGGAACTCCGAAGAGATCCACATAAACAGAAGAACCAACAACATATAAAAGCAAAAATTTGTACAACAAAGTTTCTACAAGTATAAGCAAAAATCGACAATAAAAAATCTAAAACTACAAGACATTATAATATTTTATACAATTGAGAAGATTAAAAGATCCTTTGTGCCCTTAATACTATATAAGAATCCGGTAAAGTCAAATTTAATAATTACATTCATCATATTAGGTGTATTAATATAGATTTAAAAAGCACTTAAAAAAATTAAAAATCCTGTAACAGAACATTTCATTGGGTGGCTCATAAATAGAATCAGTTAGTGCAGAGGCCGAAAGAATAGATAATTGTAGACAAATTGGTCTCACCCATTTACGCCGGCATAATAATAAAGCGGGACAGATAAATAGCACATGATTAATGTCCTGGATGGAATTATTACACAAGTTACAAATCTCAGAGGAACCATACCATTTAGACAGTGCTTTATTTAAAGGAAGCATACCCTGCCTCAATAGGAGCCAAAAACGGCGCACCCCATGAGGCAGGTTCCAGGAAATATAAGCCTGTGCCTTATTTATCATACAGGACTCTATGGCCGGGTGGATACCCTTCTTTAAGATACATGCTTCCCTATCCCTAGTGAAGCTTAATTCCCAAATGGCCCGTTTCAAAGTGGCCTTTAATTGATATGGCGATAGGGTGAAAAGCAGAGACTCATCTAATTGTAGCAAGTCGACCGCAATTCTAAAATTTTTAAAAATTAAAGACTGCTCCTTTAAATTTTCTAACACTTCTTTCTTAATTAAAAATCTTAATGAGCCGGGATCACTCTTTACCAGGCTTACCACCCATCGCACTATCCCCGCAAGACCCTGTACCCAACTACTTCTTAAGCCAAATTCTAGCCTTAGAACAGCCACGGGACAAGCAGAGCTGACTGAGGCTAGGCTCCTTAAAAGTTTGCCTTCTGTTGTGTTTAAAAAACCCCATTTCTCTACATCAAGCAATTCAATACCATACAACAGAGAAGCAGGATTTTTTGCCCGGAAAACCTCTAATAATAGTGCAAAGTGTCTTTTCCCAGTTGATCTATAAAGGGAGCCGAAGCTTTTCCCTTGTGTGGTAGCTTTACGGATGTTATTTTCTATATGAGCTTTATTACTTAGATTACCACACACTGTTTTTCCCAGGAAAACATAAGATTTTACAAGTTCCAGTTTTTGGCCACCCACAGACCATACAAAATTCCCATACTGCAATTTTTTTCTTCCGTGCAAGCACATGATTTTACTTTTAGATATATTAATCTTTAAATAATGTGCCTCTGCAAAATTATGCAATGCTTGTAGACGATTATTTAAACCTCTTGGCGTTAGGTCAAATATTATTATATCGTCTGCGTAAAGTAAACAAACTATCGGTTTTCCCCCCAATAACGGGGCGATGCCCTCACTTAGAGCCAAATCATGAGGAAGGTCTGAAATATATAAAGAGAAAAGTAGAGGAGCCAGTAAACATCCCTGTTTTAGGCCGTTTGCAGTAGGGATAGTTTGGGAGAGACCCCTTTCTCCTCCCATTAAGATTTTACACCAAGTGTCCGAGTAAAGAGCACGAACTAACTCCAAAAGAATTACAGGCATACCCAGATCCGACAGTTTTCTCCACAATAAAAAACGATCAACTTTATCGAATGCTGTGGAGAAGTCTATAAAGGCTGTGTACACTTTTCCTCCTCTAACTTTAACATATTTTTCGATTATTACCTGTAAAGCAGTTAAGTTATCAATTGTTCCATGCTTTATCCTAAACCCAGTTTGTTCCAATGGTAAAATCTCAACCGTATCCAACCAATCATTAATTTGGATCAAAAGGCATTTAGCAAAAACTTTACCCACTGCATCAAGAAGTGCAATTTGACGATAGTTATGCGGGACACCTCGGTCTCCTTTCTTAAACAGAGGAACTAATATACTCCCCTTCCAGGAGGGGGGAACCATCTTATTTGCATAACAATACTTGAATACTGGATAAAGAATTTTACTCCACAGTATACTATTTTGTTTTAAAACTGTGATGGGTAATTCATCCGGGCCCATCGCCCCGGAGGAACGCATCCCCCTGATCACCCTTTCAATTTCTTTTTCAGATGGTGATCCATACGAAAGGGGGTCCTCCTTTAATTCGATATACTTGATTGCCTTTACATTATCTGCATATAGATCCTGAATAAAGCTGACCCATTTTTGCTCCTCAATGGCCACCGGAAGTGGCCGAGATCTAGCACCACATCCCTCCCCAATAAGAGACCAAAATGTTCTTACTTGGCCTTTAAAGGCTGCTTCTCTCAATTTTATCCACATGTTATCTTCCCTCTCTTTTCTTAACTTAACCTTTACCCGTGTCCTCCTCCTTTTTAATATTAATATTCTATGATATCTTTCCGAAGAGTAATTCAAGTATTGTTCCCTAACTAGTTTATTTATTTCGAGATTATGCGACAGGATGGATCTAGGGACTACCTTAGTACTTTTCATTCGATTCGACATCTTTGCAATTTCTATCGCTTTATTCATTAATAAGTTGAAACTGGCGATCTCTATTCCATTCCAACTGGACAGATTTTCTACAGCGACCTCTAGGACACTGTCAAGGCCCAAGATGGCTTTGCTATCCCAATGGCATCTCCCTGTTTTCGTAGAAAAACTAACGGATTCACCATTTAATAACCATGGATCCTGCGAAAGCAAACTTAAGTTTACGGTAAGAGTTAGTACTTTGTGATCACTGTAGGGGGAATTAGAGACCTTTAGATCTTTTAATAAAAAGAAGGAGGAGCTTCCCACTATCACGTAATCTAAGATAGATTCTCCGCTCTGAGATTTGCAAGTTAAAGTAGCCGGAGAATCCGAAGGGAGTCTTCCATTTACTATAATACCATCAGCCTTCATTAATTCATCAATAAGAATTTTCCCTCTCTTATTTGTTCTAATATTTTGTGGAAATAATGCTTGTGGGATCTGCAGTGATTCTTCCTTTTCTTTATTTCGGAATAAATCTAAAGTAGAATTAGAAATTTTACAATTCAGATCCCCTACCAGAATTATTTTTGGGGGAAGTTCTACAACATTGACTTTTTTAATGTAGGAAAAAACCGCTTTTAAGAGAACATCGAAAGAGGCATCCGGCGGAATGTAAGCATTTATCAGCATTAACAGGGGACTTTTTACGTTATTATCGAAATAATACAACGTTATTGCCAAAAAAAGATTACTAGGATATTTGTATTAATCATAATTCCATTTTATCTTATTTGACAATAGGCAGGCCACTCCACCCTTTGCATGCCCCCTCCTGGACGGGGTTGCTTTGCAGTCTAAGATGAAAAAATCCTTACATAACAGATCTTCTGTGCACCAGGTTTCCTGAAGGCAAATCACATTTGCATCTAACGCATATAGGTATTGTAACTTCTCCCTACTATTCTTTATTCCTGCAGCATTCCAAGATATTATTTTTAGTTCATTGCTAGAAAGATGGCTGTTGAGAATGTTTACTGTTAGGTATGCTCGATAGTACACCGGGTAACCAGTTCCATTTTGGGCTCTCTTCTTTAGAATTCCATTTAAAGGACAGTAGAGGGGCATCTTTAAGTTTTACTTGTCGACCATTTTTTGTAATACGAATTTTTAATTCCTCTGATTCATACATACTATCTCTATTATCTGAGAGTGAGTAAGTTAATGGCGACCTATTATTGAGGGCTCTATTTCGGGTAACTCAAAGTAAGGAATGACGTCAATTCCCCTGCTTTGCAGGTCTTCTGACCATTGTAATATAAGGTTTACAATGATTTTGGAATTAAACCTCACCCTCGATTTATAACCAACTTCTGTTTTTAAGATGGAAACTAAACATATATCACTACTTTGAATAAGTTTCAAACTGTCAATCTCCAAGAGACATTTAAGAAGTAAAGTCCTATTTAAAATTAAATCTGTATCAAACAGAGGAATAAAACCTAACTGGTGTGTGTCCATACTATCCCAAAGGGGATCAACTCCTGCTATCTCTGGTTTACCTCTCCTTTTTTCAGTGTCAAAAAATGGGGTAGCCCGAGGGTTAAGTACAGATGAAAAAGGGATTGTTTGCCTCGGCTGCTCCGGTATTGTAGATAAAGGAGGCCCCCCTATTTCGGTATTTGCACAATCTCTTATAGAGTGTGCAATATTCGCGGGGGAAGCCTCACAAACTATCATTGATTCAGTTAAATTTGTGTTCACAGGGTTCACAGAAACGATATCATCTACCAACTTTATATCTTGTGATGTATTTTGCAGGGACTGTGAAGAGTGCTCCATACTAACTGAAACCTCTGAGTTTTCTTTAAAACGAAATCTCCTTTGCTTCTTTTTTGAGAATCTTCGTGTTGATTTCATCTTTTTCCCTCTATTCGTTACCTTTTTCCCCTTTCTCTTATTTTTTTCCATATGTGAAGCACCTAAGATATTATCTTTATCATCACTTAGCTGGGTTTTAAAGATGGGGAATACTTCCTGATCTATCCTTCTGGCTACAACCACCAAGCCTTTTACTTTTTGAGCTGAGTCAGAGATAGCCAGTATGGATTCAGATGAAAGTTCAGGGCTCTTCTCTTGCAACGCATCTTTATTCTCTATCTTATCAAAAAGGGTATTGCCAACAGGACCTGTACCTGTAGATTGACTACTAGCATTCTCGAGTATATTCTCTGAAGCCTTATCTCCCTTTTTTTCCGCTTCATTTTGTTCAATATATACACTTGAACTAACCTCCTTCTCCAGATTATTTTTTAACAATACTTTCAGTATTTGAGTTACGGTTTCCAACACACAGTCTGAACCTCCTACAAATTTTTCAAGCAGCTTTAGGATAGAGGATAATAAATGTTCTAAGGATACTAATGATTCTGAAACGAGTATATCCCTCCTTACACATTGGCTCGGTTGGGTATCACAGATATTTAAGTCAGGGCTCAAAGAGGGATGTGATTGCAAAAGGGAGTAATTTGATTTGTTGGATGGGGTGCTACTAAATAGTTTTAGTCCTATAGGGACTGCTATTGCTGGAGTATTTGCTGGTTCCATAACCTTACTAGTATCAAGAGAAATATACCTTCTGCAAAGCTCTAAATCTAGATCGGGGAGAGTAAAATCTTTATTTTGAGCATCCTCTACTAAATAGGGACCAAGGGACTCTTCTTTGGCTCCGTGAGATGTATGTGATGTTCTGTATGGGATTACATTTGCCGTTTTAGGGGATGGTGAGGAAGATCCAGGAAGTACCCGGAGGACTGGAGAACCGGTCGGGCCCCCAGGGCACCGTACTGGATGCCTCTGGGTTTCTATGGGTTCTCCTCCTCCACACGCACCACCTGTATTTGTAGTATGCGATTCTTTGACCTGAACCATGTCAACCATATCAGCTATTTCAGTAACTGCGGCAGTATTGATATTATTAACCATCACGTCATTACTTCCAGTCATATTATCTCCCCCATTATAGATGTTTGAGGTACTTGAGTCAACTTGAAGATTTTTTTCCTTTCCCTCTCCCATAGACTGAATAGTTGACTTTTTCCTTTTGACTGCATGCCTGCGATGTCCTTGTTACGTAGGGGATTTGATTTAGTCTTTGCACAAGATCTACCCACAAGTAAACGCCCTGACCTTAGTTTTTTTGTCGTCATTATTTAAAACCTGAAAAATGTGCACTGCCTAGGGAGCAAGTTTTCAAATTTCAATTTCAAATATACAAACTTTCTTGTCAGTTATATACCCTTATATACCCTTATAGGTTGTTGTGGACCAGTTTTGTGTATTTATCACAGATTTAATTACAGACTCTTTATTTGTCGTAGTTTTGGTCCAAAACCAAATACTCTCTCCACAGCAACTTGGACCAGAGCAATCCTTTCTTTGTACTTCTTTGTGGATGACACAGATATAACCCAGACCCAGACCTAGGCCCCCAAACATTTAAAATAAAAGTAAGGGTGAGGGCCTGTTGCTGACCTACTTCAGCCGTTCACTGAGTACGGTACTGCACTGTAGTTGCTGTGATTGCCGTAGCTGCCGTAATTGCTATCAAGATAGCCAAACAGTGCTGGGCACACGTATTAATGTGACAAAGGTGACGAAGTATAAAATGTCCAATTAGTCCGTTATATCCTGCTCCCCTGCAATGGAGCTTAATCCAAGCCTGCAGTTCTCGGGAGAGATTCACGGCCACCAGCTCACTGCAGCTGCAGGGCAGAGTGCAAAGGCAGAGTGCAGAGGGGCAGAGTAACGAGACAGAAAAGCTGGCGCGCTAGAAACCAACCATTCTCTTGCTCCCGCTTACCCTCAGCCTGCCAGCAGTTGTGGAGTCCTCCTCAGCCCAGCCCAGCCCAGCGCTCCCAGGGCTCTGCGATACTTCAGGTCCGTTCCGCTGCGACCGCAGGGGTGAAATCCTTGCCGCCCACCTGCTTACTGTCACTTGACTCGACTCGTCTCAACACAAGATCCAGTGGTCAGTCATTAAAATTCCTTCAGGGCTAAGTTCTCCCGCAGCTCCCCGTGGCACCACTCGGCTCCTGGCAGTCCCCCGCGGCTCCCTGCAGCGGTTCGGCGGTTCCTGGTGCAGCTCGCGGTTCTCGATCCGCGGTTCCTGGCTCCCTGCGGCTCCGCTCTGCTCTAGAGCGGCTTGCAGTTCTCAATTCGTGGTCCGCGGTTCCAGGCTCCCCCGCGGCTCCACACTGCTCCGCTTGCCGCTGTTGCTGTTTCTGTTTTTCGCGCTCTCTCTCTAGGACTCTCACAAGACCTGGACTGGATTGGCTGTGAGTCTCTAATTACCTCCCTGAGATCCTTTGGCCTTTAGAAGTGTACTCTTATGGTGAATTGGGACTTACAGGACTAAAGTCAGAAGGTAAAGTCTTTGACCAAGTTAAACCTGCTTAGTGTATTTGACCTATGATCCCTTACATCAGCGTCAAATTGCATCTAGGTCCTGTTCTACCACGACCATTGACCATTATTGGCACTTTGTGCTTCTTGGCGCTATTTTGACTTAAACATTTAAAAATCATAATTCCAGTTCCTCTTATTGGATTTTTGTCATTTTGGTGTCATTAAATTTCACTTTATTTTTTATTATTTGTTGGATTTTTATTGTTTTGCCTTTCGGCTTTATTACTGTTTTAGTGCTGCCTAAATACTTTACACATTGCCTCTAAGTTAAGCCTGACTGCTTTGTGCCAAGCTATCAGAGGGTGAAGCACAGATTTATTTAGTGACTTTTGTGGTTCGGCCAGACGAGGATTGTAATTATTATTTGAGGTGGGTTCTCACCCTCCTCAACTAATACTCCCATTTTCTTACATCGTGGATACAAACGTAGGAAATAATGTGTCAAACGCTAGGCACCACCATGATTGGTTTGCCAAACACTATGCCCTGGAATAGTACTTTCCGAGCATTTATAACCCTGTTCTAAGAAGAACTCGAGGAATTGGGGAGAATATAGTCTTATGATGCATAACTAAAATTGTCTGCAACAGTTCAAGATCCTGCAAATAAAAATAAGCAGTTGAATCTACAATCCATTCCAAAATATTGGAATTTCTCTTGGACAGCCTTCGGGCTATCAGCAAAGGTCACATTGGCAATTTGATTGGTGGATGTAGTGGGGTAGGAATAATGCATTTCTTGGTGATTTTCCACGTCAAGGTAAGATTCTTCATTGTCAATGGAAGCATATGTGTTGAGATATCCTAAAAGTTTTTTGACTGTGTTAATGTCAAATGATCATGCTAAAGCACCAAATGTGACAATATCATCCAGTGAGATGTACAGGGCATGCCATTTCCTTCCCAGAATCTGCTAAAGAACCTTATCCCAAAAATTGCCATTGGTTACGTATACAGAGTACAGAGTGATGTTTACAGCATGACAACTCCTTGACACATGATGAGAGGATGAGTGTGACTCCAACTCTTGTAACACCAGAGATGGTGGAGGATATTCAGGGAGCCACTACCCATGCACCATCTTCAAAATAATAATTAGCCTTGCAGTTCACAAAAGGATAGATGTGCTTGGAATAAAGACCCAGATACAGGGCCACGATGGTTGAATATACCCGCCACTTCACTAGCAACACTTAATCATCCATGTGTGCTGTACCATTCTTTCATTGTTGTTGGTGTGTCTTGAAAGGAAGGAAGAAAGATGACCCTCGCTTCCTTTAGAGCAGGTGGTTCTCATGGCAGTGAAGCTTCTTGCGCGGTGCAAATGTCGTTGATACAGGGTCAGTGGTCACTAGTACCATATCAGAATTGGATGCAGGCGAAGCTGGTGACTCAGCTGCCTCTCCAAAAAGAGAGACGATCTCAACTCAGCTAATCTCTTCTCAGAGTAGCTGCAGAATGGGAAAAGAGTGTAACGTAACTGATCTAGAGGCACGTTCGCAAAGGGAGTGGAGGTCACTGAACAGAATTGGCTACATGGTGCTTCTTTATGTGATCAGTCCCTATCTTTCGATATTTTGTGGCACCAGACAGTGTTCGCAGGATAACAATGGGAGTGCCTTCTACCATGTAAACTGGAACAGGTGGTCAGTAGAAGGTCAAATGGTATTTTTTCTGGATCTTTTTCTGGACCATTTCTACTGGTTTCAGGTGCTACGCTAAACAGCTTTGGTTTATTTTATAGAGAGTCATTCTCAGTTAAAGATTTTCACTGTCTTGGCGAGTCTGAAATAGAGCAACACGGAAATCAAGCTGTGATGTCACCTATACAGGATGCTCCAAATATCATTTCATAGAGTGTGCGACCTTGTTGTACACTTCTGTGCAAGTTATTACGTTCTTCTAAGTCTAAAATAGGTTGTGGTGCCACAGAAGTGTGTCCAATAACTTAGCAGTCAAGATTTGTTTAATATTACCTTTGGCTCGCTTGATGATGGAAGGGATGCAAGATTATAATGCAAACTCCCAAAGCAGACACAGCATCAGCAAATACTTTTGCAGTGAACGCCTGGCATAAGTCCAGTGAAATGTCTGCACTTTTCCCTTCACTCCAAGGCACTGCAAGTCTTTTTTGACTACTCAAGCAGTGGAGTCTTTTGTAAACATACCCTCAGTAATCAAGAAGACAAATTGACTGCAGCCATTGTATAATTGTACTGCCTGACAGAAGCAAAGGCTTGATGTAGCTGATCTGATCTGATCTAAATGACACTGAATAGTTTCTCTGATATCATAAGAGGTGTAGGGGTGAGACTTGCATCATTGGAAGCTTTTATTTGTTGACAAATAGTACATTGCTGTACATATTTCTTAGTCAGTGTAGGCAGATTCAGCCACAAGTAGCATTGATAATGTGGTACCACTGCGGGCATGGGAAGATGCAAATCCTTCATGAGCTGTGTTTGGCGTCTAGTCTAACTTCCTCATTGGGAACATGTTTGTGCTCTGTCCTTGGACTGTACACCCTATGTATATTATCCTGAGTAAGACTCTGTTGGAGTGAATTGCTCCTCTGCAGTTGAAGATAAATATAATTTCCAGGTATTGGGTCATTTCTTCCTCATTGTAGACCACATACATGTAAACTGAATTGCTAAAAATAATTAGAACAAATACGTTTAGTTTGTTAACAATAGTCTGTAGATATTTCATTTCTAACATGTCTGCCTACAGCCCACACAAAATGACTGTGTGTGCATCAGTCCAGTTTTTGTCAGAACTGGTGGGCATTGCCAAATCATTTAATGGTTTCTCTTGCTCAGCATAGCGTGGCTGGTATCCGATTTCAAAATTCAGAAACCCCATAAAGTCTTACAATTTTTGTAGTGTACTTGGAGGCTGCATCTTGGCATGTTTCTGTAGACATTCTGCTGCCAATACCTTGCTTTAACTGAATAATTCATATGTTAAAATATGATGTTATGGAAGGCAATATTTGGATCATAAAATTTATTTTGTATCCATTTTTTACTAGGATAGTCACCTTTTTGTCTTCCTTTTCTAAATATGCATGTAAGTAATTGCCAGTAAAGTAAATATCAGTGTACATCATCCCATTATTCTTGCTGAGAACAAACCAGGCCTGCTCTTATACCCTTGGGGGTAGTCACTTATATGCATACTAGATACCTTCAAATATAAAGGTGGTTAAATATTGTGATTGTATTTATTAACTCCTCGGTTTGTTTTAAGCTCAGACTTTTGTACCACATTTGGGTGTGTGTGTGAGTAAAACTCTTTATAGTCCATGACTAGACGGTATGAATTGTGTGGTTTAAACATCTGAGATTCATTGTCGAGTGAAAAAGCACAATGACTTCCTATACTATAATTTGTTTAGGATCACTTGTATATTACGCTTGCTTCTAACTCGGATGGATGTTGGGCATGAGCCTGATGTTCACTTTGGATAGGAATTACTAATTTTACTGAGCCCTTATTCCACCCTCTTTAACTCGCATGCAATGGAGCGGCTTGCTTTGAAGCTAATTCAGGTACTAATGGGTAGAATGTTCTCATTATGACCTCCTCACTGGACATAACCAAATTTAAGGGTGGTAGCCAGCCGTACTCCGCTCAAATGCTATCTTAGACTTATGAGAAATATGAGAAAAAACAATGTCTTGTGCAACATGTTCCCCTCTATTTGTACTTTATATACTCTATCAGTGGCATTTACATGTCCATCCTGTGTCTTGGATATATGCATCAGATGGATCCGTAGCCAAATGCTAGAGAATCTGGTGAATTATTGGGATTTAGGGCATGTATTTTCTGAGGCTTTGTTTTCTAGGGATCAAATCTGTGATCAAACCTGCCACGTTCTTCTTTTTGAAGTGAGTTTTTTTAATTCAAGCTTTTTTCTCCTGTGTTTCTTATGTGCTCAGTACCTCAATGCTGAGTCTGAGTCTGTGCCTTTTCAGCTTTGTGATTGGTGTACTCATCCCTTGTCCTATACTCTTTGTACACTCCATCCCTAATGCCTATGTGAGTATTTGCTATCCACAGAATTATGTAAATAAAGCAGAGCTCAATATATTGATAATAATCAGACATCTTTAGTGTTTTAAGGTCCCTCAATTGATAACCCCCTTTAGACTCTTGCAGTTTAGGTGATCCAGTCCGGCTTTTCAGTTTGCCCTTTGGCTGCTTTTTTCCCATCAGGCCCTTTATCTCCCAGCGTTCCTTGTATCTCAGCCTTTGTCTTTGGTTGCGACTTTGATGGGTGAGTACCTAAGGTGTCGCAGACTATAGAGCTATATATTTCTGAAATAATTGTGTGGAACTTGTGCTCTGCGTAATTGGCTTGCACACCAGCAAGACACAAGCGTGTGGCTAATAGCAGTGCTTCTCTCTCAGTGTTGCTAATAACAATCAAGGAGATCTCATCACAATTCACCATTAGTTTTTGAAATCAGCTGCCAGAGCGACTCCATTCTGAATTTGTTTCAGGACTTCCAGTAACCCCACAATAGAGGGTGCCTCATGGTTTATTGTGTATAAATATTAAAATCAGCAAATATATGTCCCCAAGTAGTATACTCATAAATGGACAATACCATTCCCATGGAAGACCCATAGTCACTATCCTGTGTTTTTCTTGGAGCGTCGATACATCGATTCTATCTGATTACTTTTTGTGAGCAATCCAAAAGGGCACTTTGTCGTCCTTAATGGACACTTTATCATTAATGTATTTATTCATGTTTCTCCTTAAGAGAGCTGAAGACGCCGTTTATATAGGGATTCTCAGGGATACCATGAGATAGTGTCCTCTTCATTAGTGGTGTCATGTGAGAAGAAACTCTGGGGGGTTATTTTACCGTAACCCACTCAGCTTATATTAAAATACTGTGTTATATGACTATATGACCATATAGACTAAAAGCCCACTATAATAACACATATAAAATATACAATATAAATATAAAAACATATAATATAAAATGCACATTATGTCATAGGATAATGAGTATAAAGACAGAAAGTAATGAAAATGTATTGGTGAGAAATAACACACGGGTCATAAATGAATGGCAGGCAGGTGCACAAAATGGTGGGGACCTAAGAAAATAAAGGGAAAAAGCATTACTACGGGAAGTGTGGAATAATGCAGCTGGATTCCCCACAGGGCATCTTACAAAGGTAATGTGAGAGATGGAAAGCAACAATATTTCAT
The DNA here is from genome assembly GCA_963921515.1 of Calotriton arnoldi. NCBI lineage: Eukaryota > Metazoa > Chordata > Amphibia > Caudata > Salamandridae > Calotriton > Calotriton arnoldi. The sequence continues at coordinate 2,211,689 of CAWUFW010000189.1, forward strand.
ATTTAGATCATCTGTACATTGAAAGGTGCTCCATTTTAGTGATTAATGGGAAGTTACCCAAGATCAATATTTTCAGACACTTCAACATGATGAGCACCTGCTGTTATGGTGCATAAATGTAGGGGCAACCCTGCTGCCATGGCGTCAAGAGCAGAGGAATATTAGGAAATTGGTTTCTGTTTTTCACTGAGATCCTGCCTCAATAACTCAAGAGCAAAGCCCTCCATTTTGTGACAATACAGAGTAAAAGGGTTCATCCAAGCCGAGACCGGGTGCCAAAGACAGTGCATTTTTCAGAGACTCAAAGGCTTGCTATCCTTCCATAGACCAGGCCAAAGGTTCAGGAATATCCTTTTCCACCAAGTCTTGTCAAGTTTTCATAATGTTCGTGTAGCCTAAATTAACTCACAACAGTAAACAGACATTTCTAAAAGAATGCATACCTGGGAGATAGTAAAAGTTCAGGGTAACTTACAGGTCTCTTCTATGTGATCAGTGAACAGCTGGTTTTTTCTGGGCAGAAAAGATGTGACCTAAGTATCGAACATAAGGTAAACAGAACTACACTATACCTCTAGAGGCCTTGAGGCCTTGTTTCACTAATTCTGTGAACAGGTAGAAGGATTCGTGTTTGCATTGGTTGCAGTCGCCAGCTTAGTGGCCCAGGGTAGAACCATGTGGGAAGACCAGGGAGGCTACCCCTTATTTAAGTGTGTATGGAAAGATAAAAGGTGATGCTGTATACCTCTGTGGTGAGGAGTCAACTTTATTTGAGCGTCACTGAAAGACTGAGTAAAAAGGAACTGACTTTCATGGTTTGTAGGGATAGAGAAGAAAACTGAACATGTATCTGTAGCAGTAAACCATGCAGCTGTAGCTGTCATCAGTATACATGATAGTATAGTAGCCAGGGCGGCTCCTCCTTTTGAGTGGAGAAGCGCTTCCCCACAAGCCCCAGCGAGTAAAAATAAAATGGTAATAAAGGTTATTTATTACCATTTTATTTTTCAGCAACCCGTCCCGAACGAAGTGTCAGTATGCCAAGTGACAGCAGCAGGGAACTGTGCACTTTAAAATGCGCATGCCTCTTTGACCGGCCTTCTTGGGACAGCCAGCCCGACATGCACATTTTAAACTTCTCTAACCTAGCTGTCTTAGACAGCCGGGTTAGAGAATGTGCAGGCTCCCAGTTCTATTGCGAACGCTGAGTGAGGCCGCTCCCTCCAATCCTGGCGCTTCTCTCATGCTGTGAGAGCAGCACCAGGATTGGGTAGTGCAGTTTCCTGGGTCCAGAGCTTCGAGAAAACACCCGAGGAAGGAGGACGTTGCGCTGCAAGCCAGGAAGCTAAGTCTATTTTATTTATTTATTTTTTGTGCCCCCGCTTCACCACCCTCAGTACATGCCAGCCGCCACTGATGGTAGTTGGTTTTGATTAACCAGAAAACCTGGTTATACTTAAGCACAAATAGTAAACAAATCTTGTACAAAACAATATTTTTCTTTACCTGGATTATGTATATATTACAAATGCTAACAGTGGGATCAAAACGTTTTATCAGAGCAGCAATACCTACACAGATTCTTACTTCCACCTCCGGACATAAGGAATACTGTGGTATGCAAAAAAGCTTCTTTATTGAGTTCAATTTACTAAATCTTGCAAGGTATGCAGCCAAAATATAGCCTAGATTGCTACCATTTTAAGACCCTGAAAATGAAGAGGGCTTTCACTAAACTGTCAGGTATATTATGGGGGAAGCCTTTACATCAGCATTCACATTAAAAGATCATTCACTTTCACTTAACGCACCTAAAACATTGTTCTTGTTTTCAGTTGAAACATCCTAATAGACATACTCACTGTAACAATACACAGTACTGTTCAGTTATCTCAAAAGATCCTTCCCCAACAGGTTTACCAGAGAGGTGGGTCTCAAAGGAAAAGTGCGTTGGTCTAGAGAACCAAGAAAGTAGATAAAGGTACATGTATATTTGTAATGCCAACTGTATCAATTGGCATATTGGAGAGAGATCATTCATAGGGCTTTAGAGTGGATCAGATAGCAGCAGTTTCAATATGACATGAGGTGGCCTTTATGTTGATGATACATTGCATATACGGCCCTTTCAGATAGAGACTTCTAACTGCAGATTCCTCACCTTTTGAATTCCCCCAGGCACCAGACTGGATCCATAAACGTTCGTAGCAATTCCCTTGCTTATTGATAAGTGGCATCGTGCGGCTCCATGCTGGATCTGTCCTGCCCTCTACGTGACGTTGAGCCCTTATATCTGTGCCATCTCAGCTCGCTGAAGTCAGTATCTTTCTATCTGTGCCCTCCGACGTGGATCCTGTGTTTCTCAACCCTGTAATTTCTGCAAGAGATTTTCCCTCCCAAAATTTTCCACATTGTACAGTGTCTCCCCCTAAAACAACATGATTTAAACTGTGTTGGTCCTGTAACCGAAAGATGTCAGTCATCGACACCCATGTTGCCTTGACTTTAGACATGACTCTATGTCGTGTGACTGCTGTAAGAAAATGAGTAAGCAGGCCGTCCAAGAACTTGGGCCAAGTTAGGCGTCACCAATCTCAGGTAGAAACGCTGTGGTCATAGTCACATGCGCAGACTCCTTCCCGTTTCCGAGATCACTCTCTCAAAAGGTCTTTGTCAAATTTGTGCAGCTTGTGTAAATCTAAAAAGTTGCATAAAAAGTTGAGACATGGCTCTCTGTCTCACCACTCCCACCATTCAAATTCATGCAATGAATAAAGCACCACTGCGGAACCTGTCTCCCTCGACGCAGCCCATACCGACGTTGATCCCGCTTCGGCCCCACCCCGAACGTACAGAGAATCTGCAACAATTGCGAGACTTAAAACTGGCATTATGAGAAAATCTTTGGTGCCTTGCCTGAACCCTCTGGTGTGCCTTTGGGCCCTAAGGGTCTGAGGTGGCCTCCAGTTGCTTTACCGCTGGTGGATTTGCACCCTACTCTGACTGCACCACTTGACCTCCAACTGAGGTCGAACCCTCCACTTACCCCGGGTCTGGTGACACATCAATGCCAACCCCTCCTTCGGAGCGGGACCTGCCAACGTTGATTCTGAAACACATCCAACACCTTTACTGGTGCCACACATTCACCACCCAGTGCCAGTACTGACATCACAGATGCCGGAAATAGAGCTGATTGTCTTGTCGATCGGACTCAGAGGATTGTGCTCTAAATCCCAACTTCAACAATATGCCCACTCAGAACCAGATTCCTATACTTGACGTTTTGATGATGGAGATGCCTATGAAGAGGAGTATGAACATTATGATGATGACAACCTTTTTGATGACTTGCAGGAGGCCAGTGGTCTCAGCATCTCGCCAGATACTGGCCTTTCTTCACCAACTTCAGCAAGGGCTTCTGTGGAGTCTGCCTCCTTTGCCACTGTCATAAGGAGTGCAGCTGAAGTAATAGTCCTTACTCTACCCACTCAAGAGGTAAAATCTAATGTATTCACAGAGGCCCTGGACCTCAGACATCCCAGTCAGGAACCTCTACTGTCGTTTAACGAAGCCCTCACTGATATCCGGTTGAACTCCTGGGACAAGCCAGGATCTTGTACCCCAGTGAAAGACAGGTGGCAAGGCGACACAGGCCCGCTCCTGGGGATCCAGGTTTTATAAACCCCACTCTGGAGATCCTGATGGTTAAAGTCTCCACTAGCTGGCTTAACCCCAATGCTTTACCTACCAGTCCAACAGGGAATCAAAGCAGATAAAAGCATTCGCTAAGAGAGTTTTCTCTTCTACCAGTTTTGCCCTGAGTTCAGTAAACACATCCTGCCTCCTGGGAAGATATTCACACATGTTATGAACAAAGTTGGTGGACATTTTGCCAGCTGTCCCAGAAGAACTCCACCCAGCCTTGCAGGGTCTGATTTTAAACAGACAGGATATTAAGTCATATCTGGCCTGGAAACTACCAACTGTCTGGGTAGGGCAGTTGGCACCAGCTAAGGGTGACATGTCTGGGTTTGTGCCCTGGGCTTCTCTTCAGACGTCTAGCAGTCCTTGATGGATACGCCCTTTGACTACTCTAGGCTTTTTAAAGAAAGCAAGGCCACTGCCCGCTCTCTATGTCTAGCTCAGCCGGTTCGGCAGTTTCCCCAACAACACCCCTCTTGAGGCATTAGTAGGGGCTACCAACAGAGACACTCCCAATATGCGCCTCAGCAACAACAGGTCTCACAACCCTTTTGAGGGTGAGGTTAGGGATCCAGCCAACACCGTCCAGACCCCAAGGGGCAACGTGCTTCCTAGACCACAACCCCTCCCATTGCAGCTGCCGCAAAACCACCTTAATTTGTTCTTGAAGGCACTCGACCAGCCAGCCAGAGTTGTCACCTTCCACCTCACCTGCTGGAGGAGCATCACATTTGATCAATAGGCGCTCCAGATCCTGTAGAACGGATACTCCCTACCCTTTCTGTCCTACCCTCCGGATATGCCACCTACACCCCAACACTTCCCATAGGACCACTTATCTGAACTCCGTAGAGACGTTCAAACTCTGTTGTCCATAGGGTGCTGGTATCAGAAATTGGAACTAGTTGCTTTTATTGTTACTTTTTAGTACCAAAGAAGGATGAAGGCATCCTCCCTATCCTAAACCTTTGTCCTCTGACCTTTTTCCTCTGGAAAGGACGAGTTCAAACGTCTCGGCCTTACCCAAGTTCTATCTGCCCTGGATTCAGAGGACTGAATGGTAACGGATGCAGGATGCATATTTTCATATCCCTGCCCGGCAGTACACCAGACGATATCTATGGTTTCAGGTAGGCCAAGAAAGAGCACTTTCAGGTTACTGTACTCCCCTTCGGTCTTACCAGTGCATCTCAGGTGTTCACAAAGGTGATGGTGGTGGTTGCAGCCCATTTGGGAAGTTTGGGAATACCAGTCTTCCCATACAGTTTAAGGCAGGCTAACCTCATACAGTCGTAAACAACCTCCAGATGACGGACAACGTATTGACATTGTTGGGTTTTTCCATCAACCATTTGTGATACTGCAGTAGGACCTTAATTTGGTACTCACCTACCTGATATGCACTCCCCTCGTACCAATGCACAGCTGTCATCTCTTCCTCATCACCATCAAAACAGTATTTTTCATCGCCATAACATCAGCCAGGCGAGTGAATGAACTTCAGGCGCCGCCTCCAGTCCCACCATAGACTTCTTTTTGTCTGGATAAATTGGTTTTCAGCACAAAAGCTTAATTCCTGACCAAAGTAGTCACTCCCCTTCCACAAAGGCAATGCACCACCTTACCGGCTTTCTGTGCATCACCCATCCCTCTAAAAAGGAAGAACAGCTTTATGCCCTCGAACCTAAAAGAGCACTTAATTTCTACATCGATTGAACTAGAGAGTACCGGTAAGATGACAACAATGTCCTGGATATTGTTTTAAGAGTAAAAAGGCATCAGTACACTGGAGTCGTTGCAGTAAGCATTGCTGGTAGACTCTGCACACGTTCCGGTTCTCTATCCCTTCGTACATCAGTCAGCCACAGACAATCATGGATAATAGACTACGGGCCCGACAACTTTGAGCATTCACTTCAAAATGGTGGGATGCCGATTAAAACAATGTTAGAGGTGGCAAATGGATGTCAGCATCTCATTTAGTTTTGGTGCTTAATCCATTACTGTCAGTCATACGGCTGCTTGTTGTCCTCATGCTCTCTGCACACACCCGTGGCCGCCTACTTGTAGTGCTTCAGCCTGCTCATCGGCTGGTACTGCACCTTTTCTGGATGGAACCCATTCGTGCTTCCTGGCCCCTCCTGCTGAAATTGGGAAACTCTAAAAGATCTTCCTTCCTCTCTTCTGTCTCCTCCTTGATGTTATTAGCCATTTGAGCAAAGAAATATGGAGGATGCAGCGCAATGGCAGCGCTAGTTTAATTATGTCCCTAACTTGGCTAATTTGATATTTCAATTCAGTGTCTTCAAGATCCCTGACCTGAGGTTCCTGCCAAAGTTTCATGGCTACCTTATGCTAATTCAGGAAGACCAATCATTGCTCTGGACTAGTTGTATTTTTGGGGTCTTGTACCCTTTTTTACAATTATTTCAGTGGGCTGTGTCAATAGTGCCTTCTTTATGTGTGGACCTACTTTTATCACTTATCAGTGCACTTGACTCATTTTGTGATAAACATGCATGTGCTTCTACTATACTGACTGTACATGATAGGGCTTGTATCTTGTTCCCATTTTAGTTGCTATACCTTCACTCAGGTCCAGGAAAAATGTTTAGGTACTCTGAAGCATACTGCTTCAGGTGACCCCCCTTGAAGAGATAGAGTAGTGTTCCTGGATAGAAAAAGGGTCTGACAGCTTTTCTCCACCAGATCACCCTGGAGGTAGGTTGGCAAGTGTATTCATGCTTATCCCCTGGCCTCTTCCAATCAGAACTCCTCCAGTCACATCCTTTTAATGGTCCCAGAAGGTCTGTGACTGATAAACCATTGTACTTCTTTCAACACATTGACCAGCTTGGTCTGCGCTGGGGACCTGCCATCCCTCCTGAGCTTCCTGCACTAGTTTCCGACCCAACCATTTTGCCCAGGTAACTTGTAACCTTAAATACAGTAATGCAAAAGATTCTAACGTATAATCAATAAAAAAAGACTTGTGTTTTAAAATGCAATTGTGTAATACGGGCCGGGTACTGGGACGCTCTCCACCCATGTTTCCCACAGAGAAACTTCAGCTTTACCTTGCTATCTGGGTTTGTCATGTGGAGGTCCAGTCCAGCTCTGGTCACTTTTTTCTTTTTTAGGGGTTTCAATAAATCATGTAATAGGTGACCTAGTGCAAAGAAAAATTAATAACTTTTTACTGGTACCTTCTTGTTACAGTACTCCAAGTAATGAGCAAACTTCTTTCGTCGTCTGTTTGCAATATCTTTACAATATCATCGTAGGTCTGTTGGTCTATGTAGTTTTTTTGAAACATTTGTTTATTGGCATTTCTATTGCATACACATATGTAGACAGGATATTGACAGTACAGAGGTTACATTGTATGTTAGTTTTGCATACTCTTTGACTTCATCATGGTAGCTTATATTTTTCCAGCTATTGATCCCTTTCAGTATACGATCTTACTGTATTTAAACTTCTTTTATTAAACATTAGTCAGTTGCAGTACAGTATATCACAAAATCAAGAGCATTATTGAGTCAGAGTAATTTACACATCCGTTGTACATTCCTCCATTATATCCTAATATGCATGTAACATCCTACTGCTACATTTAGCAAAATTTGCAATCCTAGATCTTCTGATATCACACTCTGTGTGCCCCATGTCACAAATCCACCTCCCACCCCTTAAAGTCCCCTATGTTCCACCCATCGGCTCCATATTTTCTCCCATTTACGGGGGCAGTCTCTACTCTAATAAACCACCTTCTCGGCTTCGCTAAACCAGTCTAGAATGGATTTCCATTGTCTTATCCTCAATAGGAGGTTTGCTCCCCAGGCCCTGGCAATGTTCTTCTTGGCCACCATTGACGCCATCATGAGCCATATTTTTTGATGCTTTTGCCATGTTTGCTCGCCTGTTACACCTAAAATATGCGATCTGGGCTCTAACTGTATATCTTGGCTTATTATTTCTGACATGGTTTGTTTTCCCCTGCCCAATATTTCTGTATGACCGGGCATCCCCAAATGATATGAAAGAAGGTGCCCCTGTCATTGCACCCTCTAGTGCATTGATCGGAGGGACTACGTCCTATCTTGTGCAGCAGTGTTCTGGAGTAATAGGATCTACGCAAGATTCTGAGCTGAATCTGCCGAAATCTCGCTCTAATCGCTACCTCTCTGGGACTTTGAATTGCTTCTGTCCAATCATCGTCCTCTAGCAACCTATATCCCACTCCCAAGCCTCCCTTAGGGCTCTCAACGGATCAGGCGAGTTATTGATTATTTTCTTATATATTACGGAGGTGGCCTTGTCATAGATCGGATCCAATAGCAGACGATCCTCCAAGGGGGAGTACTCTGGTATTTGGTCCCCTTCTTGAATATATCTGCGAAGTGCATGTCCTAGTTGCATATATTTGTATCTTTCTGAGTCTGCTAATTGGTATTCTCTCTGCAGATCTTCAAATGGGATTATCGCCAGACCTCTCCATACGTCCCCTAGGTGAGCGATGTCTTATAGTCTCCATTTATCAAACCCCTGTAGTTCGCCTACCTCTTGTAACATATCACTGTCCCATAGGGGGGTACGTTCCGTTAACTTATTTTCCCATCCTAAAAATGTTGTGGCCTCTCGCCGTGCGCATATCACTACTTGTGTCTGTGTGGGCAATCGTGGTTGGATGTCTGTCCGGTATAGTGCTCTCGGGTAACCCCTCTGTCCCATCACTAGGTGGTCTACTCTGTACGCCGGCTCATTTCTGTCATAACCAGTCGTTGACTGGTACAATCTGCGAGGCCCAACTTACTGTCTGTTTGGTGTCTTATGTGCGAGTATGTGGTGTGGGGGGGGCAGTCGTAACTTGCGTTTTCCTAGGAGCGTATGGACTGTCTAATGCATTTTGTGCTCAAACATTCGTGTAATACGAGTAAAAGAAGAAAAACGGGAAGACTAAAAGAAGATAGTGAACTCTAAACCGTAAACTTGTCTCTGCAGGGGGGTATTACGTGGTGATAGCATACAGAGGATCTAAATGGGTGTTTTCTACTCCAGCGGGGAGGAGATTAGAGATCCATGGGAGGTAATGGAACCTGTATGGAGACCGGGATAATGGCACTAGAGCGCTATGTAGTTCTATCATGGGTGGGCTGTACTTTCTCTTCGCCTATGTAGCTGTGGGTTCTCTTTCGGGTGTTTCCGCTTCCCTATTCCCTGCAACCGCACTGCATGTCTGTATTGGGAACTCCCAGGCACGTACCAATTCTTTCCATTGATCAGCTATGGGATGATGCCTCAGACCCCTCGCCACTTCTAGATAACGCCCGGCCCTCAGCCTCAGCCCAATTGGTGACATCATGTTTCCAGGTGCCTTTCCGTGGCCCCGTATTAGATTTCCAGGCCATTGCTACCTGCTGTTTGGCCAGGGCCATGCCCAAATCTATGAATTTGTTCCCTACTTTCCATTTTGGTGGGCGGGTGAATAATCCCAGACAGCACACTTCGATGGAGTTATCTATTGCCCTCTCCAGTGTGGCCCCTATCTGTGTGGTTACCTCATTCCAGAACGGGCACAGTACCGTGCAGTTCCAGACCATGTGTATGGGGTCATGTAAGTCATGTGGATATAATTGAACTGTGTGTATTTCAGTCTGGTGTTGCAGGATATCTTCTTGGGTGATGCCAATACCTTGCCCAACTCCCGATCAGTGAGTTCCCTGTTTAAGGCTTGTTACCAACGTCCTCTAATCTTGGACAGTGGTACCAAAGTTGCCTCTGTCAATGCTATGTAAAACCATTTTACCTGATGACCGGCTGTGTCCAGGTTGAGTAAAGCCTGCAGTAAAGTATGCGTCGCTGGCTCCTCCCACCCTTTGCCCCACAGCGTTCCAAAGGTGTGTACCAGGGCTTCATACTGTATGAACTGGCCCACGACCATAATTTTCTACGGGATCCTCAAAGGGAACTAGGACATTCACCTGGTAACAGTCTCCTACTGTCTCCAGACCTACCTCTGTCTAGGTTAGTAGTTGTTCAGGCATAAATATCAAGCGTGGGACTCTGTGGGGCAGGCCAACCAATGGTAGTACCGTCGGCGTTTATGGGGGGGGGTCTCTCCCATTTTTGACTTACATCGTTTCCAGCATTGCAAAGCTTTGGTCTGTAGCAGCGACCGGTAGGGGGTCGCCACCGTGCGGTCGAGCACCTTAGCCAATAAATGGGTGAGGCGTGCATTAGGTTCGGATAATAATGTCCCCTCCGTGTTTACTCCCTCCAGCCACTGCGCTAACCATTGCAACTGGTAGGCTAGTTGGTAAAATTAAAAATTTGGTACCCCCAGACCCCTTTCCCCCATAGGGCGCTGCAACGTTTTTTGCGAGACTCTCCTCCGTCTATCCCCAGACGAGGTCCCTCACTAGTGAGTCCTGTTGACCACACTATCCCCTCGGCATCACAAACAGGAGATTAACAAAGAAATATAATAGGCGGGGGTACATGACTATTTTAGTCAGCGAGATTCATGCAATGACTGGTAATCTCAGGAAGCTCCAAAATGATACACAAGATTTAAGGGATCTGAGCGCTCTGTCGAGATTGCCCTCTCGCAAGTCATCTAGGGAGCGGTAAATATGGCTTCCCAGGCATTTGAACGTGGTCTGGGCCAAGTTGAGGTCATCTGGAAACGCTGGGGGTCTCGATAGGGATCCCGACACGGGGAACAGGTAGGTTTTAGTCTTGTTGACCCGCAGTCCTGACAGGAGAGCAAATCTTCTCATGAGTCCCATGGCTGTGTCAGAACCGACCACAGCCTCATTCAGATAGATCAGGAGGTCATAAGCATACAGGGAGATAGTCTAAATACGCCTGTCTGTGGTCAATCCCATCCCATTCCTACCCTGGCGAAACAATGCAGCTAGCGGCTCCATTGACAAGGCAAATAATAACCAGGGTGCATCCCTGTCGGGTGCCACAGGAGATTCCGTACTGGGCGGACACTGTTTTGCCCGTTTTGACTCTCGCACTGGGTCGCGTGTACAGCATTCTGACCCACTTGATCCAGCCCTCCCCAAGACCCATGCGTTCCATGGTCCCAAATAGATAATCCCAGCTCACTGTATCGAAGGCCTTCTCCAGGTCTATTGATAGAATTGCTACTTGTGTGAATGCTCTCTCCCCGGAATGATACAGCAAGGAGTAGAGTCTCCTCATGTTAAATGAGATGTTCCGGGACAGGATCAACCCGTTCTGGTCAGTATGGATCAGCGCACGCATATGAGGTAGCAGCCTGGGCGCCAGGACCTTGCTTAGAATCTTAAAGTCCGTGTTAAGCATGGATAGAGGTCTATAATCAACCACACGGCTTGGGGAGTGGGATCACTATCGCGTTTTGCGTTTATTTAGGAAGTCGTCCAAGTCTTAGGGACTCAGCATAAAGGGTCACCAGGCGAGGTGCCAGCTTAGAGGCGAAAGCCGAATAAAATTCGGCAGGAGCCCGTCTGGCCCCGGTGTTTTCCCGGTGGCCATAGAAGCCATGGGCTGGCAGACCTTCAGTAGTGTCACTGGGCCCGCCAGTAGCTCTCGGATCTGTCTATCCAATGTTGCAAGCTGCAGGGCTGCTAGGAAGTCCCTGATTGTCTCCTGTGTAACTTAGTGCGGGCTGTGTATAGCACCTCATAGTATTCACGGAACAGGGTGTTTATTGCTCAAGGCTTTTATATGGACATGCCTGCCTCAGTACTAACGTCCCTAATCTGGGTTCCCCAAAGTTCTGGTTTGATCAGCCACGTGAGTAGGCGGCCCGCTTTCCCCTCTTCTTCCTGGACCTTAGTGAGGTAACTTTTGTAGTTATATCTGCGTAGGCGTTCCAGCACCTCGTTATATAGGGTCTTTGAGTCCAGTAGGTTTGCCGATGCTGCGGCATCTGTGCCCTGGATGTTATCTAATTTATGCATTCGTTCTTTAGTCGCTTCTAGCTCTCTGCCGAGCACACTCTGTACTCCGACTGACTGACCCAGAATGTGTCCCCGGACTACTACCTTAAAGGCCTCCCATTCCACCAACATTGTGGAAGCTGAATGTGTGCTGGTGGCGAAAAAGGTCTCGATGCAAGAGTTTAGGGATTCTCTGAAGGGGGCATCCTCCAGTATCGCAGGATTAAACCTCCATAGGGGGATCGGGGGTCTCATCTTCAGATGTTGGTGGGTTATTAATAACGGGCGATGGTGCTGAGACAGAATATTGAGTTGGAAATGTCTACTTACACAAATATCGAGTTGAAAATATCGTGATTCAGAAATATCGACAGCAAGAATATCGTGGTCGAGGGGGCGCTAGGTGGCGCACAAGCAGTATGGCCGCACTGTAGTGTGGCTCCTGCAGCCCGGAGCAATCATCCGACCAAATATCCTTGTTAAATGATCCCAGCTGGCTAAAAACCGCAGCGAAGGAACGGTAGTGATCTGGACATTCCTGGCAGCCGTGGAGGCGGGTGCCCGTGACTGCGGCTGCTGAGACGTGGGAGCCTGGAATTCATCCTGGGCTGCACCTAGCATGTGACCCCGCGGCGCCCACGTGGTGTCAGGGCCTCTAGCGGAGCTCGCGAGACCAACCGCATCGGAGTGAGTACTGCTACCCGCTCCCATCCCCTACCGGACAGCGATATTGAGCTGGGGGGCTCGCGGGCGCTGCAGACACCGTAACGGGTCACGCCACACTGGGAGGGTGGGACATCTACCCGAACGTCCCGGTGGGGACCGCACTGCCAGAGCTGCAGATACCCGGAGGCCGCTGCGCCGTGGGAGCACCATCTGCAATCTGCTTGCTGCTGACTGTAACTTGAGCGGAGGACATTCTGGGGATCGCTCCGCTGGCGCATATGAGCAGGGTCAAATTGCCGGACGCTGCCCGGGGCCTTAATACTGAAGCATGGTGTTGGAGTCGGGCAGGATCACAGCATTGTGTTTATTTCCGCCCTCCAGTAAGTGCTTGAAGAACGTGCCAGTAAGCGCCTGAGGCGGCCCAGAAGAGTGAACTGCCTGCTTGCTTTCAGCTACCAGGGCCATCGGCGGAGAGCTTGGGAGGGAGGCCCCTCCATACAGAATCGGGCGGGCGATACTCACCGTTACGGTACCCTACAAAGGCCCCGTATCGCAGAGGGGTAAGGGTATGAGCCCGGACGCGAAGCACCCTGAGCGCGGACTCTGCACTACCCAATCATTTTAAAGCGGCTTGCCTGACTCTGCCTGGAATACTACCGCAAAGAGAGTGGGACATCCCTAAGCCTTGTAGCAGACACAGCTGTGCTTTATTGCTACAGAACGCGATACAGCCGGCCTCTTGACAGCTACACCCTGAGGCCACGTCAGACGGCACTACCACCCAGTATCCAGACCGGACCACGAGAGCCACGCAAAACAAATCATGGGTAAAACTGACATGAAACAATCCAGGATTTCGTTCGATGCCAGAAGGAGCGGGCGCACGCAACATGAGGACACAACAGCAGGCGCCGACGCCTCGACAGCTGGGCTGCCTCCTGTGCTGGAGGATGACATGAGGGCCTTACTACTAGAAGTGCGACAAGGCCTAGCCGCTATTGCTGATAAAATGGACTCAATTAATAATCGCATGGACGCCATAGTGCATAAATTAGAAGGCCATGAGGACCGTATTAAGGAGGTGGAACGCCGCGTCTCCGACAATGAAGACACCACCTCTCAACTTCAGACGAAGGTCAACACCATGGATAAAGTGCTGAAAGTTATAGCAGCAAAGAATGAAGATTTGGAGGCACGAAGTCGGAGAAATAACATACGCGTGCTTGGAATACCGGAAAGTACCAACACTGGTAAAATGGAGGACTACATCGAACGTCTACTACGAGACACAATTGGCTCCGACTCTTTCTCATCCCAGTTCCTCGTCGAGAGGGCGCATCGATCGCTGGGACCCCGGCCTCCCCCGGGCAGCACGCCGAGGCCAATCATCGCCCGTATGTTAAATTACCGAGACCGGGACACCGCCCTCAGGGCAGCGAGAGAAAAACGCCAACTAACCTTCGAAGGCAACCAATTCACCATCTACCCAGATTTCACAGCTACCGTGCAAGAAGAAAGGCGTGAATTCGTGCCAGTTAAAAAGAAACTGCGTGATGCCCAAATTGACTACGCCCTCTTATACCCAGCACGCCTGAGAGTCACCCATCAAGGGAAACAGTCGTTTTACACCAAACCACAGTAGACGAAGTCTTGAAACACCTCCGACACAATAACAACTCTAAGGGTTCGCCGGACTCTTCACCGAGATCAGCATCACCGACAAAGGATTAAGGAAGTACTGCACCGTGGATGAACTACATCCGAGAACGCAGGAAAAAAAAGCATGCGCAATACCGGAGGATCCCGCCGCAGCGGGTCCATATACCAGAGGCACTAAGACAGAACTATGCAACCTGGCTCCTGAACGTGCCTAATCGCCTGGAGGCCAACACCAGATAAGTGATTTTTGGGATCATGGGACACATTCCACTCTGGGCACCTCTACCCTCGTGGAGCCTGGTCACCCAAACGTGGAGGCTCCTTGCGGGTGGGGAGAGTATGTGCTACCCCCTGAAAGTTCCCCCCCCCCCCCCCAGGGCGATCCCCTAATGTCTACTGCTGGCATTCTAGCAGAAATTGTTTCTGGGTAACTTGGGGAAATGGGGAGGGGGGAGGGACGCAGGTTTCTGGCATAATTGGGATGCTTCAGTGGGAGGGAGGAGGTATAGGGTTGTTAATTCAGTTTACTTGTAACTCAAGAAACACATGTGATGTCCAATTGTACCATGGTCGTTCCAATCAACCTCACAAGCGGCTGCTACCTATCATGCTGCTCAATCAATCACACCCCCAGTCATGACTAATCATATGAGCACTCCAACAGTTCAGATCCTAACCTGGAATATTAGGGGTCTGGAAGAGACCCAAGAAAGCGCCGCCAAGTCCTGACATATTTAGACAGGCACCAGATTCATATCGCCATGCTCCAGGAGACTCACCTCAACCCCAGACATAAGAACTTCTTTGCTAGCAAGTGGGCAGAGCACGGCATATTTTCATCATATTCCTCTTATTCCAGAGGGACGGCTATACTAATAAAAAAAGGCTTTCCTTTCGCCCTGGCCGGAACAGCGCACGATCAGCATGGTCGCTACTGTTTGGCCTGGGGTAGGTTGGGCACAGACTCTGTCACCCTGGCTTGCTGTTATGGCCCCAATACAGACTCCCCCGAGTTTTTTGATACATTATGGGGAAAAATTGTGGAAATAGGGTCCACTCATCTTATATGGGGGGGCGACTTCAATGTTACCTTAGACCCAGCGATGGACAGATCCAACCCAGCCCCACGGCATTACAATGGCACATATAAAACGCTGCGTAACATAATGAACGCTAATGGGGTAATAGATGCTTGGCGCTACCTCCACCCGCACACCACTGAAGGCACACATCACGCCACGCAATATGCGTCCTGGGCCCGCCTCGACTATCTTCTTTGTACACGTGGATTAGGCCCCCTGATTGTGACGGCCACACACCTAGCTAGAACATACTCGGACCACGCCCCTGTAAGACTGGCACTTAATCCCCCAGGGTATAATGCCCCCCCAAGGTCCTGGCGGCTCCAGCCTCTAACACTCCTGGACCCGGTTTTCCAAGACGAACTGGGTCAAGAAATAGAGGAGTTCCTACAGAGGAACAATGGATCAGTGGACAGCGTAGAGACTGTGTGGGAAGCCTTTAAGGCTACGATTAGGGGTTTCTACATATCCAAGAGCTCGGGGGTACTACGAGATATACAGAGATATTTAAAAAGATTAGAAACTGAAATTAAACACCTAGAGGCAAGGCTTGGCGCCGGCACGGATGGACCGGTACAGCAAGAATTGCGAGACAAAATTACTGAATATATAGACACTGCTGACAGGGAAGTGAAATTTAGAGGCAAACACTGGGTGGCCCGACGATACGGAGAGTGGGAACGCCCCGGAAAGGTACTAGCAGCACTTATAAGAAAGCTGCGCTTCACAAACAATGTGCTGGAGATTCAGGGCCCGGGGGATATCATTTACAGGGACACTGCGGATATAGTACAGACTTTCACTAATCATTACGCCTCACTGTACACATCGCAGAGGCGTGACGAACTAGATCTTAATGATTATTTAGAGGAAGTAGCTCTGGGGTGGCTGGGCGACTCTCAACAGGAGTTTCTCAGTGCTCCCTTTGAATTGGATGAAATAGAAGAAGCCATAATGCACATGAAATCGGGGAAGGCACCTGGGTCAGATGGAATCCCCGTGGAATTCTACAAAACATACATTGAATTGATGGCCCCCATCCTTCAAGAGGTGTTCGAAGATGTACTAGACCAAGGCAGACTCCCCCCTTCTATGCGAGAAGCACACATCATTTCCTTGCTGAAACCAGGAAAATCCCCCCTTAAGTGTGACTCTTATAGGCCACTTTCCCTCATCAACTGTGACACTAAAATCCTGGCGAAGGTTATAGCGAACAGGTTAAATTTGCTTATGGACAAGTTGGCCCTCCCTGATCAAGCAGGTTTTATACCTGGCAGAGCAACTACCCATAACCTCCGGTTCTTTGCACTACACCACAACGTGGACCCAGAACTGCCATTAGCGGCAGTTTTCCTCGACGCCACTAAGGCGTTCGATTCAGTTGAGTGGGATTATCTACTGGGGATCCTGCAGCGCATGGGATTTCCCCCAATATTTCTCCCTGGATCAAACTGCTGTATCACCTTCCCGTGGCTAAGGTCTGCATAAATGGCTACACATCACCTGTTTTTTCCATTACTAGGGGTACCCGACAGGGGTGCCCGCTCTCGCCCTTGTTGTTCGGCCTGGCGATAGAGCCTCTGGCAGCTAAGCTACGCCAACACCATCAAGAAAAAGCGTTCCGATGTAACTTGCGGCAAATTTTACTATCATTGTACGCGGATGACATTACGCTTTATGTTCGTGATCCACAAAATAATCTCAATCCGCTGCTCCGCGAATTCATCGTGTTTGGGAAAATGTCTGGTATCCACATAAATTGGGAGAAATCGCAGATCCTCCCTCTCACCCCTGCGGCGGCCCCGTTCCCCCTTGACTACCCCTTGGAGTGGTGTCACTCGGACGTGCGCTACCTGGGGATACGACTCACCACTGACAGAGAAGAGCTCATGCGTTTAAATTATGGCAGAACCCTAGATCGTATCACCGACAATGTCACGCGCTGGATTACGCTACCCCTTTCGATGGCGGGGAGGGCTTCATTGATTAAAATGGTGATTCTGCCTCAGGTGTTATATCTGTTTCTTAATATTCCGTATAATCCAGGCCGGACCTTTTTCACAATGCTGAAGACGGAAATGATCAGATTAGTATGGGGGGGCAAACAGCCTCGTTTACAATGGAGGGTGCTCACTAGACCCTATGCACAAGGGGGCTTCGATATTCCGGATTTTGAACTATATTACACCTGCGCACAAGCACACTATGCTTATTACTGGTTCCACCCTCCCCGCTATATGCCGCAAGTTGCGGTGGAACATTGGCTGGCGGACCCAATACCATTAGAAGGTATCCTATTTAACCCTCCCGCGCTAAGAGATACAGCGCCTACTACACTCACTTGCACACTAAATGCCTGGCATCGCATACTGAAGTTATTAAGGTGTCCCATGCTTTACTCTCCACTGCTTCCACTGGCATATCATCCACGAATGCAACTCATGCAGGAAACAGGATTCCACAAACTCCGGGGATGTACCAATATCACCACTTGGGGGGATCTATACCATAATGGAGAATTCCGGACGCTTACGCACATCTTTAAAGAAACCCAACCAACCCCCCTAGAAGTCTTTCTTTATGTACGATTATGGCAAGGCCTTCGGTCTGTCACACCAGACTTCCCACATGAGCCTCCCACAGTGGCTCCTCTGCAGTGGCTACTACGGGCCGACTCCCCACGACACATGGTTTCTACATTATATCATATGGTGCACACGGCGCAAGAAAGACCGCCATGCCCTTCCAGAGCATATTGGGATGCAGAATTGGGATACACCCTCACCGATGATCAATGGACATATTGCAGCGAGCACACTGAGCGAATTGCTGCCAGCCATAAGCTGCGTATCCCGCACTATAAATTTTTACACCGTCTATACTATACTCCGGTAAAATTGTGTAAATATAAATTGTCTGATTCGGATCGCTGTGCCCGATGTAATGCCCCTGGGGCGGACTTTCTACACCTGGCCTGGGACTGTCAGGAGGTGCGCATTTACTGGGACACCGTGTTTGATGCCTTGGATCAGATGACTATGCAAACCCTGGAGTGCACCCCTCTGACCGCCCTCCTGGGCTATACTAAACATGTTGCCAAATTTTACCCCAAATTTCTTGGTGTGGCCCTCCTTCTGGCGAAGCGCCGAATTGCATGTAGATGAGGCAGGGGGCGGGCACCGAAATGTAAGGAATGGCTCACTGACTTAATATACTGTCAGGAGCAACTCACTAATTATGCAGACTTACTTCCCCGGGCTTCACGCCCCAGGGATATATGGGACCCATTAAAAGCATATCTTCTCACACATCATACACAAGTCTCCGAAGGCGATGCACCTGAGCAGCAATCATAATGACATTCCCTTTTAATATCCAGGGGCTCGTCAGCACCCCCCCCCCCCCCCTGCCGCTTCATTGCCTGCCTCCCATGCATAACCTGGGTCGATATAAGGGAGGGAAGGTGGGAATGCTAATGTGTCAGTGTTGATTATGTACTGTTCCAAATACTTCTGTCAGATAACATAAATGTAACAGGAATGTGAGCTGCCGAGCAGGCTGGAATGTGCAACGCCCGAAACAGCACAGACAGACGGACTTTACCGATAATGAGGGGAGTGATACTAAATGTACTCACCATGGAACACTCTTGTAAGAACGAAATGGTATATGTGCAGTTTACCAATCACATGTGTATTCATATACTCTTAAGACTGAAATACTGTTTTTTGTTTGCGCATCAAAATGTTAAAATCAAATAAAAACAATTATTAAAAAAAAAAAGAAAGAATATTGTGGTCAAGAATATCGAATTTAAGGTAAGAAATGTCGTTGTTAAAAATATAGACGTCATTAATCTGGTTTGCAAAAATATAGATGTTTAAAATATCGATTTTTTAATTAGTGTTATGTATTTTAGTTTGTTTTAAATGTATGTGATGTATGTTTTTTGTATAAGTATTGTTTGTTTTTTAATATGTGTTAAATTTTTACTAGTTATGAATTTTATTTTAATTAAATTTTGCATTTTTTAGTTCTGTAGCGGTTTGTGGGTTTATTGGGGAATAGGGTGGGAAGTAATTTAATTATAATAAATTAATGATTATTTTTTATTTATTTAATTTAGATTTTACAGCGTTAACTGTGGGAAGTAATTTATTTGTAATTAATGATTAATTGGTTGTTAATTAATATTAATTAATTAATTGATGATTAATTATGGTAATTGTGTAATTTATTTTAGGTGCGGGTTGTGGGGTTTGTAAGGGTAAAGGGTGGGAGGTAATTTATGTTTAATGAGTAATTAGTTTTTAATTTATATGAACTAATTAATTGATAATTAATTACGGAAATTGTGTAATTTTAGGTGTGGGTTGTGGGGTTTATAGGGATAAAGGGTGGGAAGTTATTTGTTTAATTAATTAATAATTAGTTAATTAATATTAACTAATTAATTGATAATTATGGTAATTGTGTGATTTTTTTTTTTAGGTGTGGGTTGTGGGGTTTATGGAGTAAAGGGTGGGAAGTAATTTGTTTAATTAATTAATAATTAGTTAATTAACATTAATTAGTTGAAAATTAAATATGGAATTTGTAATTAATTTTAGGTGTGGGATGTGGGGTTTATAGGGGTAAAGGGTAGGAAGAAATTTTTGTTTAATTAAAAATTAGTTGATCATTAATATTAATTAATTTGTTTATATTTAACCCGTTTGCTGCTCCGAACGTTCCGCGCCAGTGCGGAACGTTCTATTAAACGGGCGGGGCTGCATCGGCCAACGGACGTGCGCAGCACTACCGAGGTAGTGCTCGCGACCGCCGTTGGCCGACGCACACAGCAAACGGGTTAATTAGGGTATTTGTTTATATTTTTGCGTGTGGGGGTTTTATTGTTATAGAGGTACAGTGTGGGGAGTAAATTAATTTTACTTACTTTATAATTAGTTGTTAAATACTATTAGTTTTTTAATTGAAAATAAGTTTTAATTGTGTAATTAATTTTTTTATATTTTAATTTTAACTGTGCGTTGTGGGGATTATAGGCATTAAGTGTGGGAAGTTAAATAATTTTTATGAGTTTTTTTACATTAATAATTACTTAATTGGTAATTATGTTAGTTGAGGAAGTACATTTTTTTAAAAATTTAAATGTGTGTTGTGAATTGGTGTTATATGGTAGGAAATTTAAAAAAAATTATGTAATGTTTTTGTTTCTAAATAATTTTTAATTAAAAATATTTTTTATTTTATTTAATATAATATTTGTAGGTATTTGTTATATGTATTTAACAATATAATATAAAATATATTTGTATTTGAATTTTTAACATTTATATATTTTTTAATTTATTTTGTTTTTTAAATATTTTTTTTGTTGTTAAACTGTTTGTTTTTAAATTTGAACTGACTGAAGTGAGAATATTAATTGTTACTCCTCTGAAATCCAACACTTTCCCTACTGTTGCACTCACTGGAGTCGGAATAGTAATTTTTACCCCTCCGCTATCCAACACTTTCCCGACTTATACAATGACTGGAGTGGGAATAGTAAATTTTATCCCGCCACTATCCAACACTTTCCCTACTGTTACACTCACTGGAGTGGGAGTAGTAGTTTTTACCCCTTAGCTATCCAACACTTTCCCTACTGTTACACTCACTGGAGTGGGAATAGTAATTTTTACCCCTCCGCTATCCAACACTTTCCCTACTGTTGCACTCACTGGAGTGGGAGTAGTAGTTTTTACCCCTTAGCTATCCAACACTTTCCCTACTGTTGCACTCATTGGAGTGGGAATAGTAGTTTTTACCCCTCCGCTATCCAACACTTTCCCTACTGTTGCACTCACTGGAGTGGGAATAGTAATTTTTACCTCTCCGCTATCCAACACTTCCCCTACTGTTGCACTCACTGGACTTGGAAATTTAAGTTTGAAGATTTTTAAATAGTTTAATGTTTTAATTTATAATAGAATGTTTTTTTTATTAGATTTTGTTACTGGTACACAAATGTATATATATATATGTAAATTTTTATATAATTTTAAAATGATAAAATAAATTAAAATGAATAGTTCATTAATTGTTTTATATATGAATTATTATGAATGTGTTTATCCTTTTTTAATTAAGTTTATTTATTATATTTTTTTAAATTTATATTAAATCTACTCTATTTTTTATATTAATTTTATTATTTAACATATTTAATATTTATTATATATATATATATATATATATATAAAGTTCGATATTTTGTACAACTATATTTTTACATCATTTTTTTCCGATATTTTTGTACTTACCCGTTTAAGTATAATTATAGGTAGTCGATATTTTTGCATTCTATATATTTACATCGATATTTTTTACTTCTATATTTTTAACTTCGATATTTTGTCAGTGAACCACGGGCTATGATCCAAAAATGTACGTCCCAGATACTCCGTGTGTGTAATGGTCCTGCTAAATTCTGAAGAGCAGAGAAAGGCATCAAGTCTTGTGTGTAATTGGTGTAGAGGGAAAAAAAGGAATATTCTCTCTCTGCTGCATTTTGCACCCTCCTAACATCTACTAGACCCCAGTGTCCCCTCCACGCTTGGTATCCCCTTGTCGTGCAGTGAGTTTGGGCCCCAGGCAGAGGGGGATGTGAGCGGTCTAATGTTATGTCTGCAACACAGTTGTAGTCCCCACCCAGAACTAAGGCCCCAGGTGCAAGCTCAGCCAGTTGGGCCGAGAGATCCTGCAGGAAGGACAGTTGATCGTGATTGGGGTCGTATATGCTACCAATTGTGATGTCTCGACCACTCAATTTCCCGGTAAGTAACATATATCTCCCTTCCTTATCGATCCGGGTGTTCGTAACTTCCAAGGGGAACCCTGGCCGTATCCAGATTAATGCCCCCCTAGCATATGCTGTGTAACAGGTCGCATAGATCTGCCCCCTCCATCTTCTACGCAATTTCTCTACTTCACCCTGCAAAAGATGTGTTTCTTGTAGGAGGGTGACCTGGACCACCCCTCCTCTTCAGGTAGCTATGTATATTGTGCCTTGTACTCATCGAGCCCATTCCCCTGATATTCCAGGTTATGAACTTAATTGTATGTGGCGCTAATGTCATGGTTGGTGGTAAGGTTCATCATACTTCAGCTTTCCATCCCCCTGCCAGGTCCACCCCCAGACACTGTCTATGTCCCTTATCCTGCAGAGAAAACAAAAATAAACTGTAGAACAAATTCCCACAAACTCCAACTCCCAGATCCTAGAGCGGCTCGGCAACGGCCAACCGCCCAAACCTTAGCCAGGTCAACAAGTTCCAATGTGGACCTAAATCCACCAGGGGACCAATCCATCAAGTGAAGAGGAAAAAGTTTCTTGCCTTGGCCGCATCAGCCCAAGTCCTAACCCGGCCCAGGCAGATTCATAGGCGGCTAGCGGAGTACAGTCCTTCGCAATTGGGGTCTAGGAGCTAAGTCACCACTTAATTCTCATCAAATTATGTCATCGGCAGTCCCCAGGGTGACCTCCGGCAAGACCACACTGCTGTCTCGGGGCACATCTGAGTCGGATCACTCTGTTCCCTTTACTGAGCGAGAACCTGCTTCCAATGGGGTTCCGATGCCCTGCATGATCTCAGCCCCTACCTGGAGCGCCACAGCCCTTTCCCTCTCAGTCTAGAATGGGCTTGGCTTTTTCGGTAGGCCCCGTTTGGGTCGTCTCCTGGGTCTCTTCCTGGTTCCCTCTTTGTGTTGCTCCAAGAGGCGCCAGCACCCGCCGCAGGCCTCACGGCTTTGTATGCTTCATGTTCGCATGAAGGAGCTACACTGGCTGCCAGTGCGCCAAAGAGTCAAATTCAGGCTTCTCTGCTATGCTCACAGAACCTTGCATAAGAAAGGCCCACACATCTTGCAAGACAAAATGGCATTCCACATTCCGTCACGTAACCTGAGGTCACGCCATCAGGCCCTAGCAAAGGTTAAACGTACCACCAGAGTCAGGATGGGAGATCGCTCCTTCTCTAAATTGGCTGCTGTTCAGTGGAATGATCTACCACTTGACCTACGATTGACAGACGAATCTGAAAGAGACACGTTAGTGACAGATTCCTTACCTTAGAATATCCCCAGGCGTGAGGCTGGATCCGGAAAGTTTTTGCGTAGCAGTACCCTTGCGCGTCGGTAGGCGGCATCGTGCGGCTCCGCGTCCGTCGTCGGCGTCGTGATCGCCGGGATGACGTCGCGGGCAGTACTTAGAACGCCGCCCCTGCGCGCTGACGTCAGTTCTTCTTTTTCCGCGCCAGCAAGCGCAGATCCGGGAAGAGCAGTGCCCTGGTCATTTTTTGACCATACTTTTTGGTGAATTTTTTCACTGTTTTTTCATCTATCAAGGTGTCGTAGGGATGCCCGGTTTCAAACGTTGCGGCGCCTGTGCGCGGATGATGTCCGTCACCGACCCGCATTGGGAGTGTCTCTTCTGCCTCGGCCGAGGCCACGACACGGAGTCTTGTACCGACTGCCAGGCCCTCAACCCGAAAGCTTTGCGAGAGCGGTCTCGAAAGCTCCTCGAGGCCCGGCATTCGGCTCCTCGGAAGCCCCGGTCGCGTGAGAGGTCCAGGGGTCGATCGCGGAGTCCACACCGGTCGTCGGCGTCGAAGTCTTCTTCGTCCGGTAAGTCGAAACACAAGAAGTCCAAAAAGCATCATCGCTCTAGGACTTCGCCTCGCCGGTCTCGCGGCTCGGCTGAGGCCCCTCCCGGCACTGTTCTCGCCCGCGGCCCCGGACATGCCTGTGGAGTCGCCCCCGCCATACCCGCCCTTCCCGGGTTCGGGGGCGGATCCGGCCAAAGTGCAGGAATTCCTGTCGGCCATGGCCCGCCTCTTCGGGCCTCCAGGCCCCTCCGGTGCGCCTTCGGGCCCCGCGGGCCCTGATGGGGTTGCTCCGGCGCCGCCGACGGCTCCGGCCCCGGCGTCGCCCGTGCCTCCAGCCTCGATCACGGCTCCGGCTTCGGCCCCGGCCTCGATCCCGGCTCCACAACCCCCATCGACGCCGGTCGACCTAACGACACCTCCGCCGGCGCCGATGTCTCCGGTGCCGTTCTCGACGCCGCCCTGGGCTCCGGGCGGCGTCGTCCCCAGTTCCTTCCGGCTCCGGACATGGATCCGGACCGACGTCGCTCGACGCCGGTTCCGGCGCCGATGGGACCTTGGATCCCAACTGTCCCTCCTCCTCCTTATTTTGAACCAGAGGAGGACCAGGTGGACTGGGAGGGGTCTGATGACCCTCTGACACGACGGTGTCAGTACGATGAGGACTGGACAGAGAGTCTAGGGGAGGCCAGTGGTTTGGATACTTCCCCTGACACTGGCATGCTGTCTCCTCCCGTGGCTACGGAGGAGGGAGCCAATTTTGGTACGGTGTTGCGTAGGGCAGCTGGGGCCTTACGTCTCCAACTCCCTACTTTGACGGTCAAGCCTAACATCTTGACAGAGGTGCTTCAGCCGGCAGCCTCCTCTGCGGAGACTGTGCTGCCGTTTAACGACGCCCTCACTGACGTTCTTTTGGGCGCCTGGTCCAAGCCCAACACAGGGGCTCCTGTGGATCGGAACATGTCACGACGCCATCGCCCAGCTCCGGGCGACCCCCTGTTTCTCTCTGTCCACCCCACTCCTGAGAGCTTGGTTGTCCAAGCCTCCGCTTCCCAAACCGCCTTCCCTACCGCTCCTCCGGATAGGGAATCCAAACGCCTGGATCAGTTTGGGAAGAAGGGTTTTTCTTCCTCCAGTGCTGGCTTGCGGTCCGTTAACACCGCTTGTCTTTGGGCCGATATACCCACTCCTGTGGGATTCGGTGGCGGATGTTTTGCCCCAGTGTCCTGAGGAGGTCCAGACACTGCTTTCCCGCGCCATTGCGGAAGGAAGGGATGCGGCTAAATACACAATACGTTGTGGCCTTGACACCGCCGACTCGCTGGGCAGGTCTATTGCAACGACGGTGGCGCTCAGACGCCACGCCTGGCTGAGAACCACTGGTTTTTCAGGGGATGTCCAGAATACTCTCATGGACATGCCCTTTGATGGAGTCGGTCTTTTTGGGTCCAAAGCAGACCATGCGTTGGAGCGCTTTAAGGACTCACGGGCTACTGCCAAGTCCCTGGGCCTTTCTGCTACACGCCCTCCGCTGACTTCTGCTTTTCGCCCCTATCGTGGCCACGGTAGGGGCGCCCCTTCACGTCAGCAGCCCAGCCACCGGCCCGCGCAGCAGGCGTCTTCGCGTGGCCGAGGACGTGGATTCCGCCGTGGCGGATCGGGCAACCAGCGTGCGGGTCAGGCCACCACCTCCAACCCGTCCGCGGCCTCCAAGCCCTCCTAGTCCCTCCTTTCAGGTGCACAGCACGCCAGTAGGGGGCAGGGTCCGCCATCACCTTCCCCACTGGCGTACCATCACCTCGGACAGGTGGGTCTTGGACATTGTCCGAAGGGGCTACTCCCTCCCCTTCGAGACCACCCCCCAGCCATGCCACCTCAATTCCACCGCATGTCAGGGGATCACTTGGTGCTTCTACAGAAGGAAGTCGCGGCCCTCTTGACCAAGAGGGCCATCGAGCGTATTCCGACCCCAGAAGTAGGGCGTGGTTGCTACTCCCACTACTTTCTGGTGCCCAAAAAGGACAAGGAGGACATGCGTCCTATCTTGGACCTCCGGAACGTCAATCGCTTCCTCCGGAAGGAGAAGTTCAAGATGCTCACCCTAGCTCAGGTCTTGACTGCCCTCGACCCTGGAGACTGGTTGGTAGCGTTGGACTTGCAGGACGCATATTTCCACATCCCCGTCCTGCCGGCCCACCGGCGTTACCTTCGGTTCACGGTAGGCCCGAGCATTTTCAGTTCACCGTGCTCCCCTTTGGCCTTACCAGTGCCCCTCGGGTGTTCACGAAAGTGATGGCGGTGGTCGCAGCTCATCTGCGCCGGGCAGGGGTTTCAGTCTTCCCCTACCTCGACGACTGGCTGCTGAAGGCGGGCTCGTCCCAGGCAGTCGTCTCCCACCTCCAGACTACGGCCGAACTCCTGCACTCGCTGGGGTTCTCCATCAATGTGCCGAAGTCGCATCTGATTCCTTCTCCACAGCTCCTTTTCATCGGAGCGGTTCTGGACACGACGCAGTTTCGGGCCTATCCTCCCGAACGGCGAGTCCGGGATATTCAGGCTATGATTCCGATCTTTCAGCCTTTATCCTGGGTTTCGGCACGGATGACCCTGAGGCTGCTGGGCCTCATGGCCTCCTGCATCCTGCTGGTCAATCATGCCAGATGGCATATGCGGGCTCTGCAGTGGGACCTGAAGTTCCAGTGGGCGCAGCACCAGGGCAACCTGTCCGATCACGTCCAGATCTCGGAGGGGACTGCAAGACAGTTGCAGTGGTGGCTCTCGAACCGGCAATGGGTCATGGGCAGATCCCTCTCCCTTCCCCAGCCAGAGCACACAGTTGTGACGGACGCGTCCCTTCTGGGATGGGGCGGTCACATGGGAGAGGCGGAGATCAGAGGCCTCTGGTCTCCGGCGGAGTCCCGGCTCCATATCAACCTTCTGGAGCTCCGGGCGATCCGACTTGCACTTCAAGGCATTCCTTCCCTCTGTCAAAGGGAAGGTAGTGCAGGTGTTCACAGACAACACCACCGCCATGTGGTACTGCAACAAACAGGGCGGGGTGGGGTCTTGGACCCTTTGTCAGGAGGCTCTGCGCCTCTGGACATGGCTGGAACATCAGGGCATGTTCCTGATGGTTCAACACCTGGCAGGTTCCCTGAACGCCAGGGCGGACGAACTCAGCCGCAGGTGCATGATGGATCACGAATGTCGTCTTCACTCGGAAGTGGCGCAAGGACTCTTTCTACAATGGGGAGAGCCTTGGTTAGATCTATTCGCCACCGAAGAGAACGCGCAATGTCATCAGTTCTGCGCGTTGGAATTTCCAAGGCGGCACTCGCTCGGAGACGCTTTTCGTCACGAGTGGAGTTGCGGTCTGTTGTACGCCTTTCCGCCTATACCACTTCTACCCAGAGTGTTGAAGAAGATTCGGCACGACCGGGCCCAAGTCATTCTTGTGGCTCCGGACTGGGCTCGAAGAGTTTGGTATCCCGAGCTACTCAATATGAGCGTAGATCCCCCGATCCGTCTACCTCTTCGGGAGGATCTTCTGTCGCAGCAGCAGGGGACGGTCCTCCACCCGAACCTGTCCAGTCTACACCTGCTTGCGTGGAGATTGAGCGGCGGCAGTTGATTCCTTTCGACTTGCCTCCCGAAGTTTGTGATGTGATTCTGGCAGCCAGGCGTCCCTCCACTAAGGTGGTATACGCCTGCAGGTGGAACAAATTTGTGGCATGGTGCACAGCAAAGGCTGTGAATCCCCTCTCTGCCCCTCTTTCTGAGGTCCTTCTGTTCCTTCTTTCTCTGGCCCAACAGGGTTCTGCCCTGGGTACCATCAAGGGTTATCTTTGTGCTATCTCGGCCTTCCTCAGGCTTCCTGATCAGCCCTCCCTTTTCAAGTCCCCTGTTGTTAACAGGTTCTTAAAAGGCATTACTCACCTCTTCCCTCCTGTTCCGTTTGTGATGCCTCAGTGGGACTTGAACTTGGTTCTTACCTTTTAATATGCGCTCCCTTTGAGCCTCTACATAACTGTCCTCTTCGTCTTCTTACTTTGAAGACAGCCTTTCTGGTGGCCATCACCTCCGCTCGGCGGGTGAGTGAGCTCCAGGCTCTATCTTGCAAACCTCCCTTTCTGTCTGTTCATCCGGACAAGGTTGTTCTTCGGACGCGCCCGTCCTTCTTGCCAAAGGTGGTTACTGCTTTCCATATTGGGCAGACCATCACTTTGCCCACCTTCTTTCCGCCTCCGCATCCTTCCAGAGAGGAAGAGAGGCTCCACCGTCTGGACCCAAAACGTGCGCTCTCCTTCTATATTGACCGCACAAAACACTTCCGGGTGGATGACCAGCTCTTTGTTGGCTACGTGGGCGCCAAAAAGGTCGGGCGGTGCACAAGAGGACCATCTCCCGCTGGGTTACCTTGTGCATCAAGACCTGCTATTCTTTGGCTAAGAAGGAGCCTCCTGTTGGGCTGCGGGCCCATTCCACCAGGGCAACGGCTGCTACCACGGCTTTGGGCCGCGGTGTTCCGCTGCCGGTTATTTGTCAGGCAGCTACGTGGGCCTCGCTGCACACGTTTACAAAGCATTACTGCCTTGACAGTCAGGTCCGGAGGGACGGCTTCTTTGGCCGTTCTGTCCTCCAGGACTTCCTTGTCTGATCTTTGTTCGCAGACCCACCACCGGGGTTGGTATTGCTGGGGTATCTATTCTAAGGTAAGGAATCTGTCACTAACGTGTCTCTTTCAGATGCACAAGTTACTAACTTGTGTAACGATATATCTGTAAGAGACAGTAGTTAGTGACAGATTCCTTACCGCCCACCCATCCTCCCCGTTCTGCGAACTGATTTCTAGGGTTAAGGACATCCCTTTCAGGGCCCTAGTATTTTTCAGACACCTATGTCAGCTTCTTGCATGGCTCTGCGTTCCTGGCGCGGAAAGTTGTGTACAGAACTGACGTCAGCGCGCAGGGGCGGCGTCTAAGTACTGCCCGCGACGTCATCCCGGCGATCACGATGCCGACGACGGACGCGGAGCCGCACGACGCCGCCTACCGACGCGCAAGGGTACTGCTACGCAAAAACTTTCCGGATCCAGCCTCACGCCTGGGGATATTCTAAGGTAAGGAATCTGTCACTAACTACTGTCTCTTACAGATATATCGTTACACAAGTTAGTAACTTGTGCTTATCTGCTTTTTAGAAAGAAGCTAAAAACCTTCCTGTTCCCCAGATACTAAGTCGATTAGTCATTTTTTAAGAATACCCCACGCCGCAATCAAATACCCTTTTTCCTATACCGCACTGTATGCTCTCCTAGCGCCGTGATGTCCTTCGGGATGAATGTCGCGCTCTACAAATACAAATTCAGTTCAGTCCCATGTCATTTTGGGGTCTTCGCAGAAGTGGGTTTGCCCATCGAGTAGGATTCGGAGGCGTGCAGGGAATATTAGAGAATATTGAAGGCCTTCAATTCGCAGAGCTTTTTTCACTACGAGATACAAAGCCCTCTTTCTTTGGACCTCCAGGGTATAGTCGGGGACTATGAGACCTTGCAATTGTTCACTGTGAATCGGCCGTCTGATCGTGCTTTCTGTAATAGCAGGTCTCTATCCTTGTAGTGCAAGAGCTTAGCCACCAGTGGACAAGGGGGGCGACCCGGAGCCGGCAGCCTGGCTGGAACCCGGTGGGCCCTCTCTAGTGTGTAGAAAGGTGACAAACCCTCTGACGCGACCACTGTGCTGAGTCATGGTCCAAGATATCCAATCACGTCTCTGCCTTCCACTTTTTCAGGCAGAACTACCACTCGAATGTTGTTACTTCTGTTGCGACCTTCCGCATCTTCGACTCTACGCTCGAGTGTTCTCACCCTACCTGAGAGGTCTGCCACTTGGATTGTCAGCTCCGTTTGCACGGGAGTGAGTTCGGCTATGGAAGACTCCGTGGTTTTAACTCTTTCGGAAAACTTGTGGTGTTCAGCTCTTAGAAGTCCCAATCCCACCGATACGGTACTAATATCTTGGTGCAGCATGGCCTTGGTGTCTGCTATGGCTTCCAGGATCTTAGCCAGCTGTTGCTGCACTGGGTCTTCTGGTGACGAAGATTTCAGGTTCACTTGTTATGGGTCCAGGGAGTCAACTTCATGCTCTTGGGGTACCCCAACTAATTTTGTTCTGGGCTTGCCCATTTCCGCCCATGATGCCGTGCCGGGGTTCGTTGTCCCCCGGAGTATGTCTGTGAAGCACTCTGGCTAAGGCGTTCCAACGAGTGGGGGAGGGGATTCCCGTGTTGCTCCGGGGGCACTCACCCACCGCTGCGACCCCTCTGCGCAATTAGTGTGCCAAGGAACACTCTCTCAACAGTTTCCAAATCAGGCACACTCAGCCCCTGTCCAGTCACCCATAGGGGCCACCACTTTCCACAACCAGCTCTTCAGAGTCTCCAAGATTCTCCCGGCCACCAAGATAGAAAACACAAAAAGGGGGGGGGGCGTCCCTGCCAGCTCCTGCAGACTCCTTTGCTGGTTATGTATGCCAGCTGTCGTTTCAGAGAGTGCCCCTCATCCGTGGTACCAGTTCCATTCCCCGGTCCAATGATTGCCCCAGGTCTCACCCGGTGGAGGGTTCAGTCCGTCACTGGCACCAGCATCAGCTGCCCGCCGAGTCCCGGTTCAAACCCCAATCGCTCGCCCATTTTCGACAGCGGGACACCCCCACTCACCGCCACTCTGCCTGTCATCCGGGTCTTCACCCCCCATTCAGTCCGGGCTCTGACCTCTCATGTCTCCGGCAGCCCTTCGTTCCCGCGTGCTTCCCCGGGGGAGGAGTGCGTGAAGTGCATGGGAGTTCACTCCAGGCCCCGAGCACCCCCGTGTGCCCCACAAGTTCAGGTCGGAAGCAAGGGCCCATCTGTGTCAAGGGTCAATCCAAAAGGAGAGGGGGCAACAGAAGTGCTTCAGGGGTCTCCTGCCTCGACTCATGCCCCGTTTATGCGTCCGTCGTTAGTGGAGGGCTGCCTCATTTAGCACAAATCCTCTGGGGTATATTTTCTATCACGCCTTTAAGCAGGGTAATGCCGGTACCTTCCCAGGCAGGGGCAGACGGGGGCTCACTATGGCTAGCCCGCAATCCACAATGGGCCACGGTCCAGGCCTCGGGGGCTCATCACTCCGGCAGAGGCCTACGGAGCGCTCCAGCACTCTGCCAATCGTGCCGGCCCTTTCTGGTGCTCACGCTCCTCTGCAGCCCTCACCGCCAGGCTTTTGGGGGGCGGGGGTCCCGCCCTCCTCCGGTGCTCCCAGGCTCGGCCCACTGTTAACGCAGCAGATGCTGCGCAGGCTCCCGCCCGCGTTGCGTCAGGTCCAGGCTCCCAGCCCGCCTCCTCCGTACCTCTCAGCACTGGTGGGAACAGCCTCCTCCGTCCCAGCAGCCTGCAAACATTGTCCTGAGCCGGACTGCCGCCGCAGACCTCGGGGCAGGCCAAATCAGCAGTGCACTGCAGCCGGGTCCACCCACGGCCTACGCACTCAGGGGCACGGCGACATCCCCAGGGAGCGCAGGCCTGATCTCCGGCTAACCAGCCACTATTTCCTCGAAAAGGTGGCTCCGCTGATCTATAGTCGCACCAACTCCGCCTGTCACTCTTACTGTGTAGGTAAAGTATCGCAATGGGGAGACGCAATCTTCTAAAAAAAAATGTGGTCTAACGAGAATGATACAAGCTAGAAGCTCTGCTATTGCATCACTAAATAAAAGAAGCAGAACTTGATATTCCGAAAAGATTTGCTGATTCTCCCTACAACGCATTGACATCAAAAGAGTAATTTAGCTCAGTATCAAATAATGAACCTCAGGACACAATAATAGACTCAGGCAATTTAGATAGTTTAGTTATTGTATTAATGTTCCAAATCGATACAGATAACAAATTTCTTAAGCATCTCGGTCCAGAATATTAAAGCATGTAGTGCAAGACTATGCATTTAATCAGAAGTTCAAATCCAAAGATGATGGTTAAAAAGAAACATCAGATATGAGGTTACAAATTCCTACCACCATTAAAGGTAGAAGGATAGTTCGGTCATTTTAACAGCATCTTAAAGCAAAGGGGTAAAAAGGATTTGTTTGAAAGTCCTCTAAGGGCGAGTCCATGAGCATGAGCAAAAAAGGGAAATGAAATAAAGCAAAATCAAGTAGTTTGGCAAAGAAGGATTCCAGGTCAACTGTATAGAGGCAGCAGCATCAGCAAAAAGGCAGTCCAAGATAGGCAAAAATAATGGCATTGCGTTTAAAGAATAAAATCAAAAGCGTGATAAGTTGTGTCCCATTGAAAGAAAAATAGCATCGCGTATCATTGCGAATCAAAAAGCGTTGATCGTTGGCGATGCCCCTCCTTTGGGGTTTCTTCTTTTATAGTCTCTGACACCTTAATGACTTTGTATCACTCCACTAGTCAGTCCATGGTATGATTAGTTTACGTATGTAGTCACCAAATACATTTTAGTTACTCCTGCATTCTTTCCCAAGCTCTTCGTGTGAACGACTTGGTTTTCCGGGCCTCACAGGTTTGCCAATGGTAAGAAATATACCATGCAACAGACTATGGCATCGGGTTAGAGTTGATTTTTCCACCGAGCCATCTCACAGTAAACTTCGAAAGAATGTCCTTGGTATGTAAGAGGAAACATACACTGAACAAACAATGCAACATTTGCAGAAATGCCAATGAATTATTATGCTTGCTAAAGGAAAATTGCAGCTCAAGAAAGCTGCATACATCAGCTTTAAATTAATTCAACTTTATTGGAATCAAATATAATTCATCAAATCATTTCAGAATAAGAGAAAAATATCAATTGTTTCACCAATGTATCATTACACAAAATTGATTTACGTTAGCTATGTCCAACTGCTACAAATTTCAACATCAATACATGTAAATTATTCCTAAAAACCATTATACTAAAATTGTTTCCTAATTTTTATAAGCATTGGGGTCTTTACTATCACATCTATAAGTTTCAATTTGCTAATTAATTTTATCTCATAATTGCAACACAATCTATTTCTAATGCATTTTCAATGAAAGGCAATAGAACTGTTAGGCCTCATTATTACGTGAATAGTAAAACATCATTTCATGAGAAATCCTGTTACTAATATCTCTTAATAAGCATTATAACTATTTAGCAATGTATTTTCTCCTTTTCTGACTCTTTCAAACACGCTTTTACGGTGCTGTTACTTCACTTGTCTCTATTGCTGTATCACTTTGTTCATCTTGTGCAGTGTGCACATTCAGGTTTTTGTGTCTAAGTCGGTAAAAGTGTCAAGTAAAAAATGTTTTTATATTAGCGCAGTCAAGCTCATGAGAATTAGTAAATGGCCTTCACAAGTAAAAATAAGAAAAACGTAAATAGTTTTGGCTTAGCATGCAGGTTTCTGATTCGGGTGCTCAGGTGCAGCCTGTCCTAGCCTCAGAGACAGAATCACCTGGTAGGCAAATGGCCATCGCAGTTGCGGTTATGGTACACTTAGAAAAAAATAAACATGTTTTCAATTTCAAAGATCCCTAATGGTCTGTAAGGGTAAATATTATTAATATTGTACCCTTCCCCTTCACTAGAGCGCAGAGATTTTTTGTTTTTATTTGTTAGGTTGCAGTAAAGTTGCTTTCTCATGGGGAAAGAATGCCCCAATAAGGAAGAGTAGGGCTTACTGGAATGAAGATTACAGCTGAGTAACTCAGACATTTTCAGAAATGCCTCCTATGTTCCTAACACTCTATGGAAACTTCCAGGCCATACCATCTTTTGCTGGAAGCTAAAAAAATAGGTAGCCTAGCCGCTGCAGACTTCTACTCTCCTGGTAAAATATGGGCATAGATCGAAAATGTGCACAGTCGAAAACACTAACCCATTCAGTATGGATGGTTTGTACCCTGAAGATCTGGTGGAATAAACCACCTAGTTAGTACTTATTGGAAAAAGGAATACCAGTAAGACATGAGCAATCTGTAGGTTAGATGTCTGACAATAATATAAAACAAGCATTGGCATAGCCAATAGGTCTCGCCTTTGGGGCCTTATAAGTGTTTAGGCAGAGCTATTAACTTTTCCAATGTGTTTAAGCTGTGATGTAGAGAAGTGTGTCTGCTGTGCAGCATGCTGAAAAGTTGTAATAAAAAAGTGCCAGAAGCATTTTTGTTACCTTATATATGACTAAAAAGGCATTATGTCCAACAGAACGACCATATTTAAAAATGTATGTACAATAAAAAAATTCCTTATTTTTCTTTTGTTTTTGCAATGCTGGCAACTTGTTTTTGCCTATTCCAATGGTTGTTTGTTAAAGTTTTTTTTGGAGGGGGAATAAACAATTGGAGGTTGAAGGTTGTGAACTAGTACCTGTATTATAACACTAGCAGCGGCCAGACGCTAGGGGAGAATCAACAGATGGCAGATTCCGAGAGCAGGCTGAGGTGGTGTTGAGTGATTTTGAGGTGGTAGTGGTGCTGAGTGATGCTGTGGTGGTGCTGTTGTGGTGCTGAGTGATGCTTTGGTGGTGCTGAGTGATGCTGTGGTGATGTTGAGTGATGCTGTGGTGGTGCTGAGTGGTGCTGAGTGGTGCTGAGTGGTGCTGTGGTGGTGCTGAGTGATGCTGTGGTGGTGCTGAGTGATGCTGTGGTGGTGCTGAGTGGTGGTGTGGTGGTGCTGAGTGGTGGTGTGGTGGTGCTGAGAGATGCTGTGGTGATGCTGTGTGGTGATGCTGTGTGGTGGTGCTGAGTGGTGGTGCTGAGTGGTGGTGCTAAGTGGTGCTGAGTGATGCTGTGGTGGTGCTGAGTGATGCTGTGGTGGTGCTGAGTGGTGCTGAGTGATGCTGGGGTGGTGCTGTGGTGGTGCTGAGTGGTGGTGTGGTGGTGCTGAGTGATGCTGTGGTGATGCTGAGTGATGCTGTGGTGGTGCTGAGTGATACTGTGGTGGTGCTGTGCTGGTGCTGAGTGATGCTGGGGTGGTGCTCAGTGTTGGTGTGTTGGTGCTGAGTGATGCTGTGGTGGTGCTGTGCTGGTGCTGAGTGATGCTGGGGTGGTGCTGAGTGATGCTGTGGTGATGCTGAGTGATGCTGTGGTGGTGCTGAGTGGTGCTGTGGTGGTGCTGAGTGGTGCTGTGGTGGTGCTGAGTGGTGCTGTGGTGGTGCTGTGGTGGTGCTGAGTGATACTGTGGTGGTGCTGAGTGATGCTGGGGTGGTGCTGTGGTGGTGCTGAGTGTTGGTGCTGAGTGATGCTGTGGTGGTGCTGAGTGGTGCTGTGGTGGTGCTGAGAGATGCTGTGGTGATGCTGTGTGGTGGTGCTGAGTGGTGGTGCTGTGGTTGTGCTAAGTGGTGCTGAGTGATACTGTGGTGGTGCTGTGGTGGTGCTGAGTGGTGCTGTGGTGGTGCTGAGTGATGCTGTGGTGGTGCTGAGTGATGCTGTGGTGGTGCTGTGCTGGTGCTGAGTGATGCTGGGGTGGTGCTGTGGTGGTGCTGAGTGATGCTGTGGTGGTGCTGAGTGATGCTGTGGTGGTGCTGTGCTGGTGCTGAGTGATGCTGGGGTGGTGCTGTGGTGGTGCTGAGTGTTGGTGTGTTGGTGCTGAGTGATGCTGTGGTGATGCTGAGAGATGCTGTGGTGGTGCTGAGTGATGCTGTGGTGGTGCTGAGTGATGCTGTTGTGGTGCTGAGTGATGCTGTGGTGGTGCTGAGTGATGCTGTGGTGGTGCTGGGGTGGTGCTGTGGTGGTGCTGAGTGTTGGTGTGTTGGTGCTGAGTGGTGCTGTGGTGATGCTGAGAGATGCTGTGGTGGTGCTGTGGTGGTGCTGAGTGGTGCTGTGGTGGTGCTGAGTGATGCTGTGGTGGTGCTGAGTGGTGTCTGTCGAAGTCTAAGACCTCCAGCCTTATAATCGTTCCTGCTGCCCCCCACCGTCCCCCTTTGAAGGAATAAACCCCAGAATAGACCCCACTCTTTCTTCGTGTTCCCTTGATATACGATTCCAGTCCCTTCTTTCCTTTCTCAGTGTCTTTGCTCCGTCATGTGATGTTAATGGCGTCCGCATAGCGCTTAGTCTGCCACTGGTGTAGCATCGCAGCGCTTTCAATAGTCTTTCCAAGGAGGTGTGAGGGTTCTTCCCAGACTGGAGTCTGTTGTGGCTTGTGAAGGTGTGAAGCCAGCAGTGTAAATGTGTGTGTTTGTATGTTCAGTGACACTGCCCGCCTCAGTGGATAATGTGTGGGTGAAAGACCAGGGTGTTTGATGATTGAGAGGGGGGGACAGCAGATCAGACCCCCAGACTGCACCCCCTAAACAACCCCAGAACCCCTCGCAGAAGGATGGCTGGCTAAATTATTTCTATTATCTGCAAAAGCGAATTGTGAATGTAGGTTCTGAACCAAAAAAGTTTCATAATCGCTAAGCAGATATGTTTATCCGCTGCATTTAGTTTTTTTTATTCAAATCCCTATTTTTTGGGCAAATCGATTGTTTAAGATGCAGAGAAGGGCAGGCTGGAGGAAGAGTAAAAGAGAGGAGGGCAATGGAGGGCAGGGAAGGGAAGAGAGGCAGGCAGAGAGGCGAGGCTGCTTCATTGAATCATTCCAGTATAAGACGGATCTCGTTATAACGTTGCTTGTTAGGTAGCTGTGTGCTTGGGAGCTGTGTGATTAGAGGGCTCTACGTGCGCATGTGCCGCGGCTTGAAGAAATGTGCAACGCCTTTGGCTTCTAGATCATTTCCCAAATTCGAGGGCAGTTCAAAGGGTGTCCGATTTCTGTGGTTTGTGGCGCATGGCGAGGTATGCGAGCCTGGAGGCCACCCTCCAAGCAAGAGCGACAGGGCCAGAGGTATGCAGAGACGATACCTACGTTTCGCGTTGGCTCTTTGTTTTTTAAAGCGAGTTTACAAACAGCAGGGGTGGGTGGGTAGGTGATAGGAGGTACAAACAGTGGGAAGGGTAAAGCAGCAGCATGAGGGAGCTGAGGGCAGGGAGAGTGCAAGCCCCAACAAGACGCGCGGCCGTGAGACGCGCTCTGTGGTGGGGGAGGGGCGAGCAAGACAGAGAGGCAGAGCGAGGCGCGAGCGCGGGAGAGCGAGAGGAAAGCCAGATGGCACCTCTGCTCGTGCCTGTGCACGTAACCGCACGCAGAATGCCACACAAAAAGCTGTGGTCGCATTTCTGAAAGCCCACTGACTAAATGTCTCGCCCAGACCAGTGTAAGCGCTGGCTCAGGGCAAGACCTAAAAAATCCCCAGACAAACATACTTACAGTACTTGAAAAAATACAGAACAGGAAAGTTGATGCGTGGCGTGGCAGCTAGCCCATATGTGCGTTGTGCAGCTTCCCTTCTATTTTATCATTTCTTAAATTGTATAGAGCTGGCTCAGCTGCCACACAACCCCAGACCCTCTAGAGTAATAGGACGATAATGCTTGTCTACTGGTACAGCAGTCCACGCTCGGACCATCAGACTGGCACAGTTTATGCTTTTTGGAATGCTAGTACATAGCACTCTAGCAGAGAGATAGGGTCTAAAGTTGTGGCCCACAGCTCTCCAGCAGAGCATTGTACTTCAATGCTCCAGAACCAGTAGCGGGCTATATTCGTATTACAGGCCCAGATAAAGTGAATCACACTGTTAGTGTGACGCAAGGCCTTCCATGTGGCAGGGACCAGGAACTGAGTGGGTGATCACAAGGGAGACGGTAGTCAGCCAGAGGGGACGTGTGTGTCTGCCTGTCTGTGTGTGAGATAATTATATAAATTAGTGGCATATTGTGGGCATCCATTGCATGATTGTGCCTAGACTTGTACATTTTTTTCCAGGCATAATAGCTGTAATCCCTGGCTTATTATGGGCAGCCATGACTTATTACTACTCACCCTTGGTGTACTCCTGGCCCTGGTGTAATATTGGCAATTGTTATCCTATTGTTGTCATTCTTAGCTTGTTGGTGCCCGTCCCTGGTATATTCCTGACTCTGGTATAATAATGCTAGCTCTTGGCATATATAACATGTGATAATAATATATGTGCATGCAAGGCAGAATCCATTCTTTATTTATGTGTTCGCAGTTTGTGTTTGAAGTTTTTATATAGTTTGTACCAGTCCTCAAGAGCGTTAAAGATTTTCGCAAAAAAATCGAACACTTCAATCATAATTAACAGGTACATCAAAAAAGAACATCAATTATAGACAGTGCAGGTTGGCATACATTTCTCATTTATTCATTATTTACAGTAATCACTTAATCACTCAGTAGATGATATACAAAAATCACATGCATAGCAACAAAAAAATAGATTGTGTCCAAATAGACTTGTGTACAAATACTTGATGATTTTTAATGGACAGAAAGACTTACTTCTTCTTCCTTGGAGATGTTTTCAATTCCATTTGGAATGTCTCCGAAAACAGATATGTGAGGGTCCTGCGGGGGAGTTGAGTACCAACTTTTTTGTGGCCCTTCCTGAAAACAAATGTTTTATGGGATCTTTGTTTCTTTAAAAGTAGGACCATAGATTCGGAGCTTTGTAGAAAGCGGCTTCCCCTTCAGGTGGTTATTTTTTTATGATAGAAATTTCGGGGAACCATAGGACATGACTTTTATTTTAATGAGTGCCACTTTGAATATATTCAGTGCTTTAATAGAAAGCCATGTGGGAGTAATGAGGGCTATGTGCATTTCACTTCCTAAACTGCACTCGCTTTAGCTGGCAGGGCAGCCTTATGGTGGTTGAATGAATGAATGAATGAGCGTACTTGTAAAGCGCACAGCTACTCAACAAGAGTGTCCTGGCAAGCTCACGCATAGCAGGACCCATAAGCACGTCTAGCCCTGAAAGAGACAGGTTTTAAGGTGTTTTTTAAAGGTTGTCAAGTCAGTTGTGGCTCTCAGAGCAGTATTTGGTTCCACGCCTGAGCTCCCAAAAACCCAAAAGATCTTCCCCCAATTCGGGCCAGGCGTACTCTGGGGATGCAAGCGAAGTCCGAGGAGAAGGATCTCAGGGATCTGGCCAGTATGTAGCGGCTAGTTTGCCTATTGAGATAGCTCACCCCTTTACCATGGAGGGCTTTGAAGAACATTACCAGGGCCTTAAACTTAATCCTTTCTTTCACCGGGAGCCAGTGTAGTGCTTTAAGATAAGAGGCCATGTGTGTCCTGAGCTTAAGCCTAAGGACCAACCTGGCCGCAGCGTTTTGAATCACCTGAAGGCGCTGGAGGAGGTAACCAGGCAGACCCAGGTACAAAATATTTGCGTAGTCCAGTCTAGACGTCACCAAAGCTTGGACCACTGCTTTCCTGGTGTAGAGTGAAAGAAGCGGAAGGAACTTTCTTAACATGCGCAGCATGCCAAAAACTCATTGAACCAAGGGGCGGAGAAACTAGCCCTCCTGGAAGTGCGGATGGTCAGAGGGGCTACCGCATTGACATTTGTCCTGAGCCAGGATTCTAGGGCAAGGGCATCTACTTCGGGGTTTCCGAGTAGTGGAGGAGCTGATGCTCCTAGAGCATCCTCCAAAGCAGGGGGAGATATTTTGTGAAGGGCTCTGTATTTGTATTGCGCATTTTTCAGTGAGGGCGAGATATCTGTCCCTGTGCTAGAGCTCATGAAATTAAGGAGGAAGTGATCTGACCAGATGATGGGGGACGGTGGGTCCGTCTCCAGTTCCACATTACAAAAATTCTGATCAAGGGTCTGGCCCAGGTTATGCGTGGAAGAGGAGATAAAAGGGGCAAGACTGCATGTTGTCATTACTTCGGAAAATGAAATAACATGTGGATCCATGGGTTTGTCCATATGTAAGTTAAAATTACCTAGGATGAGAAGGTGGTTGTATCTAAGAGCAAGAGGGGCATTAACTTCACTAAGTGACTTTATGAAGTGGCCGGGCAGCCCCGGGAGCCTGTAAATAAGGATCCCCGCTATGCATTGCCCGGGAGACAGTGTGCAGCGGAATCCTAAGCATTCTGCG
Organism: Calotriton arnoldi; assembly: GCA_963921515.1. Taxonomy (NCBI): domain Eukaryota; kingdom Metazoa; phylum Chordata; class Amphibia; order Caudata; family Salamandridae; genus Calotriton; species Calotriton arnoldi. The sequence goes on from CAWUFW010000189.1 coordinate 2,251,385, forward strand.
CCCTCAGCGAGGTCCAACGTGATGGGGGTGCAGTCAATCTCTTGTTTAAAGACAATGGCAACACCGCCTCCTTTCCCTACCGAGCGATCTTTCCTCAGAATTTTATATCCTAACGGGATGGCCGAAGCAATAGTGGGGTTTGAGGAGTTAGACAGCCAAGTTTCCGTGAGAAATAGATGATCAGGGCTGACATCTGACAGGAGGTCGCAAATTTGCGCTTCATGTTTTTGAAGGGAGAGTATATTGAGCAACATTGCTCTAAAAGGCTTTACATGTTTCTCTAGGTTGCAGACCTCCTTTCTTGGGACAGACAGCATGGGAGATCTCCTGTGTCCTGGGGAAAAGCCCAGTTGCAAGTCGGGCAGCGAAAGTTAGCCCAATTGTCGCAGCTAGCCACTGCACTCTTTCAAGAGTAGTAGGTACCAAGGTTGAGCAGTTCTTTTCGCCCGTAATGGATAGTTGGTGTCGCATCCGGGGCAAACTGGCAGCATGGCCGGCACTGGCCGCCTCCGGGCCGCTGACGGGCTTGCCTTTGGCACGCCTTCGGTGCGCCAGTGGTGCGTCCGCTGCGCGGCCGTGCAGCGTCTCCACCTTTAATCATGTGAGTCTAGAGCACGCAACTCCCCAAAATGGTGGCGCTCTATGTCCCAACCGTGAGGCAATTCCCAGGAAAGCCCACCCCCAACTTCCTTTTAGAGCAAAGTGCGGAGTGCAAAGGTTTAAAACAAATTCAAATTCAATGTCATCAAAAGCACTTTTTAAAATTCAGAGATTAAAAAAAATGGAGGGAATTAGCAGCAGAGCACAGCGAAGAAGCCGCTTGACGCGCAAGAATGTGGTCAGCTGTCAGCGTGAGACCAACTGCAGCTGCGCAGCGTCTCCGTTGGTTGTAACCCTAGAGCATTCGCCAAATCCAGTCTCAGTGAAAGACCATCACTGGTTAAAAAAAGGTTTAACTCCTCAAAGAAGCTTCATTAGATATGGCGCACTCATTACTATGAATTTATTATATAAAAAGTTGTAGATTCTGTCTTCCATGTACATTTACCACCTTAACGTCATGCTATCAATGTTATGTGTATTTGTATAATGCATTTCTACCATTCGTTTGACTCTGTGGAACGTGTGGTAGTAATGTGTCCATTACTTATTGATAATGGCATTAACCTAGTCCTACTCCCTCGCTTTCTTTCTTAACCAATGAGGCTCCCTTCCCTCCAAAAGACCCCTCCAATTCTTCATAAAAACACCACTCGCCCCCTCCTCATCCTGTACGTACAGAAGCCAACCCAGACACTCAGTTGCTCTGCACTGGGAGGGCGGTAGGGACCGAGAAGGAAGGGGAGGGAGTAGGACTAGGAGTAATGCCATTATCAATAAGTAATGGACGCATTACCTCCCGTCCCTCCCTCGCCTTCCTTCTTAACCAGTGAGGACATAGCAAAACAGAAACGGACAACTGAGTCAGAGCCCATCAATAAAAGAGTGCCAAGAGTCAACACAGAACAACATCTACACCCCCAGAGAGGACACAAAATCCTGTGACTCAACACAGAAACAAGAGGAACCAACCCAGCAACCCAGTAGAGATGCCCAAACGAGGAAGGAGAGGACCAAGTCGCAGGCCCACAAACTCCACCACAGAGGGCCCCGGGAGGACAGCCACCGCAGTCAACAACCAGAGCACAGAAGGCCCCAAACTCCAAAGGGACAAAAACCACAGCCATCCCCACAGCAGCCAACATGACCAAGAAAGCAACCAACCACATAAGGAAGCGGAAGAAAGAAGGTCCCGACCCAGTGGGGCCGCAGGCGACACACAAAGCGAACATAAGAAGCACAAAAAGGAGGACCAAGCAAAGCCTCCAATCCCTACAGCAAAGACCAACCGCAGGGAAAGTATGCACTGCCCCGGGAAACCAGGACAACAGCCCCAGAAAAAAACAAAGGCACCAGCACCGGGAAATACCCCAAGAACCACGAAACCCCAGAAACGCCACCCAAGAATCCCCCAGGGAAGCACCAGTCCGCCAACACTGCATGACCAGACACAGACCGGCCACATCAGGAACAACCAGGTTCACCACAAACCCAGATGAAAAAGGCCAGCCAAAGGCAGGCCCAAAAGAGCAGAACCGATTAACCGCACGGTCCGCGAAGACACCGCCAACAGCACCGGAGCACCCAGACCAGCCAAGGGACAGCGAGCAACCGCCAAGCCGGCCAACGCAACTTCCGCAAGTAGCCGAAAGGAAGAGCCGGAACAAAAACTGAGACAGAATCTCAGGAGTATCCCATCCCAGACCGAGCCCAGCCAGTCCAAGGGAGGGAACCACCCCAGAAAAGCAAGCAACTGAAACGGGGGAGAAAAACAAACACCAGAACCAGAGGCCCATGACCCGACAAAACGTCCACAGGCCAAACCAGAGGACACTGTACCGCAGAACAAATGGTCCACACTAAGGTAGATTCCTGAGAAGCCATCACAGACAAGCCCAACGAACAGGCACTGGACCAGGGAGAAAAAGGAGGAGGGCAGGAGCGCCTGGCTCAAACGAGCCCTCCGTACATTCGACACCCCCTAAAAGCACAAAGCACACAAGAAAAGAACCCAACTCTGGGCCCCAAAAAAGAAGCCCAGTGGAAAAAAAGTACAGAGCCATGGACCGGGCACCGCCCTGGGAGAGGACAGAGGACTCACCCACCAGAAAGTCCGGCAGCCACGGCACCAAGCACCCCAGCAGGAAGCCAGAAACGCACTGGTAGTGCACGCGCCACCAATCACAACACCCAACAGCCCGAAGACGTCGAGAGACAAGAAGAGACCAGAACCCCAGGACCAGTCCAGACTCCAGCCAAGAAACCCAGCCCCAAACAGGAGAGGCATATGTCGAACGTCACCACCACCGGAGCCAGAGGAGACCGAGAGAAACCCACACGAGAAGACCCAGCGCCAGCCAGTATCACAGAACCCAGGGGGCCGAAGCTGACCCCCGCAGGCAGACTGGAAGATCGAGGGCTCCCGGCAACCAAAGAGAGAGAGAGAAACCAGATGACCAGCAGGAGACACCGGCACAAGATCCAGAAACCCCACTCGAAGCCAGTGGACCCGGCGACCTCAACCAAACCACAGCAGCAGCGCTGCCAGAGACATCAAGGACCGCACTGGAACCCGGAAATGGACCAACCGCCTCTGGGACCCGAAGAACCAGACCCCAGCGAGCCAGAAACCACAAACCGGGGGCCAACAAGTCCAGGCAAGGCATCAAGGAAGACAGCACCCAAACCGACAAAAACCCACCCCCCAGCAGGAATTGCAACCCCACAATCCTATGATCCCCCAACTGGGATTACAGGGGGCTGCACCAACAGGTCGCCAAACGAGGGGGAATGAAAACACCCTCACAGCGACGAATAAACACCACAGGGCCAGAACCACAGACAGCTCTGGTGAAGACCCGAGGACCAGGAGACCCAAAGTGGACAGGCCCTGCAAGACCAAGGGTGGCCTGCCAGAGCAGCGGCCAAAACTCTCCGGACCCATGAGAGGTCCCAGAAACAGAAAAACATCAGTTGATGGGGGAACATGCACGCATTTAAGCACGCAGACAGCGGTCCCAACAACCAGGACCCACAAAACAAACAGAGTCCGTCCGTCCAAGGAAAATAAAAAAAACAGAACCAGTCACCCAGAGGCAGAGCCCCCCAGGACAGACAGGGACAGGAGGCCGACAGCGAGGTCCTCAACTGAAACAGAACAGCACGCCCAGGAAAGGTGAAGCAAGATTCATCCCAGGCAGAGCGAAGGGCCAAGAGAAGGACGGAAGGCAGGAGGGCTGACCACAGCCTCAACCTAGCCAAAGACCTCCCCACTGGCCAAGGCAAGCTACAAAACATAAAACACAGGAAAAGACAAGGCAATCGCGCCCCAAAGAGAAAGAGGCCCAAATGGAAACTATAGCAAGGAACCATGCACACCAGAAAATGGACAGTGCCCCAGCCATAGAGAACCCGCAGTCGTAATGAAAGCCCCATGAGCTAAGGGCAAAAGAGCGCGGAAAGGGGGCCGAAAGGCCGCAAGAGACCCAGCCAGCTGAACCAACGCCGACATCCAGATCAAAGGGAGGCACACCAAAGCGGGGAGCCAGGACAGAGCTCAGGCGCACAGAGAAACAAGGCCTCAACCCCAACAGGGTCAATCTCAGCAGCATCCAAGGATTCTAACAGAATCAGCAACCGTTCACCCTACCAAGGAGAAAACCATAACCGTACCCAAAGAAAGAACACGGCACAGAGAAGGGGTAAATTCCTGATAAGAAAAGGCAACTCCGTCCAAAGCCGCCAGCAAGGATGCACACACCAAGACCGCATGCATATGGCACACCCATATCACTTTTGCGCACCCCAAAGAATGTGAAGGAGCCATCCGGATCCAATGCTGAAGGAGCCCCGACCCAAAAGACAGTCAAGGGCGCGGACACCAGAACAGACCAACAAGACACAGTCTGAAGGCTACATGCAGCAGCAGCTGAAACCAAGGCCAACATCCCATCGCAGACCAAAGGGGCAAAAACCCCGCACCAGGACTCCGAAAAAAACGATGCCGACAGGATCCCAGAACACAGTCCATTGTTTGCATCAGCACAGCAAAAAAGTCCTTCAAAAAATGTACGTCCAGTAACTGTTACAAAGTCTCGATCCGTAGATAAGAAATATTGCATACGACTAATTTTTTTTTTTTTGTGTATCATAACATCCAACAACAACACAACTGCACAAGAGGTATGGAACATCGGGAAGCAACTGAGATGCCCAGGCGGTCTCCTATCCAAGAACCAACCATGCCTGACCCCACTCAACTTCTGAGAGCCGATGAGAACAGGTGCAATGAGAGTGGAAGAGGCCTGAGGCCCAACCGGCAACTATGAGAATGACAACACCACTCCATGCAAAGGAGCATGCGCCAGCAAAGAACCAGGCTACAGTGACATAAGTCAAATGGAGCCCCGTGCAGGAAAAAACATGTGTGGCAAAACCAGTATGAATGTACCCAATGACGCTCAGTTCTGCTACAAGAGCCGTGAAAGGGACCCGTAAAGACCAGGCCCAACAGCTGGACTACCTCAAAAAGGCTGAGGCGGCCCACTCGAGATGGCCAACAGGGTTAGCGCAGATGTGAGTCAGTGGGAGGTGAACCCACCGAGCCACTGCTCCAGGTGCCTGCAAACACACAAAAGTGGGGATGCCAGCAGTTGAGGGACCAGAGATCAATACAACCCCCCCCCCACGCACCAAAAAAGGGACACAGAAAAACGGGCACAGAACCCGCTCCTACCGTCCTTCAGGAGAAAAGAAGCGCCCCGAAAAGCACCCCGCCTTGCCAGAAATTCCGACCCCGAAGCGCAGCCCCGGCCACTGCAGGACTTGCCGGACCCCGTCCGACGACTGCGGCTAGTGATCCTTCCCTGCCACGATGAAGGGAAACCCGAAAGACACCACCAAGCCAGGAGAACACCGGCAAAAGCACCGTAGCTGCTGGGGAACCATCTATTGAAGCCCCCCAGGCTCCGCCATGAAGGGAAAACACTGGAAGGTAAGTCTAACATGGAGACAAAAAAGAAAAGGATGAGGAGGGGGCGAGGGGTGTTTTTATGAAGAAGTGGGAGGGGTCTATTGGAGGCAAGGGAGCCTCATTGGTTAAGAAGGAAGGCGAGTGAGGGACGGGAGGTAATACCTGTGAGTGCTTGATGATGATTTGGTCAACATAAGTGCATTTAAAATGAAATGCTGTTACTTCAGTTTTTTAATATATTTTTTAATTTTTTGCATGAAAATGTATTTGCAGGCAAAATGTGTAGATTTGTATAAACTGCCATGCTGCTGTTTGTGGGTAGAATGATTGTATTTCAAAATATATAATCTAGGATGCTAGTTGAGTAATAGTCACTTCTGCTGTGGAGACTGGAGACTGCAAGATTGGAATAACCCATCTCTTTCGAAACCTCTAAGGGGTTTGTAACCTGAGCGTAGCTCTGCTGTTTGGGCCTCTGAGACCTGTCTAGCTCTGCTTTGTAGTCTGTTCCGTTTATTAGGTCTCGCCTAGCGTGCAGCGCAGCATGCGCTGCTCGCGTAGCGAGATTTATTGGGGTAAAGGTATTTTCTGTAGAGGGACTTCTGTTACCGCCCATGCGTTCAATTGGGCAACGTGGCTATTTATTTAAAACCCTGCATTTCGATTGCTTTGTAGGGTTTTTGGTTACCGCCCTGTGGCTTTTTTGTGCACGCCCTTGGGACACCGAGTCTACGGCTTCCTTCAGTTTTATGGCTTTTCTCTTATCTGATGGGGCGTGTTAAGGGAAGGTTCAGGGAGAGTTCAGCAAGCTGAAGCTCCGTCATGCTGCCTTCATGCCTGCAGCACGCGCCACTCCGGCTCTCTGATTGGGCCTGTAGGTACGTTATAAACGGATCTCTGTTGCTCTTTCATCCCGCCTTGCACTAAGTGTTTGCTGTCCGAAAGAGAAGGGAGTCAGGAACGGAAGAGCTGAGCCCTGAAGCAGCATCTTGGGGTACGGTGCATCAAAAACATTCTCAAAATGCACTAACAAATACATAAATAAACAAAAGAGATAACGCACGTGTAAAGAGCCGATCGCCTTCAGAAACTCAAGTGACCTTTACCCTTGTTTCCCCCCTACCCCTCCCTACTCCAGCACCCTAGAGGAACCGACTGCCGGGCGTACTCGGGTGCACCTGAACATTACAGCATCAGCCCTCCCTTCCCCTGGCTGCCCCCTCCCACCCTGCAGCTCTGTGTCACTGCTCTCCGTCCCGAGAGGGCCTCCTCCACTCAGGGAAATTCCTTCACCTAAACAATAAAAAAAAGAAGTTCTGAAGAGGGCTGGGCAGCAGCAGCAGAGATAAAAAGATCCTGCAACAGCCGTTCCTCCCCCTGACAGACAGCCCGGCTCTCATTTACATGTCTGGAGCACACCGGCTGCGGGCTCCCTACGGCTTCCAGCCCGCGCGCAGCGGACCAGGGGGCCACGAGCCGGACTCCAGCACGAGGACACCGGGTCACTTTGGCGCGAGGACCACAGCTTCCCTCCATCGTCAGGGCCAATTGTGCCTACCGTTTCCTGGTGCAGTATCTATGTAGTTATTTTTTTCACTTTACTTCAGACTAGACAGACCACATCGAAAATGGAAAAAAAACTGCTGTGCGTTACCTTTGACCTTCAGCGCATGAAGAGTGCGTCGAACTGAGCAGCGTGAGGACAATCTGTACTAGTCTTAGGGCGAGACCAAGTGGATCCTTTGAGCGGGCAGTGGATGCCGCAGGCTTGGTACTTTGCGGAAATATGCCGCCAGACCGCCACAGTTGGCCTTAACCAGGGACGCAGGAGATCCGTAGGCCACCCTCCTCTGCCTGGCAGTCTCGCGGAGGCTTGCGTAACACAAGTAGTCGTGACTTAGTACCAGACTCCGTTTACAAGGAGAATTAAGGACTCCGCATGAATATTTGGTCTTGACCTCGAGTCTGGATTCTCGGCCCACCATGGAGCAGGTGGACGCGGGGGAGGGGCTTCTCACGGCGGCAGCCTCACCCTACTAAAGCAGACTATGAGGACGTGGTCTGCGCCTCTCTCCAAGAGCTGCTAACCTGGGCCTTTGACTGGTAAAAGAGGCCGGAGGGGTCTTGTGGATGTACCGGCCTGAGACGGCCCCCCCATGTCTGCGCTGCTGCTGGCCTGCGCTCTGCTCCTGCGCGCAGGGGTCCACGGCAGCCCGGCCAGAGGATGGAAGTCATGGAGGCCCTGCACAGGTAAGAAGCCCTCTCCTGGCCCAGGGGCCCTGCCTTCGAAGCGCTTTAGAAGTGGCAACCCCTGTAGTGTTCACTACCAATGTCATTGTGTGCCTGTGCCCCCATGCCATTGATATCTAATCTGTTTGAGCATGTGTCCCAGGAGCCACCAAGGATAAAGCACTGATTCACTGCCACACAACTTCCAATTAGCGCCCAAAAGCACCTTGTTGGAAAATTGATGTATAGAACCGTGTAGCAAAGTATTACATAGCTTAACTTACTTTAATCTAACATACCGTAGTGTGCTGTAACTATGTTACCTTCATATAACTTAAAACAGTATATTGTCATTGGTTATCAGGTTTAATAGCCTATTGGGTGCTTCCCTGCTGCAGCAACAGGTGTGACTTCAGAAGATGTATGACACAGTCTTCAATCTTTCGTAGGCTGATAAAATGAGTACCACAGAGCAGGGTAAAGATAATTCTTTTACTTAAGCACCAAGCAACGTATTCGCTGTGTAACATGCATGTGCGATTAATATCACAATCTATGTCCCGTTGTGGCCTTTTAGTACCCCACCACAAGATATTGAGTTAACGCGGCAATTCTTTACTAACTGCAGATGATTTCGCGATTATTTTGAGTGCACCTGCGGGGTGAGCAGGGAGCAGCCGTTGAAGCGAACATGCGGCCACTTGAGAGCCTCTTGACTTGGAAAATTGCCTGCACTTCCACATTGCAAAGAGCTTCTAGCAGTTTGTAGACACCTCTGCTCTAACAGCTGGCCCTACTGCAATTCATGCTCCAAAGCCGAACAACGCCGATCTGGATCAGTCGGAGGAACCTACATGTGGCGACGGCGATCTAATACAGAAATCCGGGAGCTTTTTATAGGGAAGTCGGGCAGAACCACCCGGAGAAAACACGGAAAGAATGAGTGAAATTTTCCCTGTGATAAATAGCGCAGTTTTAGTAATTGGATGAAATGTTACAACATCCACTGTCTTTTGATGGGTTAGGTTTAAAATGATACACCAAGGACTCCTGAGTTTGTTTTAAAGATAAGCTAAATTTCCATATTGTGAAAGACTCGGTAATGACCGGGGCAGACCAGTGGCATAACGCAAAATTATGCCTCCCTGCAGAAAGTGATGCGGTGGACCTGCCTCTCCAATATCTCACATATATTCATTGAACTTGGGCTGAATGATGCCCCTTGAAGGGTTGGGGGCCCCTTTGAGGGTTGGAGCCCCCCTGCACCACAGGGGCTTGCGTTATAGCCCTGGAGTAGACCGCTCATTTCAGTACACTTAGAGTTACTGCTTCTGAAGAAATTGCCCCAAACCTCACCAGTGGCTTCGGTATTAGGCCCCCCTTTTAAACATGAGGGCAATGTGTCTCAGTGGATAAAGTGTTGACTGTAGCAAACCTCATTTTGCACTTGAGCAAACTGTGAGATTCTTGTAAACCCCTGCAAATCCCTGTGCATTGATTTCTTGCCTGTCACCCTTAGAAACCCTATTAATGAGCAATGCACTAGGTCTCGCAATTGTGAGATTTGTAGCTATTGGCATTGTAAATGACAATGCCTTTTAATTTATGTGTTTAGAAAACCTGCAATAATAAAAGGCATTGTCATTTACAATACCAATAAGTCAAAGTTTCTAAAATGCAAGACCTATTGCATTGCAAATGCTTGTTTCTCCACCCGTCTCCTTTCAAGGAGATTCTTGCCTTAAATCATTCCTAAATGATCAAGAACTGATTCAGCACTGTGACCAACCAACTCATAATAAAGGAGAAACTCTAGACCTCATTATCTCGTAAGGGCAGAACATCACATTGGATTTTATTACCCCTTGTGATTGGTCCGACCACCACTGCATCCTCTTTTATATTAACAGTGAGGTGTCGATGAGGAAGGTTCAACCAACGAAAACAAAGATATGGAAAAGGGACCTCAGATCTATAAACTTAGGTGAACTAGCTGCCCAATGTAAATCTGCCCTCTCCTCCCAAGCTGACTTGGTCGAGGTTCAGTCACTCACCGACTCCTACAATTCGACTATCTCCAACATCATGGATTACATTGCACCACTACAACAAAAAAATGCCTCAACAAAAATATCCAAACCATGGTACAACGACAATTTAAACTCGGAACGCCGCAACCTTAGGGCAGTTGAACGTTCCTGGAAATCCAATCCCTCCTCGGACCAACTAAAACTCTTTAGAGATGTTAGGAGCCGCTACAACAAACAAATCAAGAACGCTAAGGCAGATTATTTCAGACACCAACTTGATCAAGCTGCAAACCGCCCAAAGAAACTTTTCGCATTGGTCAAACAGCAATCAGTGGTAGGTCCAAATCACCCTGACTCCGAAGGCTGCCCTCCCTCATGTGACGAGCTTGCTGCTTTCTTCACTGAGAAATCAAGACTCATCACCATTGACCTTGCTGCTAAGATGGCCCTTTTGCCATCCTCCAGGGCGGCACCACCCCTTGACCTCCTTGAAAAACGTAAACCTATCGGTCTGAACACCAAGAATAATGCCTCATGGGGCACTTTTACCCCTTTTAGTGAGAACGACATCAACAAGATTCTTCAGAATATTAACCCATCTAACCATTTCAGTGACCCTTTGCCCCCAGCCATCTTCAAAGAAATCAAGAATGTACTCATCCCCACCTGGATAAAGATTGTAAACGCTTCTCTATCACAAGGCAAGATCCCCGACTGCCTAAAAGCAGCTCAGGTTTCACCTATACTAAAAACAAACAACGCAGACAAAGCTGACCTCAATAACTTTTGCCCTATCTCCAACATCCCCACCCTAGCCAAACTCCTAGAAAAATGCGTACAATCCCAACTTTGTGCTCACATTGAGAATTTCCATCTCTTAGACCAGCATCAATCCGGTTTTCGGAAGGGGCACAGCACCGAATCTGCTCTCACTGACGTTATGGATGACATTTTAAAAATGCTTGACCAAAACGAATCCTGCCTCCTGATCCTCCTTACCTTTCCTCCGCATTCGACACGGTCAATCACGACAACCTCCTTTCCATTCTGAAGAACAGGATGGGTTTCTCGGGTCAGGTACTACAATGGTTCTCGTCTTTACTCCACCACAGATCACAAAGAGTCAAGGCTAACCACTCTCTCTCCCACCCCTCTCCAGTACTCATGGGTGTCCCCCAAGGGTCTGCCTTATCTCCTATCCTCTTCAACCTTTTCTTGGAGCCATTAGCTAACTCACTAAACTCCACAAACATTCTCTTCCATATGTACGCTGACGATACACAACTTTATCTGAAAATCTCATCCCCAGAAAAACATCAGCTCACTTAACACTACCCTAACGTCAACTCAACACTGGTTAACCGAGAACCATCTCCTGCTCAACACCTCCAAAACAGAATTCCTACTCATCTCTCCTCCGAACCACATCCCCAAGATTGACCTTTGGCTGAATCACCTCACTGCTTTCAACTACACCCCTCTCATCATAGACTCAGCCAAATCTCTTGGAATCACTATGGACAAGCACCTTAATATGAAAAATCATATCAGCAATGTGTGTAAGGGAGCTAACCACTTGATGAGGACACTTAGAAACATGAAACCTTTCCTCCCACAAACTGATTTCAAGCAGGTGGTCCAAGCGCTTGTCTTGCCGAGGTTAGACTATGGCAGCACTACGCTGTGTGGCCTTCCCAAATACACCCTGGCTCCACTTAGGGCATCTTTGAACGCTGCGGCTAGACTGGTTACAGGTACCAAACGTAATGAGCACATATCCCCAGTCCTAAAATCTCTTAAATGGTTGCCTTACGAAGCACGAATCCAATTAAAGATTGCTGTTCTGGCGCACAAAGCCCTTCATCTCAAAACCCCTAGGTACCTAGCCCAAAAGCTTGAACTATCTTGTGGAGGTAGAGCCTCAAGAAGCGCTAACACCTTCCTCTTGAAACCACTCATCCTTAACAAAAAGAGAACTTGTGACCGAGCCTTCTCCGGCGCTGCCCCAAAGATATGGAACTCTCTTCCACCGGAAGTACGCAGAATCTCCTCAACGACGGCTTTCAAAGTGGAAGCTAAAAGATTCTTCATGAATAAATTCCTACCTTAATTGGGCTAGGTTCACCTACTCGAAGTCACTGATCCTACAACCATTGTACCATGAATGGATACTGCTCTTGTTTACAGCATATTGTGATCTCCTGCGTAGCTCGCTATATACTTGATTATTGTATTATCATCATTTTAGTTTAGTATTACTCCCCTGATGTCATCTGTCCTGTAATTGCGATCATGCCTGTTTCTTACTCCTACTCGATGTCGATATTGCATTTATGTCCTTCCTTCCATCCTAATGTAAAGCGCTCTGATATCCTTCGGGATCTTGTTTGCGCTATATAAAACCTTATAAATAAATAAATAAATACATTATAAGACATAGCATGACTGAGATTCTACCTGGAAGGGTCAGGATGGAAAATGAAAGGAAGTGAAGATAGATACCAAAGAAAATGATGGCATGTGAAATTGAATTTTCGGAACTGACTTAGAACCAGTAGATAGTTAAACATTTTTTTGTGAAATTATGCTGAAACTGCTCTATATTTCCGCAATTTTCTCAAACTTTTTTTAGTTCAGACGTGTGTGATACATGGTGAAGTTGTTGGAATATTTCATGTTTTGCTTTTTTAAAACCGAGGACTTTTTAGAAAATGTATAGAATGCCCCGTTAGCCCAATTTTTTCAATATTTTCTCAGTGTGAAAGTCCCCTGATTGACCTTAAACTCACTTGGTGCAGCTTTCTAAAAGTTGAACGCACCTTCGTTTGAAAAATCCTGCAATTATGGGAAGAAGTAAAATTATGCTCAGTGTAAAGCAATATGATGAACCCCCACCACCCTCTCCTCCTCCTTCACACTGAGGAATGTGACACCTGGTTTTGTAAAACAATATCTAGAAAGACATTCCTCATCCATTGAAATGTGGAAGCCTTGGTTCTTCATGCGAGGCCAGCCATTACTGCAAACAGTATGTAAAATTAACAATCTTCAGTGGCACAGACTGCACTGTGTGTTTTTTTACCTCGAGTGTGAGGTAATGTTATATTCATCACCGTTTAATCCCCTTTACGGCCCCAGCATACTAATTCCAGGGGCGTAGCTTCCAGTAGTGGTGCAGGTGCAGTGACACCGGGGTCCAGAGGCCTGAGGGGCCCAGTGAAACATGATTACTTCTGTATTTTATCTCAAACAGCAACCAAGGGAGCCATTACCTTCCTTGCACTAGGACCCATGACACACTGGCTACAGTACTGACTAGATTCAGGTTGCTTCATTTCGCTTGAAGCCGCTGTGAATGTACAGAAAAGAAAAATCCGTGGCCTGATTTGCAAATTGCAGCTGGCCCCAGTAACAATGTGAACACCATTTGTGCAACAAGGTTAATGAGTTAAAAGAAATAGCCCATCGCGATTCGCTCGGCTATACTCGTGAGTTTCACATATTTGGCGGAAGAGACACACTGTGGAAAACCAGTTCTCTGGCATGCCTCTGACTGTCCCCGCTCTCACTGTCTAATGTGATTCGTAGAATTGTTTTTTTTTTTTTTTTTTTTTGGTTTCTTTGCTGTGGAATATATTTTCCATACTCTGCAGTGTCACACCTAACCTATAGCTTGTGCCTTCTGCCACATGCATAAGTATTTCCTGTTCTAGGCAGAGTTTTGAGCTCTTCTCACGCCTACGGCGTGCTTCCAAGCGCTATGTTAGCCTCATGGCTCTCTGCCAACAAGGTTTACATATCTCCGGATTACATTTTTTTGATGATGTGCTGATATTTCAGGAGACTGAGTGCGTCAGGGCATCAGAGGTTGTAAGTAACGGAGTACATCGCGCTGCTACCCTAGCGCAGCCTTCCCCCACACAGCGTGTTGGCGAACTCATGCGGCGCTGCCCCAGTCAAGCTCCAGAGGACACATCTGTTTTCAGGACCTGACACAGAGCCGGGGTGGGACACGTATTTCATTGTCCGATCAGAACCAGATGGAAGGTAAAGTTTGTTAGCAGAGCTCTCATAAAATTCATCCGACATTAAATGGTGTAAGAACCCAGACGAGGCACTGGTTAGAAATGACCTGTTTTTACAAGCAGGGTTTGCACAGTAGGAATTCGCAAATGCACTTGAGATCCTGGCAATTTGCAGCCAGCAGAGATCCATTTCCTGTACTAATAACACACTAACGCTGCTGGGGCCCTGGAGGAAGCACCTGCTCACCCCGGCTCCCTAACTACCCCCTCCAGCATGAAACGCCCCCAGAATTATTGCTTTTCAGTCTTGGATGGACAAACCTATATTTGTTTTCAATTGTTTGGACTGTAGAAAAACCAAGGACTACTAATATATTTTATTTTAAATTCTTGAGTTCCATGGCGCATTCTGTGTTGGTTGCTGTCACACATCTAAGGAGCAAGCCATTATGCCTCTGTGTCGTGCCAGCAACCTGTGTCTTGCTCAAGGCTTTATTTAGCAAACTTTTGACATCTTGTTTGCAAACTTGCCAAACGGTTCTGCAACCAAAGGCGCAATGTTCGGTTGTATCTGCTATTTCTGTCGTAGTGTCAATCAAGCACAGATGGAAAGAGTTGGTGAAAATGCCAACTGCGCTCCTAGTGTCAATCAGCACTACTAAAAGTGAGAGAGCGGGGTAAAAGAGCTACCTCTAGAGTAGTACACGTCATAAGACAAAACATTTACACAGGATCTTCTGATGTGTTTGTCTTTAAAGTTCCTAATATTGCATGCTTCTTACTTCAGGTTGTGTTGAAGAGTTTTGCAAAGATTAGGGACAGTCTATTGACACCAAAATGCAGAGGAACAGCAGGAGCGTGGCCGGTCCTAAGAGCTTGACAAGTACAAGTGGAATCCGGTCAATCGAGGACTGGACTAAAAGGATATCAGTCGGACTGACGTCCTCCTCCCCGGGCAGGTGCTGCAGAGGGTTTAGTAGTCACGGAACAAAGTATTTTCATGCGTTTGTGCCCACAGGAGTGGGCTCTTAGCAGGTTGAGCTTGTCTGAAAGATGGCCCAGATAAAACACATCAAACAAAGCCCCATTGCTCAAAAGACTGTCCCTGTCATTTTTTCCAAGACCACACGCCTCATTGTAGCAAATCAGATGGTACACCTTCTGCAACTTAAGGAATTTAATATCAGTCAGTGCTTATTATCACCAAGTATTCCATCTCTTCCTGCTTCTTTTACAAACATTTGCACATAAATGGAACATATATAGGTACCTTTGTAAATGAAGTGACTTTGTAGCAGGATAGTTTTTCTTTAAAGTATTGCAATGAAGGATTTAGGATCCTTTCATGTGAATAGTGTGAACATTGACCAGAACATAAGGATAACCCTTATTTTGTTCTGAACCACAAGCACTGGTTAACTGCTCTATATGATTCCTTGGCACTGCTGTTGCTTTCCTCTTACTGTGATGAAGAGACCACACAACATTCGAGAAGTCTCCAGTAGATGTGCTGGGCTGGAGTCTTTAGTCATTCCCTACAGCAAAACTAGCTCTGATGTCAACTGCGTACCACCCCCTATTAGAATTGGCTTGGAGTGAGGTGGCACAAACACAAGGGAAAGGCAATGCACATCCACACCTAACCTCCAGTTCAAAAGTGAAGCACTGCTTGTTGGCACAACGGTTCTAAGGCACTCACAGGGGAACTCCATCCCAGGTCATACTATCCCCTTTGTGGCACTTCAGTCTAACTGTTTGACTTGATAAGAACTATGTGCATTTAGGCTACATCTAATGCCAGTGTCACTGTTATTATGTTGTGTGATGCCTGCTCTTTCTGTTAATTACGTCTTGGTACCTAATTGCTGATACTGAAAACGATGGCTCACTTCTCTCTGTAATACCCTTTCCCATATACATATTGTTAGAAATGGGGGTCTCTAGTTGGCAGAGGTAGGTACCTTTGTCCAAATAGGGGCCCTTGCTTCTAGTCAGGGTAAGGGGGAAACACACTTTAGATAACCCCTGCTCACCCCCTCAGTAGCTTGGCACAAACAGACAGGCTTATCCCAAAGGCAATCTGTAAAGTATTTGTACCAACACACACAGTAACACAGTGAAAACCCCACAAAAGGACACCACACCAGTTTAGAAAAATAAAATATCTTTATCTAAACTTAACAAGACCAAAATGACAAAAATTCAACATACTACTCAGTTAAAAATACAATTTTCAAAAGGTTTCAAGAATTCGTACCATAGAAAACTATGGATGCGTGACTTTTACACAAAGTACCTGAGGTTGCGTCAAAATTCACAGGGCTAAACAGCCGCAGAGTCGGAAACAAAGAGATGCGTCAACTCCTGAGACCTTGGGGAGGCGATGCGACAGTCCTGCTGCATGCAGATGAAGGGTTGCGTCGAATCCGGTCTGTATGGGGAGTGATGCTTCGATTCTTCATGACTGTTCCATCTGCAGGAGATGCGTCTGGAAAACTTGCCGCACAGGTGCGATGCGTGGAAATCTGGGATGCGTCGGTGATCGATGCGGCGGCGTCGAGCGGCACTGCGTCGATTTTCTTCAGCCGCGATCCCTCGACGCGTCAATTCTTGCAGCGGCGACAGGCGCTGCGTCGGTTTTCGCAGCGGCACGGTGATGCGTGGAAATTCTTCTCGCGCCGTGGAGATGCGTCAGAAAAACAGCTGCAAGAAGAGCGATGCATTGATTTTTGCAGTTCTTCAAGTTTCTTCTTTCTTTCAGCTCCCTAACAGCAAAAACAACCTCCAGAGGCCCAAACTGGCACAGGCACCTACTGGAACGTCAGACCTCACAGCAGCAGAGTTCAGGGGAGCTGGGGGGTGAAGTCTTTGTGTCCCTGAGACTTCAGAACAGGAGGCCAGCACACACAGGCCCTTGGAGATCTCCTTCAAGCAGGGGACACAGCACACAGCAAAGTCCTTCTCCTATCCTTGGCAGAAACAGCAACTGCAGGCCAACCCCACACAGCACACAGCAAAGGGGCAGTACTTCTCCTCAGTCTCTCCAGCTCTTCTCCTTGGCAAAGGGTCCTCTTGAATTTCAGGGATGATCTAAAAGTCTGGGGTCTGGGCCCCAATATTTATACTACAAAATCCTTTGTTCTCTGGTGGCAGAGAAGCCCTGTGCTCAGTCAAAACCAGTTCTGTCCTCTCTGGTGCAACATTGTGGAAGGCAGACCAGGCCCATTCAGGTGAAAGGAAATCTCCTCCCCCTACTCTAACTGCAGCCCAGGTCTATTCAGCCTAGCACTGCTCATCCAGACTCTCTGGAGCCACTGCACATCCCCAGCCCCTGTCACTCCAAAGCCAGACAGTCAATACACATTCTAGCAGAGGCACACTGGATGGCTAAGCAAGAAAATACCTACTTTCTAAAAGTGGTATTTTCAAACACAGAATGTAAAAATCACCCTTACTAAGAGATGCATTTTAACATTCTGAGTTCAGGCATACTAAACTTTATTTTCCTACCGTGTTCCCAGGGCTAGTTATGCTTATAAGATGTTATAAGCAAACTCCCCATTCTATCCTATGGGAACAGGTAGCCTTGCCATAGTGAAAAACGAAATTGGCAGTATTTCACTATCCGGACATGCCACGCACACCAGGGCCTGCCCTACCTTTCACATACACTGCACCCTGCCCACAGGGGTACCTTGGGCCTACCTTAGGGGTGACTAACATGTAAGAAAAGGGAAGGTTAGGGCCTGGCAAGTGGGTGCACTTGCCAGGTCAACATGGCAGTTACCAAACCGCGCACAGGCCCTGCAGTGGCAGGCCTGAGACATCTTTTCAGGGCTACCCATGTGGGTGGCTCAATCAGTGCTACAGGCCCACTAGTAGCATTTGATTTACCAGCCCTGGCACACTTAGTGCACTTTACTAGGGACATACTAGTAAATCAAATATGCCAATCAGGGATAACCAAACATAATAACAGATTACACAGAGAGCATATGCACTTTAGCACTGATTAGCAGTGGTAAAGTGCCCAGAGTCCTAAAGCCAACAACCACAGGTCAGGAAAAAAATAGGAGTAAGAAGTAAAAAGTTTGGGGATAACCCTGCAAAAAGGGCCATTTCCAACACATATGCTGTTTCTCATCTTGCCCTACCCATTATATCTGAAAGAGACACGTTAGTGACAGATTCCTTACCTTAGAATATCCCCCGGCGTCAGGCTGGATCCGGAAAGTTTTTTGCGTAGCAGTACCCTTGCGCGTCGGTAGGCGGCGTCGTGCGGCTCCGCGTCCGTCGTCGGCGTCGTGATCGCCGGGATGACGTCGCGGGCAGTACTTAGGCGCCGCCCCTGCGCGCTGACGTCAGTTCTTCTTTTTCCGCGCCAGCAAGCGCAGATCCGGGAAGAGCAGTGCCCTGGTCATTTTTTACCATACTTTTTGGTGAATTTTTCACTGTTTTTCTCAATCGACTTCAAGGTGTCGTAGGGATGCCCGGGTTTAAACGTTGCGGCGCCTGTGCCCGGATGATGTCCGTCACAGACCCGCATTGGGAGTGTCTCTTCTGCCTCGGCCGAGGCCACGACACGGAGTCTTGTACCGACTGCCAGGCCCTCCACCCGAAAGCTTTGCGAGAGCGGTCTCGAAAGCTCCTCGAGGCCCGGCATTCGGCTCCGCGGAAGCCCCGGTCGCGTGAGAGGTCCAGGGGTCGATCGCGGAGTCCACACCGGTCGTCGGCATCGAAGTCTTCTTCGTCCGGTAAGTCGAAACACAAAAAGTCCAAAAAGCATCATCGCTCTAGGACTTCGCCTCGCCGGTCTCGCGACTCGGCTGAGGCCCCTCCCGGCACCGTCCCCGCGGCCCCGGACATGCCTGTGGAGTCGCCCCCGCAATACCCGCCCTTCCCGGGTTCGGGGGCGGATCCGGCCCAAGTGCAGGAATTCCTGTCGGCCATGGCCCGCCTCTTCGGGCCTCCAGGTCCCTCCGGTGCGCCTTCGGGCCCCGCGGGCCCTGATGGGGTTGCTCCGGCGTCGCCGACGGCTCCGGCCCCGGCGTCGCACGTGCCTCCAGCCTCGATCCCGGCTCCGGCTTCGGCCCCGGCCTCGACCCCGGCTCCGCAACCCCCATCGACGCCGGTCGACCTAACGACACCTCCGCCGGCGCCGATGTCTCCGGTGCCGTTCTCGACGCCGCCTGGGGCTCCGGGCGGCGTCGTTCCCCAGTTCCTTCCGGCTCCGGACATGGACCCGGACCGACGTCGCTCGACGCCGGTTCCGGCGCCGATGAGACCTTGGGTCCCAAATGTCCCTCCTCCCCTTATTTTGAACCTGAGGAGGACCAGGAGGACTGGGAGGGGTCTGATGACCCTCTGACACAACAGTGTCAGTACGATGAGGACTGGACAGAGGGTCTAGGGGATGCCAGTGGTCTAGATACTTCCCCTGACACTGGCATGCTGTCTCCTCCCGTGGCTACGGAGGAGGGAGCCAATTTTGCAACGGTGTTGCGTAGGGCGGCTGGAGCCTTACATCTCCAACTCCCTGCTGTGGCGGTCAAGGTTAATCTCTTGACAGAGGTGCTTCAGCCGGCAGCCTCCTCTACGGAGACTGTGCTGCCGTTTAACAACGCCCTCACTGACGTTCTTTTGGGCGCCTGGTCCAAGCCCAACACAGGGGCTCCTGTGGATAGGAACGTGTCCCGACGCCATCGCCCAGCTCCGGGCGACCCCCTGTTTCTCTCTGTCCACCCCACCCCTGAGAGCTTGGTTGTCCAAGCCTCCGCTTCCCAAACCGCCTTCCCTACCGCCCCTCCGGATAGGGAATCCAAACGCCTGGATCAATTTGGGAAGAAGGGTTTTTCTTCCTCCAGTGCTGGCTTGCGGTCCATCAACACTGCTTGCCTTTTGGGCCGATATACCCACTCCTTGTGGGATTCGATGGCGAATGTTTTGCCCCAGTGTTCTGAGGAGGTCCAGACACTGCTTTCCCGCGCCATTGCGGAAGGAAGGGATGCGGCCAAATACACAATTCGATGTGGCCTTGATACCGCCGACTCGCTGGGCAGGTCTATTGCAACGACGGTGGTGCTACGACGCCACGCCTGGCTGAGAACCACTGGTTTTTCAGGGGATGTCCAGAATACTCTCATGGACATGCCCTTTGATGGAGTCGGTCTTTTTATGTCCAAAGCAGACCATGCGTTGGAGTGCTTTAAGGACTCACGGGCTACTGCAAAGTCCCTGGGCCTTTCTGCTACACGCCCTCCGCTGACTTCTGCTTTTCGCCCCTATCGTGGCCACGGTAGGGGCGCCCCTTCACGTCAGCAGCCCAGCCACCGGCCCGCGCAGCAGGCCTCTTCGCGTGGCCGAGGACGTGGATTCCGCCGTGGCGGATCGGGCAACCAGCGTGCGGGTCAGGCCACCACCTCCAACCCGTCCGCGGCCTCCAAACCCTCCTAGTCCCTCCTTTCAGGTGCACAGTACGCCAGTAGGGGGCAGGGTCCGCCATCACCTTCCCCACTGGCGTACCATCACCTCGGACAGGTGGGTCTTGGACATTGTCCGAAGGGGCTACTCCCTCCCCATCGAGTCCACCCCCCCCAGCCATGCCACCTCAATTCCACCGCATGTCAGGGGATCACTTGGTACTTCTGCAGAAGGAAGTCACGGCCCTCTTGGCCAAGAGGGCCATCGAGCATGTTCCGACCCCAGAAGTAGGGCGTGGTTGCTACTCCCACTACTTCCTGGTGCCCAAAAAGGACAAGGAGGACATGCGTCCTATCTTGGACCTCCGGAACGTCAATCGCTTCCTCCGGAAGGAGAAGTTCAAGATGCTCACCCTAGCTCAGGTCTTTACTGCCCTCGACCCTGGAGACTGGTTGGTAGCGTTGGACTTGCAGGACGCATATTTCCACATCCCCGTCCTGCCGGCCCACCGGCGTTACCTTCGGTTCACGGTAGGCCCCCGAGCATTTTCAGTTCACCGTGCTCCCCTTTGGCCTTACCAGTGCCCCTCGGGTGTTCACGAAAGTGTTGGCGGTGGTCGCAGCTCATCTGCGCCGGGCAGGGGTTTCAGTCTTCCCCTACCTCGACGACTGGCTGCTGAAGGCGGGCTCGTCCCAGGCAGTCGTCTCCCACCTCCAGACTACGGCCGAACTCCTGCACTCGCTGGGGTTCTCCATCAATGTGCCGAAGTCGCATCTGATTCCCTCTCCACAGCTCCTTTTCATCGGAGCAGTTCTGGACACGACGCAGTTTCGGGCCTATCCTCCCGAACGGCGAGTCCGGGATATTCAGGCTATGATTCCGATCTTTCAGCCTTTATCCTGGGTTTCGGTACGGATGACCCTGAGGCTGCTGGGCCTCATGGCCTCCTGCATCCTGCTGGTCACTCATGCCAGATGGCATATGCGGGCTCTGCAGTGGGACCTGAAGTTCCAGTGGGCGCAGCACCAGGGCAACCTGTCCGATCACGTCCAGATCTCGGAGGGGACTGCAAAACAGTTGCAGTGGTGGCTCTCGAACCGGCAATGGGTCATGGGCAGATCCCTCTCCCTTCCCCAGCCAGAGCACACAGTTGTGACGGACGCGTCCCTTCTGGGATGGGGCGGTCACATGGGAGAGGCGGAGATCAGAGGCCTCTGGTCTCCGGCGGAGTCCCGGCTCCATATCAACATTCTGGAGCTCCGGGCGATCCGACTTGCACTCAAGGCATTCCTTCCCTCTGTCAAAGGGAAGGTAGTGCAGGTGTTCACAGACAACACCACCGCCATGTGGTACTGCAACAAACAGGGCGGGATGGGGTCGTGGACCCTTTGTCAGGAGGCTCTGCGCCTCTGGACATGGCTGGAACATCAGGGCATGTTCCTGATGGTTCAACACCTGGCAGGTTCCCTAAACGCCAGGGCGGACGAACTCAGCCGCATGATGGATCACGAATGGCGTCTTCACTCGGAAGTGGCGCAAGGACTCTTTCTACAGTGGGGAGAGCCTTGGTTAGATCTATTCGCCACCGAAGAGAACGCGCAATTTCATCAGTTCTGCGCGTTGGAATTTCCAAGGCGGAACTCGCTCGGCGACGCTTTTCGTCACGAGTGGAGTTGCGGTCTATTGTACGCCTTTCCGCCTATACCACTTCTACCCAGAGTGTTGAAGAAGTTTCGGCACAACCGGGCCCAAGTCATTCTTGTGGCTCCGGACTGGGCTCGAAGAGTTTGGTATCCCGAGCTACTCAATATGAGCGTAGATCCCCCGATCCGTCTGCCTCTTCGGGAGGATCTTCTGTCGCAGCAGCAGGGGACGGTCCTCCACCCGAACCTGTCCAGTCTACACCTGCTTGCGTGGAGATTGAGCGGCGGCAGTTGATTCCTTTCGACTTGCCTCCCGAAGTTTGTGATGTGATTCTGGCAGCCAGGCGTCCCTCCACTAAGGTGGTATACGCCTGCAGGTGGAACAAATTTGTGGCATGGTGCACAGCAAAGGCTGTGAATCCCCTTTCTGCCCCTCTTTCTGAGGTCCTTCTGTTCCTTCTCTCTCTGGCCCAACAGGGTTCTGCCCTGGGTACCATCAAGGGTTATCTTTGTGCTATCTCGGCCTTCCTCAGGCTCCCTGATCAGCCCTCCCTTTTCAAGTCCCCTGTTGTTAACAGGTTCTTAAAAGGCATTACACACCTCTTCCCTCCTGTTCCGTTTGTGATGCCTCAGTGGGACTTGAACTTGGTTCTTACTTTTTAATGTGCGCTCCCTTTGAGCCTCTACATAACTGTCCTCTTCGTCTTCTGACTCTGAAGACAGCCTTTCTGGTGGCCATCACCTCCGCTCGGCGGGTGAGTGAGCTCCAGGCTCTATCTTGTAAGCCTCCCTTTCTGTCTGTTCATCCAGACAAGGTTGTTCTTCGGACGCGTCCGTCCTTCTTGCCAAAGGTGGTTACTGCTTTCCACATTGGGCAGACCATCACTTTGCCCACCTTCTTTCCGCCTCCGCATCCTTCCAGAGAGGAAGAGAGGCTCCACCGTCTGGACCCAAAACGTGCGCTTTCCTTCTATATCGACCGCACAAAACACTTCCGGGTGGATGACCAGCTCTTTGTTGGCTACGTGGGCGCCAAAAAGGTCGGGCGGTGCACAAACGAACTATCTCCCGCTGGATTACTTTGTGCATCAAGACATGCTATTCTTTGGCTAAAAGGAGCCTCCTGTTGGGCTGCGTGCCCATTCCACCAGGGCAACGGCTGCTACCACGGCCTTGGGCCGCGGTGTTCCGCTGCCGGTTATCTGTCGGGCAGCTACGTGGGCCTCGCTGCACACGTTTACAGTGCATTACTGCCTTGACAGTCAGGTCCGGAGGGACGGCTTCTTTGGCCGTTCTGTCCTCCAGGACTTCCTTGTCTGATCTTTGTTCGCAGACCCACCACCGGGGTTGGTATTGCTGGGGTATCTATTCTAAGGTAAGGAATCTGTCACTAACGTGTCTCTTTCAGATGCACAAGTTACTAACTTGTGTAACGATATATCTGTAAGAGACAGTAGTTAGTGACAGATTCCTTACCGCCCACCCATCCTCCCCGTTCTGCGAACTGATTTCTAGGGTTAAGGACATCCCTTTCAGGGCCCTAGTATTTTTCAGACACCTATGTCAGCTTCTTGCATGGCTCTGCGTTCCTGGCGCGGAAAGTCGTGTACAGAACTGACGTCAGCGCGCAGGGGCGGCGCCTAAGTACTGCCCGCGACGTCATCCCGGCGATCACGACGCCGACGACGGACGCGGAGCCGCACAACGCCGCCTACCGACGCGCAAGGGTACTGCTACGCAAAAAACTTTCCGGATCCAGCCTGACGCCTGGGGATATTCTAAGGTAAGGAATCTGTCACTAACTACTGTCTCTTACAGATATATCGTTACA
This sequence comes from Calotriton arnoldi, assembly GCA_963921515.1. NCBI lineage: Eukaryota > Metazoa > Chordata > Amphibia > Caudata > Salamandridae > Calotriton > Calotriton arnoldi. The sequence continues at coordinate 2,275,135 of CAWUFW010000189.1, forward strand.
CAAGTTAGTAACTTGTGCATTTGTATTTCTGCACATTAATGTATACTGCTCTCTTGCCCACAGGGAGCATGGTTGACACACAATAAAATTCTGAAAATAAATAAATGAGCTGCGGAGATACCACATGCCCTGAAAGACGTCCTGTGGCCAAGGCCTGCCCCTTCACCTTGACAATGCCTGATTCCCTGACCTCCAGGCAGTTCCTGGTCTCCACCCATCTAGAAAGTTCCAACTCTCGTCTCTTCCCAGCGGACCAGAGTTCCTCTGGTCCTAACATTTTCAATCTATTCCCTTCAAATCAATTCTGATCCTTTCTGCTCCCATCTCTTCCCAAATGTCCCTGCCTCTCCCAATTCTGTAGCTGTCCATGACTTCCCCACCTTACCTCTTATTTAATTTCCTTCCTCCCTTTAAGTGGATCCTTTTTGCGCTCATTAAATGTGTTTGATAGTCTATTGTACAATCGTTCTGTACACGGACAACACTTTCAAACTCTCAACAGGACACATTAGATAGAGTACACATTCAGCATAGCACGGACAGGCCATTATATTTGGGCATAACTACTCAGGACAGCATTGTTCACCAGCATACACTATGCACTATCATACAACAGTACATGTTAAGACAGAGCTTCTGACAGACATCTACCAAAATATACTATCAAACAGCTAATGCAGCTCCCAGCAGTACTCATAGCCATAAGTTGCCTTAAAAACATGTATTTCTGCCTGACAACTGTGCCAAGCTACAAGATGTGTAAGTGATGGGGTAATGCCCTCCTCTATTACTCATCAGACATCAAGCATAATTATCAAGAACTCATTGAAGTTTACACATTTTCTAAACATTAGGATGTGTCCATTCATGCTTTTGATGTCACATCATAAGCTGAGTCATGCTTCTGTCTGTGAATGGAAAAATAGAAATAATATGTACAGTTATTTCAGGTCTACTAAAAGCAATGCATTGCAATACCATTTGCAGATTTTGTGCTATGCAGATACATTTGTCATCTTCGGTACGTTATGCCGTTTTATAGAGCGCACAGTTGCCCTAGCAAAGGGGCGTCCCAGTGCTAATAGCAGAAAACTGCCAAACTATAGACAGAAAGAGCAGCCTACAGTGGAGGGAAGAGGTAAGTTTTGATTGCCTTACGGAATGCCAGGTAATTGTTCATGCTGCGAATACAGATAGGAAGCGCGTTCCAGAGTTTGGCTGCCAAAATACGGAAGGAACGTCCACCGGCGCGAACCCTCCTCACCCGAGGAACCACCGCCAGATGCTGCCCCATTGACCGAAGTTGACGGGAGGGAGTATAAGCAGGCTGGCCAAAATGCCTGGAGAGGAGAAATTTAGAATTTTGAAAGACATGGAGACGACCTTAAACTCTATACGTTGGGCCACAGGCAGCCAATGTAGCCGACAGATAGCACTAGTAGTAGGGCACGTCCTGGGAAGACCCAGAAGAGTTCTCGCCGCAGCGTTTTGAACCCTTTGTAGTCTCAAGATTTCTGCCTTATTAGATCCCAAGTAAAGCAAACTGGCATAATCCAGTCTAGACGGAATCGAGGCCTGAACAATAACCTGCCTAATATTCGGGTTAAAAAACCCTAGCAGCGGTTTGAGCCCTCGTAGTATGCCATAGCAGGTACCTGCCACTTTCTTGGTTTGCGTCTGGAAGCTAAGGGCAGAGTCTACCCAAACACCTAGATTTTTTACCACCTGTTTGGGGACAGGTGCACAACCCAAGGTGGCCGGCCACCAGCGTTCGCTCCACAGCTCAGAGTCTCTCCCTACCAGCAGTACCTCAGACTTGTTAGCATTAAGCTGGAGACAGTTGGCAGTCATCCACTCAGCGATAGCCTCAACATCTCTCCGGAATTTACATGCGTTTTGCACGGAATCGTCTGAGAGTGCCACTACCAACTGTGTGTTGTCTGCATATGATACTGCTGTGAGCCCTCTGCTCTTGGCCACCACTGCTAACGGTTGGACATATAAATTGAAAAGTGTTGGGCTCAAGGCTGAGCCCTGTAGTACCCCATGTTTGATGGTATGGATCTTGGAGGTAAAAGGGGGAACTGCTACCTGGAAGGTCCTCTCAGCAAGAAAAGAGGTGAACCACTCCAGGGCAGAATCCACGATGCCCACCTCCTCCAACCGCTGCAGCAGGATCTGGTGGGAAACCGTGTCAAACGCGGCACTGAGATCTAATAGAATCAGTGCCAATGTGCGACCCTCGTCTAGAGCCCCCCTCAGATGCTCGGTCACAGCTAGGAGAGCTGACTTCATGCTGTGACCTGGACGAAAACCATTCTGAGAGGGGTCCAGTATGTTGTTATCCTCCAGATGACCTGTCAGCATGGAGTTAATATAGGCCTCCAAGAACTTGGAGACCCGGGGCAGGAGAGAGATGGGTCGAAAGTTCTCTGGTTTCGCTGTGTCAAGGTTGGGCTTTTTCAACAAGGGGACCACCCTAGCTTGCTTCCAAGATCTAGGGACGACGGCCGTAGACAAGGACAGATTGATCACCTGGCTCAAAGGTGAAAGGAGCACAGGCAAGGATTTCATAAATTGGTCTTGCTTGAGGGGGTCGGCAGGAGAGCCCGACTTAACCTTGCTGCAGAGCACAGAAAGCTCCTCTTGAGAAATCGGCGGGAAGACGGCCAAAGTGTGCATGGGAGAGGGTCTAGACACGGAACCCGGACACACTGCAGTTTGAGGAAAGGACTTGTATATTCTTTCCACCTTCTCCACAAAGAAAGAGGCAAGGGCCTCACATTGCGCATCCGATGATAACAAGGGTGCTGTAGAAGCTGCCGAAGTTTTAAGGTCTTTCAATATTGAAAAAATGCTTTTGGAGGGGTTGCTACTATTCCTGATCTCGTCCGCATAATATGCTGCCCGCTCGGACTGGATCGCCCTGTGGTACTTCTTAATGGCTGCCTGATAACATCCCTTCAGAGTAGGGTCATATTCCCTTCTCCACGCACGCTCCAGCTTTTTACACACTTTACGCTGGGAGGCCAGCTTATCATTGTACCAAGGACTAGACTTGGTGCTTCAGCATTTTGACCACTTTGCAGGGATAAGGGAGTCCAGAGAGCGGGAGATAAAGTCCGATAATGCTCTGTCGGCCACATCTGGGTCGTTAGGCATACTGAACGTGGTAGTAGAGAGGAGATCGTAGAATTGAGCGGTGTTAAGTTTGTGCCAGGGGCGCCTAAAAGAGAGCTTCTCAGGCACCCTCTTAACCGGCACAACCTCCGAAAGTGTCATGGATATTAAGTGATGATCAGACCAACACACCGGTAAGGGGGTGTGGACGGTAGGGAAGAAAGATTGGAGAAAACTGGGTCCAACAGATGGCCCGCAGAATGAGTAGGGCCCTGGACCCGTTGGGACAACTGACACGCCGCGAGATCGGCTAAGAAATTGCCGATTTCCATATCCTGGGAGCTATCAAGATGCAGATTCAGGTCACCGATAACGCTGAAGTTGGCAGCTCTCATAGCTAGAGGGCTTACAGCTTCAATAAGAGCAGCCCTAAATTCCTTAGAGGGTCCTGGCGGACGGTAAATCAATAGCCCGGACATGGTGTAGCTAGCGTTAAACGAAATCCCAAAGCGCCCGCATTCACAGCCGATCACAAGCTCCTTCACGAAGATACAGGAGTAGCAGGACTTAAAAACCACAGCTATACCGCCCCCCCTAGAACCTCTATTGAGCGTCAAGATGCTAAAACCCTGGGGAAGAGCCAGACCTGGTTAAAGAGAACATCAGGAGATTCATTCTGTAGCAAGTCATAGACATCCAAAAAGTGCTTGGCTAAAGAGCGGCAATTTAGGCTAAAAAGTTTAATATTGGGCCTGTGACTAGGCGGGGAACGAGAGGGTGCAGTGGATGGCCAAGAATTGAAGCCACAGTATATTCAACAGAATGGGCCCTCATAAAGATTGCAGGGCGAGTAACTACACGGGCTGAGTACTTTCTTGATATCCAGGAGGTCGTCCGAGGAATACCGCACTACACCTCTAGCAAAACCGGCAGCATATCTGGCGTCTGGCGACGACCGGGCGCGGACGGGCGCAGACGGGCTTGCCTTAGGCGTGCCTTCGGCGCGCCCACCACGGCATGGGTTTAAATAGAACGAACCCGGAAATGCCGATAGCGCGAGCCTGACTGATTCTGACATGCCCACCGCTCAATCGGCACAACAGCCGCGGCGGTACAGGGCGGGGATCAGGAAGAGATCAAATGGCCCCCAAACTGTGCAAATATGCAAAAAGGTAAGTGCCCCGTTAACAGGAAAGCTAGCAGCAAAATACTCTCCAGAAAATAAAACAAATGTTAAAAACAGCTAAAAACAAGCATCAGCACACATGGAACAAGTTGTGTTCTGTCTTGAGTGTCACAAAAGGTTGTATGACAGAGGCCCGCGTTACTAAACCACATGTGCCTCTACAGCGCTGCCCGAACAACGAATGTGTATGAACAACGCATTCCTTTACCACACATGCCTTTACCATGTAATTGCATGTTAAAGGCATGACTGGTAAAGGGATATGTGTGGTGAAGATCACACCCCAGCCCCCCACCCTGAGCCCTAAAAACAATCCAGAGCCCTAAAAACAACCCCGAGCCCTAAAAACAACCTCACCCCCCCGAGCCCTGAAAACACCCCATCCCCCACCCCTAAAAACTACCGCCCAAAAACCCGGCCCCAGCCCCACTTACCAGACCATGTCCCGGAGCTCTCTCTCCCAATCCTTCCTCTTCCTGTGCCTGCCCATCCGCTCATCTAGACCGCACACTGCCTTAACCACGCATATGCGTGGTTAAGGCAAGCGTGGTTCCGCTTACGGGGAAATGGCACGCTCGGCTCAGCCTGTGTTGTAAAGGCCGTTTCCCATCACGAAAAGTGGTGTATATGATGCATGACTTGTTTTAGTGTTCATGATCCTCGATTGCACCATCACTGGAAGAGATTGATTGTAATTGTAGTGTGCATCCAATTCTCTGAGATTGGTAACCTTGCACCCATGTAGTATAAATTAGCTTACTTGTATGTGCCTTGTCTTCTGGGCAGGGAACCTTTTTTACATTCTTTCCCAGATTTCTGCAAAAACAGCCTATGCCAATCAGGAAGATCGTAACTTTAAAAAGTGGTTCATCCGGGCCCTTTGCTGTATATTCCATTTCCCCAAGATGCGGCTTTTCCCAGTCTAGCAGTGAGCTTTATTCCAGTTCTAGTTATCTCTTGTCGTCAGCTAAACAGGAGGCTTAGCCAGTCAAGCTCCAAAACCTCCAAAGGGAGCTGTCTATCCCAGGGACAGATCATCTGGCAGTGCCCTGTGGATGTGGACCGTATTCCGCTGTGCGCTGAGTCTTGAAAGCCTTTTCAGCAGCTGAAGCACTGACTGCAGGTACTGCCACTACTATCAACATTCTCTAAGGCTAACACCACTACCAATAACCCCCGTAAGCCTGGGCCTACACGTGTGAACCTTAAGGGAGAGATTTCAGGGGCCAGATGTACGATGAGAATTAGCATGCGAAACGGGTTTGCGACCCGTTTGCGCATGCTAATTCTGATAGGGCCATGTACAAACACTATTTTGCGACTCGCAAATAATGTGCGACTCGCAAAATAGTGTTTCGCGACTCGCTATCGTGAAGGGGCGTTCCCTTCCTAATAGCGAGTCACAAGCCATGTACCAATGTTTTGCGAACGCAATTGCGGTTGCAAAACACTCACAAATTACCACCCTCTTCAAGAGGGTGGTAATGCAGTCGCAAATGGGTAGGGGTCCCCAGGGGACCCCTGCCCCCTTTGTGACTGGCTCTGAAATATTTTTTAAGGGCAGGCCCTTAAAAAATGAAATTTAAACGTTTCATTTTTCTTTTTTAAAATGCATCCCGTTTTCCTTCAAGGAAAATGGGCTGCATTTGGAGAAAAAAAAAAATGCTTTATTGACAAGCCGTCCCAGACATGGAGGTCTGCTGAGCCCAGCAGGCCACCATCCCTGGGAGGGCCAGCCATTCCCAATGGGGTCGCAAATTGCGAGTGGCTCATTAATATTCATGAGCCTCGCATTTTGCGACCCCATTGGGAATCGCAATCAGTGTCTCTGACACTGTTGTACATTCCAAATTGCGACTCGCAATTTGCGACTCGCAATTTGCGACTCGCAATTGAGCGCAAATTGTGATTTGGAATGGTCGTACATCTGGCCCCAAGTGATTGCTTTGGCAAGAAGGTTTGTGTGCACTTTCATCAAGCACATGGTTTATTTCAAAAGTGAGAAGCAGGTGTTGCTGAAAATGAAGGTACCCATCCTAACTTAGCCTCACCGCTGTTACACATCATCAAAACATCCCCGTTTATGGTAGCCTCTGTGCAATGAACACGATACCAAAGAGATGTGAACAACATAATCTGTTCTTTCAATAAGTCTGCTTTTCTTTGGGCATTGCTTTTTGCAAGGTGTTTGTATGGTAGATTTCTGATGTATGTTGATTTTGTGGCGGAATCTTGGAAGTGTAGAAGGATGCAGATAGATGTGCAAGCAAGGGAATAAAACAAACTTCACATTTGGGCACATCAAGCCAGCTATCACACATGGAAGACAAACAACCGCAGTGGAGGGCAGAGCAACAGTTGGTGACAGGCACATTTTCATCAAAAACGTGATGTTCCTGTGGCATGGGCAGGTATGCCAGAGAGATGAGAGTAAGATGTTGCGCGATGGTTAGTGACATCTTTGGTGTGGGCTTGATGTGACAAAGGTGGCACTGGCAGCAGTGGTTTTTATGGTTGCAGCAGCTGGGGCAAGGAGTGGTGCACCACAACAGATGCTGTTTGGGAAGTCAAAACCATACAAAATAGCTTCAGGTGCAACTGCAGCACCTCCACAGGTGAGCACTTGCACCTTCAGAATTGTACTGTGGTTAGCAGGTATACTACCTCACTTGAAGGTGCAGAGTTAGTTTTGTATTCCCTGCCCTGCAGAACCAGCACTGTGTAGGGAGGTGCATTTTAAAGTTGGCAGGCCCTTGGTCGCATCAGGGGGCACCAAGATTCACTTGACAATAGACGGATCCTACTACAGTTACTGGAGCAATGTCCTCGGCCACAACTGTATCCATTATTACATTCATTACAACATGACGAGAGACGTTAACACGAACACATTTGCAGATATCACACTGGCAACTTCGAACACACGGAGGCTTAATATCCAACACAAAGGCAAACAGGTTCTGCGCTACCTACAACTCCACCAGGCAGATATAGTCTTCCTACAAGAAACTCACTTAGCGCCTAACATCTCACACTTTTGCCATGACGTAGGGCCAACATCGTTTATAGCTCATATGCCAGAGGGGTCTCCATATTGATCCACAAGCGTATACCCTTTCACTTGCAAGACCTCCACTCAGGTGCCAAAGGGCGGTATTTAATAGTAATGGGGCATCTTCTAGGGCACCATGTCACACTGGTAAATGTGCACTCCCCAAATACAGATAGCCCGGAATTCTATACCCACCTACAGACTCAAATAGGAAAATTTGAAGCGGATTATATCTGCATGGGAGGAGACCGTAACATACTACTTAAGCCAGACCTGGACAGTACAGCTCAAGCCCCGTCCACAAAGCCTCATGCGAGGAGAGCACTACAGGAGCTCTGTGACACGCTCCCACTAATAGATGCCTGGCATCAGTGCAACCAGTCACAACCTGCATACACACACCACTCATCACATTACCATACATGGGCCCGGCTCGATTACTGGTTACTAACCCCTGCCCTCCTTCCATGGGTAACCTCTATATCACACCTTCCGCGTACACTATCTGATCACTCTCCTGTAATACTTAAATTGCAGGGCCCCAGGGCGGAGGGATTTGAGGGACCATGGAGATTCCCAAGTATGGCTCTACAAGACGAGGTGTTACGCTCGGAACTCCGTACTGCTACAGTGGAATATTTTGAAATTAACAAGGGATCGATAAGCTTGTGGTTGACACTTTGGGAAGCCTTCAAGGCAAACGCCAGAGGGATATGTATCTCCAAACATGCGGGTATACAGCGAGACCTTCGCAACACCCTTGCTCGCATAGAAAACAAACTAGCAGTGCTGGAATGTGAACAGCGTGAAAGTCAGGTTCCAAACTATCTTCAAAAGCATGCGCATTTGCTCGAAGATGTACGAGAGTTCGCTGAGAGGGAAAGTCATTACCTGCGGAAATACGCTGCAGCTAGGCGATTTGGGGAGGGGGAAAGACCCGGGAGAACGCTGGCCAAATTATTACAACCTCCTCGGGGGGCAATCATACATCCCGACTATCAGACGGAAAGACGGTACACGACGCTGACATGACCAGTATCCAGTCCGCAGTACTTGCATACTACACTGATCTGTATGCCACCAGAGTATCCCCGGATGCTCAATGCCGTACGCAGTACCTAGAGGAGATTGCAATGGTGTGGCTCTCCAAGGCGTACCAGCAATTCTTAGCCGAACCCTTCACAGTAGAAGAGATTCAACAGGCCAACAACTCCATGGATGGCTCCAAAGCACCTGGGCTAGATCGTTATACAGGTACCTTTTCACAAAACATACAAACAGCTCCTGGCACCCCACCTCCTAGAGGTGCATAGGGAAGCGATGGAACAGGGCGAGCTTCCACTCACCCTCCGTGAAGCAGTGTTTATCCTACTTCTTAAACCTGGGAAAGAGCCAGCGCTCTGCCGATCGTACCGGCTCTTATCGCTGCTGAATTTCGATAATAAAATCTTAGCGAAAATGCTAGCCACTCGCCTCTCGCTCCTTATGGAACAAATAATATCCCCATCTCAGTCTGGGTTCATCCCGCATAGATCTACGGCTCTGAATCTGTGCTCCCTCTTCACGGTGATACACAGAATTGATCCCTCGGTGCCTGCGGTAGCTGCGCTATTAGATGCCGAAAAGATTTTGATTCGCTGGAGTGGGATTTTCTGCATGCCACATTAAAAAAACTGGGGGTTCCCCTTGGATTCTCCGCCCTCATCCGGTTATTGTACACACGACCCACAGCGCGAATCCGACTAAATGGCACTATCACACAAACATTTCATTTATCGCGGGGAACCAGACAAGGGTCCCCATTGTCGCCTTTGTTATTCATTATAGAGCTAGACCCACTAATGCAACAATTACAAACGAAACATATACACAGGGGATTGCAATTCAAACCCGGTCCACTATTAGTTCCGGCATACGCTGATGACATTATCCTTTACATACGACACCCAAATGATAACTTGGCACCAATACTTCGAGAGATAACGGGTTACGGGGCCCTATCAGACCAACATGTCAACTGGGGCAAGTCCGAATGAGTACCCCTGACAGCTGCAACAAAACCTGTGGAGAGTGAGTTTCCCCTAGTGTGGAGCGACACCTCCATGAAATATTTGTGAATACACATACACACAAAAAAAGAGCAAATATTGTGACTTAACTACGGCCCGGCGATGGATAAGCTGACGGAGCGAGTAGAGCGATGGATCAGACTCCCCCTATTGATGACGGGTCGAATCGCCATCATCAAAATGGTAGTCTTGCCCCAGTTTTTATATCTCTCTCACAATATTCCCATACCATTAACAAATGCATTCTTTACCATGCTCCACTCTACTCTTAAAAGGTCGGTATGGGGAGGCAAGCAGCCACACATAGGGTGGGCCACGCTGACTCTTCCATATGAGCGCGGAGGATTCGGAGTCCCTAACTTGCATGTATACTACTTGGTGGCCCAATGTAGCTTCGCGCAGACTCTGGTACCATCCGGACATACGTATACCATATGCCAAACCTGAGGCTGATCTGACTTCCCCTGTGGCGTTGGCTGCTATACTACCACCAGGTTTGCTACGCAACCCAGAAGACATACAAACTGTATCTACTACTAGGTGAACATGGACGAGACCGTTGCGTAAATTGGGTGGACAGTTGCTATACTCCCCGGCAATCCCATTAGCTGCCAACTCTTGGGTACCCATAACACAGGAAGCATTAGTCCAACGCACCTTAACAAGATACGCCTTAAAAACATTTGGGAATCTTTTCTCAGATGGACATATCTTCTCGCGTACTGAGGACATACGCTTCCAAAATGCCCCCCTAATAGACCACTTCGTACTGCGACGCCTACAAGGTGCGATCAGAGCTCAGATGCCAACCTACCCATTCGAACCAAAGGAGTTCCCACCACTAACAATGCTTATCACCAACACAAATGGGGACCACCTGATCTCTAAATTATACCATGCTAGTTTAGCACAAACCCCCACGCACAATGCAAAAATACATGCCGCATGGGAACAGGACCTAGGGTATCCCTTACCAGATCAGAAGTGGTAGAGCCGCTGCACGCAAACTAAACTAATATCCTTGAACCACCGACACAAACTAGTGCACTTTAAGTTTCACTGGCGGGCGTATGTCGCACCGGCCAAACTTCATCGACTGGACCCCAATCGCCCAGGTAACTGTCCCAAATGCCAGGCACCTATTGCAGACTGTGCCCATATGACTTGGACATGTCATAAAGTGGCCTCATATTGGCGTGATATATTAATGACTATATCTCGTATGATGCACTTCCACATTGATCCCTCCCTGCTGCTAGCACTCCGGGGCTACGTCCAAGAGGTCCCTAAATCCTCACGCAGACGTGGCAATCGCACTACTACTGGTGAAAAGGGAATTAGCTATACACTGGGGAAGTAAACGAATGCCCAATAGACAAACCTGGATTAAGAGCCTGGTGCATTGCGACACAAACAGCGAGCTATATTTAACCCTACAATCACCTACATCCAGACTCCGAAATATATGGCAGCTACTGCGTTCATATCTACTTACACTGGACAGTGACGACGATGAACAGATGAGGCAGGGGGCGCTGACCTAATTGAAGAACTTGTCGTAGTACTGGGACATCACCGCTCTGTGATGACCTGAGTTATCTTGAATCCTCTGGACCTGAGGCAGATTGTGTGTAATACCTGTTGTAATATTTGAACTGCATGTATATGCTCCTGTACCATACGATTCTGTAAGCAAAGCTGGATCGAGGACATAACGCTTCATCTGCTTGTATTTGTATGTTTTTATTTTTGGTTTTTTTTCAGAAAAATTCAAGTTTAAAAAAAAAAGAATATTTTTTCACTGCGAGCGATGTACTAATCCATTACAGCACACAAATTACATTATGGATTTACAGAATCCCTGCACCGTGAATATTAATCAGGCAGGGATGACGTTGGAACATCCTTCTGAATGCCTGTGAGTGCAGTGATGGAGCCCTGAAAGGGACAGCAAACCTCACTCACTGCATTTGAATTTGCAATATACAGACATTAAAAATTAAACAACATGATGCAGAGAGACATTGGGGTCAGGGAGATGCATTCAGCGGCCTCTCACAAAGCCCACTGGCTAGAACCACAAAGCAAAGCTGTTGGTCAGTGGCAGCTTTCGCTTTGAAAATGGATACCACCCCATTTGTGGTGTTGCTATCCAATCAAAGTTTACACCACAGTATGAGTCACAATAATTTCTACATTTCATTATGGTTCAAAAGGAAGGGGTATGTCACTTTTATGTCTCGTTTCCTTGCAAAGTGCAGGAGTTGTAGTTAGTTTATTGTGAGTTGCATATATATTTGTGTCTCATAATGTACCCTTGGTACATTGGTTTTTGTGGTTGAAAAGTCTGCAAGTATGCACAGCACATGCTTTGCGACTGCAAAAACCTTGTATATATTAGGACCTCAGATTCCACACATTCTGAGAGAGGGGCAAGGATCGAGCCTGGCAAGGCTGAGACCACCTAATGAGGCATAATCAACACTTTCATCTTTGAAAGATTTAGATTGTCCTGGTCAACCAGTTTCAAGGGCAGACTGTTTTGCATTCTGGTCTTCTGTTAGTGAATCAACGGCAGTATAGTCTGCTTAGGTGCGGAAAAAGAATCCATGGGCACAAATCCGCGTGGCCCCTAGCTAGAAGTTAAAAAGTAAGAAGCCCAATTCTTACTGCCAAGAAAACTAACATTTATATCGGTTTTAGTATCAGTTTGTGATTTGCACGATTAATTAAAATCATAGCAAACATTCACAGTAAAAAGAGCGCCCGGAATTTGAAAAGAAAAAAAAACAGTACCAGGCATATTACAAAAGATACCATTGACAAAAAAGTGTAATCACATGATTAATAATATATTTAAAAAGTAGCAGCAAAAAGCCCCATTCTTTATAAACTGAACAATATCATTCAGTTTATAAAAGATACAAATAACAGGATAAAATGCACACTGACACATGATTAACAATATAGCAGTTAAAACCCTATTCATAATAGCAGTCACAGGAGATACAGGAAAGCTTAGACAAATGCTCAGTAAAAGTGCAAGTGCTAAGTAAATGTGCAAGTGCTAAGTAAAAGTGCAAGTGCTAAAACTTATCTCGGTGAGAAACCGAGTTGAAGTACTAGATTGACACCTGGCTTCTCCCAGTTAGATCAAGGAACTAAACACTTTTAGCACTCAATTACAAACCCGTCTTACTGATGACTCAGAAGAGTGCTGTGATCAACCGTGTTGAAGCCTTGTAAAAATCAAGATCCAAACACCATCATTATCTACTTCTTTCCAGTGTTGGTCTAAGATAATGGAGATGAATAATTCTGTAATTCTCCCCAGTCAGAAACCAGGTGCCACCGCATGGAGGATTTTGGTTGCTTTAGTAAACTGTATTTTGTGACCACTCTTTCAGTGGGCTGGATTGATAAGGAAGTTGCAACTTGATCTGCTAATCTTGTCAGGACTGCATGGCAACTCCTTCTCAAACTTGTTTTTCTAAACCTCACAAACAATTTTGAAGATAGCTTGTATTTTAGGACCTGGTACTATATACTCATGAAATCTGATGAAAATACCCTGCCACCGTGTAAAAATACTGCCTTACAGAGATGCCTCTGATTGACTGTGTCCAATGGATATCCTGTTGGCAGAGTAGGATACAGTATTTCTCTACAAGACATCCAGCTTTGCAGGATTTGTTTGCTTTGAGATACAGGTATCTTGAAAACAAAATGATTTGAGAAAACTCACAACCCCATACATGAAAAAATCCAGACGCCCGTTAAATGCATTTCTTCAGTTAATGCCACATCGTTTTCCAAACATGTTTTCTATAGCATAAGATTTACTTTAACACGTAAACAGTACTTTCACAACAGAGTGGATCATTTTGAGGTGCATCTTCATCCTGTTGAGATACCTAAGGGTAACATCCAGGTAATCGTGAAATGGATATAGGAGAAGGCTTTCAGTGTTTTTCTGATGTGAGTGACAAAAATGTTGCTGAGCTTTGTGGCCTGCACTCAGAAGCTCCAACAAGATTGTTTGATGTATTTGGTTACAAGGTTATTGGGTCTCAGAGCGGGAAATAAAAATGGTCTATAGGGCAAAGTTCCTGTGTAGAGGTAAGCAGGAGTGTAGCATATTTGGTCAAGCATTTTCAGTGGGAAGTGGGATAAGTGTACTTCAGGGCTTCTAGGCTTGAAGTAGATTTGGTGTGAAAGTTGAGAGGGAGGTTATGGTTGTAGAGGTGTCTTGAGGGGAAATGTTTTTATAGGAGTGATGGGGAGTGACTTTAGCCTTGAGGGATGTCTCGCATAACCTGTGCAGGTTCTTCTATGAAGTTTCCTAGTTTTTATGCTATTCCTTGTCAGGGTAGACTCTGAGAAATCCTTGGCGGGGGACTATGGAATGTGTGTTGTGGAAAGTCACAGAGTTAAAGGGGATTGTATTAAGTGAGAAATGTCGTCAGCGTTCCTTAGGATGTTGCACTGATTATGATTACAGCTGTTTCTTTGCTATGTCTGGACCCGAATTTTGATGGGTATGTGTTAAGGTTTTAGTTGGTTTCCATATACTTTTGGAATTAGGCAATCACCGCTTTATCCTGTAGATTTGGTAGCCATGATAGGTCAGCAATGCAGCAGTAATGGTTCAGTGTAGCTGGGTGCTGAGTGACTTCTTAGAAGGGGCCAGGACCATTTTTCTGAAGCCTAAAAGAAATGTATTAATGATGTTGCTGATAAGGAGGATGAGGCGACCACCACAGTTCATGACTAAGTAAGTAGAGCTGGCACCTTATAGGTTAGAAAGTAATGTGCATTTGGAAAGCCTAGTTGGTTGGGAGGGATTCGGGATGGGTGCTATTGTATGAAGCAGAGCAGAAATTACCATTTGGATGACTTTTACTTTGTGTATGAAGAAGTTGTTGTAGTCTGTGCACAAGATCTGAAAAAGCCAAGTGGTAGTTTTGAAACAGGTGGACTTAATTGAGCTCTGTATAATATCAACGGTGCCCTGAATTCTTGCAGCCAGAAAATCTATTTTAGCTTTGAAGATAGCTTTTTGGTATGCTGCTTGAGCTTCTTTGAGTTAAGTAAATCCGAGAATGATTTATTGTGAATGGCTGAAAATTAAAATAAAGAGGGCCTCCTGTAGAAGTGTGATCAATGTCTTTCGGCCCTTTTTCAAGTTGGGCATAGTGGTATTCTTAGGAGTGGAGATACCCCTCTACTTGATTAGATGTTTTATCAGGTGTGAGAATTAAACCCAGTAAAATCTAATAAGTTTCCATGCTATTCAATATTTACTTTGCCATGGAAAACAAAACCTGTAGCCAGACAGCAACGTGTTGTTTCATAAGGTAAGAATTTGATACATTCAAACCTCGCATATGCCAACTCACAAATCGAAAATCAATAAGCAGTCTCTCAAATATTCTAAGACGAGATTGTTTTATGATATCGGTGTAGGACGTGGGAGAGCATAAATTGAAAAAGGTACACTTTGTGTTTTTGGTGGCTCAATGACGTGGGAGTAACAAGGTGTTTGTGGACAGCTAAGCATTTGGATGGTGTTGGGAAATAAATCCTCTGTTGCTATTTAGAGTGATTAGTTTTTGTATAGCTGTAATAGGTGCTGTCATGTAGGGTTGGATGAGGTATTACACATACATTGGGAGGTAGTAAGCAGACAGAATGCAAAAAATTGAGAAAAATGTATTGATTACCAGGAGAATGGTGGTTGCTTTCTGTCAATAAGAAAGTCTAGAACTGTGTAGAAATGTACCTACGAACTTCAAAGAGCAGTGCAAGAGACAAACGTGCTGTACAAATGCTGTTAACAAAACTTGTTTGAGATCTGCCGGTCTGGGCTTATTGGACAATTGGACATATTTGAGAGAGACCAGTTTGCGAGTGTTAAACATGCTGGACATCTTTGTCAGATGCTAGTCTGTGATTGCCACATTTCTTTATACTGGTCTCTGATTTCTGGACATATTGGAAGCATGTTGGTCTGTGACTGTTAAACATCCACTAGAATTCCTATCTTCTCAGAATCCCCACCATGTTCTGATGTCTCCCAATTCGCCTACAGGCATACTTTCACTGTTAGTTTGCCCCAGCCAAACTGGCTTGTTAAAGTCCCCTCAGGTCCTGCAATCTCTAATTTTTTCTGTAAGCCAAATATTTAACATGCCCCTAAACCTCTCCATTCGCCTACAGGTCTGTTTACTGTGAGCTGGAGTGTTAGTGCAGCATTGGATCTTTCATATATTCACATACTTGAACCATTTCCTGTTGTCAGCCTGGGAATCCCCATAACTTTAAGTAGAAGTAAACGGTGTCAAAATGGCCATATTCCTCAACAACAGTTTTTGTTTAGTAGCACATCCACCTCATTATAAACAATCTGAACTTCAGCCAACTAGCCCTAAAATCTGAACTTTGCCTACTACCCCTAAAAGCCACCATAGCTTAGATTTCTGCTGTACGTCTTATGTGAGGTAGTCCCTAAGGCGAGCTATGCTGTAGCCTCACAATGACGGTATCATGCCACTTTTCTGACCTACACTGGAATTGAACCAGTCCTGTCTTCAGTTTTCAGAGTATATTATGGTGTTTTTAGGGTAAATTTTCTGAATAACTTCCAGGTAGACCTCTCTTCTGTCACCAATGGTCATCATGACTGAGAAAAAATCTAATTTCAAATCCCACTTTACCTTTTGACAGAAAAAGATCTAAACTGATGATCCACATCATCAATCTATTTATTGCCTTTGTCCACCGCACACGACTACACGCTACAACATTTGTAAAACTTTTCCTTCTAATACTCTGATGGATAGGGAGAGGAGGTTTGCACTTCAAGTATTGGAGAAGAAGAATACCTTCTCTCTAAGGGGGATAACTCCTTGGCTGTGGCTGATTCTATGAAAAGTGCTCCACCAAGCACTTCCACAAAATCAGTGCCAAAAAGGAAACATACAGTGTTTCCAGATCTGGATTTACATTCTAAAGAGCCTGCTCCTACCTCCTCACAGGAAAAACTGGTGTTTCCTCTGAAACATTCCAGGAAGGGCTATCACTAACCTTTTCAAAGAAAGGGTGGGAAAATCTAGTTATTTTGATGTCCTCTCTGAACTAGGTGATTTTCTGGTGTCTAGGTATACCAGTTTTCGACCCTCAACCAATAGTTGCCACTGGTGGTGTAAGTAATCACACTATGGTGTTGTATCGGGTGGCGTCATCATTGGGTTTTGCACCTGGGTACTTGCTTCCCTAGGTGAATACCAGCTCCTTCCGAGGGAAAGTACTGGTGGGATCCGTGTAGTGATGTGTTAAATTACCTCCTATATTTAAAAATTGGCGTTTAATATTGGTGAAGTATATAGGGGTAAGGCTAAAAGGTGAAATGGTGATGTTGTTTGTACGTGTAAGTTGTCCTTAGCATCACACATATACGGTCAACATGTTTCGGTCTTTACTGCCCAGGAGGGTCCCGGCCTTCGTCAGGACCGAATTCCGAGATCAACAGATCCCTTATTACCACCTTCAGGTCAAATGAGGACGATTCAGGTTGGGACGCTGAGTGCTTGTTATTGACAAATTGTCTTAACGCCTTCACCCCACCCGTTACCTATAAGGCGGATTGAAGAAAACAAGAAGGCTCAATGAAAGCCGACGCATTATCGGAATGAAGACTTGTAAGTAAAGACTTACGAGTTGACAAAGTGATAATAAGGGATCTGTAAATCTGGGAATTCAGTCCTGACGAAAGCCTGGACCCTCATGAGCAGTAAAGACCAAAACATGGGACCGCAAGTTTATCCACCCAGAATCTGGACTCAGAACTGGAGGCCGATCTCAGCAACCAAGATGCCTCGAAGGCTACTTACAGTCCTACACAGCTGGATGTGAGTTACATCCCTGAGTTTGCGGAAGAAGCCTAAGATGAAGAGGAAACCTACCAGGATTACAAGTGTCGGCCGCAGACCTTAGTAGCTGACAACATTCCTCAGTTTTATGGACCTCCTTGTTACAGTAGAGAACCAGAGTTTATGCAGGTACTTGTTGCATTGTTGTCAACTTTGCAGCAGATGATGGACATCTTTTAAAGTTAACTTCCTCACAACCTACTGGGCAACCTAGTCCTACCCCGCCCTCAGCACCAACCTTGCCTACTCTACCTACGCCTCCTCTGCCACCTCTCATTCCCAGAGTTGTCACACAGTCACTGGTCCCAGCAACTTCTGAGGACATGGGAGGTGAAGACTCATCAGTTTATGTATTTGGGTATGGAAGAAGGTGAACTCCTACAGGGACAGAACAGAGGTAATGAGGAGTGGGGTGATTATATCGTCCCCAAGGTGTGTGCCAAATCCTGCATGTAGCCAGTTTCTCCTCCGTAGGACACAGAGCGGGTTCATTCTGTGATGGGGAGGGTTGCTAAGAAGTTCAATCTCCTAATGGCTTTGATGGAGCAACAATACTTTCTTTATGAATTTAAGGAACAGCTATGCAAAGCCATAAGATCCATACCCGTACTAGACTTTGTTTGGTCAGAAGGCCTAAAATTGATGAGGATGCCAGCTACAGTGCTAGCAGTGTTACCCCGTCTGGAGAAAAGGTACAGGAACCCAGATTCGGCCTCTGCCTGCCATACAGGCAGTCTGAAGCTAGTCTCTGTTATGATGCCAGCGGCCCAACGCCGATTAAAGAACCTGATCCCACCATCATCAGCCATCCAGACAGAGAGAGCCAGCGATCAGATAATTTATGCTATAGGGTTAGTTTGATGGTGGTGATATCAACCAAAGCTGCAGATGCCATAGCAATATTAGACCATTACGATAAGCAGATGTGGCATGACATCTCGCAAATACTTGACCTCAGCCTGGAACACAAAAGAGAAACTGCAAAGGCAGAGGGCCCGCACGCAAGATGGCTGCACATGTGTGAGGCTCCGGCGGCCCAGGATCTATAATCCGGCATAATCCTGCTCATGCAAGGGATTGGACCGACTGAGTCCGGAAAAACGAAACCGGAGACTGTGGCGGACCTGACAAAGCCATTTGGAGAGTTGCATCCCCTATTGCTGCAGAGTAACAGATCGACGTCTCACAGACACAGAGCCGAGGCAGCGCAGCCTGCGACGGCCTACGCATAAATGCAACCAGCTGGGTCCTCATGGGCGGAGACGCGGCTGCACTGGGACATCCTACCAGCCCCCGCCGATGCAACCGGAAGTAAGGAGAGTGTTGCGAGGGTGCCCCCCCCCCATTGGCACACCTAAGACAACGCACACCAAATACACACCCGGGGCCGCGACGGTAACAGAAACGCTCCGCATGCCACCTTCGCCCTCGAGTAAACGGAGCCGCAGGCCGGGGATCGTCAGCCGTAGAGACGTGGCAGTTTGGGCCTCGCGAAGGATGAGCATCGGGGCATCCAAATGAGGTTCCAAGCAATGGAGCGGCACCTGAATCGAGCACGGTGTAGGTCTCTCTCTCCCCTCCCCCCCCCACGCTGCACAGCAGGCGAGTAGCTCACTGGAAGGGCATTACCCCTCCCCCCAGAAATAACTATCATTAAGAATACACTGCAACACAGCCTGATATATGTGAGGCAAATAACTTCTTAAGATAAGCAGTGGCAGGCCTGGGGAGCTAGACGGGCGAAATTGCAGCCGTGAGAAAGCTGAGACCCTGACGGCAAGAGCTTGTTGAGACATATGAATATACAAGACCCCCAAGACAAGACCTGGGCAGAGGCTACCGTATGAAAATAGATGCTGAATTTTAGTTTACGAAGAGGCCAGCATTAGAGACCTCATCACCTCCTCCAAGCCGTGGAAAGAGAGGCCCGGGCCAGACGCGAGGCCTGGACCCTGCCTAACAGCCCCCCACATATGATTACAGCCACGCGACCAGTGAGTACGGCAATACGCCGCGAGTATTGTCTGCGGGCAAAGGGGAACGCGCCAGATAAATCTATTCACCTACAGCCAACTGTAAAGATAAGGCCTTTCCGAAATCGAACAGACAACCCAGATGGGCACATAGGCCTGTTTCTCAGGCCGCAACCACGTGCAGAACTCACATGCCAGACCCATGTTGGGGGTCAACAGAGTGGACGGCGCGCCCCGCCTAGGACCCCGATATTGAGCCGCTGTCATTGAGATTAATAGACATTGTTATTTAACCTACAGCAGATCAAGCAGCCTACGAGTCCGTCACGCACTACAGCAGCAACCGGGGAAAAAGCAAAAAATACAGCAACACCTGCCAGACGAAGATGGGTGGAACTGAGACAAAGCAAGCCAAACTGTAGTTTGAACCCCAGAAAATGCCCCCAACTCTGGGAGATATG
The DNA here is from genome assembly GCA_963921515.1 of Calotriton arnoldi. Classification (NCBI taxonomy): domain Eukaryota; kingdom Metazoa; phylum Chordata; class Amphibia; order Caudata; family Salamandridae; genus Calotriton; species Calotriton arnoldi. The sequence goes on from CAWUFW010000189.1 coordinate 2,294,927, forward strand.
AACAGCAGGCGGCTGACCAACCCACCGAGGCCTCGCAATCCACCGATGATGACCTCAAATCACTACTAACCACCTTGAAACATAGCCTCTCCTCAATCGAAACCCCGATGGATTCAATGTGCAACCGATTAGACTTCATGGCCCAAAAACTGGAGAAACATGACGCTCGAATTGGGGAAGCGGAACAAAGAATCTCTGATCTGGAAGACACTTCAGCGGCCAGGACGTCACAATTGAAGTAAATGGATCGTCTTTTAAAGATCATTGCTGCCAAGAATGAGGACCTTGAGGCACGCTCTAGGCGCAACAATATACGCATTCTTGGTGTACCAGAAAGAGCCAACACCGGGAGGATGGAAGATTGTGTGGAACACATGTTACGCACCACTTTTGGAGCTGAAGCATTCTCCGCACAGCTGGTAATGGAAAGAGCGCATCGCTCACTGGGACCAAGACCACCCCTGGGAACTTCTTCCAGACCTATGATTGCTAAGTTGCTTAATTATAGGGACCGTGATACTGCCCTTCGCTTAGCCAGAGCCAAGCAGCAGATCGCATTTGATGGACATACTATTGCACTATACCCCGACAACACACTTGCAGTACAGGAAGCCAGGAGGAAGTTAGTACCAGTTAAGAAAAAGCTGTTACAGGAGCAAATTGACTATGCAATGATGTATCCGGCGCGCCTACGAGTCACCCATCAGGGGAAGCAGCAATTCTTCACAAACCCGCAACAAGTGGAGGACTTCCTTAAACGACTCAAGAAAAACCAGGCCAGTCGTGAAAGCAATGGCCAAGATGACCGCTCGCCATCCCCGCTGTCGGAGAATGAGTAGCCAGACTACTGTTGGATTGGTCGTGAGTATGTTGGGGAGAGGACGTTCTAGAGGCGCCAGGACTAACATGTTATAAGCATTGTCATTGTTAAAGTTATGCAAGAGGCGACCACTGCTGTCACATGTCTCTAATGTACTTGCAGCCTAATGAGCGCATTCTCCTGCTGTTCCCGGGCACCCCTCCCTCCCCTGATTCCAGGATAGAGGGAGAACGGGTTGTTGTGCCCTCTGGCGATACCCCTACAGGTGATCCCTCGCCACTCTCTCAATAGACCTCTTGAGAGGTAAAAACTTCACACCTGTCTCGCTCCCTTCTCTGTCTCTTCATTGACTTTCTTCATCCCTTTTGTTTGTTTTCCCTTATTCACTGTTTGGAAGAACTGTGGTTTTTTATTTCATGATAAATACAAGCGATCGGAATTGCTTGCTAAGGCAGTTGTTTGTTACTATTCAGGTTCAAGAGGGTGAGTATGATGTCCTCGGCAAGTTTGGGTTGTCGATGTGGGTGGGGGGAGGAAATAGGGTCTGTTTGAATCAGTACATAGAGCTCAATACAGGCAGAAATGCATTGCAGTCACTAGGATACACATACACAAGGCTGGCTTATTGCCACTACAATTTAATAGCCCGGATGCCGAGCATGCTTAAATGACAGAGTCCCAAAAACTAGAGATACGTTTTATACCATGGAATGTACGGGGACTAGGGAATCGACGCAAAAGTAGACAAATCCTGGCCTACCTAGATAAGCAGGGTCCCCAAATTGCAATGCTACAGGAAACCCAGCTCAATCCCAAAGGGCCCCACAGATTTGCTGCCCGATGGGCGGAGCATAGATGCTTTGCATCATATTCTACATACTCAAGAGGCACGGCAATCCTGGTCAAAAGGAACACACCATACTTACCTATGGGGACACTACAGGACCCGCAGGGCCGATTTACTATCGTGGGGCAAACTGGTCTCTGACTCTGTTACATTGGTCAGTTGCTATGGGCCCAACACTGACGACCCACTTTTTTTTCGCTAATTTATGTGGTAAAATAATGGCCATTGGTTCGACCTACGTGATTTGGGGGGGAGACTTCAACACGACTCCTGAGCCAGCATTGGATAGATCACATCCCAATTCACATCACTACACCAATACCCAATGGCAAGTCCAAGACATTTTCACTGAGAATTGCCTCTTAGATACTTGGCGACATTTGCACCCAGGACAGAGGGAAGGCACCCACTATGCCTCAGCACACGCTACATGGTTGCGTCTAGATTACTGGGTAATATCCGGAGGGCTGGGCCCGTGGCTTACACAGGTCGAGCACCTCGCACTCACCTACTCAGACCACTCCCCAATTGAGATGAGACTCACTCCGCCGGTCGCATGGGCTCTGCACAAGGCCTGGCGCCTCAACCCAACAATGCTACTAGACACTGTGTTCCGTGCAGAAATGGGTCAAGAAATACATAAGTACTTTCAACGCAATATAGGTACAGTTGATCCGATATCAACGGTATGGGAGGCCTTTAAAGCCACCATAAGAGGGATTTGTATTGCCAAAGGCAGCGGAGTGTTGAAAGATCTGCGGTCAACGCTTAACCGTCTGGAGGGAGAGATTAAACAACTGGAGCAGAGGCTTGGCCGCACACAGACTGCAGTAGAACAGGTAGCGCTAAGAGACAAAATATCGGAATACAGAGATACATAGGACAGGGAGTACCTATACCGGGGTAAATATTTCAAAGCCCGCAGATATGGGGAGGGGGAAAGACCAGGTAAGGCGCTAGCTGATCAAATCTGTACCCCCCGTTTTTCTAATTACTTAATGGAAATCCAGACACCGAAGGGAGAGACGATCAGGGATACGCCTGATATCCTCCAAACATTTCTGTCATATTACTCCTCGCTTTACACCACAAAACGACAACTCCCGATCACACTGTCACCCTACCTTGAACAGGTTGCGTTGGGTTGGCTGTGGGAGGCACAGAGAGACTTCCTCTCCGCGGAGATTAAAGAGGATGAGATTGGGGCAGCGATCATGCAACTCCGCTCGGGCCGAGCCCCTGGGCCAGATGGCCTGCCGGCTGACTTTTATAAGACATACGTAGGGCATTTGGTTCCCATTTTTAAAAAAGTGTATGAAGAGGCAAAGGAATCAGGAACCCTCCCCCCCCCACTATGCGGGAAGCCGTTATTATCTCATTGCTTAAACCGGGGAAGTCAGCTAATAAGTGTGAATCCTACAGGCCCCTCTCCATGATTAAATGCGATGTAAAAATCTTAGCCAAATTACTCTCCAATAGGTTAGGCCTACTAATGAATACACTAGTATTACCAGTCAAAGCCGGATTTGTGCCGGGCAGAGCCACTTCGCATAACCTCAGAACCCTCTTCACAATAATGCAAGATATCACCCGGAACTAGCAGCAGTCACAGTGTTTTTGGTCGCTTCCAAGGCGTTTGACTCTGTGGAATGGGACTTTCTATTTGGGGTACTCCAGAGAATGGGAATACCACGAGGGTTTTTGTCTTGGATACAATTGTTATACCAACAACCGCAACCTGAAATATCGATAAATGGGGTGAGCTCTGCCCCCTTTCCCATTACAAGAGGTACGAGGAAGGGATGCCCGCTTTCTCCCCTATTATTTGCGTTGGCCATAGAGCCGCTGGTGGCCAAACTCCGACAACACCACTATGAATAGGCATTCCGCTACCCTACCAGGCATGTCTTGATATCACTGTACCCAGATGATGTAACCTTATATGTTCGGGACCCAAAAGTCAGTCTTAACCCCATAATATGGGAATTTATAGCCTTTGGGGAACTATCAGGAGTCAAAAGTAATTGGGAGAAATCTCAGCTTTTTCCGCTTACTGCCACTGCCCAAACCCACACACTGGATTATCTCAGTGTGTAGTGCCCTGACAAGATAAAGTACCTGGTGATAACCATCACTAGAGATAAAACGGTACTACTCCGGGATAATTATGGGTGCACGCTCGAACACCTAACGGAGTCAATTAATAGATGGATTGCCTTACCCCTGTCCCTGGCAGGGAGGATATCCCTGATGAAAATGGTCATCCTTCCTAAACTGTCCTACAATTTATTGTGATCATTCCCTTTAACCCAGGCTGCACGTTCTTCAAGACTTTGAAATCCCAAATGATAAGGCTCGCCTGGGGGGGCAAACAACCCAGATTAAACTGGAAGATATTGCCTCTGCCCTTTACACATGGCGGATTCGAAGCACCAGACTTCAAACTGTATTATCTCAGCGCACAGGCACACTTCGCGACATACTGGTTCACACCTCCCCCATACATGCGACACCTAGCAGTAGAACAATGCTATATGGAGCTGACACCGCTGTCGGGAATCATAGCAATGCACATCTGGGAGAGAGATTCGGATCCTACTACAGTAGCATGCACCGTGATGGCATGGCAGAAAATTGCGAAGAGACTAGATATGCCAATGATGTATTTGCCCTTGCTCCCTCTGGCTCGCCATCCTGACCTGGAAGTGACCCAAGAACTAAGATGTCGCCTGTTACTAAACAAGGTGAAATGTGCGAAATGGAGAGATCTCTATCTTGATTGGGTCTTCCGCATGAAGGAACAGTTTTTCCAAAGTGCCGGGCCCAAGCCATTGGAACTCTTTATGTATGTCAGACTACGACAATGTGTGAGGGCAGCCACGCCTGTGTTCCCTAATGAACCACCTACACTGCTCCCACTACACTGCATACTGCAGAACCCTAGCCCCTCACATGTAGTATCCCTCAGATACCACAGCACACAAATAGCAACACATAGCGTCCAGGTAGGTTCCAGTCTGCACTAGGACGAAGAGTTAGGTACACCCCTTAGTGATAAACAATGGATCTATTGCTGCCAGCAAATTGGCTGCGTTTCAGCCAACAGCCGGCTTCTCATTATTCACTAGAATCAGATATTTGAAGCTTTAGGTCAGATGGACCTAGCCCCTCTGCCAGCATCGTCCATAATTGTGCTCCTAGGATACACAGAAGGAGTTCCAGCTGCATACAGGAGATATGTAACGCCGGGGCTGCTGTTGGCCAAATGTAGAGTGGCGTGTAGATGGGGTAGAGGGCGGGCTCATAAGTTCAAAGAATGGATACAGGACCTCCTATTTTGGCAGGAGCAGACACTGACCTATGCGGAGCTACTCCCCTTATCCTCCAGGCCAAAAGACATATGGGACCCCCTACACGCCTACCTGATAATTCACCCAGACATAAGCAATAGGCAGAGACGCACCCGGGGCGAGGATAGGAAGTACTTCCCCTGCTACAGACCGTCCACACTCTACTGAGAGCCAGGCGGAACATACACTACACATTTAGGATATAGAGTTCCCACAATGCGCAAATATGGGGGAAACACCTGTACCCAAGTCAGCATAACGGTCTACTATGTAACCCAAATTTGCAACGCCTTTATCCTCTGTTCAATGAGCTAGGACGCTGGTATCTACATGCATAAATGTTATATATGACTGTGATGTGTAATGTATTCCCTATATGCTGTAAGAAATAATAACAGTATGCCTATGTTACTATGCCTGTAACTTGATTTGAAAATGGCAATAAAAACATTTATTAAAAAAAAAAAGAAATTGCAAAGGCAATCATCAAGGAGGGAGCAATAACATCTGCTGCCATCATCGATGGTGCGATGGACATATCCAGCGAAGGCTTCCAACAGCTGGCAAGAGCCACTGCTTTGAGAAGGCAGGGATGGCAGAGGGCAACAGTTTTTTGTCCAGCAGTGCAAGCAAAGATCCTCAGTATGCCAATTGACTCTGCTTGGTAAACAAGTGGATGATGCTGTAACACAGATGCCTTAACACAGACACGGATACAAGATATTCCTTAGGAGTTCTGCAGTATCAATGTCCTGGCTCAGCCGCCTTTCATGACTCACAAGGATCCCAGGCCTACAAGGGAGGTTTCAATCAGTACAGAGGTCAAGGCCAACCATATTACTCCCACAACTAACCTGGATACCAGCTGGGTTAGACACCCAACATGAACCAAAGACAGTGGTGTGGTAAATAGTCTGGATAAAAGAGAAGTGCCTCTCAAACGTGCCGCAACAACAACCAAAAGAGAACTTGACTTCCCACAGCTACCCCTCCTACCATCCCAATCTCAGCAGATCAGAGGAGAATTTCCCTTCATACCCAGCATGGAAGTCCATAATATCAGACTAAAGAGTGCAACAGATTGTACACTAAAGACATTTGTCATATCTTGACACATGCTTTGAAAGGCAGTTCCCTCACATTGCATGGCCAAAAGGACATGCGCTGAGGATATACTTCTACACAAGGTGAGTGTGAATTTATGTGAAGGGAGAGGTGGGCATGTGGGCTCTAGCAGCACAGAGATGTGTTGGGAGTAGTCTCGGGACAATCCTGGGCTTTGGTAACATTGCAGTACATTATAGCATGTTACCTCACATTATCAGAAGAGACGCCTCAAATAGAAAAAAGCAGACATTTATATATCCCTTTTGATTCCACATACACTTGCAGTGACTGGCTTGTCATACCAATGAAATATTTCAGCAGAATAGTGTTTTATGCAGATAAAGGCTCTCCTGGTTCCATGGTACTGACACTGTCATAAAGCCATCATACGCAACACATCAAAGGAAAGGGGAAACCTGTCTGGGCTAATTTGGTAACGGACAGACGCTATGCCTCGGTCCCAAAAGATCACCACTTTGGCAGTGATTGTTGAACTTATTTGTGAGATGCTGGTCTGTGATGGTTAAACACAGAGGCTATAGTCGGCAATGTAAGGTTCCTCAACAGCACATATAGCTTTTCACAGAACTAACAGAACACGTTTGATAGACCCTGCTCCAAAGCCATATAATTAGTTGGCAAAGCAACACTCCTCAAAAGGACAGCACAATCTTCACACTTAACCAATGCTCAAAGGTACAACAGAAAACATTAGACAGCCCTCTGGCACCTTCATGCACACAGCACTTGCATATCACGACCTTCTAGGCTCCAGACAACCATAGACTAGCACAATCATATATTTCAAAAAGCAGGAAGATGAGCCGAGGAAGACGAAAACAAAGAGGGCAAGAAAACCAGAAATAATCCTCTGTGACATGCAAAGGAAAGACTGATAAAGCAGCTGCTGTCAGGGTCAATAACTCATCAAACAGAACTGATGAATATGAAGTATTACAGTCTGGCCTTTCATTTTGTCCCTCCAGCTGCTTTAATGCTGATGGTGGATTCATTTAAATTCAGATGGAAACTACATTTGTATATTTTTTAAAATAATATAAGCAATCGGCATCAGTAGTAAGAAAGCCATCTGATGAAATGGGGCAGAACACAATGTGTGACATTACTACTCTAATGACATTGGAAACTCTGATGGTAGGTACTGCAGGAGTAGGGGATCAGGATGGCTTGCTGTTTAGCCAGTTTCAGAAACGTAAGTATTCTAAGCATAGTCCTTGAGCCCTCTTTCTAATAAGGGGTAATATTGTTGTATGGGATGTTAAATGTATTTGGACGAAGCCTACAGGCAACTGAATAATATTCATTGCTTTGAACTATTGAAAGTAGACCATACCCATAACCACATGGTGAAGCTTGAGACTATGCTATCTATATGGCAGGAAGTAAGGATATGTTCTAAGGAGACTCTACATACAGTATTTGTAAGTGAGGTGCTGTTTGTGACAGGGCATGGTAAATGGTCTTAACCCCTACCCTGAGTGCCTAATTGCAAGTTTAATTCAGGATCCTGGCTTTTGGCCCTGGGGCCACGCTAATCAAGCATGCACACACAAGCACGGCCTGTCCCAGATAATATGAGATCCAAAACCTGTCCACTGACCTGGAGGGCTGCATCTCAAGCGTGCCCTTAAAATAGGCAGTAGACCACTGTCCATGTCCTGAGGGTATCACATTAAGCAGTGGTGGCAGATTGCCATGTTTTTGAATCGGTAGTGTGACCCAACCTTTTTCCTATTCTGGCTTGAATGCGTTCTTCTGACCCCACTTGTGTAAAGTTCCACAGTGGGGTAAAACACAGACTCTGGCGACAACATTCTGTAAGCTTGTTTAGTGTGTGTGTGCGCATGTGTAGCACATTCATGGTAGCAGGGGTTTGTGTTTGATTACTGAAGCTCTGTGTGTGAATGAGTCTGACTACTGAGCCAGCGGGGTCCATTTTGGATGCCCCCTGTTTAGCATGGCGCAAGATGTAGGATGTGGATAGCTTCCCCAAACAGTAGAAGTGTATTGCCTGCATTACTGTGGCTCTGAAGTGAAGAAGATGGGGACAGAGCTACCTTGAAAAATTCCATGGAGACTTTGTTAGCAAGGGGCTGCTTATTAGGTCTTCTTGAGCACTGCAATATGGAAGTGGTAATAAGATGGACTGGTGTTTCTATTGTTCAATGTGAAAAAGGTTCTAAGCGTCCTTTTGTATGCCTCTCATTGCTGCTTCAGGAACGCTGACGTAGCCAGGTGCGAAGAACTCACACTTTATTGTGCCCATGTTTTTGGTACCCCTGATTGGAGCCAGTCCCATTGCCACTTGTTGTAAAAGCCATCCCTTTGCATATAGGCTGTGCCTATAGAACAGCCTCACAATCACCTTTGCAAGAGAACCAACCTACACTGATTATAAAATCTCAGACACTGGTTCCCCAAAGCCTGACTAGAAGATGTGTGTAGAAGCGAGATACAGACCACCCCACATTTTTCCTGTTCCAGGTTTTTGATGAGAAAGAAAGGGTGTGATCCACAAAGTACTCAAAGGACTGTTGTGTGACCAAGGGTGATGTCTGCCTGAAGATCAGTCTCCCCTAGGTGAGGGGACATCACCTGAAATCTACACTTTCTGCTGGAGGAGCTGAGGGCCTGCTTAGAATCCTGCCTGCCTGCCGGGAGAGCGAAGGTATCTACTGGCTCTGATGAGAAGGAATTGTCCAGTGGGAGAAATCCAGTATGTTCTCGGTGTGGGAATAGCAATAGAGATCGATCACCTTCCAAGAAGTGAGCTAGGATTAGGGTGACCAGATGTCCCGAATTTGCTCAGACAGTACCAGTTTTTTAAGGACTGTCCCGCCTTCCTGACACTTTATTCTAAAACATAAACATGTCCCGTTATTTAAGAGAGCGTCGGGTGAACCTGCACATTAATCACAGTGTTGTGCAGGCTCACATTTCAATCGGCCCCTTCATCTCACCAGGGACCCAACTTAACTTTTTTAGAGCTACCTGCTGTGCTACCTTACCCCATTCAAGCAGCACAGCAGGATTTAATGATGGGTGAATCAAAGCTGCAGAGACAATAAGCCAAGGCTGAGCTCACCTGCAGCCTGTCCCTAGAGTTCTTCACAGAAAGGGGAGGCAATGTTTAATTTAATACACACCCACACTAGGCCCGGTTCTAGCGGGTGGGCCAGGCCCACCCAAACATGAGCCTGGCCCACCCAAACATGAACCTTGGCTGGCCCTCGCAGTGAATCTGCCACCGATGTACAACAACAATAAAAAATGTTCAGATAACTGGTGATTTATGATCCTGCTGGAGAGCAATCATTTGTCTGTTGGTAGTTTTTAAATGCAGATAAACTGAATTTTATGTGGATAGCTCAGTGGGTTACTGCCTTTGTCACAGAGATCCTTGTGTTACTTGCAGTTCAGAAGTTACAATCCTAAAATAGGACAGTGACCTATGAACTGTCATCAAAGAGCTGCATGCAAACTTCGCTTTTTTGTGTTGTGATATAGTTAGAACTTCTCCAGTCTTTCATTATTCTAATGTTGCTAAAAAGATTTTGTTTGGGCAGTTATACATTTTTATCAGTAAAGCCAGCCCCCAGTCAATGAAGTACTCTTTAAATCCTGAGTTTGTGCTTCTCCAGACCAAACCCTCGTAAAATATATTGCCCACCAGTATGGATGTCATGTGATTCCTATACCTTGTAATCCTCATTGGCTTACGTGACATTCCTTGTAGACTGATTTATTGTCTCTGTATAATGTGTGCATGATGTAAAGTACTGTGACACCCTACTCTGATATGAGTAGCACTATACAACAAATGAAATGCATATGAGAGATGGGCAACGGAGAGATGAGGGGCACTAGTGGAGGGTGGCAGTGAGGGAAGCCGAGGAGGAGGTCATGGGGGAAGGGGCTATGGAGCGATATGGGGCACTAGTGGAGGGTGGCAGTGAGGGAAGCCGAGGAGGAGGTCATGGGGTGGGGGGGGGGGGACTACAGAGAGATGAGGGGCAGTAGTGGAGGATGGCAGTGAGGGAATCCGAGGAGGAGGTCATGGGGTGAGGGGCTATGGAGCGATGAGGGGCACTGGTGGAGGGTGGCAGTGAGGGAATCCGAGGAGGAGGTCATGGGGTGGGGGAACTACAAAGAGATGAGGGGCACTAGTGGAGGGTGGCAGTGAGGGAAGCCGAGGAGGAGGTCATGGGGTGGGGGGAACTACAGGGAGATGAGGGTCACTAGTGGAGGGTGGCAGTGAGGGAATCCGAGGAGGAGGAGGTCATGGGGTGGAGCTGCGGAGAGATGAGGGGCACTAGTGGAGGGTGTCAGTGAGGGAATCCGAGGAGGAGGTCATGGGGTGGAGCTGCGGAGAGATGAGGGGCACTAGTGGAGGATGGCAGTGAGGGAATCCGAGGAGGAGGTCATGGGGTGGGGGGAACTACAGAGAGATGAGGGGTACTGGTGGAGGGTGGCAGTGAGGGAATCCGAGGAGGAGGTCATGGGGTGAGAGGCTATGGAGCGATGAGCGGCACTGGTGGAGGGTGGCAGTGAGGGAATCAGAGGAGGAGGTCATGGGGTGGGGGGGAACTACGGAGAGATGAGGGGCACTAGTGGAGGGTGGCAGTGAGGAAATCCGAGGAGGAGGTCATGGGGTGGAGCTACGGAGAGATGAGGGGCACTAGTGGAGGTGGCAGTGAGGGAATCCGAGGAGGAGGTCATGGGGTGGGGGGGAACTACAGAGAGATGAGGGGCACTGGAGGAGGGTGACAGTAAGGGAATCTGAGGAGGAGGTCATGGGGGAGAGCCTATGGAGTGATGAGGGGCACTGGTGGAGGGTGGCAGTGAGGGAATCTGAGGAGGAGGTCATGGGGTGGGGGGGAGCTACGGAGAGATGAGGGGCACTGGAGGAGGGTGGCAGTAAGGGAATCTGAGGAGGAGTTCATGGCGGGGAACTACGGAGAGATTAGGGGCACTAGTGGAGGGTGGCAGTGAGGGAAGCCGAGGAGGAGGTCATGGGGTGGGGGAGAGCTACGGAGAATGAGGGGCACTAGTGGAGGGTGGCAGTGAGAGAATCCGAGGAGGAGGTCATGGGGTGGGGGGGCTACGGAGAAATGAGGGGCACTAGTGAAGGGTGGCAGTGAGGGAATCCGAGGGAGGAGGTCATGGGGTGGGGGCAGCTACGGAAAGATGAGCGACACTGGTGGAGGGTGGTAGTGAGGGAGTCTGAGGAGGCGGTCAATAGGGGGAGGGGCTACGGAGAGATGAAGGGCACTGTTGGAGGGTGGTAGTAAAGGTATCTACGGAGAAAGAGGTCATTGGTGGGGCCCCAAAAAAGACTTTTGCACCAGCACTAAAGCCTGCCCTGTCATGGCCTTTCTGTTTTCGTTTATTTAATTAACAGTCGGGTGATTAGGACAACTGTGGAGCATACTTTAAAGTGCATGCCAATTACATTTACTGCTATATTCAATGTTTCAAGTTTGAAGGTGATTTTACTAATATTGTTTACCGGGAATAATGAAAGTGGATCCGGATGGTGGCTGATATGGGGCTGGGGCCCAAGGTCAGCCGTGAGATAAGATGCACTGGAGAGGGGTGGTAGAAAAGTGGATAATCAAGCCTGTAAGGGAGTGCGCTGCAGAGTCAGGGGTGAGGTGGAGGTAGTAATGAAGAGGGATTCTCCCTGAAGGCTCGCACAGAGGGTGCCCAAATAGTGTCACTTGCCTGATACTCCCACCTTAGAAACCTCCTCTTCCCATCAAAGGGACATTACATGGAAAAAAAAAAGACTTTTTGAGAGTGATAACATTTAGAAAGAGATTTGGAAAATAGTGCGTTTTACTGGGCCTTGTCAGACTAAGGAGAGATAAAGGAGGGCCCAGAAGCAAGCCTGGCTAGACATAAGCGACAAATCGGGCCCGCAGTGGCCCACCCGAATGCATCCTTGGCCCACCCAAATAAAAGTTCCTGGAGCCGGGCCTGACCCACACGCTGTTTTAAAAAAAAAAAAGGCCTGGAGTCCAAATAGGACATTTAGTCCTATTTCTTAGTCTGTGCCCATCCTGTTTATTGCTTCTGAAAATCTGGTCAGCGTAGCTAGGAGTAAGTAACCTTTGTGTGGAATGGGTCCCACCAACTCCATAAACAGTTCCTATTGTGAACCACATCAAATGCTCTACAAAAAGCGACTATTGGTAAAAATAAACAGCCCTAGTCGGCTGAAAGACTGATGCTGCTACTTCCGTTGTCAGAGCCCAAGTGCTCCTGTACTCTTGAGGTATACACTCTAATCGTCCCGTAGGCCACAACTGCCAAGACCATCTGAGAAGACAAGATTGGGCCAAATGTCATTTTTGCTGTAACAACGTCCCCCCAGTCCTCAGCCTAGGGTGGTCCCAACTGCTGAAGTTGGGAATTTGTTGGAGGAAGACACAGCAACGAGATCACTGACATTTCCATGTCCCCAGCAATGCTGCTGTCCCGACAGCTCCATAATCTTCACCGGAGTGAGAGTGCTGCACATGTGTACCCCATACATGCCATGGCTCCAACTACTGAAAACACGTATTTACGGGGCTGCAGAGCATGTGCGAATGAGAGACTGAGCTGTGGGCAAAACTCTGCTGCACAAACTAAAACGTTATCCTTATTAATATTGCACGAAGAAAAAGCAAACTGGACTGTTGGTGCACATACTCCTTGGACACAATTGTGTAACTGCATTTATGCCTAAACAGCGCTGTGTCCCCAGTTTTATGCCAGGGATCACAAACTGTGTAAAACCCTGTCAGCTAGGGACTGATACAGCAGAGTGTAGCACCTAGACTCAAATAGGATTTTATCAAATTGAGTAACGATGCATGATTAAAGTACTTTCTTTTACTCAAAAGACTAGCAGTGGGCCTCTGCAATACTTTATTGTGGTTGTTGGTTCATTTTTGAGTTCTGAATTGTTGCCCCTCCCCCCTCCACACTACCTCCCTAAGAACTGTGTGACTGGTAGACCTTGCTATCCTGAGCGACAAATGCAAAACGAGTTGTACTTAGTCCAGGTTGCAGAGCCATAGGAAGAGGGACCCAGGACAGCAAACACCCTCAACCACCTTGGTTTGCGCCCAGTAGCCCTTGTCTGCCCTGTAACTGGTCTGACAGGGTCAGACAGGTACCCATTGGCACCAACATTTTATATGTTGCCTGAAGTGCATGAATCACTACAGAAACTCCTGGGGAGACCAATAGTAGCCAGTATTGGCTGTCAAATAGAATAAATGACTGTCTGTATTTTTAAATAGCTGTTGCCTTGTGTTGAGAGTCAACCCTTTTATATTCAATACTCAATGGAGCTGTTAAACCAGTTTAATGACTTACCTTGGAAAGAGGAATATTGTCTTGTTTCATTAGATGTGTCAACACTGTATACTGAATATGACTCATTACATCGCATACCAATACCACGCGGGCTATTACAACGCGGGTATTACTACGCAATGTCAATGACAACGACATGCCATTACATCGCAAACTTTTACCACGACTATGCCTTTACCACGCATGCCATTACAACGCAAAGGCATGCGTGGTAAAGGTATACTCATGGTAAAAGTTTGAAAGGTAAGTGACTCTACTCTGCCCTACCCCAAACCCTAATGTAGTACCCCTGCACGCCCCTCCCCCAACCTCCAGTCCTCTCCCTACATTTACACTACCCAGCACGACACCCGACACTACCCTAAACACTACCCTGCACTACACACACACACACACCACAACACTACCCTAAACCCTAACACACTACCCCCAGCACGACCCTCCCGCGACCCCCAGTCCGGTCCCTACACTCAAACACTACCCTGCACGACCCCTGACACTACCCTAAACCCTAAAACACTACCCTACACTACACAAACACCACAACACTACCCTAAACCCTAAAACACTACCCCCAGCACGACCTCCCCCAACCCCCAGTCCAGTCCCTACACTCAAACACTACCCTGCACGACCCGCCGACACTACCCTAAACCCTAAAAAGGTAACCCCCACCCTAGGCCCAATACCCCTTACCTCTCTCTCATCGTGGTTCCTCTCTCCTGGTTCCTGCTTCACGTCGGCTGAGGGGCGGTGCACGTCGTTGTGAGGAAACGGAAGTGCCTCTGTTCCCTCACAACGAGGTGGATCGGCATTACATCGCATGCGTTGTAAAAGCGCATGCGATGTAAAAACATGCGTAGTAATGGCTACGCGTTGTTACATCGCATGCGTTGTAACGCTTGCGATGTAATGGCATGCGGGGAAACAGCCGCGATGTGATGGCTGTTTCCCCTGTATACTAGTAGAGAGCATTACTAGGACTTAAAGCTGTTGGGTACTTTACAGGATAAACTTCACTCTTCAATCTTCACTGTATCTGAATTATTATTGTTATTATTATTGCATTCTTGTATAGGGCATAGGTGGCAGGCTAAACAGCTTAAGGAGTGATGCTGGAATTAACCAGGTTTTAGGCTCATCGGCATGAGGGGTAGATTAGAATAACCAGGTTTTCAGTTCCCTGCGGAAGGTGAATAAGGAGGTACAGCAACGCAGAGACTCCGGGAGAGCGTTCCACAATCTGGGGCCCAGTGAAGAGAAAGAGCGGTCGCCCATCCCGGCACGTCCAACTCCGGGAATAGTGAAAAGAGAACGATTACTTGAACGCAGGGTGCGGGAAGGGTGATAAGGAGTGACAAGATTTTGCAGATACTGACGTCCTGAGCTCAAGTGAATTTTATACATTTAGCACAGTGCCTTAAAATCAATGCGCTTGTCCACTGTAAGCCAATGGAGGTCTTAAAGAAGGCTGGACACAGAGGAGTATTTGGAGAGCCGGAACAAGAGCCTAGCAGCAGAATTCTGAACCACCTGAAGGCGTCTGGTCATGGTCTTATCTGCTGTGCTCCCAGATATAAAATGTTACCATAATCTAACCGTGACATGGCCTGGATGACGGTTCTCTGGGCTGGGAAGGGAAGTACTCATAGGAACTTTTGAAGCCACTTTATAGTGGCAAATCATGAGGAGGCTACCTTGGTTACTTGAGGCTTCATGAAAAGATTTGAATCCAACCAAAAAACAAGGTTCTTCACCTTGTGAGTGGGTACAGGAAGAGTCCCAAGCAAGGAAGGCCAATGTTGGGGATTCCTACCATTACCTCAGTCTTATCACCATTCAACTTTAAAGAGTTAGAGTGCATCCAAGTGGAGATGAGACCGATGCAGGAGTTAAGGTCTTCCTAGGAGGCATCCTGCTCGGACGAGAATGAGAAAATATTCTGGGTATTGTCTGCGTATGAAAAGAGGGTGAGGCTGCAGCTTTCCACTAGATCCGCCAGAGTGCGTACGTAAATGTTGAAAAGCATGGGGCAGAGGGCAGACCCCTGCGGGAGTCCAGAAGAGAGCGGGTGTGTGCTAGACGCAACGTTTTTTGAAAAAACCTGAAACTTGTGGTCCATCAGGAAGGAGAAAAACCAGGCCAGTGCGGTGCCTTGGAAACCCAGATGTATCATTCTTTCGATAAGAATGCCATGAGACACACTGTCAAAAGCCGTGCTAAGGTCTAGCCCATGTCCAAGAGCCGCATGAGATGCTCTGTAACTCCTAATAAATGGGATTCGGTGCTATGCTCAGCTCGGAATCCGAACCAGGAAGGGTGAAGGGCATTCTGGGCTTCCACAAAAGAGGGTGGGCTAGGTGTTTACATGCTTCTCCAGTATTTTGGAGAGAATGGGAAGCAGAGAGATGGGCAGAAATTGGACCAGTTGGATGTTTTTTTTTCAACAGGGGGAGCACCATGGCATAGTTCCAGGCTTTTGGGAGAAGCCCTTCCTGCAGGGAAGAGTTCTGCAGTTCAACCAGGGAAGACATAAGGTGAGGATACTCAATTTGGCCGGGGAAGAGGATCGAGTGGAGAACCTGACTTAATGGACTGCAGCATTAATCACATTAAATCTAAGGGGGGGCAAAGAGTAAAATTGAGCCAGTGGTTGGCTCATGACCGGGTGAATGTTTTCTTTAAAAGGAGATGGGGTAGGAGTAGGAGGTGAGGTGTTGATCCCGGACTGGGACTCATCAATGCTTGCTGAGGCCAGAGCGAGTTGATGTTTGTGACTTTCTTGACAAATTAGACTGCCAACTCTTCGCATTGGGCTTGTGACAGTGGGGAGGATGACACTATTTTACTAGCGTCAGACAGGTCTTGAACCACTTTAAAAAGTGTTTTCGTTCCTGATATAAGCCTTGAACTGTGGTATGTGTTTATGTTTTAGCATAATAATACTAATAAAACAGATTTCAAGCAAAAAAAAGTGTTTTCAGGCAGTTTTGGGCTTTTGAGATTTTTTCAGAGAAGAAGGAGGCACAAGCATTTCTACAATTCCTGTGGTAATGCTCAAGGCTGATTTATATTTTAATTTGGAGTTATGATCATACAGCTTTCTCCACTCCCTTTCAAGTAGCTTGCAGAGTTTATTTTCTTCCAGCAGAGACTAATTAAATCAAGGGGCAGAGGGTGCTACCTGGACACAGATTTTAATTTGGCTGGTAGAAATATGCCAAGGGTGTTTCTAAGCCAGGTATCGACCGTGGGCTGATCACTAACAACCTGGTGGACCAGTTGGGGAGAAGTACTAGAAAAATGAGTATGGACGGCATGAATGTTGAGTTCGGCTCAATTTCTGCTTGTCACTTTAGGACCTGTAACGGCGGGGCAGACGGAAGTGTAGTGGGGAATGTAAAATGGAACTACAAAATGGTCTGTCCACAAAAGCGGCATAGGGAGGTCGTGGTGAGACCAGAAACATTGGAGAAAATGGGGTCCAGCATGTGGCCCACCTTTTGTGTAGTGGTGGAATTAATTAAATTAAGATTAAGAGCGTCCAGATCTTCTCTAAAAGTTCACGTGCAGGTGGCATCTTCAAAATGCATATATAGGTCTCCTAAAAGTGTAAAATTAGCGTTTTTTAATATGTATGGAGTTTTAAATCAGAAAGGCTTGAGCACCAATTCCTGACGTCGACGGGAGGCTGATAGATTAAGGCACCGGAGACCGTAAATTTAGGCATAAAATGAAGTGAGAAGAAGAGGGCTTCACAAGCTGGGGAGGGAAGTTCCTCAATTTTACATTGGAAGATGTCACTGTAAATAATGGCAATGCCACCTCCTAACTTATCCTTACGATCTCTTCTAGTAATGCAGTAACTGTGTGGCAATGTGGCGATGACGTTTGGTAGGGATGCCTCAGGTAGCCAAGTTTCCTTGACCAACATGGTATCAGGGACATTATCTACAAGGAAGTCGTAGATAAATTGTTGATGCCTGAGCAAGGAGCAGCAGTTTAAAATGAAAAAGCGGAAGCTGCTCTTGGTGGAACAGTCTCTATCCAAGGCGCTCTTGCGCTCCACAGCCAGAGTGTTGACGCTGGGTGCATCACCTACGATTGCAGGGGGATTCTTAAGGTTGCAAGCAAAATGACAGTGCTTGCAATGGTCGCTGTCAGCTGAAGGGTCAATCGACGATCGGCATACCTCCAAGCAGGCTAGGCGGAGAGCTTTTAGCTGGTTAGAGAAAAAGACTTTCCTAAGGACCTTGGAAGGGGCAGCGGGCCTAACCTCTGGCCTTGGTCGGGTGCGGGCTGGCTCAGACGGGCTTGCCTTTGCCGGTCAGCTGCGCCGCATGCCGTCCAAGATGGCGGCCATCAGGGCGCAGATGAGATATGAGGCAGGACACGTCCCAGCTCCCTCTGCACAATCGGGAAACCCGCGGCAGACCGAGGAGCTGGGAAGTAAGCACGATAAAACAGTTACAGTCGTGAAGAGTGAATAATATCATGTTTTTTAGAATTGACACTGTTTATTATAATTAACAATTTTTTTATATTTGACTGACAGTTTTTCCTTCAGAACATGGAACAGTCAGGTACTTGTATGTGACTCCCACATTTGGGAATCTCATGTTGAGTTATAGGGAACGTCATGTTGGTTGGTGTCATAGATTTGAGAAATGGCAGAAGAATATTATCCTTTGGATAAGATATATTGTTGATTTTCTGCTCATCTAGGGTGGAGGGATTATAGAGAGCATGACAGCCTTCTCAATAGCAATGATTGCAATTTATGTTGCACCTGTAGCTATAGCTTCCACTGCATTTTCTACATGTAATATATTTCATAAATATACACATTTTTATCACAATGTCAATGCTTATTCATTTATTTATTGAGTTTTATATAGCACTGGCTAGACCCAAGGGTATCAGAGCGCTTTACATGTTTTGAGTATAAGTTTACAAAAAGTAAATGACTAAAGCCAAGTGGGATTCATAAACAGTCATATAAAAAAATATAGGACAACAGAGTAGTAAAATAGACCACACTAAGGATACAGTAATTAATATATATCAATCAAGCAATTGGGTACTTAAACAATTAAGAAAATTACGGTGCAGACATGGCTTCTCTTTTTCTAATTCTATATACAGTATGAAACCCAACCTTTGATCTTTGCCACTGGTAAATTCAAATGATCAGTGCTTTCAATTTCAAGTACTCAATAAGGACAGTTAATAATGTTACAGCTATTTTCTGCTGTTCTGCCTGATATTGCCTAGAATGGGAATTAGATAAGGAAGAACAGTAAAACAATTGACTTATCAACAAATGTGATAGCTCTATAAAAATATAAGTATGTGGCACTCTCCAATTTCCACATATGCAAATTGGAGACTGTCAAATGTTCTTATTTTTATAGAGCTATCTCAACTCCTTACGTGTGTGCCAGCGGGAGGATTTACCTACTAAAAAATAGAATGTAGCTCAAACCACTTATATGATAATGTGGTATAAGATTCAAACCATCTTTAGAGAAAAGACAAAGTAGCATAACCTCTTTCGTTTTCCAAACGTCAGTCAGTAATATCAATATTCACTTTAAAGTAGTTGTATTTCTGACAGGAAGGACAGTTTGAGACCTTGCTAGGACTGGTATAGCTTTTCGGTGATAGATGTTTTCTTCCCAGAATGCCTCTACTAACTTATTGATCTCTAAGCCCCATTTGGCCTACCAAAAGAGTGCCCCTCGAATATCTCCTTTGTGCTATGTATGCATTTCAAAAGAACAAAAATTGTGGCCCATATATTATTTGTTTAAAGTTTGTAACTTTCTCTTCAGGACATCAGTTAACTGTTTTTAGCTATATTGAGTAAGAACCAAGATAGCTTGTTTATTGAACAGTAAGCAAAGGTAATTATGATGCTTACCTGGTACTGTTTTTTTTACCATCTTCCAGCTGTTATCAACATTTTGATCTTAGAAATAGATCATGCATTTGGTTTTATTAACGTCAACCATCATTTTATTAATTGCACAAAACGTGACAGCTTTCGAGTGGGTAGATAAATTATAAACCTTGTGCAAACTCCTGTTTGGGCTGTGATCAGAATTCTGAGATTTGCAATAAACGCCGTACACACACGATTTTCTCCTGAGAGATTTTAGCATGTTAAACATGCGAAATTTACCAGCTGGAAAAAAAAGTCGGGGAAACTCTGGTACATGTAGGATTCGGTAAAGTAAACACACATTCATTCCACTTGTAATTTTTTTCCAGAAGAAAATGTGGAAAAGGAGATATTTACCTCACCTGGTAAATACCACAACCTGTAATATCAGTATTTATAGGGTGCAGGAAATACTCTTTACTGGCCCACTAAGAACCAGGTTATATGTTGCAAGCTTTCTCAGGATACGTTGTAATGCCACTGTAGAACAAGTACTCGGTATTTGGCCTAACCCATAGGGTGGTTATTTAAGGCCCTAAAGGAGGAGCAATCCATGTGGGTAACATAAGTGCAGGAAAGTAGGGGTGCCAATATGCACCCCTGCTTTACACCACATTGGTCTATAGTCTTCTTAAGGGCATTTCTTTGCCCACGAGAACACACTAAAACTAAAAAACTGAAATGCTGAAGTTGGAGGAATTTTAGTAATAGAACAGGCGTAGTAAAGAATGCCAAAATAAATTGTGTCAAACACTGATTTAAAATTGGCAAAGACACTATACAGTGACAGCGACTTATTTTGATTGCTAGTTGTTCAAAGTGACCATCTTTGGTTTTGTATTCCCCAGAATTTTGCCTTCTATAGCTGAACCCATTAGTGTTGGCCATAGGACTCTGCACACTCTACTACTGCTAACCAGGGGTAAACTGCTTGAGCTCTCCCTTCCAAACAAGATAACATAGAAATAACTAATTGGCATATTTAATTTACTTATAAGTCCCTAGTATACAGCACTACATGTACAGAGGCCCAGTAAATTAAATGCTGCAAGTGGGCTACAGCACTCGTTGTGCCACTCTCTAAAGTAGCACTGTAAAACATGGCTTCAGGCCTGCCCTTGCAGCTTGCCTGTGCAATTTTATGTTTAAATCTGTTTTATTAGTTTCAGCAGTATCAAATCAAAAGCATACAAACCGAGAGAACATCTCTCTATGTGCGTTATGAAGATACATCTGTAAAGAATCAGTACGTAAAATCAAAAACAAAACTTGAACAAACAGCCCCCCCCTCCACCCAATCTTCCCCCCATCCTCCCCCCACCCAGACCCAGTACCATCAGCTAAGTAGACTGTAATATCAGGGAAGTGGAGAAGTCCTTATGAAAGAACTGCGAACTAGGAAGTGTCGGGTTCAGTCAAGCGGAGTAGCCGCAGGTATCTGGGATAAGTCAACTTTTTAAATTCCTTGGTTAACAAGGCTAGGAAGGGCTGCCAGATTTTCCGGAAAGTGTCATCCCTTGATGTCAGTGAGCCTCTCCATCCCCAAAGTATCCCACAAGCGTCTGAGCCAAGCCAGATGGGATGGGGCAGATTGGGAACCCCTTGGCGCCAAAATGGTCTGGTGCGCAGCCCCAAGGGCTATACTGATCTGGCGGCCTCAGCAGGAAGCAAGCGAGAAAGTAATTGGGTTTGGCAATCCAAGTATTGTGTACGAGGGGAATCTAGGGAGCTGTGTGGAGAAGTGGGTGTCAATATAGTCTAAAACTGAAGACCAAAATGTAGCTAATATGGGCACTCCCAAATGATATGTGTCAGCGTGCCCTTCACTCCGCACTGTCGCCAGCAGGTATCGCTTCGGGCCGGGTTACCTTTGTTGAGTCGCACCGGGGTTAAGTACCAATAGGTGGTGATTTTGACTGGCGTTTCGTTGTTTGCCATGTTGTGGTTGGTATGTCGTGCCCTGTAGTAGATATTGCGCCATTCCTTGAGGGTGAGCGGGCGGCCTAGCTCAGACTCCCAACGTTTTTGTGAAGGGGGTTTGTCGCTGGTCTGAGGGGGTTGCAGGAGACTGTGTAGCTCTGAGATGAGGCGCTTATCTGAGTTTTTCCCCAAGAGCCATCTCTTATAAGGCGTCAGCAGCCTCTCCGCCCCCGGTCGAATTGCCTGATGTGTCACCCAATGCCTGATCTGGAGATATCTGAACCGTTCTGCCTCGGGAATGGAGTAGTCCGCTCTCAGGGTGGGAAAGGATACCAGTCCCTCGTGTTCGAAGAAATGGCCTATCGCCCTACAGGGTGAGTCCCGCCACACCCGAAAGGAGGCCCCATGCCCGGCGTGAATGCTGGGTTATCTGCTATTGGGGTCAGGGGGGAGGGCAAAGAGGTCAATCTTCCTTTTCGGGTACACCCGTCCCACACTCGAAGCAAGGAACTCGTGATTGGAGAGATGTATAGGGTCGGGGCTCTGTGCGTACGGGACAGGAACGGGACCTTCACCAATGATGTACCGGCCAGAGCCCTGCCCATGAACAGCCACCTATTCTCGGATTCGGATCTAGACCATTCTACGAGGTACCGAAACTGGGCTGCCTGATAGTATCTAATGAGGCAGGGGACCCCCCAGCCCACCCTCCGCTGGAGGGAGTCAGCTCCGTTCCTTGCTCATTCTTGATCTTTTGCCCGCCCAAACAAAGCGACTCAATGCCGACTGAAGAGCCGTTATCGTACCAACTGGAGGGGTCAGCAGCAAAGCCTGGAAGAAAAAGAGGACCCTGGGTAGGATAGTCATTTTAGCGGCTGCTACGCGACCCAGGAGGGAGAGCGGGAAATGACGCCATCTATCGAGCTCAGATCGGACATGGGCCAGAAGCCCCCCATAGTTTAAAGTATTTGTTTGTGCCGTTGTCCTACACAGTTGAATGCCCAGATAGGGGACAGAAACGTCTGCCCAGCTAATAGGAAACATACGCTGAAGCTCTTCGAGCTCTAGAGGGGGCACCGTGAGTCCAAGAGCACGGGTCTTGTGAAGGTTAATGCGAAACCCGGCCACCGCCCCAAACTTCTTCAGCTCGGCCAGACAGGGAGGCAAGCTCCTGGCCGGGTCGTCCAGCATTGCCATTTTTCCAAACTAATCAAGGAGGCGGAAAAGTCTACCAAAGAGCTGTTCAGAGTGGTAACTAGTCTATCTACCTTACCAGGTAGAACAGCGAATAATCATTCTCAGGACTCTTGTAACTCACTAGCCCGACATTTTCAAAGCAAAGTGGAACAAATATATACCACCTTTGACAATTGGGCAAGGTCTAAGACTCGAGACCTAGCAATCACGCCACTTCCTAATGCTCCAGCCTTCAAAGAATTTAGAGCTGTAATGGTGGATGAGGTCACCACCTATATTATTCAGGCTAAATCTGGCTCTCCATATGATCCTCTTTCCCCGATGATTTTTAAACAAGTTCCTGAGATTCTTGGCCCTAGCCTAACTTCAATCTTTAACTCTATGTTTGAACAGGGTGCTTTTCCCTCTATATGGAAGAGGGCTTCGATTTTGCCTCTTTTACAAAAATCAAATCTTGATGAAACTGACACTAACAATTACAGACCCATCTCACGTCTTCCACTTCCTGCCAAATTGGTGGAGAAAGGTATGAATAATCAACTTACACAATATCTACAGGAACATAACTTCCTGGATGAATCCCAATTTGGTTTCAGGGCAGAGCATAGCACCAAGACCGCTTTGATAAAAGCCACCGACGAAATCAGAGCGGTCTTGGATGCAAGTGGTGCTGCGGCTCTTATCCTGCTCGACCTGTCGGCAGCGTTCGACAAGGTCGACCATAAACTTTTACTTACTCGTTTAAATGTGCTGGGCATTACGGACAACGCTTTAGCTTTGATATCTTCTTTCTTATCCGATAGGATACAATCAGTGTCACTGGGTAATTATGTTTCCCCGTCTTTCATTTTCCCATGTGGGGTCCCTCAGGGCTCCTCAATGAGCCCTACACTCTTCAATGTATATGAACTGGCCGCATTAATCAGATCCATTGTGTCTATCAGCAGAGGCGTCATCTCACCAGTAAATAGATTTAGAGATTGTATGTTGGCAGTCAACGCATGGATGAGTTCACACTGCCTCAAGCTTAATTCAGGAAAGACAGAGGTGATTCTGTTAATTTTTCCCCTAACTGGTCACAGATTTGGTGGCCGGATGAATTGGGAGCAGCACCCATCCCGGTCACCAAAGCAAAAAAATTTAGGAGTGCTTATAGACCAGAGCCTAAATTTTGAAACACAAGTCAAGGCAGTATCATCAGCTAGATCCTTCTACTCAAGAGGATCAAGAAAATTCTACCTCTAATCCCAATAGACAGCAGAAAAACAGTGATTACCTCTCTAGTCAGGGCTAAATTGGACTACTGCAATGGGCTTTATCTCGGAATGCCGGTGAAGCAGACTCATAGATTGCAGATGATCCAGAATGCAGCGGCTAGGCTTCTGCTGGGGATCCCTAAGTTTCAATCAATAGGTAAGCACCTTAGGAGACTGCATTGGCTTCCAGTCAAGGGTCGCATCAAGTTTAAGGCCTTATGTGCCGCATATAAGGCACTCCATGACACCGGCCCTCAGTTTTTGAGGCGGTCATTAAACTGGTACTCCCCAAACAGATGTCTTAGGTCCGAAGGGGCAAAATTGATGCTCTGTCAAAGATTCTGTAAGGCTAACTAGGGCGGTAGAAGCTTTACTGTGGGAGCCACGAAACTTTGGAACGCCCTCCCCTTTTCCATCAGAAATCTTCCATCTCTTACATCCTTTCGTAAGGCCCTAAAGACTTGGCTATTTAATGACTAGTTCACCTGCCTGCTTTCCTGACTATTAGTGCCAATTGTTATTGTTATTGTTAGTGACATTTATAGAGCGCTGTTACCCGAAGGTGTCCTGGTGCTATGTGAAGTCCTGCCGGGGACTAAAGTGATGGGGGGATTGACGAGATAATTAATAAAAAGCCATGTTTTTAATGCCTTCCTGAAGGCCAGTAGATTGGTCATGCTTCTGAGGTGTAATGGGAGGGCGTTCCATGCTTTGGCTGCACTGGTTACAAAGCTTCTGCCACCCCAATTGGCTTTTTTCACAAAGGGCACCACCACCAGTTTTGCATCTGATGACCGCAGTGATCTTTTTGGTGTATACCAGCGAAATCTCTGTTTTAAGTAGTCTGGCCCAGCTCCATGAAGGGCTTTGAAGACCAAACATAAGGCTTTAAACTGGGTGCGCTTCTTGACCGGCAGCCAGTGAAGTTTTTTGATCCCAGCCGAGATTGAGGCGTATTTTGGTGTGCCAGTAAGGAGTCTGGCCGCAGCATTCTGCAGGATCTGTAATTTGTTCATGGATCCTTCCAAGACACCGTTTGGTATTCGTGCGCTGTATAAATCTTAATAACATAACATCACATCATCTGCATACAGACTGATACGATGTTCTTCTCCCCCCAGGGGGATCCCTTTGATGAGGCCATTGTCGCGGACCCGCTGTGCCAAGGGCTCCATGTAAAGAGCAAATATGAGGGGGGAGAGCGGGCAGCCCTGCTGTGTGCCCCAGCAGATGGGAAAGTACTCTGACCCCACCCCGTTCAGCGGATATCTGGCCCGAGGGGGTCAGATATCCGCTGAATACCCAGGATCGAAATCGCTCTCCAAAGCCAAAGTGTTCCATTGTCGTTCTAAGAAAGGGCCAATGAACCCTATCGAAGGCCTTTTCGGAGTCTACCGAAAAAAGCATGCTGGACCCTTGCCGTCGGTGGGCCTTGTCTATAATGTGTAGCAGCCGCTTAGTATTATCTGCGCAAAGGCGCTGTGGGACGAATCCCGACTGGTCGGGGTGAATAAGCCCCTGCATCAGGGGGTTAAGGCGCGCCGACCAGATGCCTGTGAAAAGTTTTGAGTCTGCGTTAAGGAGCGATATGGGGCGGTAGCTAGCACAGAGTTTTGGATCTTTGCCTGGCTTGGGAATAACTATGATGGTTGCATCGAGCATGGAGGCCGGGAGAGAGCCCGAGTCTGCTATTGAGTTGAAGAGTCAGTTAAGAATCGGGGCAAGTTCCGCACAAAACGCCTTGTAAAAACCGGCGGAGGATCCATCCGGTCCCGGAGACTTAAGAGGTTTCTGCCTCGAGATGGCCGAGATGACTTCCTCCAGTCTGATAGGTTCGTCGAGAGAGGAAGCCTGGGAGTCGCTCAGTCTTGTGACGGGGGCATCGCAAAGGTATTCTGCTATGTCCTCAGAAGAGGCGGGCTGCTTCGAATACAGCGCCGCATAAAAGTCCCTAAACTGGACCGCAATAGAGGAATCATCTGACCGGTCTGTCCCACTCTCCGTCTGAAGCGAGCGAACTGTGTTAGCCTGTCGTTGAGCTCGTAATCGCGTGGCCAAGAGTCTGCCGCTTTTGTTGCCATTAAGATAAAACAGGTGCTTCAAGAGCAGTAAGGCGTATTCTGCCCTATCCTGATCCAGCCTGGCTAGCTGTTTCCGAGCTGCTTCCAACTGGCGCCACACCCTTGGGGCCCCAGTTCGGTGATGAATTCCCTCAAGCTCCCTGACCCTCTCCTGGAGCTCCGCTCTTTTGAGTTTCCTCTGTTTGTTGTCAGCAGCCGAGAGGGATATAAGCTCCCCCCTGACCACTGCCTTTAACGCATCCCAGATCATCAGGAGGGATACCTCCTCATTATCGTTGGCTTCTAGGTAATCGGTGATGACTTTTTTAATCTTAACCTGGACATCTGGTTTCCACAATAGGGTCTCTCGTAGGCACCATTGCCGCCGGGCCTGTCGTTGGAGGGGGGCGTGAATCTCTAAAACAAGGGCGAAGTGGTCCGAAAGAGTTCTTGACTCAATCTTGACCGTGCGAAGAAGCTGGTGTAAGTTCTGGGAGCCCAGGAGATAATCTAGTCGGGCGTAAGACTTATGAGCATGAGAGTAGAATGTGAAGTCCCTGGTGTTTTGGTGTGAGGCCCTCCACAGGTCCACCAACCCCATCTCCCTCAGCCATGCAATACCCGCACCTGACAGAGATCCAGACCACCCCTCCCTTTGTACAGAGTGATCGAGGTCCTTGTCTAAGACTGTATTGAAGTTGCCCCCCACCAGGACCAAACGATCTTGTGAGGTGAGTGTCTCGTCTAGAGCCTCCCGGATGAAGCGCTCCTGCCCCTCGTTCGGTGCGTACAACGTACCCAATGTGAGTGTTTGTGAGCCCAGCTGTAATTGGTGTTCGAGGAGGCGACCTTTAATTTCAACTAACTTAGGGCTGACAGAACCTTTGAATGTGCGTGAAAACAAAATAGCCACACCTCCCGCTTTTCGCCCCATAGAAGAAAATAGCTGCTGTGGAAAGGCCCTGCCCTAAAGTCGCTTGGCGTCTCCCGCCAGGAGATGAGTCTCCTGGAGGAGGCAAATGTCTGCACCGGTATGCCCAAGATAGGAGAGGAGTGCCCTGCGTTTGACGGGATCATTCAACTCCTTAACATTCAGAGAAACGATCTTTAGAGTGTTGCCTATAGACATAGTAAGGATGTAAGGGGTTGCTGTGTTGGGATGACTTGTCCCCCTATCCCGCCCTCCCCAACAGCCTGTCGGGTCAGATCTCGAAGCATTGAGGATGAATTTCCATCTATCCCTGTGAGCATATCACATTGGTACTTGAAAAACAAACATTTAAAGAAAAGAAAAAACTAAAAACAGAACTACTTGCAAACTCAAACAAAGTCTCTGGGGGAGCCAGGGTCAGAATCCCCAACCCTGCCTCCGGACGAGAAAATTTCTTGACTGGGTTCGTTGTGGCCAAAGAGGCGATTTGGGGACCTCTCCCCTCACGGGCCCGCATAGCTCCATCGTGCACACCAATGTGTATCAAGATATGCTGCGTTCTTCAACCCATCTCTCCTGTAGCCAGGCCTCTGGCGAGGCTCTTGAGCACTGCCTTTCTTTCCTGCGCCATCGCCTCGGGGTCAGGCTTTGAAGGTTTCTTGGCTCTCCTCCTCCGTCGCGGTCGCTCCCATCGCCCTGCTCCATCCCCAGCCTCGTCCCTGTGCTCCGGCCCGACCTCTGGTTGCTCGATCTGTAAGAGATCACAGGCTGCACTGAGGGAGCGTAACTGGCGGGTCTTCCCCTCCCATTCAAAGATCAGGTGAAAGAGGTGGCCCTAGGCATTCAAGATATTCTGGCTTCTAAAAAAGGAAGTCACTGGGCGAAACTCTCGTCTCTTTTGGAGGGTGATGGCTGAGAGATCTTGGAACATTTGCAACGAGTGGCCCCTGAAAAGCGTCGTATCAGACCCCCACACTGTTCGTAGGATGGCTTAATCAAAGGGAAACTGTGGACGCAGGCAATAATATCCTGAGGAGGCATATTTGAAGCTCTGGGAAGTCCAACACTGTGGACCTGATCTAGACGGATCTCTGACTCGGACGTGTCGCCCAGAATTTGGGCAAACAGGGCCTGGACTAATTCCTCCACGTTTCCTGCTTCCGCCAAGGAGGGTGCATTCGGAATCCTAATGTTATTTCGCCTCGACCTATTCTCCAGGTCCTCCACATGAGCTTGGAGGTCAATTTGTCTGTCGGAAAGGCGAATTATTTCTTGACGCAATTGTTCCAGCTCTTCTTCCCTAGTGGTTTGGCTCGATTCTAACGTGTCGACTCTATCCCCCAGTTCAGAGATTTCTTGCTGAACGCCTTGCAGGTCCCGGGCCAGGTCTCCTTTAATCTGCAGGAGGTCGTCTTTGAGTGAAGAGAATAAGGATTCCAGGGAGGAATGGGTAACGGGGGCCTCCTCCTCGTTACCCCCCCTAGGTGAGTGCGGAGCCCGCTGGGGGGTCTGGGAGCGGGGGCTTGACGAGCATGTCCTTCAATGTGCGGTCTTTTTTTACCCTGGCTGTCGCTATTCTCCTACAGCCAGGAAAGGGCACAATACCCGCACTAGGGGTAGGGGGTGGCACGTTCAGTGTTCTCAGCTACGCTGCCCAATGTAGTGCGATGTTGCGTCTCCGGGCCATACACCATTGGCCACTAGTAAGAGTCTCTCCTGATGTGGAGCTCCGGAGGAGGCCCAGATGCTGAAAGGGGGAGCAGATCCCTCACTGCCACAGGGGTCTCTCTGTAAGGACTCTCACGACAGGCCTCCCCACCACTCCAGCGCTTTGCTTGGGCAGCTCCTCTGTGCTCAGGCGTGACCCCCGCTGTCCCAGTACGGCCTTCTGCTCTGCGCCCAGACCGAGGCTTGTGCTTCTTTGTACTTCCACTCTGTAATTCAGGCCCAACCAGACAGTGTCTTGTACAGGGTAGGCCTTGCCCTCCAGACCTGCCCCGAGAGGACAGTATTCGCCGGTGATATCGCTCCCCCCGGCCTGGAATCTCAGCACGCCCTGCTGCGCTCTCTATCAAGAGGGGGACTGGCTGTTGGTCCCCCCTCTGCCTCCTAAGCCCAGCGCGATCCGCTCCACCAAGGGGCAACTGGCTGCTTTCGTGGGACGGAGCAACCAGGTACCAAGGCCCTCAAGGGGGGGGCACAGTGTTCTTTATGCTATGTGGGCGAGGAGGGGGGGAGACGCCCCCAAGTCCGCCAGACACCCCCAGATAGTCTCGCTCCAGAGCCCGGGGGGGGCCAGATCGCGCCAGTTACAGGGAAGTGCAGAGGTCTCCTCTCACCGTGGGGGGGGCACTGAACGTACTCCCCATGCCGCCTCCTTTGCGCCTCTCCGGCAGCCGCTCCAACCGCGCCTCCCAGGCCCGTCACACTCCACTTCTGGTGGCCTATTGCGCAGGTAGGCCCGCTGCTCCGAGGCCTCCAGGCCGTCAGTACCGTCAGTACCGTCCTCGTTCGGCGGGCCAGGTGGATGGTGAGCCAGCAGAAAAGCACCACAGGCCGGGACACTCCGCGACCTGCAGCGTGAGTCCCAGCGGCCGTGTGCCTCTCCTCCAGCCCTCCGATCTCAGAGGAGGAGCCGGGAGACGCCGAGGCCCAGTCTCTCAGGGCCTGGGAACCGTCAGCAGCGCGGTGCCCGAGCCGGCGAGTCGAACCTCTTGCTCGGTATTCCGGCTGCCCTCCGTCCCAGACACAGGTGCAGCGTGATCACCGCTCTCCGTGAGTCCTGCGGGCCCGTTTGCAAACACTGGGGCACTGTGATTATAATGTAATGAGCGGGCCCGAAGCGGAGCGATCGCGTTGGACGTCTGCTCACTCCGCCAACCTGGCCACACCCCCTCTGTGCAATTTTAAATTGCCATTTCAACCTGGCAAAATAAGCCTTTTGTCAGGCCTAAACTTACTTTTTAATGATTATAAATCACTCCTAAATGCCCATAGGGTAGGGTGCATGGTATCTAAAAAGTACATCATGTATGGATATATGATGGAACCACGCATGCTATTACCACGAGTGCCTTTTCAATGCCGTCATTACAAGGCATGCGTCTTTACCACAAAAACGTTTACCACGCATGCCTTTACCACGAAAATGTAAGTATTTTACAGGTAAGTACAGGTAAGTACAAACCCCTTTTATGTATGTATAAATGGTTTATACTTACCTGTATAATACTTTCATTTCTGTGATAAAAGCATATGCTTGGTACAGTTTTTACAGGTAGGTACAAACCCTATTTTGTGTATATATATATATATATATATATATATATATATATATATACTGAAAAAAACAAAGCTTACCGGGATGTTATAGTGAGGCATTAGCATTTAAAAAACCTTAGAAATTCACTGAGAAAAACAAAGGTTACAGGAACGTTCTAGTTGGGCTGACGTTTTACTCGTACAAAACCAGAGAAATTCAGCCGTTCTAGTTAGTGAGCTAACTATAACTCGCGCCACCGCAATGCACTGCTTATGACCTCACATATTACATTACTGATGACATCTCAGATGACATCACAGATTTTTTTTTTTTTTAAACGAAGCGCGGGCTCCCACACTTTGTTTTAATCGGCCCCCTGGCCGGGGGTATGTGAGTGGCTGTATGGATGTGTGAGTGGGCATATGAGAGGTTATATGGGAGTGTGAGTGGGTGTGTGTGTGGTTCTGTGGATGATGTCATCAGTGATGTCATTGACCATGTCATGAGTGATGTAATATGTGATTATGGTCATAAGCAGTGCATTGCGGGGCGTAAGTTATAGTTAGCTCAGGTAATTATAACGGCTGAATTTCACTGGTTTTGTACGAGCAAAATCTGAGCCTAACTATAACATCCCCGTAACTTTTGTTTTTTTCTGTGAATATATATATATATACATATATATAAAATACACAAATATATATATCTCTCTTTAAAAACCCACAACCCATACCCTCCCTAAAATTACCCTTGCCACCCAAAAACCCATACCCACCCTAAACCCTAAAATTACCCTTGCCACTCAAAAACCCATCCCCACCCTAAACCCTAAAAATACCCTTATCACCCAAAAACCCATACCCACCCTAAACCCTTAAAAGGTTTTTTTGTTTTGCCGATAGGCAAGCCCGTCTGCGTCCGTCCGTGACCCGACCAGCGCCAGGAACCCTGGATATCCGACCATCCATCGATACGACACCACCACCCTCTTCGCACTCAACCCCGGAAGACTCAAAGACTGCCAACAGGCTTCGCCGAACACGACCCACAGCCTGTTCTCCTGCCTCCACTGCCGCCAGATCCTCACCTCCACCCCGACCTCCAACACCACCGACGCCAGCACCGGCGACACCCAAAGATGCATCCTCCTCAAAGTGCGCTCCATACACAAACACGCCATGGAAATTTGGGACCTACTCGACTCTCTCTCGCCCGACATCGCCTTCTTCATGGAGACCTGGACCAACGCCTCCTCCGCCCCAGACATCAACACCGCCATCCCGGACGGTTACAAGATCCAGAGGAAGGACCGCCCAAACCACCCGGGAGGGGGCCTCGCCATCGCCCACAAGAACACCCTCCGCCTCACCACCTCCAGCGAAACCTACCCCTCCACCGAGTACCTGCACTTCCAGATCCAGACCAACCCCAACGCCACACTCCGAGGAACCCTTGTCTAGAGACCCCCCGGACACCCTTCGCCACCACCATCACCGACTTCATCGCACCCCACGCCATCGCCTCAATAAACTACATACTCATCGGAGACCTGAACTTCCACCTCGACAACCCCAGCGACCCCAACTTCACCATCCTTCGGGATAATCTCGCCAATATCGGACTCAAACAGCTCGTCACAACTCCGATCCACCGAGCAGGGCACACCCTCGACCCCATCTTCGCTGCAGGCACCAGCGTCCACTTCAGCCACACAACGCAACTGCCATGGACCGATCACCACTGCGTACACTTCGCCGTCGACAAACCCAAGGCACCCAAACCGTCCCCACGGCCACCACGAAGGAACTGGAGCAAGGTTACCGACGAGCAACTTAACTCCACCCTCACCCGAGACAACCACACCGGGCATCCGACGCAAACGTCGCAGCCAGAGGACTCCACACTTGGATCTCCAACTACGCAGACGAGCTCGCCCCACTACGCAACGCCGACAAACAACACCCCAGGAAAGCCGCCTGGTTCACCACTGATCTCCAAGAAGCCAAACGCACCTGCAGACGCCTGGAGAAGAACTGGAGAAACACCAAGACAACGAAAACTACACCACCTACAAGGACGCCATGACGGACTACCACAACCAAATCAGAACCACCAAGAGGAATTTCATCCACAACAAAATCCTTGCCAACTCTACCAACTCCAAGGAACTCTTCAGCGTCGTTCAGGAATTCACCAACCAACGCAGCGAAGCGACAGACATCACCCCGTCCCAGGACCTCTGCGACAAGCTTGGAACCTACTTCCACCTTAAGATCAAAAACCTCTACGGCCACTTCGCCGACCATCCACCGGACACCACAGCCAGCCCCCGCCACCCCGGAGACACCAGCCAGCCCAACATCTCCAACTGGACTCCGATCACAGCCGAAGACACCGCCTCAACCATGAAAGGCATCCACTCGGGGGCCCCCACCGACCCCTGCCATTCTCACATCTACCACAGAGCCGCTGCCGCCATTGCACCCGAACTACAACACACCATCACCACCTTCAAAACAGGCACCTTCCCAGATGACTGGAAGTGCGCAGAAGTCAGACCCTTGCTCAAGAAGCCCACGGCTGACCCCACCGACCTCAAGAACTATCGGCCCATCTCTCTCTTCCCCTTCGCAGCCAAAGTTGCAGAGAAAACAGTCAACAGGGAACTGACACGAATCATCGAAGAGAACTCCATCCTCGACCCATCCCAATCCGGATTCCAAAGCAACCACAGCACCGAGACTGCCCTACTCGCCGTTACAGACGACATCCGCACCCTCATGGACCAAGCCACTCCGCAGCCCTCATCCTACTCGACCTATCAGCGGCCTTCGACACCGTCTCCCACCGCACACTAGTCACCAGGCTACACAACGCAGGCATACAAGGGTCAGCCCTGGACTGGATCCGATCATTCCTCACCGGAAGAAGCCAAAGGATCAGACTGCCACCCTTCCTTTCTGATCCCACGAAAATCACCTGCGGAGTCCCACAGGGGTCATCACTGAGCCCGACCCTCTTCAACATCTACATGGCCCCCCTCGCAGCCATCGTCCGACAACACGACCTCAACATCGTATCCTACGCCGACGACACCCAGCTCACCCTCTCCCTCACCAAAGACCCCACCACTGCCAAACTCAACTTCCAGAAAGGAATGTAAGACGTTGCAGTCTGGATGACCAACAGCTGCCTGAAACTCAACGCCGAGAAGACAGAAGTCCTCGTCCTGGGAACCACCCCTTCAGCATGGGACAACACCTGGTGGCTGACCGCCCTCAGAAACCCACCCACCCCCTCAGACCACGCCAAAAACCTCGGCATCGTACTCGACTCATCACTCACCATGAACCGCCAGGTCAACGCCGTCACCTCCAGCTGCTTCAACACCCTCCGCATCCTCCGCAAGACCTTCAAATGGATCCCCACTGAGTCAAGGAAGACCGTCACCCACACACTCATCACCAGCAGACTGGACTATGGAAACGCACTCTACGCCGGCATCAACAAGTCCCTACTCCGCAAACTCCAGACAATACAGAACACCGCCGCCAGACTCGTCCTCGGCATCCCCCGGCACAAACACATCAGCCAACACCTACGAAGACTCCACTGGCTCCCTGTGGAGAAAAGAGTCACCTTCAAAATCCTCACTCACGCCTACAAATGCCTACACAACAACAGACCCAAATACCTCAACAACAGAATCAACTTCCACGTACCCAAAAGAAACCTCCGATCTTCCAACTTCCCACTGGCCGAAACCCCGCGAATCCACAGAGCCAGAGCAGGCAGAAGATCCTTCTCTCACATTGCAGCCAAATCCTGGAACGAGCTACTGGCAGACATCAATCGCGCCCCCTCCCTGGCCTCCTTCAGGAAGGCCCTCAAGACCTGGCTCTTCGGCTAATCAGATCTGCTTTCCCCCCCATTCCCCTCCCCCCTCAGCGCCTTGAGACCCTCACGGGTGAGTAGCGCGCTTACAATTCACCTGATTGATTGATTGATTGATATCTTTGGTACCGTTTGACGAATCTTCATGAAATCTTCAAAGTGAGTATGATGCTCAGTTCAGCTGCTCTATTAAAAGTTTCGAGGTGATTCGTTAAGCTGGGGCCGAGAAAAAGCGGAGGTCCCAAAGCTCTTTTTCCCAATGTTAATTTCCATGGAAGTTTTAGACAAGACTACAACCCGAACCGCTGAACAGAATTACAGCAAATTTGACAGAGAGGTAGCCCTTGATCCAGAAAGTGAGCTTTTTGTTATTTGGTGTAAATCCGTTCAGTAGTTTTTGAGATATTAAATAAAAAACAAATATGTATATCTAGAGGTGCGAACCCTCCGCAAATCTTACCGATCTCGTGCAGAGATCGGATTGGCTGCCAACACTTCAACCAGGAAGTGTTGGTTGCCATCTTGTGACTTGGACTGAGCCAAGTCCCAAACAAAAACGTAAAAAAAAGAGAAGCGGGCAGTGTAGGAATGCCCTGACACCCTAGGCCTGGTGCTGGGATCCTGGGGGCCCAGGGATCCTTCTAGGTCCAAAAAGCATTTTTTTCAGTGAAAAATGCGACAAATTTGCGAATTTGTTGCAAAAATTAAACAAAAAAACAAGCACGGTCTCCTACGCCTGTTTCTCTTTCAGCCCCCGGGTGGGCCAGGTCCTGGGGCCATGCATATTAATTAGGAATTCAAAAGGGGGCCCATGTCCTTGGGCTTTATGCAGCAATATGAGGGGGGGCTGCGTGGCCCCCCCTCCGTAGTACTTAAAAGGTCCCGGGACCACCACCTCCCCGGGGCTTGAGAGGTAAATAAGAGGGGGCTGTGCGAACCTCCCCTGTATTCAGAATTGCCCTGGTAACCGCCACCTCCCCAGAGCACGGCATTGCAAAAAAGGGGGAGGGTGGCCCCCCTCCTGGGCAATATTTGGCCCCGGGGACTACCACCTTCTCGAGGCATGGCTACATTAAAAGTGGGTGGGGGC
Organism: Calotriton arnoldi; assembly: GCA_963921515.1. Lineage (NCBI taxonomy): Eukaryota > Metazoa > Chordata > Amphibia > Caudata > Salamandridae > Calotriton > Calotriton arnoldi. The sequence goes on from CAWUFW010000189.1 coordinate 2,329,994, forward strand.
CTCCCTTCCCGGGCCGTTCTCGGCCCCGGGACCACCACCTCCCAGGGGCAGGCCCTTCAAACAGAAAGAAGGAGGGGCTTGCTCTGGGGACCGCCACCTCTCAGGGCTGGCTCCCTATATCCTAAGGTGTCCACTTACGGGAGATAGCAGTTTGCTTTCACTTGGCAGGAGCTTTGACAGCTCCCGCCAAGCGAGAGCAAACTGTAAGTCCGCTGCCTATGGGCGGAAGCAGGAAAACTGCTCCCGCTTGGTAGGAGCGGAGATGAAAGGATTGCTCCCACACGCAGGGAGCAGCATTTTTGCTGCTCCTGACGTGTGGGAGCATTTCCGGTTCCCGCTGGAGGCGGAGAGCAAGCAGGGACCACGGGGGCATTGAGACTTCCGCTCACGGTCCCCAACGTAGCACACTGGGTGCCCTGGTGGGCTCTAGGGCACCCAGCATAAAGAGGCCGGGCCCTGGGAAATTGGCCCGGGGAGGGGGCACAAGAACCCCCCTCCCCTTTACTTAATAAAGAAGAGGCCGAGCCTTAGTAATATGCAATGGTCTTCACGCCTTTTAACAGGATGATGGACAGCTTATCAAAAGGCTCCCCAGCGTTTTTCCCACAGATTTTGGTGACGGGTTCTTGATGCTGAAGAATATGAGGATACTTTGTTGGCCAGTTTTGGGGTGTGTGACCCCCACGGACCCCGCAGCCACTTAGGGACTCCATCCCACATCGGCTCATAAAGCGCCTCTGCAAACCAGCTGTGCGGAAATATGAGGACATCTCCAACAAACAAAAAGTTACTTGCTTCATATAGTTAAGAGGAAGTACCCTCGTTTAGTGGAGATTTACCTGTTTGTAGTCTTGTTTTCTTCTCTATATGAAGATTCATGTTATCACAGATTTCTGGATAAAGACGCCGTTGTAGTTTAGAATACGCACTGGACATTTATCCGAGGTAGCACTTACTAATTAACCAGTACAAAGGACTCCAGTTGGGTAGATATTTTTAGCAAAACGGTGGACTGTTGTTGGATAAAGGGGCAGGGGAGGTTCCGTTCTGGCCCAGTCACTCACACAGATACTGACACACCCATACACACATCCACTCACACACCCATTCTGCCACTCTTGCATCCGATCACAGACCCACAAAGTGATTCACACACCCACCCACACACCCATATAGTTACTCACACACCCACATAACCACTCACACACCCACTCACAGACCCATACAGCCGCTCACACATCCACATAACCACACACACACCCATTCTGCCACTCTTGCATCCGATCACAGACCCACAAAGTGATTCACACACCCACCCACACACCCATATAGTTACTCACACACCCACATAACCACTCACACACCCACTCACAGACCCATACAGCCGCTCACACATCCACATAACCACTCACACACCCATAGAGCCACTCATTCACCCATAAAAGCACTCGGACACCCAATACAGCCAATCACAGACCATTCAACCACTCACAAACCCACACATCCACTGATAAACCCACCCACACAGCTACTCACTCACCCACTCACAGACCCATACAGCCACTCACACACCCACATAACCACTCATACACCCACTCACAGACCCATACAGCCATGTACACGCCCACTCACACACCAATATAGACACTCACAAACCTACTCACACACCCACACAGCCACTGACAAACCCACCCACACAGCTACTCACACACCCACTCACAAACCCATACAGCCACTCACACACCGACTCACTGACTGACAAATCCACCCACACACCCCCAAATTTACTCACATGCCCACTCATACACCAATATAGACACCCACACACCCATACAGCCACTCACACACCCAGTCACACACCCACATATACACTCACACAGCCAGTCGCACACCCATACAGCCACTCATACACCTACTTACAGACCTATACAACCAATCACACACCTATACAACCCTTCACCCACCAACTCACACAACCACTCACACACCCACACAACCCCTCACAAACCCACTCATACACCCATACAACCATTAACACCGCCACTTGCATGCCCAGAAAACCGCCACAAACCCATTCCCAGACCCATACAGCAACTCACATACCCACTGACAGACCTATGCAGCCACTCACACACCCACTGACAGATCCATACAGCCACTCACACACCCACTCACACACCCCAGGCAGACACCCACTCACACACTGATACAGTCACACAGCCACTCCGATGACATATGTTAGAAATAATATCACCCAGTAGTACAGAAAGGATAGTAATTAAGCGTATGCAGTAGCTTAATATCTATCTTTAAGTCTCAAAAGCGTTTACGAAACACACTCACTGGATGATGTCATCAGTGATGTCATTTGAGGTGTCATAAGTGATGCCACTGACCATGTCATGAGTGATGTAATATGTGAGGTCATAAGCAGTCCATTGTGGGGGCAAGAGCTATAGTTCAGGTAACTATAACTGCTGAATTTCAATGGTTTTGTACGAGTGAAATCTGAGCCTAAGTATAAAGTCCCTGTAACCTTTGTTTTTTGTGATATTTATATATGTATATATATGGTCAGTACTCCTTTTCTCCGCCGATTCCCTGCACCACAGAACCAGAAAGGGAACGGACTCCTCTTGTTTTGTGCAAATGCGTTTATTTTCTTCGTGCTATGCTGCCATGACGCGTTTCGACCCACCAGGGGCCTTGATCACATGGCATGCTATTGTTACCACCCCCATTTAAAGTGTTCAGTGCAAGTAAACTTAATGAATACAGAGAACAGACTACCCGTCTGAATACCGATTTCCACATTACAAGTTTTTGCAAGCTTATGTACATAACAAAATACTGATCCGTACATGTTGTTAAAACTATGTGCAAAATACGCCTCATTTCTGTATAAATACATTAAAAGTATAAATAGCGTACACACAGTTAAAAAAACATCTTATAAGTAAAATGCATAATGTTAAAACCATGTGCAAATTACGCAAAAATTTCTGTATAAATACATTGAGGTAGTATACACACAGTAAAAATCATTCCAAAACCTTTTTAGCGCATGTGCTGAATACACCTGTAACATATTCTTTTACTGTAACAGGTCATGCCCAAACCTACATTAAATTGTCAGATTAGTACATTGTACATGATCGCCATTTGGAGAATGTTTCTAAGATCAGTCATACCATAAGTGTGCAAATAAATATTTTGCCCGTATGGGCATATAGCCCGCTACTTGTAAAGTGCAGAAGTGCGTGCAAAATTGCGGAAAAAGTGCTGATTTGCGTGTTCTGGTTGCTCACCGAGCATTTCCACGCAAATAACGTGCAAAGGTGCCCTAAAGTGCTGATTGTGAAAATGTCCAATATGAACCCATGTTCACAGTAAAACAAGGAAAAAAGAGGGGGTATATCGGAAAGAGGAACAGCTTATTAAAACCAAAATCCGGTATATTCTGCTTTCGAAAGGCATAAAGCTATCTAAATTCCTGAGATTGAGCTATAGCCAGGTGTGCAAGTCTTCAGTAGTATTCAGCCCCTGTGGGCTTTTACTGTCGAATTCTAGGATGAACCTGGTCTCCAACCGTCTCAATATTGCCTCTCTGTTGCCTCCTCATCTTAGTGGTGGAACAGAATCCACCACAAAGTATTTCAAATGGTCAAGATTGTTAGCATGGACCTCTTTGAAATGGCGGGCCACCGGATACGTTGTATCCGAATTAGTTATGGCCGAAGGTGCTGGAGTATTCTCTTGTGGACCTGCAGTCTTGTGCTACCCACATACCGCAGTCCATAAGAGCACTCCAGCACGTACACGGCAAATTCAGTTTTACATGTTAGAATCTTGGCTATTTTAGTAGGCCCATCCTTGAAAGGAGTGTAGTAAGAGGTTTTACTCACACCGTATTTGCAAGCTTTGCACACTACACTGGACGAAACCTTTACGGTCTGTCATCCAATTGGCACTTGTTCGGATCTCAGGACTGCTACTGACTAAGAAGTCACTTGTACTGGGGGCCTTTCTGAATGTAATCACTGGAGTAGTTGGGAGTTTGTCCCCAATAACCTGATCACTTCGCACTAAGTGCCAGTTCTTTTTGATGATTTTCCTCAAATCATCCTTTTGTTTGTTAAACGTTAAAATCAACCGAGGGTTGCTGTCAACTGTTCCTGCTCTGTTTACCCTTTTATTCTTACTGCCTGATGGTTTGAGCAATAAGTCATCTCGGGACAGGCCTCTGGTGCGGCATATTGCCTCATCAATGGTGTGTTCTGAATAGCCTCTGGCCAGGAAGCAACATTTGCATTCCTCCTGTGCCGTTGTTAGGTCTTCTTCATTGCTGCATATTCTACGTATCCGCAGCATTTCTCCATATGGTATGCTGCAGATGGTATGTTTGGGGTGAAAGCTACTAGAATGTAGTATAGTGTTCCCTACAGTAGGTTTCCGATGTAATTTCGTTTGTAACCTGCCGTCTGCCACATATACTTCTACATCTAGGAAACAGATGGAACTCTCACTGATGTTGTAAGTGAAGTGCAGATTTATGTTGTTGCAATTTAGTTTGGTTATAAAATCCTCGGCATTGTGTCTGTCGCCGCGCCAAACCAGAAACAAATTATCAATAAAAACGAACCCATTTTATTACATTATTTGCCATTATGTCCTCATACACAGTTTTTAAAATCTTCTCCTCCCACCACCCCATGTGGAGGCAGGCATAACTCGGCGAAAAGCTCGCCCCCATTGCTACGCCCCTCACTTGATGATAGACCTGTTGCTGGAACAAAAAGTAGTTATTTTCCAAGCAGAATTTTGTCAGATCAATCAACATCTTATTGTGCGAATAAAATTCAATGGGTCTGGTGCCAAGAAAATGTTCAAGTGCCCTTACCCCGTCATGATGATGAATTGAAGTATACAGGTTGGAGACATCCATTGATCTTAATAGATAGTCTTTTTGCAAATGGAAATCATGCATTTGTTTTAAAAAGTCCGTAGTATCCTGTATGTATGACGGAAGGGCCTTTACATGATCTTGGAGGAAGGAGTCAATGTATATAGAAACATTTTCAAGTAAACTCTGTTTTGCGGAGGTTGTAGAATATCCTTGTGGATTTTTGGGATAAAATAAATCACAGGCATAATTGGGTAGGCGTTTTTAAGAAATTTGAGTTCGTCATGATTGATTAGACCCATGCTTTTCCATGCTAACAGTTTGGCAAACAGTTCGTTCTGTGCTGCTTTAGTAACCAGTTTGTTGCTTAGCTTATAACAATTGCGATCACCCAATTGTAGCAGTGCCTCTTCCATCTATTGTTTTTTTGGCCAGATGACCACATCGCCACCTTTATCTGAGTAGCGCACCACTATTGAGTCATTGTCCCGTAATTTTTTAATCAATTGTTGGTACTTATGCTGTTGTGTGCTACGTTTCCTGAAATTCTTTTGTGTTTTGAAATTCAATTTTCGTATTTCTGCTGTTATAATTTCCTTGAATGTATCAATGGAGTCCCTCGGCATCACAGGCACAAATTTAGACTTTGGTTTGAATCCTGTGAATGGGGCGGCAGTTATGTTTATTCCCTGTTGTTGCATGCATGATTGTGAAGACTCCTGTTCTGCCTGCCCAGATTCGTCATTTTGTAGAGCATATATATATATACACACAGACCTGCGTTATACGTACATTTTCGTTGTATAATGGCATGTGTGGTGAAGGTACATTGTACCAACAAAAAAAAGTGTGATAAAACCATGCGTGGTAACGGCACTCGCGTGGTAACAATCGCTTTGTAAAGCTAATGCATGGTAACGGCTGCATTGTTAGAGCTGTTTCCCGTAATGTATATTTAAGGTTTTACATGTCCTGGCACTGAAAAACCTCCGTCGTTTTTCACAGAGGCAAGGCTAGTTCTTCTCTCCCATAGGGAAACACTGGGTTACATTATAACAATTTATAATGCTGGATTTCTGGTTGGGAGCAGCTAGAAAGGACAACATTTATTTGTAATTTAAAATCCAACTTAATGAGAGAGTTGGATTTTATATTACTATTTTGAAAATGACACTTTTAAAAAGTTTTAATTTTCCTGCCTAAACCAGATGTGGCTTTCTTTCAGTGTACAGTGTCAATTGACTGGTGAATGACTTCCCTGTGGTGAGATGTGGATTGCTTCCAGATAGTGGACCTAAGGCTTGGGGTGGAGAGGTATTTTTCTTCTTTGAGCAGGATTGTCTGAGGGGTTGTGTACAGCTCCTTCCTGAGGTGCCTACCGTAACACTGTCAGATGTAGCTCACACCTAGGCCTGCTTCCCTTTGTCTTCCTAGTCAGCTTGGCTCTAAACCCAGTAGGAGGAAGGAGCTACCCCAGAACGGGTTTGGAGTGACCACCAGGGAGGGTTTGCCGTTTATCATAGCAACACCTCTGGGTGGGCGCTGGGGATTCTGACCAGGGGGAGGAAGGGTTCCTCTATGTTGGATTTAGGTAGAGAAGGCCACTACAGGATAGTTAACAGTAAAACACACATTAAGTGCTGCAAATGTGTGTATGGTCCCTTCTGGGAACTTTTACTCCATTAGTTAGTAAGTGGCCAGGGGTTTCCACCATCTACAGGCTGGCACTGGGCTAAATGTTGCAACCCTCAGTATCCCTCTCATAACACTTCTGTAACTGTGTGGCTCTGAAGGACTGTCCTGCTGTCTAAAGAACCCGAGGGAAGACTGGACCTGCTTGCTTTAAACCCAGGACCCCCAGACATGACTCCATTGGATAGTTGGCTGACCTCCTGTTTGAGCTACAGGGGCACAACAAGCTTCCAGAGACCTCTCTCCCTGCAACTGCCGAGATGATCAATTCCAATTGGGCCTGCCCTGGACCCTACTGCTGGCCTCCTCTCGAGTGAGTCCTAACCCCCAAGTGGTGCCATTAAGGTGCTTGACCCTTGGCTGGTGTTAGAGTGTACTTAAGAATACAAAAAAGTGATGGACGGAATGCTTGAATTAATCTCAGCCACTGGTAATTACTTGGGCCACCTCCCAGTCCATCATTATTTTGCACACCATGCCACCTCAGTTTGGACCCAGCCATATCCAAATCAGTCTTGACCCTGCTCCAATGGGAACAGTCCAGCCTGAACTGCCAGGCCAGGTCTCCCTGCACCCAGAACACAAGCAACCTACGACCGGTTTTGCCTTAGTTAGGACTCATCAGCCGGGTATAGCTTGGTTCCAGTGACACATTGTGCACGGGACACACGTCTGGGCATACCCACTTAGGGGAAACACACTGAAGTATACAAAAAACATGATGGATGGATTGCTTGAATTAATCTCTGCCACTGCTCCACTGGGAACAGCTGAGCCGGCACTGGAGTGTACGTATCATGCCCACACTGCAAAAGCTGAAGCTTAAAACCTTTTTGCCAATTTTTCTTCCAGAGAACCCACTGTCGACTTGGAAACTCTGGGTTGATTCAACTTGCTGGTTTGCCCTGCTGTAGGAAATCTGACTTCCAGAAAAGTTTCTAAGTCAGAACGTAGAGAGAATCATTGGTACCGATGCTCAGCAGTAACTCATGATGTTGAGGCCTTCCTGGGCTCAGATTTTGAACTCCTCCCGGTTGGAGCTCGTCTGTGACAGAAAGCACTGGGAACATGTAAATCATTATTTTAAACTTACATTGTAAACAGTATAAAATAGGCTGCTACAAAATGCAGAAATAGGTTTAAGATAAAAAAAATGCTTTCAAAATAGATTTTAGTAATACCCAGACTGTACATAGTGTGATTTTTTTTTTATAACTGTTCTTTAAAAGCACACTTTTCACATCTTAGCTAGTAACTTATTTCAATACCACTCGAAAAGAATAACTCTGTGTCATCAGGAAGCTTCAAGTGATTCCATCGATTAAATCGAATACCGGCTTCCAAGCACCTTTTACATTTGCAGCTTAACCAGTTGTGCACATTTAATTTCTTTCAGGCAACAGGCACCCAGGCAAGAAGGCTTGATAAAAGAAGTCAATGTCTAACCATTTGACCTCTGTATTTCGGGGACACTGAAAGACAACAGCAGCAAGCTGTTGTTCTCACACTATTTTTATGGTCTGGCTTGACAGCGCAGCTGTCACCAGACAATTATGTGAGCATCACTAGAGAGGAGCTTTGTCTACACCCACATTTTGGGAGCCGGGAGTACATGTTTTGATTGGGCAGATGTTGTGTGCTTCCACAAAAAAGTGAGTGCCCAACACACAGCTGTGATCATTTTGTTTACTTATCCAGCTACCTGATCTGTAGCTTTTATGTGCACACGCATGACCTTGTAAACCTTTCAAAGTGTCTTAGATAACTAGATAATTTATGGTGTTTTTCTCTAGCAGCAGAGCTGATGGGAGGAGGGCAGTCAACCGTGAATTTTTAAGCCTACCTTAACAGTGCCACTGTCACCTAACCATTTAACTTACACAAATATCATTCATTCATAAAAACTTTATTTCGGCACGTTGGGCCATAAAAGCACAATTTAAAATAACAATTTAAAATACAATAAGATACAAATAGTTAAAAAGGGAATAAAAAGATCTACATTCCACGCTCAGGAGCAGCATTTCCAGGGTTCAGCCATCTTGAAAAACAGGACATAAAGTGCTTGTGCAGTATACATTTGAAGGCTATTTCCAAGCAATATTTTTGTTCCATTATGTGTTACAATTTAAGATAGCGATACACATAGAGATGATGATAAAGAAACAGAATAGCAATGCATTTACTCAGCCAGCATAATTGCCCCCAGTTATCAACATGATGGTTAGGTAAAACCAAAAGCATTGGGGGGCAATGATCTATATACATTCAGTGCCAGCGAGTATTGGTCATTAAAAATAATTCAATCATCTCTACAACAACCCAATAAATACAGTATGTGGGAAAATCATCAATTAGGACATATGTCATAGGCAATTATCATTCCTATTTGCAGACTTATTTAAGATGGCTCTGCGTGTGCACCACATGGTGAAAGCGTGAAATAGAAAAGACAATGGGCATGCGCGTGTCAGATTTTAGTATCCTATACACGTCGCGACAATGTCTAGACCCCAAATTCCTACAGAGTTGAAGTAGCCATCGCGACCTTGCCTTCCTGTACCCCTGGCAAACAAATACCACATGGAGTTCGGTCTCATCTGTGTTGTTACACGCAGGGCACTCTGCGTTTGTGTTGCCCTCCCATTTTTTTGTAAATGAACGCAGCGTAAGGACTCCATACCTAAATTGCAAATAAAGCTTCTTAGCCAAAAGCGGCTGAATGTCGTCCAACACTGGTTCTAAGATATATGTGTTTTTTACTTCCAGAAACTCAGCAGTCAGTCGCCCCACTGAGGGTCTCCTCTCAAGCTGGGTGAGTTTGTAGTCTCTATAACTCTCTACCAGGGCTTTTCTGGAAGTCATTTGGGAGATTTCTTCTGCATTGTGCCACAGACTGCCCGGGCCCAGGTCCTCACATGTTTTCTTGACATACAACAGCCATGGCAACTTCCCTGCACCTCGCAGCCCCATGACATCAGTCAGTTCTTCTCTATAGGGGGCTAATTCAGGGGTGCACCACAGGCGACGCCAGTATAATATAGGTCTAAGAGCAGCTTCTTCCTCAATGGGTCTAATCCCTAGATCCAGACGCAGAGGTGTTAGTGGTGTACTAGAAGGCAGTCCCATAAGTTGTCTTGCGAATAAATTCTCAGTGTGGGCTAACTGGTCAGATGAGCATTGCCCCCATAATTCTGCTCCATAAAGTGCAGCCGTCGTGGCCTGTGCTGTGTAAATTTCCACCGCTGGACTCACCAGTTTTTCAGAGCAAGTCCTATATAATTTTAAGATACCCCCCGTAGTCTGGGATAGTTTTAAGCCTGTTTTACTGATCTGGGCACCCCAATCCATTCTCTCTGTCAATGTGATTCCCAGGTACTCAAAGATGGTTACCCTCTCTAGGGGACTTCCATCCAGACAAGGGTTTGGGCGAGTGCTATTACCTACATTAAAAGCCATGTACTTTGTTTTTTGTAGGTTAATTTCTAGTCCCCGTTGTTTGCAGAAGGCGCTAAAGTTGTTAAGGGTCCTCTGAATTCCCATAGGGGATTTAGCAAGCAGAAGCGTATCATCTGCAAACATGAGGGCAGGTATTTTACGTTTCGCCAGCCTGGGAGCATCGATGTTTTCCCCAGCATTCAGTGATTCTATTAAGCCATTAATAAAAAGGCAAAAGAGGGTTGGGGCCAGGACACAGCCTTGCCGGACCCCTCTTGACAGGCAGGGGGGATGAAAGTTCGCCATTTTTACCAAATCTAATTCAAGCAAAATTGCCCTCATGTAAGCCTTTTAACTGGTGGCAAAGATACTCTGGGACTCCCATGTCTAGTAAAGTTACCCAGCGTTTGTCCCTTGGTACCAGGTCGAAGGCAGATTTGAGGTCTACAAATATAAGATAGAGGCTGCCACCCTCTATACAAACAGTTTTCCAATGTATCATCTGTAGCCTTAGGATCTGGTCAGTTGTTGATGTCCTTGCTCGAAACCCGGCTTGGAGGGGGGTAAGAATGTTATGTTCCTCCATCCAATTCTGGAGACGCCCCAGTAAGACACGTGCAAATATTTTTTGGCTTACATCTATCAAACTAATCGGACGATAGTTGACAGGTGAAAGCGGGGAGCCCTTTTTATAGATTGGTATTATTTCGGCCCCTGCCCAGGTGGTGGGGATCGCCATGCCTTGGAGAATAGCATTAAACAGGGAAGACAGGTAAGGGGCCCATACAGTCGGCTCAGAGCGAAAAAGATCACCAGGGATCTTGTCCAGCCCTGCGGCTTTGGCTGATTTAATCATGCCCAGGGCGTCAGTGACTTCTCTCAACGAGATTGGGGGGGTATCTACAGATATCGGGCCAGGGGACAGTAGACGTCTGTTCACTAACCCTTCCCCGTCATCGACCCTTGTGTAAAGTGATTCAAAGTGGGCCTTCCGTGCTTCTTCACTAATATTAGGTTCTATGGCTGTTTTACCCTCCTGAGACCGTGAATTGATGACATTCCAAAAGGTCCTCAGGTCGTGATTTTTTAAAGCACTTCTGAGCTCATCCCATTTTTGCGATTCCCAACTTTTTTTGGCCTTGGCAATGGCGTTCTTATATTTTACCCTCGCTTCTTTAATCGCTGGCCTGGCGTTGCTTTTGATGGCGGTGACCAGGCCAATTTTAGCTACACGGCAATATTAGTTAAACCATGGGTGTTGGGATTTATTAGTCGACCTAGGCTTTTTGTTTTGGTAAAAGAAGGCAGCCATAGAAGTAAACAACTCTTGGTGATTTTTGAAAATTGTTGAATTATAATTAGGAGTGCCCTTTGTCTCTGCGCTTGATTTACAACCATAAAATATGGAAGGATTTGTTGATAGAGCATGGCCAGTTTTTCTTCTGACTGGGAAAATTCGCCCCAGCGAACTCTCCTCCCTCCATTAGACTGGATCAGGCAAGTATCTGGAGCTGGCAAATCATCGGATGAATTCTTAGCATGAGGCGTTGTAATTACTAGAATGAGGGCATTATGATCGCTATCATAGCGAGGGATGATTTTAAAATCTATCACTCTGTGCCATAATTTTACATCTACCATAATGTAGTCAATAATAGAAGTATGCCGCCGTCTGTTATAAGTATGATTCCCAGGCGAGTCAGATATAGTGCGTCCATTACAAGCTCTCAATGAGAAGTTTAATGTAAGGGTGCTTATCTGTAATGCCTGCGGGGTCCATGCCCTTATTGGAGGAATATTAGGCTCTGGGATGGACCAATAACAATCCTCCTCGCAGAGAGTGCCTGAGGCCAAGCCATTCAAGGGTTCAAATTGGCAATTAAAGTCTCCGCCAATGATTACCCCGAGATTTGCAGGGATGGTTGTGAGACAAGTAGTTCGTTGTTCGAGTGTGGTAGACTCTTTCCCTCTAGGTACTGGTCGGGAATATACATTTATTAGGACTATGTCTATTCCCGTATGAAAGGTGAGGAGTACACAGAGGATGTCACAGGAAGAACTCTCTAGCTGTTTTGCCTCACAGCCCAGATGTACTCCGACCCAGGTACACAGGCCTCCAGAAGGTCTGCCCTTCCCCACATGAGTAGCTGGGATGCTGAACGATGCATAACCCATTCTATGTATTTCATCTTTGGCCCATGTTTCTTGGAACATGCAGATTTCATGCTGCTCTATGAAGCGACCCCATTCCGGACTATCCAGTTTAGAGGGTAGTCCGGCTATGTTCCAAGAAAGGATTTGCAGACTGGCAGGGCCCACTTGATTTGTTAAGCAGGGGGGGTTTATATCTTCATTCTCTTGACTGCCCAAAGGAAATTGGCAGTACTCCGTACGCTGCGCTGTACTTGTTTTGTTAACTAATTCGTGAAAGCCCTTTGGAGTATGTGAGGTATTTGCTACATCCCTCTGAACTAACCTGGATGTCTGTATATCCTGGTGTATGGAATCAAGGGTCGGTGGACTAATGATAGCTATCTTATGTGTACTCCTAGTTAGCCTATACTTTCCTGTCTCACTTTCCAACTCCAACCCCGGATTCTGCTTCGAGAATCTTCTCCTCTGTACACTTATCCTTCGCTGTATCACCACCTCTCTATGGTGAATGGGTATTTCTTGTGGGGGCTCTTCGCTCGAGAGTCAAACTACTGACTCCAGGGGATTGAATCTATTTTCTACCGGAATGTACACAAATATCAGTCTATAGTTCTTTGCTTCCATTCAAATACATATCCATGCCCATGTCATCTACCATACCCCATTCCTTTAAAGCCAGACCTATTGGCTTTGCCAGTGCTTTTTTCTTCCTTTAGCTCTTCCTGTACACCCTCTACACAGAGTCCAGGTAGAAGTGCAAATACAGATAATCACAAACGTCTTTACAGCCTGCTTTTCTTAAAATACCAAATGCACGCTATTTATTGTCTGTAACCATTTTAGAAGACGTCTGTGCTATATGGAATGTTCTTTTATAAATGTTATTAATAACCAAATAAAAATAAATAATAAACAACAGCATGGAGTCCAGCTTTAGTGCATATCTTAAGAGAGTGTGGAATCAGAGCAGTTGGCACAGTTCAAATACATGTACATTAATATGAAATGTCCAAACCAATAAAATCAGCTACATATAAATGGTTAATAAAACTCAGTCACCATTTACATTCTAGCTCTGACAATCCACTTTAATGGCTGTTTTTAAGCTTTATTTTATGAGGTCTAACTAGCACACATTGTGGAAGCTTGGTAAAATGTGGATTCTCAGTGGAACTTTGGACATTCTATCAGTGGCTGTGCCTTATCCCAAAGTAAAGTTTGTAGACCATCACATCATTGCTGCTTTTAGTTTCCTTAAGGAAACTAAAATATCACACAGAGTTTTTGAAGAGCAGGAATCTGAAGTTATCTCAAAGGGTATTTTAATCAAGCAAAAAGTTCTCTGTGAACTGATAGATATATGGGATAAAGTACCCCCTGCCATACATTATAAGGATATTGTAAGTCACCGAGGAGTTCACTGATCAGATAGAGGAAGGAGGTCGAAGGATGAGTTGGTTTATGAGGTCATAGAACTCTGAGGTGATCTGCAATCTTCTTTTAAGAGGGGTTTTTATTTCTCATGATACTAGATCACACCATCACTCTTCTCACAAACCTCTTAAATCCTTGTTCCTTCATCTTGCAGACATGAGGACTAAAAGGAGAATCTGTAGTGCAAAATGAAACACAATAAAAAGCAGTTATACTCTATTGCAAGAAACAGATTCAGTTTAATAAAAATAAGATTAGGAAAAGAGCTGTAGATCAAAAAGAGAAGCTGTCTTTCTTGTAATGATCTAGAGCCTGAAAAAAAAATTAACATGTTGCCATAAGTCGCTCTTTTCTGAGTTTGAGAAAAACTCATCATAAGAAGGAAAAACAAGTTCTCATTTTCGTTGTTTAAACTGCCACTGCAATGATGCTCTGTGACGTGCCTATCACCTTGGCTACTGACTTTTGCAGCATCCATTATGGCATCACAACTCATCTGTAATGGGCTATTAAAGTTAAGCAGCTATGTCTTTTTCGTATTGCCGGTCGCTAGAGATGTCAACACTAGGTGCAGGATTTTATAACGGGCATGCAGGCTTCCAATGTAATATAATGTGAGCCTGTCTGTCTCCTAGGAGATTCTGAACAAGAGAAGCAGCACCCCAGTCCCAGTCCCCACCCCCAGGCGAGCAGACCTAGGACTGGGGATTGGCTATTCAGCTCCCAGGCAACTCTGAGCCCTCCCCTCACACCTGTCCAGGCCCCTTAAGGCTTTGCTGGGTGCACCCCAAATCATTCTCCTCCATCTTGTGAGTTGCAGCCTACCTGTGCCCCAGATTGCAGTGAGCAGAGTCCAGGAAGTGGTAAGGAGGCAGACTAGTGCTGTCTCTTTCCTAAAAGAGTTAAAAAACGATTTTCCCTATCTGTGATTACTGTCTTTGCCTGTGGTTGTTACAGTTTAAAATTGTAGTTTTAACCTGCCAATGATTGCATATTTAATTACCTGTTTTGTGTTCAAACTTGTGGTTTTTCCTGCCCATGATTGCTTCCATTTAACGTCTTGAATTGTGGGATTTGCAGTCCTAAATCTCTGTAGTTTTTCCCTCTCATTCCCGGTGACTATCAGTTTTCCCTCCAAATTTCCCCTTGTTCTCTGTGCAAAGACCTGTATGTTAAACAGTGCACCCCGGTGGCCAAGACCTCAATGGAGTAGGACGTGTGAAGCTCGCGCTCCGTCCTCTGGGGGTCGAATAGGCCGTTTTCTAGCTATCAGAAGCGCGGGGGGGTCGTCGGAGCCCCTTACCTGATATCTTGTGCCTTGTTGGTGCCGGCGGCTTGACGTGGGGGCTAGGGGGCCTGGGTCTCCTCCGAGATGATGACTCCAGAGTGCTGACGGAGTCCTGGCCGCCATCTTGTTGAGGTCCGGACCGGGCCTTCTTGCGGTGGGCCTGGGCCCCTGGCGGTGAAGGCGAGGAAACCGCGGAGGTGTGAGGCCCACCCCCGCTGTGCGCGGCGAGAGACGAGCTCCCCTGCTGAGTGAGGAGGGCTTGGGGGGAGCCCCGGCCAGGAGGCCTTCGCGCTGCCCGGGGAGAAGCATCAGCCTGCGGCCCAGAGGTAAGCCCCGGTCGCCCACCGGATCGGGTGGGGGGGCGGCAGCAGTGATAGGGGGAGAGCGGTGAAACCCCGGGGAGGGAAGAGGCGGTAATCCAGTGGGGGCGTCCTGAGGGGAGTGTCCACCCCTGCAGAGACTGCTCGTGAAGCCGGGACCCCCCCGAGTCCGCATCCCCCGGAGCCGGTTGGCGCCAAGTCAGGAAGCCCTCCCCTGGAGCTCGGAGGAGGCACAGAAGCCGTAGAGGACTGCCACTGGCACGAGAGTCTGGCTGGCTATTCCTTAGGGAGGTGGCGGAGCGACGCATTGTGAAAGGAGAGGAGCTGGAGGCCTGATCTCTGCGGACTGCTTGGGGCCCCTTGGCTCGGAGGTTTACCAGGCGCACTGTTGCTGATGTGGACCCCTGGTGTGTAGGTGGCCCCCTACCCCGGAAGAGTATCACTGCTGCAAGACGCTGCCTGGGCCCTGAGGGAATCGAGTTTGGATCGCCGGGGTCCGCTGGGGTGTGGCCCTGGTGAGTGCCGGGGGGCCAATTGTTGGCGGCGGGGCTGGGTGCCCTCATCCGGCTGCGAGGATCGACCGCGGCTGGACAGCCGGGCCCGGCGTTGCGCCGCGGCGGGCCCTGATAGCCCCGGGAGTGACTGCCGGGCCTGGACATCCCGCCGGGGCCCCGGCTTTCTCACGTGCCGAGTCACGCCTGCAAAGGGTGCCTTCGTCAAAGGCTGCAGTCGGAGCGCTGGACTGAGCGGCAGGGGGGAGCTGGGACTCGTGGACAGTGAGGAGGTGCGGTTCTGCTGAGAGGCGAGAAGTCTTGAAGAGTCTGAGACGTGTGTAATCTTGGGCCTTACGTGTATCTGCACGGACCCCACCTGCCTCTCGAGCGGCCCGGGCAAGACACGGGAGAGACTGAGGAGCCTGCATGGAGGCCTCGAGCGGCGGATCCCCTGGGGTGGACAGTGCAAGGGGCGAGTTAGTGACGCAAACCCATTCGTGGAAAACCCCAACGTCTGTAGCGCTAAAAGCAAGACCAGGCCCAGGGCGGGGAAACCGACGACGCAGAGCACCGCCAAAGAAGCTTCAGTTAAGGAGCTGTGGAGCAAGCAGACCCCGACACCTCTATCAGAGGCCACTGAGATGGCTTCCGGAACAGACTCCTCCGGGTCGGCCAACATATCCCAGGCCTTCCTGGTCACCTTCCTTCAGGAGATCAAGTCCGAAATCTCCTCCCTCAAGACAGAGGTCAAGACCTACCTGTCAGATGTGCGCAGGGACATCACTGAACTTGGAAACCGAGTGGACGACATGGAGCGTACAATTGACAATAGGACGGAGGATCAAGAGGATCTGCGGCGCAGGGTCATGGCACTCGAAGAACAAAATGTGGAGCTCCAACTCAAGCAGGAGGACCTTGAAAACCGGAGCCGCCGCAATAATCTCCGTATACGGGGTGTGCCGCGGGGAGCGGAGGGTGCGGATATAGTCTCCTACGTTGCGGACCTCCTCCACGCTGTTCGGGGTGACGATGACACTTCCCCCCCAACGTTGGACCGCGCACACCGGGTCGCTCCCCCTCGGGGTAACCCCGACATCCTGACCAGGATACACTTCTACACGGAGAAAGAGGCCATTCTTCGGGCATCTAGGACGACCGCAAAGTTAGAATATGAAGGCCACGCCATCCAGATTTTTCAGGACCTTTCTCCGCTCACCCTGCGTCGCAGAGCGAGACTTTCAACCGATAACGGCCAAACTGAGGGCATCCAATGTCAAGTATCAATGGGGGCACCCCTTCGCCTTGATCTTCCAATGGGAGGGGCGGCGACACTCATTGCGTTCCCTGTGAGAGGCACTCCGGCTACTCCACATCTCGCCGGGGTCTCGTCCTCAGTCCCCCTCGCCTGCGGACTCGGCATCTCAGATCTCTCTGAGGCCTGAATGGGCAAAGGTGAAGCACCAGGGCTCGGACTCTTCAGGGACCAACACGACCTCCAACCAAGCCAAGCAGGACATCATACGCCACCTGAAGGCACTGGCGGGGCCACCGCTATCACCGGGAAATGACCCGCCACCTGACCCCACCATACCATCAGGACTTAGCACTGGAGACTGACCATGGGTCGTACGAACCTGAATTTACAAGGTGTCACTGCACGAAGCCGGACCATCATCTAATGAAGACATAACTGGGCGGGACGACCTACTGCCGATGTTGGACGGTGCTCGAATGCTCACCTCTCGATGGTGCGGATGCCCTTTGTTGACCTGGGCCCCCTGGGGAGAGGATCCTGGACCCGGGGGGCCCCGGGTGCCGCCTGGACAGACCTCCCCTGGCAAGCAACTCCATCTGCGATATCTCCTGTCCCCTCTTTTATTGTTATGGTGCAACATGTTTATCACTTGTTCGAATGTTCTTGCCCCATCCCTTTAGGATTACCAGGACCTATGGGCACTTTTATCAGACTTCACTGGAGGGACCCTCCCGGCTGGCACCTGCCTTAGCTTTACCCCTAGAGTGTTTCTCTCCCGCCAGCACTCGATAATAGTCACGCCCCCGCGGAACGGCTGTACCACACCGATCTTCTTAAAGCCTCTGAAAACTGCCCTAGTGAACGCCTTCCCGCTGTGCGCCCGCGCGCGCTCCGGGCCTTGGACCTGGGGGGAAGTAGCCATCTTAACATGGCAGCCCATGTCGCGATTAGGCATGGGTAGATTTACTGCCCCTACACTTGGCTGTAGGTCCCGGGCTCACCCTGCCCACTTCCTCCCCGGTTTTACTCTTGATTGTCTGTGGTGCGGGGCTGGAGAACGTGCCAGACACGGACGCCCCCCCCATATTTGACTGGCTGGCTCGCCCCGGGGGCGGTGGCGAGCCCTTTTGTCCAATCCCGAGGTTCACCCCCACCATTTCCTTAGTCCCCAAGAGGAGTGACTCCCTCAGAGCCGCCCTGGTTCTCACCATCGGGCCGCTCCTGGACTGGAATGGTTTGCCATGGCCCGGTTGGCCACTTCGAAGTTTGTTACTTTCTACTCTCTCAGACTTCCCTCTTTTCTTCCTCTTTCATCTCTCTTTCCCTACCTTTGTCTGGTATAGTGAGGAGAGGACTCTTACACGGGACGCAGCCATGGATCACTGGCCAGATCCCTGGGGTTTCAATGGGGCGCAGCATGTCTTTTGGCTGGGAAACGCGCGCGTGCATCGTTCCTACTCTCTGGCGGCGATTTCGTCGGGGTGGTGGGAGCTTGCTGCAGGGAGTCTGGGAGAAGGGGATGATGCCCGGCTAATGCATGCTCTACCCTGCTTGACCAATGGCCCACCTTAAATTACTCTCTCTTAATGTTCGAGGCCTAAATGCTCCGAGCAAAAGGCGGCAAATCTGGAGATATCTCCTCTTAAACGATCCTGATGTTATCTTCCTCCAGGAAACCCACCTTTTGGGCGTGGACATTACTCGTATGGCTCACCCGAAATTTCCCTTACAGGTATGGGCTTCTGCTCACACTAAGACTGCAGGGGTGGCTATTTTTTTCAAAACGGGACTCCCGGTGCAGGTCGTCCGCACCACACGAGATGGGGAGGCTCGCTACCTTAAATTAGAGATCCAGCTGCAGGGAAAACCCTTCGTATTATTTAATGTATATGCCCCTAACCAAGCACAAGACGGCTTCCTTAAGGACCTCCTTCGGGCCCAACTCTCTCAGGTCACTGATCTGGTCATTCTTGGTGGAGATTTCAACTTGGTGTGGGATCCAGGTCTAGATCGCACCTCTTCTCTTTTCCAAGGGACTGGGGCTATGTCGGCAGCGCTTAAGCACGATATCACAGCTTTGGGCTTACTAGACGCTTGGCGCTACTGGGAGCCTGACACGCGTGACTATACTTTCTTCTCCCATGTTCACCGCTCTTACTCCCGTATCGATTACTTTTTATCTCCCAAACGCTCGCCCGATCTCTGACATCTGCAGCTATCTCGGAAATATCCATCTCGGATCACGCGCATCTGGAGCTCACCTTGTCCGGGATGGGCAGGCCGCCAGGATATCTCCCTCGATGGAGACTTCCTCCCCAAATCTTACGTGACCCGGATGACATCAAAAAGGCCATACAATCTTATTTCGACAACAATGACCTTCCCGAAACCCCGATCCACATCTTATGGGACGCCTTCAAGGCTACGATTCGGGGCACTATTACTTCCATTTCTATAGCTCACAGGCGAGAGTCCCGCCTGGTGGAGGACAACCTCGCCCGAGACATCAAAACCCTTGAAAGACAGACTCTCATGACGCCCACCCCTGTTAACCGAAAGAAGCTTGCGTCACTAAAGGGCCAACTCAGAGCCATTCGAGTAAACAAGGCGGAAAGCTCCCTACTTGCTTTGAAGCAGAGATTTTATGGTGGAGGCAACAAGGTCGGTTCTGTGCTGGCGCGGCGACTCTGCAGTCGGACACTTCGCAGCCATATTTCTAAGATTGCCCTGCCGGGGGGTGGCTGGGCCATCGCGGAAGCGGACAAACAGGCGGAATTCAGGCACTTTTTCTCCATTTTATATAGGGCGGGAGACGTCTGTGAGGATCAAATAGAGGCTTTTTTGACCAATTGCCCCTGGACGCCATTAAATCCCTCTGATAGGGATCGCCTTGAAGAACAGATCACAGCAGCCGAACTTTTGCAGGCCTTGAAGAGCATACCGTTGGGGAAATCACCTGGCCCTGATGGTCTGATGTTGGCATTCTACCGGCTTTTCTTTCCAGAACTCAAAGATCATCTTCTGCGCCTTTTTAACTCTTTCACAATAGACGGCGCGGTGACGCCAACGATGGCCGAAGCGGAGATAGTACTCATTCCGAAACCCGGAAAGGATCCTACCGCGTGTGCATCGTTCCGGCCGATATCCCTCCTAAATGTGGACGCTAAGCTCTATACCAAAATCTTGGCTCGGCGTCTGGCGCCCCTTCTCCCGGGACTGATCGAGCCTGACCAAGTGGGTTTCATTCAGGAAAGGCAGGGAGCGGACAACCTCCGCCGCGTGGCTCAACTGCTACAGAAGGTTCGCCATCGCGACATACCTGCCTTCCTCCTTTCCCTGGACGCGGAGAAGGCCTTCGACCGGGTAGACTGGTCCTTCCTCCGGGCAGTTCTTCGGCGCATTGGCCTTGGCCCTCACATGATCAGTCGCATCATGGCTCCATATGCACATCCTTCTGCGCGCATCCGCGTCAATGGCCTCCTTACCCCCTCGTTCACCATCCATAGAGGCACCCGCCAGGGCTGCCCGCTTTCCCCGTTACTCTTTGCGCTGGCGGTGGAACCCTTGGCGATTGCTATCCGGCAGTCAGAAGATATTCGGGGCCTCCGCATGGGAGGGACAGATCATAAGATTGCCTTATTCGCGGACGACCTCCTCCTGACGCTCACGGAGCCTACAACATCTCTCCCAGCGCTTTTAAATACCCTTTCAAGCTTTGAATTGGTATCAGGCCTTAAGATCAACCTCCACAAATCGCGCGCGCTCAACCTTACTCTTCTCCCTCAACAACTGGAGGAATTGCAGGCCATCAACCCCTTTCGGTGGGCCCAGACAGCCATCCGGTATCTTGGCATTGACATTACAGCGGATCTAGGTACGTGGACTCAGACTAATTGGCCTGCCTGTAGAGCAGCCATACGAACAGACCTCCGCCACTGGAAATCTCTTCCCCTGTCTTGGCTCGGTCGCCTCAATGCGATCAAGATGTCCATCCTCCCGAAGGTACTCTACCTGTTTCAGGCTCTCCCCACGTCGATCCCACAAAAAGACATTCAGAATCTCCAAAGAGAGTTAATTGCCTTTATCTGGGGCGGAAAGAGACCACGTCTCTCCACCAGAGTTTTAATGCTGCCACGGGAGAGAGGGGCCTGGCTTGCCCTGACCTCCTGGCCTATTATTGGGCTTCGCATTTACGATATATATCGGAGTGGTCGGTGCGAGCTAGTGAAAAGCATTGGTTTCACATGGACCGGGCCGCGGCTTGTCTCCCGCTGTGGGATTTAGCCTGGCTGGCGAGAAAGGCTAGACACCCTAGTGCATACATTGCCACTCCCGTGCGAACGGTGCTGGAGATATGGGACAGAGTTGCAGTGCCCCGAGGACTCACAGTATTTCCCTCCCCTCTTACGCCTGTGGCACTTAACGCAGACTTTCCTCCAGCCTCTCACCATCTATCTTTTTCGGCGTGGGCAACGGGGGAATGCCGGGTCATAGAACAGCTATTCGAGAAGGGAATCTTCAAGTCATTTGAGCAGTGTAGGAGAGACTTTAATCTCCCGAAGACCGCGCGTTTAGAGTACTTCCAAATCCGCCACTGGCTCCGGGCTCCATCCTATACGGAGGGCGCCACGCGTAAACCGACACTGTTTGAACTCTTGGTCAGGTCCTTTAATGGGACCCGGGGACTGATATCCAGGACCTATAAAGCCCTCCAGCAGTCACAGGTGGTACCACCTCACACTTACCAGCGCCAATGGCAGCGGGACGTCGCGGCGGACATCCTTCCTGATCAGTGGGCACAGCTATGGAGAGATATCAAACGCTTTTTTAAGAGCACTGCACAACAGGAGTCAGCGTATAAACTTATGACGCGATGGTACTATACCCCCCTCCGCCTTCAGAGGATGTACCCCGGGTTCGTTCCGCTCTGTTGGCGCTGTTTGGCAGCGCAGGGCTCTTTCCTCCATATCTGGTGGTCCTGTCCCCTTATCCTTCCGTTTTGGGAGGAGATTTTAGACCACATTAAAGCAGTGGTGGGGTTTCCTTTGCCTAGTGACCCGGGAGTCATTATTTTGGGCCTTCGCCCCACATCTCTTCAAGCCATGACGCACACGGACTGGCGCCTAATCTTTCATATGCTTACTGCTGCCAAGCAGGTTATCGCATTGCACTGGAAAAAGGCAGGTACTCCTCCATCCACCACATGGTTCACGCGTCTGTGGCATGTTATGGCGATGGAACTACTCTCCCATAGATTGGCTCATACAGACGCCAAGTTCCAGCGCACTTGGCAACCCTTGGTCCAGTTTTTGACGCGGTTGGAGCATGTGCGGGCTGTCCCTCCCCGCCTGCGCGCCCTCCAACTCTTCGACGACCCATTGCTACCCGGAGGGGATACGTATGATGCCGGAACCGCCTGAAGTAGTGCTGCGCCACATTGTTCCCGACATTATCC
This sequence comes from Calotriton arnoldi, assembly GCA_963921515.1. Taxonomy (NCBI): domain Eukaryota; kingdom Metazoa; phylum Chordata; class Amphibia; order Caudata; family Salamandridae; genus Calotriton; species Calotriton arnoldi. The sequence continues at coordinate 2,352,427 of CAWUFW010000189.1, forward strand.
ACACCTCAACCAGATATAGCCTAGGGGCACCATCGCTCCCCTCCTCTCTGGTTGATTTGCCTAGATGCCCGTGGGCCCGAGTCCATCCCTCGGCCAGGGAAAAGACAAATTGAGACCTCTCCTCGCTGTATCTATCTCTTTTATTCCCTTCTCTGCACCCCACTTCCTACTTTGGACTTCCTTTTCTTGATCAGGACTTTCCCGTGATAATTCACTACCAACAGTCACAAAGCGTCCCACCAAACCTCCTCGAGGGCCGCATAAGCGCTTGATAACCACGACAGGTCTAGACCAAACAAGACAGAAATTTGTATCTGAGCTCAATATAGCAACCATGCATGACTCCTACGCCCTCACCTACGAGACTGGGGGAGAGGGATTGTGGGCGACTGACCGTTTCTCCCGAGCCCGAAAGGTAGATATTGGACTACACCTCCTTAGAGCCACCGGGGCGGGGGTAATAATAGAATCTGCCCTTATTGTGGGATTTCGTACAACGCATTGGTTGGTACATATCTCCCTGATCTCTTCTACCCTTCCGCAGCTACGCCCTGACGTTCATTACACCGCATCCCCAAAGATGAAGATTGAAATAACTGTAGAAACAGCCCTCTCCTCTCTAACTAGTAGATGTTTGTCAATATGTGTCCAATGAGGCTCGGTTTCCTCCTAGTTCATCATCTTACTTAACGCGGCCGGCCCGAAGGGGTTGTAGGCGACATGCTGTGTGCCCCCCCCCTCCTTACTTAGAAATCTCACGCTATCATAGAACGCACTGTCGGCCCTGCGGGGATGTAGGCAGCAGGCTGTGGAAGAACTTCTTTTTTTCATCTTGATAAAGGTTTTGAAAATCAAAAAAAAAAAAAAACAGTGCACCCCCAGCCACCATTTTGTGTTAACAAGTCAGTGAAACCAGCCCCTCCTCCCCCCCCAGCAACAGGGATATTCTACATCAGAGTGTGCTCTGAGGCAGCAGTGATCTTCTGTGTGCTGTTTAAACTGTGTTTAATAGGGACTGTGCACTTCGTTTTTTGTCCAGGAGAGGGAGTAAAGTTTTATACAATCACTATTTTCAGAGGACAAGTTAGGCCTTTACCTGCAGAAGTCCAAAGTGTGGATTGAGCCTGTCTGTCTCCTAGGAGATTCTGAACAAGAGAAGCAGCTCCCAACTCCCTGGCCAGCAAACCTTGTCTGAGGTTGCTGGGACCTTATATAGTCTGCTAGTGGTAGGTACATGTATACACTGATTGGAGGTTGTATCAGATGTTTCTATTGGATTAGGGTTAGTGTCCTTATTTGTTGGATATTGAGGGTTCTGATTGGTTTCTGGGTCTGTGATTCAATCAATGTAGGGTTGGGACTAGGGCTAGGGTTAGGATTTCTATTGGAAGTAGGGACCAGGGCTTCCTGTGTTATTGGTTGTTGGGACTAGGGTGGGACTAGGGCTAGGGTTAGGCCTTTAATTGGAAGTAGCGATTAGGGCTTTTGGTGTGATTGGTTGCTGGACTAGGTGTGGACTAAGAGTAGGGTTAGGCTTTCTATTGGAAGTAGGGACTAGGGCTTCCTGTGCCATTGGTTGCTTGGACTTGGGTTGGGACTGCAGGTATGGCTAGGGCCTCTATTGGACGTAGAGATCAGGGTTTTTAAAAGTTATTGGGTGCTTGGACTAGGGCTGAGATTGGCTGTAAGGTCCTGGTCTCCTATTGTCTCTAGATTTTAGGGCTGGTGTTGTGATTGGATAGGGTTAGGGCTAGGGTTCCCATTGGCTGAAGGGGTCACCTGATTACTAGGGCTATAAAAGTCTGAGGCTTAGGGCGTCGAGGCTAAGGGCGGAGAGGACAAGGGCAATTACCTGTTTGAGCCTGGTCGAGACTGGATGGGACTAGGTCCAGAAATGCTGCCCATGTTCACATTCAGTAAGAGCCACCCCACACCATCCACAAACAGAGTAACACACTCACACCAAATGTACACCACACACAACCCTATGCACGGACCAATGTACCAGCATGCACTACAAACACAACCAAACCACATCTATACACCCTTCTATCCCAACTGCCACACATACCCACCATCACCTACAAACAGTACACAACTCTATCCTATACCACTAACCAATACACTCATCACTAACACAACCCCATTCAACACAATACATAACTGCATCCCATCCAGACACACGCTCCCTGCTCTAATTACACCTATCACACCACCTTTTATCACTAACAAACATATATTCATCCTTCCATCATTTGTCCAACAAACACCCTCCTCTCCCTACTACCATAATAACACTAACGCACAACACACACACTGCACACCACCACACTTTTTAACTCATGTAACAAACCAGTCTAAGACAAACACTCTCACCTCTACTTCATTCCCTCCTACACACAACATACACTCTACTCATAAACACATCACCACCCCCTCTACCTTACAACCTCCTCTCACAAACAATACTATACAACCAAATCCATTGCAAGAAACAAATACACCAGCACCCCTTTTCACTACTCCTCAAAAACAAAACATATCATACACACCAGCGCAACAAGACCTTCAAAGCGCAACACGTAAAAATACATACCATCACAAAATACAAACATACACCCACCTTTCAAACCACACAAAGGAACAAACTCCAATGCCAAGCTTTCTCTCTTCCACCACACCAAACACAGATACAGCAACACAGCAACTTTCTTCTAACCGCCTCTCATCCATTGGAGAATTTAGAACCTTACTACATGACCCACATGCTGCACCACCACCCCTGACTCATACACCTTCCGCCATAAACACACACAAACAACATAAGCGACGTGCCACACCTCACAACTTCGCTTCCCCATGTCTACTGCACAACAATGTTACACCACGAAAACAACATAGCACACCAACTCACTCTCAAACACCATCTCCACCACATACACACGCAGACCCATCAAAATGCCTTCTTAGCATGTTGGATGAGGAACATGATACAGAACAGCTACACGATTGCTATCCTAATACAGCTAATGCCAGCACTAAAAACACACCTGCTACAAACACACACAATACTGTTCACTCTACTACAAAACAAAGTCTCACTATCACCAAAGGCCATTCTCTAAACTGTCTACTAATAAATGCTCGATCCCTCTCTAAAAACAAACATCACGTCTACGACCTTCTCACAGATGCAAAACCAGACATACTATTCATAACTGAATCATGGTTGGGAGATAATATGGCTCCAGTCCTGCGTGAAGCCATTCCTCTAGGCTATCAAACGATCACCCAAAATCGTATAGGCAAAAAAGGAGGTGGTCTAGCTGTTGTGTTCAGGCAAACATTACATATCACTAAAGTTGATGACATCTCCATAAAGAATTGTGAGGCTCTTATAACAAGATGCAATACTACACCGTCTTCATCCTGTAACTTCCTGCTCCTTTACAGACCTCCACCTAGCAAGGAGACATTCCCAGACTCGCTTCTAGACACAGTTTCAAACAATACACTCCAACTTATGCGTTCTGGGTGACCTCAACATTTGGTTTGACAAACCCAATATGACCCATCCAAAAACAATAATCACTGGCCTAGAGGCACTGAACCTGCATCAGATTGTCCACAAACCCACACACATCGCTGGACATATCCTAGATGTCATTTTGCTAATACTGAACTAGTTACCTTTCAAACTATAACTCCAGTCACATGGTCAGACCACCACTTGCTTGCTTTCCAACATAAAACAACATTAAGGGACTCACCTAAAACTAGCTTACATCCATCCACCTATCGGCCATGGAACAAACTCAATTTGGAACACTTAGAAACACATCAAGTACAAATCTGGAAACAATAACTTTGGTTCAAAATGTATATGAGTGGCTACAGGAAGCTTTTGACATCCTGATACCACTCAAAACCACACAACAGCACAAAAGAAAAAAGGCACCTTGGAGAAACGTAGAAATAAAAGACATAAAACAACAAATTAGAAAGCTACAACGTACCTGGCTCAAAACAAACGCCAAACAAGACAAACTTCACCTACAAAAAATTAACAGATTATACAAGTCAGCTATCAAAAAAGCCAAGAAAAGGTACTATTCAGACAGAATTCAAAATGCTAAATGTGCAAATAAAGAATTCTATAAAATACTCAATGAATTTCGCAAACCAAATTGCCTAGAAGGAACTCATCCTGTTACTCAAGATTTCACAGCAAACTGGCAAATCATTACACGGACAAAGCAGACACATTGGAGTCGTACTTAAAACAGAAACAAAGCACCAGCACTAACCCCTGTACAAAACAACAACCCAAGAATACTCTAACCCAGCCTCTCCGTTCCTTCCAACACATCTCACACAATGAATTTATGGACCTGGTCAAAGCAAGCAGGCCTACCGGCAGCCCTTCTGACCCCTGTCCACCACAAACTTTCAAGACAATTCTTTTAACAACCTCTGCTGCCACTCCAGTAAGAAGAATTATCAACGATTCCTTAACTAGCGGAATATTTCCAGAAGAACTCAAAAAATCACACATACGCCCTTTACTGAAGAAAACAAACTTGGACCCGCTGAACCCTGACAACTACAGAGCCATTACAAATGGACCTTTCCTGAGCAAACTGATAGAAAGAGCAGCGTTCGCCCAGATGTCACAATTCATTGAAGAGAATGACATACTCTCAGACTTCCAAACAGGATTCCGTCCGGGAAGTGAATATGCCCTTCTTGCCATCTGGGATGACCTGAAGAATACAGTTGACCGCAGCGGGGTTGCTGTGCTACTCCTCTTGGACCTCTCGGCTGCCTTTGACACGGTTGACCATGACACTCTGAAACAGAGACTCTATGAAGCCGGCATAGAGGGAACTGCTCTAGACTGGATCGCGTCCTACCTTCGAAACAGAACTAATGTCATCCATACCCCACCTTTCTCGTCCAAACCATACTCCACAAAAGCAGGGGTCCCTCAAGGCTCTATCCTCTCGCCCATGCTTTTCAACATCTACATGAAGTCATTACTGGAACTGATCAATCAATTTCAATTTCACCTCACGTGCTATAACTATGCAGATGACACGCAAATACTCCTTCATCTGAAATGCCCCAAAGACATTGAAAAATGCCCAATTTTCAGTTGTCTCAGAGCCGTGGATCAGTGGATGACTTGGAGCCATCTCAAATTGAATGCTTCAAAAACGGAAATACTCACTTGTGGCGATTGGAAACATTACGACCCGCTTGCCGCCTGGCCTGATGAACTGGGATCACCACCTAAATTATCGAAGGAAGTAAGAAACCTCGGAATAACCATGGACTCCAACCTGTCGATGAATGCCCAAGTGGACAAACTAGCAAAATCAAGCTTTGTCACTATAAAAACGCTGCGACGAATTTTCCCTCATTGGGATTTCCACACAAGGTCCAAGCTACCATCTCTCTTGTTCTGTCCAAACTCGATTACGCCAATAGCCTCTACCACGGATCACCTTTAACGACCATGAAAAGACTACAACGGATTCAGAACTTGGCTGCCAGACTACTCTTGCATATCAAACCGCGAGACCACATCTCACCTGCCTTGAAAGCCCTGCATTGGTTACCGGTTGCCAGAAGATCCACGTTCAAGCTACTTTGTATCACCCACAAAGCAATACATGGAATGGGACCGCTCTTCATCAGGAATAAAATCACCAAACACATTCAGCAAAGGAACCTACGCTCTAAAGGGGCATCTCGCCTCAAAATCCCAAGATACAAGAAAAAAACCATGGGTGGCACATCCTTCTCTGTTCAAGCAGCCAAACTATGGAACTCATTACCCCCAACATAAGATCCACCGACAACCACCTTATCTTCAGAAAACTACTCAAGAATTGGCTCTTCCCCACATAAGCACCATACGCAAACAGAAATTTACAGCATATTCCTCTGTATATAAGCATTTATTTTCACTATAGATATGTACCTATCTTTGTGTATTGCTTTGTATAAACATGTAGAATAATTATATTGTTGTTAATAAATAAATAAATAAAAAACATCTTTGGTCTACATGTGCTTACTTCCATTGTGCATCTATGTACCTTCCATGTACTTGGATCTGTATGTCTGTTACCTTTCTCCTGAAAAAGCATATCCAATGCACTACCTTATTTCTCATCCTGTACCTCTATCAATATCTTTAATCTATATATACTTAACTCCTTTATGCATCTATATACTCTCAATGTACTTATGGATCTATTTATCACTTTCTTCTAATTTAGCATTTCAAATGCACTACCCTATTTCTAAGCCTATACTTCTCTCAATATTTCCTCTGGCCCAACCTTCGGACTCATCTCAAACTTGTTTCTACTACTCTTTCCAATGCACTACCCTATCTCTCACCCTATACATCTATCAATATATCCTCTACATCCACTCTCTCATTTATCCCATACCACTACTATGATCCCAAAATAACCCTTTCTAGACTCTCTCCTACTCTACCCTCCTTGCATCATCTGACAACTCTTTTTACTATACCGATCCCCCAAAACAAACCTTTATAAACTCTCCCCTCTGACTCTTCCCCTCAAAAACCCCTTTTTACTCATCCAAAAGCCTCCTCCTCCTACTGCTATGACCTAAAAAAAAAAAAATCTCACTCTTCTGTCCATCCACTATCCTTTTCAATCAAAATAACAGACTAACACGTTCACTTCTCAATTTCCATATTCCACTATACTAATTCACCACTAATCCTTTATGGGTTCCAAAGTAGCGTGCTACTCGCCAATGAAGCGTTTCAACACCCCATCAGGGTTACCAGCGCTATATGAACGCAAACCTTTTTCCCTTTTCTACCCCTCCCCAACCCTTCTCAATCCAAATAACTGAATAACATATCCACCACTCAAATTACTTTCATGTTTCGCCATACTAATTCAACAGTAATCCTTATGGGTTCCAGAGTAGCGTGCTACTCGCCAATAAAGCGCTTCAAAACCCCATCAAGGGGTAGCAAGCGCTATATAAATACAAACCTCTTTCCCTCTTCTATCCCGCAACCTACCCTTCTCTATCCAAATAACTGAATAACATATCCACCACTCAAATTACTTCATACTTCACTATACTAATTTTCAAAACTAATCCTATGGGTTCCGGAGTAGCGTCCTACTCGCCAGAAAAGCACTTCAACACCCATCAGGGGTAACAGGTGCTACATGAATGCAAACCTTTCTTCCCTTTTATCCCTCTGCTACCCTTCTCACTCCAAATAACTGACTAATACCCACCACTCAAATTACTTTCATATTTCACCATACTAATTCAGCACTAATCCTTTATGGGTTTCCGGAGTAGCGTGCTTCAACACCCCATCAGGGGTAACAAGCGCTATATAAATACAAAGCTTTTTTCCCTCTTCTATCCTTCTGCTATCCTTCCAAATCCAAATAACTGACTAACCTATCCACCACTTAAAATTTACTTGCAGGTTTCACTATACTAATTCAACACTAATCCTCTATGGGTCTCGGAGTAGCATGCTACTGATGCAGCGCGTACAATAAAAACTATTCTCCTCCCAGGTTACTTATAGGTCATCCAGGGGCAAACTATATTTCTCATATCCACATGACGATGGGGCCCATAAACATCGCCTAACACACACACACACTCCTGGATTTCCTTTACACCTTTATGAAATTCTGTACTCCTAGGAGAAGCATGAGAACTAAATGGAGAACACCATTTTATGTACCGCTGGAAGAGCCAGGATATCTTATTACCTTAATTTGTCACTTTCTTTTAGTTATTTCTTAAGATATTCCTGCTCATTGTTTTGTCGATGAATCATTCATTTAAGAAATTAGTTCATAGTGATTAAGACCAGCTGAATCACAATAACCAATTACTGATGTCACAATCATTTAGGAAAATAACCACTGAGTCATTTTGGGTTTAAAGAATCTTAAATTTTATATAATTTTAAAAGCATGAAAAAGATTTTAATACTTTATTCAATTATTCATTCTTAAATTCAAATATTTATTAAGCATAATCATTTTATTGCAGAAAGGAAATTTTGTCATGAAGCCAAAACCCTAATTACCTGCCTAGCTTACTAATTTAGCCTAATGATTTCTAACCTAAGTTAGGAATTAGAAATAGCCTGATTCTCATACTCAACTGGAAAATTAAGACAGCAACAGCAACTTCAGCTCGTCAGCATCAGCTACCTGCAACCCGTCTCATCTAACAGTCTTTCAGCATCTCCCGCTCAGTAAGGGATCGATCAGGACCACCCAGCACTGGAAGCCACCAACACGACTCTTCAACTCCTCTCCTGACTGTGACTGCAACCGCGACTGACCCCCTCCCACTAAGAGTAGGCCCTCTTATACCCTAATTCTAACTTTGCTAACTAACTGTTGCAACATTAATATCACGCTTTTCTTTCATCGGTCCATGCATGTCAGCTTATTCATTCTTTTAATCAAGTTCTCTTGGATTCAAGGGTCCTTGGATCATTTCCTTTCCCATACGCTTAAACATTTTCATCCGTTTTGATCAGTTCATTTGTAACTTCTTTCGACACATTCGAGAACTCCGCAGTCATTGTCCTTTCTCTTAAACTTGTTTCCCACGGGCCTTCTGCTGATCATCATGGCACACTTATCAGTTCAATTAGGTCACACCAGCCTTGACCATTTCTTGCATCCAAGCGTCTCAGTAACCTCACGAGGTTTTAGCTTTTTTTTCTCCGTTTTCATCCCATATCACGTGTCCCCTTTGCGCCTGCGCACATCTTCCCACTGGCGGCCATTTTACATCGCCACTCGGTTATACTTTTAGAAGCACTAATTTGAGGCAAACAAAACATAATTAAAATAGAGAAAAATATCCCTTTCGTTTCCCTCCCGTCGTCTACGTACCCCAATTAGTTGTTACCTAGCAGAAAGCAACATTTAAGCTGTTCCTTACTTACCATCACTATTGTTTTTGCAACGACACGTTTTATTTCTATGAAGCACAAACATGCATTTATTTTAATTAGTACGCATTTAATTTTACGTTATAATTAGACACTCGGACATCCATTAATAGATTATTTAGCACATACATTGGCATATTACCATTCCTATACATACAGTGTTGATTAATACATTTAAACGAACATTTTATTTAATTAATTATAAAATTTGTTAGGGGTTAAATTTTTTTATTTTCCCTGCTCCATCAACTCCCCCCTTTGGTGATTTTTAAATCACCACATAAAACCCAAGTCATACTTCTTTTCAGGCAGCATGTCTTTCATCCTTTGCTTTCTGTTATTTATACATCTGTTTCTTCTTCATCTTGCCTTTTAGTCTCTTTATACATGCTTTCTTTCATCTTCTCCAACTCAATTTCACCCATTTCTCTCTCTCTTTCTCTCATTATTCTGTTATTTCTTTTTATCTTATTTTGTCTTACTTTTCTCTTTATACATGTTATTACTATTTTCAATACCATGGCTAACAGTATTACTATAGTTGCTACTATTATAACTTTCCCTATCACTAGTCTACTCATCCTAGTTAACCAATTCGCTACTGAAGAAAACCCTCTACCAAGTTTTCCCAAAACACTTTCAACCTCCAGTGGAACTAGTTCTTTGTGCAAACTTGTAATATTTGTAATATACTTCTGTATATTTTCACTGTTATCAGGAATGTAAGTACAACAATGTTGGACTTTCAACATTCCACAGACTCCACCCTCTTTTGCCAAAAGAATATCAAGGGCAAGCCGATTTTGCATCACCATAGCTCTTATGGCAACCATTTCGGTATTTACCATTAAGAACCCTCCCGCAGTATCTGTAGACAAACGATCTACTACTGTGGATAACTTCCGAATTTTAAATGCATTCAAAGATATTCCCACTGCTGGTATCAATGCTCCAAAAATATCACCTACAATTTCTGAAAAACTTTCCCTCTTTCTACGTGTAAATCTATTAATCATCTTGTATGTTCCCTTTTCTTCTCTGTCCATGTGAAATTTTTTTGGAAAGACCAGGCCTACATAGCAAGTTCCATACCAATGGTCCGGTAACCTGTAATAAGCTCTATTCCCACAAATATAATAGATACCTGGAAATATTGGATCTTTTCCACCTTTGAATCCCCAACCTCCCAGAATTTGATAATTGTCATGGCAGATACTGGAACCTACAAAGTAATTGTCATAGACTGTCTTATTTCTCCTAATACACAACTTTCCTGTTTGCGGCCAATCTAATGTCATTGCGGCATTTATCTTTTTCCCTTCATGATTTCCTTCCTCAAACGTCCATAAGCGTTTTCCTTCCTCTTTTATTGCTTCTTTTTGAAATTTCATTCTTCTTTCTTCAACCATTTCTAAAAATACTTTTTCTTCTTTCTTTAACTCACAGGTAAGGTTGTTACTAACTATTTCTTCTAACGTTAATTTTCTATGTTCTAAAAAGAATTCTCCTAAAACTTTTGCTGGTTTTACTTTGTTAAGTTCGGGTACTACTGGAATGTTTGCAAAAATCTTATCTATATCAGTATAATAAGATTCTAATCTACCTGTTTTATAAAATAAACTTGCTATTATACTACATGTTATTCCATAAGTCAGAGGTAGGTGATGATAAGTCACACCTTCTGATACTGATGCAGGCAACTGCATACAAACATAACAATCTCTCACGTCCATTGTCTCTACGTACTCATACAACAATTTTGTAAAAACATTCTTTGAAAAATCTGTTACTGACTTATCCTTATGCAACTCTGCACTACTTCTTAAAATAACTGGTTCTTTAATATTAGTTTCTTTTTCTGGTTTAGTATCATTTTTTGCTTCTATCACAGCTACACTAATAGGAATTGTGATTGCTAAAACTATCCATATGGTCATTAATAACCCTGTACAAAAGCAGCACATTTTGCACCATCTCTTTATAAATTCACATTTATCTCTTCTATCCCTATTATTTTCCATTTTTCTTTTTCTATTTGTTAAGTTTCAGAAAATTTGTGTCACTACACCTCAGAAATGACTTAGATGCCACTCTGCTTTCAAAAGTCTTTGCTTGGTACTTTCTTTAATTCTCTCCAGAATTCTTTCGTTGTCACATCCGGTGATTTGTCACATCCAGTAAATTGTCATGTCCGGCAGAAGCACTATAAATCTTCACTTCAGGTTTGTTCCATCTCACCTTTTCCCATCCGACTTCTCAGTCTCTGGTTCCCGTGAGTGTTTTCTTCTTCTTCTTTGTAATCTGTTAGTGCAATATACAGCCACTCAGGTGACTTATACTTTGCATTCACTTTCTTTGTCCTTTTGGACTTTTGTAATCTTTTTCCACTTGGTTTTTCTTGTCCCTTTTGACTTGTTACCTCATTTACTTGTTCAGCACCTTCGTCTTCCGCTCTTATTATTCTATATCTCAATTTTCTTACATAGCTATTGGGCCAATTATCTCCTTTTCTTGGCCTTTTTGCTTCACCTTCTCTTTCTTCTCTTTCTGATTTCCAATTTCTTTTTCTTGATTCAGTCTTTGCTTTTTCCTCTCCTCCACTTTCTTCTGTTTCTGTTTCAACTGTTTCACTATTGTCTCTTATTTTGAAACTTATAATCTCGTCATCTCCTACTGGTGGATCTGTCTTCTCCTTTTTGTTTTCCCTTATTACTGTCCCTCCTCGGTGTTCTTCCGATTTGGTGTTTTTCTCCTTTTCTGTTTCTAAATTTCCCTGTTCTTCTGTTTCTCTATCTGTCCCTATTGCTCCTCGGGTTTCTTCTCGATTTTCTAACTTTTTGTGTACTTCTTTCCCTACTTCATCTATTAATATTGTTTCTGAAGGAGTTCCACCATAACTTGTACCTGGTTGTTCATCTAACTCAATTTCTTGCTCAGTTTCTTCTCTAAATGGTTTATAACCCCAAGTTTTCCTTAGGAATTCTTCACGGTTTTCAACTGAATCATCAGAGTCTGAAGTTGTGTCAGATATTTCCAGATGTCGACTTACAGGTCGATCTTCAGGTTCTGGAATTTCTGAATTTCTTTCTTCTTCTTCTTCTTCCTCTTCTTCTCTAGAGGTTTTTGTCGTTGGGGTTTCCAGATGTTGACTTTCAGGTCGATCTTCAAGTTCTGGCACCCTTTCTTTTATCTTTGTTGTCCCAGCCGTTAAACTTTTATCCCACACTTCCAGACGCCGACTCACATGTCGATCTGTAGGTTCTGGAACTCTGATTGTGTGGCTGGCATGAACCCAGTTTTTCACTCCTGCACACTTGACGGCAGTCATTGTCACTAGGATTACCTGTCGTGGCTCGTCCCAACGAGGAACTAGACAGTTTCTTCTCCTGTGGACTTTTATGCGGACCCAGTCTCCTGGATTCAAGTCGTGGGCTGGTTTTCTTTCAAGAGTGGTCGCATCCGGTCCAACCTGATGAAATACAGAACGCACCACATCAGCCAGTCCCTTGCAATAATCCAGTACTAGATCATCAGTTATAGTTAATAACTTGTTGACGGGTACGTGTGCTTGTCTCATTGCTCGTCCCATAATCATCTCGTGGGGACTGAGTCCAGTTTTCTTTTCAGGGATGCTTCTGATTGTCATCAGAACAAGAGGCAGTGCATCTGGCCATTTGAGTCCTGTAGCTTGACACATTTTTCCTAACCTGTTTTTAATTGTTCCATTTATCTGCTCTACTACCCCAGAAGCCTCTGGTCTGTAAGCACAATGTAGTTTTTGTTTAATACTCAATGCTTCACAGATCAATTGGATCAACTCATTTTGAAAATGTGTTCCTCTATCTGTCTCAACCGTGACTGGAAAACCATACCTTGGAATGAACTCTCGCAGCATAAGTTTTGCCACTGTTGTTCCATCATTCCTTCTTGTGGGGTATGCCTCCACCCAACGAGAGAACAAACATACGACCACCAGAACATATCTTAGTCTGTTACTAGGGGGCATCTCGATAAAGTCCAACTGCATTCTAGTGAATGGACCTCCTTCTCGTCCTATTGTTCCTAGACTCACTACTGTTTTTCTTCCTGGGTTAAATTGTTGACAAATAAGACATCTTTGACAAAGACTTTCAGCAATGGCTCTGAATTTTGGGTTATACCAGGTTTGTCTAAAAAGTCTGATCATTGCATCTCTCCCAATATGAGCTTGTCCATGGTACATCCGTGCCATGTCTGCAATCATGCTATCAGGCATAACTGGTCTTTCATCTCTGTATACCCACACACCATTATTTTCCTGTCTTCTACATCCTGCTTTTATCCAGTAATCTTTTTCCTCATCTCTTGCTGTTTCTTGTAACTGCCTTACTTCATCCCATGTTTCGACAGTATTAGTGAAAAGCAAAGGACAAGAGACATGCTCCCTTTCTCTATTTTTGTTCAGGGACGCCATGTTTTCCGCACAATATCTAGCGATCTCATCAGCATAATTATTGCCGACCGCTATGTAGTCTTCGTTTTTCTTATGCGCCTTGCACTTCACTACAGCTATTTGTTTAGGCAACTGTATCGCCTCAAGCAGTTTTTTAACATAATCTCCATTTCTGATAGGTGTTCCTGCAGATGTCAAAAATCCTCTTTGTGACCAAATCTGTCCGAAATCGTGTACGATGCCGAAACCATATTGGCTATCGGTCACAATCGTGATTCGTACATTTTTCCCCAATTTACATGCTTGAATCAAAGCAATTAGTTCCGCAACTTGGGCAGACCTAACTCCTTTCAGACAAGACGCTTCCATCACAGTTGCCACTGTGCATACTGCGTAAGCTGCGCTTAACACTCCTTCTTTTGTACGCAAGCATGAACCATCCACAAACATGACATAATCAGATTCCTTTAACGGTTCATCTTTTATGTCAGCTCTTGGTTTTGTGCAATATTCCAGCACGTTCAGACAATCATGATCTACTTCGTCTTGTTCAATTATGCTTTCTTCATCTGGTAATGATGTAGAAGGATTTACATTCATGCATCTATCTATGGTCACATTTTCAGCGCTCAAGATGACTTTTTCGTACTTAGTCAGCCGACTATGTGTCATGTACTGTGTTTTTGTTCTTGTCAAAAGAATTTCTACTGAATGGGGAACATATACTCTCAATGGATACCCCATCACTATACCTTCACTTTGTTCCAGACTTACACAAGTAGCAGCAACTGCTTTCAGACATCCAGGCAATGCTTTTGCTATAGGATCTAAAACAGCTGAAAAATAAGCGATTGGTCTTTTCATGGTCCCGTGTTTTTGTACCAGTACTGAAAATGCACATCCATCTCTTTCACTGCAGTACAACTCAAAATCCTTCTCATAATCAGGCATGCCTAAAGCAGGGGCCTCACACAGTTTCTTTTTCAATTCTTTGAAAGATTTCATTTCTTCTTTGTTTAACTCAAAAGGGTCTTTTACATCTTTCTTTGTCAATTTTTGTAAGGGTTTTGCAATCAAAGAGAAACCACTTATCCACTGTCGACAATATCCAACCATTCCCAAAAACATTCTTACCTCTCTCCGAGTCATTGGTGCTCTCATTCCTTGAATCATTCTTACTCTCTCTGTCGCTATTTTCCGCACTCCTTTCTCAATTTTATGCCCTAAATACTGGACTTCTTTCTGACAAAACTGTAATTTTGAAGGGGACACTTTATGTCCTCTTTTCTCCAAATGGTTCAGTAAAGCAATTGTGTCACTTACACATGCTTCTTTGGTTTTCGATGCCACCAATAGGTCATCGATATACTGCACCATCACTGATTTTTCTGGCATTTTTAAATCTTCCAGAGATTTCTTTAGAATCTGATTAAAAATTGAGGGGCTTTCTGTATACCCCTGAGGAATTCGGCACCATGCCAAAATACGCTCTCCGAACCGGAATGCAAATAATGGCTGGCTATCTGGATGCAAAGGAATAGAGAAAAATGCGTGACATAAATCTATCACAGTGTACCACTCAGCTTCATGTGGAATTTGATATAGAATTACTGCAGGGTTTGGCACTATTGGACAACATGGTACAACTATTTTGTTGATCTTTCTTAAATCCTGTACTATTCTATATGTTCCATTTGGCTTTTTCAGTCCCATTATAGGTGAATTACATGGACTGCTCATGATTTCTTTCAGAATTCCCTGTTCAATCATCTTATTTATCACAGGAGTTATTCCTTCAATTATTTCTGGAGTTAATTTGTACTGTGGCGTGTTTGGATAAGTTATCCCTTCTTTCACTGTCACTTTTACGGGATCAACTTCTCTCATTAATCCAATGTCTTCTCCTGTAAAATCCCACACACTTTCTTTTACTGCACTTTTTAGTTCTTCTGGAAGTTTTTCTGCATCAAATGCAGGAAACAAACCATTCGTTTCAGGTTCTTGATTCATCAAAGTTACTTTATACAAAACATCTTCATCTGAAGTCTGAAATCCTATTCCATCTGGCGTACAATAAATTGTGCAATTCATCTTGCATAAAAGGTCACGACCTAAAAGATTTACAGGACTACAATCGCACACTACAAATTTATGCATTTTGCTAAAAGAACCAATTTTTACTTCCACCAATTCAGTAAGTGGGGTTTTAATCTGCTGATTGGCTACTCCTACCACTTGGATGTATTCACCTGAGAGAGGAAGGTTTGGAATTTCCACTGATCTAACAGTAGAACGGGTAGCTCCAGTATCGACAAGGAATGTTACATTTGCACCATTCACTTCTCCATCCACAAAGGGACCAGACTGATCTACCTCTAGAGTTGCGCCAAGCACGCACTCTTTCCCCTCTCCTGCGCACCGTCAGAATCTTTCATCCGGGTCATCCTCACTCTGTCGCAACCAATACTGAGAAATGTTAGCTGCTCGCGGCAACTGTGTTACCTGCTCTCCTCCGTAGAATCCTGTTTCTGTACTGTATCTTTGCTGGTTAACAGTGTTGGGAAGTGGTGGTTGTGGCACCTGACTTTGTTGAACAACTACCTCATTCTGCACCTGTGGAGTTAATGATTGATGTTCCGGATTAGGTTTAGGTGGGAACTTACACTCGTTTCTCCAATGCCCTAATTTTCCGCAATTATGACATGGCCATTTCTTCTTTGCCTCTTCTAGACTCACTTGACCTTTTCCTTTACCTATGTTTGGTCGCATTTTATTCTGTCCTGATTCGTTTCCATTATTATTGTCCAATTGAGCTTCTTGTTTTTCTGCCACTTTCACTTGTGCCCACATTGCCTTTTCTTTCAACTTACGCTGTTTACTCTCTATTTCATCACTACAATACTTAGCATATCTCAGTACCTTATCTACACTTCCATTCTGCCAGTTTATCATGTGTTGCTTAATCATATCACTTATTTCTGGTTTCAGGCCAAACACAAATCGGTATACAAAATGACTCATGTCCTTTTCACTCAACTCCTCATAACCACTATACTGCTTGAAAACCAATAACAATCGCTCATAATATGCATGTACAGACTCCTTACTTTCCTGTGTAGTTCTATCAATCTTAACCCAATCTGTCTCTTTGGGAGGAATTTTATTCTTCAAAAAGGTAATCACCTTATCGTACTTCTTCATCACATCAGGACCTGGAGCTCCTGTCTTAGGATCTCTTGGATATTCTGTAGTTGGCCAGTCAACTGTAATCTTACATTCGGACCATAAATCTGTTGGTACCACTATGACAAACAATCCATCTAAATCTATCCACAACACTTTTGAGACTTTTACAAACCTTTCTACTTGTCGGTACCACTCAACTGGCTTCTCTCTTAACTTTGGAAAGTCATTGGTAAATGACAGTATGTCCTGCCTAGTCCAGGGAACATGCACGTAACTACCACCTGGAGTTTCTCTCATGGGGTATTCTTTGACAACAGATTCTTTTTCAGTTATCATAAAAGCCAATGAACCTTTGTCTGTACTTTTCTCATTCTTCTTTGTCCATCTAACCTTCCATCTGTCCACATCACCCCATTTTCTCAACAACACAATTAACTCCTTTATCTGTGTCAGCCTTCCTGCCGTGTTCAAATTTTCAATATCTTTTTCACAAAAGTCTACTCTGTATGGTTTCTGCAACGTTTTCACTTTTGCAAAATCTATTCCAATCTCACTAGCCACTTCTTCTAGTTTGTCATGTAAATTCTTTGCCCTCCATGTTATACTTTTGCACAGAAACATTATTTCATCATCCTGATAATTTTTTATCTTTTCAGTACCAATCGTTCCTAAAATTAATTCTTCCATATCTATTTTTAATCTGATCACATCTAATGGTTTTTCTTCTGTTTCTTTTATTTTAAAAGCTTTCATCCACTCATTCAACTCATCAGGAGTCGGACCTATGGGTGTATTATTTAGTTCTATCCAGTTACCACTCTTTTCGGGCGTTTCTGTTGCAGATTCTGTTACCATATGCATTTTCTTACCATTGCATTCATTCACCGTTAAATTTGTAGGTGGACTTGGTCTGTAAGTACTAGCCAAATTACTTGTACTTGCACTTTGTTCCATCCTTTCCTTTTCTCTCTGAAATTGTGAACTCAAGGGAATCACCAAAGATCGTTCATCAATTTTCTGATTCTCAAAAACTGGTATTACTGGACCTATTGTTACAGGCACAGTAACTGCTTCCATATTTTTCGTTAATTCTCTAATTTTCTCAGTTAGTTCTTTTGTTGTCCTTGCCAATTCGCTTGCATTGTCGCTTTCTATTCCTTCATTTTGAGAAGTTCTCATTTGTTCTTGTGACCTATTTACTTCAATTCTCTTTTCCGGACTTTTATTTCGCATAGTCTCTATTAGTGGCGCATTTGGTGTCACCACTGTAGAACTCTGCTGATACGGAGGTGGATTTCTATTTAATATATCTTCCAGCAACTCGTCATCCGTTTCGCTCTCATGCATATACTTTTCTCTCTCCATATGTTTCTTTTTCTCAGTCCGTTTTTTCTTAGTCCCTTCCTCAACTGTAAAAGCTGGAAACAAACCTCCTGTCATGTTAGCACATCTCCATCGTTTTATTCTGTCCTCATGATTTACTCCCCATAATCTTCCAGGCATAAATTCATGATCTCTCATTCCTCTGAATCTCTCTCGTTCATACATCTCATCTTCCCATTCCGTCAAAGCCTCAAACTGTGTTGGTCTAGGTCTAGGTTCCAATTTACACATTTTTTCCTGCAAATTTCGCAAAACCGCTACACTAAATGAACCATTCTCAGGGAAAGCTAAAGCACCATCATTCTTTGTATACTTTGCCCAGTTTTCCAACCATATGCACGTATGATATCCATATTTCAGCATCATATGTGAAGCTGCTGATTTCGGCGGAGGAATTACTTGTCCCTCTCTAGTCACAACCTTTTTGTCTTTCTTAAAGAAATTCTTCAATTTCGTCGTCCATGACGTTCTCTCCCTTTCATACTCGTAATACGGCATGTTTTCTATTTGTTTTCTCTTTACTCTAACGCTGTTCTGTGTACGGAACTTCAACCAATTACAGCGCGACTCACACTAACGCACCAATCAGAACAATTTCCTTCGTCCGCGAACCAACCAATCCTAGCACGGCACTTTTCTACGTCACTCCTGACTCTGTGTTCACGTGACTAGCGCACTATCCAATCCTAGCGCGGCACTGTTCCACGTCACTTCTACTCTTTTACCCCTCCTTTACAAAATTTATCGGCAATTTTTCTCTTTTCGCCGTTTCTTCGTTAGTTACAACAATTAAAACAATTCCATAGTCTGATTCGCTAAACAAAAGTGACAGCTTTGTCCTTTTACACAAGAATCCTGTTTTTCCAGTAGGCAGCGCTTACCTCTACCCTACCACAGAATTATGTACTCTCGCCGATAAAGTAGCACTTCCCTCTACCTTACCCTTCTTTCAAACAAACAATTTACTCGTTTCTCTGGGGATAAGACACATGTGGAGACTAGGCTCCTGAGAATTAAGGCCAAAGTTTCACAAGTAAACGTGATTTGCTATTCCAATTACACACTTTTCGCACAGAAATCCCTAACATAACACAACCTGCGTTATTACCAAAATGAATTCAGACCATGTACCAAATTCCATGTGACTTCTCTTGCCACACGTGTTCCACTTCCTACATCCCAGAAGCGTGAAAACTCACATATAACATAACACGACTTAACATATAGTGTTAGTCATAACAAATAATCAATAATCAATAAACAATAATCACTAAACTAATCTATAGAAAACCATAACTCTGCTACCAAGAAATCTGATGCAGCGCGTACAATAAAAACTATTCTCCTCCCAGGTTACTTATAGGTCATCCAGGGGCAAACTATATTTCTCATATCCACATGACGATGGGGCCCATAAACATCGCCTAACACACACACACACTCCTGGATTTCCTTTACACCTTTATGAAATTCTGTACTCCTAGGAGAAGCATGAGAACTAAATGGAGAACACCATTTTATGTACCGCTGGAAGAGCCAGGATATCTTATTACCTTAATTTGTCACTTTCTTTTAGTTATTTCTTAAGATATTCCTGCTCATTGTTTTGTCGATGAATCATTCATTTAAGAAATTAGTTCATAGTGATTAAGACCAGCTGAATCACAATAACCAATTACTGATGTCACAATCATTTAGGAAAATAACCACTGAGTCATTTTGGGTTTAAAGAATCTTAAATTTTATATAATTTTAAAAGCATGAAAAAGATTTTAATACTTTATTCAATTATTCATTCTTAAATTCAAATATTTATTAAGCATAATCATTTTATTGCAGAAAGGAAATTTTGTCATGAAGCCAAAACCCTAATTACCTGCCTAGCTTACTAATTTAGCCTAATGATTTCTAACCTAAATTAGGAATTAGAAATAGCCTGATTCTCATACTCAACTGGAAAATTAAGACAGCAACAGCAACTTCAGCTCGTCAGCATCAGCTACCTGCAACCCGTCTCATCTAACAGTCTTTCAGCATCTCCCGCTCAGTAAGGGATCGATCAGGACCACCCAGCACTGGAAGCCACCAACACGACTCTTCAACTCCTCTCCTGACTGTGACTGCAACCGCGACTGACCCCCTCCCACTAAGAGTAGGCCCTCTTATACCCTAATTCTAACTTTGCTAACTAACTGTTGCAACATTAATATCACGCTTTTCTTTCATTGGTCCATGCATGTCAGCTTATTCATTCTTTTAATCAAGTTCTCTTGGATTCAAGGGTCCTTGGATCATTTCCTTTCCCATACGCTTAAACATTTTCATCCGTTTTGATCAGTTCATTTGTAACTTCTTTCGACACATTCGAGAACTCCGCAGTCATTGTCCTTTCTCTTAAACTTGTTTCCCACGGGCCTTCTGCTGATCATCATGGCACACTTATCAGTTCAATTAGGTCACACCAGCCTTGACCATTTCTTGCATCCAAGCGTCTCAGTAACCTCACGAGGTTTTAGCTTTTTTTCTCCGTTTTCATCCCATATCACGTGTCCCCTTTGCGCCTGCGCACATCTTTCCACTGGCGGCCATTTTACATGGCCACTCGGTTATACTTTTAGAAGCACTAATTTGAGGCAAACAAAACATAATTAAAATAGAGAAAAATATCCCTTTCGTTTCCCTCCCGTCGTCTACGTACCCCAATTAGTTGTTACCTAGCAGAAAGCAACATTTAAGCTGTTCCTTACTTACCATCACTATTGTTTTTGCAACGACACGTTTTATTTCTATGAAGCACAAACATGCATTTATTTTAATTAGTACGCATTTAATTTTACGTTATAATTAGACACACGGACATCCATTAATAGATTATTTAGCACATACATTGGCATATTACCATTCCCATACATACAGTGTTGATTAATACATTTAAACGAACATTTTATTTAATTAATTATAAAATTTGTTAGGGGTTAAATTTTTTTATTTTCCCTGCTCCATCACTACTCGCCGAAAAAGCGCTTCGACGCCTCGTCAGGGGTAGTAAGCGCTGTATAAATGCAATTACAATACAATACAATACATAAGGACCGCAAGGCCATCGTATCCCCCGTTTTTTTGGTTAAGGATTTTGCCTCAGCCGCTCCTGCCACTCTTAGGGGAATAAATCGCCTTACACCTTAGTTCCCCTCCTGCCCTCTATCTCTCTTGTTGTAGGTGCTCTCTTCTTGAATAGACTTCTGATAATTTGGCTAGTTTTTTTTTATCTGCCAAGAACTTTCATGCCATGGCGCAACCTTTTAGCTGCCTAAATTGTCATCCATCAGAGCTCTGCATTCCGGTGCTTGCAGCTTCGGATTTCCGCCTGCGAACAATGGCCTCAAATGAAAGACTCCTTGTCATAAAACCCGTGACGGGCTGAAGGTGTCACACGTAACGTGACGCCCCTTCACAGCGCTGGATTATGCGATTACAGAGAAACGTGTATTTATCCGCCCTCCCCACTGAAAGAGGAGAATGCGGCTCTGACACTAGAAGATTTAGACGGATGGCACAGTTTGTCCGTTTCTTCAGCTGTCAAGTCAGAGACGTCTGTCGGAATGCTAGAGAGGAAGAGAGTTTAGCCGTGTGACAGTTAATTATGATCGTGGCATTTGGAGTGAAAAGGCAGCCTTGGCAGTTGCGCGCTCCTGACAGCTTTCCGCTGTGAAGCCTTTTACACCGCTGGAGAGGGGAGCTCTCTTACACGCTGGCGGGGGTTCCGGTTTTTCAGGAACCTGCACCTCAAAGCACAATAACATGTCCGGAAACACATCCTCCTCGCAGGAGGTTTTAATAACCGGGGCCGGACAGGCCTTTCAGTCCACGGGGCATTTCCCCGGTGGGCTGGATCCCTCGGAGGCCGGGATTGAAAGCCCAGGGCCGCTCCCAGTGTCTCCAGCTCCCTGAGGTTAATTGCAGACGCAACGGAGAGACTTCAAGGCAGAGAGAGTGGGAGGGAGGGGTATGGTAGAGAGGGCGAAGGAGACATGAGAGTGAGAGACAATGGGTGAGTTGAAATGGAGATTGCACGAGGAGACGAAGGGAGCGTGACTGGTTTCACTCCATCCCCGCAGGTCTTTGACGATAATTACCACTTTCATAACACAGCATAAGTATAGTTTTGTTTGTTTTTTCCTAATTTATTCTTGTTAACCTCGGGGGATTTGAAGTCTAACTAGGCTACTTTTTTGGATTTACTGTGGCATTTGTAAACTTCTGCAGTGTTTAAAATGCTTTTATAAAGCATTTGTAGTGGTGTGTTTACTGTACTCCCGCTTCTTTAAATCTGCGGTGTCGAGAACTGCAAAGGCATTTTACACAAGTACACTTTTGTGTGTGTTCACTTGTCTCCGTATTACTCTCGCCGTATGCAAATGAAGAAACACCTCAATGCTAATTAAGAATTATTGCAGTCCGCAGATCGCTTAAAAAACGCAAAACTGGTCCCCCTGATGATCGGATGCATCTCGCTGCAGTTGGGATTAATTCCCTTTCATTCAGATCCCCAAGTACATCCACCGCTCACCGCTGGGGGGCACTGTGAGATTGTAGTCATAGATTCGACTGTGGGAGAGGGAGAGCAGTACACTGCAGGGCCATTTGATTTTAGTGATACTCACGTGCTTCTGGCCTGTCCTTATCAGATATGAATACTAAGCGTTTCTATACGGTTTTAGCAGTTTCCTCTCCTGCTACATTCTAGTCATATATTTATATGAAAGCAGTGTGCAATGTCCCATTAAGGTGGGTTCCTTTGGTACAAGGGCCTGACTTTAATTTAGGGTTTTTGGAAAGCGCTACAAACAACCTCGTGGGCACTTTGGAACATACTGTATTCATCGGTAGGGCAATCGGCCATAAACTTGCAACGTCTGTAACTAGAGCATTGACCGGGTATACTAATAACCAGTTGCTAAAGCCTCTGAGAAGAGTTACACCCAATAGAGGTAAAAGTTGGCTTTAGGTGTCTAACCAGCGGAACCGTGTCAGAGCGCTTCACAAGGGTGGGTAGCTCACAGGCATGACAAAATTGGTCTGCCTTTACAACTCCCCAACTCTCTTCGATGGTCTTGCTAACTGTTCCTTACTTTAAAAGTCCTGACCTTAACACACCCTCCCCATGCTAAACTGTAGATGGAAAAGGTACACTCAAGGATATCAACCCCACATTAACAAAAGTAGCCCTAATTAAACAGAGAAAAGAAGGAGAATCCACTGGTGGGAAGGACCCACTCTTCGATTAGGGTCCCGAGGCCTTTATTCATTTAGGTTCCCTTCTTCTTTTCCCAACTCAGAAACTGCTCGTGTAAGCCCTTATTGTTGCGGGCTTCCCTGTGATGCAGCGCGTACAATAAAAACTATTCTCCTCCCAGGTCACTTATAGGTCATCCAGGGGCAAACTATATTTTCTCACATCCACATGACGATGGGGCCCATAAACATCGCCTAACACACACGCACACACCTGGATTTCCTTTATACCTTTATGAAATTCTGTACTCCTAGGAGAAGCATGAGAACTAAATGGAGAACACCATTTATGTACCGCTGGAAGGAGCCGGGATATCTTATTACCTTAACTTGTCGCTTCCTTTTAGTTATTTCTTAAGATATTCCTGCTCATTGTTTTGTCGATGAATCATTCATGTAAGAAATTAGTTCATAGTGATTAAGACCAGCTGAATCACAATAACCAATTACTGATGTCACAATCATTTAGGAAAATAACCACTGAGTCATTTTGGTTTAAAGAATCTTAAATTTTATATAATTTTTAAAAGCATGAGAAAGAATTTAAACTTTATTCAATTATTCATTTATAAATTCAAATATTTATTAAGCATAATCAATTTATTGCAGAAAGGAAATTTTTGTCATGAAGCCAAAACCCTAATTACCTGCCTACCTTTCTAATTTAGCATAATGATTTCTAACCTAAGTTAAAAATTAGAAATAACCTGATTCTCATACTCAACTGGAAAATTAAGACAGCAACAGCAACTTCAGCTCGTCAGCATCAGCTACCTGCAACCCGTCTCATCTAACAGTCTTTCAGCATCTCCCGCTCAGTAAGGGATCGATCAGGACCACCCAGCACTGGAAGCCACCAACACCAACACGACTCTCCAACTCCGCTCCTGACTGTGACAGCGACTCTCTGCGATTCACCCCCTCCCACTAAGAGTAGGCCCTCTTATACCCTAATTCTAACTTTGCTAACTAATTGTTGCAACATTAATAACACGCTTTTCTTTCATTGGTCCATGCATGTCATCTTATTCATTCTTTTAATCAAGTTCTCTTGGATTCAATGGTCCTTGGATCATTTCCTTTCCCATACGCTCAAGACATGTTTCCATCCGCTTCGATCAGTACATTTGTAACTTTTTTCGATACATTCGAGAACTCCGCAGTCATTGTCCTTTCTCTTAAACTGGTTTCCCACGGGTCTTCTGCTGATCACCATGGCACACTATCAGTTCAATTAGGTCACATCAGCCTTGACCATTTCTCGCATCCTAGCCTCTCAGCAACATCACGAGGTTTAGTTTTTCTCCGACTTCATCCCGTGTCACATGTCCCCTTGCGCCTGCGCACATCTTCCCACTGGCGGCCATTTTATATCGCCACTCGGTTATACTTTAGAAGCACTAATTTGAGGCAAACAAAATATAATTAAAATAGAGAAAAATAGCCTTTTCGTTTCCCTCCCGTCATCTACGTACCCCAATTAGTTATTACCTAGCAGAAAGCAACATTTAAGCTGTTCCTTACTTACCATCACTATTGTTTTTGCAACAACACGTTTTATTTCTATGAAGCACAAAAACATGCATTTATTTTTAATTAGTATGCATTTATTTTTACGTTATAATTAGACACACGGACATCCATTAATAGATTATTTAGCACACACATTGGCATGTTACCTTTCCCACACATACAGTGTTGATTAATACATTTAAACGAACATTTTATTAATTATTTATAAAATTTGTTAGGGGTTAAATTTTTTTATTTTCCCTGCTCCATCAACTGTCTACGGAACACTTCCATTTACTGGAACATCAGGGCTCTGGACCGTCCAGCAAGAGCCTCTACTGCACCAGGCACTCTCTCCCTGTGTGTTTATTCTCTGTATATGTTTTGTGTTTGAGTTTTATATGTATGCTCTACCCTGTTAGTAGGAGACATTTTGTAATTAATCCTGTATTGCCTATTGACATCTGCAAAGCACTCTGGTGCTCTTGGGGCCTGGCTCGTCCTAAAGAAAGTTATAGATAGATAAAGGTTTCTCCACAGACAGGGTTGTCCTTTTTTAAACTTTTGTTGTGTGCAGTAGATCTTAGGCCCATAATATTCCGAATATAAAGTGTAGAAGTGTTAATAAGATAAGAGAGACATGCATCTATTGCAAGGTGGAAGAAGTGTGAAAATATGGAGATAGACCTTTCTGCAACACCAAAAGGCTCAGTTAAGTAAAGTGAATATTCAGGTCTATGAATTACCTGGGACGAATCAGATAGCTTCCGCTTGTGGGTGCAACCTGGAAAGAATCAGGCATTACTGCCAGTTAATTTTCAAAAATCATTTTGTTCATTGACATAAAGATTCTGTAAATATGCCATTATAAATTTCCCAGTTGAGGAACTTTGGTGAATTTCATGTTTACTTTTAGTGCTCTAGAAAGCTGATGAATGGCGAGCACAGAAGTGTACTTTATCACTGCAGGATTCCCCACCATTCTAACCAATGTGCATCATTCTGTTTAGGTGACTGAAATGAAAATGTTGTGATAAAGGTTCTCCGCATGGCTTGGGAAAAGTGCGCTGTTCTGACCTGTAGTTTTGTATCTGTCCTACTCTTTATTTTTCCTCCAGTGATCCCAGTAATGTGCGAACCCACTGAATGGGATCCATATTTTTGCTATACTGTTTGTCTTCAGAACTGTGCTCTGCTGATAGAGGATTGCTAAAATGATCTCCACCCTCGACAAAAATGGCAATTTCTATGTTATGTTAAGTAGATTTGTATACTGCCCTAATCACTCGAGAGGGTATCCAGGCGCTTGGGCAAGGTGTGTGTCCCAAAGTGCTTATATGAAAAGCCAGATCTTCAGCTTCTTGTGAAACTCAATAAGTGAGGAGGAGGCTCTGATGTGTTGAGGGAGTTTGTCCCATGTCTTAGGTGCGATGCAGGAGAATGAGCGGCCTCCAGTTTTGCTTTTGCGGTTGCTGGGCAGGTGTGAGTGAGGCAGAACTTAAGTGTCTGGTGAATTGGTGAAAGCGTTTGCAGCTGTTCAGGTATTCTGGTCCTGTGTTGTGTAGGGTTTTGTATGTGTGCGTGAGAAGTTTGAATTGGCTGCGCTTGTGAATGTGGAGCCAGTGAAGTTTCCTGATGTGCGGTGGCCGCGATGAGTGCTGTTTCAGTGCTGTGGTTCTTTCTGAATCCTGATTGTGTGTTCTCTAGAAGATGGTAAAGTTCTAGGTAGGTTGTGAGTTGTTTGTTAATGACCTTCTCAATCAATTTGGCTGGATAGTAGATCAGGGAGATGGTTCGTAAGTTGCTTAGTTGATTCGGGTCGGCTGTGGGCTTCTTGAGAAGGGCGTTGATTTCTGCAAGTTTCTGTTCATCCGGTAACGTGGTGGACGTGATGGAGGTTTTGATGATGTGGGTCAGGGTGGTGCTGATTGGTGATGTTTCCAGGTTGTAAATGTGGTGGGGGCATGGGTCCATTGGGGTCCCCTGAGTAGATGCTCCGCATGAGTGCTGCTGTGTCGTTTCTGGTGAGGGTTGGTCATTCAGTTAGGTGGCCGTCTTGGTTTGTGGTGGGTAGATTAGCGATGAGTTCTCAGCGGTTAAGTTGGTGTGCAAAGGTCCGGTAGATATTTGCTATTTTGCTCTGGAAGAAGTTGGATAAGTTGTCGCAGAGTTGTTGGGAGGCAGCACTGTTGTTGACAGTGGCTGAGGGCGAGGTGAAATCCTTGACGATCAAGAAGATCTCCTCGCAGATGTTGGAGCTTCCTTCGAAGCAGTACACTAGTGCCTTTTCTTGGTGTCTCTAATTTGTTGGTGTTAGCGTCTGAGTGCAGCCTAGTAGGTAGTTCTGTCGGTGGTGTCATGGCTGGCTCTCCATTTCCTTTCTAATTGTTTACAGTGTCGTTTGGTGTCTCGGCGGTCTTCTGTGTACCAGCTAGCCTGCTTGTTTGATCTACTATGCTTGTTGGGTTTGATGGGTGCGAGGTAGTCCATGCAGTTCTTGATCAAGTTGTTGAAGTTGTTGATGTCCTTGTCGAGGTTATCTGTAGGGCTAGGCTGATCAGTGCTGAGAGTCTGAGCCATTCTGCTTCTGTGATTTTTCTTCAGCTGCGGCTTGGAGTGCTGAACCTGGTATGGGTGTTGACTTGAGGTGTGTTGATTTGGAAGTGGGTGATGGAGTGGTCGGTCCATGCGAGCTGTATGGTGGAGTTGTATTAGATGCTGTTGCTTGTGGTGAAGATGGGGTCCAGTGTGTGTCCTGCGGTGTGTGTTGGTTCTGTGACAAGCTGGGTGAGTCTGATGTTGCTCAGGCTTTCGAGGAGTGCTGTAGAGCAGGGGTCGTTCTGGTCTTCCAAGTGAAAGTTGAGGTCACCAAGGAGGACGTAGGCTCAGGAGTCAGTGGTGAGCTGAGTGACAAAGTCGTGATGAGGTTGGTAAATGTGGCTCGGGGTCCGGGTGGTCGGTAGGCAAGGGTTCCATTTAGAGAGAATTTTACGGAGATTTTCAGATTGAAGGGCAGGTGTTCCATGAATGGGGTGGCGTTCTCGTGAATGTTGTGCATTTGATGGATTCCTTGTAGATGATAGAGAGTCCACCTGGCTTGTGAAGGCCGTCCTGTCGAGCGATCTTGTATCCCGCTGAGATTGCTGTGGTGATGTCAGGAGCCGATGAGGGGTTGAGCCAGGTCTCTAGGATGAAGATGTTGGGTGTGTCACCACACAGAAGGTCCCATGTTTTTGTTTGTGTGCTGAGTGATCGTGTGTTGAGAAGCATGCATGCGGGTGGGAGTTGACATGCGGGTTTGCTATGGCCTGTTGTGTAGGGTGGGAGTGTAGGTGTTGGCGCTTGTGTAGTGTGTGTGTTGGAAGGGGTGTTGAGGGCATTGTTAGTATTTGTGTGGGGGGTGTGGGTGGGTGGCTACTGGAGAACTGGCAGGGAATAGAGGTGAAAGCTCCTACCATGGTGTGAGGTGTGGCATGGCAGCAGTTGGCATCTGAGGTCTCTCGACCTAAGGAGTTCTGCAGAGTATCGCTGCGCGGTGATCGGACCAGGGTTCCTGGCGCTTGACGCGGTGCAGGCGTGGACCGGTGCAGACGGGCTTGCCTTTGGCATGCCAGCAGAGGGCTCGCTGCGCGTATCCGCCGTGCATCCGTGATGCTGCTGTCGTTAAGTAGGTCCTAGGATGGGGGCGGAGTCCTGGTTGCCATGATGTAATTTCCTGTGCTGATGGGTTATGGGAAATAAAGTCATTCTTGCTTGACTTCTTTTAGAGACGGTTTTGGCAGGAAAACCAGTATTGTCACTTCCTGTCCAAATGGATGATGGAAAATTCAGTGATGTCACTCCCTGTGCACATCCATTCAATAGTGGTTCCCGATTGCCAAACTTTTCTTCTTTTGTGGTGGGATATCCAGCAATGGGAAAGACCAACTGCGCGACTGCCAAGTTGTGGCGAGGGATTGTGGGGTTGTTTCCTACTGTCATATAGGGAAACACTTTCTTTAAAACTTTGCCCGCCTTTCACTTTGTGACACTGTTGAAGTTTACACATTATGGGGACTTGCAAGGTGCTCATCTTCCCAACTTCACATACCCCTGGTTGCTAATGCTTTTTCACCCCAGGCTTTGAGGTGACTAGCTGTGTGTGCAGCAGAATTATAGTCCAGTTGTGCAAGACTGCTGAACCCTATGGAGATAGGGCATCCATTTCCCAACAAGTGGGGTCTCTTCGCCAACCTGATGTGTGCCATGTATGAGTGACTCCTTCAATGTGTGTGTGTGTGTGTGCGCAGCGGTGTACCCTCTAGTCCCAGGTTTAATTGAACAAGCTATGGAGCTTTTTGGCTCAGCTTTTACAAAATCAGCATGCCATGGCTCATAAAGAAATATGGGTCTGCTAATAAAGATTCGCTTTTCTTGTGGGCTGATCCTTCACCAAAAGTGAGTATTGTGGTGGCTGGCAATTAAGGCTCCTAGGTCAACTGTTTCATCAGATAAAGAAAAAGCAAGAAACGCAACTCCGTCAGTAGAAAAGTGTGTGTTTTGTCTGGTACTTCTGTAAAAGTTACTATTGCTACCGTTTGCAGAGATATTAGAGAAGATTTTCAGGAGGTACTGAATGAATGATCCCTAAATAGCTTACTAGCACTGCAGCCAGTTCTTCTAACTTGGCAGTTCCTGTGTGCTGCAATGGGTTAGCATTGTGATGATCATCTTGTCTGTGCCACAGAGGGCTTATGCTTAAGGTGTACAGCCAGAGATTATGAATCTTCTGTTTTCAAGACTGTCACTGTTTGGTTATGCAGGTGTCAAAATGCATCAAATGAAGGCAGAAGCAGATGACCTAAACAATTTATGGGTTGGAAAAAGGGGAGCACTATAGGCACCACAGCAAGCCTGAGGACAGACTGCATTACCAGCAGAAGGTTCAAACCACTCAGCGGCAACAACCACAACAAAAGCTTCCACCTCCTCCCAACAAAGAAGACATGCAAGATGATAAGTAGGCCAACATTCATCTGGGGCAGCAGGAAAACCTCTGGCTGGAAGGAAACTGACTTTCTTCTTCCCCCTCCTTTGTTGACTCCTTCAGGTGGGAGGAGCATTTAAAATCATCTTCGATTGTGGCAAAATATAAGAAAAGAGAGATGGATAATGAATATTGTGTAGAGATCCAGGGCTCCACCTCCAAACTTTAAACCAAATAAATTTCCTCAGTTTCATCAATACTGACTGAAAGAAGTTGTCAACATACTACTTGAAAATCAGGCTCTGGCGCCAGTTCCTTCTCACCAGAAACGTAGGAGAGAGAATTTATTCATGTTATTTTCTGGTTCGAAAAAAGGGACCAAAATTGAAGCTCAGGCCTGTCCTCGATCTAAGAGAGCAGCAAACAAGTAGACAATTCTAAATGATATTTCTGCACCAATGTTATATCTAGCTCCATCTTGGGGAAACACTGTAAGATTTTCTTATTCATTGTGGACGAAGATCATTTCCAGTTCTGGTCCTTCACTTCGGCCGGATGTCATTTCCGTTTTCTCTTTTTGAACGCACAGCAGCAGCACTTTTAAAACAAATGAAAATCCTCATCTACTATTAACAAGGCTGGCTGATAAAGAAAAATGAATTCCAAAAAGCATGGTAAACTTCCGAACAAGAGACTTTCCTCTCCAATATTTGGGATTTAACATTACTCTGCTCAAGTTGAATTTTCCTCTGTAAAGTTTATTCATTACCAAAGGGGCAGTCGAAAACACCCGAAAGGCAAACAAATGTTTTTTTTTTTAGGACAGACGCTGTTTTATACATTAACGTGCTGAGATCCTCAGAACATAACGTTTTCAACTACTCAGCAGGTTAAATCACTCCTAAGCTCACTAGCTCCATGCATTTCATGGTGCCAAATGCCCTTCTCAACATGATCCTCTGATGGGTTCTAGAGCCCACATGAATCACCTCAAGATCCAGGGCATGTGGTATTAAAAACAATACTCATATCATATATCTTCTAAATTTTGCCAGCATCACTACTTAACACATCTGATACGGTCATGTTAATCTGCCAGAGGAGTGCATAAACTTTCTCAAGGAAGCAACGATGCCGTACACTCTGACTAAATATGCATTTAACTAGAATGTGATTTGCATTTGACGTATGCTTTACCTGGTTAGATCAGATGTGCAATTCTCTTCAGGTATCTTGCCTCCTCTTGGGGCAGGCTACAGAAAAAAGTCCATCACATCCAGAATGCCTGTTATCAAAGAATTATTGGAAGTTATCAAGAAGCCGTTCTGCCCTGTCAGATAACCAGATCCTTCATGACCACTCAATATAGTTCAGATTCATCAGTCCTTTAGTTGTTGTTATAGATAAAACCTTTTTTCAACTCCTTTTTTGCAAGTCAGCTATCCTATAAGATATCACTTAATATTGTTTGATCATTGAAATTCAAGCATTATGTTCTGATGAATCTTATGAAGGGTTACATAAAAAAGTATTGTTATAAGGACTCGTCTGTGTTTTTTGGTTGGAGTTGCTGTAGCCCTTCATATCCCTTTTCCAAAACCCTTCCTCTCCAGCAGAGAGATCCTTACATTTACTGGGTGTAAGGAGAAATATGTATTTTATTCGTAACAGAACCAACAACCTTACAATCTCTAAACAGCTTTTTGTCAGCTGTGTGGCTGTTCGTACCTGTTTAGCCTCATCTAATCCTTCCATAGCTGAATGGGTAGTTTTGTACATTATTCTATGTCACTAGAAGGCCCTCCCTGAAAGAGCCTTATCCCACACGGGGAGAAGCATCTAAGACAGACTTAAATTTGCAAGGCAGCTGCTTGGAGATCCGTACTTACTTTTACCAGACATTACTGTCTTGATTAAGGTTTCAGAACTAATAACTAAATATATCAGTTATCCTAATGGAACTTCTTTAATTATTTATTGTTTTCTGTTAACCTATCATCCTAATATTTCCCTACCAATATCGGGACTGGTTTGCTGCTGTCTTCAGTGCTAATTCATTAAATAAACATTGAATGCATGTTCCATGAAACAGAAGAAAGTTTGTCTTCCACCTTCTCCTTCATAGAAATCTTCATTGCAGCCACAAATAGCCCTCCGACCTTTCCTGTCTAAGCAGGCTATGTTGTGTCAATAAAATCAGAATCCTGCAGCTGTTTAAAGTGATCTGAGGTAACTGCTAATGCAGAACATGAAGAGATGCTGTTCCTGCTTACTCCCTTGAAGGAGCAATTACATTTTGTGCCTGATGAGGCTGCTTCATATTGGACTACATTACCCTCGTTTTCTTTCCCTTTTAATCCTCGTTTTTTCCCTTTTAAAAATATTTGATGAAGGCTGCAATTTTTACTTAGTTTACCACAAGTAATCTTAAAGTTTAATATTCCTTGTTAATGAAAAATAAAGGCAATTCAGGAATATATACCAGATACAGCTGCTAATGTTCTTCAGTTATATATATATATATTTTAAAGTTTGTTAATTTATATGTATTTTAAAAAGTACTCCAGGATTAGTAACATGAGCAGTACTATTTAATGCTCATGATTTCAAAGAACAATCCCACTAAGGAGAACTAGGTGAGTGTCTTTTCCTTCCCCCTAATTACAAGAAGGGATTGAAATTGAAGCAGAGGATAACTTTGGTTGGCTTAGACTTCCCAAATGTGACCCCCCCATGCCCCATCGTCAGATAAATACTGACCCTGTGAAGGTTAGCTACGCACTTTAATGGATGCTCACTTAGAAACTGGTTGAGTTTACAAGCCAACCCCAAAATTTTGAATGGTGTCAATAATTATGGTGTCCGGTTCAGTGGCTACTGGGATCTTCTAACTGGCACTTAAGTGGAAAAAGGAACACTTAAGACATGTTTCTTTGAGTCTCTTTTTGTAAAAAGGATTTTTTGCCATTGGCATTGAAAGGAATAGGTGGGATGCAAGTACGAGAAAAGATGTGAACGAAACTCCAACAAAATATCTGAAATGCTCAATTAAGACTAGGTTCCCCATGAGGCCAACTTTAAGCGTTTCCACAGCAAAGGATGACGTCAAGCATGCAAATTTTATAATTCAGCATTTGCCAGGCTAGTGGAGGACATCTGAAGAATAGCGATTGGTTCCAGCAACATCAAAAAAGTGAGGTGCCAGAAAAATCTCTGATTGAAGTAAGAGTTAATGA
Source organism: Calotriton arnoldi (assembly GCA_963921515.1). Lineage (NCBI taxonomy): Eukaryota > Metazoa > Chordata > Amphibia > Caudata > Salamandridae > Calotriton > Calotriton arnoldi. The sequence continues at coordinate 2,385,441 of CAWUFW010000189.1, forward strand.
TATCCAACCTGCCTATCATTCTTCAGCATTGTCTTAATGTAGTTTGGCATCATCCCTTCACCAGTCCCTGGATTTAAGAATCTGGAAGTTATCACTGACATGCTGCAAACTGTGACCCCAAGTTTCAGATGTGGAGCCAACTGTTTTTTTCTACCTTACCTTCCCCTATAGGGTGCAAACAACCAACACACTTGTAATCTCTGGATGGCTTGGGTCCCCTAAACCGTGTGACCCCCCACATATATCAGCTTTTCACTTGTTCAATCAAAGGTCAGAGAAAGGGTCAATTTCATATCCTTATGCATAGTTCATCAAATAATACACAGCCTAGTGCCTGAATTTTAGATCAAGCAATCTTATTACAGACCAAACAGGGCTCTTTGTTCCACCTCTTTGGACCAAATGCTAAAACCTAGCTTCAGAATATCTTGTATCAGCGACTGATACAAGTTTCAAAATTGTGGGACTCTCTTCCTTTCAACATTGAAACAATAGATTGCTATTCTTGCGTTTGTTGAAAACGTTTCTTCTTTAAACTCCTCTTATGCAACTCTGTTCGCTTGTGAAACTTTTTGTGAACTTGTTCCTCTCTAAATTGTTTGCATGCAATACAAAGTTCTTATTGAATCGCTTTGACACGGCTATATGACATTAGCACGCATGCATTTACAACACATGCTTCTACCATGCATCAATTACAACGCAATGCCTTTACCACGCATATACCTTTATCACGCATTGTATTTGAAACCTATATATATATATATATTCACTGAAAAAACCATAGGTTTCAGACACGTTATAGTTAGAAATTAGCATTTAAAAAACCTTTGAAATTCACTTAAAAAACCATAGGTTTCAGGCACGTTATAGTTAGAAATTAGCATTTAAAAAACCTTTGAAATTCACTGAAAAAACCATAGGTTTTAGGGACAGTTATAGTTAGTTGGACATTGCACTCGTACAAAACCCGTGAAATTCCCCCGTTATAGTTAGTTCAGCGAACTATAACTCGCGCCCCCGCAATGCACTGCTGATGACGTCACATATTACATCACTCATGACATGGTCAATGACATCACTGATGACATCACTCATGACATCACTCATGACATCACTGATGACATCTCAAATGACATCACTGATGACATCACGGATGACCTCATCCATGTGATAATTTGATGCATCTTCTCACACCCTAATATAACTTTTGATACACCCACTGTAAATTACAGACTGCCATTCTCAAAACCATAGACACTCCAACACCAATAACTACATACACACTCATTGATTCTTAGGTCTACACACACATCCACTCACTCACCAGTACAGTCACTCATACTTACGGTCACTCAGTACAGGACTATCATATGCACTCATACACCTACATAGACACTCACACACCGCCACTCATCCATAGAGGTACTCACACACCTAGTCAGTCATGCAAATAATTAATCACACTGCCATTTACTCACCTATACAGTTATACACACACCAACTCACTTACTCCTACAAATACTAGCACATTCTTACGTTGTTATACAATCACTGATACAAGCACACACTCATCCACACAGCCACTCTCACAATCACACACTCTCACTTATAGCCATTTAAATACTCCAACACACATATATACTGCCTTTCACATATGTAGTTACTCACACATGTACCACTGAGATATACATTCACTCACTAACGCACCCATACACACACACTCACCCACCCAAGCAGTCCATCACAGATGCACTCTTGAAATCATGCACCCAGTGATTCACCCACTCACACATCTATGTACAGAGTCACACACACCCCACCCACACAAACACTCAAGCACCCATACAGATACTCAGACAACCAATAAATAACCCATATAGACACTCATGTAGCTATTCACAAACCCATGCAGCCGCTTACACACCAACATAGAGACGGATACAGACATTCACACAGTTTAGTCACTAACCCATGCATTCAGTAAGATACGTTTAATCACTCAGTTATAGAGTCAGTCACGCACCTACTAAATCATCCATTCAGACACTTATACACCCACTCATTCTTCAATACGCCTTTCCCTATGTATATTAAACATATTTAAACTTTACAGAAACACAGTCACTGGATGATGTCATCAGTGATGTCATCAGTGATGTCATTTGAGATGTCATCAGTGATGTCATCAGTGATGTCACTGACCATGTCATGAGTGATGTAATATGTGACGTCATCAGCAGTGCATTGCGGGGCGCGAGTTATAGTTCGCTGAACTAACTATAACGGGGAATTTCACGGGTTTTGTACGAGTGCAATGTCCAACTAACTATAACTGTCCCTAAAACCTATGGTTTTTTCAGTGAATTTCAAAGGTTTTTTAAATGCTTATTTCTAACTATAACGTGCCTGAAACCTATGGTTTTTTAAGTGAATTTCAAAGGTTTTTTAAATGCTAATTTCTAACTATAACGTGTCTGAAACCTATGGTTTTTTCAGTGAATTTCAAAGGTTTTTTAAATGCTAATTTCTAACTATAACGTGCCCCGCCCCCTCCCTTCACCACTGTGCAAACGCGCCCCGTGGCGCGTTTTAAGTTGGGGGATTAAGTCCCCTTGAATCATGAGGGTCCCTGGGGCCCAACTAGCCCACCCTGTACCTCCAGTATGCGCCAGGGAGCTGCGTTGCAGAGAGGTGTTCAGAGGCCACACCCCTTTTTACACCTCTCTGCAACGCAGCTCTGTGGCGCTTTCTGGATGTACCTGGTAGGCTAGTTGGCCCCCAGGGACCCTCAGTATTGAAGGGCATTTAATTCCCCATCTTAAAACGCGCCACGGGGCCTGTTTGCACACGTCACCTGAAGCCCGCCCCCTCCCTTCACCACTGTGCAAACGCGCCCTGTGGCGCGTTTTAAGTTGGGGGATTAAGTCCCCTTGAATCCTGAGGGTCCCTGGAGTCCAACTAGCCCACCATGTACCTCCAAAAAGCGCCACAGAGCTGCGTTGCAGAGAGGTGTAAAAAGGGGCGTGGCCTCTGTACACCTCTCTGCAACGCAGCTCCCTGGCGCATACTGGAGGTTCCTGGTGGGCTAGTTGGCCCCCAGGGACCCCCAGTATTCAAGGGAATTACTTCCCCTTCTTACAACGCGCCAGGGCGCGTTTGCAGACTGCTGCAGGTAGGGGCGGGGCCTCCGGCACGGTGCCGGTCTTTTTCCTTTTTTTTTGTATGGGAGGGGGCTGCGTGGCCCCCCTTCCCTCGGCCACTTTTGGCCCCGGGGACCCCATCCCCCAGGGCCTGCGCATTTTCTTTTTATTTTTTATAAGCAAAAAAAACGGGAAGGGGGCCGCGTGGACCCCTTCCCTGGGCCTCTATTGGCCCCGGGGACCCCATCCCCCGGGGCATGCCCACTGTTTTTTTAAAATAAAATATTCGGAGGGGGGCTGCGTGGCCCCCCTCCTCAGGCCATTTAAGGCCCCGGGGACCCCATCCCCCGGGGCCGGCCTTTGCGTCTTTTAAAAAAAAACAAAAAAACTCCTTTTTGTGGGAGGGGGGCTGCGTGGCCCCCCTCCCGGGCCACTAATGGCCCCGGGGCCCCATCCCCCGGGGCCTGGCCACTCGTTGGGGACCGTGGGGGGGTCCCCAATCCCCGCACGGTCCCGCCGGCTCCCCGCGTCGTGCGGGAGCCGGCATTGCTTTTCCATAAGGGGAGCTGCTGACATGCACTCCCTTATGGAAAAGCAATATGCTTTGCTTCATTGAAGCGAGAGCAGGTTTCCTGCTCTCGCTTCAATGAAGCAAGCTAAGTTTGCAATGACAGGACGGGAGCCGTGCGGCTCCCGTCCTGCCATTGCAAACAGCAGTGTCCCGGGGGTAGGCATCCCGGGACACTGCAGGAGCCGGCCCTGGGGGGTGGCGGTCCCCAGGGCCATCACTGGCTCCAGGAGGGGGGCCGCGCGGCCCCCCTCCCAACATCAACTGAGCCCCGGGGAGGTGGTGGTCCCCGGGGCTTCGGGGGTCCGAAACAGACCCCCACATTTCTTTTCTAAGTGCCCCGGGGAGGTGGCGGTCCCCGGGGCGTGTGGGGGGGCTGGAGCCCCCCCACACAGGTGATTAAAATTTAAATAAAGAAGCCCCGGAGGTGGCGGTCCCCAGGGCTGCGGGAGGGCGGAGAGCCCTCCCGCACCCTTTTTTTTTAAAAAAGCCCCGGGGGGTGGCGGTCCCCGGGGCTTGGGGGGCCTTAGAGGCCCCCCCCTATAAAATATAAATCAACCCCCGCATGCCCCCGGGACTTGGCCCACCCGGGGGCAAAATAGCCTCGAAGCGCGGGAGACCGCGCTTCGATATTTGTTTAATTACGGCGGGATCCGCGCCCCCTAAGCGCATCCCGCCGATTTTATTAAAAAAAAAAAAAAAAAAAAATGCTTTTTTCTGCCCAGGGGGTCCTTGTGGGACCCCCTGAGCAGACCTAGGGGGTCAGGGTGTTTCTACCCTGCCCCTTTTGTGCGTTTAGCGCACTTGTTTCTGTGATTTTTTTTTTTAAATTATGGCAGGATCCGCGCCCCCTAAGCGCATCCCGCCGATTTAAAAAAAAAAAAAATGCTTTTTTCTGCCCAGGGGGTCCTTGTGGGACCCCCTGAGCAGACCTAGGGGGTCAGGGTGTTTCTACCCTGCCCCCTTTGTGCGTTTTGGCACTTGTTTCTGTGCCTCGGTTCTACCGAGGCATAAAATGGCTGCCAACACTTCCTGATTTGGAGTGTTGACAGCCACTTGACAGCCAATTAGCATGCAGCTCGTGATCGGGAGGGTACGCGGACCCTACTCGGCCATAGATATATATGTGATTTTACTTTTGATTTTCTCAGGAAATACTGAACGGATTTACACCATTTAAGCAAAAGGCACGACTCTGAACCAAGGGCTACCTTTTTGCCAAATTTGGTGTAATTCCGTTAAGCAGTTCGGGCTGTAGCTGCGATGAAAGGTTCCTATGGAAAATTGCATGGGGAAAACCCGTTTTGGGACCTCCCTTTTTTCTCGGCCCCCGCTTGCCGAATCACCCCGAAACTTTCAAGATAGGAGCGGACCGGAGCGGGCCACAAAGTTTGAACATTTCGCGAAGATTCGTCAACCGGCGCCAAAGTTATTTCAAATAGAATGTTGCGGATTTCCTATGGAAAATAGGTCCTAACTATAACTATCTACTGGCGACCGCCAGTAGATAATATATATATTTATTTATATCTATATATATATTTATTTATATTTATGTATATATATGTATATATATAGAGAGAGAGAGAGAGAGAGAGATACTCACTGAACAAAACAAAGGTTAAAGTAACATTATAGTTAGGTGAATTTGTCAATGACCGCATTAACGTTTTGAACTACAAAATGATGTCATTTGATGTCATCAGTGATGTCATAAATTATGTCATATATGAGGTCAAAAGTAGTGATGCAGGGGTGCAAGTTATAGTTAGTCCTGCTAACTATAACTGGTGAGTTTCTGTGGGCAGCCCCATCCCTGTACCATTAATGGCTCTGGGGACTCCAGCCTCCCAGGGCTGACTCTTGCTATGTCCGGGGTGCCCACCCCCGGGACATGGCAGTTTCCCTGTGCCTACTGGTGGGCAGGGAAACCTGTGTTTGCTCCTGCTTGGTGGGAGTAATTTCAAAACTCTCGCCAAGTGGGAGCAAACACCAAGTCCGCTCCCAGTGGGCGGGAGCATTGAAAAGGTTTTTTAATTCTATTTCCTAACTATAACGTCCCTGTAATCTTTGTTTTTTAGTGAACATATATATGTGTATGTATGTGTAGATATATATATGGACACACATTCTTACCTTATATATACTTACCATTTCATTGTAAAAGCACGCGTTGTAAACGCAATGCGTGGTAAAGGCATTGCGATGTAATTGCTACGTGGTAAAGGCATATGTTGTAATGCCTGCGTGGTAAAGGCTGTTTCCCCTTTGAAACCTGTTGGGTTTGTTAGCACATTATAAAACTACAAAAGACACACAGTCATCCTCAAATGTTTGAGGAAGGTTGCACCAAGCAATATGTTTATAAAGATCAAATTATAAATAAGAATGGGAAGTGATTCGGAGGGCAAAATGAAGTGAGTGGAAAAAAGGACTGGAAATATCATGTGGAGATAAGCGAGGAGGAACATGTGCACCACACTTTTCTCGACAGACAAAAGATAATAGCTGGAAGAGAGGAGAATATTGTTCCTAATAATGTACTTACAGCTATTGGAAAAAGAAGCTCATACATGCGGTCCAAGTGAAGTAAGATTTGGGAGGATGACAGCAGCAGCAGTAGGGGAATATTAAGAAGGGGAAGGAGCAATGGTGACTGAGGAGAAAGATGTGTCCACTCAAATACTGAAAATAGTCAAAATGTGAAGATCTCTGATACCCAACTCTGGGTCTTGTTTGCGCTATACAAAACACTGAATAAATAATAAATACTATTTATAAATGAGACTTCACGAGTTGGCACGTCTAGTTCATGTGATTGTTACCCCTTTTCACCTTCTTTACAATGCTTTGCTGGCAGCTTTTGATGGGTTTCGCAGTACATGGACCCTTTTTCATGAATTGTCTGAAGCACCCCCCATTCACTGGTTTGTGTTTCTACATGCACTGCAACCTTGGTATTCAGTAGTATCTTTGCATAATATCGTAAATCATTCTTGCATTTACTAAGTTGAAGAAACCAGTTCTTCACATAGGCTTGTTTCCAGTATTCTTTATTGTTATCGATCGACCATATAGGACTACTGTGATTCACCCATCACTAAATTCATTTTAGGTAGAGTGCTGATGTTTAATACACCACTGCTGTTTGTCTCCCCAAATCACTGGAGACGAGACAAAGCCCTTCCTAATAGAGTTGCGTTTTAATTGTATTTATGAAGGACACTGAACAAAGTCAACACCAAAAAAACAGATAAAGCTATCATCGGGCTGTGTGCTAATGCGTCAGCGAACTTATTCATTACCAAATCCATAGTAATCTTCAATTATGGAAAACATAGAACAACTACTTGGCAAAAGTACATAATGTAAGGCATATGCTCTAACGTGATATATCAAAAGGTGATCAGTGAGTTGTTACAGACATGTGTTCAGTAATACTATTGGTATTCGGGTGCGCCAATTAGAATCAAATCTCTTTTATTGCAAAAGAATCAGTAAAAAGAAACCAAAACACAGCATGCCGCCTACAACCCAACCGGGCCGGCCACGTAGTCTACCTTAGTGCAGCAACCATGAGTGATAGTGAAACATGTTAGGCAGATGCCGGTCTCAGTAAGTGCTATGTGGAGCGATCCACTGCAGAAATGTCCATCGTCCAGAGGTCTGCTCCGACAGCACAATCGCACTGGTAGTATACATCGGGGATCGGGGTCACACAGCATGCCGCCTACAACCCAAAATGGGCTGGCCGCGTCATAGGGTAGAACACATTGCAATGACATATACCACCAGTATGTTTCTATCGGTTCAGGGCAGCCCAGCACGACCCCCTGCCTCTAAAGTTGATAGTTATTTGCTACTGTAGTTATTGTCGCGATGAGGCATGTAAAACAAGAGAACCTTAAGACCACCTTGAAACATGGTGTATTAACCAACCAACCCTTCCCCCCCACCCTGCCCGCTTTCAGGTGAACCGCCAGATATAAGGAGTGAAGCGGATACAGTGGCAATAAGTTATGGACCAGAACCGGTCTGCATCCCCATGACCCCCCATGACCTCCACCGGTGTATCCGGGAGCAGACGCAGGATTCGTAGATAATTAGGACGTTAGCTCCCTAAACTCAGCGGAGAGTATTGAGATAAAGGGGGCCCAGATTTTAGTGTATACAGAGGGATCCCCTTCGGTTGCCATCGACACTCTTTCCATTCCCAGTAGTGACCAAAGTTGATGAAGCCACTGTCGATGGTCAGGGGCGTTATCCGTACCCCAGCTAGCCAACAGTACTCTATTGGTGGCATTTAACGCCAGGGCCATCTGCCTTTCTTTAATAGACTGAAGTGGAAATGTGAGTGTGTTAGGGAGCCCTAGTATCGGGGAAGCGGGGGATTGAAGTGTCGAACGCCCTGTCTATGTCGTTCAGGACCTGGTCCTAGAATCTCTGCAGCTTCGGACAAAGCCATAAAAGATGAATCAGCGTCCCTGAAGTCCCACAGCCCCTCCAACATAAGCCATCGCTCCGATCGTTCCATTTCTGCATGCGAGAGGGAGTTTAATACCAATAAGAGGTCATTTTATAGGCTGTCTCAGTGCGTCTTGCGGTGTGTGCCGTGTGGTGTGCCGTGTGGTGTATTCTGTAGAAGCCGCTTCCCATTCTTTATCAGAGAGTGCACACCCTAACTCTGTCTCCCAACGGATCTGCCCTGTGGACTTGCCGTTTTGCGTTTTCTTCAAAAGGTGCCTGGAGATGGCGGAGGCGCGAATAGTCATCGTTATGTGTGCATGGTCGGACAGTGAGCAGGGCTCAATGGTAGAAGCGATCACGCGTTCCCACGCCGACGGCAAAGCGAGAAAGTAGTCTAGGCTGGCGTAGGTCTTGTGTGCTGCAGAATAAAAGGTGTCGTCGCGGGTGTCTGGGTGTTGTGAGCGCCATACGTCAATCAGTCCACACTCCTCCAGCCAGTCCCGCCCCCCAGGCGACAGCTCCGGAGTTGCCCACTCTAAGGCATGAGTGGTCCCGGTCCGCATCCATCAAAATGTTCAAGTCCCCGCCCACCACTACCGCAGCATCAGGGGTGTGAAGTACTCTGGCTAGGGTGTCTAACAGGAAGGATTCCTGCTGCTCGTTAGGTGAATATATTGAAGCAACAGTAAAAAGTAATGAGCCTAATTGCACTCAGTAAGCTAGGAGGCGGTCCTTAATCTCAGCGATAGGCCCAAGGGCTGCCCCAGGGAACTGTTTCGAGAGGAGTATAGCCACCCTCCCTGCCTCCCACTTCCCTGAGGACCAAAATTGGTGTGGAAACCTCCTAGTGTACATACTCTGTGTGTCTTTAGGAAGTAAATGAGTCTCCTGGAGTAGGCATATGTCCACCTGAGCATGCTCCAACAGGGAGAGTACTGCCGCTCTCTTAACCGGGTTGTTGAGGCCACGTACATTGAGGCTAACTATCTTAATTTCCATAGGGGCAAGGAGAGAAGCGCGTTATAGGGGTAGGGCCAGACCCGTCCCTGCTGCATGTATAGGGATCTCAGAGCCATGTTGAGGAGGGGATCTGGTGACCAATCCCATAAGCGCAGGGTCTGTCTGGAGCGGTTCAATGGAAGGGGCAACCCAGTAAAGTACCCTTAACCCCAATAAAACAACATAACAAAGAAAAATGTTAACAGAAGAAATTTTCTGAGGACCAAAGTTCGTCCGATCAGGAACAATGGGGTCGTCAACGGCCATGAAGGACCGGATAGGTCCAGTAGAAAGACCACCAAGGAGGAGCAAGAGATAATGGCAGGCCATCGGAAGGATATAGTCTCCGTATTCTTGATCCCCCCGCTGTATCGCCGCCGTCATCGCCATTCGGCTCCCTCTTTTCCGTGTGTCGACACTCTTCTGCAGGTTCAGGCATCTTCAGAGGGGGTCGAGTCCGCCGAAAGGGCCTGCAGGACCTCCAACCTTTCCTTGCTAATGGTGTCTTGGTCTGGCTTCACTCGCCGTCGGCCATTCCTGACTGTCTGCCATGGCTGTCGGTTCAGTCCGGTCGCCCCCTGTAGCGGAGGCCCATCACCAGAGTCCTCCGACGCGTCGACCTGTAGCAGAGCACATGCCTCCTTTAAGGACCGTATCTGGTGGAGCACCCCCTCGTAGCAAAAGATGATACTGAAAGGGTGGCCCTAGGCATAAGAAATGTTAGTTTTCCTCAGGTGGTCCGTGATCGGGCGGAAGACCTTGCGCTTCTGAAGTGTAATCCGGGAGAGATCTTGGTATAGCACAGGTGTGTGACCTTTAAATTGAATAGGGTGCGCATCTCGTGCTTTTTTGAGGATCTCCTCTTTGGTTTGGAAGTCGTGCACGCACACCAAAATATCTGCTCGGGGTCCCTTTCCTGAGCGCTCCGGGCCTACCCGGTGGGCGCGGTCCATTTGCAAGGAAGATTCGCATGCAGATCCAAGGATATGTCGAAAGAGTTCTGTAAGGTATTCTCTGAGGTTGGGTCCTTCTGCTTTGGATGGTACCCCTCTGATGCGAATATTGTTTCTCTGCGAGCGATTCTCTAGGTCTTCATTGTGTGCCTGGAGGTCTCAATGTTGCTCTTTCAGCCTCAGGACCTCTTGTTGAAACCATCCCAGCTCCTCTTCTCGATCGGACTCCCTATCCTCAAGTGCGGCCACTCTTTCGCCCACTTCATCCACATCCCGACGCACTTCACGCAGATCCGCAGTCAGATCCGTTTTTATCGCCTGCAGGTCAGTTTGCAACGAGATGAACAGTGATTCCAGAAAGAACTTAGTTATCGGACCATCTCCATCTTCAGGGTCTGATTTAAGGTCAGTGTCTGTGCTGGCGAGCTTCTCCTCTACAGCGGCACCCCCTTGCTTTCCGAACATGTCTCTGAGGGAGCGGTCCTTCTTGGCTCTGCTCACTGCCATGCTGCTAGGTTCCTAAGTGTATCGGCGACAGCGGTGGGCCAGCGCTGGACTTGTCCTTGAGCGGTCGCCGCTGGCTTCTCAGATCCTGTGCAGGCTTTAGGGAGTCCCCTGCTCAAGGTCCCACAGCGGTCGCAATCCTGCGAACGAAGGTCGAAGTGAGTGCCCTCCACACGCCTTCGTGAGGCCCCGTCTCCTGCGTGTGTGTTCTGGCCCAGGCTGGAGTCGCCCAGGCGTGGGGCGTAAGTGAGTGGCTCCAACCGTTTGACCACCACATGTCATGCTAGAGGGTGTAGTGCTTGGTTAAGGGCTCACGATCATGTCGAACCAGATCCGGGACTATGCCCCTGTTTTAGCGGTCGGTGGGCCGGGGCCCAGGGATAGGTCCGGTCCGACCAGCACAATCCAGTGTTTGGCCCCCAGGGTCCGCTTTATTTTAGGGGCCCTCCCTTTGCAAAAGGAGTGGGTGAAGGTCCACTAGCGCTCTCAGCCCCCCTGTGCTTTGCTGTGTTTGGCGATGGGGGGGGGGCGATGCGCAAGGCTGGAGTCCAAGGAGAGGCGGAGGCACGTGTGGAGGGCAGTCACAGGCCACCGGGAGTCTCACAATGTAGGCCTCAGTTCTCCCCGCCGGTCTGTTTCATGTGTGGGGCAGGTGCATGGGGGATTCAATCACGCTGATATCAGTCGTCATGCGGGTAATCCAGGGGGGGGGCTCTTTGTGGCGTGAGCCCCCCCGGTAGCTCCTCGTTCTGTGGGGGGAATGCTGGCTTGGCCTCGCAGCTCAGCGCCCTGGCGCCGCACCCTGATGAGCACCTCCCGCTGGGTCCAAGCTCTCGGGGGAGGGGGGCACACCTCCTGGATCGGGCACTCACAGCGCAGACGTCGCCTCCCTCACCTGCCGTCCTGTGCGTGCTGTGGGCTCTGGCCCCACCCAAGGCCCAGGCTGGTGACTGCTCACGGACTCATGCAGACACCATTCCCGGACTCCCGGGTGCCGTAAAGTGCGTGTACGCTCCGGTCCCGGCGGAACCCACGGGTGCTTCGTGGAGCCTGGCGTCTCCGGCACGTAGCACTGCCCGTGCAGAGGGAGCCGGTGGGCTTTCACCAACGCTGAAGTCGGCGGCGGCTCGGAGTGATCGGGAAACACGTACTAGCCGCTCGCTATCTTGGCCACGCCCCAGGGTGCGCCAATTAGAGAGAGTTGCGAACAATTGTGTCCAGGCTCGGGGAAGACGATTGCTACTGAACATATAGTTCAGAGCATTTACTAAATCTATTTTTGAGTTTCAGGGTATATCAGTAGCAGGAAACTGCAACGTATTACGTCCTAGCTAGCCGGAACTGGGCATGGGAAACAAAACTGCATAATTGATACCTGGTGCTGTTAAGATGCGGTTGTGGCGATAAACAATGATCCGATGTACCTTAACTCCATTATGTTTTGCTGCCATTCAGCGTGCTGCATAAAAATTGGTCTCGGTCTGCTGTGCTTTAGTTAGTCCTTCCTATTTCTGTTGACCTCAGACGTGCAGATATTCACAGTACCTAGTGTGGGTGCCATGTTGAAGAGGAATTCCACTATCATGTGTAGCAGTGGCAAAAGCGTGTATAACACAACTTGTCCTATTAGTGTCGCTTAATGTTGGTGGGGTGGGCCACTTCATTAAAAGGAAAATAGAGGTGAAGTTGTGGCTATCAGGGAATGGATTAGCCATGCCTCACAGGCCTTCCTCCAAAAACCCCTAAGCTTTGTGACTCTTAGACCGGCGCCACTGTCCATATGAATGAGGGGGAGACACTACTGAAACATTACTGAGTCCAGCAACTAAGCCATTCACAACGATCACAACGGAAGACCTGGCTGCAAAAGCGGAGGACTCAACGGCAAGGAGCCTGCATTTAAGGTGATGTTGACAGGCCTGTGGAGATGGAAGTCCCTGTAAGTGGTAGATCAGGACGGAAATCTGGACAATTGCTGCAACACCCACTTTGTTGAGCAGAGTTTAAAACATTTTTTTATTATTGTATTTTATTGCATTTTAAATCACAAAAAAACCAAAACACGTACAATAATGCAAAGGAAAATGAAATGATACAGATGTAGATCACATAAACCAAAAGCAAATATGAAACTTAACAGTGTCGATACAAAGCATGGTGGCGAGTAGGAAGGAGGGCAGATGAGGCGTGGGTGACATCACAGCAAGATAAGAAAGACCCATAATTGAATTATACAGCGGGCATAATACTATTATAGATAGTGCAACTAGACATAAGTACATCACAGGGTAATACTAAATTATCTGCAATAGCACTCTAAGCCATTAAGTTGACAGAGACTGACCATAATTCCATTCTAGTCATCAGGTGCATCTGCCGAGGCCTGCTGAGCAACACGATATTGAGCGAACAGACCCCAAAAACTCTTCGGGCGATTACAAGGAGGGAGCATTTCGTTATAGACATCTGATTGGGTGTTGCAATAAACCATATCGTGTTCCCACTCTGTCACAGAGGACACAGGGCACCTCATCCAACGCATCGCTAGCCTTCGCTTGGCCAGGAGAAGACCCATTGCCACCAATTTACGCACATTTTTCTTAAGGGGCTTAGTATAACCTAGGAGCGCCAACAAGGGATTCGGAGCAAGGGAGAGCCCAATTATGTCATTCAGCTTCTGAAAGATCTGTCCCCAATAATGCTCCACCTGTGGACACTGCCAGGCCAGATGAAAAAACCCAGCTCGCGGCATAAGACAGCGTTCACAGTTATCGGTGTCACGCAAACCATACCCAAAAAGGCGCAAAGGGGAGTAATAGACTCTGTTTAAAAATTTTAAATGGGCAAGCCTATGACGACCATTAATAGAAATCTTTCAGGTGACTTCACAACTGTAGGACCATACTTCATCCGTAATAGGGACGCCAATATCCAACTGCCAGGCCTGTCTAACCCTGCTGAAAGAGGAAGTCTTCGTGGCCAAGGCCGAGGCATATAGTTTGGAAATAAACTTGCACAGGGCCTGCGTGCTCAAGAGTGCATTCAAAGGAGGGATGTCCAAGGGTTCCAGTAACTCCTCCCCAAGTATTGCCCGCAAAGCATGCCGGGTTCTGAAAAAATGGAACCTCGTCCGTACCGAATGCGAATGATCAGTGCCCGCTACATCTTCCCAAGCACCCACCTGCCCACGTTTAAACAAATCGCCCATGGTCTGTATGTGCAATTTGTTGAGGGAGTCCAGGGTCCCCTTCTCCGAGCTGAGCGCAAACCATTGGCACCACTCCACACGATTCCAGGGCGAATATAATTGCGCCCCATCATACATTCTAAGCAAAGCATTCCACGCATGAACAACAGAATTGATCGAGTCCAGTATACCGCAGCGTCTCGTTGGGGCCTGCGTTAGGAAGCGAGGCAGGGAGTGCGGGGCGGCGGCAACCCTCTCGATCTGAAGGTGAGGTAAATCATGGGTCCCATGCACCCAACTGTATGCATGAGAGGCCTGGGCGGCCCTGTAATTAATCCTGGGCATAGTTCGCGTAGTAGCGCTACGCGTAGCTACGCGAAGTGCACTTCGCACTACGCGTAGCACTACGCGAACTGCGTAGTGCGGTAGGAAATGCTGTTCGCAATGATTGCACAGTGCCGGATGCTTGTCCGCACTGTGCAATCATTGCAAACGACATCTTGCACAGTGCAAGCGGTCGTTTTCTGCCGCTCGAGTAGATTTGTACTCGGCGGCAGTTTTCTCAACGCGGACTGGTAGTTTCTCATCACGAGCGGTCGCGAGCATACGCGACCACTCGCAATGAGAAACCTGACCTCCCCGCGTTGAGAATCTCGCCGGGAGGTTTATTTTCCACGCTCGCGATCGGCAACTTGATGTTGCTGATCGCGAACGAGAAAAAGTCTCGCAGGGATGTCATTTTGCTCGCTCGCGGTCGCCAACTTGACGTTGAGGACCGCGAGCAAGCAAATGCCCGCTACGCGCTTTTGCACTGTGCTACGTGCAATTCGCGTAGCGCGTAGTTGCGCAAACTACGCGAGCGTAGCGTAGTTTTCCGCCCAGGCCTACCTGTAATACAGTTCAAAATTCGGAGCACTCAGTCCGCCAGCCATGTACGGAAGCATGAGAGTGTCCAAGGCGACTCTAGGGGACTTACCAGCCCACGCTAATTTGATTATCAGAGACGGGAGTTCTCGAAACAGATGCTGGGGCACCACTATTGGAATATTAACAAAGAGAAAGAGCAGGCGAGGAAGCACAACCATCTTCATCAAAGAGACTCTGCCAGCCAAAGACAATGGAAGGCGTATCCATCTGTCTATGTCATCACCGAGCTTATTAATCACTTTACCGTAATTAGCTTTTATTACCACATCCGCATCGGAATGAACTTGAATGCCCAAATAGCGCACCGGGTCGGTGGTCCATTGTAGTGGGAAATCGAGCGGGAACTGCACCGTGGAAGGCGTCAGTGGGAACAATATGGATTTATCCCAATTAATCTTTAGGCCGGAGAGACCACCAAAGCGCAGCACCTCGCGTATCACGGGGGATAGATGGATCTCGGGATCACTGTTATATAAGAGCGTATCATCGGCGTAGGCAGAAGTGATGAGATTGTAATGAGGAAAACGAAGCCCCCTGTGCCCGTGATATTCACGCAATGCCCGCAGCAGGGGTTCAGCAGCAACTGCGTACAACAACGGGGACAGCGGGCACCCTTGTCGGGTACCCCTCGAAATTTGAAACGGGGCAGAGACCACATCGCCCATGCGCACTCGAGCTACTGGGGAATTATATAGTACCGAGGTCAATTGCAGATAGACCTCCCCGACTCCCATTCGCCGCAACACAGCATGCATAAATTTCCATTCAATCGAATCAAAAGCCTTTTCGGCATCTAAAAAAACCGCAGCGGCCTTGACCTCAGGGCGAACATGCTGCAGGGCCCCAAAAACCTTGCGGAGATTATGTGATAGCGTGCGTCCCGGGATGAACCCGGCCTGTTCAGGGCCAATCAGCTGAGGGAGTAACGGCGACAGACGATTAGCTAAAATTTTCGCGTAAAGTTTGGTGTCCATGTTAAGTAGTGAGAGCGGACGATAAGAGGGGCACCTACGAGGGTCTTTATCCGGCTTCAACAGAGTAATGATCAACGCCTCGCGCATGGAGGAGGGCATTATACCGTCTGCGGCTATCTCGTGAAATAAAGATATGAGATGTGGAATCAGAAGATCACTGAAACCCTTATAGAATGTGACCGTAAGGCCATCCATTCCGGGGGCGCTGCCCTCACGGATCGACCCCAGAGCGAGCCGAACCTCCGCCGCCTCAATGGGGCGCATCAAAAACTCACGCTGCCAGTTCTGTAGCCAAGGGAGCTGTATACATTCTAAATAGTGAGAAATGTCATCATCGCTAGGGGTAAGTTGAGAACAATAGAGCTCCTGGTAATAGGAGCGGAACTGATCATTGATTTTAGTGTGTTCCGTCAGGATCGACCCATCATCACCCTCCAGTTCAGCAAGGCCCCCGGAGTCCAGACGGTGGCGGGCCATTGCCGCCAGCACTGAGCCCGGCCGGTCAGACTCACCATAGGCTCTGGCTGACGCATACTTGCCCATATGTTTGACCTCACTGTCAGCCTCCTCATGGAATTCAGCCAGTGTGGCCTTGAGTTGCTCATGCAGGTCGGGATCAATAGTGAGAGACAGACGTGCCTCAAGGTCCGACAGCCGGGTCTCCAGCAAAGCAAGGCGACCGCGAATGGCCCGGAGAACGCCCGCATGCTTACTAATGGCAACACCTCTAATAAAAACCTTAAACGCCTCCCAAACCGTAGTGAAGGAGGCGACCGAGCCCACATTGATATCGAAGAATTCAGAGATCGCGTCGCTCAGCTCGGAGTGAAAAACAGAATCTAATAATGAATAAGGAGGAAAACGGCACAAAAAAGGGGGGGGGGTGCGAGGGGGCACCGTGATAGGGACCGTGACTGGTGAATGGTCCGAGAAGGAGTGGGCCAGGACGGAACAATCCAGTACCTTATGCATCGGAGGTTGCGAAATAAACCAATAGTCAATGCGCGTATGTATATCATGTTGCGCCGAATAATGTGTATAACCTCCACGGGCGCTTGAACGAGACCTCCATACATCAGCCAGCTGTAATTGTAAAGCAATATCCGCCACTGCCTTCGCTGAGGCAGAAAGTGGTCGCGCGGGACCCTTTGAGCGATCAAGAGTCGTATCCATTATACAATTAAAATCCCCCCCCAGAATATCGGAAGGGAACAGCGATCCTTGAGTAACGCAAAAAGGGAACGATAGAACCCCGGATCGTCATAGTTCGGACCTTAGGAGTTGACAATCAAAAATTCCCACTCCAGGTTATAGCATCTAGACACAATATATCTGCCTGTCGGGTCCGTCGCCAATTGTTCTACCCTGAGACCTGCCTTGGGGTTGAGCCATGTCAGCACACCTCTAGAATGGGAAGTGAAACAAGCCGCATGAGAGGCATCCGCCAATCTGCTACCTGCAATAAGCGCACACCCCGTCTGCAGATCCGTCTCCTGAAGCAATGCCACGTCAATCTCTTTACGTTTCAGATAGGCAATGATTTTCCGCACCTTGCGGTGGTCGTTTAACCCCCGAACATTCCATGTCATGAAGGTCATTCGTTTGAGCACCCTAGCCCTAGCCTGAGACTCTGTCATGGAGCCCACAAATGCACAAATTGTGATCCCCACTTAAAGACCCACCACCCACACCTCCCACCATGAATAAGAAAGGTGAACATTTGATCTATAAAAGGAAGAAAAAAGGAAAAACCAACCCAAATGAGCATTCCCCCCCACCCACGCCTTGCACACCCCAACTTTGCAAAGGCGAGCATCAACCCACCCACATACCACAAAAAACAACAACCATGACGCAATCTCATCATGAATAAAACAAAAAAAACAGAAACAAGAAAGAATACAGCGGTTAACGCAGTGGGGCAGATGTTACCCAGCAGTACAAACTTATCCAACCCACCGCCACAACACTGCATGCTAATTATAAAGCTCCATAAGAAGTGACATGCAGCAATAAAGCAGTGACAAACAGCAAGTAAATATGTGCCATGTTGATACCAGTAAATCACTAGGGGGCCACCCCCATAGGGAGTCATGTAGAACCGTGCCACCTCAATCCAAAGAAGAACTAGAGGGGGGAGTAGTGTAGTGAAGGAGAAGCGGGCCCATTGCAAGCACACAATACCTTATCCAGCTAAACAGGTTACCCGGCCCGCTAATCAGGCGAGCAAGGCACATATAACTTCATAACTTTGCAATACCATTACAAAAATTGCAACGAAGCAGCACCACACTGATGGTAATTTTACATCTTCTCAGTCATTGTCATCGAGGCTACCGGGAACATCATTCAGAACAGGAGCGTCATTCTGACCTTTCCCACGCTTGCCAGCCTTCTCCCAATCCCGGAATGCTTTCTGTAGGGACTGGGGGTCCGAGTATATCCTGGGCTTACCGTCAAATAAGACCTTGAGACGTGCCGGATATAACATAGCGTACTCTATATGCTGATCATGCAGTTTACGTTTTTTAGGGGAATGAACTGCCGTCTGGCCTCCTGTACCTTCAGGGTGAAATCCGGGAACAGAGAGATGGAAGCGCCCTCATAGTGCAAAGTTCCCAGTTCTCTTGCCTTGCGCAGCGCAGCATCTCTGTCCCGGTAGATTAAGAGTTTCGCTATTATAGGCCGAGGCGGGGCTCCAGGCTGGGGGCGAGGGCCAAGTGAGCGGTGCGCCCTCTCCACAACAAATAAGTGAGAAAAAGTATCGGCGCCTAGAAGAGGAATAAGCAATTTTTCCACAAATGTCTCCATATTGCCCGTCGCTGTAGACTCCGCCAGGCCCGTGATACGGAGGTTACTGCGTCGCGACCGGGCCTCCAGATCCTCAGCTCTATCCTGCAGGGCGGTCAATGTGCGCTCAACGCGCTTCTGTGTGCCACCAGCGTCAGATTGGGCCTCCTCTATTTCTGCGATGCGGCGCTCTGCCATGCCTATGCGCTCTGAATGCTTATCGACCCTCTCAGACATCCTGTCCATCCTGTAGGCCAACGTGTCTATTTTCGAGTCAATGGCAGTGAGGCCCCTCTGCATAGATGCAATGATCTGTTTGATGTCGCCAACTGGATCGTCAGCAGGGGCCTCCGACTCGGAGAGCGCATTGTCCGCCACCTCTTCGCAGCGCCGAGACTTGCTCAGTTCAAAGTTGAGCTTGGGTTGGGACTTGTCGGGCTTCCCCATCGCCAAATCCTCCACACAGCGGGCAGCCCAGAAGCACACTTGCCAGACCTGGCTGCGAGGTTGTCACCGGGAATGAGGGGAGGCCAAGTCGACAGAGCCAGTACAATAGGATGAGGCAGACACAATAGCAATGGGGAGACGGCCACCACACACCCGTCTGCCGATCCAGCAAGGAGAGAGGGGGCCTCGCAGAACGTGCGCCAGCACAAAGGCGATGATAGCAGCTAGAATAGGCCTGGCAGCACCATACAGCAAAGAGCCGCAAGCCGGGACCAGTAGTCCACGTCGCGAGTCCAAAGGCCAAAACAGGAACCCCCGGCGGTGCGCAAGGTTTTACACCACCAGGCACGGGGTAACTTTCAGAACGCTGCAAGACTGTGCCCATGGGGGGCACAGACCACACCACAGGGAACTCCTCAAGCCGAGCGCAGAGCGAGGAGCAAGATGTCGGACTAGGCCGCAAGGGAGGCCGCGCAGCGCCCAGGGGAACAGATACAGAGCCGGCCTCCCCGCAGCCCAGTCTAGGAATGCCTCACTTCCTCAGGAAACTCTGCAAGGCAGCAGCTCCGGTCGACCGCAGCTTCAGGTGTACGCGGTCAGGTCCAGGGCCCGCAGGGCCGCCTCCGGCCGTGCCGTGTTCGCGTCAGCCACACCGCCTCACAGGCACAGATCTGGCAGTCCCCCACGCGGATCGAGACCGCGCCTCAACAACAGGGGCACCGCAAAAGCCGCAGCGCCAAGGTTCCACTCGGAGATCACCAGTCAACTCAGGATGTCAGCAGCAGCAGCAGTCTCAGCCGGGGCACCCGCCGGCTCCGACACAGCGACCCCGGCCCAGAGAGCAGGAAACTCGGCAGGCTCCTCCCACAACCTCGCGGGCAGTAGGCCGCACCACGCCGCGACCGCTCACTCGCAAGATGAAGCCCCCCAGCAGAAATCCGCTGAAAAAAAGCACAGTATTCGAAGCACCGAGATCTCAGTAATGTAGATCCGTCGCCACCGCAACGGACTGGGCTAGATGGAGCTCGGATTTATGACGGATAGTAGCGGCGTGTGGCCGAGCACTAGATCAAGGCGGCCATCTTCCAGCCGGGCAAGCTCCGCCCCCCTTTGTTGAGGAGAGTTGCCATAGGGTAATCCTCTTTGGCCTTGCTGCCAGTCAAGAGTGGAAGCTAAGGCAGAGGTTGAAAACCCATAAATCAAAGAAAGAAAACATCTCCAGAGGATATTGCAGTGGACACGGTGTGCATCCTCCAGCATCTAAGGTCAGCTTTTACAAAGATGATTCCTATGGCACTGGTAAATTTGCATCAGACTCTCATTCTGAACATGTCCATACTTAAAGGTTCCCCTATTGAGATGAAGTAAGGCTTTTTCTAACATGCAGGGGCCACGAGGTTCACTGGTATGGAATTGAAAGACTGGGGAGGTTGTGAACTTGATCCTCACAGAAGTTGAGGCTGTGGGGTCCCTGAGAGGGGTTGGGATTCTCTTATAGTTTGTACTGGAATTCTAGAATTCTTCTAGCAATGCAAGCCATACAGAACAGTTCTCTGTTGTTATTCGTGTAATTGGCTGGTTTCTGGGGTTTGAGTGGTACCCATTGGTAAAATCTACATTTAACCATTGTCTTGTGTACATCCATACATTTGTCCACTAATTAGTAGTACCCTATTACTCAAATGCTGACTCTGTAAAAACATTGACAATATGTTGCAATGTATTAGCTTTAATGTAAAAGGTTGTAACGCACCTGCAAAACGTTTGGCTTTTCTGAACATGTTACATGAGTCCAGTTGTGAGGTTCCGTTTTTTATAGTTGATGAGAAGGACTAGTTCTGTCTTAGATCCAAAAGGTTCTTGCACCGGTTCTTCTCCTCAGGTCTAGCTAACATGGGAGGTTTTGCATTTTAATAGCTAATTTTTGCCCGCATGGGGTCCTCAAAATTGTAGCTTTTGAAAATGACCAGTCCTTGACACTGGTGCCTAAGGTGAATCCTAATGCCTGCTCCACGTCTAGTATATATTTCCTGAATTCAGACCAAAAGAAAGATATTCACATCTACCATTTCAGATGTTCTCTCTGTAGGATAACCTTAACATTGGCATCAAGGATAGATCCACAGTGAAATTGTGTCACACAGGGGGTCAGTAAGTGAAGGTGTTATGCATTAGTTCTCCTCTTAGGATGGTGGCCACTTGGTGCTATCAGTACTTGGAGTATGTGGATTACATCTTTTTCTCATAAGTGCATCGATTCTACACTAGGTTAGATCACTTTCTTACAAGCTCTATCCATTACTAACGAGAATAGCGCCAGCAGATATTGGACGCATTGTCATCTAAAGCAATGCTCTGATTTGTCTGTCTTTTGAAGCCTCCAGCTCACAGCCAATAGATAGAAAGTGGCACCTTAATGAACAACTAACTGCTCAATGACTTGTTGGTTAGGGTCTAGGTGGACAAATGCTTTAAAAAGTATGTGTTGGAAAATAAAAGGTATGTTGCTGATGAATCCTAAATGATTCCCTGAAAACTATGCAGTGGGGGCAGAATTTTTTGCCAGCCTTCAATCACAACTGAATGAGGTGGTAGAAATACACAAGATAACTGGGACACTTAAAATCAGATGCAGATTGAAAGTATTGAGCGTAAAGGTTTGAGCACTTGGCAGTGAAAAAGCATAATATGTCTTAATCAGCATTAAACAAAGCTTTTATAGTAGGGGTAATAAACTGGAACAA
This sequence comes from Calotriton arnoldi, assembly GCA_963921515.1. NCBI lineage: Eukaryota > Metazoa > Chordata > Amphibia > Caudata > Salamandridae > Calotriton > Calotriton arnoldi. Next base: position 2,407,144 of record CAWUFW010000189.1, read on the forward strand.
ATACTAGCTGATAGACTGCAAGTGAAGAGAGTACGAGGGAGTAATGGAAATACAGGGCACAAAAGGGACACAAATTTGAGATGATAGGGACATTGCCAATGCCTTCCGTGGCTTTTACGCCAATCTGTATAAAGAAGAAGTCCCAGTTACACTATTTGTACAGAAGTTAACGTCCAGTCAAGCTTCGCTGTTAGAACATCCCATTGCACTGGAAGAAGTTATCTCTAGTATCACCTGGTTAAAGACTGGTAAGGCTCCTGGGTCGGACGGGTGTACCTTCCTATTCTTCAAAAATATCTGTATTTCCCTTGCTCTGATATTGATGAGATTCATCATAGGACCCGGACCCCCCAGGTTGCTCCCGGGCCCGCCCCCACCGAACCCACAAATCAATACTTGACGACAAGAGCTGTGGGTAAAAGAGGCCATGTTTATTACAAACCATCACACAAACATGACAATATATAATCAATACAATTCAAAATTCCATATGATATGGATTTATCATATTCAATCTATAAACGATATTTACATTTATGTTGATCATAACATCATAATCCATCAGCAGGAATGAAATGACAGAACTTAATTTATATACAAAGAATGTTCTCTATCGCTCCAGCACTAAGGGGCCTTCTGGCTCGCTCCCCCTAAGTGAGAACCACGCAAGGCGCAACCCACCTGCGTCCTTGAGAGGTGAACCCATGGCATCTGGACCTTGTCCGCCACCCTAGGGGCCCACCCCTCCACCACCAGGCTCCCGAAGGGGGCTCGTAGGGTATAACCAGGGGCCGCAGCCCCATGCCCTAGATTGTAAGCTGGCGCCCTTGCCCCCAGCCGGTGTCTCCATTCTCCCTGGGGTGCGCTTACCGTCTCTCCCCCTCAGTGCTGGCCTAGGGAGTATGCAGGAGGACTCCCCTTAACAATGTAAGTCACTTTATGTGACCTCCTTACCACCACTCTTAGTTCACAATCCTACACCTTCCCAAGCTCTAACTCCAAGGGCTGGGTGGGTGGGAGATTCTCAGGAGTCCCTTGACCACGGGGCCGGCGCCGTAAGGAAGAGAGGACGAGGACCTGGGCAAGGTGCCCTAAATAGGCCCCCGCCCTCTCCTCCCCCCTTTATTGCCGGCCCTGGCTGGAAGTGACATTACGGCGGTTCCCCGGAAGTAATTCCTGCCTTTTAGCTTCGCCCGATCCCTCGGTGAGGATCCACGAGGGCATGGTCGGGATCCCGGGGTCCCGTGTCCTAATGGCGCGCTTCCTTATAGTACGCGCTTTTCCAATTCCTTAATTTAAGCAGGTACTGTATTTGCATGGATGACGGAATAAGTCATCTGTTGTTCCTAAATGAAGGAATGGCCCAGCATTATGTAGCTTGTACAGGCCAATCTCTCTTGTTAATCGTGATATAAAAATATTTACTAATATACTGGATACTAGACTGAGGCCTGTGCTCCATGGACTGATTGATCCATATGACGCCGCCTCCATAAATGGCAGACATTGTGAGGACAATACAACAAAGAGTCTACACATATTTGAGAATGCACTCAGAACATGTAAACAGACCATATTACTATCATTAGGCACAGAACAAGCATTTGAGCCTGTAAACTGTGGATGTTTAGGGGAAACGCTTAAGATTTTTGCTTTGGGCCCTAGATTTTGAAGCTGGGTCCTTGCACGCAGGCTACCAAACACCATCAATATCTGCTAGAGTAAATGGAGGTCTTTCACCCCTTTTCAGATTCACAGAGGCACGAAACAGGTTTTACTGTCTCTCCGTCTTAAAATGATAGTATCAAGGGGTGCAGATAGGCACAAATTTCTTGCAAATTACTGAGTGCACACAATGTCTTGCCTACCCTGACCAAACTAAGGACCTGATTTATATTTTGGCAGACGGAGTATTATCTGCCGACATGGCGGAGTACTTTATGACTGCTATGCTGGGGGTACTCTATCTGCCGTCTTTGGATATGTCCCTAGGGCAAGCAGACATATCTAGCATTTCTAGCAACCGCCGTCATGGCAGTTCCTGGAAATGCATTGAAAGTTTGATAGACTTTTCTGTCACCATGACAGAGCCATACAACAAACTTTCAAGTTTCTTTATTTTTGAAAACAAAACCCCAAAGCAGGTTGCTAGTCTGAATTCTTTTAAATCCTGTCTTTCCAGCATTTTTCAATTTGCATTATTCCTTGTGCAGAATGACCTGGCAATGGCTACAGCAAAGGGATATTTAGCTGCCCTGTCCGTCTAAGTGTGTCTTCCTGACCAGGCATTCCTGTTTAGGTTGCCACTTGTGGTAAATTTTTTGAAAGATGTACTTTAATTGTTTTTACCCACTCCGTTCATTGTTCTTTGGGGATTTGAATCTTTGTTTGACTCTCTTAGTGGCTTTCCCTTTCGACCCAATGCACAAGTTGCCCAGTTCGACTTCCCATTTTTAAGACAGTATTGTTGATAGCAATAACTTCAGCTAAAGAACTTCAAACTCATTCAGTTTGTCCTCGGTTCACGGTTTCCTACCTGGATAAGACAGTCTTCTTTATCTGCCCATCCTTACCCCCAGTGGTTTCTGCCTTTCATTACAGCCAATCTGTAACTCTACCACCTTTCTTCCCTCTTCCTTATCCAACCAAGGAGGAAAATCAGTTGCATACACTGGACACCAGACCTGCAGTTTCTTGTTGCCTCGACCACACTCAATAGAACCAGAGTAGATGGTCAGCTCCTTGAGAGGCTATGCAAGAGCAAAAAAAGGACAGAGCAGTGAGCAGACATACCATTTCTTCATATTTATTCATGTAAAAACCTCAGTGAGGATGTGTTAGATGGGACTTGAATTATATTAAACATGTAAGTTTGTAGATGTGCACAAACTCACAAGATATTTTAACCCTGAAACGCGCCTGCTAGCCCGTGAGTAGATGTGTATATGAAAATCTTCATGCATGCAAATCCTCTCATTAATGATAAAACTACTTTTGCATTTGTAAACCAAGCCTACATGGGTAAAATGGCTTTGTGATTCGGGCACTTAATATTGCATCTCATACAAGACCTTGCAGAGTTCATCTAACTGCATAATGAAAACCAGTCATTGATCTAGCGCTTGGTAGGTGCTCACAATTATGGCAAAAGGGTAAATTAAGTGATTTTCCAACAAATGAACAGCGTGCTTAAGTGGAAGAAGGTAAGATTATGAGTGGTCTCATTGAGCCTCAGTTGGTAACATAAGCACTGGACTGCAAATATAATCTGCCTTCATTTATAGTAACCTTTTGTGAATTTGAACACCTTGATTTGCCATCTCACAGCATATCATCAAATAAACAAGTGGAATTTTATAGAGTGAGTAGATTCTTGAAGCATTCTGTCCCTTGGACAAGTAAATATTTTATAAAGTTCCACACCCCTGTGGACACATAATCTTCCCACAGATTCCTCACTGAGTCCCTCAGTGACCTAAGGTATGTAAATATGCTATATGTGCTGTAATTGTTGTTGTCGTCGAGGCTTTCTCTGTTCCTCTCTGCACACCTCAGTGCAATGGGGTGCAGAAAAGCTACCACAAACTGATGCCAGCACTCTGACACCTTATATACTCATATGGTGGCATGTCTGGTGGGTGGAGTCATGGCTGAAGCCGCATGTCACCACTGGGTGGCGCTGGAGAGCTCTCGCTTGGTAGAAAGTCTTTCCAGGCCAGTCTGAAGTCTGGAGTGATTGTGGTAACATGAGGAATCTGCGGGATGATTATGTATAACTTTATGGTCTTGTATCTCTCTGTTTTATACCATGGTTAAGCGCAGCTATGAGTTTTCTGCAATACAATGGGAACACCATTCCAAACTGCATGCCTAACATCCAGTTGTTCCTGCATAGGCTAGCCTATAATCCCACACTCTACCTACCACGGACTACCAAGAAGCACTAAAGGTAATCTAGTTGCTAGACAGGAGACCCCTGTGATGAACAGTGGCGGCCAGCACAGATCGGAGGTGGCGGGCGGGGGGAGAGTGGAAGAGGAAGGGAAATGTAAAAAACAAAATAAATAACACTTACCTTATCGCCACGTCCCGCGTTTCTGCTCTGTCTCTCCTCCGTCTGACTTGACCGGAACAGCAACCGGGAAGCACACCCAGGCTCCCCTGACCAATCACACCGCTGCAATGAACCGATGTGATTGGGCTGAGCACTGTGGATTCGGTGTTCAGACGGAGACTGGGGGCCTGGGCATGTTCTCCATGCAGGCTGTAATGCAGCCTGCGTGGAGAACATGCAAAGTGCGCATGACTGTTTGGCCGGCCAAGCATTCATGCACACTTGGAGTGGGCAAGCCACTCGTCCCCTCCCCTGCCCTGAGAGCAGAGCAGCCCCGCCGGCTCGCAAAGCAGCTGGTAGCAATAACAAGTTATTATCATTTAATTTTTCCGTTCCTCACACTGCTTAAAAGCAGTGGGGCGACGCTCCTCTGCCTTAGCTGAGGAGCCGCCACTGGTGATGAAGCAAGCCACGGCATGGGACTTTATGTTCCTCTTCCAGAGTCATGTGTCATTTCCCTTGTCTGGAATTCAAGATGTTTCGGGATCATTCTTGTTCCTGTTGGAAGAACGTTCCAGAGCCTGAACCTCTGGACTATTGGTGAAGCAAGATTTTCTGAAGGAATGGAGGGCCATAAGTGGGGTTAGTTTGGACCAGAGCCACTTTAGCAGTAGGGGCGAAGTCTGAGTTAAAGGTGAATGCATATTGTGTAATTGATGGTCCAATGAGCAGAGCAGAGAGACTTGGATCAGAAGTCTTGCCATAGGCTGCCAGTGAAGAGCTTGAAGAGCAAGAGTAATGGCCCGATGAGCAGTACTGAGGCTTAAGTGAGGCCTCTTGCTACAAGCAGCCAGCCACTCTAAAGCTTGAAGTGCCAGAGTTATGTGGTCCTGCATGCATAAGTGAAGATGATGTATAGTGACCCCTTTCAGGATTTGCTAAAATATGCATAGTAGGTAGAGTAAGCCTCCAAGGTATTGTCTGTTGACATAATATAGGCATAACCGACCAAGTTGATGGTGGTCTGCACCCTATAGGAATTACTAGTTCTGGAAAAGTGTAGTAAAAGGTTTGCTTAGTGCAGAATGCACCATTGTTCACTTTATTTAAAGTACAAGGGACAGGTTGGGGCCAATGAACTATCCCAGGTTTTTGCTTCCATTGATGAGGTAGTCAGTGTCCAAATACCTGAGAACAGATGATGGTAGGATGGTATTTTAGCCAAATTCCCCAAGTGAAAATGTTGTGTTTTAATAAATTGCAGTTGACGTGGTTGAGAAGTACCCATTTGTCCACCTCTTGCTAGCTCTGCCCCAGGGAACACGAGTCCAAGTCCCAGATTTAGGAAAATGCACAGCATAACCCCCTTGTAGGCAAGCCTGGATTTATATAGGTGCCTGGGCAACACAGCGAAAAGTGAACTAGTATACAAAATGTAATTTTTTGCAAAGGGCATAGTTGACAATGTACTGACTTGATAATGTTTTTGACCTGGGCATTCAGGTGTAAGTGTTGATCCAAAGAGAACCCAACACTTTTGCAGGGATTGAAAGCATTCTACTCAGGGATATGACACATAACAATCATTGCACAGGTAAATTTGAGTTCTTATTAGCCATTAAGAGAAACTCGCTTTTTGGTTGGATGTAACTTAAAAAGAGTTGCAGGCCACCACCTTGCACAATACCACCTAAAGCAGTGCTACAGGTGCTTGATGTCTTTAAACAGTGAGAGTGGGCTGGGTATCGCCACTCTGTTGCTGTAGGGGGACGTCCATCAAGGCTTTCAATGTACAAATTGCTCCATGTGTAGGTAAACAATGTGATGAACTGGACTGACACAAGAATAGGCCATAAGACATAGGAAATGGCTCTGATGAACGTCTCCTCAACCTGCCAGTTTAAAGGAATGAGTCAGGAAAGGTGATAGCAGGCCAGAACGCCCTGCTGCGAGGGCTCCAGTAGAACTTCAAGGTGTTAGTGAATATCTCCTTTTTTTCTCACACCTCGGCCATTGATAGGATTGTGAAACACCATTGTGGCAGTTTCTATAGTATGGTTTCTGTGTATCCATTAAGTTCAATGATTATTACCGAAGCAGAGATCTTCTGCCAGGTTGTTCCACATCGTCCTCCCTTAGAATGAAAGGAAGGTTAATATTTAATAGTGAATAAAAGGGATACTGTGGCGTCACCTAGGCTAAGTGCTGGTGTTCAACTTTTGATGGGTGCTCGGGGCTGGCTGATAATGAGTTCTATTACTGGGCTTCACATCTTTTGGCAATTAATGACTGGATGACTTTGGACTGGCGTGACCCCGCCTATAAAGCGGAGCTGGCCCCATTTGGTCTGGACAGGGTCCTGGGTTACTTGTTTGGTAGCCACATTCCCACCACCACGCTGGAACCCACTAAAGTCATGCTGTTCTCATGGTGTGTAGCACTCCGTTTCATGGATTGGGATCGTAAACTCACACAGCAGACTCCGCTGTGGAACGCATGCTGGTTACATCATACAGCCCTACTTGAGACATTTAGTCAGTGGGATAAGATCGGCATTACGTCCCTAGTTGATGTGAGGAGCGGCGCCCATATTAGGTCCTTTGCTGAGCTAGAAGCCCTTGTCCAGCTTAGCCACATACAATTCCAAAAATACCTGCAGATTCGCCACGTACTGACCTCTCATTGCTCCGACCTTACGAACCGAATACAGCTCGTTGGAGGCCTGCCTACTGATGGGCAGCTTCGGCAGCGGTGACGTTTCTCAAATATATCGCTCATTAGTTCATAACGCCCCAGATGCAGTTGGAACCCTGAAGCTGAAAAGGGAGGGTTAGGGAGCTTAATGAAGCAGAGTGGCGCGTTGCGCTTATGGCCTCGCGGGAAACTGTTATACTGGCCAGGCTGCAACTTATCCAACTGAACTTCCTACATGCGGCGTACTTGCCCCCTGACCATCTCTTACACAGGTGTTGGGGAGACAAGTTGAGCTCACACTCAGGGTGGAACTCCTTGGGATCCTGGCCGACATGGGTGGAAGTGGAGACGACCAGACGTTGGTTGGCATTGCCTCAGCTCTGTCCTTGTGCGATATAGAGCAGATATCTAGCTCCCTAGCCCCGCATTTGATTGTTGAATGGCGGAGGGTGATGGATTGGTGCTCCAAGATGGAGGAGACTGTGTGCAGAGCACACGGATACCCACGGAAGCATGCCGGGGTCTGGGACAAATGGTGGGACTACTATAGACTATGAGGCATCACAGCACTGGAGAACTGATATGGGTCCTTTCATGGCTCTTCGTGAGTTGAGTTGGCGGGCGGGGTGAGGACGGTGGGTGTGCACTGATGTTATTAAAAAAAAAAAAATTGGCTTATAAAAATAAGGGATACTGTGGAAGAAATAGTTTTTTTAAAAAATACCTATTTTGTTTAACAGCTCCTCCTCTGCTGGCAATGTAGCCGACCGTGTCCTGGCCCAACTGCTAACGGAAATGGATGGAATTGAACAGTTAAAGGATGTCACTATTTTAGCAGCCACCAACCGTCCCGATATGATAGACAAGGTAAGGTAACGTGCACCATTTAGGGGACGTAAAAGGTTTCCGCAGTCTTCTTTTTGTTAAGAACATGTATGTATGTTTTTCAGTATGCCAGTGCTCATGCTAAAAAGAGATTTTCCTAAAGAGCTTGAGCACCAGTTGTTACATTTTTATAATGGAAATACAAGAAAAGAAAATTAATGTTGAGGCGCAATTGCTGTTTGAAGAATCGACTAAATTCTGTTAAAATACCTTCCTTATGGGCCGCCTGCTTTATTTTGTACATATGGCAGAATAAAGAGCAGTTGGTTATAACTAGTGTATTTCGTAGTTTATTCTCTACAATTTAAATTGCTTTGATGATTGAAAGCATATATAGTGCATGGGTGCAGTTTTTGGGATCTTGAATACTGGTTTCAATATTGTGCAAATGGATCATTTGTGGACATGTAAGTTGGGTAGGATGAGAGCATTTTGTTCTAGAAAACATGTATTTTGTGATCTTCTGGGTGATTTAAACATGTTAAGTAAATCATTTTCATAATTTCTGTGACATTTATGGTTCGCTGTAGAGTCTTCCTAGATGCAGTGGATTTGTCTAGATGTGGACAACCTGCTTATTGTCCTTAGAAACTATGTCCCTCTCGCAAGGCCCAAGTAGGCCGAAACATGCATGAGATTACTTGAACATAGTGGGAGTGGCCTTTTGGAGCGGGCTGGACTGTTTCACAGAAGTTGTATCTTCTTCTGAAATGGCACACATGAGCTAAAATTATTACCTCTGGGTATTCCCCATACATAGAAGCATTATCTTACAGATTCCCATTTACATTTTTGCTCTCCAATATGTTTTAATGTAAACCACGTGAGCTGTTTTCACACAAGCGCTATATAAATGCAAACCTTTTTTTCCCTCTTCTATCCCTCCGCTATCCTTCTCACTCCAAATAACTGACTAATATCCACCACTCAAATTACTTTGATATTTCACTATACTAATTCACCACTAATCCTTTATGGGTTTCCGGAGTAGCATGCTACTCGCCAAAAAAGCACTTGAACACCCCATCAGGGGTAACAAGCGCTATATAAATACAAACCTTTTTTCCCTCTTCTATCCTTCCTCTATCCTTCTGAATCCAAATAATTGACTAACCTATCCACCACTTAAATTACTTTCTTATTTCACTATACTAATTCAACACTAATCCTTTATGGGTTCCGGAGTAGCATGCTACTCGCCGAAAAAGCGCTTTGACGCCTCGTCAGGGGTAGTAAGCGCTATATAAATGCAATTACAATTACAATGCTCTGATGTGGATATATAGAAGCTATATTCATCTCTTCCGACACCCCCTTGCCTATTAGGCATCTCCAAACTTTCATCCAGTGCTGTCCCTTTTAGCCCCATGCTGCTTGAAATGTCACTTTGATTTCTTAATTTCATGACTCCTTGTTATTGGGACAGAGCTTTCCTCTTCCTGCCCTGTTTCAAGTCTTCTTGAGTCTATTATTCCTCTGTCCTTGTGTCTGCTGTTTCACAGCCAATGTCACCACGTGTGAGTCTATGTCTCCTGGACAGGAGAGTCTTCATCGGAGTGATGGAGGACGGTTCACTCTGTGCCATATGTACAGTGTTAACTGTGTTGTTCTAAGAGAACAACTAAATATATACTGTATGAAATGAATTTGGTTTTATATTTTAGTTCAGCCTAGCTAACTGTAACTAGTAAGGAATGCAATACAATATGTCTACGAAGCTACGAGGGAGCTTTTTTTGCATCCAACAAGAATACCACACATACATCCAGCACAGCCCAGATAATCCATACAATTGAGTATCATAGTACATATAACAGCACTAAAAATGACACTAAGATGGCAAAAAAGCACATTAGACAGAACACAACCATGTAATTGGGTACTAGTGTGCTCCTGTATGACTTAACCAGTAACAACAACATGTAGGTAGTCAGAATGCGTGGATGTGGTGTGCGATCTAGAATGCTGGTGTGCTTTGAGGTGGTAAAATGTGGACTGCAGGGTGTGGTGTAGAACTGAAAAGGTTGGCGAGTCTGAGAAACAGGCTTGCTTGTATTGTTTCCACATTCCTCTTGCTCCTTGTACAATTTGCTACTTTGAATTCTGTTAATTTAATAAGAATTGTGCTGTATAATCCGGTAGCCAATGGTCAGGCTAGAGTCTGAAAGGGGTTGTAATCAACACTGAAATCAATGTAATTGGTGATCAAGTCAGAGTTAAGTTGAAAGAGAACTTTCCTAGCAATATTATCATCTTACAGGTCAGCACCCCATTCTTTAATGGGCCCATCTTTTGAAATAAGAGGCTACAAGCCCCCTAAAACGTTGGTGCTGGGGGGGTTGTCATGGATTTCTGAGGAGAGTGAGTAAGATTAACGAGGAAATCAGAAAGTGAGCAAACAATATCAGGAGAATAGGAGGCGTTTTGTGAAGGACATGAGGAGTCAGAAGTATTAGAAGTGAGAGGAGCGAGGTTGGTCAAGAGGTCAGGATCAGGAAAACAAAAGATGATCGCAAAGGGACAGTAAGAGAAGTTGAAAGTTGTCAAGATTTTTCATAATGCTAAGAGAGCTGAAGGATATGAGAGCATGGAATCTTGGAAGAGTTTCAATTTGTTGTTGGAAGGGGTATCATTCTGTAGGAACGGTGTCAGGTAAGAAGATGACAATGCATTTGTGGACTTCGATAATGAGGACGTTGGAGTGTCTAACAAAGGTTTTGGAGAGAGAGCTGTTGATGGCAAAAAGGAGAGGTGTTTTAAAAGGTAATTAAAAAACACAATAATGATGTGATTAATATAGACTTGAGTCAGTGCTATATTAAAGATGTCCAGCCGGACGATCAATTTAATGAATTAATAAATGCGAATAGGAGCACAACAATACAGTGGGGCACAATCCTGCGTCCTACACAAACGCAAAACAATTGCATTTGGACAAAAACATATCAGGCAAGACAAGGGTAGCTTGTAGAAAATATGAATAATTAGGGCAAGCTTAGAAAAAACAGCTAGTGCACTTGTTTTATCACATTGGATTAATGTGCATGCTGTTTAAACAAGTTGACGACGTTTCGATACTTTTAAAACAATACTAGGATCATCATCAGGACGGGTAAATTACAAGCCTGAATTATATAGTGCCTCGTAACCGTTGTATGGGCGGGGTAACGGAGAGCGTGGGGGCTCGGTTGGAGCCTAATGGTGGCTGCACATAGCGGTCCTTACAACGGTTACGAGACGTAACAACATAACAACATCCAATAAACACAACACCCTTGGCCAAATGCTGCACATTCACTCATCACCAGAAAGAAATGCCATCTTGTATGTATCACTATGCCTACAACAGCACTCTTCTTAAAATAGCATATACAAATGCACAGCAGAACACAGACAGTAGATGGCCATCTTTCTGTCCCCTGCAACACCCACTAAATCGAATTACCTCAGTTTCATAGCTACTTGCGGGGCAGTGTGCATGCCAGATAACCTAGAGTATGCCCAATCAATTTGGTAAGATCTCTGTCCACACCCTTCAGACATCAGAACTCCGAGACATCTTGATGCACTTGAACCTGTAAGCAATCCACAAGCATACCACTGATTATGCTTCCTCCCAAGTCTAACTGACTAGTCTGATGTGGGACACTTCATACCAATATTGGAAGGAACCTCTGTCCCTGTTAACACTGTGAGGCTGTGTGTGAGAACTTTTTTCAGGATTCCCAGTGCAATCAGGGATTACGGAGCTCACATTGTGACAATCAGAAACGTTTACTTTACGTAATCTTAACATTGAGCGCAAAACTGAGCATCAAGTACGTACCTTTAGCACTTAAAAGTTGAGCAGTGTAGCCCAAGAGCTATAGTTCTAACCCCCAAAATATATGATCATTCCTCACTCCCTTCCACCCTCTTCAGGGTCAAAATTTTACAGTCCCTTTCTGTCCTTAGGTGTGGTTTATGCACGCCGGGTCTTCAGTTCCTCACCTATGAGTGGCCTCATGGTCAAGATGGTCTGCGCCTTACATGACACACTGAGTGAAACTTCCCTGCTTTTCCCAGCCCAGTCGACCTTGGTTGCAGTCTGCATGCTAAGGCATGCTTGGTCAATGGAGCACAGGCACCTTCAGTACTGGTGGTGAAGCAACTGTGCGGTCATCCTGCTAATCGCTGTCACATACGTCCTGCTCCTCAGGTTCCTTCCTTTGGCCCAGATAATAGGCCACCACCCAAACAAAGCTAGGATACCACTCTGGTTGCAGTAAAGAGTCAGGCGATGTCTGATGTCCTAGTCTGTGAACAGGGGCCATCCTCCTTCATGGTACAGCTTAGCCTGGTGTAACTGCTGAACAATATCGTACGTTGATGAGCACCTCATGTTTCTAGGTGCTAGCTGTTAGTAGTGGGATCACCCACTAGCACTTTGTTAATCTTCAGGAGGGCCACTTGATCTCCAGTGCGTCCACAGGGTAGCACATGTTGAAGGCACATTCGGGTCACGTGGACCTAACCCATCCTCATGCGTTGTGCATGTACTCCCAGAGCTACAGCAGCCAACACAGTTTACCACCTCCTCAGCTGCCCTCCTTTTCTAGGCAAATACTTCCTTGTGAATTGCACCTCCAATGCCCCTCCTCAGCAGTTGGTCATCTATTTCCTTGACTGAGTCCAGCAAATATCTTTGTTATATGATGCTAGCAGAAAGGTGCGGTGGAACTGGGCATTTCCTGCCAGGAGAGACCCAAAACAAGAGCACAATAAAAAGGAAGGCTGGCTGCCCCATTTAAGAACTTGTTAACTTATGGCAGAGGTAGCCCTTCCAGTGATCACTGGCCAGGAATGGGCAAAGGAAAGTGTCTTAAGACTGTCTACCAGCCTCCATCTTACCTACCACTTAAATAAAGCAAATACAAAATGTATTCCAGTGTGGCTGTGGCAATGTGTGTCTATATATATATATCCTCTACACACACTGATTAGTACACAAACACGGCATCCTTGTCCCACCAGTGTAGGAACCGGTTGCAGGAGACTGGAAGAACACTTGAAAAATGCATGTGAGGCTGGTAGGCATCTCTGTGTGGCAAAGGTAGGTAAAAACAAGGTAGCCTTGCCACTGTAATCTTTTTGCTGCCACCACTGTCAGTCCTCTACATCCCAGCAAGCTGATGGTAGTCACGCTCTGTAATAAGGGTGCATATGGTGTGCCAGTCCAGACCACACAGCCAACTCTGGGTCTGGATTCAGTTCACAGGTGAACACGTGATCATTGTGTGGGCTGAGGCGGGGGAAAAAAGATCTACAGTTTACTTTGTGAACTAGAGATATTAGTGCACGCTCTTCTGAGCCATACATTGGACTATTCTCCATCTCAGCACCATGCTAATGGCTGGATGCCCGCTGTACAAACAGCGCTAACATAATATAATGTTGGCCCTCAACCTGGTTAAAGCAGGAACTGTGTGTTTGTTTTGTCAGGTCCAATGCTAGGAATGGAACCTGGTCTCTGGGTTCCTACATCAGCAATTCAGCTACAAGGTCACATCTGTTAATGGAATAAACCTTATGCGTACTCCCAAATTCACTAAAGGGGGAAAAGATACATGTGTAACATAGAAATGAACTATTTAGAATGTAGCTATGGCATTATCACGTTCTGAACTTCTCTTACTGATACTGGCTGTTTCCCTGTTCCGGTTCTTGAAGGTTTTGGTCTGTCCGAGGTAGGGGGCGACCCTTTCCAGTAGCCACGGTGCTGCTGATAATGTAACGCAAGGGCAGATGGTGCCTTCCAGAAGGAGTCCCCAAGAGGGAAAAAAAACAAAAGGAAAAATCTCTGGCTGAAGTGGAGACTCCAGGAACGGAAATAAGACAACAGAAGAAAGTCAGGGAGCGGAACCAGGCAAGGAAGGGTCAGACTAGGAAAAACGGTAAACGTTTGATGAAGAGAAATATGTGCTGGTCTCCAAAAATGAGTGCCAGTGGGCCACACCCAGCGACCACCGGCTCAAATTAAGCGCTGATTGTAATCTAACTACTCTGACATGCTGTTCTCTCTACTACTGTTTTTACGTTTGCAAAATTCCTCTCTTTGAAACATGGTAGATGCTGCGACTAAATAGCTTGACTTTTTAACAGACACTTCCTTAATTCACAATAAAAGGGAGTAACCGACCTCAACAGCATCGCTCTTATGTCAGATTTTAACTTATGAGACCACTTTGCTTTAGTACATGAAATATGATTGTGTGTAATAGTCTTTCTTTTTACTAAAATGTGGCCTGACAGATCCCTGTTTCCGTTTACACTGTGGAGAGTGCTTGGTTTGCATGGTTAAGCTTTTGTATTATTGCTTCTTGTAGTATTTGTTTAAATCAGTATTTCTCCTGAGTGCACCTTCTCAGTCGCTGCTGCTCCCCCTTCGGGCCTCCATATATGGCTGTGCAGTTTTTTCTCCTGAACCCTCCAGCCTCTACTGTTATGCCACTGCCTATGCCGCAAGGACAACTGGTGCCAAATAAGGAAGAAAGCCTTGTGATGCAACCCAAAGCAGAGTGTTCTAAACTGTCATTAAGTACCCCCCCCACACAGGGCTACTACACATGCTTTATGTCTTAATCTGGGGTGTACCCAACAAGTCGGAGGAAATGGTGGAATAGCAGCCTTGATTCTACTTGGGCAAGGGTTCGAAGGACACCTGGTAGCAGAGGGCAGGAACAGCTGGGTTGAATTTAGTGAAATCCGGTGAATTCTAAAGCACATTGGGCCAGTGAAATTGTTTAAAACTCCTTATATTTAAAGATCTTGTAGGGTTTTTTGGAAACCTTCTTAAAAAATGTTTTTATTTTAAATTTTTATTGTGTTTGTCTTCTTCAGCTCTTTCCTGTAAAGTTTCGGGGTGATCCGTCAAGTGGGGGCCAAGGAAAAGGGGGATCCGAAAGCGAGTATCCCCCATTCATTTTTCCGTGGCACAATTAGACACCGCTACAGCAAAAATGACTTAAAGGAACTGCACAAAAGTTAGCCCAATGCTTTGCCTTATAGAAAGGGACATAAAAATGATTTCCTGCAAGACTCAGATTTTATTTTGACACACTGTTTTTTACATCAAATGTCATTCTATACTAACAATGAAAGTCGAAATCTTTAGAACCGCAAGAGGATGACTGCTCTTCTCTGGGTCTTTGAGATCTAAAATGAAAGTACTGGTCTTGCATGGTCTGGTGAGGACAAGCGCATGTCAAGGGGGGGAGGGGAGGGAGGTCCATCTCAGTTTTTTTTTTTAGGGCAGCAGCTTTCCAAATATTTTCACATTCACGTTTGCATGATGGAAGACTGGCTGTCCTGCCTGTAGGAGTGTGACAGGGTTTGATGTGTTAACGCCTGCTGAACCCTTCCTTCAGTCCACGAGGAGTAGGTGAAATCTATGTCTTTGCAAGATTGTGCAGTTTCTGCTAAGGTTTCCAGATTTGATTGCTCTTCCATTTCTTACTTGTTTAGGAGACATCAGTGTATAGGGGCGTAGCTTAACCAGTGAGATTCGGGGTATGTGAATCTCAAATTTCCCAATTAAAAGGTGATGAGCCACAGGCCGGGGGGGGTGAGAGGACCAAGGCCCGGGACAGACTATTCAAATGAGCAACAGGGTCTGTACTGATTTGCATTGGGTGGACCTCTGTCTAAAGTGGCATAGTTGCAGAAAGGGTTGGAATTAGAGGTGTGTAAAATTCATGTAATTTGCTTTTGCATAATTGTGTGGAATTACAACGTAATTACGCAAAATGCAAATCCATCGTTCTGAGCTATATTTTAACGTGAAATGCATCCTCACATCAATTGTTGGTGCCACGATGCATTTAAATAAAAACACCATGAACAACAGCCCCTCATGTTCTGTTGTTCCTGTTTTTTTGCAGTAATTTTTTACTGAGAATGGCATATAATTACGCAAAGTGGCATAATAGCATCATTTGTGGCATTTCGTGTGACGAGACTAATGCAAAATTCCCGAAATTATGCTGGCTTAATTTAATTGTGACCCTGGCATAGTTGGAATACTACCCCAAGCAATTTCCAGTTAGACTATTTCCGAGCATTGTCCCACCACCTCTTGGGTGTTTGATTGCCAGTAGTATGCCTGGAACCCTGAGAATGGCGCAGCTTTCCATGTGTACTCCTGCAAAAGTTTGTGAATTCCAAAATGTAGTAAATGAGTATCCATTCAATGAATTATTCTTTGGCTGCAGATTTACTATCTTTTTTGGTGAACTGCTCATAATATATATTTAAGTTCCCAATCCAAAAAAAGAATAATGTAAAACCTCCCAGTAAAACAAGAACAAGAAAAGCCAACACAGACATAGCAGTCCCGACTCAGGCCCAGAGACCCAACTACCAAGCCAAGAATGCATTTATTTGGGGGTGTCACACCTCAAACACCCTCCCCCATCCCAATCCTCCCCAAATCTATGCCTCTGTCAATGTAGAGCAGTAGTGCGTATGCATTTACTCTAATCTTACCCTGCTGGCTTAACAGTGCCTCCGGGGGTTGTACCACTGTGGCTTCAAGGTAGACTCACCACAGCCTACATAACAGCACCTCCCGGGTTAGTGACTATATTGCCTTTTGGGTGAGTCCTTCACAGTTTATATTTAAAGTTTGGTTGTTTAACTGTACTTCCAGGGCTGGATCTATGTCGCTTCTGGGTGTTATATGTATAACAATCCTTGGTGGACTCCACATAACCATAAGCTGTGCACACTACAACATTCTACGCTTTAAGATACTGGCACTGCTAAAATGCTAGGCATGCCTGGTTGCTTCTCATCTCACACTCCCTGCAACACCTCACACTTACTTGCAGAGTTGTTCACCATACTGTGTTTGAAGCACATCTTTGAATCTCACACAGCTCACCCATCACTTTCCACATAGGCCAAACTTCATCCAACGTCCTATCAATCACACTCACTGAAAAGGCTTCTGGAACCTTACGTAAACTGAAGCGCTTCTTGGCTTCACCAGTTGGATCGAAGTATGGTCCACATGACAAAATGCAATCCAACTCTTTACAGATTAAATGTGATTGTTGTACAGTAAATGTGATCGGCAGCAAATAATGTATTGCCTTGCGAGTGCTCAAAATGGAATGCACCAGTGCCGCCTTAATGCCTTCAAGACTGAAATTTTGTTTGTAAATCTTGGTGACCCCCTGTTACCGACCTGCCACAATAGGATGGCTGTCTTCACCACCTCAAATTATGTGCAACCTTGGTGATATCCAAAACGACAATTTGTAAATGACACCAAAGGTGAACAGTGTCACAAAAAGTGCAATTTACCATCTGTGATTCTGAGAGGAATCCTTCCCCTATTTACGCCCTGAAGGACCTTCTGCATGCCTACAGTGGTGATCCCTGGGATTGATTCTTGCAATTATACATATGGGGGCATTCTTGCGAAAAACATCGCCGTACGTGGTAGAATGCTGATCTCCTTGTTCTCTTGAGCACTGACCTCCTCTTTCCTGCACTGACTTTGTACTAAGCTGAGAGTTGAATTCAAACCTGAGGGCCTGGTGCATAAGCTCTTTCCAGACACCTTCCTACCACACCAAAATGTAATCTTGAGTGAATTTGCAACTTGTATACATGTAACTCTAGCCACTAGTATCTGTAGTAGACATATGTACTTAATATCATTCTTATGTGAGTTTAGAGTTTATCTGTTTTGTATATTTTATGTAATTCATGTACTCTGAAGTCCTTATGTAATGTAACTGGTTCTATTGTAAAGCGCTCTGACACCTTTGGGTAATGTACAGTGGCGGCTCGCATAGGGCGTGCTGCGGGGCGGGGGAGGTTTAGGGTGGGGGGTTAGTAAACTCGGACATACGACGGAACGGAGGAACGTAATGATTACTTTCCTCCGTTCCGTCGTATGTCCGAGTTTACTACCCCCCACCCTGCCCCTCCCCTGCCCCGCAGCACGCCCTATGCGAACCGCCACTGGTAAAGTACGTGCTATGTAAAAACGCATAAATAAATAAACCACCAAGACAGGTGTAATCTTCCTTTTGCACCACTCGCACAGCACTATACTACTGTTCCTTATCTTGCACTATTTATGGTTGCGGGCTACACAGACCTTGTATTTATCTTAAACACAAACATACAATTGTCCAGCACTTTGATTCCAAATGAGAGAGCTGCACAGTTTTTTGGGGAACCCTGGGAGTTTGCCTACCAGGTACTTCACAGCTGCCTAAAGTCAAGGATATAATGAAAGAACTGTTGGAGAAATGCCTCACTGCAGTGTCGGCTCTTCTAGCGGTTAACACTTCTTTTTGAAAATTACAGGAGCACGACTCTGGATAAGGTTTTCAATTCTTCCGAAAAGTCTATTTTCGCACCTAAAAGAACTTTGTCCCCCTTAGTCTTTGCAAAGCAACGAAGCAAACGAAATTCAAAACGCAAGGTAGTGATGTAGCAAGTTTGGTCTATATTGTTCAATCATTGTCATAGTTATAAGTGGGCTTCCGGGCTTCCAAGCTTATGACTTTTGCCTCTAACATGGGTTTACATTGGTAATGCGCTGCTCAGAAACAATTGGACTAAAATTGACCACATTTTAATGGCACTGCAACCTTTCAGCCATTTGGTGCCTTTTTTAATTTGATGAATTTTTACATTTTCCTGGTTAGCGTATGTTTTTCGCATGTGGAAATAACTGAATGTTTGATTTTTTGTTTGTGGTCTCCTGATAAAAATCTGAGAATCTTCTGCAAACAAAGAAAAATAAGAAAAGTGAACATTGGCATCTGCACCACGTCCTCACACTCCTCCTTTCTTATCGTATGGCCATGAACAAAGGAAGGAATTGGGGGGGAAAAAAGAAGAAAGGCAGCACAGCAGTGTAGCCGATGCTGCATTTTGCATAAGTGTGTGTGTGGGTCTTGGCCTGCCCACTAATGCACAAGCAGTTTTATGTTGCCGGAAATGTAGTTGTAATTTATATAGCGCTTACTACCCCTGACGAGGTGCTGGAGTGCTTTTCGATGAGTAGCATGCTACTCTGGAACCCAAGGTTGATTAGTGGTGGATTAGTAGAGGGAAAATATACATTGTTATTGGGAGCGGTGGACTTGTGTGCCTCTTAGTTGGATGAATAGCATAAAGGAGGGAAGAGTTTGGAAAGGGTTATTTTGAAAGGTTCTGGATGAGTCAGGGAGTGGAGGTAGGGGATATTTTGAAATAGGTTTAGGATGAGTCCTAGAGTAGTGGTTTAGGGAGAGTTGTAAAGGTTTTTATTTCCCTCCACAGTAGGTGGAAAATGTATAAATATATAGATACATACCTACACATAAAAGATATACATACTTAGAGATGTTAACATATTATTTATATAGAAAAATAATCTAGAAGTATAAAATTGTACTATCCAAAGACCTATATGTACATGCATGGATAAATATTTTCAAACTCGGGCATTCTATTTTGTTTTTTGTGGTGACCTGAGATTTGTTTTTTATTTTTATTATTTTCATTTCAACTAGTACGGTAAACGTTACATTCACGACAACCCACCACCCTTTCTTCCCGTGATTGGACCCTAGCTACCCGCCAATACAGAATTTGTATCATGAATAGGGCTCCCGGTTTTATGGTATTTCTTTTTTTTTTTAACATTTCCGTCTGTATTTATCCATATTTATTTTTTGCCCATCTTATTGGTATTTATCCATATTTGTTTTGTGTTTTGCGAATATATGGAGTCATAAAATGGTATATTTCCACATTTATTTAACTGATAAACTTGCACTCATACTTTGCTGCCTGTCGCGTTAGAGCAAATTAAGCAACGAAATATAGCAAAACACTACACCTTCAGGTAAATATGAGCATTATAATTCAAATATATGTTACCATACACCTGTATTTAGGGAAATCTCAACCTATTTTTAACTTCTCATGCTGCCTATCTGCTCAGCTGTTGTCTTAGAAATCACGAAAAACAGCATGGAGTGTCACCCACAAAAAGCACACTTTTCAGCATTTTTCCGCTTTTAAAAATAAATACAGACAGGAAACACTTTGTTTTCTGTCTGTAATTATCTGTAAAAATCCGTAAAAACGGAAAACCGGGAGCCTTAATCATGATCTACAGCGCACTCCATCACGGTGCCTTCCCAATATACTGGCTTCTGTGTTGAAAAGTCAATGATAGAGGTATTATTTCCCCTCTCTGCCCGTGCAGAAGGAGTGTCTTCGGTGCCCCCCCTCCCTTAAAGGCATTCTATTGTTTGCTGTTGATAAATAAAGTTTAAAAAATGTCTCCCCAATATTTCAATAGTTAAGCACTTATAGATGCATTGCCTATAATCCGGGCCACTGGAATTAAGCGATTGTATGACTGTGGCGTTTTTTGCATAATTAGAGCTTTGCCACATTTGCCACATAATCCATCATCTACTGCATAATCTGTAGATTATAACCAAAAAAATGCTTCTTGCTCAAATGGTTCAAAAGTTCTTGAAATCTCAGCAACATGTGTCCCCGCACAATAGAAGGCCATTTTCTTAAAAGTTTGACTGGTCACCTTTCTTTTGCTTATTGCTATGTTTGCATTTTAAGCAGGTACTAATGAGGTGTAACCTATGCCCACACAGTGTTAACGGGTGTTTAAAATGACAAAATAATGAAGTAAAACTATCACAAAATGAGCTACACCACACTTCATAATTTGCCTTTTCTTGCCGCATAATTTAGTCAACCCTGTCACATAATTTGACCCTCTCTTGCCGCATAATTCCAGTAGCCCTGCCTATAATCATATTTACACAGTTAGAAAGGTGTGTTATTTGAGAAAAATAAACCCATAAGCATACACTTATCACCTTATATGTTATTGATATATTGAGTTACTTATATATGGACATGTGTGTGTGTGTATGTGTGTGTGTGTGTGTGTGTGTGTGTGTGTGTAAATATATATATATATATATATCCCTCTGTTGTCGGCGAGTTGGTCCCGAGCTGCCAAACCGTCGGTGGTGCTCAGTAACAGCGCTTCGCCGCGCGCTGTGTCAATAAAGTTTTTAGGGCTTCTCCTCTCAACAAGGACTCCACAGCACTCCGGTGCAAGGCAAAAGATTTTTATTCTGCTAAAGCGGGCAAAGACAATACGCCAACGCGTTTTGGTGCACACACGCACCTTGGTCACTAAGGTGCGTGTGTGCACCGAAACGCGTTGGTGTACAGTCTTTGCCTGCACTAGCAGAATAAAACCTTTGCCTTGCACCGGTGTGCCGTGGAGTCCTTGTTGAGAGGAGGAGCCCTAATAACTTTATATATATATATATATATATAATGTAATTTTTTTAACATTTATTTAGATTTTTTTTGCTCTTCCGGTAAGTATAAAAAATATATATACTTACATACTCACATTATAATATATAGGCAAAATGTATACATAGTTAGATACCTTAATGCAAAGATTATACTTCGGCAATGCTATGTATTATTGTAGACAGTTGTACATTATACTATAATATATATTATATTAGGACCAATTTTTCCCATAGATGAAGCATTTTTTATTTTGTTAATAACTTCGGCGCCGTTTGACTGATCCACAAATTTTTCAAAACTAGTATTCCAGTTACTTCAGCTGCTGTTTGGAAAGTTTCAGGGTGATTCAGCAGGGGGGGGGGGGGGCGAGAAAAAGGGGGATCCCAAAACACTTTTTCCCCATGCAATGTCTATAGGGATTTTGCATTTTTTTAACATGACTACAACCCGAACTGCTGAATGGAATTACACCAAATTTTGCAGAAAGCTAGATCTTGGTCCAGAAAGAGTATTTTTTGTAATTTGGTGTAAAGCTGTTCAGTGGTTTTTAGAGTAATTAAAGAGAGAAAAATAGAGCTATCTAGGGATATCCGCGGATCCACCTCGGCGCTCAGTGCGGCCCCCAGTGTAAGTCTGCTGCAGATCTGTGAATCCAAAATAAAAAAAAAATACACCCACTAACACACCAAATCCCCGCTGCGCTCTACCTTTGGCTGTCCATAGCATGGGGTAGAGTGCATGCGGGGGCGAAGGGGGTTGGCCGCATGGCCAAGGCCGTGTGCGGCGGTGGTTGTATTAATGTACGGTAATTATATATTACTTTATGTTAAAAAAACATAGAAATTCACTGAAAAAAAACGTTTACAAGGAAGTTACAGTTAGGTTGACATTTTACCCACACAAAACCATAGAAATTCAGTAGTTTTAGTTATACTTATAGGCATACTTATCTGAAGAAACTGTAACTCATGCTGTTAAGTAACTTTAGGCCACCAGTTCTAGTTTCTTAACATAAGTATAACTATAATTGCTGAATGTCTATGGTTTTGTGTGGGTAAAACGTCAACCTAACTATATTGTCCATGTAACCTTTGTTTTTTTCAGTGAATATATATATTATTAAAATTGTGCCTGTATAATCAGTAACTACTTGTGACCAGTTAATTCCTTCTTACAGTTTCTGCACAAGTTGATTAAAAATGTTCTTCCAGCAATTTATCCAGATGCCTCACCATTTCAGTTCTTCCTCCAAAGTACTTTGTTCTCTGTTACAATTTATCCTGGTTGCAAGTAAAACATTACATTCTTAGAACATATCCGACTGCTGTTTAATTTTGCACTCTTTCCAACTATTTAATTGTCATTTAAAGAGCGCTTTACTCTCTAAACAAATTAAACAGGGCACAAAATATAAAGGGCGGAGGTTTCAACAATGAGCACATCCCTAGTTACTGAGCTTCGCTAGTTACACTATACCACCACTTGGGATACGTCCAATGAAATTATTGTCTCTGGCAAATGTTGCAAATCATGACTTGCTCAGCAAGGGGTGAGAGGATGTGGTGTAGCGGCCAGAGTCGCTGTCTTTAGTACTGGGCAACCAGGTTCGAGTCTCTGCATCGGCTCAACATCCTGTGATTCTAGGCAAATCACTTAATCTCCCTGTGCCCATAAAAAAAAATGTGTCCTTGTGTAATGTAACTAGTGCTCATTTAAAGCGCTCCAATACCTTCTGGTTGAGTTTGCACTATATAAAATAAAAAATAAAAAATTTAAAAAAAGAAGAGGGTTCTGAGAGGAAAGTGCTCCCACCAGCTCCGTAGGATTACTGACATGTAAGGCTATATTCCCTTAGTTCATTTAGTGAAGAAGAGAGATGAGGTTCGGTGGGGCATATCTTATTTCTGAATTATCTGTTACACTGGTAAACCTCACTAAAATAAGATACAATAAAAAGGTGTGTATGTGTTTTGAAATTAGGGTGCGTCTGAGGTAAGGCTCCTTATAATATCGTGCAGGACCTTCTCTGTCAGGTCTGTTGTTTTCGTAACATTTCTGGTAATCCTATGATTATTGCTCGATGGAGGGGGTGTAAAGTACCTGTCTTTTTATGTTTCGCCTGCACATCGCTTGCACAGTGCTTGAGAAATCTATTGTTTTTAATACAAACTTAAAAGGGACTTACATCCCGCCTCCTCTCTTTCCTGACTTTTCATTGGTTCCTGTGCTTGCCACTTACCTTTCCTCCATTTCTATTGGCTGTAGCATATTTTCCTGCATTTACTAATGCTTGTTCCTCATCTGCTTCTCTTATCAGTTTCCCGCCGCCGAAATACTGTTAATATCCGCTTTGGTGAAACTATATTTTCATAACGTTTTGCCTTTTACTCTTGCAGCATATTTATATAACAATTTATCACCCGGCGAGATTAAGTGATTTACAGAGATCGCAGGATGTTGTGCGGCGCCGCGGAGACTCGAACCGGGATCCTGAGCTCTTGAGTCAGCATCTCTGGCCGCTGCGCCACATCCTCTCCACTCCCGTGTTATCTGTCAGGGAGCTCTTTCCTTCTGCCGGGCGATAATTAATGAAAGCAGCTCATTATTTATTACATAGGCGAAACCGATGCATTACCAATGCGTGTTTCCACAGAGATCAGGGGTTAAGGATATCTCAGTGGATGTAACCCCAAAAAGAGAGAGGTACATGACAGTGGCATACTTGTTTGCAAGTGAATAGTCTATCCTCTTTCTTGGTAATACCTTGGACACCTACTGCTGTGTGCTATCAAGGCGCAGGTTGATGCAGGCTTTCAGTCAACTATGGAGTCTGTGCTGGGAAGGACCCAGCCTATCTTTGAAATTTAGTGGCAACTCTGAGCATCTCATGTGGACTTCCACAGTAAAACCCTCAGTCTTGATGACTCACTCCTGGTGATGTGAGGTTTTACTTTTCCCGCCAGCATTGTCTATCTTCACTATAGCATTGACATAGGTGATGCCTGCTGGTTCCTCTCTACTCCATGTTGTCCCTGCTGCCTATTACGTTGCATGTCAGCTGTGGGGTTTTTCTTTGCCACCTGTTTTTTTCCTGGCTCCTTTGGGGCAACTGTTACCTTGTCCCACCAACCAGTGGGGCACCTATGATCTTATCCCGCGCCTCATCCTTGTAATGTCTGATATGTGCACCCTCCCGCTTGTGTTTCTCAACTTCCCCTGTGATTTCCTGATGCACCTGCCATGGTCTCACCAGATTTTCGAAACCAAAAGTCCATACAGACCATAGACATGCAAGTAGGACTAGAGTAGTACATAGGGTGATCAGTTTTTATCAACCAAAAACCAGGGCATTTCTCAAAAATAGAAGGGCTACAATTTTACATCAAGTTGAGCAGCACAGAATGACACCGCTCATCAACATAGAAACACAGAATGCAATTTTTAACCCCAGTATGTACATGTTGATCTAATTGCTTTCTTGTAACAGCTGCTAACTAGTCCTGCTTTGGAACACATAAAAACGTGACTCCCACTGTTTTCAGTCGACCCTGTCTAAAAACCGGTACAAGAGTCAAATTTGCCGAAAACTGCCAGGACAGCTGGAGAAAAACCTGGACTGTCACGTCAAATCCGGGACGTCTGCTGACCCTAACTGTAGGGTTTAGGACCCTAGGTCCTCATGCAGGACGAGTGCCCTCACCGACACCAAGAGTATGATACTGGAACTGGCCCAAGGCACATGCGCCCGGCCCCTTTTATTAGCAGGGTCACCTGACCGGTGACCCCTGTGATGGATAGGTGTGGGGTGAGCATAGAGGCCAGCCCTCGGGGTGTGGCTCGTTACATAGGTCATATGCTGGAACACTAGACCATGTCCAGCAGATCACTACACTAACCACCTACCAACATAGAGTACAATAGCTGTCAGAGATCAAGAGGCGAACAGAGTGCTGTAATGCCTGGGAACACACATAATTAAATTAAATAAACACGCTGTGCTAAACAATATTCTTTCTATTTTAATCTGTGTCATTGTAGTCCTCGTATTTAATTGAGTGCTGTCACTTTATCCATTCTGTGGCCATAGTAACTACTACCTTGTAATTAGTTGTACATCTAGGTCTGTGGCTTGTGCTGGTTTTTGGTCTTCAAAATCTGGTCTTGTTATTTCTGCCTGCACTCATTCATCCATGAATTAATTTATGAATGCAGTGCCATGCACTCTCCCATCGTTTCATCCATCCATGTTCGCATTCGTCCTTTTACTCATCCAGAACACCGCGCACGCAAGCACTTAGTTTGAAAAATTAGGCCAATTGGCTTTGTCAGTGCTTGTTGTATTTAGTGGTTTAACCAGTATACCCATGAGTGTCCACCTCACACAAAGGTGCCCAGCTCCCAGAGGGATTAGCAGTGTTATCCCCCAGTGAAGAACTGCCTTCCTCTTGAATTGTAAATTAATCTCAGTTAACGAGGCCTGCGCCTGGCAGATGAGAGGCTCACATCCCCAGGGAGCAGGAAGATGGCCGCTGCACAGGAAGTGAGGTGTGGTGCGAGGAGATCTGCTTATTTTACCCCCTGCCAGGGCCTGATTTAAATGTCAAATACATTAGCTGTGAAGTTAAGTGGCAGGAGTTACTGGAGGGGCTCAGGGCTGGGCCTGGGAAGGCCCCTGGGGTCTTTGACATCCCTGCTCAACTGGTCACACAGTGCAGAGCAGTGCCCCCCTCCCCCGGCAGCATTTACATGAGAACGACAGGAAGCCCGGGACAAATGGTGATGAATGGGATGCTGCGGAGTCTGTCGCACCATTGTCTGGGGTGAGTGGGGTCTGGGTCCCGTCATCACCAGGCAGGCGGCAGGAGTGAATGCCAAGGAGCCTCTGCTTTTTGAGAACTGTCAGTCACTGTGGGCTGACTGGAGCAGCAATACAGTAAACAATTCGAGCCATGGCGATGCCAGAAAAGTGGCCGGCGCCTTTTTTTTTCTTGCTGGGCCCTGCTAAGAGTTCCCAGTATTGTAATTTATTAATAAATGAATGCGTTTGGTAGAGGGTCTGTGTGAACCCTGCAGGTCACTCTGGACAGTCAAAATAAGACAGTCCAGTGGCTTAAAGTACGAGCTTTAGAGATTTATGTTTAATTTCCAGGACACGGGCTTCTGCTGTGCCTTGCAAGTCAGAAGTTAAAACCCCGGCGATTCCAACTCCTAGGCTTTCAGCCTTCTGAGGTTAATAAATTAAGTACCATTACATTGGGCATGGGCAATTGTAATAACTGTTACTCACAGTGCTAAAAAGTGGCAAAGACTGGTATAAAAGCCCTTTCACTTTAAAAAAAAATAAAGATATTACATTTACCGCTGTGTTCAGGCTGGGAAGCAAAACCAGAATTGCAATAGAAGGCTGCAGATTTTGTTTTGCAGTTGAAATAAATATCGTGCAAAAACATTCCACTATCTATTACACGCATACACCTACTTAATCAATTGGGAGCTTTACTTTTTTGGGGAGAATTGCATTCCTCCTACAAACTTCCAGATTCAAACCTCGAAATGTTTTGTGACTTTTCTTCATATAGCATTTCTACATGTCCAAAGGTGTTATATGGCCGAAATAAAAATGTTCTTAAATAACTCGATAAGTTACGTGAAACATAACAAACATTGCCAAAGCCAGTAGGTCAGGCCTTGACAAGCTGGTGAGTTGGTTATGATTTTTTTTATTGCAAGCACATGCACAAAAATAAAAAGCAATAAAAAAGATACCATGCAGCAAACTATAAGAGACAGCCACAGGATTGCAATAAACATTTAAATAAAATAACATTAATACCTTTGCGTACATTTGCTCCCTGGCAACCAGGTGTATTTAAAACAGGGGGCCACGCTGACATTTAATCTTGGCATTTCATCGTTGTGGGAAGTTTTTGACACTAGCTCCTGCCTGTCATCGCTGGGGGAACCTCTCCTCTAGACACAAATGTACGGTGGTAAAATAATAGGTCAGCTGGCGCCACCAGGGTGATGTCACAAACTATCTAGATCGAACTGTATTTATGCAACGGTGCTGCAGGGTGAAGAGAACCACCGGTCTCCCTCAAACTTGTGGCCTAGGCCAAC
This sequence comes from Calotriton arnoldi, assembly GCA_963921515.1. Lineage (NCBI taxonomy): Eukaryota > Metazoa > Chordata > Amphibia > Caudata > Salamandridae > Calotriton > Calotriton arnoldi. Next base: position 2,434,253 of record CAWUFW010000189.1, read on the forward strand.
AATACATGTAATCACAATCCCCAGCACACGTTATCTATTAATAACACACATGAACAGTAGTATGCGAAAGTACACGCAATTCCAAAACGCAGTAGTAAGGTTCTTCCTTTCTTTTTATTCTTTTCCACTTTTTCTTTTGTTCATACAAGTTCTTAGCCAGCCAACACGTGTTTCGTCGCCACACTGGGAAAGTAATCCCGCGACTTTTTCAAGGCTCAATTGTCACTTGTCCTGATCTGTTTATATTGTGGTGATAATTTCAACCCACAAGGTTCATAAACGAAGGTATCCGTCAAATAAGACACGTTTCAAAATTCGTAAAAATCCTGAACCGACCTTTCAGGTCTCTTGTCGTGATTAGATAAACCATCCGTGTATCCGATTCAGTGTAGGTGCCTCGAGTACGATTGAACCTCTCCTCTACTTCTCCTGGAGACTGCGTGAGCCACAGGGAGTGAGCCGCTACGCAGTGCAGCTGCTGGGAACTACACAGCCCATAATCCCCTTTGGGACCTTCAGCTCCTCTCACTTATTGCTACTTAAGGACCTCGCAGACCCGCTGTGTGGGCCGCGCCTGGGGAAAGCCCGGGCACGTCTTGCGCCCGTCAGTGACAGGAAGAGGCAGCGCAGGGCCACCCCCCTTGGCTACTGCTGAGTATTGTATTGTATTGTATTGTAATTGCATTTGTATAGCGCTTACTACCCCTGACGAGGCGTCGAATCGCTTTTTCGGCGAGTAGCACGCTACTCCGGGACCCATAGAGGATTAATGTTGAATTAGTATAGTGAAACGTGCAAGTAAATTTTTAAGTGGTGGATAGGTTACTCAGTTATTTGGATTCGGAAGGATAGCAGAAGGATAGAAGAGGAAAAAAGGTTTGTATTTATATAGCGCTTGTTACCCCTGATGGGGTGTTGAAGCACGCTACTCCGGAAACCCATAAAGGATTAGTGGTGAATTAGTATGGTGAAATACGAAAGTAATTTGAGTGGTGGATATTAGTCAGTTATTTGTAGTGAGAAAGATAGCGGAGAGATAGAAGGGGAAGAAAGGTTTGCATTCATATAGCACCTGTTACCCCTGATGGGTGTTGAAGCGCTTTTCTGGCGAGTAGCACGCTACTCCGGAACCCATAAAGGATTAGTGTTGAAAATTAGTATAGTGAAATATGAAGTAATTTGAGTGGTGGATATGTTATTCAGTTATTTGAATAGAGAAGGGTAGGTGGAGGGATAGAAGAGGGAAAGAGGTTTGTATTTATATAGCGCTTGCTACCCCTGATGGGGTTTTGAAGCGCTTCTTTGGCGAGTAGCACGCTACTCTGGAACCCATAAGGATTAGTGTTGAATTAGTTTGGTGAAACATGAAATTAATTTGAGTGGTGGATATGTTAGTCAGTTATTTGGATTGAGAAGGGTTGGGGAGGGGTAGAAAAGGGAAAAAGGTTTGCATTTATATAGCGCTTGTAACCCTGATGGGGTGTTGAAACGCTTTATTGGCGAGTAGCACGCTACTCTGGAACCCATAAAGGATTAGTGGTGAATTAATATAGTGGAATATGGAATTTGATAAGTGAACATGTTAGTCTGTTTTTTTGATTGTAAAGGATAGTGGAGGGATTTTTTTTTAATTATTTTTTTTTTAGGTCATAGCAGTAGGAGGAGGCTTTTGGATGAGTATAAAGGGTTTTTGGGGGGGAAGAGTCAGAGGGAAGAGTTTAGAAAGGTTTGTTTTGGGGGATCGGTATAGTAAAAGAGGTGTCAGATGATGCAAGGAGGGGTAGAGTAAGAGAGTCTAGAAAGGGTTATTCCGGGGATCATAGTAGTGGTATGGGGTTTGGGATAAATGAGAGAGTGGATGTAGAGGATATATTGATAGATGTATAGGGTGAGAAATAGGGTAGTGCATTGGATATGCTTTTTCAGGAGAAAAGTAACAGACACACAGATCCAAGTACATGGAGGTACATAGATGCACAATGGAAGCAAGTACATGTAGACCAAAGATGATTTTTTTTTTTCTATTTTTTTTTTACAACATAATTATTTTACATGTTTATACAAAGCAATACACAAAGATAGGTACATATCTATAGTGAAAATAAATGCTTATATACAGAGGGATATGCTGTAAATTTCTGTTTGCTTATGGTGCTTATGTGGGGAAGAGCCAATTCTTGAGTAGTTTTCTGAAGATAAGGTGGTTGTCGGTGGATCTTATGTTGGGGGGTAAAGAGTTCCATAGTTTGGCTGCTTGAACAGAGAAGGGTGTGCCACCCATGGTTTTTTTCTTGTATCTTGGGATTTTGAGGCGAGATGATGCCCCTTTAGAGCGGAGGTTCCTTTGTTGAATGTGTTTGGTGATTTTATTCCTGATGAAGAGCGGTCCCATTCCATGTATTGCTTTGTGGGTGATACAAAGTAGCTTGAACGTGGGTCTTCTGGCAACCGGTAACCAATGCAGGGCTTTCAAGGCAGGTGAGATGTGGTCTCGCGGTTTCATGTGCAAGAGTAGTCTGGCATCCGAGTTTTGAATCCGTTGTAGTCTTTTCATGGCCGTTAAAGGTGATCCGTGGTAGAGGCTATTGGCATAATCGAGTTTGGACAGAACAAGGGAGATGGTAGCTTGGACTTTGTGTGGAAATCCCAAATGAGGGAAAATTCGTCGCAGAGTGTTTATAGTGACAAATCTTGATCTTGCTAGTTTGTCCACTTGGGCATTCATCGACAGCTTGGAGTCCATGGTCATTCCGAGGTTTCTTACTTCCTTCGATACTTTAGGCGGTGATCCCAGTTCATCAGGCCAGGCGGCAAGCGGGTCATAATGTTTCCAATCGCCACACGTGAGTATTTCCGTTTTGGAAGCATTCAATTTGAGATGGCTCAAAGTCATCCACTGATCCACGGCTCTGAGACAACTGAAAATTGGGGATTTTCCAATGTCTTTGTGGCATTCCAGTTGAAGGAGTATTTGCATGTCATCTGCATAGTTATAGCACGTGAGGTGAAATTGATTGATCAGTTCCGGTAATGACTTCATGTAGATGTTGAAAAGCATGGGCGAGATGATAGAGCCTTGAGGGACCCCTGCTTTTGTGGAGTATGGTTTGGACGAGAAAGGTGGGGTATGGATGACATTAGTTCTGTTTCGAAGGTAGGACGCAATCCAGTCTAGAGCAGTTCCCTCTATGCCGGCTTCATAGAGTCTTTGTTTCAGAGTGTCATGGTCAACCGTGTCAAAGGCAGCCGAGAGGTCCAAGAGGAGTAGCGCAGCAACCCCGTTGCGGTCTACTGTATTCTTAAGGTCATCCCAGATGGCAAGGAGGGCAGATTCAGTGCCTCTTCCCGGACGGAATCCTGTTTGGAAGTCTGAAAGTATGTCATTCTCTTCAATGAATTGTGACATCTGGGCGAACGCTGCTCTTTCTATCAGTTTGCCCAGGAAAGGTCCATTTGTAATGGGTCTGTAGTTGTCAAGGTTCAGCGGGTCCAAGTTTGTTTTCTTCAGTAAAGGGCGTATGTGTGACTTTTTGAGTTCTTCTGGAAATATTCCGGTAGTTAAGGAATCGTTGATGATTCTTCTTACTGGAGTGGCAGCAGAGGCTGTTAAAAGAATTGTCTTGAAAGTTTGTGGTGGACAGGGGTCAGAAGGGCTGCCGGCAGGCCTGCTTGCTTTGACCAGGTCCATAAATTCATCATGTGAGATGTGTTGGAAGGAACGGAGAGGCTGGGTTAGAGTATTCTTGGATTGTTGTTTTGTATAAGGGTTAGTGCTGGTGCTTTGTTTCTGTTTTAAGTATGAGTCCAATGTGTCTGCTTTGTCCATGTAATGATTTGCCAGTTTGTCTGTGAAATCTTGAGTAACAGGATGAGTTCCTTCTAGGCAATTTGGTTTGCGAAATTCATTGAGTATTTTATAGAATTCTTTATTTGCACATTTAGCATTTTGAATTCTGTCTGAATAGTACCTTTTCTTAGCTTTTTTGATAGCTGACTTGTATAATCTGCGTGTGGATTGTAACCAACACATGGTCTGTGACTTTTTTCTTTATTTATGTGCTTTTATTGACTTGCCCCTGTTTGTACCTTAGCTGTTGATAGGCTTGCTCCTGGATGCGTCTCAGAACTTCATTGAGAGGACGCCGGGGCTCCTATTGACACAATACCACACTCTCGTAATTGGAGGGGGGCCTGTTATTTATTGAGGTGCCTTGTCTGGCCCCCAAGTTACTTCATTTTTTAATCTGAACCCATGAACTTGGCAACTAGGAGGTGCTTACTCCTGGAATTGAGCAGTTTGGACTCTTGGCTGTTGGCTGGGTGTGTTATTTTTTTACGTGTACCATTTACTGCCAACATCTAGTGTTTTGCACGTAAAAAGCTGTCACTTTCCATACTGTACACACCCCTCATAAAATTTTTCTCAGTCCCTTTTTTATTCCTAGAGGATGTGTAAGAGAAAGCATCCGACTACTGTAGATAAAGCCAAGTCCCCAGGCAAAACTCACACATCGATAATAACTATATACCGGGTGCCATGGAAGCGATCGAAACCAAATTAAGAGTGTTGAAGAAATCAAGTCGACTTGCACCAATGGCTTTTTAGTACCCTCAATGCAGGATCAACGTCAACTTGGTAATCCTGATCTCCCTTTCAGTGTAACTACCACATATGATCTAGACATAGGAGACAATGGTTCTCTACAAAATATATCAGATTCTATTTCCTTATGCGATCTTGATTGCCAATCACCTTCAAAATGCCCTCAGAACCCCAGGGGCCCATCCTAAAAAGTCTGATTTGATTATAGAGAAGGAACAGGATATTCATATTAAGGTAAAGCACAAAGTTCCCTCCAGATCAGCCCCTACTAAGCCTACAACTAAAACGGCTCCTCCCAACGTTCCTCCCGAAGATTTAAAATCTTTATTTACTATGGTTAAATCGTTAAAGCTTTTTGTAAGATCTACATTGGGCTCTTTGACCTCTAGGTTGAAAGAAGTGGAAAGTCTTACCACAACTTGTTCAAATCTATTGAAGACCAAATCCTCTGTGCCATCAACGTCAATCACCCTTGAAGCTTGTGCGCCCCCTTTCCAGGTAGTCACAGTGTCGTCCACTGATAAACAATATTCTTCTTCTGCACCACCACCTTCTGGGGGCTTATCAAACCCCGTCCCCAACAATACATTCTTAAATAGCCATCTGGGTTTTCAAACACACCCAGGTCCATAGTTGCGGAGTGACCACAGGCCAGCTTAACTGTGAAATAACTCCCTATCCAACAACAGATATCGTCCCATGTAGTGAGCCAGTCACAGCCCCGCTGGCCAAGACTATTGATTTTCTTGATCTTCCTCCTGCTGGGACTCCATACGTGATAATCCTGGCAAATGTTCTGTGATGGTTTGCGACCATCTGTCGGCGCCGACCAAGCCAACATGGCCGCCGAGAAAGCCGGAAGTGCGGTTAGCGGTCTAGTGGATGAACAGGGCGGACATGGCCGTTGAAAAAGACGGCTGGCGTCCGAAAGAGGAGTCAGGTGTTTCGGAGTGGTTTGCGGGAGAGGAGGACGCCACACGATCCGAAGTGGAAGAAGACCGGAGAGCAAGGAACACGAGCGACGAGAAGGAGGACGTCGACTTCGCCTACCCAGGAGTAACAACGCGGGATCTGCACACCGGCTGGCTGGAGGAAGAAAAAGAGCACGACCGCTCAAGGAGCACTGCCCTCGGGACCACTGTTCTCCCCAATGGCGAGGAGGCTGGGTCTCCCATCACCACGGCCCAGGAGGGTCGTGGGAGCAGGCAAGTGCCGGGTGCATGCTCGGGGCTCGTTAAGGGGCTGTGGGCACGCTTAAAGGGGCACCAGTGAAAGAGCATGATTTTTCCCTGCGCACGAGACACAGCACACACGTTAGGTTCTGGTGACGGTGCACGTTTTCCCTTCCCCATGATTAAGACTTACGAAAGAAAACAGTAGCCTGAGCCCTCTTTTCTTTGTTTTTACTTTCCGGGTCAACGCTCGCCTGACTCTAAGAAGAAGCCGGGACCGGAGTGTCAAGGAAGCCTTCAGTGATAGACCCTACAAACGACAATTCATCTTTCTTCTGTTCACGTTATAAAAGGACTGTGCTATTTGTGACAACAACTTATCTCATAGTAATAAAGAAACAAAGAATAAACCACTTTAGCATTGTAGTGAATACCTACCCGAAGGGGGGGCAAGAAGACTGTTTAGGGGTATCCCGACCACATGTTCCTACCCTACCACCAACAGAAAATGAAACGTGGGACTCATTAAGAAATAAATCTTTGAACTGGGTGGGCAGTAAAAAAGGATTAACAGGGGTCCTTTTTGCAGACCATAAAGATGGTCAGGTGAGTAAAATGGGTTGGCAAAGTTTGTAAAGGTCTACCAGGTGATTGCATGGTGCTGTCTTTTAAATCACTGCGCTTGTTTGAAACCATACTACGTAGAACTAGGCCCATTAATGTAACCCCTCACTGTATAATACCGCTTCCACTAAGTTATTTTTTATCAACCTGCAAATAAAACTGAGGACCCAAGATTCTCGGTACGATCTAATTTTGGAGGCCACCTTGAATCTTTTTATCCCATTCCGACCCACAACTGCTTTGATAGTCTGGCAATGTTAGATGGAGAAGATTGACTCATTGTGGAATCCCAAGGGAAATTAAGTCCAAGGTTGATGGGTCTCTTAAATCCGTAGGGTCTGGTACAGAAATCTCACTGCACTCGGATGATGACTTATGTCCACCCTCTTTGGCAATTACTCCACTCTCAAACAATGTAGCTGTATCTCTAAAACCATCTAATGACTCTACTGAAAGATCCACACTCAATTCTATGGGGATTTTATTGTGGAATGTGACTGGTCACCGTAAAAAAATGGTCAAATTTTATACAACGCTTCTAAATCTTTTGCCTACAGGAGACTTGGCTTATGGATCCTATACATGTCAACGGCTATAAATCATACCATGTACCAGCTGTTCCATCTTGCTCTGGCAGACCAAAGGGGGGACTATGTATTTACGTCTCCAATTTTTTGTCTCTTACTAAAATAACCATGGTGGCCCACAAACTGTATTATCAGATTGTCAGAGAAGTTTCATTATCTATCTTGTTAGCTGTGATTAATTACTATAACAATACCATGATGTCCGATATAATGACTGTTCTCCAGAACGTCGACCATAATCTGTAGTATACATGCAAAGGTAGTCAAAAGGAACTGATTATATTTAGGGCTCCCGGTTTTATGGTATTTATTTTTTTGACATTTCCGTCTGTATTTATCCATATTTATTTTTGTCTACTTTATCTGTATTTATCCATATTTATTATGGATTTTGTGAAAAAATTAAAGCTGAAACTGGTATATTTCTGTATTAATTGTACCAATAAATATGCAGTCACGCTTGAATGACTGCCAGGTTTCAGTGATATGAACACCGGCAGAAGATAAATCAATGCACTTATATGAAAATATGCACATTTCAGTATCAGCCTTGTGCATATCTACTGCTGTTTAAGCCTCTTTACTAAAATTCCTTTTTTTTTTAACCCCCTTACCTATCAATCCACACAGTTATTGGCCTGGCGGTCACGGCAAAGTGTATTTAGAATCACTCAAAAAGCACCCAATTTCCGTTTTTATCCACATTTAAAAATAAATACAGACAAGAAAATAAAGGGTTTTCTGTCTGTATTTACCTGTAAAAATCAGTAAAAACGGAAAACAGGGAGCCTTAATTATATTGTGGGGCGGAGACTTTAATAAACATTTGTGTAAAATGCCCTCTAAAAAGATATGTGGTCTGACAAATACTGATAATTCTGCCCAAACTAATTTTCCACACAATTGCTATGGAGACAAACTGAATGACATGTTGTTCAAATATGATTTGATGTTTTTCAATGAAATATGTATTCCATGCGTTCCATTTAAATGTACCTTCAATGGCAGAAGTGATCATAGCGTGATAGACTGTGTTATTTTCTAATCGCTTCTCTGCCAGGGTCTCTAACTTCATCACTCATAATATATCGATAAGTGACCATTTTCCTAAGAATGTCCATCTTATTGTCAACTATCTTATTAATCAGACTAAAAGCCACACTCCCCATGTCACTGACAATATTGAGATAGCTTCCCTAAATGGATATTCTGTTCGATGGTCACAATTGAACCCGATGGCTTTCTTGAAAATTTAACACACATAAAGAGGCTTTTGAGACCTGTTTAGACGACTCTGCAGATTCTAGCAAAGTTATTGAGGTTTTCATAGAGGTCAGGAGAGGGATTAAGGAGGGCCTACTCGTCTCTTAGAGACATACAACATGTTAGAACGTGGTGGTTTGCTCTGCTTATTCTAAAGCTCATAAGAGATTAAAAGAAGCCCTGCACTAATTTCCTAGACGCAGGCAAGGGGGTTCAGGCTTGTAGACTGGACTATGATAGATGTGAACCAGAGAAAGAAAGGACTGAGAGATGAAGCCTGGGAGACCATGCACGAAGGGAGTCTCAGCAACGATAATGCAGCATTTTGGCATGTAATCAACTCCCCCTTTTTGAGTGAAGAGGAGCGCCCCAGGCTGGAGGTTGCGATCACGGAAGCAGAGTGGGTAGATCACTTCTCTAATATCTACTCAAAACCCACTGAGGGATAGGCCTTATTATGTCAGTCTGCCGCCGATGCCCCAATTGATGCTTCTTTTGACCACATGACTAGCCTTTCATTTAGTCTGGAGGAGGTTACTAGGGCTTTAAATGCGAGTAAAGTGGGGAAAGCACCAGGTCCAGACGACATCCCTGTGGACCTATTTAAAGCTAACATTACATTGTGGGGTCCTTTATTGACCCTGGTACTAGTTGCATGCTGTAGTGTAGGCTGCCTGCAAATCTGGTCAGAGTCAATTATTGTCCCCATTTATAAGAAGGGTGATCGCCTTAACCCTGCATGCCACCGGCCGATTTCCTTACTAGATTTGCTAGTAAAGGTAGTGGGACGTATTACCCTGAACAGATTACAGGACTGGGCAGAATCCAATTAAATCTTTTCAGACCTACAGTATGAATTTCGTTCTGGACTAGGGACGATTGAACAGGGATTAAATCTCAGTCTTCTAATTGGAAAGTATACTAAGATCAAAAGAGGCAACATTTTTCTGGCTTTTGTAGATTTATCCTCTGCATTCGATTTTGTTAGCCATGACAAGCTGTGGTCCATAATGTTAGAACTCGGGATGGAGACATCTCTTATTTTTTTTAAAGAACTTTATTTATAAATTTTCAACAATGAACAAACAAACTTGAGCAGTCGGTTACAGAATCCTTCGAGACAGTACTCAACGACATATCTTTAGTTCACGCATGAGAGTCCCAGGCGCCCATTACAGGTAATTATACTTTTTCACTTTCCGTGGCATAGCAGCGCATTCAGTGACATAATACAAAGAACGTTAGGGCTGACACAAGCACCTCACATACTATTATCCCCATCAGACCCACTAGTCTGTTCACCGCCTGATCCCACTGAAGACAACAGTTCTCTACACAACTCTCTCCAACTTGCTATGACCTCATCCAGCTTTTCATCTCTCAGACAGGCCTTAATATGCAATTCCTCAGCCAAAGTCCACTCAGCTACATCCCTTAGCCAATTCACAAAAGAGGGAGCTCTCTCACCCATCCAACAGATGGCTACCCTCCGTTTAGCCAGCACCAGTGCCAGGTGTACTAGCTTATTTGCCATTTTTCTTTTCTTGCGTCGCGGTACCAACCCCAGGAGGCAGTGCCTAGGCGGTACCTCCAGCGCAATTCCCACCATTCCGCGGATTCGCGCTACTACATCAATCCAGTACTGGTGAACTTCTGGGCAATCCCACGCCAGATGCATGAAACCCGCATGTACTCCATGACATCTAGGACACTCATGCGAACGGGAGGCATCTATGCGATGGAGCCTCGCCGGAGTCATGTATACCCGTTGCAAAAAATTATAGTGCAGCAACTTCAACCGGGCATTGCAGGACACCTTACGCGTTAGCGTACATGTACTTCCCCACTCCTTTTCCTGCATCGGCTCTTGCAAATCTGTATTCCACGCATCCCACGCCTTAAGGGCCAAAGATCCAGAATCGTCCCTCATAGCCTTTTACAACAAGGACACCAACCTGCGCCCACCTCCACAAGTTAGCAATATATCTAGGGTTTCCGTGGTCCGGGGCATGGCCGGATACACTGGCCACGTCGCCTTGGCCACTTCCATCAAGCCAGCATATTGAAGATATTGCCCCGGACCCAAGCCAAATCCCTCACATGCCTGCTCAAACGTGATATAGGTGTCATTAATATACAAATCTGCCAACACCATGCAGCCACCCTCTCGCCATGCCTGAAAGGACATGTTGTCCACCATCTTGCGCACCGGAACTAACTGCCATATGGACAGTTCCGGATGAAAAGGAGCCCGCCCCAGTACTCGTTCAACAACTTTCTGCCACATCCAGGCTGTTTGCTTAACCACATACGGCAGCTCCGCACTCGCCCCAGCACCTTCCATCAGGATCATGGGTAGGTCCTCCGCCAACACACTTCCAGCAAGCAGGCGCTTTTCCCAACTATCCCCTTCTAACCACTGCACAGCATGCTGCAAATGCTCCGCATTATAATACAGATCAAATCTGGGGACCCCAAGGCCACCCTCCTCATACCGCTTTTGGAGCACACCCAGCGCAACCCTACAACGCTTTCCTGCCCAAAGCAGAGTTACCAGGAGAGAATTCAATTGCCGAAATACCTTCACAGGGATCGGGCACAGTGCATTCTGCAAAGTATATAGGCATCTTGGCAACATCACCCTCTTTGCCACCGCTATTCTACCCATTAGCGACAACGGCAGCGTATTCCAGAATTCCACGGAGCGCCTCAGTGACTCAACCACCCTATTCATATTCAGCTGATTCAGCCTAGTATCCCCGTGAGCCACCTGTACCCCTAGGTATCTGAAATGGTCCGTCTCCCATCTCAGTTCCAATCTAGGCAGTTCTCCAGCCTCTCTCTCTCTCATCCCCGCTGAGGGGAACGCCAGGGATTTGCGCCTGTTAATGCGCAGCCCCGAATAAGTTGCTAACTGATCCATTAACCCCAACAATTGCGGTATGGCTTCGCGCGGAGACGTAACATAAAACAACGAGTCATCGGCATAAAGCGAAATGAGATGTGAACTGAGCCCAATTTGTATGCCCCAGCGGCCCAGTTCCTGCTTTGCCCATACTGCCATAGGCTCTATAGCCAGAGCAAACAATAGCGGCGACAGCGGGACCCTTGCCGCGTGCCCCGCCCCAGCGACCACTGCGCCGACCTAGCACGACCCATTCACACACACCATGGGATCGGTATATAGTATTCTAACCCATCTGCAAAATCGTGGTCCCAACCCCAGCTGGCCAAGGATTTCCAATAAATACCACCAGTCCACCGTATCAAACGCTTTTTCGAGGTCAATGAACACCAGAGCCATCTCCTCAGGGGCCCCCTGTGTCTCATGCAGTACATGCGCCAGCCGCAGCACGTTTATAGACGTACTACGGCCCGGGATAAAACCGCACTGATCCTCGTGGACTAGGTGGGCCATAGGCGGCCCCAGATGGTTGGCCAGTATTTTACATACAATTTTTATATCTGAGTTGATCATTGTCAGTGGGCGGCATGCCGCCGGGTCCTGTGCATCGCTACCCAGCTTTGGAATCAAACAGCTTTCACCCTCGCGCATTGTAGGGGTAATATTCCACTATAGAAGGACTCATTAAGGGTCTGCAACAAAGGTGTCACCAATACTGCCGAGTTTGCTTGATAATACTCAATGGGCAGCCCATCTCCACCCAGTGCCTTGGCCCTAGGTATGTCCCCTATCGCTTCCCTCAATTCCTCCTCAGTAATGTGCTCATCAAGCTTTGTCCTAACGTCCTTGAACACCTGCCTTAATTGAAGGCCCTCCAAAAATGGGGCATAAAGATCCGCATTTACCAGTGGGTTTACTTTATAGACAGACTGCAAGTGTTGCCGGAACACCTCCAGCATTGCTGCTTGATCATAGATCAACTCGCCCGTCTGGGCTCTAAGACAAGTAACCTGAGGGGGGGCCTGTTCTCTGCGCAATAACCAGGCCAATAGGCGACCTGCTTTGTCTCCCTCTGCATGTAGCCGCTGGCGATATTTTGTAAGAGTGCACTTATCCAGTCTATCCCAAGTGTCAGCAACCTGCTCACGTATTTGTCCCTCTTGTTCCTGGGTGTCATCTTGACCCCTTGCTCGCGATTGTAGATTGGCCAACTCTTTCTCCTTATCCTGTAGCTCAGACTGTAGCTGCCTCCTAACTCCATACGTCAGTCCCATTGCCGCCCCCCTGACCACCGCCTTCATTGCATCCCATTCGTGGGCTCTAGTACTTGCAGTGCCCCAGTAAAGGGACAAATACTCCATCAAGGCATTCGAGATTGCCTCTTTCCCTACCGGGTCCTCCAAGATATCAGCAGGGAGTCACCACCCGCGAGGGCCCTGCTCCCTTGCTATCCACTGTACTGTGCAGCACACAGGTGCGTGATCAGACAAAAAACGAGCCAAATGTGTGATCTCTGCCGCCATAAATGCTGGGTGCTCAGTCGCTAGCACCCTATCAAGGTACTATGTGTATTGTGAGTAGGCGTACAACAAGTAAACATCTTCTGCGTCAGGTGATGCTCCCTCCAAACATCCCGGAGACCCAGATCACCCATTAGTTTCTGCAGCTGCTTAGTCATACGCGGCTTAGTGCTCCTTCTGGGGGGGTATCTATCCAGTTCTGGGTCAATTACACAATTAAAATCTCCTAACCAGATCAAAGGAGCGTCCAGATCTACAGTGACCAAATCCCGCAATGCCGCAAAAAAATTTGGGTCATCAACATTGGGGCCATAAGTATTTAGTATACTAATGTCTTTACCATCTAGTTTGCCCCGCAACAACACGTAGCGACCCTCAACATCCGCTTCGGCGTACTGCAGTGTGAACGGGACCCCGGGTGCCACCCAAACCAACGCCCCCCTAGCATAGGTAGAATACGACGAGTGGAACACCTGTCCTCTCCACTTTTTAGCCAAACGCCCTGCTCCAGCATCGTTCAGATGCGTCTCTTGCAAGCACGCCACCATTATTTTATGCTGCTTAAGGAATGATAGGACTCTATGACGTTTGGCGCAGGTGCCTAAACCTCTAACGTTCCAGCTAAGAAACTTTACCACCGTTGCCATAGCCATGCATATGTGCTACCTGTCCTCTCTCGCGCCAGGGCTCAACACTCTTCTGCAGCGACACGCTCTTTTGTACAACACAACATAATGCCACACAATAAAAACTGAACCAACAACACCCCCTCCCCCACCCACGGACAATGCTCGACTATCATCACAGACGATTTTGCCCACCCCTCGCTCGTGCCAGGATGTGCACAGCATCCCACCAAGCCCAACAGGGGCAACGGAAAGAAAAAGGAAAACATTGCATCCCCGATCCGCCCACCCCCAACAATAAGCGAAAAAGGTCCAGCTGACTTACTATGGTCCTCCAGCTCCATATGTGATTAAGCCAACTATCCCCCACCTCCCAGGTCCTGTCCAGGCTACTAGTAACACAGCTCCACCCCCCCCCCCACCCCCGCATCAGCAAGCCACCCCATGCAGCATCCCCAAGCTCCTGTAAAACTGGCCTGAGCAGCAAGCAGCACCAGGGCCCAGCAGACCACATTTAGTCACTATCGTTGCTACCTTCAGGGAGATCCTCCAACAAAGTCTCGGGCACAACTTTTATTGTTAGTGGCAACATCTGATCCTGCGCATCCTGTCCAGCGGCCGCAGCTCCTGGCAGATCGGGCTCCGCAGTACTCTCCACAAGGGGGTCAGACTGCAGCATCCCATCGTCGCCCACCGTTATCCTTCTCTGCGATGTCTCCGGGGCATTTTGGGATTCCACTCGATTCTGTTGCAGCCGGTGATCTCCGTCCGGCCGAGTCCACCCTCGTCCCTTCTGGTCCCATGCTTCTCCAGGCGGCAGGCCATCACCACGGATCTCCAGCCATTCCCAAACATCTTCCGGGGAGTCGAAGAATTGCGCCCTGCCCCCCGAGATCACCTTCAGTTTGGCAGGATACAGTAGCATATATTGCAAATTTAGGTCGCACAGCTTGCGCTTCACCCCCAAGAAGGATTTTCGAAGGTCCTGGACTTGCTTAGTATAATCAGCGTAAATTGACACTTTGTTATTGTCATATTGAAGATCCTTGTGCTCCCTAGCCGCCTTTAAGATGCAGTCTCTATCCCTGTAGTTGAGAATTTTGGCTATGATAGCTCGAGGCTGCACCCCTGGGGGGGAGGACGAGAGCCCTGTGCCCTCTCAATCACGAACACATCTGACAGTCCCTCAGGGCACAGGTAAGTACGAATCTTAAGCTCCAGGAACTGCTCGGGCGCCCCCAGTTCCGCTCTTTCCGAGATGCCAAGCACCCGAATGTTGCTACGTCTCGCCCTTCCCTCCGCCTCCTCAGCACGACTCTCCAGGGACTTCGTGACCACAGTCATCTGCGCCACCTGCTGCTTGAGAGTGACCACCTCACCTATCAGATCGCTATATCCCCCTCGGCACTTGTAACTTTATCTGCTACTTTACGGAGGTCCGCACGTGGTAGGTTCACATCCACAGAGACAGGGGGAGAGGAGTTGGCCTAACGGCTAGGGCGGTCGACCTCGAATCTGGGGAACTGGGTTCGAGTCTCGGCAATGAAGCTGAACATCCTGTGATTCTGAGCAAATCACTTAATCTCCCCGTGCCTAACAAAAATGAATGTGTCCTCATGTAATGCAACTGGTGCTATGTAAAGCGCTCTGATACCCGATTCGGGTCAAGTTCGCGCTATATAAAACTCTATAAAATAAAAAAGTGTCTATTCTGTCCTCCAGCGCTTTTCTGGAGCCCTGTATGGCTGCCATGAGTTCCGCCCCCCGAGTCCCGGTCTGCCCCTCCGGTCTGTCTGGTCAGGCGCTGGGGGGGTGCCTAGGCGTGTTGTATTGCGTAATTGTATTGGGGCCAGCTGTCTTCTGGGGCTTGTCTTTGCCCATTGTGATCCCCGGTGCGTACACTTGCCACACTCACCAACGTGCTATTCATGCAGTGGAAGACTCTGAGCAAGAACACACTGGGCGACTGATTCGACAGGTGACGTGACACACAGGGGCTCCCACTCCATACGCAAAGTCCTTAGCCCAGTAGTGCAACACCCACCACTTCCCTGTCCCAAGGCCGCAGGCGAAGGTCCGCTCCAAGCTGCCCAGACAAGTCAGCTCGTTCAGCAGCGGAGTTCAGCAGGGCCACCGGTGGGCAGCATGCACTTGCCGCTGGTGTGCACAGGTCCAGGCGACATCTAGCCAAGCAAACAGCGTAGGCCACTCTCCAGCATGCCCAGACCTACCACACGATTCAAGGAGGCACAGCTGTAAACTCTGGCAGCCCTGCACACTCATCAAGGGCACCGCAGCAGCATCAACAGGCCAGCTCTTGTGGCCATTCCCTCCACATTTTCATTATTGCCCCAAGTTACTGAAAACGGGGGAGGGCGGGGGGGGCCCCGCCAATGGACCACAACCCCGTCACCCCGCCTCGCCTCTCGATCTCGCGGGCCCCCCGCGCTGTATCCACAACCCTAATGGAGGGGGAGAGGTGGGGAGGAGCGCCGGGCGTGGCCCGCACTTTGCAAACCAGGCCCAGCGCAGACCGCTCCGCCTGCCAGGCCCCGGTCGCGCAAGCCACACCCGCCCCAGTCTCACTCACCCGCACCGCTCAATCGTCTGTTCAGCCGCAATCCGCTCCCAGGCGCCGATGAAAAACAGTGCGTCACGGGAGCTCCAACCTCTATGTCTCAGATCCGCGCATGGCCACCTCTTCAACAGGAGACACGGAGGGCAGCGCACTCTGCCCCGGCTCACCGCTCCGCCGCAGCCCAAGTCATGCAGCCAGCAGCCTCTATGAGCAGCTTTCATGCAGGTAGGGGGGGGGTTTCTTTATTCCGCAAGCCCGCTCCTCTCCTGGGCCAGGCCCCCTACGCTAGGGTTCTGGGCGCAGCAGAGCGTCCAGCGCAGGCCCTATCGGCCCTACGCACCGTCTCTTTTCGGCGCAGCCGCCATCCGCAGCCTGCCCAGGTTCGAGCAATCGGACCCAGAGGGGTTCGCAAATTGTTTCCCGCTCCAATAGTCTGCTTTTCAGCGGGGCCTCCAGGAGAAATTTACGATGTTTTAGGCGGACGGACGGGGAGCTGAGAAGGCTCACGTCCTGTCGGCCATGTTGCTAGGCCACGCCCCAGGGTGGAGACATCTCTAGTCCAGTTATTTAGGGAGCTTTACTCGGGAAGCAGGGCCAGGTTCAGTATGGTGTCAAGGAAGAGTGCACCCAGCCATTCCACATAGAAAGAGTGGTCAGGCAGGTTTGCTTACTCGCACCCTTTCTATTTACATTGTGACGGCTGGGATCGGACGATACATACATACATATATATATATATATACATATATATATATATATTTAGGAAATGAGTTAGTTAAATGCAGAGATTTTCCTCAAATTGGCCTTCGTCCGATCCCAGCCGTCCTCTATGCAGATAACGCCGTCCTCATGGCCCGTACCCCCCTGGGACTGCAGAACCTGCTCACTAATTTTGTCATCTATATGCAGGACCTAGGGTTATTAGTAAACCAAAGCAAAACATTCATCATGAAATGTGGGAGAAGGTCTGCGAAGGGCCGCGATATAACGATCAAAGATTTATTCCACAGCAATTCTTTCGTATCCGGGTATCTTATTTGACAAGGAGGGCTCATGGGTTCACGCTATTAACACTGGGAAGCTTCAGTTCACGAAAACTACTATGGCGTTGTCCAATTTTGCAAGGAAACTTGGCAAGAACCCCCTAATGAGATGCTGACTATCTATAAGGTTAAATATCTGTCCACTGCCACTTATGGGGCAAGTGTGTGGGGGAATATTAACTGTCGATCCATGCAAACAGTGGAAAACATGTTTTTGAAGCACCTCCTTGCTGTACCCAATATTTGTTCCCCCCTGGATGTCTTGCTGAATTGGGGTTACCCTTGCTAACAGACCTAATTAAGATCCAACCTATTCTGCTCTGGCACAAAATTTTGACATTTGAGCACACCAGTCTTAATCGTGCTATCATTAAGGACTGCCTCAATCCTTGTTTTTCTATTCCTATCCCGTGGCTGAAAAACATCAAACAACTTTCAAGTGATCTGGGGCATCTAGAATATTTTGATCATTCCGAATCCCTAGAAGGTATCACTAGAAAAGAAATTAAAAGTGGTATGTCCGTCACTGCTTGAGGACCTCAGGCTGTCTACAGAACTGCTGAGGCCCAACGTATTGAAGAACCAAACAATGCAGGCATCGGTTTGTCCTTACCCATTTTAGGATGGATATATTTCACTGCCTAACTAGCTTTGTAACAACTGGTCTCTGACTTTAGTAAATTGTCCTTGTGACAATGTGTCAACCAAGAATACCTTGCACATTGTGTTCTTCTGTACATTTTGTATTGCTCAGAGGAAGGGTTTTATTATACCATTGCTAAGGTTTCACAGTTTTACACAATGCCGACCTGCGTATCTATTTTTACCTCCTCTCCATATATGCAGTGTCATGTCAAGCTTCCTATGGGCTGTGATCAATCGTAGGAAGAGTTTATAATAGTTTTTAAGATTTTAACTCCTTATATGTCTTTATTTGTTTGCATGTGAGGGACACAATATGATCCCTGTTTACACGCTTTTTATAAATATCTTATTTTTATGTAATGATTGTAATGCATTGTATTCTGCTTTTATGATTCTGAAAAAATTGAATCGAATAAAGCTTATTTGAATTGAATTGAACAGCTTTACAAATCCTTTTTAGTTTTAAAGGACATCACTGGAAAATATGATTCTTATTGTTGTGAAGTAAAAGTACTATTGGCTTTGAATTACTATAGCCTAAGGCATAGTTAAACATAGAAGGATGACAGAAAACAAATGTCAAAAAATGGAAAGGAAAAAGCAATGACAAAGTAAAGTATTCGCTCACCAACCTTGGCATTGAAGTCTAATTCTTTTGGGGGCAATGTGATCAGACAAAACACCACCACTCACAGGATGAGAGACCCACTAAAAGAAGTGGATTGATCTATTGTCCAATGCCATATCTTGTGGTGGGTGAAGCAAAATGTGAACAATTGAACAGATCAATGGATTAAATTGAAGCGTCAACTGCAGAACCTGTATTCAAAATATTTATACAAGTGATATATAATGAAGAAGCAAGAACCCGCATCTCGCATCCACTCAACATAACAAAAGCTTGCTAACTTTTTGGGAAGATCAGGTTAAGAAGATTTGGACAATGATCTACATGACCTAGAGATTTCGCCCTTCATGGTCTTGATTGGTAGCCCATTTAAGCACTGGCAAACCTTGAAAGCTGCATGACATCCAGTGACTGACTGGGTTAACCAAACTCCCCCTCTCTCTCTGTACTATTTGTACTTTTTTGAAGAATTAATAGCCTGAGGTCCTTTACAATAGTAAAGCTATTCTTAAGCCAGACCTAAAAATACAGTGCACTTTGCGGAAATCATTTGGGCCCCAGAATATCCCCAGCAGTTGACACCCTACTACATCCATGGCTGTAACTTCAGCTCAGCCAATTGGGGCCTCATTTCTAGAATGTTTGGAGCATAGATCTGATAATGCCACCCAATATATCAATCTGAAAATGTGTCGGTAGATGAACCTTTTTAAAGAGGCTTTGGCATGCAAAAAGACAATTGCAAGACCACACCCCCTAAACCCCTTCTTAAAGGGACAACACCTAACTAACAAGGGCATTAAATACCATGCTCAACACACCTGTCAAAACCTAGCACAAGAATCATCCCGATTATCTGCTGCTACATTCACTGGGAGTATCTTCAGGGGATCTGCTTTCAAGCAACTCATGTGCTGCGAGGAACATGGTAGCAACAAAAAAAATGGCACAGTACAAACCGATTAAAATAATAAGTAAGCAAATTTATGGTCCGAGCTCTGGATCCTTTCAAGTTCAAGTTATGTTGATGGGACTGAGCCTGTAACCCTAACGAGTATATCAAATTAGTACCAATGTGATGAGCAGTAGTATATGCTGCCTACTGCTCCAGGAGTACACGTGCTTCAACAAGTGCTATATACCAACAAATGAATTTCCACCGTGGTTAAATATAGTTCTAGGAAAACAAAGTTGTGCCAAGGGTTTGTTTTCAGTAACCTTCAACTGTGTTGTAAAAGAAATTTGATTTAGTAGTGCTCTTACATTTAGTTTTCTCTTTTTCTTCAAATATGCAAGAGATGTACAGCATCTCCGTTGCCTCATCAAGGTTCCTACAACATGCATCAGTTTCTCTGTGAACATGATGCTAAACTTCTTGTAGGTATGTAAGCTTTTTAGATAAAATCTGCTTACCCGTCTGCTCTTGAGGTACATCTGATACAAAAACTTTGTTGAATATTGTCCGTCCTTAAAATCCTTGAGAAATTCTCTGACAAAACTACAGTTTGATAGTTGCAGGGTAAAACCTAAAAAAACACAAATTGCCCTGTTATAGTAAAGTATGCAAACCAAAGTTAATTCCTACACCAGCCATGCTGTGCTCATCCCACATGACATCACTGTTAGCATCTCAAAGGGCATCCCTAATGATCTCACTGTATGTAGAAGGATAATATGTGATGTGGAGTTTGTGCGTAAGAAGAGAGCAAAAGAAACTGTTGAGGATCAAACTCCATACCCCTAAGGAGCTGAACATAATCCAGTGTTGTCTGCTTTTGATGCTGTGAGGAAGGACTGAACCTGCAGATGGCACACCCACAAAACGCTAGTCCAAAGAGCACACTATGTACAGCCTTTGACCCGGCACAACCTGCATCAAGCCTCCACTACTCCCAAGCCAACGGTGCATGGCCCGAGACCATGTGCATTTGGCTTGGGAGGTAACTTTTTCTGGGGTAGATGAGCATAGCCATTAGTTGTGTGCAGTTGTGTGAGCATAGGCTTTGGCTGCATCATGTGGGTACTGAAAACAGGTTATGGCAGTGGGTACTGAAAACAGGTTATGGCAAGGCCCTGACCTCAGCCCCTAATACCAAACACTATTCTTTATGATTAATGTACTCTGAAAGCATCCGCACATAATCTCGCTGTTCCGGCAAGCTGATGGTGACAGATCCCAAAAAGCATGTAACCTACTTGCCATTCATTGTGTGCCTTTGCCAGTCAGCGTTATTCCATGCAACCATTGACCAGGCCCTGCGCTTAGCCCCTTCCCATCTAAACCAGCTACACAGGCTATGTATGTGTAGCAGGCAATGGGAGCTGCTTGTAGCTCCTGTCCCACCCAAACTGGTCCTCGCGTAGCTCAGAACTTCCTGTGTGTGGTAAGAAGCATTTCCCAGCTGACTCTGGACTCAGCCTACGGCCAACACCTACACCTAGTTTTTGTCTTGTTCCAACCAGCAGTGTTCGGATTGCGCTTGTGCACAGCAGGCTATTAGTGCAAATTATGATCACTCCACAATCTGTGTTTATTGTATGTTGCTGATCCAGCAAACTCATGGTTAAAGCTCCCCAGAAGTGCAAAGCATCCTTCGCATTTAGCGTGCAGCTTTGGGAGGCAACCCAGAGCCTCCTACGCATGGGCAAAGGCTGGCTTAGGCTGTTGCTTCCATCCCATGTAATCTGACTGGGCACTGCCTTTGGTCTTCACACTGGATTGTGAGCATAGGGAACCCATTCTCTCTCGCTATATTTCAAGGCCTTTTGCCGTGTGCAAGTGGCTCCTGGCAGACTGTTCAAACAATCTGTGTACACATAATTGGGCCTTCCACCCCAAATATTAGAACAAATTTGCTTCATGAATATACAGTCAGCCTGCCTCAGCTGTCCTCCTTTTTGGATGTATACTAGTGCCAAAGTGAAGGCAGGAGTTCACCTTTTTCTCATCTCTGGCCCTTCAACTCTATACAGAGGCCGAGCCCCAACAGAAGCTTGCCATAGCTGCTATTCTCCATAGAATTTGGGACCAAGCACGAGAAGCCTTGGAAGCTGACTGCCTGTTTCCAGAAACTTGCCATAAAAAGCCTCCCTGCCCCTCTATAAAGATCTTGCCCATCTACCTGCAGCCCGCTGGCAGAAGTGGTAGGCGGGCTGTATCCACTGCCTTCGGCTTCAACTACCTCCCTCAGCTCAAGGGATACCTGGGACTTGCTTGGGGAGCCAAAGAATCATTTTTTCTTGGATGTATCTGGAAATTCTGGATCTACTTTCACTGTCCTATTTTTGGTCTGCTCTGAAATGAGAACACTAACCTCTGTCCTGAGGGTTTCAGTTACTTTCCATTGGTTTTACAGTGTTGAACTAGCAACCTTCGGTTCAACACAACGGTGCTTGTCTTCGCACAGGCATCAAGACTGGACTGTCACCCTGTTTGCAGTAGCAACATTGAATAAACTAGTAGCTACTGGGAGCGGTTTGTTTTTGTGGGTAAGCATTTGCAATGTTGAGCTCAATGACAGGAGTCTTGGCTGCTGAGTTACCCCCTTCATGACTCACCGACCATACATTTCTGTCATATAAATGGACTCGATGCAAAAAGCATCTCTGTACTGGATACTCTACTCTGTGGTTAGACTGCCATTAATTAAGGGACTGAGTGAGAAGCTGAGATTGATCCTGAGTGTCTCTAAATATCTCTAAGCTTCGGCCTGTATAGTTGAACTGGCTCTAGGGTCCCATATCATTTCCAGAGATCATGGTTAGTTCTGTTCCAATGATTTCGACCGTCTTGTTTCCTTAACAGGAATCTGATTTTATTTACTTTGTGTTATACTTAGTTTGGGGTCAGATTTCTGTGCTTCTTTAATGCTTTATTGTACTCATAGTTAGTAAATACAAGTCCTACTCTTTAAAAGCAACAGCACTGACTTGACATTGATCTTTATTGTAAGTTATATCCTGTGTTGCAGTGCTGTGGGTTCACAAGTATACATCACCCTGCTATGCTGCGTTTTCACATTACACATTATGAGTCAAAACCAATGCTAGGTTACTAGACAAAAAGTAGATGTCCCACCCTTCTGATGCCCAATGGATTCCAAGTGCAGAAACCACATGTCCACTAGGATCTGGTGACTGGATGCACCTAAATCCTTCAGACTCTCAGCAACAAGTTTGCAGTGCTTAAGATTGTTCACAAACTGGCGAACATTTTCAGTGGATCAAAAAGTACAAGTTATGAAGTACCTGACAGGAGCAAATCTCAGACATTTCATGCTACCCATGTGCATGGACCAGAACAGACAACGACGGAGGCACTATATGATGAGGAAAGGCACTGGGAGCAACTATTTTGTTCCCGAAAAAATTAAAACAAGTCTATCTTTCAAGTGGGATCCAACTGTAAATCAACAGTTCCAGAGCGAATTATCTGAAAATTGGGAAATGATCTTTAGGAACAAGTAGCTTGTTGTCTGGCAAATCATTGGTGCCCTATGAGTCTGGAATGCAATCATACTTAATGTACTTGATGCACATGAGCTGTCCTTTGCTTCTAACTGGTAGGTGTTTGCATGGGACCTTCAGCTGTCTTTAAATAGTCGACAAATCAGAATCTATTAAATGATGAATTTTTAAATTGGCATTACCCTACATTCTCACTTTTTGCTATTTTACTCTGGTATTTTTGTATAGTGTGTAGTGCGCTGTGTACACAGCAGAAACTTTGGGATATGTCCTGCAGGGATGGACCTCCTTGGATCACAGGCTATTGCATGCTCACATGGAACGTGGCTAAATGATATTGTCCAACTTCCTGAATAAAAGCAGAATTGTGGTGGCAAGACGGGCCCATTGAGCCATTTAAGAGTTATTTTGGTGAATTCAATTGTTAGTGTCTGTGACTTCTTACATTTTTGCATGACCCAACACCTAGTGAAGTTGTTTTTGCTTTCCTCCAGACTAGGATCGCTGGATGTATTTAATGCATTTGTTGCTGAAGTTATTGCATATAGATTGTGTTAACTCCTAAGTTGGGGTAAAGAAGCAAATATACTGAATATTGTATTTGAATACTGTATGGTACACCGGACCTCCAGTGACAAATAAGGTATGGTTTACAGTGCTTAATTTAAGCCGGTGGTTTCTGGTGCTCGGCACCGGCACTAAATTGTCAACACTGGTGCTTGTGACAGTCTGCCACAAGGTGGCGCTGTCTGGCTAATTTAGAGATTACCACAACAACAGTTAATTATTAATTCAATATACACTAAAAATGACTATCACCTGTCGCCCAAGCCATTCTTAGAGATTCGGGGGCCTTAAATAGTCTGAACTTGGAAGAGTGTGATAGTTAGTAGTTGTGTTGTTACTATCATTGGCAGCGCAGACAAGGGCAATGTGCTGTGCAATCTGCAGTAGCCTCCTGACAAGAGCTCTGGCACTTAATCTTTTTACAAAGTAAGCACTGGTTTATACCCATCTTGCAGGATTTATTACTATAGGCTACACTGGTTAAGATGTTGCAGTGATTTGAACCCCATCCATTTTTTGCCCTACAATTAAAGAAAAGGCTTGACATTTTATGGAGGACAGTATGTAGACATTTTGTGGACATTTTCGCCATGACGGACCTTGTAAGTCATGAGAAAGGAAATTTGAGAATGTTTGGTAACTACACTATGTCTGAACTATGCTGCTTTTTGGCCATGCTCATGGATAGTTGATGTTGCTATTGGTCTACCTGTGCTTGGGTTTCTCAGTGAATATATCCAAGGTATCTTGTGAGTGGCATTTATCAGTCAGTGTTGGCCTGCAGGAACAGTGGCACATAAAAAAAAGGCCAAGACCTGAGTGTGTAGTTCTCTTACCGGTCCTGAATTCTTATTGTATATTGTAACATTAATGCTACATATATGCTTTTTCTTAGAAGATTGAGTAGAAAAAATTTGTAAATGTTGCAAAGCAAATGCTCTAGAGGTCAACAAGAGGTATTTGATATATGATCACTTCACTGTGTAGACAGCACCAACGTAATTGAACTTGACATATCCATTCAGGTTTTCATTTTACTTGTAGTGCCTAGAAGTACTCACAGAGACAACAAACAAGAGATGGATAGAAATACTTAAATCAATATTTACTTATCACTGGAAATCTCTCTTTGTACTATTCCATTTAATTGCATTCTGGCCATGTGAGCGATGGGATTTGCCTCGTCCCATAGGAAACAGTTCAAACTGAGTGAGTGAGTGAGGGTGCCCTTTGCAAGAGGGCACAGGGGGTCCCAAGAATCAGGGTTGGACTGGGAACCCAAAGCAGCCCGGCAATTTTGTAGGACCAGCCCCGAGGAAGTGTGGGGTGGGTGCAAGTGTGAAGCACTGCTGCTTTTGGTACTGGAGACCGATATTGCAGCACTACTGCAAAACCGGCCCCCGTTAACAAAAAACCGGACCCCACTGCTGCAAAACCGGCTCCCACCCTTCCAACCTCCCCGATGCCCGCTACGGCCGGTCCGACCTTGCCATGAATCCTCTTATAAAGGCACACTGGGCTCAGTGTGCAGTGAAACACAGAGCAATGTTTTCTTCAGCTGCTCTGTTTCACTCCTGTGCTCTATAGACTTGAATTAGGGCTTGCTAGAGGTCGCAACATGTACCCCTGGCTTGCTACTGCATGACACTGTCCTTGCTACTCTTGGACTCAGAGGTCACGAAGGCTGCAGCAAGAACAGAAAGCAAACAGGGATCGTTAAACCCTTTTACTTTTAGTAGTTTCCACACCTTTTTCTGTACTCCTTCAAATGCAAAATGGAGACTGTGGATGGGCCAATGGTGACACGATGGATCAAACCTGAGATGCTATCGTGGGCCAGCAATGCATGAGGTCACTTATGCTGCCCCAGGCATTTTAGGGAATAGATGCCCCTGCTTCACACTGATCACTTTTGCTAACTCAGAGAGCACATTCTCAGGAGGAGGGATGTGGACCACTGCAAACTAGAATTGTGTGCCCCCTGATTTGAGTCATCAAATCAGTTCATTCTGTTTAGTTCTTTCATAACATACCAATTTGACTAAGCCACCTGATGAATCTGATTTGTAACAGGAAAGCCCAGGACTGGATCATGGATCTGACAAACGTACGCAGTGTGCACCACTAAAATTTGGAGCTTAAGCAGTTTTCATTATTCTTTGACTTTGTAATGTTAAATCTATTTGTAGAGCATGCTATCACCCGTGAGGGTATTCAGGTGCTAAGCAGGTGTGACAGCCTAGCCTAGTATGGGGCAGGTGGGTGGCTTCATGGCGGGGGGGAGGGGATTATTCGAAAATCCAGGTCTTCAGCTTCTTTCAGAGTTCAAGAAGACAGAAGAAGGCTCTGATTTGTAGTGGTGGGACGTTCCATGCTTTAGGAATGAAGTACAGTAAGGCCCAGCCTCCGGACTGGTTTCTGTGTATGCGTGCGATGTGTGCATGTAGGAGTCCGGCAGAGCGGAGGTTTCTGGGTGGTTGGTGAAAGGAGATGCTATTGTTCAAGTAGGCAGGACCAGTGTTGTGGAGTGCCTTGAATGTGTGATTGAACTGAGCGCGTTTGTGTCTCAGGAGTCAGTGGAGCTCCCTGATGTGTGTTCTGCATGGTAGGTTCAGGATGAGTCTTGTAGCTGAGTTCTGGATGGTTTGAAGTCTTCTATTTATTTATTTATTTGAGTTTTATATAGCGCTAGCCAGACCCAAAGGTATCAGAGCGCTTTACAGCATGAATCACTCGTAGGATACATTAAGCAAATTAGTATATACAATGTCCCAAAACGCATCGCATAATATCGACGTGGAGTGCAACATGTCACTCGTACAGTAAGTTATCGCAGTAGAATGTACAGGGAACAAATGACGCTTCGCTTAGGTAGTCGTAGAGGATCCAGTGACTCACGGAGGGGTTTGACCAGTGAGGGGGGCACAGGAGGTAGTCATGCGGAGAGTGAGGTAGAGGTCATTGATGACAAAGTGTCCATGTGCTACTATGGTTTGACTTCGGCGACTGGTTTGTAGCTATCCGTTTGGGAGAGATCGGTTGAGGAGGAGGTCCTTGAGCTGCCTTTTGAATTTTATGTAGGAGGGGTTAGTCCTGATATGGACTGGAAGGGAGTTCCATATTTTCGGCGCACTTCCTGCGAAAGTTCGAGATGCGGTTTTTTGTCTGCGAGATTTCGGTGGGATAAGGAGTAGAGTGTTTGAGCTCCTTAGGGTTCTTGACTGACCGGCCTTCTGGAGTTTAGCAGCCAGGTAGGCGGGTTTCCCTGTGTGCAACACTTTGTGCGTGAGGCAGGCGGTTCTGAAGTTGGCACGCATTTCAACAGGGAGCCATTTTAGCTCTCTGAGTGCAGGCGAGATGTGATCATATTTCTTTACTCCGGTGACCATTCTGGCTGCTGCGTTCAGAGTTGATCTGAGTGGAGCAAGATGGGATTTTGCTGCTCCTGTGAGGGTTGCAATCCCGTAGTCCAGTCTGGACAGTACCAGGGATTGTGTAGCTTGTTTGAGGTCACTCGGAGGGATGAAGGGTTTTATTTTGTTGAGTAGTTTAAGGTTGAGGAAGGCGCTCTTTGCTGTGTTTTTGATGTGTTTGTTCATGTCTAGTTTGGGGTCCAGAGTGATTCCCAACGATTTTACAGAATCAGCTAGGGTGAGGTTGTGGTTGAGAGCCTCAATGGCTTTTATCCATTCTATGATTTGGGGGTTCTCCTCTTTGTTGGAGATGAGGAGGATTTCCGTCTTGTCCTGGTTTAGTTTTAAGTGGTTGCGTGAGAGCCAGTGCTGGACTTCTCGAAAAGTGGCGTTCAGTCTCTGGATGTCTTCGATGGAGGAGGTTTCCAGATAAATTTGGGTATCGTCTGCATAGAGGTGGAAGGGAATGTTGTTGTTTTTTAGTATGGAGGTAAGGGGCTCCATATAGAAGTTGTGGGGAGAGTACTGATCCTTGGGGGACACCCCTACATACGGGGAGTGGGTCAGACGAGAAGTTCTTGATTTTTATACTTTGGGTGCAGTTCTGTAGGAAAGAGGTGAACCACTGTAGGACCACCTCCTCTGCTCCCGCCCTTTCTTGAAGTGCTTTGATGTGTAGTTTGTGGTCAACCGTGTCGAAGGCTGCCGATAGATCCAAGAGTATGAGTACGCAGCATTGGCCTTTATCCAGAGATTTGTGCATATCGTCTATTACATTTAGGATCGCTGACTCTGTACTGTAACCTTTTCTGAACCCTGATTGATGAGGATCAAGAAGGTTGGTGCTGTCTAGGTGTTGAGTGAGTTGGAGGAGAACACATCTTTCCAGAATTTTCGCTAGGAGAGGGAGGTTAGAGACGGGTCTGAAGTTGTTCAGATCGTTTGTGTCAGAGCCAGGTATTTTCAGTAGAGGAGTGACTTGGCCGATTTTGAGACAGTCAGGCATGACTCCAGTACTCAAGGAGCTGTTTATAATCTTAGTCCAGTGCGGGGCTAGGCCAAGTTTGAGCTTTTTGGCCAGTTGGCCAGGTAAGGGATCCATGACGTGTGCTGAGGGTTTGGTGTTGGAGATCATTTTGATGACCTCTGCTTCGGAGATGGGGTTGAAAGATTTCCATAAGTTAGGAGGGTGCTTGGGTGTGATATCTACTGACTCAGTGGGCGATTTACTGTCGTGGGGACTGCTTTGTACGTCCAAGGAGAGTTCTATCTTGGAGATTTTGTCATTGAAGAAATTGGCAAAGTTGTCACACAGGTCTTTGGAGGCTATAACTTGTGTCATAGGGGGTTTGGAGGTTTGTTGCCTGATGAGGCTGAATAGTTCCTTAGGTCTGTTCTTTGCTTTGTCAAGGGCGTTGCAAAAGAAGGACGTTTTTTCATTTTTTATGTGTTTATTGTATCTCCCTTTTACTGTTTTGAGTCTATCTCGTAGGATTATGCTTACGGGTTGTTTTGCCACAGTCTTTCTGCCGCTCTTAGTTCTCTTCTTTCGGAGTTTAAGTCTGTATTGAACCATGATCTGGAAGGAATGTTTCTGGCTCTTTTTAGTTTCAGGGGGGCTATTTGGTCCATAATGGAGGTCATAGTGGTGTTGTACTGAGAAGTGAGTTCTGTTACTGAGAGTTCACCCGTGTGGATGGGGAGGAGGGAGCTTACCCTTTCCTCCAGGTCTACAAGTGGAATTTGACTTAGATTTCTCACCCAGCGCGGAGGGTCCCGAGTGCAGGGTTGGTCTTGGATCCTTTGGTTTAGGTGGAACAGAATGATATGGTGATCCGACCAGTCCACAGGCAAGGTGTGGTCGATGGAGACAGTATCTGCATGAGCGATAATGGCGTCGAGGATAGAGCCTTTGATGTGGGTTTTCTCTGTGCAGTGTTGTGTGAGATTGAGGTTGCTTAGGAGATCATTTAGGGTTTTGATTAGCGCAATGTTTTCATCTTTCCAGTTTAAGTTGAGGTCGCCTAGAATTATGTTGTTTGAGTCCTGGAGTGAGGAATGAGTTAATAGGTCGGAGAGGTGTTCTCCGAAAGAGGCGGTGTTTCTTGGCGGATGGTAGAGGAGATGACAAAGTAGTGATTTGTTGTCACTCATCTTAATGGTTGTAGTAAGACATTCGAAAGAGTTATATTTGAGGGCGTCAGTTTCCGTTACGGAGATGCTGTTCTTATGTATGATTCCTAAGCCTCCTCCCTTCTGGTTTTTTTCTGTCTTTGTGTATGATAGCGAAGCCCGGGGGCACAAGCATGTCCATAATTGGGGGAGAGAACTCGTTTAGCCAAGTTTCGGTGATGAACGTGATGTCAATGTCATGTGTAAGGATGGTCTCTGCCAATTCAGTTGCATGTTTGGAGGCCGACCTGCAGTTAATGAGCATGCAGTTGGTGTTGGGTCTCTCGTTATTGGGATTTTTCATTAAAGGAGCCCTGGGGATATTGGTGAGGAGGGCTGGGGGCCATGAGGGTCTGGTGGGGGGGCAGTCTCTACCCATACCCATGATCACCTGAATCCTGGAGCTAGAGGCGACAGTAGTGGTTGTGTTGAATGTGGAGGCAAGATCCATCGCTTCCTTTGTGGACATGGTGGCTCTTGTTCTTTTGGGTCTCTGAACCTGGTTTGGGAGGGGGGTTGTATTCCAGCTGAGCCGTTGGGTCTCGGGCCTTGAGTGTTTGGAGTTGGCGGATGAGGGTGTCGGATGTGGATGTTGGGCGGGCTTACTGAGTGTGGTGAGGTTCCGTAATATTTCGGAGAGGCCCAGAATTACCGTTTCTAGCTGGCTTTCCAGCAGGGCCAATCGCTGGTTCGTCTTTAAGTAGGGAAGGGAAGAGGGGTCTCGGGAGGGTGTTGCGGCTCTTTTATTTCTGGGTCTCTGAGACTGAGTCGTGTTGGGGGTCGTGGTAGAGCTAGGCTGTTGGATCTTTGGCGGCTTTGCGTGAGTGGTGTCAGTAAATGAGGGTGTCAGGTATGGGTGTGGGCTGGGCTCTCTGAGTTGGCTTTTGGTGTTAGAGTTGCCCCAATTATCTCTATGGAAAGTCCTGGATATTGAGGGTGGGCGGTCTCGGCGTGGTTCCCGCTGCCATCTCTTGTGTGGCAGTGGGGGGAGAGAGATAAGCGTCAAGGGTAGCGCCTTGTGATCACAGGTTGTCTGTTGAGAGTGGGGGATTAAGGAAAGCGGGGGTGGGTGTTGGCCGGGGGGTTGGAGAGCCTCATCTGTGTCAGGGTTCTGATTAGATTTGGGGGGTAGGAGAGAATTGGGCGCTGTCGGGGAGGGGTAGACAGAGTGGAGGATGATGTTTGGAGGGAGGAGGCTGGCTTGCATGGCAGAGGTCTTGTGGGGGTGGTGGGTTATGGAAGGGGGAGGTGGGTGTTGGTCGGTATGGGATTGGAGAGCCTCGTCTGTGTCGGGGCTCTGATTTAATAGGGAGGGTGGGAGAGAGTTGAGACCTCTCGGGGAGGGGTGGACGGAGTGTCGGATGTTGTCTGGAGGGGGGAGGTTGTCTTGCATGGCGGAGGTCTTGTGAATTTCATGTGCAATCACATGGAGGGGCGGTCTATCAGGGAATAAGAAGATGGACGGGTGGGCTCTATGTGAATGTGGTGGGGCGTTTCGAAGCGTGGGGAAGAGGGAGTCGAAAGCTTCTAGGTTGTCGTTATTGGCTTGGATCAAGACTGTGCCGTTGGTGTAGATGGTTACAGAGGTGTTGCCGCTATGTTTGGGGCGGTTAGGGAGTGTGATCGTAAGTTTACAGCTGTGGGTGGTGTTGGTTGTTTTGGATATGTCCAGATGTGTCTTGAGGATGTTGTTCCAATTAGCAGGTCTCGTGGTGTGGAAAATGAGGTCCATTTTTATCTGGCCTTTGGAAGAGCAATAGTATATGTCCGCGATTAGGGTTTCTGGGTGTTGTTTAATCAGTCTGTGTTTAAGATTTATTTTTGCTTTAGGGGTGAGGTTGGGGGGGAAAATGATGGAGAAGGAGTTCAGGACGTGTGGTTTCAGTCCTTTTGGTAAGGGGGGGCGGGATGAGGTGGGGGGTGCCATAGTGTCTTCAATCAATTGGTCAGAGGGGATGCGCTTGTAAGGGGTTAAGGGTGGGATTAAGCACAGAAGTCTACCCACCGTGCCAGCTCTAGGACTAGAGAGAGAGATGATCTTACCCACCGAGACAAAACCCAGGTTAAGTGCCTTGCGGACTGTATGAAGCTTTTAGTCAATTCTGAATCTGGCCTCAGTGGTTGACTAGGGTGTTGCTTTTAGCCCCCGCGTAGGAGAGATCGGTATGGTGAATAGACCAGGGTCTTTTAAAGAACTGTGGCCAAAGCGTCGCCAGGAATAGACATGCCCCTTTCCAGTTTGGGGTAATCCCGTGTAGTGACCCTATTCAAGGAGCACTCCTTAATAGCCCAGACCGTTTGAACAGCTGACTGGGAAAAACGTCTTCTCCTTCAGCTTCCCTGTAAGGAAGAGAGTTGCCATGCAAATGTATATCGGCAGATGTTTTCCAAATTGGTTAGGGAAAGCAACCTCTCCTTCAACTACTCTGCAGGCAGAAATGTAATGTCTTGTCTTACTTCTGCGCTCGCAGTGAGAGGATCGGCGTGATGGCTGGACCGGAGCGTTCTTTGATGTGTTGGTGATTAGGGGCGAGTGGCTGCTGAGTGAGCTGCTTGGTGATTCTTGTGTAGAGGTTGTTCCCCTAGTCCTGTAACCTGTGCTTGCAAAGGACAGAACATTGTGGTTGATTTATTTTACAAAACCGTATTAGTTAGGATCTGTACATAAGAAAGAATAAGAAACTGTTGTGTTCGACATGGCAGGCTCTCTGTGTAATCCTGCTTCGAGAAGCGCATAGTTGAATATATGGTAGGTATGCCTTTTTTGAGCTACGATTCCGGACCAGGACTTAATGTCCTGTAATTTTCTTTGAAGGGAGAAGTAGCTAAAGGGTAATAAATAGGTGTGATGTTTACTCTCTGCCAAGGAGAGCAGGGGCCCCGACCATTTAGGAAGAGATCAATGGGCTGTGAATCCTTACATGGGGCAGCTTTCTTCAAGGGTCAATTACGGGAGCCAGCCCGTTCGTGGGAAGGGTGGGTAGGGTGTTGGCTGTGCTTCTACACCAGGAAGGATTGTTTGAGGTAATTACCTGTGAGGCTAAAGGGGAAGGGTCTTTAGGAAGGGGGTGGGCTTGTCACAAGAACCAGATCTTCCTTTTCCACCACGACCCTAAGGCGTTTTTGCTCTTCAATGATTGCATGTTTCTGCACCACTAGGCATGGGCAGCGTGGGCGGCTGCCCAGGGCCCCTCGTCTGGTCGCAGCAGTGGGGCCTCGCACCTTTAAACACTTCAGTGTTTGGAGGCCCCCTAAAAGTTTAAAGGTTTTCTTTTTTTATCCATTTCCCCCTGCTGGTCCCTCTCTCAGGACCTAATCGCTGCATCTGCATGATGATGGCAGCGATTTGATAGGTACTTAAACTGCCCTTACGTGTGAAGTGCGCCCTGCCCTTGTATGAATGAAAAGCAGGATATCCTGCAGGGCGCACAACAAAGGATAGAATGACGTCCTGTCGCGTGAAAACTGCTCACCTAGGATGAGGGAAAGCTGGGAAAGGAAGCATAGAGGTGAAAAAAAAGGGGGGAAGAGCAGATAGGTGTGAGTATGGCAGTGAGACAAGGGGCGCAGGCAGACGAGCAGACACAGCATAACCAAGTGGCTGGAGCAAGGCTTTATGTGTCTTAGACCCAGCAGTAAATTAGAACGGACATTGAAACGGGCCCCATATCTTTTCCTATATTCATGTACTTACTTGACCTGCAAAAAAACTGGTCTAGTGTCTGCACGTTGAAGGTATGACACGTTTGCAGGGTCGGACTGACCTATAGGGCAATCAAATCAGGCTGTGCCCGACGGTCTAATCTGTCAGGTCAGTATGTAGGCTGTTTTTTGGTTGTTTATAGGCCTGCTTTATGGTCATATGAGCCGTTTTTTTACTGTTGATTTTCGTGATATTAAAACAAACATTGCTTACATCAAACTCAAATTTATGCAGTCTTCCATACCTTACAAAATCGTATACAGCATGTCTTTACAAGTTAAAAACTGCTCTAATTTGCAAATACAGAAATTTTTCTAGCTGCTGAATTCACTAATGGGGGCCACTTTTATTTCGGTGCTGGGGCCTATTTCCTGTCTCTGTCTGACAATGCATGTTAGGGTAATACATGGCAGCAAATTAGTTCCTGTTTGTAGTTCACATGCTTCACTTAATTTTGCATTCCTTAAAAATGTTAGGTATTTCCAGGATGTGTGTTTCTGTAAGTCGTTTCGCAGCATATTACTCTTGCATGGTGCACACTTTGTACTGAGTCGCCTCCAGGTGTTTATAACAGGCTACAATTGAGAGCTTTGAAGTTGAGGCTGAAGGCAGTACAACTTTCTCACTGTGCCCACCTGGGGGTCAAAAGGGTGTTCAGAATGCATGATCATTCAATACATGGCCTCTCTGCAGAGAACACAGAGCAAAAGTACAGTATTCAAGTTGCAGTTGTGATTCTGTGCAAATGTGTGTGAAGGAGGCCCTCATTGGTCAAAACAGTGACAAGGTGAAAGTAAAATAATTTTTGTTGTTACTCATTTATCCTAAACAGCTAACAACCATTGACAAAATCAATACTCCTGGCTGTTTTTAGGTGTATGTCAGTTGTTGTGTTATATTTCTGTTTTCAATCACGGAAAGCCTAGAGAGGAAACAAAGTACAGGTCAGATTGAACTCTATGTGGAATCACAGAAATTTAGATTACCTGTTTAAGCTACACCCTTAATTACATAGACCACACCCCTTTTAGAGACCCACTCATTTTTTCCAGCCAGCTTAAAGGCCTGGGCTGGCAGAAAGGGAGACAGGGAAGAGGAGAGATGGATGTAATGGGCAGAATCCATGCAAACAGGCTGGTAGAGAGATTAAGAGACAAGGTGAAGGGCATTACATTCAAAAGACAAGGATGTAAGAGGGGTAGAATCCATGCAAAATGGTAGGAGGCAGGGAAACTGGTGAACTTTGAAATGCAGAGGTTCCTAATGAAACATTTATTAATTTGTTGTGTGCCAGGCATGCCTCACACTTCCTAGTGGTTTTGGGGTTTCACCTTCCTCAAGAATACTTTGAAAAATGGCAGAAGATAGTATTTTTGGCCCATTTTCCATAAAAAGTGGTCCACAGGTCATGTGTGACCCATTCTTACCAGTCTGCACCACTTTCTTGTGCCTCATTCTCATGTAAGAACTGCACTCCTGTCTTTTCCCTTCTGTAGTCCCCACTTTCCCATATGCTCCATTTTACCCTTCAATCAACACACTTTCCTGTCTGCAACATTCGCCCCCATTAATCACCTCTCTTTATTGTGTAATGTTCTCTAGTGCGCAACATTCTGCTCTCTAAGCTCCTTTCTCTTTAGAACACCATTATAATCCCATGTGTACTGTGCCTGTGTTGTCTCCTCTCTTCCTAGTGGACAAAACAGGAGCAAGTGCCATTTGTATGTGAATCTTATTGTAAACATTACTGCTAAATCAGGTGAAAATTCTTTTTGCAACTATTTGTGCCATAATTGCAATGGTTAGCAGGTCACAAGTTTGAATTTTCCATTAATAAAACATATTTACAGAGCGGCAAATGTGTTAAAGTAAGTGATTTATAAAAAAGTTAGTGTTCCATTTACTTTTCTTTGCAATTGAAGCATTTCCACCCCTTGAAATGTGTTCCTACTCAAGGGTAGACATTGCCAGTCTAAAATAGTCAATCAAATTAATATATGTCTGGTTTATGCCAAGGACTCTCACTGTTTTTCACAAAATATATGTTTATGTTCAAACTCGGAAACAGGAAATACTGCAACACAGGAGATACATGAGAGAATAGTGCCAACAAACCATATTGATCCATTGTCCCAGCTCAATGTACAATTATGGTTACTACTTAGGGAATCCATCTTTATTTACACATGCAAAAAGGCTCTGTTACTGGACACTCAAAAAGTCAGCATGCTGTGACAGTCTTCTCAGGTAGGTGACACTGTATGATCATAGGTGATTCCCAGCTCAAAGATTTTTCACAGTGTGATCATAGGCTAAGAAAGCTGACCCAATGTGTGACCACCTGCACAGCATGCTAAGGCTTTAGTGTGAAACACAACCTGGCCAGTGGGGAGCAAAACGGACAGGAGAAACAACGAGCAGTGGAAACAGTTCAACTTACCAAGTGGTACTGAGACAGGTTTCTACATACCAGCTCTTCTCTTCTGGTTCACTCAGTCCTCGAGTCTGTGTCTCTGCCATGAGTTTGCTGACAACCCTATCAGAAGACAGGATAGGAACAGGGGCTGACCCTTCTACAGCCCCACTGTATCATGGCTTCTGATAGGGCTTGGGGTGACAATGCTACAAATGCATCACCGCCCAAGCATGCTCCTGTGTTTCACAGATGTGCATTTCAGGGAGCATGCTCAGCTTCTCTATGGCTTGTGAATGTGTGAAGAGTGCGAAAAGGAGCATAGCGCTGACGAAAACAAACACGCAAACTGACTGTTAGTTTGGGTGTTTATACTTTTTGCCTTTCAAAGCAGTTCAAAGCAGCTTCTTTTTGCCTGTTGTTACTAGGCAGCGGTGCTCTAGCGGCCTCAGGCACCAGCTGGCACTGGTAAAAGGATTGGGGATAGAGGAAGGGTAGAGGTGGATGTAAAGAAGGAGAACAAGTAAAACTAAATAAGAGACTGGGGGAAGAGTGGCGAAGATCAGCACATGGAGATCAGAAGTAAATGTTACAGGGTCAGAACCAGCAAGAGGAGAGTAGAGATGGGGGAGAACTGAAACATGAGGAGTAGAACATGGAGGGAAGAGGTGGACCTAAAGAGTGCAGAACCAGTGAAAAAAACTTGAGGTTGGAGAGAAAAATAAAAGGTGCAAGATAGTGCATGAATGGGAACAGTAGATATAAAAGAAGCATTAGGAGAATTTAAGTAGCAGGAAGAGGGGAGAGTGAGAGGTGGATGTAAGAGGTCAGGATCACCAATACAAGGTAGGAGGCTGGGTAGGGAGGGAGGGGAGAGGTAGCCATTACAGGGGCAGAATCAGTGAGAAAAGATTAGAGGCTGGGGAGAGATGAGAGATGAAGTGTGCAGCAGGGAGGAGAGAGGGGGTGAAAGAGAAGCAGAATCAGTGAGAAAAATAAGAGGCAGATGGATGTAAGAGATTCAGAAACAGTGAGACAAGGTTCAAGGCTCGAGTGAGAGATGATAGGAGAAGGGTAGCACATGGATGGGAGCTGGTCAGAGACACAGTGCCAGCAGAGAACTAAAGTGGAGGGGGAGAGAGAGGGACTAGTGAGAGGTGGATGTAAGAGGGGCAGAATCAATGGGTACTCTAAGAGTCAGGCATTCCCAGCATTGTGGCGGGCGGTGCTGTGAACACCGCCCGCCACAATGTTGGGAATAGGGATACCACCGCCACCGTGGCGGTGGCATCCTAATACTCACGGCCGGACCGCCGCTCCTATGGCGGACGGTCCCATTCACCGCTACAGTGGCGGGCGGACAAAGTCCGCCCGTCATCGTAATGACCTCCTAAGTAAGTAGCTTCTTACAAAGAGGCTTCAACAATGCCATATAATCTGTGATCTCTGAATAAACTGCACATTTTACAAAACGCAGCAGCTCTTCTCTTAATGAGAATTCCAAAGTTCAAATCTTTCTCACATGTATTGTTGGAGCTACACTAGCTTCCCATTAGAAAGGAAGTAGCCTTCAAGGCACTGTATACTGCTCACAACATAGGTCCTGAGTACCTTAGAGAAAATTCATATGGTACACACCTAGGGGAGCTCTTTGATCAACCCCCTCGGGAACAGTGGAAACCCCTAAAATAAACAAAGAGTCCTGGAGTGGCAGAAGCTTTATCTCTTATCCTTGCAAACTCTGAAACAAAATGTCTTTGTATTTCAAAGCCCAGTCCAATTTCATCTGTTTTAGAAAAAAACTTAAAATGTGGCTTTTTTCAACTATGTTGCCCAATTAGCTTTATTTACTGTCACAGCTGCAGACGCCAGCGCCACATTGGCACGCTCTATAAACAATATCAATATCAATATAATTAATGGCCAATTGAAATGACTTCCTATGATGTCACTTCCTGTGAAGTTAAATCTTATGCAGATTATAGGGGCCTTGCATTTTGCTATTCTGCCCAGGGCCCCATGAATCCTAGGACCGGCCCTGACTGTCACAGTACCTGCTGTCTTGGTCCAGGCTATCAGGTGGTAATGTTTGCTCCGGCTTTACACTACCATGTTCAACTGAAAAAACATCTGAAGTTGTACGACCCGTACCTAAAATATGTTTAGTAATGCTTTCTCGCTGCTCACTATACGTGCACTTTCTGGGCCACTTAGTATGATCCATAAGGACCTGGCTTTAATCAACAGCAGTTTGCGTGTAGGAGCCCGTACATACACCGTCACAATCGAAAGCAGAATGCGAAGTGTTTTGGATAAAAAGCCCGGCCTTGTTTGAGGTACGTCACTCCTGACGCCATTGCCCTTTGGCTTCTTTGCACGTGGGCACTCTGTAACCTCAGCTCGTTGCCAAACATCGCAGTCATTTCTCTTTCTAGAGACTCGTCCGTGTTCACAAAAATTTAAGAAATACCTTTTGGGGATCACTTCTGATGTATGTTTTGTGTCCTCGCTGTGAACTGTACAAATATAATTTGAAATAAAAAGGCATGGCATGTCGACTAATATCAAGACTTACCATCAGTTATGCGAAAGCGTGGACGCCATTTTTAAACAGGGCTGCTTTATTTTATTTTGATTTGCGCATGAACCTCTTGGCATTGACAAATCAGATTTCTGAAATTAAGAGTCCGGTATGTTTTTTTTGGACTGGGGACGCTAATAAATATTTTCCAGGTGTGCAACACTGACCTCTATTCTTAACTCTTCAAGTGTCAGGGAGAAAAAAAAGCATTGTAAATCAGAGATTTCAGCCTCCAGGCTGGTGTATAATAAAACCACGGTGACAGCTAAGGAATACAGCGACGTCTCCCCTCACCCCTTTAAAATTTATGACTTTGTTTTAGATTTACTACTTTCCTGAAATAAAACTTGCTGGGCTGCATATTTTCTTTGTTTCCCCGCTATTGCCTTGTAGCGCCTTCACTGTAAGCGGGTGCTGTTTTCTCTGCAGCTCGAGTTTGCAACAAAAAATCATTATAATAATAATAAGCTGAAGGCAAGTTACTAATTCTGTGTTAGAACAGGGCTAACTAGCTTTGCCAGGTAGGTCTGGTAGGTCGCTCCCCCACCACACAGCTCCGTCTGTGTGCCCTGCTGCTGCCCCTGATTGTGCTCGTTTTTCCTTTCTGTGCCCCCTTGCTGCCCCTGATTGTGCTCGTTTTTTCCTTTCTGTGCCCCCCTTGCTGCCCCTGATTGTGCTAGTTTTTTTTCCTTTCTGTGCCCCCCTTGCTGCCCCTGATTGTGCTCGTTTTCTCCTTTCTGTGCCCCCCTTGCTGCCCCTGATTGTGCTCGTTTTTCCTTTCTGTGCCCCCTTGCTGCCCCTGATTGTGCTCGTTTTTTCCTTCTGTGCCCCCCTTGCTGCCCCTGATTGTGCTCGTTTTTTCCTTCTGTGCCTCCCTTGCTGCCCCTGATTGTGCTCGTTTTTCCTTTCTGTGCCCCCTTGCTGCCCCTGATTGTGCTCGTTTTTCCTTTCTGTGCCCCCCTTGCTGCCCCTGATTGTGCTCGTTTTTCCTTTCTGTGCCCCCCTTGCTGCCCCTGATTGTGCTCGCTTTTTCCTTTCTGTGCCCCCTTGCTGCCCATGATTGTGCTCGTTTTTTCCTTTCTGTGCCCCCCTTGCTGCCCCTGATTGTGCTCGTTTTTCCTTTCTGTGCCCCCTTGCTGCCCCTGATTGTGCTCGTTTTTTCCTTTCTGTGCCCCCTTGCTGCCCCTGATTGTGCTCGTTTTTCCTTTCTGTGCCCCCTTGCTGCCCCTGATTGTGCTCGTTTTTCCTTTCTGTGCCCCCTTGCTGCCCCTCATTGTGCTAGTTTTTTCCTTTCTGTGCCCCCTTGATGCTCTGATTGTGCTCGTTTTCCCTTCTGTGCCTGTTTCCCGCCGCTGCGCCCCTGCGGCCCCGCCCCCTCACTGCCCATTCGCTGCCCCATTCCCTGCTCCTCCCTCCCACCTCCCCATTTATGGCGGCCGCTGCGCGGCCGCGCCGCTGGCGCGCCTAAGGCAAGCCCGTCTGCGTCCGCACCGTGACCGCGCCCGGCGCCAGATCCCCTGGTCCGGGCATCCCCCGCGCCCGCCACATCAACAGACGCCGATACGACGCCAGCACCCTCCACGCACTCAACCCCGGAAAAGATCACGCCTGCTACCAGGCCACCCCGAAGCGCACCCAAGGGCCCTTCACCTGCCGGAACTGCAGCTTCGCCAGCACCCGCCCCGCCAAACCACCGCCCAGGAAAGAACCCAACTACCTCAGATGCATCCTCCTCAACACCCGCTCCGCCCGCAAACATGCCATCGAACTCTGGGACCTTCTCAACTCAACCTCCCCAGACGTCACATTCCTGACGGAGACCTGGCTGAATCCCGCTTCAGCCCCCGACATCGCCATTGCCATCCCGGACGGATACAAGATCACCCGCAGGGACCGCACCAACGGAGTCGGAGGAGGCATCGCCATCGTCCACCGGAACACCCTCAGAGTCTCAACCAACACCGACGACACCCTCAGCACCGCCGAACACATGCACTTCCAGATCCACACCGATCCCAACACCACCCTCAGAGGAACCCTCATCTACAGACCCCCCGGACCCCGACCACAGTTCAGCGATTCCATCGCTGACTTCGTCAGCACACACGCCATCGCCTCCACGGACTACATCCTCCTCGGGGACCTGAACTTCCACCTCGAGAACAACAAGGACACCAACTCCACCACCCTGATCGACAACCTCGCCACCCTCGGACTCAGACAGCTCGTGACTACACCCACCCACGCCGCCGGCCACACGCTCGACTCCATCTTTTCCGCAAGCCCACACGTCTCCTTCAACCACACCTCCGAACCCCACTGGACTGACCACCACTGCATCCACTTCACCTACAGGAAGCCCACCACGCACCACCGCACCGAACAAATGCCTCGCCACTGCTGGAGCAGAGTCACGGAAGACCAGCTAACCACAACCCTCGCCCTGAGCCCACCCGCCGAACCCTCCGACCCTGACACCGCCGCCCGCAACCTCAGACAGTGGATCGACGACTGCGCCAACACCCTCGCCCCGCTCAAGTATCCGCCCAACAGCCACACCAGCAAGAAAGCCACCTGGTTCACCGAAGACCTCCAGGCCTCCAAACGAACATGCCGAAAACTGGAGAAGATCTGGCTCCACGAACGGACAGCGGACAGCTACGCCGCCCACAAGAGCGCCACCCGCAGTCACCATCACCTCATCAGATCCGCCAAAAGGGCCTCACTCAAAGACCGCCTAGACAACAACGCACACAACAGCAAAGAGCTCTTCAACATCGTGAAGGAACTCTCCAACCCCAGCTCCAACACCAACGACATCCAGCCGTCGCGAGACCTGTGCGACTCACTGGCCACCTTCTTCCACCGCAAAATCGCCGACATCCACGACAGCTTCAACACCACGACTGCCCCGGCAACCACCGAGACCACTGCCCCCACAACCACCAACCGCCTGCTCTCCTGGACCAACATCAACGACGAGGACACCAGCGAGATCATGAACACCATCCACTCCGGTTCACTGCTAGACCCGTGCCCTCACCACATCTTCAACAAAGCCAGTACAGCCATCGCGCCCCATCTCCGGAAAATAATCAACATCTCCTTCGAGACAGCAACCTTCCCGGAAAGCTGGAAGCACGCCGAGATCACCGCCTTACTCAAGAAACCCAAGGCAGACCCCAAGGACCTCAAGAACTTCCGACCCATCTCTCTGCTCCCGTTCCCCGCGAAGGTCACCGAGAAAATCGTCAACAAACAACTGACCCGCTACCTCGAGGAGAACAACATCCTGGACCCTTCCCAGTCCGGCTTCCGCAGCAACCACAGCACCGAAACCGCCCTCATCACCGCCACCGATGACATCAGGACCCTGCTAGACAACGGAGAAACAGCAGCCCTCATCCTCCTGGACCTATCAGCCGCCTTCGACACGGTCTGCCACCACACACTACGAACACGCCTTCACGACGCCGGGATCCAAGAGAAGGCCCTGGACTGGACCACATCCTTCCTTTCCGGCAAAACACAAAGCGTCCGCCTCGCCCCCTTCCGATCCAAGGCCACCAAGATCATCTGCGGCGTACCCCAAGGCTCCTCCCTCAGCCCAACGCTGTTCAACATCTACATGGCACCCTCGCCCACGTCGCCCGACAGCACAACCTCATCATCATCTCCTACGCCGACGACACCCAGCTGATCCTCTCCCTCACCAAAGACCCTCACACCGCCAAAGCCCACCTCCACGAAGGAATGAAGGCCGTCGCCGAATGGATGAGGACCAGCCGCCTGAAGCTGAACTCGGACAAGACGGAGGTCCTCATCCTTGGTTCCAACCCTTCAGCCTGGGACGACTCCTGGTGGCCAACATCACGGGGAACAGCCCCGCCACCCACCGACCACGTACGCAACCTAGGGGTCATCCTCGACCCCACCCTCTCCATGACTAAGCAGGTCAACGCCGTTTCCTCATCCTGCTTCAACATCCTCCGAATG
This sequence comes from Calotriton arnoldi, assembly GCA_963921515.1. Taxonomy (NCBI): domain Eukaryota; kingdom Metazoa; phylum Chordata; class Amphibia; order Caudata; family Salamandridae; genus Calotriton; species Calotriton arnoldi. The sequence continues at coordinate 2,475,759 of CAWUFW010000189.1, forward strand.
CTCCGCAGGATCTTCAAGTGGTTCCCCACCGAAACAAGAAAAACAGTCACCCAGGCCCTCGTCACCAGCAGGCTGGACTACGGAAACGCCCTCTACGCAGGAACGACGGCTAAGCTCCTGAGACGGCTGCAACGCATCCAGAACGCCTCTGCACGTCTTATCCTCGACATCCCCCGACGCAGCCACATCACACCCCACCTGAGAGACCTGCACTGGCTCCCTGTCAACAAGAGGATAACCTTCAAGCTCCTCACCCACGCACACAAAGCACTCCACAACTCCGGACCAGCCTACCTCAACAGACGACTCAGCTTCTACACCCCCACCCGCCAGCTCCGCTCGACCAGCCTCGCCCTCGCCACAGTCCCCCGCATCCGGAAAACGACCGCCGGCGGCAGATCCTTCTCCCACCTCGCCGCCAAGACCTGGAACACCCTCCCCACCAACCTCCGACAGACCCAAGACCTACTGGCCTTCAGAAGACTCCTCAAGACCTGGCTCTTCGATCAGTAGCAGCACCACCCCCCTCTTCCCCCAGCGCCTTGAGACCCTCGCGGGTATGTAGTGCGCTTTATAAGTGACATGATTGATTGGTTGATTGAGGTAGTATCACACAGCCAGAACTTGGTTGTTTGGTGACCCACAGTAAGCTCACTTTACTGTTGAACTGTGCTTACTATTTTGGAAGGAATAGGGAATTAAAAGAAGAAAAAAAACAACACTGGCAAAGCCAATAGGCCTTTGTGGACCTATTGGCTTTGCCAATGGTTTTTAGCCATGCTGCATAGCTCCACACTTGCACGCCCCTGCAAATGACACAGGCAACTTTGACCTGCCATGGAGTCATCTCGCGCAATCCTCTTGGGGTTTTTTAGCACCTGATCTATCGAAGCCATGCCCGGTTATTTAAAGGCAGTCATCTGTATCACAGAAACACAGCCCATGCTTCTGTACTATGATCATGTCGCACATGTGCGATTCTCTTCATTCATTTTCAGCAGTGTGCCAAGCTTGAGTGACGAAACTGAGTAGAGGGGAGCCCGCATTTCATATCGGCAAGGAGCTTGCTGCCAATTGCTGCTGGACACCGCTGTTGGCGCCGCAGGAGACGCCCGGTTGCCGCCATTACTTGCCGCCACCTGCCGCAATAAGGGAAACTACATCTCCCACTACTCCTAGTGGCTGGGCTGAGCAAATTCCCTAACATCTTTCCACTGGGAACAACGGATCGGACGTCTGCTGACACAGGAAGGTACTGTGCATTGGGAATCCCCTAGACACTGTTGCCCTGTTCCCTGTTGTTTCTTGTTGTATACATAGATAACTGAGTTATAATAAGGGAATGGAGAAGCGCAAGGGAGCAGTGGGGACACTGGATGCCTTCTTGGTAAGGGCAGAGTCATTACTGATCCATGAGATTGAATTAACTGAGCGACGATTATCTTTGGACCCATTAACGCAAAGAGATACTCATATAGCTGGCATAGGTATAAGTGTAAATGATGGTCCGCCTACTAATTCCCCCATTGTTTCCTCATTTCCGTTATGCTCTCCTTCCATTGTTTCATCCCGGGAACTGACGCCAGAAGTGGCGGTGGGTAGAGCTACCAGGACTAAGGCACAGAAAAATGTGGTAGTAAGAAAAAACGAAGCCTTGCCAGCAAAAAGGAAACGGGGACATTTGTAAGAAAACCTAAATCTGTGATGGTCTCTGAAGTAACGGATAGAGTCTGATAAAGAATATGACCGAAATAGATGCCAAATTAAAACTACTTCCGTCGGCACACAGACAGATACTGTCCCTGTGTTTCTCGATTCTAGCTGGGGCAACACCAAGGAAGCTGCGACAGAAACTGACGCCACTGTTTGTGTTGGAACGGTAGATGTAATGGTTAATGATGTACAAGGTTTTTTTTAACAAGGGCTTCACACAGCTTTGGGACAAACTGAATAATTTAGAAGTAGCAATAAAAAATTTAGGAAACAATAAAGAGGGCAGAATGGTTGAAGAGCATAATGGGGGAAACAATGAGAGGGTGGACAGAACTATACATAGAACTACACAACAAATTATGGAAGCAAATGGTGGTAACACTATTCAGACTATGCAGACTAGCACGGGTGATAGGCCCCAGGAGGCATTAATTGGTCCTAGACTTTTCGACACACAGAGAAATTGTATAGCACGCCCTAATGTAGATAGGAAGCATAATGCACGGAGTCCTACAATGATCCATAACTCTAGAAGAACTGCCAATTCGGACATCCTAAACCTGCCCCCTGCTTCGTGCCCATATACGCTAATACTAGCTGGTGTCTCTGCCCTTAGAATGACTGAGAGAGAAAGCTGGGAAGACCTACGGAATAAAACCATAGATTGGCTAGCTAAACATAAAAGCTTTCAACTAGCTGACACTAAGGAAATATTAATGGTCCGTAGGGTAGGTTGGATAGATCATTCTACTAAAAATATAGAAGGAGATTGTATAGTGGTCAATTTTCGTCGGCCTCAGTTGGTGCGCCACATTTTGAATAAAAATGACGTAACACACTTGACGAATACCAACATTTGTACACTTCCGTTGTTTTTTTTATAGACCACAGCCATAGAATCTAATTGCTAGACAGTATACAGTGCCATTGACAAATAGATACCATGCATTGTCAGACTTGGATGCTCAAGACTGACAATTATTTACATCTCAGGCATTGGAATCATCGGCAGCTGAGCTGCAACCTCAAGAGGGTTTGCCATGGCTGTTGTTACTAATTTAAACATTGATCCAGTAGATACAGCTAACAATAACAAAAGGGACATTAGAACCAATTGTGCTAAGTATATTTCTAGTACAAAAAATGAGTGCATGGAACAAAGTGAGGTGGGAAGTCTAGGAGAGATAACATTGATCTCTTGGAACGTTGCAGGTCTTAGAAGGAATTTAGAAGATGTTGTATGGCAGGAATATATTGGGCAGAAAGATATAATTATGCTTCAAGAAACTTGGGCCGTAGAACCTTTATATAAAGTAGGCTATAAAACTTTTAGCAAAGACGCTATCCCCTCCGTTCGAGGGAGGCCCTCAGGAGGCCTCTGTATTTGGGTAAAGGTGACTCTTGGTGTTGACGTTAAACTAGTTGAAACATGAGCGAAGGACATCTTGGGAGTAAAATTTTATACACCAGACAAAAAGGAAGTCTATATAATAAATATATACTCCAGACCATATCCAACAAGCAAACAATCAATGGTTATTGAGCATTTAGACAATTTTTTAAGCTCAATTGAATCAAGGGCACTGAAAATTGTGGGAGGCGATTTTAATCGTAAATATGAACCTACGGTGGGACTAGAAAATATCTTTGAGGAAGAAGATTTGGCTAATAATATTCCGCTCCTGGAAAGTCATCCAGTAGTGCCTTGCACAATAGCAGTTGCGCAGTTATTAAGACTTGTCTCAGGACACTGCTTGAGAGCCTGTAACGGCCGTCTGCCCTCTGACAGTCCAAAAGCCCCCACATTTACTAGAAATAACATAAAGAGCCACATAGACTGTATAATAATTTCAATTGAGCTCTGGTCGATGGCCCTTGACTTAAAAGTTGAAAATAGAACAGAGAGTGACCACTACCCATTATGCCTGACACTGGCAGCTCACCTTTTTCATCTTGTCACCCCAAGACCAAGAGAACTTGATAGTGATAATATAGATCCACTTTTAAGTAACAACCGGAGAGCTCTAAAATGGCACTCGATAGGGAAAAATCCAGCGGCAATTAAGCAGATCTATGACACTTTTGCATGTAGATTTACCTGCCTCAGATATTCCAATTATGGACATCCATTGTAAATTAGTCAAAGATCTAGTACCTATACTGAGTAAAATCCAGAAGAAAGCTAACAATGGGATTATAGTGGCTGCTGAGTTGAAAAGCCCATGGTACAATAAAGCATGCCGCACTGTAAAAAATTAGCTCATTTTGGTCTCAAAAACCAAAAATATAGTGGCCTTAAGGGAAAAAAGGGCAGTATATAAGCAACTATTAACCTCCACAAGGAAAGAATGGGAGGCGAACATTTGGGAAGAACTACTTGTAGCAGCTAAAGCAAGAGATCAAATCGGTTTTTGGCGGCTAATTTCAAAGGGCAATAAAAACGGAAGTTGTAGTAAGGACCTTTTCTTAGATGCAAATACCTGGGTAAAACACTTTTCTAGTCTTTACTCTTCTTCCCCTAATGATATTGATTATTGCCCGACAAATTATGCAACTATATTAAATGCTGCACCATTATCGTTTAGCTTAAAGGAAACATTAATAGCCATAGACACATTGAAATCAGGAAAGGCTCCCGGTCCTGACAAAATACCTGGAGACTTATGGAAGCATGATAAAGGCGTGTGGGGCCCCTACATTAATTTGTTGTGTCATTCTCTTGCTTCAGGTGCACCATTACCTGAAACTTGGAAAGGGGCAGAGATCACGACTATTTTTAAGAAGGGTGATCGTCATAACCCATCACACTATCGACCAATTAGTCTTATTGATGTTCTACAGAAGGTATATGATATGCAAATTTTAAATAGATTGATCGATTGGATTGAGGAATATAACATTTTATCGCAATATCAGGCAGGTTTTAGAGTAAAGACTGGCACGATTGACCAGGTTTTTAGATTTCTTTGTATAGCCTGGAAATATATAACATTTAGAAAGGAACATTTGTATATCGCCTTTGTGGACCTAAAAGCAGCGTTCGATCTTGTCCCCAGAAATCTCCTGTGGAAGTCCCTAAAAGACCAAGGGGTCCCGGGGGAAATTCTTCTACAGATAATAAGATTACATGAAGATAACTGGGCAAAGGTCAGATGGGGCCCACAAGGTGAATTAACTGAACCAATTAGGGTTAATAGGGGTGTAAGACAGGGGTGCGTTTTAGCTCCGACTTTATTTTCATTGTATGTTAACGACATCCCTGATCACCTTTTGGGTTGTGATCATGACTCCCCTAGGCTAGGGGGGGTGCCTGTACCGGCACTCCTCTTTGCTAACGACACGATTTTAATTTCCCAAACACCGAAAGGTTTGCAAAACTTAATAAATTCATTTGGGATATACTGCAAAGTTAAGGGGCTAGAAATAAACCCCAGTAAAACTAAATACATGGCAGTTAACCCACATAAAACCTTTAAGAAAAATTTAACTGTGGACAACCAGAAGATCGAGTATGTGCATGATTTTAATTATTTAGGTATTACTTTGGATTCAAAAATGACCTGGAGACCCCAGCTAGAAAAAAGCAAAACCATACTACTCCAGAATACCTTTCCATTAATAAGGAAAATTGAAAGTAGTATATCCAAAGCAGTTTCACCCGCTCTTGAAGTATATAAATATAAGGCTCAATCGGCTTCACTGTACGGGGCAGAGCTGTGGGGCGAGCTGTGGGGCGAGCTGTGGGGGTGAGCGAAAATAAGTTTCTTAGGAAAATATTAAGTCTACCCACACGAACACCACTGACTCCTGTATTGATGGATTTAAATTTTCATTGTGTGGATGATCAGGCTAACCTAAGACCATTGTTGTTTTGGGTTCGCCTGTGGTGCACAGATGAGCTTATCCACTATAGAGAGGGTCTTGAAGAAATCCTAGGATTAAATAAAGGTGTGGGTTAGACCTGGTTAAAGCACATTCACGACTGGTTTTTTAAATTGGGATTAAGGCATTATTGGGATGAGCCGTTTGGCTTGACAATGGCCTCAAAAAAGCTTTTAAAGGAAACCTATTGGTCTTTTATACACGATTTTATGTCCCATTCTCCAAGGGTGGGGATCATTGACAACACGGTTCCTCCAAATGAAAATAGTTTGGAACTTTGAGCCCTTCCTAGATGAAATACAGCCACAACTAGCTAAATCTTTATACCTTAAATATCGCTACGGTATCCTACAAATAAAGTCAAATACTGTGAAATGGGCGCCAGGCGAGGTGGAGGAGGGCAGATGTGTTTTATGTGATCTAGGTGCAATAGAGAATGAAGCACATCTGTTGTTCTTCTGTTCAGCCTATGTGCGATGTAGGAATAAATGGATAAAACCTATTTGCCGCTTGCTCGGTACTAGATCCTGCCTTGAAGCAGAAAGATTGTTACGATCTGATACCACGCAGACAGTGGTTTTTAGTGTTAGTCGTTATTTGTTTGGTGTAAGCTTGATAAGGAAAAGGGAAGGTCTGAAACTCTAGGCTGAGAAAACGAATGGGAAATTATAATGAGCTTGGCACGTGCACTTTATGAGTATAATATGAAATATTCATTGATTTATATATCATGTACAAATTTCTCTTATTTTATTGGAATAAGTTTTCAAATACTATTTTAGAGGTATTTATTTTACCTTATTGGTGTATTTTTAATTGACCTGATATGTTTATTCCTCAAATCTGCTTTTTAAATTTTTTTTAAATTATGATGTAATACTGAGAAATTTGAAATATCTTTAGAACATCACTAAATTGGTCAGCCAAATCCATGTAGAATCCAGATGAATTAGTAGTATTGTATTTTATGTTCAATACGATGTATTGTGGAAATGTTTGTTTTGTTTTTGTTGAAAACCTTTTATGGTTATTTTTACCGAAATAAAGATTAAATGAAATAAAATGAAATGACACAGGCACTTTTTTTTATTTTTAGTTAATAATCTGAGTTGGATCGGTAACTAAAAGGAATATAATATGCACAAAAGCGCTGGGAGACAGAAGCAGCACGGGAGATGGGGAGGGAGCAGCACATTGGTGACAGAGATTTACACGGAATGCAGGGGGGAGAGAAATACACGAGATAGACATCTCAAACACATGCATTCATTGAGTTCCTAACACCAAAAAAAATAGCGCTCTAAAAGCAAGCAGTGTTTGCAGAAATGCCAGCCAATAAAAAGATGGTAAAGAGGTACACTTCATGGGAGGGACAAACACAAGATTGGCAATCTGGGACACAGATAAGTTCTGCAAATGAGTAAAAGGAAAGCCAACCAATGGTAAGCAGTGGGCAGGCTCCAAGCCACACTGTATTCTTTGTAAGCCATAAATAATATGTGTCGCAACGGACAGCGCATGCGCTGTCTAGTAGGCTCGTGGCTGAAAATAAGCACGTTTATTTACATCGTTTTGGAATATGCGAAACAGACCTCCAGGACTTCAGAGCACTGAATAGCCTTAGCACACAACAAGTAGAGCGCAGAAATAAGTGTGTTGATGTACATAGTGCCACAAGAGAGCTTTATTACAGTAATCAAGCCGTGTACAGTTAGCAGCACAAGCACAGGGCAGACATAAAGTTACAATACCTGCCCGGGAGTCTAAACAATAGGCTGTCGGTTGACATATTCCCACAAGGAGGCAGTAGTATATCAGTTGGTCAACAAATAGAGTAAAGTACATTTGTCAAGAGTTTGTAATGCATGCAGTGCAATAGGAACCTAGTTTAATATTTGCACTTTTATGCTGTTAAAAAATGAATTGTTCACAGGAGGCAACATCGAGAGACTCCCTCAGGGCCGTATACATGGCAAGAACAACAGGTGCAGTGTAGTGGGACCTTCAAAATGAAAAAAATGACTATGGGTTCACAGGAAGTTTTCCCCGATGACTCCTGTAGGCGTTTGACCTACTGATTTCAAGGTTCTCTTTTCTTTCCTCGGTTCTTCATACTACAGTCTTCTGCATTATGTGATGGATTACTATGTTTGTTGCTGAGCTACTGTCAGGATTCTCAGTCATGAGTGACAGTGCGCTTTAGAAATACCTCCTGTCATGTCATATATCTTGTGCGACTCAATTAAGACGGTTTAGAATTCAATATTGAGAATTAAGATAGTGGGCACTATCCTTAATGCAAAGGGGCAGGGAGTTCCAGTGCTTCGAGGCAGGTCTGAAGAGGCCTTTATTCATATTTCAATGTTTTGTAATCCATGGAAAGTTATTCACGTGTCTGGAGTGATGATTCACAGCCGGCACATTACAGTCCATCAATACCCTAAAGACCCACCACCTTCTGCAAATTTAAGCATCACACGTCCTCCAGCAAATACATCAAAACCCTCACTTTCAGGAAGTACAGGTCCAAAAAAGATTACCGATCATATTATCCTTATAATAAAAATGTTTCTGCATTAGTACATCTTTAAATCCTTGTGCTTTTGTTTTGTTGCAAGGCACATAATGACCTGTAAAGCAGTCAACATATGTGCTGATTTTTTGTAATAATTTATACAAAATCTCCCTTCAGATTATTTGTTCCAGACTTTGATGTGCCTTCTCATGGCATTAATGGAATTCAAAACTGGCAGTAACTAAGCGCAGGATTGGCAGGATCTTTCCTGCCACATTGACAGGCAGATCATGTAAGGCCCCCAACTTTACCCTCACTTGCTTAGTTCATATTTCCCTGAGCCATTTTTAAATGCTGCTGGGAGACTGCTCAGTGAATTCACAACTATTTTCACAAATGCATATTTTTTGTGGTACTTCCTAGCTCTGTCCAGTGCCTCTTCCATTCTTGTATCATTGGGTCTCGCAGTACTCTTTCTTCTGAAAATTCTTAAGCTGTCTAGGATTTTGAATTTATCAATGTAGAAAATTGTAGGATAATGCAAGAAAATACAAATTAGCAACATTAATGCTTCTTTTCAAAATCCAGCACCTCACCTCACCTGTCATGTAGTTTATGGATCTGTATTTCTAAAAGGACTTCCCGTTCAGGTTGAAGTGTCACAGGGAATATCTAGTCTGATGGGCCTGGAAGAGACCTACTTTGCATACCGCCCCCTCCAACTCAACCAATTTAATGCCAAACAAGATCACCTTGATTTAAATCCGCACACAGGTCATGTTTATTCAAACCATGACAAAACCACAAACAGTTTTTAGGTATTAACACAATTAGCAATTAGACTGTTATTAACATCACAAATGTTTTTTTTTAAAACAGATTTTATTGGGTTTTAGAGAAGACAGTCGGGCGCATGGGCCACGAATCACATACAGGATGTTGAAATAAATAAACCCAGACAAAGGAAAAAACAACAATACCATAACCTGCACAGTGATATCCACCCATCCGACACCATATGTCAGTATACATGTTGTGCAACATAGGAAGCATTAGTCGGGCACAGCATTCCTTGACCTGTGGCATTGTATCTTCGAATTTCTTCGTCAAGAAAAAAAATCAGCAGAGCGGACAGTTACCAAAACCATTCCTCTATAGGCGACCCATCTTTGCCAGGCCATGGGGTGCTTTTGAGGGCACCCCCTCGCTTTATATACCACAACCTCAAGCCCCATACAGTGATCCATTCCCCTCTTCCACACTCCGAGAGATTGAGGAACCTCAGTCTTCCACAACCTGGCAATATCCTTATATGATAGGCTAAGCCTCCGGAACAAAAGCAATTGTGTGTACCTATTTCCACCTTTACCATCCTTACTATGAAGAAGAATCCATTTTGCGTTCAGTGGAATGTCCCAAGAGAGAACCCTCCCCAGACACGACCCCACTCCTCACCAGAAACTATCCAATCCCACACAACTCCTCGCAGTATGTATGAAAGTACCCTCATCTGCTTTGCATTGGAGGCGCATCGGGCAATCAATCACCCTCGTGCGTCATAAGTGATGCCTTGTGAAGTTAGCTCTATGGAGGTATTTAATTGAATGAGTAGGAGGCAGCCCGAGATCACCGCCTTCCAATTCGCACCCAGGGCCTCGGTCCAATCCATGGCCTCGGTCCAATCGTCTTCATTTAGGGTATCAAGATCAGCCTCCCAGGTCACTCTGAGAGCGGGTAGCACGTTTGTGATTAGGTCTGGTAAATCTTTGCTATTTTGTGGTCGCCACGAGGAGTTTACCTTCTAATGGGTTGAACTTCGGAAGGGCCGAAAGGTCACGAAGGTATGGAATAATAGCGTGACGGAGTTGCAAGTAGCGATGGAATTGGCTACAGTGCAATCGGTATTCAGTTTGCATCTCTAGAAACGATTTCAGGACCGTGCCACATATCACGTCTCACAGAGTGGATATACCATCTGAAAGCCTTTGAGTTTGGTGACTTGTTTGAGCATGTCACCCCGACACAACGATGTCCCCTCAGCCAACTTCCCCCACCATCCCATCCGCCACAGGGAAGCCCTCCAGCCATCTAGAGCCACCTGTGTTGCTGGTGGAAGGGACCCAAACCCCCTCCCACCATATAAGTATTCCAGTAAGGAGGTGTCACCCATCACCCATTTCTCTACTACATATGTCCGGTCTTCCTGCTGGCCATACCACCACTGATTGATAATTAGAAGATGGGAAGTGCAATAATAGGAAAGTATATTGGCAGCAGCAATGCCCCTGCAGTACGTGGATTATTCTGAGGGCGATGCCGGCAGCTCCCCCTCCCAACAAGAATCCCCAGAGAACAGCATTAATCTGTCTTAACCATGACCGAGGAATAGAAAACAGAAAGTTCTGCAATTGATATAACAAGCGGGGCAGGGAGACCATCCTAAATATTGCCGACCTACCCATCAGCGACAACGATGTCACCCCACTGATAAATCCGACTCTGCGCCGCCCGCCACGCCAGTTTAGCATCCTCCAGCAGCAACTGATGATATTGTTGTTGCACCAGCACCCCCGTTTGACCGACGACCACAACATCACAATTTTTAACATGATTCAAAACTTTGTCACATTAAAATTCAGAATTTTAACATTAAGATAGATTCGCACCATACTGCACTATTTACATCTAGAATGGATTAGCTGGGTGCATGTTCAAGTACACAGCACTCAAGTACTCCTTTTCTAGTCCATCTGTCCACCCAAACAAAAACACTCGCATCCTGCGAGGTGATCTCTGACCTGCGCTCTTTCATTGTACCACCCAACCACCAGGTCATAACGGATCGGTCACGTGCTGTGTGAACAGGAGCTTCAGCCCAAGTCCTTCACCGCTATCTGAACCATTAACCTTCACACGTCAGCTAATGGTAAACATCTCATGGAATAAAAATGTCATAGCCCAACCTCAGTGCCATTTGACATTGATTGAGGAGAGGACAGACTCTAATTGGATTGTCTTCTGATATGACTTGCTTTACAGTTCCGAGGGCAACTAGGGCCACTGGGTCCTTTGCCCGCCTCACCTCAAACAGGGATGTCGTAAAACCTAAAATTGTATCAATAAGCAAGTCAGTTCCCAGGTCAGATAGATGGACCATGATTGAACATCTGTGGACCCCTCATCAATATGTGTGGAATATGCTTCAAGCTACCACACCATGTACATAATTCAACAAGCTCTACATTGTCACCTAACCAATAATAACTCTGATTCCTTAGCTAAATCATGCCTAAGGACTGTACGCGACCATACAATATTTGCATTTGGAAATGTCCAATCCAGCCAAGAAGGCTCTTGTTAGAATTGGGGGTCTCTAGTTGGCACAGGTAGATACTTGTGACAAATAGGGACCCTCGCCTCTAGTCAGGGTAGGGGGGTACACTCCTAAAATAACCCCTGCTCACCCCCTTGGTAGCTTGGCACGAGCAGACAGGCTTATCTCGGAGGCAGTGTGTTAAGCATTTGTGAACACATACAGTAATCCAGTGACAACACTACGGATGGACACCACACAAGTTTTATATCAAAAATAAGTATTCTTTATATAGATTAAACACAAGACCATAAACGACAAAAATCCACAATACTGTACTTAAAATGGTAGGTTTAGCTTAGTTCTCTTCAGTTCTTAAAATGCGACACTTTGAGTCAATGTACCTTACGATGCGTCACGTTTCTACAACGGAAGTGTTGCAGAGATGGAGATGCGACAAAGTTCTGGTGCAAAGAAATAAAGACGTAAAGTTCTTCCTGATGCGGCACGCTTCACCGATGTTGCGAGAAGTCTCGGCTCGATGCGTCAGCTGCAGCGTCGACACCCTTGTTCCGTGATGCGACGACAGCGGCTTTGGCGGCGACACTCTTTTCCGACGTTGCGAGACGCTTCCGCTCGATGCGACAACTGCAGTGGCGACACCCTTGTTCCGTGATGCGACGGCAGCAGCTCCGACGGCGCCACGCTTCTCCGTGGATGCGTGGCGCTTCTCTTGATGCGGTGCAATGCGACAGCTACAGCGGCGACATCTACGATGCGACGGCAGCGGCTGCGACGGCGACACGCTTCTTCCTCGTTGCGAGACTCTTCTCTTGATGCGGTGCAATGCGACAGCTACAGTGGCGACATCTACGATGCGACGGCAGCGGCTGCGACGGCGACACACTTCTTCGGGGTTGCGGGATGTTTCTCGAGATGCGGTGCAATGCGACAGCTACAGCGGCGTCATCTCCGTGATGCGACGGCAGCGGCTGCGACGGCGACACGCTTCTCCCTCTTGAGTCGCGCTTCCAGCTCCTTGCGACATGCAGTCCCTTCAGAAGGCCCAAAACAGCAGCAGGCACTTCCAAAGGATTCTTGGGGAGCTGGTGGTTGAAGTCTGTTGTCCCTGAGACTTCAGCAGGAGGCAAGCTCTTTTCTCAAGCCCTTGGAGATCCTTCACAAGTTGAATAAAAGTGCACACAAAGTCCTTTCTCCTTCCTTTGGCAGTCAGGCAACCACTGCAGGCAGATCCCTCTAGCTTAGGGATAGTCTTCTCCTCAGTTTCTTCTTGGTTCCGCTCCTCAGCAAAGGTTTCTTCTTGTTTCCCAAAGTGATCTAATTTCCTAGGGGTCTGGGTCCCCTTTTTATACACAGTTTTTCTTTGTTCTCTGAAGGCAGAGAGGCCTCTGCCTAGTCCAAAACCAGTTCTGGTCAGTCCTGGAGCACTTTGTTTTTCTGACTCCTTCTTTCCTTTCAGAATGTGGGGCAGAGTGCTCAGCCGCCCGGCAGGAGGTGGAGCCAGCATTGTGGAAGGCAGGCACAGCCCTATTCAGACCCAGGTGCAACTCCTCCCTCCAATCTGGATGCAGATCTTTCTATTCAGCCCTGTGCTGACTCACCCTGTCTCCTGTAGCCACCCCCAGCCCCTGTCACTCAATCTCCAGACAAGGAATACACAACCTAGCAGAGGCAGGCTTGGAAGTTTAGGCAAGAAAATACCCACTTTCTAAAAGTGGTATTTTCAAACACAGAATGTTAAAACCAACTTCACTAAAAGATGTATTTTATCATTCTGAGTTCAGGCATACTAAATTCGTTTTTCTACCATGTTCCCTGGGTCAGTTCTGACTATAAGGTGTAATAGTCAGTCTGCCCATTCTGGCCTATGGGGAGCAGGTAGCCTTGCAATAGTGAAAAACGAAAATGGCTGTAATTCACTATTAGGACATGCCACACACACCAGGGCATGTCCTACCTTATACTTACAATGCACCCTGCCCTAGGGCCTACTTTAGGGGTGACCAACATGCAGTAAAGGGAAGGTTTAGGGACTGGTAAGTGGGTGTACTCACCAAGTCGACATGGCAGCCCTAGGCTGCACACAGGCTCTGCAATGGCAGGCCTGAGGCACATTTTACAAGCCGCTTCTGTGGGTGGCACAACCAGTGCTGCAAGCCCACCAGCGGCATTGGATTTACAAGCCCTGGGCACACTCAGTGCACGGTACTAGGGACTGACAAGTAAACCAATCATCCAATCATGGAGTCACTAATCCATCACCCAATTTATCATAGGGAGCACTTGCACTGTGGCACTGAATAGCAGTGGCACAGTGCCCAAAGCATCTAACACCAGCAAAACAGATCAATAACATAGGAGGCATCATAACAAAAATGGAAGGGAGACCCACGCCAAGGATGCCAGGTCTAACACGTGTCCCCTCCAGCTGAAATGTGGGGAGAACTACCCTACCTCAGGGAGTTCTCTTCACTAAGGCGGAAAAATCTGGACAGACCATCAGCATTGGCGTGTTCTGTACCAGGGCGGTGTTCCACCGTGAAATCCATCCCCTGTAGGGAAATGGACCACCTCAACAGCTTTGGATTCTCACCCCTCATCTGCATCAACCATCTGAGGGGCCTGTGGTCTGTCTGAACCCGGAAGTGAGTCCCAAACAGGTATGGTCTCAGCTTCTTCAGTGCCCAGACCACAGCAAATGCCTCATGCTCAATAGCACTCCACCTCTGTTCCCGTGGTAGTAACCTCCTACTGATGAAGGCTACGGGTTGATCTAGGCCCTCCTCATTCATCTGTGACAGAACAGCCCCCACACCATGCTCTGAAGCGTCTGTTTGTACTACGAACTCTTTGGAGAAGTTGGGTGCCAGGAGCACGGGCGCCGTGCACCTGGCAGTTTTCAGGGCCTCAAAAGCTTTCTGACAGGTGTCAGTCCAAATCACTTTCTTGGGCTGCTTCTTGGAAGTCAGCTCTGTCAGGGGTTCAACAATGCTGCCATACCCCTTGACAAACCTCCTGTAGTAACCCGTGAGTCCTAAGAAGGCTCTCACCTCTGTCTGGGTTTTGGGGGGTTCCCAATTCAGGATGGTTTCAATTTTGGGTTGTAGGGGCACCACCTGGCCACTCCCCACCTGGTGTCCTAAGTACACCACGGAACCCTGCCCGATCTGGCACTTACTCGCCTTGATCGTGAGGCCTGCTCTCCGCAGTGCCATCAACACTTCCCAGAGGTGGCGCAGATGTTCTTCCCAACTGGCGCTGAACACTGCGATGTCATCCAGGTAGGCGGCACTGAACGAGTCCAGTCCAGCCAACACCTGGTTGACCAACCTCTGGAAGGTGGCAGGGGCATTCTTCATTCGAAAGGGCATCACCCGGAAGTAGTAGTGCCCATCTGGTGTGGAGAATGCTGACCTCTCTCTTGCCCCATCAGTCAAGGCGATCTGCCAGTACCCAGACGTCAAGTCAAACGTGCTGAGGTACCGGGCAGCCCCTAGCCGATCTATGAGCTCATCAGCTCTGGGGATGGGGTGTGCGTCAGTCCTGGTGACTGAATTGAGCCCTCGGTAGTCCACACAGAACCGGAGTTCTGGTGTGGTACCCGGTGCGGCAGCCTTTGGGACCAAGACCACTGGGATGGCCCAAGGACTGTTAGAGGACTCAATCACCCCTAACGCAAGCATTTTGGAGACCTCCTCCTTGATGCAAGCTCTCACCCTGTCAGTCACCCTGTAAGTTTTGTGCTTCACAGGTGTACTGTCCCCAGTGTCCACATCATTGATGCACCAATCTGTGACACCGGGAACCAGGGAGAACAGATCAGAAAACTGTCCCAGCAACTGGCGGCAGTCATTCTGTTGCTCAGGGGTCAGGGTGGAAGAGAGGTTGACACCATCCACTGACCCATCTTGCTCTGTTGCTGACAGGAGGTCAGGAAGAGGCTCGGTCTCCTCCTCCATCCCAGCATCTGTCGCTAAGAGCATGCCCACTTGGGACCTCTCCAAGTGGGGCTTCAGGCGGTTGACATGCAGGACCCTCAAGGGGTTCCTGGGAGACCGCAAGTCCACCAAGTAGGTAACCGGACTTTTGCACTCTAGAACCTCAAAGGGTCCGGTCCACTTATCCTGGAGCGCACAGGGCTCCACTGGGGCCATGACCCACACTTTCTGACCAGACTGAAGCTCTACCAGAGTGGCATTCTGGTCGTACCACCGCTTCATCTCCTCCTGGCTGGCTTCCAGATTCGCCTCAGCGAGTTGCCTGAAACGCCTAGTTTGGTTCCTAAAGGCCAGCATGTAACTGTATACATCCTGGGGAGGTTTCCTGGGAGATTGCTCCCAGCCTTCTTTGACCAAACTTAGAGGTCCTCTCACGGGGTGTCCATAGAGAAGCTCAAAGGGGCTGAACCCTAGAGATTTCTGTGGCACCTCACGGTAAGCAAAGAGCAGGCATGGTAAGAGGACGTCCCACTTACGCCTCATAGGTTCCTCAAGAACCATAATCATGCCTTTGAGGGTTCGGTTGAACCTTTCAACCAACCCATTTCCTTGGGGGTGGTAAGCAGTGGTAAACTTGTAGGTTACCCCACACTCCTGCCACAGGGACTTCATATATTTGGAAATGAAGTTGGTCCCCGGTCAGACACTACCTCGCGAGGGAATCCCACTCTGGAGAAAATTCCCATCAGTGCTCGTCCCACCACGGGGGCCGTCACTGTCCTCAGAGGTATGGCTTCCGGGTACCGGGTGGCATGGTCCACCAAGACCAGGATGAACCTGTTGCCCATGGCTGTCTTGGGGTCCAGTGGCCCCACAATGTCAATACCCACCCGTTCAAAGGGGGTGCTGACTACAGGGAATGGCTGGAGAGGAGCCTTGCGCTTCCTCCCACTCTTTCCACTTGCCTGGCAAGTCTGACATGTCCTGCAGTGAGTGTCTGAACTCCTGCGCATTTGGGGCCAATAAAAGTGGGTGACAAGCCTCTCGAAGGTCTTGCCTGCCCCAAATGTCCTGCCAGTGGAACATCATGAGCCAGCCCCAGTAGGAAGGCTCTGAAGCGCTGGGGTACCACCAGCACACGGGCTGACCCAGGCTCAGCAACCTTAGGCTCAGTATACAGGAGATCATTCTCCCAGTAAATCCAATGTGACCCAGACTGATCACGTGTTGCCTGGTCTGCAGCCTGTTGCCGCAGACCCACAAGAGAAGGGCATTCTTTCTGCTCCCTGCAGAATTCTTCCCTGGAGGGTCCTCCTTCTTGCTGCCAATGGGTCAGCTCAGGCAGGTCCCCCAGTTCAGCTACCTGTTCCCCTATAGGCTCCAGGGCATCCCCCTCAAGGTCTGCCTCCTCCTGGACCGTGGGAACTTCGGGGGCCGGTTTCCCGCACCCCTGCCTCTTCTCGTGACGGCAGGTACCTGGGCCTCCCTCTCAGGCTCCAGGTCCTCTTGAGCACCTTTACTTGCTGCCATGGACCGGGTGGTCACACACGCCCAGTCAGGCAAACCCAACATCTCTAAATGAGCACTTCTCTCCACCTTCGCCCAAGGTGAGCTCTCCAAGTCGTTCCCTAACAAACAGTCAACAGGCATGGCGGGCCTCACAGCTACCTGAAGAGTACCAGAGACCCCCCCCCCCACTCAAAGGGAACCTGAGCCACCTTGCAGTGACTCTCTGTGTTGTCAGCGGCAACAACTGGATAGAATGCATGGGGGACAACCTGCTCTGGAGACACCAGGTGACACTTGACAGCTGTCACACTGGCTCCTGTATCTCTAAGAGCCTCCACCCTATGGCCATTGATGGTCACCCACTGCCGGTATTTCTTAGTGTTATCAGGCAGCTGGGTCTTGGGGACCACCTCACAGTCTCCTAATGAGACAAGGGACATCTCTGTGGGACCCCACCCATCTTGGGCACCCATCTCCTCACCCAGGGCTACAC
This sequence comes from Calotriton arnoldi, assembly GCA_963921515.1. NCBI lineage: Eukaryota > Metazoa > Chordata > Amphibia > Caudata > Salamandridae > Calotriton > Calotriton arnoldi. The sequence goes on from CAWUFW010000189.1 coordinate 2,493,143, forward strand.
TAGCCATCTGCCGGGGGCTGCACCAGGGGGTGCTGTCTTTCCAAACTGGAGGCACCTGGGATCATTCGCTATATGACCCAGGTCCCCACATTTGTAGCATCTCAGGGGTCCCCTTTGAACAGGTGGACCTGTCGGGGCCCCTGAGGGTTTCTGGGGGGGAGGCTGGGAACCTTTCCCTTGGTTCCCCTGGGGACTACTTTGGGGCCTTCTTGGGAACTCCCTCTGTTTACCCTTGTCCCCCCCACTCTTCTGCTGGGGACCCTGCCCACCCTTGGCTGAGTCTCCCACGTGACCCTTGTGGACCCTGGTACTGACCCAGCGGTCCGCCTCCTCAGCAAGCTTCCTAGGGATAGTCAGCCTGCTATCTATCAGGTGCTGGCGTAGCTCTGGAAAACAGTTACTGGACAAGTGCTCCCATGCCATCAAATCAAGGAGCCCCTGAAAATCATCAACTTTGCTACCCTTCACCCAACCCTCCAATGCTCTGCAGAAAAAAGTGACATATTCAACCCAGGTACTGTTCTCTATCTTCTTGCAACCCCTGAACCTCTGCCTATACAATTCAGGAGTTAAACCATACCTAGACATTAAAGCATCCTTCATGTGGCGATATGAATTATGGACATCAGAAGGCAAATCTAGCAGTGTGTCCCGCCCTTCACTAAGGAACCGTCCCCACAACCCTGCTCCCCAATCCTTCTCAGGGACCCGGTGGGAAGACATGGCTACCTCATAGGCCTTGAACCACTGCCCAATGTCATCATTTTTTAAAAATTCCCTGACCACATCCTTAGCAATATACACTCTAGATTCCACAGGCATTGACGGTGTGCTGCCACCAGAGGGAGTAATTTCTAAGCTCCGAGCTTTCAAATCCAACTCCCTCAAACTTCTATCATGCTCAAGCTGCATCCTCTTTTCTTCCAGGGCCAGTTTCCTAATTTCCAATTGCCCATTCATTTTGGCCAGCTCCAACTCATGCATCCTATTTCTCTCCCTGTCCTCCAGTTCTTCTGTGGACAGACCTTTGGCAGAAACACTGCTACCTGCTGGGGAAGGTGCCTTCCTTTCCCCTGGACTCAATGGCCCTTCCAGCTGCACATCTGCATCATTATCCCCTTCCTCATTCTCAGGGGTTTTCCTTGCTTCTACCCAGGCCCTCAGCGCCTTATAGAACTCATCCCTCTTGGTGAGCCCGGTAATTGCAACATTAAATCTTTTGCAGAAGTGCTTCAGCTGCTTTGCATTGTAGCATTCTAGTTTCTCCTCTTCCCAATCAAAATCAACAGATGCTATGGATGCTGGTTTCATGATGGCTGAACTTGGCTAAAAATGGAAAGTCCTAGAAAAAAAAATCTACCAAAAGTATGTGGTCGCGTTTTGGTCTGCACTCACTAGTAGTGTTCACCAATCACTGTACATGAGTCACAAATGCAAGTCCAGAATCCTCACCGCTGACCACCAATGTTAGAATTGGGGGTCTCTAGTTGGCACAGGTAGATACTTGTGACAAATAGGGACCCTCGCCTCTAGTCAGGGTAGGGGGGTACACTCCTAAAATAACCCCTGCTCACCCCCTTGGTAGCTTGGCACGAGCAGACAGGCTTATCTCAGAGGCAGTGTGTTAAGCATTTGTGAACACATACAGTAATCCAGTGACAACACTACGGATGGACACCACACAAGTTTTATATCAAAAATAAGTATTCTTTATATAGATTTAACACAAGACCATAAACGACAAAAATCCACAATACTGTATTCAAAATGGTAGGTTTAGCTTAGTTCTCTTCAGTTCTTAAAATGCGACACTTTGAGTCAATGTACCTTACGATGCGTCACGTTTCTACAACGGAAGTGTTGCAGAGATGGAGATGCGACAAAGTTCTGGTGCAAAAAAATTAAGACGTCAAGTTCTTCCTGATGCGGCACGCTTCTCCGATGTTGCGAGAAGTCTCGGCTCGATGCGTCAGCTGCAGCGGCGACACCCTTGTTCCGTGATGCGACGACAGTGGCTTTGGCGGCGACACTCTTCTCCGACGTTGCGAGACGCTTCCGCTCGATGCGACAACTGCAGCGGCGACACCCTTGTTCCGTGATGCGACGGCAGCAGCTCAGACGGCGGCACGCTTCTCCGTGGATCCGAGGCGCTTCTCTCGATGCGGTGCAATGCGACAGCTACAGCGGCGACATCTATGATGCGACGGCAGCGGCTGCGACGGCGACACGCTTCTTCCTCGTTGCGCGACTCTTCTCTTGATGCGGTGCAATGCGACAGCTACAGCGGCGACATTTACGATGCGACGGCTGCGACGGCGACACGCTTCTTCGGGGTTGCGGGATGTTTCTCGAGATGCGGTGCAATGCGACAGCTACAGCGGCGTCATCTCCGTGATGCGACGGCAGCGGCTGCGACGGCGACACCCTTCTCCCTCTTGAGTCGCGCTTCCAGCTCCTTGCGACACGCAGTCCCTTCAGAAGGCCCAAAACAGCAGCAGGCACTTCCAAAGGATTCTTGGGGAGCTGGTGGTTGAAGTCTGTTGTCCCTGAGACTTCAGCAGGAGGCAAGCTCTTTTCTCAAGCCCTTGGAGATCCTTCACAAGTTGAATAAAAGTGCACACAAAGTCCTTTCTCCTTCCTTTGGCAGTCAGGCAACCACTGCAGGCAGATCCCTCTAGCTTAGGGATAGTCTTCTCCTCAGTTTCTTCTTGGTTCCGCTCCTCAGCAAAGGTTTCTTCTTGTTTCCCAAAGTGATCTAATTTCCTAGGGGTCTGGGTCCCCTTTTTATACACAGTTTTTCTTTGTTCTCTGAAGGCAGAGAGGCCTCTGCCTAGTCCAAAACCAGTTCTGGTCACTCCTGGAGCACTTTGTTTTTCTGACTCCTTCTTTCCTTTCAGAATGTGGGGCAGAGTGCTCAGCCGCCCGGCAGGAGGTGGAGCCAGCATTGTGGAAGGCAGGCACAGCCCTATTCAGACCCAGGTGCAACTCCTCCCTCCACTCTGGATGCAGATCTTTCTATTCAGCCCTGTGCTGACTCACCCTGTCTCCTGTAGCCACCCCCAGCCCCTGTCACTCAATCTCCAGACAAGGAATACACAACCTAGCAGAGGCAGGCTTGGAAGTTTAGGCAAGAAAATACCCACTTTCTAAAAGTGGTATTTTCAAACACAGAATGTTAAAACCAACTTCACTAAAAGATGTATTTTATCATTCTGAGTTCAGGCATACTAAATTTGTTTTTCTACCATGTTCCCTGGGTCAGTTCTGACTATAAGGTGTAATAGTCAGTCTGCCCATTCTGGCCTATGGGGAGCAGGTAGCCTTGCAATAGTGAAAAACGAAAATGGCTGTAATTCACTATTAGGACATGCCACACACACCAGGGCATGTCCTACCTTATACTTACAATGCACCCTGCCCTAGGGCCTACTTTAGGGGTGACCAACATGCAGTAAAGGGAAGGTTTAGGGACTGGTAAGTGGGTGTACTCACCAAGTCGACATGGCAGCCCTAGGCTGCACACAGGCTCTGCAATGGCAGGCCTGAGGCACATTTTACAAGCCGCTTCTGTGGGTGGCACAACCAGTGCTGCAAGCCCACCAGCGGCATTGGATTTACAAGCCCTGGGCACACACAGTGCACGGTACTAGGGACTGACAAGTAAACCAATCATCCAATCATGGAGTCACTAATCCATCACCCAATTTATCATAGGGAGCACTTGCACTGTGGCACTGAATAGCAGTGGCACAGTGCCCAAAGCATCTAACACCAGCAAAACAGATCAATAACATAGGAGGCATCATAACAAAAATGGAAGGGAGACCCACGCCAAGGATGCCAGGTCTAACACCTCTCCTAAAATAAACTCTCACAATCCTTTGTGGCTCATCTTCACCTGATCATTTCTGCTGAGATTTGAAATAACTAGGTCCGGGGACTGAAGACCCTCACAACCCCTAGCCACCTCCACAGTATCACGCAAACGAGATATACTCAGACTGCTGATACCGAGTCACCTGAAAAAGACCTTCTTTACTGCTGCTGGCTTTGACTTATTGCAGTGTTGTAACCTTTAGATCACCCACTGGACAAATGAATGTCTGATAACCTCGTCTTGTTGGTCATGACCAATACAAGAAAACTCACAACAGCGTAAGAAAATAAAATGAAAACCGCAACAGTTCAGGACAGATATGCCGCCAATAGCAAGCCGATCCCATGACCATCTCCCATTGCTTTTAATTTGACCCTTATTGAACCCTGCGCTAACCACCATAGTTGCCGCACCAGTTCTGAATGAGTAGACAGAGTTATTTGCTGGGTTTATACCAGCCTCCACTAAGGTGGCTGCAGATACCGCAGAAAACTGATAATATGACCGTACCTCCCTGTTCTGGTATATAAACAATGCTGGGGACTCTACGCTAGAGGACGAGGATAAATAAAACTGTGTTCATGCAACTGAACAGCCAAGAGGAGAAGGCGCAGCTTGTAGAGAAATTAGGGCCCTTGTCCCCAGCTGATCGGTCTTTGAGCGAGGCACCCTAATTAAGAGTTGACTGTCCTCAAACTGGACACTCTATAGCTTGTCGTGGGGCAGCCTTAATTCCACTGCCACATAACCCTTTTCAATCAACAGAAAAGTAAAACACCTGGTGGACTAGCATGTTTTTTCATGCACCGGGGGGGGGGGGACATGCTAGTCATGCAGAAGATTCACAAATGTTGTTGAGGCCTATCCACACTCTACAGACTTCGCCGACCGCATAAAGAGGAAATTGACAAAATTATCAATTATATCATGGAAGCCTCACATAGTAGAAAAAATCCATTTGATGCACGAGCTGAATTGTTTAAAATATGCACAACAAATTGCAAAGACCATAGGCATGCATTTGTCATAATAGCAAAAGCCTCTTTATAGGAATCACAGTGAATGGTAATTATCCGAATAAACTGGTAACAGCCTAAAAGCTTCTTCAATGGCTGCCATTCCCAACAAAGCACCATGCCCTAATTCTCTTAACTTAATCAAGGCCTGGTCTAACAAGGCGTAGCACACTGGACAGACCGGCGGGTCAATGGTGTCATTGACTGAAAAAGCTTTTGGGGCAGCGAGATTATGAATCATCGGTATTGACCTTGTTTCTTCTCTGGGACCACGCCCACGGGCGAACACTCAAACCATTCAAGAGGTGGGACCACGAAAGGGCCAGCAGTTCTCCCAAATGACAATTCGTTCTGCAGCTTTCTTGAAACAACTTCTGAGTGCGCTAACACTGATAGCTGGTTCATGCATTGACTAAATGGTGCAACCTCTAAGGCTGGGATTCTGAAACCTTGAAAAATATCTAAGTACCTGTGGTGCTTTGTGTTTGGGCCTTGGCAACAATTTCTCAACTCTAACTGGTATGGGCACAGAACTCTTAATTGGTGGCCTTGCTAGGCTCCTTTAATTTTTCTTTAGCTTTCTTGACGCACTTAAAGTCCTGATATGTGGGGAGGCCACAGAATGAGCACACATGTTTGAACTTCCTCATTTTGGAAGGATCTACACTTTTCTATTGAAAGCCCTTCTTGTGTCCCCTCTCTCTTGGCATTGGTGAAATTAATGCTGCTTTTAAGTGTAACTCCTCTATGAAGCAGACTTGTAACTAAACTGTCACTTCAGTCTGATTTCACCTAATATTTGGATCATCTACCCTTGCCCTTCTGAAATTTGAGTCCTAATCTAACCATGCAACATTTTATTTGCATAAAACACTAGCCCAAAAGCAAGCTCCAACTCCTTTTCCAACATCACTGTATTACGCACATTGAAGCCAAACAACCAATTTGTAATATTTTCTTCAACCTTTGGTTTCTTCTCCTTAATGGACTCGTTACTGTCTTAGTTTACTCCTTCCATTTCCCTCATTCTAGCTCAGTTCAGTGAAAACATTTCCATGAAATCCTCCTCCATATTTTCTCTTCAGTTTTCAAAAGAACATGAGCACTAAGATTACCAGGTCTGGAGGGAATAGTCTGCCTAATGTCTTGGGAGGATCTGAATTGGTTTGCCCTGTTGCTCTCCCACCCTCCTTGTCCCCAGCCTCTCCAGGAATAGTGCTACTGTTATTACTTGGATACTTCATAGCTGACTAGTGTTTACACCACTAGCCCCTCGAATCTAGTTAGCCATCCTGTACCCCAGAATGCCCCTCTGTGCTGGATGGCACCTGTCTCTGGAGGTCCGCGAAAGTCCTTGCTACGCTGTTCGACGTGCTAACTTGTGCCCATGGCGCTGCCCACGTGCAGGGCTTTGCCACAGTCACAGTATTGCTCCATGAAGCACTTGGACCATTGACACTATGACTGCCTTTATCCCCTTCTTAGTGTGCGTCAGCCCCTTTATAGACTCACTGACCAATTGTCACCTTCCTTGCCTGGGCCACTTTCACTTCTGCTTCCAATCCTGCCTTGGATAGGTGTTCCCACTGCCCTCCGTGAGGCTCAGAGAACCCAAACCCCACCATCAGAAACCAAGGAATCTTGAATTATCACCTCAGCATCCCTCCCACTGGTGCCAGACTCTCTGCCCCTGATCTTGCCCTGGAGTTTTACTCAACTCTTGGGGAACCTTGGGTTTGGTAGCTGGCTTCTTCTCCAACCTCTTCTTTGAAGGTGGGAATGGAAGCCCTAGGAGTAACCCCTGAGCACTGCAGGTGGTCCTTAATCTGGACTTCATTCTCACTGATGGAACTATCGGGAGAGTCAGCCGCGTGTTTTGCTAGCACCAACATCAGTAGCAGGGCTATTTCAGAGTCACATTCCTTTCTTTTTCCTGCTTGCTTAGACATGTGTTTAATTCTATTGAATTGGCCCCGATTACTGGCAAATTGAAGTAACTGTTTTATCAAATTTGTCCTGGCAGTTCGGTCCGAACCAAAAAATCTATTCTATACCATCCCCTGCTGAGCGACCCTGTACTGGGCAAGATGCCCTCAGCCCTCCCCATTTATTGATACATGTATTGCAAACAGAATTTCTATCTTACTGTCGACTTATGCTGTACTTGCATGTCATTGAATTTGCTGATATTTCTTTTTTGGTACTTAATTTATACCAATAGAATAATTGATTAAAAAAAGTACCTACTGCCGAGCTGGAAAGGAGTGGCAAGTAATTCTGCGAAAAAACAAAGGCACTGCAAGCGAAAGCGTGCCCAGCAGGACGATGACCTCCTGCTACATCTTCAGCAGGTGCTGCTGGTGGGGCTTGGGTCCTATCATCACACTCAGCTGCTTCAGCTTAGATCTGATGGGCCAGAATTTCAGGGAGGAGAGTGCTGAGCTGAAAATGGCCAGACCTAAATAACCCATTCTTTCCAGAGATGCTTTGCACTTCCTGTCCTTTTTCCACGAGGGGCGTCTCGACCCTCTTGCGAGAGAAGAGCGTAGTAAGCAAGCTACCGGGCACCGATGTTATCCCTGGCTCTCTCAAAACCCTGGCCAAAAAGTCAAGAGTGGGGAAGGTGTAGGGAGCAACTGACCCCTGGGCTACCGCTACCCAACCTTAGACTGGATGGACTCTCTCAGATTCCCCTTATATTTATGTAAAAATGCAAAGCTAGGAGAAATAGTTACCTTTGACCCTGGACTCCACACGCAGCCTGAATTTTCTTTGCATTTAGCTTTGGGAAGATGCCTCTTCTGTGTTTTATGAAACCACTGATAATGTAGGAGTGTACGTTAGACATAATTTCTGATCTTTCTGAGCACTGAAGAACAAGTTACTTACCTTCGGTAACGATATATCTGTAAGAAACATAGGTTAGTTATAGTATCCTTACCTTAGAATTACCCTCAGGCATCAGACTGGATCCGGAAAGTTTTTCGTCAGCAGTACCTCTGCGCGTCGGAAGGTGACGTCGGTCGACTCCGCGTTCGTCATTGGCGTCGTGGTCGCCGGGATGACGTTACGGTAGCTACATAGACGCCGCTGCTGACGTCAGTTCTGTACACGACTTTCCACGCCAGAAGCACAGAGCCATGCAAGACACTGACCACTGGTGCACAGAACTAGGGCCCTGAAAGGAAGTCCTTAACCCTAGAAGTCATTTCGCAGAACGGGGAGGATGGGTGGGGCGGTAAGGAATCTATAACTAACCTATGTTTCTTACAGATATATCGTTACCGAAGGTAAGTAACTTGTTCATCTGAAAGAAACAGTTAGTTATAGATTCCTTACCTTAGAATAGATACCCCAGCAATACCAACCCCGGAGGTGGGTCTGCAAACTAAGTTCACACCAGAAAGTCCTGGAGAACAGAACGGCCAAAGAAGCCGTCTCTCCGGACTTGGCTGTCGAGGCAGTAGTGTTTGGTGAACGTGTGCAGCGATGCCCACGTAGCTGCCTGACAGATGTCATTAAGGGGGACTCCCCGTCCCAAAGCAGTGGTAGCTGCCGTCGCCCTGGTGGAATGGGCGCGCAGCCCCACTGGAGGCTCCTTCTTTGCCAAAGAATAGCAGGCTTTGATGCACAAAACGACTCACCTGGAGATGGTCCGTTTGTGCGCGGCCCAACCTTTCTTAACACCCACGTAACCAACAAAGAGCTGGTCGTCCAACCGGAATTGTTTGGTGCAATCCAAATAGAAAGAAAGCGCACGTTTTGGATCCAGACCGTGGAGCCTCTCTTTCTCTTTCGAAGGAGGCGGAAAGAAGGTGGGCATATGGTCAGGTATTGCCGAGTCCCCTTTCATCAGGTTGACCCCCAACTTCCCATCTATTGACCACCGGGTATTTTACCCGTCTCCCACTTTCCCCCCCAAGGCATACCTAAGAAATCAACATCGACACAGGTCTTGGAATAGGGGTCGTATAACCCCGGCTGTATTTTATTAAATTAAAAATCATATATAAAATTCGAATATTTGTAATACGCAGAAAACCCAAACATATTCATAACTTTTACATTTTTCTTAAACAACGTATTTACACTTCTTTATGGCTATCCTTAACACGTATCTAATACATAGCCATACCTAACCTAAAAACTGAAAAATGTACAATTCTGTCACAGCTCCCCGTGACCATCCCCTGTCACCTACCATCTCCAACTCTGTTCCCCTACCTAACGCAGCCTTTCGCCCAAGAAGCGCGTCTTGTCTCACGCCCAATGAAATTGACTGCCTTCTCAAGTCTTATTCGTCCAACACGGACTTCAACACGAGTCCAAAGGGAATAATTCAAACCATTCATTCTAACCCTAACAGAGAACCCCACCACAACCTCAGAGCCATAAACAACGATAACCTCAAGAGAGTGAACATCACTCAGACTTCTCCCCCCCATACTCCGGCTCCACTCAAGTGCATACTACTCAATTGTAGGTCTGCTAGCAAACACGCCTCCGAGATCTTCGACCTCATACAACAGAATGAGATAGATATCATTATCCTCACAGAAACTTGGCTCAACCCTTCGTCCACTCCAATTCTTGACCTCTTGGTGCCCCCCACCCACGACATAATTCGTCTTGACAGAGTTAAGAAGCTGGGTGGTGGCCTAGCTTGTATACATCGGAGCACGCTTGCGGTCTCCCTTTCAGAGTCCTCTTCTCCAGTAACTTGCGAATACCTTTGTCTCAACATCTCTAGCAACAATCATCTGGTTTACAAACTACACATATTCTATCACCCCCCAGGCGACAATCTCCCCTTCATTGAACAATTAATGGAAATCATCTCCGGCAATGTGGACTCAGTCCAGTCCCACATCTACCTTGGGGACTTTAACCTTCACTGGTCTAACACTAATGACCAAGCAGTCTCATGCCTCAATTCCTTCTTGAATGACCACGAATTGATTCAACATTGTGACCAGCCTACTCACATTAAAGGGGAAACTTTAGACCTCATCATCTCCAAAGGTCATACCATCTCATTGGATTCCATCATACCATGTGATTGGTCGGACCATCACATCATTTCCTTCCATATTAACTCTGAGGTTTATCAGAGTAAGGCTCAAAAAACCAAACCAAAGATTTGGAAAAGGGACCTCAGAGATATCAACACAGCTGACCTAGCAACCCGCTGTATTCGGGCCCTCTCTCCCCAATTGGACATACTTGAAGTCCATGCTCTCACAGACTTCTACAACTCTTCTATTTCCAACATCATGGATTCTATGGCCCCACTCCAACAAAAAAATGCACCTGCAAAAATATCTAAACCTTGGTTCAATGGCAACCTAAACTCGGAACGTCGCAATCTAAGGGCCATAGAACGTTCCTGGAGAACCACTCCATCTGCGGACCATCTAAAAAACCTTAGAGCAGCCAGAAGTTCGTATAACAAACAAATCAAGACAGCGAAGGCGGAGTATTTCAGATCCCAACTTAACCAAGCGGCTAATCGACCCAAGAAACTGTTTGAACTGGTTAAACAACAATCGGTGGTAGCCCCTAACCGATCGGCCTCGGAAGTCAGACCTCCCTCATGTGATGATCTGGCTGCCTTCTTTACTGAGAAAACTAGACTTATTAACATGGATCTGGAAACCAGGAGGGCTCTACTGCTACCTAATGAACCTGCACCCCCACTGGCCGTACTAGACAAGACAGCACCATGTAGCTGGGGTATCAAGAACAACGCTTCCTGGGACACCTTTACCCCCTTCAATGAAAATGATATCAAAAAGGTTCTTCGGAGTATCAACCCATCTAATCACTTCAGTGACCCGTTACCACCTACCATCTTCAAAGTGATTAAGGATGAAATCTCTCCATTCTGGACAAAGATCGTCAATGCATCTCTGTCACAAGGCACGATCCCAGAATGCCTAAAAGAGGCTCAGGTAACACCTATATTAAAAAAACCACAGCTGACAGTACAGATCTTAACAACTTCCGACCTATCTCCAGCATCCCCACTCTAGCCAAACTCCTTGAAAAATGCGTCCAGTCACAACTATGTGCGCACATCGAAAATTTCCATCTCCTGGACCAACACCAATCTGGCTTTCGTAGTGGGCACAGCACAGAATCGGCTCTTACCCACGTGATGGATGACATCTTAATAATGCTTGACCGAAACGAATCCTGCCTCCTTATCCTACTTGACCTTTCCTCCGCATTTGACACTGTCAATCATGACAACCTCCTATTCATTCTGGAGCATAGGATGGGCCTTTCTGGTCAGGTGCTGCATTGGTTCTCGTCCTTCCTGCAGCACAGGACCCAAAGAGTTAAAGCGAACCACTCTCTCTCCCAGCCATCCCAGTCAGCATGGGGGTTCCCCAAGGATCCTCCTTATCTCCCATTCTCTTCAATTTGTTCCTGGAACCATTAGCTAATGTTCTAAAATCATTGGACATTCGCTTCCATATGTACGCAGACGACACCCAACTCTATCTGAAAATCTCCTCCCCGGATGATATCACTTCACTCAACTCCACCCTACTGACGACCCAAAACTGGTTAACTGAGAACCACCTACTGCTAAACCCCTCCAAAACAGAATTCCTCCTCATTTCTCCCCCGAAACATACTCCTAAAATCGACCTATGGATGAACCAACTCACCGCCTTCAACTGCTCCCCCCGCATTATCGACTCAGCTAAATCTCTAGGAATTACCCTGGACAAGCATCTGAATATGAAGACTCACATTAGCAACGTGTGCAAGGGAGCTAACCACCTTCTGAGAACACTCAGGAATCTCAAACCTTTCCTACCTCAAGCAGATTTCAAGCAAGTGGTCCAAGCGCTTGTCTTGCCGAGACTGGACTATGGCAGTGCAACGCTATGTGGCCTCCCCAAATACACTTTGGCCCCCCTAAAGGCTTCACTGAACGCGGCGGCCAGATTGATTACGGGCACTAAGCGAAAGGCACACATCTCCCCAGTTTTAAAATCTCTAAACTGGCTACCTTACGAAGCTAGAATTCAACTGAAGATTGCCTGCCTATCACACAAAGCCCTCCACTTCAGAACCCCCATCTACCTTGCACAAAAACTAGAACTATCCGGAGGGGTAGACTGTCAAGGAGTGCAAATTCCCTCCTCTTAAAACCACAGATCTTCCGCAAAAAGAGAACATGCCAACGAGCCTTCTCTGGCTCTGCTCCAAAAATTTGGAACTCTCTTCCACCTGAAATTCGGAGGATCTCTTCCAAGGATGCTTTCAAACTGGAAGCAAAAAGATTCCTCATGAATAAGTTCTTACCTTAACATGAGGGACATTTGTTAGCTCTAAGCGCATCGGACATACCATAGCATTTGTTATTATCCCTGTATATGTTTATTATTTTGTTTTGGTTATTATTCCTGTACATGATTATTGTATTTACTCCCCTTAAGTCATTATGCCCCATCGTCTAGCCCATTCTTCGTTCACCCAGGTGTATAAATGATCTGGTAGGTGTTCACCATCTGATTCAATGCCTATTAGACTCCCCATTTGACTCATGTTTTGATTATTGTTTTGGTATTGGTTTTTATTCCTGTATATGGTTATTGTACTTACTCCCCTTATGACACTATGCTCCATCGTATAGCCCATTACCCGTTCACTCAGGTTTATAAATGATCTGTTGTGTGCACTATTTGATTCAATGCCTATTAGATTCACCATATTAGACTCATGTTTTGATTTGTTACCTCCCTTTCCCTCAAATTGTAAAGCGCTCTGATATCCTTCGGGATCAAGTTCGCGCTATATAAAACTTTATAAATAAATTCTTGTTTTCTGCGTATCCCGTGTGAGCCTACGTGCAAGGTCATGACTGGTCCCAACTACTTGCTAGGTCCCCCTTCTTACCAGAGTGACCTTGCGCAGGAGGCCCGGTTGCCCATCAGGTTCCTTCCCTCGGGCACCCCCTACGCCCTCCAATACTACTTCCAAGGGACTGACTGTTATGCCAACTTGGCGCCCATGCGCCTGTGTTGGTATTGGCTGAAAAGGCCTGCCGGAAACGGAACTCCCTACCCCCGCACCCTTCAGCCTACCGGCCGTAAACGCCCCCTGGAGTGTGATGAGAGACCACTGTCCCCCCAGGCGTCCCCATTAATAATGGGATGCCTACTAAAAGATGGAAAATTTGACCGACCAATCATGACCTTACCGCAGACCAAGGATACTTAAACATAAAATACGACAATTAAAATGACGTCGCCCTGTAATACAAAGCATTATTTATACCGTTATGACTTATTTGGCAAAACATCGCAATACCTAAAAGGGAAAACCAGTAACATTCAATCTGAAAGAGAAACCATTAAACAAAGCCTACACCTGAACATGCACTAAATCTTCTGCCTCAGGGGATGGTGGGTGGGGAAAAAAGAATAGAGAGCGGATTAAGGAAACAACCTCCATCGCGTGGACGGAGGCGTGTGGAATCCTCAGCGGAGCGGCGAGGAAGAGACCGTGCCGCCGCTCTGAGCTCCTTTTATGGGGAGAGGTGGAACCGGGAACCAGTTCTAGCAGGTCCCGGCAGGAGCCGGGACCCGCTTTGCCATTACTGCCCCGGAAGCACTTGAAAGCTTCCGGGGCATCTGCCCAAATATCCAATCACCACCCGGGGGGAAGGGGCGGGCCCCAGCAGCATCATCGCCACACTCCCCCCCACAAGAAGCATCCCGGGGACCGGCACAGACCGCCATATTTGCGGCGTGCCCGAGTTCCCGGTCGGCGCCTAGTGATATGGCCAGGTATTGCAGAGTCCCATTTCATCAGGTTGACCCCCAACTTCCCGTCTTTTGACCACTGGGTATTTTACCCGTCTCCCACTTTCTCCCAAGGCATACCTAAGAAATCAACATCGACACAGGTCTTGGAATAGGGGTCGTATAACCCCGGCCGTATTTTATTAAATTAAAAATCATATTTAAAATTCTAATATTTGTAGTACGCAGAAAACCCAAACATATTCATAACTTTGACATTTTTCATAAACAACGTATTTACACTTCTTTATGGCTATCCTTAACACGTATCTAATACATAGCCATACCTAACCTAAAAACGGAAATATGTACAATTCTTGTTTTCTGCGTATCCCGGGTGAGCCTACGTGCAAGGTCATGACTGGTCCCAACTACTTGCTAGGACCCCCTTCTTACCGGAGTGACCTTGCGCAGGAGGCCCGGTTGCCCATCAGGTTCCTTCCCTCGGGCACCCCCTACGCGCTCCAATACTACTTCCAAGGGACTGACTGTTATGCCAACTTGGCGCCCATGCTCCTGTGCGGGGATTGGCCGAAAAGGCCCCTTCAGCCAACCGGCCGTAAACGCCCCCTGGAGAGTGATGAGAGACCACTGTCCCTCCTCCCCCTCCCCCCCAACAGGCATCCCCATTAATAATAGAATGCCTACTAAAAGATGGAAAATTTGACCGACCAATCATGACCTTACTGCCACAGGCCAGGATAGTTGACCGACAATCTGGCCCCCCCTACCGCCTACTGACAGAAGGTCATGCCCCTAACATCCAGGCTAACACGTTCTGAATGAAATATTCATTGCCCAGCTGGGGGAGGTGAGCCCCGTCCTGGAGAAATAACCTGGTCCCCCCTAGATGCACCCATGCGCAATCATCTGCAGTCTTGGGGACCTAAAGAGCTTATCACTCCTCTTATTGGTTCACTTTACGGCATGATTCAAACCCCACACCGCCCCCCCGCCCCCCTGACATTGGAACCTCGGGATCATGCGGGACCACACTAGTACTGCCTGTGGGCACTTCCTGTCCAGCCACCTCATTTCCGTGGTCAACGTCTCAGCCACTCCCTTTCTGCCCAGGTAAACCAGGTCATTACCTCCCAGATGCATTATTACTACGGCGGGTGCCGCCGGAGTCCTAGCTAACAGAGCACAAAAACATTTGGCAACCAGCTCGGTTGCAAACCTTGTCCCTGCAGTGCCACCTTGAAACCCGCCTGGCGGGCCCTTTCTGTGATATTGCCTGTGAAAAAATTATTGTTTCAACCTGCTCCCATATAAGTGCCTATAATCCAGATTTCTCTTTGATCTTGCCTCCCGGCGGGGACCTGGAATGTGCGAGGCTCCGATGACAGGCAGACGAGGCTAGCTCCCCTCCTGCGGCACAGGACGTGGAAACTGCGATAGAGTGAAACAAATAACCAACAATTAGCCAATAATATTTAGGAGGTGTAAACGCCCATATCGTGTGTAACAGTCAAAAGGCCAACGCCCTATCCTCTGATCCTCATGTCCCTGTAGTCCCCTAGCCGTGTCCTCAGTGGCTGCCCGACTCCTGAAAGGATGGGTAGTAAAGTTGGATGTATCCACGCCTGCTGCCCCCAGTGTCAACGTCAATATCATGCCAAACTGAAATTTCGTGAGAGGAGTCCCATCCTGACGAATGAAGAGTGGACCCCCCGCGCCTTGTGGCCTGTAACCTGTTCACATATTAATGAACAACTATCCATACTTCCTCACCTGGCCCCCAGGCTGGTACCTGGACTGGGCGAGCCGATGGCGAGCTTCCTTCCTGCGGCGCAGGACATAAAAAACTGCGAGAACCAGAAAATAAACGCCGTCATTAAGGATAGCAGTATTCAGAGCACGTGTAGACTCACATAACGCTCGTAATATCAGAAGACCACAGCCAATCCTCTGAACTGCATGCCCCGACATGTCTCTGGCCGTGTGTAGTATCTTCATGTTGTGTTATTATGTACTATGTTATCTTGTTCCTAGCTGCTCAGCCAGTGTGAGTGTTCTGTGTGAATGTTGGTGTGTGGGCCATGAGTGGATTGCTTGAGTGACTGGTATGAGTGGTGACAGTTGGTGGAAGGGCTGAGCAGCTAGCAAGCTGCTCCTGGTGGGGCTGCTCTACTGAATTTAACTACCTGCTGTACAGGATTTAAGCTACATGTTATCTACTTGAATAAATCTACTCTAACTACATCCCACCAGCATGGACTATGTTACTACATCGTGGCCTTGGCGTCGGCCCCAATTCTAAAAGAATGGGTACCAAATTTTGTATGGGTCCAGACCAGCTGCCCATAGTGCTACACCCAGAATCGGATCTACACACCCCTTCCAATGCCCCTAGTACCGTAGACATAATGACTATGCTGATTGGGCGCCTGGTTGGGGCCTTGTAAACGCTGTCACCCCCTCAGTGCTCTTGCCCTGTGCAAGTGCTGGCGCGGTCGCAATTCCTCATTGAAGTAACATCATCTAACGATCTCCAGGCTTTCTTGTTACGAATCATTGCTCTCGTGTGATAGTCCAACTGGTTGGCAGCTCCTGTCATATACACCTTATTTAAGGGAAATCTCAGGCACTGAAAATGCTGTATCTGGCTCCATTGGCCTGATCGGCAAACCCTGTACCCATAAGTTGGCTTTCATCACTTGCTGACAAACTGGTGGGTCTAACTGAAAACGCTGTGCACCACTCCCCCGAGGGGCACATCATGGGCATCGTGTTCCTGCTTTTATCGCTATGCTCCTACTATAGAATTACCATATAGATGTACCCATACACATGACCTTGGTTAGGGAAAATCAGAATTCAGCCACATTCCTTTGGGTGGGCACAGAACTCCCTGTTGGATTACACTATACTAACAATATATTACAGGGGGTACTTTCTCTCATATACCTCCCACACTTTCTGGCCCATGTTTTCCAGAATATTAGTCTCTGCACCAAAATAACTCATGCAGGCCACCTGTTGTCACCTCTCTAAGTGGTCTATGTCAGTGTACCAATATAATTCCCGTGATTGGTTCTGTTGAACCTACAACCAAAACTATTTCTGTTGCTCTATTCCACCTTTGTACCTCACCGGTTGCCTCTTCTGGCTGTTATCGCCTGCTGTGCAGCACTGAATGACTACTTGGGTATGCAATCGCAGCCACCTTTGTGAGTCTCCCTAACGACGATGTCTTGTTTACTGGCAGCTACCAATAACTGCCCCGCAGGGCATTGTGTTACGGAAATTACTTCCATATAATTGAATCTGGCTCGTGAGCCTCATGGCTGACTCCGCAATAGAATACTTTTAACATTCTTCCGCCTTGAGTACGTCTAACAATCTAGTACTGTTATGATGTGACCGCCGCCGCCACCATTAATGTAAAGTGTAAAGAATGTTCAATTTTTGTTCCCCTGTGTGAATTCGAGCAGAACTTTAAATGACAAGGTTCCTATGATTGCATTATATAATTCCTGTCACTGAATTTGCATTCGTAACTCTGCTTGTACTGCTAAATTTAAACATGCCACTTTAAGGCTCCCATTACCAACGGCTGTTGTCAGTGACATGTTGAACCAAACCAACCCACCTCGGGGTGGAATGTTACATTCTGCCACCAAGTCTGACTCAGCCCTGCAGCAAATGTAGTTGATGAAGGCATTTGCCCGCCACTAAATAAACATTGTCCCTTGCATACATCCCGGGATCCTGCATATTCTACACATCTGCGTAATGCAGCATTCCCAAACAGATACAAGTTTACCTGACCCCAAAACAAAAAGGAATCTCAACATGTCTGCACAGTGTTTTTATATATAACATGCCTTAGATCTAGTGACACCAGAAAAGGCTGAATCCTGAGACATGGCCATGAATAAATAAAGCCTGTTCCTAACGGTGTGGCCCAGGCCCGTAATCACAAACCTATAATATTGATCCATTGCGACCCAGCACTGGAAGCCCCGCCATGCAGGTGACCCTCCAGAATGGCCGTCGCGCTCGAAATCTCCACATTCTTGCGCGCTAACCACCATATAAAATTAATGCGGGGAAAACCAGACTGTCACAATGTTTGTCTCCTGTACATGGATTCATTGTTACTTCTTCATGGTCCACCAAGCTGCGTAAAATTAAAAGCAACATTCCATCAGTGTACTACAAATTGTGCATATCGGGTGCAACTCATTGATAGCTAACGATCATGAATTCATGTGGCCAGGCCGTCCGTGGCTGGGTGGGGATTGCAGTGCACGGTAAGCGCCAATACGGCCCTTAAGTGAACGTCAAATGGAGACGCAGTCTGCAGGACATGCCTTGGCATGTTATCGAGTCAGCCACTGTGATTCAGGAGGTTTAATACTGAGACACCAAATAACCTGGAGTCTGGGGGCACCCCCCAACGCAGCCGGGTATGTCTCTCTCCCTTGAGATAAAGTGTGCTGGGTACCAACCAACTGGGCTGGGTGCTATGCATGGCAAGTGAAAGGCAGTTGTGCCTTGTGTTTGAAACATACCACCCAGTTCCATATTTTTGCATCAGGCGCACATTTTGTAGTTTATATTGAGCGTGAACTCGAGCCGAATATACTGGAGTGCTCTACAGGCGCACAGTTGTGCCTTGTGTTTGAAACATACCACCCAATTCCATATTTTCGCATCAGGTGCACATTTGCTGTTTATAAGGAGCGTGAACTCGAGCCGAATGTACTGGAGCGCTCTACAGGTGCACCAGTTACATTACACAAGGAGAAAAAAATGTTTTGGTATGCACGGGGAGATTAAGTGATTTGCCAGGAATCACAGGATGTTGAAACGACGCCGAGATTCGAACGTGGTTCCTCAGCTGCCAATTGTCAAATTTAATTCTCAGTTCATATACACGACAAAAAGGGTGGTACTGGAACCACTGTAATACTAATTGATGACCACAATAGCTCAGTCAGCTAAGCACGTGCTGCCCAGTTGTACGCACGCCCTCGATTCCAAAAGGTTTGCATGTACTCGGGCCGCTAAAGATTTCGTCCTGCCGAAGTTGATGAGTGCAATTTTTAAAAGGTGCAGCCCAGCCTTAACACTTGTTAGCTGACTCTTCTCTGCACAAGATCACTTTATTGCGCTATTTGGCCACTATGTGAGTTCAGAAGGAGGAAGGAGTGCTGTGCGATAAAGGGTAAATGTGCCGTCACACTGCTACCATGCAACCCCTCGGGGAAACCAAAAGGTTGCAATAAAATATTTTGAACACCCTGACTGCTCTTCTCTAAAGCCATGATGTCATTAGCATTCCAGTAGCATGTGCCCCTTAGTCGGAAACCGTAAAATAATGTAATTGCGCCTACAACACACAGCGCCCAACTACGCGCGTCCATGCCACCTCCCTGCTATCACTCAAAAGACATCACTAGTAGTTACTGCCGAACCCCTGCACAGGCCACATGTAAACAGGACTCCTGAATAGCTTTAAAAAAAAAACCTCCACCGCAGGATAACATTCTGGCCTTACCAAACAAAGGTATGAACCTAGAAGCTACAAGTTACCCGCCTTCTCGACTCCCAGTCGACATCTTCCACGCTGCGAAAATTTCTCCGGTTGACCCGCCTTGCACCCAAAACAGCCAGAGCCACTCCCACAAGTCCGATCAAGTGGGGCAGGTGAGTATTCACTCAACCAGCGTGGCTCCCGGCTGTGGTGCAGTGCAGGTCCCAAGAACATTTTGCTGATGTCCCCGATCGAACACCTTGTTGTTGTCCTCGATCGAAGGCCGATGCTGCTCCGAGGTGCTGTGCCTGAAAAAAGAAAAGAGAGCGGATTAAGGAAACAACCTCCGTCGCGTGGACGGAGGAGTGTGGAATCCTCAGCGGAGCGGCGAGGAAGAGACCGTGCCGCCGCTCCGCGCTCCTTTTATGGGGAGAGGTGGAACCGGGAACCAGTTCTAGCAGGTCCCGGCAGGAGCCGGGACCCGCTTTGCCATTACTGCCCCGGAAGCACTTGAAAGCTTCCGGGGCATCTGCCCAAATATCCAATCACCACCCGGGGGAAAGGGGGGAAGGGGCGGGCCCCGGCGGCGTCATCGGCCGACACAAACCCTGCCGCCCTCCCCCCCACAAGAAGCGTCCCGGGGACCGGCACAGACCGCCATATTTGCGGCGTGCCCGAGTTCCCAGTCGGTGCCTAGTGAAAGTGATGGTTTGGCCAATGTGGAAAGAAGTAACCACCTTGGGAAGAAAGGAAGGTCTAGTTCTGAGGCGACCTTGTCCGGATGGACAGCCAGAAAGGGAGGCTTGGAAGAAAGAGCTTGTAGCTCACTCACCCTGAGTGCAGAGGTGATGGCCACCAGAAAGGCAGTTTTCAAAGTTAGAAGCCTGAGAGGACAGTTATGTAGCGGCGCAAAGGGAGCGCACATAAGATATGTAAGAACTAAGTTCAAGTCCCACTGGGGCATTATGAAGGGAACAGGAGGAAAAAGATGAGTAATGTCCTTAAGGAAGCGATTTACAACAGGGGACTTGAAAAGAGAAGGCTGATCAGGAAGGCTGAAATGGCTGAGAGTTAGCCCTTTAGAGTGCCCAGAGCAGAGCCCTGCTGGGCCAAAGAAAGGAGGAACAAGAGAACCTCAGAAAGAGGGGCAGAAAAGGGATCCACAGCCTTTGCTGTGCACCATGCCACAAATTTGTTCCATCTGCAGGCGTATACCGTCTTAGTGGAGGGACGCCTGGCTGCCAAGATAACGTCACAGACTTAGGGAGGCAGGTCAAACGACGCCAACTGCCGCCGGTCAATCTCCACGCAAGGAGGTGGAGACTGGACAGGTTCGGGTGGAGGACCGTCTCCTGCTGCTGCGACAGAAGATCCTCCCGAAGAGGCAGTCTGATTGGAGAATCGATGGCCATGTGTAACAGCTCGGGATACCAGACTCTTCGTGCCCAATCCGGAGCCACAAGGATGACTTGGGCCCGGTCGCACTTGAACTTCTTCAGCACTCTGGGCAGAAGTGGTATAGGCGGAAAGGCGTATAGAAGACCGCAACTCCACTCACGACAAAAAGCGTCGCCTAGCGAGTGCCGCCTTGGAAATGCCAACGCGCAGAATTGCTGACATTGCGCGTTCTCTACGGTGGCGAATAGATCTAACCAAGGCTCTCCCCACTGCTGAAAGAGACCTTTCACCACCTCCGAGTGAAGACGCCATTCGTGATCCATCATGCACCTGCAGCTGAGTTCGTCCGCCCTGGCGTTCAGTGAACCTGCCAGGTGTTGAACCACCAGGGATATGCCCTGATGTTCCAGCCATGTCCAGAGGCGGAGGGCTTCCTGAAAATGGGTCCACGACCCCACCCGCCTTGTTTGTTGCAGTACCACATGGCGGTGGTGTTATCCGTGAACACCTGCACTACTCTTCCCCGGACAGAGGGAAGGAATGCTTTGAGTGCAAGACGAATCGCCCGAATCTCCAGAAGGTTGATGTAGAGCCCGGACTCCACCGGAGACCAGAGGCCTCTGATCTCCGCCTCCCCCATGTGACCGCCCCATCCCAGAAGTGATGCATCGGTCACCACTGTGAAGTCTGGTTGGGGAAGGGAGAGGGATCTGCCGTCGACCCAATCCTGGTTCGATAGCCACCACTGCAGTTGGTGTGCAGTGCACTCCGAGATCTGGACGCAATCGGACAGGTTCCCCTGATGTTGTGCCCACTGGACCTTCAGGTCCCACTACAGAGCCCGCATATGCCATCTGGCATAGTCCACCAGCAGGATGCAGGAGGCCATCAGGCCCAGGATCCTGAGGGTCATCCTGACCGAAACCCGGGATAGAGGCTGAAAGATCGGAATCATAGCCCAAATATCCCAGACTCGCTGTTCGGGAGGATAGACCCGAAACTGCGTCGTGTCCAGAACCGCTCCGATGAAAAGGAGCTTCTGCGAGGGAGTCAGGTGCGACTTCGGCACGTTGATGGAGAACCCCAGCGAATGCAGGAGGTCGGCCGTAGTCTGGAGGTGGGAGACGACAGCCTGGGGGGGAGCCCGCCTTCAACAGCCAGTCGTCGAGATAGGGTAAGACTGGAACCCCTGATCTGCGCAGATGAGCTGCGACCACCACCATCACTTTCGTTAACACCCGAGGGGCGCTGGTAAGGCCAAAGGGGAGCACGGTAAACTGAAAGTGCTCATGGCCTACCTTGAACCGCAGGTAACGCCGGTGGGCCGGTAGGACGGGGATGTGAAAGTAAGCGTCCTGCAAGTCCAACGCTACCATCCAGTCTCCAGGGTCGAGGGCAGACAAGACCTAAGCGAGCGTCAACATTTTGAACTTCTCCTTCCAGAGGAAGTGGTTGACGTTCCTGAGATCCAAGATAGGACGCAGGCCTTTGTCCTTCTTGGGCACAGAAAGTAGTGGGAATAGCAACCACAACCCACTTCTGGGACAGGAACGCGCTTGACGGCTCCCTTGGCCAAGTGTGCCAAAACTTCCTGTAGGAGAAGGGCCAGATGATCCTCCGACATGCGATGGTACTGAGGTGGCATGGATGGAGGGGTAGTCTCGAAGGGGAGGGAGTAGCCCCTTCGGACTATTTGCAGAACCCACCTGTCGGACGTGATGGTGCGCCAGTGGGGGAGGTGATGGCGAATCCTGCCTTCCACTGGCGTTTGGTGGCCCTGAAAAGGTCGGACTAGGAGGGTTTGGAGGCTGCTGCAGAGGGGGCTGTGGTGGATTGGCCCCGCCCGCTGGCCCCCAGAGCCACGGCGCTGGTTCCCACGTCCCCGGCCGCGCAGAGGCTGAACAGCCTGCGCCGGCCTGTGGCTCTGGGCGGGACGTGGCGGGGCACCCCTTCCGTAGCCACGAAAGGCAGACTGCGCAGGGTGGGTGGTGGAGAGGCCCCAAGGACCTGGCCGTAGCCCGAGAGTCCTTAAAGCGCTCTAGCGCGCTGTCTGCCTTGTTGCCGAAAAGGCGTCGGCCATCAAAGGGCATGTCCATAAGGGTGGATTGGACATCCTCTGAAAAGCAGTCGACCTCAACCAGGCGTAGCGCCGAAGGACGTGGATATCGTCCTGCCTAGTGAGTCGGCGGTATCCAGCCCACAGCGGATGGTAAACTTCGCTGCGTCTCTCCCTTCAGCAACTGCTCGAGAGAGCACGGCCCGGGCCTCCTCCGGGCACTGAGGCAGCACTTGCGCAACTATATCCCACAAGGAGTGGGTGTAACGGCCCAACAGACATGCGGTGTTTACCGACCGCAGTCCCAAGCTGGAGGAAGAAAACATCTTCTTCCCAAGATGGTCCAGCTTTTAGGATTCCCTATCAGGTGGAGCGTTGGGGAATGCGCCCTTGGAGGTGGAGGCTTGGACCACCAAGCTCTCAGGGGTGGGGTGTTGGGAGAGGAAAGTGGGGTTGCCCGGGGCCGGGCGGTGGCGTCGGGCAATCATCCTGTCCACAGGAGCCCCTGTGTTGGGCCTGGACCATGTGCCCAAAAGGATGTCCGTTAGGGCTTCATTAAACGGCAGCAGGGGCTCCGAAGAGCTTGCTGCCGGTTGAAGCACCTCTGTCAGGAGGTTAGTCCTGACTGCCATTGTAGGTAGCTCGAGGTTGAGAGCCTCGGCCGTCCTAAGCAACACCACTGCGTACGACGCTCCCTCCTCCGTAGCCACGGTAGGAGGAGACAACATGCCAAGGTCTGGTGAGGTATCCAGACCACTGGCTTCCCCCAGTTCCTCTCTCCAGTCCGGTTCATAACCTAACTGGTCGGTCAAAGGGTCCCCAGACCCCTCCCAGTCCTCCTCACCCTCCTCTGGCTGCCAATCTGGTCTCAAAGAGCCAGGATAGAACATGGGCACAAAAGTACCCGTCGGCACCTGGTCTGGCGTCGGCCGACGCCGGTCCGGCTCCGTGTCTACCTCGAGGTGGAGGCCGGGGTCGACGTCGGCTGGGGACACAGCCGACGCCGGCTGCGGACGTGGTGCCGGTGGAAGCAGCGCCGGTGGAGGTGTAATTAGGTCGACCGGCGCTGATCTGGATCCAGGCCTGGATCCAAGGGGACCCTGTGGTGCTGAGGCCGAAGCCGCCGGCGTCGAAGGCCCAGGGCCCACAGCCGAGTCCGCGGGGCCCAAATACGCGCCGGCGGAGTCGGGCTGCTCAAAGATGCCGTGCATCGCTTCGTAAAACTGACTAAGCTGGGCAGGGGTCGCTCCAGGTCCTGGGAAGGGAGGGAAACCCGGAGCCGACCCTTCGGGCTCCGCACGCGGAGCCACGGGAGGGGCACCACCTGCATCCCTTGTCGCGTCGGCCGATGGACGGGGAGAAGTCGAAAAGCGATGATGCTTCTTCGACTTCTTGTTGTGCTTCGACTTACCTGACCCCGAGTGCGAAGACTTTGATGAAGAATGGTGATGGCTCCGCGACCGGTCCCCCCTCCTCCTACGCGACCGGGATCTCGATCGGCGCGGAGCTGACTGCCGGGCTTCGAGAAGCTTTCGGGACTGCTCCCGCAAAGACTTCGGATTCATGGTCCAGCAGTCGGAGCACGACTTGGGGTCGTAGTCGCGCTCCAGGCAGAAGAGGCACACGCGGTGCGGATCCGTCACCGACATCAGTCGGCTACAGGAACCGCAGGCCTTGAAGCCGGGTATCCCTCGTGCACCAGGAGTCGATGGACTCAAAAAACAAAGTCGACAAAAGTCGAGAAAAAGTCAGTCAAAAAATGGCTGGGGGTACCACTCTCTCCGGATCTGCGCTTGCTGGCGCGGAAAAAGAAAGAACTGACGTCAGCGCGTGAGGGCGGCGTCTATGTAGCTACCGCGACGTCATCCCGGCGACCACGACGCCAACGACGAATGCGGAGTTGACCGACGCCACGTTCCGACGCGCAGGGGTACTGCTGACGAAAAACTTTCCGGATCCAGTCTGACGCCTGGGGGTAATTCTAAGGTAAGGAATCTATAACTAACTGTTTCTTTCAGATCTTTCATTGTAGCAGCTCCTTTAGAATAGCCATGCATGTTGTTTGCCAGTTAAAAAAAATTCTTTCTTAGCATGTTATTAAACCTTGTGTTGGGTTAGTGCTCTTAGAGTTCTGTCAAGATACACAGCATCAGAGATTAAGCCCTTTCACTAAACGGTCCCTAGATAATTTTAAGAGAAATATTTTATCCTTCCTCTAAGCTGTCTTCCATTTTCACAGTTTGTGCAATACCGCTATACTTAAGCTGGACCAGAACTATGCCTTACCTGCGTAAAATTGCTGCACAACCACAGGATGCACAGCACTTGTACTATGTAGGAGCACAATGGAACCCCTCAGAACTCAGTTATTGAGTGGGGTTCATCCAATTCGTTTAACCTGTCACTTAATTACTAAATTTAGACACCCCGAAATTTACCTAAATTAAACCTCCCACATTACTGGATCGGAGACAGTGTTAAATCTCAATTTCATGAGGCAATGTATCTCGTATTAAGGCACCTCCCCAAACATCAAATCAGCAGAGTAAAACAGCTCATTAAGTAATTGGGTTAAACGAATTGAATGGACTCCATTCAAAAATTGAGTTCTAAATCAGTGAAAAGTTAATGGGTTTTATTACAAAATTTCAAAATAAGCGGTACAGAGTAACAGGGTTTACTCATGTCCTGTTTAGTGGTATTATTAGTCACACACCATTCTCTGCAGTCACTTTTCTCACGTTAAAATAAAAAGACCAGCCCCTGCCCAACTTCTTGGGATATGAGAATCACGGGGATGGTAACCTTCGCAAAGTGGCTGAACTGATAAGGTTCTGCTGTCTGTTTTTTAAAAAAAAGTACAGGATCTTGGATTGGAGAGGGGTCAGTTTCGTCCTTGTCATTGATTAGACTGTGGTCCATTCTCAGACTCCCTTCTAACTGATCAGATCCTTCATTCAGAATCTAGAGACATACATAACAGGATCCCACTATATCATGTATGCGTTGATGGTACATCTACAACAGGGTCGGGGAGTTGCCTTGCTGCACTTCACCTGTTCCGAAGGATGTGCAGAGGCTCACCTGTCTAGGGGGAGCCATGCCTATGGCGGTGTCGCTGGGGGGCCGCGGCGCAGGTCACCGATGCCTTTAGGGAGGGTCAGGTGTGAGATTGGTTGGCCGAGGTGCGGCACCCCGAAGCATTAGAATGCCTTCGGGGTCATGCCCAGCAACGTGGTCGGCCCCACCTTCAAAAGGTACTGCGAGGCTGCGGGCAGGTCTCTTTCACCTCGGACACAACAGGGCCTCGTGGCACCCAAGCATATCCTAGGAACGGCACGCTCTGCTTCTGCGACTCTGCAGCCACAGCCCTCGCTTGATTGGTGCCCCCTGGGAGTCACCGGGGTTAGAAAGCTTGTTTTTTCACCCGACCAGAGTTATGTGCTAGGTCTCCTACACTTGGTCACTGCTCCATTGGGCACGTGAGGGCTATGGAGGAAAAGGGGAGGAGTCGGTCTGGATATTTCGTTTGTACATATTTCATTCCATGCGCAGTGGGCGCAAAGTAGCACAGGCCCTTGGGGGGAGGAACATGGGTTTAGGGGGTGCTCTAGGGAGGTACCCTAGTGGGCATATTGGCCCCCCTGCACAGACTCTTCCGGTATGGGGAGATCGGTGGGTGGGGTCCTCCCAAAAGAAGGGACCCATCTAGGTCCATTTGGTAGTGGACAAGGGGTTATAAGAGGTAGGGTCCTGGAACCCGTCATGATCTCACTTGGGGAAGATGTTTGTAATGGATGCATAGGAACAATCTTAGCTATGATTAAGTAACTCCCATGTATTAGCGACTGTGTTAAGGCTAGGATGGAACTCTGTAAGCAAAAATTTAAATTATGGGTTACTGTGTATAAAGATAACGAAATGCGTTTTTTCAGTTTGTATCTTTTAATAAATTCGGCCGTGGGAGTGGGGGGCTACGACTCCTAACCCAAAGAACTTGATTTTGTATTCATGGTCTCTGATTAGGGTTGTGAAGACGGTTTGGGGCTTAGAGGAGGGGGTTTTCCACAAGGGACATCGGCGACTACCTGACCATATATGCCTTCATTCGGCCTTGAGTGTCCTCTGCTCCCCTCAAATTGCATGCAGATTCAGCCAATCACAGACAGGAAGGCACAATTGGTTAATGCAGTGTTTTCGTTTATATTTTAAGTAAGAAATGTTTGAAAAGAATTGTTTGTCTGCTGTTTTATATTCACACAGTGGTGCCCACGATTCATGCGTCAGTTTCACACATTTAGTGTCTTATTGCTGAGACTGGCTATGATCCTGTATAGGAATAGCTATTGCTGCGGTTACTGAATAAATAAAAAAAGAAAAGTGGGACTCTTGAATTTGGGCTTTCATGGCTGGGGTTGGTCGAAGTTCACAGTGTATTACATAAGGGCGTGGTGGTACGTTCTCTTACTTAAGCCCACTTAAATATAGTGCAAACTACATACAGTTGAACCTTTCCTAACAGCAGCATACACATCAGAACAAGTTGACTTAAACACATCGCACCCTCATGTACACAGCATGCCTCATAACATAACATGTGTATTTGTAAAGCGCATGTTCACCCCTAACGGGGTGTCTTGGCGCTGAATAACAGATGTTTATTGTTACCCAACTCAATGGTACTCATTTTATCGACCTCAGATGGATAAAAGGCTGAGTGGACAAGCGGGATTTGAACCTGTGACCATGAGGTCAAACACAGGCCCCTGCAGTGGATGCATTAGTCCACTGAGCGACCGGACCCAGCATAAGCCATATAGCTGGCCCCTGTTGCCGATCAACAGAGCAGTTACTTCAGGACGGTCAGTGGATTGCCACCTGCCCCAGAAAAAAAATAAAAACGAGGGTCCTTCTGCGCGCACATCCATGATTCAGTATAAAAATTCCTGACAGAATCGGACGCATCTTAGTCTTTTGTTAACCAGTACGAACCACTACTAAACGGACAGTGGACAGACAAGTTCATCGCCAACTAAAAAAGTGTAAAAGTGTTTAAGAAGCTTTACATCTGCACTAGGACATACTTTTACACTTTTGTGAAGTCACAAAACATTCACAGTATTACTCATGAAAAGCAGTGCCAGGCACAAGTTTAGAGATCGCCTACTGCGAATGTTGTGTGACATATTCTCCGGGCTTCCATTGGCCCAGTATTTAATTGTACAATTACACACCCTGAAATGGAACCTGATGTGCAATGCACATTTGTTCATTTCTTTTTTTCTTTCCACATGGAAAACTATTTTCTGTTTGGGAAAAACCCCGCTCCCTACAAATCCTCCACGTTCGGATGTAATTATATCCCTCCCCACCCTTGAATGGAACTACTTCGGCCCTTTGCTAAAGTAAAACTAGAACTTTTTTTGCATGGGGTCAGAGTTCGTAAAGATTAATCACAAGTTAGTGGTGATTTCATGCTTACGGTGCGCAACTCCCCTTTCCCACCTCTTTCATGGGTCTATTGTATGCACTCACGTGCGGAAATGCACAATTGTAAATCCATTTATTGGGGTCAGAAACCTTTGTATGAAGTCTTGACGGTCGGAAATGAAGCCATTTTCGACCGTAAACCTTATTTTAAGGCCGAGAATCATAAATGCTCTTGTGAATCCGGTCCTGTGCTCCAGACCACTTTGAAGCGTGTTGACGAGATGCCAGCCCAGCGCCACCAGACAATGAGTCCACACAAGTGAGAGAAGTCAGTGAATATATTAAAGATTAACACACACTGTGCATCGCATCAGACAGCCTTCTTCTCTAAATATACCAGTGTTTTAGGCCAATTAAAGCGCGCTTTGTGGATTGGGGCCTGTTGGTACCGTAGAGGGAGCGTGGCTATGATGAATATGCGTGACTGGAGGAAAAAAAGAGGCGGGGTTATGCCTGTCTCGCGCTTGACTGCCCTTCCTGCTCTCGTTATTAATGGCCTGGATGTGAAGGCTCCTGCCGTGCCCCCCCCCCACACACAGTTATCCTTGGAGTGATGGCTCCGATAAGAGCAAATGGTTGGCGCTTGGTGGGGAAAGTGACTGAGATGGATGAAGGACTCCCCAGCGCTACTTAATCCATCCCAGACAAAGCTCTGGAGACAGCGACTTAACAGAGCGTGAAAGAGAAAACAAACTCTGGGCGCTACCTGCAGGAGCACTATCGATTATCCCCTGGGCCGGGCACTTCCTACCCTGACCTAGGCGGACTTCAAGCAGGCACCGGTCTCTGCGATGTCTGTTATCTCTGCCAATGCAGTGTTGTCTGCTACTTTGTTTTATCACTAGTGCACAGTCCTAAACGAGCGCTTACACGCCCTAGTGACAGAATGCGATCTAGTGAGCACACTGATAGAGCATTTATCTGGGCACACTCAGTTTCCTCTAGGCGGTGATAAAAGGTATCACAATTAATACCAAACTTAATAATACCGTACGTGCCAGCATTTAGAAAAAAAAAGGAAAGGGGTGATTTTGAGAAAAAAAATAATATCAAGGGAATTTTTTTTTCTCATTGAGTTGCATTGGAGTGGGGCAACTTGAAAAGGTTCTGTTGCCATGTATGTGACATTTATCTCTTAGCCTCTGAAGGATGAGAAGCCAAGTAGCCCATCGGATTCTAGGAGCTTCAGGTTGTCCGCAGCTCTCTGGAGTGGGTGCACTAGTACAATGCTGGAGCTGACACAGCTGAACGAGCTGGCCTTGACTGGGTAAAACACCGCAACTGTCCATTTTAACTGCTTCTGCCCCCCCCATAGGAGCACTGTTCTCTTGTATCTTTCTCTGGGCAGCAGAGCTACCAGTGGCTACTAGGCAGGATCCATGGCGAGTACTGTTGCTCACCTCTGATGTCTCAAGGCCTTAGATACTGCTGCACTCAGGGCTTTAAGTGGGGGGGAAAAAACTGGGGGGTGCTCTAAAAGGGGCGTGGCAAATCTCTTAAAGGGGTATGGCCTGCCCAAGTAGGGGGCGTGGTCTAAATCAAGATAACTAGCATTGTGTGCTTAAGAAAATCATAAAGTCGCATCCAGCAAAGGATAATAAAATAGGCAAAAAGGTATATTTATTAAGTATAAGCCATAAAAATACCAAACACTTTAAAAAACATGTAAAAATTATTTACATTACTTCGAAATCTATTGCAGGATTTCCCAAAAGTAGGTCGATTTCAACTTTTTTTTTTGCATTTACCAATGCTTGTTTTATAAAGGCACAAATTCATTAATTTTGGGAATCAAGTATATGCTTGTATTACTTTAATGTAGTAACAGGAGATCGATTTCAACTTTTAACTTCCTGGTGCTGTTAGGGCTGGGGCAGGATCACACAGACTAGTTCCTCTCTCTGCGCTTCACTTGTTGCTGGATTACACTGCAGCCTTGACACTCAGTGTGAAAGGTCAGAGCAGGGTCGTGCTGGAGCAGGCTGCCTGTGGTCATCTCTCCTAGTCTCTCCTAATCATCCCACAATGTCAAGGCTGGCACCACGACGACGTTGCTCCTGCGCTGCAAAAAGAGAAGGGAAATCCTGAGAGAAAATGGCTCTTTTTAAAAAGGATTTCCCTTCCTCCTACAACGCGGCTCATCTGGCATAACATCATGACGTCATGCCTTGACCTCCACTTCTCAGTAGTGAGCAAAATGAGCATGCGCACATCGATGTGCATGCTCTCACTGCAGTCCAATGAAAAAAAAAAGAAAACGGACTACCTTTGCGAGGCCCGAAAATAGAGCCCGATAGAGACCCGTTTCGAGGCCCCCTGAAAATAACTGCCGGTGCTCAGACCCGGACAGACCCGGCCCACTTAAAGCCCTGGCTGCACTACAGCTGTTTTGATCAAGCGCTCCCTTTCTAAGTGGTGGTGTGGTTCACCAAGTGAGGCTCACTCCAGAAGGTAGTTTTCCTTTAAATCTCAGCTTCGATGTGTTTCAGTAATTTTACACAGTAGTGTCAATGTGTTGACCCAGCTATAGCTTTCAAAAAGTAAATGTATTTATTGAGAGTACAGAAAGCTTAAATAAGACGCTCAAAAGGAAACAGAAGGCTCCTAGCAGCCTAGAATTTGATCTAGTGCTTATGTGGTTAGGCACCATAGTGTATTAACAGTAGTTTATGAGCATCCTAGGACAAGGGTTCACCAAGGCTTAGTCAGACTTAGGATTCTAGACAGGGCCCTGGAATTATGTGGCAGCAGAGGACCAAATTATGTGGCAGAGTTGACTAACTCATGCAGCAAGAAAAGGCAAATTATGTGGCATAATGCTGTACATTTTTTAAAGTATTCATTATTTTGTCATTTTTTTACATTCAGTACTATGGCCAACTATTTCATCTCAATTGTATCAGTTTAACAACCAAATGTTGATATTGATAACTATTCTAATGCTTATAATGGTGAACTTGCATACATGAACGAAATTGCATCACTATTCTCAAATTCGCCTGTCATGAAGTCTCTATCAATCATGACTCAGTAGGACCCGGAGCCCCCAGTTGTCCCCCGGCCCCGCCCCATCAGAACCCACAAATCAAGACTTGACGACCAGAGCTGTGGGTAAAATAGGCCATGTTTATTAGAAACCATCACATATAAACATGACAAAATATCATCAATCCAATTCAAATCTCAGACGACATATAGTTATCAACTTAACTTCAATAACTGCACGATATTTTTCCCTGCTACACATAACTTCATCATCCCTCAGCAGAAATGACAGGACTTAATTCATCGACAAAGACTGTTCTCTAGCGCTCCAGCACTAAGGGGCTTTCTGGCTTGCGCCACCCCAACCTGAGAACCACGCGAGGCGCAACCCACCTGCGTCCTTGAGAAGGTGAGCCCCTGCCATCTGGTCCTTGTCCGCGACCCGAGGGGCCCACCCCTCCAACCACCAGGCTGCCCATCGGGGCTCGTAGGGTATAACCAGGAGCGGATGCCCCCTGCCCTATTTTGTAAACTGGTGCCCTTGCCCCCAGCCGGTGTCTCCATTCTCTGGGGTGAGCTTACCGTACCTCCCCCTCAGTGCTGGCCTAGGGAGTATGCAGGAGGACTCCCTTAACCATGTAAGGCAATTTATGTGGCCTCCTTACCGCCACTCTTAATTCAACTTCCGACACCTTCCAAATCTCTACCTCTAGGGATGGTGGGTGGGAGTTTCTTGAAGTCCCCTGCACACGGGGCCGGCGCTGTAAGGAAGAGAGGACGTGGGCCTGGGCAACGTGCCCTAAATAGGCCCCCCATCCTCTCCTCCCCCCATTACCGGCCCCGGCAGGAAGTGACGTCCTTCTTGCCCCGGAAGTAGTTGATCCTGGCCGCGTTGACCAATCCCTCGGCAAGGAACCACGAGGGCGTGGCCGGGATCCCGGGACCCCGCGTCCTAATGGCGCGCTTCCTTATAGTACGCGCTTTCCATAGGACCCGGAGCCCCCAGTTGTCCCCCGGCCCCGCCCCATCAGAACCCACAAATCAAGACTTGACGACCAGAGCTGTGGGTAAAATAGGCCATGTTTATTAGAAACCATCACATATAAACATGACAAAATATCATCAATCCAATTCAAATCTCAGACGACATATAGTTATCAACTTAACTTCAATAACTGCACGATATTTTTCCCTCTACACATAACTTCATCATCCCTCAGCAGAAATGACAGGACTTAATTCATCGACAAAGACTGTTCTCTAGCGCTCCAGCACTAAGGGGCTTTCTGGCTTGCGCCACCCCAACCTGAGAACCACGCGAGGCGCAACCCACCTGCGTCCTTGAGAAGGTGAGCCCCTGCCATCTGGTCCTTGTCCGCGACCCGAGGGGCCCACCCTCCAACCACCAGGCTGCCCATCGGGGCTCGTAGGGTATAACCAGGAGCGGATGCCCCCTGCCCTATTTTGTAAACTGGTGCCCTTGCCCCCAGCCGGTGTCTCCATTCTCTGGGGTGAGCTTACCGTACCTCCCCCTCAGTGCTGGCCTAGGGAGTATGCAGGAGGACTCCCCTTAACCATGTAAGGCAATTTATGTGGCCTCCTTACCGCCACAAGGGCGACCAGGGCCAACCGCCCTTCGCCCTCCCCACCACCAGCCTACCTCTGAAACCACCAAGTTCCTTCGGTCTCCAGGCTCAGGAATGTCCAATTCCACGCCCGGCTCCACCAATCTGGGTCACAGGTAGACGTGTGCCCACCAATGGAGTGAACCCTGCCATCCACATACCCACTTTGTGGGTGTTTTACCAAGCCAGCCCCAGCCACTGCTAGGCCATTCCGGCCTTCTAGGCACTTGGCCGAAACCTTACCAGGCATTTGACCGTAGTCTGGACTCCCAGTCTCACCATGAGACCACGCTATCATGGGACCGTCCTATCCCAATTGTGAGTAACCTGACAGAGCCTCCCTCGCAGCTCTGTGTCCCAGCCCCAACATATCTTTACCTCCTAACCGTAGGATACCAAGTCTGGGAACTGCAGTCCCCAATGGCTCACCGAGTCTTCCACCAGCTGGCGAATATGTGCGATCTGGAAGCCTGTCGCTTCCATACAATGAAAGGGAGACACTCTCTGCGCCCCCAAGTTTTAACCCTCAACACTGCTGCCAACCATAAGTGGCCCAATGTACGGGCAAGTAACCCACACACCTCTGGATGACATATTACCCTAATCTCGTCCAGTAGATGTCAGGTCTGCTGCACCTGTCGCACCCCCTTCTGTTTGAGTAAACGACTAGATCCATCCTCCACTGCCATAGGTAGTCCAACTATGCTACGCACCACTATGCAAAATCCTTCCACCTGAAGACAGATTCACATGTGCTCCCCAAGATCATCTACAGGCTCCCTTCTACCCCTTTATGTTGACTCGCGCTCCCCTATCGGTGGGGTCATGTTCGCACCTCTCCCTAGTAGTGAGCCTGACTGACCATCCCGGAGTCCCAGAACTGCAGATCCTTGTCCTAATGGCAAGCCTCCTACAATGCCACCGCAAATGCTGCGGAAATTAAGGTACGCTCGTTAGCGCACCGCTCCCTAAGGGGAGGTTAGCCCATATGTATCCTGCTAAGTTTGTACTCCCCACGGAAGGATTGCCCTCATTTATCATGACCCAAACTTGGCAAAGACCCATCACCGCCCCTAGGGCTATCGCGCAAGACACAAGCTTGCTTTGCGATCCCGCTAGATGCCATCCCCCTACGTGGGCCTGCCTGCATGCCCCCTGCACTTTTGCTTGGCCACGAGGTGCGCTCGTAGCGAGGCCCCTACCAACTAAGGTAGGGCCGGCATCCCATCCGAGGACCCAGCCATCTGAGCGTTTGCCTGACAGGAGTCCAGATGGCCCCTCGATTTCCGCCAATGTTATGGGCAAAGCTGGAACCAGCTAAGCCTCGTCTCTGGCTGGTATTGCCCCTCAGAACAAGCACAGAAAATTTGCCGATGCAGCTGAAACTGTTCAAGTGTTCGCAACTTACCCCTAGCCCAGAAGGTTCTGCATATACCCGCGGAACCCCACCTCTTGGACGGGTGAACCGAGTCTCCCCTCCCAAAATAATGGATCGGTGTCGTCTACCAGCGTGCCCACAACCACTTGTCCCTGCAACTGGCAGCAGCTGTCAAATCCTAATCATTGGCTGACAAGGGACTCAAACAATATGATGGGCGGGGTCCACCAAAGTGTATTCCGTGCACTGTTACCCTAAAGAGAGAATTTCTAGCCTGGCCATGTGAATTAACTCGAGCAATGGACCCATGCACGGTCCCCTCCTGCGTACGCTGTGTGGGCCCGGCAATTACAAGAAACAGAAGAGATAGGGCTAAATGAACAGAATTAAATGCTGTTTAGATGAGCAAACGCTGTCACGCATGGCGGCCCCCGTGACAAGGGCTCCCCTGGAACCAATGAAAGAAAGGTACTGATCATGTTCCATGCCAGCCTTCATGCCTGCGTAAGCTCCCCATTGCACCCCTACCACATGAACGCTCTACACGGAAGGGGTAATGCGGCAGATGAGAATGGGACCCTCAGCATGTTCCCTGCTAGCATGTATCCCTGCTTTTAGGTCCCCATCGCGCCCCCAGCACGAGAACGCCCCCACCCTAGAGGGAGTAATGCAGCGGATGGTGCTAACACAGGCCGGAGCACTGTGCCGGCTGCTAGCCCTGACTCCAGTCGGCCCTGCTAATGCCGAGGCTACCTTGAGTAGTAAACCCCGTCACCCTCGCCTGTACTGAGGAGCCACTAACTATTGCTAAGCCACTAAAATTCGGCCCGCCCCTAGCAATAACCCACTGCTAATACTAATTTCGCCGTCAGTAGTAATCGCTGATAATCTGGTGGCCCGGAGCAGTACATACCTACTGTACCACTGCCAATACCACCGGAAATGAACAGCATGGAACATGGCCCCCAATGCACCCAAACTACAGTGGAATACCGCTAGTACCCTGCAATAAACCCATGTTAATGCGGTTCCTGGTACTACTGCAAGCTCTGATCAGCAAACCTGCTGCTCTTACAGCCTGTCCTACGGAGTACCACCATGCTAATACTTCTAGCCCTGAGCAGTAAATACACTGTTCACACTGTGGGCCAAGTGCCGAAGACCGCGCTGAGTAAAATGACCCTGCCGATACTACCCGCTCTAAGCAGTATATGTATTACTGGATACTGGGAGACCAATGACTCCTAACCCTGTCTGCGCCAGCCTGCAAGCATAACTCTTTTACTGCTAGATCCGTTCAGTAAACTCTCACCGAGCGGCACACCGACCGTGATAAACTGCCAGCACCAAGCAGAACACGTATCGCTGCTGAAGCACTCCGCAGTAACCACCCTGCTAGTCAGGCATGCCTCTATCAGTAAGCGCACTGCCGTACTGCAGTAAACCCGCCGCCAATACAGTCCGCCCTGAGCAAACATAATATGAATTTCGATGGGACTGAGCAGAAGACGTGCTGATGCTACTGTCGCCCCACAAGTGGCAAACACACCTTGCTCATACTGTCCACACTGAGCAGTAAACATCCCGCTGATACTGACAGTATCCACCAACCCGCTCCTAATGCCGCCTGCGCTATGCAGGAAACCACCGCTAGCCCTACTGCAAGAACCACGTAGCACACTGCTTAACTGGCCTGCATCGAGCAACAAATGCCCTGCTAATACCACCTCCTCTGAGCTGGAAAACACCCTGCCGATACTGCCACCCTTGAACCTTAACACCCCGCTAATACCGCTACCATTGAGCCGTAACACCCTATTAATACTGCCACCATTGGGCAGTAACACTGCCGATACCGCGTTGAGCACTCAACCCACCGCCAATATTACTCCGTTCTACACACACTGCTCATAATGTTCGCCCGGAGCAGTACCTCCTGCTGTTACTCGCAGCCCCAAGCTGCCAATACTCTGCCAATAGCTCCTGCCCGGATAGCATGCCCATCCTGGGTCAAGGCAGGGCCTCTACTCAGAGGTAAGGTTGCACATGTGATCCACTATAAGCACCCCTCGACCCCCACCACAATCTGCATTCCTGCCCACGGGCATAAGGTAACGCCGACTACCATTGTATGGCACTTTCCACGTGGGCCAACTGCCCCCTCCCTACACACTCCACGCCTCTTAAAGGCTTGTCCCTCCGCGCACATTGCCACGACGCCAGTGCCAGGTATGAGAGGGGGGGGGGGCGAAGTACCCAGCCACCCAGGCCCTACCTAGACCCGAGGAAACCGAAGTTATGGGAACCAAAGGGGTGTTTCCTCTACACACCGCCCCTATCCAACTTAATTGACTACCGTTGTTGGTTCACTGCTGGTTCACCGTGAGATCGCCTGCTCCGAGTACGTAGGGTGACCGATTCAAGCACACCGGCCCTTTAGGCATAGCGCGCCGACCCCTGAGCCCCCTAATGTCAGATCGCATGCCCTCCATTCGTCCCCCAAGACTCGTGCCCATTACCGAGCTATTACCTCGATCTCCGAATCCTATGGCCTGATTCCTACAACTCAAGAATAGCCGTCCCGTGAATAGCGACTGCAGAGAGGTCCCCGCCCACGCGCTGATACTACAGCAACCACCCGTGGTTATGGCCCTTCTATCCCGATGCACTAGTCCACGCAAGACACCAACAGTCTCCCTGAAATGGGCCCCAGGTCAAATGCCTACATTCGGCACGGCGCACTACGCCAGAATTCCCTCTGCCCGTTCTGAAACCCCCGACACATTTCACAACTGCCAGATGATATTCCCCAAGCGGTCAATGTTAAAAAGAACAAATGTCCACACCACATTACATAGTACGAAGTACCTTATCCCCCTTTCCATCATTCATAGAAAGAACCTGGATTAAGCAGAGTTCTTACACTGTCCTACAGGCAAGAAATTACATAAAAAGGAAAAGTCCGCCACCAGGAACACCCTGCCTACATCCTGCGGACTATGCAGTTAAACACGGGGAGGGGCAGAACCGTCGCACTCCTCCCGTTCCGGCAACCAATTCCAAATCACCAATACCTTGCTTATCTTCACCAGATCCCGCACGACGACCAAAACCGGGCCAACCTGCCCCCGCACAACGCCGCCACGGTGCTTAACGCCCTACGAGGAAGGAAGGAGAAAGAAAAACTCCAACACAGCTCCGGATTCCCTGCCGTCCTCTCCCTTCTGATTCTGGTCTCTCGCCTCCTCCGCTCCGCGCCGGCATTGAGAAGTTTCTTGAAGTCCCCTGCACACGGGGCCGGCGCTGTAAGGAAGAGAGGACGTGGGCCTGGGCAACGTGCCCTAAATAGGCCCCCATCCTCTCCTCCCCCATTACCGGCCCCGGCAGGAAGTGACGTCCTTCTTGCCCCGGAAGTAGTTGATCCTGGCCGCGTTGACCAATCCCTCGGCAAGGAACCACGAGGGCGTGGCCGGGATCCCGGGACCCCGCGTCCTAATGGCGCGCTTCCTTATAGTACGCGCTTTCCAAAATACGTGATCAGGCAGGCTGTGCAACCTAGGCCCGCGGTAACTGATTGACAGGTCACAAGTGGGGTGGCACGTAGCCGGCAGACAAACACGCGAATAGAAAACTCATGTCCATCTCCCAGATAAGTGCAGTGACACCACAGTGGTCCAGGGATATTGTCCCCAATAAAGCACACATGGCCAGAGGGGTGTGCGCATTCCCAAAACACCATAAAGTCAGATGCCACATGGAGTTAGGAACACGCAGCCAATCAGGACACAACACACACAGTTCACGCAGTGATCACGCGCCCCTCTAGCCGAACATCTGGACACATTACCCACTGGCCCACATTGTGTCCACGCAAGGTCGAGGCCCACCTGCATTTCTTATCAGGGACCTTTTATTTACAACTCCACAGACAAGGCCCGTATTCTTTTTTTTTTTTTTACCAAACAAGGATTGCCGGATGTACTTTTATGGCACCCAAAACTGTATAAAAATCGCTCTGATTGATTGTACTTTGAGATGGTCCGCAGACCTGTTTCTGTACTCCCGGCCAAAGTGTTTAATTAAACCAACTGTTTGTGTTTTGCCAAATGCTTCTTGTCTTTTGTTTTTTAAAGCTATATTCATATTCGAGCAACAATTTGGCGAACCAGCTAGGAGAGATTGGTAACTCGAGCCCTACTGCAGCCAAAGGAAAGGGACTTTCCCCGGACAGAACACATCTGCGCAGCAAGGAAGGGGAGCAGACACCGCAATTCATTGAAAGTTCTGCTGAATCCGCAGGGCGGAGGTCCGCCCTGAAGCTGCCGTCAGAGGCTAAGAGACTACATCTGATCCTTAGTCCCCAGCATTTGGTGTATGGCAAACTAGGAAGAAGCGCAAATATTTAATCTGAGAGCCCTGTCACTGACAGAAATCTGGCATGTTACGCATTTTCTGTGCCCAAACTGAGTAGTTGCAAGGTAGTCTTGGAGACGTTCCCGCAAAGGTCACCTTTTTTCGATAGTCGGCATGCTTGGAAGGGTGAATTGGTTGACGTGTGGATCACTGGGTATTACACAGATGGTAGGCTTGTCCCATACGCTCGAGATAGTGAAGACTTCATCACCTCCACCACAAAGGATCCGACAAGTTGCGAGGCGCTGTACTGCGCCGAGTCAGTCGGGAGGGGGAGGTCTGCCCCAACAGCCAACTGTTCCTGTCCATCATCTTCATTGGACGAATTTCAACGACTCCTTGATTTTAGATTCCAGGTTCTCCATACAGCAACGTTTTCTACTCCCTTCTCCCTTAAAATTTTCCAAGCATCCGAAAGTCTGCTCACCAGGTCGTGCTTCTCCAGAATAACAAAATCAGCGTGCCGCCAGTTAAGGGGTCCCTGGCTGGGAACCGCAGGTCCAACTACCCAGGAAAAGAAGTGTCTGAGGGAGAGTGGAGTGGGGGTGGTGGAGGGTAACAAGTAGTCTGCAAAGATCCTTCACGACTCCACACGAGATCAGAACTCGAGAACGTGCTACCCCCTTATCAGGCCTAGTTGTCAGCCAACACCCCAGGCCTTACACACACCATCTGAAGGAGACAGTAAGTCCAATCTCAGACACTACAATACCAGAAACACATGGAGGCCGCAGGACAGCTTTCCGACCACCTTCATTCTCTCCTAATAAAATGGGACATACAAATCACCCGAGAGCTAGGGAAGTGCCCAAAAGACTGAAAAAAGAAGCCAAAAGCTAGCCCAAAAGGAAGTTTTGAGAAGGGGGGCATAGGCAAGACACCTGGCGCCACTAGGTGGGTCATGTTGCACGCTGCATGCCGGGAATAGAGGGGGGATACAAGTGACCTCAGGGCACGTTGCCATTGCCACCTGCATTTATTTGCAACATGCCCCGCCCGCACGTGTAGATCAAAACCACCACCCACACCGATAGCACCTCCCATGTTCACCTTGGAAAGAGGGGCTGGTAACACCCATGGAACTCTAGCAAAGATTGATGTTCACAAGATTACCCGGTAAAAATGTTGCACCAACTTACTTGCCAGCTAGGCACGGAGAGGGGGGAGACCCAACATCCTATAAAAATGTAAAGGCCCAACAACCCCTAGAAATTAATGCGTCCTATGAACAATAATCCACTTTCCAAAATAAGATACAGCGACTGGGACCACATTCCAGTGCCTCACTAAAAATGGTGCGAATGAATGAGGAAAGGGCATACCCCTCAAAAGAAAAAGCACAGGAACCCTGTAGTAAAATGAAGATGCATGCAATAACGCACTGTTTTTTGAACTAACAAAACAAACATAGCTCTTCTTCAACAGGTTGGCATTTGAATGTTTAAGTGCACCACCTTTTCAGCGGCCGAATCAGCACCCCAACAAGATCTACAGTGTGCGAATTAAGGGCTATGAACTGTACAGTCAACTTTTGCCTAGAACTTTATGACTAAAGACACTCCCAATTGCCAGAGGATCAGCAACACCTTCCCTGGATCCAGTCCCAAGACCTGCAATGTTCCATAAATTATGTATTGATGCACTTCTATGTACCCTCTGTTTGCTATAGGTGTTTCCGCATCCATTCATCATAATGCACAGCCTAGTCTGATGGAGTATACCCCGAATCTATCGCAGCGCTTGCGTAGGAACCTCTCCCACATCAATTATAATTACACCAAACCCAACAGTAGCATTCCACATGCAATACATAGCTCCCTCTTACACAAAATGTGGTATCAGCACATGACCACTGATCCCAGGCAATGTTTTTTCGTTGATACCGCACCCAGTAGGCACAGAGGGGCTTTACCTGTCCCAAGAAGTAGCCCCTGAGAAAGCAAAATGCCTTCTACACCAATATCTATGCAGGATTAGGGCCAAGATACAACCCAACAGAGTAGAACCCCATAGAGCAGTAGTGAACCTGACCTGATACGAGATCAATCCCACAGCTTTGTACCTTTTCACCGAGCCTAGCGACATTCAAACAGAGGCATCTCAAGAACGTAGCCAGCCATCTTCACACCAGCGCAGAGGATGCAGAGGGGAGGTCCCAGTGGAATAACATATCGTTGGTGGGTGTCCTGGAAAAACTGAGGGGTACACAAGTGGAAAGTTTTGTAGAGGACATGATACTGAACACTGTGAAACCAGAACTGTAGACCCACTTTGCAATTGAACGAGCCCAACGAATACCAGGCGCCTCTCCAAAACCTGGAATGAGACCATGGCCCATTATTTCTTGCATTCTGAACTTCAGAGACTGAGATGCAATCTTGCGAGCTGCCAATTTACATGGTCTTCTGTATGGATGATCTGCTCTTCATGGGTTTTGCAGGGCCAAGAAAGTTAGAGCAGTGCAGAAAAGAACTCAGTGAATGTAGAAAGTCTTTTATATTAAGGTTTATTATGCATTGGCTAGAAAAGAGCCTTCTGAAGGACTGCAGGCCTTTTTGACGAGGGCAAAAGCTGCAGCAACTGTGCTGGCTAAGAGACAGCCTGTCTTGGACATCTGCCAAGTTGCAACTTGGGCATCATTACATACATTCATAAAACAGTGGTGCATTGACAGCCAGGTTTGCAGAGAAGGTCATTTTGGCTGGCTGTCCTGCAAGACTTCTTGGTTTGAGTTCACTCCTCAGACCCACCATCTTTGTGGAGGGTACTGTGATGGATCGATTCTAAAGGTGAGTAATCTGCAGTTAAAATTATTCATCAGAAGAACAAGTTTCTTACCTTTGGTAATGCTCCTTGTGGTGGATATTCTGTGTAACTGCAGATTCCTCACAACCCTCCCACCTCTCTATTCTGCAATATGGTCTCTTCCATCAGAAATGTTCCCAATCCAGGAAACTGTACACTGGTTTGTTCAATTCAGTGATTGGCACGCGAAAGAAACTGATGTCCACGCACATGGGTAGCGTTCAGCTGCAGCTCAGTTGTCACTTCCCTCCTCCACATTTTATGAAGTGGACATCTTAACAATGTAATTAGGTCCCAAGTTAGATTTTGGCACTTTTAATTCAACAGTCCGTGTCTGAAGGGGCAGTAAGTAGGATGTGAGCCATTGGATCAAGAGTGAAGTTGGACTCCTGACCTTCCCGCATGAGCCGATTTTGCATCATATCTTTTATATATGGCATTTTTGGCGCATTCTGCTTAGTGCTTGCCATTGCACAGCAATAAGCTAGGGATTTTCTTTTCACAGATTCCCCTATTTGTTGGTGTCACCTTGTCATCACAGGGTGGTCAGCTTTTATTAGCAGTTGATGAGAAAACTGACCTAGCATTCAGTTATCTGTTAAGCTAGAGAAATAGTTGACAGTGGCTTGTTTCCTCTGTATTGTTCTCTGTTCCACCATCCTTCAGTGTGTGCTTGAATGCAGGTTCTTTCAGTTTATTTTCCTCTTGTGGTTGTAATACCATAAGGAAAACCGTCACCTAGGCCCATACTACCAGCAGACTAGACTATGGGAGCGCCTTCTATGTGGGCATAACCAACAAAATCACAAAAACACTTCAGACTATTCCGAACGCAGCAGCCAGACTGGTCCTCAACCTCCAGGCCAGTCTTGCGTCATACCACACCTGAGGGAACTCCGCTGACTCCCTATACATTAGTGCTCACAATTCAAGTACCACCCACACACATGCAAGCATTATACAACACAGACCCAGGTTACCTGAACAGCCACATGCAGTTCCACCAACCCGCCAGGCACCTCCCGTCAGCCGGACTCACT
Source organism: Calotriton arnoldi (assembly GCA_963921515.1). Classification (NCBI taxonomy): domain Eukaryota; kingdom Metazoa; phylum Chordata; class Amphibia; order Caudata; family Salamandridae; genus Calotriton; species Calotriton arnoldi. Next base: position 2,535,533 of record CAWUFW010000189.1, read on the forward strand.
ACCAAATGTTCCACTCGTACGCAAAAGTAGATCAGGAGGTTGTTCATTCTCGTTCATCTCTCATAATGCGTGGAACGACCTCCCACTTTACCATAGAGCCTCCTCCTCCTCCCTTCATGAATTCTGCAAGAAGCTGAAGACCTGGCTATTTGAGTATGTCCCCCCAGACGCCTGACTCACACATCTAGCACCAGGATACCCTCACAGGTGAAAGTGCACTATAAAAATACACCTACCATAACATGATAATGAACAGGGGAGGCAGGAAGTGGGTTACCTCAGATATGCGCCTCTGGGGGTCAGTGTGCTCTTGTTATTTGTGAATCGAAAAAGGAAGTTTACGGCTTAGGCTGGGGAGCATTTTCTTTCTTTTGTAGGCCCCCATCAGGCACACAGATGAATCGAGTTATTTCAGTTATAGCGAGATCTCCTCAGGCTCCATTATTCATCATATTGGGACTCAACAACCCTTCTTGCAGGCTTAGAGGCTACCCAAGTTGGGAGCTCCACCACGGCCTCCTCTGCTCTATAGTGCCCGACCCAGGCTCATTGCATATGGGTGGGAGGAGGGGAAGCAAGATGTTTATTGCTCCTTGGTCTGCCAACCTCAGGGAGAGGAGAAGGGAGGAACCCCCTGGCTACACTACTTGCACAACCCCAGGAATTTCCATTACAGCTCATACAGGGCAGCTGAACACCCGCCTCGCCATAACTTCACTGGCAGGTACCATCTTGACATTCCCATATAGTGCCAGAAGCCATGTACTGCAGACTTCTTCTTGCCTCGACGCCCGATCCCTGAGCATCCGGCACCATCACAGGGGCCCGGCTTTCTGTTGACCCCTTCTATATGGTTTCAGAGAGACCCTTCCATGCCCTAGGGTCCTCTGCCGAGTGCCACGATCGGAGCTCAGCAAAGATATGTCTTGCTGGCTCATCACCCTGGCCACACCCCTTACTTAACAATTTTCATTTAATCTGCTTAATACTTTTCTGGCCAAACTGTTTACTATTTGTCTAGTCTCCCTAGCTCATTTTACTGGTAAGGTGACGATCTGCTTCAATCGTATTGCTATTCATTGCCTCATATAATATTCTTGTCGCCTGCATCATAAAGTGTATTGGGTGCCACGTTTATGTGCAGTAAAGTAGAAAACAGATAATTGCAATTTGTTTTTTAAAATAAAGTGAATACCATACAAGCTTGAATAAATTGTTCATATAGTTAGTGATACAAGTGTAAACTAGTTCTTACTAGTCCCGCCAAAATTCCCAGATGTGACACCTCAGCATCTAGCTCTACATGACCAAAGCAGATGACTAACTGACCAATCTGACACTGGGGGCCGTATTATAGAAAGTGCCCCGGAGGCACAACAGATATATGCGCCTGCCTTGTGCTCTCCTGGGGCACTTTGGTATTACAGAAGGGGCCGCAGATGCTTGTGCACCCCTTTCTGTAATACTGAAATCGCTGGCGAGCATGTAGCACCAGCAGAACCGTGAGAGGGCGTTCCCTCATTTGTATGGGGGCATAGCACCATACATATGAGGGAATCACTTTGCCTCTGCACCCATGCCGTATTACCAACGTGGAGAGGCAAACATGCCCTTAAGAGGTACATTAAAAGTGCGCCACAAAAAGGTAGCGCTCTGTTAGTGCACCCCCTGAGAGCATCGCTCTCAAGGGTTAAAAGGGGGTCACATGGACCCCCCCAGACATCCCCATGCAGGAAGGTGCAGTCAGTCACTGCACCCGCCTGCAAGGGTGTATCTAATCCCTCTTGAAAGAGAAACGCGGAGCAGCAATTAAGCACCTGCTCCGTATTTGACTTGAATAGACTGCCCCCAGGCCAGCGCGAGTTTGAGGGCAGCGCTTTCTTCATGATAGGGTGCACTATCTCAATTTGCATCTGAAGCACCTGTTTAAAGGTGCACTGTAGCGCATACAGGGAAAGTGCACCCTTTTAGTAATACGGGCCCGGTTAGTTGGCGGGTCAAATGGACCCGCATCCACCCTGCGGCGCACCACTTAAAGACAACCATAAGAACGCCTCACTTGGGTTTACCTTGCAAGTTCAATTACACCCCTTCATTTTAGAACACAAATGCTGTGTTTTATGCTTTCAAAACCCAGCATCCAACACAACACCACTCTCACTATACCGGGCATGGTCTGTTCAAGGACTGACCCATAGATGACACTCTAGATGTAAACCTACAACCGCAAACACATACGTCTGCAAGCCAAAGTCAAATAATTGCAGGATTTGCTTTTGTATAAGAACTGATAACATATGGACTGCTGTATCGTTAGTGGAGCCTTGCATCCAGGGCTCCGCTCTCTACCTTCCCTCTCCAAAGCTGCTTTAAAAAATGCAGTGACCACGTAAAAATGAAATGAGGGGTCACTGCACTGGTCTTACCCTTTACTTTGTATTAGAAAAGCTGCATGGTTGCATTTTTAATCTGTGTAGTCCTGTGGATTGCTACATGTGTTAAAATATGAATATTCTTTTGCCGGACTTCCAAACTGAATCATAATTAGTTTGCCTTTGTTTTGTCTGGGATAATTTCTTCCATGCTGTCCGATTCATTTAGCATGAGATAAGTCTGTTTCAATTTAGTTCTTTAAAGACGGCTAAACTCAAAGCCTTGTTGTTGAATAAAATTGGAGAGAAGTATACATTGCCCAATTGTTGAATTGAAGAGTATATCAATGGGCTCTAGTTCCCCATTTGACCTAAGTATGTGATCCTAGGCACATCACTGTGCTAGACATTTTTGACTGACAAATTTAGAGGCTTTTAGAAGTACTTGATTCAGTGAGTTAATTATGTAAAAAATAAAATCATCGCTTGTATATGGATTAAAAGATTATAATATTCCTCCAAATATAATACAACCATTGGCCATATATACAGTGCCCATCACACTCTCTTGGCTCCTTCTTGCCGATATTGTCATGGTATTCTGCAGGAGTAATCTTTCTAGAATTTGTGTAAGTTCATGTCTATGAATTATTGTAAAGTATGTCACATAATATCCATCGCAAAGGCTGGACTCCCCATCTTTTACTTTTCTCTACCGGAAAGTGTGAGAATAATTGCCTTATTTTTAGGTCATGTATCCTGACAGCTTTTAGCTGTTAGGTAACGAAGACCTTTTGTGTACAATATTAATAATTAGTGACCTTTCGGCCAACCCTTTGTTACCATTGGTTGGTTTTCTTGTCAGTCTCATTTGCTTGCTTCTTATTCATTTGTTTGTCCCTAATGCTTCTTTACCATCATTTTGATTGAATACTTGGATCCGTTCATGGCACCACACCAGGGAACCACTTTTTCTTTCATCACTCACTGGGGAGTACATGTGTTTTCTTCCTCTCCCTCTCTTCTATGTGCTGGCTCCCTCTCATATTCTCACATCGGTGCTCTCTGTGTTGCACCCCCTCCCAGCTCTTCCATTGCTTCACCCACCCCTCCTGTCCTGTTCATCTTCTCTTTTGCGCCTTTTTTTAAAAAACCTTTCCTCTACCCAGCTGCTCTGTTGCTCCAGTGCCTCTTCCTGCTCCCCATTGTTTCCTCCGCCCACCCCTGCCCTTCCACTCCACCATTGCCCACCTCTGCTCTTCCACTCCACAATTGCGCCCTGTTTGCATTATTTTGTTTTTTTACATTATTTCTTTTTTTTCTTTTTGTTTTTTTGGAGGGTCTTGCAACTGCAGTTTACTGACATGCCATCCTTACTAAACAATTCCTTCTATGCACCTTGATAATATATTTTGTATTTTACTGCTCCAAGATATGCACCCGCCATCTTGGAATGGTAAATCTAAAAGGAAAACAGTGGCCACCATAGAATCAGGACGCGTATGCACATACAAGATTAAATATACACCTGTGTATGCTATCAAACTGAGGCCTCCGTGGCATTATGATGCATATGTGTGCATGCGTTCTGATGTTTGCATGTGTACATCTTCGCACCAGGGTTTTTTGATTTCTGATGGATACTTCTAACTGCAGATTCTTCACCATGTCAATATTCCTCAAGCTTCAGATCGGATCCTGAAAACTCTAAAACAGTACTCCTGTGTGCCTGTAGGTGGGGCGGTGCTGTTCTGCACCAACTTCATTCCGCTTCGGAAATGACAAACAAAGCTGCTTGTAAGCATCAACCTTTTCTTTCTTTCCACGACGTCTGACGCAGATCCAGAGCTCTACTTGTTTCATCTCTGACAAGACTTTTTCTGTTTTTTTTTCTACTCAAAACCTTTCCAGGGTGCAATGGAAATGTCCCTCTCCTAAAATTACAGGGGAGACAAATGTCTGTGACAGATCCCCAAGAGCTGGTCCCCTGGTATTTGGGGTTGGAACACGACTCCAAGACCTGCGATGACTGTATCCAAATGAGCACGAAAGCCATACAAGTTTGTGAAGCTATGCACACCGACGGGTCATGACTTTCCGAGTTTCTGACTTGGCGCTCTCTATTTACCTGTGTGTCAATATCCCCTACTAGCTATATCAGTAGTGCTCTAAAGGAAGGAGAAATCCCCCAGCCTCCTAACGTTAAGACCAATTTGATCTTTCTAAATAGTATAATTCAGGTTCCGAGCACACACTCCAAATTCAGTTAAATACAAAATACACAACGTCTTTAGAATTCTCTGTCTTTTGTTCTTTCTTTTCTTTTTCTTTAGTGCCCAGTCGACACGTGTTTCGTCGTATCGGGTATTTCCCACGACTTCCTCGGGGCTGGAATACAATAAAAAAAATTGGGTTGTAGTGTGTAAACATACACACCACATACCAATATTCTTACTAGTTTTGGAAACCAGAGAAGGTTCTCCCAAGTGTAGAAGTGTACTGCCAAAAAGTGCTGTCATTGTTTATACTTTCACGTTTCACCAATCACATTTGGGTGCAAGACATCACCCTAGAATACATATGTCTACATAGATTGACTCATAATATTAAGAGTGCATGCATATGATTATGCGGGACGCGGTACAATTCATAACCCTCATTAAATGGTAGAAAGTGTGAGAACAAAACACCTATTCGTGATACTAAATATAATAACCCAAAATAGGGCTGTGGTCACAAAAGAGTTGCCCTGTTATATCCCAAAATATGGTATGGCACATACCTGTCTTCCTCTTGTCTTGCGCTTGAGACACCTATAAGGTAGTTAATAATTCAAGGGGTCAGTACCTCTGCATCACTAGCATCAGACCCATAGATAATATATATGTATCTCTCTATCAGGAAGTCTTACCTTGTCTCCGGTTATACTTCCATCCCGGCAGTATCATAAATAAATATAATTTGTGCGAAATCGTATGTATTCCAATAATTTATTGATATCCTTGTCCCTCTTAAGTTAGTACTCATCAACGAGATTACTCAAGTCAATGTTTTTCCGATTCAGCTTTGACTCACGTTCCTATAATCTAGAAAAAGAAAAATGCTTGCGTATCAACATTTTATGTCCCCCTATGTGTTGTCCAATTCCTACCAATATATATAACTATCTATCCTCAAATGTCCAATTCGCTCATATCTGTCACTTGGACATCCAGTCCGCGTCCTCACAGCGTTGTATCATCTGCCGTGCCTATCTAACCACTGGCAATCACTTGGGGTAGCATTCTAACTCATCGTTCTTTTGCCAACCATGTCACCTCAGTTTGGACCCAGACAAATACAAATCAGTCTCGACTCTGCTCCAATAGGGGTCTTGGGTCCCTATGCCATGAGGCTCTATGTCTCTTGAACTAGCTGAGCCGTCAAAGCATCTCCCTCGCTGTGAACCACCTGGCGGGATCATTAAAAGCTTGTGTGGATCAATTCGGTCGCCAATGCTTGTTGAATCACGAATGACAGTTACACCCAAAAAGTGGCGCAGGGCATCTTCGTGCAATGGGAAGAACCCTGGCTTGATTTCTTTGCCACCATCATCACTTTTACACACTGGTGTACCCAAGAAGGCTCTTTCGGAGATGCTTTCTGCCTAAAGTGGAGCAGGGACTCCTGTATGCCTTCCTGCCTCTGCTTTGAGTTTTGAAGAAAATCAGGACCGACCGGGCCCAAGTCATCCTAGTGGCTCTGGGTTGGGCCAGGAAAGTGTGGTCCTCTGAACTTCTAGGCATGAGCATCAGTCGTCCGATCAAGCTGTAGCTTCGGGAGGATCTTCGGTCGCAGAAGCAGGATGGGACCTGCACCCAGGCTTGCTTAATTTGCACCTCCATGCTTGAAAATTGAGAAGCAGCAGTTTGAATTACCTTTTGATCTCCCTACCGAGTATGTTGATATCTTGACAGCCAGGTTCCCTTCCACAAAATCACTGTATACTGGACGCTGGAACAAGTTTGTAGCTTGGTGCGGCAACTGTCAGATGTATCCATTACAGGCCAAACTGTTGCACATGTTGTTAATTTTCCCTTTTATCCAGCAAGGACTTGCAGTGGGCACTGTTGAAGGCAACTTATCAGCCCTTTCATGGTTTTTGCATTTTCCAAATGAGTCCGTTTTGTTCAAATCACCTGTTATGATGAGATTTCTAAAAGCTTTGCAACACGTTTCTGCAAAGGTCCTTTGTTATGCCACAGTGGGACTTGATTTTAGTCCTCACCTTTTCAATGTGTCCTCCTTTTGAGCGGATTCACAGTTGTCCTCTATTCCTCTTGACCTGGAAACAGTCTTTCTGATCATGATACCATCAGCTTGTTGTTCAGCCACCTTATCAAACTTTTTCTCCAGGCAAACTGGTGTTAAGAACTTGAGTACTTCCTTGCCAAAAGTAGTGACACCTTCTCATGTCAGGCATGGTATGACCCTTACAGATTTCTTTACCTACCTCACTCCTTGAAAGAGGAGAAACTCCATTGATTAGACCCCAATGATTCTACATCGGTCATACCAGACACCATTGTGTAGGCGATCAGCTCTTTGTGAGTTTCTCATGGGCAAAGAAGGGCAATTCATTGAAAAAAAGAACCCTCTCTAGTTGGATAGACCTCTGCATTAAAACCTGTTACTCAGTTGCTAAGAAGCAGATCCACGAACAGTTAAGGGCTCATTCCACTCAAGCCAAGGCTGCTAGCAGTGCGTTGGCACAGGCAGTGCTGCTCCTGGATTTCTGTCAAGCTGCTATGTGAGCATCGGTGCCCATGTTCAAGAAGCACTACTGTCTTGACTGTCAGGTCCTTCGGTGTGGACATTTTGCCCATTCGGTCCTGCAGGACGTTTTGGTCCAGGCCATTTCATAGACCCCCCCCCCCCCTCATCTTGGGAGTTACTGTTTTGGTATCTATTAACAAGGTGAGGAATCTTAGTTTAGATGTATCTATCAGAAGATCAAGTTAGTTACTTACCTTCCCTAATGCTCTTTCTTGTGGATACTTTATCTAACTACAGATTCCCCACGATCTCCCACCTTATTGTTCTGCAGAATGGTCTCTTCTTTTACATCTAGAAAGGTCCAGATCTAGAGATCTGTACACTAGTCATACCAATTTGCTGATGAGCTCTGCTTCTGAGGGTGTGGAAAAGCCTGTGAAAGAAACTGACGTCATCCATCATGGGTGGCGTTTATATGCGGCTGCGTTCGCATTGCAGGAGCAGAACGAAGCAGTGTTTAATTTGTATAAAAATAAGTGCTGGGGCTCTCGTCAGGAGGCAGCTTGTTCCAACCCATTTCTCCTGTTAGTGTTGCCTAAAACAGAACCAACTACTAACCATGCAAGTGGGGATGGGGTGTGGCATAATGGCCAGAGCTCTCGACTTCGGAGCTAGGGAACCAGGTTAGAGCCTCAGCGTTTGCTCAACATCCTGTGATTCTGGGCAAATCACTTTATCTCCCCGTGCCACAAATGAATGTGTCCTTAACTGGTGCTCATGAAAAGCACTGGTGTTGATGATTAAGTGCTGGTGCTGAGCACCGGAAACCACTGCCTCAAATTAAGCACTGGAACAAAGTATGCAATGCACCGCGTCACCTGCCAGTGCACAGGAGTGCTGCTTTAGAATTTTCGTGATCCAATCTGACAGCTAGGAATATTGTCAAGGTGACGAATCTGCAGCTAGATAAAGTATCTACAAGACAGAATGTTGTAATGAAGGTAAGTAACTTGTTCTTATTTCCACCACTTTTCAGCATCTGCAGTATTACCATTTTTAGGTCTTACCATTAAAAGCGTCTGTTGTGAGACATAATGTTAACTTGCAGTAGGGTTAGAGCCCACCCACTGGTTACCATTGGTTGGCTTTATTGTCACTCTTATTTGCTTCCTTCTTATTCAGCAGCTTGTGTGGCCATACCTTCCTCTTTGTTGTGTTTAACCCTCCCCTGGACTGGAGCATGGACATATTACTTGTGCCCTTCCACTGCACGCTTTCCAAACACCACTTTTTACTTTTTGTTTAAACACTCGTATTTTCCAGCTGGTGTGAACTTTTCTCCCTCCCTCTGCGGTGCTACATGTTTCTCTCGCCCCTGTACTTCTTCCCGCCAGTTCCATGTTGCTCTATGGCCTGTTTGCTTTTCTCCCACCTACGCCCTCCATTTTGCTTCTACCCCATCCACACCCTCTGTGTTAATTCCTCTCCCCTGCTCTTCTTGTTACTCCCCCACCTGCGCCATGCATTTTGCTTCCGCTCTCCACCTATGCCCTCAGTGTTGCTTCCACACACCTCCCCCCCGTTATGCTACTCCCTACACGTTGGTAATGTTGCTTTTTCTGCCCCCGTGTTGCTTCCCCTTTATTAGCTTAACCAAAAAAAAATGCTTTCACGCGTTTATTTTCTTGTTAGTTACTGAGCCAACTCAGATCGGTAAGAAAAAATGGTTCCACATCATTTTTTAGGCGCGCACATGTGTGGTGCACGGCCCTACTGAATGACGCAGCAAGCTGCATCAAAGGCTTTTTTTTCTTAACCATGCTTCATGGCATCGGGCTGTTGTGCAGGTAGGCTGAAACCCTGTGGCCAAGGAGGGCTTAAAGGCAAGTGCTGTCTTTACCAGTGCTTGCTAAGAACTCAATCAGTAGATGGCAGTCCGACCGAAGTGTCCTCGCCCGACAGTGGGGAGATTTGCAAGTCAGAATTGCGTGTAGTCAATCTTTAGTGGTCGGCTGATGTAAGTCAGTCAGAGCCCCGGAGGCCAATTGCGGTAGTGTTTCTATTACAAATTAGTAAACAGATATGGGTGTGTCGAGATTTTCTCCCCAGCCCAGGAGAGTTGAGGCTCTTTTCCTCTGGAACATGGACTGCGTTTTTTGAGTTGCTCACAGATGCGGAAGGACTTAGCTCGGTTGTTTAATCGTTCTAATGAGAAGCACACGTTGCTCTGCCTGCCCGCGGAACCTTGCCCGGAGCACATCCTGTCCTCGGATAAGTGGCTCTTCCCATGTTGATGTATTCTCACCGGGAAGCAGTCTGTTTTACGGTAAAGCGATGTTTTTAAGGAGATTAGATCTGAACTGGTATCGCCTTGATATTGTACAAAAGGTTTTGTACCAGTCGGAAACCTTCTATTTTCTTTTTAAGCAGCAGAAACACAAACTTGTTTCAAATGTGTGGCTGCTAATAGTTTGTTTCATCCATAGGAAGTGCAAAACAGTCTGAATTAGGAAGTATTGTATTATACTGCAACTTTTGGATAGCTCTTTCTAGCACTGGAATGGCCTTGGAGTGCTGTCTTGGATGGTCTGGTATCAGGGTACCCAGGTTATTGTGATGTGTTGGGAGAAAGTGTCTGTTTCTGGTGTGACCTATGTGGGAAGCGTGGTGTTTCGGAGGGATTTTCCAGTCAAGTTGCTTCATACTTGCCTCTGTCCTTATGAATGTAATTGAAACAGAACGGTGAGAGGTATTATAGGCACATACTTGTCTCTATTTTTTTTAGAACATACATTTATTGATTTCCATACTTATAAAGACAGTAACAAACAGTATATGCAACCCTGCCCCCCACCCACGTTTGCGAATAACAATATATGTACAATCAGGGAATTCCCGGGATGAGGGGGCGGGAGCCCCCATCAATTAGAAGAATCCTGAGCAAGTGATGGGTTTTCTAATTTGTATACTTGTCTCTATGTACCATCTCCTGACTGTCAGATGGATGGCTTATCTCTCAACTTGTGTGGTGTGCCTGGGATACGATGATCTTGGATAGAACCGAGTGGGGGAAATTAGGTGTTTGGTAACAGTCAGGTCTCTACAGCAGTTAGTAAGAGGTGGTAGTGCTGGTTTCTTATTCTTGGTTGGAGCGAGTTTCAGATGTCGGCTGTCTATACTAAAAACGATGTACCATCAGTGCAGGATTTTCTGAACCAACGATGGTCAAAAGTAGGTGTGGTCCGTCATTAAGGGCAGATGCCCCCTCCTCCTCCCTTTTGCAAGCATAATGAGTGTCTGTCAGGCTGAGCAAAGGTCACCCTGACAGACACTCATCATTTTTGGATCAGGCAGCAGTGGTGTAACGAAACTTGAGGGGGCCCCCTTGCAAAGTACATGAAGTGGCCCCCCCACGCTCTGGACCCAGTCCAGAACTCTCAGGTTGGTTGGCCGGCGTCCCGTGAACATTGCCAGAGGGGGGGCCCTCTGTAGCCTGGGGTCCCACGCACAACGGGGTTATTTGTTACACCACTGTCAGGCAGCCAGGCGCATTAAATACACTAATGCACAGGCACCTGGGAGCCTGAGCCAGGCTTTGGCGTGCTGAAGATTTCACAGCCCCGGGGGTGTGAACTCATCAGCCCAGCACAGCCCCCTGAAGTCCTCCCCCTTATGATGAGGGGGAGAATTACTGATAGAATGAGACTTGGGCACCAGATTTAATCCTTGGAGTGGCCAGGGCTGACTACAGGGGAATAATGCAGCCCCTGCAGAGCAGGGGGGTCAGGGCCCCCCTGACCTGTCCTGGGCACCCCTTGATCTGAAGGCCAATGAATGTGTGAGTTATAGTGGGGTGTGAGTATCAGTGGCCCCTTTTCACATTCTGCAGTGGGGCCCCATTGTTTTACGTTGCACCATGGACTGTCTATCAGTGACACCTAGTCACAGAGTGGAGTGGGGTCAGCAAATCTCACTGACCCATTTTACTCTGTGATGAGTTAGGGAAGGTCCTCCTCTCATAGGTTGACCCATGACAAGGGCAGCCTATCTGAGGAGGCGATGGGATCTTCCATCCATTCCTTCCTTTCCCCTAAGAATCCACAAAACAACGAGGCATTTCCGCTGCTCCCTCCCACCACCAAGTGTCACCGTCGCAGCTAGGTGAATGCTTACTGAATGTTAGATGCATGTGTGTATGTTTGAATGAATGTGTATGTGCGTGAGTGCTGTGAATAAGTGTGTGCGTGTGCTTGTGAATGGTGGGTGTAGTAGATGTGTGCGCTTATGAGTGGATACATTTGAGTGAGGATTAGGATGGGTGAGTGTGAGTATGTGCACTTGTAAGTGAGTGGGAGTGAGTGTGTGCTTGTATGCCTGCCCCACTGAGCCACATTACAGGCCACCACTGGTCAAAAACGAACCAGTTTTGAGCTTGGAGTCCTTTTTGTGTTGTTGTTGCAGGCTTTGTGTTGTAAGGAGATTGGATCAGTGCCATGGGCGTTCTGGTGCACAATAGAGACTGTGTTGAAGGGTAAACATCATTTAGCACGAATCCTTTTCCCCGTAGGGAATTACAACGCAGTTGTTGCAACCACCGCGTTGTAACAACGCATACCATTACTCCGCAAGTCGGAGAAGGGGACAGAAGGTGTTGGATTTACAATCCAACACCTTCTCTACTGTTGCACATACTGGAGTTGGAATAGTAAATTATACTATTCCAACATCCAGTGCCCCCCCTAGAGCAAGTCATTGTTACGATTTGCGGGGTGATGGTATGCGTTGTTACAACGCGGTCGTTGTAACAACTGCGTTGTAATTGCATGTGGGGAAAAAGCATGTGGAATAAAGTAGCATATTCGTGTTGAAGGCACCGTGTCTTGTCACTGAAAGACCGGCATGTGATTTCATGTAGAAGTTGGTGGCCACATTCTAGATCAGAGGTCTTCAAACTTTTTTAGGCTGAGCCCCCCCCATCTAAACTTTTTTAGACGTCGAGCCCCCCCCCTCTCCCATCACCACTTGACAACAAATTCTGGAAGCTGGTACTCTGCATCATAGCTAGCCATTCCCACCTGCAGAGTCCAGGTCGTATATGGCAAATAATATTAAAGTAAGACTGTATAGTAAGCTGCAGTTTTTATACTGCATGTGGGGAGGTGATAGATGCTTATTACAAACTTCAAATGAAAAGTCTCCAAGAAAAATTTGCACAAATAAATTACAAAGGTGCTTTCTTTTTCACATAAAACAACATTTTGCATAGATCAATAAAAACTATTTCAAAACTAGTGTGACAGGTGTGCCTGGTTTTCTCCAAAGAGACAGTCAATGTGTGGATGGATTCTTGCTTCTGCAATCCTGAGGTTGTGGTTCACTTCCAGGGGCTTATTTACAAGCCCCTTGCGCCACTAGTGCGTCACTTTTGTGGCGCTACCGGTGGCGCATTTTGCTGCTCCATATTTACAAGGATGGGAAAAGCCGCCTGGGTGGCTTTTCCTGTCCATGTAAATACGACCCTTACACGCAGCACTTTGCAGGAAAGGGGCGTTGCATGGAGTGTTGCTGTGGGTGTTCCCACGCAACACCCATGGAACCTGACACATTTCCAGATTTACGAGAAACTGTAAACCTGGAAATGCGTCTGAATGCTACTCCTCCCCATGGGAGGCGTAGGGAGGCGCAACGAGGATACATTTATTTATTTCTCCTCGTTTTTTTCCTATTTCTATGCATGCTGCATTCTGCAGCACACATAGAACGAGGAAATCACCTCTGGTGATTGTTTATGTGCAGGAAGGTGTCCCTTCCTGCACATAAACAATCATTAAAAAATGACGGTTTGCAAGTTCTATGTGTGCTAATGCAGCACACATAGAAGTTGAAAAATGCCATTTCAGATTGTTTATGTGCAGGAAGGGACACCTGCACATAAACAATCATCCCGTGACATGCAGGCATCCTTGCACCATGGTACAAGGGTGCCTGCATCAGCGCATGGCAGTAAATTTTGCGCCAGCGCAGGAGAGCAAAGGAATCCACCATATCCTTGTAGATATGACGCATCCCTGTGCTTTCAAAGTGCCGCAGCGTGGCGCAGCCAAAGGGCTTGCGGTGCCGCGCTACAGCACATCCTTGTAAATGAGGACCCCAGTTTTGAGTGGTTCTTAGAAACTGGAGCGCTCACAAAAGTTTGTAATATATGTTTTGCAATTTTATATAGCACAAACATCACCCAAAGGGATTGGTGCGCTTTACAGGAGCATCTTTCACATTACACAAGGACACATTCATTTTTTGTAAGCATGGGGAGATTAAGTGATTTGCCCAGAATCACAGGACTTTGAGCAGATGCTGAGAACTGAATCTAGTTCCCCAGCTCCAAAGTCAGCAGCTCTGGCTGTTGCGCCACATCATTGCCCCTAGATAAGATATCAGGAAAAGGGGTCCCGCAAAACATGCTTTCTGACACAATTGAAAAATCAGTGGTTATGTGGAGTATGGCCAGGTGTCACCAGTAGAAGGCCATCCACAGTTTTTCAAGACGGCCTAGGGGACATCTACATCAGACACATATGCGATAAGTGATTCAAGGGGATATATACATTTCTTCTCTAGCAGCATCAAGAGCCATTCAGTTGTTAACATAATTGGCTTATAAAGAAGACAGCCTTCTAAAGATTCAGAAACATGTCATAAGAAAGCATTTATATTTGCCCTACGAAAGACAGATGGCATATTTCATGATATTTGCTATTTCAGGCTTGTGTACTCAGCTCTAAAGTATTTGAACATTTTAAATGAGCACCAGCGGCTTTAATCAAGGTCAAAGTTATTTTCCATATGTCACGGGTAAATCAAGGGATTTTGCTGAGGATCACATGATGTAGAGCTGATGCCAGGACTCAAACCCGGGTCCCCAAAACCAAAGTCAGCAGCTCTGGCATTAATGATGCATCTTCTTCTCTTCAAAACACCCAACGTTCCCACTAGTGTTGGGAAGAAAGGCAAAGGAGGGAGACTTTAAAAAAACTCTTCACACTTACCTGCTGGTGAATGGAATCCTCAGGAAGAATGCACCCGTTTTCAAATCCTTGGAGCGAAAGGCAGTAGCTGCGAGGTTACAAACCATGATAACCTCGAGGGGGAAGGCTTCAAAAGCGAGGCGAAGGTCAGCAACCCGATATGAAATTCAGCAATCAGGAGGCAAAAGGCAGCAGTGATGAAGCGCTGCTTTATCAGCAAAGTTGAAGTATTTTGCAGCTTTATGTATGCAAAATTCGCGGCACTTCCTGGCATCTGAACTGCTGTTCCTTTTCGACGTCACGGCATCAGGTACTACATGCTGATTGGCTGTTCTGAATGCTCCAATCAGAGAGAGCCCTAACTCGAGTTGGGGACTGCAACACAGGCAGGAAACGTGCTTCCAACGTGGGAAGGAACAATGGAAGGTGAAATGGTGAAGTGGAGTGCGCGCCCCCCCTGAGGTAAAGCTGCGCCCCCCCTGGGGGGGCGCGCCCCACACTTTGAAGACCTATGTTCTAGATGCACCGGAGCCTCAGTATCATCTGCTGGTGTAGTCTCTGCATGACAAAAACAATGCAATAGCGAATTGTATACTCTATTGGAATCCAAGGTGAGGAAAAAAATCAACTTTGTGTCCCCCTGGTGAGTAATCCTTTTAGGAGGTGAAGTTTGTTTGGGTCTCATAATGGCATCACAACATAGGCTTGAGAAACAGGACATACCAATTTCACTGTCTTGGTAGTACTGCGTTAGATATAGTGGGGTTGTGTCAGTAAGCACAGTGGGCTCAAATCACTGAAGTGCCCAGGAAAAATCAAAACTGTTCTCTGTAGTGGTACTCCTACAGTACTCTTACATTTCTGACTTTTTCATTTAGAAATAAACAAAGAATTCCAAGATTACTGGTGAGAATTTGTACCTTTCACAGAGTCTCAAAAGTACTTGAATGGATAGGTATTTCTGCATATATACGGGTGGAGAATTCCACATGGGTACAGTAGAGAGTCTTAAAAGTGCATTTGTAGAAAGAGCTCTTCTTCTGGATGTGCAGCTTGTATTAATAGGGCCCTTCTGGCTCAGGATTGGGATAGGATAGGGAAAACAGTAATAGAGTCTGCAGAAACCCACAGCTGAAATAAGATAATTACATGCACACTACATGCTTAACACCTAGGCGATTTAACCATATATTAGGGATGGATACCCACAGGGGCCTGAGATGCAGACTTTTCACACATGGTGTCGCATTGTGGGGTGCTGACAGACTACTGGGAACAAATAGTGCAAGTGCTGAAATCAGTAGTACATAGAGTTAACTGTGCACCAGAGGTGTGCCTTTTGGGGGTAAACCTAATCTAGCAGAGCCAATAATAGGTTCATTGACCTAGCCGTACTACTAGCCAAGAGGTGTATCACCATGTAGTGTAAAGCTGATGGCCTGCCACACATGACACATTGGAAGCAGGATGTTGGCAAGTGGCCAAAGAGCGAACATATTACACTAATACAACGAGAACTGAGACGCATAAGAAAATATCCCACTGTGGAGAAATTGGGCAAAATATTGGCCGCCTTTGAACAACCTGATCAGGACCCCAGTGACAAATTTAACATAGTAAGTAAATAGCAGAGTGCAAAGAGTACCTGATTTGGAGACAATTTACTGACAGGATGATGTATAGGGACTGTTGCAGTGGGCAATTGGGTGGTGGGACACACGTGCATGTGGAAATGATCGTACGCTGTTTCATGGTTTGGTTATTAATTTCAGTGGCAGCTCTTCCGTTACGGCGGAGGAGCGTCGCCCTGCCTGCTGCGAGTGCAGCGGGCACACACATTAATAAAATTGTAATAAATACCATTTTATTAATGTGTCTCAGTCTTGCGCTGTTACAGCGCGATGGCAGGGGGTGGGGCTGACTAGTGCAATTGCATTAATAATGCAGCTCCCTGCCAGTGCGCAGGTCAGATTGGCCAGCTGTTTAGCGCCGCCCAATCTGACCTTCGCACTTCAGAGCCTGCAATCCCAAGGCTGAGAAACAGCCAAGGGATTGCAGCCACAGGCCCCCAGCCTCAAAATGAGTGCATGGTTAGCCTGCTCCAATCAATGCTGGAGCTGCCACCGCAGCTCCAGGATTAGTTGGTTTCGTGTTGTACAAGGGAGGAAGTCTTTCCCTTTCCGCCCGTGTCAGGGCCGAGGAGAGCGCCAGGAGGAAGACGGAGACCGCATCCAGAGCCTGCGCTGCAGCGAGGACACGAAAAAGAGCATCAGGCGGCAGGCGGAAGGTGAGTTTTTAAATTAAAAAAAAAAAATTGTTTTTGTTGTCTGTTTCCCTCCCTCCTCCACACCTCCCTGTCCTCTCCTCCCCCCACCCTCCTGCCCCTCCACTGGGCCGGCACACCAGCCGCTACTGATTACTTTATTTGAAGTTAAACTGTAGAAGAAAAAAAAGGAATCTGAACTGGCCAGCTCTTTACACAGTTGGTCAATATGATAACATATGATGTAATGGGAGATGCAAAGAAATTATGGAGCTGTTATTCATGGTCGACACAAGTAGTATGATAGTATCTCATGTAAACCTAAAAGAATTGTGTGTCTTTTAACATGAATACATTGTACGATGTCTTTCGTAAATGCAGGAAATAGATTTTTTTTTTAAAAACACCACGTCCAATTTTTGGTGTGTGCCTACACTGTCTCACCATGGAAAACTATTTACTCTTACCTTTTATGTAAGTCAACATTCAAGGAGGTGCCCCTACCTGCAAATAGTTGGTGAATAATCGCAGAATTGTGAGAACCGAAATTCTGCAATAGTGGCTGAATCTGAGGGTGTGCAGATCTTATTTTTGCGGCAATAATTATATAACCAGAATGGGGTTTTTACTCTAGCATGTGATGTTTTTTGTTTGGGCAAAATATAAGTAAGCAAATTTGAGCATAACATGGGAGAAACAGACGGTGGAGAAGAGAGACATCATCACATTAAACATACTTCAGATTCGATAAACCCCCCATTCTTTCTGAAATTGACCCCCAGTAATCCCACAGCACTTCGTGGCCATCCTTCTGGCAGAAGTACACCATACTGATACAGGGTGGTTTCGCATTTATACTACGTGGATATTCAATAGCACATCCATATACGCACCTGTACTTTAAAATATGTTTTTTTAATTAGGCTAATTTTGACATCAGGTGTAGCTGAACAATGTATTGCAGCAGTTGTTATCAAGTCACAATTCTTGCTGGCAGTGTCAGTCAAAAGCCTTTGCTGGAGGATAAGCCAACTGCTTCGTACACGTGCAAATCAACAGGGCTGCCTTTCCTTTTCAAATCTCTTTCATGTGAGCCTCCTCTGAGTTCACAGTTGCAAACTGTCAAGGATCACTTGTCAAAGGTCTGCTTGTGACTTGAACTCGGGACAGAACTACGGACTCTTTGCAGTACTGTTCCTCTGCTAGCATGCATGCATGCATGCCATTGAAGAACCAGTGGAAGATGAGATGGTGAAGTGTTTTCTTCCTGCATTTTCACGTCCTCAGGTTGTTTGTTACACCAAAAAACCTCCTCCCACTATATTCTAAACTCTGCATGCAAATTTGACCTTGACTTGAAACTTAGACTTGAACTTTTGATTGACCCCGCCTTACCTCCACCCTCTGTATGACTTCTTTCTAAGAGTAAGCCTACTCTCAGTCGGATATCTGTCTTCCCTAATCTCCTTTGTTGTATTTCATCTAATTGTCTTGACTTTATTGTATACACGATAACCTCTCCTTCTTTTAAACCACATCCATGCAACCTAACAATCCCAAATCTCCTCTAGAATATCTATCCATACGACCAACCGTTTATGTGAATTTATATATCCCCACTAATGAGTCCACCTAACTCCTATTCATTTATTATATCACAAAGAAAATGGAGTACGTGCTTGGATTGATTTCCTTGAGAGCACAAGATTAATCCCAATAATCAACAATCACTAACCACCAGATTAACCAATAACAATGGGTTGCAGAGTAGCGTGCTACTCACTTTAAAGTGCTTCATTCAGTGCCTCATAAGGGACAGTAAGTGCTATATAGGTCGAATTAAAATACAGTACAATAAATCTGGCACACCAGATTTGTGTTTAAGATGGTTGATGGCGATTCTTGATTGATTCTCGATTGATATCAGACTGGTGCTTTCTAGTAGCGTATTTACGCCTCATGAGGTTCAGGAACCCATTAATAAAATGGACTAAACTCCTGTACTTGAGCCTTATGACTAGAGTGTAGACAGTGAGTGGCACTTCTCAATCAGCAGCAAATGCTGAAAAGCCAACTCACATATAGTTTGTCACAACAAGTTGAGCACATCACTTATTGTGAGAGAGCAAAATATGCATTTTCTATATATACACCAGAGAGAAAACACATTTTTTTTGAGAAGGAAACAACTTTATCTCATTCTATTTTTCTTTTTTAATGTATCAATAATATACATAAATACAAGTAATCTTGCAATTGACGGTTGCTCAAGAAAAGGGTGCAAAAAAAGGTGCTCAAGTGCAAGGTGAATAATGGAGTGAAGGCATCAAGAATATATAAGGAGAAAAATGTGTATCTTCTTCGAACACTGGCTATTGTGGCTTTAAATGAGTAGACCAGCGTGTTGTGGCCTGCCATAGGGCATTCTCTATCTTCACAGTCCATTTTGTAGGATTGTGATTGAAAAATCTAAATACACAATCCAAGAGGGGGGACAAATGGTTACACAGGCCAGCTATTAGGTGGTGTCGACGTTTTGACCCGACTTATGTGTGGAGGGTTAGTGTAGACCTCCGGTCACGGGTCTTCTTCAGGACAAAGAAAATGAGTGATGCAACCGCTTATGGACCCTCAAGGGGGCAAAGATGGCTTGATGTCCAACTTTATCCGAAAGAAAAATCACCTCAGTTAAAGTCTGGTGTCCCACTGGGTCTAATAGTAACGGTGGCCACCGTATTAATGTAGATGTCACTACCCGTAGGTAAAATGGTGAACGAATCACCCTGATCCTCTAATTCACAATCAAATCTGCTTAGCATACTGCTCAGGCCCACATATTTCGGTTGCCGATGTACGCGGTCCCGAGCAGAGTGCTACGATCATAAGATTGTGAAATAGGGCAACAAGAGGATTCGATCACCTATGGGCAGTGATATCTAGAGCAACACAGGGATGCCTGCCACCCACTGATTAATGTGGGCCTGAGCAGTGCACTACGCACATTTGATTTTTAATTAGAGGACCAAGGTGATTGCTGTCATGAGTGATGCGCTCAACTTGTTGTGACAAACTATATGTGTGTTGGCTTCTCAGCATTTGCTGCTAATTGAGAAGTACCATAAGGACCACTTTGTGTTTTGTATCACGTTATGCCCAGGTCCATTGGGGTATCGTGGGTTACCCCATTAGTTTATATTAGAGTGAAGACAGGGCAGCTAATACCTCAAACATTTAATGTTTACAGAGGCACTCAACTGGAGTGTCCACTATTGTCAATGCTGTTTTCTTTGGCGTTGGAACCCTTAGCATTAATAACCTAACTTTTCCTATTTGTAATAAAGACAGGAGTTACTGTCAAGTACCTTAAAAAACTAAGCAATCAAACATTTAAAAAGTGAATTACTTCATTATCTAAGTCATCAAAATACAGTCCATAAATATCACAGCAATTAAATCATGGGGTGTAATTTCCAATGAACTGAGATACTATTCTACTGGTTCTGGAATCTAACGCTGTCTCATGCAAACACGTATCTCAAAATGCCTAGAAATCATTTACTATCTCCAGTAAGGTTACCATTACAATCTATTCTCTCAGTAGTTACTTTATTGATTTCCATTCTTGAATACTGAGAAAATCTCACAACTCGATGACATCTCTAAATGTTGACGTTTCAAGGCTCGTATTAATGTGGGTCTTCCTCCTCAGGACCAATTATTTTCCATATTCTTAAATGTGTCGTGCAGGTAGCACACCTTATGCACAAAAAATCTATACAGAAGAAAACTGACAATGTAAACGAAACAAACATTAAAAAATATTTAACAGCATATACAAACAGCCAGTGCTTAATATTAAGGAGATGGCATAGGCATTTAAATTTCCACGCACAATCAAATTTTTAGAAAAAGTTATTTTTCATATTAGCAAATTATTGCGCATATAAACATTTTCATATATGCTCTTCTAAGCCAATTAATCTTTTATAAAGTTACCCACATCAATAAATAAAACAATTGTTATTGTCCTTTAAGAATTAATTTTAGCACACTGTAGTCCAAAATTCACATTCTCTAATAGTGACAGCATGTGGAACGCAGTTATTTTCCATAGTCATATATGAGTTTGATGGGGTCATCTTCAATCAGTATTGTGTCCTAGATCTTTACATTGTTGACACCGTTAATTGCAGCAGGGAGGAGGCGGGGACTCAGGTGGAACATAGCGTTTCAGGATTGTATATTGATTTCATTCATATGCAGGCACTTACCATTGTTCCTAGAGATTGCAGAACGGGGTGCTGGTAGCTACGTAAGAACTGACAACTTTCAGTGAGACGGGTGAATTGGACCAAAACATGTGCATCCCCCCCTTAAGAATGGCCAGGATGGGTCACTTAACACATTAGAAGATTGGGACCTCGCAATGAAAGCCTCCCACGTTCAGGTATTTTGGAGTACAAATCTTTCATAAAGAACAAAATATGTAGAACTGAAATCTAGGGAAAACTCTTGCAGTACTGACACGAAGTGTAGCCTTTTGAAAGACATTACTCACTTTAATTGATGGGGCTCACTGCCCTGGCAAAGATGATTATCCTTCTCCATTTTTTAAGACAATTTTAGTGGGCTTCGGATCTGGGTCCCCAAATCCTTCTTTAAGGAACCAGATGTATTGCTGGCTGAGCTAATTTTGGGCAACACTTGGCACAAGGTGGGCCTACACAAATTAAAACTTCCAAGGGGCAAAGGTGGGGCTTGGTGTCCGATTTCAAGATGTACTCCTTGGCAGCACAGATGCAGTGGATCTTGTAATGGGCACTGGTGGGGATTCCTAAATGAGGCGCTTATTTTCCTGCGATGCAAATGCGCCTCTGGGCGCAGGCCGCCCTTAAAACAGCAGGTGACATCTATGAAAATGGCGACCAGGGGTCACTCCAGGACGTGATTGGACTAGGGGCAACGCCAAAAATAGCAGGCCCCAAAGAGGTGCGGGCCCGATCGGACCGGCTTAGGGTGGCGGCCTACAGTGGCCGCCGTGGGTTCGAGATTTTCGCGGGCATCCTGCAGCTTCAGCCATTGCCTGGCAAGTAGGTGATGGGGTCGCCTTGGGGGGGCGTCAGGGGCAGCCAGGTAGGATAAAAGGAGGGGCATTTCCCTCTCACCATTACCTGGTTTTTCGCCGGACTGCCCCTGACGACCGCCGACGCTCCTGGGATCTGCCCACATTTTTGCACCTACAAGAAGATTCTTTTACCCACCATAAAACAAAAAATTAGGCAATAGGGTTATCGATATGCCGTTGCTATTGGCCAAAAGGGTGACGGCTATGAACTCGAAATTCCCATCGGCACCTAGCTTAGCACAGTGGTAAAGAGGCGTTCAGAAATGTTCTGAAATTGAAAGTTCAACATTGTACAGGGAGAATATCAGAAAACCGAGAAGGAAATCCATAGCCAGTCAATGGAATAAAATCCTACTTTCTTTTGATGCTACTTTTAGATCTGTCACCAGACCAATAATATGGGTTATCTAGTAGCAGCAACAGGGAATGCGTTGATCGATTGACTAAACCTCCGACGGTCAGATACTCAGTGAAGCACATGCAAAACCCAAGGTACACATGCAACCGTGACACTAGGTCACATAATAATAACTTAGACCTCCAAACACGACTGCCCTTCAGCCAACACAACATTAGACAGATAAATTGGTAGATACTCGACACAATTTCTATCATTAGCAATCGAAGATGTCTCATATATTTGTCTCCATTAACCCTACTTAATCCCTAAGTTTGTTTGGGTATATGTTGTAGCAAAATAACCGGTTTGGGAACAAAGCACCACAATTAATTAAAATGACATGGGTCTGTGTATATGGTCAGACAAGTTATAACCACGGGACAATCTACACATCAGTTTAACTTGATCGTAAGCAAAGTATCAAGCGCATTATAACGAGTAAATGATAACTTGTGTTATGATATGTATGCTTTGGAAAACGGAATAACACTATGTTAATAATAAGGCCACGCAATGGAATTGTGAAAGTAAACATTTATTGATATGAAATACATAACAGTAATACAAAAGTTATGGCTTGTTAAATACCAATTAAAAACTGCTATAAAAAAATCTTTCATTGTTACAAGGGTTAGACATGACAAAAAGCATGTGATGTTTGAGATGGCCGCTAGATGTCCATTGTATTGTCTTAGTGTCAAGGCAAAGCCTCGTGAGGCCTACACCACTTCTTTCCCGCCAGAGGGTTAACTCTGAGGCTGTTGTTGAAAGTGGAGCTGTCACTGAACAGTTATTTAACACATCCTGATGGTATTACCGCCTTCCTGTGCTGAGCTGTGCACTATAATAGGTTACTAAACGCAGCGCTTTGGGATAAATACATGAAAGCTCTTTTGCCGTGCAAGTCCGCTCATGCCTTCGAGTAGGCAAGAACGCATATTGTGCTGGAATGTTGTGAGAGGTGGAAATCCATTTGTGTTTCATAAATGGCAGCCCTCAAATCCTTTAAGAATATAATTTTAAAATAGCAGCTTTGCATGTGCTTCCTTCTGCCTGTTTAGCCTCGCCTCCCCCTTTTCCAATTGTTTTCCTTGTCTTGGCTTTGGCTACGATTTATGAACCACAGCACCAGAAAAAAACACATGATAGCGTAGAAGGGCAGGCGGTACTTTTTTTTTTTACACATGTTGTGTATTTGCAACGTCTGTGATACAACGTTGTGCTGTTCCAAGGCTCCAAACAGCCAGACAGTATCTGCAAGTATTCTAATGCATACAAGCCAGTGGTTGCTTTCAGCCCCTGATTAAGAGTGCCCCGGAAGAGATATTCGTGTTCATCGCACCAGGTAACATTCCGGGTTCCAACATTTATCAGGTGCGATAAATAACACCTTTCACAACTTTTCCCCTGATAATAAATGCAGATTGGTGCATCCTGCAGCAAAATCTGCATGTTTCGGTAATAACCGTGCCCCCACCACCACCACCACCACCACACACACACCGCTAAATTCCTCAAATTTGACTTGCCAACATTTAACAGGTGTGGACTTTACTGCATCTCTTATTTACTGTTTGCAATAAAGTCCAGGGCTCATGATCCCTCAGGCAGTTTCCTATTCTACCGTTGGAGTCCAGTGCACAGTGCAAAACGTACACTTTTTAAGTGCATTCAGGTAATTGCCTGCTGAATGGGTACATGTGCAGATAAAACTCATATTTAGAATAATCCTTGCAAAGCCTGGCAGTTTTGTCACCTCCTGTATTTAAGATGGTCTGGTGATCTATGAGGAGACCTCCTGTATATAAGATGGTCTGGTGATCTGTGAAGAGTACGCCTGTATTTAAGGTGGTCTGGTGATCTTTATTAATATTATTAGGCGTAAAACGAATCATCCCCAAGGGGATCTCTCGGCGCCACAATAACAGGCAGAGCAGAAGCAGTGAAGAGTCCTCCTGTATTTATGATGGTCTGGTGATCTGTGAAGAGTCCTCCTGTATTTAAGATGGTCTGGTGATCTGTGAAGAGTACGCCTGTATTTAAGGTGGTCTGGTGATCTTTATTATTATTATTATTTATTAGGCGCAAAACGAATCATCCCCAAGGGGATCTCTCGGCGCCACAATAACAGGCAGAGCAGAAGCGGTGAAGAGTCCTCCTGTATTTAAGGTGGTCTGGTGATCTGTGAGGAGTCCTCCTGTATATAAGATGGTCTGGTGATCTGTGAGGAGTCCTCCTGTATTTAAGACGGTCTGGTGATCTGTGAGCGCGTCCAGGGTCTTCGAGTCTCCCATTGCTTTGACTCTTAAGCAGCCTTCCTCTACCAGTGTAAAATTCTTATCTAGTGTCCTCTTGAGATTCTGTACAATTTCCCTATTCCATCTTCCCTCAATGGGCTTCAGCGTTGGAAGCTTTTGTGCTTGTAGAGTGGCATTTTTCCTCAGGAGGTACTGCATGTCAGGAAGAGCATTTGAGAATGCTCTGATTGCTGGTTTGCTTGTGTTTTTTTCTCATCCCCTTCCTCTTATAACCACTACTTCACCTACCAGCTGCCAAGGAACTGCATTCACACCTTCAGCTCCATTCCAGCATCACGTAGACCTGGGTATCCTTCCCAAAAAATTAACCCATGAACATTCATTAGTTAAGCCACATATATAGTTGTAGCTCAGTTTGAGCTCCCAACTCCCTTAGGAAGCTTGGGGCCTGTTGTACAAAAGCGGTTTTAGGGTCGTAAAAGTCAAATCAGAGGCTTCGTGATCGCAAAATGGCATTTTTAAATGTATAAAACCCAAATTGCGATTTAGTAACACGTTAGCAAATTGGTATTTGGAAGGGACGTATAAATGGCGTCCCTTCCAAATGCCAATTCTTTAAGTTGTGTTTCAATATTTTGCCATTGATATCCGATTGCAAAACATGAATATTGATTTTTAGGAGTAGGCGGTGCTCCCTGGGACTACTGCCTACCCCTAAAAAATGGTTGTATTTTTTTTTTTTATTATTGCATGCTGTTTTCTATTTAGGTCTGCTGACCGTAACCAATGGTAGTGGGTCGCAATTTGTGACCTACTTCACGCATATTAATGATCTAAATCTCAGTCTCCTCCTCCTGCTTCAACACCCTCCGCATGCTTCGCAAGATCTACAGGTGGATCCCGACAGATACAAGAAGAACAGTCACCCAGGCCCTCGTCAGTAGCAGACTTGACTATGGGAACGCCCTCTACGCGGGAGCCCCGGACAAGCTCATCAAGCGACTGCAATGCATACAAAACGCCTCTGCACGCCTGATCCTCGTCGTACCACGCCACAGCCACATCACCCCCCACCTGAGGAACCTGCACTGGCTCCCAGTCGACAGGGGAATCTCCTTCAAACTCCTCATCCACGCACACAAGGCACTCCACAAGACTGGCCCAGCCTACCTCAACAGACGACTCTTCTTCTACGTCCCCAACCGCCAGCTCCACTCCGCCGACCTCTCCCTCGCCACCGTCCCTCGCATTCGAAGAACAACCACCGGCAGCAGATCCTTCTCACACCTCGCCGCCAAGACCTGGAACACCCTTCCACTAAGCCTACGACAGACCCAAGACCTGCTGACCTTCAGGAGGCTACTCAAGACCTGTCTGTTCGACCAGTAGCAGCACCCCCCCCCCTTTTTTTTTCTCCCCAGCGCCTTGAGACCCTCGCGGGTAAGTAGTGCGCTCTACAAATTCTGTGATTGACTGTGATTGATTGATTAAATCGAATAGCAACCTACTCTGATTCAGTATTTCGTATGAAATACCTATTAACAGATAGGTTGGTTCACAAAATAGCAATGCATTGGCGCTCAAATTGCGACTACTTCTACCGAATACATTTTAGTACATCCAAAATTAGAAATCACAAACTGTGGATCGCTACAAATTGCGAATTATTATTATTTGCAATTTTACAATTTCTTATTTTGAATATTAGTACATCAGGCCGTTGGTGGACGAATCGGGATTCCAACTGAACTTTGTATTTTCTCTTCTTTTCACTTCCTGAAGGGGAGGGCACTAACCCATAGAACACTGCAGCCATTTCATTTTCAAGTCGAGCCTAGGCAATGCGCATGCCCTATCTACAAGAACTGCTGCAATGAATACTACTACTCTATTCCTGCCTGCTGCTTACCGTAGGCTCAGTGCAGCGTCAATCTTCTTTGCTTCCTCCTAACTCGTTCCTGCAGCCGATACCTCACTTCCGTTTAAGGGTGAGGAGCACCGGCCAATTACAGTTTCCATACGCTAGCATTCTTTAGGTGCTGTTTGCAAGAAAGCTTTTTTATAAATTTTGCTTTCCGCCAGTCACTACTTGCTTAGTTTGCATTATAAGCCAACCCACCCCTCCCCCTTCCGCCGCATACTCCAGAAGCTAGTCTACAAACAACCCCCTCTCCTTTCACTGCTTCAGCCGTGCCGTTGAAGTTTTTTTTTACTTTAAAGCTCAGCGCAACGCCCGCTTCAGGGATGCCGCGCATAATGTTTCAGCATTGTGTTTTTTTACTTTAAAGCTGAGCGCAACGCCCGCTTCAGGGATGCCGCGCATAATGTTTCAGCATTGTGTTTTTTAACTTTAAAGCTGAGTGCGGCGCCCGCTTCAGGGACATAGCGCTTTATGTTTCAGCATTTTATTTTTTTCACTTTAAAGCTGAGCGCGGCGCCTGCTGCAGGGACGCCGCGCTTTGTTCCAGCTGCAGATAGGAGGGATTGTGTGTTGTTTTTAATATACAGTCTCATGGCATGATACCTGTGGTTTTCAATCAGGTTACCAAATGCCTTTTGCTCTGCAAGGTTCCCTAAAAATCACCTCACCGAAACTGTGGCATTGATTCAGGAAAACTCTCATGTTATCCTGTAGTGGATTCTGATATGTTTTTCAAATATATTTTAAATATTCCAAATTATACAAATTAAGTGGGAAAAACGGTGGTTCGATTAATCTTTCTGTGAATACTTGCAGTCTGCATCTTTGAGAGTCCCACTGACTTTAATTATTTTTTTCCTTTTTGTAGATAATACTTTAAATATAGAACTGAGCGCAGATAAGGTGCTACTGTACTATGTAATGAAGCAGTTAAGAGATACCTGCTAGTCATGCATCCACTATTGAGCTATAGTCTTGATACTTTTTTTTCCATTGAGAAGTGCAATTTCTTCACTTTACAGTTTTCTTATCTTTGTTACAGCCCTCAGTCTGCATGCTTCTCTCATTATTATTTGGTCTCACATGTGAACATGAGTATCCTACAGAGGTAAAAATTAATAGTAACAAATTGGTCGCTTTTAATAGATAAACAGTTGAACTAAAGAGTGTTACCAATGACTTAAAAACTGGTAGATATTGTCAAAGCAAAGAGTAAATGTAGCCATGGCAGTTAACTATCGACGTAATGCCGTATTTTTGTTTCAAATTCCAAAAGTAGGTGTTTTGTTGACTAAAGCACACTATGAAATTCCTCAGAACCGTCGTGTGGGCAGGCCATATTGCACATGGGACTTGTATGAAGGATGAGTGGCTTTTCTTGGATGATAACCTTCCCCTTCCCACCCACTCTCTTGAGAAGGTGGCAGATCTGATACTGTCCAAACATTATTGTACGAACTAATCTATGAGGCCGTAGTACTAAGGGAGGCAATGAGGGATACGAGCAGAGTTCAGGTAAGTCAGCTCCTATTTTAGACACAATTATTAAAAAGAAAACACAGCTGGAAATAAATGGAAAAAACATTTTTGGCTTTGAAATGTTTAGCACATTTTTGCTTTTTTCTATTTGCATGTTTCTTGAAATGATTCTAAGTTCTTCCAGAGACAAAACAGTACGCTGATGTTACAGTTAATTGAGTTAAATTCTGTTTTATAATCTTCCAAACCATGGACCTTTTTTGTTTTTTAAGGTTTATCTAGGCTACATACCAAATGACAAACATGTATATATGTTTACTTTAGAAACAAAAAGTATCATACCCGAAAAATAAATGTGCCTTAAAGTGGATTAGGAAGTGTTTTTGCAAAACCTAATGCACCTTAAAGTTGCTTCAGGCCATTCAGTAACTCCACAAAGGATCTTGCCTTATTCTTCCTTTGGAAACTGCGTGTCAGAAAGCCAAATCCATACTCCCTACGCCAAAAGTCACCGCAAGCAAACTCTCGGCAACATTTGACAATGCCACACCATTCCCTTGCCTCCACTTCATCTAGGCCAGCATCGAACGGTAGACCCCATTGAGGCACCATCAGGGAATTGCCTACAGTACTAGTGCTTATTATTCCGGCCCTTGTCAATAATTATTTGGTCGAGGCTCTCGTACATGATGCCCACAAAGTATATCTAGTGTTTTCCATACTTGAAAAAAAAAACAACCATTGATTGTAAAGTACTGTTCCTCCAGTTTGAAAAAGCATTCTTTCTACTTCGGTCTGTTACTGTCTAAAGTTAAGGAAAATATAAATTTTCGTGAAACTACAAAGCATCCTAAGATCATCTATTAAATCAGTCTTCGAAGTGTTCCTACCAAATGGGTTGGGGGAGAGGAGCAACGGACAAAATACCAAAGGCAATCCAAGTCTGAATGCTGAGCGAAAGATCTGAGTCTTTAGATGTTAGCAGCTTTTCCAGAATTTAGCTAAATAGAGACTTTAGAGGGCAGGGATAAGTCACCAAAGGTAGCAGCAACAAATTGTGTTTATAGTCCCACCGTAGGGATTTGGTCAGGCGGTATATGAGAAGCAGTTTGAAAAGGCAGAGTTCTACCTTTGGTATTTTATTTGACTAGCAGCTAGTGCAGTGACATCAGTGCAGGCGAACAGTGATACTGTCTTTTGAGACCAAGACTGAGTCTAGCAGAAACCAGTGAAGCTCACTGAAGGTTACTCATGATTTTTATGTGTAAACTTACATAAACTCTTTTTTTAATTTAAATCTGTTTATTGCTTTTTTGTACTTTTTCTTCACCCATGCAGGGTTACATTTACCAGTAAAGAAGGATTATGAGCACAGTATACAATCATTGCTCCAGTGCATGAATGCGTAGCAGTACCCTTAGTAATATTAACAGTGCGATCAATTGCCGAAACAATGACACTGACCAGAGACGACAAGATTATTGCAGGTAGAAGTTACATATGCAAACCAGAAGAAGCATTTTTGGAGCTGATTGCTCCCAACAGTAGTTGGACTCTTCCCACATACAACGAGCAATAGTGAACAATAACAGAAATAGGCAGTTGAGAACCACAGCCAGCCAATAGCAGGAACACAAATGAAAGAAAAGGAAACTTAAGACCCATCATCATCTCAATAGTGCCTTGAACCATATAAATTAGCCAGTGTGCAATATAAAAACGAAGAAACACTCATGCTGGTTGTACAATTAGATGGTCAAGACTTATCTGTTGCAAAGCATAGATATTTCCCCCGATACAAACTTCTGCCACAGTTTGATTCTACACCAGAGATGTATTTTTGACATTGAGGGCAAGAAAAGCCTGCCTAAAGACCAACACCAAAGCTTAGGCATGAAACCCATCTTATTTTAGACACTCATTCTTGAAAGCTTGATTCTTTTAGATCAGAGAGTTATGGCAATTGCTCTTCTTTCATCCCTAGGGTTTTGGGCTAACCAGTAAAGCATATCTGTAAACCTTATATGGTCCAAAGGGTGAAAGTTTCTGCTGCTCTCTTGTCCTAACATCAGCAGTCGCACACACCTGCAGTTCCTCTGCATGCTCGGCCATACAATACGAACACTGATTCTCAGACCTTTCGTTAAAGCGGGCACAAGAATTAAACTCTGAACACTCTTTCACAATCCCTGTTCACCCTGTAAGTACTCAAGATTGAGGGTCTCCCGGGCGTTCTCTGACACTTCTATGCAAGTTGAGCACAGTGAGGCAGTTACATTCAGTATATAGCCTTATGCTTGTTGACTCTCTCATCTGTCTCTCCTCATTTATACCGAAGGTGATGAGAAGACAGTATGGCACAGTACTAGAGGTTTCATGTGTCATAGGTTTGGACAACTGTAGAGCCCGCTCCGCTTTCTTGTCCAAAGCGTGCAGTTAACTCCTGTGAAAAAAAAAGAACCTTCCCTTGAGCAGCATTCTGTACCTAAATGTTCCTAAACAAGCAGATGTACACAAGTTTTTTGTGGTTCCCTCGGCATAATGACAAGATCCTAGCCATGACTGACGATACAATAAGGATTTAAAGTGATTTCCAGCTCTGATGCTATTCCACTCCCTGTTATCTTTGATACTGTTCCACTCCCTGTTAGCTCTGATGCTGTTCCACTCCCTGTTAGCTCTGATGCTGTTTCACTCCCTGTTAGCTCTGATTCTGTTCCACTCCATGTTAGCTTTGATGCTGTTCCACTCCCTGTTAGGTCTGATGCTGTTCCACTCCCTGTTAGCTCTGATGCTATTCCACTCCCTGTTAGCTCTGATGCAATTCCACTCCCTGTTAGCTCTGATGCTATTCCACTCTGTAGTATCCTACTTATGTTCTTGTTATGCCCTTTACATCCCCTGCTCAGCCAGTGTGTCTGTGTGTGTGCTGCATGGAATGTTGGAGTGATGATGTGATTGAAATGTTGGGTGCTTGAGAGGTTGGAAGTGACAGTTGAGAATGGGCTGAGCAGCTTGCAGGCTGCTCCTGGTGGGGCTGCTTCACAGAGCTGTACTTACTATCTGCTCTACAGAACCTAACTACCTGTTGTTCTGGATTTATCCTTCATGTAACTATCTTCAATAAATCAACTTGAACTACAACCTTCCTGCGTGGACCTCCTTACTACATTTATTTGACGACGAGTTGGTGACGAACCTACGTGAAACAAGCATATCTCAGGAACCTGGCGTACAAAATAGGACCTGAAGATGAAACAAGATACACATCAGACAGTCACAGGCAACAAAAAGGAAAAGAGGAGGTATTCACAGGAAAGGAAAAACTGCGAACGAGATACAAGTGTGTTCTTCACAGAACAACAGCTACGTCTACATCCAAGAAAGATTTTCCTCACAGAAAAGAAGACAACAAGATTCAAGTAAATATGACGCACTTACGCCTCTCAGCCCCACCAGTGTCCTTACTATTGGACCGCCCTAGCCCAGCCGTGCAGTGCTCACCAACATTATTTACTTGGACTTTCACGCTACATTCACTTATTCCGTCATCTAGTCTTACAACCTACAGCGTTTATATTCTTTGGGGTCACGCTTATCCATTTCTTGACATGTCCTGCATGACCCTGTGGACCTACATAAACAACATGGAACATGAAGAAACTGTCCAGTCAACAAGAATTGGAGGAATGGTACCTGCCAACAATCTTCTATGCTTAATGACACAGCGTTGGTGATTTCTCTCTACGTGGGATGTTTTTTTTCTGGCTAGTTATGTAGGAGACGTGTAGCTGCAGTAAGCCTTATTGTGCACATTTGTTTGATCGCAAGCTGTGTTTCCCGATGTTTGTTTGGATGACTATTCTGGCGATCTGGCGTTTCATCAACATGAAGACTTGCTCTAACGTTTGCCTACTAGCTGTCCTTACTCGTGTCAGTCACCGTGGTAATGTTGTGACTGACTTTCTTCCTCATCAAGTAGAGGTTGTGGCGTTTGGCGCTTTGACTGATGTTAGTCTGTTTTTGGGGGAGCGTGACACTGCTGGTTAGTCATTTTTTTTATCTCCATCAGTTTTTCGCTTTTCAGAGTCTCGGCTCCTCTGGCCGTTAAACCACTGCTTTGCGGTTTGGAATTCTAACGATTTAACAGTTGCAGCGTGCGCAAGATTACCTGCGTTCCTCGTTGCGTGGAGCCTCGGAGTCCTCGTCATTGTTGCTAGGCAGATTTCCTAGTTGCTGAAGGACGCTTTGCAACCCATACGGGCCGAGAACAACCCGGCACAGCGTTCCCTACGTGTTGCCATGTTCTTTTTGTTGATAGAATCTTCTGCTGCAGATCAAAGGCACAGTCGTGTCTTAGCCGCATGCTTTGCGGTGAAATGGAATGAAGAACGCACAGTGGAGAGTGAAGTAACAGACTACTCGCCTCTAACGAACCTTTTGTTCCTGTCTCGTGTGTCTTTCTGTTGCTGTGACAAGCACACCTCAACCGGCAGTCTGTAAGTCATTATGTTCTGTGGCGTCTGACACTTCTTTGTGCTGGCAGTGCATATTGACACACAGCTTTTTGGGATTTGATCGTGAACGCATGTTCTACCATACGATATGTTCCAAAGCCACAGACTTCCTGTTTTGTTTTTTGCCTGTAATGGTTCTGTGCTTTACATGTGCATTTTGGCCCTATTTCTTGTCCCTTATGTCCTATCTTGATATGGTCAGGAATGTATTTATCGTATTTGCCTCATGCTTACATATGTCAGTACATCTTGGGGGTATCTCTCCGTTTTTTGGCTCATCATATTACGTTCATGGTTATTGGGTACACACCTTCATGAATGATTCTTTTCCCTTGTGTACTTTCTACACTTTACGTTTCCCTCATAGGGATGACAATGGGTGCAAGTCCCATTTGTTCTCTTTACATTTGCCTCATATGGGTGTTTCTCCCATTTACTCTGTTCTAGTTTTCAACCCTCACATAGGGTACATGCTTATGGGTTTTAGTCCCATTTGCTCAGAGTACTGTTGCCTACATCGGCTACTCACATTTCCTACGCTTACACAGGGCATCGTTGTATGGGTGTTTTTCCCATTCACAGTAGCTAACCATTCCTATCCTGGGGATTGGTTATGGGTCCAGTCCCGTTCTCAGTAGCAAACCTCCCCTACGTCTTGGGGTAGGTCATGGGTTCACTCCCATCTACTTTAGCTTTCTGTTGTTACACTAGTTACCCTCACACAGGGTGTGTCTGTTTGTGGCCAGTCCCATTCACTTTTGCTTACGCCCTTATGTCAGGGGTAGGTTATGGGTCTTATTCCCATCCTCTCCTTCACTTTTACCCTCACAGGGTGTGTCTTATGGGTTATAGTCCCATTATTACATTTCACAGTATGTGACCTCTACACAGGGGTTGTCCATACACGGGCTATCATTCTATGGGTCTCAGTCCCATTTGCTGTTATTTTCTCAATTTGAAAATGGGGGAGGATGAGTTATTCATTGTATTTGTTTCTCATCTTCTCTGTTTTCTCTCTTGTCCAGTTCTCCTCGTGATGTCACATATTCTTTTCATCCTTGGTATCTGGACTATATTGGTTGCTAGTCTTCCTTGTCCCCAGCCTTTCCCTCATTGCAGCCTCTTGCTATTTCTTCCTGGTTTAGGAGGAGATCCGTCCTTCTCTTCTTTGTGTGTCTCTGTGTAAGGCTGGTGTTTAGGTTGTGTCGTGCCTTGTCTTTCCTTCCTTGCTTGCCTGCCTGGCCAGTGGGTGTGTTTGGGGGTAGTCTTTGGTGCGTCTATGTCTTTCTGCCTACATGTTGTTTCTTTCGCCTTTTTACTGTTTTCTTCTCGTTTGTGTTTCGTTGTTGGAGAGTATGGGTCATTTCGATTTGTGTATACTTACCCATTACTTGTTGTTTCCCCTCCACGTATTACTGTTCTCCTTGTTGGAGAGGATGTGTTATTTCTATTTGTGCCTCTCACCCTTTGCTTCCTCTTTGTTTTCCCACACCTATCTCTTCGCTCGTACCTTTCTGTCCTTTTCTTGACCTTACTTCCTTTGTTGCATTTGCATGCCTTTCAGCTCTTTCCTTACTGGGTTCTTATTGTTACATCCCTTTTAAGTATAGGACTATTGCTTCCGTTTTATAAGAAAGGGGGATATGTAGTATCCTACTTATGTTCTTGTTATGCCCTTTACATCCCCTGCTCAGCCAGTGTGTCTGTGTGTGTGCTGCATGGAATGTTGGAGTGATGATGCGATTGGAATGTTGGGTGCTTGAGAGGTTGGAAGTGACAGTTGAGAATGGGCTGAGCAGCTTGCAGGCTGCTCCTGGTGGGGCTGCTTCACAGAGCTTTACTACCTGCTTTACAGAACCTAACTACCTGTTGTTCTGGATGTATCCTTCATGTAACTATCTTCAATAAATCAACTTGAACTACAACCTTCCTGCGTGGACCTCCTTACTACACACTCCCTGTTAGCTCTGATGCTGTTCCACTCCCTGTTAGCTTTAATGCTGTTCCACTCCGTTAGCTCTGATGCTATTTCGCTCCCTGTTAGCTCTGATTCTGTTTCACTCCCTGTTAGCTCTGATGCTATTCCACTCCGTTAGCTCTGATGCTATTCCATTCCCTGTCAGCCTTGTCCTCCTATTACTTCCTTCCCTCTTTTGTTCTTTCCTTCCCTTTCATGGCTGCCTCCCTAATACCTCTCCTGCTGTCCCTGAGTAGCTAACCTACGGCTAGACGCCTAAGACTGGCTATTTACTCTACATGAATGCTCTGTCCAGTGTGATATTAGCATTTGGTGAAGATCAGTCCATCCACGAGTCTCAGTCTGTACCCTGCTGTTGGTAGGCCTCTCTCTGCCATGTCTCCAGACACCCTCCTCTGCGCTTATGAGGTGACACCCTGGTGATGTACAGCACTAGATTTTTTAAAATTTATTTAAAGTTTTCAGTATAGCATAGTGGCTGGACTAATGTCTGTAATGGCCCGAAGGGATCCCTTGATTGCACCAGCTGTGGGACTCCCAGTGTGGCTGTACACGGCATTGACATCAGCTTAACTACCAGTCTGACTCGTTAACTAATCAGAAATTCTTGGGCATCTTTCTGAAAGGTTCTAGCAGACGATGGTTTAAGAGCAGCTCTCGTAGACTTCTAAAATGTGAGCAGTAGAGATCCTGACACACGCGTGTACTTGGCCTACCTGTGAGCTGGCCCAAGTCCTTCTCATCTGGTTCACTTTAGCAGTAGGAAGGAAGAGAGAAGAAAAACACACTTAAATGCCCGGCGACAACCTTGTACCGGTGGAGCAGATTGCCTCAGGGGCCAGGCCTGGCCGAAACGCCTTTGAGTTTGGCCTCTTTCCATTTGCTTTCCCTTTTCCTCCCCTTTCTCAGTCTCCCAGTAATGGCTCCCTTGTTCCTGGAGAACAAAACCAGCACTTAGTGGTCATTTAGAAAGATTCATTAAAGCCAGGAATGGAGTAATTGTAAACAGGCGGCCCTTCCACTTTAGCCCAGGGCACAACCGGATCATGTTCTCTGGCACCAGACAAGTTGGAAGCACAAAATCACAATAGCCTTGAAAGATTGAAAGCCTCTGTCTGCCTGCTTCACAGGTTTCCTTCGAGGTGACATGAACATCAAACTGTCAGTTAAGAATAAACATAAACATTGTCTCTCCCGGACACCTTCCATCGCACTTTCTTATTATAACTTTTCGTCTATCAGCAGATTTTTATTTCTTTACAATGATTGCCTCTTTTTGTTTTCCTTTCCTCCTATTTTTACTTTTTCACCTTTCTGAAAATCATCTATGACCACTCTTTTCCCCCCACTTCTTCCATTTAATCATTTATTTTCTCCTTTCTTTTCTAACCTCTTTTCACATTGCGTTTCAACACCTTGTGTCTTGAGACATATTGATGTAGATTTCTCCCTCAAGAATTGCTTGTTCATTTTCGACGTTGGCCGTAGTTTGCTGTGCTCAACTCTGAGCACCTAAGAAAAGTAAGTGTTACACAAATTCATTAAAAAAGTTAAAGCTTAGGCAGAGCAATGCAGTTGGAGTAATACAGAGGCATATGATGTAGCATAGACCCTGTCTGGAAAGGGTGCCTGCTGTATCCCTACTCAACACGCGCCCTTGCTACCCGCAGCTCTAGTTTAAAATAAGAATCATTATTAAAGATGAAGGGCACTGTAGTCGAGTAGAAGGGTGCTCTGTGACAGACTTCCTGTTCAGGGGCTGAGAAAGTAAGCAGTGCTTTCAGGAAGTGTATTCTGCACAGCGCAGCCCCATTTGATTAAATCCAGAAGCTGCTAGCTTGTAATACTCCACAGCTTGTGTTCAGGCAGTATGGAACACCGAAAAAGGGGTTGTTGCACTCTGGCGTAGCCCATATTGTAGACACTGCTGTGCCTGAAATATTCCATATCTAAGGAAGGTCGGATCAGTCGAAAGCGTCCAAGATTGTGTCTAACCCTGTTGTCCCTAGCTCCGGGACAGCAGTGCATCATTTTCCTACATGACTATTCACCCTAGGACCTTCTTTCTCTTTGAGTAAATAGCACACGCAAATGTATCAGAAAAGCTCTCTTTGGTTTGGCACATTCTTCGAGAACCAAAAATGGCTTTCATTCAGAGAACCTTCCCCTCAGGAAGAATGAATGTTGGGCAGAGGCATTTTCAGGAAATGTCACACTCATTTGTCCACTGAGTTGCATACTACTACCTTCAATTCCATTGCAACGTTATTCCATTGCAACGTTCTCTTGAATAAGCATCAGGAAAGCACGTAATTGCTCACAGGTGCCCAGTTCTTTTCTTCCATTATTTCTTCCTTCCTATTCCTGTCCAACATTCTAGCCTCTTAATTTGCCACCCGTGACCTTGAGCAATACCCCATTCTTACCTTAAAATGTAAATCATCCTTCTCTTATCCCTGCCAACAAGTGGAACGTGCTTCGGTGTTCGTGTGGATCTGGTCCGTGCTCATAAATAAACACAATTTGATACTTGCACAAGGAGTCTCATCGTGAACGACAAATGTGCTTTAGCAATACAATAATGTATTTAGAACATCCCAAGGAATAACGTCTTCTGACTTCTATCCCTGAAGACATCACAGTAAGTGTCTTTATGTAACTTCATATTTAGATGACGGGGCGTGGCTAGGTAGCCAAGATGGTGGACGCAATTTAGCAAAGTTCTGCGTCCAGCGCCTGTTATCCTGACCATTCTTCGGTAATTAGCAGCCATCCACTAGTCGCCTGATGGCAAAACTGCTCCGGAACGTCGGCGCTCCAAGCAGAGAGGCGAAATGCGCCGGCCAAACTGTGAGGCTAAGTGATCCGAGAGAGAGCCAACGGCCTATGGGAGGCAGCCCTGTGACATCGGCCGAACAATTGTCCAAGGACGCTTACAGGTGGGCAGAGTGACAGCTGACGGAGACGGACCTGTGAACTCCACCAGAAGACCAAGCCCACAACAAGTCTTATAGACGATGCAACATAGTTGGGCCCGGAACGCAAAGCGGTGGTGGTGTGGACTAGGTAGGGCCTGGACTGCGGCCTCAGCCCTCGGCTGTCCCGGCCCTACCGTTGAAAGAGGCCCCCTGGAGCCCCGGAGGTTGTATCGGGTGTGGGCTCCCAGGCACCTTAAGTCGTGAGGCAGCGGTGTGCCGCGGCTCCTCCTGCATTGGGACGGCGGTGGGAAAGCAGACTGAAGGGCGCCGTGGTGGCCCGAGCACACCTGGACGCGGACGCGGTGCCTAGTTGCGGTAGAGGCCAAACATTAAGCATTCAATTGTAGTCTATGGTAGTATCCACTATAGGCCAATGTCGCCTTCACCGTTACTGTTTTGGGCATCAGAGTCTCTGTCCTTGTGTGAGGGCAGCCGTCAGTCATTACCCCCTCATGGGTCTTCCTCGTCCCAGTCCTTACAAAGGAGGCAGTCCTGCCTCCAGCCAGCCAATCAAAACGCTACAAAACCAAAAGTCAAAGGTCATATAAACCCCTCCCACCCACCCCACCGCCATGCCTGTTTTTTTCTTGCTCCGACGGCGGTCGGAACGCTGGTGCTCCGTGTCTCCTGTTGCTGTTTCCGGTTGTGCAGGATGTGTTGCGGTGTCGTGAGTTTTTCAAAAAAGAAAATGTTATGGTCTTAAATTATACGGTTTATTCTGACATTGTGTATTTGTGTTTCTACGCGTCCGCACCAGTGTTCCGATCGGCCGCGTTCCTGCTCCTTGGCCAGAACGCGCTCCCTGCGCATGTGCTTGGCTGGGGCGGGGAGTTTTCCCTTGTGTTCTGGCCTCGGGTCGTTCCGGTGCTGGGGTCTTCTAGCGGAGTCCAGCTCCCGCGGCCATGGTTGTTTGTTCTGTGGCTGTGGGGGAGGCGGCAGGGCTGTCCCTTTGGTTTTCCAAGTCTCGTGTTACACAGCTCTTGGTTGCTTGGTGACAGTGTTACTGTGGAGTGTCTGGGCACTTCCTGGTGTGTGCTGGGCTTCCTGTATGGTTTGCTCTTCCTACTTATGGCCATGGGTGTTGAGTACTCCTCTCAAGTGCCTGCGACATCTTTATCCGTGCAGCGTAATGTCTTTTTGCGACTTTCCTGGTCTGTTTGCAGGATTTGTTTCTTTCTGCTGTGCAGGCTGCACTGCTTGAGCCTCTGCGGACTAGGCTGGGGATGTTTATGAGGCCATGGACAATTCCCCTGAGGGGATGTGCATCCGAGGCAAGGATTTTCGGACATGTTGATCCCTGTTCGTGCGATGCTGGGATTTGACCCCTGGTCCTTGTCTGATGCTGGGTTTTACTCCCTGTATAGTCCTCGGTGGTTGATGTCCTGCCTTTTCTTGATGTCCTCACAGATATTCTGGCTGTGGTATGGCTTGCTGTCATCATGCAGGGGATTCAGCGCTTTCTGGGGTAGCGGTGTCGCCAGGCGTACTTTGTCTCCCAGTTCCCTCTAGTTCTGGGGTCATTTCTGTTTTGTCCTCCTTGGCTTCTTCCTCTTCTTCCTCTTTGTCTTCGGAGGCGGCTTCCTGGGCTGACCTAGTTGTGCGGGAGGTGGAGTCCGCTCTTGAGCGTTCTTCTGCTACTTCTCTTTTGGGGTGCGTGCTGGCGCTTCTTCTGCCTATGCTTCGCAGGTCCTTTATGAGGGTTTGGGTACTTGTTTGACTGTCTTCCGGGTCAGAGGG
Source organism: Calotriton arnoldi (assembly GCA_963921515.1). Lineage (NCBI taxonomy): Eukaryota > Metazoa > Chordata > Amphibia > Caudata > Salamandridae > Calotriton > Calotriton arnoldi. The sequence goes on from CAWUFW010000189.1 coordinate 2,574,341, forward strand.
GTCTCACTCCTGTCTTGGCGCAGATGGAGGTATTGACTTGGTTTCTGTCTGCTGTACTTTTGTTGCCCTGTGGGCCCTCTCCTCGGCTGCTGGGGCGGCGGTGGCTGGTAGGGAGTCTCAATGGACCGCGCTTTGGTGCCTTGGCGCTGCTCAGACACCTTGGTCCTTAGCCTGCCTTTTGTGGATCCCGGGCTTTTTTGGCTTACTCCAAAGACGGTTTGTGCTGAGAACCTTGTCTTTTCTCCATGATCTGGTGTTTCCGCAGACCCTGTCTTCTTCTCGGCCCTTTCGTGGTCGGGCACGTGGTGGGGGGTCTGCGTTCCATTTGGTTCCCGGCCTCTGCAGCGCCTGCTTCTGCCCCTGGTTGTTGATCAATTAGTGCTATGCCCTGGTGGGGTCACCGTGGCCTGGTAGTTGTGGTTGCGGTCTCTTCCTCGAGAGGTTATGTGTTCCAGTCTTGGTGATTCACTGGTTGTGGGTTCCTGTCTCCACTGTTGGCGCTGTTGCTATTTTGGGGGCTCGGCTCCGTTGTTCCTGGTTCGTTGGTCCAGTCTGTTTCCGACTGGTGGGGCCTGTCGGTCATCGATCTTGGTTACCGGATTCTGTTCTGGGGCCGTCCCCCTTTTGGACTGTTTTCGAGGTTACCCCGTTGTCCATAGGTCCCGTGATGCGATCTGCAGTGTTCTCTGGCGTTGGCCTGTTTTTGTCACAGGGCACAGTTGTGCTGGTTCCAGTGGCGGTGCAGGATCCGGGGTTCTGTTCCTCTCTGTTCCTGGTCCCGGTGCCCGTTGATCCCTTCCGCTCGATTCCGAGTCCCCGGGCTTTGTACAGCTTGGTGCGGCTGGGTCATTTTTAGATGATCCCCTTGCAGTCCGTCGTTCCCCTCATCCTGGTGGGCGATTTTTGGCTTCCCTGGATTTGGAAGGCGCCTGTTTTTCCGTTCCCGTCCATCCGGCGGGTCAGCAGTTCCTGCGGTTTGGGGTGGACGGGTTCCATTGCCAGTTTCTGGTGTTGCCTTTTCGGCCTCTCTACTGCTCCTCGGGTTTTTCCACGGTGTTGGCTCCAGCTGTGGGGGTTTTGCTGAGTCTGGGTTTCCCTGTGTTTCCCTATGTTGCTTTTGTCTGGTTTCTGCTTCCACCCTCCTTGAGGCTCTTCTGGCGATGGTGGCGTCGATGGCCTTGTTCCAGGTTCGGGGGCTCATGTTGAATCTGGCCTTTCTCATCTGGTTCCTGTTCAGGGTCTTTGGTTTATCGGAGGCCGGTTCGACACTTTGCAGGGGGCTGTTTTCTCATTCCGGCTCGGTTCTCTACCCTATTGACTCGTCTGCGGGTCCTGCTGGGTCGCCCTTCTGCCCCGGCTCGGGGTTGGTTGCAGGTCCGGGGGTTGGTGGCTGCCACCATGGCTGTGGTTCCTTGGGCTCGCCTGCGCCTCCGGTCCTTGGTGTTTCTTCTGTTGCCTCGTTGGCACCCTTCCCATGCAGGTTGCGTGGCTCTGGTTCCTCTCTCCCCTGTTCTGGTTTTTTCTTTGGCCTGGTGGCTTTGCTCTCCCGACCTGGTGTCAGGGGTGCGTTTTCTGCTTCCTTCTCGCCTCTTGTTGGCCTCGGATGCCTGTCCTTGGGTTTGGGGGGGCCGCATTGGGGTCCTTGGTGGCCGGCGAGTCTGTTGGCTCGTATCGGCTTTCTGGTGGCTTGTTGTTACTTGCGCCTTCATGGGGGGTCTGGGTGCGCGTCTCTGTGCCTGCTGACTTCCGTGATTTGTGTCTGGGCGAACTCTCGTCTGTTGGCATTGAGGGCTGTTTGTGTTCAGGGGCGTCTGAGTTTTCATACGGGCGGCTTGGGCAACTTCCTCCCATCCTCTGTTTTGTGCCGTCTGTCTGTTCCTCTGTTCCGGGACATTTGTGTTCGGATCGAGACTCTCTGGATCGGTCTTTTTGCTTCCCCTCACGACGCTCTTCTCCCCCGGTTTTTGTTCCGTGGTGGTCTGTCCTCAGGCTTGGGGGTTGCTCTCTCGTTTCCTTGGCCTTCGGGCTTTCTGTATGCCTTACCTCCTGTTTCTCTCCTCCCGAGGGTGCTGCAGCGGATTCGGGGGGGTGAAGGTGTCTGTGCTGTTTGTTGCTCCTTTTTGGCCTCGCTGCCTTTGGTTTCCGCTCCTGCTGCTGCTGGCGGGGGGCTGGTTTGACCGGCTTCCCTTGACTCCGGCTCACCTTCTGTGTCCGCACCTGTCTTTGCCCCGTCTTTGTCTCTTGCATCTGACGGCCTGGCTCTTGGGCGGCTGTCGTTGGCGTCTTTGGGCTGTTTCTTCTGTGGTGGCCTGTGGCATTCAGTTGTCGCGTCGGCCTTCGACGCGTATGAACTATGGTGCGCGTTGGGGCTCTTTTGTCTCCTGGTGCTCTTCTCTTGGTCTGGATCCGTGTTTGTGTTCCGGCTTCTATTCTCCTTTCCCCTTCCGCCTTGTCTGGCCGTTGGGCTGCCGTTCAGGATTGTCGGGGTCCCGGAGCCTGTTTGGAGGTAGTTGCTCCTTTGGTGGGGTCGGCTTCTTCGGAGCTTTAGGCTTCGTCGTCCGGTCTCCTGTGATCGTGCCTTCTTGGGTTTTGCCTACTGTTTTGCAGGGTCTGCAGTTGCCCCCTTTTGAGCCCTTGTTGGAGGCGGACTTATTGTGGTTGTCCGCTTAGGTGGCTTTTTTGCTGGCCATCACCTCCGCTCGTCGGTTGGGTGCCTTGCTTGTTTCTTTCCCTTATTTGCAGTTCCTGCAGGATAGGTTTGTTTTCTGGCTTGATCCGGCTTTCTGCCTGGGGTTTCTTCCAGGTTCCTTTTGTAGCAGGAGGTGATACTTCCTGATTTGCCTACGGAGGGGGTTTCCCTTGTTCCTTCTTCTTTGGCTGTTCGTAGGGCTCTTCTGATTTACCTCCAGGGTTCGCTGGGGTTTCTGCTTTCTCCTGCTCTATTTGTCTCCTGTGGGGGTGTGGCTATGGGGGAGGAGGTTTTCACTTCTACGATCAGTCGATGGGTGCGTTTGGCGGTCTGTCGGTCCTATAGGTCTGTGGACCTGCCTCCTCCGTCTCAGGTGCAGGGTCGTTCGACTCGTTCTGTGTCCGCTTCCTGGGTTGAGGCGACGGGGGGTCTCTGTCCGGGAGCTTTGTAGTGTGGCCACTTGGCAGTCCCATCACACATTTGTTCGGCATTATCGACTTGATGTTTACATGCATCTGTTGACAGTTTTGCTGTTGGCGTTCTGAACGCTGCTGTTCGTTGATCATTTGTTTGAATAACAGTTTTGTACTTTTTGCATGGATCCCTGGTGTCCTGCGTTTTTAGGTCTCGCAGATCTAGCGCTGGAGCGCGCATGCGCTCCTCGCTCTGCGAGGCTTATTGTCATCAATACGCTTTCAGAAGGGGTCTTGAAGCCCCGCCCATCATTGCCATTGGCTGGCGTCATCATTTATGCAAAACGCTGGCCTCCGATTGAAAATGAGGCTTTTTTGTTACCGCCCTGTCTCCTTTTGGCTCCGCCCACCCGGACTGGATCTTTTACTTGCGGCATTATAGAGTCTCCTTCAATTACTCTGTGAGCACTTTTTTTTCCTCATTCGTGCAATGGCGACAGCTTGTCCTAGAATGGCTCTCTGCCTGGCCCTTACACCAAATTGTTCCGCTCGCGTCTTGCCTTGCAACAATAGCTCGGTTTTTATACAGCGCTTGTTATCACATTGATTCTGCTTCTTAACGCTTTTTTTTTTTTTTTTAGGAATGAGTCTGTGGGCTCTGAATCGTGTGTGCTGCTTTTACTTTCCGGGCGCGTACTGTGGCACGCACTTCATCCGCCATCGGACACGCACACTTTTAAAATAAGTAAATACGGCTCTGGTGAACAATGACAACAATAAACCTCCGGGGCGCTTATTCCGCTGTCTGGTATTTTATTGTATCTGAAAGAGACACGTTAGTGACAGATTCCTTACCTTAGAATATCCCCAGGCGTCAGGCTGGATCCGGAAAGTTTTTTGCGTAGCAGTACCCTTGCGCGTCGGTAGGCGGCGTCGTGCGGCTCCGCGTCCGTCGTCGGCGTCGTGATCGCCGGGATGACGTCGCGGGCAGTACTTAGGCGCCGCCCCTGCGCGCTGACGTCAGTTCTTCTTTTTCCGCGCCAGTAAGCGCAGATCCGGGAAGAGCAGTGCCCTAGTCACTTTTTGACTATCTTTTTGTGAAATTTTTCACTGTTTTCTTCAACGAGTCTTCACGACTCCTAAGGTGTCGTAGGGATGCCCGGCTTTAAGCCCTGCGAGGTATGTGGTCGTATGATGTCCATCACGGACCCCCACCTCGAGTGTCTCTTCTGCCTCGGCCGAGGCCACGACACGAAGTCGTGCCCTGACTGCCGGAAACTTCATCCGAAGGCTTTGCGAGAGCGGTCTCGAAAGCTCCTTGAAGTCCGGCAGTCGGCTCCGCGCCGCAGCAAGCCCCGGTCCCGGGAGAGGTCGAGGGCCGGACGCGGAGTCCCCGCCGTTCGTCGGAATCCAAGTCTTCGCGCTCCTCCGGTAAGTCGAAGCACAAGAAGTCTAAGCGGCGTCATCGCTCTAAGACTTCGCCTCGCCGGTCGCGCGACTCGGCTGAGGTCCCTGTCGGCACCGTCCCCGCCCCCGCGGCCCCGGACGTGCCTGTCGAGTTGCCCCCGCATTACCCGTCCTTCCCGGGTTCGGGGGCGACTCCGGCCGAGTACAGGTATTCCTGTCGGCCATGGCCCGCCTCTTCGGGCCTCGAGGTCCCTCCGGTGCGCCTTCGGGCCCCGCGGGCCAGATGGGGTTGCTCCGGCGTCGCCGTCGACTCCGGTCCCGGCGTCGCCTGTCCCACCAGCCTTCGTCCCGGCCTCGGCTCCGGCCCCGGCCTCGACCCCGGTTCCGGTGGTGCCGCAACCTCCATCGACGCCGGTTGACCTAACCACGCCTCCGCCGACGCCGATGTCCCCGGTGCCGTTTCCGACGCCGTCCGGGGCTCCGGGCGGCGTCGTTCCCCGGTTCTCCCCGGGTCCGGACATGGAGCCGGACCGGCGTCGCCCGGCCGCCGGTTCCGGCGCCGATGAGGCCTTGGGTCCCTTATGTCCCTCCTCCTCCATCTTTTCAACCTGAGGAGGACCAGGAGAGCTGGGAGGGGTCTGACGACCCTCTCACACAACAGTGCGAGTTTGACCCGGACTGGGTTGAGGAACTTGGGGATGCCAGTGGGCTGGATACCTCCCCCGACTCTGGCATGCTGTCTCCTCCCGTGGCAACGGAGGAGGGGGCTAATTTTGCAACGGTGTTGCGTAGAGCTGCTGGAGCCTTAAATCTCCAGTTGCCTACAGTGGCCGTCAGGACTAACCTCCTGACTGAAGTGCTTCAGCCGGCGGCCTCCTCTTCGGAGCCTGTGCTGCCGTTCAACGATGCACTCACTGACGTTCTTTTGGGTGCCTGGTCCAAACCCACCACAGGGGCTCCTGTGGATAGGAACGTGGCCCGACGCCATCGCCCGGCTCCGGGCGACCCCCTGTTTCTCTCCCAACACCCCACCCCTGAGAGCTTGGTTGTCCAAGCCTCTGCCTCCCAAACAGCCTTCCCTACCGCCCCTCCGGATAGGGAATCCAAGCGCCTGGATCACTTTGGGAAGAAGGCTTTCTCTTCCTCCAGTGCTGGCTTGCGGTCTGTTAATACCGCTTGCCTCTTGGGCCGATACACCCACTCCCTGTGGGATTCGGTGGCTGATGTTTTGCCGCAGTGTTCTGAGGAGGTCCAGACACTGCTTACCCGCGCTATTGCGGAAGGGCGTGATGCGGCTAAGTATACCATCCGCTGTGGCCTTGATACCGCCGACTCGCTGGGCAGATCGCTTGCAACGACGGTGGCGCTGCGTCGCCACGCCTGGCTGAGAACCACTGGTTTTCAGGGGATGTCCAGAATACTCTCATGGACATGCCCTTTGATGGAGTCGGTCTCTTTGGTTCAAGGCGGACCATGCGCTGGAGCGTTTCAAGGATTCACGGGCTACTGCTAAGTCCCTGGGCCTTGCTGTTGTGCGCCCTCCGCATACGTCTGCTTTTCGCCCCTTTCGTGGCCACGGAAGGGGCGCCCAATCACGTCCACAGCCCGGCCAACGGCCCGCGCAGCAAGCGCCTTCGCGTGGCCGAGGACGTGGATACCGCCGTGGCGGTTCGGGCAACCAGCGTGCGGGTCAGGCCACCACCTCCAACCCGTCCGCGGCCTCCAAGCCCTCCTAGTCCCTCCTTTCAGGTGCACAGCACGCCAGTCGAGGGCAGGGTCCGCCATCACCTTCACCACTGGCGTCCCATCACCTCGGACAAGTGGGTCTTGGACATTGTCCGAAGGGGCTACTCCCTCCCCTTCGAGACCACCCCCCAGCCATGCCACCTCAATTCCACCGCATGTCAGGGGATCACTTGGTGCTTCTACAGAAGGAAGTCACGGCCCTCTTGGCCAAGAGGGCCATCGAGCATGTTCCGACCCCAGAAGTAGGGCGTGGTTGCTACTCCCACTACTTTCTGGTGCCCAAAAAGGACAAGGAGGACATGCGTCCTATCTTGGACCTCCGGAACGTCAATCGCTTCCTCCGGAAGGAGAAGTTCAAGATGCTCACCCTAGCTCAGGTCTTGACTGCCCTCGACCCCGGAGACTGGTTGGTAGCGTTGGACTTGCAGGACGCCTATTTCCACATCCCCGTCCTGCCGGCCCACCGGCGTTACCTTCGGTTCACGGTAGGCCTCGAGCATTTTCAGTTCACCGTGCTCCCCTTTGGCCTTACCAGTGCCCCTCGGGTGTTCACGAAAGTGATGGCGGTGGTCGCAGCTCATCTGCGCCGGGCAGGGGTTTCAGTCTTCCCCTACCTCGACGACTGGCTGCTGAAGGCGGGCTCGTCCCAGGCAGTTGTCTCCCACCTCCAGACTACGGCCGAACTCCTGCACTCGCTGGGGTTCTCCATCAATGTGCCAAAGTCGCATCTGATTCCTTCTCCACAGCTCCTTTTCATCGGAGCAGTTCTGGACACGACGCAGTTTCGGGCCTATCCTCCCGAACGGCGAGTCCGGGATATTCAGGCTATGATTCCGATCTTTCAGCCCTTATCCTGGGTTTCGGTACGGATGACCCTGAGGCTTCTGGGCCTCATGGCCTCCTGCATCCTGCTGGTCACTCATGCCAGATGGCATATGCGGGCTCTGCAGTGGGACCTGAAGTTCCAGTGGGCGCAGCACCAGGGCGACCTGTCCGATCACGTCCAGATCTCGGAGGGGACTGCAAAACAGTTGCAGTGGTGGCTCTCGAACCGGCAATGGGTCATGGGCAGATCCCTCTCCCTTCCCCAGCCAGAGCACACAGTTGTGACGGACGCGTCCCTTCTGGGATGGGGCGGTCACATGGGAGAGGCGGAGATCAGAGGCCTCTGGTCTCCGGCGGAGTCCCGGCTCCATATCAACCTTCTGGAGCTCCGGGCGATCCGACTTGCACTCAAGGCATTCCTTCCCTCTGTCAAAGGGAAGGTAGTGCAGGTGTTCACAGACAACACCACTGCCATGTGGTACTGCAACAAACAAGGCGGGGTGGGGTCGTGGACCCTTTGTCAGGAGGCTCTGCGCCTCTGGACATGGCTGGAACACCAGGGCATGTTCCTGGTGGTTCAACACCTGGCAGGTTCCCTGAACGCCAGGGCGGACGAACTCAGCCGCAGGTGCATGATGGATCACGAATGGCGTCTTCACTCGGAAGTGGCGCAAGGACTCTTTCTACAGTGGGGAGAGCCTTGGTTAGATCTATTCGCCACCGAAGAGAACGCGCAATGTCATCAGTTCTGCGCGTTGGAATTTCCAAGGCGGCACTCGCTCGGCGACGCTTTTCGTCACGAGTGGAGTTGCGGTCTATTGTACGCCTTTCCGCCTATACCACTTCTACCCAGAGTGTTGAAGAAGATTCGGCACGACCGGGCCCAAGTCATTCTTGTGGCTCCGGACTGGGCTCGAAGAGTTTGGTATCCCGAGCTACTCAATATGAGCGTAGATCCCCCGATCCGTCTGCCTCTTCGGGAGGATCTTCTGTCGCAGCAGCAGGGGACGGTCCTCCACCCGAACCTGTCCAGTCTACACCTGCTTGCGTGGAGATTGAGCGGCGGCAGTTGATTCCTTTCGACTTGCCTCCCGAAGTTTGTGATGTGATTCTGGCAGCCAGGCGTCCCTCCACTAAGGTGGTATACGCCTGCAGGTGGAACAAATTTGTGGCATGGTGCACAGCAAAGGCTGTGGATCCCCTTTCTGCCCCTCTTTCTGAGGTCCTTCTGTTCCTTCTCTCTCTGGCCCAACAGGGTTCTGCCCTGGGTACCATCAAGGGTTATCTTTGTGCTATCTCGGCCTTCCTCAGGCTCCCTGATCAGCCCTCCCTTTTCAAGTCCCCTGTTGTTAACAGGTTCTTAAAAGGCATTACTCACCTCTTCCCTCCTGTTCCGTTTGTGATGCCTCAGTGGGACTTAAACTTGGTTCTTACCTTTTTAATGTGCGCTCCCTTTGAGCCTCTACATAACTGTCCTCTTCGTCTTCTGACTCTGAAGACAGCCTTTCTGGTGGCCATCACCTCCGCTCGGCGGGTGAGTGAGCTCCAGGCTCTATCTTGCAAACCTCCCTTTCTGTCTGTTCATCCAGACAAGGTTGTTCTTCGGACGCGTCCGTCCTTCTTGCCAAAGGTGGTTACTGCTTTCCACATTGGGCAGACCATCACTTTGCCCACCTTCTTTCCGCCTCCGCATCCTTCCAGAGAGGAAGAGAGGCTCCACCGTCTGGACCCAAAACGTGCGCTCTCCTTCTATATTGACCGCACAAAACACTTCCGGGTGGATGACCAGCTCTTTATTGGCTACGTGGGCGCCAAAAAGGTCGGGCGGTGCACAAGAGGACCATCTCCCGCTGGGTTACCTTGTGCATCAAGACCTGCTATTCTTTGGCTAAAAGGAGCCTCCTGTTGGGCTGCGTGCCCATTCCACCAGGGCAACGGCTGCTACCACGGCCTTGGGCCGCGGTGTTCCGCTGCCGGTTATCTGTCAGGCAGCTACGTGGGCCTCGCTGCACACGTTTACAAAGCATTACTGCCTTGACAGTCAGGTCCGGAGGGACGGCTTCTTTGGCCGTTCTGTCCTCCAGGACTTCCTTGTCTGATCTTTGTTCGCAGACCCACCACCGGGGTTGGTATTGCTGGGGTATCTATTCTAAGGTAAGGAATCTGTCACTAACGTGTCTCTTTCAGATGCACAAGTTACTAACTTGTGTAACGATATATCTGTAAGAGACAGTAGTTAGTGACAGATTCCTACCGCCACCCATCCTCCCGTTCTGCGAACTGATTTCTAGGGTTAAGGACATCCCTTTCAGGGCCCTAGTATTTTTCAGACACCTATGTCAGCTTCTTGCATGGCTCTGCGTTCCTGGCGCGGAAAGTCGTGTACAGAACTGACGTCAGCGCGCAGGGGCGGCGCCTAAGTACTGCCCGCGACGTCATCCCGGCGATCACGACGCCGACGACGGACGCGGAGCCGCACGACGCCGCCTACCGACGCGCAAGGGTACTGCTACGCAAAAAACTTTCCGGATCCAGCCTGACGCCTGGGGATATTCTAAGGTAAGGAATCTGTCACTAACTACTGTCTCTTACAGATATATCGTTACACAAGTTAGTAACTTGTGCTTTAAATGGATGCCTCTCACTTTAGCAGTGTCTCGACAAGCAATGGCCTAACGGCAATATGAAGACTGCTGGGTACAGTGGCTGTCTTTGCCCCAGAATGGAACGTTGCAACAGCTTCTCTGCCGCAGTGCACGCCGGGTACAGAGTGCACGGAGTGATCCTGAATCTCCCTCGTTTCTATTAAGGATGCCCGCTCTACACAGATCTATTTGCCGGAGGTCGGTGTCTGCACACGTCATCACTTGTGCGGGGGCAGCAGTACAAAACCGACCCGGAATAGGCACACACCGGCTTCACTTCCAGCTGAGTGACACTTCCACCTGAGTCCACAATTGAATTGAAGCTTCGCGTCGAAGGAGTTCTGGGGCTGCTCCCGTCAGCAAACCGCTCTCGGAGGTAACGCCACTGACCTGAGCAATTATAACCCGGAGGGGGCAGCGGTAACAGCCAGGGAAAGAAGAAAGGGTCAGAGAGATGTGAGATACTCGCTGGGCATCGGTGGGAAACCCGAGGGAGGGAAGAAGGAAGAAGGCAGGGACGAACGGAGGGAGGAAGATACGCAAAAAGTGAAAGTTGGAACAAAAACAAGGCGCCACACTTTCGCTTGTTTTCAGTGTCATCGATTCCAGAGTTGGTAAGGACAGGATTTTTCCAGGGTGGGCGGCTACCTTCTATTTACCCGCCTTCACTCATCGCGTCCAGTCATGCGGTTTTCACTGCAACGGAAAATGTATTTGTATGAGGAAGAAAAAATGTATGCTTTGCATCAGGGGCTTCCACGCTTCCACGCGGGGTGAGGGGTAGCAGTTTCCTAAAATGAATGTTTTGGCTTCACACTGCCCGCAGGTTAGTGTAAGCCAAATTACGCGCGTTCTCTGTCGGTAGCCTGCTGTGGATTATCTGGCGAGATCTTGTGATCTCGCAATACTGAGCCTACCCTACATATACGGCTGTTGGTGCCAGAGTGAGAAGTCTCTGCATACTTGTCTTCGCTTCAGGACTTTTCACCTGGGTTGCTCACTCACTTAATTGTGGCACAGATTGAAATCGGCTGTAATGTAGCCATAATTGCTCTATGTTCCAGCCTTATCTAGAGCGCAGTGCATGCATTTCAGGAATTCTAGTTCACTTCTGCCTTTATTTGCTGGTCTGTGATTTATGTCTTTGAAATAGGCAGCGTGCTCCGATTGCTCCTGCGGGGTGATAGCAATTGCCTAGCAAACGGTTTGTAAGGAGGCCTGGAATGCAGTTGGCACCTCAAGAAATAGGTTCCTGTTTCATGTTTTGCTTCAAGTCTGGGATATGATGCGAGAGTCCTTCCAATCCACTATTTAATCGAAAAACTTGATAAAATCAGACCTAATACATTACATAAGCACCAGTTACGTTTACACAAGGACACATTCATATATATATATATATATATATATATATATATATATATTTATTTATTTTTTTGGGTAGGCGCGGAGAGATTATGTGATTTGCGCATACTCACAGGATGTGGAGTCAACCCCGAGGCTCGTACCTTGGTTTCCCAGCTACAAAGTCGGCAGTCTAGCCGTGAGCCACATCCTGTAGCATACAGTATGAGAAAACATTTTATGAAGCAATACAATTACGGGCTTCATAAACACAAGTAAATAATAAAATAAGCAAAGCATTGCATAAGTGAGTTTATGTATACACCCACTTTTTACTTATAAGAATAAACTTGTTAGGGGCTTAAAAAAAATCCTGCCACATCTTGGCAGTGTAAGCAAGTATTAAACAGATTAGCTGAGAATCGCTGGGAACCTGAGGCCAGCAGGCTGGTCTGGGGCAGTGAGACAGTAACACACTTTTGTTGGAAGAACCAATAAAGAACTCTGCAAAAAGAACTATTATTTCAAACACTGCACAGCTCTACAAGTAAATATGAAACCGGGAACTTCACTACACACCACATACACACCACATACACTCCATAACACATGGATAAAAGACATTGTAATTTACAACGCCATTTACAACGCCAATAGCTCTAACTTAAGCAAATGCGAGACCTATTGCAATTCCAATGCTTGTTTCTTCCTGGTTCTCTGCTTGAGAGTTCCTCACTTTGTAAGGACTGGGACGAGGAAGACCCATGAGGGGGTAATGTCTTGTTACTTACCGGTAATCTTCATTACCCCGATTAGGGTCCTCCTTGTCCCAGTCCTCTTCCCTCCCGCTGTGTTTGTGTCTGGGACTTGTTGATAACAGGCATGGCGGTGGGTGGGAGGGGTTTATATGACCTTTGACTTTTGGTTTTGTAGCGTTTTGATTGGCTGGCTGGAGGCAGGACTGCCTCACTTTGTAAGGGACGAGGAGGACCCTAATCGGGGTAATGAAGATTACCGGTAAGTAACAAGACATTCACAGGCATAGAGCCCACCCTTTCTCATTCGTCACAAATAGGAGTGGATGCAAGCACGTATGTTTTGGTGCCTTGTCATTGGTAATGTTAAGTGTTATAATGCTAATCTTGTGTTATGTATATTGTACTGAGATCCCTGGTCAGGCTAACCTCCCCCTCTGCAACACCCCAGGCCCTGGCTGCACAGCGCTGCCTCATTAGAAGTGGAGCTGCTGTATTTGTTCCCCTGCAAAATTGATCCAAAAGCCGAGCAGGGTTTTTGTTCCCTTGTGAAGTTGATGCCAATATCTCAGTCAAGCACAAAGGGAGAAATATGTGCTTATAGTAAAGACAATATTCTGCTGTATGGTGATAAAACTGGCCCTATCATCATGCCCTTAAAATTAATGCCCAAAAACATGGATTGATTTACGAACAATGAATATTAAAAACGTTAAGGTGACACTCGTCAGAGATTTAGTTCCTCTCTTATTTCACATTTTACCTAATCTTGCATTCCCAAAGAAGTTATCTATTTTTTCATGTTGTGTTTCTGTATTTTCTTTTCTGTTCATACTTTGAGCAGTGCCATTTGTTTATGAGGGCATTTGATTGAGAGCTTTGACGCTGAAGCCAAAGCAAAGTGCCTGTCAGTGGGTTGGCCTCTCTGCAGAGCACACAGAACAATGGTCATGTTTTCCAGTTTATTTCAGTTGCAATTGAAATTCTGTGGAAATGTGTGTGAAGGGGGTACACAGATGTCAAAATATTTACAAGGCAAAATTAAAAGGAAATAAATTGCTTAAATGTGAGTGAGTGCAGTGTATGTTTGGAAGTGGTGAAGTGAGGGAAGAGTGAAAAGAGGGTGCTGAAGAGGAAAGAGAGGTGATTGAAGCTGTGCAGATGGAAGAGATAAGTAGAGAAAAAGAGCATATATATCTAACATAAAACATGCACAAGTGAAGGGCAAACCTCCTTCCACAGGCCTCAATACTATTTAATTGACACTCACAATTTCAGAATTGAAAAATTTCCAATATTAATTATTTATAACAAATCATTGTTGTTACTCATTTATCTTAAACACTTCACCATTGACAAAGCCAATCGTACTGACAGATTTTAGGCGCATGTCAGTTGTTTTGTTATATATCTGGATGCAATTACATCTCAGAGAGAAACCAACATGCCGGTCGGGTGGTACACTATGGGAATCACAAAAATGTATTTTAGATGTTCACTTTTAGAGTCCCCACTTTTTTCATCCCACTTAAAGACCTGTCTGCACATATTTCTATATGACTGATTGCAGCCAGCAGCTGTGGGTACTTCCCGAAGCCTGGTTGGAGCATTCTTTTCCAAAGTTTATGCCACACGCAGTGCAAGACACTAGGCAAGCACACACTTTAAAGGGCTGAAGTTGTTAAGCTGTACAATTTGCTCATTACAGTAATTGTTGAACATATTAATTCAGTAAGATATGGGGCGGTTTTTAATGTGTTTAATATTTCAAGACTATACGTTCCCACTGCTTTACAAGCCTTGCTTTATCACTAAATTAATTTTCTTTAAAATGCACCATTTGCCAATCTTTTTTCAATCTTTTTCTCGGGAGGAGGACCGACCCTAGACCCCACTTTCATCCATTAAGCTTGCTCGCATCGCCCGCTATATAAAAGTCATACCTATCTTTTATGCCCCGGCACTTTCAAATGTCACCAGCCACCATTGCTGCTACTCACTGGGCATTGGTGAAGCCCAGCTCTCAGTAACCTCTAGGCATGGTCTGTGGCTGTGCATAGGAGGTACCAGGTAGAAGGCATGGCATTGACCCAGTCCTATGGTCCATACCACTGCCCCTCCAACACACCCCTCAAACCTTACTCGCCCCAACCCAGCCATGGGGAAGAGTTGTTTGCCTGTTATGCTGAGCACAGGGTGTACCCTCTGGTCATGCTTTTTCAACATTTTGAACTCCTGGAAAAGATACATTAGTTTGCTGCCTGTCAACAGATGTGTAATACAGCATTCATTTGTGTTCTCATGGTGCTATCACCGAAAGTAGTGGGGATGTGATATGTGATGCCATAATGGCATAAATAAGAGCTATGACATTACATGAAAGGTTGTAAGCAATGTTTAGGACCAGTTACGGTTGCATAGGTCACCAGGATTAGCAAATAAACGTGGTTTTAAGTTTTTAGATGGTAACCATAGCTTTCTTTCAACCGAGGTTTATTATTGGAATTTGCACAAGAGTGTATAACTTTCATTAATAAAAGGAACCTATAGATTATAACTTGTCTTTTGTTATTTTTTTTCTATGATGTACTTTGGCCTTTGAACAAGGTGTACAGTGGGCATAATCAGCAGCTGTTTGACACTGGGCAGAAAACATGTTTTTTGCCCTGTTCCTCACCTGGTTCTCCTGTCACCAGAGCTCCCAGGGCTAGACCTCTCTCACTCCCTGTCCTGTTTCCTTCAGAGCCCACAGGGCGTGGCTTATTTATTATGCCTAGTGAATCTCGGAAGTACCTATACATGACTTCCTTGTCTACAGAGCTCGGAGGACATGTCCACTTCCTACGGGCTCTGGGCACTGAGTGTGCATGGGCCACCTGTCCCAAATGGTCACAGGGTATGATTTTTTGCATTACCCAATAAACCATTGGTGTGAGGAATGGCCAGTGCCATGCATTTAGTCACTCTACCCACAAAGCTGTCAGCCTTTGGCCACACCTAATGAGCTAAGGGGACATGTGTGGACTTCATCAATACTCTGCATACTACCCTCTTGTACCGAAATCCTGCAGAGCTTGGGTGGTGCCTCAAGTGTAGTGGGCACAGGAATTGTTCTTTGACCACACCCTGCAAGCAGGCCCCATGCCCCCAAAAATTTACAGAAAGACCCACTTATATGTGTACACAGGGCATTGCTTATGGGCATACAAGCACTCAGTCACCTTGCCTCCAAAGCCACCGGGGCACTGCTGGTGCCCATTAAGCTCTGTGTGGATGATGTGGCCTTTGGCCATGCCCTGTACCTGATCCTCAAACCCCAGGGCCCGCTGGCCATGGCATTGGCAGCTGACTCTACTAGGTTCAAGGTGAACCAAAATGGTAATTGTCTCGTGGCATAGTCATCAAGAGCATTATTTCTTAAATCTTTTGAAGTTTGTTAAAAAAATATGAATAATAATAAATGCCATTTAATGCCAATCAGTTAGCATTGCAATAGTGTCAGCTGCTTTAGTCCCTCGTCCAAAATGCTGAAGTGTCTTGTTAAAGCCTTCAATGGCTGAGCAATGTCTTTAAGGCCCTATTATATTAAAAGCAATAGCCAGTCTCAGATTCTGACTGGCAGGATACTAAGGTGGTCAGATGGCAGCGGTCCCATAGGCAATCATAGGAAATACATCTAGCCATATGCCATTTTGAATAAGTGTCTTTTTAAGGATTGTCTGTATTTCATGAAAATCATTTTCGGGTTTGAGGTGGATTAGTAAAGAGCCCGCAAACAGAAACCATGACCATGAAGATATCGTCTATTGAATTTCTGATAGCGGGATGCAAAATGTTTTTGTTTTAAATTTTATTTGCATTTAGAACAAGAATACAAGAAAAAATGGGGATATAGAATTTCTGCAAACAGAAATTTCGTATAATTTTGTGCATCATCCCAATAAAAAGAGAAGAGCGAGAGTAGAGGACTAAAACAACAGAGATTAGGGTAAGGGTTAGGGAGAAGGTGAAAGAGGAGAAAGAGAAGGGAAACGCAGTTCTAGAGAAAACATCACATTTGAGCATCCCACGTTACATAAATAATAAAATCCTAATAGCACAGTTGAACAGCTGAGACAATTAGTTATAAGTTAGGGCGTTAGGCTCCCCAAGGTGGGGAAAAAAAGCTAGTAGGGCCAGTGACATGATCATGGGCTGATCACAGTGACACTACCAGTTCGACAAAAGGCACAGTCATGTAGGATGTACTAATCCGGGCTAGGGATCTGACTACCTTTAAGGGAGTGTACTGTGTTTAATTATCTAGGAGTGGGGTGTTGTGTGCGGAGATATGTTAAGAAAGGTTCCCAAATGTCTCTAGGCCCGGATGGCAGGGGCATTTGCTCCCAATAGTTAGCCAGCTGTTCCTGATAGTAAATCTTATCCTGAACTCGATTTTGGGCACTGGCTTCTGCCCCCCAATACATAGCGATATAGCGTTTTGCCAGCAGACGTAGCATGGCTGCCAATCGGCGGGTTTCTGGTCGAAGGCCTTGTGTGTGTGGGACTGAGTGGCTCAGTATCTGTTCAAGGGCATGAAGTATGGCCTGCCAGTATTTCCCAATCAGAGGGCAGGACCAAGCCAGGTGTATGCAAGTAGCAAGTGGAGCCGTGCATCTCTTACATTGTACATCCGGTACCAGCTCCATTCGCTGTAGTTGTGTTGGTGTGCGGTAAGTCTGATGTATGAAGTTGAAATGAATGAGCTGCAGTCTATAGTTAGGTGAGAGAGCAGTCATTTGTGTGCAGTAGTATTTCCATTGTTCCTCAGTTATGGGGGTGCCTAGGTCACTTTCCCAGGCTTAGCGAGCACTTGGGGTGCGAATAGGAGCAAAATCCTGCATAATATTGTAAAATCTTGTAATTAATTTGCGGGGGAGGAAGTAGTAAGCATGTGCATCTAACTGTGGAGGTGGTTCAGAGAAAGTAGATTGAAGTGCTCAGCATGCGGCGCGCAGCTGCCGATATAACATAGCATCTAGGACAGTGATGCCGGAGTCGTCAATTGGGTCGAAAGTAGAAATGAAATGGCCGTCTGGGTATAAGTCTGCAAAGGTGAGCAGTTGCCTCTGATGCGCGTGCATACTGGTGCAGGTAACTTGTAGTGCGGAACGTAGTGGGTTCCGAGCTAGTGGGATGGATGGGGCATAGACAATGGTGAGTTTGGTATGGCAACGCATACCCTCCCACGCCTATCGCATGCACTCCACCGTGTCATTCATTCTTCATGGGGATTTATAACGCTAGTATAATGCTGTTTTTAATGGGCAGGGGGAAGCGGCGTCTGCTTCCACTGCCGTGTGAGGCTGGAAGTTTATTGGGTGTAGCCAGTAATGTAAATAGTGGGCCTGGGCACACAGTGCATAGAGGTGCAGGTCGGGCATGCCCAGGCCCCCTTGATGGAAGGGGAGTGTCAGTATTTCCCAAGCTATGCAGGGTTGCTTGCCCGCCCAATCGAGAGATATGAGATTGGAGCACAGGCGCTTGAAAAAGGAAGCAGTGAGGGGGATGGACACATTGCTGAAGTGATATAGGAATTTGGGTAGTATTATCATCTTGGCTATCGCCAGACGTCTCGTTAAGGAGAGGGGGAGTCTGTTCCACAACAGAATTTTCTCTTTGAGCCAGGTCATGGCCCTCCCAAAGTTTACCCTCCACAGCTCTTCGACACCGAAATTCTGATGTCACCGGCGTAGTTGTATCTGTTAATGGAAATAGTGTGGATCTGGCCCAACTAATGCAAATACCGGAAAAACCACAAAAACGTATGATTTCCCGTATGATGGGGTCGAGATTGGATTGAGAGTTGCGGCTGTATAGTGCAATATCATCCTCATAAATGTATATGAGGAGATTATGCGCTGTGAAATTTAAACCCCTATGCGCGTGGTACTGGCGTAATCTTGCAGCCAGGGTCTCCATAGCTATCGCGAATAGGAGAGGCGATAAAGGGCAGCCATGTTGAGTGGTCTTTGTTATCGGATCAGATAGCATGCCATTGAGGCGCAGTCTGGCCGTTGGGTGTGTGTATAATAATTGAATGAGGCGGACAAACTTGGGACTTAAGCCAAGGTGTGGACGCAGAAAGGAAAGGTATGGCCACTCCAGCGAGTCAAACGCCTTTGTGGCGTCAAGTAGATCGGCAAATGTAGGAAGACTGTGTTGTAAGCTGTGGATCACAAAGATGGTGCACAGATTGTGTGCACTAGAGCGACCGGGGAGAAAGCCTGATAGGTCCGGGAATACTATTTCGAGTAGGCGATTGGCAAGTAGTTTGGCTAAAATCTTGTTATCTACGTTGATCATAGGTAGCGGCCAGTAGGAATCACATCGGTTAGCCGGTTTATCAGACTTAAGAATGGTGATGATGACAGCCTCACGGAGCGATGGAGGAAGCCCACCAGCAGAAAGAGAGGCCTCAAACATGGCCTGCAGGTTTGGTATCAGGAGAGGAGCAAATTCTTCGTAGAAGGAGGCAGTCAGGCAATCTAGGCCCGGTTCTTCGTCGCCAGTTAGTCCCTGTAAGACCTGCATGATCTCCTTCTCAGTGAATGGGGAGTCAAGAAACGCACAGTGTGAACTGTTGAGCCAGAGTAACTGTAATGTATCCAAGTAGCTTTGTATCTCAGTCGTGCTTGGAGAGAGAGTTGTGCTATAGAGTTCGGGGTAGTATGAGGTCATGGTGCAAAGTAGGGCCTCAGGTGCGGGGTGCCGCTCCTGCTGCTCATCAAGAAGTTCGATCACATATTCAGAGGCGCGGGGTCGCCAGAGCATGCATGCAAGGGTCCTCCCAGGACGGTCTCCCTCACCATATCTATGTGCCACTGTGGTGTGAGTGAGGAAGCTCAGCTCCTACGCTGCCTTGTCGTTGTATTCGCATAGTGTTTCTCGAAACTGAGCCATGGTGGAGGGGGACTGAGACACACAATTGTCTAATTCTAATGTTTGAAGATAATCCTCCAGGGTCGCCAGATGCGTTCTAATTGCTTTAAGGACGCCTGCCTGTGTAGCGATGCACACTCCCCGTATTGCCACTTTAAAGGCTTCTCACGGTACCGATTGGGAAGAGACGGAGTGTTTGTTGATTGCACAGAACTCTATAATGGCCGCATGTACCTCAGCACAAAAAACAGTGTCAAGAAAGGCACCGGGTGGAAGCCGTCACTGGTACAGTTAATGGAAAAGCAAATTCAGTGAGAACAGGAGCATGGTCTGATAAGGTTCTGGGAGACTTTAGCCGTCCACGTGAGTGCGTCGTGTGAGATCAGCCAGTAGTCTAAACGGAACCATGACCCAGTCGTGAAGCAAGTACCCTCCATGTCTCACCCATGTTGGTATTGGCAGGCTTCTACAAGAGAATTGTCTGTCATAATAGCGTGCAACTGGGCGGCTGTGCCAGAATGGGGTCGTCGTGACGTGCCACTGTGGTCCAGTATTGGGTCTAATATGACGTTGAAGTCCCCACCCCATATAATCGTGCCTGGCCCCATGTCTGCGATGCAGCGCCACACTGCTGTGAAAATACCTGGGCTGTCGTGGTTGGGGCCATAGACTGATACGAGTGTCACAGGGTGTTGGTGCTGGATGCCAGCCACAAATGTGAACCGATCTTCTGTGTCATTTACAATGTGGGTCAAATGCCATGGAATACCCCTATGTAACAGGATGGTGGTCCCGCGTGCATAATTGGAATACAGTACGGCGTGTGTGTCTGTGCACCAGCCCGCCTTTAAGGGAGAAGCAGTTGAGGTTGTGAGATGTAATTCTTGGAGAAAGCATATATCTGTCTGGTGTTGTGTGATATAGGCATGGACTAGCCTTGCTTTGCGCCTGTTGTTGAGCCCCCTCATGTTCCATGTGAGGCACCGAATTGTAGCAGTCATGGCGCTACGAAAATGGAGAGCAGATGCATATGTAAAACCTTGGGCGTCCTTTGTGTGGGAGAGTTCAACTATGCAGTGCATGGATAGTGTGTCATTTCAGCACGTGTCTGTGGGATATATAGCCCTAGTGATGTAGTGTTGTCCGAAAGCAAGCTGAAGCTCTGCGGAAAGAAAAGACCAAGCAAACAAGTTCAAACATTAACAAGATAACCTACCCCCACCCACTTCCACACCAGAACTGCAAAATGCAAGAGCCCGCCCCCCACCCTAATCCAAAACCCATGTAGAACTTCATTTAGAGGAATCATCCTTGGAGGTTGAATCAAGCCAGGCCGACTTCCAGGTCTGAGTCAGATTGGGTGGCTGATGGGGCAAACATGCCCAGTGAGTCGTTCCAGGAGCAAGCAACGAATGAATAAAAAGCGCCCTAAACGTCAGGTTGATCAGTGTCAGCAAGGGATCCACAAAAAGGGCAACACTCAGGTGCACGCCATGTATTTGAGATGAGGGGGCTGCAGCCTGAGTCATTTTGGCGAGACGGTCTGTTCTGTTCGATGATATCCATGGTGCCTTTCCACTCCTGTGCGTGGCAATGTGTGTGTCGATCCATTTTTCTTCGTTATGAGATTGGCAAATTTCTGAGCAGCCTTCGGGTCTGTGAAGTGAGAGTTTTGCCACCATGTGTGATGTGCACTTTAGCAGGGTATAGAAGGGCGTAGGCGGCATCAATCTTTTGTAGTAGCCTTTTGGCGGGTAGGAAATCTCTGCGTGCCGCCTGCACGGAGGGTATGAAGTCCGGGTAAAACGACTACGTGTTTCCCTGAACGTGCGTGTCTCTTGTTCTCTGGCCTAGCGCAGCACTGTGTCCCGATCTTTATAATTGAGCAGGCGGGCCTCAGTAGGTCTTGGGTTGGTCCCAGGAGGTGGTCTGAGTGCCAGTGTGTGGTGGGCTCTTTCCACAATAAATACTGAGAAGAGGTGCTTCCCAAACGATCGCTCAGCATGGTTTCCACATAGTCGTCTATTTTCTCTAGGTTTGTGGATTCTGGAACGCCGATGATCCGGATGTTGTTGCGCCTCGATCTCGAATCCAAGTCTTCGTTCTTGCTTTAATAATTCATTGCGTAGGAGTTGTTCACTGGATGTGGCTTGACCATCTTCCGAGACTCTTGTTTCTAGATTGTCTAATCTGTCATCATGTTTGTCGACCCTCGATTTGTCGACCCTCGCCATGAGGTCTAGCTTGGCGTCAATGGTGCAGAGACTGGACTTTACATGGGCTAGGATTTCTTTTAGGTCGTCGTCACATCCATCTGTGCCACCCGTGTTGTCTGGTTGGTCTTCTTGTACAGGGTTTTGACTGGCGTACACGGTCCGTCTTCTGCCCTCAAAGGAGAGCTTCGACTGGCATGTGTTCTGCTTCCCTATTGTTGCTGGGTGTGACTTGAACGTTAGGGAGCTGTCGCCAACAGTTTGAGGAAGGGTTTGCTAATGGATTCAGGCTTCACAAGCAGCAGTACCGTGAGCAGAGTGGGAAGCAGGCACAGAACCCCCAGCAAGCAGTGGCACCTGTTCCTGCTGGGAGAGTGTCCCCCGCGATTCAGGACGGTAATGAGGAAAGGGCAGGTAGTTCCGCAGTATTGCATGCTGTCTTTGAACAGGGTCCCAACAGTGGCAAGCAACCTCAGGAGGCAAGCCCAGTAGCACATGGCATCAGTGGACTGTGTTGCGACCCTGCAAGTTGACCAGGGCCGGGGGGCACGAGCAGGTCGGGCAACGCCAAGCGCTCGGGTAGGAGAGAGAGTCCCCAAATGGTAATTCACAGCTGCCCAGCAAGTAGTGGACAGCTGCACCGTTTAGGCTATTGTTTATTTGGGGGACATAGCGATACAAAAGGGGATGATGGACGGAACGCTTGAGCCAATCAAACACTCACCCCCAGTCAACTGATCTGGGTTTAATCCATCATCATTCTTTAGCTCACTCCACCACCCCAGTTCAGACATGGCCATATGCAAATCAGTCAGCATCCTAGGACCGGTTTCTGGCATTCCAGCCGTCATCAGCCAGGCTTGCTTGAATCCTGTGGCAAAGTGAGCAAGGGACCCACGTCTGGGCATACCCCCGCCAACTTAGGGCGAACAAAGCGATACAAAAGGGGATGATGGACGGAACGCTTGAGCCAATCAAACACTCACCCCCAGTCAACTGATCTGGGTTTAATCCATCATCATTCTTTAGCTCACTCCACCACCCCAGTTCAGACATGGCCATATGCAAAGTTGGCGGGGGTATGCCCAGACGTGGGTCCCTTGCTCACTTTGCCACTGGATTCAAGCAAGCCTGGCTGATGACGGCTGGAATGCCAGAAACCGGTCCTAGGATGCTTGTTTCCGGTCCAGGGAAGACATGGCTTGGCAGTTCGGGCTGGACTGTTCCCATGAGGCACAGGGTCAGACTGATTTGCATATGGCCATGTCTGAACTGGGGTGGTGGAGTGAGCTAAAGAATGATGATGGATTAAACCCAGATCAGTTGACTGGGGGTGAGTGTTTGATTGGCTCAAGCGTTCCGTCCATCATCCCCTTTTGTATCGCTTTATTTGGGGGACATACCTTGGTAGCTAGGAGTGAGATGCACTCCTTTAGCCCTGACCTTCACAGCTGCGCAGCACTTAGTGCCAGCTGCAACGTTTAGGCCTGCTCTGATTGCGCACCCTTGACTTTCGCTGCTTAGGCAGCGCGCCCTGAACTTTTGGAACATAGGGCATTTGAGCCCCTCTTTGAGATGGCCAGTTGGCCAGGGGGACTGTTAGGATTGTAGGGCGCCAGGCCCTAATGTGATTGATGCCTCTGCTATGGTTTCTACCGTGAGGTTATGTGCTAATGTGGTTTCTGTCCTAAATATGGTGCTAGGAAATGTGATGCATTTACTATGGTTTACGCACCCTGTTTCTTACCTCTAAAGGTACTTTTATGGTTGTGAGGTTTTGCATAATGTGGTTATGCTAGCGAGGTTATTATTCCCTAATGCGTTTAGGTTGTGAGATATTTCCTAATGTGATTTATGATTAGCATGTTAGTGTCTAATGCGTTTAGACCGATGAGAGAATTGCATAATGTTTATGATGGTGAGGTTGGCGTCTAAGGTTTTGCGCCTAATGTGACACTGTGCATAATGTGGTTTATGTTACAGGCTGATGTGCTTATGGGACTGTTACTGGAATTGGCTTGTGGACATTGTCTCCTCCCAATATGGCAGGCATTGAAAAATGCTGATACTCCCCCTGTATTTGGAGTGTCCCCCTGGTTTGGGCCAAATGATGCTTACTGTAAAAGCATGGTTACTGCTTGATTCCTGATTGCGCCCCGGCATTTTCTACCATTCAACCATGCGCCCGCCTAACCCCTCCCGTAACTCGAATCTCGTGCGTTACGGACCCAACTCCTGGTCCATTAACTACCCAGACAAATTGACCAGTAATGCAAAAAAGAACTTCAAGCACAGTACTCTAAAACAACACCCGGAAACACTCATTGTAGATAACTACCACACAGCGACCAACGGCAACACGAAAACTAACTTCATTTTTTACACTAATCGCCCGACTAAATGGAAAAACACCTTCTCTCTTCACCTTAAAGTCGCCAAGTCAGTAATCATTCCCTATGGTGAAAAAATCTTTACCACTATCTCTCCGACCTTCAAAGGGGAACTCACCATTTCCATCTATAGAACTGGAACCATTCTCATACAGGCCACCGACCCGCACCTCACCACTTTTGACCGCCACTTCCCCACACTTCTTTCCTCGTTAACTCAACTGAGCCACCAAACCCTACCTCCCTATCCCCCACCACCCTCACTAATAACGTGGAACTGATCCAATCTCCCTGCCCTGAAGAACCTCTCTTCAACTCATGGACATCCACCATCACTCACTACAATCACACTACCCCCATCATTACTCTCCGCCGCCAAACGCCCACCATTATTACATCAACTGATCACACCAGGAACAACAAAATCACAATTAACAAACACCACAAGGCCGATCTCGATCTCGTCAGCTCGGACTTCACCCTCAACTCTCCCACGACTGAAATCCCCACAGGCACTCCCCCTCGACCTCTGATAATCTGAACCCTCCCTCTCAAACTACCCCTTCCTCCAACACAGACCCTCTTCCCCCGACCCTTACTTCCCCCTTATCCAACGTCATCTCCAATCCAGCGGTCACTCTCCCCCCTACCACCACTGCACACTCCCCTTCCGATGTCCCACATCCACAGGCACAACCCGTCTCCACCACTTACCTCACTGACAACCCCCGTGACTTCCCCATGTCCAACGTCTTCACCAATACAGCAGACACTTTCCCCCCTATTATCACCGCCCACTCCCCGTCCGCCGTCGCACACCCACATACACAACCTGCCTCCACCGCTAATTTCATTGACATTCCCCGGAACTCTGACTTCCTACCCAGAATTTCTCTCCCTCCTCACTTGGACAGTAGACCCTCTACTCCTCCTCTGAACTCCTTGAATGGGAGCTTTACTAATCCGGCTCCCCGCGTCCAACCTCTCCCCTCTCCTAATCTCACTGATTCCGTCCAATCCCTGACCCCTGCTCACTCTCCCTCTATAGGCCCAAGTCATTCTCGACCCCTGCCAGAAACCTTAAACTTTTTCAGCTCAATAACACAGCAACTGAACAGAATGGAGCAGAAAATTAACTCCCTTGCTGCCGATCTCCTACACTTACAACAAAACCTTCTCAACAGGACCAAACCACCGTACTCCCTCTCGTCGGGTAGATTTGCTCAAACCCCCCTCAATACCTCTCCCATGGCCCCACAGAGCACCCCCGACCCTCCAGTCCGTCAACGAGTCAGGCACTTCGACCCAACCGGGATCGCCTCCCCCTTTCGGTATTGAAACCTGATGTGACCAACGACCCTTACCTCGCTCTGAGCCAGAAATCAGCCCCTTTCCCCATCCCTGTTATTGTTGGTACTAACAGACTCCCTAAAACTGTCCACTCACCTAGACCTCCTGCTCAATACTCCTCTATCCACCTAGCTCCCCCACCACCAAGGCTCCCCGCCCTCTCTCTTGCATGCTCCTAAACTGCAGATCAGCAGTACAACACGCCACAGACATTGCTGAAGCTCTACTCGCTGAAGAAATTGACATCGCTTTCCTCACAGAATCCTGGCTTAATGTCCACTCCACCCCCATTCTTGACATTCTCACCCCTCCAGGGTACAACATCATCAGACAAGACAGGCCAATCAAAACTGGGGGGACTAGCCATCATTCACAAAGCTGGAATACAGATCACCAAACTTAAACCTGCAGAATACCTATCGTTTGAATACCTGGGTGTCGAACTCACTGCCAAGGGCACCTCTCCCATCAAATTCCACACCATCTACCATCCTCCTGGAGAGCGTACCCTTTTCCCCGAAGAACTAACAGACCTAATAACACGTTTCTCCATGACAGACACAAAAGACGTGTTCCTGGGTGACCTCAACATCCACTGGAATGACCCAGAAGACTCCACTGTCCAGAACCTATCCAACCTACTTGAAATATACAATCTCAAACAACTCTGCAATGAACCAACTCACATCAAAGGTGCAACACTGGATGCGATCATTACCAACAATGAACTGGTCTCTCTGAGAGCGATTTCTCCCATTGACTGGTCAGACCACCACCTCATTCTGTTCAAGATTGATGCACTTGTCAGACACCAACCTATTCGTGATGACAAACCTAAGCACTGGACCAGAAACATCAAAAAGTCCCTTTACCCGAACTTGAATCCAGGATTCATGCCCATCTACAACCCCAACCCTCATCATGGACGACCGATGACCTCACTACACACTTTAACTCTAAAATGACAGAGGTCTTAGACCAAGTAGCTCCACTCAAACTCAAACAAATGAGGCGAACCAAATCTAAACCCTGGTTCAATATGGATCTGAATAACGAAAGGCGTCAACTCAGACAAACGGAAAGGTGTTGGAGACTAAACCCTCGACCTTGCACCTAGCGCAACTTAGATCTGCTCGGCAGGCATACAAAAAACACATTTTCAGTGAAAAGACGTCTTTCTTCCGCAACCAACTAGATCTGGTGAAAAACAGACCGAGAGAACTCTTCAACATTGTCAAAAGCCAAACAAACTGCACTCCCTCTAACGAAATCATAGCCACCAAAGAGCGATGTGAAGAAATTGCCACCTTCTTCTCTAATAAAGTCTCAAAAATTGATCAATCCTTCCTCCAAACCGCAAACCCTCCTTCCCTCTTAACCTGCCCCCTTTAACCACCCTTGACCAATCAGAAAGAGTTCTTACCAAGGACAATCAGGTCTGCCTCCAGCTAAAAAACAATGCGCATTGGTCCGACTTTGAGCTAATGTCGGAAAACGAGGTCTTCAGTATAATCTCTACCCTAAAACCTTCCTCCCACACTATGGACCCCCTCCCATCCACAATTATAAAAGAACTCAACCACACCATTTCCCCTTTCTGGACAAAAATCATCAATGCCTCTCTCATCTCAGGCTGTGTCCCAGACTCCCTTCAACTAGGACAAATCACACCCATTCTCAAGAAACCAGGGGCCGACCCTAATGATCTTAACAACCTCAGACCTATCTAAAACCTCCCGTTCCTTGCGAAAACATTGGAGAAATGCGTTCTCCACCAACTCAACAAACACATTGATGAGTTCAACCTCCTCGACACCTTTCAATCAGGATTCAGGAAAGGCTGTAGCACTGAAACAGCTATGCTCAACATCTCTGACGATATTCACAAGGCTTTAGATGAAGGTGATGCCTGCCTTCTCATCCTTATTGACCTATCTGCTGCATTCGACACTGTAAATCATCCAGCTCTTCTGGAGACCTTGTCGAAACGCTCCGGCATTAATGGCACAGTACTAAAATGGTTCACCTCCTTCCTTCAACACCGCTCGCAACAAATTAAAATCAACCTCTGTCTCTCGAAGCCAACAAAAGTCACACTTGGGGTCCCGCAAGGCTCGATCCTCTCCCCGTCCCTCTTCAATCTCTTCATGGAGCCCCTCACAATCATCTTGAAAAAAGCGGGAGTGAACTACCACCTCTATGCTGACGACACCCAAATCTATTTCAAAATCAAGTCTCCCAACGACATCCGACACCTCAATGTCACTCTAACCGAGATCCAAACTTGGTTCAACACTAACCACTTAAAGCTCAACCCAGATAAAACGGAACTAATCCTATTCTCTCCAAAAAGCAACCATCGACCAATCCAAGAGTGGCTCAAGAATCTGGTTGCCCTAAACTGCCCCCTCGTCCTAACCGACTCAGTGAAGTCGCTAGGCATCATCCTTGACAAGAACTTATCAATGGAGGCCCACATCAAAAACTCTGCAAAAGGTGCTCTTTTCTCACTAAAACACCTCAAGAAATTGAAACCTTTTCTTCCCCAGGATGACCTCAAGACAGTAGTTCAATCCCTAGTTCTCTCTAAAATCGACTACGGGAACGCCATCCTAACAGGGACTCCAAAAGCTCACCTAGCCCCACTAAGGGCAGTGCTGAACATGGCCGCTCGACTCATATCTGGAGTGAAAAGATTTGAACACATCACTCCAGCTCTCAACTCCCTCAACTGGCTTCCTATGGAAGGGAGGTGTATTTACAAGCTGGCCTGCATCACACACAAAACCCTTCACTCTCCGGCCCCCAACTACCTGAACAACAAACTGGTAAGAGCAGGTCAATCCAGAACACTGAGAAGTTCTAACTCACTCCTTCTTATCCCTCCGAAACTGAAAAAGAAAACCACCCAATACCGACCGTTTTCTGGCAACGCTCCCAGGATATGGAACGCTCTTCCTAGAGTCCTCAGATGCAACCCCTCCTTCTCCTGTTTCAAAAGGGACCTGAAACTCCATCTCCTTAACAAATACTTTCCTGACCAACATCAACTAACCTAGACTTCAATATCCGAATCAACTCCTCTCTCTCTTGACATTCAAGGATAGTGGTGACCGGTCTGTGTTAACCACCTTCGTTTGTTTTCTCTCCCTCCGCTGCACTGTTTATCTATTTTTCATGTTGTATTTTTTATCTCTGTTGTTGCTTCCCTACTGCCTTCCTACTAAGTAATGCAATTTCCTTTGGTTTTGTACAGTGTGTATGTAAAGCGCTCTGATACCCACGGGTCTAGCTAGCGCTATATAAAACTTTTAAAATAAAAAATAAATAAAAGTAATGTTTAGTGATGCAAGCAAATAGGGAGATAGCAGAGGTGAAGGCGAGTCCCTGGCGCCCAGTAAGGTGGCAGTTAGACGGCCACACACTGCCACCTCCGCAGACAAAGAGGTCACTTTGTTCCTCAGCTGGGCACACAAATCCAGGGGGCCTGTTTCAGCAATGCTTTGATGGCCTGAAAGCGGGCAGCCGCAGAGTTCAGAGGATGGCAGGAGGGAAAAAAGTCCTTGCCTCGTGGACTATGTCCCCCTCAGAGAGCCTTTGGGGATCCACGAGGCCGTGTAGGAGTGTCTAGGAGGGCCCTGGTGCTCAGCGCGGCAGAGGGGGGAGGCCCAAGAAGATAGAGTCCGGGGAGGCAGCAAATCCAGGGCTGCACGGGAAGCAGCACACAATCTCGCTCCACCCTGGGGGGAACCAAAGCAAGGAGGCACCTGGCACACTCAGGCAGCGGCTCAGTCCGAACCAGGGTGGCCCTGCATGTATGTGGGTGGCGTGTCCCGAGCCGGCTAGACTCCGTCGAGTCTCAAATGCCCTCTTCCCCCCTGGGGCCAAATGTAATGCTCCTGGCTCACCACCACGGGCCCAGGCAGCCCGATCGAAGCTGAAACGCCGGAGGGCTCAGCATGGTCACGGAGGCCAGCCTGGGCTGCCCCCGCTCCAAATCTTTCAGCAGCGCCGTGCCCGCCCACTCGGCCCCTTGCCGGGAGCCACAGCTGTTCAGTCCCAAATGACTTGATCAGTGTCCGATAGCCGCTTGCCGCCACACAGGCTGGCAACAGGATAAAGGCATGCGCCGCCGATGCAGCGTCGCGTCACACGGCCGACACTTCAGGCTCGCTCCGTTCAGTCGCCCCCCAGGCCATGCCCAGGATCAGCTTTGGCGCACCCTCTCTCTGTCCTCGGCGGGGCCCCAGCTTGGGCCAGGCAGGCCGGGTATTGTGAGGAAATCAGGAGTGGGCGCAGGTAGGGTAAGGTCGCACATGGAAGCAGGATAAATGCCGAATCTTGAGTACGGCTGTCAGAGTCTCTCTAGAGAGCAGCTATCTTGCTGCTCGGCCAGGCTCCGCCCCGGGTATGCAAAATTAATTGCAGATTTGAATTTTCATTCCCTGGGCATCTGGTAGGAGACCATGGGTTGAATAATACAGAGAGGGGGGGATTTACTCAAAAAGAGGGAGAAGGAATTGTCGGTGACGGACAGTCATCTCTTCGTCCCCAGTTGATAAATAGACCACAACACAGGAAAGCGACCATCTAGCAGATCATATTCCTGGGTCCTCACTCACATCATTTAGCTCATTGGGCAGTTGCCTTTTATTTAAAAGGACTCTCACCAACATAAGCTTTGTGTGGCATGCTTCATCATCGGGTTCTCATTCTGGATGGGCTCCTCCCTTACCTTCGGGGGTGATTAAGTTTGTGTCCTCCAGCTTGGGACATCAAGCCCTATTATCAACTAAAGAGAAAATGCTGGGGGTCAAATAGGAGTACGAGGGAGGTATCCAGCGTTTAGCAGTAATTATGCTAGTGTGTGCCCAGCTCTGTATTGCAAGGTCATGGGTCTCCATGATTGCCCCAAAGGCTGTTGAATGGTTTACCCTCATTTATCAGATCTATGAATCTGAGTTCGCTTTGGCTAAAGTTAGAGGTCCCTCCTCTCTGAAAAAGTTCGAGAAGATCTGGAATCACCTCTGCTAGGATTTTTCTTGCACTAATTATGATTAATTATGCGTTATTTCTTTTTCTTCTCACTAATCTGTCTCTCCAGTTCTAGATATTCTTTATTTTTTTTACCTTCTTGCTTTTTCTAGTTTTTGGCCTGATTTGTATATTGTGATTATTATATTTATGACTAACTCAGACTTGAAAATAATAAAAATGTGAAGAAAAAAAATGAACACTTGCATGATGTGGTCATATTTCGTTGTCTCATACAGCAGTCGGACACATGACTGCAAGCCCACTTTTAAGGAGGCTAGGATGAATTGAGGTAGGGTCCTTAAGCATGTCATGGCCAAAATTAATATGGGAAAACTGAGGCTGACATTTGATGAGTTAATGGGCTGTTTAAATATTGGCATTCATTTTAACATTAACGACCAGGGTGAAGGCCAGCAAAGTTGCCTGTTTAGAGAGTGGTTGGTGGATCTATACTCTTGAAGTCTGGTCACCCATTCTGAGTTTATATGGTTTGTGTTCAGTTTTTGGGGATGTATGCATGAGTAAGTTTTGTCATCCAGAATTGGCCTTTCTCCAGGCAGGATTTAAGGCGGATGTTGTCAGAATAAAGTGATTCAGTGCCATGTGCATTTTAGGAGTTCGGTCTCTAGTTAATCTAGGTGACTGCACCAGAGACTGATAGGCAAACTGTTACACACCATTTGTTTCTGGGAAGGTTTGCTGTGTTCAATACAAAACACACAGTCCTGTTTGTGTGCAGGCTCAGCTGCGGTGCGATGATATGTGTATGTGCCTTGGCACTACTACATGAAAAGCGGTGCAAAATTGATTCACAGAGCTCTTTTACATAGCATTGGGTTGTCGTGAAGTACAGACTAGACAGGATTGTATAAGGGTTTAGTTGAAGTATTTTGTTTATTTCTCAATGGGGAGAGGATGTGGCATTACAGCCAGAGCTGCCGACCTTGGAATTGGGGAACCAGGTTCGAGTCTCGGCATCTGACAATACCCTGTGATTCTTGTCAAATCACTTAATCTCCCAGTGCCTTAAAGAAAAAAGTGACCTTTTGTAATGTGACTGGTGGTCATTTAAAGGGATCTAATACTTTTGCTTTTAGTTCGCGCCATAGAAAAAAACTGGAAAAAAAATGTAATAAAAAGAAATAACCTTTATACAGAAAATATTTATAGTCAGCTCTGTTTTTTCTTCCCTATGCATTCATGGGAATTTCCTTAATCGAACAGAACTCCAGTTTATCAGTACAACAGTATGATAACAGATGATACGTCTCTTGTTCAGCTCTTGAGTGACTGGATGTTGACTCCCCTCTCAAGGATGGTCTTCACCTTCAGATCAAGGATAACAGACAAGTATCAATTAGGGATTGAGGCTTTCAAGTTTTATGAACCTATTTGTTCCCTTTCCTTGTGCTCCCCTTTACTGTTAATGTGTGGTCTTCTGTAAATC
Source organism: Calotriton arnoldi (assembly GCA_963921515.1). Taxonomy (NCBI): domain Eukaryota; kingdom Metazoa; phylum Chordata; class Amphibia; order Caudata; family Salamandridae; genus Calotriton; species Calotriton arnoldi. The sequence continues at coordinate 2,605,523 of CAWUFW010000189.1, forward strand.
AGAGGTGACTGGATTACATGCAACGCCCAGAAACGTATTTAAAGAGTTTTTACAGCTTTATCTTAAACACAATTTGTTTCTCCAGTTCTGGTATAGATATATATTGTGTAATATTTGCTTTATCCTCAACACATACTCTTTGTTCAGTTACAACCCAGCTGTCCTCTTTCCCACACTTTCTTCAGACCATGGCCCAAGTATGAGGTTATGGCATCTGGGGACTCCGAGCCTTCCTCCATATGGCTGCTGGGTCTCTGCCCTTGAGGTATGGACCGGCAGCGTCCATTGGTCCCGTGTTGCTTCTTTCCTCTCTGTCAGCAGCTGTGTCCCTGAGTTCCTGGTCCACTGGCGGACACTCATGTCTCTGCTCTTCTGTTCCAATGCCGAGGTTCATCATCCTTGTGCGACTTCACTCCTCTCGTGACATAGTCACGCCAATACTCTTTTCTGAGTCTTGATTCTACTAGCTCCTGTCTTCTGCATCTTAATTTTCCTCCAATGAATTGTGTCTACTTGTCTCTACTAATTACCTCTCCCATAGAGGAAAATCCTTAAGTGTAATTGAAGAATCGGTTACCTATCATTTGTGTTTCCAGAATCAGGGTAAAAAAAAAAACCTTGTTCCTTTGAGGTCTTTCCTTTCAAGAAGTCAACACTTTAATATTCTTTGTTTAATGTGGAGCTTTGACTTGAGCATTTACTAGCCCTGAGGTTAATGTATGGATTTGTTATTGTTACAGGTGCGCATTCCCATTGCCCCAAGTGGATTCTTTGTCGTTTGTGTTTGCGGGAGTGTATGTATGCATGTATATAGTGCTGAAGGTGCTTTCTTACAAAACGATCTTCAGCTGTGCCTCCCCTGTCACCCTTTTTAAATCCGCATTTACAACTTTGACTTGTGGAGTCCCTTAGAGCTCAGTGTTGTCACCATTGTGGTCTGAAAAGTTGTAACTGCTTTTCATAACCTTGATGAAATATCTTGCAGTCTCCGATTATCACTGTGCAGACGAGAAAGAACTTTTGGTAATTTGTCCGCCACAAGCAAAGACTTGAAAGTTATTACTGACTGGATGTGCCGAAGAAATAAAACCAGAGCATTTGTAAGGTTTTAGCTATATCCAGCTGTGAGCTCTTAGAAAGGTGTTTCTGTATCTGGCCTACTCACAGAAATTAATTATAGTACCCTCTTTCGTGCTCTTCTGGTTCGATTATCCAAATGTGATGTACCTCAAGCTGTCTTTTTTTTTTTTTTTTTTAGATTAATACCTGCTTAGGGAGGCTGTGCAAATTAGCATCCCGCATGCTGATGGAACCTAGAATTGTAGACTACATCACATCTTCTCAGAGCTCTTGTCACTGGCTCACTAAAACACCTGACATTGATTGTAAGGTGCTGCACATCACACATAAAGCATTATATAACATTGAAATATCTTTTCTGGGAGCTGTATTTATCTACTTTTTAACTTTTTAACTTCCAAGATATGTACACGCATTAGTAGCCCTTATTTTTAAAATACTAAAAGTACCCGAATTGAGAAAGACTCCTTCTTGTGGCAAATTCTTTCCTGCATTAGACCTATATATGTGAATTGGATTCCCTTCCTCGTATCTCTCCCTCTCGCTTTTTTTCTCTCTCTTACTTTATCTCCTATTGTGACGAAATACATCTTCAGTAAACCACTGAGGACTAGGTGGTTTAAAGAACAATAATTGTGGTGTGTCCATAATCATTCCTATGTAACGGAACAGTGCCCAGAGTCCTGATCTTATAGGCATATACAGGTCAAAACAAACACCCAAAAGATCATTTATAGGTTCGAGGTTACCTATTATTTTGATTGACTACTCTTCGGTGACGGGAGCAAATTCTGATCATTGCTTGCTTATTAGGTGTAGGTATCAAATGTAAAGTTAGGAGACTTGTTTATTTTGTAATGACATGGTTTGTTTTGCCCATGAAGAAATTTAGAAACTGCATGCATTTTTAGTTGAGATTTGCACAAGATGGTTACTGTGGGGTTTAGGGTTACTGTGGATAATTTGGAAGTGTTCTGAAGCAATTCGGAACCCTTTTACTTGTAGCCAAAGTAAAGAGGTTTTGGTCTTCATGATTCCACACTGTCATTTTGGTAGAAGTTACTGGCGAAACCAGTTGTTGTCCATTTAACTCAGTTCTTTGAGCCTTAAATTTAATTCTAAGGTGTTTTTTCTTTATTTCAGATCTGCGCTTAGGCTGCTCTAGAAAAGAAATGACAAGAGGAACGAGTGCAGGAGACAACAAAAGATGAATAGGCAGGTAGCGTGATGAAAGAGGGAAAGGGGAGTTAGTGGAGCTGGTTATGGCACAAGAGACCATCCACTTGCATAGGGAAGCAGGCAGATAGTGAGACTAGGTATCTGGGGCACAGGAGTTAGTATGCACTGGGTGAAACTAAAGATAAAGCTGAATGGATATCAAACATTACACCATAAGAAGCATTGCAATGCACTATGCATAATAGCTCCGCACTCTTTGTACGTTGCCCTGAAGGAAATGTACCATGGGGTCCCGGAAGTAATATACAGCAATCTTATTTCAGGAGGATAACCTGCTCCACATCCTTCCGAAAACAATCTTGGAGGACACACAGCATGCTGTACCCCACTGTTAAGAAACTGGAAGTGCTTCTCTCCATGTTGGCCCACTCGGGATGCACTCACACCAAAGACAGCCTCGCTGCAGGTGTGCTAAACCAACTACCTGGGTAAAGAATCATAACAGAGGCATGCAAAAAGACCAGAAGTGGTTCAGAGAATCTGCCTGCTCACATATACAGAGAACATTGTTTTAGCTCTAAAATATATATTTTATTTGTACAGTCAGTTCCTTTAATTCTAGTACAAAGCCTACATTCCTGTTCTAAAACAGTTTGTCACAGATTTTTTGGCTTTTGTAGCTCCTCCTCTTTTTTGAAGATTGTTGTGTGTCCAGTTTGTATTTATACAGATGTTTTCCTTAGCAACGCCGGACTATGTAGTTCGTCTCTTTTTTAAAGTGTAGTGAGGTCAGTTATGCTTCAAGGTAGCAACTGACTTTAGATCTCATACTTGCAGTTGGGGGATAACCTGGAAATAGGATGTTGTGGAGAGTGGCTGCTAGGATAGGGGTGTTGTTTAAGCTGCTAGTGCAGAGGTGTGTAGTTACTTGCAGGATGGCTTGCAGTAAAGTTTGACTGATTTTTGATAGTCTTGTATTTGGGCATTAATGGACAAATACTTGCTTAGACTTTTCTGAAGTCAGGCTATGGAATGAACATTTCAACTTTTTTTTTTTAAATATCTGTATTAGGTTTTGTCATCAGCATGCAAACTAGGTATACATTTATTCGTAGATAGCGCTTAAACATTTTGTATCCATGGTGATCATTGTAGAACACTGCAAATGAAAGTATGTATCCACTTGACAACTAAATGGTCTAATACAAATTGTAACAATTAACTGATATATATGTAATCTCATATGTCACATATAGTACATAGTGGCAAGAATCATTTGGTTTATGACATGGAATCATAATTGTCACGTGGCCCATGGGGACATTGTCGTCTTCCCTAAGTTAGCATGAGCATGCTGTAGACTGTCCGCTGCTTTGCACACGTTACTACATGAGTTTATTTTGCAAATGCTGCTTTTGATATTTTCACGTGAGAACCCGCTGTTATGTTCACCCTCTGCAGGTTCCTGGGATTTAGTCTGAACATTGTGAACAAAGTCGAACAACAATGCCCCTTGTTTTTCTGTTCTGGTCAGGCCCTAGCTCCTAGACAAAACATACAGATGCAGCTGTTGTTTGGGAATACGTACTTTGGTCTTATTGGACTACACGGATAGGTAGCACACACTTGGAGAGGGACCTTTCCAGGGAGAAGAGCATGACAGCACCTATGATGTAGAATTATCGTATATAGACTGAGGTACGGGGTCTGCAGATAACACCCAGAGATCTTCTAATATTTAATCATCATGCGTCTGTGCGAGGGGAGGGGAGGTTAGGCTATACTGTCTCTCACTATGACAGCTCCTTTTATGATCTACGGATTACTTGCCATGCTGACCGTATTTGTGTTGTGCATTTTTCTGCTTATTGTGGCACGTATACTGCATAATAGAGCACGTTAGTTAAAATAAATATTTTAAACTTGTTCGTGTCTCTGTCAGATCTTATTGTGGACAAGTACAAGAGTGTGAGCGAAAGGGTGTGTCTTGTAACCGCGATTCCTGAGAGAGTCGGGAGTGTTGTGTTCTGGGGTGTCTAATCACTTGTTCCTCTGTAAGTGAGTAGGAGGGCACTATCGCTAGTCGGTCCTGGGCTTATGGGTACTAAGGTGGTAGGATGACTCAGCCCCTATATACTAAGGTCCCATATTCCTACGCATAGTTCTGTGTTTGTGCAGAATCCCTGCAACATAATGGAATCATAATGCCCAAACAGCATGGCAAATGTTTGAATATAGGTGGAGAAGCCAGGAATGTACAGATGAAAACACCTTTAAATCTGCTGCTAAGCACTACCACCAAAACATCTGGGAAACCAGGCACAAGAGCCTTCCAGACCACATCAACGCGAGTTCCAGCAGCAGCAAAGAGATCTTCTGGATTATCAAAGACTTAATTATGCCTGCAGCCACTGTCGCCAACCTCACCCCATTCCAAGAACTATGCAACAAACTCTTGGACTTCTTCTGGATCAAAATCACAGCCGTATACGGAAACTACGACTGTCAACCTGAATCGAGCAACCTCGTCACCAGTCTACAGATTATGAATGGAGAACACAGCTTGACCACATGAAACACCAACACCACAGATAAAAGTGCCACCATCGTAGCATTCATCCACTCTGGGGCCCCATCAGAGCCCTGCCTACCCATGGCTTCAATAAAGGATCCACCCCCATCATCACGGCCCTCATACTCAACTCCTCCAGGGACACAACACTATTCCCAGAAGCTTGGAAGCACACAGTGGTAAACACTCTCCTGAGGAAACCGTCAGCAGGCCCAACCAAACTCGCTCACTACCGACTGATCTCCCTTCTACCATACCCAGCTACGGTCCTAGGACAAGCCATTTACAGACGTCTTGCAGACCACCTCACCAACCACCAGCTCCTCAACACCACGAAGTTAGGTTTCAGACCCAACCAGAGCATGGAAACAGCCCTTATCGCACCAACAGATGACATCCAGAGGATTCTGAACTGAGAGGAAACCGCAGCCTTCATCCTACTGGACCTCGTCCCAAGAAAACTTTTTTAAAAAAGGACAAGGAGGCAGGGTAGGAATACCCTGACCCCACAAGGTGGGGTGGTGGAGTCCCACAGGGACAAAACATTTTTTTTTGTAATTTTGCTGCAAATTTGCAGAGGATCCATAGCAAAATGTAAAAAGACCCAAAAAAAACAAGTACGGTAATCTTGTGCTTGATTGTTTTTTTAGCTCCCTGGGTGGGCCACGTCCCGAGGGGATTTGTTTATATAATTGTGGGGGAGGGGAGCGCATGAGGCCCCCCACCCCAGACAGATTTCAGCCCCAGAACCCGGCCTTAGTAAAAGTGGGAGAGGACATGCGGCCCCCTAGGCTGATTTTGGGCCCGGGACCCCATCTCCCAGTGCCTAGCCGCAGTAACAAAGGGGAGGTGGCGTGCTCCTGCTATGTCCCGGGGTACCCACCCCAGGAAATAGCGGTTTACGGGCAGGGAAACCTGTGATTGCTCTCGCTGGGCGGGAGCAATTTCACAGCTCCTGCCAAGCAAGAGCAAACTCAAAGTTCGCTCCCAGCTGGCGGAAGCTTTCAAAATGCTCCCGCTAGCTGTGGGCGGACTTCAGATCTGTTCCCCTGCCCCAGTGATGCAGGCAGGGAAACACATTTGAATATTGATCCTGCCCACAGGGAGCAGCATTTTTAGCTGCTCCGTGCAAGCCGGAGCAATGCCGACTCCCGCTGGATGCGGAAAGCTAGTTGAGGGCGCAGGGGCCTTGGTGCTTCTCACGTGGCCCCAACCAGGATATGGTGGGTGCCCTGGGTGGGCACCCACTCTTTGTTGGCTCGGCCTCGGGGGAATGGGGTCCCTTGGGCCAAAATCGGCCTGGTCCCCAGGGGATGGGGTCCCCAGGGACGATATCTGCCCAGGGAGGGGGTGCTGCATGCCCCCCTCCCCATTTAAAAAGGACCGGGGATTGGGTCCCCGGTGCCAAAATCGGCCTGGGGATGGGGACTGCGTGCCCCAATTACAATATGGTCAGACCCCGGGAGATGGGGTCCCCAGAACCAAAATCGGCCCGGGGAAGGGGGCTGCGTGTCCCCGCCGCCATAAATATAGTGGTGGGCCCTGGGGGGATGGGGTCCCCGGGGCCAAAAACGTCCGGGGGAGGGTGGCCATGTACCCCGCTCCCCTTATAAAATGCACGGGGGATGGTGTCCCCGGGGCCAAATCGGCCCAGAGGGGACACGTGCCCTCCTCCCCACTAAATGTGCCAGGCCGCAGGGAATGGAATTCCCGGGGAAGGGGGCTGCTTGCCCCTCTCCCCATTAACCATAGTGCCAGGACCCGAGGGATGGGGTCCCAGGGGCCGAAATAGGATTGGGGAGGGGAGCCTCGTACCCCCACTTCATCTAAAATATGTTTACGGGGATCGGGTCACCGGAGCCACAAGCGGCTCGGGAAGGGGGGCTGTGTACCCCCTCCCCCTTTACGATACGGCCAGGCCCCCAGAGATGGGTTACCCAGGGCCGAAATCGGCCCGGGGAGGGGGGCTGCGTTCCTCCCACCCCCATAAATATAGTGGTGGGCCCTAGGGGTGGGCTCCCCGGGGCCAAAAACAGCCCAGGGAAGGGGGCCATGTATCCCCCTCCCCTAAAAAAATGCAGTGGGTCCCAGGGTGGGGTCCCTGGGGCCTAAATTTGCCCAGGGAGGGGTGCTGCGTGCTCCCCTCCTCATTAAATAGTGCCGGGCCACGGGATCGAAATCAGCGTGGGGTGGGGAGCCTCGTCTCCCCTTCCCCTAAAATATGTTGCCGGACCATGGGGTCCCTCGGGCCAAAAGTGGCCCGGAAGGGAGCCCCCGTGCCCCCTTCCCCTAAAATTTGTTGCCGGGTCCTCGTAGCCGAAAGCGGTTTGGACGCCTGTGGAGAGTTGGCCACGGGCCAGGTTCAGCAGCCAACCCCCCGCCATGCACAGGCAAAGGCCGTGCACCGGCTTGGCTGATTTCAGGGGCCTGGCCGCAGGGCCTGCGGCCAACCCCCCGACATGCGCGACGACGTTTGGATTAACATATGCTATTTAAATATTACTTTAAGTAAAAACAAACATAGAAATTCTCTGTAAAAACCAAAGGTTGCAAGGACGTTATAGTTAGGAAATTGAGTTTAAAAAACCTTAGAATTTCACTGGAAAACCAAAGGTAACAGAGACGTTATAGTTAGGTTTCGATTTTACACACAATGACGGGCGTTGTGTCTGGTCAAATACCCAAAATTGAGCCACTTCCACTTGTATCAATGGAAATATACTGACAACCTAAGGAAATACAACACTGGTATATTGATTGCTGCTGCAAGTTTAAATATATAGCATTATATATAATTTATTTAAAATATTAAAGTTTATCATAATATAATTAAAAACAAATAGAAAAATGTAATTGATGTAAAATGATTTTATATATATATATACTCAATATATAAGCAATAATAAATATATTGAAATAATTCGTAATTAAAATATTAAAATTAACAAACCTATATAACAAAAGCATGTATCAAATGTCGTTAAAATAATTGAAAAACCAACAAAATTAAAATATAAATAAAAAGTAACAACTTATTTATTTTTATAAATCTATAAATTTAAAAAATATATATATTAATTTAAGCCAAACAATAGCAGGAAAAGTGTAGGACTTTGAATGAGTCAGATTTAATAGTTCAGCTCCAAAGTAAGAAAGAGTAGGTAATGTTTTCAACTTTGGAGTGGTCAAATGTACTAACTTACTGTCCTCACTCGGACGTAAGAAAAAGCAGGGAAAATATTTGACATTTTTTGGAGGCGTTCGATTTAATATTCCTACTCCAACGTAAGCAGAAGCAAAAGTGTGGGACGGGTTAGATTTGCTATTACCACTCTAATCTTAGCAACAATATGGAAAGTGGTGGGTGTTTGGTGGACTTTGGAGGGTTTAAATTAAATATTCCCACTCCAACATAAGAAAAAACTGTCTAGTTGTTGGATTTTGGAGGGGTGAAATGTACTATTCCCACCCAGTCTGAGCAACAGTAGTGAAGTTTGACTTTGAATGAGTCAAATGTACTATTCCCACTGCCATATAAGCAAAAGCAGGGAAAGTGTTGGCTTTGAAGGGATTAGATTTACTATTCAACCTTTAAAAAATATATAAAAAACTAAAGTAAAAATATTTAAGTTAATTAATATTTTAAATAATGTACGACCCTAATCCCCTACAAACCCATCAACCAGCTACTAAATTAAAACATTGTAAATACATTTTATAGTTCAAATCTCTTTCTTAATTTGAGGAATAACACATACACTAACCTACTATCAGTGGTCGATGAGGAGGGTATAGAACTAGCAACTGGGTGGGAAGAGGAGGTACGGGGAGGGGAAGATAGCGGTGGAGGAGGTGAGAGAGGGCTGGTGAGGTGGGGGAGAGGGAAGGAGAGGGCGGGTGGGAAAAGACCAGGAGATAATACGTCTGCCAAAGCAATCGGTGAAGAGCCGGTGAGTGGGAAAAGTAACACGGGGTAGATCCGAGGCACTACTGTCTTTGGGGGCTCCTCACCAGTCAGTGTAAGCACCCCAGAGATATCTAGGGCAGGTGTGCTCCCAAAAGTCATGGGCCAGGAACTGTATACAAGGGCCCCACATTTTATCAAATCAAGGTAATGTTCCTACCATAGAAGCTGTGATCTTTTCCATTGCTAACTTGTCCCATATTCTACGTAGCCAGTCTGAGTGTGTAGGCACCACGTCCTTGCCCCAGTTCGATAAGAGAGCTTGACGAGCCGGCCAAAGAGCAATTGTAATCACCTTGCCCCTAACAGTGTTCAGTGCGTAGGTCAGGGTGTTATGAAGCCCCCAACAAGGTGTAGCTAGGAAAAGGAGGGATGTTGGTGGTAAAGATCTCGTTTACATCCTTGAGGACTTCCTCCCAGTACCGCTGGAGTATAGGGCAGTGCCAGAGGAGGTGAGTAAGGGTGGCCACAGTGACACCAACATAGATCTGTGCGCCATCCTGGCTGGGGTATAATACCAGTAGTGGGCCAGTTTCAGCAGATGTTCTTTCCCTGCTGCGCTAATAGATGAGGTGCGTGCGCTATGAAGTATGTCGGGCCATTCCTGAGGCGTGAAACTGCCTCCCATCTCTTCTGAGCCAGGGACGTGCTGCTATCTGTAGGTGAATTCAGAAAAGTGTTGATGTCGGAGAGCAGATATTTTTCATCTGTTTTAGTGAGTAACCATTTTTCAAAATCAGTAATGGGTCAACTGGCATCAGGTTGGATGGAAGAGCGTGACACCCAGTGTTTAACTGCTACATAATGCCAATATTCGTTGTCTGGGAGGCCATAGTGATCTTGGTGCCACAGGAAGTCTAATGCCCGTAAGTGATCATAGAGGTTGCCAATGCGCTTGCAATTAGCTGTTTGCCACTCATGATATTCTGTCCCTGTGTATGAGGGTGGAAATGCCGGGTTTCCTATAAGGGGGTGAGCGGGCAAATAGGAGAGGACAGCCTTTCGTCAGCATCACTCTGTCCTACGCCATCAGGGTAGATCTGGTAATGGGAGAGATGTATACCCCTCCTGGGCGATGCTGTTTGGGAGCCACTGAACTTTCCAAATATGAATCCCCACTATGGCCTGATCAATTAAGCACCACTGGTTTTCAGTTAGAACCCTGCTCCATTCAACCATATATCTGAGCTGGGCGGCTAAATAGTAGTGCGTAAGCTGTGGTACCCCCAGGCCACTGTCTGCGATCGAGAGGTATGCTAGTTTTCTAGCTAAGCAGGGTTTCTTACTATCCCAAATGTATGACTATCGTGTGCTATAATTGAGTTAGAGCAGGTGGTGGTTGAACCAATGGAAGTGTCTGCATAACATATAGAAGTCTGGGTAGCAGTGTCATTATTACGGCAGCTAGCCTACCCATCCAGGACAGGCCGCCCAACTTCCAGCTCTGAAGGTCTTTGCGGGCTGGAGTCTTATTAGAGCAGTACATCCTATTGGTGCAGGAAAGCTATGGAAAACTTTCTGTCTCCCGTGTGCACCTGGGGATATCCAGTTGGTGAAGAATCTGTAGGTACATAGATTATCCATCAGAAAGATAGTTACCGAAGGTAGTTAACTTTTTCATTAGACACATGAGATGTAGCTCTTTATTATCTAACCCTAGTAATGACTGACCAATTTGTTGCCATCATAATGTACAGTGTCCATTTTTCTATGTTTGTGCATTCCATACCAAACTATGTGAGCTATGTAGCATTTCTGTCCATGCGTGTTGGTGTAATAGGCGCCCCCTTCTGATATTGTCTTAGGTGATTGATGTTTGAGATGGATATTAAGTAATAGAAGAATAACTAGCCTGTAAAATATGCAGGCAAATTTTGGAAGATAAGGTCGAAGTCACACATTGAGCATTGTGTTACCTGGATATTGCTGCTGATACTGTTTGTTTGTTGTGGAACTCAACATCAACAAAAATGCATCACTTTACCTGAGCTGATAAAAACATGCATCATCAAATAAATTCATGCAGTCTTTTGGGAAGTATACAAGCTACATGCTTGCCGGCATGCAGTAGTCTTTGAAAGTTGTTTGCAGAAAAGCTAAAAGTTTGCAGTTGTCTTAACGTGTACCCGTTGATTAGTTCCTGAGGAATGCTTGCGGTTATCCTGCACAATAGTGTTTTAGGTCTTTTTCATTAAAGGCAGAGAAGTACGTTAACACATTACAAACCATGACCCTTGAGGATCGGAGCTGATAAATGCAGACTCTAAACCTTGGAGTACTAACAAAAAAGTAACATAATAGTAGAAAATAAAAAAACAACCCCACATTGAGGTATCAAATAATTAATATACAAATTGAAAAACATGCATTTGGAAAATGAGCTACTAAACACAGGTCTCCAGCTCGAGCCTGAAACACATGTATTAAAATTGAGTTGAAAGAGTCCTTGAGACATTTTATGTGTAGGGTGCACTCCCAAGAATGTCCCTGCAGCGCACCTTTAAATGGGTGCATAGACCTGGTTAGTGCGCCCTATTACAGTTAATGTGCTACCTCTAGGGCAACCATGAACTCATGCCTGCCCTGGGGGCAGTGCATTAGTGAAAGGTGTACCTGCTGCTTGAAGCAGTTGGTCTACTTTCTTTACTATACAGGCGGCAACTGTGCCTGCCTTTCCAAAAGGAATAGAGATCCCCCCTGAAGGTGGGTACAGTGAGTGTCTGCACGCACCTTCAGTGAGATGTCTGCCTGTGGTCCCGGGGACACTCGTTTTTTTCCCTTTTAGTGTCGGCCTTTTTGGGAGGGGGCACACTGATTGTGTGTCACCTCTTTGTGGTGCACGATCAGTAAGCCGCCTGACGGCTTCTTTGTCTGCGTCTGTATACGGCACCGGAGCAGGGGCAAAGTGTTCACTCATTTGCATGCGGCCATGTTCCTACGCAAATAAGGTAGTACACCCTAGAAATTTTGGGATCGTGCCGGCGAACACATCTGTATTACAGAACGGACCGCGCAAGCATCTGCATTCCCTTCTGTAATACCAAAGTGTCTTTGGGTGGGGAACGCAGACAGCAGGAACCCATGACCCTGGGGTGCTCATTTGTGATACGATCCATGTTGTTTTATTTTTTCATTTATATATTTTTTAATTTATGTGTACTATTTCTAAAATATATTTAAACACTGGAATTTTGAGAGCTTCATTGAGAACAATTAAGTGACTCAGGGTCAATAATGGCGTGTAGGGACCTTCTGCTCCAATATTGTAATGTTTGTCTTGCTATATTTTCCTTTTTAGGTCTCGCCTGGCGTGGCAGCGCATGCACTGCTCGCCCGGCGAGATATATTGTAAATGAGGACTTTGAGAAGGGGGCTTTAAGCCCCGCCCCTCATTTCCATTGGCTGGCGTCACCGTTTATGCTAAACGGTGGCATGCCATTGGAAATGAGCTGTTGGCGTTCCCTCCCTTTCGCCTTTTGGTCCGGCCCATCCGGACTGAATCGCCTGCTTCACGGCTGTCGTGAAGCAGTTTCTTATCGCAAGGAGGCATGTTATATAAACAAGCCGTGCGATCCAGTCCGGATGGGCCGTCTCAAAAGGAGACAGGGCGCCGCGTGTTTATTTTTGCATCGCGCTTTCACTTTAAAGTGAAAGCGCGATGCAAAAATAAACATCGGGAATAGCGCACGCTTGTATAACACTAACTGTGTCACAGCTTCCCAGCGCTCGTTACAGGACCAAACTTTCGTCGTTACATCTGTGGCAGTTTCTGTTTACTAGTCTGAATTTGTGCTAAAAATAAGCCTTTTGGCCACGCCGGAGTGTCATGCCATATTCCTTGATCGGATTGGCTGTTGATAAAATTGGGAATGTTGAACACTAGGTTCTTTGGAATTCTATGGATATTGTACTTAATCGATATGGCTGGCTGCAATCAGACTGGTAGAGTTAAACGTGGACAAAACAATTGGTGAGGGGGACCGCCTGGAGACAGTTGTGCTATCCGCAACGTGTTGGTTGCACACATCTGAGTCACAGCCGTTCTACTTCGATTATGACTATTGGTGACCACATGACGCCATGTCACCAGACACAACTTTTCCAGTGCTGGAATTTGATTTAATATCTCAGTGCGTTACGGGAGTTATAGTCTTGGTTCATTTTTATTAAGACAATTGGACCAACACGCCTGCTGACAGTGATATGTAACAGAAAAGTCCAGTGATGGGAGACCCGTGTGTCCCAGTGATATAGCGCCATCTCGTCACCCTACTCACGACTGTCACTTCTTTATCGTATGATGGGCCGAACAATTCCGTTTCAAATCCTTTCTCGAAGACACGGCGGTGTATCCAGCCCTGCAATATTTCCCATGTCCATTCATGACTAGCTGCTCCAGTCCACGATATTGCTTTGTGTTTATTATAAGACCAGGACTACACGTCCCAGAATGCAAAGGGAGAATAAAACCTAGGCTAGAGCACCTAGTCCTGCATGGGCCAAGGAAACCTACAGCTACGTGTGCCATGCCCTGCTAGCTACAGGCGCAGAGAACCAGGGACTCTGGCCAAGCGCAGGGCTTACTTTAAGCCGGTGATTACAGGTGGGCCGACCGGCACTTATTTTTACCTCCTCAGACGTCTACCCAGAGTAAGAGAGAGAAAGCACAAAGGGGGGAAAGAAGACGGAATATACAGATAGAAAAATAGATCAGAGAAACAAAGCAGGGGTGAGAGGGAACCTGCTAGAGCAAGAAAGGGGCCGGGAGTGGCTGATCGTGGACTAACGAGTCAATGAGCGGGAATAATGACTACGCAGCCTTGGTGACTATTGCACCACCGACATCCGATAGCCCCGTCGCGGGATTCCTGTGACAAACTTTGGGCCCATGGCACTTATTCGTTTGCAAATTAAGCACTGTACGCTATGCGGGCCCAGCACGGTCATGATATAGTCTTACGCAGCAGCACTTGACTCACGGACTGCGCAGCAAAGCTGCCCTTTTCATCAACAGTGCAGTGCGCACACCATGCCCTTAGTGCCAGGACGTGCTTTGGTAAAGCACCGCAGTGCTCTGTGGGCGGCCAGCATAGCTGCGCCATCCTTTGTTGAAGCGGTCCAGTGCCAACTTCAGCCCTAGAATGTCTGGGTGACGGGTCATGTGTGGTCTAGCGCTGGCATGGCAGAGCCAATGTTTTGATCAGGAAAGTGGAGTGCGCGTTGCAGACATGGCACGAATAGCCCCTGGTTTCTTAAAGCAGTGCGTGCAGTGTGCCCCGCACAGCAAGGCCATACGTTAGTCAGGCAGAGATATGTCACGCATGCAACCGGGCGTGCAACGCCCATTGGGCTCAAAGGGCTTCAGACCCCCCCCCCCCCGGTGTGTGTCAGCCCGGCTCAGACAGCTTCCCGGGCACACACACAGCCGCACCCGAGTACTTCGCAGGTCTTTAAAAGACCATTTACTTGCTAATGAGGCTTTGTTCTGTTTTCACCCCTTCTGAGAGCCCCTGCATCTCCACTCTGCATATTGCTGGAAGAATCAGCCCCACCCCCCGAAATTTTTGGTAGCGCCCCCCCCGAAATTTGGCTCTAGTTGCGCCTCTGCATGCAATGCCCCCTTGGAGGGTTACCGAGGGCTCGAGCTCAAACATATGTCTGGGAAAACATAATGTGGGGGTGATGTGCGCCCCAAGTAGAGCTGATGGGGTAAGCTGATCAGATTTGAGCTCAGTTCAGTTCGAGATCCCCAGAAGAAAGTCTGCGTGGAACGAACCCTCGCAGCCTCTCCCTGCGAGTTTTATGGGGGCCATAAGCTGCGCCGTTTATATGCTTGAAAGAAATTTTCGCAGCGGCGGCCCCATTTCAATAAAATAAAAAATAAAAATAAAGTTTCCATTCTGCAAACGACCCGTCGTCCCCCCTCCTACTTTCCACCTACAGCACTTCTAAAGCTACTAAAACACAAGATTAAAAGAGAAGCTCCTAGAATAACAAGCCACTCCAAGCCGCACAATATACGGCTGGGTGAGGGACGGGGAAGATGGACTCCGTTTCTTAATCATGCTCTTCCCCCGCTGGAGAAAAAAAGATAGAAAAAACACTTTTTATGGAAAACAATAATCATTTGAATTCAATATTGACACCAGGCAGCGTCTTGCAATCTCGCGGAAAGCTCCAGTCGAAGCTAGCGCTGCGCAGCAGTCTGGGAGGCCGTCGTAAAACCCCTAACAGCATTTTACGAGGATGCGGTGTACACAACAACAACATCTCGGCCTTTATTGTCTTTTATACTTTGTTAAACAGTTTACACCCGTCTCTCCTTTTTTGGGGGGTTATTACAAAGCGCAATTCCCTTCATGGCGCCCGTTAAAGCTTTATCAATAATACGGAAATTGATCATTAAAACGTTAAATATGACTGCCTCGTTTGTTTTTAAAATATGTTTGGGATGAAGAAGCTGTATGATTTGATAACGTGTATTAAAATAGCAATTACATTTATAGGACCTTCTAAAGCGGGTAGCAATTAAACCGTGTACTTTCACAGGTTTGCAAAGCGACCCTGACATTTAAAAAGGCTCAAACTGCCTCGTTAAAATTTTGAAATTAACAACTAACTAACTTTAATGTTTCCCCCACCTCTCATACTTATGATATCCAGTCCATTTCATTATTACATCATATGGAGACTATCCTTCCAGTGCCATTTTCACACCCTAGAACCCCCCTCCCCCTTGCAGTACACTCGGAAACCCTATCGTACCATCACCACTCGACACATACACTGCATTTACCACAAGAGGCCTGCCCCCCCTCATTGCACACAAGTTCCATCTCCTCATAATGTCCTATGAAGAGGGAGCTCCCCTCCACAGCCGCCGCCCCAATTCCAATTTCTCAAACTACCCTCGAAAGACTCTTCACACTGCCCACAGAATCCACCATTTTATCCTGACCCCTTGTTCCAGCTTCACGTGGGGCCCCATTGGACCAAGTGCCAGCTTCTCACAGTACCCCGGAGGCAGCTTCTAAATCTGCTAGGAGTATTAGCTTCTTACGGTGCCACTACTGCAAGCCAATTGATGCTCACGCATGCTATCACTGTGCCCATCATGGCCAGGTCTCTCAGTGCCCACCAGTGTGTCCTTCTTGCATTACCTCCATGGTGGGTTCCTCACACTTCTCAGCGATCGCGGGCACATGCTGATGAGCTTTGCGGGGGCAAGAGGGGGTAAAAGACATTGTCATTTACAACGCCATTACTTGATTAATGCTTCACGAAGGGAAAAAAAAAACAATAACATTTTCAATGCCAATAGCTCAAAACAATGTCATTGCGAGACCTATTGCATTGTAAATGCTTGTTAATTTAAACAGTCTACCCCCAGGGGGTGGTATGTTCTAAAAACATTGTAGACTTTCTCCCTCAGGCTATACCAGTTAATAAAGAATCTCTTCCCCAGTATAGGCCCTCGCCTGCAGCACGGCATTCAGCACCTTTAACAATTGGCATCGCTCTTGGCAGTGGACTATAACACTATATCAATTCAACTTAAAATTCCTTTAGTCTAAAAATGTATACAACCCAGCCTTTTGGGAAAAAGACAAAAAGCAAATAAGAACAATCATAATACATTATTCTAATTCATTTGAGCATCCTTCAACTTGTGAAAACCTAATAATTATGAGTCATAATTTATGCTGTTTACCTCTTGCAAGTATCAGACGCATTAGAATCAGCTCTCCTCTGCTCAGATCAGGGTCGGCAGCAACCTGTAGAATGCAATATTTAGTGAATGTTTAGCCTTCCTCTTTCACAAATGACTTATCAGCTTTATCAGAAGGCCAATATCCCCTTAGTATGTGTTCAGTTTTGGGCATTTTTCACTTCACCTACACTGCACACTCAGTAACACACCTGCTCCGCTGTAACACAGGCGTTGTAGCACACCCGGGACACATTCGGTGTCATCGGGTGGGCCCGATGATGAAGCATGCCACCAACTAGGTTGGTGGGTGAGGGCTTTATAAAAAGAAATAAGACTTTTTCTTTAATACAAACATCGTCAAACATACACTTTGTGACCCTTACCACGTCTAGGTAGACTAGTTCTTCTTGATTGAATACATTACCCCAGGGGATCAGAACTAGTACTCTTATCCTCTCTCTCATTTTTGATTTATTACAGTTTTGGGCATTGCCAGAAGAGATCCTATAAGCTGCCATTAACACAAAGGCATCCGTGACTGATCAGGGTGTTACAAAATTGAAAATATGTTATGCAGTTTTTCCAGACAGTAGGGATAATGATCTGATTGTTTTCAATTGATAGTAAAATGTTTAGCCTATTACCCAAACTGTGAGCCAATGTTCTTCATGGAGACTGCATGCTTGCTCAAACGTCCTCTTACCTCTAATTTCTTATAATATATATTAGAGTAGAGACAGTATGTTTTGTAGTACTAATATGTTATTTTTATTAAGAGGATATTCAACCAAAATATAATGAGTCTGTCTGGGTTGAACTTCTTGCATATATATTGTTTGGTCTGTGTGTCCATAGAGGTTTTCAACTGTACATATCTGAACTGTTCTTTAGCCGGATATAGGAATTTAACACTTAAAGTATTAAGACGTTAGTTATAATTTTACTGTTTTCCATTTAAAATCAATTTCAAAAAGTCAGGCGCTTTTTTGTACAAAAGACAAATTCCAATGGCAATTCTGGCATAGAAGGGATCTCACAGGAATATAATAAACCCATGAGGCCCTTTATCCAGATATCAGTAAAATACTTTGAACGTGGCTCTTAGTTCCAGTTTGTCTTTTAATAAGAACCAGATTTCAACTAGGATTCACATACCGTCCAACCGAGTTGTAGAACACATACTAGAAAAGTGTTCAATCTGTGCTTGATGCCTGTAGTTTGCTGTACCCATCAATGACACGTCATGTGCATGAGTAGGAAGACACATTGTTTTCTTTGGACACACCAATAGTTAAGACACCACTCAGCCTCAACACAATTCATCATTACAGAACTTAATGCTTTATTAGAGGATGTTGTATAGTAGCCGGTATGTGGACAAACGTGTATGAATGTTTGTGGGGCATTTATTTTTGCCAGAAGAGAAAGTTTTAATTTCCAAAGGGTCCACTCTTGGCTGTTCAGGCAGAACTGTGCCTATTTGATTGAGCAAGACTAAGGCAGATTTGAAAATGGTTGCTCCCGATCTGGAGTGTAACAGTGGGCGAAAAAACAATTAACAGAAATGGGGCCCTAGTGATTGCCAGTGGCTAAGGCTTTTTCAAGCATTGCACCTATCAACTTTTTTTGGTTTACATTTTAATTTTCCA
Source organism: Calotriton arnoldi (assembly GCA_963921515.1). Classification (NCBI taxonomy): domain Eukaryota; kingdom Metazoa; phylum Chordata; class Amphibia; order Caudata; family Salamandridae; genus Calotriton; species Calotriton arnoldi. Next base: position 2,623,678 of record CAWUFW010000189.1, read on the forward strand.
CCACGGGTCCAAATTGAGAAACAGCCTGATGTTCAGTGTGGTCCTTATCAAGTATCTTGCAAAGTCTGAGGAGAAAACAGTACCCAAATAGCTTAAACAGTTGGTCAGCATTACAAGCTTTGACGTTCTTGGAGATTGGCAATGTTTGCCTTTTACTTTCCTATTAGTTACAGACCTTGAAACTCAAATCTGGGGATAACATACACGATTCCTACATAATCCTCTTATATTTCATGACCATCTTAAGGTCAATTCACTGCATAAAGTGCAACATGTTTTGCCCAGCCCACCCACTGGATATCACATTTGTTAACATGGTTATGAATTATATTAGCTGGTTGTCACTGGCCAGTGAAAAAATGTGATCCACTCCATGTGTATGGGATTAAGACAAATGTGGGGTGTTTGATATTTTTAAATATAACAACTTAATTATTTTAATATCATTTTAATACTATGTTCTAAAAATCCCAGAGTATTCAAGGCTTCCCACAAATAGCACCATTAGAGAGTTGTGAAGAATTTAGTAGTGTCTGACTTGGGCCTCATCGCCCCTGATCAATTTTCCACTAAATGTTAAACCAAATCTTGTATTTATTTGTTTCTTGTTTTTTATACTTTAAGGTTTGAAAGCACAGATTCAGAATACAGGCCTTGATTGCGGTTTTTAGGATTTCTGTCACTCGCAAAATAGTGGTTCTTGCTCACTAGTAGGAGAGGGTAGTCAATGTTTTACTCAATAGGTGTCAGTATCTGTATTTTGAGATGAGGGTGCAAGATTTGTATTTCAAAGTCTACATTTCAGCATTGTCTCTACCCGAGTGTTATTTGTAACATTTGCTTACTATTATGCTTTTTATTTATTTATGTTTTTATGTGCAATACTTGCATATAGTGCTGTTCCAGTGAAATGTCCATCACAATACATTGCTCTAGATCACAGTTTAGGCTGCACATCTCTTGCTTAAAAGCTCCAAAGCTGCCTACCTGCACCTGAAAGGTCTGAGGCAGACCGACAGTCCCTGCATTTGAGGAAACCAGTGAAGTCTTGCTGGCAATAAGAGAATTCACTCAAACAAACGATTGTAAATGTAATTGCATTTATATAGCGATGAAAAACGATGAAACGAAGATGACGGTGAAAACTTTGTCATTCACTGCAAGTTTAGTTATCTGTAGGTTGACCAGTAGAAGTGGGGAATGGAATGGAAATGAGAGGAGTGAGGGAGATATAAATTCCTTCCCACAGCTGTGACACAGTCTGTCATGGCAGGACTTGTATTACTGCCAGGCTCCAGCACAGTATAGTTCTATAAAAGACCCCAATTTAGCAGCTTATTGTGTGAATGCAATCCAAATTATGACAAGAATTGAACTAGACATGAAAATAAAAATTACAGGTTAATATAGACCCCCTCAGTCCTATAATAAGAGCAAAGTACATTTTTGTTGCTTTCGCACTAGCTGTAGGAGCTGAGTACAGAGTGCACCCACTTATTTAAATAGGCACTTACTAACAGTTTGTACTTTTTCCAAGGTTCAACGTGGTCTGTTGGTGTGACTTCTGTGTGACAAAAACTGGCAAGCATTGTTATATTGCTACTACAGTACACACGTCACAAGGAAACACTCAAGGATTTTCAAGACTCTATTGTATTCCCTTGAAAATTGCTAGTCGAATGGGAGAGGCATCCACAGCGAGCCTGTCCCATTCAACTTGCAGTACAGTTGCCTCAGATGATATTAAAGAAGAGGAGCATCTGTAATGTAAAAATCTCTGGTTAGTCTTTTGGATGGCATTGTGCATTCATTGTCACAACAGGCAGTGTAACCACTGAATCTGAAAGAGACACGTTAGTGACAGATTCCTTACCTTAGAATATCCCCAGGCGTCAGGCTGGATCCGGAAAGTTTTTGCGTAGCAGTACCCTTGCGCGTCGGTAGGCGGCGTCGTGCGGCTCCGCGTCCGTCGTCGGCGTCGTGATCGCCGGGATGACGTCGCGGGCAGTACTTAGACGCCGCCCCTGCGCGCTGACGTCAGTTCTTCTTTTTCCGCGCCAGCAAGCGCAGATCCGGGAAGAGCAGTGCCCTAGTCATTTTTTGACTAGCTTTTTTGGTGAATTTTTTCACTGTTTCTCGAATCGACTTCAAGGTGTTGTAGGGATGCCCGGCTTTAAACGTTGCGGCGCCTGTGCTCGGATGATGTCCATCACAGACCCGCATTGGGAGTGTCTCTTCTGCCTCGGCCGAGGCCACGACACGGAGTCGTGTTCCGACTGCCGGGCCCTCAACCCGAAAGCTTTGCGAGAGCGGTCTCGAAAGCTCCTCGAGGCCTGGCATTCGGCTCCGCGCAAGCCCCGGTCGCGTGAGAGGTCAAGGGGTCGGTCGCGGAGTCCTCACCGGTCGTCGGCGTCGAAGTCTTCTCCGTCCGGTAAGTTAAAACACAAAAAGTCCAAAAAGCATCGTCGCTCTAGGACTTCGCCTCGCCGGTCTCGCGACTCGGCTGGAGGCCCCTCCCGGCACCGTCCCCGCGGCCCCGGACATGCCTGTGGAGTCGCCCCCGCAATACCCGTCCTTCCCGGGTTCGGGGGCGGATCCGCTCAAACTACAGGTATTCCTGTCGGCCATGGCCCGCCTCTTCGGGCCTCAGAGTCCCTCCGGTGCGCCTTCGGGCCCCGCGGGCCCTGATGGGGTTGCTCCGGCGTCGCCGACGGCTCCGGCGTCGCCCTTGCCTCCAGCCTCGATCCCGGCTCCGGCTCCGGCCCCGGCCTCGATCCCGGCTCCGCAACCCCCATCGACGCCGGTCGACCTAACGACACCTCCACCGGCGCCGATGTCTCCGGTGCCGTTCACGACGCCGCCTGGGGCTCCGGGCGGCGTTGTCCCCCAGTTCCTTCCGGCTCCGGACATGGAACCGGGACGACGTCGCTCGACGCCGGTTCCGGCGCCCGATGGGACCTTGGATCCCGAAATGTCCCTCCTCCTCCTTATTTTGAACCAGAGGAGGACTGGGAGGGGTCTGATGACCCTCTGGCACAACAGTGTCAGTTTGATGAGGACTGGACAGAGGGTCTAGAGGACGCCAGTGGTCTAGATACTTCCCCTGACACTGGCATGCTGTCTCCTCCCGTGGCTACGGAGGAGGGAGCCAATTTTGCAACGGTGTTGCGTAGGGCGGCTGGAGCCTTACATCTCCAACTCCCTACTGTGGCGGTCAAGACTAATCTCTTGACAGAGGTGCTTCAGCCGGCAGCCTCCTCTACGGAGACTGTGCTGCCGTTTAACGATGCCCTCACTGACGTTCTTTTGGGCGCCTGGTCCAAGCCCAACACAGGGGCTCCTGTGGATAGGAACGTGTCCCGACGCCATCGCCCAGCTCCGGGCGACCCCTATTTCTCTCTGTCCACCCCACTCCTGAGAGCTTGGTTGTCCAAGCCTCCGCTTCCCAAACCGCCTTCCCTACCGCCCCTCCGGATAGGGAATCCAAACGCCTGGATCAATTTGGGAAGAAGGGTTTTTCCTTCCTCCAGTGCAGGCTTGCGGTCCATCAACACCGCTTGCCTTTTGGGCCGATATACCCACTCCTTGTGGGATTCGGTGGCGAATGTCTTGCCCCAGTGTTCTGAGGAGGTCCAGACACTGCTTTCCCGCACCATTGCGGAAGGAAGGGATGCGGCCAAATACACAATTCGATGTGGCCTTGATACCGCCGACTCGCTGGGCAGGTCTATTGCAACGACGGTGGCGCTGCGTCGCCACGCCTGGCTGAGAACCACTGGTTTTTCAGGGGATGTCCAGAATTCTCTCATGGACATGCCCTTTGATGGAGTCGGTCTTTTTGGGTCCAAAGCAGACCATGCGTTGGAGCGCTTTAAGGACTCACGGGCTACTGCCAAGTCCCTGGGCCTTTCTGCTACACGCCCTCCGCTAACTTCTGCTTTTCGCCCCTATCGTGGCCACGGAAGGGGCGCCCAGTCACGTCAGCAGCCCAGCCACCGGCCCGCGCAGCAGGCGTCTTCGCGTGGCCGAGGACGTGGATACCGCCGTGGCGGTTCGGGCAACCAGCGTGCGGGTCAGGCCACCACCTCCAACCCGTCCGCGGCCTCCAAGCCCTCCTAGTCCCTCCTTTCAGGTGCACAGCACGCCAGTCGGGGGCAGGGTCCGCCATCACCTTCACCACTGGCGTCCCATCACCTCGGACAGGTGGGTCTTGGACATTGTCCGAAGGGGCTACTCCCTCCCCTTCGAGACCCCCTCAGCCATGCCACCTCAATTCCACCGCATGTCAGGGGATCACTTGGTGCTTCTACAGAAGGAAGTCACGGCCCTCTTGGCCAAGAGGGCCATCGAGCATGTTCCGACCCCAGAAGTAGGGCGTGGTTGCTACTCCCACTACTTTCTGGTGCCCAAAAGGACAAGGAGGACATGCGTCCTATCTTGGACCTCCGGAACGTCAATCGCTTCCTCCGGAAGGAGAAGTTCAAGATGCTCACCCTAGCTCAGGTCTTGACTGCCCTCGACCCCGGAGACTGGTTGGTAGCGTTGGACTTGCAGGACGCCTATTTCCACATCCTCGTCCTGCCGGCCCACCGGCGTTACCTTCGGTTCACGGTAGGCCTCGAGCATTTTCAGTTCACCGTGCTCCCCTTTGGCCTTACCAGTGCCCCTCGGGTGTTCACGAAAGTGATGGCGGTGGTCGCAGCTCATCTGCGCCGGGCAGGGGTTTCAGTCTTCCCCTACCTCGACGACTGGCTGCTGAAGGCGGGCTCGTCCCAGGCAGTCGTCTCCCACCTCCAGACTACGGCCGAACTCCTGCACTCGCTGGGGTTCTCCATCAATGTGCCGAAGTCGCATCTGATTCCTTCTCCACAGCTCCTTTTCATCGGAGCAGTTCTGGACACGACGCAGTTTCGGGCCTATCCTCCCGAACGGCGAGTCCGGGATATTCAGGCTATGATTCCGATCTTTCAGCCTTTATCCTGGGTTTCGGTACGGATGACCCTGAGGCTGCTGGGCCTCATGGCCTCCTGCATCCTGCTGGTCAATCATGCCAGATGGCATATGCGGGCTCTGCAGTGGGACCTGAAGTTCCAGTGGGCGCAGCACCAGGGCAACCTGTCCGATCACGTCCAGATCTCGGAGGGGACTGCAAAACAGTTGCAGTGGTGGCTCTCGAACCGGCAATGGGTCATGGGCAGATCCCTCTCCCTTCCCCAGCCAGAGCACACAGTTGTGACGGACGCGTCCCTTCTGGGATGGGGCGGTCACATGGGAGAGGCGGAGATCAGAGGCCTCTGGTCTCCGGCGGAGTCCCGGCTCCATATCAACCTTCTGGAGCTCCGGGTGATCCGACTAGCACTTAAGGCATTCCTTCCCTCTGTCAAAGGGAAGGTAGTGCAGGTGTTCACCGACAACACCACCGCCATGTGGTACTGCAACAAACAGGGCGGGGTGGGGTCGTGGACCCTTTGTCAGGAGGCTCTGCGCCTCTGGACATGGCTGGAACATCAGGGCATGTTCCTGATGGTTCAACACCTGGCAGGTTCCCTGAACGCCAGGGCGGACGAACTCAGCCGCAGGTGCATGATGGATCACGAATGGCGTCTTCACTCGGAAGTGGCGCAAGGACTCTTTCTACAGTGGGGAGAGCCTTGGTTAGATCTATTCGCCACCGAAGAGAACGCGCAATGTCGTCAGTTCTGCGCGTTGGAATTTCCAAGGCGGCACTCGCTCGGCGACGCTTTTCGTCACGAGTGGAGTTGCGGTCTATTGTACGCCTTTCCGCCTATACCACTTCTACCCAGGGTGTTGAAGAAGATTCGGCATGACCGGGCCCAAGTCATTCTTGTGGCTCCGGACTGGGCTCGAAGAGTTTGGTATCCCGAGCTACTCAGTATGAGCGTAGATCCCCCGATCCGTCTGCCTCTTCGGGAGGATCTTCTGTCGCAGCAGCAGGGGACGGTCCTCCACCCGAACCTGTCCAGTCTACACCTGCTTGCGTGGAGATTGAGCGGCGGCAGTTGATTCCTTTCGACTTGCCTCCCGAAGTTTGTGATGTGATTCTGGCAGCCAGGCGTCCCTCCACTAAGGTGGTATATACCTGCAGGTGGAACAAATTTGTGGCATGGTGCACAGCAAAGGCTGTGAACCCCCTTTCTGCCCCTCTTTCTGAGGTCCTTCTGTTCCTTCTTTCTCTGGCCCAACAGGGTTCTGCCCTGGGTACCATCAAGGGTTATCTCTGTGCTATCTCGGCCTTCCTCAGGCTCCCTGATCAGCCCTCCCTTTTCAAGTCCCCTGTTGTTAACAGGTTCTTAAAAGGCATTACACACCTCTTTCCTCCTGTTCCATTTGTGATGCCTCAGTGGGACTTGAACTTGGTTCTTACCTTTTTAATGTGCGCTCCCTTTGAGCCTCTGCATAACTGTCCTCTTCGTCTTCTGACTCTAAAGACAGCCTTTCTGGTGGCCATCACCTCCGCTCGGCGGGTGAGTGAGCTCCAGGCTTTATCTTGCAAACCTCCCTTTCTGTCTGTTCATCCAGACAAGGTTGTTCTTCGGACGCGTCCGTCCTTCTTGCCAAAGGTGGTTACTGCCTTCCACATTGGGCAGACCATCACTTTGCCTACCTTCTTTCCGCCTCCGCATCCTTCCAGAGAGGAAGAGAGGCTCCACCGTCTGGACCCAAAACGTGCGCTCTCCTTCTATATCGACCGCACAAAACACTTCCGGGTGGATGACCAGCTCTTTGTTGGCTACGTGGGCGCCAAAAAAGGTCGGGCGGTGCACAAACAAACCATCTCCCGCTGGGTTACCTTGTGCATCAAGACCTGCTATTCTTTGGCTAAGAAGGAGCCTCCTGTTGGGCTGCGTGCCCATTCCACCAGGGCAACGGCTGCTACCACGGCCTTGGGCCGCGGTGTTCCGCTGCCGGTTATCTGTCAGGCAGCTACGTGGGCCTCGCTGCACACGTTTACAAAACATTACTGCCTTGACAGTCAGGTCTGGAGGGACGGCTTCTTTGGCCGTTCTGTCCTCCAGGACTTCCTTGTCTGATCTTTGTTCGCAGACCCACCACCGGGGTTGGTATTGCTGGGGTATCTATTCTAAGGTAAGGAATCTGTCACTAACGTGTCTCTTTCAGATGCACAAGTTACTAACTTGTGTAACGATATATCTGTAAGAGACAGTAGTTAGTGACAGATTCCTACCGCCCACCCATCCTCCCCGTTCTGCGAACTGATTTCTAGGGTTAAGAACATCCCTTTCAGGGCCCTAGTATTTTTCAAACACCTATGTCAGCTTCTTGCATGGCTCTGCGTTCCTGGCGCGGAAAGTCGTGTACAGAACTGACGTCAGCGCGCAGGGGCGGCGTCTAAGTACTGCCCGCGACGTCATCCCGGCGCCGACAACGGACGCGGAGCCGCACGACGCCGCCTACCGACGCGCAAGGGTACTGCTACGCAAAAACTTTCCGGATCCAGCCTGACGCCTGGGGATATTCTAAGGTAAGGAATCTGTCACTAACTACTGTCTCTTACAGATATATCGTTACACAAGTTAGTAACTTGTGCATTACTTCTGTTGTGAACATTCTCAGCCTGGCATTCCAGGTGTACTGTAGATAAGTTGACCTCTGTTAAGGAGTTCTCTTCTACTAGGAAGCAGAAGACCATCTGAATCTGGAGCAGGTCCTGTGACATGGTTATGTCCCTCTTGTAAGTGATGCTTCATCAGCAATGCTTCAAGCTGCCAATTTGTCAAGCAGAGACAGCATGACAAGGGTCCCCAGAATCTGGACTTCCAGGAAGTTCATCTATATGGAAGTGAATTGAGAATGTGCACCATAGGTAGAGCTAGAGCCTAAAACCCACCTTGTATGAACTGACATTTTAGGCGGCGGGTGAAAAAAGAGAGACACTTCTCTTGATCACTTGGATGGAAAAGATATTGTAATGGCATTCTATATGGCTAAAATTAAGTGGGTCAAGAAATACCCATTCTCATTAGCGGTGCATCTGGCACCATTTGACTAGACTGGTAAGAAAGGTACCCTAGATAATGCACTGACTAAATGGAGCATGTTCACAGATAATAGGTAGGTGGCTCCTTAAGGTGGAAAAGTAATGGAAGACCCAGGATTCCCTTAATTTCAGATGCTAAAACCTTTTTTATAACACAGTTGCCAGATTTGTTTGGGTTGCAGACTTTCATTTCATAAATGAGTGTAGTTTGTGAATTGTCTTCTTTTCTTTCAGTGGAATAAATTCGAATAACATATTTGATATCAATGGTAAGAGGAAAGAAAGTCCACACTTGTATATGTGGCATTCGCTTTACAAGATGCACAGTGGAAACATTCCCTAATGGTAGACCCTGGACAATGTGTAGACCTTGGGAAAACCTTCTCTTACTATAAATGTGCAGTTCCACTCTGAGCTGACTTTTGAGTTATAAGACAAGAAATCAATTGAGCTGTGACAATGTGGTAAAGTGAAAAATGTCTTGGTTCAAAGGAGCTCTGGGCCCGTTTCATTATTAAAGGCTAAAGAGATTGCATTATGGTAAAACCAGAGTCTGGACAATTTAGGACATATGAATGTAAAATATTTATTTTGTACTCTTAATATGTTTTACTTGTTAATCCGCTGTGGAAGCTGTGTGCCTTTGTTTAGAGCTTTTGTCTGAAGACAGTGAGGACTCATCTTTTCCTCTCTCTTATTTGTCGCCTTTTTCTCCATTAGATCAGGTGCCCGAATATTATTATAGCCTTACAGCCCTCGGTAGCGGGCTCTGCTCGCCATTAAAGGCCCGCTCCTGCGTTAAAGGCCCGAGCCGAAAGCGAGGGCCTTTAATAAGTGAGCGGGCCTTTAATGGCCAGTAGAGCCTGCTACGGAGGGCTCTAAGGCTATTAGAATGTTCCGCCCCTAGAGGGCAGAATGTTCTAATTTGTAAAACAAAGGCCTCACGGAGCCCAAGGGAGTTAAAATCCACTCAGGCTCCGTGAGGCCTTTGTTCACAGCAACAGCTGTGAACAAACATTGGAATGTTGATGCTCCGGGCTTGTACCAGCCATTAGAAGCCCGGAGCATTCCATTGTCTTCTATGGAGAGCTCAACATTCCAATGTTCTAATCCAGCATGAGGTTAGCATCTTTCACCACCGCTATTGCTACTGCTCCTAGTTTCCACTCCTGTTCTTACGGATAGTCTTCCGACACCTTATGTGGTACACATTCCCATACAGCTAATCTTCCCCATCTTCTATGTGGCAACAGCCTCATACTCGGCCTCCTCTTCTTTGACACAACTTTGTACTTTGCTACTCACACACTGTTCAGGCGCACGACCACTTCTCCCTAACGCTACCTGTTTGGCTGCCAGACACTGGCAGCTCCTTAGACTCCTCATCCCCCTTTTAACACAGCTCTGGCATGTCTCCCTTATACATCTCTCAGAACCTCTTCTGCTACATACCAGCTTGAGCTCTGCACTTCACGAACTGCAACCACCTTCTGAGCTTCAAGCTTTCCTGCTCCCTACCAAACTTCACTTGCTTCGAACTGTTGTAGCCCTCTGCCGGGAGGCCCTCAACCATTTCTGAGCCAGATCATCCCTCTAGCATAAAACCTGAGCCAAAACCTGCCCTGCCTCAAGACTTACCAATTTACTATGGAGGGCCTGCTTGGCTGGTCCACCCAGGAGACGCCTGACCCACTCATCCCCAGCTTAACCTCAAAGTATCATCTATTCTACACAGTGCGTTGCCTTGCTTCTTGAACATATATCACTATTGACCGAGTGCGTAACCTCTGTGTCCCCTGGTATGTCTGTTCTACTATCTTGATAGCAGTCTATAGTCGAAAAGCTCCTTCCATATAAAAAAACACGAACACATGGACAGTCGGTTTATAGGTCAACGGCTCTCAGTCACCGGCCTCTGACAGTTAAATAAATCCGAGGAAGGTGTGTTTAGATTCCTGACTCACTTCATATAATTATGTTTGCGTAAAATACGTCAGGGGTGTTGGGCAATTTAGAACTGACTACGCTCTGTATCTGTCGCCCCCTCTTCCCCTCTCGCCGCCCTGTCAAGGCAGTGACTCCCACGAGGTATCTTGTTCAGCCGGGCTCATTGAAGCCTTCCTTCCCCGCTTCCTGATGGCACAGACAGATTGCTGAAGTGGGCCGCTCGCGCTGAATAGGCCGCCATTCTCCCCGGTGCCTTTGAAACGGCCTGCTGGAGCTCGCATGCTTTTGTCCTATAATTTGTTTATCATCACTTCCTTCCTTCCTTCCTATGAAACAGAATCCAGGCTCGAACAAAGGCACGAAATGCACATTTGGAGAGGATGCGGCAGTTTAAAGAGCAAATGGGCGCGCGAGGAAAGCTGACATTAAACAGCGTTGCTTGACTTTGTTTCATTGCCATGGCAAAAATAGACTTTGGGGAATGCTGACTAAAATAAAATAAAAAAAAGCTTGGCACGGCGTTCATGCGTTGAACACGTTATTCTAGTATTGTTGATGGCGGAAGAAGGTCATTGCGGTACAAAGGCACTTTGGGAATATCTTGGTAACGTTAGCAGTGCCTAGGAAGGAAACAGAAAAGAGACCGACAGAAAGAAATTGCAGGATAATTATTTCATAACTGGGTTAAAAATTAGAAAATGCTGTTGAGATGAGGAAGAGATACTAAAATAGTTATAACAGCCCCGAATTTGGACAGTAACTGTGGTTTGTTTATTGCATTTGCATAGCGCATCACCTCTGATTAACCAATGTGCTGCGTGCATTCTTGAAAGACGCGCGTATGTTTACAGCGCCAAATAGCACTCATTATTAGTTCAATTTTACTTAAAGCGCATTCAAACTTAATTGCACCTAGGCTCTAAAGCAGGTAGACCACTATTTTTATATAATATGGTTGTTGCGTAGATCTTAAGCAGAAAGGAGTAAACCGTTGTAGGAAAATCTCTATATTTGCGCTTTTGCCGGCGATAGGTTTGGTTGGTCTTCATATAACGCTGCATGCTGCATCGGGGTTGTCTGATGAAACACATTCTAGTTTATTTTAGCAACATGGTAAAGGTATATCGCGGGCCTACCACACAATCAACGAAATGATTTACAGCTACTTTTTTTTCTGTAGAAGTAACTTAAATATGAGGTGCAGACCCGTGCAGTACATAAAACAAGATGGCGCGGCGTCAGGTTGGGATCAGTTCAGGCACCAGTTTCGGAGGGACTGTATGGTACCTGTGGACAGCACTCTGCAAGTTGTTTCTTAAAGGACACGTTTAAAGTTGCTATTTTGAAGAAAGGCCTCTAAAAAAAAATGTGATTGTCGCTGGTGTTGGGAATGGCAGAGCTAAAGGGTCAAAGTTTATGTCAAAAAACAGACTCTGTCTTCAAAAACAAACATTGGCAAAGCCTATAGATCTCACCTAGAAGACCCATGTTTTAAGCCTTGCCGTACTGCATGATAGCTGCTGAGCAGCTTGGCTTGACAAACAAACAAACAAAATAATTTACCAATCTGACCTGGTTCAGTAAATGTAAAAAAAACTAGTGTGAAAGTGGTCTTTTGAAACATAGCTCGAAAGTGCTTTTAAAAAAAAAAAAAAATGGGTGAGCGGTTTGGGGAAAAGACTGGGATGTGAAGCAACACAGTTGCCAGTGTGTGAAGCAACACGGCGGGTGGGGGGAGAAGCAACATGAGGGCGCAAACAGGGGTGAAAAAGAGTAACGTGGGGCACAAGGGGAGAAGCACATAGGCGAAAGAGAGTAACACGAGTGTGGGTGGCAGAGAGAAGCCCATTGGTGAGCGAGAACAACATGGAGAGGGAGAGTAAAGTACGCAAGGGAGACAGAAAGAAAATACATGCACTACCACAGAGTGCTTAAACAACAAGAAACAAGCATTTGGCAAAGCCAATAGAGCGCATGTACGAGAGAGATACTTTCTGGCTTTATCAATGTTCTTAGCCATGTTATATAGTAGCGTGACTACTGTGCAGCATAGCTAAAAGAGTAGGAAAAAAATTGCTACTATGCCTCCAGCCCTGACCACATCATAGCACTTTTTTCTTATTGTTGGCGGGGCAACATTGAGGGAGGTGTTGGACAAAATGCTATGATGCGGCCTGTCCTGACCGCATCTCAGCACTTTTTTTGCAGGTTGGGAGGCAGGAGGCAACACGGATGGAGGGAGGGGGAGTTGGAAACATGGAAAACAGAAGGTGGGAGGGAGGAGGTGGGTACAAGCATACGGACAACGGAGGGTGGGAGGGAGAGTGGGTGGGGCAAGTGACAACACTGACATCAACAGAAGGAGGGAGGGCGGATGGGGCAGGCAACAACATGGACAATAGAAGGAGGGTGCGTAGAGGTAAGCAACATGGATGAGGGAGGAAAACCAAGGGGGGTGAAGTACACAAGGGAGCACAAAGAAAAAGGTAGTGTGTAAGCAGCGGAAGGACAAAGTTTGCATCTGCCCTCCAGGGGAGCGATAGACACATGAGGAGGAAGGAAGCCTACTGCAATTGACCAGTAAGAAACAAGCAAATGAGAGTGACAATGAAGCCAACCACTGGTAAGTAATGGGCAGCCTCCAAGCCCATTGATAGAAAACAAATCGTCATAAAGCTATAAAGTGACAAATACTATCACAAAATATGCCACATTACGACACATAGTTTGGCTTTTATTGACAATAATTTATTCAACCCTGCTGCATACTTTGGTCCTTACCTGTCAAATATTTCCAGTGGCCATGGGTAACACGTGACAGTATGCTGGGGTGAACACTAACATATGTCCTTGCATGTCTTTGCCATTTCCCAGACATCTTTGAGGCACCTATGTGAACTCATTCGGGGGACCCTTTTTGGAAGACTCCAGGAGAGGTATCCCCCTCCCCCACCTTCCCATGCTGTCCACAACATGGAGCGACGTTAATTTGTAATTAGAAGTTCCCCAATGTGAGCATGCCCCCTCCACCTCAAACAGCAGTGCCCTAGCCCCCCCCGCCCTCCCCCCTCTTCCTGAAAACAGAACTATGTTTGTCCTTTACAGTATCATATGTCTAAGGGAGCTGAGGCCTCCCTGTCTGGCCCCAAGTTAAAAGAAGCTGCGGTGCCCCCATTGTAGATTCTGAACGGGGTGTTACCTTAAAGGCCCCGGGGTGGGGGATTATCAGGGGGAATGAAATTAACTTTACGTCACTGTGCGCAGAGCTGCACGACGTTATTGACGTAAAATCAGACTGATGAGGAAGAGTGGAGTGTCACCTTACATCTTACAGTTAACGATGTTTATAAGTAGTTGCAGAAATAAACGTGAGCCGAAAGGAAAAACTTCCTGCAAGCAAAATACACTAGGTTTCTGAGGTGTACTTTTTACGAAAAAGCATAGCAACTATCTGTGCTTCACAGACTGTTGAGCTGTCACAGCAGGTGTAATTGTAGAGCGCATGTTCACCTCTGATAAGTTCTCATGGCGCTATGGGCAGTTAACTGATGTTTCTGTTACCCAGCTCAATGTTAATCGTTTTAACGATATCGGAAGGAAGAAAGGCTGCTTGGACTCACCATGAAAAGAAGTGTCCTTCGGAACACGATGAAAAGTTTCATTCACAATACATGCTCTCTAAGGAAAATAACCAATTGCGTCACTGTTTGCTGTACTCCACAGAGACTGGGGAGAAGAGACTTGGAGGGGGACATTAATTGGGAGTGGAAATGAGCAGAAGCAAGGTGAGCTGAACAATAGAAACTGCCTCCATCTTAATAAAATGGTGTCTCTTCAAAAATGTGGCACAACTAAACTACGTTAATAAACACACTTCTCAACATTATGATTAAATTGTTTTAAGTGCAACATCATTAATTCATCGGTTATGACTATATTCCTCATAAAAATCATTAAAATGCACAAATTATTTGTTGCCCAAAATTGCACATTTGAAAAAACGTCAATAGGCTGATGGTGCTCAAACCCTCACCCTTAGATACCTAGCTGGCTGCCTCAGACAGGCTCATATCCTGTTTGCTGGGCAAGGAGCCCTACGAAATTTGCTCCTTTTTGGGCCAATGGCTAGAAATCAAGGTTGCTCCTTGGCCTAGCTGCCGGAACAGTAGTGGGAGAGCCTATGTTTGTAATACAACCCAGTAAAATGCAAAATACTTTATTTAGAGTTTTTTTAAGTGCTGACCGTGACTTTTCTTTCGCCTCGAAGTGCATTATTGGCTGGACTAGTTAGTCTAACAAGTCTCACCAAAGTAATACGTATTTGAAAATGTAATTATTTCATTTAGATTTTTTGGCTTATTTAATTTAGTATATTGACTTATTTCATTTAGTGTTATAATCCCCAAATGCATAAAGCACTAAACATTTATTGAGCAAGCACTCACATGAGCAGCACTACATTTGCAGGGACACAACCAATCCCCGAGTCAGGAATTCAGCACCATAACCACCTCTTCCCACATAGGTCATACAACAAACACATACTTGTGCACCAAACATGCTCGTCCGGGCCGGATGCCACATTAGTGGCGGTTGCTTGTCATAAAGGTACTAGATTACATAACATATGTGAAGACAGCCACACATTTTAATAAACCTAAAACTTATTTTATAGATGAGATTTTATATTTGTCCCCGTACTTTTTGTTACATTGTTGTACTTGAAAATTTCTTAAGAATGATTTACCCAAATCTTATTTTGAGTTTGTTGCGTGCTTCATTCAGTCTTTCTACAATCCGCAGGTATTCGTATGCAGGGAAAGAGACAGAGCAGAATGCAATACCTGTGGCGCGATAATGGACGCTAAAAGACTTGGCACTTGAGGCAGGCCGCTGCTGTTGATAGAGGCCTCAGAGACGCGGCCTGTGAAGCAGAGGTGGGACCAGAGCAGGAGATTCCGGAAGCGGCGCGTGTTTACCCTAGCAGGGCCCGGGTGATTAGCAGCTGGCGGGGAGCTGATATCGAGTGATAGTGCGGAGCGCGGCGGTGGTAATTGCTGTGTTGTCAGTGGCCCCGGAAGGGGTGTGCCCGTCTCTGGCCTGCAGTAAAACTGATGACACGGCTTGATAGACAAGTGCTACACAAAGGGAGCCAGGAATTTATGGGCACCTGAAGGCAATTGGCAAGGCACTGATGAAAGGCGCGCTCAGTGTGGGACGCTAATTCAAAGTGAAATGAAATCCTCGCCGGGGCTTTGTGTCTGTCCCGCTGCCTGCGAGGATGAAAGTCCACCTCACTTTTTTCGCCATATGGCAGCAGGTTGTAAATTCTAGTGCGATTTGGTGCCACAACAAGGTTCACAGAAGAAAATTTAAGCATTAATTAGACCGTAGCTACAAACCTATTACTGCGATTTTTTCCTTGAGTCCTATTCTTTGTGTGGGGACACTTTGAAGTACGAGCTTCCACGTGCTTATCCGAACAATTGTACTTTTACTTCGGCGCATGTGTAATTTCCTTGTTACATCAAAGAAATGTATAGTAGTTCATCACTCTTTCCCACCATGCCTGCACGATGACTCAGTAAGTTCACGCTCGCAGCTTTACAGATTTTACACTATTGTCCGCGCTGTATTTTGGTCTGCAAGTCACCAGTAAAAATCTAGACATGCGCATTGGACACTTCATCCTACCGAGATCTGTACTTTGAGGACCACTTACTTGGAATATTGCGACGCTTGTAATTAATGTGTTTAGAAACGGCACAAGTACCGTATGAAGCACTAAACACATCAACAAGATACTGCCACCACTGATCATCATAAAGGGAGAATGAACGCCTTCAGCTTTTGACATTTGGGCCTTGGTAAACGCTGTCAAATAACATGCTTGAAGGTACTTGGTAACTGACGTAAAACACGATAGTACAAAAGAGGGTCTGTGTGCTCAATAGTGAGGCACGTTTTCTCTTATGCACCTAGTTTGTGCATAGACCATACCCTCTTCCATTTCTCGCATACTACCTAGAATCCTCACTGCCCACCCAAAAAGTCATTGTCTTGAATGGGCTCCCCATACTCTGAAACTATTAAACTTACCTGGATTCCAGACTATATGGCAGGTGAAATGTTTCCTGAATTACCTGTGATTGTCTGTGCCATATGCAGGTTGGTCATAATGACAGGTATGTATGTTACATGGATCTCAGTAGTGGCTATTGGCACCAACCATCGAATTATGTCAAAGCCGTTTTGACAGATCTTGTTAAACCTGCTCCCCCTCCTCCAGATTCTCCAAGCAACCAGAACCAACCATGTTGTGAAGTCTGTGCCTCCCCCAGCTATGCCTTATTTAGGTAGTCTGCACTCCGTCATATCAAGGCATGCACTATGCTTTTTATGGGTTTCTGCATTCCATTCCAGTTAGGACTTTTTTGTCTTTGCTCTGTAGTGCAATATGCCCATGATGGGAATGTCTGTTGTGTAAGACTGTTGTAAAGTGGAACTTGGGCAATCCAATGCCCCTGAATTTTTCCAGAGCTTTATTAAAGTTTTCATACTCCAAAGGTAGGGTTATGGAGACCTCAGCACTCCCTCAAATGGAACACTGAATCCTACACTTAGAGTAGTGGAGGTGGTTGTCAAGGGCCTCCTCTCCCTATACAGCACTACACCCTCAAAGTTTTATGATATAAGTGCAAGGGCAAAAATCCAACATGTCATTATATAAGCGTGCTGGTGGATCATGGTGTTCCTTCCATAGAGGTAGCCATGGCCTTGGTGAAGAAAGTAGGGTTTGCTTGGCCTGGATCAGTGGGATTAAGGAATTTCTTCAAAAGAGCAGAGTGGTGTAGTTTCAGAACATATAAAGATTATGGCTACAAAGTGCGTCTCATAAAGTTCTCTGCGCCCAATCCTCTGTTACATAGCAAATTACTGATAGGGTTTCATGCCCCACCCACACCTCTTCACAGGACTCTGCCTGGATTTATTCTTTGAGTAAAGTGTATTGAGAAATATCCTAACTATCTCCCTCAAAAGTGTGTTTTCCAGCTTTCCGGTTTTTCCCGTTACCAGCTACACTTGTCCAGCAAAATAAGCAGAGCTTGCTGTGTAGAAGGTCTGAAGCCTGTGCTTAATCAAATATGTTGTTCACCTTAGCTTCAGTGCGCTGCATTAATTGTCTCTTTTCAGCAATGTTCGCTCAGTTGTACAAATGACTCAGTGACCTTTGTTTTGGAATCAAGCTTTGTGCTTTAATCTCATATTATATAGCTGCAGTCCACAGTTTGACAAAAGTCGGTTGACCCAAAGCTCTGAAAAAGTCAATAGGACCCAGATATCCCCAGTCTGTCCCGCACCTCTCCACAACCCAAACGATGCACCAACAGAACACACAGAGATTGGTGAGAAAGTTTTTAGTACAAGCAAGTAAAGCATAACTAGGTTAGGTAACAGTGAAACATCATGACGAATTAGGCATCCATGAGGAGAAAAAACATCACCCAATAAACAATGCATTATAATGAATAAATCATAACTAATGAACACTAGCAACACCAGGGCCATCGGCAATTCCAAAATGCCATTGGACCACACAGGTGTAACCACTTGCATCGATGAGGAGCGGTCCCCGCCTCACTGTACCCATGTCCGCATCCCAGGGCACTGCCCCCCAAACACCAAGCTGCCTGAGGGGCTGCGATTAGGTGACCAGGAGCTGCAACCCCATGCCCACCCCAGATTAAGCGTGCTCCCTAGCCCCCAATCTGGTGTGTACATCCTCTGGTTGGCTCAGGACTGTTGGACCCTAACAGTAGTGCTGTTCTGGGAGTCTGTATTTGAGGACGCCTCTGCTGACTAGAGATGAATTTAGGATTAGAGATCCCTCCCCAAGAAGTAAGGGTTGGATGGGTGGGAAGATTCTCTGTCCCGTGCATCCATCGCTGCCACAATGCTCCACTCTAAAAGCCAGAGGCCAGGGGCAAGGCATCATACATACCTCTGCCCATCGGCAGCAAGCGGAAGCGATGCATACAGGGCGCAACACCTGCCCTTCCTGTCACCCCCACTGCGCCTTGCGAGGCAACAGGAAGTCATGAAGAAGGCTGTCATGTCGCCGGAACCGGATGGGGCCCAGGCTATGGTGGGCCGGGTCCTAAACACTGCGCCCCCCTACGGGTGTGGCGCTCTGTCCATAGAACCCACATACCCCCAGTCTGGCCCGCGCCCCTCCCCAACCCAAACGAACACCAACAGAACACACAGAGATTGGTGGGAAAGTTTTTATTACAAGCAAGTAAAGCATAACTAGGTTAGGTAACAAGGACACATCATGACGTATTAGGCACCCGTGAGGAGAAAAAACATCATCCCCTAAACAATGCGTTATAATTAATAAATCATAACTGATGAACACCAACAACACCAGGGCCTTCGGCAATTCCAAAACGACTTTGGACCACACTGGTGTTACCACCTGCATCGGTGAGGGGCGGCCCCCCCCTCACTGTACCGTTGTCCGCATCCCAGGGCACCGCCCCCCAAACACCAAGCTGCCTGAGGGGCTGCGATTAGGTGACCAGGAGCTGCAGCCCCATGCTCATCCCAGGTGAAGTGTGCGCCCTATCCCCCAAGTTAGTGTGTACATCCTCTGGTTGGCTCAGGACTGCTGGACCCTAACCTTGGTGCTGTTCTCGGGAGTCTGTATCGGAGGACCCCTCTGCTGACTAGATATGAATTTAGGATGAGAGATCCTGCCACAAGGGCGGCCAGGGCAATGAGGTCTTCGCCCTCCCCTCCACAAAAAATCCACTGGGCAAAAGTCCAAATGTCCTCGATGAACAGATTCGTAACCACGTCTGAGAGGTGGACACCATCCTTTTGAAACATATCTTCACCCCTTAACAGTTTATGCAGAATGTTCCAAAGACGACCCGGGCCTGGGCAGAGCTTGGACATCTCTGAATTCTTTCGTCTAATGGAGACATTGATTGTCCTGGACCTCTACCCCAGTTATGGCGTGGAACCATATGAGACCAGGCAGTAACAGCCTGCGGGAAAACCTTGGCCAGGTGGGCAAATCCCTTCAAAATTGCTACCCTGAGTTCCTTGCAACCCATTTGTACTAAGCCATTACTGCCAAATTGGACAACTATCAGGTCCTGGAACTGGAGTCCCTCGCGACACCTGGTCTCCTTGATCAGCCGTTACAGTTGAGAAATCCGGAGGCCTCCGATCCTGCACCACCGGAAGGAAATATCCCTCAAAGCCGCAGGCTTGGGCTTATGGAGCAGTTGCAACCTGGATGCCGCCCGCCAGATGAAGAAGTGGCCATCAACCCACACGACCTTAAGAGGCATCCTACTAAAAGAGCACAGAAAAAGCATGAATACATAAATGAGAGTGGGAATCAAGTACCAACGCACATTCATTGCAAGTCAGGGCGAATATAGCGCTTGTAAGACTTTGAAGACCACCGTCCAATTCTCTTAACTTCATCAGGAGACAGGCCTTCTCCTGCCGCCACAGTGGCCGTGTCTATTCTAAAGGAGTGTGATGAGTAACCATTCGACTAACACCTGCTGCCTTAAGGGTCGAAGACAAGACCGCAACAAACTGAGCGCAATAGGCAGTCCCCATTGGCATGGATGAACAAAATGTCTCAGCATCAGGTCGAATAGCCAAATAGGACCCTAAGTTAGCCACTGGACAAAGAGGGGAGCCATTGGCTGCTCTGAGTTCAGCCGGCATCCTCTTTCTCTCCTTATAAGTCTTAGACTTCCCCAACCAGATCATTAGCCTCTCTTCATCCAACCGAACATCCCCTCACTGCAGGCCCCCAGCGAAATCGGTCCTAGATGACTCCACTAATTTGCTGACCTAATGCCTCATAGAAGGCCACAGTGAAGGCGGCAGCAAACAATGTGGTCTCATATGGAGAATTTCACAGGATCTGCAAGTTAGACAAGAGGAGGCCCAGGACATGTGCATTGGGGGGACGCCTGTCCTCCTTTGCACAGCTGTCAAGCCTAGCCCAACCTGATAACGCTTTCTTAATCAGAAAGGAACCACTCCTATCCTTTGCGCCCTTCCGTTTAGCAAGGAACCTAATGGCTGAAAGATGGGCCCTCACATAACATACAGGCCTGCCCTGCTCTCTTAGGGTACTCAGAAAAATACAGATGGCCTCCGCAACAAACACCTCAGGGATGTTACACTCATGCAAAAAGGACTTATAATGTGCAAAACATTTTTCATAGGACATCCACGTGCACTTTGTTAGCAAGGCCGTCACTTAATCCGGTAAGACGGGACTCCAATCCTCCACAGATATGATAGGAACTCTGTCATCTTCTCGGCTGCCTGCGGGTGAAAATCCCCAAATTTCTGTACCTCGGAGTGAGATAAGGCATCAGCAGTGTTGTTATGAATACCATGCACATGTTTAGCTCGAAACAATATGTTAGACTTCAACCACAGCGATACAAAAGGGGATGATGGACGGAACATTTGAGCCAATCAAACACTCACCCCCAGTCAACTGATCTGGGTTTAATCCATCATCATTCTTTAGCTCACTCCACCACCCCAGTTCAGACATGGCCATATGCAAATCAGTCTGACCCTGTGCCTCATGGGAACAGTCCAGCCCGAACTGCCAAGCCATGTCTTCCCTGGACCGGAAACAAGCATCCTAGGACCGGTTTCAGGCATTCCAGCCGTCATCAGCCAGGCTTGCTTGAATCCAGTGGCAAAGTGAGCAAGGGACCCACGTCTGGGCATACCCCCGCCAACTTAGGAGGCGACCAAAGCGATACAAAAGGGGATGATGGACGGAACGTTTGAGCCAATCAAACACTCACCCCCAGTCAACTGATCTGGGTTTAATCCATCATCATTCTTTAGCTCACTCCACCACCATTTGCATATGGCCATGTCTGAACTGGGGTCTGAACTGGGGTGGTGGAGTGAGCTAAAGAATGATGATGTATTAAACCCCGATCAGTTGACTGGGGGTGAGTGTTTGATTTGCTCAAACGCTCCGTCCATCATCCCCTTTGGTATCAGCTTTGTTCGCCCTAAGTTGGCAGGGTATGCCCAGACGTGGGTCCCTTGCTCACTTTGCCACTGGATTCAAGCTAGCCTGGCTGATGACGGCTGAATGGCTAGAAACCGGTCCCAGGATGCTTGTTTCGGTCCAGGGAAGACATGGCTTGGCAGTTTGGGCTGGACTGTTCCCATGAGGCACAGGGTCAGACTGATTTGCATATGGCCATGTCTGAACTGGGGTGGTGGAGTGAGCTAAAGAATGATGATGGATTAAACCCAGATCAGTTGACTGAGGTGAGTGTTTGATTGGCTCAAACGTTCCGTCCATCATCCCCTTTTGTATCGCTTTGTTCGCCCTAAGTTGGCGGGGGTATGCCCAGACGTGGGTCCCTTGCTCATTTTGCCACTGGATTCAAGCAAGCCTGGCTGATGACGGCTGGAATGCCAGAAACCGGTCCTAGGATGCTTGTTTCCGGTCCAGGGAAGACATGGCTTGGCAGTTCGGGCTGGACTGTTCCCATGAGGCACAGGGTCAGACTGATTTGCATATGGCCATGTCTGAACTGGGGTGGTGGAGTGAGCTAAAGAATGATGATGGATTAAACCCAGATCAGTTGACTGGGGGTGAGTGTTTGATTGGCTCAAGCGTTCCGTCCATCATCCCCTTTTGTATCGCTTTGTTCGCCCTAAGTTGGCGGGGGTATGCCCAGACGTGGGTCCCTTGCTCACTTTGCCACTGGATTCAAGCAAGCCTGGCTGATGACGGCTGGAATGCCAGAAACCGGTCCTAAGCTGCTTGTTTCCGGTCCAGGGAAGACATGGCTTGGCAGTTCGGGCTGGACTGTTCCCATGAGGCACAGGGTCAGACTGATTTGCATATGGCCATGTCTGAACTGGGGTGGTGGAGTGAGCTAAAGAATGATGATGGATTAAACCCAGATCAGTTGACTGGGGGTGAGTGTTTGATTGGCTCAAACGTTCCGTCCATCATCCCCTTTGTATCGCTTTGTTCGCCCTAAGTTGGCGGGGTATGCCCAGACGTGGGTCCCTTGCTCACTTTGCCACTGGATTCAAGCAAGCCTGGCTGATGACGGCTGGAATGCCAGAAACCGGTCCTAGGATGCTTGTTTCCGGTCCAGGGAAGACATGGCTTGGCAGTTCGGGCTGGACTGTTCCCATGAGGCACAGGGTCAGACTGATTTGCATATGGCCATGTCTGAACTGGGGTGGTGGAGTGAGCTAAAGAATGATGATGGATTAAACCCAGATCAGTTGACTGGGGGTGAGTGTTTGATTGGCTCAAGCGTTCCGTCCATCATCCCCTTTTGTATCGCTTTGTTCGCCCTAAGTTGGCGGGGGTATGCCCAGACGTGGGTCCCTTGCTCACTTTGCCACTGGATTCAAGCAAGCCTGGCTGATGACGGCTGGAATGCCAGAAACCGGTCCTAGGATGCTTGTTTCCGGTCCAGGGAAGACATGGCTTGGCAGTTCGGGCTGGACTGTTCCCATGAGGCACAGGGTCAGACTGATTTGCATATGGCCATGTCTGAACTGGGGTGGTGGAGTGAGCTAAAGAATGATGATGGATTAAACCCAGATCAGTTGACTGGGGGTGAGTGTTTGATTGGCTCAAGCGTTCCGTCCATCATCCCCTTTTGTATCGCTTTGTTCGCCCTAAGTTGGCGGGGGTATGCCCAGACGTGGGTCCCTTGCTCACTTTGCCACTGGATTCAAGCAAGCCTGGCTGATGACGGCTGGAATGCCAGAAACCGGTCCTAGGATGCTTGTTTCCGGTCCAGGGAAGACATGGCTTGGCAGTTCGGGCTGGACTGTTCCCATGAGGCACAGGGTCAGACTGATTTGCATATGGCCATGTCTGAACTGGGGTGGTGGAGTGAGCTAAAGAATGATGATGGATTAAACCCAGATCAGTTGACTGGGGGTGAGTGTTTGATTGGCTCAAGCGTTCCGTCCATCATCCCCTTTTGTATCGCTTTGTTCGCCCTAAGTTGGCGGGGGTATGCCCAGACGTGGGTCCCTTGCTCACTTTGCCACTGGATTCAAGCAAGCCTGGCTGATGACGGCTGGAATGCCAGAAACCGGTCCTAGGATGCTTGTTTCCGGTCCAGGGAAGACATGGCTTGGCAGTTCGGGCTGGACTGTTCCCATGAGGCACAGGGTCAGACTGATTTGCATATGGCCATGTCTGAACTGGGGTGGTGGAGTGAGCTAAAGAATGATGATGGATTAAACCCAGATCAGTTGACTGGGGGTGAGTGTTTGATTGGCTCAAACGTTCCGTCCATCATCCCCTTTTGTATCGCTTTGTTCGCCCTAAGTTGGCGGGGGTATGCCCAGACGTGGGTCCCTTGCTCACTTTGCCACTGGATTCAAGCAAGCCTGGCTGATGACGGCTGGAATGCCAGAAACCGGTCCTAGGATGCTTGTTTCCGGTCCAGGGAAGACATGGCTTGGCAGTTCGGGCTGGACTGTTCCCATGAGGCACAGGGTCAGACTGATTTGCATATGGCCATGTCTGAACTGGGGTGGTGGAGTGAGCTAAAGAATGATGATGGATTAAACCCAGATCAGTTGACTGGGGGTGAGTGTTTGATTGGCTCAAACGTTCCGTCCATCATCCCCTTTTGTATCGCTTTGTTCGCCCTAAGTTGGCGGGGGTATGCCCAGACGTGGGTCCCTTGCTCACTTTGCCACTGGATTCAAGCAAGCCTGGCTGATGACGGCTGGAATGCCAGAAACCGGTCCTAGGATGCTTGTTTCCGGTCCAGGGAAGACATGGCTTGGCAGTTCGGGCTGGATTGTTCCCATGAGGCACAGGGTCAGACTGATTTGCATATGGCCATGTCTGAACTGGGGTGGTGGAGTGAGCTAAAGAATGATGATGGATTAAACCCAGATCAGTTGACTGGGGGTGAGTGTTTGATTGGCTCAAACGTTCCGTCCATCATCCCCTTTTGTATCGCTTTGTTCGCCCTAAGTTGGCGGGGGTATGCCCAGACGTGGGTCCCTTGCTCACTTTGCCACTGGATTCAAGCAAGCCTGGCTGATGACGGCTGGAATGCCAGAAACCGGTCCTAGGATGCTTGTTTCCGGTCCAGGGAAGACATGGCTTGGCAGTTCGGGCTGGACTGTTCCCATGAGGCACAGGGTCAGACTGATTTGCATATGGCCATGTCTGAACTGGGGTGGTGGAGTGAGCTAAAGAATGATGATGGATTAAACCCAGATCAGTTGACTGGGGGTGAGTGTTTGATTGGCTCAAACGTTCCGTCCATCATCCCCTTTTGTATCGCTTTGTTCGCCCTAAGTTGGCGGGGGTATGCCCAGACGTGGGTCCCTTGCTCACTTTGCCACTGGATTCAAGCAAGCCTGGCTGATGACGGCTGGAATGCCAGAAACCGGTCCTAGGATGCTTGTTTCCGGTCCAGGGAAGACATGGCTTGGCAGTTCGGGCTGGACTGTTCCCATGAGGCACAGGGTCAGACTGATTTGCATATGGCCATGTCTGAACTGGGGTGGTGGAGTGAGCTAAAGAATGATGATGGATTAAACCCAGATCAGTTGACTGGGGGTGAGTATTTGATTGGCTCAAGCGTTCCGTCCATCATCCCTTTTGTATCGCTTTGTTCGCCCTAAGTTGGCGGGGGTATGCCCAGACGTGGGTCCCTTGCTCACTTTGCCACTGGATTCAAGCAAGCCTGGCTGATGACGGCTGGAATGCCAGAAACCGGTCCTAGGATGCTTGTTTCCGGTCCAGGGAAGACATGGCTTGGCAGTTCGGGCTGGACTGTTCCCATGAGGCACAGGGTCAGACTGATTTGCATATGGCCATGTCTGAACTGGGGTGGTGGAGTGAGCTAAAGAATGATGATGGATTAAACCCAGATCAGTTGACTGGGGGTGAGTGTTTGATTGGCTCAAACGTTCCGTCCATCATCCCCTTTTGTATCGCTTTGTTCGCCCTAAGTTGGCGGGGGTATGCCCAGACGTGGGTCCCTTGCTCACTTTGCCACTGGATTCAAGCAAGCCTGGCTGATGACGGCTGGAATGCCAGAAACCGGTCCTAGGATGCTTGTTTCCGGTCCAGGGAAGACATGGCTTGGCAGTTCGGGCTGGACTGTTCCCATGAGGCACAGGGTCAGACTGATTTGCATATGGCCATGTCTGAACTGGGGTGGTGGAGTGAGCTAAAGAATGATGATGGATTAAACCCAGATCAGTTGACTGGGGGTGAGTGTTTGATTGGCTCAAACGTTCCGTCCATCATCCCCTTTTGTATCGCTTTGTTCGCCCTAAGTTGGCGGGGGTATGCCCAGACGTGGGTCCCTTGCTCACTTTGCCACTGGATTCAAGCAAGCCTGGCTGATGACGGCTGGAATGCCAGAAACCGGTCCTAGGATGCTTGTTTCCCGGTCCAGGGAAGACATGGCTTGGCAGTTCGGGCTGGACTGTTCCCATGAGGCACAGGGTCAGACTGATTTGCATATGGCCATGTCTGAACTGGGGTGGTGGAGTGAGCTAAAGAATGATGATGGATTAAACCCAGATCAGTTGACTGGGGGTGAGTGTTTGATTGGCTCAAACGTTCCGTCCATCATCCCCTTTTGTAAGACTTCAACCACAGCAATACAAAATTTTTGAACAATCTTAAAATAAACTTACAAGAAGCCCCCTGCCTGTTAATGGCTTCCACCACTGCCATGTTGTCAGACCAAAAGACCACACTCCTATCCTTGAAAACTTCAGTCCATATGGTCACTGCCACAACGATGGGGAACAGCTGCAAGAAAGTGACATTCTTAGTACTTCCGCTGTAATGCCAGGCTGTAGGCCAGTCTCCCTTACACCGTGCAGTGCCCATGATGGCTCCAAACCCTGCGCTGCCCGCTGCGTCAGTGAAGAGGCCTAGAGCACTATTAGATATAGGGCACGTAAGCCATATGACAGAGCCATTAAATTGTTGCAGGAAACTGCAACATATTTTCAGGTCTGCCTTTACTTCACCTGGAAGTCGAGTTTGGCTGTGTTTTTGCATGAGGCCCACCATCGGTCTTGCAATTGATCGCGAAGAAGGGTGGGCCATGGGAATAATCCGCAAGGCAAAATTCAACTGGCCAACTAGGACCTGGAGATGATGAAGAGTCACCTTCTTTAAGGCAAGCACAGCATCAATCAACTGCTTAAAGGCTTGAACCTTTTCAGGAGGGAGGTGGCACTCACTGGCCACGGTATCGATCTCAATACCAAGGAAGGTAAGGCACGTGGAGGACCTACCATTTTCTTCGGCGTTATGGGCACCCCAAGGTCCTTGGAGAGGGAAGTTAGCGCTTCAGCACCCAAGAGCACGCCCCAGATTCCAACGGCCCCAAAACTAGGAAATCATCCAGGCAACAAATCACTTTCTTGAAGGCGTAGTGAGACTCTAGCTCCCAAGATTCACAGACAGTGTACAACTACTCACTTATTGGGGATTATAATTTTTCCATCTTATATATTGCCTTTCAACTTTGCCCTGTAACTGAACACACACGCTAGAAGCGGCCACAATACCCCTGTACCACTGCTTGACTCATAATAGTCATTGGTGTGGGAGACAACATCTCCTATGATTCCTGGGTCGGCCCGCGCATCCTCACACGCTGACCCGGGACAGTATCATTCCATCGCGCCATGCCATGAGATCACTGTGCTCTCAACAGCACCGGAACAGAGAAGGGCAATTCCTTCCCGCTCCCGGCTCCCTGCATAAATCTGCTACAAGCTATTTTCTCACTAAACAAGGCATTCTCTGCCTCCACTTAACCAATCACTTTGTAAACCAGCCGTTTCTGGCTGGGCCCCGGGAATTATAAATGCTTACCACCAGTCAAACTAACCTGCCACAAGCAGGGGAGTGGAGCCAAGTAGGTCACGCAGTGGGTTGGGACCCTTGAAGTAAGTGTCTCACTGCTTTGCAGTGTGTTTTGCCCTGGTAAATGTCAATTACGTTTCTCTTATATGTGATATAGACTATGGTTTCTTCAGAGACCTTTGATGTCTGTATGACAATAGTTTTAATTGTTTTTCTTTTAGGGTCTGAGTACAGGGCCTCCCACTCTTTCCCCTGTAGGGGCATTTATCTTCAGCCTTTGGGTGAGTGATCACTAAAACAGTGTTTAAACTTGCTTTTATTGCAGAAGGCCATCTCTAGGTGTATGCTAGGTTCCTAAAATAAACACCCAGTAGGGGTCATATATGATGGTAAAAACAAGATACCTCTATGAGCATCTCTCTTCTATTCGCTGAAGCTCTGCAGGGTAAATGTTCACTTCTTATCTACATGAGAGGTGAAATGGCGGTGCATTATCATGGCGTCACTCACCATAATCTGCATTAGATGCTAGCTGAGATGTATGTGTATGAGACGAAACACACACCAATGAGTGGAGTAAATATGTGCACATTCTCAAGCATGCAAATAAGCACGCAAGGAGGGGATAAGTGCTTGTCATGAATGATTAATCCCATGGTGGCCACCATCCTCTTAAAATATATAATTTTATTTACAGGTACAACCCGAAATGGCAAGTATTACACGTCCAGTGCATGCTTTGATTATTTGCATGCCACATTAAAAGACACGTTAAACACATCATTGGGGGAGTGACACAATTACAAACCCACACTGAAGAAAGCTCAGGACCTTCTTAAGCCATGAGTATAGGGCTGAAACATGTTGGTCATTTAGGGTCATAGGATCATTGCATCCTAATACCCGCACTTAATATTTATTTTAATTTTTCTCATCCACCCCACTTATAAAGGAATACCTTGGGAGTTGATGAGGAATTTTTATCTTTTAAGTTATGTCCCCTATTTAACTATCTTTATAAGAGCTCCCTGAAAAATGGTTGAGCCCACCCTGACCTTAAGGAATCAGCATGCCACTATTAGAGTGGGTGAGGGTTATATAAATGAGTGTTTCTTTTTCCCTTTCCCACTCCTGTAGTAGTGGTGCATAGTTGTGGCACGTAACAAACACCCCCTCCCCTTCTTTCCTTGTGGAGGCGCTTGAACTCCAGAAGGGATACTCTTGGGTCAATCACTTCCTTGTGACCAGTGCGTGACATGAATATCCACTGTAGCAGCAAGCTGAACTGCTCAAAGTATGTTCATGACACAGCACATTCCATTGGCATGCACTTGTCAAAATACTAAGAGCCTGATAATTGGAAGCCTAGGAGGTGGTAGTCTTTCAGGATGAACCGGGAGTAGCCCAATAGCAGACTCTATGTACGTTTTACCCAGCAGGCCCCTAGGCCGAGCTCACGCTGCATAGCCAATGCCTGATCTACTGATGCATACCTGAATGAGCATAATTGTGGGTCAATAGCCTTTTTCACCGACGAGCCCTTGGAAGCCGAGATGTTATGAATCAGCCTAAATTGCCCTGGTTCCCTCTTTGGTATCACGCCCAAAGGAGAACAAACTCCTCAAAAGGAGGAGACGAAAAAGGCCCAGCTATTCTTCCCAAGGCGCTCTCTTTTAATATTTTCTTAGATACCACAGCTTGATGCAGGTGGGCAGAAACCAAATTGTTACAGTTGGGTATGGGAGCTACTCTGAGTACAGTAATCCTAAAGCCAATAGAAAAACCTAAATACAACAACTTTGCAGTCTATTTGCTGGGGTACAAGTTCAGCCATGGAATCAGTTTGGTAATCTGGACTGGTGTGGGCAACCCAAAACTACAGGGATTGCCTCCATCCTTTCTCTCCTCTTTTGACTTTTTGTTACATTTGAATTCTGGGTGGGTTGGGTGGCCTCAAATGGAACAAACGTTTTTGTATTTACAGGATCCAGCCAGGCGCGTGCATAACTTTCTATTGAAGGCCTAGCACGAACCCTAACTATCCCCAGAGAGTTACTGGTGAAAAAGAGGTTTATGCGGGGTCTTATTGTTAACGCTCATTAACCACAGGTTGACTTCTCTCTGGTCCCACTCTATATCTGGATCCTCCACTTTAGCCCACTTAAAATCACGGTCATATTCCAACCACACCATGCCCCCATACACATGATGTGCTTTCAGTATCTTATTTGAATTAAATAACATTGATGTTGCGACCTTTAGTTTCTTCTCCAGCATAACAAACATGAATACATTAAAACCAAATAACCAATTTGTGATTGACTCTTCTACCCTGGGTTTCTTGTCTTTAGTTGACCTATCTTTACCCTCTTTATCCTTGTGATCACAATTCCGTCTTTTGGCTCTTATCAAGGAAAATATATCCACAAAATCACCTTTCCAGATTTTCTCTTTCACATGCACAGGCACATGTGAAGCTCACTTACCAGGTCAGGATAGCAAAGTTTTGTGACCCCCGAAAGCCATGGTAGATGCAGAACCCACTTTTTCCCCGCCCTGGTCAGCCTTTTTACCTGATTCCACACTTGGGGTCCTGTGCCACAGCTGACTGAGGTTCGCCGGTCTTCCTTTGCTGAGACCCTGCATTTTCTCAGTGCGTGATCTACTGATTGCCTTTACGTGTTTCTTAAGATCCGTGATAGTGGACATAATGTCATTGGATGGGGCAGTTGGCGAAGGGGGCACAGCTACCCTATCCACCGGGGTGGCTAGCCTGGAGAGCAATTGGGCAACTGAGTCCAAAACCTGTGCTGTAGCATCCTGCAGATCTGTTAATTGCCTTTGCTAAGGGCAGTTGGCAACTCCTGAGAGAGCGGGGAGGTCATCAGAGGCAGAGTGGTAGTTTGCAGCTGAGCAAGTAAAGAGGAAGTCACTATGGGGTTCTGGAACTGCTTGCTGGGTGGCCCCTTTTGGCCAGAAGACAGGGTTAGAAGAGTCTGCCTAATATCTGCCAGAGCAGCATAGACCCCTTGGGACTCAGTCGAGTTCGGCAGGTGGGAAGCAGCTATTGCCTGCGAGGATACAGGGGGAATAGGCTGCTGAATTTGGGTGCTGTGTTGGCCTTCCATGCTGTGTTGGGCCACAGGGGTGGGTGCTGCAGGGGCATCAAGTACAACTGGCGCTGGTACATCCTCAACCAACATGCTAGAGGGGGCCTGCACCTGTTTCTTATCCCTGCGCTTCACTTGTCAGAAAGCAGCCACGGGTGGTCAGCCACTGTCCTTTCTTCATCCTGCTCAGACTCTGACCCACAAACATCACCCAACTTTGCTAGGACCCGCATCAGCAAATGGGTTTACTCGGGATCCCTCCCCTTTCTTTTCCTGACCCGGCCTCCCTTAGCAGCCATTAGGCAAATGACTAATGGGGAAGAACTAGAGAATACAGTGGGTCACTCGCTTAAAAAGGGGGGAGGTGAGGAGCAATTAGGTATACAGCTGCTCCAAGGCAAACGCCACAAGAGGCGAAAACAAAGGGAGCAGGCGAGCACGGTCAAAATCTTATTATGGCGGTGGGAATTAAATTAGTTGAGGACCTCAATGCAAAAAACAGATTGGCAGCGTTAGCCGCACAGCAGTCCAAAAATGAAGAGGGCGCACACAACCCTGAAAGTCACAGAAAGAATCAACAGACCAGTGGATGCACTGCAAAAAAACATTGATTAACAAGGGACGATGCACCCCTCTCTCCCCACCGCTTAGCTGGTATCCAGCTGATCCACATTCGTGGCCCTGCTAGGCTGGATATCCAATCTTGGTAGTGGAGACACTGCGATTCCACCCCACCAGGTCAGGAAGGAGGGTCAAGACAAGGAGGTGAAATTGGCGTAGAGCTTTAAACTGCACTGATGCGGTAGCTCACTGACCTGACTCCGTGGCAAGATGTAGGATCAGTAACAAAATGAACTGTTGCCTGCCGGTAGGTAACAAGGCCAAGGTGTAAAAGGCAGGAGAAAATTACCCGCTTGTCTGGGTCGCAGTGACCCGAGTAATAGTCTGGCACGGACATTAGAAATAGGGCATAGATGGCATAAACGCCAAGGGAAAATGATATGCCGAGTCGCGGCGACCTGCACAAGAAAGAGGCGGTAGTGAGGCGAAAACCAGCTCCTCGGGCTCTGGCTACCGACGCGCCCAACAACGTAGAGCTGGGCTCCGTGAGTCGTCCAGTGCTCGCTGTCCTGTGCTGCTGCCACGATGCTCTGCTCTAAAAGGTAGAGGCGAGGGGCAAGGTATCATATTTTTTGCTGGCCATCGCAGCAGCAGCAGGCAGAAGTGACGCATACAGGGCGCGACTCCTGCACTTCCTGTCGCCCCCACTGCATCTCGCGATGCGAAAGGAAGTCATGATGAAGGCTG
Source organism: Calotriton arnoldi (assembly GCA_963921515.1). Taxonomy (NCBI): domain Eukaryota; kingdom Metazoa; phylum Chordata; class Amphibia; order Caudata; family Salamandridae; genus Calotriton; species Calotriton arnoldi. Next base: position 2,654,987 of record CAWUFW010000189.1, read on the forward strand.
GCACATCGCTGGAGCCGGAAGCAGCCTGGGCGGGCTATGATGGTCCTGGGTCCTAAACGCCACGCCTCCCTACGGCATGGCGCTCTGTCCATATGACTCTCCTGGTTGGTGCTGACTTCTGATATGATCTGAAGGTCATGACTTGGGAAACTGGCATGGCCAACTGAGTCTTTCATCCCTAATAGGTTGAAAAGTTTAGTACCATTACGTTCAGTAATAATAACACCTGATGTTTTCAGCACTTAGAAACTCATACCCAAAAGACATTACTGAATTGTTGAACAGGGCATGAATCAGAGGCCATGTCTTGTTGGCTTGGGATGTGGACTCCCATAAAATTCTCAGTCTGAATGGGGTGTGGCTGTCCTTATATGTCATTCAGCATGCCATTTTTTGTTTTATTTACCGATCCGAGATGAATCCTAAAAATAAAAATGAAAAAGTAGTAGCGCAATAGCGCTTTCTTTTAAGGAAGAGGGGCCGGCAGCAATTTGTTTACTGATGTAGTGTAGTGACTCTGTTGTACAATTATTTTACTTTCCATTCCATGGAGTCCAGTAGCACTTAGGTACATCCATTTAGATGTCCTTCTTTCCACCAAATTATACCCAAATCAGCTTTTGAGAGAGAAATAGGTTGTGCATTCCCTGTACGTTCTAAGTCTCAGCCAGTGTGCCTTGCACACTCCAATCCCTTTCACCCATTCTCACTCAGGGTTTCTCCCTCCATCTCATCACACACTGACATAGCCTACACATTTCTCTTTTTGGCAGACCTATTGCTTGTCCTGACCATCACTATCATAACCAGCACAGTTAGCACCAACGTTGTCACTCCGTGGAGGTGGGCCAAGATGGCCTGGGTTAGACCCTTCTTTCCGTAGGAGCTGCTTCCAGACCCGAGTGATGGGCTGGGGGGAGGAGGGGGACAGAAAAAGAAAAACACTTACCTGACACGACCGCGGCCTCTCCTTCGTCCTCCGTCCCTCCGACATCTTCCTGCACTCCTGGCCAGCAGCAGGAAGCACCCGCCCTAATGCAGCGTTGTGATTGGTCTGAGTGCCATGGATCGGCGCTCAGATGGGGACTGGGAGGGTTTTCATGTTCCTCACCAGGCTGTGTAATGCAGCCCGGTGGGGAAGATGCAAAGTGTGCATGACTGCTTGGCTGGCCCAAGAGGGCCGGCCAAGCAGTTGTGCGCACTTCAGGAGTGAAAACCACTGCTACTTCCCTCGCGCACGCTGCTCAGTAGGCCTTTGGCTCACACACGGCAGCGTGAAAAGCTCACACGTCAGAGGAGGCCTCCAGCTCCCCGCTGCCACTTCACTGTCTTTCACAGTCTGTCACTCCATAGTCTGCATTCTCTTGCCAGACTAGAGCTTGGTCGAATGGAGTTTGAACTCTACAAAAAGTCTGCTACAAGTGAACATTGTCGTGCACACGGTTTTTTCACTCCATAATTGCACAAAGCAAGTATATCCGCAATCATTTGTTTGACTCTTGCAGAAAGTCGTCATAATTTGTAAACGGTGGTGCATACACAAGAATACTTTTGGTCCATCTTCAGTGTTTACATAAACACATTTCCCTGATATTTTAGCCGTTGATCGCTGGTGTTTACAAACCTCAGGCATGTGCTTTTTGACAGGCTGTGCCCCGGTGAGTGCCAGTTTAAAGCTGAGCGCGTCCGCGTGCGCCAGGCCCGGCTAGCAGACTCCTGCCTGTGTCGACAGCGACTGTCTCCTTTCTGACAGATGTCGCGTCCACAGCTTGATTGATGTGACACTGCCTGACGTTGTGCTGCAGCGATGAGAGTTCCCGTCCAAGTCTTGACCCCTTTCATTCCTGTGCTTTGAACGGAAGCTGCATTACACAGCATTGCCAGGCCCGTGCATGCCATGGCTACGAGTAGTAAGTAATACAACACCTCTTGGAGTTGGTTGTGCAAGAAAGCTATGAGAATACGCATCTTGGTGCTCAGTAGGGCAAACACATTACAGCAGCGTGAGGTAAGACAATGTATGTGCTTACAAGGTTAATATGGCATTTCTTTCTGCATGACCTTATGTAATAACACTACATTTTCCCTTGAGAGAGCTCTGCTTTATATGTGTCTGTCTTTACATCTCAGTGCGTTGTAGTTTATGCCGATCATTCAGAGGTGCTGTTTTGTGACACCCTACATTGCAGTGCAACATTATATATTGTAAACAAGTGTTTTTTTGTGGTTTGAGCTGGATGGAACTGGGGTGCACAAATCCTTGCAGTTTAACATGTTGCGTTCATACATGCAGGAGGTGGGTAATGCTGCACTGACTAAAGAAGTGCTCCAAAGGAAGCACCTTATAGAAAGGCTGCTCGTTCACCTTTGCTATACTCGTCTGTAAAAGAGATGGGCGGCACAATGAGATTTGCCATTGGCATCTTTGTGGCACAGAGTTGTGTCAGTACTCGCAGGGGCATTGATGACCTAAAAGTCGTTAGGCCTTCAGCAGTGCTGATTCCCAGGCCTTGGCTACTTCTCAGGACATTCGTGTGATGGCGCTGCGAGCTTGTTCTCCACCAGGCACTTTGGTGATCTGCTACAAATGGCCAAAGATCAGTTAGTACAAAGAATACTTTACCGACCAAGTCAACTAACCTAGGCATCAATAACCTAATGAACTCCCCCCTCACTCTGACCTGTGTCAACCACCTGCGTCTTTCTCCCCTCACTGGATACAGAAATATGATGTCTTTGCTTTAATCTTTATGCATCCTCATGTCCTGCGATGTTATGCAATTTTTGTTTTCCTTTGTGTATGTAAAGCGCTCTGATACCCACGGGTCTAGCTAGCGCTATATAAAACTTTATAAATAAATAAACTAGAACATAATGTAACAGGATGGTCAACAATGAGTCTGAACTCAGAAATTGCACTTGAGAACGACTGGAGATATATCCCGGTGGACGAACCATCTATTCTGTTAGAAAGAACTACACTGGTAACGCCCCACTTCCTGCATTACATATACAGAGGGAAGGGCCTAGCTCGGCTTTATCCCGGAACACGAGCAACGTTATTGGCCTTGGAGAAAGCCACAGACACCTTGGGAGCGAAGGTCAAAATCACCACTGTGGGAAGGAATCTACTGAGAGAGGTGGCCATGCTAGAGGGAGACACAATGAAACCATTCCACAGTCTACGAGCAGAGTTCGAGCTACACCACTTGCAGCTGTTCAAGAATATTCAAATACAACATGCACTTAAGGTGGAAAACCTTTATTGGGGACAATTCCCAACTATGCGCCAGTTAAAGGGAGGTTACTCTTGGGAGATCTAGGACCGGGTGCAGTATCTGCCATTTACAAAACTCTCAATAATAACATGCATAATGGACTCTGCAGGCTGAGGGAAAAGTGTGAGGCAGACATAGGAGAATGGGGAAGAGCTTGATTGGGAGGCTACCCAGATTCACCAGAGGGAGGTGGCTATAAGGTCTCAATTCCACCTTTATACAGCTGGAATTTCCACACAAGGTCTATTATAACTGAAGCAGACTTTACAAAATGGGGAGGGTGCCTACACTCCCCTGTGCGAAATGTGAGACAGCTGACCCTACATGCAGTATGGGGTGCATAAACTGCAGGAATACTGGCAGCTAATATTGAATGATTTGCAATAAGTCTTGCAGTGTGACATACCACTACAACCCCTGCTTGTTAACCTAGGGATACTCAGCAAGGTGGACCTCCCCAGACCCAAACTTCTATTTTGAGGTGCTCGCCCGCATAGTCAACAAGAGATACATAGTAAGGAAATAGGCATTACGGATGATGTCAACTATAAACGAGTGGCGGCTGACGTAGATTTATATATATGGAGACAGAACAAGTAACCTACGAAAGCAAGGGGTGCCTCAAGAAATTTAAGAAAGGGTGGCAGTGGTGGAGGCACTTCCATGGATTGGCGGAATAGTCTCACAATGGACAACAGAGTGAATTTGCATCCACTGCTCTGTGTTCAGGTCAGGACAACATAAAAGTTATGCTGTGACCTATTTACACTTACTCGGCTACTTACTTTGGAGGGGGTGTAGGGTACATCTGTGTAATACTGAAGGAACGTGTGTTAGCACTAGACCTAAAATGTAAACCAGTGGCAATGTGTGTGTTTTTCTTTTTTCTGTTTATTTGCCTTTGAACAAAATTGAAATAAATACATTAAACAAACAGAGTCTGAAGTAACAAGTTAGGTCCTTCTGCAGAAAATGGAAGGTGCTAGTGCCCCAGAGTATTCTGCACCACGACTGGCACACTTTAATCTGTAGTACCAGTAGATTGTAGATTTCTGTAGTTGTGCATTTGAGTTGTAGATAAGAAACGGGCGATGCATGAAATAGACAAAACTTAGAATCAAGTTGGTTGCTAGTGTTGTCCTTGAACATAAGAGATTAACACTGGCTCTTCCCCTTCAATATATTTATCTAATGGAAGACTCTCTTGTATACTTTCACCTCTCCAATGTTTTCTTGTAATAGGCCATCATTAGTGCTGTTGGTAAGCCTTCTCTAAGTTGAAGGCCGTACCATAGAACATCATCATATTCTAGTTGGGTATGATCGCCTTTATTCAACACTGGAGCTGCCACTCACTACCTGCGAGTAGATTCCAGAAAATTTACAAACAGTAGTTCTAGTAGCTCTGCTGGGTTTGACCCTCCTACCTAATGTCATAAACTGTAAAGACTGAAAAATAGAGCTGGTAGTATTCAACAAAACGCTCAATAAATAACTTATTTTATTTATCAGTGCTTTGATTTGAAAACGATTTAAAAAATGTCAGAGTTGTGACTAGTCAACCAACACTTGTTTGAGCGCTATTAAAGCTGTAGGAAATCAAACACAAATTAAAGAATGTATGAAGAATGTGATTAGTATTAGCCAAAAGACACAGGTGTTGTGTTGGCTTCTGAACCTCTGGTGGTTATGGGTTTTATATGTTTTTTAATAAGGAAACTTGACCAAATTAAACACACACAATGTGCCGAATATTATTCCTAAACAGAGTGGCTAGATGTCTTTAGTGCTTTAGTAGATCATACAGACCAGGCTTCTCTTAGGAGTAGCTCGTGAACTACTGGTAGCTTTCTATCTACTTATAGGTAGCTCTCCTGCATGCGAACCGGTAAACTAAATTAGAAGCTTTTGCTTAGTTGAATTAACAAATGCATACCAAAACTGAAAAGCCTGTATTCGAGCAACTGGGAGTGGATGGGGGAAGGCGATATAAAAAGCCGGATTGGGTGGAGGAGAAAAGCAGCACAAGAGGGAGAGAGCAATATGAGAGGAGGGGAGAGCCACACAAGTAATAGAGCAACACGGAATGTGAAGGATTGGGAAGTTTGGTGGGGGAAATATAGGAGGGAGAGGGCAACGGGAGGCGAGTATTTGGCGGAGGAAAGTGTACAAAGGAGAAAGCTGGAAAATATATGAACTCTTATGGCATGCATAACCAAAAAGAAAAACAGCAGTTCTCTAAAACTAAGCAGTAGAAGAATACAAGTCAGCCAATTAAAAGGATGGTAAAGAAGGTATGCTTCCGGTGATGGACATGTGGCAGCCAAACCCCAATAATCTTCTGAACCCCAATATGTAGTCACCCCAATAGTTTACCAAAATAATTTGGCTCCAGAGTCTCCAGTTGATGTAGCGATTAGAGACTACATTCCTCATCAGGAAAACACAATTTAGCAGAGTTAAACAGCATAAAATATTGGAAGCATAAAGAACTGAGTTCTAGATCAAAAATAAGACAAATAGTGAATTTATTACAGAACAGTTAAAGAGCGGTATATAGAAAAATGCACAAAACGCCATGAAGAATGCAAAATCATAAAACGTAATAATCCCTAGTTAGGCAGAATCTAAGTAAGATTTTAAGTGTCGAAGTCATAGAGTACCGACAGCATCCCATTAGCAAATCTATGAGCAAAAGAGAGCATGGCAAGTTGCCGTCGAGGAAAATATTAAAAGAATCCCCAAAGACAATAATGAGAAAAATCACGCAAAAGACAGAAACCCAAAGATTTTATAGACAAATCACACAAGCTATTAATAGATTCTGCAAATTCAGCATGGTATGATCAAGGTTAGGGTCGCATTGGCATATCAGAAACAACAACTTAATTTTCTAAATCTTTAGTACTAACACATTTCCTAAGGTAAGAGAAATCTTCTGCTTGCTTCCTCAACTACATTCTGAAGATGTACAGCACAAATGAAACATTTCTTAAACACTGGCTCATAGAATTAACACAACTACACAGAACATTTCCAGTGAAAGTCCTTGAAAATGATACTTTGAGCATACAGTAGAAGATCCATTCACAATACCATTTTCTAACAATGTTGTATATCGCCAATACATTGGCGTCATTCACATAATACTCTGCGGAAACAAAGGGAGAGATGGCTTTGCAGCGGGACACTGACTGGGAGGGGGAATGAGCAGGAGCAAGTTCACTAGAACACCAGAAACGACATCAATTTTAAAAATAATGGTGTATTACATGAAAATGTGGCATAGCTATTCATTGCATTATTTACACTTATAAGTGACCTACGTAACTTGTTCCAAGTGCAACATCATTAGTTCATTGGTTACGACTCTGTGCAGCATAAAAATGCTAATTATGACAAATACTTTTAACACAACATTTGCAAATTTTGCATAATTCTAAAATGTTACAACATACAAACATAAGAAGAGGAAGGCAAGTCATCAAATAAGAAGGAAGCAAATGATAATAAAGTCAACCAATAGGAAGCAATGGATGGGCTGTAAGCCTACTGTAAGTTTGTGGTAAGCCTACAAAAGGTCTTTAACAACCAGACAGCTTGCACTATCTGGTAGGCAAGACCTTAAAATAGTACTTCTCTCTACAGAACACTATAGTTAAGCATGCTTTTGTTGGGCATATCCTCTTATCTTTCCCTTTTGGATGCTGCATCCTGTTCACGTGCCCTTCAGACCCATGGCATTCCTCTTTACCGGAACAACCCTTTTGCTTTGTTGAACACTATGCAACTTCTCATACCGAAAGGTGTTTCCCAGAAACTACTCTTTTTAACTAAGTGACATGTCGGACAGTTATAGGAATCTGAAAATGGTGCTTCCTGCTGTTTCGAAATCCACCTGTGGATGCTGATAGTTCCCAGAACAAATTAGAGACCACAAGACAGACTCATAATCTGGGTCTTCCCTAGCAAACTGGTCTCCAAGGATTCTGTTGCACTTTGCAATGTTTGTAGTCAGGCCCTCCAAAGAGAAACCTCTGTCCCATCCAAACCCTTTCACAAGTGGAAAGGATTTTGTTTGCTTGTTTTTGTAAACACTTCATATGGGCCTGCAACCACACTCTCAGCTTGACTCGCAAGATAACAAGGGATTCTTTGGATGATGCAAGAGCCTGGGGACAGGTGCGAAACCAGCAGGGTGGAAGACAGTGTACATTCCCCCAGAACGCACAAATGAATATCAGGTTATTCCAAAACACTCCCTCAAAAAAAAAAAAGCATTTGCAATGCAATAGGTCTTGCATTACTGAAAGTTTGAGCTATTGGCATTGCATTATTATTTACAATGCCAATTGCTCAAACTTTCAGTAATGCGAGACCTATTGCATCGCAAATGCTTGTTTTTACAAGTTGCATGGTGCAGGGGTTCCAGAAGTACTGGTGTCTGCAGCACAAATTTTGCGCTCTATTGTGTGTTTACAACATTTCAGGCCTAGTATGGGGATTAACATGCCGGGCATAAAATTACTGGGCTCCATAGTGCATATTGGGCTGCCCCTACTATTGTCTGCCTCTTACCTGCTTCTTGCTGGGCCAGACTTTTATTGTGGCGATGGAACAGCAACCGGCAACAGTGCACCTGCGCGCCGGGTGTGTAATGTGCAAGCGTAATAGCGTAATAATGTGTTGGTGGCTGGTTTGCCAGGAGATGGGTGGTTGGGTTTAATTTGCTGGACACAACAGGCTGGCAATGAAGGGCACTTTGAATGTTTTAGCAACGAGCCACAAGTGTTGAGTTGGGCGAGCCGCGCAAAATAAAAGATGCGTGGCCCCATTATTAAAGATGTAGCGTGGTGTGCCGCGCTGGGAAAAACAAAATCGCTGACTTAGACGAGCCACGCACAACAAGACACGCAGCTGGTTAGCATGGTTGAAGATGGGAAAAAAAACTGTTGAGTTGGGTGAGCCACGCACAACAAGACGTGCGGCAGCCAATGGTTAGGATCAAGTGCGACATGCCACGCAGCAAAAAAAAAATATATATATATAATGTTGCCTTGCCCACACTACGGAACAGCGCATGCTAATGCAACCAAAAGCATAACAAAAACCACCCAAAATTACAAGAATGGGTTTAGTGGGGTTGGGGAAGTACGTAGCTGTTGTGCCTGCAATTGCAGCTACGACAAAGAAGTGATTAACAAAAGAGTGCTGTGAAACAGTAAATAAATTGTCTTGAGTAAGGTCACATGTAAAAGGGGTAGTTCTTATGGGAGGTTTCAACAGTAGAAATGGAGGGACTACTAAAGAAATTAACCAATGAAAAAGAAGCATTTACAAAAGACAGTCAAAGGAGCCAGTTAAAAACATTGGCGGAGCTTAAAGCCCATATCGTCAATACAGCATGTCTCGAAGGGACAGCGCAAGCGCTGCCTAGGCGAGACCTACTAAAAAAAAGGAAACCGCAAATTTGCCATCAAAAGGTAGTTAAGTGATGTGACAGAAAGAATCTGAAACATATGACCAAGAAAAGAAAAGGAAAATGTGCATACTTTTGGAACATATGTCTTTGTAGCATTTTTATTTCTATCTCGTGGCAGTATATGAAGTATAAATGAAAAGTGAACAAACAAAATATTACCCCCGATATTGAGTTAAGTAAAGTACATTATATTTTTAAAGCCAAACATGCGGGAGAAGAATTGTGACAAGGGTTTTAACAAACAGTATTTCCTTAGGATAGGGGTAATATGATCTGTAGGTCTGGCACCAGTCAGTAGCTGGTCAGCGACATTTTATATGAGCTGAATCCTCTAAAAAGTGATCAGCAGTTCCATTTCAAATTAATTGAATTTGATAAGATTATAGGCCATCCATTGGCGTACACCGATTATGGCATCAATTAACCCCTCCTGGCAACCAGACGTTGAAGGGGTTGACTGCACAGATGTTAGTTGGGGTGTCATCAGTGTAGGTGTAAAACTGTTCTTCCGTAGCCTATAGCAAGGAGGCTAACAGTAATATGTAAGTATTAAAAAATAGACGGGAAAACGCAGACCATGTGGCCCTTCACATTTGACCTGACTTGGCACTTACTTGACAGCAGAAAACTGTCTGGGCGCAATCGATCAAAAACGAGTGGCACCATTTTTGGGCAAATTTATTGAGGCTATCATCTTTCAGTCTGGAAAGCAACAATGATTGGTCAGTGGTATCAAAGGCTGTGGAAATGTTCAAAAGCACTACAGTCTCTTTTAAACCATGGTCCACTAGCCTCCGGAGATAGTCTAGGGCTGAAGTAAGTACCAGGTCTTGTGCTATGATGATATCTGAAGTCTAATTGAAGGTGTTGCAAAATATTATTGGTGTGTAACTGTGTGAATACTACTTTTGCCCAAACGTCTCCCAAGATATGGTACCAGGAATATTGGACAGGAGTTGTTAGGGTCCTCAACTGAAAGGGAGGCTTTTTTAATAGGGCTTCGACCATTGAGCCTTCCACTCTACCTGTTTGATACTATGATTTAGGAAGTGATTAAACAGACTATACTTGAAATGAGGGGCTGAACCAGGTGTTACCTTATGGAAGCTGGGAAAATATCGGCTGCAGAGCCTAGAAGTCTTGTTGAGTAGCAAATATTAACTACTTGCATGGCTGAAGTCTCTGCAAAGCATGAGTTTGTTTAGGGTTTTCTCTGAAACAGTGGAAAGCGAAACAGTGGTAGTAAGGGAGGCTTCCTTCTCAATCTGAGATCCGATGTTATCGATCTTGCTGGCAAGGAACTGTGACGGTTTGTTACACAGAGCTTGCCATGGCTCAAATTGGTTATCATGGGTTAGAGAGGGCATCAATTTTACAATAATCCCGAAGACCTCTTTCAATGTGTTAGTTGCTAGCATAATGTGGATGGAACAGTAGTTTTGTTAAGCTAAAAGAATGTGTTGGTTGTATGAGGCTATTGCCATGATATAACGTTGTTTAGCCTCATCATTGTAATTTGTCCAATATTGTCTTTCTCCTCTCTTGGCTTTAAGGTTAAAAGTTGTGTAGTATAGGTATAAACCAAGGGCTGTTCTTTTAAGAGAGACTTTTGATATCTGCAGTCAGTGGGTAATGTCTTGTCAAAGTAATTTGTTAGATTCTGATTAAAAATGGTTAATGCACTATTAAGGTCATTTGGATTAACCATAATGGAGTTTGAGGCAAAGATGGTTGTAATTAATTCATTTGCTCCATAGATAGAGAAGCATCCACAAAATCTGTCTATTGTTATGACTTCCTTCTACTGGTTTTCATTGTTTTGAATATGTTTCTGGATTGAAAAGGAGTCTGAGATGGTCTGGCTGTTCTAACAATACACAAGGGCCTATAGTGCACTATAGGTCAGAGGAGGCAAAAATGTCATCTAAATGTTGTGAAAGATGAGTGGGTTCATTGCTCGTTAGCGTTAATTGTAAATATTGAGCTCTTTTAAAATGCAATGGTTGACCCCAACCGGGATTTCTACGATAGTTGAAGTTGCTCAGAACAATGAAATGATCATTATTGAGGGCAAAACGTCCTATATCTTCTTTTTCTTTAAAGTTGAGGCGGAGGCAGAAAATTGTATTTGGGGGAGGGAGATAAAATAAAGGCAAATTTATTTTGCATTTGCAGGCAAGAGCTCTTCCTGGGAATGTTCTTTGAAAACATTTTGGTTAAATATATATTTTTTTCTTATAAACAATAGCACCCCTACCTCCGGGTTTATTAGCTTGATCAACTCTCAAAATCGAATAATTATATGTGGCCAAGACCTGGAACGACCTGCCCCTCCATCTCCGTACAGCCCCCTCGCTGGCAGACTTCAGAAAGACTTGGGTCTTCGACGGAGACACATCGCCCAGATACTCCTAGGGGTGACTGTGCTGCACTTTAGGAATGCGGATTGATTGATTGTTATGTGTTTGAATTGCATTTATATGGCGCTTACTACCCCTGACGAGGTGTTGTATGGTAATAGTTTATGCAGTGTGTGATCAGAATATCTCTGTACCCAAGTTTTAGCTAGGCAGCAGAGGTTATAATTATGAGATTCACAGAAATCAGCAATCTTAAGGGGATGTTTTGCTACTAATCTCACATTACATAACATAGCTTTCAGATTGTGCATGGAAGATGACCTAGAATCAAGAAATAAGTGGCCAGTAGGATGAGACTGTGTACAGAGGAATACAGAGGAACATTGTGATATATAGCCTCAGATTTTAGAGACCTTTCAATAGCATCTAAAAGAATATAATATAGGGAAAACAGCCCGAGTAATTAGTTGGCTTTAAAGATCAGATGCTGGGGGTGTGGCCAAGATGGCGGCGAGGTGAGAAGCGTCCTCTAGTCTCTCCCTCCGACCGTCCGAGAAAGCATCAGGCCCGGGCCATCTATAGCCTACGCTGGGCCAGAATTCTACCTGGGGCTGCACGCTAAGTATCGGCAGCCCCCGATCTGCTTGTGAATGCCCCTTGAGCTGCGGTGTGGAGCGGAGGACGCCGCGCACAGGAGAAAACGGGGCCTGCGACCGGAGGTGGAGCCGCGGCCTAAAGTTTGGGACTGCGCCGGACCTGCGCAGCTGCGGAGGAGCCCGGCGGCGGGCGGCGCCAGGTCTGGTGCCTCGATCCACATCCTCACCCAGGGGCACTAGTATCGCCACATCACCGCTGCAGCATACAGTGTGAGGAGGCACGACCGGCGGCGGCGATTTCTGAGCCGCGCGGTCGCTTCGCTGGAGCTCACCCTTCACCCGGCGGCCACGCTTGTCGGATCGTGGCCGACAGCCCGAGACTGTTTTAGCCCGCATACACGCCTGCAGATGGTGGGGATTGTTTTAGGGGCCTCTCCTGCCCGGAACACCGTGTGGGTCCGCATTGAGGCCTCAGCGACCATTGAAGGAGTGTGGGAGCACCGGGGACGGTCTTGCTGCGTGCTCCTTGTGAAGCCCGCCGTTCCAACTTGCGGGGCTTGCTGTTTGCCCGCAGCGTCCTGTGGTGGACTTTTGGCTGGTGCCCCCCGCGTTCCCTAGGGGGGCCGCACGCACGGTCCTTAAGCTGGCAGCCGGAGTGGGGGGGCGAGAGTGCGATCGCTGGTAGAAGCGGTCGCCGAGGGTGGGGCCCGGCGCACCGCAGAGGCGGCCCGGCTAGGTTTGGGTGCGGCTTGTGGTGGGCTGGAGGCCCCCCGCTCGGCCCCCTTCCAGACACGCACAGCAGTGTACCGCTCTGGGGCGATTGGCGCCCGTATGTGTGACTCTGACCCTGTGGACATAACGGGTGTGTGCCGGTTCCCATGCCTCACTAACAGTGGAGTGACTTTGCACTGCAGGAGCCAGTCGAGACCGGAGACAGCAGCCTTGGGCAGGAGGTGAGGCCTTGTCATCTACACATTTCGCAGACTGTACACCTTAGTGGATTGCCCAGATAGTCCATCTTAGGGTCACCACCACGCTGGGGCTGGAGTGGTTCCCTACTTCTGCTGACACTAGGCGGGCCCTGATCTGAGAGTGCCCCCATTCCTGCCCTCTCCGCACTGGTCGGTGCGGAGTGGGGGCCTTTGATAATTACGCCGGATCTGCCTGCCCCTGTGACTTTGCTGCTTGGCATTTCCCCCATGAGGACACTTCCTAGCAACCTTAACGCCCCTCCCAAGCGCTCGGGTGGGGCGGTGCAGTGGCATACAGCTAACGCCATATTCCACGTACCCTCCCGGTTTGGGCGGCACTATGTCCTCCACGCGGGGGAAGAAAAGTAAGTCCCTCCAGGAGCTCTTCGCGCGCCCACAGGGGGGAGCGACATCAGATTCTGCAAAACAGACCGACACCGCCTCGATATCAATGGGTGGCCCTAGGGAGGAACCAGTAACGCGGGACTTCTTGGAATCTTTGTTCTCGGCCCTCCGTAACGACTTACACACTGTGAAGCGAGACCTCACTGCGGAACTTAAAGACGTCTGCAAAGGCCTGGACGGCATTGGGAAACGAGTGGTAGCCTTGGAGGACAAAAAAGTGATGCACGAGACAATGATGTCTCTTTCTTACAGCAGGAACTTATCCGCATACATGACCAACAAGTGGACCTCCAGACTCATTTAGAGGATTTGGAGAGCCGCTCCAGACGTCATAATGTACGGATCCGTGGAGTGAGACCCAACGCAGAAGCCGGCGATATATTCACATTCGTGCGTGAACTTTTTAATCACATATTGGGTAACCCCTTGGACACTGAGCTCCGGATTGATAGGGCACATCGTGTGGGTCCCCCCCGATCCGACAATGCTCCGCCAGCGGACATACTAGTCTGTGTCCACGATTTCCGCACCAAAGAGGAAATTCTTCGTAAAGCCAGGACACTGCATCACGTTTAGGGACCAGACTCTGGTTCTATACCAGGATCTCGCCGCCCTCACACTTCAAAAACGTAAGACTTTCCGCCCCATCACTGCGGCTCTACGCCAACGCAACATTGCATACTCCTGGGGCCACCCATTTCGACTTATATTCCGCCATGATGGCAAGCTCTACCAACTTCGCTCCCTGACGGAGGCCAGCAGGGTGCTGGGAATCAAAATACCGGACGAGGACGACGGCAGTGACACACAAGACCAAGGGCCCAGCGACGCGCAGCCGCACTGGAGGCAGCAGCGACGCCGGTGCCGCCCCAACCGCCCGCGGCGCCCAGACCCCGCCGAGATCGCAAAGGGACAGCAGGACGCCCTGGAGGCTCTACCAGAAACCCTCGCTAAGACACAGTCCTCGTAATAGGCCTGAGCCATGTATCTTTTTTCTTAGCTTCTCTGTTCCTCGGGCGGTTCGGGGGGGGGGGGACGGGGGATGCAATTGGCCACGTAACTCCCGTATCAATGTTACAGTCCGCGGAAGACGGACTGTAACCAGTACTTTAGATTCGTTTTGGCACCTGTTGTGCCGGCGCTTTCTCTATTTCTTTCAGGGGCTGTCCTTCTTCTTTCTTCCCTCCCGCGCTCCCCATCAGTCTCCCAGTTCTTCTGGAAATAGCTTCCTGAGCTGGCAACTTGCGCACTCCGGCCTCCCTGCGCTGCAACAGCTGAGCAGTCTATCCTGCCCTAGGCCACGCACGCTTTCCTACGCACGATCTTCCCCGCTGTAGATGCTTCGTCATAGTCTCAAAATCCTCACACTCAACGTGAGGGGGCTTAATAATCCCATCAAGCGCCGAGCGATTTTTGCTTACCTGGAGAGCTCAGGGGCTGACATATGCCTATTGCAAGAAACGCATCTGTTGGTTAAAGATTGTCACAGACTCCGGTCACGTGCTTTCCCGACACAATTCTTTTCTTCTGGATCATCTAAATCTGCAGGGGTGGCGATCCTGATCTCCAGGGCTTTTAAGGGGAAAGTGGTACAGCCTCGAAAGCAAAGGCAGACTACTCGCCTACCGGTTCATGATTGGGACACACACACTGATTATAGGGTCCATTTATGCCCCCAACGAAGGGCAGGAGCGGTTTCTACATGAAGCACTGAACGAGGCCACTGCCACTCCTGAGCGTAAGCTACTCCTGGGGAGGGACCTTAATTTAGTCCTTAATAACGATCTGGACAGATCGGTGCAACGCTTTGGCCAAGTGGGTGCCCTTTCTCGCTCTGGACTCGCTAGGCTGGGCGACCTGGGCTTGATAGATTTGTGGAGATACTACCATCCGCAATCCAGGGAATATTCTTACTATTCTAGCGCCCATAGGACTTATGCTAGATTGGATTATTTCTTAGGCACCAAGACTCTTAGGGACATCACAACCTCCTCAGACATTCTAGTGGCCGCCTTATCGGACCATGCCCCTGTAGTGATTACTCTGACTTTGCCCCCCGCCCGGCAGCCTACCCGGCGGTGGCGCTTCCGCGATACACTTCTACATCGTGCCGACACCGTTGCCCAGATTCAGCGCACACTCGATGACTACCTATCCCATAACGACAATCCTGACATGCCTATCTCCACTAGATGGGAAGCTCTGAAGGCAGTGGTTAGGGGGTCAATTATTGCTATCTCCTCTGCGGACAATGTAGAACGCAAACGCAAGAGGGAAGACCTCTCTCAGAGAGTTCGTGAGTTAGAACTGATTCACCAACGTACTGGGGCTCCGCGCATTTGGCGTCAATTGAAGGCAGCTAGGTCGCAGGTAGCTGCCATAGATCGCGATAAAGCTGAATATGCGGCGTTACGTCTGCGCCATTCTTTTTATGTCGGTGGGGACAAGTGCGGTCGGCTGCTAGCGCACAAACTGAGGGAAACCCGGCTGCGTGAAGGGGTCCAGGAAATCAAAGATCATGCAGGCCGTACACGCACAGAGGACTTTGACATAGCCGAGGCGTTCCGTGATTTTTATGCACAACTGTACAATGCGCAGCACTTAGAGTTGAAGGATATAGATGCGTACCTGGATCAGGTTACTCTTCCCAGCCGCAGGCCGAACACATAGAGATTCGCCCGGAAGAAGTTGTCTCGGCCATTTCTCGCTTAAAATCGGCTAAATCTCCTGGCCCGGATGGCTACACTGCGGCTTTCTATAAACAATTCTGTCCCACGCTTACTCCGCTCCTCACTCGCCTTTTTAATTCTTTTGCGTCTTCGGGGGCGATCCCTCCTTCTATGCTAGAGGCGGCTATAGTGGTCATTCATGAGTCCGGCAAGGATAAGACACTCTGCTGGGCATACAGGCCCATCTCTCTTTTAAATATTGACCTAAAGCTTTACACCAGTATCCTGGTGGTTCGCCTGGCCCCCTATGTGCCTGGTATAATCAACCCCGACCAGGCGGGTTTTATACCTCAAAGACAGACCAGCGATATCACGAAGCGAGTTCTCCACCTCATTGAAAAAGCTTCTCGCATCCCGGGAGACTACATGCTCCTTGCCATCGACGCCGAAAAGGCATTCGATCGCGTGCACTGGCCCTACTTGGAGCAAGTGATGATCCGTTTTGGCCTCGGAGAGAAGATGAGGACCTGTATCCTCAATTATTATCGTGGCCCCTCGGCCGCAGTACGGGTAAACGGACATACATCTACTCCCTTTCGTATTCATAGGGGCACTAGACAGGGGTGCCCACTGTCGCCCCTGCTCTTTGCCTTATACATGGAGCCTCTGGCGCAAAGAATTCGGGAACATCCACAGATCACGGGTATACGTTTTGGCAGTGACATCCATACTATCAGCTTGTATGCAGACGACGTCCTGGTCACCCTGACGGACCCCGCAACGGCTCTGGGCACCTTTTTGGAGGAGCTGGACTCCTTTGGGAGGGCGTCCGGGTTCAAAGTTAACATCACGAAGTCCACAGTTCTGAATCTCTCCTTATCACCTCAGATGCTGGCGGAACTGCAGGCTCGCCATTCTATACAGTGGTCTACTGACCCGGTTCCCTATCTGGGGATCCAGCTAGCTCCTACACTACAAGCAATGAGGTCAGTTAACTACAACATCTTGCATTCCCACATTCGTGCAGATCTGCGGCGCTGGAAACATTATCCTGTCTCTTGGCTGGGGCGCATTGCTGCAGTCAAAATGACGATCCTCCCCAAACTTCTTTATCTTTTTCAAACACTCCCTCTACAGCCTCCCACCGCTTGGCTTCAGCGGGTGCAGTCGGAACTCTCTCAATTCATCTGGCAAGGCCGCAAGCCGAGAATGAAGCGGCTGGTCAGTTTCCTCCCTCCAATGAAGGGGTTCTGGGTATTCCTGATCTCGCGCTCTATTTTAAAGCTGCACAGCTACGACATTTAGTGGAATGGAGCCAGACTGAGTCAGAGAAACACTGGCTTTTCCAAGACCGACCGATAGCAGGCACCTCTCTGATGAAGATCTCTTTCCTTCGGAAGCCTCAACGTCCTCCCAACCTTTACGCCTCCCATGTGACCCGCTCTACTCTGTTGGTTTGGGATCAGACGAACAGACGACACGGGCTGGCGACTTTCCCTTCCCCACTCACTCCTCTCTTTGCCAACTCTGACTTTGGCCCGGGGGTGGGAGAGACCTCTTTCCCTCTTTGGAAAACCACTGGTTGCCGCGCGTTAGGTACTCTGTACGATGCAGATGGTGTTGTGCCCTTCGCACAGCTGCGCACTGATTATGGTCTCCCTGAATCTGAGCGCTTGCACTATTTGCAGTTACGACACTGGGCCTCGCACCCTGACAATAGATCGCAGGCCCATAGGCATCTCACCCAGTATGAGAGATGGCTGATCACGCGCTCCTCGGAAAAGAAACTAATTTCTGACCTGTACAGAATGCTTCTGTCCCGCTACACTCATACCTTCCATGCAGGTCGAGCCCGATGGGAAAGAGATTTAGGTCGAGATCTCACTAGTAAGGAATGGGAAGGGATCTGTTATAGGGCGCGACACACTGCGACTCACATAGGTCTCACTGAAACCTTTACTAAGCTAGCATATTACTGGTACTACACCCCCGAGCGAATGCACCAATTTGATAGCGCACATAGCCCGGATTGTTGGAGAGGGTGTGGGAAGGTGGGTACGCTTGTCCATCTGTTATGGGATTGTGAACATCTGACCCCTTATTGGACTCAAGTTCTCGATGAAATCGACAAATATTTAGACACGGAGCTTCCTCGGCTCCCGGAGTATGTACTTTTGGGGGTTCCTAATCCCCTTACCTATCCTTTGAAATCCAGGAGGGGGAAACAGATCGCGCTTGCGCTGGGCACTGCCACACAAAACATTCTCACACATTGGAAATCTACACGTATTCCAACACACACCGGGTGGCTTCACCGACTGTGGCATATATTAGGCATGGAAAAGATCTCGCTCACCATGGCTGGCAAAGGCTCGGGATTTAGCGACCTATGGCAGCCTTTCCTGGCCCTTTTGGCTCAGGACTTCAGGGAATTGACGTGCCCTAGCTACCTGCGCCTTCTACGTCTTGCAACTCCAAACACTCCTACTTAAGGGGTTAGCCCCTAGAGCTAGTGTGCCACTCACACACAGATCAGCCGGGACTGGGGGGTGGTGGGAGGAGGGGGTGAGAACACTATCCTATTCCTTTTCTTCCTCTTTTCTTTCCGTTTCTGGGTTAGGGCGTGGGGCTGTATTTATTTCCTTATTTCTAAAGACTGTTTTTTTGTAATCTCGGATGTCATTCAATTGCACTGGGGCCCTGCGTGGCCCAGTTGGCTGCACTGCCCTTCTATACTGGTATAAAATGATTGACACTTATTTCAATAAAAAGATTTAAACCATAAAGATAAGATGCTGAACTACATCGCCATCAGGTTTCCTTATTGCTGGTAAAACTTGGTTGGTTGGGCAGCATCTCGGTAGATGGGCATGACAGAACTTTGAGATTCTGCGTGGCGCAGAGAAACAAGGTAAAAAGAGTTTGCACTGAATAACCTTTTCACAAAAGTTAATTGTAAGAACTAATTGTAAAAATGAGAACTAACCGCACATCACTTTTGATGCTGATGTATGAGTGAGTGAAGATTCTGTAAAGAGTGCTCCACATGAAGTACCACAGTAGCATGCCTCTCATCCACTTGAAATGTGTTAGCGAGGAGGGAGAAACATGACGACTGCCAAATGTTAAGTCTCAGCATTTAAAGTTTGAAAAAACGACATAAGTTACATCGTAAAAAAAAAAAAAAAACATGACTGGATGATTTTGTATTGTGTGCCAATCAATGCCCAGAAACTTGTTTAGTGTAACATCCCCTTTAATAGATCCCTCCTTGCTCAACTATATGTTGGATTCTCCTCATGTTGTCATAATACGCAGAGAGGACGGGAAGAAACCAACTGGCGCCAGTTTCAGGAATTCTGGTGTTTAGGGAGGTATTAGATCCCAATTAGCTCCATCTGGCGCCCACATTTAACTCTTTGAAAGCGCCCGAGGTCCTTATCTGAAGCCAAAGGATATTCAGGATGTCATTAGGTTGGAAGATGGAGCTCCCAGCGGAATATAGGAAACTGGTACACCACCCACCACCCACCCCCAACACACTCCCACACCCTATTGGCTGTTAATTACATTTTAATTTTAAACCTACGAATAGCACTACCTGTAGGCTGTGCCAAAGGACATGTTTCGTATCTGATTAGCTCATAGTTTGATTTGAATGCGAAACACGACGTAGAAAAGCAATGATGTAATCCGTTGTACATCGTTTCTGCTTTGAGAACTGTTTTCTGATATGATTTTTCCCTATATAATGTTCATATTAAAGAAAACGTGGAGACATGCGCCAAAATCTTGGAATGTTCTCAGTAATTATTTGCAGTATAAGTGCGCTAACTTGCTTTTTCTTCTATAGGGTTTTTTAAAGCTCATGATGCTGAAGTGCCGCTCCTATGTCAAGTCCCGCTGCGCGTGACGTAAATGTTACTGCACGTTGCACGCACGGCTGTCGATGGGTTTGAGCTGCTTCTTGGCAGTATGCCCTACGTCCCGAGGACGTGTAGTTTAGGAAGCGGGCTAATTAGCACATAAACACTGCACAGCAGAACGTATCCAAATATGCCATCTTAAACACTAAACAAACGAAAATGCATGTCAGTGTTTGTCCCAACATTTTGGCTCGAGGCCTTTCGGACAGAACATACCACATGGCATACAGCAGGCTGTGGACATGCGAAGGCTGTTGAACTAAGGAGGTATGCAGACTGACTTTGAAAATGTCAAATCTCCTCAATTGTTGGTTTCTTTAAACAATGTAGGGAAGTTTTTACATTTCACCATTTTGTACTGCCAAGCGCTTGCTATAGAAGTTAGCATATGTGCAGTATTTAAACCTTTAAGATCTGGTACTGGTTAGTCAATTAAAACTTGTGCTCTCATTAATTGGAAGCACCTGGAGTTACAACTTAGTACTCATTTCTACACAATGTATTGTAGTTATTTCCAGAAGAAGTGCTTTTGGGATGCACTTAAAACAAGTTATGTGTCTCATATAGATATGTATGATCTTGGTTGGGTTGGAGACCCAGTTTCACCCAATGACAAGGCTCTTGTATTCACCCTCGACACAGATTTCACCCTCAGGAAACACATCGCCAATTATATGAAGACTGACTGACACCAGCTCTCTCTACTAAAGGAGGTGAACCATTTTCTCCAGAAAGCAACTTCACAACTGCCATTGAACCCGTGTACTGGTTCTCACTCCATCCTCAGCCAAAACACCATGAGACTGAAGATGAAGAAGTCCAAAAAAAAGAAGGCAACATGTCTTATCCATTTGTGCACCCAAAACCTGGAACAACATCCCTGTATCCATTTGGACTGCCCCAGCCCTGCTCCAATTTAGGAAAGAGTTTAAAAGACACCCCTTTAAAGAACACTATATCATGATGCAGTAACAGTGCTCTTTCACCCTTTGACTGTGGCTTTGCCTTGTATTTTTTTTAATCTGTCAAAAGTTTCTAAAAATCCAGATTTTTTGTGTTAAGATTTGGCCTCTAGCTAACGAAGGATGCGCTGCCACTGTGGGCCCCAGAACCTAGTTAGCCGGCATGCAGGCTGTGTCAGATGCCCAAAGAATCCTTTTTGCATAGAAGACATGCTGTGAAGCCATGCTTTTCTGCTTGCAAGGCCCGAGTGCCCAAGTAATAGCTAGCCTGATAAAATTCATCAACATTGCAGAGAAGCTATATAAAGTTGGTGCACAACCTCCCTGAAGAACGTACTCCTAAATGCTCCCCCTCCTCCATTTGCACTTTCCATGCACTGGCACTTTTATTCTTGTATGTTTGACATCATTAAGGACAATTACTGAAGAGATCTCCTGACTCTTGTGCGCTTTTGCATCTTTTAATTGTTTTTACACTTGTAACTTGTTCCTTTTATCATGTAAAGGTTTTAATTAACTGCATCATGATGAATGAAATAGACGAATACACATTAGATATGTATAACCCGACTTATAGACAAGAGAGAGGGCCTTGATTCAGTTCCTGAAGACTGTTAACCAGGCTCCAGCGATTTAGCATTGCCAAGATGATTTGGATAGCTCGGGCAGAATTGCATGTATTGTTGTCTTCATGGCAGAAGCACTGAAAACCATTATAGTACTGCCTTAGTGCTTCTCTGAGAGGCTATAGTGGTGGAGAGGGCTTTGCAATCTACAGTGTTGAAAGCCACCACCAGGTTGGGGAGAACAAGGAGGGAGGGCCTCGTTTGTGATTTGCAAGGAACCCCAATAGCCCAGGTTTCTTGACATTTTGTGCTGCACAGTGACAGAACACCGACAGTTAGGCCAGGAGCAAATGACGCTCACAGTCTTGCGCTGGCACTTTTGGTGCAACAATTCTGGCTTTTGCTAAGGAATGGCAGCTGGGTGATAGGAGAATGGATGTATATTTTGTCAGTGTTGAGCTGTAGTTTCTTCAAAGGGGGAATTCTTGACCAGTTTTAAATGAGTTAAAAACTGTTTCTAGAGTCATTGATGATTAGACGATGTCCCGGTAGGGATCGAGGTATGATCTTGATGACGGCAAATCCAAGATGTCTTCCTCACCAGTAGTAAGCAAGTTGTTGATATTGAGTAGGTCAGCTAATAACAGTGGCTTGAAAGAGGGTAATTTGGTAATGTGTTAAATGGAAAATTTAGCCAATTCTTTGAGGGCCAAATCACACGTTGCAGTGTAATGTGAGGCAGGGGGTAATTCCACACCTGAATTTCCTCATGTTTTCTCCTGTAGTGGGCCAGTTACCAGGCACGTACTTATTACACCCTGCGTTTGGCACATGTAACTATGTCTGGATTTTACTGTACCCTTTAATCTTGTTCAAGATAAAAGGGCACGAATTATACTCCTACTTTGGCCAAAAAACAAGGGGTTTTGGCCAGAATAGGATTATCACCCAGCTCCTAATTTGTTCTAAATCTTTTTTCTTGAACAGTACTGAGTCCTGACTGCTCTGCATTTGCATTTGCATTTTTCACTGGGTATCGCCAGGGATTTTGGAAGTTATTAAAGATTCGAAATAAAACCCACATTTATTAGCTAGTCCTAAAAAGAATAGCCAGGGTACTAAATATGGCAGAATGTTCTTAATATGTAGCCTGGATTTCGTGGTAGGAACAAACATGGAAATATTTTTTTTTTTAATGATCTGAGCTGTTATGAGAAATGGCAGCTCTGAGGGCAGGCAGCAGTACCCAACTTTAGTTCACAAGGAGGCAGCTAGGGGGTCTCATAAATCTCTTCTTGGCATGGAAAACAACAGTACTGTTGCTCGAATCAAGCGGGTCCATTATAATGTTTTTCTTTGTATAAGACCTGTGTTAAAAATGGACCACAAATAGACCTGGGCGCCGGGTGTGTTTAATTGTGATACTGGCTGGCTGTGAATGGAAAGCGGGACCTCACCCAGTGAGGTTGGAGACGGCATGTGAGGACGGCAATGGAGCTGTGTTGGTCCAGTCTCAGTATTGACATTAACAGCCGTGTTAATGTGGTCTTGTTTTTTCCACCCCACAGAAAGCACTTCTCAAGGAAATGTCAACAGGTCTGTTAAAACACTGCTGTGGGTTTGTTCAGTAGAGGCCCGGAATAAAAAGTGGCATGTGCAATCTGCATCACACACACCTCCTGGTGGAAGATGCAGTAAACCAAACTGTTTTCTAATTGTTTCCGTTTCCTCGCTTGTAACCTGGGTTTTGCAGCTTGCCAAATGTGTGAGCGACTGCAGTTATTTTGACCCATAACAGATGCATGCTTCATCAGTGGCCGGGGTGCAGAAGCATCAATGAGAGGAGAGCCAAGAACCTTGTTACTGCATGTCTTGTCATGTCATCGTCTAAGTATATCTGGCATGATTGAAGGATGAAGCCGTATGTAGCACTGCATCACATATGGACGTTTTACTAAGATGTAACAATACCCGTTGTGGCTCAGTACCCCGCGTTTGGGCATAGTCATATAACCACACGTAACATGCTGAAACCATGTGATCAAGCACAGGTGTCTTCTTCATCCACGCCATACTGTTGAACCTCAGTTTGGTTTCAGCTAGGTAAAGAGCTCCAGCTGGTGCTGTCAACTCTCACTTCTTAAGAAAAGAACATTGTGTTATTACCTAAGTGGCAGAAGGTTACCTGGTGCTGCTGAGTGCCTATTTGTCAAAAACATCTGCGTTCACTAAAACCCATCTTTCTCTCACACGCTTTCTCTCTCTCTCAAGATCGAGTCCGAGGGAGAAACTGAGAGATTGTCAAGCTTGAAATAACCATGCCTTATTTGTAAAGTATGGCTGCATTAGTGTTGCCAAAATCAGCTCAGTGGGAGGCATTTCCCTAGGAACTTGCATCTCGTCCGTTTCCTAGTTCGGGCAGTACGCTCTATGCATTGACAACTGGACACATTAAGTAACATGGCTCACAAACAGTGTCATCGACGGTAACCACTACCTTGCAGAGTCTCTGAAGGGAATTCCCTCATGTTTCTTATGACTATGCCCAAACTCGTGCCCCCGCCATGCACAGTTTTCTGATCAATAATTTAATTGCAAATGTTGCAGTGATATTATTAATGATTTCATAGAAGATGTCATGAGTGATTTTATATGTCGGTTGATAACAGTGCATGGCGAGGGTGCGAGGTTGTTGACTCTGACGGTGCACTGGAGTCTGCTGCCCAGACCCCAGTGCCAGTGCTCTCGCCCTAAAACTGTTATGTGTGAATTGGCAATCCAAATTGACAAGGACTTTACCCCCCCATATAAATCCCTAGTATATGGTACCAGTAGTACCCAAGGCATAGGCGGTAAAGGGATCCCCAGGGCTTGCAGCACTGTTTGTGCCACCCTGAGTGACCCAAGTAAACTACTGAAAGCAGGCCTGCCATTGCAAACTGCAAGAGCAGTGCAAACTGATCGAACTCGACTTTACACTCACCATGTGTGGCAAAGTCAATGCACTATCTCTGATATATTCCAGTCACCCCTAAGGAAGGTCTCCTAAAGCCCAGGAGGTAGGGTGCATTATATCAAAGACATGTACATGTAAGTGCAAGCTTATATGATCCTATAGTGCTCTTTACCATTAAAGGACACTATAAGTGATCGACGGTCCATAGGATAACAAACCTGAGGTTGGCAGCTCCATTGGGTACCGCCTAAATATTTCGTGTTTGGTATCAAAAAACATGCCTTCTCACTCCTGACACGAATCTTGTGTTGAGGACGATGTGGCATGCACCTAGGTGGCTACCTTAGAGGTTGCCCACCTGGTTGCCCCAACTGCTTTGTGCTCTGGCTGGAAAACCTGTGTTTGCTGCCATCAAGACAGAATTCTGACCTCCTGCCAGGCAGTGTGATCACTCCCAGGAGTCCGGAACAAAGGCTTGGGCAGGAAGGAATTCACACCACCCTCCTCTCAAGCAGGCTAGTGAAGTGGCACATCAAGGCGGTGAGCTTCAAAGCCTGCACCGCCTCTGATATGAATGAGGGCTGACTCCCAGAGGAAGAAACAGCCCTCCCCCTGAGCCAGGCACATTTGCACCTGGACAGGCAGGGAATTAGTTAGCCAAGTAGGTGTACACCCCTAGAAGGCAAGCCAAACCTCCAGGGTGAGCAACACTAAAATTAGATTTCTGCCATCTTTAGTAGTGGCAGAATAGAGGGTTCTAGGTAGAAAAGATGACCCACCCTCTGATGTGGTCAGCTCAGAGATGGACTAGCTGCAGTGACTAGCAGCCTGTTGGCTACTTGCTCCCATGCCTTCCAAGTCCCCTAAATCTAGGATTTAAGGGACACACCTGACACCAGAACCTCAGTTCTGAACAACCTGCATCAGAGAACAGAAGCAGAGACCTGTGTCAGCGACAAGAGTACTTGCACAAAGCAAAAGAGGAATACCCTGCACCTCTGGCAACGCTCCTGGAACTGCATGATTGAGACTCGTCCTAGGCGATCTCTCGGTTCCCCCAGATAGAAGGACCCCTGTGGAAGCCAGAAGCACCCTCAGACTCCCCTGGACTAGTGGCACCAGTCCCCTACAAATTGCAGGTAAAATAACACTCCAGATCCGAAGAATCGCTGGCCATCGAGCCCTCCGATGGATAGCCCAAACCTAGATGGTCTAGTGCATTGTGGGAGCTGTAGTTCTGCCTTCCACAAAGTTACAGGCAGCTGCCGCATTTCCTGGGAGCACCGGACGTCAAAGTTACTTTGTGCTCTACTTACCACTGCCAATGCTTGTTGATCGCCAGTCTGGCAACCGACCCCTTTACTCAACGCTGCACCTAGAGGGAACTCCAACCTTCGACCCCAGCAACCACCCCATTGTTGTGTTTTTGCATCTTTTCCCCCTGCAGCACAATTTCAGTGGTAAAAGCAGCTCTACCGTGGCTCCCGTTCAGCACCAGGGACAGCCAGGACAATTCTGCACATGGGCTCCACGGGCCAGGTAAAATTGAACTGACTGTCGGGGCTCGGTTCTGGGACTCGCATCACCTTTAGCCTGCAAGGGTACCCCGCAACTCGACCTGTAAGTGACCCATTGTCATTAGTGGTTTTTGCCATTGATCGGAATGGTAATGTTTCACTGTATTATTCTGCACTGATTTTATATTGCTTTAAAAATATATAACTCCGGTTATATTTATGCTATTCCATTCGTCTTAGTGTCTAAATGATGATAAAAATACACTCTATTCTTATAAATTGGTGTCAGATTTCCCCGAGTCGTGTCCATTACTTATTGTTCATATTGGTATTCTGGAATGCTTAACACATGTTCCTCTAGCAAAGCCTGACTGCTCTTTGCCACACTACCAGCACTAAGCTAATGACTTATTAGTGTGAATCCAAGGACCATCTTTGGGGTATCGTGGTAGTATTGCATGGTGAGGTCAAACCCCCACACCACATAATACTCCACTTTCCTACAATTTGCAGGGAAACATTACTATTTTTTTTTTTGTACTACATGAAAAATTATATGTTTGTCCTCAGACAATATAGTGCCAAAAAACGTATTACAGCACTGGGAACCTAAAGTATCAGAATGGAAAGATAGCAGAAGTGACGAACTGCAGCTGAGCTGAGTGGAGCAGCGCGGCACGCAGCGGAGCGGAGTGAAGCCGTGTGCTGTCCGCCCTCCCCATCAGCCGCAACCCGAAAGCCTTGGAGACCCCGCCCTGCATCTCCAGCTTGGGAGACAGCGAGACGGGGAACCTAAATTATTTATACCAGAAACTGTCCCAAGTTAACAGTTTCCCTAGTGGCTACCACAGCAAGAAATCATAAAAATCATAAGGAGAGACAACAAAATTAAAATAGTATTTATGTCCACATGTATTAATTGATATAGACTGTATTTTGAATGTGAACTGAATTAGCTTAAGTTATTCGTAATATCTTTTGATTTACGATCGTTTGCAGGGAAGTGTCACTTGGGCAAAACACGGAGGTGAATGTATCATTCAAACACCATTTTTCATATATTCACAATAATGAAGCATGGCAGCAACTTGTTTGAAAATCGATGTGCTTTTCAGATCGATTTTTTATTTAATAAGAAGAGTGTGCAGCACACTGCTGGATTTATTTATTTTACAAACCCTAAAGTCCCAGTCCCATTGGAAGCTGCAGAAAGTGAATAGAGTTCATCAAGACAGTGTTGCCCTTCTCAGGGCCGTTTCTACCTCTAGGCCGGACTAGGCGGCTGCCTAGGGCGGCAAAATGTGGAGGGCGGCCGTGCCGTGGCAATTTGGCAAAAGTTAAAAACATGAGAGTTCTTCTTTACTCTCTTCTTGACTCTGTCCTGACTTCGTTCTATTGAATGAAGAATCTACCAGTTAGGTAGTGTAGGTGTCGGTGACTGTAGCGTGGGCGCGGCTTGCCTTCAAATTAGAGCGTCGACACGACATCATCATGAGCAGGGTGACGTGAGGTCACGTTCGGCCGCGCCACGGCGGCCGCGGGGGCTGTGCCTATGCGCGCGCGCGGCCGGCAAGAAGAGGCAGGCAGTGCAGAGCAGCAGAGAGAGTTACTACGGCGCTGCGGCCCGCCTGCAGGCCTATCAGGTACCGGGGTCCGGGGGGAGGCCGGGATGGGATGGAACCGGGTCGGCTGGCAGCGGCAGGCAACCACTGCCAGGGTAGATCAAATCAAATGTAAAAAAAATATAGGGGGCTAATTATTTAAGGCCTGGTCAGGTACGCGCTGTACCAATGCCAAAAGGTAGCAACAGTGCACGGCTTGAAGGTAGTCAACTGTAGAATATCTGTCAGGTGGTCAAGGTGGAGCATGTAGAAGAAAGGCGTGGCAGGGACAAAGAGTGTGAGGAGGAAGATGCTTGGGAAGATTTGGAAAGAGCGAGTGCAGCCAGGTGGAATTATAAGACGTTGTGGTAGAGTAAAGAATGTACCGTCACATTTTACAGTATGCTTTAGGTGGTGTTCTAGGTGTTCCTGCTGTTCCAGTGATTCCACATGTCTGTCCGTTAGGTGGCAATCTGACACTACTTCATCCAATAATATTTTGATGTGTCTGCATTGGCTGTATTTTGTTTAATGCTCATGTATAAGTTATTTAATATTTTGTTATAGATTATATCTTTGTACCAGATAATAGAAGAGGGGAAACCCATGTAGTAGCTTAGGTAGGAATGCTGGGAATTGGAATGGTGCCATTTGGTGATTCCAAGTTCCTTTAGTGAATGTGGGAGAGACATTTGGGACAGTTGCTGCTGAGTGTGCCTACCGGTGGCTCGCTGTTCACTTACTCTTGAAAATAAATGTATATTTGAAGAAATCTTACTGAGGGGGCGGCATTTTTCAATTCTCGCCTAGGGCGGCAAAACACCTAGAAACGGCCCTGGCCCTTCTGTTCTTACAGAGCCCTATCTCTTCTAGGTAGGGTTTGAGGGGGTTCTACCCTGAGAACATTTTGAAAAAAATTGGGGCCAAGAGCACAGTTTTCACATACATTTCCTTAAAATGAATTGACTCTGGAAAGGCAATCAGTAAATATTTAGGTCTTTTAAGGGTGTGCCAAGCCATTGAAACCTGATGCTTCCCGTGAGTTAATTACATTTTTTTCAAAATTTGCTATAGGCACCCTATATGCCAAAAATTACTTTCATTTTGCCAGGGCCAGCATTTTGTCACGGGTGCCTTATCCAAAAATGACGTACAATATGTCTCTGCCGGAATCTAGCCATTAATGCTGTACATATACCTTTATGCCTAAAATTACCTCTGGTATGTAAAGGTCAACATTTTTTCCTAGGAGCCACGGCTGTCCTCCGTTATGCCAAGAATTACCTCCTGTATGCCAGAGCTAGCATTTTGCTACGGATTCCGCGGTATGCTGAGAATTGCCATCAGTATGCCAGGGCCATTGGTAGACTCACAAACACTCGCATTTACATGCATTCACTCTTACTTTCACTCATTCATTATTCTCACTACCCCATTCCCCTTCAAAAAGCTTACCCCAGGCAATTTCAGACATTTTTCAATCCGGACAAGAGGTTGTGTTCCAGGTTCAGCTCCAAAACTACATAGAATCAATCCTTCTTCTTGATGAAAATCGATCAGACTTTGCATTCACCCACAAAAGGCGTCTGCTCTGGATATATGGGACAGGCTACTCTTTGACCGTGCTAGTGGTAAGCTGGTAGTCCTAACATTTTTGAACTTAACACTCTTTGAGAGGATGGCCTGCAGGCAGGCCCAGAAACGGTGGTCCAAGATTGATTTGTTTTCTTTCTTTCAGGGCAAATTCAACAGGTGAAGGTATTGACTTTCCTTTGTCAACTTCAGATATTGCGTTGTGGAGTCAAACAGGGCCATGAACAATGCGAAAATGTTTGGTTCTACAAGCAAAATACGTTTTTGGTGCTAGAAATCGGTACAACTAAGAACAAAGCCGTTTTTGTGTCTTTACTTTGTATTTGCAGGAACCTAGTGGTGGCCCCAAACACTATCTTACCTTGCTTTAAAGGACAACTGGCCAATTGTGAATAGGGGTGGATGCTTCCTCTGACTGGGGTTGTCAAGTTATACAGTGAAGTTACAAATGTATGTGAAACAGTGGCTCGAGTTCAAGGTGCTGTCCCTTTGCCACTGTGCCTTGTGGGACAGGGTCCCCACTGCTGGAAGCTTTCTTGCTTAACTAGAGGCCAGCTATTATAAATTCAAGAAACTGGTCAGGACTATGCTCTTCAAGTGGACATTCGGCCGCATTGGTTTGGGACTTGCAAATAAAAAGGGGAAAGATTTGTTTTTCAGTTCCTCTTGGAAGCCACCAATAGTACACTCCTACTCCAGGGTTGCAGCAATAAGCATTTCCACTCACAGTGAGGTGCAGTCCTAGAGAGCTCAGATTGAGAGGTATACAAGTATCCAGTACATTCAGGGAGGGAGGTTCACGAACAAGGAAGCTGATTTGGTGAGGGAGGCTATCTGGATCGCGGTGTGGGGAAGCAGGTCTAATCTGTGTGTAGGGATCCATCTGGCATTGTGTTGGTTCTGCCACAAAAGGCCAAGTGCCTTGCAAATCCAGGGGTTGCTCATATATCTCCAAGCCCTACTGGTTGCGGGAGCCCTGAACCAGAAGATATTTGTGCTGCCTCCTGTGCCAGAGAGGGGCGTCAAATATAAACGTATGTTTAACTAGGGGTGTGCAGGGAGTTGATGAGTGGAAATTATAGACATGGAGCTCAGTGCTCATTATTAGGCCACCTTTGCAGTTTTTGTGCTGGCGTTTGGAGGGCCAGATGTGTGTAGCACTGGTTGCAGTTTGTGACCTGTATGTAATTTGCGAACCGACCTATATACTAATAGATCGGTTTGCAAATTACAGATTCCTAGTGCATCGCAAGTTTACCTACCTCATGAATATATAATGAGGTAGGTCACAAATTGAGACACACTAGGAATTGAAGCCATCGCAGGGATGGCACCATGTTGACGTCAGCAGATCACCATTCTGTGACTGCTTTTAAATAAAGTATTTTTTAAAGATACAACCCGTTTTCCTTAAAGAAAAATGGGATGCAATAAAAAAAAGTTAAAAGTGTAAGTTGTATTTTTTTTAATTAGGCAGTGGTCTATGGACCACTGCCTACTCTTACAAATTGTTTTTGTCAACATTCATAAAGGGGAAGGGGCCCCTTGGGGACTCCTTCCTGTTTGTGAAAGGCTTACCACATTCTTTCAGGAGGTCGTAAATGATTAATGTTTTGCAATCGGAATTCGGTCGCAAAACATTAATACATACCAATGCAGATTCGTATTTGGAAGGACCATCCGAAACACTCCCCTACCAACTACCGAATCGGACTTTTGTCCCAAACCTAAATTGCGATGCAATAATATGCGACTGACAATTGTGGTTTGTACATACAGATTAGACTTTGGTGGTCGCAAACAGCATGATTCTGCAAATCGGACCTTTTGCAATTGAAAAAGGCTTTGTACGTATGGCCCTAAGTTCCTTTCTTGTGTGCAGCACGAGGAACTCGATGCTCACTACATACTTGTGAATGCACTGAGTTTCCACCATTTTTAGGTCTCCTGAGACAGCGCACATGCTCTATTGCTAACAACGATCTGTTGTTTCTTTTTTTTTTTTAACTCTTAAAAGGGGCTTTCAGCCATCCATTACTTACCATTGGTTTACTTCATTGTAACTCTTAGCTTCTACCTTTTCATTGGCAAATGCATATCTGTGCATGTCAGCTTCACTTTGTCTCTGCATTTCTCTTTTCTTCCCTGGCGCAAAGACCAAGCACTGATTGATTTCTTGTTTAGTGTTCTTCCACGCTGCTTGTGCTTGGATTGTGGTACGTTTTTTGGGGGGGATGTCTATTGTTTGTTTGCATGCTCTTTTTTCTTGCTTCTATGCCACTCTATCTCGTGTTTTAGCTACTGTTATGTCTCCCCTTACCTCTACCCACCCCTGAACACTCAAGTTATCCTCACCTCCCTTTACCTGTACCCACCCTCAACCCTAAAGCATCCCTTATCCTCTTTTACCTCTACTCATCCCTAAACCCTAAAACCAGTTTTTTTTAAATAACATAAAAGTATGTTATTTTAAAAACTAAAAACTGACCTGTGTGGCGAAGTACTGTGTGGTAAAGGTAGAAATACTAACCTGCGTGGTAAAGCCTGCTTGGCAAAGGTTCTGCATGGTAAATGCTGTTTCCCCTCAGGCAGAGCACCAATGTTTTGAAGGCACTGTCGATTGTTTTATGCCTTTCGGTATGTTTGGGGGAAGCTTTGCCACTTTGACAGTTTGTCTCCTCACACCCAACCTCACCCAGCTATACCCTATACTTTAGGTCTCATCTAAGACATTGTATATGCTGTTCCTTGTGGGACATTTTGTTTACTTAGATTACTTAGAGTCCGCCGATTGCTTTTTATTGGTTGGCTTCATCGTCACACTCATTTCCTTGCTTCTCTTTGGTCAGCAAACACCGGCTTCACTTCCTCTTCGTGTGTTTGCCCTACCCTGGAGCACAGCCCAAGTACTGCTTCCCTTGTCGAGTGTCCTTCCACTGCTCGCCACTTTCAGAGATACTTTTATTCCTTTTACTTGCATCCCTTTCCTGACCCCCCCCTCTAACATTTGTGCTTGTCCGGCCCCCCAACCCTTCTCCTGTGTTGTTGCTTATCCAGTCAGCCCCTTCTTCTTTGTTGCTTGCCCCTCCTGCCCTACTAGAAAAAAAAGCTCCCAACAGTCACGCCAGTGGGTGTCACGATGCTACGAAGATGCAAACAACATGGCCTTTTTGACGTTGTCTTAATGCGGGGCCAAACTGGTGAACTGCAGCTTGGATACAAGATAACTACATTTCTTTTTGTGAGGCATGCCATACTAAGAAAACACATTGCTGTTTCTTGTGGTAAGCACTGGCCATGTCATAGCAGCTTTTTTTCTAACTTTGCACCATACTGCACAGTATCCACGATGCCGTACAACATGGCCAAGAGAAAATGATAAAACCAATAATTCTCCCATAGGCGAGAACTATTGGCTTTGCCAGTGCATGTTAATCTGAGCCAAGAAAAGATGGTTGGCTGCACAAGCTTTGCACAATCACACATGTTCTAGTTTTACTGGTGTTGCAGCATTATGAGAAATTGTAAACCTAGACTGGCGTGTAAACATGCACGCTGTTAATAACTGCTGGTGTTTGCTCGTCTAAAGTGAATTCAACACCAAAATATCATTTAGTATGTCTTAGAGCATGAGAGACTCCACATAACTTTAACTTTCAGTGAGCCCACTGGGAAGGGACGTCCTAAGCGTTAGGGAGAGGCTCTTGATGATTAAATGCTCATTATAACAGATGCCAGTGCCACTGAATTGATATGAGAAATGGCAGTGCTTTGAATGGAAATATAGAAGTGCAGGTACTCACTATTTATCGTACCTGTTTGCTCCTGAGAAGTGCCAGTACTCTCCCATTAAATGTATTGCAGCAGTGCTGAGAAGTAATTAAAGACCTGCAGGTACTCAGTACCGGAGAGCATCCGCCCATTTAAAGCCCTGAGGAATGGTATCAAAATGGACTCTTGATCTGCACCCAGCAAGGTCAGCAGACAACCAAGCAATGTCTTGATTACTGGCAGCAGTTGCATCCTGGAAGCCTTCCAGATCCACCCAGAGCCTGTCCTAGACTCTTGGAGGAATGCTAAGTGCGCTTTGGGAGCCAGGATCCTTAATACATTGAAGCACCGCTCATTGTTTGAGAAAGGAAATTTGATCATGGAAATATTGAAACAGTTGTCGCCATTAAAAAATGGCATGCTGGTTATTTTTTGTTTCACTTCAAGTGGACATTCGTTTACCCAAAAAATTCCTGGATTTCCATGGAAAGCTGGGCATCAGCTTTTCAGTTGGAAGAGGTGCTGTGAAAAACATCATGCTCAGACCATCGGAAGTTCTATTCTTTGACTAGGGACAGAAATAGTCCAGACGTCATAAGGGTGGTTCTGTAGAATCTGATGTGGAGATTAGTCAATATTAATAGAAATAGGGCTGTGGTTGTAGATCTCTGATAGCGGGCAACGCAGCCTTAGTGATTACCCTTTTCAACAAGGAAAGTTATTATATGGAAGCGCAAGCCTGTCACTGCAGCTCTGAGGAGCTCACAGACGCAGCCAGAGTTGAAGACTGACCCAACCTCCATTCCTTTCCCCAGTACTGGACTGGGGACCTCATTACTAGTCACCCTTTCATTCTGTCGGGCCAGTAAGGCCTGTGAACGCTCCCATCGGTATTACAGGGTATGCAATTTTACCACAGAGCCACTGTTTTCCTCCTAGAGATTTGCCCTGCTGAAAACAGGCAGAATCTCCGAGAGGGCAAATTCATGGTTGGAGGAGTGTTATGAGTAAATTAGGAGTTACTGGAAAAAGCTGCCACTTAATTACCAATCCCCGTGGAAATTCCTCATTTTTTAGGGTCCCACTTCTAATCCCTCATTAAGTCTGACTTCCAAACTTACCGGAGACCCTGGTATCGGTAATTCCAGGAAGACGGGGTTAATGGTTGGATTACTGGGGCACTCACAATGTTCTACATCTGAAGCCATATATAGAGAGGATGTGGATGAAACTTTAACATAGTATCAAAGGCAATAGAAGAAAATGATATTCTGACACTTGGGATCAGTGGCACCCACTTTTTTGTGAGAGTAAAGCGATGCACCCTCAGGAGGGGCAGTGATTCTTCGCATCACATACTTGTATTTCAAGGGTCCTACAGGAGCAGTGAAGGCAGGTAGGACAGCAAATGCTAAAACACACATACACATCATTCACTCTCTCAAAGAAGCAAAACATTTAACGATGTGCAATGAAATAGTGACTTGAGGAAAGAGCACACGGGCCATGGGACCTTGAATTACTTTAGAAGATTTCACATTGGGATTTATATTTATGCAAAGGGTTCTGTTAGACTAATGTATATCCGCAGGGAAATCATATCTTTCTGCTGCGAAACAGCAAAATATAGTTGTGAGAGACTGACTATAAGTCAGTTTGTAGAAGAAAGGGTTGGGCTGGAACAAGCAAATATGTAGGGGGGGTTAGGCAGTCTGTTCAGGGTCACACACACCAACTGGTACTGATGAATTGTATGTTTGTGTTTATTATTTGAGGAACACTAACCTCACCTGAAGAAAGAAAATAATGATGAAGCATGCAGTTTCAGGGAGCGGCAGGCCTAGAAGCGGTTAGGAACCAGACGTCAGACATAGGGACATGGAAACACTTAGACGGTGGGAGCTGACAGGGACAATGACACACATTCCAGCTTAAGGGCAGCACTCTCTGAAGCAGCGACATACACACTAAGCAAGTGTCGGCAAAGCCCGTAGACCAGGCTCTAATGTGCTCCACCGTGCACGTGCTCTACCAGCACTCTCACAGAAAACCACTCAGACAGCACATCACTCACCTGAACTCTTAAGTGCGCACTGAAACCCTACACTCAGGCACACTGCCCATCCTGCACTCAAACTTCTCACCCGGTACTCACCTCTCAACCTGTGTTGCAGAGCAAATGACTCCATGAGACAAATATCGGAGGTACAGTCTTTAATGCACACGGTACGTGATTTCAACATCAACTGTCGAAGGCAGTTTAAAATATAAACTGTGCTCCCGCTGGATTTCTAGAACCGCGTGGGCGCTATAAACATTCATTACACATATTAGGAATGCGGAGGTAACACTGACCAGTATATATCACCCTGCTCTCACAATAGACATTAAAACCTTGCACTTTGGGACGCTCCTACTGTGCACTCACACAGAATCAGCTCACTCATACAAACCCTATACCCGTGCGCTCACACATGCACATCGCTCAGCTTGTACACCCCCTTCATCCTGGACGTACAGAGGCGGCACACCACGCACCCTGTATTTGCACATGCACAACTCGCACTTCTTCCAAATAGGCAAACGCAACATTCATAACTGCGTATTAAACCCTCTAATTATTTCAGTGTTGACTCACTGAATACAGATCGGATTAGGAACAAAAATAGGCCCAGGCCCTCCCCCTCCCCCACACACACACAAAAAAAGTGACCCACACTTGTGGATCGCATTTTTTTGTGAAGCATTACTTGGGCTAATTTTGTGAGAACATTGTGATAAATAAAGGTTTTTATTGCCTGTAAGACTAGTGACATTCGATAGGAATGAAAACTTCATTATTCCACTGCATCTCGTCCACTGGTCTACTAAAGCTCATCTTTAGGTCAAGGGACCTCCCTTTGCACCTACTCAACCTCATATTACAATAAAATGAAAACCCTCTGTTTATAGGCTATGAGTTCCTACCAAGCATCACACGATCAGCTGCTGCAGTACTGCCACTTGCATTCCTCCTTAAACCATTTATTTAAAAGGTCGATTTGAAGGGGCTTACACAACAGCCATCACTGGAGGGTTGGAGGGTCGGAAGTCTATTCCTTTAGGCTGCAGCAATATTAGCTGCACCCCTGGACAAAAGCAGAATGCCCTCAGTGCCCCCCACCACTGCCCCTTGCGAGGTGAGCGTGAACTTTTCTGCTCAGAAGCAGCATCTCCTGAGGCAAAGTCTCCCTCGCATGCCTTAAGGCTGGGGCACGAGAAGCTGCCTGCTGGGGCTGGCCTATTGTCAGTCTGTATGTGCCAATGGGCCGACGGACAGAATGACAATGGGCTGATCAACCGTCTGTGCTAGTGGGATGGGGAGGGGCTGCTGCAGCTCAGGATGAAAAAAATGGCCCATATCTGGCCTTGGGCACCGGATGAATGCCGCCTTCCAAATCCAACCCTGGCTGGATATATGTTCGGCAAGTTAATTAAAAAAACGAATGGCACAGTTTAGTGTTTTTTCTCCAGACAATCCTTTTATTAAATCTTGAAATATGGATTAAATTTGGCCAGCATGTGTTTTGTGACTTCTCATCGCTTTATCGGGACAACACAGTATATCTCACAATATGAAAAACAGAATAAAGTATGAGAATTAACATTGAAAAACCATAGCAAAATGTAATACCCTTACAATTTAATGTTAACTAGCCATCTGCATGCTTCTAATTTCTAATATACTTTCATAGGATCTGTTTCAAATATCATGTACACTTACCTTATCATTTGATGCTCAAACTCATTTGGCATTCTAATTTTGTAAACTCACAAAATAGAATAACATTTTCCATGCGTATATATTTATATGCCCACGGATAAAAACCAACTTTCTGAAGCTGAACACTGACAAAACTGAAATTGTGATCATCAGGGAGAGCACTTTACCATGGGACTGCACCTGGTGGCCAACAGAGCTAGGACCGAACCCCCCTCACCACCCGTGCCAGGAACCTCGGGATAATAATCGACAGAAAACTCAACATGACCGCCCAAGTCAACGCTGTATGCATCCATACCCTAAAGATTCTGAGGAAGATTTTCAAATGACACCCAGTCAGCACCCGGAAAACCATCACGCCCACAACTTGTCACAAGCAAGCTGGACTACGAGAACACCTTCTATGCTGGGATCAACAAAAACTCACCCGAAGACTGCAGACCATTAAGGACTCAGTGGCCACAATCACTCTCAAACTCCCACGCCGCACTCGCATCACACCACACCTGAAGGAGCTCCACTGGCTCCCCATACACAAATTAGCGCAAGTCAAACTCCTCACCCACACTTTCAAGGCACTACATAACACTGGTCCAGCATACCTCAACAAGCGCAGCTGCTTTCACAAACCTTCCAGACACCTTCATTCATCCGGACTATTCTTTCACACATCCCACGCATGCGGAAAATAAATCCAGCACTTAAGTCCTCTCCTGCATTGCTCCTAAAGTGTGGAACGTCCTGCCGCTCACTTCTTGAATTCTGCAAGAAGTTGAAGACCTGGCTTTTCGAGTAGTCCCACTAAGTCATAGGTTTGGCTAGACTCACACCTGCCTACACGCCAAGATACCTTCCCAGGTGATAGTGTGCTGTACAAATCTGCATAACATTACATAGCATGCCTCTAACATTTTCTGGTCTATATATTTATATTAATTTTTATATGCGCATTTTTACAAACCCTATGACACTTTTTTATTTTTAACCACATTGCCATTTTATGAGCTTCTTATATATCTTCTGCTTACTGGATTCAAATCCTCACCGATGAATTTAATCAGCTGTTCACAACCTTATCAAAATATTCCTCTATATTTCAAATATCATACATATATCTTTTCATTTGATGTTCAGGTTCATTTGGCATCCTTCTACTATACACTCACAATATAGTAAAACTCTTTCTGTGTGTATACGTATATGACTTTTAAATTCTCTGATCCATTCATTCATATCTTATACAATGACATTGTGTACTCTGCTAGCACATTTTAACAGAGCCCCCTTACACTTTTTTTTTAATCTGTACTCACATTGTCATTTCATGAACTTCCTATATATCTTTACTTAATGGATTTAAACCCACACGTTTGGGTTTGATCAGCTCTTCCTTACCTTGTCAGCATATCTCCCTAGTATGTGTTCTATTCATTTTGATCTTTAAACCTCTGGAAGATTCGGATAGAATGAGGAATGTACATACTATTTGGGTTGACACCGGGCATACTGCAGGGCTGTCTTTTAGCTCCATTGCTCTTTATCAAAGGTCTGGAAGCTTCCTTAGTTAAGATATGCCAGTCATTAAAAGTACCCATTTTATTGTATGCAAATAATGCAGTCCTTATAGCTAGGACCCCAATATTCTAAAATCTATATTAGATGCCTTTGTAGAATTTATGGAGCGATTAAACTTAGAGTTCAACTTCTCTAAAGCAGTCTCTATGGCTTGCAGACTCAAAAACCTTAAATCCCACAGTTTTATCATCCAGGGTAACCCCATAGGTAAGATTAATCAGTTCTCCTATCAGGGAATCACTTTTGACGCTCTGGAATCATGAGCCCCATGCCTCCATGCTAGAATGCAGATTTTTACTCAAGTCTGTTGTGTTCCTTTTTATTCTTGCTTCAAGTATAGGTAAGAAGATACTTGTTCCTCTTTTGTAAGTTTACAAAAGGAAATGTATCACTATATTCACTTATGGGGTGGGTATATGTGGGTATCGGGACACAAGTAGCCTTCAGATAGAGGTAAACAGGGTATGCAGGCGTCTTCTGGGTATTCCCATGAACAGCCCGCATTTTGTAGCTCGCCAACTATTGGGGCTGGATTATGTGGAGGGCCATCTTAAATTAGCTCCACCTCTCCTGTTGTTCTCGATTTGGTGTAATGATCATGCATCTCTAAACAGAAGTATAATTCTGGGTACTCTCATCCCTTGGCCCCGATGTATCATGACAAATACAATAAATTGTGTATACTATCTTTTTCAAGCTAATAGAATTTAGGAAAGCAGGTGGAGTTTGGCTCACAAAAAGCTATCTGGATGCAAGACGTATTGATAGAGAAATGGTTGAGTTGTTAAAACCCTCTAATCCAAACCCCCCCTGGCTTGTGGCCATACCTGACGTGGTGCTGCACATTTGGGAACAGATGCTTCTGTCCAAATTTAGATTGGAGCCAATCGGATGGCATCTTCAATTTCCATTGGGTCAGTACGATACAGCAGGAATTTGCAGCTTCCCCTGTGATGAATCCTCACCTCGGACACTGTTACACTTTTTATTTCTTTTTGTAGGCATTATCAGCTATCTTCACATAATTTCTTAATCCCAGTATTGAGGAGATTCAAATTTAAGAAGTTTAAACCTGCATTACTCTTAGTACAAATGCTTACCTCGTCTGACGTATGCCTGAGAGTAAGCCACTGAGGTTGTGTCTTCACAATCTTACTTTAACTAGTCAACTTGGACAATATACCTCAGCTCACTGTATTGCAATCAATTTTCTCTAAAGATAGCAAGAAAACGTATACTTTGTTGGAGAGGGATAGGTTATTTTTTTATGGAACAGCATTATTTATGCCAATCTCTGTTTTACAGAGGACTGTACAACAACTCTGTCTTGACTCTCTCTCTGCTGGCCACACAGGAGTAAACTTTAGCGCTAACTTCACAAAGATTCTGGTGGCCTACTATGACAGAAGATGTCAAGTACAACGTTGCAACGTGGTCGACATGTGCTCAAATGAAAATTCACATTGGGGCACCTATAGGCTTGTTTACAACCCTTATCACTAGCTCCTGTACCATGGCACACAGACTTTATTGTGGAACTACCACCTTCCAAAAACTAGAATCATTTTCCATCTTCATAGTTTTCCTGAGATCATCATTTTAGATAAAGGGCCACAACCTATATCCCAGTTCCAGGCTTTGGGAATTTCCTGGTCTCTAGCTTCTGGATTTCATCCCCAGATAAGTGGTTTCATGAAAAGGACCAACCAGAATCTGAAGCATTTTCCTGTAATGCAACTGATGATAATTGGGCTTTTTTTGTTGCCTTATGCCAAGTTTGCTTTTAATAGTGTACATAGCACCAGAAAAGCACCACCTTTTTTCTGTGTATAGGGTTCTATCCTAGATGTGGTCCAGAATTCTTTAAGACTTCAATCTCTGTACCAGCAGTCTCTGATTTTCTTCAATAACAAACCAGAGTCAAAAAACTAATTATGTAAGGAATTTAGCGTTTCTTTGGGAAAATACCTGTATTCAATTAGTTGTTGGCTGTTCTAGTTGAATTAACTGCAGAGCTAGTCATGAGAACTTGGGACTGCAGGTGAATCTGCTGGCCCACTGGCATTTGCAAAATTAAGGAAGGATTGATGAAGCCTTGATGAGATTAAAGGTTAGTGAATGTAGATGTTTTTGTGTTTTGTTATATGGTGAACTGTACTGATCTTCTGGAATTGTGGTTGAGCAGTGGGAAGGGATGCAAGAAGAGTGAAATTGGTAGGTGGGAAGTAATGCAGGTTTGCTCTCCAAACAGCAAGGGCTAGTGGTGAGGAGGCCTTCAGCTGTACTGCCAAGGAATCACAATGTCCTAAGGTACTACTGCTTCAAATATCATGGCTGGTGGGCCCTTTTTCCTCTGAAATCTTCTAGTGAGGCTGTTTGTGACCTTG
The DNA here is from genome assembly GCA_963921515.1 of Calotriton arnoldi. Lineage (NCBI taxonomy): Eukaryota > Metazoa > Chordata > Amphibia > Caudata > Salamandridae > Calotriton > Calotriton arnoldi. The sequence goes on from CAWUFW010000189.1 coordinate 2,695,365, forward strand.
AGGCATCTCATCAGGTCCGCAGGCCCCTCATCGTTTCTCTCTATTCAAATCTTTGGCTCCATGTTAAGTAAGGGCTTTTGGCCACTCTCAGCTGTTCAGGGAGTAGGTAAGCTCTCCAGGACATAGGGCAGGTCTCCCTTGAGCAAGGCAGACACCAAGTTGCAAGGATCATTAGTTTTACTGACTCCTGTCAGCTTTCCTTGCTACTACCTCATCAGTCTGGTGAAGAAAAGAAAACAAAACATCCAAGCTACTCCCCATTTAGAGGGCGAGGAGCGGCTACTCCTGAATGCGTGCACTGTGTAGATACGGGCTATTATTGGAAATCATGTATATTTACACTAATGATTATGCATTGAGACACAAATATGCTCTTTAGTATCCACAAAATAGCATATTTTCTGGAGTCAACTAAACATATATGTAGTGAAAAGACCATTTGATAAGCCATTTAATTATTTTGTGTCCCATGTTTTGCTTTTGGCTCTAGGCTCACGCTAATATAACAGGTGCAGAGGCTCACATCTGTCCCTGACCCAAACAAAGTCCTTGAACTGTCCTGTGACCTGGAAGAATGCACGAAGTGTGCCCTCATTTTGCTGAAAGTGGACTACCACCCCTGTCATGGGTTTAGCATGTACTGTGGTGGTGGCAACATACCATGTTTTGTGAATCCACAGTTGTGACCTGACCTTCTATCTGTGTTGCTAAACCCCACTTGTGTAAAGTTCTCCATCAATATGTAACCTAGATCCTAGTACTAACATCCCAAATGGATTTTGTGTGTATGTGGCTTGTGTAGTGCATGCAGTATGTGCATGAGTGAGCCAGAGTAATGGAGACCTGTGGGTCCCATTTTGGGAGCCCCTAACCTGCTCTTGTGCACAATAGGTGAGATTAATTTCACAGACAGTGGAAGAGTATTACTGTCAGTCCTGAAAATAGAGGGAGGAGACAAGGCTTCTTCAGAAATTCACTTAAACAGCTCCTGCTGAGTGGAGCTGCTGATTAGTTTTCCTATGGTACTGCCATTTGGTAGATGGTCTGGGTAGGACTCTGGTCTCTGTTCAGGGTGAGAGAGATCTTTTAGGTGAGGCCAGCCCTTTGTCTTCATCCTGATCACTATTCAGCACGGCTGGTTAATAGACAGTTGCAGAAACCTCATGCCTCTTTGGGCCTCTGTTGTAGGTACTCCAGTCTGGAGACTACCCTGTTGTGAAGAGCATCAGTCAACACAAAGGCTGTGTCTGTAGAGCAGCCTAGAGAGGACACTTGACAGAAGAACCACAGCAAACCTGTTTTGAGATTGAATACATAGAATCCACATTCCTTATTTGTATTGATTGCATAAAAGTGGGAGCTACTTACATCCTTGTTGCTCCAATACCCAGTCCTTTCACCAAGGAAGGGAGTATTCCGCAGCATACTCTGGGAACTTCTGTACAACCAGAACTGATGTCTATGTGACAGCCAGCTTCCCAGAGGAGAGGGTACATCACCTGGAGCCTTTACTTGATAGAAGAGCTGTACCCCTGACTTAAAGCTCCTGGCAGCCAGCCTGCTTGCTTACAGAGTGAAAGAGCTTGTCAAGGCGCAGGAGGTGTGTGTGTGTGTGTACAGGGAATACCAGAAACCACCAGACTCTAGTGTAGAGAGTCTACTAGGAAAAGGAAGACAGCAGAGAGCGATCTGCAGGTCTGAAGAGGGTGGGTACAGTCTCTCCATAAGTGCAGTTCCAATAGGGAATAGCGGGTGGACAGCCAACCTTGCCGCTATGCAATAGGAACAATCACGGTTGACCTCACTGCTTAAATCGAGAGCGGTGCCCATTGTGAATGTAGCCACCGAAACCCAGAACTGTTCCTGTGACTGATGTCACCACAGAAGTCAAGAATTCTGTCAGTGGTGGACGTTACCCTCAAAACCAAGGCTTGTGTACATGGAGGTCACCACTGCAGTGTCTACAAAGTGCATCCTGAGGCTGCTAACATGCTGCTGTGAAACCTGTGTAAGTGGCGGCCCATCTGCTGCCCAGTGAGCCCCAGAAATGGGTCTGATGCCAGCCTGCCATGAGCCCTCACTAACTCCCATTACCTTTATTCATTGAGGGACTCGTGGCTGCGACTGTGGCTGGCCCATCCTGCTGTGGCCTACCCAGATTGACAGCAACCATGCTGTCTTATCCTAGAAGTGAACAAGATCGGAGACATGTGATGCTGAAACACAGAGGCCTGCTTTGTGGTGAGACTGTATCTAGGAGACTGTACTGAACTGAGAACAACCATAATTGAACTGGGGTACCTGCACTTGAGCCTTGATTAGTGCCTCACAAAACTAACCTAACGGGAACCTGCCTAGACTCACAAGAGGAGGTACTCATGTAAAAAAGAGAAGAGGAAGATAGTAAAGACAGTATGAATTAGCCCAAGTGGCAGTGCATATTAGTGTACCTGCTGCAGTATACTGGTTTAAGCGTGTCTACTAAAGCATGTTTCTTATCTAAATAAAGCAATGGTTTGGACAGATATTGCTCTGCTTGGTGATGTGAGTTTCCATCCCCCTACACTACCTTCCTGAAAAGCATGTGACTGCTCCAAAGTGCTGCCACCGAGACTCAAGTGCTGAAGATGTTGTAAGTGGCCCAGTTTGTGAAGCCATAATAGGACAGACTTTGGGTCATCCGAGGCAAACCTACCCCCATGGCTGAGGCCCAGTAGCTCCTGCTTGCCCCATGCCCCCTGAACTAGATCTGGCAAATTCCCTTTGCCAAAAAGGCTATGTATTCAGAGTGTCCAACTGTACCCTGTATGCCACCTAAGTCTATATAGTCAGTGTCGTTCACTTAATACTAAGTTTACAATGGGTGTCAAGGGCACAAATGGTGCAGGTAGGAATGGTGTAAGTCTGGGCCCTAAAGGCATTAAAAGAAAAGAATGAAAACAGGGTGTTACAAAAAAACGAATACCGTTATAAAAAACACTTCACTACTTTTGGATAAATCCATTCCTTATTCTTAAAACGTTAAAGTACTTAAGTTAATGTATATGCTACAATATGTGTTTTAAGCACCTTACTGGATGTGTTTCAATACCTCTGAGATGTACTTTTTAGATCTGGCTTGACAGCACAGCTGTCGCCATACCTTGTGTGATCAACAGGAAAAAGCTTTAAGAAGTGCAACTGTCGGAGACACTTTGGCTCTGCCCACATGTTTACCTTGATTACGGCATTTGATTGGGCAGAACTTGTGTGGTGCTGTTGAAGAAGAGTGCAGTGCTTCTTGCCCTCCTATTGATGCCTGAGTGGTATTCCCTCTCCTTACATGGCTGCCCCATTAAAACAGAATAACGATGTGATAGTACTGGCTAAGAATATTGCTCTATGAGCAAGCACCAGTATAATTGGTGAAAAGAGCTTCCCAATAAGGGATTTCCCCCATCCAAAATGGTTGCTATATCCACCGTGATGATGCAGTGGCATCTGAGTCTGTTTGTTTTTTCTTCCCCATTTGCATTAGTGACATTCAGAACAAAAAAAGCTTATTTTGCCAAACCTTCCTGGTACTCCAGAAGTGCTGCTCACTGCAGTCTTAGCCTGTGGTCTTGGGTGGCAACAGCCTCATGCCAGTACCTCCTCCTACACCAACCTACAGCCTCAGTCTTCCCAACTTCACCTGCTCCTTCACAGCCTGCTCCAGTCTCAAACAACAGCTGTAGCCTTAGTACGTTCTCCCCTCCGATACCAGCCCCTGCAGAGCACTACTACTATGCAGGCCCACAGGGCCCAGATTTTGGTGTATATCATGGCTTCAGAAGCAGCAAAAATAGCATGTCTGGCCAAAGGTGACCCCCACCTTTCTTCCCACTGTCTTTTATGAAGGCCAGTGGAGCTCAGTGCAGGGCCAACCAGTGCCTCTTGAGCTGTAATTTCTTCCCCAACCTGCACCACAGTCTTGCAGTCCCAGTCAACTTCCACACCATCTCACAGCCTCGGTGTTTCATCCTTAGCCTGCTGTGCTGCTCCCCCTCCTACTGCCTGCCTCCCACACCAGCCCCCACAGCGGAATCTTTTTTCCCGTACCATCCCACAGTCTTAGTACATTCTCCCCCTTGCACTGGACCTGTAGTTATGGATGGAACTGAATAGGTATCTTGTACTGCAGCAAGATCAGGTATTCTGTGGGTGCATTTGCAGGCATGTGTGCATGTTCACAAGTGTTGGGTAGTTTAATGTGTGCTGCGTTAGAGGTGTGGTGTGTAAGTGCTGAGTGACGGTGAGTGGTGTAAGTGCAGGTTGAGCAATATGGGTGCAGGATGAAAGGAATGCCTGTTTAATTGCAGGGCAAGAGGTGCGAGTGGTGTGTCCATGTGAGAACTTGGTGGCCAGGGTGCACTTGTGAGTGGATTGGGAGAGTAAAAGGTGAGCCCATGTGAGGGCAGGACGACTAATGAATCTGTGTAAGTGTAGTGTGAGCTGGGTGAATGCAGGATGATTCATCCCTAGACACTCTAAGTTGTTCACCATGTCCTTGACAGTTGGCAAGTGGGGATACAGGTGAAATTTGAACTATGATTTTTGAAGCTGATCCTGCACCAAAATGTCATACTTTTGGACATGCAGAAGGTTACTTTTCTAGAGGTGGGAGAGCCATAGCAAGCCAGATGCTGAGCTCTGGCAGCAGTCTTCTTGCAACTTTTAGCCAAGACTTCATGTGACTTCTGCCTCCCACGTCCTCATGTCAGTCACTAAGCTCCTTCCCCTTCATCTAGCGGCTAAATTGTGCACCGTGAAACCAAGAAACCTGGTTTACCTGCTAGACAAAATGTGTTTTACTCTAAGCAATAACCTTATTTCACTGTGCCTCCATATCTTTTACCGTCCCTTTTAGGAGTACCTTAAAAAAAACTCAATTTAGGATGTGCCCTTTACAAAAACTTCACTTTTATTTTTTAATACACTTTAATGTTGCTTATATGTTATAAAAATCTGAGTGGGGTTCACATGACATCTGACTTGCATCCTGGTTAACTAATAGCCAGAGCAACTGGAATTACGCGGCCGAGGAGGACCAAATTATGCAGCAGTTTTGATTAAATTATGTAGCAAGATAAGGCAAATTGTGCAACTTAATGCAATGCATTTTGTGATAGTATTGCTTCATTATTTTGTCACTTCAACACATGATAACACTGTCTCTGAAAAGATTTCACCTTATTCGTACCAATTTATCACCTAAATACAGCAATCAGCAACTGAAATATGACCACTCAAACTTTGGAAAGGGCCTTCCAGAACGCAAGAACACGTATCGCCATGCTTTTAGTAACATTTGATCCGTTTGAGCTAGAAATAGTTTTCTTTTTGTTGAAATCTATAGATTATGCAGCAGACAAAAGATTATGTGGCAAATGCAGCAAATCCATTATTATTTGAAAAACGCTGCGGTCCCAGAATTCCAGTGGCCCTGCTAATAGCATCGTCATCGCACGCATGAATGTTTAAAAGTTTACGTTTAGAAATTGTGACTTTCTGATAAATGTCACAGTCAAAGCAGAAATTCATACTAGTGTACCGAAGTGAGACGCTTCAAGTTAAAGAAATGTACTTTTTGAAATTTGAGTCTTTTGCATATTTTTAAATGACGAACTGTATACCCCGCAGAGGGCTCAGTTCCTGTTTTGGAGCTTCAAGCCAAACCAGAGCATATGCTGGGCTCCTGCTCAGCACTCTCTATTCATGTGCTGCGAGCCCACCTTTGTATTATTCTTTCGCCAACTCTGGCAGCAAGAGCCCATAACAAGAGCTGGGACAGGGGGGGCACGTTCAGGGGGAGAGAGGGGGTGCCGTAAGCAATTAAAACACAGAAAGACTCATGGACTGATAAATGGTCTTTTGAAGACCTGCAAAATCCTTTGGAGGAGGTTGACACATCAGCCCATGCCCAGTCAGGACAGTTCAAGAACTGCCTGTGTACCACACAGCCCGGGCTGCGGCACACAGAGGGCGGGGGTGATTGCGGGGTCTAACGCGCTTTGAGCCCAATGGACGTTGCACGCCTGAGGTGAAGGGATGGTGGTAATAAAAGCAATTAGGTTCAATTTTGACATGTTGAATTTTAGACTGCCAGTAACATCCGTTTTTCTACCACCTCTGGATACTGGTTAAGGCCTTCTGGTTGGTGGAGCAACCAAAAATACCGCAGGCTGCTGTTTTCAGATATGATTGTTGGTTAACCTGGACTCGTATGATGGATTTTAGTAGCAGTCACAGCTAAGTGTTGAACAGATCTGTGAGGCTGGTGGCAACGTGTGTTTTTTCCACTAACCAATCAATAAAGGCTATTGATAAGTTATGGTTTCATGTGAAGTGAACAACTGTTGCAATAAGGTTTTTTTCTGTGCAAACCCTCCCTATGACCTTGACGATGATAGTGACACATGTTCACAGCAAGAACATACTTTTTTGCACCTGAGAGATGCAATGAGTTGCAATTACCAGGACAACTTGGTCTCCTTTCTAGGCATGACTTTTGTTTATTTATTGAAAAGTTTAGTTAATGTGAGTAGGTCTCAACATGGGTGGCAGAGTGTTTTACAGAAACATTAGCTGCTTACAAATTAGCAAAAGGAGAATCAGATGATCGATAGAGGCCTAGTGCTTATGGTAACGAAAAAGTAAACATTGCAGGAGGAATATTATTAGGACCACAGTGATTTCCGAACGACTGAAAGTTTGGTTCATTTGAGATTAGGAACGACATAACAGAAGACCAATATAGAGAAGATAAAAAGTGATGAACCAGGAGTTCTTTGAGTACCCTCTGGCACAGTTGGATAGTTATCCGTGTTCTGAGTGAGGGGGAATGTAGTTCCACATTTTGGGAGCTTTGCCCAAGAAGGCTTGTTTCTGTTTCTTTCTTTCTTGAATGCCAGTACTTGAAGCATCAAGTTGCCCATGCTCCGTAGGTAGCACTGACCATTTCTGATGCTTTGTCTCTGTGTCAGGTTGTTGGTGACTCCAGAAAGTACAGCATTTTATATTTTAAGTAATACAGGCTAGTTTGAACTGGCTTCGAGCTGCTGTTCACAACCTGTTGAGTGAAATCAACAGGGGAGTGTAGTAGTCCAATTTTCTCTTTCCTGAAATAAACCTGGCTACTGCATGTGGTGTGGCCTTGAGAGGGGCTAGGTGGATTTGGGCTAGGCCCCATAGCAGGGAATTTCCTATGGCCAGGTACGGCCTAGTCCCCCTCCAACGGTGTATCCCTCCCTGGGTGAAGATGTGGCCCAACCCCGGTGTCCCAAAGTGCTCACCTCCCATCTTCCGCCAAGGCGAACAATCCATTAAAACACAATTTTTGGGTCGTAAACCCCGGCCGTATTTATTAAAAATAAAAAATTTATATTCAAACAATACAGTATATTTACAGTATATATACACAATACGCAGAAAGTCCAAACCGTTACATCGATGGGTACATATGTTTTGTTGCCTAACTTTAACAAGTTTCTAATACATAGATGTTCCTAAACTAAACATGTTAAACAAATATCATTATCTTTCTGCGTATCCCTGTTTGAGCCCACGGCAAGGTCATAACTGGCCCCCAGAATCTTGATCAAGCTATGCCCGCACTCCAACCGAAGTGCGCATGCGCAAGGTACCCGGTTCCCCGGGAGGGTACTTCCCCCCCCCGAACACCCCCTACACCCAGAAAATTATCTCCATAACCGGAGTGCGCATGCGCAGGGGGCCCGGTTCCCCGGGAGGGTACTTCCCCCGCGAACACCCCCTACGCCCATCAAATTATCTCCATAACCAGAGTGCGCATGCGCAGGGGGCCCGGTTCCCCGGGAGGGTACTTCCCCCCCCGAACACCCTCTATGCCCATCAAATTATCTCCATAAGGGGCCCATGCAGTCATGCGCAGCTTACTTGCGCCCTTGTGTGCGTGCGGGGTGGCCAACCAGCCTACCGGAAAGAGTAACTCCCCTTCCCCCGCACCCTTCCAGCCAACCGGCTGTAACTGCCCCAGGAGTTTTATGAGAGACCACTTGTCCCTCCCCCCCGGGCGTCCCCATTAAAAAATGGCGGCGCCCCCAAAGACCTTAAATTTAAGCTCACCAATCATGACCTTACCGCCACAGGCCAGTATAGTTGACCGACTATCTGGCCTCCCCCCAACTCCGAGAAAGGTCAGGCTATGTCCAGTGCCTCATTTTCGCATGCCAGTAGGCCTTCCAAAAAACACCTATTGGCCCGTCTAGGGCAGTGTAAAAGAAGTTTCTAAGCGTACACCATAGCACAGTAGATCTTATTATCGCTAAGATGCCCGGCCCACTGAGACCAACCATGCCCTGTCAGTTCCAACTCACATTTTTTGCAGAAATAGGCATTATTGTTGATGACAGGAAAGTTTGCCCGAGACTCATATGAAAGAAACCAGGCGAAACCGCTGTCCTGGGTGCTTTATAGGACGTGCAACCCAGGCCCCTCAGGGAAAAACAGGGTCGCTGTGTGCAGACCCACACACCTGTCAAGGCCCGTAGATACTATGCCAGGTCCCCTGGCGATGGCGCCGAAGGAAACCCTATGCTTGACATATAGCTAAATTAGCATTTGCTGTCCCGGACATATCCTCCTTTAAGGGTGATATTCTTTTGCACGCCACCCGCCGAAAACCATACTCACGTAACCACTTATGTTCGGGAGTGCGCATGCGCAGGGGGCCGGGTTCCCCGGGAGGGTACTTCCCCCCGAACACCCCCTACGCCCATCAAATTATCTCCATAAGGGGCCCATGCAGTCATGCGCAGCTTACTTGCGCCCTTGTGTGCGTGCGGGGTGGCCAACCAGCCTACCGGAAAGAGTAACTCCCCTCCCCCCGCACCCTTCCAGCCAGCCGGCTGTAACTGCCCCTGGAGTTTTATGAGAGACCACTTGTCCCTCCCCCCCGGGCGTCCCCATTAAAAAATGGCGGCGCCCCCAAAGACCTTAAATTTAAGCTCACCAATCATGACCTTACCGCCACAGGCCAGTATAGTTGACCGACTATCTGGCCTCCCCCCAACTCCGAGAAAGGTCAGGCTATGTCCAGTGCCTCATTTTCGCATGCCAGTAGGCCTTCCAAAAAACACCTATTGGCCCGTCTAGGGCGGTGTAAAAGGAGTTTCTAAGCGTACACCATAGCACAGTAGATCTTATTATCGCTAAGATGCCCGGCCCACTGAGACCAACCATGCCCTGTCAGTTCCAACTCACTTTATGCAGAAATAGGCATTATTGTTGATGACAGGAAAGTTTGCCCGAGACTCATATGAAAGAAACCAGGCGAAACCGCTGTCCTGGGTGCTTTATAGGACGTGCAACCCAGGCCCCTCTGGGAAAAACAGGGTCGCTGTGTGCAGACCCACACACCTGTCAAGGCCCGTAGATACTATGCCAGGTCCCCTGGCGATGGCGCCGAAGGAAACCCTATGCTTGACATATAGCTAAATTAGCATTTGCTGTCCCGGACATATCCTCCTTTAAGGGTGATATTCTTTTGCACGCCACCCGCCGAAAACCATACTCACGTAACCACTTATGTTCGGGAGTGCGCATGCGCAGGGGGCCCTGGTTCCCCGGGAGGGTTCTTTCCCCCCCGAACACCCCCTATGCCCAGCAAATTATCTCTATAGGGGGCCCATGCAGTCATGCGCAGCTTACCTGCGCCCGTGTGCGGGGTGGCCAACCAGCCTACCGGAATGCGTAACTCCCCCCCGCACCCTTCCAGCCAACCGGCCACTGTCCATACTAGTTACAGGCATATTGCCTGTTTAGTGGTCATGGCAGAAATCGGCTGCCCTATGGGACTGCTGTACCCGTTGTACACCCATCCCCTTACTTCGGCCGAAGAGAACAGGATATTAACATACTACTTGGGAGCTGAATAGACGCCCAACCAGCATTGAGGGACTCCCAGCCATCGTAGTGGCTTTGGGAAATATGCAGCTCGAGCAGGTTCAATCTTCCAGACTATCTGGGAGCCGAACTAAATGGCCTCTAATAGGGACTAGGGACATGCTCCTTGCTAGTGCATTTGCACTAAAAAACGCCCACAGAGTTTGTCATACCGTAGTAAACGGGCGAGTCATAAAATTTGGAGTCTAGGAACAAGGGGCAGGTGCCCCACCAGATCTCCCGAGATCTCCCATAAATGTCACCCTGAATGTGAAAAAATCAAAGTACCCCCTAAAACTGGCACTCGCGTGTACGAGTGCCGAAAGATATTTCTTAAAACAAATACCATTACACAAGGATCGCTGAGGTGCTGCAACTGTACGTGACCCTTGGGTTTGGTTATACTGACAAGCCCTGTCCCTTTGCATGGCAGCAAACCGCTAAATGACCCTCACTGATGACAAATTCCGGTTGCCATATCTATATACAACCAATGATGGTGCATGTGCTGCGGCATCTCACCCATGCCTGCTGGCCCTTTGGAGCTTTTCCTTGGTTGCCCGCCGCACTTGAATGCCTCGGTGTGCCGTACTTGTTCTGGATCTTCCGTTCTGACTGCCTCCCACACTTGCCGTCTTTGTCGCGTGGTTCATCTCTCAAGTATCACAGCCGTAGATCCATGCCATAAAATTAAACATAAAACACAATTGATCAGTGCTCCATCATATGGAAAACGGATAGAGTTCACCAAACCAGCCCCAATGTTAATATCATGTGACTGTATTCCCTTTATAAACATTAGACCACAGTAACTCCATACACACACACCGATAAACAATGTATCCTATAAGTGTCAGCGGTGAGCCTGTGCTACAAGGCCACCCGGCCTCATTGCGAAACACTGCCTTACCATGGCTGCGGTATCGGGACTAGCCAGACGCCGGATTAGCCTTGCCTCCCTAGGAGTCATTAAGAGGCTTGCAAATTAGGAAAACTGTTGTGCCACAGGCGTCATCGTGGAAATGATGAGCCTGAGGTTATGACAGTATGTTCCCAACATGAGTCGGCCATGTTTCGCAGTTTAGGAGCCCATCAGGCTATCCGTCCGTTTAAGGCACGAACTGCTGAGGCACCCATACCCCGCCGAGCCCCTACTGGCAGCGTACCTTATCCATATTGCCAGTGTGTGCCCAGACCTAATTCCCCGGCTCCGCCCCAGCCGCCAGTGGGCACAGAATTTTGTACGCCACCTACGAATAGTTACCCTGCCAAGGTAGCCGGTACACAAGACACAGGCGAAGCCCTCCCACCATATTATTCCGAGATCCACGCTTGGGCACCGTCGCCTTAACTACGCATGTTCACCCCAGCTTGCGACCCTGGCCCATAGAAAAACACCTGCTCCTGCTGCACAAGGATACTCCTTGTGTGCTGGTTGTCCAGCTGGCCCCCAAAATCTACCTAGCATTTGGCGGAAGGGTCAGATGATTAGTAATCACACTCACCTAATGATATTTAAACAAATGCGCTGATCCCGGTAGCGGGCCCTATCTATGTAACTGAGACCCATCACCCCATTTTCTGTAGGAGTATACCGGCGCAGCCATGACGAACAAGGTCTGCTCATGAGATCTATCCCTGTGAATTTGTGTTTGCGTCAGAGGCAATATTCTATGCACATTACCGACGAAAGTAGCAAACTGTTTCCATATGAACTTCTACGGTAACCTGTACCTAATACCAGACATATGGATGACATGCGCAATTGGTACGGAAAACATCGCTATGGCAAACAAACAATAGCCCAGCCAATTTGTGTATTATACATTGCGAAGTGACACCTTCGTGCGCCTGGCTATATATATGTTCCATCGTGCCCTTTGCTGCTAACGCTCTCTGCCTAAATGCATTTTTCTCAGATACATCCCAGATACAGTTAATTATTTCTTGTTTGTGCTTCAATCATTTCATAACACACTGGTCATTTCATAAAAACACTGGCCACATTTCTGCCAAACCCCCAAAGATGCAGTCACGTCTTTAGTTTGTGCGCATGTTTCCTTAGTCCCATCTCCGGTTTCTAGCATTAGATATTGATTAGATCCCATGCAAATACTGCTCCTAAATGAAGCTCTGCGATATGCACCCCCCACATCCCGATCGGTGTTTATGGGGTCTCATTCCCTGATGTGAGTATTCCGTACAATTATCCCAAAAGATGATTCCAACAAACCTCTGAAAGAATGGGTCACAGAATCCCCCAACACCAGCTACGCTGACTACAGATGCAAGCCTCTAGCGTATGGATGAGAGCTTGATCACATAACTCAAGGGCCACGGGCACAGGAGGAGCCATAGCATTACTAAAGTAAAATTAAACCTTCATTGATGGAAGTGGCTTGCGCTGTTCATCAAGAGTTGTTCGGTGTGTAGAACCATGGACCCCGAATGAGATGCCTTTGTATGATGTACTTCCTTAGTACAGGGATGTCTTAAGGGCGTGGCCTCCTAGTACTTCTGAGCAGTACACCCCACTACCCTGTGGTGCTATCGAGGTACTGACCCATTAACAGTACTGCCAAAAACCATTACTCACTCACCAACCCCATCGCAATAACACAGAGAACTGTGGGTATTGGCACCTTATTAAGACTGCAGTACCGATGAGAAAGGCAGCATGTCGTTTGGACCTTATTGCTGGCCTGGCACCTGCCAACAGAATATGGAAGAGGGACGCACTGTGGCAAGAAAATTCCTTTCGACATGAATTGGCACACGGATGAAGGAAAGAAAATATGTGCATCACAGCTGAAAAAATTGAGGAACGCTACAGATTCACAGATGATGCACCTGAAATATAAATAACCCCTGATACAGTAAACAAAGAGACATTCTTTGTCGCAAGACTGATAATTAAACGAGACAGTGGTTTGCCATGTCAGAAAGAGATGGCACCAGTTAAACATGGAAAAACGCGCGTCACGAGTGTGGCCCTATATAGCTTGTTTTGGTAAAATATACTAACACACTGATGTGTGATGTGGAAAGGGACCACCCTGTCCCTTGTGACACCAAAAAGTCACAGACCGTGTTCCACGGCTCGCAAGGCTGCAACATCTACTGCCCCGAACTCAGGTTGCTGGATGGCGAGCGAGTGACCTTTTGTCCATGAGCCCCAAGCGGTAATTGGTCCCTAATACAGGAAAAGGATGTCCCCTCCCCCTTCTCCGTGCACACAAGCATTCCCGAAATTCTTGCACCCTCCCTGTCTTTCATCCAAAGCCAGGGCTATGGTGAGTCTGTTACTCCTCCGCAGACACTCGTGCATCGGTCTGTCCATCTCTACAAGTTTACTGCCTCCATTCGCTCGCAGGCTGAGATTTGTGCACTCCAGATAAGCGCGAAATTAATAGATCGCCTGACTCGCCCGAGCGAGGCTGTTACACTCGTTCTCTAACTCGTTATACTAAATTCTCCTCGAAATCAAGTTAAGCTCAACCTTAGGTTAGCACCCTCCTTTCGCGGGCATTAGCCATTCTAGGCTCCCCTTATGATCAAACTGCTAACTCAGATGCAGCCAGCCAGCGAACACATTCCCTTACCCCAACACGAAGGAAATTGCTTCCAGGTGACGGCAGCCCCCTGGCGCGGCGTAATTCCATGCTACCCGGCCGCGCTCCATCTGATTCCAAATGCGGCCAAGACAGCTGAGACGTTCCCAAGGCCCCTGCCGAAATAAACCGGGCCGCTGCTCCGCAACGAAAAAACAGCTGAGCTTCCACACAGCTGCTCGCCGCCTCAGATTGCAAACCGCCGCTCGTCGCTCTTACTCGACCGCGCTCCTGAAAGAAACTTGGAAGACAAAAAGAAAGAAATTGATTAAGACCTCCTAGCGAGGTCCGAGATCCAATCCGTTGAGGGAGCGGCGAGCAAAGAGGACGCTCTCGCCGCTTCCTGAGCCTTTTAAGGCGCTTTCCGCCGGGGGCCAGTTTAAACCGGCCCCCAGCGTTCCACCAATGCGCGACCCGGAAGTGATTCAAAAACTTCCGGGTGGTGTGCTGAAAACAGCCAATTATGGAAAGGGAGGCGGGGGCGCGCTCTGTGCCCCCCCCGCCTCCCTGCTTGTTGGCGGGGGACCGGCACGACCGCCATAATTTCGGCGTGGCCGATGCCGTCCCCTGCCTCTCACATTGTCGAGTCTTGAGCGCACTGGAGACTGGATTAGAAGTTTGCGGTCTTCTTCTGGAATGAAATGTTTAATTCTTCCTGTTTGTTTGAGCAAGTGTTGAGCTCCTTTAGCTAGAGCATTGCGTGTGCCTGTAGGTTGAGGTATCTCGTGAATCTGTGAGATGCTGCACAATGAATAATCCCCGAGTTGTGGTCTAGGATGGTCAGCAATAACTTTAATGCTGCATATTCATACTAAGTCAGCTGGGGGTGTACCACGAAGGGTCCAGGTGTGGTACATCTTGTGGTAGTCCTTCAGGAGAAACAATGGAGTGTAGCTCTTGTATTATAGGATTATCTCTGGTAATTTCAACACTGTTTTAAATAAGTCACTGTCTTCACAGTGGTCATGAGGGGGACATGCCTTTGCTGCACCTATGTCTGTGTTTTACACACCATAGCTGCCAGCACAGCAAGCAGTTCTTTTCTAAAATGCAGCATTTTCTCACATTGACGTGATTCGTTTTGTGCACACTGCCTCTTGTTTCCCATCCCATAAAAGTAAATAGTTGTATGTTTTCACTGCTAGACGTTCTTACAGCAGCAGAATGTAGGTAACAGGTAAAGAAAAGAACAGTTCACTGTAGTTCAGTTATGCGGTTATGCAGGTACGGAAACTGTGGCAAAATTGTATCACTGGGATAACTTTGACTTACTTTAAATTGGAAAATGAAACAAATAAAATTGTAACAGTAATATTAAGCATCTGTCTGTCAACCTAGCCATTGGTGCATGCTCTCCTTCGTCCATCCGCGCACTTACACCTATCCATATATTCATTCATAATCACAAATTCATTGTTACACCAAATCACTCTCGTACATTTTTTCATGTTTTTATGCATGTAGGGGTGTTGTTTGTGTGTTGTCTGCATGGATGTGACACTTTCGGTGTTGTCTGTGCTCATAGCTGTCTAACCGGGGTGGTTGAATACCTGCCGGTGTCGGGTCCTATCTTCATGTATGCTGGGTGCTTGTTCTGTTTGTGTCCAAGGTAAGCCATCACTCGCATTCAAGGCCCACCCACGTTCGAGAAAATACCTGCATTCCTTGCTTTTCCTGACACCTAGCCCCCAGCACGTGCCAGCGAAAGGACACTGGGTTCCCCACAGACAAGCCCGAGCAGAAAGAAAAATATGATATTTTGCATTTTACGCTCAGCATCGTACAAACAACCAAAACCACAACGACACAGCTGTTAAGTTGGGGCCTCGTAGAACAGATGTCAAAGAGGGTGCGTGAAAAGTAAGCCTCTGGAATTTAGTATAGACTTTCTTCGTTGCACATCTAGGACCGTGAATTCTTGCTTTAAAGGATGGTAAATGACATGATGTGCATGATAGAGTGCACATGTTGAAAACGTGTCCATACAGATCCTATTGAACATTTTACTCTGTGCGTGTGATATATAAGTAGATGTGCTATTTCTCTTCCAGCGAGATCTTTATTAATAGTCAAAAGCATTGAATTATCCTGCTCCATCTCGGGATCCTAGGAGTACTGAGACATATATATATATATATATATATATATATATATATATATATATATATATATATATATATATATATATATATATATATATATATATATATATTCACTGAAAAACCATAGGTTTCAGACACGTTATAGTTAGAAATTAGCATTTAAAAACCTTTGAAATTCACTGAAAAAACCATAGGTTTTAGGGACAGTTATAGTTAGTTGGACATTGCACTCGTACAAAACCCGTGAAATTCCCCCGTTATAGTTAGTTCAGCTAACTATAACTCGCGCCCGCAATGCACTGCTGATGACGTCACATATTACATCACTCATGACATGGTCAGTGACATCACTGATGACATCACTGATGACATCATGCAGTGACTGTGTGTTTCTATAAAGTTTAAATATGTTTAATATATATGCCAAGGTGTATTGAATAATGAGTGGGTGTATAAGTGTCTGGATGGATGATTTAGTAGGTGCGTGACTGACTCTATAAGTGAGTGATTAAACGTATCTTACTAAATGCATGGGTTAGTGACTAAACTGTGTGAATGTCTTTATCCGTCTGTCTGTTGGTGTGTAAGGTGCTGCATGGGTTTGTAAATAGCTACATGAGTGTCTATATGAGTTATTGATTGGTTGTCTGAGTATCTGTATGGGTGCCTGAGTGTGTGGATGGGGTGTGTGTGACTGCACATAGATGTATCAGTGGGTGATTCACTGGGTGCATGGTTTCAAGAGTGCATCTGTGATGGACTGTATGGGTGGGTGAGTGTGTGTATGGGTGTGTTAGTGAGTGAATGTATATCTCAGTGGTACATGTGTGAGTAACTACATATGTGAGGCAGTATATATGTGTGTTGGAGTATATAAATGGGTATAAGTGAGAGTGTGTGATTGTGAGAGTGGCTGTATGGATGAGTGTGTACTTGTATTAGTGATTGTATAAGAGCGTAAGAATGTGCTAGTATTTGTATGAGTAAGTGAGCTGGTGTGTGTATAACTGTATAGGTGAGTAAATGGCAGTGTGATTAATTATTTGCATGACTGACTAGGTGTGTGAGTACCTCTATGGATGAGTGGCGGTGTGCGAGTGTCTATGTAGGTGTATGAGTGCATATGATAGTCCTGTACTCAGTGACCGTAAGTATGAGTGACTGTACAGGTGAGTGAGTGGATGTGTGTGTAGACCTAAGAATCAGTGAGTGGGTATGTAGTTATTGGTGTTGGAGTGTCTATGGTTTTGAGAATGGCAGTCTGTAATTTAGAGTGGGTGTATCAAAAGTTATATTAGGTGTGAGAAGATGCAAGAAATTATCACACGGATGATGTCATCAGTGATGTCATTTGAGATGTCATCAGTGATGTCATCAGTGATGTCACTGACCATGTCATGAGTGATGTAATATGTGACGTCATCAGCAGTGCATTGCGGGCGCGAGTTATAGTTAGCTGAACTAACTATAACGGGGAATTTCACGGGTTTTGTACGAGTGCAATGTCCAACTAACTATAACTGTCCCTAAAACCTATGGTTTTTTCAGTGAATTTCAAAGGTTTTTTAAATGCTAATTTCTAACTATAACGTGTCTGAAACCTATGGTTTTTTCAGTGGATTTCAAAGGTTTTTAAATGCTAATTTCTAACTATAACGTGCCTGAAACCTATGGTTTTTTCAGTGAATTTCAAAGGTTTTTAAATGCTAATTTCTAACTATAACGTGCTTGAAACCTATGGTTTTTTCAGTGAATTTCAAAGGTTTTTTAAATGCTAATTCCTAACTATAACATGTCTGAAACCTATGGTTTTTTTCAGTGAATTTCAAAGGTTTTGTATATGACAATTTTTAAATGTATTAATTGTTATCTTTATTTTTTGATACTGATTTACTACATTTTTTAAAACTATTTATTTTTAAATTACATTGTAATTACATTATACATTACATTACAAAATATACTTTCTCAGAATGAATTACTTTAGTTTAAATTCTTTGCAAATAGGCAATAGACTTTTAAGTACAGTAGTTACAGTTGTTGCAATGGGCAACACAATTTCAAACACAATGCAACATTGAGCTCAATGTGAATTTCTAGTTAAATGCAATTAGTTACTTTATGGATTACTTTTCTAACCACAGGACTGGATCCTAGATTCAGTCCTGGGACATCTCCTGTAAACAGTTGAGTAAAAGCGTTTTGGTTACAGTACTGATTTTTAAGGAATATTATTGTATTTTAAAAGTTGACACTTAGAAACTTTTTCACATAGAATCACCAATGTTATCCTATGGCAGGAAATTCACTTAGCAGGTAAGTAGTGTTATCGTTACTTTTTCTTACTCAGTGGTGGATCCTGGATCCAGCACTGGTGCATCTCCTGTAAACAGTTGAAAGAATGCGTTTAAGTCATACAGGCGATTTTTAAGGAATATTTGTAGTTTGTGAAAATCGACACTGGATTCCTGTGGAAGGAAATACAAGTTACTGGTAAGTACGGTTAGAATTACTTTTCAGGGTCAGTGCTGGGCTAAAAGATGCAGCACTGGTTTCTCTCCTGATAACAGGTGAGTAAATCGGAATTCGTAGTTCGGCTGATTTTAGAGGAATATTATAAAGTTCCAAAACTCCACACTTAGAAGAATTTCCAAGTGAAACCAGTCAATGTTAGCCTATGGAAGGAAATTCAAGTTACTGGTAAGTACGGTTAGAATTACTTTTCAGGGTCAGTGCTGGGCTAAAAGATGCAGCACTGGGTTCTCTCCTGATAACAGGTGAGTAAATCGGAATTCGTAGTTCGGCTGATTTTAGAGGAATATTTGCACAATGGTGAAGGAAGGGGTGGGGCCTGAGGGGACATGTCTGCAAACACGCCTGTGGCGCGTTTTAAGTTGGAGAATTAATTCCTCCTCAATCCCGAGGGTCCCTAGGGGCCAACTAGCCCACCAGATACCTCCAGTATGCGCCAGAGAGCTGCGTTGCAGAGAGGTGTTCAGAGGCCACGCCCCTTTTTGCACCTCTCTGCAACGCAGCTCTGTGGTGCTTTCTGGACGTACCTGGTGGGCTAGTTGTCCCCCAGGAACCCTCAGGATTGAAGGGGATTTAATTCCCCATCTTAAAACACGCCACGGGGCCTGTTTGCACACATGTCATCTCAAGCCCCGCCCCCTCCCTTCACCACTGTGCAAACGCGCCAAGTGGCGCGTTTCAAGTCGGGGGATTAACTCCCTTCAATCCTGAGGGTCCCTGGGGTGCAACTAGCCCACCAGCTCCCTCCATTATGCGCCACAGAGCTGCGTTGCAGAGAGGTGTAAAGGGGCGTGGCCTCAGAACACCTCTCTGCAACGCAGCCCCTAGCGCATACTGGAGGTTCCTGGTGGGCTAGTTGGCTCCCAGGGACCCCCAGTATTCAAGGGGAATTCGTTCTCCATCTGCAAACGCGCCAGGGGCGCGTTTGCAGAGTGGTGAAAGAAGGGCGTGGCCTCCGGCGCGATGCCGGTGTTTTTTTTTTTTCTTTTTAAGAAGGGGGCTGTGTGGCCCCCTTCTTTTCTAATTTATTGGTCCTGGGGACCCCATCCCCCAGGGCCTGCCCCTATTTATTTAAAAAAAAAAAAATTGGAAGGGGGCCGCGTGGCCCCTCCCGAGGCCTTAATCGGCCCCGGGACCCCATCCCCGGGCATGGCCTTTTAATTTTTTTATTGTTTTGGAGGGGGCTGCGTTGCTCCCTCCTCAGGCCACTTATGGCCCCGGGGACCCCATCCCCGGGCCGGCCTTTGTTTTTTTGTTAAATTTTGGGGAAGGGGGCCGCGTGGCTCCCTCCCGGGCCACTACTTGCCCCGGGGACCCCATCCCCGGGGCTGGCCCTCTCCGTTGGGGACTGTGGGGGTCCCCAATCCCCCACGGTCCCGCCGGCTCCCGCGTCCCTCGGGAGCCGGCATTGCTTTCCACATGGGGAGCTGCTAAGATGCAGCTCCCCATGTGGAAAGCTAATTTGCTTTGGATATTGGAAGCGAGAGCAGGTTTCCTGCTCTTGCTTCCAATATCCAAAGCAGTTTGCTATGACAGGACGGGAGCCGCGAGGCTCCCGTCCTGTCATAGCAAACTACAGTGTACCGGGGGTAGGCACCCGGGACACTGCAGGAGCCGGCCCTGGGGGTGGCGGTCCCCAGGGCCATCAAGGGCTCCAGGAGGGGGCCGGGCGGCCCCTCCCTTGAATTGCACAGCCCCGGGAGGTGGTGGTCCCCGGGCTCTGGGGTCCGTAACGGACCCCCACATTAAAATATTTAGTGCCCCGGGAGGTGGCGGTCCCGGGCGTGTGGGGGCTCAAGCCCCCACATAGGCAATTTAAAAAATAAAAAGAAGCACCGGGGTGGCGGTCCCGAGGCTGCGGGAGGGCCGAGAGCCTCCCGCATCATTTTTATTAAAGCCCGGGGGTGGCGGTCCCGAGGCTTGGGGCCTTAGAGGCCCCCACACATAAACTTAACCCCCGCATGCCCCGGGACTTGGCCCACCCGAGGCCAATTACCAAAGAAGCGTGGGAGCCCGCGCTTCGTTTTTTTTTAATCGATAGGATCCGCGCACCCTAAGCGCATCCTGCCGATTTAAAAAAAAAAATATTTTTTTGTTGGCCCTGGGGGTCCTTGTAGGACCCCTGAGCAGGCCTAGGGGGTCAGGGTGTTTCTACCCTGCCCCCTTTTGCGTATTGCGCACTTTTTTACTGCTTTCTTGTTCCTCGGTTCTACCGAGGAACAAGATGGCTGCCAACACTTCCTGATTTGGAGTGTTGACAGCCAATTAGCATGCAGCTCGAGGTCGGGAGGGTGCGCGGATCCACCGCGGCCATAAATATCGAAACTTTTATTTTGGATTTTCTCAGCAACTACTGAACGGATTTACACCATTTTTAAAAAGGGTGCTTTCTTAACCAAGCACTACCTTTTTGCCAAATTTGGTGTAATTCCGTTCAGCAGTTTTGCTGTAGCCTTGCATAAAGTTTCCTATGGGAAATCGATCTTTTCACTCTTATTTTTTGAATTTCTCCGCAACTACTGAACGGATTTACACCATTTAAAAAAAAAGGTCGCTTTCTGAACCAAGCGCTACCTTTTTGCAAAATTTGGTGCAATTCCGTTCAGCAGTTCGGGCTGTAGCCGTGGCTAAAATTTCCTATGGGAATTAACATGGAGAAAACGCGTTTTGGGACCCCACTTTTTTCTCGGCCCCCCCTTGATGAATCACCCCGAATCTTTCAGGATAGGAGCGGACCGGAGCGCCCCACTAGTTTTAAAAATTTCGCGATGATTCGTCAAACGACGCCAAACTTATTGGGAATAGAATGTTGCGGATTTCCTATGGATAAAGGTCCTAACTATAACTATCTACTGGCGACCGCCAGTAGATAATATATATATAAATATATATATATATATATATATATATATATATATATATATATATATATATATATATATCCATCCATCCTACTCGCTGTCGCCAGTAGGTATTTATAGTTAGGACCTTGTTTCCATAGAAAGAGCGTTTTTTGTTTTGCCAATAACTTTGGTGCCGTTTGACGAATCTTCGCAATTTAAAAAAAAAATTAGTACGATGCTCATTTCAGCTGCTGTCTTAAAAGTTTCAGGATGCTCTGTCAAGCCGGGGCCGAGAAAAAGGGGGGGTGTCCCAAAATGTGTTTTCTCTATGCAAATTCCCATAGGGGTTTTAGACACAACTACAGCCCAAACTGCTGAACGGAATTACACCAAAATTGGCAGAAAGGTATCTATTGGTTTAGAAAGCGACCTTTTTGTGAATTGGTGTAAATCTGTACAGTACTTTTTGAGATATTAAAAGAAATCCAAATTAGGCTATATAGGGACGCGGATCCTCTCAGGATCCGCAAGTCCCTGTGCTCAAATCTCATTGCCTGGCAACACTTCAACCAGGAAGTGTTAGTAGCCATCTTGGGACTCGGCTTCAGCAGAGTCCCACACAAAAAAACTTTGAAAAAATCAAAGGGTGCAGGGTAGGAATACCCTGACCCCTTAGCCCTGGTGATGGGGTCCGAGAAAAACCCCGCCAGGTCAGGTTCTCTTTTTTTTATAAAATGTTGCTGCAGCAATATGACGGAGCTGCGAATCTGTGACAAAAACAAACAACAAAAAAAGAGCGGGCTCTCATGCTGGTTTTCAATAGAACCCCCGGGTGGGCCAGGACCTGGGGGCATTTTTTTTTTTTTTAAACGAGGGAGGCGTACAGGGCCCCCATCTTAGGCTCTTGGATCCCCGGGGTCCCCCACCTCCCTGGGGCTTTACTTGTAAAAAAGGAGAGGGGCACACTGGGGCCCGCTCCTGAGGCTCTTTAAGCCCCGGGGACAACCACCTCCCTGGGGCTAAACAAATATTGTTGGGGGTGCACGCGGACCCCTCTGGGTCCTGGGGACCACCACTTCCCCGGGGCTAAAAAAAAATATTGCTTGGGGGGCCGTGCAGACCCTCTCGAGCCCCGGGAACCACCACCTTCCCGGGGCTAAAGAAATATTGTTGGGGGGCCATGTGAAGCCCCGGGGACCATCACCTCCCCGGGGCAAAATAACGCAAAATGGGGGGGACCCCGGGGACCACCACTTCCCTGGGGCCAAATATTTATTAAGAGAATAGGAGAGGGGCCACACAGCCCCCCTCCCGAGCCACATAGGGCCCTGGGGACCACCACCACCCCGGGCCCGCCCTGAAAAGTAATGAAGGGGGTGCCATGTGGCCCCCCTCCTGGTGCCAATAATGGCCCTGGTTCCACCACCCCCAGGCTGGCTCCTGCTAAGTCCATGGGTCCCCACCCCCGGGATATAGCTGTTTGGTCTGACAGCTCCCACCAAGTCAGAGCAAACACGAACTCCATTGTCAGCAAGCGAGAACTGTGAAACCTCTCCTGCTTGCTGAGAGCAGAGTTTTTATCTGTTCGGCTGTGAAGCGGGCAAGGAAACAGACAAAACGATTGCTTTCACAGACAGGGAGCTGCATGTTTAGCAGCTCCCTGTCTGTGAGAGCAATGCTGCCCCCACAGGAGTCTGGGAACCGGCTGGGACCGCGGGGGCCTTGAGGCTCCCCCGTGGTCCCAGTGCAGCACACTGGGTGCCCTGGAGGGCACCCAGGAGACATGACTAGGCCCCGGGGGTTGGGGTCGGGGGGCTGCGCGGCATCCCTACCCCATTGAGTTAAGGCCGGGCCCCAGGGGATTGGGTCCCCGGGGCCGAATGTGGCCAGGGAGGGGGCCGTGCGATGAGGTGACTGAAAGTTTTTTTTTTAAGATTCATGAAGATTCGGCAAACGGTGCCAAAGTGTTAGCGAACTAATAAACGCTCTTCCTATGGTAACTAGGACCGAACTATAACTACCCGAGTGCAAACAGCCCATAAAAACATATTTGTAGCATGACGGAAGGATAGATTGGACACATTTTCTTTCCTTTCTTTTAACATCAAGCCAGTTGTATTTTTAAAAAGTCACTAACGTAAGAATAGTGGAAAGGAAAAGCAAGGCATTGGACATATGGAGGTTGCAGAATCCAAAGACAGAACAAGCATTGGCAGTGAAATAGGTGTGGTTCATAAATGGAAGTTGCTCCTCAATCATTGATGGGTTTAAGCGCTCAATAGCTCATAACACATGCACTCTGTCACTCATAATTTCACTTGTGCATTCATTCATCCAT
The DNA here is from genome assembly GCA_963921515.1 of Calotriton arnoldi. Lineage (NCBI taxonomy): Eukaryota > Metazoa > Chordata > Amphibia > Caudata > Salamandridae > Calotriton > Calotriton arnoldi. The sequence continues at coordinate 2,718,733 of CAWUFW010000189.1, forward strand.
CTTCTGGCTCATTCTTGTATTACCCCACTTACACAACCATGATAAAACTCACACAAACTCAGCAACATATGTTGGAAAATGTAAAACATTGAGAGTAGAACAAAGAAACCCTGTTGATGTCTAAATATTGTGGATGTATGCTTGCAATAACAAATTTAAAAAGCAGCAGGTGGCAGTCTTGCAGTGGTATTGTACATAGTGTTTGAATTTTTACATTTTCTAGCAAGGCTGCCCTCTGTACAGCCAATGCTTTGGCTATCTTGTAATGGTAAAAAATTATTCACTGTGGACAGTACAGTTCCATGCTGGTCGCCTGATTTAAAGGCAGTGATCTTGCTGGATGTGGCACACTGCAGATTAAATGAACAGCAAGCAGGTGGCCTGTTAGCTCTATCTGGGGAGTTGTAGTATTCTCTAAAAGCATGAAAATAAAAAGAGGGGAAGGAATTAAATGAAAGGGGACCAATGAAAGGAGAAAATGGAAAACTAAAGGATCGGTCCATTAGCCCTGGCACTGATCACTTGTGATCAGAAACATGCTGTTATTCACCTAGCAGTAAAGCCAATGGCTGAAGTAGGCTGACCTATTGCTGCATGCTGTCATGGTTAGAAGTGCTACAGCCAATGGCTCTGTGTCCCTGTGAGTGACAGCATTTGTCTGATCACATCTGCACATCTGTCTGAAAATGAGTGTGTGTGCCGCTGGTGGGCCAGACCTTTAGTTTTCCATTTTCTACTGTCACACGTTCTCTTGCTTTTCATTTCTCCGTTATTTCCTCTTTTTATTCTATTTATATGCTAATAACTTTGGCCCTGTTCAACAAATCTGCACAAAACTTTCCAAAACAAAAGTGGAGACTGGAATAGTAGTAGAGACTATCATCTGTTCGTCTGGAGAATTGCAGTGTTCTGAAAATACCAAATCTGACTGCAGACCAGCTATCATCTCTACTAGGATCAGTGGCTGCTTGCAATTCCTTACACCAGACTTCACAAGAGGCTTCTTTAACAATGCCTACAGAGCCAGTGGTGCCCGTATTCTGGCTCTTGGGAAGGCAGACTGTCTGTCTGTGAGTCTGTTGCTACCCTGGTGGTGGTACCAATGAGAGATTTGGCTGAGTGGTGGACCCTTAAATTACGATATCCTAACAAACAATTATAGCAGATCAGTGGTTAATTTGTAAAAAAATAAGTGTTGTGGCTCTCGTCACGAGGCAGCTTGTACCAGCCCATTTCTCCTGTTAGCGCCGCCTAAAACAGAACCAAGTACTAACCATTAAAGTTTGGAGAGGATGTGGCATAATGGCCAAGCTGCCAACATCGGCGCTGGTGAACCAGGTTCGAGTCTCTGCGTCAGATCAACATCCTGTGATTCTGGGCAAATCACTTAATATCACCGTAAATTAACTGGTGCTCATGAAAAGCACTGGTGTTGATGATTAAGTGCAGGTGCTGAGCACCGGAAACCACCGGCTCAAATTAAGCCCTGTAGCAGATGCCTCTTTTATGGGATGGGGCACTCACATGTGCAGGGAATATGCTAGAAGAAAGATGTCTTACTGCATCCACCTGTCAAGACCTATGGCCTACACTGACCTCTTAGCCCTTGACAGGCGTGTGAGTGCAAAACTCTGAAGTAGTAGAAAGTGCGCACATTCCGAGGAGGGAAAGGCTGACAGTTTGTGAGTTGTGTTTGTGCTGCTTGGAATGAAACGTCCCATCTTCGAAGAGCACACTTGGCGAGGTACCTGTGTATAATTAAGGAAACTACATTTCCCATGAGGCCATAAAACTCTCACACTTTTGCACATGGCAACTACTGTTTTGAAGTTATTGATTATAAGTTCCTGATGTGTCATTCAAGCATACACTCAATGGCACATTGTTTCTCTCTACGCAGACGACACGCTGGTCTATCTGCGTGGTCAAAGCGAGACCCTCCAGGCCTTAATGAAGGTACTAGATGAGCACGCCCAAATATCTGGTCTGAAAGTGAACTGGTCCAAATCAGTAGTGTTTCCAATGAAACACCTGTCTGCGACACAGAGGGCGCTCCAGCCCATTACACCACTCACATGGGCCTTTGATTCTTTCAAATACTTAGGGGTCCAAATCTATCACTCTCAGACAGATTTAATAGAGGGAAATTTGGGCAGAGTACTTGCCAACGCTCGTTCCACGCTGCCATTCTGGACCGGGTTGCCTTTATCCCCAATGGGGAGAGTGGCCATTGCCAAGATGTTATTACTCCCCAGATTCCTATATTTCTTTGCAACCATCCCCTACAAACTCCCACGCAATTTTTTCCGGAACCTGGAGTCACTCCTGGTATCACTGATCATGGGAGGTGCTAGGGCTAGAGTAGCTCTCCAGAAATGATACCTCCCCCTCTCGGAAGGGGGTCTGGGAGCACCCAAATATGAATATTATTATGCCGCGGTGCAGCTCCAATAGCTAATGAGATGGCTTTCAAATGGTAACCTCGCTGAACTAGATCCCTGGGCGATGACGCTCCAAAGACCAGCCATGCTCGAGTGGCTGTCCGGTACCAAAACTCCACTACAGAAAAAACAGGGCAATCTGCTGATGTTAGTGGCTCGGGATGGCTGGTTGAGATATGTTCTGACCCTCACCGTATGCACCGGATTTACCACTTGAGCTGCAGCCCGGCTCCTGTGCTTGCCTCAAGAGAGCGGAAATCAGTGTGTGGCGCACTGCTGGGCTCAAAACATGGGGGGATTTATTCATCAACGAAAAACTATGTGAGTTTGAAAGCTTGATGGACGACTATGGACTACCACTGGGGACTTTCTTGCTCTATGCAATATTGAAACAGCAAATTATTCAGGAGAGGGGAAACACACATACCGAACCCACCACATCCAAGGTTTTAAAAACACTGCTGACTCATAGTCGGGTCAGAAAAGCAATCACAGTGTTATACAACTCCCTTAGACCTGACTCCACCTCCCTGTTGGCACCTTTACGAGAATACTGGGACACCGCCTTGGCAGCGGACATCACTAATAAGCAGTGGGCACAGTGCATAGGCTATCCTAAGTACATATCAACCAACGCCAGACTGAAATACACACAATTCAATTATCTCCACCATACATATTTAACTCCACATAGGCTGTCCCGCATGTTCTCTACTTCCGCTGATATATGCTCTAGGTGCCTATCCACAGATGCCACATTCCCCCATATGGTCTGGACATGCCCTCGGCTTGGGACGTACTGGAATGGTATAGCCGAGATACTAACGGAGGCAACGGGGTCCCCAGTGGCGCCTCAGGCGCTACACTTTATCCTTGGAATCACGAAGCGAAATGCCTACAGAAAAAACCTTAACAGATTCTTGGATCGGGTACTGGGATTGGCCAAGCGCAGATTGGCTATGTCTTGGAAATCCTCCACGGGCCCAGTCATACGTGTATGGCTCACGGACCTTCGCAGATGGCTGGTTGCGGAACATATGAACCAGCAGGCCAACGCAACACGACACCCCCCAACCACAAATTTCACGCAGTGGCAAGACCACTTAGCTGCCAAGGAGTCAAAACTACATACCATGGCCTCTGACACATCATGACTCGCACGCCGGTCTGCATCCCTGTAACAATACACAGACCACGTGATAATTACAAAAGAGACTAGGTGTTTTGCTTACACCTGTGCATTCCGGTCCACCACAAGCAGAGCCATACATAATAATACTGGTTACGGATTCCCCCTCTTTCGTACGCCCCTGACACATATGCACACACAAGTACATAGGTGGAGGCCTGGCAGAGCCCTCAAAGTAGGTACACATTACACAAATACAGATAACAAGGGACATGTTTTTCTTTTTTCTTTCTTTCTTTGTTATTTGTTAATAAAGTTGGAGACAGCATACTTACGATACAGAATGTTAATACTGATGTTAAATTAATGTTACTGTGACTGCATGTTGCCCTATTAATAATGCATTTGCTCTCTATTTGTCTCCACTAGTGTATATGGCCATGCATAATCTTGTCAATTTGACGCAGTATAAGGATATTTTGTTCCTCTCCTCTTTTTTTCTCTTTTTGTATTCTTTTCGAAAATCAATAAAGACAATCCAACAAAAAAAAAGTTCCTGATGTGTATAGTTTCCTTGCTAGGCAGTCGAGATACATATTATTATAGCCAGTCTCTTGTTGCCATAGTTCATGTAAAACCTTTTGTGAACATTTTGGAAATAACCGATGTCCAAATTAACTAAATAGAAGTATTCTCAGGAATCTATTAGTATTTGTGGAGACTAACACTGTTGTTAAAGTACTGGTTAAGTGCTATCCTTAAATAAGTAAAAACATGACCTTACTTTGCATATCTTATTTATCTACATGTGGAATCAGAAGTATCTTCATCACTTTCAAAGGCTTTAATATTTTTCTCATGATGCACATTTTGTATTAAGGTAGCAACATAGGTCAGTAAAGTGATTATTTGGTATTCATGTTAACTTTACAAATTCTGATGAATGCCTGTTATATTGCAGTGTAATAAAACAAGCATGGGCATATTCTTGGATTATAAAGTGTGTTCTCACAAAATAGAAGGTAGTTACTTATCAATTAAAGAAGTACAAAAACTCCAAAACTTTACGACTGTAGATTCATAAATAATATTTATGTTTCAGTTTTCAGGAATCTTAGAGTTTCACCTGAACATAGGGAGTTCGAAATATATAGATATGTTGATGGGTATATTGTTTGTGATACAAAGTGTTAGACTCTGTAACACTTTGAAAAGATACTAAAGATATTAATCTTGTCTTTAGATGTTCATTATGACCCAGTAGAACTTAGTGTCCAAGTGATTGAAGACTCAAAGTAGCAACATACTATGTCTCTGTTTTGTCTCTTATCCCATTATCCTTCCCTTGGGCTTACTGCTAATCAACATATTCCTCTTGTGTATGGTAGATTGTGGATTCATTTAGGCACAGAAATGTTCAATACTGTCTTTGGATCTGGGCAGCAAGGTTAGTATTTCCTGGTAGATTGCTTAGCCTACGTTCTCATTCATCCTGAGTGATGTTTTCAAGTACTACTTTCTCAAATCCTAGACATTGTAACAAAGTTACAATAGGTGGTTAGCTCTGTGACATCTGAAAAAACATACCTTGCAATCAGAATTCATTTAAGTCAAACGAGATAGGTAAGATGGGAAAAAATGACTCCGTCAAGTGCCTTAACTTTCAGATCCTAAAAACACAGTGTTCTGGACCTTACCACCTCTGTTACGAGACTCTAAGTTCTGTTCACATTCATGTCCACTAGTAAACCCCATTGTACCATTAGCACCCCCCTGAGAAGTTTACTGGAGATCCAAAATGGTTTGCGTTATTTATCAGTGTCACTTACATTTCCTATGTAAACCTATGCCATTTCCAGATGCTTCAAATAAGGTAGCCATTTTTTTGTCATACGTAAACGTCGCCAGTTCGAGTATTTGGTTGGTGTAAAAAATGATCCATTGCTATATAATCTATTCTGCCTTCAGTAGAAAAATCTGAAATTGTTTGATAAAAAGTCATGTAATCTTTCTTTGGCTAATTAAGTTATTCAATTTAGAACAGGTTCATCAAGATCTGTTAAATTGCATTACTGTGTTGAATCTTTTAGTGGTTGAGACTGTTTGGCCTGAAGAAAAAAAAGCATTGTTATCTTGGGGGTTAGGACTCAGTTGAAGGATGTGTTGGCACAGGTGGTAAATCCTCCTATTAAATTTGCAGAGCTCTTAGACTTCGTGGGTCAGATAATATTCTTGTAGCTAAACACTGTTCGGAGAAAATTAAAGCCGAGACTAAGGTACTAATAGTGCTCCCAAAGTTAGAAGAGACTAGAGCATCAGGAGTTCCAGAACCTATGCAGTAAAGCAGTATACAAGGGTGCATCTCAAAAGAGTAAAGAGAGAGATGACATACACAGAATTTATGCATGTATTGTGGAAGGTCAGGTAATTTTTAAAGACAGTTAATTAAACCTAGATTATCCAAATATGAAGCATCAGAAAACCTGCAGCTGGTGTCAAGCTAGATTACTCCAAAATGAAAGGAGCTGCCAAATCAAGTAAAAAAATTAAGTACGTTCCAAAACGAGTATTGAATACCACATAGTCTTCTGTGGCCCATATGAGTGTACAAATGAAAATGGCTGTTGAATGGGCAAGAAAAGATTGTTTGAGGATGTAGAAGCCTCTGGGAATTACATGGACATTACATTTTCTCTGTCTCTATGGATATCTGTGATTAAGAAAATACTTGCTCTGTGATTATATGGCCTGGTATTGCCGAGTCCCCTCCCATGGGTTGAATTGTTGACCCACCAACACTCCCCTCCAGACAGGGATCCCGCGATGGTTGTTTGCAACCCCCCCTCCGCCCCCCCCTCTTTTCCCCAAGCACCGATAATAAATCATCCAAACACAGAAATTGGATTAGGGGTCGGATAACCCCGGCCGTATTTTATTAAAATTAATAAAGCATAATTAAAATTATTAACACAATTTTTATACGCAGAAAACCCAAACATATTCAATAACATTTCAAATACACATATTTACACATCTTTGATGGCTAACCTTAACATGAGTCTAATACATAGCCATACCTAACCTAAAACTGGAATATGTTTCTGCGTATCCCGGATGAGCCTACGTGCAAGGTCATGACTGTTCCCAACTACTTGCCAGGTCCCCCTTTAACGGAGTGACCTTGCGCATGAGGCCCGTCTGCCCATCAGATTCCTTTCCGCGGGCACCCCCTACGCCCTCCAATACTACCTCCCAGGGACCGATGTTATGCCACATTGGCGCCCATGCGCCTGCGCGGGGGTTGGCCCAAGGGGCACTTTCTACCCCCGCACCCTTCAGCCTTCCGGCCGTAAGCGCCCCCTGGAGTGTGATGAGGGACCACTGTCCCCCACCAAGCGTCCCCATAAAACAATGGGATGCCTACTAAGAGATGTAAAATTGACCTAGCAATCATGACCTTACCGCAGACCAAGGATACTCAGACATAAAATTTGACAAGCAAAAATTACAACACCCTGTAAAGCAAAACATAACGATATGACATTCAATGACTGAAAAGAACATTACAAACTTCAACCTGTAAAGCAAACCGTTAATAACACACGCCTGTACATCAATATTTCCTAAACCTCGCTGCCTCAGGGGATGGTCGGTGGGGAAAAGAGAAACCGGGGCTTCCTGAAGTCCTCCGGCGTGTGGGGCTGGGAGGTGCTGTCTTCTGGAGCGGAGCGGCGAGGAAAAGACTTTCCCACCGCTCCGCGGCTCTTTTTATTGAGCCTTTGCCCCCAGAAACTGGAAAGAACAGGTCCCGGCAAGATCCGGGACCCGTTTCGCCTGCGTTTGCCCCGGAAGTGCTTAGAATGCTTCCGGGGCTAGGCCAGGCAGCCAATGGGTGCGAGCGGGAGGCGGGCGCCGAGCGCGTCATCCAGCGCTGGCCCCGCCCCCCACCGAGGAAGCGTCCCGGGACCTGCACAACCGCCATATTGGCGGCGTGACCGAGTTCCCGGTGGCGCCTTGGAATATGGCCTGGTATTGCCGAGTCCCCTCCCATGGGTGGAATTGTTGACCCACCAACACTCCCCTCCAGACAGGGATCCCGGGATGGTTGTTTGCAACCCCTCCCCCTTTCCCCCGAGGCACCGCTAATAAATCATCCAAACACAGAAATTGGATTAGGGGTCGGATAACCCCGGCCATATGTTATTAAAATTAATAAAGCATAATTAAAATTATTAACACAATTTTTATACGCAGAAAACCCAAACATATTCAATAACATTTCAAATACACATATTTACACATCTTTGATGGCTAACCTTAACATGAGTCTAATACATAGCCCTACCTAACCTAAAACTGGAATATGTACACTTTGTTTTCTGCGTATCCAGGATGAGCCTACGTGCAAGGTCATGACTGTTCCCAACTACTTGCCAGGTCCCCCTTTAACGGAGTGACCTTGCGCAGGAGGCCCGTCTGCCCATCAGATTCCTTTCCGCGGGCACCTCCTTCGCCCTCCAATACTAACTCCCAGGGACTGACGTTATGCCACGTTGGCGCCCATGCGCCTGTGGGGGGTTGGCCCAAGGGGCCTGCCGGAAGCGGCACTTCCTACCCCTCGCACCCTTCAGCCTACCGGCCGTAAGCGCCCCCTAGAGTGTGATGAGGGACCACTGTCCCCCCCCCCCCCCAGGCGTCCCCATTAAACAATGGGATGCCTACTAAGAGATGTAAAATTGACCTAGCAATCATGACCTTATCGCCACAGGCCAGTATAGTTGACCGACTATCTAGCCCCCCCATCCACTGTTGACACGAAGGTCATGCCCTGTGTGTTGCCCCTACCATCCAGGCTAGCACATTCTCCAGGAAAAGATCATTACCCAGTTTAGAAAGGTGAACCCCATCCTGTAGAAAGAACCGCTCCCCCCGGATGCAACCATGTGCAATTGTCTGCAGTTTGGGGGACCGGAAAAGCCTGTCAATCCTGTTATTAATCCTCTTTACGGAGTGATTCAAAGCCCACACAGACTCCCCCGCCCCCCCCCCCCGCCATTGGAACCTCTGGATCATGTGAGACCATACTAATACTGCCTGCGGGCACTGCTTGGCCAACCATCCTACTTCTGTGATTAGAGCCTCCACCACTCCCTTCGTACCCATGTGTACCAAGTCATTTCCTCCCAGATGTATTATTACCGCAGCGGGTGTCGCTGGGGACCTAAGCAACAAAGGACCAACAATTTTTTGGAACTGATTCAATCTCAATCCCCCTTGACCATGCATTGACACCGTAAAACCCGCCTGGCGGGCCCTAACCGCAAAATGTCCTGTGAAAAAATGTTGCTTCAACCTGCTCACATATGAATGGCCTATGATCCAGACTTCTCTGTGGCCCGGCCCCCAGGCGGGTACCTGGAGTGGGCAAGGTTCAGTTGACCGGCGGACGACGGCTAGCTCCCCTCCTGCGGGACAGGACGTGGAAACTGCTGAGAAGTGAAACAAGACCAAACGTTAGCAATGATACTTAGAGTAAATGTAGCCGCACATATCGCTTGTAGCAGTCCGAAGACCAACGCCCTATTCTTTGAACCTCATCTCCCGTCAGTCCCCGAGCCATGGCTTCAGTGGCCGCCCCAATCCTGAAAGAATGGGTACCAAATTTGGATGCATCCAGGCCTGCCGCCCCCAGCGCCAATGTCAAAATCCTCCCAAACTGAAACCTCGTGAAGGGGGTCCCGTCCTGGTGGATCAATAATGGCCCCCCTGCGCCCCATGGCCTGCAGGCCATATAAGTCTCCATGTTGCCCACCGGACAGCCTGAGCTCCCTAGAGCTCTTTGCAAGATAACGTGATCCCCCCCTCCCGTTCTGATCCATTTTTGATCTGGGGATTGATAAGGATGCTGAACCTGCCTGTAGTTGAACATGGGCAAATTGCATCCCACCCTCCCAATCGTGTTTATTACGTGCCACCAATTCCCCAACCCTGAAGGCGCCATAGAAGGCGAGGGAAAAGGCACACCTTAATAATTGGACCTCACTGGTGGAACTACATACTTTCCCCAATGCCTCCATGATGACTGAGAGCCCTTCAATGCTAATCGGGTGTCTAATGTCTGGCTGGGCACCTTGCAGGCGTTGCCACCCCTTCAGAGCCCTTAGGACCTAGAATGAGCCAGTGGGATCCCTATGCCCCATCATCTTTGCAAAAAAGGCTATTGCAGTCATGTGGCGCTTTGCGCATGCCACAGAACGCCCTCTGTCCCTCAGTTCCTTTATGAATGATATAACGGATGCTGGGTCGTGCCATGCCCCTTCCCAGCCTTGCCCTAGAGATGCGCAGTATGTGGTAAAGGCCCCTTCATAGGCCCGCCTAGTCCTGGGTGTAGGCTAGCTGCCACGAGGTCTGGTAGGTTGGGGCACCAAGCTGCCACAGATGCTCCGGAAAAGGTGTGGGACAGTCCGCTGCTTCCAGATGGTGGGACCTGAAAACCTGCATCTTGAAACGAGACAATGCGTCAGCTGCGTGGTTGAGTATTCCCGGGACATGCCTAGCTCTAAACATCACATTTAATCTCATACATTGCAGCACAATTTCTTTAAGAAAGCGAAGCATCATCTTACACTTGGCAGACTGCTAATTGATGCACTCCACCACCAGAAAACCACAGACTGATTGCGAAACTGGTGTGGCCAGATGGTCACGGCCACCAAAATGGGGAAGAGTTCCAGAAATGAAATGTTATTTGTTAAACCAGTGTCAATCCACCAAGCGGGCCAATGCTGTGCCGCCCATTGAGAACCCAGAATGGCTCCAAACCCCTCACTCCCTGCAGCATCTGTCATGAGGCCAAGTTCAGGTCTGGACCTGGCTGGGCTGGGCTGGGCCACACCACCGAGCCATTGAAGTCACGCAGGAAGGCCATCCAAATCCGCATATCCTGCTTAACCTCGCTGGACAACCGAGTGTGGTGATGCTTTTCTTTCAGCCCTGACATTGCCTGTGCGATGGAACGTAAAAAGGGGCGGGCCATAGGCATGATTCTTAAAGCAAAATTCAGCATGCCCACTGCCTTCTGTAGTTGATGCAAAGTGACTTTTTCTTTGCGCAAACAGTCTGCTAGTGCTAGCGTGAAACCTTCTACCTTACTCAATGGCAAGCGTGACACACCTTCAACAGAATCCAATTCTATGCCCAGAAACTCAATTTGTGTGGCCGGCCCTACCGTCTTTCCTTGTGCCAGGGGGACCCCAAGATCCCTCATGAGTGCGCAAAATGCTTCTAAAGCCCTGCCACACTCCTGTGACTGTGGCGCACCCAACAACAAGAAATCATCTAGGTAGTGCAATACCCAGTGGTGCCCGGTCACCTGCCTGAAAACTCACTCCAGAAAAGAGCTGAATTTCTTAAAATATGAGCAAGACACCGAGCACCCCATTGGCATGCACTTGTCCATGTAGAACTTCCCCTCTAGCTGGAACCCTAAAAGATGGAAATCCTGTGGATGGACTGGTAGTAGACGGAAAGCAGATTCTATGTCTGATTTTCCTAGCAAAGTGCCTGGTCCAAGCGACTGAAGCATTGCAATTGCCTGATCTAATGATGCGTATCTCACGGTGCACAGGGCCCCATCAATAGCGTCATTCAGTGATTGACCCCTGGGTGCAGATAGGTTATGGATCAAGCGGAACTCCCCTGGATCCTCTTTGGGAACCACCCCCAGTGGTGAGCAGACAAAATCATCAACAGGTATTAAATCAAAAGGACAAGCCAGCCTACCCAAACGCAGTTCCTTCAACACTTTATCTCTTGCCACCGGCATGTTCTCCCTCACTGACTGCTGATTGCGGCAGTAAGATACCCCAGCATAGCCAGGAGCAGGAATCCTGAAACCATCCCTGAAACCTTCCAACAACATCAGGGCTGTGTTTGGGCAGCAGTATTTATTTAGCCAGGGAATCAAAAACGTTGTGTTTATGGGTGAGTGTGCCTTAGTAAGTAACAAACCCTCATTCCTGTTTTTTTACCTCCCTTGTCTTTTGATTTCTTGATGCAAAAGAAACAATTGATGGACGGAATGCTGGACAATGCAAACATTCACCCCCAGTCACAAGGATCTGGGTTAAATCCATCATTCTTTTGCTCACCACACCACCCCAGTTTGGACCCAGCCATATGCAAATCAGTCTTGACCCTGTTCCTTGTGGGAACAGTCCAGCCCGAACTGCCAAGCCAGGTCCTCCCTGGACAGGAAACAAGCATCCTAGGACCGGTTTCAGGGCATCACCCTTCTTCAGCCAGGCTAGCTTGAATCCAGTGGTGTAGTGAGCACGGGACCCACGTCTGGGCATACCCTTCCCACTTAGGGCGACAAATGCAAAAGAAACAATTGATGGACGGAATGCTGGACAATGCAAACATTCACCCCCAGTCACAAGGATCTGGGTTAAATCCATCATTCTTTTGCTCACCACACCACCCCAGTTTGGACCCAGCCATATGCAAATCAGTCTTGACCCTGTTCCTTGTGGGAACAGTCCAGCCCGAACTGCCAAGCCAGGTCCTCCCTGGACAGGAAACAAGCATCCTAGGACCGGTTTCAGGGCATCACCCTTCTTCAGCCAGGCTAGCTTGAATCCAGTGGTGTAGTGAGCACGGGACCCACGTCTGGGCATACCCTTCCCACTTAGGGCGACAAATGCAAAGAAACAATTGATGGACGGAATGCTGGACAATGCAAACATTCACCCCCAGTCACAAGGATCTGGGTTAAATCCATCATTCTTTTGCTCACCACACCACCCCAGTTTGGACCCAGCCATATGCAAATCAGTCTTGACCCTGTTCCTTTGCAATTCGCCCCAAGTGGGAAGGGTATGCCCAGACGTGGGTCCCGTGCTCACTGCGCCACTGGAGTCAGGCTATCCTGGCTGATGAGGGCTGAATGCCCGAAACCGGTCCTAGGATGCTTGATTCCGGTCCAGGGAAGACATGGCTTGGCAGTTCGGTCTGGACTGTTCCCATGAGGCACAGGGTCAAGACTGATTTGCATATGGCCATGTCTGAACTGGGGTGGCGTGGTGAAGCAAAATAACGATGGATTAAACCCAGATCTGTGACTGGGGGTGAATGTTTGCCATTGTGCAACATTCCGTCCATCATCTTGTGTGTTTTGCAATTCGCCCCAAGTGGGAAGGGTATGCCCAGACGTGGGTCCCGTGCTCACTGCGCCACTGGAGTCAGGCTATCCTGGCTGATGAGGGCTGAATGCCCGAAACCGGTCCTAGGATGCTTGATTCCGGTCCAGGGAAGACATGGCTTGGCAGTTCGGTCTGGACTGTTCCCATGAGGCACAGGGTCAAGACTGATTTGCATATGGCCATGTCTGAACTGGGGTGGCGTGGTGAAGCAAAATAACGATGGATTAAACCCAGATCTGTGACTGGGGGTGAATGTTTGCCATTGTGCAACATTCCGTCCATCATCTTGTGTGTTTTGCAATTCGCCCCAAGTGGGAAGGGTATGCCCAGACGTGGGTCCCGTGCTCACTGCGCCACTGGAGTCAGGCTATCCTGGCTGATGAGGGCTGAATGCCCGAAACCGGTCCTAGGATGCTTGATTCCGGTCCAGGGAAGACATGGCTTGGCAGTTCGGTCTGGACTGTTCCCATGAGGCACAGGGTCAAGACTGATTTGCATATGGCCATGTCTGAACTGGGGTGGCGTGGTGAAGCAAAATAACGATGGATTAAACCCAGATCTGTGACTGGGGGTGAATGTTTGCCATTGTGCAACATTCCGTCCATCATCTTGTGTGTTTTGCAATTCGCCCCAAGTGGGAAGGGTATGCCCAGACGTGGGTCCCGTGCTCACTGCGCCACTGGAGTCAGGCTATCCTGGCTGATGAGGGCTGAATGCCCGAAACCGGTCCTAGGTTGCTTGATTCCGGTCCAGGGAAGACATGGCTTGGCAGTTCGGTCTGGACTGTTCCCATGAGGCACAGGGTCAAGACTGATTTGCATATGGCCATGTCTGAACTGGGGTGGCGTGGTGAAGCAAAATAACGATGGATTAAACCCAGATCTGTGACTGGGGGTGAATGTTTGCCATTGTGCAACATTCCGTCCATCATCTTGTGTGTTTTGCAATTCGCCCCAAGTGGGAAGGGTATGCCCAGACGTGGGTCCCGTGCTCACTGCGCCACTGGAGTCAGGCTATCCTGGCTGATGAGGGCTGAATGCCCGAAACCGGTCCTAGGATGCTTGATTCCGGTCCAGGGAAGACATGGCTTGGCAGTTCGGTCTGGACTGTTCCCATGAGGCACAGGGTCAAGACTGATTTGCATATGGCCATGTCTGAACTGGGGTGGCGTGGTGAAGCAAAATAACGATGGATTAAACCCAGATCTGTGACTGGGGGTGAATGTTTGCCATTGTGCAACATTCCGTCCATCATCTTGTGTGTTTTGCAATTCGCCCCAAGTGGGAAGGGTATGCCCAGACGTGGGTCCCGTGCTCACTGCGCCACTGGAGTCAGGCTATCCTGGCTGATGAGGGCTGAATGCCCGAAACCGGTCCTAGGATGCTTGATTCCGGTCCAGGGAAGACATGGCTTGGCAGTTCGGTCTGGACTGTTCCCATGAGGCACAGGGTCAAGACTGATTTGCATATGGCCATGTCTGAACTGGGGTGGCGTGGTGAAGCAAAATAACGATGGATTAAACCCAGATCTGTGACTGGGGGTGAATGTTTGCCATTGTGCAACATTCCGTCCATCATCTTGTGTGTTTTGCAATTCGCCCCAAGTGGGAAGGGTATGCCCAGACGTGGGTCCCGTGCTCACTGCGCCACTGGAGTCAGGCTATCCTGGCTGATGAGGGCTGAATGCCCGAAACCGGTCCTAGGATGCTTGATTCCAGTCCAGGGAAGACATGGCTTGGCAGTTCGGTCTGGACTGTTCCCATGAGGCACAGGGTCAAGACTGATTTGCATATGGCCATGTCTGAACTGGGGTGGCGTGGTGAAGCAAAATAACGATGGATTAAACCCAGATCTGTGACTGGGGGTGAATGTTTGCCATTGTGCAACATTCCGTCCATCATCTTGTGTGTTTTGCAATTTTGATTTCTTGAAGCATTTGGATTCTGGGTGGGAGGATAAGCCACAGAAAGAGCAGGCATGTCTGAATTTACATGAACGATTGGGCCTAGTGCATGTCCTTTTGTTGAAGTCCCAACACGATCCCTTCTTGCCACCCCTCCCCCGCTATGGGGTGCACCTGACCGAAAGGACTGCCCTTTTGGCGCGTCCTGGCTTTGACTTTTCATGTGCCTTAACCACAGGATTACATCCATTTGATCCCATGTAAGTGCCGGGTCAGAGGCCTTCATCCTTCTAAATTCCTTGTCATATTCCTTCCAACACATTCCCCCGTACTCATCATGTGCACATGTGATCCTATTCTGGTAGCACACCAATTCAGCTCCCAGCCCTGGGAATTTCTCTACCATTACCGCATGGAAATTTGAAAATGCCTTTATCCAGTTAATTAAGGTTTCCTCAATCTTTTTCCTAGTAGGCCAATTGCCCCAGTCCCTTGGTTGAGCCCATTCCCTTAACTTTTTGGCCTCCTCCTTCTCATCCTTGTCAACCAACAAAGAAAACATGTTCACATATTCCCCTTTCCAAATCTGTTCTTTTACTTCCTGTGCGATGTGCCTCCACAGACGCTCTCTGGATGTGCGCATCTCCCCCAAACCCAAACTTGGTAACAATGGGACCGTACCTGCAGATGTGCCTGCTTGCGTCTTTGCATGTTCAGTTCCTGCAGCTGTGACCATTTTAGGGGGCCCTGGGCCACTCTTGTCGCTCCCTGTGCTCTTTTGCCCTGCTCCGCTGGCCGGCTCAACCAGCTGTGGCACCACCTGTTTAGCCCTCTCAACTTGCGCTACCAAACTCCTGGCCCTCTCCACTGCATCCCCTTCAGCTAACAGGGCCCCACTGCCTGCAGAAGGAATTACTGTCCCTGCCTTGGCTAGCCATGGGAGCACTGCCACTAGATTTGCCACTAAATCAGGTTGACATGTAACCAAACTAGGGGTACCGCAGGGGGGTACCACTGGCTGGGACGGGCCCCCCTCTAAAACAGGACCGCCGGCGCGCTAGGCTGACTTGGGCCTCCTGTGCCTGCCGGTGGAGTCACTCCTTCCGGCAGTGTTCCATTACCCTCCTCTGGCTGCGCCCCCCCCCCCGCGCTGGGACTACAGGTACTGGGAGTGCTGGGACTGAAGGTACCGGAAATCCTGGGTTTGGCAAATCTGCTGGGGCTGCCCCCACGTTTGGGCCTGGATCTCCGGGGTACCGGAGGGAAAGCCACCCTGGGTGCCACCCCGGAACGCCTGGGCCTGTCCTCATGCTCTTCCTGCCCATCCACTCTCCTGCGTAGCTCTGCCACGTTCTGACCCAAATCGTTCATCACACGCATCATAGTTGCCATCCACTCCTCCATTCTAGTTGGGACCTGCCCCCTCTTTGCCTTGGGTGCCATAGCTAGAATTAATCCTCTTCAAATAAACGCCCACCGACTAGCATGAACTACAAATCTGTGTAACGTAGGCCAAACCTCAAAACACACAGCCTGCCCCAGTTGCTCAACTGGCTCCTTTAACAGACAAAACCACAGCCTTAGACTAGCATGAACTACAATCTGGGTAACGTGTGCCAAACCTCAAAAACACCCAGCCTGCCCCAGTTGCTAAACTGGCTCCTGTAAGCAGCCAAAAACACAGCCCTCCCTACTTCAGTGTTGTTCTACCAATGGCCTGGTCTGGTACAATGCCCAAACCCTTACCTCCCTGCTGGATGAGCAAGACCCCGGTCTGCCACAAGCACCCCCACAGCCAGAGCCACTCCCAACAGCTAATCCAGTGGGTCGGGTGAGTATGTACTCTAACCTGAGTGGCTCCCGGCTGCAGTGGAATCCAGGCCTACCAGGGGTGCAAAAACGAGTGTCCCTAGCTGCTTGCTTTCCCTCCGCCGAAAAAACGCTCTCCAAACTGCCTCCAATGAGCCCCAACTGGTCTCTGTGATCCTAGGCAACTTATAGAAAAGAAGACAAAAGAAAAGAGAAACCGGGGCTTCCTGAAGTCCTCCGGCGTGTGGGGCTGGCAAGGTGCTGTCTTCTGGAGCGGAGCGGCGAAGAAAAGACTTTCCAACCGCTCCACGGCTCTTTTTATTGAGCCTTTGCCCCCAGAAACTGGAAAGAACAGGTCCCGGCAAGATCCGGGACCCGTTTCGCCTGCGTTTGCCCCGGAAGTGCTTAGAATGCTTCCGGGGCGAAGCCAGGCAGCCAATGGGTGCGAGCGGGAGGCGGGCGCCGAGCGCGTCATCCAGCGCTGCCCCCCCCCCCGCCGAGGAAGCGTCCCAGGGACCGGCATAACCGCCATATTGGCGGCGTGACCGAGTTCCCGGTGGCGCCTTGGAAATATAGCGGTTCTTGATGACGTTATGAGAGCTGATGGTTCTAATTATCTTCAGGTTCTGTACACTCCAGTGCCTAATTTGAGCTGGGGCTTTCCGGTGCTCGGCACCGGCACTTATTTGTCAACACACTTATTTGTCAACACCGGCACATACGACAGTCTGCCAGATAATGGCGCTATTTGTCTAATTTACAGATGAGCACAACAGTTGTTTATTAATTCAATATTCAGTAAAAATAACTAATACCCAACACCCAAGGCATTCTTAAAGCTTTGGGGGCCTGCAATTATCTGAATCGTCACACTTGTAGGAGTGTGATAGTAGTTGTGTTGGTACTGTCGTTGCAGCAATGGCAGGGCCATGGGTGGTGCAAGCTGCAGTGGCCTCCTGATTGGGGCACTGGCAGTAATTTCTTTTACAAATTAAGCACTGGTGCACTCTCATCTACACATGATTTCTTTGGTCTTTTTTGGGAACCATCACTAAAAGTTATTTTGATGTAATTGAGGCACCTCGTTTTAAAGTGATTTTAGATATGTAGTGGTTGGCATTGCATAACTGCTGATTTGACTGGGCAGCAAGAACTTTACAACTGAATGTTGATTATTGACTGAACAGTTGTTTGATATACTGTGAATCATTTTAAAGACGTTCTTTAAATGTGTTAGCAGGAGTAGCAAACGTGCATGGTATTGTTTGGGTTTCTGCCTTAGCATCCTGTTACGAATGTTTCAGTGATATATTTGACAAGAAAAAAACAGGTCTCTTAGCTACACACAGGTGTTATGATTGTAAGATTGAATTAGAAGCTGATGCCTTAATACCTTGCTTTGAGTAAATGCACTCAATTAGAATTAGAAACAGAACATGCTAGACAGTATGTAGATGGAAATTTGGCTAATCGCTTTATTGCCATCACCTGCCTCTTCGCCTTTATTTTTTGTTCCAAAGAAAGGAGGCAAGTTAAGAACGTGCATAGACTGTAAAGCAGTTGCCAGAATGACAGTTATAAATTGATACCCACTGTTCTTGATAACTGTTCTATTAGATGAGATCCGACACGAAACAATGTTCACTAAGTTAGACCAGAGAGGAGCATACTAGCTAGTCAGAATCTGAGAGTGTGACAAGTGGAAAACTGTATTTTGCACTTAGTTTTGTCATTCAGTATTTCACAGAAGATGCACATAGTTTATCCGGATAATATCTTAATTAAATTCTGTGGAAACATACATCAACATGTCAAAACAGGCTTATGATAGTTAAGAGATTACAGGCCTGATGTACTAAGATTCCAATTAAAAAATAGTAGATTGCATCAAATAACTATTTGCAATTTCCAATTTATTAAAATGGATGTGGTAGAAGTGGGAGCATTTTGCAAACCGACTTCTATCAAATGCATTGGTATTGTAAACCAACCTATGTATTAATATGTTGGTTCACAAAATAGTGATTAGTAGTGGGTCTCAATTCGACCTACCTCATTAATATGCATGTGTTAGGTCGCAAATTGGGACCCTCTATGATTGGGACCCTCTATGATTGGTTCAAGTCAAAGGCATGGTGGCCTGGTGGGGTCAGGAGACCACCATTCTTTCTGTGATTTCTTTTAAAAAAAGCAATTTTTTTTTTTTTTTTAATACTGCCTGGGATGCATTTAGAAAATGAATACTTTTATAAATGTTTTTTTATGAGCAATATTTTATTCAACATTCACAACGGGGGGAGTGACTTGGGGATTCCTTCTCACCACCACTTACCACCACTTTTGAATCTGTGATAAAAATGAATGCTTTCCAACCGGATTTAGATTGCAAAGCATTAATACATAAGCTAAAGAATCTATATTTATAAGGGACGCCCTTTAAACACACCTTCCGAATACTGATTCTTTATTTATTCTAAAACCCAAATTGCAATTTGGTATCATGTTACCGAATTACAGTATGGGTTTGTACATTTAAAAAGGCCGTTTTGCAGCCGCAATGGCTCAAATTTGACCTTTTCAACTGTAAAATCGCTTGATACATCAGGCCCTACCATCTTTTTGCTAAGGCGGATATGTGCTTTGTAGGTCTCGCGCCTAGCGTTGCAGTGCGCAGCACTGCTCGCGCAGTGCGAGACCTCTTGTATGGGCTTCAGAAAGCTAACCACACGCTCGTGCGTGTGGTTTTGCTTTCGCAGGCTGGCATTGGCTGTAGCGTACTTTTTTTTTTTTTTAAACGGCACGCAATTGGGCAAAGGCGGGCGCTTGTCCTGCCTTTGCTCCGCCCATTCCCGTCCGTGTCTAGGACGCGCATCAGCGCGCGGCACAGACGACAGTCTCCCTCGCCCCCCCGCTCCTCTGTGGTGCGCGCGCACCACTGGTTTCGATTCCCGCGTTCGGCTCCTCTGTGGTGCGCGCCCACCACAGGTTTCGATTCCGTGCTTGTTTTCATCGCAAACGGCCCGATTCGGAAAATCAGGCATTTGCCACCAATACAAAGCCTTTTTCTATGGACCAAACCAATTGAAGCTGGGGAACCACCTTTAAGTCTCGGCGTTAGCTGAATATTTACTGAATCTGGGCAAATCATTTAATCTCTGTTTTATGGCATGTTGAAATCCTGTAATGTACACTAATTAACTTTGTCTTCCTGCCTAAACTCTGCACATATGCAGGTTGTAAACACGATACATATCTTTACTGCTATGGTGATGTCTTGCTGCTTTTATCAAAGCAGAAACCAAAGGCTGTTCGTCTTTTTCCATTTGGTCCTACGTCTGTCTCCACCTTGGCGCCAGGTCTAAACAAAAGGTGTAAATTGTTGAAAATCTGCCAAGGTGCTACATGTCGCCTTCAGATGTTAACTCACAGAATTGTGCTGTTTACCACCTGAAGCAAATGTTTTCACTTTTTTTTTTAACTATAGACAGACTGTGTTAAACTGAGAACGGTTGGGAAGATTTGCGAGGCATGCTGTGCGTCCCCCACGGCTCATCGCGTCGTTTGGTGCTGCTTGTTAATATTTGAGGCAGTTCTCTTAGGGAATATGGGTTCATACTCCAGAACGTTTGCAAAGGGGCTCCCTGACTCTTTTTCTAGTGATAGTCCGTTTTCTAGTTTCAGACGTAACTTCACGCTGGTTCCGAGGAGTCAACATGACTGCGCCCTGTGAGTTGGATCTGCAATCGGATCCTGCTCCGCCGCCACTGAAGACTCCAAAGCGCGAGGCCATGTCCCCTACTTCACCCGGGCTAAGCGATGGACGCCCATCGTTGTCAGCGCCTTCTACCCCAAGCCATTCGTCGCCTCTGGAGGGATGCGCCGGTATCCGGGCCTTGCCTCGTCTCCCTCAGCTTCCTTTTCCACGTCGGCCGCTTGTCGCGGCATGTCCTGGACCCCAGCAGAAACTAACGCACTTATAGCCGTATGGGGCAACAAGCGATTGGTGGAGGCGCACTACCAGCAACTGGAGGGCTCAGGCACCCGATTTGCCAGCAAGGACCCTGGCCCCGCCGGGAATGCATGAAGGTAAGGATTGGGTGAATGGCAGAATGTGCGGGTCGTGAGATAAAGATCGATGATCGCAAGTAAGATAAGCTTTGGGTACAGCATCACCCACGGCTAGAAATCCAGCCTATGATTATGTGGGAAACCGTATCAGTGCACTAATGAGCTTTTCTAAAAAGACATTCCGTGATTGTTGAAGCTAATAAGGACGTGGCCTAAGGGGTCACCTGCCGGAAGCATGAGTTGATAACAAATGACAACAGAATGCCCCCCCAACGTTTAACATTTAGGGCAGAAGGACTGCGAAACATGGGGGCTGCAGCCACCACTGAGTTATATACAGCGCACGGTTTTTGTTTTAGTACACCACTTATTAGCTTTTCAAGGGTTAGTTTGTTATTGGAAGAGATACCGTTTTGTAAAAACCCCACCTGTATGTATAGTTCCACGCATCCAAGGCTCTAGTAGTATGAACTCCTTCCTCTTTAATATTTAGCAGCAGTTTTTAATAATATGAAAGCGTCCTTGTATGTGTACGCTTTTGTTCAGCCTTTCTCTGTACGTCGGTGTGTCTGTCCCTCACAGCAGGTTATGGTGTCTCCCTGGCTGCTGTATGCTCGTCTGAGTCTTCATGGAAATCTGGCAGGCGAGAGACTGCTGGTCTGCGTTGTGATGGTACAGGTGGTGTTGGTATGCCTGTGGGATCATTGGCTTCCTCCATGCCTGAGGTACTGTCTTGTGGCGCCTCATGTTTGGACTCTTGCCCTCTCATGGACGGTACATATGTGATGTATACATATTTATATTACTATGCTGAACTTTGAAGCATCAGATTTTTTTTCACAAACTTTCCATTAAACGTTTCTATAATGGCTCCATACAGTTTTAAAGAATTTTCTTTGACGTGTTTTGATGCATATTTCTTTCTGTTATAAAAATGAATTAATTGTGACAAGTCCACTAAAGTGTATGCACTACATCTCCCATAATGCATCAGGGATTTAAAAATAAGCATTATTCTAGAGTGTTTTTATAAATGGTATTCAGTTTAATATAGGCCCGTAGCCAGAAGTACACGTTATTGGGGGACATGGCCCCACATAAAGACTGCAGGTTGTTCCGGGTGGGATGTAATGGTTTCTTTCTGCAGAATCTGTTTGAAAGAATCTATAATTTTGGTGATATTTGAAAACAGGCAGGTTTTTTTGTATATTTGGCTAATGTATGATCCTTAAGGATATTTGAACGAAATGGGTGACAATTTGTTAATTTTAAAATATGCTAGTCAAAAGTGAACATAATTTAATAAAACATATTGGAGCAATCACAATAAACACATTAATCATTATAGGATATAATTTAAATATGGCTACACAGTGGATTTGGGGTCTATTGATGTTTGAGCAAAAATTATGGCAAATGTCAAACGGCATATGGTTCAATATTATTTGATTGAAGGATTTTATTAAAGATAACTTCATAAGTATGGTTGCTGTTGGTCCACTAAGCAATGGTAGGCTAAAATATGTGTAAACTAGTACATTCCAAATTACACTACATAGTGGGGCTGATAATTGCCAAAACTACCATTACAAATATAAGCATTATCAATGTTTCTCGGCTTCACTGCCAGTGTACCAAGGTCTGCATATTAATGCACACCTTGTAGGTTTTAAAAACAAATAAATTAAAAGCATTGTAATTACAATGAAAATAGCTCCCAACATCTTGGAAATAAAATAAGTATCACATTTACATTAGTTTATGCTATTAGCATTGAAAATGCATTATATTTATATTGTTAAAAAACAATCACATTAATAAAAGCCAGTACCATTTACAATGCCAATAGCTCACACTAGTGTAAATGCAATGCAATAGATTTCGCATTTAACATTTTTTTAGCTATTGCCATTTAAAATTGCAATGCATTTTATTTGTTTTACAAAACAAAAAAAAACAATGTCATTTACAATGTCAATAGCTCAAAATAATGTCAGTGCGAGACCTATTGCATTGTAAATGCTTGTTATACTATTAAAGCAGAGTTTTTGGTTACATAATTACCCATGAAGGCATTAAGATGGGTGAAGACAAAGCATAAGCAATTGAGCGGTGGCCTATAACCTAAGTGACATTTATACTGAATGTTTTAGGCTTTGCCAACTTTTATCAAAGGTTCATTCATCAGTTTGCCAAAATAGTATGACCCTTTACCAGATTACCCTGTAAAGGAGCAGTTTCTGACTGGTGCAGCTAAACAGATAAGGCATTTCAATTTTTGAAGAAGCATTTTTCTAGTGCCCCAGTTTTGCAGCATTCAAATGTGGAGCTTCTGTTTATTGCTAAAACTGATGCTTCCTGTCATACTAAGGCAGGCATTTTGTTACAGAAAAGTTCAGATACTGGGCATTCTGTGACTTATTTTTCTTAGCTGTTTTCTCCAGTAGACCTAAATTATGCCATTACTGACATAAAGAGGTCCTATAAGGAGTGTATACATAATTTGTTAGGAGCTAAAAGAGTTTTGATGTCTTAGGGTGAGGACATTTTCATGTGCAATTGAGTATCATCAGCATACATGTGATAATGTATGTTTGAGTGATTCAGAATTTCAGTGAGAGGTTCCATGAACAAGTTGAAAAGCGTGGGTGAGAGTGTGGATCCTTGGGGCACTGCAGTTGAGACCGGCGTAATGTCAGAAAGGGATTGATTGACTTTGATTCTTTGTGTTCTGTTATGAAAGAACGAGGCAAGCCAGCTTAAAACAGGACCAGATAAACTTATCCATTTCCCAAGAAGATCAATCATGTTGTCATGTTTGACTGTATCAAACGCCAAGGAGAGATCAAGTATAAGCAGGTAAGGTTTGTTCTGGTAAAGTAGTCTCAGGGCATCGTCTACAATGTGCGTTAGAACCGTTTCAGTGCTGTGACCTGATCTGAAGCCCGATTGGTATTGGTCAAGGAGCTCAAACTGCTCGATGTGGGTACAGAGCTGTATGTGTATGCATTTCTCTAATAGTTTGGCTAGAGTCATGATGTTAGTAATTGGATGGAAATTATTGAGGTCTGACAAGTCTGCATTTGGTTTTTTTGGGATAGGGGTGACCTGTCCTATTTTTGTCAGTCAGGAAACATGCCCTGCGAGAGAGATTCATGGACAATCTTAGACCAGAGCTGGAGAATGGAAGATCTAAGCTCTTTGAAGAATTTGGCAGGCAAAGGATCATTGAAGTGGCTTGAAGGTTTTATTGATGTTATTGTTTTGAGTAGCTCAGCATCATCTGGTAGTTTAAAGGTATTCATGTAGCATTATTTATGTAGTATAATCAGTGGAGCCAGAAAGAGGGAAAACTCAACATAGGAAGCCATTGGGAGGGACTGGTTT
The DNA here is from genome assembly GCA_963921515.1 of Calotriton arnoldi. Classification (NCBI taxonomy): domain Eukaryota; kingdom Metazoa; phylum Chordata; class Amphibia; order Caudata; family Salamandridae; genus Calotriton; species Calotriton arnoldi. The sequence continues at coordinate 2,742,672 of CAWUFW010000189.1, forward strand.
GGGCCTGACTATAAGAATTTGGGGAGGCGAGTTTCAATTCTCATTCAATCTTGTCAAAGAAATGTGCTGAGAACTCATCACCACTTGGGAGTGAATCATTGTTCATTCACCAGAATTGGAGCCAAAGCCTAGTTCCAGCATAAGAAAATCTGACCCAGTCTGTCCGCTCTATGCTCACACTGATCCTCGTGGACGAGCATTGTATTTGGAGTCCTGCTAAGTGACCTTTCCTAAGTGGCTACTGTGTCTCTGCTCAAGACTTGGCATCCATGTATAAATTGGAAGTCAGCAGATCTATGCGTGCATACTGAAGGGTGCAGAACTGTAATTGCATTGGCATCTGTGGCAGCTCTGTGGTGGTTGCTGAGTATGCTGTGTATGTAGAAGGAAACGGACAAGGTTGCATAGATGAGGGTAGCATGCCAACTCATGCACACATTGGGGGCAATAGAGGAAACAAGCAAAAGAAAACATGACATCCCATTTATCAACTATATACAAGAGCTAGGGCCTGACTTATATTTTGTTATAAAGGGTACTCATCACAACGAAGTACCCTCTCCGCCAAACTGAAGGTCCGTCCGTCTCGTTTTGGGACGGGCGGACCTTCAGTATGTTGATGGTGGAGACTACTTTGTCTCTACTGACAACATACACCTCTGACGTCCTGACATAAGGGCCGTCAGAGGTTTGTCCATCTGTCCACCCACCCTTTTTTTTAGAGTGGGCGAACAAATGGCTCCTTTTCTCTGTCCCTCAACGTCAGATACAACTGGCGGTGAGGGACAGTGAAACTGTTCAGTGACCACCACGCCATGAGAGAAAACTCCAATGGTGAGGGAGGTAATTGTTTTTTTTAATTTTGAAACAGAAAAGCCCGCTTTGTGGATTTTGTTTTTGAAAAATAAAAAAAAACATTCAAAGTTTGCAGCACAGCACCATCATATTGATGGAACCGTCTGTCAAACTTTCAAAGCATTTACAAGAACTGCTGTGATGGTGTTTCCTTTAAATGCAAGACAGCCATTGGCCACCTCTGTTTGGCTCGCGGGTACTCCCTTAGGGCAATGGAGAAGTTTACTCCATCCCCCTGTAGGGAATAAATACCCGTCCGCCAAACTGTAACTCAGGCCCATAGTCTTTTCTTTGGTCATGGAACAGTAAACGACCTATATACACACGTGGATATCATTACACCACTGAACTGAGTGACAGACGTTAACTCTCAGCTTCATTAGGACTGGAGCAAAAAAGTTAGATAAAGAGGTGCCTGGGCCCCGGGAGGACAGTATCCTGCCCGACCCCATAAGAGAAGCATGATGAGAGGGGAGCTCTCATCTGGAGCCAGTGCATGCTAGATGTGGGGCAATAAAGGAACTGGGTGTAACATAGTATCATGAGACCTGATTCATGCCAGGTTTTGCAATGGGACTAGTGATGTAAGCACTCTACTTGCAGTGGGGCTAATGATAAAGGCACGGTACCTGCAATCGGGCTAGTAAAACACACAGTACCTACAGTGGGGCTAGTGATTCGGGGCATTGTGAATCCGATGTGGCTAATGGTTTATGGGCTCCGTACCTGCTCACCATATATGTTACAAGAACCATAATTCTATGACATTCCAAATTACTGTGGGCGGGGCACGTAGACGTTTCAAGCCAGAGTGTGATGAGGAAATCTAAATTAAAAAAAAAAAGAAATCGGATTTTTTTCCCTTTTGTTTCGATTGTGCCGTGTCCGGCCACCCCTTCATTGTGCTTTGGGGGTAAGGGGCAATTGGGAAGAGTTGTGCTTCGGGTTGTTCAGCTCTCAGATAGCAGGGTTGGGTTTACTTGAAGATTAATTGCTGCTCTCGGATATCAAAGGCAGAGGTAACAGGAATCACCCACAGTAATGATAGCCTTGGCGGGTTTTGTCTTCCTCTGCAGGTGTCCCCGCCGAACAAAGGGCGGCCCTGACACCTCCAGCCCCATCCGTCACGGGCTGCGTCATTAAAGTCTCAGAGAGGGCAGGCCAGGGAAGGGCGCTCCTCAGCAGAGGACAGTGCGCCCAAGCTAGGTTGTAGGGGCTTAGCTTTCAACAGTGAAGCAGGTGCAGTGGCACCGGGTCCCAAGGGTGTGGGGATAGAGGGGGGCGCAAGTGTACAACCAGCAAATATGTGGTCCATTTTCCTTGCTTGTAGTGGGCCCAAGGCACCCTGGATGCGCCACTACCCTGTTGAGGGCCATCTTACGGGAGGGGGTGAGGGAGGATGTCAGCTGCTGATGCTTTGTAGCTGCATTTATGTAACCCTTCGTTCAAGGACACCTCCCCCGTGCGGCTGTTAGTGGACTCCTTTTCACACGTATCATCATGTGGTAGGAGCCCAGGTCTCCTGGGAGTTTGTGAATTCGTGGGAGTTGTTATGAAGGGGCTTGATGTACCTGCATGCATCTTTAAAGTATATCCACGGTGTTTTTCCAGTGGAATGATGTTAATTGTGACGCCACCCCCCTTACCTCGGTCCCCTGGCCTCAGGGTGGTGCTGTGAAGTGACGAGGAGGTTTCTTCGTGTAAAGACCCCTGCAGCAGGTAAAGTAGCGCAGACACACGAGGGCCTGCGGTCACTGATTAAAGTGTTAGAAAAGATCCTCTAAGCCTCTCGGCAAGGCATGAGATTTTACACCTAGGTAAAATAAAGAATGAATAAAGATCTGCACTACCCACCCCAGACAACACCAGACACCACAACACACATAACCCACATATGCACACAAAAGCACCGCACTATTGACGATCCACCTCAGTCAGAAAGCAGACTTCAGGCGGTAATGGAATCCTCCAGACCAGGGCGTGAAAGGACCCAAACTCCGTCAGCGCTTCACGGTCATTATTCCAGTGTCAATAAAGCGCTGTAGGAATCTCCGTAGCATAAATATTTAGTTTCTCGTTTGTGAGTGTGCGTTCTTTTCACTAGTGTACCGTCGAAAAGCTTACCAATAGGTGTCACCTGAAGCATGTTTTAACAGCAGGCGCTAGTCTTGAGTGATGCCTGGGCCATACTTTCATCATAAGCTATAACAGTATCCATGGCAACGCAGGGGCGCAACCTTCTGCGGCAGAAAGAGTTTCATTTAAGCTCCGTTACTTTTTTGATGTCTTGGTTGGTCTGGAAATGCAATCAACCACGACTAAAATAAGCTTAAACTTATTCTTTTCCAGAGATACTTCCTTGCTGGCCCTAGGTAACTGCCGTCTTTATTTAGATGAATCCCTTCCTTTCACCATTCTCTCCTTAATCCACTTCTCTTTTTTCTCCATATTTCAGCCTCATACTTCTTATTCCTTTACTCACTTAGCAGATTTTATTGAATTCTCTTTTGTCTCCCTTCCACTATCATATCATTTGTTCCCTCTGTTCATTCACACACTTCATGTTCTCACAGCTATTGTGTTCCCTTGGTTTTTGATCTGCATTTACTCCATTTTTTCTCACCCCTTTATTTAATAATTCTGTATTCTCAGGCATCCTATGTTATATAGTTGCACCCCTTTTCCCACGCGACGTATCCATGTCATTGTGAAGCTCTCTAAAACCCTTGGACCATATATGCGTTATATAAAACTGGATAAATAAATACATACAAGTCCGTGTACAACTACAGTGTGGATGGTTTTGGCGCGAGAAGTAGAACCCTCTTCCAGCCGTGTGCTGCAGTAAAAACGTGAAATGGTGCGCATTATTAAATATGCAAAGATGAATGTCAGTGGCTTGTAGTGGAGTTGAAGATCCCTGAAAGAAAAGGGTGCAGGGATGGTCTATTTTGTGAAAGATCGACGTTCCGCTCTACTCTTTAGTTTTATTTCCCGGGTGCAGTGGGCTATAACTCTGCATTTTGACCTAGCCCTGGGGTATCTGAAATGAATAGAAAAGCAGATGTCGCGCAGAGCGCCCTGCCCGGTGCACCTGGAGCGCTGGTTCCTCTTGGCGCTTATCGCCAGATGTGGCTGCCGGGCCTTGTTTACCTCAGCCATACAAGGTGCGCACCACCCGGCGGGGCACTTCCTGGCGCTTCTCGCCAGATGTGGCTGCGGGCCTTGTTTACCTCAGCCATACAAGGTGCGCACCACCCGGCGGGGCACTTCCTAGGGCTTCTCGCCAGATGTGGCTCCGGCCTTGTTTACCTCAGCTGTGCAAGGTGCGCACCACCCAGCGGGGCACTTCCTCCCTAGACCAACTTTTCAGCCACAGCTTTCAAATCCATTCGTGGCACATATACCAGTAAAAATATCTACTAATGGAAACCTACATTACGGGCGAAGGATGGCCCACTTCATGGCGAGCAGCAGCGTCTGCCTGTGTATAAGGCAATCAGGCAGTGACGATGGCTGGTCTGACAACTCAGTGCGTGGGCGGATTTTTGGTTGTTTGTAGGCTTGTTTATGATCAACCGGGCAGTTTTATTGTTGATTTACTCGATATTAAAACAAACATTATCTGCAGCAAGCTCAAATCCATGAAGTATTCCATACTTTGCAAAATACATATACAGCGCGTCTCTACAAGTTTAAAACTGCCCTGATTTCCAGATGTGGACGGACCCTTTTTTTTTAGATATCAAATTCACTAATGAGGGCCACTTTAATTTTGGTGCCCGAGACCAATTTCTGTCCCAGTCTGACTATGGTGAGCAGCCACATGCTGAATATTGAAACAGAACGGGGGGCGCCTGTAAAACAGAATTTGTAGGAGGTGCAGTGTCAAACATGCAGATTTAGGCGGGAGGCGTCCGATTTAAAAAAACAAAATGGCTGTATTTTATCGCCTTTCTTCATTTCAATGTGAGCTGGATGTTGACATTTAATTCCTATGATTTTTTTTTTTATTTATGTCTCTTAGATATGTTCACAGATGTTGACACAGATGCAGCCTAGACGTAGATGTAACTAATTTCATCATCCATTGTGCAAACTATGAAGAAACACTAGGGCACTGTTTTGGAGATTTTAACAATATAAATATGGACTTTCCAATATTAAGTGATGATACACGTGTAAATCTCGGGTTTCTGAATACCTTGAGGCTGCAGAATAATATCAGCATCTCAGTCAACATTTGACCCTGTTGAGACACCCAAAGCACATAACACTTATGGCATATAGGGCACTCAGAGGTGGAAGTGCAGATCTGCCACACATAACACACACACAACTCAAAGATATACACGAGGGCTTGACACTATTGATCCAGCACGACGCTTAATCAGGGATCAATACTCATCAATATTACATACAATGGCCAAGACACATTCACCCAAATCCCTGATGCGCTGGGGGTCAAGTTTTAAAGATGTGGAAATCGTTTCCTTCACAAATTCATGTTCAATTATGCTAAATACATAACTAGACCTATATATCAACTCTCTTTCCTCTCGGTCGATGGACCAATTAGTTGAGTAGTTGATGGTAATAATAGAACTAACTGACTATCTAACCAGCTAAATAATCACAGACTCTCGGTAAGTTTTAAAAGGTTTATCTCAACTAAATGATTTATGCTCATCGTATATAGGTCGTAATGCAAACAAAGAATCTCACACAAGGGAGAGAAAATCAATCAGCAATGCAAACAGTATCAAACTCATCAACAATTAACAATATGCATATGAGGGAGTGGATAGATGAAGAGACATAAGTTTCAGCAAAAATAATGTGAAACAATATACTTATGACGGAGTGGATAGATGAAGAGACATAAGTTTCAGAGACAAAATTACGCTTGCAAATGATTATGCAATTTACGAGTTGAAGATAATACAAACCCAAAGATCAATGAAATACCACCCCCCTGGCCAAGGGAGTAGTGGGGGTCTCCTGAAGTAGAGTCAGGAAACCAAGATTTCAGGAACAGGACAGGACAAGGTCAGGAACAGCTAGGCCTCTCTGCAAACCGACGAACAGCGACGCATCTCCCCTCTCAATCTCCTACCGCTGCAGCAACTAACCACACCCCCAAAGGCACCCCAGTTATACCCTAAAACCTACATGTCCAACCCACATTAATTGAAACATTGCACAGAATTTGACTGCTCATTGGATGCTCGGGGAGGTGGTGCATCACACCACCGTGATTTCATTCAAAATTCGACATATTCATGGTTCTACTTCCTTTCCCATGGCATATGTCTTGACCAGTCCATACAATTTTATTATTGTTACATTTGATTTAATTCTCAGCCACATCTGCGGACGAAGTCTTGGGTCCCACGGCCAGTCTGATCTTTTGGCAGGCAATCAATGTTCTCTGTGCTGCATAGCCTTGAACTAGTGTTCATCATCCGCAGCGCTCAGCACTTCTGTCGGTTTTGTCAGGTCATTCTTGCTCATTTTCCAGCCCCTCATCTATCCGGATAATTTAGGAAAATACAGGCCCATTCGATTCACTATGGTAAATAGAACATAACATTCATTAATTACATGGTAAAGCATTTTTCACTGTGTACCACCCACTCTTGCACTATTCCCTGTTAATTATTCTTCCTAGCATAAGCTTCATGCAAAGCGGCATTATTTATTATCGTTTTAAAGCAAAAAGGCAAATGCGAGATGCGGCCTAAACGTGCATAATCTCGTTTCTTTTGAAGCGCAATGTAAAATGCGGCCTAGTTCTTTCATGCATTAGATCACATTAGTGCACGCATGCGTAAAGCGGTTTCCCACGTGTTCATGTGATTTGCTTTGTTAATTTTACACCGCACACTGTTAATAAGTATTATGGGGGTGTCAATCCGAGCAGGTTTCTTTTTGCAAAATCCTGCTCCATCACTATCTTTGACCTTAAAGCTTTTATACTTTAGATCACTGTTACACCACAAGATGAGATGCTTTCTGCCCTAGTAGAACGTGGACGATACAGTATTCTACAAAACGTTTTTAATGTGACATAGTTCATTATTGTACAGTACAGCTAAGGACAGCCTGGATATGCTACCACAGCAAGGTCCCACTGTACAATTGCCGTACTTGGCAGGGAATATGCCAAGTCACTCATTTTCGAAGCTGGTCCATGTTGATTCTGGAGGCTATGTTTCATCTGTAGTTGTGGCTAGTGACACTTTCTGACCTATGTCCCTCAAAACGGGGACGGGGATTTTATATTTTGCAGGCTGTCCAATCTTCGGATACTAAATGGATCGAAAGGGGCATGCTACACATCTGGCTTTGCTGTATTAATTTGTCTTTTAAATCCTAGAGCATACAACATAACCAGATAGGCTCCTTGGCATGCATGTTCTTGGTGAGAGTTCCGGTGGTCGGTGTGAGTGGAAATCCTGCATCTTTCTTTAGAGGGAGTAAGAACATTAACATACAAAATGTAAATAATGTAGCCTTTACATGCATAGTTCAGGTCTGCTTTACAGATTCATATTTACAGAGTCAGAGATAGCGACTCTAGTTATGGATAGGCCTGGGCGAAGTTCCGCGTAGTGACAAAAAAACTCAGCCAAGCTATGCGGTTTACGCGTGTGGCGGAGTGAGTTACCTCGCGCCTTTCGCACTGATTTTTAGTGCCGGGGGTTTTTCCCGCACTGTAAAATCAGCGCAAACGGCATCACGTGCACCGCAAGAGGGCGCTGCTTCTTTCTGCCGCTCGAGTAGAAGTTCTACTCGAGCGGCAGCTTCCTCAACGCGTTTGAAGTTTTCTCAACGCGAGCAGTAGCGACCATCCGCGACCGCCCACGTTGAGTAATCTCGCTGGGAAGCAGTCGCCCGTTGGATTTTCGTTGCTCGCCAACTTACCGTTGGTAGGCGCGAGCAAGGAAAAAAATCCACTACGCGGAGTGGAGTTTTTCAGAACTCCAAGAACGCGTGAAGTGTGAAAAACTCTGCAAACTCCAAGAACGGAGCGGAGTTCACCGCCCAGGCCTAGTTATGTATGAGCAGGTTAGTCCAGTGGTTCTTAACCGTTTGACTTCTGTTGACCCCCCACTTAATCACTACTGGAATACGGGGATCCTTCACTGAATCATTATTGGAATCTGGAGACCCTGGACAAATCAACTTCGATAATTTGAACCGCAAAATAATAAACAACATTACACATAAATACAGAAGCAAGTGATGATCAAACAAATATACGAATTATGAAATATTTAATTCTCAAGCAGACATAACAAAATCAAAACTTTAATGGGAGACTGGAATTCTTTTTATACTATATTTTGTTTGATGCTCTAGAACTGATCCCACTAATTAATCTTAGGACACTAACTTAATTTTTAGCTGCCAATTCCAAATTCCTTCACATTTACAGAATGGTTTAACATTTTACATTTACATTTTACTTCTTTATTTACATACACTTTATTAATCTGTTAATATTATTTGATTCTCTAAGTAGTCGCAGACCCCCTGACTAGGCGTCGTGGATCCTTATGGGTCCCCGGACCCCAGGTTAAGAACCGCTGGGTTAGTCTATAGCACATTGAAATTTTGGGTAGCGAATAACCTTAGTGCAATTTGACAGATCAACACATGTTTTGACATGTGCCTGGTCTGTTCCGCTAAGCCACCTACACCACTATCTACGCTCATATGATGTCTCTGAACATCCATGAAGAAGGTCATGTAAGAGGGGAGGAGCAACATGAATGCAACTCCTTCCTATAGGGTACTGAATTCTTTGAAAATGCCCTTCATTCTGAGGGAAAAAATGCTGTTTGTTCTAAGAAGTTTGAAAACTGTCCATAAACAATAGACATCTTTTCTTCCTAAGTAAAGTTTGGGTGAGACGACAAGAATGTTGCTCTCTAACCTTAGCCCAAACTCTAGACCAGTATCAGTATGCACTGTGCACAGGGTTGAACCATGTCCCCAGGAGCAGTTGGTACTTCTTGTTTGCAGCTATTTAAAAAAGCACTTTGGATAGTTAGAATTTAGGACTTTTAATGACAAATTTGCAGAAAACCTTCCAAACCCCAAATATGTCCACTTAATTTGATCTTGGAAAATTATGTGCAGATATCTAAAGGAGGGAGTACGTTTTAGGGGCAATCCTTAACGTAGGATTTCTCATTCACATCATCACAGGAAATAAATGTTAAGTGAGAACGCAGCAGTCGTGACTGAGGATTATGCACAGTCAGTAGGAGGGAAGTTGAAATAATGACGGGGTGGAAGCAAGGAGGGTCTGCCGGTTGTGGTAGGAGGCTAACCTCCTTGAGCCTCTACCTGCTGGCGTCTGTCAGAAGCGCTGTCCAGTTTGCATTGAGGTAGTAGGGCATAAGACCATGCTTTGTGCCCAGTAGCCACAGGCGGAGGGGTATTGAACTTTAGCTTAACACTGTCCACCATCACATTGGAAAGAGTGCATGCAACTATTTCGGTCTCCAGAGCAAAGCTCGCACTTTGTTACCCATTATGATGTTTAAAGTTTGGGGGTGCCGCAGCCCTTACAGAAGTTGACAGCTCACCAGGAGGATCAGTTACCTTCAGGGCGAATGTCAGTTTTTAAACGACTTTAATCTTTTTTGTAACATGAAAATGACTGACCTCATAAGCTGTGATTTTCTTTTACTGACTGCAGAATTCATATATTTTTTGCCTGACCTTTATTTGGCGGCCATCACCGCAGGACAAAAGCATGTAGGGCACTTTGTTTTCACCTTGAGCCCTGGGCGATGCTCATCAGAGCCCACTTGTACATTGAGTAATTCGTCAAACTACAGTGAAATACCACTGTTCTTGGCCAGTCACTCTGCAACTGAAAGATGTTAAGTACTTTGTGAAAATTTTGATGGTTGGCCCATGGCCGAGATTTTTGCAACTCGTCTATATTACCTAGAGGCATGGAAGTCTTTAACAGAGTCAATTCGATTCTGCACAGCTTTAGCTCCTGCCACCTCTAAAATGTAAATTAAACCTAAAGTCCAAACATCATTTGTTCTAACACTGTGAGCAAGGAAAGCAAGAAGTTTTTCTAGGAATGGCTTTTTTGCGACGTTATAACTGATTCTGGCTGCGCATACGATTAATACGCTTAGGTGATTTTCTGCATACACAAGCAAATATGGTTTTGTAAGCTGATGAAAAGATTCTTAAGATTAACAAAAGAAAGAGGATGATTCTTCACCATCATATTATGGCAAACCTCTTAACAAAGAGACAATAGGGCTGAGATCTTCGGTAGAAAATAGAATTTGCCAATGTAAGGAGATTTAAGAGACGGTGAGATGATTTAGAGTGAAGATTGAACACCTACGTCTGTAGTCAGTCATTATCCACAAGAGTTTAACATCAACACAACAAATTAAAGATTGCCAAGCAGCCTATTTGAAATTCATGAAAGATTTTTTTAGATTAATAACTCAAAATAAACTATACAAAGATGGGGCTCGTTTAAATGCATGTTACTGGGTGGATCAAAGCCAGTTATGGTATGCAGAGGACGGAAAGATATACACCTGCTAAGACTAGTGGAAGTTAGCCCATAACTTAGAGTGCAAGGTATCTCTATTAGTTAATAGCCACTGTGTTATATTCGTAAAATGAGTGTATTAATAACTGATCTTGGAATAAAATAAGAGCCACTGAGCGCTCCATTGTTAAAAATTTGCTAATTTCATCCTAATCATTTCAGCTGTCAAGAGAGGGGCTCTGTCAGGAAGGTGGTGCAGGCTTGGCACTCTGGACTGAAAGAAGAAGGAAATTAATGCACAGACAGTATATACGGAAGCAATGTATTAATTACAATTTTGATTATTTTAGCCCAACATATAACTACGTTAGTACCCCAACAAATGTTATCACAAATATTTGCAGATATATATTGATATGTACAGGACACTAAGATGACCACCCTAGGCCAAGAAAGTACTGTGGATGAGAGATAATGGTAAACTGATCATAATTGTGAGGACTGTAGACCAAAGACCTACGATAAATAGGGTAAAGAGATCTTTGCTAGAATTCTGAAGCTTAGCTATCTAAAGTATCTGAAAGAGACACGTTAGTGACAGATTCCTTACCTTAGAATATCCCCAGGCGTCAGGCTGGATCCGGAAAGTTTTTGCGTAGCAGTACCATTGCGCGTCCGTCGTCGGCGTTGTGATCGCCGGGATGACGTCGCGGGCAGTACTTAGACGCCGCCTCTGCGCGCTGACGTCGGTTCTTTCTTTTTCCGCGCCAGTAAGCGCAGATCCGGGAAGAGCAGTGCCCTAGTCATTTTTTGACTATCTTTTTGGTGATTTTTTCACTGTTTTTCTCTACGAGTCTCCGACTCCGAAGGTGTCGGTAGGGATGCCCGGCTTCAAGCCCTGCGACGTCTGTGGTCGTATGATGTCGATCACAGACCCGCATTTAGAGTGTCTCTACTGTCTCGGCCGTGACCACGACACAAAGTCGTGCCCCGACTGCCGGGCCTTGAATCCGAAGGCTTTGCGAGAGCGGTCTCGAAAGCTCCTCGAGGTCCGGCAGTCGGCTCCGCGCCACACCAGGCCCCGGTCACGTGAGAGGTCGAGGGGCCGGTCGCAGAGTCCTCATCGGTCGTCGGGGTCCAAGTCTTCGCACTCCTCCGGTAAGTCGAAGCACAAAAAGTCTAAAAAGCGTCATCGCTCCACGACTTCGCCTCGCCGGTCTAAGGCTCCTGTCGGCACCGTCCCCGCGGCTCCGGGAGTGCCTGTGGAGCCGCCCCCGCATTACCCGTCCTTCCCGGGTTCGGGGGCGACTCTGGCCAAGATACAGGAATTCCTGTCGGCCATGGCCCGCCTCTTCGGGCCTCAAGGTCCCTCCGGTGCGCCTTCGGGCCCCGCGGGCCCTGATGGGGTTTCCCCGGCGCCGCCGACGACTCCGGTCCCGGCGCCGCCTGTAACACCTGCCTCGGTCCCGGCTTCGGCCCCGGCCTCGATCCCGGCTCTGGTGCTGCCGCAACCCCCATCGACGCCGGTTGACCTCACTACACCTCCGCCGGCGCCGATGTCTCCGGTGCCGTTCCCGACACCGCCCGGGGCTCCGGCCGTCGTCGTTCCCCGGTTCTCTCCGGATCCGGACACGTCGCCGGACCAGCGTCGCTCGACGCCGGCTCTGACGCCGTTGAGACCTTCGGTCCCGCGTGTCCCTCCTTCTCCAATTTTTAAACCTGAGGAGGACGAAGAGGACTGGGAGGGGTCGGAGGACCCTCTCACACAGCAGTGTGAGTACGAACAGGACTGGGCTGAGGAACTTGGGGATGCCAGTGGGCTGGACACCTCCCCTGACCCTGGCATGCTGTCTCCTCCTTCCGTGGCAACGGAGGAGGGAGCAAATTTTGCAACGGTGTTGCGTAGAGCAGCTGGGGCCTTACACCTCCAATTGCCTACAGTGGCCGTCAGGACTAACCTCCTGACGGAAGTGCTTCAGCCGGCGGCTACCTCCTCGGAGCCACTGCTGCCGTTTAACGACGCACTTTCTGACGTTCTTTTGGGCACCTGGTCCAAGCCCACCACAGGGGCTTCTGTGGACAGGAACGTGGCCCGACGCCATCGCCCGGCTCCGGGCGACTCCCTGTTCCTCTCCCAACACCTCACTCCTGAGAGCTTGGTTGTCCAAGCCTCTGCTTCCCACACCACCTTCCCTACCGCTCCTCCGGATAGGGAATCCAAACGCCTGGATCAATTTGGGAAGAAGGTCTTTTCTTCCTCCAGTGCTGGCTTGCGGTCTGTCAACACCGCTTGCCTTTTGGGCCGATATTTCCACTCTTTGTGGGACTCAGTGGCTCAAGCTTTGCCCCAGTGTCCTGAGGAGGTCCAGACACTGCTTTCCCGCGCCATTGCGGAAGGAAGAGATGCGGCTAAATTCACCATTCGATGTGGCCTTGATACCGCCGACTCGCTGGGTAGTTCTATTGCAACGACAGTGGCGCTCCGCCGTCACGCCTGGCTGAGAACCACTGGTTTCTCGGGTGATGTCCAGAACACTCTTATGGAAATGCCCTTTGATGGGGTCGGTCTTTTTGGAAACAAGGCTGACCATGCGCTGGAGCGTTTTAAGGACTCACGGGCTACGGCCAAGTCCCTGGGCCTTTCTGCTGTACGCCCTCCGCAGCCATCTGCTTTTCGCCCCTTTCGTGGCCACGGAAGGGGCGCCCAGTCACGTCCGCTGCCCAGCCACCGGCCCGCGCAGCAAGCGTCTTCGCTTGGCCGAGGACGTGGCTTCCGCCGTGGCGGATCGGGCAACCAGCGTGCGGGTCAGGCCACCAACCCCGCCCCGTCCGCGGCCTCCAAGCCCTCCTAGTCCTTCTTTTCAGGTGCACAGCACGCCAGTAGGGGGCAGGGTCCGCCATCACCTTCACCACTGGCGTGCCATCACCTCGGACAGGTGGGTCTTGGACATTGTCCGAAGGGACTACTCCCTCCCCTTCGAGACCACCCCCCAAGCCATGCCACCTCAATTCCACCGCATGTCAGGGGATCACTTGGTGCTTCTTCAGAAGGAAGTTGCGGCCCTCTTGGCCAAGAGGGCCATCGAGCGCGTTCCGACCCCAGAAGTAGGACGTGGTTGCTACTCCCACTACTTTCTGGTGCCCAAAAAGGACAAGGTGGACATGCGTCCTATCTTGAACCTCCGGAACGTCAATCGCTTCCTCCGGAAGGAGAAGTTCAAGATGCTCACCTTAGCTCAGGTCTTGACTGCCCTCGACTCTGGAGACTGGATGGTAGCGTTGGACTTGCAGGACGCTTATTTCCACATCCCCGTCCTGCCGGCCCACCGGCGTTACCTGCGGTTACCTGCGGTTCATGGTGGGCCTCGAGCATTTTCAATTCACCGTGCTCCCCTTTGGCCTCACAAGTGCCCCTCGGGTGTTCACGAAAGTGATGGCGGTGGTCGCAGTTCATCTGCGCCGGGCAGGGGTTCCAGGCTTCCCCTACCTCGACGACTGGCTGCTGAAGGCGGGCTCGTCCCAGGCAGTCGTCTCCCACCTCCAGACTACGGCCGAACTCCTGCACTCGCTGGGGTTCTCCATCAATGTGCCGAAGTCGCACCTGATTCCTTCTCCACAGCTCCTTTTCATCGGAGCAGTTCTGGACACGACGCAGTTTCGGGCCTATCCTCCCGAACGGCGAGTCCGGGATATTCAGGCTATGATTCCGATCTTTCAGCCTCTATCCTGGGTTTCGGTACGGATGACCCTGAGGCTGCTGGGCCTCATGGCCTCCTGCATCCTGCTGGTAGATCATGCCAGATGGCATATGCGGGCTCTGCAGTGGGACCTGAAGTTCCAGTGGGCGCAGCACCGGGGCAACCTGTCCGATCACGTCCAGATCTCGGAGGGGACTGCAAAACAGTTGCAGTGGTGGCTCTCGAACCGGCAATGGGTCATGGGCAGATCCCTCTCCCTTCCCCAGCCAGAGCACACAGTCGTGACGGACGCGTCCCTTCTGGGATGGGGCGGTCACATGGGAGAGGCGGAGATCAGAGGCCTCTGGTCTCCGGCGGAGTCCCGGCTCCATATCAACCTTCTGGAGCTCTGGGCGATCCGACTTGCACTCAAGGCATTCCTTCCCTCTGTCAAAGGGAAGGTAGTGCAGGTGTTCACAGACAACACCACCGCCATGTGGTACTGCAACAAACAAGGCGGGGTGGGGTCGTGGACCCTATGTCAGGAGGCTCTGCACCTCTGGACATGGCTGTAACATCAGGGCATATTCCTGATGGTTCAACACCTGGCAGGTTCCCTGAACGCCAGGGCGGACGAACTCAGCCGCAGGTGCATGATGGATCACGAATGGCGTCTTCACTCGGAAGTGGCGCAAGGACTCTTTCTACAGTGGGGAGAGCCTTGGTTAGATCTATTCGCCACCGAAGAGAACGCGCAATGTCATCAGTTCTGCGCGTTGGAATTTCCAAGGCGGCACTCGCTCGGCGACGCTTTTCGTCGCGAGTGGAGTTGCGGTCTGTTGTACGCTTTTCCGCCTATACCACTTCTACCCAGAGTGTTGAAGAAGATTCGGCGCGACCGGGCCCAAGTCATCCTTGTGGCTCCGGACTGGGCTCGAAGAGTTTGGTATCCCGAGCTACTCAGTATGAGCGTCGATACCCCGATCCGTCTGCCTCTTCGGGAGGATCTTCTGTCGCAGCAGCAGGGGACGGTCCCCCACCCGAACCTGTCCAGTCTCCACCTGCTTGCGTGGAGATTGAGCGGCGGCAGTTGATTCCTTTCGACTTGCCTCCCGAAGTTTGTGATGTGATTCTTGCAGCCAGGCGTTCCTCCACTAAGGTGGTATACGCCTGCAGGTGGAACAAGTTTGTGGCATGGTGCACAGCAAAGGCTGTGGATCTCCTTTCTGCCCCTCTTTCTGAGGTTCTTCTGTTCCTTCTTTCTCTGGCCCAACAGGGTTCTGCCCTGGGTACCATCAAGGGCTATCTTTGTGCGATCTCGGCCTTCCTCAGGCTCCCTGATCAGCCCTCTCTTTTTAAGTCCCCTGTTGTTAACAGGTTTCTAAAAGGCATTACACACCTCTTCCCTCCTGTTCCGTTTGTCATGCCTCAGTGGGACTTAAACTTGGTTCTTACCTTTTTAATGTGCGCTCCCTTTGAGCCTCTACATAACTGTCCTCTTCGTCTTCTTACTTTGAAGACAGTCTTTCTGGTGGCTATCACCTCCGCTCGGCGGGTGAGTGAGCTCCAGGCTCTATCATGCAAACCCCCCTTTCTGTATGTCCATCCAGACAAGGTTGTTCTCAGGACGCGTCCGTCCTTCTTGCCAAAGGTGGTTACTGCCTTCCACATTGGGCAGACCATCACTTTGCCCACCTTCTTTCCGCCTCCGCATCCTTCCAGAGAGGAAGAGAGGCTCCACCGTCTGGACCCAAAACGTGCGCTTTCCTTTTATATCAACCGCACACAACACTTCCGGGTGGATGACCAGCTCTTTGTTGGCTACGTGGGTGCCAAAAAAGGTCGGGCGGTGCACAAGAGAACCATCTCCCGCTGGGTCACCTTGTGTATCAAAGCCTGCTATTCTTTGGCTAAGAAGGAGCCTCCTGTTGGGCTGCGTGCCCATTCCACCAGGGCAACGGCTGCTACCACGGCTTTAGGCCGCGGTGTTCCGCTGCAGGATATATGTCAGGCAGCTACGTGGGCCTCGCTGCACACGTTTACCAAGCATTACTGCCTTGACAGCCAGGTCCGGAGGGACGGCTTCTTTGGCCGTTCTGTCCTCCGGGACTTCCTTGTCTGATCTTTGTTCGCAGACCCACCACCGGGGTTGGTATTGCTGGGGTATCTATTCTAAGGTAAGGAATCTGTCACTAACGTGTCTCTTTCAGATGCACAGGTTACTAACTTGTGTAACGATATATCTGTAAGAGACAGTAGTTAGTGATTCCTTACCGCCCCACCCATCCTCCCCGTTCTGCGAACTCATTTCTAGGGTTAAGGACATCCCTTTCAGGGCCCTAGTACTTTTCAGACACCTATGTCAGCTTCTTGCATGGCTCTGCGTTCCTGGCGCGGAAAGTCGTGTACAGAACTGACGTCAGCGCGCAGGGGCGGCGTCTAAGTACTGCCCGCGACGTCATCCCGGCGATCACGACGACGGACGCGGAGCCGCACGACGCCGCCTACCGACGCGCAAGGGTACTGCTACGCAAAAACTTTCTTGATCCAGCCTGACGCCTGGGGATATTCTAAGGTAAGGAATCTGTCACTAACTACTGTCTCTTACAGATATATCGTTACACAAGTTAGTAACTTGTGCTTTAGTCCGTATCAATTGTGGGGGTTTATTAAGCATCACTACAAAGGATATAGGACTACTCAAGCTACTCAGGTTTTGTATGGGAAATAATCTTCCTTGCCCTGTAGGCCATTATCACCATTGGTAAATCTAAAACCTTCAATTCCCTGTACTGAGAATTTATTTCAGCATTTTTAGAGTTGGTTGGTTTTTATTAATCTGTTTACAAGAAAGGTTAAGGTGCTTTCTAGATAAACCAGAATGAAGGACAAAACTAATAGGGCTCTCTCTTACTTTTTCACTCAGGAAAGCGGTATCAGGTTGGCACATCTATTTGCACTTCTAATGAAGCATGCAGCATCTTTGTTGCCAACAATTTATTGTTTTCTTAAATCAGCCAAGAAGGGATTGACCTAATTGAAGCAGATGATCTGAGATTGAGATGAGCTGTTAGGTTTAGAGAAATTAGGCTAAAACTTAATATGTATTACTGTGCCTAAAGAAGCTAAACTATTTGAGCGCCAGGTTACTGAAACTGGTGAAATGGATTATTTGCAGGTAGTGCTGACATCGAAGCACCAGGATCTATTTTTTTTCCTATTATTATTTATTTACTTTTATTCAGATACAGGGATCTACTTAAGTCAAAGTTCATTATCTCTTGAAGTGTGTTCATTGAGGTTGAAGGTATGGGACTTGTATAATTTTTCTTGATGGAAAAGCTGCAGTGCTGCACATAATAAAAAAGACTATACTGCCAATGCGACTTTATAGAGTTTTTGATTTTGATGTAAACCTGCTGCATTCAACAGCACGCATTCAAACAATTAAATAGCAATATATCTAGATTTTTGTGGGGTTGGGTTCCAGCCCCTAATATCATTAGAATCCTTGTTGCTTCGAATTCCCAGATTTTGAAAGGCCTGGATCCTTAAGGGCAGCAGGATTAATGACGAAGTTATGTCAAAATTGACACCTAAGAAAATCTGCTACCTGCCCAAAACATTGACTGCATCTAATTGCATTAAATGTGTCTGTGCTTTATGAGAGCATAAGGGTTATTACAATCTAACCAACCTCTGAAGCTGGATGAAATTTCCACACAATTTTATAAAATGTTCACTTGTACGTTTTACTTTTACCAACAATTCATGAACTTTTCTGCTATGGCAAAGCCTTCCAAAGAAGCTGTCACTGTACTCTCTGCCGCCTCCTGCCCTTCCTAGTTCTAGTATTTTGGCTGTGACTATTGAAGGCGCAGGAAATGCATGTAGGAGGGGAGATCCCACTGTATTCCCGCTCTACCTTGACAATCTGTCTCTTACTCCCTGAACTCGTTCTTTAAGGGAAAACAGTTGGCTTTAAACCAAATACTGTTTTAAACTTAACTTTTTTGGTTATGATTTAGGGATGATGATATTTCAAAATTAAATATTTATTTTCAAGCTGCACCCATTCTCCTGGTTAGGGATTATGTGGAGTGAAAGGGAGCGGTTTAGTCTTCTCAGAGTCCCATCACTGATCCCAACCCTTCCATTCATCTCTTTAGGCTTGAGGTGACTACACTGGTACAAAGTAATTTTGTGAAACGTTCAGCTTGGACCAGCCTTCTTAGTGTCCTTTTTGAAGTATAAAAGCAAGAGTTATGCGTGGAGACGCTCCTGCTGATGTCTAATTACCGCCTGGAACTGAGCACTACTACTGCAGCACCACAAACATTGACAAACAGGTTAGAAAAGTGGAGTGCGCATTTTTGGAATATTTCTGTTTATTTTGTGGAGAGGCTCCTGCTTTAGGCCAGTGTCGAATGCAGGGTTATGCACCTGTCTGTACACTATACATTGACTGCACCACAGAGGAATGAGGCATGCCAGCACACCTCTAACTCAGTGCCCATGAAAGATACTCGCTTAAGAGTCCTCTGTTGGTAAATGAGACCCTAATCCCAGTCCATTGCCCACCCCACCAAGCCTTTTCCACGGCCCTTCTGTACTGTGACAGGCTTGCTGCACCCTAATGGTCTTGCTCCAGTCACCACTTAAAGAGAACAACTTGCCTGGGCTGCTCACCTAATTTATCTCTCTGACCATTTGGGTTACCATAGTCCACCCTTTGATTTCCACACTCACTTGGAACTGCAGCTCCATTCCACCTGCCCGCACCGTATGATAAGACAGCCAGGGCCCATGCTTGTTCACACCACCTGCTCGTTTCATAATCTAAGATGATGTCCAGGTAAACTGTGCATACCACACCATCAGTGAGACAACAACAACAAAAACGGTGAGCAGCTACAACTAAGTGGATTAGTCAGGTGTGCACTACTCCACAGAATAGCTTAGGGTGTGGGATGCCTGTGAAGCAGAGGAGGCCTTGTGAGCGTCTCAAAAATATATCCAGAAAGAGCAACCATCAAAAATGTGAGAGACTGAAAATCGCCACACTGAAAAGATTACCACAGAGACACTCAAAATGAATGTGTGCTCCAATATTAAAATAGGTGCCATCAAAACAGTTGTTACATTAGTCATCATTGATCCCCAGACTAAGCAAAAGAGATTGAGCTGAACTGAACGTGTCCAAGTACTCTGAGATTGATGAGGGACCCATGGCGACGCCTCAAAGGGGTTGCTCATCCTGAAGTATGGTATGAATGTTCAAACTAAACGTGTGACGTCCATTTGCAGTTAACTTATTTGGTTGGATAGGTATTTTGGGACTTGCATTAAAGATAATAGACCATCCACATGAGGGTTACATAAAGCTGCGCTACTTATAGAATGAGAATTTGTTTACTGTGCCAGACACCTGTTTGGAGAATGTTGTGCTGTAATTGGGCTGCAAGGAGAACCCGCGGGGCTGGCCTGGAAGCAGTTCCTTGCGCGTGACGGCAGAAATTAGACGCATAGACCGGAAGAAGCACTTCGCGTTCCTGCGGCCTGAGGGCCGCTGCTTTCTAGGAAAGGTGGGGGGGGGGGGGGGTCGAGGGGTGTTTGAAACCTGTAGTGAGAGCGCAGAAGGTGTGACTGAGAAGAAGGAGGGTGTGGCGGGGAGGAGGTGCACAGGAAGAAAAGCTCACATCCGTGTTTTGCCAGGTGCCGCATTTGAAAGCCTTACTTTGTAGAACAAGAAAGGAGGTTGCAAATCTTGTCATTACTCGGGAAGATAAGTGATAGCCATGTCTGCAAGGCTCGGTCTCCCCAGACTTCTGATAGCTGTGCCCAGAGAGCGCCACATTCTTGCAAGCTCAGTTTCGTGACAGAATATCAGTTTTTTCCCCCAGTTTTATTGTATGTGAAAAAATCCCTTCATCACAAAGAAAAAATAGATCTGTTTTCTTGACCGAGTTTTACATTATTTTTTTCGTTGGCGCCTACTAAGAATGTTTCATTGGAGGTGACTGTGGAGAATACGGTAACGGAAAGTACCCGTTGTAGCACGTGCTAAGGGCATAAGAAGCAAGCTGTAAACATTGGACACGTTGTATGTATCGTGAATTTAGTATAGACAGACCCAAATAGGATAACATGTACTGCATTGTAAAGTACTTCGAGCAGGTTGACAAAACCACAGAAAGGAGTGCGCCAACTGAGACTTTTACTTGAGAAATGTTGTCTTTCAGTATTTCCTGTTACCAGATACCGATCAGTTTCTTTGAGTTTCCCAATTAGTGCAAGGGTAAGCCCAGAACTGTATACCTCTGGACATAGTGCCCCAATCAGGGCGAAACAGGTCTTGGGTTGCTTGCGTTTCGGTTCGGGCAGGGCCTGGCAGTTCGGACAGGGCTGTTCCTATTGGCACAGGGTCAAAACTGATTTTAATATGGCTGGGTGCAAACTGAGGTGGCATGGTGGGCAAAAGAATGATGAGATGGAATTCCCATCACCTTTTGTGTGCTTGATGGCCCCGTTAGTTCACCTTAAGGTTCTCTGGATTTTAACCTAGGGCCAATGAAGAGATTTCGCTTTCTAGATGTATTCTAGAACAGATCTTTAAAAATCTTTTCTTCCACAAAACTTGAGAAAGTTTATTTAAAAATTAGGCCTGTTTTGGTTTCCCCAAGAGATTACCAATCATGGCTAAAGAAAGTCAAGTTCATGAGTAATGGTTAAAGTGTGGGACTGTGTGCCCTGCCAAAGGACTGATGCACCCTTCCAATTGAGTGATAACCAATTTCTATTCTTAATCACACCACCCAGAGCGTGAACCATGGAACTTGAAGAAAACTTGTATGGAAAGCATCACTTATTTCAATTATATGTGTCCGTGTACTAGCTCCGAAGTAAATATCTTACGATAGAGCATGTCCAGTGGCGTAATGAAGCTTGAGGGGGCCCCCCTGCAAAGTACATGAAGGGGAACCCCCACGCTCTGGACCCAGTAAGAAGCTCTCAAGCCAGGGACCCAACGCCTGTGCAAAGTCAGTGCCGGAGAGGGCCACCTGGAGCGCGGGGGCTACTGTTACGCCACTGAGCATGTCTTGTCTATATTTCATTCCATCATTTTAGATCATACATGTGACGCTTATGTCTTGGTTAAATCTTCCAATTACTTTAACTAGACGTGCATGTTAAGTTGTAAGTGATGCATTAAACATTGATGTGTAATGCATAAAGCTCTGAATCACATAGGCACCCGCACCTTGGCGTAGTAGCCTCTAAAGGCATCATCCCAATCTCCTGAACTACAGTGATCTCAGTCAGGTCACAATACAAAGCAACTGAGAAAAGCCTCAGTATTTATTACGTTCGCTGTGGCAGGGATCCCGCCGTGCATTATTGCTGTGCAGGTGACGTGGACGACAGCCTGCTTTTCGCTCCTGTCTTGAAGACTGTACAGGAGAGACCAACTCACTGCAGGATGAATGGGCCACTTTGAAGTATCATCTTTCCTGTTAGACCTGCTTCTTTCCTGCACACGTGTGCGTGTGTGCATCTCCCTGGTGCTCCCGAGAGAAAGGATAGGGCCTGGAGGGCTCCTGGTGTCTTACTTTACACTCCCCAGCTCATTCCCTGCCCCCCTGCCAGTGAAAGAACATCCTCTTAATTCAGTGACCGGCGGCTTAATAGTACTGTACCTGTATTATGCACATGGATGAAAGAGGAAGCTGCTGCAGCTGGAAGGACTCAGGTGGTTTAAAGGAGGGGCAGCTCAGGTGTCGGCACGTAATAATTAGAATCATGGATGCTGGGAGCGTGCCTTACCTTTTTTTCCATTTGCGACTACAGTAAAACATGGAAACACATAATACTGTCAGGAACTTTCAATAGGACTCTAGAATGTATAACATTGTACATACAAAGGAGATCTTCTCCAAACTGATGAATAGATAGGCATTAAGTAAGTGTATAGCCATGTCATACAGACCTGAAAGGGGCAGGAAACTTGAGCTGAGCAAATCTCTGCAGGAGTAAGCAAACGATTTAGCACATTAAATAATTGTTGATGTGGCTGGATCCACCCAAGGTGCTCACTTGCCGATTGGAAAAAAACATTATTAGTGGTTTGTGAAATTTGTGTAATTTGTTTTCGCGTAATTTTGGGAAATTTCGGGAAACGCCACAAATTTACATGAAATTTTGTGTAATTATGCAAAATGCAAACCCATCCTTTTGCACTATATTTTAGCACAAAGGGTGTCCTTGCATCAATTTTTGTTGCAAGGACATTTTGGGCTAAAAAAAGTGCAAAAAAAAAAAAGCAGTGCGAAAAACAGGTGCTCGAATTCTGTTGTTTCCAAGCATTCACTGTAAATTTTTACTGTGAATTTCACATTAATTTTCTTTCCCAAGAATGGCATAATTATGCAAAATACCGTAATGCTTAATTTTGGGAATTGTGTGTAAGAAACGTAACATGAAATTCCCAAACTTTTGTGAATTACGCTAGCATAATTTAAATTTCGCCCAGGCCCAATTTTGATCCCATCTCATCTGAGACCATGTGGAGTCTTTGGTCTACTGACGACCGTCAAAAGTTGCATTCCGTGTTGTGACGTTCACGACACAGAATTTTAGAATCCTCACATTTTGCAACCACCTCCCATGCACCTGTGCACCTCACCTTATTTAACTTAAAGCAGCCATTCAGTAAGTCATTCCACACTTGGTATTGTAGCCCGGAAAGACATCGTCGAACAAAGGGGCATTTTGAAAACCTTGTAACTGGTGATGCAGTAGTGGGTAAAGAGAACCGTTTTTCTCATGGATACTTATTCTCAGAGATTCCTCATCTATAGAAATATCCTCAGCCTTTGGATTCAGAATTTTTTCCATAGGTTGCTGTCTGAAAGTCAGAGGGCCATATGTACGAACACATTTTCCCATAGACACAGAATGGGTAAAAGCCTTTGATACATCTGCCCCAAAATGTTTTGAAGAGTCTGCCTATGCAGGCGTCACCAGTGCTTTAAATGGAAAAAGAAAAGTGCCGGTACTCACCAAATTTTATTGGGGTGGGTCTTGAGGGTCTCGTAGGGGCGTGTCTAGGGGCGTGACTTCGAGGCAGGTATTTAACAATGGTGGTATTTTCTTATTCAATGTAAAAGCGCTCTAATGTCCTTCGGCCAAGTTTCTTCATGTGTGCACGTCGTGATAGGTGTTTTTTGCAGTTTTATATTGTGCGAACTTGACCAGAGGGCATTAAAGCTTTTTACTTGAGAACCAGAAGTTTTACATGAAAACATCTTTTTTTGTTTTTATGGTACGGGAAGATCACCCAGAATAACAGAATGTTGAGCAGAAGCTGGGATTTCAGCTCTCTGTGCCATAAAAACAAAATAAAGTATGCTTTCGTGTAGAACTTGCACTACTCATTTAAAGTGCTTTAATACCCTCTTGACAAGTGTGCGCTATATATAACTGCAAAAAAGTACTAATTGCGCACTGTACATATGAGCTGAACTTGGCCACAGGCGTTGTGCGCTCTGACAGTGTATTCCAGCGCTGCAGCCTTACATTCTAACTGACAACGCAAAAGTTCCAATGTGGGTAGCTCTGTCCGACAGGTCACATCTCCTTACTCCTGTCACGCTGTCAGTTAGAGTGTAAGGCAGCAGCAGCCTAGCGCTGGAATACACTCACTGTTGACTGTCAGAGCACCTCACAGGCACGCTCCCTCTGAAGGTATTCAGCAGCACCTGCGCTGCATGAAATCCCATACCCCAGAGCCCAACCACAGCTTGCCTCTAGGAGTACCGGTACTCTCTTGACACAAGGAGAAGTTCCGGTACTCTAGGGGAGAAAACTGAGAAGTGCCGGTACTCAGTACCGGGGAGTACCGGCCCATTTAAAGCACTGAGCGTCACCCAGAAGTAACACTTTAGTTTCATAAAGGTGCCACATGTTGTGTCCGTTCTGTTTCTGTGTGTCACACATGCCTCAGTTCGAATCTATGTCATGTTTTTTGCTCTGTTTCATAATTTTTCAAACCTTTTCATCAAGAATTGAAGTGTGTGTTTTTCTTAGGCCCAGATCATGATTGCGGTGCTCATGACCCATGCTTGAGCATGTATTTCGAAGCCATTAGTGAGTGGGAGCCAACGATTTTTGATGCCATAGCATCTCATTTAGGTCACCTTTCAAGATGAAGCAGGCTCAAAAGTATACCTGGGGACGATTATTATACATTGTCTTTGTTTGCGGCCGGCGCACCTTTTAAAAGGTGCGCCGGGCGCAAACAATGACAATGCGCCCTATTAGGATGTATGCGCAGCCCCCAGGGCAGCCACGAACTCGCGCTGCCGTGGGGTCAGCGCACTAATGTGAAAACACGGAGCAGCTGCTTCGTGTTTTCATAGTGCAGGCGGCACCCGCCTGCACTTTTACAGGGGACTAGAGATACCCTTGCAGGCGGGTGCAGTCAGTGACTTGTTGCTCAAGTGACTGCACCCGCCTGCAAGGGAATGTCTGAGGGGGTCCATGGTACCCCCTTTATCCCCTGCAGAGGGCTGCTCTCAGGAGGCGCACCTTGTAAATGGCGCACTGTCAGTGCGCCTCCCGAGGGCTCCTTTGCCTTTGTGCCCACGTCTGTAATATGGCGCGGGCGCAGAGTCAAAGGAATTCCCTCATTTGCATAGGGCACACCCCTATGCAAATGAGGGTACACTTTCTTAAGGGCGCCAGCGCTATCGGTATTAGTGAAGGGGACACACAAGCATCTAACCCCCCTTCTATAATACCAAAGTGCCCCGGGGGCGCGCAAAGCGGGTACAAACGCCCGTTGCGCTCCCGGGGCACTTATTGTAATACAGCCCCAGGACGCCAGGAGTTTGTGAAGTGTCACAAGAAAATTGTGAAGAGGTTGCCAACACATATTTCACCCCCTGTGGCTTGCTGGCCTGAGGCTTTTCCAAGGCAGGAGAGTTGTGGATTCTTGACATTCAAAGGACCACATTAAACACTATTTCCAGACCACATTCTGTCCCGGTCTTTGCTGTTTGCTTGTTGTCCGCTGTCGGGGACTGCTGTTATTGGCAGATTGACCACAGACTGCTCAAGAACTCAATGTATCTATACACAATGGATCTGACAACAACTGCTGTTCTTACTCGTGTTACTCGATGTAACAACCTTACAAGGGCACAAATACACAACTCTCCTGCTTCGAAAAAGCCACATGAAGCAAAACACGTGTTGCCTTTTACTGCTCAGAACGAAAGCATGAGCCCTGTCATTATCCAAATTCAATGAAGAAAGAACAGCACAACTACTACTAGGGAAGAACTGAATGAAATACCGTTGTGTTGAAGTTAATTTAGTGATTGTCACACTTAAATGTAGATGCTTGCATTCTACCTCATTGTACAGCCTTGATGTACTGTTAAAACTCCACAGTGCATTGTATGGATTTTACCCAGGACGTGCAGAGGAGAAATCCATTAAAGACATTGTTAAACCACCAATGAGTTTTACGTAGAGTCTTCCCAGGAGCTACGGAGGAGCAACCCACTGGAGGCAAACAACCAAGGAGTATTATATGGAGTCACCAAGAGTGATGGAGCCACTCAGTAGAGGCACTGTTAAACAAGCAAGGAGTGTTATATACAAAACATCAGACATCCGAGGAATCAAATCATTGGATGCACTTTTAAATCATTAGGGGGTATTATATGAAGTCTACCAAGGAGCAGCAGAGGACAACCTGATTGCCATTTGCAAGAAGAAAATGCCTTTACTTAATGTACAAAAGCCCTTATAGGAATTGGACAAATCTTTCCAACTTGTAAAAGGGCTTCTGCGATCCTTTTTGAATCACAAATAGGAGAGCGCGAAAAAGGGCCTCCTTTCTATTTGCGATTTAGAAAGGGATGCATCAGTTGTTTGTGACTGCAACTGTGGTCACAAACCATTAATGAGTTATCTACCCCCAAGTTGGGGTGGTAAATGATTAGCAAAGGGGAAGGGGTACCCTAAAATCTTGTCAGTGGCCAGTGGTCCAGATTTAGCTTACAAATATCTCACGGTTGTGAAACAAATTGCATTTAGTGTAACTTTGTTGGCCTTTCAAGTGCAGGACAATATGTAGAGATGAAATAGTTATAAGTTAAGTCTTGCACATTAAGCTGCACAGAGTAGGCTTGTAGCAGTTTTCTCATTGCTTACGACATCTGTACAGCTATCTATACTAGAGTCTATTCACAAAGCACAGTGCATGCAGCGATTACACTCATGCCAGTGTATTCTTTAAGAAAGTAGTCACGTCTGTGATTCCTGCGTTGTATTGTCAGTTTACAGTCACACCTCCTTTGTAGAACACATACAACTATTTGCTTCGCTGTCTGGTAAACAAGGTAATGCTTGGACCGAGTTATGTATGGCCCATGCCTTGTTCAGCAACATTTAAGTATGTATTTGATTTCCAGATACAGTGGGCAACATTCCCCTAAGTCATTCTAAGATGCAGGAAATAAGACACCAACGTTCTGAGTGTCTAATGAACATAATACCTGCTTCCATGTTGTTGGGGAAGGTACATGTTGGATGGTACCTTGTGCTTATCGTTTTGATGTGCCATGCACAATGAGCTATGCACTGCTGTGTTGTGTTTAGGAAGTTGTGTGCTTTGCTCCAGGGATAGAGTAGAACTCACTTTTGATTCTCTATGCTCTCTTCAGTGGTATCACAAATAATATAGTTGGTGATGCCATCTGTGAGGTCATTGGTTATGTCATTAGGTGAAGTTGTGGGGTCATTGATAGGGCACGTGATATTCGATATGGCTTGAGGGATCAGGGTACTCCGCTACCGTGGTCAGCATGTGATTTTATTTTAGTTGAAATTTTTGGGTCACATGTTTTTCCCCCCCTTGATACTTATTGGTTTTGCATTGACGCGCTTTGTCATGTCTTCCTTCAGGAAATCAGTTTGTTATTCAGCAAGTAAATGAATGATAAGTCTTAACAGCTTTTACTAAGGCTGAAATGCAGTGCCTGCCAGTTGTCCGGAGTAAAGTTTGACCCGACGGGTTATTGGGCGCTAAAAAGAAGTGCCAGGGTTTGAATTTATGCAAAAATTCATGCCTACGTTTTAGACGCGATCGACATAAAACCGCTCTTGGCATCTTAAAAGTAAGCATGCATCATAAACTAACATCTCTCGAAGCAAAGTTCACACACTGACACAACTTGAATATTGGATGGAAAGCAGCAAAAGGCGGCCTGGTCCTGCAGAAGCGCTCCACTGTGGCAGCAACGAGACCCGCGCGCAGCAGCGCGAGCTTTCTTGCCTTCGGTGTCTCAGTTTACTTCAGCTGTTTCCCGGGGTGTGAAAGTCATTTTATTTCCCTGTGGAATCCCAGGACGCTGCTGAGGGAAGGCTAGTGGGGACTTGCGCGAGGGATCGTGTTCTGCAGAGAGCAGTGTTGTTAACACCCAAACTGACACTAAGAAGTTCCTTTTACAGAGAACAAATGTTGTATCTGAGCAGTTGGGACGCAGCTGAACCGGGAGGAGCTGTCACGAAGCAATGCAGGATATCTGCTCTTTATTGTCCAGCATTCCGCGAAGATCAGTCTTTTCTATCCTAGTGTGAACACTTTTTTCTTGTTTTCGGAATCTGTCCTCTTTGCTGATGTTCCGGAGAGCTTAGTGCATCCGATGTTGGGCGTGAGTACTCAAGCCTCCTTTGCATTCTGGAGCTTGTGGTTTTACTTCTCCTCTTGAAGCACTGTTACTGTCTGAGTGTCAAGAAAAAAGGCCTACCATAGCCCAAGGAAGTAGTCTTAGCTCAGATGAGACATTTGAGATAGCTACTGTCGCTTTGTTCTTCAGAAAACATTTATTCTTCCCATTTTATGGGGCAAACCTTTAAACCTGCTTCTTTATCAGCTGTTGGAAGGTTTCACTATTTGTCCAGATCTTAGTATGGTGTCTTTTACAGTTCGTATCCTCTTATGTCTTACTTGATATTGATAGGGAACCTTTGCTATTAAGAAAAATAGAAATCAGAGACTATATAAACCTTATTTTTTTATATTTTCCCTTCACTTATCTTTTTGAGTCTGGTGTTAGCCAAAAGCTTTTGATTTTACTAAAATTATACATATAATATACTTCCTTAAAGGGGCGTTCAGCCAGCCCACTTCATCCGTTGGTGTGTTATGTCATTCACATTTTTTCCACCCACTGCAGCATACAGCAAGGGGATGTGGGTCGGCCCACTTCAGCCATCGGCTAACTTTGCTGTTCTTCCCTTTTACCAGGCGCACATCCACTCATAAAGTAGTTCCCTTCACTGCCAAGGACTGCTATGACAATGTGTGCTTTTTGATTTTAGCCATTTTCTTTTATATTGGCGGGGATCCGTCAGCTTCCCCAACAGTAAAGTTTTACAAAACCATGATAAAATTGTATCCAATCTTTTATTCATATTGATCAACTATGATATGTCGCCCTTAACTCTGACAGATTGTCTCTTTTATCCCACCTCTAGCATGTAATGTTGTTTGCTGGTAAAGCCCTTCACAGAAAACCATTGACAAGCTGCTATAGTTAAAGTAAAATCTGATTAAGTTTATTCAATAGAATGAAAAAGCAACATTTCAATTGTCAGTGGATTCTAGAAAGGGGCACTTTTTGATTCACCACTTGAAGGCAAAATTAATAACATTATTCAGTCATTGAACAGGCCAGTAGGTCTTTATTTTTACTGTGAGAAGCTATGTGCATTGAGCATGAACATGTACTTTTTGTGTAGACCAGGTTTTCTATGGCTATTATGTTCCAGAGGTTTAGAGCCCCACTACTTCTATGGGCGATGTGCTGAAGAGAGTTGGGTAAACAGAGTGTTTGATCCACATGAAAAGATCAAGTCTATTATTTACAGGCGTGAGGAAATGGTACATTACCCAAAAAAGCCGGATGTCCAGTCTGCCCGTATGTTCTGCCACCTAGCAATGGAGGGTGGTCGAAGGTACTGTTCCTCATGGCGGAGCAGCCATCATTTTTTGCAACATGAACCCCGATTTGGCACATGTAACAGCCTTAAATGGCACCCAATTTAGGCCGCACCATCTTTTCCACCACAGTCTATTGTTCACTGTAATATAGAGGCTGAAAAATGAATCAGACTCAGGACTGATATTCATCCCTCAGTGCATGACAGATAAGGCTGGAGTCAAAGGGGAGTGTCACTTACAGGGGCAACGAGATTGTGGCTGATCCACAGGAGCGGGTGGAATCGACGGCGCAAGCTAAGACCACTACAGAAGAGGGTTTTCCTGTTAGGCAGCTTCAATTTTACCAGTGGGAGCTGCCTCTAGAGGAAAAACATCCACTGCAATGCTGGTTTACTTGTTATAGGACGGTTGTGTGAGGAAATAATGTTTTGCAGGTTCACCCCCACTTTTTGACTATTAGGTACTGGTGTAAGGACTATAATGCACTGGGCTCTGCTGACCAGGCCTCCGTGCATATGTTCTGACCATTCAAAGCATATGCTTAATTGGTTTATACCCAATTGGCATAAGTTACCTTACTTATACTTGCCTAGTATATGGCACTAGGGGTACCCAGGGCCTGTAAGTTCAGTGGTTCTCTGGACTGCAGCACTGGTTGTGCCACCATGAGTGTGACAAAGCAAAGCATGACTCCCAGCCCGCCATTGCCAGCTGGCAAAGCAGTTTTAAATTGCTAATTCAACTTTGCCATTTAAAGTAATGGCAAAGCCCACATCTTCCTTTTTAATATTTATGTCACCCCTAAGGCAGGCCTATTGAGCCCTACAGACAGAAGATGCATGATATTAAAAAGATGGACATGTGTTTTAGGAACTTTACATGTCCTTACAGTAAAAGCCTCACATTGTCATTTTTACTGTGGAAAAGCTAATAGCTCCGTGGCGAGTACAGGGTTCCATAGCTGACAACTCAGCAGTGTTAACTTCAGAATGGCACTACTAAATATGGTTCTTCAAGGCATCACAAGAATTCTTGCATTAAACCCACCTTGTTGCTCAAGTCAAATTTAATATAAAGTTTGCACAAATGGTAACTTTAGAAAGTTGCCACTTTGTTGCCCAATGTTTTCAGTAACCGTTTACGGTTGTACCCAGGTTGTTGTCCTCAGCAGGCTTCTGCCCTCCTGGGAGGGAGGTGTGAACTTTTTCATGGGTATGTAGCCCCCAGGTAGCCACACCTCTGGAATGGGCTAGGGAGCGCCACACCCCAAGAGAAGAGTTCTGTCACATTAGGAGTGAGTAGAATGGTGCACCCTGGGATAGCTAAATGCCACACTTCACAAGAGGATGTCATCAGGCGGGAGGGACCTGGTAGCCTGATTGGCTAGTTAGCTGTTCCATCTCTCTGGGCTTGTAATGGGCATAAAAAGGCACCCCTGGCACTCAGATCACATTTGTTCTGGCTAGAGAACCGAAGAAGGGTTGCCTCCCCAGCTGTTCCCTTGTCCCTCCAAAGAGAAGCTGCATCAAAGACTGGACTGCACCTGCTGTACCTTCGACCAGCAAAGAAAAGATGGTGTCCTGCTTGAGGAAAAGTGGTCCCTGAACCCCAGACAGAGAAAGTGAGTCAAAGAGTCAGTTGACTGGCTCCCTGTTACAGCCATGGTGACATAAATGCTGAAGAGACCTGCCTTAGAGAGTTGGTAGCCAGGAATGTTTGATCGCCACTGGCCACTAAAATGCAGCCTGGGAGACCAAGTCCCAACCCTCAAAAGTTGTACCCGAGTCTGCTGGACCCAAGAGAGTCGTAGTAGTCCAGTTTGGTTGCGCAGCACTTAAGTTACTGCCAGTTAATGGAAACCGTTGATTTTTCTGTAACCAGTAGACCAGTGGCAACTGGTTTTTGTCTGGATTTCACCCAGACTTCATGGGACATCGACCCCCTGAGGCAAAAATCGCCCCTCCGTGGTTCAATAGGTGGCCGCTGGAAGTTCCCCGACAACGGCTGAGCATCCTGCATCAAGACTACTAATTTGATTCCTATGGCGGTCACTCGTAGATTCTGGAACTGTGCTGGAGACTGCATTTACTGTGAGGGAACTGTTTATCTGGATCTTATTGATCCCTGTGTCTGGCTCCCTGTCGGAGTTGGTCCCCGCAATAGTGCCCTTATTTATTTATTTTTAAATATCTTTATTGCGTTTTTTCAAATTTACAGAGGTCGTTCAGAATCGTAAATATACATATATGAAAGTACATTATTAGATAAAACACATGTTGTGAGTTCACCATATGGTTACATTGGCAGAGCATATTTAGACTGTTATCCATGCATCTTAGTAAGGTGAACAATTGTACACAGTGTTCATTATAGTCAATGTCATTTCTTAACTCCTGAGTGATGACGCCTTTGCGGCTCACAGTTGCACAGAGTATGTGTGTACCCAGTTACAGTGTGTAATGCTTAATTGTGCGTCCTGCAGAGGCGGCCTACAAGTAGTTGCCTCCGTATACATTCGTGGGGTCAGTGCGGGATGCAAATAAGATATGTGTATTTTTGATCTAACAATGTATTAACAAACTAAAAGCGCCATCAACAACTTGGTACAGCTGGGCCGGGGTGTTTGTGACATGTGCATGTTTAACCTGGTAGCTCGTTGGGGTGGCTTGCCGGCTTGTTTGCGCCATCAGGGGCCTGATTCGACAGGTCTAAGGTAGCTGTCTGAAATGTAGCGTCCAGTCTATAGACACTAGTCACGTATTGACGGGGTTTGGGTCCCGTCTGGAGTTTGGGGTGTAGTGCGCCTATGTAGTTGCGGCATCTTCACTTTCGTTGTCATATGCGTCAGTGTTTCTAAGAAGGCGGCCTGATCAGAGTTTGGCGCATATAAAGATGCAATAACTACTGGCCTGCCGTCTAATGTGCCTTTCACTATAACATATCGACCCTCTGTATCTATTAATGAATCTGTAATTCGAAAGGGAGTCCCTGGACGCACCCAAATCAAGACCCCCCTAGCATACGCCGAGTAACCTGTTGCGTACAATTGCCCTCTCCATCTCCTTTGTAAGTGTGCCACCTCTGACTTGGGCAAATGGGTCTCCTGGAGAAGGGCTATTTGTATTTGATGTCTTTTAAGATATGAGTAGATAAGGTACCTACGCGATGGGCTATGAATGCCTCTCACGTTCCAGGTACCTATTTTAATTGGCGCCATGGTGTTTAGTTAATTCTGGTGTGTAAGGCAGTGGCGAGTCAATGGCCGTGCAGGTCCGGAGCACAGTAGGTAGGAGCGGCTTTCGTAGTTGTGTCCCCAACTAACTATTACCCCAAATGTCGCGTCCCAGCGTGTAAGAGATGGCATAACAAACATAAATGGAATTCAAAAATACCAAAAGGGCGAGTGTGCAACAGGCATTCGTCCAAACAAAGAATAGAAATAACATTTAAACAATGTCTGGGGGGGTAACTATACGCAGCAAGCTGCGGGGATCGGACAAGAGAGATAGTACCTCGGCGGCTCCCCCTCTTCCAAACAAGTTTGCGCGGGCCAGGGCCTTGTCACAATAGTCTCATATGTTGCTCCCTAGGGAGGAAACCCCCACATGTAAACACATAGATTTGCTATACCCATGGCACCCGCCATCCACCCATATTCTTACCTCCCATTACGTGTCAGTATTACTGTACATGTGGTTAAACAATATCTGAAGGCGACCTAGACGGAAGCATATTGTACTTGTGTGTATGATGTCACGTTTCTGTTAGTGCTAGTTAGGAAGTTCAAGGCATGGGCTTAAACAATGTCATCAGAGTTCTGAGGAGTGACCTGAGGCAATCACATGAGTCCTGTGAAGCCAGAAATTCGTCTGAGAGTTCCTCATCACTGGCCTGTTCCTGTAGACTGGAAGTTGAGGCGGTTTCCACCTGTGTTCCGCTGATGACCGCAGCCGCCTGAAGGGCCCCGCGCCGATCACGTAGCATCTGGGCTGAATCTGGTCCAAGAGTCTGAGAGGCTTGAAGTTTCTTGCGTTTCTTCTCTCTACGTCGACGGCTGGAAGAGGTGTCGGCTGCTGCCTCTTTCATGTCAGTTGCCAGGGCAATTGCTCCCGCGGGGTCATACGTGTCAAGCCATTCTTCCGCCTCTTCCGAAGTATTAAAGAAGTGAACCTTGCCTCCTGCAACTACTCTGTCGTGCTGGAAACATCAGGGAGTATTTTAAGTTCTATTGTCTGAGCTGTCTCTTCACTGCCATATATGAGTAGCGTTGTTTCTGCACTAATAACGTAAAGTCCGAGAAGAACATGACTTTGTGGTTGTCGACTTGCACGCCCTGCATCTGGTTTCCTGAAGTATGGCGTCTCTGTCCCTATAGTTCAGCAGACGAATTAAGAGCGGTCTTGGATTGGAGCCTGGGGGCAGAGGTTTGGCCGGCACCCTGTGCGCCCTTTCAACGACAAAGTGGGGAGAGAGAGCCTCTTCAGGTAGCAATGTGTGGAGCCAGGATTCGGTGTAGGCTGCGGGATTCCTGCCTTCCGTCCCCTCCGGAAGACCTACTACGCAAACGTTGTTACGCCGTGAACGGCCTTCGGCGTCTTCGGCTCTGCCTTCTAAGAATTCCATTTGGTTAAGGAGGTCTTGAATATTTTTGTCCGCCGTTTCTATCCGGGGAGAGAGTTCCGTAATGGTGGTCTCCATAGTAGATGTTCTGTCTGCAAGTTTACGATGGTCTGCTCGGAGTAGAGTTAGATCGATGGTCACCTTATCTATTTTGCTCTCCAGGGAGGTGCGGGTTTGGTTCAGGGTTTCGCCTAGCTTCTCTACTGCCACCAGTACGGCGTCTAGTTTGCTGGACATCGGGTCAGTCACTCTCTTCTGCCATCCTGTCTGTTTGGGCTCGGGTCAACGGGTGTGAGGCGGGTGTGCCCCCAGCGCCAGTCCTAGGGCGACCACTGCGTGACATAGATCTTAGGGCGTCTGTGCGTGAGGCCCGGCGGCGGGTAGGACAGTGAGATGGCGTCCGCAGGCTGTCGGCAGCCTGCGTAGCCGCGCGGACCAGATGCACAAGGCGTGTTGTTGGTCAGTTTGTCAGTAACTTCTAGGCCGTCCTTCTGTTGTGACCAGCCGCCATGTACCACGTGTGGGGAGACCAGGGCCTCGGGGTGGTAGTCCAAAAGCCTTGCCAGTCATCTACCGGGAGCTGCTATGCGGCGCTATATTGCTCTCCCTTTGAGGGTGTGGGACAGATTGCCCTCAATGTTGAGTCTTGTGCACACAGAGGTCCCCAAGGGTATCTTAAGTGCATGAAAAGAGGAGGTCTTACACCTCGCTTTCGCCTCCCTGGTCAGAAGTATCTCTCGCCACCAGACATGTCCGCTCTCGAATTGGGCGTCGCAGTGCAGCCTGGCCGGCTGTGATCATCACCACTCCCCGCGCCCTGTTCAGCCGCTCATGCAAGGGGGTGCGTGGTTGTGAGTGCGGCTGGTCTGCGAGGGCTTCGTGGTCCGGGTGTTGCACAGTACGGGAGCGCTGGATTGCAGTGTGGCAGTAGGAGACTCGGCTCCATGCGTGCACTCACTTGTTGTGTTGAAAGGGATGTTACGGCAGTGGGGTCGTCCGAGTCCCGCTGTGGGGAGCCTTTCCGATCGTTGGTGGGCTGAGTTCGGCTCCAGCAGGAGATTAAGGGGCAGATGTATCAAGGATTGCATTTGCGATTCCTTAATAGCGAATTTTAGCGAATTGCTATTAAGGAATCGCAAAATGCTATATATGTAGGAATCGCAATAATAATTGCGATTCCTTAATATTCCTTAATTGCAAATTGCAAATTGCGATTCGCAATTAAGGAATACCTTCCCATTCATTCCTATGGGCGTAGAGGCCCATAGGAATGAATGGGAAGACATTCTCAATTTGCGAATCGCAATTAGAGAATCGCAAATTGAGAATGCAATTTCAAGGGTGCCAGGGTGTCCTTTGACACCCTGTTGCACCCTGAAATATGTATGTGTGCACATGTGGCGTACATACATGCCCTAAGGGCATGTATGTGCGCCACATGGCACTTTGAAAAATGCTAAAAAGTGCATTTTTCAAAGAAATCGCATATTACCACCAACTTGAAGTTGGTGGTAATTTGCGATTCCTTAAGGCCAAATTGCACTTTTTTGGTGCTTCTTACATTGGATTTAAGGAATCGCAATTTGCGATTCCTTAAATGCAATCGCAAAATAGGGAATCGCAAATTTTGCGATTCCTTATTTTGCAAGGCAGTTTTGCCTTAATACATACCACTAAGCAAAATTGCGTTCGCAAACGCCAAAATTCTGCGAATTTCGGCGTTTGCGAATGCAATTTTGCTTGATACATCTGGCCCTAAGTCGTCTCCGCTGCGACATACGCCATTACTCTGGGCCTGGTGGGCGGAGTCTATCCGCGGTCTAGCGTGATGGGCTTCCCCGGAATGGCGACAGCCTGCTCGGCATCTCCGGAGCTTGGTGAGTGCGGGTGCGGATCTCTCAGTCCGGCGCCGCTGCAATCTCCACCGCTGCGCTCGGGTCAGCCACTGGTTTGCCCAGAGGTGTGCCCGGCCCCAGAGGATGTGTGCGATCGGAGATATGCGGCAGAGAAGGGGAGCCGCCGATGGAGCTCTACACGAGCGCATCCGTCTCCATTTCCTGCGCAGCCACGCCCGCAATAGTGCCCTTATAACCATTTTCAAATCACTTGTCGTGGCTAACTCTAACCTGCAAGCTGCAGATTACACTGATTTATTGTGTTTACTGAAAAACTGTGATTTATTGTTTCTTTAAAAATCCATATCTCCGGAACTCTTCAGTGAATGTTAGTCATCGAGGTGTTTACTTAAAGATACAAATGCAACCTATTTTTATAAATTGGTGTAGATTTTTATTGCGTTGTGTTTTCTTCTTATTTAACTGCTTTGGTACTTCTCAATGCTTTACACTTGTTCCTTTAATAAAGACTGCACTGACCATAGCTACCCAGGACTGAGCTAAAGTTTTTCAAACAAACCTTACTGGACCTGATATGAAATTATGTCTTTATTACATGGTGAGGTCTCACAACTACCCCAAATAATAAACCATTTTTCTCACTGGGTGCTACTAGGTGTCTCGAGACAAAACATATCCAGCGCTATTTTGCATAACATTTAATTGGGTACACTGTCCACCACCAATGTGGTGAAGTTGATAGCTGTGCCCCACCTTCAGACTGGCGGATGCCATGGCCAACCATAAATCAGACCTTTGTGCCTCCTTGCCATTAGTCTTGTAAGGAATCTCAACCCTTTGTGGAGGAAGATGTTAAGGAAAAGGGAGAACATAAAACATGGTAAATACATAGCCATCTCACAGATGGGTTAGAGGTTACCCTGGACTTAAGCACTTGGGATAATGTTTTGCCTGTGGTGGGGACCATTACTAGAATGCAAGGAGGATGCTGGGCATAATGGATAAGGTTTTGACTGTGATGGGGCCCATCACTAGATTGAACGGAGGATGCTGGGCATATTCTTCTCAACAGTTTAATAGTGTGGTCACAAAGGCAGTTTATCCAGTACTAACCACAAATGTGTTTGGCAAACTGGAAACCTGAATAGATTAGAAAGCACAGTGAGAACACTTACAAATTTGTATAACTTTCTACACAGACATATACTTCAATTGTGCACCTTAAAATGTTAGTGTTCTTGATGGTGTGGGTCCAGTAGTTGTTTTGTGCTCCTAAGGTAATTGTGAAGTCTGGCGCTTCTGGAAATAGAAAATAGATAATTGGGACACCTATACAGGAAGATGGCAATATTTACAGTTTAGTGGTAGATCCACTGCAGTGGTAAACCTACCTAGCACTCGAATTCCAGGGGAGATGAAACACTCACAGCAACAGTAATGCACTGCCCAAAATCATACAGTATGCAGTAGTACAGGGGAAGGGCAGTGCCTTTTGAACTGGGATAGCTGTGGTTAGAATTTCACAAATGAAAAGTAATATTATTGTGTGTCACATGGTATCAGAGCTCTTCACACAGTCACCCAGTGAAGAACTAAGATCAAACGTTGAACACAGGGTGAGCTGGTACCCTTCCACAGACGGGGGGTTTCCAGCTTGTGCATGAAGGCTCTACACAGACACAACCATTACGGCTTCAAAAGCAGCTTCCCATGTCTCAGGGACATGGTAGGCTACTTCTAAAGCCTTTCTGTCTTGAAAGTTGTGTAGGAGTAGTTGCTAAGATAGTGTTGGCTCAAACCCTACCCTCTCTCTCTGATCCTGCTCCTGTATGGATACTTAGACAGTGAATGGCCCACCACCTTTACTTGGCCATACCCCTTCGTGGTTGCTTATCCTCTCGCAAACCATGATATTTTCTTTTTAAGTTAGGCTGGTCGGGAAACCTTCTGGCCTACATAGAGCCCATTCACATTTTTAAAAAGCCTCTTTTTTAAATGTAATGCTTTAAGAGGGTTTGAAGGCCCAATTCTCTCTGCCTTATGACGCCGAATGCATACAAAGCAGCAATGGCTTGAGAAGACAAGGCGTTTATGACCTCTGGGGACAGAAAGTCAAGGGATATTTGTTTTTATACGTTTTGGAAGTGGGCAAAAACTATTGGCAACAACGTTCCCAGCCTTTTTAATTTTTACAAAACAGTTCCCATACTTCTTGTCAAAGAATAACCATTCCTTTAAGGCCAATCACGTCCTTGAGCTGTTAAAGGTTGAAAGGAAAGGAGGGGGTCTGAAAATTAGTTTAACTTGCAGTTGTTTTTCCTTTTTTTTTAAAATTAGAGTTTTATATAGCGCGAACTAGACTCGAGACATCAGGTATCAGAGCGCTTTACATGAGCACCAGTTTGGTTACAGATGGACACATTCCTTTTTGTTAGGCACGGGGAGATTAAGTGATTTGCCCAGAATCACAGGATGTTGAGCGTCGTTGCCGAGACTCGAACCTGGTTCCCCAGCTTTGAGGTCGACCGCTCTAACC
The DNA here is from genome assembly GCA_963921515.1 of Calotriton arnoldi. Lineage (NCBI taxonomy): Eukaryota > Metazoa > Chordata > Amphibia > Caudata > Salamandridae > Calotriton > Calotriton arnoldi. The sequence continues at coordinate 2,780,776 of CAWUFW010000189.1, forward strand.
GTAAGGCTACATCCTTTAAGGTGTGTATGCTTTTATTTTAGCTGCTGCTACCATATTATTTAGTTTTTTTAGTTATGTATTTGATCCTGTCCCCACACTCACTGATCCCAGCCCAACTGTGCTCATGGATCACAGCTCCTATACTGTTTTTTATGCACTTCGACCACTGTTTTTATTGAACAAAATGAGTTTTGGGCAGCCTGCCGTGGTATTGGGCCACGGCTGCACCCCCTAAATTACTCCTCGGGGGCAGATATAGCTGTTTACTTCCAAAGTACGATCCCCAAGTAGGTGGGCAAAAAGCCCACTATACGCAAGTGATTACTAAAAGAACTGGGTGTGGGGGTCTGCCTAGACATCAGGCCTGATCCCCACACCTTAAAAAGTCCAATAGTCTGTCTGCCCCCATTGTAGGGTTTATCCGCAGTCTGCTCGGCCCCAACCTGTGGGGGTAGCAGAAAGCCCACTAGACACAGGAACATTTTTTAATGCGGAAGGGGGGGCACTAGAGAGCCTGACGCAAGATGGCCGCAGCCTTGAGCGGCTCTGCAGACCGAGGAGCTCCATCCGCCCAGAATTCTTTGGAATGGGATCAGCGGCCCCAAAAAAGCAGCGCTCCTGATGCAATAAAGGACCGGGCCTCGAGGGAGTAGAAGGGAGATAACATATCTCGACATTCAGACGGCGAACTTCAAGCCACTGCCAAGCTCGCGCACTGGACCACGCTTACAACATGGCGGCCACCGTGGATCTAATGCTGTAGATCTTCGATCCTCTGTATAACGCCACCCGGAGCAGCCTAGAGATGGAGCCCGATCAGCTGAAACCACTGGTACTGTGGAGCGGAATGCCGGCTGACCCCCGAGGACGGCAGTGGAAGCCGTGAGGAGGCAGAAACTGACGGGCAGCTGACGAGGGCCGCAGCGTGCGGTCTCAGCGAGGTGAGAGGCGCGATGCGGCTAGAACACGGGTCGAGCTGCAGGCGGCCTGCAAGACGGAACTGCTCCCCATTGGTAGTGGCGCCGGCTCTTAGAAGCGTAGCTCGCTGTGAAGGGACTGCGGGGCACCCCGGGAGGTGGAGAGAGACAGCAGCGTTCCCTGCTGGGCCGCTTTGGGGCCTTGCGCGGCGTGCCTAAGGCCACGGGGCGCCCGGGACTGCGGAAACCAATGGCTGGGGCGGCGGAAGGCCACAGGTAAACTGGTCCCCCCCCATAATAATGCATAGATGCTTTGCACCCCCACGGTGGGCAAGACTGCTCTGAAACCCACACCAAGAAACTGGGCAAACAGGCTACTGGCACGCAATTACACTGCAACGTGAGTAAACAAATCGACGACCCTTTAACAAATACTCGCCCAAGAGACCTCATTGCGGGGGAAGTGTTGTGCTGTGACCATAACCCCCAGTCTGCCCCTGCAACCTCCGGCTCACCTAAGCGCTCTCAATTGTCTGGAGACTAGCAGAAACCATACTAGCGACTGGCCACAAACAACACGCTGCCGCAAACGACAAGAGAGTGCACACCTATACAACAGATTAACAACATACAAAGTGGGCCCACCACAACCTAATTCTCGCTACTTCATACATCGCCCTGGTGACAGGAAGAGGTACCCGGCCTCTTGCAGGGCCTGGTAAGTGAGACACGGCGCAAGTGAACTCCTGTGGTCCAACAAGACCACTGTTGCGCACACCCCGCTGGTAAGCTTGTCAGAGGGACACAGAAGGACCCACAATGGGCAAAACAGACTAGCAGCAATCCCGACTCATCTTCGAGACCAAGAGAGCGGCCAAATCCGTCAGGGACGCAATGTCGGACTCGGAACAGGACGCCCAACCCCAGAGCTCGTTGGCGCTAGCCTCCACGATAGCAGCGATGCAGCAGAGTCTACAGTCTATGGACAGGAAAATCGATATGCTAAACCTGCGCATTGACCATATGGCCACTGTTAGAAATGGGGGTCTCTGGTTGGTAGAGGTAGGGACCTTTGTCCAAATAGGGACCCTTGCTTCTACTCAGGGTAAGGGAGATACATTTCTAAGATCACCCCTGCTCACCGCCTTGGTAGCTTGGCTTGAGCAGACAGGTTTATCTCAGAGGCAGTGTGTAAAGCATTTCTGAACACATACAGTAATAAAGTGAAAACACTACAAATGGGCACCACACCAGTTTAGAAAAATAAGTAATCTTTATCTAAACCAAACAAGACCAAAACGACAAAAATCCACAATACAGTAATAAAAATATGACTTTCAAATGGTAGTAGTTCAGTTCAAAGCAAACTGCAGATGCGACACTTTTCACACAAAGTACCTTTGATGCGTCGCACACACAAACAAAAAGGGTCGCAGGGAAGGTGATGCGTCGGTTCCTTGCTCCGGGGGAGGTGATGCATCGGTTCCTTACTGCTGTGCAGGGGCGGTGATGCGTCGGTTTCCTTACTGCGTGGGGAGGTGATGCATCGGTTTCTTACTGCGTCCTCCAACGATGCAACAGACTTGGCGCCTCGATGCGATGCGATGATCCGTGATGATGCGTGGGTTCTTGCAGCCGCAACGCAGGCCTTGCATTGGAATCGGTGCGGTTATCCCAGACTTCGGAGATCGGTGCACTCGATGCGGCGTGCAGTGATTTCTCGAGCCGCGGGCAGGCGCTGCGACGATTTCTTCAGCAATGTTTCGGAAACCAGGCGGATGCGTCGCGCTTCTCGAAGTTGCGTTACTTTTCCCAGCTCCCAGCGTCAAACAGCCTCCAGAGGTCCAAAACAACCGCATGCACCTCTTAGCAGGTCAGAACTCCCAGCAAGGAAGTTTAGGGGAGCTGGTGGTGAAGTCTTTGTGTCCCTGAGACTTCAGAACAGGAGACAAGCTCAGTTTCAAGCCCTTGGAGATCTTCCTCAAGCAGGGGACACAGCAAACAGCAAAGTCCTTTCTCCTTTCCTTGGCTGTAAGTAGCCACTGCAGGTCAATCCCAGACAGCAAACAGCACAGGGGCAGTATTCCTCCTCAGCTTCTCCGGCTCTTCTCCTTGGCAAAGGTTAATCTTGATTCCCAGAAGTGATCTAAAAGTCTGGGCCTCTCTTTTTATACAGTAAATCTCTTTGTTCTCTCCTGGCCCAGGGCTCTGAGCCCAGTCCAAACCAGTTCTGGGGGGCACTTTGCAAGTGCACAACAACCTCCATTGTCAGTGTGAGCCCTCGCTCCAGACACACCACAGGGGGACGGAGCCATCATTGTGGAAGGCAGGCACAGCCCTATTCAGGTGCTACTACTCCCACCACTCCAAATGCAGACCAGGCCTATTCAGCCTAGCGCTGACTCATCCAGACTCTCTGGAGCCACTGCACATCCCCAACCCCTGTCACTCCAAAGCCAGACAGTCAATACACATCCTAGCAGAGGCACACTGGATGGCTAAGCAAGAAAATACCTACTTTCTAAAAGTGGTATTTTCAAACACAGAATGTAAAAATCACCCTCACTAAAAGATGCATTTTAACATTCTGAGTTCAGGCATACTAAACTTTCTTTTCCTATCTCGTTCCCAGGGGCAGTTATGCTTATAAGATGTTATAAGCAAACTCCCCATTCTATCCTATGGGAACAGATAGCCTTACAATAGTGAAAAACGAAATTGGCAGTATTTCACTATCAGGACATGCCACAAACATCGGGCATGTCCTACCTTTCATATACACTGCACCCTGCCCACAGGGGTACCTTGGGCCTACCTTAGGGGTGACTAACATGTAAGAAAAGGGAAGGTTAGGGCCTGGCTAGTGGGTACACTTGCCAGGTCGACATGGCAGTACTAGACTGCACACAGGCTCTGCAATGGCAGGCCTGAGCTACATTTATAGGCTACTTATGTGGGTGGCACAATCAGTGCTGCAGGCCCACTAGCAGCATTTGATTTACAGGCCCTGGGCACACACAGTGCACTGTACTAGGGACTGACTAGTAAATCAAATATGCCAATCATGGAATCACCAATCCATAACAACAATTTACAAAGGGAGCACTTGCACTTTGGCACTGAACAGCAGTGGCAAAGTGCCCAAAGCACCTAGACCAGCAAAACGAAGTCCAACACACAGCAAAAACAAAGGCGGCAAAGGCAAAAATACAGGGGAAACCCACGCCAATGATGCCAGGTCTAACAGCGACCAAATTGGACAAACAGTCGGCCAGAATAACAGAGACAGAGAAATGCATATCCGTAACAGAAGACGCACTCTGCAGCACTCAAGAGAAATGCTTGAACATGGAAAAGGTCCTGGAGGTGATCCAAGCTAAAAACGAGGACCTGGAAGCTAGATCAAGAAGGAACAACCTGCGAATCATGGGAGTTCCAGAAACCACCAACACAGGAAATATGGAACTCTACATAGAGAGCTTTCTGAAGGAGATCTTTGATATTTGGCAGTTCCCGGATGTGCTGGTGGTAGAAAGAGCGCACAGGTCGTTGATGGCAAGGCCGACCCCTGGCGCTCCTCCGCGCCCCATCATTGCGCACCTTTTGAACTACTGAGATGCAGTGCTGTGCCAATCCAGAGAACGGCAGGAGATCCACTACCAAGGGAACGCCCTCTCTTTTTACCCGGACTTCACAGCGTCGGTACAAGCTGCTTGCAGAGAATACGTCCCAGTAAAGAACAAATTGCAAAAAGAGGGCATCAAGTACACTATGCTATATCCAGCCAAACTTAAGATCGACTATAAGGGCACACAAAAAATATGCACCACCTTTAAAGTGGAAATGGAATACGTGAAGCAGATTACGGAGATCCGACAACCCTCACAGGAGCAAGAGAACTAAGGGGCCCAAGGCAAGATATTCCCAATGGTCGACATCACGCCAAGATGAACTGTGTAAAAGAGGGTGAAATCGGCGACGGCCACACAGATCCTGTGGGAACAAAAGCCACCCCAGGTGAGATCTGAGGGGCCTGTAAGTATTGCAGTGAATGGGCATGATGCCGATGTAGTAGGGCAAGAGACAAAGGCAATGGCTTGTGACAGACAGACAGACATTGCAGGCCATCCAGGCAGCACATCCGCTCAACGTGTTTGACTGCTGATATCATTAGCAGATACTGATGTATTAGCTCCCCGGTCACCTCCGTCCACCAGGAGTTTAAACCGGGTGACTAACTGCCCCCCTAGGGAGATCCCCTTTGAATTACACTTCACGGGAGCTCTATGTTTAGACTGCGATATAGTCTATTAATGCATTATATTTGGGAAGTTCAGGTATTTAGGGATGCTGTCTTTAGCATGATTAGGATGCTGAAGTGGGAGGGGGGAGAGAGGGTTGTTGGTTTTATGTTGAAAGCCCACAAAAACATGAGGTTTGAACCTGCCAGATATGGAGAGATAAGCAAAATAGACAGGCACATACAAGGATATGCAACTAAAGTAAATGACTAAACCACCACAAGTTGATCCACTACACTTAATAACATGGAACTTGTGGGGGCTTAAAAACCCCCAAAAAATTAGACAAGTGCTGGCGTACCTCGACAGGCATGAAGTACACATAGCGTTACTGCAAGAGATGCACCTCAGAGGAAAGATGGCGGAAACAGCAGATGTGCGGGGTACCGCGTGGCCTCCTCCTACTCTAACTACGCAAGAGGGGTCATGTTATTGATTAAAAGGGGGGTCTCATCCGAGCTAACACACTAGGAGATCGATGAACACGGCCGATATGTGATAGTACAAGGCATGCTATGGGGCACAATGCTGACTATCATTAATACCTACGGCCCCAATGTAGACAACCCAGAGTTCTATGCACATTTTTGGTGCCGGCTTAGGGCGCTACGACCCTCGGCGACTATATGGGGAGGGGGCCTAAACCTATATTTAGATCAGAACATGGACAGATCAGCGAAAGGGGAGTCAAGGGGGAAACAAGCAGAGCAGCTGATGAGCACTGAAATGGACGATTATGGGCTCATAGGCATGTGGAGACTAAGACACCCGGATGGGAGGGAGAGTACCTACACTTCGATGATCCATGGTTCCTGGTCTAGCTTAGACTATTGGGTTGGAACAAGGGAGGTGAATACATGGGTGCAAAATGTATACCACTTGCCTAAAACACTCTCAGATCACGCACCAGTGCTATTGGCACTGATCATCCCAACGCAAGTACCTAGGCAGTTTCAATGGTACCTGCACCCCACTGAGCGCCTAGATCCAGTCTTCCGAGACACAGTGAGGAGAACTATAGTGGAATACTTTGCTATAAACAGATTCGGTAGACAGTGATGGGATCAATCAATCAATCAGAGCATTTATAAAGCGCACTACATACCCGTGAGGGTCTCAAGGCGCTGGGGGGGGGGGGTGTAGGGTGCTGCTCCTGCTCGAACAGCCAGGTCTTGAGTAGCCTCATGAAGGTAAGTAGGTCCTGGGTCTGCCGCAGGTGGGTGGGGAGGGTGTTCCAGGTCTTCGCGGCGAGGTGGGAGAATGATCTGCCGCCGGTGGTTGCTCTTCGGATGCGGGGGATGGTTGCGAGTGCGAGGTCGGCGGAGCGGAGTTGGCGGTTCGGGGTGTAGAAGGTGAGTCGTCTGTTGAGGTATGTTGGTCCGGTGTTGTGGAGTGCCTTGTGTGTGTGGGTGAGGAGCTTGAAGGTGATCCTCTTGTTGACGGGGAGCCAGTGCAGGTTTCTTAGGTGGGGTGTGATGTGGCTGTGGCGAGGGATGTTGAGGATCAGGCGTGCAGAGGCGTTCTGTACGCCTCTGGGAATCATTGAAAGCCAACATCCGAGAGGTATGCATGGGAACGAGAGCAGGGATTTTAAAAGACATCCACACCCAGTTGCAGAAACTGGAAGACAGCCTGCAGAAACTAGAGCTAGAATATGAGAGCGACCCCAAAATAAGCACCCTGGCAAATATAAGAATACAGATCTCTGAATGCGAGGTGCTGGTAGAGCACAAAGCTCGCCATAGGTCCCGCAGACATATGTCAAGGGCATATGGGGAAGCTGGCAGGCCTAAGACGCCACTTGGCTATGTCGCTGAAAGCTCCGTGTGTGCAGTCCCACATCACTAAGGTGGATGGGCCCAACGGCATACCCTGCTATGACACCCCCTCCATTGGGGCGAGATTTTCCTAGTATTATGCTCCGTTATACTGCTCTCGTGAGGGAGCGGCAGAGTCCGAGATCTCGCAATATCTGGAGGATGTTGCCCTGGCGTGGTTGTCAGACGGCCAGAGAGAATATTTAACGCAACCCATCACGATGGAGGAGATCAAAGAAATAATGAACATGCTTCTCAATAATAAAGCCCTGGGCCTAGATGGTCTGCCAGGCGAATTTTATAAGGAATATGCAGATCTTCTGGCTCCGAATTTGCTCAAGGTATATGCAGAGGCATACAATAGGCAAATGCTCCCCCCGTCATTCAGGGAGGCCCTGCTGATAACGATTTTAAAGCCAGACAAAACCCCAAACCAATGCTCTTTGTATCGGCCGATGTCCTTAATTAACATAGATATCAAAAAACTGGCATAAATACTAGACTGCAGCCGCTACTTACCAACATGGTTCTCCTAGATCAGTCTGGCTTCATCCCCAATTGCTCAACAGCCCAGAACATATGAACCATATTTGCATTATTTCACCAACTTGACCCCTCCCTGAAAGCCGCGGCAGTCTTACTAGACGCAGCGAAGGCGTTTGACTCAATCGAATGGTCTTACATGTTTACTATATTACTCTGGACGGGGGAGCCTCCTGCCTTTCTCTGCGGGGTACGCTTACTATATACAGACCCTGTGACACGACTCCGGATAAACGGGCTCACATGTGAAGCAATACCCATGCACAGAGGTACGAGACAAGACTGTCCACTTCGCCGGTCCTCTTACCTTAGCATTGGAACCCTTGGCATGTGTAATACGCCAGCGACACGCCACAGCTGCGCTGCAATTTAGACCCCGCCCAATAGCGATTTCGATGTATGCAGATGATATGGCTGTCTATGTTCTGGAGCCGGAAACGTATCTGGACCCAATCATTCGAGAATATATTAGATTTGAGCGACTGCCGGGTCTCAGTATAAACTGGACGCAATCCTTTGTAGTGCCCCTCACCCCATGCACGACACCCTGTGAACTGGAATTCCCTTTGATGTGGCATAGCGACCCAGTGAAGGACCTGGGAATCTGTATCCACAGGGGCCCTGAAGTGGTGATACGATACAACTATGGCAGAACTTTCTCCCAGCTGGAGGAACGCGTCCGTAGATGGTCACATCTGCCACTCTCCCTAGGCGACAGAATAGCCGTCACGTAAATGATAATACTGCCAAAATTTCTGTACTTATTTAATACGATCCCAATCACCATCACACAAGAGTTCTTCAAATCCCTCAACTTCCTCCTAATAGGATTGACCTGGGCGGGCAAACAACCAAGAATGCAGCAAACACAAGGAGATGGACGGAGCGCTGAAACTTTTCAGACACTCACCCCCAGTCAAAGATCTGGTTTGAATCCATCATCGTTCTTTAGCTCACTTCGCCACCCCAGTTCAGACCCAGCTATATGCAAATCAGTCTTGACCCTGTGCCTCATGGGAACAGTCCAGCACGAACTGCCAAGCCAGGTCTTTGCTGGATCCGAAACAAGCATCCTGGGACCGGTTTCGGGGTAACACCCCTCATCAGCCAGGCTAGCTTGAATCCAGTGGCAAAGTGAGCAAGGGACCCACGTCTGGGCATACCCTGCCAACTTAGAGCGAACACAGCAAACACAAGGAGATGATGGATGGAGCTCTGAAACTTTTCAGACACTCACCCCCAGTCAAGTGCTCTCCATGCCACTGGAGTCAAGCTATTCTGGCTGATGAGGGGTGAAACCCCGAAACCGGTCCTAGGATGCTTGTTTCCAGTCCAGGGAGGACCTGGCTTGACAGTTCGGACTGGACTGTTCCCATTGGGTGCAGGGTCAAGACTGATTTGCATATGGCTGGGTTCAAACTGGAATGGCATGAGGAGCAAAAAAACAATGGATTCAGGCCCAGATCTCTGTACTGGGGTGAATGTATGACATTGTTCTGCATTCTGTCCATCAATTGTTCTTTTTGCATTTGTCACCCCGAGTGGGACGGGTATGCCCAGAACTGGGTCCCTTGCTCTTCATGCCACTGGAGTCGAGCTATCCTGGCTGATGAGGGGTGAAACCCCGAAACCGGTCCTAGGATGCTTGTTTCCAGTGCAGGGAGGACCTGGCTTGGCAGTCCGGGCTGGACTGTTCCCATTGGGTGCAGGGTCAAGACTGATTTGCATATGGCTGGGTTCAAGCTGGAATGGCATAGGGAGCAAAGAAGCAATAGATTTAGGCCCAGATCTCTGTACTGGGGTGAATATATGACATCGTTCTGCATGCTATCCATCAATTATTATTTTTGCATCAAACAACCAAGAATAGCATGGGAGATACTTACTCTACCGTTCGCGCAAGAAGGATTCAGAGCCCCGAACATGCGGCTATACTATTTATGCACTCAGGCACAGTAAGCACACTACTGGATCTCTCCCCCGGACTTTACAACGCAACTAGCTATCGAACATGAAGCTGCACATCCAATACCACTCAGAGCTCTGATCCCGCCTCAAATTAAGGCCAATAGATTAACAGAAATCTCCACTATACACTGCACTACTAAAGCGTGGCAGCAGCTGAGCCAAAGAGCAGGCAAAGCCCCACTATATGCGAAGGCATTACCTCTGACCCATCACCCAGCAATATCAGTCACGACGGAACCCAGGGCTCTTAATTTGCTAGCAAAGGCAAAGCTGTTGACAATAAGGGACATGTTCCCGGACGGAAAGTTTATAGAATGGGCATCTGTGACTCAAAGAGGACACAGCTCTCCGCTTGCGTACCTGTGGCTTCGCGCCTCTATCCGCAGCTTATACCCACAGTTTCCAGAGGAACCCCCAGCACTGTCAGCGCTTCAGACGCTTCTGACCACTCCACCTAGACGGAACCTAGTTACTAAGCTCTATAACGCATCGCATTTAGACAAAGCCCAGCTCCGAAATTCCCCTAGAGACAATGGAATGAGGTCCTAGATACACCCCTTACACAAGCGGAATGGACGTTCTGCTGCACACAAACAGGTGAGCTCACCTCAAAGGGGTACTTGCGCATTATTCATTTTAAGTTTCTCCACCAAACATACTACACACCACTCCGACTCAGAAGATATGGTCTTAGGGAAGACGACAATTGCAGCAAATGTGGCTCCCCAGGGGCAGACTTTCTACATCTGGCGTGGGGCTGCCCCTGGATACTCCAATACTGGGAACAAATAACACACATCCTCACTGAGGTGGTTGGCCGAAACTGTACACTGCACCCCTAAGATGCCTACTTGGGTATGTGAAAGCATTAAAATCGGCTTGTCGTAAGCTTATGGCGGTAAGTCTGCTACTAGCTAAGAGAGGGGTTGCAAAATACTGGGGACAACATGCCTATCCTATGCTGGAGAGTTGGTATAGAGACATTGCATAATGTAGAGACCAACTGAACACATATGCGGAGGAACTGCCATACGCGTCTAGACCAAAAGACTATTGGGCACCGATGACAGAGTATTTGCTTACACGGCAGGAAAGCCCCCCTGATTGCATGTAATGATCACTGTGTTATATTCTGCTAAGAAACACTGGCTCTTTTCTCTCTCCTTCTATCTTTCTGATTTTGGGAATACTGTACTGACCATGTGGCAAGGTAACAATAAATGTATCAAGATAAGTGGGTAACTGTTGTTTCTCGTTCTGTTACTCTGGCATCAGTCTGTGCCCCAGCAACCTAAAAGGTCTAACAGCCTTTCTGCCCCATCCACGTGGCAGATTGAGGGGGTTTACCACCAATCTGCCTACCTTGGGCGTAGGTGCAGAATGCCCACTAGACATCAAGGATTATTTATTAAAAGAAATAAGGTTATGCGGCCCAGCCTCGTGGCCAGTGTTTTAGCCCCCCTCCCACCTCTTGTGGGCAAATTAGGGGGTTACCTCTAATCTACTACCTGAAGCAGGTTGGGAGCAATGAGCCCACAAAAATTAGGAAATATTTTTTAATTCAAAAGATGGGTGGGGTTGGGTAAGGACATTCCCCCCTGGCATCGGGCAGTGCCCATACTCTCTAAAGGGACCAACAGTCTTTCTGTCCCCCTCCGGGAGCAGAAGGCCCGCTATATACCAGGGATTACTTATGAAAAAATATGAGGTAGGGCAGCCTGTCCAGCATTGGGCTATGGCCCACCCCCTAAAAGGCCCAACAGTCTTTCTGTCCCATGGGGGAAAGATTGGAGGATTTACCCTCAGTCTGGCACTTGGGGGTCAGAAAGCCCATTGTATTCCAGGGTAGATTTTTTAATTGAATGGAGTGGGGACTGGTCCGTCCTGGCATCAAACTGTACCCAATCCCCTAAAGCCCCATAGTCTTTCTGCTCCCTCATACCTGAAGCATCGTGTAACCCCCATGAGAAGTGTGCTTTTGGGCATCGTTTTGACATATCGGCCAACAGAGAAGAAGTACATTCCAGATTCCTTTCCCTTGCCTTGTTGAATGGTTGCACTATTCGGGCTGTGGTCAGCTGGCAATCATGGAACTCTTCCAACTTTGGGCATTTCTGAGACCTAGCAGAATCCATGGCGGTGTGATTCCGGTACATTCCAGCACTTTTTCTTAGCTAGAATGCCCTGCAAACACCAAAGTATGGGTAAAGAAGGCTATTTTTCCTCTCTTTAAGTAACTGAAAACATAGACACTTCCAGCCAGTGGCCAAAGTGTTACCACCCTACATTCCCACAGTTCTCCCTATTGAAACACTGCCCCCCATGTGTGGATGAACCTCACACGTCATAAGAAGAGACCCAAACTGTAACCATGTGAAAACCTCATAGATACCACATTGATTTCATACGCTTCAAGTTTTGTCCTGTTGCAATTGCGGCCCGCGGCCTGTGGGCACAGTCACACAAGTCAAGTACTGCTTTTATTGGGAGATGTGTGGGGATGGTGGATGGTACAACTTTTGTCAATCCCCGCAAATTTTAAAACCCTCCCTCACAGAAATGTGAGGAAAATGTGATTTTAACCGGTTTGACATTTGCATGCCATTCTGGGTAAATAAAAATGCTGTGGGATCCACACAAGTCAAAACGCCATCATAGACTCTCTTAGGTGACTGTTTTCAGAAATGTCTGGTTTGGTAGATTTCCCTTGGTTATGGCTGAGCCCACACCCATATACTGCAGCTACCCATATCGACACAATGAGTGAGTTTTCAAGGCAAAACGTGATATATGCACTTTGTGGTTTGGCCTTCCCCTTCGTAGCAGATAGACCCGCCACAAAACTGGGGTAGCTTTTTTATTGGGAGAAGTGTGTTTTGGAATGCTGAGTGGTAGGACGTTTGTGAATCCCCACAGATTTTGAAACTTTCCTTAAAAAATGTGAGGAGAATATGTGATTTTAAGTTTGATGTTTGCAGGGCGTTCTGGGTGAAAAAAAGGGTAGGGATACATGGAAGTAACACCACCTAGGACTCCCCTTAATGTCCAGTTTTCGTAATGGTCTAGGTTTGATAAATGCTGGCTTTCGATTGATAATGAGGCTTGTTAGTCCCTCCTTGTTACCGCCCTGTCGCCATTTGTTACCTCCCATGAGGACTGGATCTTTTACTTGTGGCGTTACACGGTCTCCTTCATAAGTCGGTAAGCACAATTTTTTTTTTTATTTACAGCGCGGTCCGCTTTCACTTTAGCGGCCGCGCTTGTTTATTTAATTAATTTGCCGCACGGGCCGAAAGGGATCGTTTCTACTCCCTAATCTAACAAGCATTTGCAATGCAATAGGTCTCGCATTTACACGAGTTTGAGCTATTGACATTGCAAATAACAATGCCTTTTATTTTTGTTTTCCTTTTTAAAACATAAATAAAAGGCATTGTCATTTACAATGCCAATAGCTTAAACTCGCGTAAATGCGAGACCTATTGCATTGCAAATGCTTGTTATTAGGAGAAGTGTGGAAACACAGAACATTCCTTATTATCAATTGAATTCCTGTCTCTTTTGTACTCCAAATGTAAGTCAATGTGCAAAAAAAAAAAAACATTTTGAAAAATGCCCTCTGAATCACATGATGTTATTATTAAGCAGTGGCGGCCGGTAAGTTTAGGAGGGAGGGGGCGGCCGGGACTAACGCGCTCATATACACAGTCACATTCACAGCCTTGCATTCGCACGCTCACACAGACAAACAAACACATCCATTCACAACACTCCTTACCAAACATTCATACATACACGCACTAAATATTAATAATAAAAAAAAACACACACTAAACTGCAGCTTTGCCTCAGAGGTACCAGGAGCCTTGGGACTGCTGCCTTCCCCAGTCAATGAGGGAAGGCAGCAATTCCAACGTCATCACAGAGTGGGATGGGGTCAATGAGACTGCCGACCCCCACCCCACTCTGTAATGAAGTGTCACTGATTGACACTCGAACCTAGGCGCTTCAGGGCTTAAAACTGAAGCACCCAGGTGTGAGGCAATCAGTGACGCTACCCATCGTCACTGATGGGAGGGCCTCAGGGACCTTTGCTGAGCTGAGGAGGTCACGCCCACAGAGCTGTGGCTTCCTAAGCCCAGCAAAGTTCAGCTCAGGCAGCCAGGAGCCGGCGCATTCAGCGCATGTCCTCCTGGCTGCCTGACCTGAAAATGAAGTGTCTGTCAGGCTGACCTTTGTTCAGCCTGACAGACACTGTTCATGAGGGGCAAAAGGTAGGGGGGGCGTGGCACCTGAGTCCTAATGGACCGGCCCGCAGCTGTTATTAAGGGTAGCCAAATTCAGAGTTTTACAGGTAACCACCATTTTTATGCTCAGTATCTTAGGCACATTTAAAAAATGCAGAGGTTTCCTTCATATCTGATTTTCACTCATTGGATTTTACCATATGAATTGTTGCATGATCGGTACACAATGAAAAATCATTGTAAGCTGTGGCTCAGTTAGCCCTGGGTACTCCTTGTTTTTGGACAATCAACAAAAAGTATATAACCCTGTGACCAGCAAAGTTCGATAGCTGTAACTGTGTATTACGTTTGTAAATTTGCCACCTGGGCAAAAATTACATATGAAAATGTTGTCGCATATTTCTATTTTTTTCCTACTTATTATCATATTTTTTTTTAAATTGCAGCCATTATTTTTTTCTGGAAAACCATTAGCGATCTCCCCAAATGACCCTGAATTTTCTCTGCTTTTTAAAAACTTATAGCTTTCCAGGTTCACACTTGTTTCCAACACAGGCTGCAAGTAGGTAGAAACCACAAAAAGATAGGAAAAATCGACTACCCCTTAGGAAAACGCAAAAACTGTAGTAAAAATGTTGCTATATTTGTGTTGTTTTCTTGGTTCCGACCAGGGGAAACCTCAAACCTTGGGTATATCTTATTACCTGAGGAAGCAAAATTGTGCCGGATACCTTTTTTGTGGACATACATTACTTATTTAAGTGGAAAGTGCCCCACACATAAAATCACTGGGAGCAATGGGGTCAGCAGTTAACAGGATAGTGCCTGTGTGGGTAGATGTGACGTGATGGAAGATGATGGTATCACATTCCTCCCCAAATGAATAGCATGGTTCCCCGCACGACTACAACAGAAGATATAAAGTGTAAGCTCCCATCAAAATGTATTTACTTACTAGTGGCGGTTTAGCCCGGCATCATATCCAGCATGGTCATCCCGCCCGTGGTTCACGGATATGATGCCAGGCTAAACCGCCACTATTAAGTACAGCTACATATATTAGGAGCGGTTCGAAAAAGATGTGCTGGGTCTAATGTACCAGTATCTCTCCTACACATCCGTGGTTATTATATCACATTAACCTACAGACCTTGTTATGACCATTGGTAATTGGAAACTCATTAAAATACGATTTGACCCTTATTTCGGATCAACCTCTTGAGACACAGATGAGATTGCTGTCTTTGTTTGGAACAAAATTTGCTTATAAGGCAACTACCATTTGGATTTTTACATCTGGTCGACCTAGATTGATGAATGCCCTGAAGAAGTCCTGCGTTACAGGACGAAACGCGTTGGCTGTTGCATTATAAAGAATGAAATAATAAAGAAGAAACTGTTCCAATCTGCGCTTGATTGAGCTATAACTATTTGTATGGACTTGTTTACTTCAAAGTGATTCAGCTCTGATTTAGTCTATCTGTACAATTGCCCCTGGGGAAGGGGGTGCTCTTGGACAGGGGGAACTTTTAGAAGCTTGCACACAAGATAGTTTGAGATTTTGATTTCATTGGCAAAAATTCTTCTCGTGATTGGTGCCACAAGCGCTTTTTGTTGGTCCACTGTCCAAGTTGTGTGTTTCACCTATTTGCCCCTATATGCTGGGGATTCTGAAGGTATCCAAGGTTGGTAGATTCCCCTGGAGGGTACTGAGGAAAAATGTGCTTGCCAAGAAAGTATGTTTTTTCCCCCTAAGTGGCATCAACAATAGATTTGATGTGTTCTCACTAGCGAAACTCACGGCGATGGGTGTTGCTTCTCAATATGTCCAAATTTGATTACTGCTGCGCGTCCTCATGCTACAATAGAGGCGGTATCACTCGCTTTGCCAATTAAGTCTGTTACTAACAAGATATCATGCTACCTCCTGAATGCACGCTCTCTCATTAAGTATAAAATTGAATTCTTGGAATTCATTCAGTCACACAATCCGAACTGCTTTTTTGTAACGAAGACGTGGGCGTGCGCTGATTCTGATATTGCTGATGCAATTCCTTGTGGATATTGTATTTTACTTCAGGACCATAGACCTAAACAGGGAGGTGGTCTGGCTGTTGTTTTCCACAGTACATAACTATGCATTCTCTCTCTTATCTCATCCTCCACTTGTATGGTTATTTTGTACGACTTGAAAGTCTGCGATACTTTCACTCTTTCAGGCTTACTCATTTACTGCCCTCTGGTTTTAGGGCGGTTTTTGTCTCCTCCTCAAGCATGCTGTGGAACCTTGTGCCCAGAAATCAAATTTCAGTATTCTGGGGGATTTTAGCGTCCATCTCGAACAGCAGTCTTGCTCGCATTCTCGCTCTCTTATTGACAGTATGTCTAGCTTTGGGTATTCCCAACTTGTAAACCTGTCTGCTCATTCAGTGAGGTATATTCTGGATGGGATTTTTACCAATAATGCCTTAGTTAAGGTTGAAACAGTGCTCTCTCTATTTTGGTCTGACCATAGTGCGATTGACTTTACGATCAATCTGCCTGAATCGAAAAATATAGGCATTTCCCCATCGGTGAAGGTCAATCTTAGGGATTGGAAACAGATGGATGCGGTTAAGGTCAGTTATGTTCTAAAGTCCACTGGGTTCGTAACTCATTCGGATCCTGAGGTGGCTGCTATTCAATATCAGAACTGGCTTGTGGATTGCTGTGATATTGTAGTTCCACTTAAAATGTTTATACAGGGGCAGGAAAAACCTTCTTCCCCTTGGTTTTCTGATAGCCTCAAATTTTTGAGACAAAGGTGTCGTAGGCAAGAGCGCAAATGGCGTGTAGTGTATGATCCTCTGGAAAAAATGACATACAGGTCTCTAAATCGTGAGTACAAACATGCTATTTCCGAGGAAAAATCCAAATTTTGTACATTTAAATTACAAATGTTAAATCCCATAAAAGAATTGTTTAAAATTGTCAATTTGTTTTCTGATGCACCAGCAGCCAGAGAATTGTCACAATCTTTTTGTGATGATTTAGCTATTTTCTTTTGCAGTAAAATTAGTGATATCCTTTCTGAGATCTCTAATTTTCGGAATAGTATACAAATGGATGTCACTTACACTCACTTAGGGGTGGAATATGGGAACAATTCCACTCTTTTTTCTTCTCCTGGAATTCTCAGCTAGTCCAGTTCCTGCTCTTTGTTCCTCCTCGCCTTGCCTGAAATCTTTAAACTAGTTCATGTTTTTTAGTCCCTTGATAGTCAAACAATACCGTCCTGTTGTCTTCGTTCCCTCTGCTCTCTGTCTCTCAAGTTGAGGCTCTTATGCTAAAAAGTAAGTCTGGATCCCTTTCAGATCCCTGTCCTCCAATGATTCTACATTCTGTCTCGAAGGCAGTAGCTTCTTAGCTCATGCGCATACTTAATGTTATAATTACCTCTGGTTGCGTCCCCAAAGCATGTGTTAATATGGATATTGATGCATTTGTCAACAAAAATGAACTATTGTCCTTATTAATAGAATCACCTGTTCTGAATTCTACATCGACACACAAGTACATGGTCAGGCTGGCCCTGCGACCTAGGCCTGGGATTACTGATTGATGGGTCACAGGTGGGAAGGTATATAGCTGGCAGGCAAACACTCGGACAGGGAACTCTTGATCGTTTCCACTGACCGGCACAGCAACATTAGAATGCTCAGGGGAGATTGCCCCAATAAAGCACACATAGCCGGTGGGGGTACGCGCTGCTAAAAAACACCATAAAGTCAGATGCCACATGAGTTGGTAACACTTAGCCAATCAGGGCCTAGCACACGTAATGAACACACGCTCCCCATACCGGATATCTGGACACATTCACTACTGGCCACACTGTGTCCATACAGATAAAGACCCACCTATAGTAACCATTGACCATTAATTTATGACCCTAAAGGCAGCACCCAACATTCCTCACCATACATGGTACACTGTAAACCTTTTATGGCTGTTGTAATATTGTATTTAAAGAAGCCTCAGACTCAATGTAAATTGAGACAGTCCTCAGACCTAGTGCCTGTTACTGTTCTCCTGACCGAACTGTGTATTTAAACAAACTGTTCCTGTTTTGCCAAATGCCTCTTGTCTTCTGTTTTTTAAGGAAATCCGATTCAAGCAACACATGGAAAGAAGCATCAATAATCCATCTGATCAAAAAAGCCCAATTTTGGTGTGAAAGATCTAAAGAACTATACTCTTCCACCCGCTCTGGTTTTGCGGATTCGCGGGGTGTCTGCTAGGGCGCGGTCGGCGGAGCAGAGGTTCCTTTTGGGTACGTGTAAGGAGATTCTTTCGTTGAGGTGTTTGGGTCCGGTGTTGTGGAGGGATTTGTAGGCGTGGGTCAGTAGTTTGAAGGTTACTCTCTTCTCGACGGGAAGCCAGTGGAGGTCTCGCAGGTGTTGGGTGATGTGCTCATGTCAAGGGATGCCGAGGACGAGTTTGGCCGCGGAGTTCTGGATGGTCTGGAGTTTGCGTAGCAGGGATTTGTTGATTCCAGCGTAGAGGGTGTTTCCGTAGTGGCACCCACCATGTTGGATCAGTAAATAAAAAAAGGAAAATAGTGGACATGTCATTCTGTAGGCCTGTACCTGCATGATGACGCATACATGTGCTGACAGAATGACGTGACTGGCAGCAGTCACGTCGTCACTCTTTTTTTCTTATTTTTTTGCTAATGCTGTGATCCAGCGCCAATCAGGGATTGATAATCGATAAAACACAATCACTGGCCCATACTCATACACCCAACACACAAATCCCCGTTGCGCTGTTTCAAGTTGAAAAAAACGTTAAATCAGTTGTTCACAAACTACAGGCTCATCCTAACACATTAGATATATAATTGAAACCTGTAATCAAACTCTCTTTCCTCAGGTCGATGGACCATTAGTTGAAGAGTTGATGGTAATAATTAGAAACTAACTATCGATTTATTCTACTAAATAAGCACAAACTCAGAATAGTGTTAATAGTATTTATCGCAAATAATGTGAAGGTAAATGCTCATCATGTACAGATTCACAAGGCAAACAAAGAATAAATCACAGAGAGAGAACATTTGTCAAAGTAAAATGATATCAAACTTGAATCACAATGAACAGAAATGCAATGAAGGAGTGGATAGATGAAGAGACATAAGTTTCTGAGACAAAAATACCTTTGAGATAATTATGCAAATACAGGTTTTAGCAAGACTAACTTAAATATTTTGTGGAAAATCTACCCCCTGGCCATGGGAATAGATGGGGGTTCCCCGGGAAAAGATTCAGGGAACAAAGAGTAGGACAGGAAGAGGAAACAGGTAGGCCTCTATCTGCATACAGCAAACCGACGGACAGTGACGATCTCCCTTCTCTAGCTTCTTCAAAGAGGCGTTCCCACGAGCTAACGAGCCCTCAGCTAACCAGCTCCCCCTAACAACTCCCAGATACCCCAGTTATACTCTAAAAACCTACATGTCCATCCCACCATTGTGGCAACATTTTCAGAATTTTAGTCTCTTATTGGTCAATTTAGGGGGTTATCTATCACACCACCATAGTCACGTCCATGGTTTCACAGCACTCTGTTTTTTTCAACAAGTACGTAATCCACGTTTCATGAATACAGCTTCCTTCGATTTGTAACATGTTTCAAAAACTCTACAATTTATTGTCCGCCTTCTGCAGCTTCCGCGGAAGAGGTTTGTACAATTTGCTCATGATCTCACGGCCATCCTTCCGTTACTTTGCAGACATACAATGGATCTCGAAGGTCGTCATCATTGCCTTCTTCATTTCTCTCTCAGAGCTCGATTTTCAGCTTTTATTTGATTTTTCTTCTCATTAACCCTTAACTCGTCATGCAACGATGTAAGCTCAGGCAAGCTTCACTACGATGAATAAAACAGACATTATTAGTTTCATGAATTATAATTCTCACTGTTTTACCACCCACCGTTAGCACTATCCCACGTTATTCGTCTATTAAAGCATTAACGCATAGAAAGCAGCATTATTATTATTTTAAATTTCAAGCATAACGGGAATGCGGCCTAGTTTTTCATGCATTAGTCCACGCATTAGTGTACACATGCGCATAAGCATTTCCCTATGTTTTCGTGTTTTTGCATGTTAGTTTCACCGCACACGGTTAGTAAATGTTACAGAGGAATTAATCCGAGCAGGTTTTACTTTCTCAAAACCCCTGCTCCATCAATTCCCCCCTTTGATGGCATTTTTGAGCCATCACAAAAATCTCCATCAAACTAATCACCACCTTTATTTTTATCTAAAGGATTGTACTCTTTTCTCGTTTTGCCATTTTCTCATCTAAATTTTTCATCATTTTGTAGTAATTTCCCCTCATATCTTCTAGTTCTATTTCTTCTTTTCCTAGCTCTACGTTTTTTGTCAACTTCTGTCATCTCCTTCTTTCCACATCTACCCTTACGACATTTATATACCATTATTATAAACAGAATCACTACAGCTATTGAAATAATTGGTATTAGTATTTTACCTAATAAGCTACTCCCAAATGTGGAAAACCATCTACTTATAGAGGAAAAACTCTTACCAAGTTTCTCCCAAACACCATCAACCTCCAGTTTAGTCAAATCCTCATGTAATTTTTTTAAATATTCTTTATTTACCCCTCCAGACTTTTACTTTTATCAGGTATATAAGTACAGCAGTGTTGTATTTTCAACATGCCACAGACTCCGCCCTCTTTTGCCAGGGCAAGTCGATTTTGCTAAACCATTGATCTAATTGCAACCATTTCAGTATCAATCATTAAGAACCCACCAGCAGTGTCTGTTGACAAACGATCAAACACTGTGGACAATTTCCGAATTTTATGCGAATTTAGAACGACTCCAACTGAGGGTATCAGTGCACCAAAAATATCACCAATTATTTCTGAAAAACTTGCTCTCTTCTTACGTGTTCCATGCCTTATTTCATTGATTCTATTATTTCTATCTACATGGTATACCTTAGGAAATACGATCCCAAAGTAACAACTACCAAACCAGTTTGCTGGCAACCTACAGTAAGCATTCTTACCACACACATAATATACTCAAGGAAATACAGGATCAGTTCCACCTTTTAATCCCCATCCACCAGTTATCAGAAAAGTGTGTTCACACTCACCAGTACCAATGAAATAATTATTATAGTCAGTTTTTAGTCTAAGTAAGCAAAGTTTCCCTTTATGATACCAATCCAGAGACATTGCAGCGTAAGCCTCGCCTTTCTTATAATTTTCCTCTCTAAAAGCCCATGGTGGTACATGTGACTTCTGTTCAGCAGCTTTCCTTTGAAAATCCTGTCTTCTATCTTCAACCATGTTAATGAATTCTTTCTCTTCAGCCCGCAAATTACAAGTCAGATTATTTCTATGAGCATATACTGTATCTATGGTCTGTGTAATATGGAAAAATTCTCCCATGTATCCCGCATTTTTATTACTATACACCTTATTCATATCTTTTCTAATAGGAATTTCTGAAAACACTAAATCCATATTTGAATAGTAGTACTGCAACTTCCCCGTCATGTAAAAAAGACTTTTTAGAACACTACATGATACGCCATATGTTAAAGGAAGGTGATGGTAAGTCACCCCCTCGGAGTCAGACAAAGGTAATTGCATGCACACGTAAAAATCTCTCACGTCCATTGTATCCACATATTCGTACAAGAATTTTGTAAAAACATTTAACGAGAAATCACTAATTGATTTATCATGATGATAAATGCTATCATCAACCTGATCATTATTAGTTTTAGGGGTTTCTTTAGTAACAGGGTCCATTCTTTCACTAATCACATTATTAGTATTATTCTTGATATTAGTTACCATTAGAATAGGTACAAAGACAGATAATATTAACCATATTAACATTAATAGCAAGACACTACATAAGCAAGCTTTGATACATCTACGTTTAAAACTAGGTTCTTGATTTCCAGTCACTATACCTTCTGCCATTTTGTATACTATAAAAAAATAAAAATCTAAGGAAAACCTAGCAACTTTCAAATTTTTTTTTTTTACAAACTTGTCCAAAAACCACCGGGGAAAATAGCGTATCCAACACTTCAAGAAGAAAGCTTCTTCTTTTAACCCCCTCTTTTTTTTTTTTTTTTTTAAAGAGTCTTCTTCAGATCGTCTGGAACTTCCCAAATATTTTCACTGAATTTTGTTGCACCTTAATTTTTTACTGTTTTCTTTTAAGGCGGTCTTAGTTTGCTTTCATTAATTTGCTCAGTACCAGTACCAACTTCTCTTTCTATTTGATCTGTGCTTTCATTTTCCTCCAAAATAACATATGTCCATTCAGGAGCTCTGTATTTCCTGCTTGGGACTCTTACTCTCTTCGTTCTTCGTACCGATTCTTCTTCTGATTCTTCTTGTTCAGTTTGACTTGATGCTTCATTTATTTGTTCTGGTTTTCTCTTTTCAAGAGTGTATTTCAGTCTTTTTACTCCACTTGGCCAATTGTCACCCTTTTTCGCTCTCTTAGCTTGAACCACTTCTTCACCTTTTCTTTCTGGTTCACAGGTTCTTTTATTAAGTCCCTTTCTTTGTTGAACTTGCTCTTTATTTTCTGTAACTTCCTTTTCTACTTGCTCAACAGCAGTCTTACGAGACCCAGTAGCTGGTGCCCACTCTACTTGACTTATGCTTGGTTGTTCATCATCATTTTGCTTGTCAGAATCTGTCACTCTAGATTCTTTAGCTTCACAACCTTCAGCTTCTGGTTTCTTATTTTTTTTCACCAGTTGCTGCTCACCTTCTTTTTCAAGTGGACTTGGGACTCTTCTGGTATGACTTGCATGGATCCAGTTTGGCAAACCACCACACTTCACTGCTGTTGTTGTCACCAAAATAATCTTGTACGGTCCATGCCACCTGGGTTCTAAACACGACTTCCTCACGTGTTTCTTGACAAGAACCCACTCCCCTGGACTCAGATCATGTGCTTGATCCGGCTGTGTTGTGGTTGCAATTTCTCCAGCCTGATGAGAGACAGAACCCACCAGATCAGCCAATCCTTTGCAATAATCAAGCACTAGATCATCAGAAATATTCATCAGTTTGTTTGCTGGTACAATCGCTTGTCTGATTGCTCTTCCCATCAGTACTTCATGAGGACTCAATCCAGTTTTTTTATCTGGGATACTTCTAAGACTTATCAAATACAGGGGTAAAGCGTCAGGCTACTTCAGAGTTGTGGATGCACATACTTTTCCCAGTCTAGATTTGATAGTGCCATTAATTTGCTCGACCACTCCAGATGCTTCTGGTCGATAGGCACAATGCAGCTTCTGCTCAATCTGTAGTGCTGCACAGATCATCCGAATTATCTCATTATTAAAATGAGATCCCCTATCTGTCTCTAAAGTGACTGGAAAACTGAACCTTGGAATTAGTTCTCTTAGAAGCAACTTCACAACAGTCAAACTATCATTCCTTCTTGTTGTATAAGCTTCTACCCAACGAGAAAACAAGCAAACAACTAACACATATTTTAGTCCGTTACATGGGGGAAGCTCGATGAAATCGAGCTGGAGCCTCGTAAATGGTCCTGCTGCTTTTCCTATTCGTCCCCAACTCACAACTGTCTTTCTGCCTGGATTTTGTTGCTGACATGTAACACACCTCTGGCATAAACTCTCTGCAATGACCCTGAATTTAGGGTTATACCATGGCTGCTTGAAGAGCCTAATCATTGCATCTCTTCCAACATGTGCACTTCCATGGTATACCCTTGCCATTTGGGGTAGTAAAGAATCTGGCATAACTGGTCTTTCATCTATATACACCCAAACTTCATCTTCTGCTCTCTTCTTCCAGCCTGATTTTTTCCAAATTTCCTTTTCCTCATCACTTGCCTCTTCTTGTAACTGTCTGATCTCATCCCAGGTTTCCCGGGAGGAAAACATTAGGTGACAATTAGTATTTTTCTTCTCCACCCCTCTGTTTATCGCAATTGAATTTTGTGCACAGAAACGCGCTACTTGATCAGCGTATCTGTTGCCGCTTGTCACATAATCATTTCCTGACTTATGTGCAGAACATTTGACCACTGCAATTTTCTTTGGCAATTGCAAAGCATCCAATAAATCTTTCACATTTTTGCTATTTCTTATAGGAGAACCTGAAGAAGTCAGAAATCCCCTTAGCATCCATAACTGTCCGAAATCGTGAACCACCCCAAAACCATATTGACTGTCCGTAAACATGGTTACATTCAAAATTTTGGCAATTTTGCATCCTCTAATCAGAGCTATGAGCTCAGCAATTTGTGCAGAATTTACCCCTTTTAGACAGGATGCTTCCAGAACCGCAGCCACTGTATATACTGCATAAGCAGAACTCAATTCGCCTTTTTCATTTCTCAGACAAGATCCATCAACAAACATCACACTGTCTGATTCCTCTAACGGGGTGTCCTTAATGTCTGGCCTTGGTTTCGTGCACAAATCTGTCACATCCAAACAATCGTGATCTGCTTCGTCTCTTACTTCCTCACAAAATGGACTAGGCAACAGGGTTGCAGGATTTATTGTCGTACATCTCACCACAGTCACATTTTCAGCACCTAGTATTACTCTTTCATACCTAGTCAGCCGACTATAGGTCATATGCTGTGTACGTGCTCTTGTCAAAAGAATCTCAACTGAGTGTGGCACATATACTTTAACTGGATGTCCCATCACAATCGCTTCACTTTGTTCCAAACTCACACAAGTAGCAGCTACTGCTTTCAAACAACTTGGTAACGCTGCAGTCACTGAATCCAAAGTAGCAGAAAAATATGCCACTGGACGTCGTGCCATTCCATGTCTCTGAGTTAAAACTGAAAGTGCACACCCACCTCTTTCACAACAGTACAACGCAAAATCCTTTGTATAATCTGGCATTCCCAAAGCAGGTGCTCGACAAAGACTGTCTTGTAACTCAATAAAAGCATTCATGCTTTCATCGTCCAATTCAATCGGATCAGTCACATCTTTGTGTGTCAACCTCTGTAGAGGCTTTGCAATCAGTGAAAAGCCACTGATCCACTGTCTGCAATATCCAACCATTCCCAGGAACATTCTCACTTCCTTCTGAGTTTTAGGAGGACTCATTTACTGAATCACACTGATCCTTTCTGGCGTCACTTTTCTCACTCCTTTCTCTATTTTGTGTCCCAAATATTGGACCTCCTGTTTACAAAATTGCAATTTTGCTGGTGACACTTTGTGTCCCCCTTCTGCCAGATGATTCAGTAAGGCAATTGTATCTGTCACACATGCCTCTCGTGTTTTTGATGCCACCAGTAAATCATCAATGTACTGAACCAAAACCAATTTTTCTGGCATAATTAAAGTCTCCAGACATTTTTTCAAAATCTGGTAAAAAATCGATGGACTCTCTGTGTACCCTTGAGGAACTCGGCACCATGCCAAAATATGGTCTCCGAACCGGAATGCAAATAAATATTGGCTATCCGGATGAAAAGGAATCGAGAAAAATGCCTGACACAGATCAATTACTGTATACCATTCTGCATCACAGGGAATCTGATATAGAATCACTGCTGGATTCGGTACTATTGGACAACAGGGTACAACAATCTTATTTACTTTTCGTAAATCTTGTACTATCCTATATTTTCCGCTTGGCTTTTTAATTCCCATAATAGGTAAATTACAAGGACTGCTTAGTATTTCTTTTAAAATACCTTGCTCAATCATTTGGTCAATCACAGGAATAACTCCTGCTGTTATCTCAGGACTCATTTTGTATTGAGGTGAGTTTGGAGATGTTGCACCCGGTTTCACCGTAACCTGAATAGGATCCACACCTTTCATCAGGCCAATCTCTTTTCCTGAGAAATCCCATACATCAGATCTTACAGTATCTCTCAACTCTGCAGGCAAATCTTCTTCAGTAAGAAGTGAAAACAGTTCATCCACTTCTGTCCCTTGCTACGCTAACATTTTAAACGCAACATCCTCATCTGGTGTTTGAAAAGCAATACCATCTGGTGTACAATAAATTGTGCAATTCATTTTGCACAGTAAATCTCTCCCTAACAGATTCACCGGACTCATATCACATACCACGAACCGATGCATGTCTCTGAAACTTCCAATATGAACTTCTATTGGCTTTGTTATTGGGGTTTTGATATGCTTATTGGAAACTCCTACGACTTGGATAGTTTCTCCCGAGAGGGGTAGCTTTGGAATTTCTGCTGCTCTCACAGTAGAACGGGTAGCACCAGTGTCCACTAGGAATGTAATATCATTACCTTCCACTTTTCCATCAACAAATGGACCTGACTGATCTACCTCTAGAGTTGCGCCAAGCACGCACTCTTCCTCCACCCTCAGGCACCGTCATTGAGATGAGTCTGAATAACTCTCATTGCACTGCAACAAGTATTGTGGAATCATTTGCACATTTTGATTCTTACCAATTTGTTCACCTGCTTGAAATCCAGTGTTCGCACTGTATCTCTGCACTTGAGCATTCACATTATTTGGCATTGGAGCTTGTGGTACCTGTAACTGTGGAGTAACTATCTGCTGCTGCTGTTGCTGTTGTTGATTCACAACCACCTCATTCTACATCTGTGGATTTAAATTTTGATTCAACCCATTATTTTTCTGAGCAGATCTACACTCGTTCTTCCAATGTCCAAATTTTCCGCACACATGACAAGGATATTTCCTTTTCATTTCATCTTTATTCATTTTACCTCTACCTCTACCACTATTCATTACTTGACCATTCTGATTCTGACCTCTCATCTGAAAATCTGTTTGGGAACCACTGTTTCCTTCTTGCTGCTCTGCTACCTTCACTTGTGCCCACATCATTTTCTCTTTTAGCTTCTTGTGCCTTGATTCAATATTATCACTACAATACTTTGCATACCTCAATATCTCATCAGCCGTTTTATTCTGCCAACAAATCAAATGTTACTGAATCATGTTACTAATTTCTGGTTTTAGTCCAAATACAAAACGATACACAAAATGTCCCATATCTTTATCTCCAAAATTCTCAAACCCACTGTACTGTTTAAACACCTGTAACAACCTTTCATAATAAGCATGTACCCACTCCTTCGGTTCTTGGGTTGTTCTGTCAATTTTCACCCAATCTGTTTCTTTCTGAGAAATTTTCCCTTTCAGGTATGTAATAACCTGATGATATTTTCTCATCACCTCATCTGAAGGTGCACCTGTTTTCGGATCTCTAGGATATTCTTCTTTAGGCCAATCAACAGTAATCTTACACTCTGTCCATAAATCTGCTGGAACAGCAATCTCAAATAGACCATCCAGATCTTTCAACAAGACTTTTCAAACCTTCACAAACCTCTCTACTTGTTTGTACCATTCAACTGGTTTCTCCCTCAACCTAGGGAAGTCATGAGTAAAAGACAATATATCCTGTCTTGTCCAAGGAACGTGAACATATCCACCACCCTGAACTTCTCTCATTGGACACACCCTTTCAGCCTGTTCTGAATCTCTCAGTGGAAATAAAGACGCATTTTTATTGGCATTCATTTCTTCTTTCTTTTTCGCCCATCTACCTTTCCACCATTCCACATCTCACCATTTCTTCTGAATATTCATTAATTCTTTTATTTGCAATCTTTTACCAGACGCATTCAAACTCTCTAAATCCTTTTCAGTAAAATCCAGTCTATATGTTTTCTGTAACACTTTTGACTTCTCTATGTCCACTCCATATTCACAAGCAGCCTCTGTCAACTTTTCATGAAGATTTCTCGCTCTCCAGGTAATATTTTTGCACAGAAATAACAACTTTTCATCTCGATAATTACCCAATCTGTCTGGACTTATTGTACCAATAATCATTTCTTCCAAACCCACTCTCAGTTTACTCGCATCTATACTCTGTGGTTGAGGTTTTTGCTTTTCCATTCCCCTTATCCAGTCATCTAATTCATCTGGTGAGGGTCCCATTGAACTCCCTGATATCGGAGTGACATTCTGCACTAATCTCCTCGGATCCATTTGCGCACTTCTCTTAGGGGTTTCAGTTAATAACTCACAAACTGGCAAATCAATTAATGAAGTATTTGTTTCTGACTGTTCTACCTGATCAACTATTGTTACCCTTTATTCCTGTCTCTATTTATTGGGACTGTTAACGCATGTGCTTTTGATATATTCTGTTTTTCTCCATACAACGGAACTATAGGTCCAATCGTTACTGGCACTGTTAATGCTTCCGCATTCTGATTCAACTGATTAATTTTCTGAGTCAACTCCTCTCTTGCCCTATTCAACATATCCATTTCACTCTCTTGTACTGCTCTAGTAACTACTGGGACTTGTGGAACCTGCGGAATTAGTGGGGTTCCCATTAATGGTGCATTTGGAACTATCTCACTTGTGTTCTCTTGATAAGGTGGAGGTTTTTTAGTCAAAATGTCATCTAACAACTCATCATCAGAATCACTTGGTTCAAAATCTATCCTTGATGTCTCTACATTTTTCTTCTTCTCTTTACATTTGCCTCTGTTTGCTTCGTCAGCAACTAAAACTGGATACAGACCCTCTGTCACAACCGCTCTCCTCCATCTTTTCATACTTTCTCCCTGACTTTCAAAAGGATATCTAGTCATAATATTCCTGTATCTTCTTCCACCCCTATACTTCTCTCGCTCATATGCCTCATATTCCCATTCCTCAAGTGCTTCATACTGAGTAGGTCTAGGTTCTAGAGAATTCATTCGTTCTCTCAGATTCTGTAGAATCCTTACATTAAATGTACCATGCTCCGGAAAGGCTATAACACCATCATCTTCTGTGTATTTCACCCAATTCTCTAACCAAGTACATGTATGGTAACCACATTCCAACATCATAAAGGAAGCAGCTGTTCCCGGAGGTGGAATAAGAATTCTCTCTCTTGTAACTACTGGTTTGTCCTTTTTAAAGAATCTCTTTATCTTATTAACCAACTTCATTGTTCCCAAGACTTTTCGCTAAATACAATTCAATAATCAAACAACAAAACCTTCTTACTTCCGCTTATTCTATTTGCTAACAACCGTCCAATACCAGCGCGACTCACACCAACAAACCAATCAGAACACTCCTACGTAATCAGTACCTTGACCAATACTAGCGCGGCTCACAGTAATCGACCAATCACAGCACTTTGAACGCCAGCGGCCTGACCAATGCTAGCACTGCTTTTTGTGATGTTAGTATTACTCCTTTCTACTGACCCTCCCTTTACAAAATAATACGGCAATGTTTTTCTATACTTTTCTCAATAAAACTTGTTAGGAAACAAACATAAAACAATGCTACTTTGTCTGTTCCACTAAATAAAGAGATAGTCTTCACTTCAAAAAGAAATATTCTTTCACTTCAAGTAAAATAATGACCAGCGCTATTCTACACCCAAACAAGCTACAGGAGGACTTGGTACTCCTCTAGGGATACTAGCCAAAGTTTCGGAAGAGGACTTTCATGTGGAAAGAGGTCTAGGTACTCCTTTGGGGATATAAGGCCAGAGTTTCGGAAGTGGACCCTTCGCTATTTTCAAACAGAATCTACTCTCAAACGAAATAGTCCCTAACATAACACTAAACAGCCTCTCGCCGTTAAGTATTATGACAACAGACAAAGTACTTCTGCAGTATGATAACTTATCCACACTATTCTTCTGCCTCTTCAGGCTAATACATTTTCATTCCGGGATCTTAGGTAACTCCGTACCCGTACTTCAAGACAACATAGAACAAAACACTAACTTTTCATGTTAAGAAACAAGTAATCAATGATCAATAATTATTACCAAACTAATCAATAATAAACCATCCTCTGCTACCAAAAACTGATCCAGCGCCAATCAGGGATCGATAATCGATAAAAGACAATCAGTG
Source organism: Calotriton arnoldi (assembly GCA_963921515.1). Taxonomy (NCBI): domain Eukaryota; kingdom Metazoa; phylum Chordata; class Amphibia; order Caudata; family Salamandridae; genus Calotriton; species Calotriton arnoldi. The sequence goes on from CAWUFW010000189.1 coordinate 2,810,536, forward strand.
GCCCATACTCTTACACCTATTACATAAATCCCCGTTGCGCTGTTTCAAGTTGAAAAAAACGTTAAATCAGTTGTTCACAAACTACAGGCTCATCCTAACACATTAGATATATAATTGAAACCTGTAATCAAACTCTCTTTCCTCTGGTCGATGGACCATTAGTTGAAGAGTTGATGGTAATAATTAGAAACTAACTATCGATTTATTCTACTAAATAAGCACAAACTCAGAATAGTGTTAATAGTATTTATCGCAAATAATGTGAAGGTAAATGCTCATCATGTACAGATTCACAAGGCAAACAAAGAATAAATCACAGAGAGAACATTTGTCAAAGTAAAATGATATCAAACTCGAATCACAATGAACAGAAATGCAATGAAGGAGTGGATAGATGAAGAGACATAAGTTCCTGAGACAAAAATACCTTTGAGATAATTATGCAAATACAGGTTTTAGCAAGACTAACCTAAATATTTTGTGGAAACTCTACCCCCTGGCCATGGGAATAGATGGGGGTTCCCTGGGAAAAGATTCAGGGAACAAAGAGTAGGACAGGAAGAGGAAACAGTTAGGCCTCTATCTGCATACAGCAAACCGACGGACAGCGACGATCTCCCTTCTCTAGCTTCTTCAAAGAGGCGTTCCCACGAGCTTACGAGCCCTCAGCTAACCAGCTCCCCCTAACACCTCCCAGATACCCCAGTTATACTCTAAAAACCTACATGTCCATCCCACCATTGTAGCAACATTTTCAGAATCTTAGTCTCTTATTGGTCAATTTAGGGGGTGTTCTATCACACCACCATAGTCACGTCCATGGTTTCACAGCACTCTTTGTTTTTTTCAACAAGCACGTAATCCACGTTTCATGAATACAGCTTCCTTCAATTTGTAACATGTTTCAAAAACTCTACATTTTATTGTCCGTCTTCTGCAGCTTCCGCAGAAGAGGTTTGTACAATTTGCTCATGATCTCACGGCCATCCTTCCGTTACTTTGCAGAAATACAATGGATCTCGAAGGTCGTCAACATTGCCTTCTTCATTTCTCTCTCAGAGCTCGATTTTCAGCTTTTATTTAATTTTTCTTCTCATTAACCCTTAACTCGTCATGCAACGATGTAAGCCCATGCAAGCTTCACTACGATGAATAAAACACAGACATTATTAGTTTCATGAATTATAATTCTTACTGTTTTACCACCCACCATTAGCACTATCCCACGTTATTCGTCTATTAAAGCATTAACGCACGGAAAGCAGCATTATTATTATTTTAAATTTCAAGCATAACGTGAATGCGGCCTAGTGTTTCATGCATTAGTCCACGCATTAGTGTACGCATGCGCATAAGCATTTCCCCGTGTTTTTGTGTTTTTGCATGTTAGTTTCACCACACACGGATAGTAAATGTTACCGAGGAATTAATCCGAGCAGGTTTTACTTTCTCAAAACCCCTGCTCCATCAGCTGCATAGCATTGGCAAAGCCAATAGGTCCAAAAGATGAGACTTTTTGGATTTGCCAATGCTTGTTATTAAAAGTTCCATCCAGTGAGTGATGCTGATTTCACTTGGCATATCCTTTAAAGTTAAATGTTATTTCTGTGGTTGTGCTTTTCTTTACCAATCTTTAGACGTTTTCTAAGAGCTGATAATTTGCCTAATTTTTCTTGATTTATAGAGCATGAAAATACCTTCTAAGTTGTCTTGGCGACGAATCACACTTTTTTTTAAACAAACTGCATTGTTTTTTTCTCTGACAACAAAAAACCCCCAACACCAGATAGTTCCATATTGGTTAGAAAAGCTTATGTTGGCATGAAGGTGTAACTCGAATCGGCATCTTCCTAAGCAATCCCAGCTTAAGTACTGTGCCACACACACATTTGAGTTGCAGACTGCTATCAACTGTCAACCCTGTCTGAAGGAGTCCTAATGTCAGTGTTGCTTGCTGGCCAAGGATAACAAAGCTCTAGTCCCTCATTCATGTGATATCAATGTGTAATATTATTGAACAATTGCATTAAACTTCTTATGGCTGTGATGCAGAAATGAATAATAATACATGGGATGTTGACCGCCCATTCTAATCTAATGGTTCTTTGGCCCACAGCGCATCTACTAGACCACACCCTCTGGTGTGGTTGACCGCCCTTGGTAGCTGTCTAGTGTTTATGGATGCCTGTTTTATTCTTATAAAGGGTTTACTATCTGGATTCAGGTTCATTCAAAGCACTCTCTTTTCTTGCCCATAGAGGAGCAAAGGCATAGAGAGAAAACAGTTTGGCACTAAGGCCAAACAAATCACAATTTGGCCAAGTAAAAAGATTGGGTTAAGTGTGAATGTCAGGAGTAGAATTCAGATCCTCAGGTCCTGTTGCCAGCATTTTACTCACTAAAGATGTTGTTTGTTCCAACAAAGAGCCAGAAATGTAATGAGCAAGCTTGACAATGTGAAACACCACCAGGTTGCGTTTTCAGCTTAAAGTTTCAGAACTTTTACATTACTGTCACATGAAACCCATGTTGCCATCTTTAAGGGGCAGTGTGCCTGCACCTTATAGGGGTTATTTTGTGGACATTGTGTTATGTTTATATGAAGTTACGATGTGAACCCAACATTTATGGTACTGACTGATGGCATCTCAAAACTTCCCTGATCAGTGATTAATCACAGGGTACACAATATTTGTATGGAGACAGATACTTCTTTCTAGTGTCCATGTACTGATAAGTCCTAAATATATGTGCTCGATAATAAAGGACTTGTATGGAAGGGTGAGTGTTGGCGAAGATACGAGGCAGGTCCCACCACCTCTCTTGTTATGTGTCAGCGGCGTTAAGTATCCCACTCTTGCTTGTGCATGTGGCCAGTCGTGTTAAGGTTGTAGCCTTGAGCCAACTAGGGCTAGCCTACTGGATATGATCTTGCCTTTTTATTATCCTCTGGGAGCATGAGCGGGGTGCGGACATGAACCCCTTGCTCAGAACAATCCCTTTTCAGTTCAAGAGGGCCATGTGAAATCTACACCTTTAAATGGCTGCATACATTCTCATTATACCACCATCTTTTATTGCTGCTCCAATTGTTGTTTTGCTTACTTATTGTAAACTTACAGAAGTATGTAGTGTAATTACCCTTACAAATGTATATAGGTGTTGGCCATGTTACCAACTGCTATTGCAGTTCCCATTGTTATTTTCCCCAGTTGGCATCAGTGTACAGCAGTAGACCGTATCCTTACCTTTTAAAAGCTTGCTTAGTGTTAGTTCATGTTATCACCTGGGTTACTGGATCTACTGTGGTTTTCCTTTTTGTTGTAAACACACCAAAACACGTTGTTGCCCTTCGGCTATGTTTGCATTATGTAGATGTTGATATGCAAACAAAAAGTACCAAACCAGTAATGAATGATATGGCAAAGATGGCAAAAAATCCCTATGCACGGCAACCAACAGAACAATACATTTTATTTGCTCCAACCAATTCCAAAAATGCATACCAATGAACATGAAGTGTTGCTTTCCTTTAAACATGACTTAGCATCAGGAAAAGTACTAGTGGTGATGTAATGGGAATTATCTGGAAGAACCCGAAAAAATAAATCAGAAACATATTAAACAAGAGCCAACATGGATTGTGCAAAATAAATAATATCAAAGTCATTGAATTACTATTTCCTATAAAATTACAGATATTTTGCATAAAGGGTATGCAGTTGGCTTGATTTACCTTGACGGTAGTAAAGCAAGGGGTACCGTAATGTTGTGACTAATTAATATGATGGTAAAAATCAATTGGGGATGGACATTGTGGCAATGGATCAAGAATTTGTTCATCGGCCACAACAAAATTGCAGTGCTCCATGGAGGAGTGTGATACTGGGAGACGGGTACAGGGTCAGACGTGAAGGATCTGGACAGTGTTATTAAATAGCCAAAAGGCCAAAGTTCATGAAAATGTTGTCAGATCTTCTGATGGCACAACACTGCATGAGGTAAGAAACACTGGACATAGGGGAATGACTAGAAAGAGAGAGACCCGTGAAATGGTATAGGAATGAATTTAGATAAGTATTGCACCATGACCCGTTCTATGGAATTATGAACTGGATATTTTGGCAGATTGTTTCAGATTCAATGACCTTTAGCACCAAGTGCGCTGCTACATTCTAGACATAGTGGAGTCGGCCATTTGGTAAATTGGCAGCTTGTAAATCGAGCTGATGTAAAGGTAGCCCCTTTTCCAATTTTTGAATCAGTGAAAGGCCTACTGTGCAAACATGCTTCAATATGCAAACAGCTCATTGGGTCACTTGGGAGTCCTCTAGTTCTGCCAGTTGGCTGTCATCAGGATAGACAGTCTGGGCAAGAGCAAGCATGTCCCTGGTTTGGTGCTGGTAGATTCTCTCAGAAATACCATGAAGTTGGTCTCGGGTCTCTGAGCCGGTGGATGGCGCAGGTTGTAGTCTGAGTTGGTGTCATGAGTCTTATTGGTTGTTTGCTCCATTAAGTATGTTATTTGGGCCATATCCATTTTTGTTAATGTTCAAATAGGCCTCTGGCTATAGCTCCTGCTTGAAGGGTAGTTTGAAAAGCACAGTTTTCCGCTCTTCCCTGAATCTTTGAAAAATGTGGCTGGTTCCTATGATTGGGCAAGGGTGTTCCAGAGCTTTGCGCATTACGCTGTTAATGTTTTTTAGCCATGCTTCTGTGGCCTCGCCTTCTGTTAGCGGATAAAGGCAGAGAGGTGTGTGGTTTGCTGTGCACCACTTTTTATGGAGGCAGTGTTTCTTTCCTCAAAACGTTTTGTGGACGCTTCAGATCACTTTAAATTGCATTTTGTTTCACCAGGCGCCAGCGCGGACTTTCAGGGCTAAGATTGCATGGCTCTGCTCTGCATGTTGCCATTTTAATGCATGAATCGAAAAGGCCCATCTGTTACCTTCCATATTAAGTCCACTATCCATTGTTTTATACAATAAAATGTTTTTAAAAAAATACTCATCTGACGTGCTTTAATTATATATAAATATATATATATAAAAAAATGTAATATGCTCATTGAAGATGTTACAAAATCAGTTTCATTAATATCACCTACCACCTCTATGAGAGAGACGTACTGGTTTGACAGGCTAGTCTTCGGCATGCCTTTCACATTCTTATCTAAACCGCTTTAAAAGGAATCGGTTTCTGGCTTTTGCTTTTATTTTGCGCTTGCAGCAGATTTTAGTACTATGATGTGGTGTAAAAACAAGCGGTGGCGGTGCTATTATCCAGGGCGATGGCACTTAGCTTTTGTATTGGGGAATGATAAAACGCAGTTTACTCTACCGGCTATCAAACCTGTAGTCGTAAATTTATTGGCATGTTTTCAGATTTTTTTCAAAGAACTCTCAGCCGTTTAAACTTCAATTTGCAGAAATACGTAGGAGGTGCTGCCCTGACCTACAAAACTCTGTACATTCTAATAGACCTTGCATTAATGCATTATTTTATTTCAGACGTATTAAGGCAATTAACATTCCTGCCATTTTGTTTTCACTGCATTTCACCAAATGATTACTTGGTACATAAAACGGTTAGGTCAGATTAGAATCTCAAAAAGTTAAAAAGCCTTAATAACTTGTTTTGTTAACATTAATGCCTGAGGTATGTTTTTGAAACTGCACTTCCTCTCTCATCGTTCTGTCCAGGGGATCACACAGGCTTGCCTCGCCCCGCCGGTCCTGGTGGCGGCAGCCAGTCTGACCTGAGAAAAAGCTGTCACGCCAGAGGTCGTCCTTGAAACACGGAAGTGTCAGTGACGGCTCCCTCCCTCTGTTTACAAGCAGGGTATCGAGTGGCCCTTTCACCTGTCTCCACAACAGCGTCTCCGAGTAACCCTGGGCTCATACCATGCAATTCCTGGCCTCAGTAATTACTTCCTCTCTTGTACCTATATATTTATGTGGAGTGGTGCCGCATGTCTCGTCTTAAGCAATGCCCTCAATCTAAGCTACTTTTTAGAAATTATCTTCTACTGCACAAAATACGGAACCCACCTTGTCATCGACCTTAATGCAGACAAGGAAAACGTGTGCCTAGGCTTGGTAGTTGTAGGCGGCCATAAGAGGGAGGGGGTACGGGGGTGGGTTGGGGTTCTCACACTTGTAGGTGCCGCTGCACCTACTGCTCCAGTTATAGCTACTCTCATGTATTGTTGCATTATTTTTGTATTTTTTTAAATTCTAATGCACCTTTTTTATTTACCCTTTGTAGACGTACGCGATAGGTCAGGTTAAGACACATTGAGAGAACTACAAATGTCTTTTACTGACTTCACTCGGCATAAGTCTCCGTAAAGCAATCTCATTAACTGCTGTTGACCATAGGAAACGGCTTTCCCAAATATCCAGTGGTCTTGAATGTGTCCTATGCTGATAGGAATTTGGCCTCACGGTGGTGTTGCATAAAAGTAAAACGCCCTTTCCTGGTCCCCATTTTCATCTTATGGCATTAGAGACACGTCAGATTGTCCGGTTCCGAGAGTAAAGTACAACTTGCTGCTGGTGTCTGGGGACTCTGCTTCATTGAGATACAGCCGCATCACAGGATCTTTACCAAAGAATGCTTGCCTTTGCATACCGTTTGCATAGCCTTGGTATAGGCCATTCGAGTAGACCGGGTAAAATATCAACAGGTAAAGCAGTTCTATGGGGTACGTCTAAATGAGGAAATATAGCATATGAAATACCATGTCTTGATTGTTTTTGCAACCTGCGGATCCAATGAGGGAAAATGATCAAATAAAATTCCAAGCGTTCTCACCGCTGATGATGGTGAAGGAAACTGTCCAGTAACCAGATTTGTTCATCTAACATTGACTGCTTTCCTAAACTCAACATTTCTGTTTTGAAAAGGTTAAATTTTAGAATTTTTGACCCATCCCTGCTTTAATATAGCTTTATAGCCTAATGCAGAGGGCTATAACGGTTGTTAAAGGCCCTGAACCAGAGTTATAGGCTCGAAGGGGTACCAGAAGGGCAAAAGGCTATTGGAACATTCCACCCACTGAGGGAAGAAGTTTCTAAATTAGAAAGGGAGAAACAGGAAGACAAACATTGGAATGTCGGAGTACGAGGCTTATACCAGCCATTATAAGCCCAGAGCTACTCCATTGTCTTAAATGCAGCTCTCAACATTCCAGTGTTTTAATATAGCCTTATAGCCCAATGCCGAGGGCTATAGTGGTTGTTAAAGGCCCTGAACCTGAGTTATAACTATAACGAGGGTGAGGGCCTTTGACAATCGATGTAGCCTGAGGTAGAAGGGCTATAAGGTTATTAGAACATTCGACCCACTGAAGGTCTAAATTAGAAAGGGAAAAACAGGAAGGCAAACATTGGAATGTTGGAGCAGCAGGCTTATACCAGATATTCTAAGCTACTCCATTGTCTTAAATACAGCTCACAGCATTCCAGTGTTCTTAAACAATTATCAATATAAATAGATTGTCTGAGCCCTGACCTGCAAGACCAGCATAACACAGCTCTGCTGACTAACCAAATAGACAGTTCTATCTTTTAAAGTCTGAGATTATGACATTATTTTGGTACCCATCCTGTCTACTTGGAAGGGGGCAGCCAGCATGTGAATATGAGTAGACTGCAGAAGCTATGAAGTTGACTAAGTCTGGAGAAATGGTAGGTTGATGTGCCAAATTGCATACAATTTTTGACCCATCCATGCTTTAAATGTTATTAGAAAAACTTCAGTCATTCAAGTGAATTTATTTCACCTTACAAGTCTCAAGTTAAATAAATGATAAATTACTGAAAGTGCACAGTGACCCCCAAGTGAGCAACAACCATAGCCAAACAAGAAAGTGAAGCAGTGGGTGAAGATACATAGTGTATTGGTATGCAAACAACCAAATCGTGCAGTCTTTATATATAGCAATAATCAATGTTATCAAATCACACAGTGCTGTGAGTTAACAATGGTTTGTTTGCAGTTATTTTCAACAGCGTTTCGACCCTGTAGAGAATATAAGGGTCTCATCAAGACTGATGGAGGCCTGGGGGAACCTACAAGGGATGGGAAGAATTAGGACTGAAACACCACTAGGTAAAGCGGATGTACATAGGGAAAGAGTACAACCTACTTGAGCCTTGAAATACATTCAAATGTAGCTAAAAACAGGAGGGAATAATATCCTTTTGTGTGAAATAATAGTGCCACCAAGTGAGCGCACCAGAAAAGAGACTATTCACGGGTAATTCCTGAGCGAAGCAAAATTACATAAATACCTCTGTTAGTGACACCAAAATGAGGGTACTACTTCAAAAAACATAGAAGCAAAGGCAGCTTGCTCGTGTAAAAATGCTGAATAGTAAGAATATGTCGTGCAAATGCACAAAATGCATCCACATTGGGAGCACTGGCAGAACAACGCAGACCAGGTGGACCGTTAATGTCCGAGGAAGACTCGCAGTATAAAAACGGCGACTGCAGTTATGGCGTCTTGCGAAAGCGAGGCGAGGACCACAGCACGTCCTCATGGTCGGACGTGGCTCGCTGTTGCATCACGGCAGACCTTAGGGAGAGTGTCTGCATTGCGAGCTGAGATACCAAGTAGCAAGGGGCCAGGAAAAAAGTATAGAGAAGGAACATTGTGTCTGAGAGACAAGATGAGGATATGAGATGAAAGATTCATATTGTTTAAAGGATAGAAAGCATAAATCAACAAACCATGCACTATAATATTCCTCTGACCATGTGTGTGAAAAAGTGGTATGAGGATATGGATTGGGAGATACATGTTGAGTTCAGAAGACAAAAGACAATAATAAACAGGCCATGTACTGTACATAATATTCCTCTAATGCAAACTTAAGGAGTTTTCTCTTTGAGTCGATAATGTATTACACAACATTACCGAAGCTTTTTTCATGCCTCATAGTGCATTGTACCAACATCACCATACAGTCCGAATGTCAGATTGCAAATGAAAAGCTGGGGATTGGACAGTCCATGGTAGGTGAGCTAATCCATAAGGGAAATAAAGTTACGCCATCCCGCCATTGTATTTAGTCCCAACTTGATCGAATTGCACTTGTCAATCCGTTTGCATTCCATGTGTTGCAAGGTGTAAGACACGTCTCCTCCCCTTGGAGAGTAAACATCTGTTATTCAGCGCCAAGATGCCCCGTTGCTGGGGTGAACGTGCGCTTTACAAATACACATGTTATGTTGTTGGTTATGGCAATACCTTTTCAATGACCTGCCACTTGATGTTATCCGGACTATTGTAACGGACTGGTATGTAAGTCAAAAGAGAAGAACCAAAAGTGATTGAGTCTGTAATTAATCTTAGAGTTGTTAATTATTCTGGTTCCCATTCCATTTAATTGTTTATGCACATTGTGGCATTACAAAAGGGACAACATATGCAAATCTTTCTTGGCATTTTCCTAAAAGGGACAGTTCAGCTCGAACTTCTAAGCCATCTGCTTACTGACCAGCAACTCGAGCCACCTCAGATGAATTTTGGCTTTACCAGGTTCCTCGGTAAGGTGCAGCTTAAGTCCATCTTTATGTGCTGTCTGTGTAAGTCACCCTAAGTAATGTGGCTGTGTTGGCTATGTTCAGACATTGGTCTGAGCATATTATGCCATTAGACTAAACTGCACCTCACAGACTGCAGGCTCAAACAGGCAAAAAGGCATGTCTTGTGTTTGTGTTAAATTTAACAGGGGAGATGGCCAGACGACCTAAGTTGTAGGTTACCTCAGGAAAAAACAAGTTTGTCCCAAATCTGAGAACCCATTTCGCCTAACTTGCTTCCCTGAAATTTCAAACATATGTGACATTTACCAAGTGTTAGAATTTGATTGAGTGAATTCTGTTCGGTATGTAACGTTTACCACTCAGTTTTTACTACGCAAAACGTTACAGACGAAAGAAAAAAAGGTCAGTACAACACCGAAAAATACCATATAAGCCATGTTTGGCCTCTTTACAATACAGTACTTTACCACAAAGGTATTTTTTTTTTTTTAATTATTTTTTTAATGTCACTTAAAAAAGGGGATTTATGGTAGTGGTTAAGAGATGGAAGGGTGTTTATAGGATTAAAGTGTGGGTGGAGGTAAGGGGCTAAGGGAAAGGTACTCAGGGATTTAAAACAAAAATAAATATATATATACATATATATATGTGTGTGTATATATGTTTGGGTGTTCCGCCAATCAAACAAAAACGTTTTTTTTAGGAGGGTTCTCCTCAAAACAAACAAAAGAAAGATACATGTATATAAATGAGTGTGTGTGTATGTATATATATATATATATAATTTGTAGAATGTGGCTAATCATCCGTGATGGTATCCAGGCGCTGAGTAGGGCAGGCCTGAGGCGGAGGAGGAGATCATGCCTGTTTTGTCTGGAAGAGCCATATCTTGAGGTTTTTTCAGAAGTCCATGAGGGAGGGGGAGGTTCTGAGGTGCTTCGGGAGGTCGTTCCAGGTCTTGACTGCGAGGTATGAGAGGGTGCGTCCTCTGCTTCTGGTCTTCTTATTGCGAGGTAGGTGTGCTCTTGCCTGGGACGCAGATCAAAGATGTCTGGTGGGGTGGTAGAAGTTCAGGTGGTGGTTGAGGTAAGCTGGACCGGTGTTGCGGAGAGCTTTGTAGGTGTGGGCGAGTAGCTTCAACTTCCATCTTTTCTGGCCTGGGAGCCAGTGGACATTGTTGAATGTTGAGAGATGTGCTTATGTTGCGAGATGTTCAGGATGAGTCTGGCAGCGGCGTTCTGGGTGCTTTAGAGTCGGCGTAGGACATGGACTGGGCTTCCGATGTAGAGGGCATTTCCATAATCAAGTCTGCTTGCGATAAGAGACTGGATGACCATTCATCTGGTGTTTAGTGGGATCCACTAGAAAATATACATAGCATTTGCAGGATGTGGAAGCTTGATGAGGAGATGGCGTTGACACACACATATATTTTGTATATATGTGTGTACTTACCCACTATATATATATATATATATATCCAAACGAGGATGAAGGATCACAAGAAAATAGCCAGCTCGGTTTATGTACATAGATTTATAATAAAATTTGCTACAACACATAATGTGTTGTGTAATACCATGTTGTAAAACAGTGCTTTGTAAACGACAACACATTGTAACAATCTGTGGAAAAGGCATGCATTGTAAACAACATGTTTTGGAACAATTAATATTCCTCTCATCTCAAAATTGCATTCGACGATTGATTTTTGTAAAAGAGCCTATATATATATATATATATATATATATATATATATATAAATATATATAAATATACTTTTTTTTAAAGTTTTTTTTTTCATTAAAGCGTGTAGATTACTGCAAATACCTGCAACACCAATTGGAGACAGAGAGTGACCAAAGATGTGGAAAATACAATGTGCAGAAAAGTCCTCACAATTCATACGAGCGTGAACACTTGGTAAAATATCAGACTTATAAATACTTTAGCACTTACGATGACAAATCCAGTTTATAGCATCTATGGAGCACCTTAGCGCACACAGGTACTTTCTTAACAAGTAGGTTCTGACTGGTTCACAAAAATCTTTTGGCCGAGCCTTAAGGTGTACACCTGCGGTGTATATTTCAGTCTGATTGGTACAATATATCATGTCTTGGAACCACTGATCAATCTTGAGTACCTTCCTATGCATCCAGGACATTGCCACATGGCGTTTACCCAACACCGGGGCCATTGAGCAAAGAAAGCACGATACTGCTTTTGGCAAGTTGGCTGTGGCCCCCAGCAGTGCTAGCAATGGCGAAAGGGACAGAGGAATCGCTAGCTTATCGCTCAACGATTCAAACACCTTAGTCCAAAACCTGGATATTTTAGAGCACGTGAATTAAAATCGGCATTTGCAACCTCACATTTCTTACACTCTACTTTACTGTTTAGTGTGAATTTAGCGGTCTGTGTTCGGGTGTAATACAGTTTGTGTACAAACTTAAATTAGATCAACTTGTGCCTATAATTAAACGGTATGTCCTTAACCTGAGCACAGCAGTAAGACCAACATTTATCAGTCAATAGACAACCCAGTGTTCTATTCCATATAGGTACCCTATATAGGCGCAGGTAACATTGCAACCTTTCACCTATATTCTTCCCTACATTACATACATAACGGTTATTAGGGACTGACCTTTTACCTAGATACGACACTGCATTCAGAACGCGGGTTTCCTCCCAGTTCAAATCTCATACATTATGCATGAGGCTTCTTGGAAGCACAGCAGGACTAACATCTCCTGTATAATATCTCTGTATAAAGTTCAGGCCCGACGTCATCCTTTAGGCCGACACAGTAACACAACAAGGTAGGACCCCTGGGGAGACCTATGGGTATATATACATCACATCTTGCTTGGAAGGACAGAGGAGACTGAGACTTCACGGCTGACACTGACCAGAGACGCTGAGGTTCCTGCATGCAGACACCCCAGCTCGCAGTAGTCTAACATCCCTCGCGGGATGTCCAACTCGAGACCAGGACGAGGTCCCATATTCTCTCATTCTCAGGTAATGGGGTTGACTAGATCCTAGAGGGATTCTTGGCATAACACCATAACACCTACACAGATGCTAGGTACATTTAGGTACATCTAGTTAGGAAGGCATTGTAGGAGTACGCACTTTTTATCATGTGTTTTATGTACCTGTATATATTCATGATTTCTGCAAGATGGTAGAACTTTACCACCCCTTTACTTTCATAGTACTTCTAATCATATATCTCTGCTACTGTCTAATGGTTGTTGCAGCTCATCTATTCTACACTAGAATAACAACTGTTCAATAAATACTTATTGAAAACGCCCAGCCTGTTTATTCTGTGCATCTCTCTGAGACAAACTAAGTGAGCACGAGTGACTGAGTGAAAGGTAGTATATTGTTTCCACGATCCTGAGGGATCAGGGTTGTCATGTTCTGAGGTTGCCAGAATCTATTCTCTTCTTGGTAAGAGGAGATTATAGTGGCACTGTGAGCTAGCTGATACAGACAGGCTAACGTATCCGGTGGGGGTGCATGAAATCAGTCCACCACCAATCCCACAGTTTGTTATCCAAACGCGCAGATCCTGTATTGGTTATATAGGAACTACACGACACCAGCTCCGCCTCTCACCCCTGCCTGGATTTTAAGAGAGGGTCTCAGTGTCTCAACAGCAACCTCTTAGTATAGATATGAGATAGACTTACTTATTCCTGCTAATTGTATGAACTTAGAGAGCAACATAAGTTTTGCAGGAGGGTTGGGGAAGTCTGCAAAGGCAGCTTTTGCTGCAGATCGCAGATGATAATAAAATAGGATGGATAAGGCTATGGTTTCTCTTTTGATTTTATAATCATGGGAAGCTCATTAATATCCCATTAGGGCACAGGTCACTCAGCATTGCTATACCTACAGTTCCCAGAACCTTCACAGTAGATTTCTCTAGCGTGGGCAGGAGTAAGGGATTATTAATTGCTGGTAACAGAAGGGAATATGACATCACATACTTAAAATAGCGCAACAATTCCCACCATACTTGCCTTGTCCACCCGAAAACGTCTACGTTGTCTATCAGAACAGATGGCTACATACACACGTTGTGGCAACTATTGTGCATTCAATCAGTGCATGTATCAGTGGTGTTTGAGTTAAGCCAATATTTCACCTAATGCGCATGCGTCACAAGATAATATACATACAAGTCCGGTACAGAGAGGCCCCCTTCTTTCATGGGATGTGGAAGGATCAATCACAGTAACCAAGGCTGCCCTCTCCAATACCACCCTATGGAGCGGCTGAAGGAATTCTGAAGGAATGTTTGTAAACAAGTGAAGAAATGTTGGCAATATTATCATTTTAATTAGAGTGATTCTCCCCAGCATAGAGTTTGGCAATTGTATCCATGTTCAATACGAGTTCTAGAGAATTCTAACGCATCTCATAAGTTGCGCCTGATTAACTCAGTTGCATGCCTTGTGATATGAATTCAGAGGCATTTCACATATTCAAGCTCCATCTCGAAGTATGATCCACCACGAACACAGTGGTGGCCTGCGTCAATGGGAAAATCTCTAATTTATCCCAGTTGATTTGTAGTCCTGAGTAACCTCCAAATCTCATGACTTCCCTGATAATGGGTGCTACTTTCTCTTCAGGCTTCTGAACATACATCACAAAATCATCAGCTTATATTGATAATACTAGAGATTTATGTACAGTCCTCGCTTTGAATGGGAGTCACAAAGGAAGCAGGTGAGCGGGTCTACCACCAAAGCAAAGGTTAGGGGTGACAGGGAACAACCCTGGTGAGTGTCTCTACCAATAGGAGGTAACTTTGAGTACAGTCTATCAACTTTAACTCTGACTCCAGGCTCAGTACACAGAAGGGTAATCAGTTTCAGAAAGTGGGCACACAGCCCCTTGAGGCAGAATATCTTATTCATGAATGGAAGTTCCAAAGCTCTGAATGCTTTTTCAGTGCCTAAAAGTATTGCTGCAGGTCGTAATTTTCTAATGAACTTCATGCACCCTCCATTAAAATTATTGAAAGCCAATTTTTATGAAAAAATATATTCTTGCTTCAGGGTCTACTAGCCTAACTAAATATTTTGTAATTTTCGTGGCAATTGAAGTATCTGAGTTCATCAATAATTTTGCCCCAAAGGGAGAAAAACGTTTAAAACGTATTCTGCTTCAGCGTCGATTGATCCACACCTATTATTTCAACCAGTTTGTGCAAAGTAAGATGGATACAGTGTATAGCAGCGTTTGTGCTATAATTGATTCCCAGCCTGCCAAGTGCCAGTGTCAGTGCATGAACAAGGGGTGTTTTGTTGGGCTTAGAGAAATCATCTGCACAGGCTTTCTTTGACTACTTTTATTACCTGGGCTCGGAATTAGGAAACATTCTAATTCAAGCAGTAACAATTGTGTGATTTTTCTTAATATTCGGTCTTCAAGGAGTTAACATGTCTTGCACCAGTGACCTGAAAAACTGGCCATTTTCATTAGCCATAACTTTACTTTTGTTTTACAGATCTTAAAGGCTTCGACCGTGCATTTGTTTAAAAAGCAAATTTCCAAATGTTTGTAGTTTTTAACAAATGCTGACATTGTGCCTGTGGAAGAAAAGATGCATTTGCAAAGAGGAAGGTCATTTATGTCACCACCTAAAACCACAAAGATGTTGATGCAGTTATTTAGGGCATATATATTGATTAGTCTCACACATGGGATCTTGAGGGAATAGTTGTACTTTCGAACACACCACATATTTACATGAACAGACCTTAATTTTCAAAAAGTGCTGGATTCCTTGCCATCAATCTACCCCTGGCCGACTTGGTAAGTATGGCATTTGTGCGGGTGCTGCAATGACAGGGAAGGCCTCCTGAAGACATGGTGGCGTGCAATGCAGATTATAGGGGGATGCGCTTGAAGCATCTGGGACCAACCTCTCTCCATTGTAGGAGCGTGAGCAGACAAACATGCACCAAGAGGGTAACTGTCCCATCCCCCAGTCTTAGATCCCTCCAGTAGCCTCGTGGTCATATTGAAGATGCCCTTGATGGGGAAAGTCTAAACTGCAGAGTTTAACCACATCAGAACTCCATGCTAATCCTGAAGAAAGCTCGGGCAGTCATCTTTGATGAAGAATGGTATTCTTATGCAAGAAATTTAGAACTGGTCCTGTAATGTTATACTAAATGGTATGGTCACGTTAGATTTACAAAACATTTTTTGAATCACTAATTGCTGTTATGCAACTGAAACATGTTCTTTTGTAAACCACGTGATAACTGTTAATCTGCAACAGCTTGCATGCAGTGAAACCAGTTTAACTGGTCTTTTGTAAAGGGTATGATACCTATTTGTAATTTTATTTATAAAATGCTTACTTCCCTTGGCGAGGCGTTGAAGCGCTTTTCAGCGAGTAGCTGCCACTCAGAACCCAAAGGATTACCGGTGGATTAGTATAGGGAAATATAAATTGTTAATTTGAGTGGTGGACATGGGAATCTGTTAGTTTGATTGAATAGGATTTAGGAGGGATAGATGAGGGGAGAGTCTAGATATTGTTATTTGAGAGTTTATATTAGTCAGATGAGGTTTGGGATGAGTCAAAGGAGGGATAGAAGAGGGAAGAAACTAGAAAGGGTTATTAGGGAGATCGTAGTAGTAAAATTAGGGTTGGAATGAGTCAGAGGAGGGATACAGGAGGGAAGAGTTTAGGAAGTGCCTCTTCCTGGACAGAATCATGTGTGGAAGTCGGAAAGTATGGAGTGATCTTCAATGAATGGTGACATCTTGGTGAATGCTGCTCTTTCTATCAGTTTGCATCATGTTGGGCCATGTTTTGACTATGCAAACTGCAAAATAAATAGATAATAAAACTGACAGTTGTGTAGAAGTATCTTCGCATCATCGAGCGACAGATTAGATTTCTTTTTAACCAAAAGCAGTCTATCCAATATCCCTAAAAAAAAGTCTGGGATGGGAGCTTATTACACTGACCCATCAACTTCTTGGATAGAGTGAACCATAAAGTCAAACAAAAAAGATATCTCCTGATGATGTAGGAACCATTTCAAGTCCTGGGAAAATGCATCCTAGAGCTTGGTCGGTATGTTGCTTGCTATGTAAACTTGGGCATAACCCATCTCCTTATGACGAACTTGGCATACCACATCTTACAAAGCTGCCATGTAAGGTTCTTTTTTTCTGCAACTCCGTGCCCACTCACTTCATTATTATTCTTCCATGTCATATGCGGGACCTGTTATGCAATTTGTCATGTAACTTTGAACTTTTAGCTTGCTTCTTTCTTCCTCTCACTGTACGGGGTTTGCCTTTTTTTATTAACCTGTTGGCACCCATACTTATTGTACCCCTATTCGTGACCTCATCACAGCTGTTTTTTTCCCACAATAATTTTAGCAAATTTTTCATGATTACATTTTTGCTGGGAAACACAGGCGGGGTGCACAAATTGCCATAAAATGTATCTTTCCCCACGAATCTGACTTACCACAAGAATCATAATGAGGTAAATAATGTTTTAACTGGCTCTGATTTAATAGCCTAAGCAATTCTGAGTAATTATTTACATATCATTGTTAAGAGAACCCTGTTTTTGCTAGCCAGAAACGCTTATAGAAGATGGAAATATAGCAGAACTGCTTCGTAATGTGGTATGCATCTACATGTGTGTTTTTATTTGAACTGTGATTTTAAGACATGGCACTAGTGTGACATGGAGACTCTCAAATTAATAATTGTTTAATGTTACAATCAAGACATGTTAGCAAGGAGGTAAAAGACAGTGGTAACTCAAGATGGTCCCCTTGATGAATCCTCACTAGAGTGGTTCCGACTGCTTGGCTTTACGATCTGCTGTAAATTTCTGAGCCACAAAGCCATCCGTATGGAATTTCCAATCAGCAGTCATGTTGTAACAACATACTTGACTTTGGCTTCTCCTTAGGACTGTTCCCTTCCTCTTCTTGCTGCTCTGCTCCCGAGATTTTGGGATCTCATCTATGCCACCACATTGCATGTGCTGGACAGCTGCAGACATTTTGGGCACCCCCATCATGTCCTCATTGGTGACCCAAAGACTAGAAGAACATCATGCTCCTTTGACGCTCCCCCTTTTCGGCTCCATTGAAGGTGATGTGATCGTCTTGGGTGGCTCCTTCAGAGGAACCGTGTGCCTCATCATTCTGTGCAATCAGCTAGCTCGGTTCCATGTAAGGTAAGAGGCCCTAGAGGAGGTCAGTGGTCGAGTCCTCCCGCCATAGACCTCTTGGTCCCAACTCGGAGCTTTAGGCTAATGGAACCTAGTCCTGACAAGGCCCTTCCCAGGGTGCTTCCTTCCAGGGGTGAGCTGGTGCTTTTGGTGAGGCAGGTGAGGTCCATCCCTTATCTGCTAATGGCTCTTTCCCAAAGGACCTTGGACTTCCGACATTCTGACTCCAGCGCAGGGGCAGACCGCAGTAATTTCAAGGACTGTAAATGTTGTGGGTCGATTGACCGGCTGGGGGTCGACTTTGTTAATCTTTCTGATTCTGAATTCCTATATGGAAGCCGCCA
Source organism: Calotriton arnoldi (assembly GCA_963921515.1). Classification (NCBI taxonomy): domain Eukaryota; kingdom Metazoa; phylum Chordata; class Amphibia; order Caudata; family Salamandridae; genus Calotriton; species Calotriton arnoldi. Next base: position 2,828,686 of record CAWUFW010000189.1, read on the forward strand.
GCCGTGGAAGAAAGACTGCACTCCCATTCATTCATATTCTACATAATAAAACAGCCTTTAGGTGCCTACATTTTGAATTGATCCTAATCAAAGTGGCGGATTGTGGATAAATTGCTTTGAAGGGCAGTACTAGATACCTGTGTCCAGCAGACCTATCCTGAAATGGCCAATCCTCCTGTTCTTGTTAAGGTGAGGCTGACGCAAACCCCGGCTCCTATAGTTTCTCTATCCATGGATGTGCCTCTTGACCTCAGTTTGGGGTCCTAGGACATTCTTCTTCATACTCCTACGTAAACCAAGGACTGGGACCCTTCCGTTCACTGTGACATCCTACTGTATAAGGCTACTTTGTGCCTTGAGGAGCACTATTTTCTTCCTGCCCCTCACAATGTCACATGCTTCTGGGCATGAAGGAGCCAGTGACAACCCCATCTCTAACTCATATTTTGTAGCCTCATATCTTCAATCGGCGATCAATCAGACTTGACAGAAATCAGTCTAGAAAACTCTTTCAAATAGACCACTAATCCGCCAACCAATAACCCTGCTTAACAACAATCCCAAAATGGAGTGTGAGACTCTTGCCATCTTCTTTAAGGACAAAATGATAAGATTGAACTTTATCTCAACTCAGTTGACCCCTACCATTCCTTCCGGGATGAAATTCAGAAATCCTTAGCCTCCTGGGCATAATTTAGGTAAGTCACACAATCAAATCTCTTTAAAGCCTTTGCCGTTCCAATCTCCACCAGGAAACATTTGAGGGCCACTGTTGTGTTTTTCTGGAGCAAATGTATTAATGCCTCCCTGCGAAAGGAATTGTGCCCCACTGCCTAAAAATTGGTCACGCAACAGCCCCCATCTCCAAATTCCTGAAAAAGCTAGAACCTGACTCAGAAAACGTGATTAACTACCAACCAATATTCTGGCCTAAATCCTTGAAAGCTGTTTTGGAACTCAACTAAGACCATTCATTAACAACAACAATCTGCTTGACTGTCTGCAGTCAGGTTTCAGCGAGGGCTACAGCATCGAAGTGGCCATACTTTAAATTGTTGATGTGGTCTCTTTATCGCGAACAGTGGTGACTCCTGCTTCTTCGCCCTCCTCGATCTCTTTGACACCGTCAACCACCCTACCCATCTCAATATTTCTGAAGACAAGATAGGTTTGAGAGGTTCAGTGCTAAATTGGTGCTCCTCATACCTTGACAGCTCCTTCCAAACCATGACATTTCCCAGTACCACTTCTAACCTCATCCCACTTCATCAAGATGTCCTCCAGGGATCCATCCTCTCTCCTGCTCTTTTCGGTGTATACTTGGGAATCTCTGGGTGCTGTCCTTTTTTTTTTTTTTTTTTTTTTTTTTAAATTGTTTTTTTATTGGCATTTTCAACAGAAAATACAAAAACACATACAAAACAACAAGCCAGTATACTAGCGATACATGTCCAGGGATAAAATCTGCACAGTCGGTTCATTGCAAATGTTGTACAATATGCGCCCTTCCCATTGGTGCTAGACAGAAAAATGCGAACAACAACCACAGTGCAATGTTAATCAAGAAATAATCATTTGAGGGATGTGTTTACAACTTCAGAAACTCGTCTAATCTCGCATGTACTGCAGGCAGGTGAGCGGTGAAAAATAGATAGCTTTAACATTTCACAACAGCCCCTCGGCTGACCCTGTACCCGTCGGGGCGTCTCCATCCATCCCCTGCTTCTCCCGGGACCAGGCAATAAATGGTTCCCAGATGTCACAAGGTCTCGAAGTAGGGGGCATAAGTTTCCAGAATGTGTTTAATTGGGAGTGACCGTAGGTGACGTCCCTGATCCACTCCTTAACAGAAGGCACCCTCCTCCTCCCCCAGTGCACGGCAACCTGGCGTTTGGCGAACAAGAGAAGTAATGCGGGTAATTTGCGTATCTTAACTGGCGTGTCTTTGACGTAGCTCAGCAAGCCCAGCAGGGGGGATGGGGACAGAGACGTACCAATGATCTGGTTGATCGATGTAAAGATTGTGGACCAAAATGTTGTTAGCTTTGGACAATCCCATGCCATGTGTAAGAAAGATGCAGGAGTGAACCCACAGCGCCAGCAGCTCTCATCGTCCCTCAGTCCCATACGGTGCAAGCTTATAGGTGTCCTGTAGAACCTATGAAGAAACTTGAAATGTAGCAGGCGAAGCCTATAATTGGGGGACAGCTCAGTGAGTTGGCAGCAGCAATATACCCACTGATCCGCAGTTAGCGGAGCAGGGAGCTCGTCATTCCACCCCTGTAATGCTCTGGGCTGCACTAATGGGGCAGTGTTTTGCATGTGCGTGTAGAGGCGTGTGACAAGTTTGCGGGGTGATGGTGAACCTAACAGGTTCTCTAGGGCTGACAAGGGTGGTGGGGCCACCGGAAAGCTATCATGCAGGGCGCGACAGGCGGCACGTAGCTTATGGTATAGAACAATTCAGCAAATGGCACCCTCTGACCCTCAGCTGCAACTGGAGGGGACCTGAACGTGTTCTCAGGGTAAAGGTCTGCGAAAGTATGGAGGCTCAATTTTTGTGCCATTGTTTGGCTAAGTCTGTCCTTTATGTTCGGCAACATGGGGTTGTGCGCTAATGGTATAGAGGGGGCATAAAGTATGGGGGCGCCCGCCCGCAGCTCGTCCCATGCCCAACGTAAGGTCTCCGAGGTGTCTATGCCGTCTCGGGGGCGGCGGTATGGCTGGTACAGCGCCACCCGAATAGGAACAGGTGCCACCACGTCAGTCTCCACTGCTACATGAGGCTGGAAGGGTGTCGGGTGAACCCCGTGGTGCAGGAACTGAGCTTGAGCGCACAGGGCATATAATTGCATATCTGGAGCGCCCATCCCACCCTGTTTCAACGGGAGTGTCAGCAAATCCCATGATACTCTAGCTTGCCCACCTGCCCACACCAGAGAAACTAGCAGTGATCGTAAGGTTTTGAAAAAGTTATGTGTGAGGGGGATCGGGATGTTGACAAATAAATAAAGAAATTTCGGTAACACAACCATTTTCGCTAGGGCGATTTTCCCTGTCAGGGATAACGGGAGCTTAGACCATAGTGTGACCTTCTCTTCCAGCCAAGTGATGGCACGGCCATAATTTAAATTCCACACCTCCTGTATGTCGCGGCTAATCCAAACGCCCAGATATTTAACCTCCTCGGCCTCCCATTTCAAAGGGAACTCAGAGACCACCGGGATTGTGTTATCCGTCAAGGGAAAAATGACGGACTTAGCCCAATTGATGGAGACACCAGCCAGCCCTCCGAATCTAATTAATTCTCTCAAAATGGGGTCTAGATTAGTCGCGGGGTCAGAGATATATAGAGTGACATCATCTGCATAAAGCGAGATGAGAAGGCTCCTGGTGCTGAACCCGATCCCCCTGGCCGTGTGATGTTGCCTGATGCGCGCAGCAAGGGGTTCCATCGCAATCGCGAAAAGCAGGGGGGAAAGGGGACACCCCTGCCGAGTACCCCGCGAGATAGGGAAGGGTTCTGATAGGAGGCCATTCACCCTGATCCGAGCAGTGGGCTTAGTATATAACAATCGGATCAGATTAATGAAGAGCGGGCTAAATCCCATGCGACCTAGGATAGCAAATAAATATGGCCATTCGAGCGTATCAAACGCTTTTGTAGCGTCGAGAAAAACTGCGGCGGCCTGCACGTCAGGGTGGAGATAATGTAGCACCGAAAAAACAGTCCGAAGGTTATGGGAAGTAGACCGGCCAGGGATGAATCCCGACTGGTCAGGGCGAGCGATGATGGGAAGTAGGGGCCGCAACCTGTTGGCTATCAACTTGACCAGAATCTTTACATCCACATTTATTAATGACAATGAATCTAGTTCAGTCTCAGGTTTCCCGGGTTTTAACAGAGTGATGATTATTGCCTCACGCATAGTTGGAGGCAATATGCCAGTAGTTTGGGCTTCCTCATATAATGCCATCAGATGCGGCGCCAGTTCCTCCACATACGTTTTGTAGAAGGCGGTGGTTAGGCCGTCAGACCCAGGTGCCTTATCCAGAGGTAAACTTTTTATGACCTGAGTAACATCCTCTACATTAAACGGGACATCCATGTATTCCCTGTATCTTTGACTAAACCAGATTAACTCCAAAGAATCAAGGAAGGACTGCATGCCCTCTGGGCACGACTCCTGGGTGGCCGTGTAGAGTCTGGAGTAGAACGAGGAGAATTCATCAAGAATATCTGCCTGCCCTCTAATAACAACTCCCTGCGTGTCAGTCAGCTCGGGGATATAGGCAGTGGAACGCGGGGTTCGAATCATGCTAGCAAGCGTTCTTCCCGGCCTATCGCCCTCCCCATACCTTCGCGCCTCTGCGTATTTCCAGAGAAACTTGACCTCACGCTGCGCCTCCTCAGCGTAGTCCAGCAGTTTGGTCTTCAAGAGAGCCATAGTGTCAGGTTCATTGGTGGAATAAAATTGTGTTTCAAGTCCTCTTATTTGAGATTCAAGTGAGGCAAGCGTGCCCGAATGGCTTTTAACACTCCCGCTTGGCGGGCAATACACTGACCTCTAATAACCACCTTAAATGCCTCCCAGAGGGAGGCCTCCGTGTCTACCGAACCTGCATTTAGGGTGAAGTAATCGGTTATATCTGTCCTTATTTCTTCCTTAAAAGCCTCATCTAACAGGGCATGTGGTGGGAGCCGCCAAGAGAACGCGCGTGGAGGGGACTCGGGAAGCGCCAATCTCAAACGGCATGGGGCATGGTCCGACAGGGATCGCGGCAGATGCGACACCTCAACGGTCCAGGTGGCTACATCGCGAGAAACCAGCCAAAAATCCAAGCGGGACCAGGTGCTGTGATGTTCAGAGATACAAGTGCCTTCTTTAATCGAAGGGTGCCTACAGCGCCAGATATCAACTAGGTCTCCATCTGAGAGTATTGCGTTTAAAGCTTCACTTGCAGCGGGGTGCAGGGCACGGGCCGCCCCCGGTCTGTCTAGGTTGTCATCCAATATGGCATTAAAGTGACCCCCCCCAGAGAATGGTACTGCAACCAGTCGCTCTGACTCTAGCCCAGATGTCTTGGAAGAAACTAGGGGAGTCCACGTTGGGGTCCGTATATCGCTACTATTGCAACGGAAACTCCACCCAATGTGCCCAGTATGATAATGAATCTGCCCTCAGGGTCTTTATGTAGTGCCCCCTCTCTCCAGTCCAAGCCCCGCTTAATCAATACCGCCACTCCACGGGAGTAATTAGAATATATTGAGGAGTAGACGTGGCTCCACCTGTTGTGCTTCAGCCTCGGGGATGGCACGACATTAAGGTGGGTCTCCTGCAGTAGACATACGTCTATATTGTGCCTCACTAGGTAAGCATGCACGAGCCTGGACTTCCTGCCATCATTCAATCCCCTAATGTTCCATGTGAGGAAATTCAGGTTGTTAGCGTGGTGTCAATCAGTGCAACGTGCAATAGAGCAAAGGGACATGGGCAGGACAACTCATTCTTAAATCTAACGGTTCGAACAGACATAGAGCATACGGTTATACTGGCCAAAAACACAACAACATTCCCAACCCTCCACCCACTCCAACCCCCCAATCAGGTTGTAGATAACCCTCCCATAAACATATAGAAAAAACATTGAGTGCCCGGGAAACCTCCCATGGGGATGCGGGAACGCCGGCACACTTCCCTGCCATGGCAGGGTGGCCAAGATACTGCAGAGGGCCAAGTCAAAAGCAAAACAAGGTTCTAGGATAACATATACCTAGCATTAAACTCCGTCCGGAGCCCCGACAGGTTCCACACCCCAGCCCAGTCTAGTGTGTCAATTCTTTGGCCGACATATTGCAGTAGCTCCCCAGTTCATAGCATAGATATCTACTGTCCGCCGCAGAGGCAGGGTCCACCCACCCACCTTAGGGGAAGACAGCTAAAAAGAAAACAAATTTGAACCCAAAAGTACAGGTTATAGCAGGTAGGAGCCATCAGGAAATAGAATGCCAAATAGGGCTCCAATCAGCACGAATCATATGAAACATTCAAAACAAAGAACGTGGCAGGGCTAGAGAGCCCTCAGTCATTGTCACTTAGCTGGGTGTCTGCTGAGTCCGCCGATCTGGAGCCATGCTTCGACTGCTTACCGCCTATGTGTTTAGCAAATTTAAGTGCGGACTTTGCATCAGTAAAAAAGTGGGTAGAACCATCATGTGTAACCTTAAGTTTGGCGGGATACAATAACGAGTAGGGGACTTGAGCCTGCATAAGGATCCGCTTCGCAGGCAGGAACTCATGTCTCGCCGATTGCACCGCAGGTGTAAAGTCAGGGTAAAAAGAAATCTGATTGCCCTTGTGCGTAACTTTCCCCATCTCGCCCGTCTGGCGCAAAATCAAGTCTCGGTCCTGGTAGTTGAGGAGCCGTGCTAGGATAGGCCGGGGTGGGGCCCGACCGGTGGTTTGGGACCCAAGGCGCGATGAGCTCGTTCTACCGCAAAGACAGGGGAGAGGTGAGTATCAAACAGTTCCCGGAGTAAGTCAGCCACGTACGTCTCCATCTTGGCAATGGCTGTGGTCTCCGGTATGCCTGTGATACGTAAGTTGTTGCGGCGAGACCTCGCCTCCAAATCTTCGTTCTTGGCGCGGATTAGTCCCAATACTCTATCCATCTGTGGAAGTTGTTCTTTCGTTTCCACTTTGAATTCGTGGCAGTCAGATTGTTTGTTCTCAAGCAGGTCAAGTCTATGTTCGTGAGTTCCCACCTGGGACTTGACCAATTCCAGTTGAGTAGTGAGTGCGTCAAGTTTGGTGTCAATGTTGCGTAGGCTTGACCTCATTTCAAGCATGAGTAACCGGAGGTCTTCCCCTTGATCTTCCGCCTGCTGCTCAGCGGATCTCCCTGCGCCGGTCTCCTGGTCAGATTCCGTGAGCCGAGTCACCCTCCGTTGATCAAAGGTTAACTTCGGTTGTTTGGCATCTTGTTTTCCCATGTTGCGTATCGGTGTCCTCCGTCCCAGCAGCAGAGCCCCTTTCCCCACGTGTCTGTCAGCCGGTATCAAAATGTCGTGGGTTGAAGCACGGTCTCAGTTTCCAGATGAGCGAAGGGGTTCACCTCCCACCAACACCAGCAAATGGAGACACCCGTGGGGAGCGTCTCCACCCTGCGAGTATAGATTGCACCTCACCAAAGTGCCAGGACGGTAGTGCGAAGTGGCGCCCAGCGTGGTCACCGCAATTGTCCTCCGAGCTCTACCTATGCACCCCAGACGAGCCTTCACCGCACTCCTTCACCCATGTGCTGCGCGCAAAATGGCCACTGCGCGGTGTTCAGGGACTCGGGCCAAGCCAGCATGCGCCTCAAAGCCCAGGGTATGACACACACTGAGTAGGGTTTTCAAAAGTGCAGACCTGTGTTGTTCGTCCACTAGTATGGGGAGATCAGTCCCAAAGTCTGCATATCACGCCAGAGAGAGCTGAACCAGGATCGCATGTGGCACGGCCTCAAAATGGCGCCTACAATCCACGGGGCACTGTACTGTCACCTCCGCACCGCGTCTCACCTGCAGAAATCAGGGCGTGTGTGTGGAGACGTACAGCGGGATCACGTAGCACTGCGGGCGTATCTAGCGCCGCACTTAGGGTCACCGGGGCTGTGGGATCACGTCTTCTTTTCCGTGGCTGAGGCCCGCACCTCAGCCGAAGCCGTGGGCTCGATTTCCAGCGGCCGGCCGGCCGCCCGCCCATACAGCGTCTGGGCTTGTCTCCGAGACCGGTCTCCTCGCGACAGGTCGCACAGCACCACGCCAAAGCGGGGCACGCAGATGCAAGTTACGGCGTTCGGCTCCGGAAGGATTCCGCCGCTATTAAGCTAACTTTAGCTCAACATTAGCTCTCTTCCTGCACGGATAAGCGAAGGATTATTTCTTGGCCGGCGGAGCTCACTCACAGAGCGGCCATTCTGCAGCCCGGCAGACCACGCCCCCCCCTGGGTGCTGTCCTTAACAACTCAACATCTTCTACCACTTTTATGCAGACAACACTCAGCTTTACTTGAAATTTCCCTCAGCTAAGGATATTGAATTCCTCCCTCAGTCTGTAGAAAAGATACAATCGTGGATTATCCACCACCATCACCTCATGCTGAACCCCTCAAGATGGAACTCCTACTGATCTCTCATCTCAACAGCACTACGCTGGTTCAGTCTTGGTTAAATGCTGCGAACATCCTCAGCTGGCAACTCCCATAATAAATTATGCTAAATCTCTAGGCTTCCAACTACATAAGCACCAGAATCTTCAGACCCTCTTAAACAGTTAAACTAAGGGAGCCCAACTACAAATAGAACTTCTCTTTTGAATGAATCACTTGCTCCTGCCTGAAGATTTTAACATGTGGTCCAGTGTTCTTTTCAGATTAGGCTGTGGCAGCTCCCTGCCAGAGAGGATCCCCGAACTACACATCTCCTCTGAAAGCAGCTCTCCATTCTGCTGCTAGACTAGTTTCGGGCTCCACGAAATATGATCAAATCACACTTATCTTAATATCTGAAAACTGTCTCTCAATCAAAGAAGAAGCATCTTGAAATTGGTGTGCATCAGGGCCGGAGGGGCATTTATTTCTCTTATTAACTCTTAACCGGCGATAGTTTTGTAATCAATATTTAGGGCTTGATAGTTATGTCAGATGATATTCTGACAAAGGTATTCTGGTACCACGCCTCAGGAAAGGGCAATGGCCTGTAGTTTCGGTTTGTGTTGCCTTTTTGGCATGCACTCTTTTCACCGGAATTGCCTACACACAGTTAGCTTTCTTGTTAAACTCGTAACATTTCTTGTCTATGGATTGCGTTACTTTCTCCTGCTGAGACAGCATGCCTTCTACGGAATGCTGTACTGTGTGGTTAGCTGTCTGCTTGCTAAGTGTAGGGGCCGTTTCCATACTGAATGCAGAGCTTCCTTCTCTAATCTATTCATCATGGAAACCTCAGAGACAGGAAGGTATTTGCTGCACTCCTGTACTGATGTCTATTCAAGATAACTTGCATCCCCACCACTGAGCAGTGGCAGACCTACAGGCTTCCCATGCAGGATCAGACAGAGGCTCTGAGAGGGCAGAATTCCAGAAATAGCATCTGAACTGAATCGCACCACACACATCCTGCTGCTGTCCACCAGATGCCACAGACCAACAAAACCAGCAACACGCACAAAGTGGCCGCTGAAAGCAAGAGCTAGTCATGATGGAGCTGTTTATGATGCATGTTTTCCAACATTCTGTGACGGAAAAGAAGTAGGATTTTTCAGCTTTCAAAATTACTGCCAAATATAATGATGATGTCACCAGGAATTGTCATATGACCTTTTCCCCTGTTATGCCATCACAGTAAATTAAACGCATGTCACTTAAAAGGAAGCTACTCAGCCTGAAATCCTTATCCATGTTACAGAACGCAGTGGTTGGTAAGTGGTAACATGCATTTCTGGCAACAGCATGAGATGCACAGGCCCATCCTGAACAAATACAGTCCGTGCTCACAAACCTGCCCACTACTCGCACCTATCCCCGGTGCTCATGTGAAAATGAATCATTTTTTTTTAACAGACTTTATTGATGACTTCACTACTTTGTACAATGCAGGGAGTATTCTACAGAGGCAGACTTTTGTATTTGTAGTAGTTACAGTATATATGTTACATACAGATTCCGCATATTTCACTCTATGTGATATATAAAAAAAACAAGAACAATGACATCTTTGGTACTAAAACGTTAGAGTTTCAATATAGACATTGTCAGTATAAAGCCTTCATATTTTCAATTAACAAAACGAACCTGTTCAATCGCGTCCCCCTCCCTCCCTAGCCCGCCCACCCCGACTCCTGGTCAGTCTTATTTCAGCCTCCGTGGTATTCAAGATAGATCATTATATGTGGAACACTCGAAGGACCATAGTGTCCCTGGGTTACAATGTGAGGGTTTGGGTCTCGGAACCTACAGATGAGCGTCATTGTGTATTATGGGGTTGGGGTATCCTGTGAAAGTAATAAGTCGAGTGATTCTAGTTCAATCAGCATAGCCTCCCAGTCCATCGAAATGGGCTGCTTTCTCAGCCCCCTCTCTTCTTCTCTACGAAGAGCCGCACCCTCTGCTCTCCCCCACTGAAGCATGTCCGCCTGCCACGTGGATACCGCGGGACACCTGGGGGACTTCCACCTCATAGTGAGGGCTCTTACTGCTAAGATGAGGGCCAAGTCTAGAAACTTTAACCGCACCTTCTGCACCCCTGAGCGCCCGCGGAGGCCTATGAGGCAATTCAGGGCGTCGTCCGGGACCGGGAGTTGTGTGACTACGTTCAGAGCATGGCGGACTCCCACCCAGTATTCCCGGAGGCAGGGGCAAGACCATAACATATGGAGGAAGTCCGCCTCATCTCCCTTGCAGCGGGGGCAGCAATGGGAGGAGTCCGGGAACATGCGATGAATCCTCTTAGGGGTAAGGTACGATCTATGAAGGACCATCGTCTGGATAAACTTCAGTTTCGCGTTATGCGATACTTTTTTGGGGTGTTCTAGCATACCTGTCCAGGCCTTGTCAGCAATTTCAACACCAGCGTCCTCGGACCAGTGCGCTCTAAGGGACGTGAGTGCGATTGCTGCATGTGTCCGGATACCTGTGTATAGCCAACGTACCAGGTGCCCCCCAGTTCCCATGCAGTATAAGAGGTGTACCAGGTTATGTTGTGGGGGTTCACTCCGCTGTGGGGCCCATGCGCTCCTAATATAATGTGACACTGTAGCGTGTAGTAAGTATAAGCGCGGTGGTGCGCCCGTGGCCTGCAGAAAAGAGTCATGATCGAGTATGGTACCATCCCCGAAGAATGTACCGATGTCCTCAACCCCTGCGTCCACCCAGTCCTGTATCCTGGTTTTTGTGAGTCTGCCTTGTGTTGTGGGAATACCCAGGAGAGGGATGTTCATGGCGTATGGGGCCGCTGGGGAGGTGTATGATAGTGCCTTTCTCCAGCATTGTAGGGCAGTCCTCAGTAGGGGAGGGCTATCTGTAGGAATCTTGGCTCTAGGCAATAATAATGAGTGTAACTCGCCCCGGTCTAGCCTATGTGTCGTAAACGCAATCTCCTGCAGATTCCTTCCCGCAATCCAGTACGATAGCCACTGGAGCTGACTGGCGTAGTAGTAGGCCCTGAAATCTGGAACCCCCAGACCGCCACTTCGGGTCTCCAATTGGAGCTTCCGCAGGCTTATTCGTCTGCGGCCTGTGCCTCAGATGAGGTTTATCAGTATAGCATTCAGTGTGTTAAAAATGGACTGTGGAATAACCACGGGCAAGTTTACGAAGTAATATAATAGACGAGGCAGCATCACCATCTTCGAGATGGCGACTCTCCCCATCACTGATAATGGCAGAGATGACCAAAAGACCACACTGGCACGAAGGGCCGTTATAGCTCGCACTATGTTGCCCTCAATTTGATCCGCCTGTATTCTATAGACTTGAATGCCTAAATATTTAAAGGTGGTGGGGGCCACCGGTAGGGCATAGTCGCCAAACTGCAGGTTAATTGGGTATGGCGTTTCCTGAAAGAAGTAGGCTACAGATTTCCCCGGGTTTATAGCCAGGCCCGACAGGCGCTCAAAATTGGCAAATACAGCAGGAAGAGGGGTATTATCAGCTTTCAGATCCCGTAAATACAAGAGTATATCATCTGCATAGATGGATATTAGGTGATCCACCCCATCAATGGGGATGCCGAGCTGGTCCGCCGAACCCCTAAGTGCGATAGCCAGGGGCTCCAGCGCCAGCACGAACAACAGGGGGGATAGAGGGCATCCCTGCCTTGTGCCCCTATGAATAGTATATTGATCTGAGATGTAACGGCCTGTGCGTGCTCTGGCTGTGGGGGATGTATATAATAAGCGAACCCATTTGAGATATGTGTCCGGGAACCCAAAACGTTGCAGCTTCGCGAACATGAAGTCCCAAGAGAGGGAATCAAAGGCCTGCCTAAGGTCTAGTGCTATGCATCCCGCAGACTGGTAAACATGTGGAGTGGCCTTCATTACATAGTGTAACCGTCTGGTGTTAAGGGAGGTGCTGCGGTGCGGTAGGAACCCGCATTGGTCACTGTGTATGAGTGTATTAAGATATGGCTGTATACGATTAGCAAGGGCCTTACTTAGAATTTTATATTCAGTGGCTAGCAGGGAAAGGGGTCTATAATTAGACAGCTCTAAGCCATCACGTCCCGGTTTGGGTATCGATGTGACCAGGGCTTGCATGGTGGAAAGTGGTAGGTGACCAGTCTCAAAGGCAACTTTGTATACTGATTCCAGTGTGGGTACCATGGTCTCTAAATAGGAATGGTAAAATTCAACTGGGAGTCCCATCAATCCCAGGCGTTTTGTTACGATTCAGACCCTTAATTGCAGCTCGAATTTCTTGTTGAGTTATGGGGCCATCTATGTCTTTTCGTACCTCCTCAGGAATTACCGGAAAGGGGAGATCTTGTAAAAACTCCGCTATAGAGGGGCCCTCCACAGGAGCCGGTGGTGCGTAAAGCGCTCCAAGGTGGTCATAAAAGGCTGTGTTTATTTCTCTTTGTGTATGGACTATGTGTCCCGTAGGTGTACGGATTCTAGTGATGATTGGCGGGTCTGGTCTATCTCTAACTATGCGGGCGAGCAATGCACCTGACCTGTCCGCCTCCGTGTGTTTCCGTTGTAGGAATGCTCTATGGTCCGCAGTGTCTCTAGCGTTTCCGCATGGTCTATATGGGCTAATTGCAATGCCTCTCGTGTGTCTGGGTCTGTCACTGCCTCTCGCTCAAGTGTATCCAATCGTTGCTCGATGCTCTGCAAATGCCGGTGTGTCTCCTGTCTGGCCCCCACCAACTGCCCTATCGACGCCCCCCGTACCACCACTTTCAGGGCGTCCCATTCAATTAAATTAGAGGAGGCTGTGTTCCAGTTTTCGGCTAAATAGTTAGTAATAGTGTTGGAGAGAGTTGTGCGAAATGGAGCGTCCTCCAGCAATTGTGGATGTAACTTCCAGGTGGGCACTGGGGTGGGCACCGTACCCCAGTTAAGTGTGAGCTCTAGAGGGTTATGGTCAGAGAAGGTTTTAGCTAGATAAGTGGACTGGTGGGCCTGAGTAATAATGGATCTAGAGCAGAGGAATCTATCAATTCTGGTATGAAGGCTGTGTACTGAAGAATAAAATGAATATTCTTTGTGGGTAGGGTGGAGGCATCGCCATGCGTCAGAGAGTGTCCATCCCTCAGCCCATGTCGTGAACTGGTCGGCCAATTTGCCAGCGGTCGTACCATGTAGGGGCGGATGTGACCTGTCAAGGGCAGTGTCCAATACAGCATTCCAATCACCTCCTAGTACCCAGGGGATACCATCCCAGTCTACTAGTGCTGCGCCTAGTCTATGCAGGAAGCGGTCCTGATCAAAGTTAGGGGCATAAACGCTGCCGAGGACCACCAGGGAACCATCAAGCGTGCCTCTCAACAGGATGTATCTCCCTTGGTCATCAACTCGGCGTTCCAGCTCAAGAAATGGGACCCCATGGTGTATCCAAATGGTCGCGCCTCTGGCAAAAGCCGAGTAATTAGTAGAGTAAATCTGCCCTCTCCATTTTTTACGCGTTTTTTGTGTTTCAGACTCAGTTAGGTGGGATTCTTGGAGGAACGCTACATGTGCCTTACGCCTGAGGAGATATGCATGAATACAGTGCCTTTATTGAATTGCCCCCAACCCACGTACGTTCCATGTGATTAGGTTGTAAGACCCTAGAGTGTTAGCAGTCCTGGGCATGTCCCCGTGTGTAGTGTGGAACGCCAGCGCATGTGAAGCCGGTAGGCCAAACCCGACCAGGAGTCCCCTTTCCCCGAAACCCTAACAAAACTTGGCGCAATGCCTGAACTACGCTGGGCCCAACAATAGTGCAGAAGCGATACATAACAAATAACGGTGCATACGCTAGTAGGGAGGTAGCCGGCCCCTGCCCTGATCATGATCATAGGAAGGTCTGCAGCTCGGCGGCTCTACGGGACCCTGCCCCGGGGTGGTATTATGAATAGATTTGTCAGGGACAGTATTCCCGTCTTAAGTGATCAGTTGTAAGAGATTTCCGGAGTCCCCACAAGAACCTAGCTCAATTCTCATTTACAGAGGTGCTCAATCTATAGCACTGTATCAACAAGTCGAGCCCTCTACATTACTGAACAGATCATAGCAGAGTGATAATGTTTACATGGACCATCGCTAAAAAAAAGGATATAACAGTCTCTGAGGTGTGGAGTCCATGCTATCTGTAGGAGCAAATACCACAGCGTGTTTCTCGGGGCAGTGTAGATTCGTCGCCTGTGTTCAGTCATCGATTATGTCATCCACTGCCCGGGGTGTAATCGTGGGGAAGAGAGTTATACTGTGTTCAGAGTCTGAATGCAGAGTACTGTCCTCCGAATCCGTGGGGATTTTGTTTGAATATTCTCGGAATGCACCAGCGACCGCAAGGGCCCCCTCCTGGTCACGCCGTTGTTGTTCTCGTGATGGGCCGGTGCTTCCTTTACTTCGGTTGGAGTTCTGGGATCGCTGAGAGCCCCGTTTAGGGAGTTTGTCTGAGTCCTGCGTAGAGAAGTCTGAGCGGCCGAGCTGGCTAGAACCAATGCACATAACTTCCATCCATTCCTCGGCATCTGCTGGGCTTTCGAAGAAGTAAGTTTTTTTGTCGTGAATAACTTTCAGCCGGGCAGGATACAGAAGTGCGTATTTGAGTTGTGCTTTCTGGAGTGTTTTCTTTACAGCTTGATAGGACGATCTCTGCCTCTGCACCAAGATAGTATAGTCGGGGTACAACGATATACAGTGATTTTCGAATTGGATTAGTGCTTTTTCTCTCGCTTTCTGTAATAGGACGTCACGGTCCCTATAATTTAGGATTTTTACTATCAGAGGGCGGGGCGGTGCGCCATGTCTGGGCGGTCCGGTCGGAATTCTGTGTGCCCTTTCGATGCAAAAGTATGGAGAAAGTCCCTCAGGCGCCACGTCGTCTCTGAACCATGTTTCCATAAAGTCCGCCGCCTTAACCCCTTCACTGCGTTCCGGTAGGCCAATTACGCGTATATTATTACGCCTGTTCCTGCCCTCCGCATCTTCCACCCTATCTAAAAGAGTTGTCATCTGTTGTTGTAGCTGTTGTAAGGTGGATGAGTTTTCGGCAACTCTGGGGGTCAGGTCCGTGATGGATTGTCCGTGGTCTTTGACCGTGTCAGCCAGCTTACCATGGTCTGCCCGGAGCAGCGTCAATCCTGTAGTGAGTGTACCCATCTGCAACTCAAGTGCCGCTCTAGAGTCTCGGATCTCCTTAAGAATGAGGTCCAGTTTATCGGGTGGGCTAGCAGTAGGCTCAGTAGACGTTGCCCCAGGCGAGGAGGGCCGGCTAGTGTGTTCAGTCATATTGGAGAGGGGGCCAATTCCTTGTTGTCTCTCTAGCGTCTTCGCCCGAACCCTGCCCATGATGTGAATTCTCAGCTATGCGCAGTGCAAGCCCGTCTCCGTGGGCGATCAGGTGGGGGGTCGGCAATGATCTGGGCAACTGCAGAAGTACGTCCTTTCTTTTCCTCAGTGGACGCTGGGTGTGTGTTGACGTCGCAACACCGCGGTCCGAAAGGGAGGTCCAGTAACCAGGGGGGGGGGGGATTCACCCTGCCCGGTAAAGTCAGTAGGATAACCCTCCTCACATAGTATCTAGCAGGGTTAGCATCTCGCTGGATTGGGTTATGTGACGCCGCGTTAAGAAGGCCAATGCAGGTTCGAAGGCCTGGTAGTACTGGCTAGTGGTGCCCTAAAGGTTGTCAGGCGAGATCTCCGGTCAATTCCAGCTGGCGCGCCCTTTCCTGCACATGTGGCGTGCCGCGCAGCGTATCGATGCCGTACTCTTTTCTCCCCAGTCAGTGCAACGTCTCAATGTTAGTGGTGTAGGCCCTACTCCGGGGGTACACCCACTACGCCGCTGCAGCTCCGCGAGGGGCCAGCCCAACGAAGTACCATGCGTCTTACGTGACTGCGCTCTCCGCTGTAGGGGGGGGGGAGCCCCTATAGTAGCCAGGCAGAATGCACAGGAGTCCGGTGTTACACCCCCGGGGCCCTCAGCATGCACCTGTATTGTCCAAGCCCCAAATGAGACACTCAGCCGCGTACTCCGGCCCGCCAGACTCAGGGGTAAGTTGTGTGAGCTAATGCGGGACAATGCATTTTCTTCACTCACCGCACCGTCCCTCGATGGGCCCCCTAAGCTCGTCGCCGTCTTCCACTCATCCGGTGCCTCCGGGGCGGTGTCGCCGCCAGGCCGTGCGGCCGCCCGCAGCCACCACGCGGGGGTGATCTCGCGGTGCGCCCGCCCCCGGCGGCGCGTAGAGAGCAAGTAGGTCGCTACCCCGAAGGGGGCAATGGGATCCCGATGTCTCCGGGCCGAATGCGGGCCTCGCGCTACAGCGCGCGCGTGGCCGCCCGCGGGCCCACATCCCACTCCAGGTCCCGGCCTCCGCCCGAGCCCAGCGGCGAGTAGGCCCGGTCCAGAACTCCGGTGTAGCGCGGTCCACCAGGATCTTTCCGAGGCCCTCCGCAATGCTGGGGACTCCGGCGCTTCGATTCCGACGTCCCCGGCCGGGGTGACGGGGCAGGAGGAGTGAATCCCCCCCGAGGGTCCGGAGCTCTACCAAGCTACGACCGCCATCTTAGGCAGCTAGCCACGCCCCCCCGTGAAAATGAATCATAATCTCTGCCACTCACAAACTGGTTCCAGGGCGTCCTTTTTTTTTTGTAAATGATCTTTATTGGTTTTTTGAACAATTTGTACAAATAACATGTATGACGATAATCATATGCAAGCATTACAATGACAGTTGCTTAAGTGGCTTAGGTGGGATGTCGAGGGTATCCAATACAGTGAAGGTTAACACTTTGTTAGCATTGGCCATCTCACAATTTCGCAGTAGAGTTTATATACAGTCAATTACATAGGATAAGGAATTTTCCGGTATTACACAGGCCAATTTACCTTTTTAACTGCATGCAAATAAAAATAAAATAAAAACTTAAGGTCGATCTCAACTAACTGGTCCGGTCATAATCTCATTTTCTGGTGATGTGTGTCTCGGAGCTTCGTGTGTGGCTGGGCGGGCATGGATGCTCACGTGGTGAGGAGGGAAGGGGGGGAAGGGAGCTCTTTGGCAGGCGGTAAGGGAGTGTGGAGAAAAAATACAAAAGGCACGGGAGCACTAGCATCTTAGAGATGGCCACTTGTCCCATGGGGGACAAGGGAAGACTCAACCAAAATGGGAGAGCTGCTCGGGCTCTAGTGATAGCACGCCCCAAGTTGCCGTCTATCGTGTCTGCACTTCAATGATAGACTTGGACCCCCAGATACTTAAAGGTATCAAACGCCCACTCTAGTGGCGTATGCGGTGCATTATGCCTTTGGTCTGGAGACATTGGTTTCATTGAGAATACTACGGACTTGGACCAGTTAACTCATAGTCCAGAGACCTGTGCGTGTTCATTCAGTAAGTCCAATAACTCCTGCAGCACTTCGATCTGACCGGGTAGGTAGATCAGCACGTCATCCGCATATAGTGACACTTTGTGCCACCAGCGGTCTACGTGTATGCCCCACTCCGACACACGTTGGCGAAACGTACATGCCAGCGGCTCCATGGCCAGGGCGAAGAGAATTGGTGACAAAGGGCATCCCTGCCGTGTGCCTCGTTCTATCGTGAAGAGTGGGGAGAAAGTGCGACCCGTCTTTACCCTGGCCTGCGGTTTTGTATATAACAGTCGTATCCACTTTAAGAAGTTGGGGCCAATGCCAAATCCGGATAGTACTGCCAATAAGTAGCGCCAGCTCAATGTATCGAATTCTTTTTCGATATCCAAAGATGCTGTCCAGGGCATCTCTGGCTCTCTTTTTGCCCATTCTAATAATGTAAAGAGCCAATGCAAATTTAGGCCTGTGTTTCTCCCCAGTATGAAACCGTTTTAGTCCTCGTGAACCAACACGGGGACGGCCTCGAGCAGTCTGTTGGCCAGTAATTTCCCTAGGATTTTATAGTTGACGTTCAACATCGATAGTGGGCCATATGAGGCCAGTTAAAGGGGGTCCCTGCCTGGCTTGGGCAGCACCACCAGTGTCGCCTCTCGCAGAGTAAGCGGGAGCTCACCCTTTTCGAATGCCTCAGTATACATGCTGGCCAACCGAGGAGTTAGCTGTTCCGAGTATGCAGTGTAAAACTCCGACGGCCAGCCGTCCGTCCCCGGAGTTTTGCCTGTTGCCAGTTGCCCGATGGCCTCGTTAATCTCGTCTACCGTGATAGGGTCTTCAAGTAAGTCATAGTGTTATCGTGCTATCTGCGGATGGTGAATTTCCGACAGGAACCTCTCTATAGTGGTAGATTCGGTAGTGGCTGGGGCCGCATATAATGAGGTGTAGTACTCATAGAAGGAGTGGTTGATTGTTTCCTGGGTGTTCACAGTGATCCCTGTGGGTGTACGTATTGCTGTAATGGGAGGTTGGGAAGTGTCAGTCTTTAGGAGCCACGCTATCATCTTACCCGCTTTGTCCCCCTCTGTGTGTCTATGTGCTAAGTATGTCTTGTAGTCTAATGCACAGAGATCGTCTAGTACTTCTTTATATGCTAGGTGAGCCTGGGCTAGTGAGGGACCAATCTGGCGGTCCGTGGGTATGAGCAGTTCGCACCTCTGTGTTTCTAGCTCATGAGTTTGGTGCGCGTCCGTCAGTGATTTACGGGAGCCATACGTGGTCTTAATGGCGTGCCCTCTGAGGACCGCCTTAAAGGCGTCCCATTCCACCCCTACGGATGAGGCTGTGCCTGAATTAGTTTGGAAATATGAATCGATGGATCGTGACAGGGTGGTGCGATATGATGAGTCAGCGAGCGGTAGTCGCCAGGTCGAAATCTCGGGCCGCAGTGCCCCCCACGATAGGTGTAGCTGTAATGGGTTGTGGTCTGAAATTGCGCGCGCTAAGTATACTGCCTGCAATATGCTGTGTAGAGCGTTATCTGAGCAGTATATGTTATCTATTCGCGTATAGAGGTCATGGATTGCAGAATAATGTGAGTAAGTGCGTAGCGCGGGATGTTTGCTGCGCCATGCATCATGTACCTGCATATTAGCTATACAATCTCACATGTGTTGCGCTAGTTTGATAGACTGCGCACCTGGAAGGGGAGGGAGCGAGCAGTCCAGGCTGAGGTCCTGGACCCCATTGAAGTCCCTGCCCCAGTATGTAGGCACCGTGGGGTCTGTAAGTAGGGACGGTGGGATATTAGTGCCAGTGGAGATCCATTCAAGAGGCCCTCCAAGGTTACATATCGACCTTGTGCGTCGACTCTAGAGTGTGATACCTGCAGCGGGACCCCCGGCGCCACCCTTGTAGGTGCGCTCCTGGCGTATCCTGAGTATGTGGTGCCCAGGACCGTACCTCTTCAGCGTTTACGGAGAGTTTGCGGGGTTAGATGCGTTTCCTGTTATAGTGCAAACTAAATGTTGTGACTACGTAAATACTGATATACCTTGTGGCGTTTAGCGCACCCTGCCAAGCCCCATACGTTCCAGGTTAATAAAGTGTAATCCCCGTCTGCCATCTACTCGGCAAGAAAGAATACATTAATTGCAGAATTTCAGCCATGATCTCGTCCCCCTTCGCGATTCAGCCCCCAACCCCCCAGGTCCCACCCCCCACAATTAAAAAGCATGCAATCAGCCCACACTTTCGCACCCTGTGAGTGAATAGTGAGATCGATATGAACAATAAAGTTCCCCAGCATCCCACCCCAGGCCGACTTGCCAACGGGCAATTGGCCATCTGCACTGAAATGCAATTTATGCGAACAAAAAATAACATTAACATAGGTTGTAGAGTAGCGTCCCAAATAGTCCACTTTGAATAGCTTAATTATAAGGAGGCAGAGGGACCAAAGAAGAAAATTAAAGACTAAAGAATAGAATTAGCAAAAGAGAGGAGGGGTGGGAAAAAAGAGAGAAGTGGGGACAAAAACAGTTAGGAATAATAGAGATGCTATATCAGCTACTTATCACTCTCCGGAGGGGGCGCAGCAGGTCTGAGTTTTGCTGCCGGTTGTCCGCCTTACATTGTTCGATCTGGCAATGTTCTTGCTTACAATGTGCGGTTTTTGTTGTATGTTCACAGGTAGGTTTCTAATTATTCAGCCTAGTGCCTCTGCGGTCTGCGGAGTGAGGGCCGGGCCGCCCCCCAATAGTGCCTCATGCTGTGAAGCAGTAAGGAGTAATGTTTGGTCCATTGCCGTGTCCGAGTCCAATCTTTGGGAGGATATGGGGCTGCCAATATGTTCCGCTGTTTTTATGGCTTGTGAACGTTCCTAAGCTAGCTGGGCTTTCGTTGGTCGACACAGTCTACCTCTGCCATGGCACCTGCGGGGTTCCACCAGTTCCCAGGCTTGGTGAGAGTTTGATGTTATCGTGGGCGGCATGTGTGCTAATCCTTGTTGATCTATCCAAGCCCAGGGCTCCTCGGGAGTGGCGCAGAGTTAACTTTGTGGCGGATGCGTAGCCGGGCTGGGTATTGTAGTGATTACTGGATTTCGTGTTCTCTCAGGCACTTCTTGACCTCCAAGTAAGAAGACCTACGTTGTTGCACCAACATGGTGTAGTCCGGGTATATGTGGACTGTGGTGTTATCGACTTGCCATGGGCTTCGGGCTTGGGTTACTTGTAGAATATGGTTTCTATCCCGGTAGCTGTATAGCCTCGCCACCACTGGTCTGGGAGGGTTGCCCGGTCGTGGGGCTCCCCCTGGCACCTTGTGGGCTCCCTCAATTGAGAAGAATTTCGAGATCTTGCCTTGTAGGATTTCCTTGGAGAACCAGTCCTCCAGATAGAGCTCCATATTGTGGCCTTCCGCTCGCTCAGGGAGGCCCACTATTTGCACGTTGTTCATGCGTGAGTGTCCTTCCTGGTCCTCCACGCGGGCCCTCAGGTAGTCTACTTCTTGTTGGAGGGATTGAAGCAGGGTTGTTGCTGCATTCACTTTGGGGCGCATTGACGCCAGTGTGGATTCTGATTCTTCCACCCTGTCCTTCAATTTCTTGTGGTCTTACCTAAGGAACCCTATGTCCACACCTAGTGAGTCGATTTTCGGGCCTAGGGTGGTCTTGATGTCTAATATCGCTGCCATCAGCTCATCAAACCGATGTGATTGGTCGTTGCGGTCCCCAAGGGTTGAGGGCCCAGGGTGCTCCGTGCCCTTCGCACCTGGAGCCAAGGATTCTGTGTCCGATGGCTGTGGCTGAGACTTTTCTTTTCTGGGCTTGCCCATCCCGGCGGTATCTGTGTGCTGGAGTACGTGTTGAAGTTATTCGTACTCTGTGGTTTTCAGGTTGGAAGTTAGCGTTGCGGGCTAGCGGCTGGCCGGTATATTACGGTGGATTGTCGAGCCTCAGGTGAGGAGGCACCGTGTTGTCTAGCAGTGCGCGTTGCGTGCGCAGGGAGGCTCCCTGGGGGGTCGAGCGTCTCTCGCTGGCTTTTTGGAGTGATCTTGGTAGTGTGCCACTGGGATCGGTGTCCCCCGGTGCCTCTCAATGAATGGCGCCCAAGATGTATGCAGGGATCGTTGTACCGTTGAGCCCACAAACTGCAGGGGACCCAGGCTCGGTATGGTGTTGCCGCCGTATAAGTGTGCACCAGTGCGGGAGCAATTCAGCTCACCTGGTTCATAGTGTGGCATGCGTGCGAGTTCGTCGTGGCGTTCAGACCAGTGGGGCTCAGGATCACTCCGAACAGGATTGTTGTGGTCTCACCGGGACCTCAGTGCACCCCGCGATGTGTGTCCTCGAGGGGGTGCTTTAGCGTCGCACCCACCGTGGATGGGTGCACCGTCTCATGGGCCGCGCCGCCCAGTGCTTCGCCAAGGTCTCTGTGGCTCCATAGCATTCTTTTCCATTGCACGGGGCGTGATGTGGATCGGGTATTCGGGGCCCTGCCAACCAGGACTGTGGACCCCTGGGTAGGGTTGTTGGGCCCCCGCCGAGGTCTCAGTGCGCCTCACGGTGCGCCCCTACCTTCAGGTGCGCCGATGCCTCGTCAGCCATGGGCGAGTGCGCTCTCACGCAGGCCGCGCGGCCCAGCTCGTCGGTGCCGCGGCGGCCCGGGAGCGCTTCACTCCTCGCTGTGGCACTTCTCAGCGATAGGTTTATGGGCAGCACAGTCGGGATCCTCCGATGAGACCGGCGCGGTCCTAAGAGCTCTCCCCACCCTAGGCCGCTACCAGTTGCTTTCCGGCTCAGGCAGCATGGAGTGATGGCAGCATACGCCGGGTTGTTGCGTGCCCGGGCTGGGTCTCGGCGCTCAGGTCCGCGTCGCAGGGCCATTCGGCATTTGGCCTCCTTGCGGCCCGTAGTTAGTTTTTTCACGCCGGCAATCGCTGCATCCGCTTCAGGGGTGCTTCCGCCACGGGAAGCGTAGTTTATTCCCGGCCAGAGCAGGATATAAGCAGGATTTTTACGGCGGGCCCGGAGCAGAGCTCAGCTCGGCACGTCCGTGCTCGTCGCCTTCCTGGCCACGCCCCCCCAGGGGGTCCTTAAGATATGTTTACCGGGTTCCGTGCTGGAGAACCATTTAAAAAAGATGCAGATCCGGCAGGAAGAAAGGGGAGAGCTGGGAACCCTGGCAAAGCCACTGCAGCAACTTCAAAGGAAGGACCTGACACCCCCAACCCACTTGACTCTGTAAGACTTTATGGGGGAACAGCAGGAAAGGAATTCAGAAGAGCAGGATCCCATCTCAGACAAGGCCTGGACAGACCCCACCGTGTGTACTTGAATTCAATCGCACCCATGTCATATACAAAGTACATATGCACCTTCCACTTGTGACCTACACATACGAAAGAGTCCATTGTTATGTGGAACTGACAGATCTTTTACCAGGAGAAGCTAGAAGGTATCTCACTCAACAGAGCCAAGATAAAAACAGGGTACACTTTGTGTGACCCTTTGACCTCAGAGCACTGCAATGGGTTTTCAGTCCATTTAACAGGGAGGTCCCACGGTGAGGTCGCGTAAATATTGACCTACTGAAGGGAAAATAATAACACTGATTGCACAGGAACAAAACCAGAACAGCACAGCTTTGCAGAGTCATGCAGGGGACATTCCATCCCAACATAATACTTCCCACCACAATTCCAAAGCAGGGAGGACTGTGAGAGTTGGGTCAGTGTGCAAGATGTTGAGCCGATGATTTCAACAATTTGCGGTGAAAAAAGTCTGTTAGATTGTTGCAAAGAGCTCTGCTGAGTTGATTGTTCTTGTTTTTAATGGTTGTAATCTTAAGTAGCCTCGAGGTCACAAACATTTGAAGGCTGCTGTGATTTTACTCTCCGGATGGACCAAGATATCAGTAAAAGACTACAGTGTGTTATCTATGGCCTATGAACTTACTTGAACAGAGGAAACAGGGATAATTTTGACCAGACCTGTGTAGGCAGACCAGTTCTGGTGCTGGGAGATCTTTAAAATTATTGCCCTTCTCACCAGTATTGAAGAATTACGTTATTTCATGAAGGCCTGAAAGTGGGTGTCAGAATCCTGGAAGAATATGAGGTCCAGGTTTTTTTTCCAGGGAGTGGTTTAATCCACTAAAATTTGGGGCAGTCCAAATTATTGCATAAGCACTGGAACAGTTGTTAGCTTGGATGTTAGTTTCTTATGCTGACAATACTATTTGAGAAAGAGAGAATGTGTTAAGCAATGTGGAGGATACCCAGGGGGGAAAAAAGGGTATGCAATTTATTGAGAGTTGTAGTACATTTTATTATTGAGTATTCAAAAACATATTGAGGACTTTTGATTTTGTATCCGCTAAATGATGTATGATAAAGAAAGAGCACTTGCCTTACCTGTACTTTCTGATGAGGATGCAGCTGTAGTTGGTAGGGAAGAAGTCCATTGGGTCTAGTGTTGAAGAATCATTCAACCACATCCTCTTCATGTGGTGAAGATGGGGTAGTCAATTTCTACTAGGTCTCTCTCTGGTTAGTTCTGTGTTGTGAAACAGACATAACATTGAAGATGGCAAGCTCAAAACAAAGAGTTTATTCTCAGGAGGTATAGTGTAGGCAATGGTATCAGTATCTGAACTGTCAACCGGAGGATTAGAAGAGCCTATGGAGCACATAAAGGATGTGTTGACATGTGCTTACATGATCATGCCAACTTAAGTGCCATGATTTGTGGTTCTGGGATGGCAGGTCACCGTTATCCCAAAGCTGGCCCTTCTGGGCATTGAGGAGGACTTAAAAGCAAATCGATATGGCAAAACATTTATCAGTTTGGGCTGAGCATCACCAGAAGAGATATTGCACAGGAATGACAGGAGGGGATGCCCCAACTGTGAGTTGGTGAATCAGGGTTACAGACAGATACTTAGCCCTAGAGGGCTTTCTTCTTGCTGCCAGAGACTGTCTGCGGAAGTTTTTGCAAAAAAAGTGTTGTGAGTTTTGGTGGAGGAATAGTGGTCGAAGAAGAATGCCAGCGCTGAAATATTGGAGGCCCTTTTGGCGGCACGCATGTTAAGATTTCAGTTTTTTTAAAAGTGTTGGCCTTTTTAGCAAGTTGACCTGATTCGCTTTCATCATGATCTTTCTTTTGATGTAGAGGTTGGTCATGGGGATGGCATATCTGTATTGGATAGAAGTGATTGTTAGCTTGTGTCCTCCAGCAGTCATTAAGGAAGAGGAGATCAGATAAGCCTGTTGAATATCTACATCAAGACGCCGGTATTTGGGTCTTAAGCTCAGGGAGTACGAGGCTATTCATCTGAACTATTTTTACAGTTGTTTGAAGTTGTGGAGGCAGGATAATAATTTTCAAACTAGCATGTCATGTCTGAAAAGACGATGTTTTGGACTGGTTGGCCGGCCCCGAGAAGTAAGGTGAGAGATGGTATACTTATTAGACCTGCAGTGTGGTAGGGGATGAACTCTGATTCCATTAACTAGCTGAAGAATCTGATGTTGGAGCCCTTGATCGAGCATATATTTAGAAGAACTAAATTTGTGGATCCTACTCACTGCTTCATCTTTCCAAAGTTGGGAAAGAATTAATAGTTTTTGTACAGTGGAATACGAAAACAATTTTGGTGTGTGTTGTGTACAATTGCTTTAAATATAGATCGGTAAATACTAAAAATAGATTTATTTTTATTTTTGGCCTACTGTATGTATGTATTTACTGGTATTTATATAGCGCAAACGTAGCTGGGAAGCAACGGAGAGCTGTACATCACATGAGGGGTCAGGAGGCGATCTACAAAATCATGTGCATCAAGTGTAGATTACTCAAATTCAGTTTAACACACATTTGAGCACAAGGAGATTAAGTGAGTTGTCCAAAGGCTCACAATGGTGAGGCTAGCTGGCACAGCCTGGGATTCTTCGAACCTGGGTCTCCTGGTCTGAAAGGCAGCAGCTTCAACCACTAGGCCACATCTCCTCCCCTGTGTTGTAGTGGGTAACATCAGAGCTGGAAGGTCAGTTGTCTGGGTTTGTGTTTTTATTGTCCGGGAGACTGAGCATATAACTGTACAGAAGCCCAGTAGTCAGTGGCCTATGCAATTGTGTATTTAAGGAATCAAACTGCAGCAGAGTCAGTGATGATGAGTAAGCCACAATGGACTGAGGCACAGTGAGCCAAGTGCCTCATTCTGATGTGGCCGCTGCAGTTTTGTCTTGTTGCAGCCTTGGCATATCCCCGGGTGACTCATTCTTTGATGCTGTGCCCACGCTTCGGCGAAGGAAAATGGGGCATGACCCTGAGGTCGTAGAGCCTAGAACATCTCTCTTCCAAAGTCACCTCCCACTGAAGATCTATTCATGCGGTACCATCCAGATAACTCAGCAGGTTAGCAGGGAAACTGCAGCAGTGTGGTGTATAGTGTATCTGTAATGATAAACGTTGTGTTGCCCCAGAGTCTCTCCCAGGAACAGCATGCAGTGCCAAAACTTTCTTTATGGTATCTGTGCACCACAGACCCTGGCAAGGTAGAATTAAGGAGAATGCAAGGGGAGAGAACTTCTCCCTTTCTGTCTGGAAATAGCCTCCACAAATGGTGCAGGCTGTGAAGCAGGTCCCAAAAGCATTTCATTCGGAAAAGGCAATTTTTATACTGAGGCTGTAGTCAGCACCTCCACTTATACTCAAGCGTTAAAATGGTGGTACAGATCAAACCTCATGGCTTTCGTTATAATCTTAGTTGCCCTAGCGCCTTTCATGTAGTCCATACAGCTAGCGGTTTTCCCAGCTTTGGAGGGTCACAACACTCCGTTGTTCTGCGAAAGCAGTGGGAATGGGAGTCCTTTCCTCCTTTAACACCAGTCTTCATTTATCACCCTGGATTCTTAGGTTGTATTCATCACAACGGCTATGGTCAGTTACTGTCACAGCCTTTCCAAGTGAGGTCTACAGTCTGGCAACGTTTCCTCCTCATTGAGACAATTATCTGCCCCTTCCTTTCAAGTACGTCTTAGTCAACAAGAGAGATCTGTCTAATCCCAGAGCTATACAGTCTAAATCACTTTCGTAGGCTCCTGAAAATCCCCATTTGTGGTTAGGGCAATGCTCTTGACTTTGCACATCACATCATTTATGACATACAACCATGTTTTCACAGTGGTTACATTAAATCAAAAGACCACTGTTACACTGCTAAATGCAGAACAAAGGTTGCCGTTCCACAAACAACTATCTTCATGAAAGCTTATGTTATTATGTCTTCACAGAGGTTACATAGAAACAAAAGCCTGCCTTTGCTTTGTCAGCGAATAATCTAATTGAAATACATGACGACTGAAGGGTGCAGTACCTAAATCAGCATCTAGAAGTCTTTTCCGAGATTATATAGAGTGGAATTATTGTGATTCCATTGGACAGATGTCCTTATAAAGAATATACAGAGGTAAAATGATTCAGCAGTCACAAGCACTATCCACACAGACTTGAATTGCAAATGTAAGCCTGCAGTAGAATTGCCTGTAACTAGGTGCCATTTCAGGGATTATTTGGAGGGGAAAGACTACTGCAGTCATGGTCGTCATTAGTAGCTATACCCACAAAGGTTATACACTACCACTGTCAGCAACCAGATGTCTTCACAAAAGTTATGCGTCGAACAGTGGTAGTGATATTACTGTTTATAAACTCGTCCTCACATACATTGCCCAAAGATGTGAGGTTCCATATAGTGAAAAGCATGCAGCTGGGAAAACCTTTGATGGTGTGGTCCTTCTGTAATATCACAGATGATGTGATGTCAACCATGATTTTATAACCAATTCATGGGGGTTGATTTTTACATAGATAAACATAGCCAGGAATATTGATGTTTATAGGTTTTGGTTCATAACCCGAACACCCCTTTAATTGATTTGTTTCGGTGGAATTTTGAGTTTTAGTAACTGATCTCAGGAAGTGATAATATCTGTTAATGAAACTTTTGTAGTGAAATTAAAATGTTACTGTTTATATCCCAGCCCCCAGTACCGGCAGGGCACCTGGCACAATCTATGGCCTTTGACCATGCCTAAATGCAGGAGCCGCTAATAGGCTATGGTCATTAATGCAATATCCTGCTAGCACCCGTTGACCAGAAAATTCCCCAATATGGAGCCTAGCAGGCAGTGTGCTTAGCTCATGGTCTTAAGCCCCATCTTGACACTAGGAACTCAGTCCCCATACTCCACTAGGCATGTCCTGCAGCTGTAGCAAGTTTTTTTTGGCATATGCCACAGTCATATGTCATGACAGAGTCCCAGTACTCCCCAGCATGTACTTGTCACAGGTCATGGTCTTAGGCTATGCCAATCCCTATACCCATTCCTCCTTATCTGAGCTGGCTTTGAGACTTTACCCCCTTTTATGTTATGTTAAGTTTATTTGTAAAGTGCATTATCACCTGTGAAGGTATCCTGGTGCTGAGCAACTGTGTGTGCCTTGCCTGGCTTAGGACGGGGGTTATTCGAAATGTCAGGTCTTCAGCATCTTGCGGAATTTAAGAAGAGGGAGGATGCTCTAATGTGCAGTGGGAGGTTGTTCCACACTTAAAGGGCGATGTACAGGAAGGCCCGGCCTCTGGAATTGTTTCTGTGGATATCCGGGATGTGTGCGAGAAGGAGTCCAGCGTAGGAGGGTGGTTGATGGAAGGAGATACAGCTGTTCAGGTAGGTGGGGCCTACGTTGTGTAGTTCCTGAAATGTGTGAGTGATGAACTTAAACTGAGCACGTTTGTGTATTGGGAGCCACTGGACCTCCTTGAGGTGTGATGTGTGTTCTGCTTGGGAGATTAAGGATGAGTCAAGCTGCCGAGTTCTGGATGGTTTGTAGACTTCTGGTGAGTTACTTGGTGATTTCGACATAGAGAGTGTTCTTGTAGTCCAATTTGTTGGCGTCAAGGGCATGAGCGATGTTTTTTTCTGGTGGTGTTTGCGAGATCTTTGAAGATCTTCCTTATCTTAAGGGTGTGGGTGCAGGATGCAGTGACAGCGTTGATTTGTAAGGTCATGTCCAGCTTGCTGTCAAAGAGGAGCCCAAGCTTTCTGGCTTGGTGGCTGGGGGCTGGTGTGGGTCCAAGATCAGCTGGCCACCTGATAGTCTCATGGCAAGGTGTTTTTTTCCGAAGATCACTGTTTCTGTCTTGTTTGTGTTGAGCTTGAGACAGTTGGCCTTCATCCTGGAGGTGACTTCGGCCATGCAGATGGTGAACTTGTTCCTTGTGTTGAGGGTCTTGTCCTAGATGTAGAGTATGAGCTATGTGTCATCAGCGTAGGAGAACATGTTGATGTTATGTTTGCAGATGACATTGTCCAGATGGGTCACGTAAGCATTAAAGAGAATTGGGCTGAGGGACGAACCATGAGGGACTCTGCAAATGAGTTTGTGGGCTTCCGAGGAATATGGTGCCAGGCTGACCACTTGTGTTCTGTCCATCAAAAAGTGCAGATCCATTGGAGAGCGGGTTCTTGGATGCCAATCTCGTTTAGGCACCTGATGAGGATGGGCTGGAGCCTGCGATAAAGGTTGTAGAGAAGGCCAGGAGAATGAGGGCCGTCATATCTCCTTTGTCCATGATCATGCAGATGTTGTCTGTGGCGGCGATGCATGCTGTTTCTGTACTGTGATTGGGCCTGAAGCCAGACTGCGTAGTGTTGAGGAGCTGGTGGTTGATGAGGAGGGCGGTGAGGCGTCTATTGATGCACTTCTCAAGGACCCTTACTGAGTACGGTAGGAGGGAGAACGATCTGTAGTTGGTTTGCAACGCTGGGTCAACCAAGTGTTTCTTGAGCAGAGGAGTGACCTTGGTGTGTTTCCATGTGTCTGGGAAGGTGGCTGTTCCATGGAGGCGTTAAGGATGGAAATAAGAGTTTCACTGATGGGTGTGACTCCTTTGGTGAAGGCTTGGTGAGGGCAGGAGTCAGACAGGGCCCTAGAGTGGATGGACTTCATGGTTGCGTGGTCTAATTTGCGGTGACAGCGGACCATGTGGTGAGCGTCAGCTCTTTGGCCAAGGTGGGGAGATGAGTAGGAAGGACGATGGGATTCCACTTGAAGGTTGAAGTTGTAGATGTGTCTATTTTGATTTCTTAAAATGATTTAAGGGTAAAGGGGTCCAGTTGAGGGTTGGAGTTGAAGACTTCTGTGTTTATTTTGCTATCTTAAAATTATTTTTTGAAGATTTCTATAGCATTTCAAGAACTTTGAACCACAATTTGTGAATAAACTTGTAAACCTAGCATCGTAATTGTTTAATTTTTTTTGTGAAAATGGGAATTTCCAACTCTCTGGAATTGTGTGTTATGTCCCACCTTAGAGGTGAGATGGCCTCCTCCTACTTCGCAAAACTACAGCAATTTTTATTTTCGCTATGAGATTAGTAAACCGAAAATAATGATCAGCTTTTCACAGTAATTAGCTTAGATTAAAATTTTGGGTTTGTGAACCAGTTCACAAAGCCAACTGATTATCTATACATTTGGTTTAGTTGTCTCAGAAACTAGTGAACCTATTTCTGTTGTGAGCGGTGCAGGTAAGAGTGGTGGGGGGTAAGTCGACAGACGACGGATTAGGGAAAATAAAAGAAAAAAATAAATACAACCACTTACCTTGCGCTCGCGGCATCGCCGAAGCAGCGAGTGCAAGTTAAGTGCTTTTCTTTTTTTTCTTCTTTTTCCCCCCTATTCTGTCGTCTGTCGACTTACACCCCCACCCTCCCCTGCATCGCTCTTACCTGCACGGCCACGACTGATGTATTTACACCCAATTAATGAAAGCATTAAAATTGGACCACCTGTCGTCCAAATTTAGTGATGTTCCCTCCCAAGGTCTTTTCTGTAGCTGAAAGAAACAATTCCTATCGGAAATTGAAAGAGAAATGCAACTTTTTTGATCCCCTCAATAACTTACACTGAGTCCAGTCTACATGACTCTTTAGATAATCAACCGTACAAGCTTGAATACGTTTTTACTCCTTAAAAAAGGCCAAGGTTATTGGAAATTAGAAAGCTGTCCTTTGTATAGTGCAACTTGTTCATAACTACATATTCGTTATGGTGACTGTACATATTCGTTATGGTGACTGTGTAAGTGTGCACGCCCACACATGCTAATTTGTGAGAGGCAATAATAAATAAGGCAATAATAAATAAATAAACAAACCGCGTAGAAGCTTCATTAGAGCTCTGCATGCATTCTTTTATTTTTGCAGCCATTTTAACAAGCATTGGCATAGCCAATAGGTCTTGCCTTTGGGACCTTATAACTGTTTAGCCAGAGCGATTGGCTTTTCTAATGTCTTTAAGCTTTCATAGAGCAGCGTGGCTGCTGTGCAGCATGTTGAAAAGTTATAACAAACAAGTGTTATAAGCATTTTTGTTACCTTATATATAACCAAGAAGACATTATGTACAGCTGAATGACTAATAAAAAAAGAACATAAAAATCATTTCTTCAAATTTTTTTGTCCTTGCAATGCTGACAACTTCTTTCTGCCTGTTCCGATGATTGTTTGTTATAGCTTTTTTTTTGTTATTGGGGGGTGGGACATAAACAACGGGAGGGGGGAGATTGGGAAATAGTACCTGAATTACAACACAAGCAGTGGACGGACACTAGGGGAGAATCATCAGGTGCCAGATAGACTGCGAGGGCAGACTCAACTTATGGCACTGGGGCACACTAGAAACTGTGTGGGCAGAGTCTGAAATCAGTATAATATATATAGAAGCATTGAGGCCAGAGATAGAGAATTTGAAACTGAGGTAACAGGGTGTGTGTAGGGGGTAAGAAATAAACATGTGAGAAACAAAGGCTGTCTAAACATGACGTGGCGTCCGTGAAACGGATGCCGTGCTAATACACAAGCAGAGGGAAATGAATATAAAAGGAGTCCATGGGAGCAAACATATATTTTTAAAAACGTAATACCACACGTAACAGGGACGATCGCCTGGGAGTGTCCAAAACGCCAAAAGGCAGGCCAAATTTAGCATATCCACCAAATAAAAGCGGGCATTTAAGAAGGGCACTAACAACAGCCTATAGAAAAGATGGGAGGTCCTTGCACTACATATACCAGCTACACCATGCCTCGCAGAGCAGGGCATGCGCGCTGCGCTAGGCTCAACCTAAACAACTATGGGTCTGGCGTTGGCCACCACCCTTTTGGCTTTGTCAAAGTTTGTTTTGTTTTGTCATGGTTATTGCTAAATATTATTGCTGCATAAGCTACCGTGACCTAATCAGACTATGAAAAAACTTTGGCTAAAAGCAAAAATATTTTTGGGTCTCAAAAAACACACATTGCCATAGTTTTCCCTGGCATTTAACAGGAACTATTTTGTATGTGGATGTGCTCCTTGTGAAGGGCGGAATGCCGTCATGCACAGTGAAGTTAACCAATGGCGCAAGTGGACGGACCCACCGTCCTATGTTGTATACTGAAGTTAAAGGAAGAAAATTGTGAATGACACATTAATAGGCCAATGGTTGAAGAGTCTTGGCTGGAAGCCATTATAAGTTTATAAGTAGGCATATTATTCATATAATTTTAGTAAAATTAAAAGCTCTTAACTATCGTCAGACATAAAAATAATTTAATAAAAAACTATTTTTTTGCCTCAAAAGCACATGTTGGTATGGTAATCTCTAACACTGAAGGGAACAATTTTGTGTGTGAATGTGCTCCTAGTGAAAAGGAAGAATTGCATTGCACACAGGGAAGTTATCTAATGGATGAAGTGGGCTGATCCAATGCCACGTGCTGGAAGCTGTAAGGAGGGGAAGAAAACTATGAATGAGATAACAAAAGACCAATGAATGAAGTGGGCTTGCTTATGCATACATTTAGGAATCAAAGGTCTTGGCTAACGCCAGGTCAAATAAAGCAATAATAAATGGGCAAAGTCAAGAAGATTATCACACCACTTTTTTCTCTAAATACTTAAAAGTGCAGGAAGAGGTGAATTAGCCAGCAGCTCGTGTGCGGGTCTGCCGTGTGTTTCTGTGCGTGCCTTTAGATTGGGCTATTAGTTTTAACATGAAGCAAAGGCCCCGTGATCTCGGCAGGGAACAGGCAGCATCTGCCTGCATAAAGACGAGTTTTCGGATCACTGACATCACCCCATGAAAACAAATGCTGTATAATGCACTTGGTGGTGAATAAATGCATGTGCTGTCACCGACACACGGCTGTATCTGTCCCTGTCTCCTCGGTGGGGTCTCTCTGATCCGGTGATGTGAACACAGCCGCTCCTGGAAGGTCTGAGCTATCAGCCTGGCGTCCCTAGATGGCATCGGGGAGGAGGGTGAGACAGGGGACGGGGGTGGGGGTGGGGCACAGGGCTGCCAGGTCTAACGGTGCATGCAGCATCCTCAGGAAGGAGCCTGGAGCGCAGTGGGGACAGGCGCCTGCAGCAGCTGCAGCGCACAAAACGGGGGTAACACTGATCCGTGCTGTGGAACTCTAGAACAGAAGCGTGTTAATGCATCCTCAAGCATCCGGGGTGTGTGCTGGCTGTATTTAGAGGGAGGCGAGGCAGAAGGACGAGTGGCGACTAATTACAGACCAAGCGACTCCCAGCCGGCAAACAGGCCTGATGTGACGGGCAAAATGGGGGCACAGCTGCCTTCTCACTAGTACACTCACGTTAGTAGGTCAAATAATAAAAATGGTATGCTTAGTATCTATGAATAATTATAATACTGACAATATTAATAATAATACAAATTATATTGACAATAATAATCATAATTATAATTGACAATAATAATTTTAATAATTATTATAAAGAATATATTGTGATATTATTAACAATGTGATTCTTCTTCTTCTTATTTTTTTACAGAGTTTTATATAGCGCGAACTTGACCCGAATCAGATATCAGAGCTCTGTACATAGCACCAGTTGCATTACACCACATTCATTTTTGTTAGGCGCGGGGAGATTAAGTGATTTGCCCAGAATCACAGGATGTTCAGCGTCATTGCCGAGACTCGAACCCAGTTCCCCAGGTTCGAGGTCGACCGCCCTAGCCCTTAGGCCAACTCTTCTCCCCTTCCTATTAGTGACAGTAATAATATGACTGTTGTTACTGAACCTGTATTATATTATTAATATTATAACAGTCATTAAAATGGTATTATATCATGATTACATTATTAACAATAATAGTAAAAATAACAGTGATATAGTCACAGTATTATTTGAATTACTATCATTAATAGTAGCAGTAGTGGTATTAATATACTGCTTCATCCAAAGTGCTTAATTAAAAAAGTTTGTGTCTACAGTTCTTATTACCCCATAGAACGTGACACTTGTCTCACTCATTGGGACCTTAAATGTCATTTGGCGCTAGGAACCCGCAAATCTGGAAACCAAAAGCGATTTGCAGCACCAATTGCTTGCAACGAGAGACATCTTGAAGTGAATCCAGGGCATATATCCCATGTTTCTGAGTAAAAGATGGATGCCGGGCTCCCAAAAATCGGCCATTTACAACCAGGCACAAAAAGATTGCTAGGTCAGAAAGGTGTTCAACAAAGTGGGTATCCATCCACCTGAGATGGGTGTACCCTCCTAAAAGAGATGTCTTTAGACAGAGGTTACAGATACTGGCAAACCACACAATGAGACAGAAGATAAGGATACGGGATGGGCAAGTGTGGTCTGTTAAATGTAATTTATATTATAGCGGACCCTGTAAAGCTGGCCTGCTTCACGGCGCTTGCTGGAGGAAGATGACGGATGAGTGTAAACCAACCGAATACTGCACTAGGTGTTAAGCGCACCATGAAGGGGCCATGTAAAGAGGGAGTACTCTTCTTCCAAGAGAACAAGCGCTTCCCCTAACTGTACGAACTGGGCGCTTTTGGAATTTGTAGCCTTGGGTGTCACTACAAGAGTCGTTTTAATAATCTGAGACCAGAGAGGGTCTCTGTCAATAAGCGAGACTTTGGAATACCTCTTGGCGTTAGCCTGGAGCGCAGGCAAAACACCACCCCCACCACCCATTCCCGGCTGTTGCCCTACAATTACACAGTAGCAGTGAACAGATTATCTTTACTCCGTGTCAGTGTGTGCTGCTCTGGGAGGAAGGGTGGACTCCTGTCTCCCTGACAGCCTTTGCACCGAGCGCAGCGCAGGCCCTTTTCTGTGCCAGCTGTTGGGCAGGCTGTGCACCGTTACTTGCAGCCTCAATGAAATCCCAGCACCTCTCGCAAATACCTCAATCGGACTTTTGTCTCCACCCCAGCATCACTCAAATGTAATGTAGTAGTCCCTTCCAGTCGGTGCTCTCGGGAAGCCCCGGGCATGGCAGTAAGTTGGGATCTGGACTCCGGGAGCTACTGAGGGGCGATGGGGGAAGGAAGGATCACGAGGGAGGGAGGACGGCGGCAGAGAAAAGGAGGAAGTCAAGAAAGGGCTGCAAAAATTTCTCAAAATGAGGGAAAGTCCTTCTAATTACTGCTCTCTGTGGATTCTGTGCTGAAGAAAGTGAAAGCGAGCAGACAAATGTAAACAACACCCCATAGGGCAGCCAGGACAAAGGCAGTATAAACACAAACGTAAGCAGCTATGGTTACTCTTGTTCTTTGAGAGACAGCAACACTTTGAATAAGGGATAATGGCTTGATAAAAAAAAATGTAAAAAACGAGAGCTGAACTCGAGGGAGGGAAGTCGGCTGCCTGCTTGCAGCAGAGAAAAGACAGTGTAGGGAGGAGGGAGGCAGCGTCAGCACAAGTGAAGCGCTGAACAGCAGAGACGTCAGCAGCGTGAGAGAGGAGCGGGAGCGAGCGCGGCGGCCTGCTGAGCTGACCACACACTCGTGCACAATGGCCATGTGTTTTTAATTATCGCGCCCGCGTCTGGGCACGATAATTGCAAACAGATGGCGGCCCTGCGGGTAACCGCAGGGAAATGGCCATTGTGCACGAGCGTGTGGTCAGCTTTCAAAAGCCCCTTACATAAAGTCTCGCAGAGCAGCGATTGCGCGCTACTCGAGGCTCGACCTAAA
The DNA here is from genome assembly GCA_963921515.1 of Calotriton arnoldi. Classification (NCBI taxonomy): domain Eukaryota; kingdom Metazoa; phylum Chordata; class Amphibia; order Caudata; family Salamandridae; genus Calotriton; species Calotriton arnoldi. Next base: position 2,864,340 of record CAWUFW010000189.1, read on the forward strand.
AATGTGTGGTATGCATTCCAGTTCCTGGATAACCTTGCTTTGGTCAGACAGCATAGGGGTTTCAGTCGCTTCACCCTATGTGATTGACGAGTTCATGCGGTGCGGACATCAAGGATTCGTGTGGTGCCTGGTGGGCAGTCCTGTTTGCCTCCAGTGTACAACTGGAAAAGCTCTACTCGCGTGGAGTTCTGTCTCATTAGAAAGTAAGTACGTCTTCTGAGAGGGGAGCGCAAGGTCATGTCCTGACAAGCCACGAGTTGGCAGGAGGTACGGCGATTGTTTGTGTTCTCCTCTCTAGAGCAGTGGCAACACTCGAGGTATCATCTTCATCGAAGGTGTGCCAGGGCACACAGAGTACCCCACTTCCCATTCATCTCTTAGCAGAGGGCTTTTTAAGTTACAGTGGAATTGCCACCGGATTCTGGTCCCTCCTTTATAAAAATATTCTGCTCCAGTTTTGTTATCACACTTTTTTTGCTTTTCATAACACTAAACCTCAATAAGTAATGCTGTTAAACGTAGCCTCTGGAAACCAAGTACTTCAGGAGAAATATTTGAAGTTTACCAGTGGCTCTGCGCCCAGTGTTCTGCAGATTCTTTGTGTGTGAGATGAACTGGGCTGCCATACTGACGCTCTGCCTGGGCTCCTATTTTGTAAAATGAGATCTTTGTTAGCATCATATTATGGAGGCCATTCCACACATTTCCCAGATAGTTTGCAGCGTATCATTATAGTACAAACAGCCACATGCATCAACACCATTTTTAACAACTGATTCAAAATGGCAGGCAGAATTGGTTTTAGGTTAATTTGATTATCACAACATTACTTTTTTCAATACGGTGTAAAACCAAAGGTTTTCCACAAATGGGTGCTAAATTCAAGAATATATCTTTCAACATTGATCATTTATAGATTTTTATCCATGGCTTATCAGTCCACAAATGTGGGTTGTGCGTGGGCCCCCTGTGTCTCCTTTGCTCCCATGACCCCATTTTGAGGCAATACAAAAAAACACAAGTAAAGAGAATGGGCATCATACATGTTTTAAAACATATCCGGTCTTATCCTTGGTATCCGACCTTCGGCCTTAGATTCGATGACCCATGCTGAATGGAAACTTATTAGCTACATGCTTTAGTGGCACGGCAACTGGTGGCATTGGCATGGAAAAAGATGACCCCCTCCGCCCCATGGCTAAATGGTTTTCTCGCCTGTGGCATGTGGTGGTGATGGGAGCTCACAGCTTAACTAAGACAGAGTCCAAGTTCCAAGCGGTCTGGCGCCCACAGATCCAATATCTTACCTGTGTAGAATTCACATGTTGTAACCCATCGAAGCTAAGGGCTCTCCAGCTCTTTGATTGACCCTGTTACTGGCACTCTACTTCGCAGCCTAGCTCGCTGTAACCTAACTGCAAGGGAAATTACACAGAACGTGGATTCTCATAAGAGGAGAGGATGGTACATTACCCACGGAAAACAACTAGGACTGCCTGGTGAGCTACGTGCACATTAAGAAATTGAGCTCTGGAGGTGCTTAAGTGATTTTACGTTTAGAGCCTCCATATTGCTCTGTGAGATTCACACTTTTCCAATTATTCTAGCTGATGTGAGTCTTTCCTGATTGTGCACCCAAAAACAAGGCTTTGGATGGTTTATGGGGTCTGTAAGTGAAGGCGGTTGTGCCGAAACGTGCATTGAGGAAGTTTGGCTAAGCCATATTAGGAAAGAACAACACTAAAATAGGAAGAACCAAGAACGTTAAAATGTATTGATTGTATAATTGAATTGACCCTATGTTGTTTTTGATACATTATTTGTTCCATTTATGAGAACAGAGGCAAAGTTTAATAGTGAAAAGTATTTATGATTTGATTGAGTGAGGTATATTCCAAACCAGACTGTTGGGAATTAATTTTCCACTCAAAGTTTGTGATTTATGAAACATTTTGTGTGTGGAATGCAGAAGATTGAGGTATGCATGTGGAGGTGAGCGAGTAGATGTGTGTGTTTTAAAATGTTTTTCAAAACAGTCTGTTTTGTATTAGTCAAAATGTTTGTAGAAAAAAAGTAAAAATATATGTATGACGAAAAGAAAATGATCATTTTCCAGTAAATATGGAATAAATGTATCACCATAAGTGAAGAAATAAATATTGATGATGTGAACGCTAAACCTACTTAAGCCACTGGTTAACTTGACTTCGAGTGATTGCATTCTGCTCTTTCCCAAGGAGCACATCTTCACACAAGCTAGTTCCCTCAGTGCCAATATTTTTGTTTTTACTTTAGTGTTGCCTTTGTGTTTAAGGTCTGATGTGATGGCAGGACGCTTCTGATGTGAACACAGGGCACATTCCATCTTTATCAGATCCCATCCCCTACCAACGCTGTTGTAAATTTCTTTTAAAGTGTTTTGCTTTTCTGACTGCTGCTATTTCACAGCATACCAGATTGTGCCCATTTGAAACTGTTCTGTATTAAGTTATCTTCGTTTTACTTTCCTTTTTTTTGCCTTCTTTCCCTCTTTCTTCTCTTTTCTCCCTCCTTCTTTTGTCTTTCTTTCTTACTTATTTCTTTGCTTCCTTCTTTGTTTTTTTTTTTCTTTCTTGCCTTCCTTCTCTCCTTTCTTTCGATCATGTCTTTCTTGCCGCCTTTCTTTGTTTCTTAAACTCAAGAGGCTTGCATTCAATGCCAGACTGATTGACGTTTTTTAGGTCTGTGTTAGCCAATACCTTTTGATTTTACTAAAATTATAGTTACATGCCTCGAAAAATCATAAAAAGTTTACTAGACCTGCAGATCTAGTGACTTAAATAATCTACCCGACCTATTTGTAATGCTCTTGACCTATAAACTGTTTTCAAATTATGCGAACGTGGCAACTATTTTAATTCATTGAGCCGCCATTTTCTTCATTATCACATATGAAAGCACCTTCAAATGTGCAAGTTCAGCATGTCTGCTGTACAAAAAACTATTTTGCTTGTTTCCATTTATAATCCAAATCTAGCCACAGGATACAAATGACCCCTGACTTGCCTCTTAGTTCATTAACAGCATTGTCATCAGGGCGGGGCAAGAATGTTTCTCAAATCCTGTTTAAAAACTATCACTTTTAATTAATACGTGATTAAAGCATGAAGTGATAGCACACTGTCATTTGTAATTAGCAGATTTTACATTAAAATGGCCACAAACTATCTCACTGACATGCGGTTTTTCTGATAAAACTATATAGTTGAATTGTGGGATTTGCAGTTCAAACTCTGTAGTTTTTTCCCTCTCATTCCCCGTGAATATCAGTTTTTCCCTCCAAATGTCTCCTTTGCTCTGTGCTAAGACCTGTATGTTAAGCAGTGCACCCCCAGCGACCATTTTGTGTTAACAAGTCAGTGAATCTGCTGTAAGCTGTTTAAACTGTGTTTAATAGGGACTGTGCACTTCGTTTTTTGGCCAGGAGAGGGATTAAAGCTTTATACAAATAGTGTTGTTAGAGGACAAGTTTGTTAGGGCCTTACCAAAGTGTGGATTGAGCCTGTCTGTCTCCTAGGAGATCTCTGAATAGAGCAGCTCCCCAGTCCCAGCCCCACCCCCAGGCCAGCTGACCTAAGACTGCTATTGGTTTTCCCCAGCTCCAAGCAAATCTGAGCCCTCCTCTCACACCTGCCCAGGCCCCTTAAGGCTTTGCTGAGTGCACCCCAAATCATTCTCCTCCATCTTGTGAGTTGCAGCCTAACTGTGCCCAGATTGCAGTGAGCAGAGTCCAAGAAGTGGTAAGGAGGCAGCCTAGTGCTGTCTCTTTCCTAAAAAAGTTAAAAAAACGATTTTCCCTATCTGTGATTACTGTCTTTGCCTGTGGTTGTTACAGTTTAAAATTGTAGTTTTAACCTGCCAGTGATTGCATAATTTATCCCATGTTTTTGTGTTTAAACTTGTGGTTTTTCCTGCCCGTGACTGCTTCCATTTAACCTGTTGAATTGTGGGATTTGCAGTCCAAACTCTGTAGTTTTTCCCTCTCATTCCCCGTGACTATCAGTTTTTCCCTCCAAATGTCTCCTTTGCTCTGTGCTAAGACCTGTATGTTAAGCAGTGCACCCCCAGCGACCATTTTGTGTTAACAAGTCAATGAAACCAGCCCCCTCCCCCCCCTTAGACAGCAGTAATCTGCTGTAAGCTGTTTAAACTGTGTTTAATAGGGACTGTGCACTTTGATTTTTGGCCAGGAGAGGGAGTAAAGCTTTATACAAATAGTGTTGTTAGAGGACAAGTTTGTTAGGGCCTTACCTGCAGAAGTCCAAAGTGTGGATTGAGCCTGTCTGCCTCCTAGGAGATTTCTGAATAGAGGAGCAGCTTCCAACTCCCTGGCCAGCAAACCTTGTCTGGGGTAGCTGGGACCTTATATAGTCTGATATTGTTTGGTACATGTGTACACTTATTGGTGGTTGTATCTGATGTTTCTATTGGATTAGGGTTAGTGTCTCATTGGTTGGGTATTTGAGGGTTCTGATTGGTTTCTGGGTCTGTGATTCAATCAATGTACGGTTGGGACTAGGGCTAGGGTTAGGATTTCTATTGGAAGTAGGGACTAGGGCTTCCTGTGTTATTGGTTGTTGGGACGAGGGTGGGACTAGGGCTAGGCTTTCTATTGGAAGTAGGGACTAGGGCTTCCTGTGCCATTGGTTGCTTGGACTAGGGTTGGGACTACTGGTAGGGCTAGGGCCTCTATTGGACGTAGAGATCAGGGTTTTTGAAACTGATTGGGTGCTTGGACTAGGGCTAAGATTGGCTGTAAGGTCCTGGTCTCCTATTGGTTCTAGATTTTAGGGCTAGTGTTGTGATTGGATAGTGTTAGGGCTAGGGTTCCCATTGGCTGAAGGGGTCACCTGACTACTAGGGCTATAAACGGCCAAGGCTTAGGGCGTCTCAGCCCGGGCATCGAGGCTAAGGGTGGAGAGGACAAGGGTGAGTGCCTGTTTGAGCCTGTGGTGAGTGCCTGTTTGAGCCTGTTCGAGGCTGGTCGGGACCTGGGCCAGAAATGCTGCCCATTTTCCCATTCATTAATACCCACCCTATGTATGTGTCCCTCTATATATAAGCATTTATTTTCACTATAGATATGTACCTATCTTTGTGTATTGCTTTGTATAAACATGTAGAATAATTATGTTGTTATAAAAAAAAAAAAATCATCTTTGTCTACATGTACTTGCTTCCATTGTGCATCTATGTACCTCCATGTACTTGGATCTGTGTGTCTGTTACTTTTCTCCTGAAAAAGCATATCCAATGCACTACTTTATTTCTCATCCTGTACCTCTATCAATATCTTTAATCTGCGTATACTTACCTCCTTTATGCATCTATATACTTTCAATGTACTTATGGATCTATATATTTATCACTTTCTTCTAATTTAGCATTTCCAATGCACTACCCTATTTCTCAGCCTATACTTCTCTCCATATATCTTCTAGCCCAACTTTCTGACTCATCTCAAACTTCTTTCTACTACTCTTTCCAATGCACTACCCTATCTCTCACCCTATACATCTATCATTATATCCTCTACACCCACTCTCTCATTTATCCCAAACCCCATACCACTACTATGTTCCCCAAAATAACCCTTTCTTGACTCTCTCCTACTCTACCCCTCCTTGCATCATCTGACACCTCTTTTACTATACCGATCCCCCAAAACAAACCTTTCTAAACTCTTCCCTCTGACTCTTCCCTCCAAAAACCCTTTTTACTCATCCAAAAGCCTCCTCCTACTGCTATGACCTAAAAAAAGAAATCCTTCACTCTTCTATCCCTCCACTATCCCTTTCAATCAAAATAACAGACTAACATGTTCACTTCTCTAATTCCATATTCCACTATACTAATTCACCACTAATCCTTTATGGGTTCCAGAGTAGCGTGCTACTCGCCAACAAAGCGTTTCAACACCTCATCAGCGTTACAAACGCTATATAAATGCAAACCTTTTTCCCTTTTTTACCCCTCCCCAACCCTTCTCAAGCCAAATAACTTACTAACATATCCACCACTCAAATTACTTCATATTTCACTATACTAATTTTCAACACTAATCCTTTATGGGTTCCGGAGTAGCCTGCTACTCGCCAGAAAAGCGCTTCAACACCCCATCAGGGGTAAAAGGCGCTATACGAATGCAAACCTTTCTTTTCCTTCTATCCCTCCGCTATCCTTCTCACTCAAATAACTGACTAATATCCACCACTCAAATTACTTTCATATTTCACTATACTAATTCAACACGATTACTCTATGGGTCCCGGAGTAGCGTGCTACTCGCCGAAAAGCGCTTCGACGCCTCTTCAGGGGTAGTAAGCGCTATACAAATGCAATTACAATACAATACAATACAATTGTACTGAGCCTTTATTACATTCTAGTTGAACTGAAGATGGCGTTTCATTAATAACGTACGGTCGGACTGGGGTTTTTTGTGTAACTTCGAGTTTCTGTTCTCACTGCCCGACGACTTATTTCTAGCAGGGGGTCCTTAGTTTCCTTCGTTTTTAGGTCGAGCCTAGCGCAGCGCATGCGCTGCTCTATGGGGAGGCCTCTTGGAATCACTCCAGACTGCCCCGAAACTTTTCAGTGTGGTTTTTCAACTTCCACACATTCTATTGGCCTTTGCGTGTGGCTTTCAAAAATGAAAGCAAGCAATTGGCCAAAGGCGGGTGCATGTCCCACCTTTTCTCTAAATGTTCACTCCCACGTCATCCAGCTGTCGGGAGCGAGCAGCGGCCCGCAGGCTGCCAGCTGCATTCCTCCCTTGTCGTGGATCATGTTGCAAATTAAACATAGCGCGGTCGCTTTCACTTTCGCGGCCGCGCATGCTTGTCTTCCACACTTGTCTGTGGTTCTTTTTCATGTCCACTCCTTTATTTGTTTCTCGCACTTTTTAATTTGTCACTCTATCTCCCATTGGTTTATTTGATTGCAAGCACGTTATTTAATTAAAAGTCGTCTTCTAAAAAGGCAGCGCACGCCTGCAAGGCAGGCATAGTCATGTCAGCTTAGCAGACCGTCGCACTTCCGGAGCATTACCGGTGTGTATACCATGGCACACTACGCTTCCACTTCAGGAGCATTACCGGTGCGTATACCATGGCACACTAGGCTATCTGATAGAGACACGTTAGTGACAGATTCCTTACCTTAGAATATCCCCAGGCGTCAGGCTGGATCCGGAAAGTTTTTGCGTAGCAGTACCCTTGCGCGTCGGTAGGCGGCGTTGTGCGGCTCCGCGTCCGTCGTCGGCGTCGTGATCGCCGGGATGACGTCGCGGGCAGTACTTAGACGCCGCCCCTGCGCGCTGACGTCAGTTCTTTTTTTTCCGCGCCAGCAAGCGCAGATCCGGGAAGAGCAGTGCCCTAGTCATTTTTTGACTTACTTTTTTGGTGAATTTTTTCACTGTTTATTCGAATCGACTCCAAGGTGTCGTAGGGATGCCCGGCTTTAAACGTTGCGACGCTTGTGCTCGGATGATGTCCATCACAGACCCGCATCTGGAGTGTCTCTTCTGCCTCGGCCGAGGCCACGACACGAAGTCGTGTTCCGACTGCCGGGCCCTCAACCCGAAAGCTTTGCGAGAGCGGTCTCGAAAGCTCCTCGAGGCCCGGCAGTCGGCTCCGCGCCATTCCAAGCCGCGGTCGCGTGAGAGGTCGAGGGGTCGGTCGCGGAGTCCTCACCGGTCGTCGGGATCCAAGTCTTCGTCGTCCGGTAAGTCTAAGCACAAGAAGTCCAAAAAGCATCATCGCTCTAGGACTTCGCCTCACCGGTCTCGCGACTCGGCTGAGGCCCCTCCCGGCACTGTCCCCGCCCCCGCGGCCCCGGACATGCCTGTGGAGCCGCCCCGCAATACCCGTCCTTCCCGGGTTCGGGGCGGATCCGGCCCAAATACAGGAATTCCTGTCGGCCATGGCCCGCCTCTTCGGGCCTCAAGGTCCCTCCGGTGCGCCTTCGGGCCCCGCGGGCCCTGATGGGGTTGCCCCGGCGTCGCCGCCGACTCCGGTCCCGGCGTCGCTCGTGCCTCCAGCCTCGATCCCGGCTCCGGCTTTGGCCCCGGCCTCGATCCCGGCTCCGGTGGTACCGCAACCCCCATCGACGCCGGTCGACCTGACCACGCCTCCGCCGGCGCCGATGTCTCCGGTGCCGTTCCTGACGCCGCCCGGGGCTCCGGGCGGCGTCGTCCCCATGTACTCTCCGGCTCCGGACATGGAGCCGGACCGGCGTCGCTCGACGCCGGTTCCGGCGCCCGATGGGACCTTGGGTCCCAAATGTCCCTCCTCCTCCTTATTTTGAACCAGAGGAGGACCAGGAGGACTGGGAGGGGTCTGAGGACCCTCTGGCACAGCAGTGTCAGTATGATGAGGACTGGGCAGAGGAACTAGGGGATGCCAGTGGTCTAGATACTTCCCCTGACACTGGCATGCTGTCTCCTCCCGTGGCTACGGAGGAGGGAGCCAATTTTGCAACGGTGTTGCGTAGGGCGGCTGGAGCCTTACATCTCCGACTCCCTACGGTGACGGTCAAGACTAATCTCTTGACGGAAGTGCTTCAGCCGGCGGCCTCCTCCTTGGAGACTGTGCTGCCGTTTAACGATGCACTTACTGACGTTCTTTGGGCGCCTGGTCCAAGCCCAACACAGGGGCTCCTGTGGATAGGAACGTGTCCCGACGCCATCGCCCAGCTCCGGGCGACCCCTTGTTTCTCTCTGTCCACCCCACCCCTGAGAGCTTGGTTGTCCAAGCCTCCGCTTCCCAAACCGCCTTCCCTACCGCCCCTCCGGATAGGGAATCCAAACGCCTGGATCAATTTGGGAAGAAGGGTTTTTCTTCCTCCAGTGCTGGCTTGCGGTCCATCAACACCGCTTGCCTTTTGGGCCGATATACCCACTCCTTGTGGGATTCGGTGGCGAATGTTTTGCCCCAGTGTTCTGAGGAGGTCCAGACACTGCTTTCCCGCGCCATTGCGGAAGGAAGGGATGCGGCCAAATACACCATACGATGTGGCCTTGATACCGCCGACTCGCTGGGCAGATCTATTGCAACGACGGTGGCGCTGCGTCGCCACGCCTGGCTGAGAACCACTGGTTTTTCAGGGGATGTCCAGAATACTCTCATGGACATGCCCTTTTATGGAGTCGGTCTTTTTGGTACCAAAGCAGACCATGCGTTGGAGCGCTTTAAGGACTCACGGGCTACTGCCAAGTCCCTGGGCCTTTCTGCTACACGCCCTCCGCTACCTTCTGCTTTTCGCCCCTATCGTGGCCACGGAAGGGGCGCCCAGTCACGTCAGCAGCCCAGCCACCGGCCCGCGCAGCAGGCGTCTTCGCGTGGCCGAGGACGTGGATACCGCCGTGGCGGTTTGGGCAACCAGCGTGCGGGTCAGGCCACCACCTCCAACCCGTCTGCGGCCTCCAAGCCCTCCCTAGTCCCTCCTTTCAGGTGCACAGCACGCCAGTAGGGGGCAGGGTCCGCCATCACCTTCACCACTGGCGTCCCATCACCTCGGACAGGTGGGTCTTGGACATTGTCCGAAGGGGCTACTCCCTCCCCTTCGAGACCACCCCCAGCCATGCCACCTCAATTCCACCGCATGTCAGGGGATCACTTGGTGCTTCTACAGAAGGAAGTCACGGCCCTCTTGGCCAAGAGGGCCATCGAGCATGTTCCGACCCCAGAAGTAGGGCGTGGTTGCTACTCCCACTACTTTCTGGTGCCCAAAAAGGACAAGGAGGACATGCGTCCTATCTTGGACCTCCGGAACGTCAATCGCTTCCTCCGGAAGGAGAAGTTCAAGATGCTCACCCTAGCTCAGGTCTTGACTGCCCTAGACCCTGGAGACTGGTTGGTAGCGTTGGACTTGCAGGACGCCTATTTCCACATCCCCGTCCTGCCGGCCCACCGGCGTTACCTTCGGTTCACGGTAGGCCTCGAGCATTTTCAGTTCACCATGCTCCCCTTTGGCCTTACCAGTGCCCCTCGGGTGTTCACGAAAGTGATGGCGGTGGTCGCAGCTCATCTGCGCCGGGCAGGGGTTTCAGTCTTCCCCTACCTCGACGACTGGCTGCTGAAGGCGGGCTCGTCCCAGGCAGTCGTCTCCCACCTCCAGACTACGGCCGAACTCCTGCACTCGCTGGGGTTCTCCATCAATGTGCCGAAGTCACATCTGATTCCTTCTCCACAGCTCCTTTTCATCGGAGCAGTTCTGGACACGACGCAGTTTCGGGCCTATCCTCCCGAACGGCGAGTCCGGGATATTCAGGCTATGATTCCGATCTTTCAGCCTTTATCCTGGGTTTCGGTACGGATGACCCTGAGGCTGCTGGGCCTCATGGCCTCCTGCATCCTGCTGGTCAATCATGCCAGATGGCATATGCGGGCTCTGCAGTGGGACCTGAAGTTCCAGTGGGCGCAGCACCAGGGCAACCTGTCCGATCACGTCCAGATCTCGGAGGGGACTGCAAAACAGTTGCAGTGGTGGCTCTCGAACCGGCAATGGGTCATGGGCAGATCCCTCTCCCTTCCCCAGCCAGAGCACACAGTTGTGACGGACGCGTCCCTTCTGGGATGGGGCGGTCACATGGGAGAGGCGGAGATCAGAGGCCTCTGGTCTCCGGCGGAGTCCCGGCTCCATATCAACCATCTGGAGCTCCGGGCGATCCGACTTGCACTCAAGGCATTCCTTCCCTCTGTCAAAGGGAAGGTAGTGCAGGTGTTCACCGACAACACCACCGCCATGTGGTACTGCAACAAACAGGGCGGGGTGGGGTCGTGGACCCTCTGTCAAGAGGCTCTGCGCCTCTGGACATGGCTGGAACATCAGGGCATGTTCCTGATGGTTCAACACCTGGCAGGTTCCCTGAACGCCAGGGCGGACGAACTCAGCCACAGGTGCATGATGGATCACGAATGGCGTCTTCACTCGGAAGTGGCGCAAGGACTCTTTCTACAGTGGGGAGAGCCTTGGTTAGATCTATTCGCCACCGAAGAGAACGCGCAATGTCATCAGTTCTGCGCGTTGGAATTTCCAAGGCGGCACTCGCTCGGCGACGCTTTTCGTCACGAGTGGAGTTGCGGTCTATTGTACGCCTTTCCGCCTTTACCACTTCTACCCAGAGTGTTGAAGAAGATTCGGCACGACCGGGCCCAAGTCATTCTTGTGGCTCCGGACTGGGCTCGAAGAGTTTGGTATCCCGAGCTACTCAGTATGAGCGTAGATCCCCCGATCCGTCTGCCTCTTCGGGAGGATCTTCTGTCGCAGCAGCAGGGGACGGTCCTCCACCCGAACCTGTCCAGTCTACACCTGCTTGCGTGGAGATTGAGCGGCGGCAGTTGATTCCTTTCGGCTTGCCTCCCGAAGTTTGTGATGTGATTCTGGCAGCCAGGCGTCCCTCCACTAAGGTGGTATACGCCTGCAGGTGGAACAAATTTGTGGCATGGTGCACAGCAAAGGCTGTGAATCCCTTTCTGCCCCTCTTTCTGAGGTCCTTCTGTTCCTTCTTTCTCTGGCCCAACAGGGTTCTGCCCTGGGTACCATCAAGGGTTATCTTTGTGCTATCTCGGCCTTCCTCAGGCTCCCTGATCAGCCCTCCCTTTTCAAGTCCCCTGTTGTTAACAGGTTCTTAAAAGGCATTACACACCTCTTCCCTCCTGTTCCGTTTGTAATGCCTCAGTGGGACTTGAACTTGGTTCTTACCTTTTTAATGTGCGCTCCCTTTGAGCCTCTACATAACTGTCCTCTTCGTCTTCTGACTCTAAAGACAGCCTTTCTGGTGGCCATCACCTCCGCTCGGCGGGTGAGTGAGCTCCAGGCTCTATCTTGCAAACCTCCCTTTCTGTCTGTTCATCCGGACAAGGTTGTTCTTCGGACGCGTCCGTCCTTCTTGCCAAAGGTGGTTACTGCCTTCCACATTGGGCAGACCATCACTTTGCCTACCTTCTTTCCGCCTCCGCATCCTTCCAGAGAGGAAGAGAGGCTCCACCGTCTGGACCCAAAACGTGCGCTCTCCTTCTATATCGACCGCACAAAACACTTCCGGGTGGATGACCAGCTCTTTGTTGGCTACGTGGGCGCCAAAAAGGTCGGGCGGTGCACAAACGAACCATCTCCCGCTGGGTTACCTTGTGCATCAAGACCTGCTATTCTTTGGCTAAGAAGGAGCCTCCTGTTGGGCTGCGTGCCCATTCCACCAGGGCAACGGCTGCTACCACGGCCTTGGGCCGCGGTGTTCCGCTGCCGGTTATCTGTCAGGCAGCTACGTGGGCCTCGCTGCACACGTTTACAAAGCATTACTGCCTTGACAGTCAGGTCCGGAGGGACGGCTTCTTTGGCCGTTCTGTCCTCCAGGACTTCCTTGTCTGATCTTTGTTCGCAGACCCACCACCGGGGTTGGTATTGCTGGGGTATCTATTCTAAGGTAAGGAATCTGTCACTAACGTGTCTCTTTCAGATGCACAAGTTACTAACTTGTGTAACGATATATCTGTAAGAGACAGTAGTTAGTGACAGATTCCTTACCGCCCACCCATCCTCCCCGTTCTGCGAACTGATTTCTAGGGTTAAGGACATCCCTTTCAGGGCCCAAATATTTTTCAGACACCTATGTCAGCTTCTTGCATGGCTCTGCGTTACTGGCGCGGAAAGTCGTGTACAGAACTGACGTCAGCGCGCAGGGGCGGCGTCTACGTACTGCCCGCGACGTCATCCCGGCGATCACGACGCCGACGACGGACGCGGAGCCGCCCGACGCCGCCTACCGACGCGCAAGGGTACTGCTACGCAAAAACTTTCCGGATCCAGCCTGACACCTGGGGATATTCTAAGGTAAGGAATCTGTCACTAACTACTGTCTCTTACAGATATATCGTTACACAAGTTAGTAACTTGTGCTTTAATGCTGGAGCATTACTCATGTGTATATCATGGACACAACGCTTCCACTTCCGGAGCATTACCGGTGTGTATGCCATGGCACACTACGCTTCCACTTCCGGAGCATTACCAGTGTGTATACCATGGACACTACGCTTCCACTTCCGGAACATTACCAGTGTGTATACCATGGCACACTACGCTTCTACTTTTGGAGCATTACCGGTGTGTTTACCATGGCACACTACGCTTCCACTTCCGGAGCATTACCCGTGTGTATACACCATGGCACACTAGGCTTCCACTTCCGGAGCATTACCAATGTGTATACCATGGCACACTACGCTTCCACTTCCGGAGCATTACCCGTGTGTATACACCATGGCACACTACGCTTCCACTTCCGGACCATTACCGGTGTGTATACCATGGCACACTACGCTTCCACTTCCGGAGCATTACCAGTGTGTATACCATGGCACACTACGCTTCCACTTCAGGAGCATTACCCGTGTGTATTCCATGGACACGACACTTCCACTTCCAGAGCATTACTGGTGTGTATACCATGGCACACTACGCTTCCACTTCCGGAGCATTACCAGTGTGTATTCCATGGACACTACGCTTCCACTTCCGGAGCATTACCAGTGTGTATTCCATGGACACTACGCTTCCACTTCCGGAGCATTACCGGTGCGTATACCATGGCACACTAGGCTTTTACTGCCGGAGCATTACTCATGTGTATACCATGGACACGACGCTTCCACTTCCGGAGCATTACCGGTGTGTATACCATGGCACACCATTCTTCTACTTTTGGAGCATTACCGGTGTGTTTACCATGGCACACTACGCTTCCACTTCCGGAGCATTACCCGTGTGTATACCATGGCACACTACGCTTCCACTTCCGGACCATTACAGGTGTGCATACCATGGCACACTAAGCTTCCACTTCAGGAGCATTACCGGTGTGTATACCATGGCACACTAGGCTTTTACTGCAGGAGCATTACCCATGTGTATACCATGGACACGACACTTCCACTTCCAGAGCATTACTGGTGTGTATACCATGGCACACTACGCTTCCACTTCCGGAGCATTACCAGTGTGTATTCCATGGACACTACGCTTCCACTTCCGGAACATTACCAGTGTGTATACCATGGCACACTACGCTTCCACTTCCGGAGCATTACCAGTGTGTATACCATGGACACTGTCTTCCAAACTTGTCTGTGGTTCTTTTTCATGTTCACTCCTTTATTTGTTTCTCCCACTTTTTAATTTGTCACGCTATCTCCCATTAGTTTATTTGATTGCAAGCACGTTATTTAATTAAAAGTCGTCGTCTAAAAAGGCAGCGCACGCCTGCAAGGCAGGCATAGTCATGTCAGCTTAGCAGACCGCCGCACTTCCGGAGCATAACCGGTGTGTATACCATGGACACTATGCTTCCAATTCCGGAGCATTACCGGTGCGTATTCCATGGCACACTAGGCTTTTACTGCCGGAGCATTACCGGTGTGTATACCATGGACACTATGCTTCCAATTCCGGAGTACTACCGGTGTGTATACCATGGCACACTACACTTCCACTTCTGGAGCATTACCGGTGTGTATACCATGGCACACTACGCTTCAACTTTTGGAGCATTACCGGTGTGTTTACCATGGCACACCATGCTTCCACTTCCGGAGCATTACCCGTATGTATACCATGGCACACTAGGCTTCCACTTCCGGAGCATTACCGGTGTGTATATCATGGCACCCTACGCTTCTACTTTTGGAGCATTACCGGTGTGTATACCATGGCCATTACGCTTCCACTTCCGGAACATTACTGGTGTGTTTACCATGGCACACTACATTTCCATTTTTGGAGCATTACCGTTGTGTTTATCATGGCACACTATGCTTCTGAAGCATTACCGGTGTGCATACCATAGCACACTACGCTTCCACTTCCGATTACTGGAAATGCTCCACTTCCAGAGCATTACCGGTGTGTTTACCATGGCACACTACATTTCCACTTCCGGAGCATTACCGGTGTGTTTACCATGGCACACGATGCTTCTGAAGCATTACCGGTGTGCATACCATAGCACACTACGCTTCCACTTCCGATTACTGGAAATGCTCCACTTCCAGAGCATTACCGGTGTGTTTACCATGGCACACTACGCTTCCAGTTCTGGAGCATTACCGGTGTATATACCATGGCATACTACGCTTCCACTTCCGGAGCATTACCGGTGTGTATACCATGGGCACTATGCTTCCAATTCCGGAGCATTACCAGTGTATACCATGGTACACTAGACTTTTACTTCCGGAGTATTACCGGTGTGTTTACCATGGCAAACTATGCTTCCTATTCCGTAGCATTACCGGTGTATACCATGGTACACTAGGCTTTTACTTCCAGAGTATTACCGGTGTGTTTACCATGGCACACTACGCTTCCACTTCTGGAGCATTACCGGTGTATATACCATGGCACACTACGCTTCAACTTTTGGAGCATTACCGGTGTGTTTACCATGGCACACTACGCTTCCACTTCTGGAGCATTACCGGTTTATACCATGGCACACTAGGCTTTTACTTCCGGAGTATTACCGGTGTGTTTACCATGGCAAACTATGCTTCCTATTCCGTAGCATTACCGGTGTATACCATGGTACACTAGGCTTTTACTTCCAGAGTATTACCGGTGTGTTTACCATGGCACACTACGCTTCCACTTCTGGAGCATTACCGGTGTATATACCATGGCACACTACGCTTCAACTTTTGGAGCATTACCGGTGTGTTTACCATGGCACACTACGCTTCCACTTCTGGAGCATTACCGGTTTATACCATGGCACACTAGGCTTTTACTTCCGGAGTATTACCGGTGTGTTTACCATGGCAAACTATGCTTCCTATTCCGTAGTATTACCGGTGTATACCATGGTACACTAGGCTTTTACTTCCAGAGTATTACCGGTGTGTTTACCATGGCACACTACGCTTCCACTTCTGGAGCATTACCGGTGTGTATACCATGGCACACTACGCTTCTACTTTTGGAGCATTACCGGTGTGTTTACCATGGCACACTATGCTTCCAGTTCCGGAGCATTACCGGTGTGTATACCATGGACACTATGCTTCCAATTCCGGAGCATTACCGGTGTATACCATGGTACAATAGGCTTTTACTTCCTGAGTATTACCGGTGTGTATACCATGGCACACTACGCTTCCACTTCCGGAGCATTACCGGTGTGTATACCATGGACACTACGCTTCCACTTCCGGAGCATTACCGGTGTGTATACCATGGCACACTAGGCATTTACTTCCGGAGCATTACCCGTGTGTATACCATGGCACATTATGCTTCCACTTCCGGAGCATTACCGGTGTGTATACCATGGCACACTACGCTTCCAGATCATTACCGGTGTGTATACCATGGACACTATGCTTCCAATTCCGGAGCATTACCTGTGTATACTATGGTACACTAGGCTTTTACTTGAGGAGCATTACTGGTGCGTATTCCATGGCACACTAGGCTTTTACTGCCGGAGCATTACCCATGTCTGTACCATGGACACGACGCTTCCACTTCCGGAGCATTACCGGGGTGTATACCATGGCACACTACGCTTCCACTTCCGCAGCATTACCCGTGTGTATACCATGGCACACTATGCATTTACTTCCAGAGCATTACCCGTGTGTATACCATGGCACACCATACTTCCACTTCCGGAGCATTACCGGTGTGTATACCATGGCACACTACGCTTCTACTTCCGAATACTGGAAATGCTCCACTTCCAGAGCATTACCGGTGTATACCATGGTACACTAGGCTTTTACTTCCTGAGTATTACCGGTGTGTATACCATGGCACACTACGCTTCCACTTCCGGAGCATTACCGGTGTGTATACCATGGACACTACGCTTCCACTTCCGAAGCATTACCGGTGTGTATACCATGGCACACTATGCATTTACTTCCAGAGCATTACCCGTGTGTATACCATGGCACACTATACTTCCACTTCCGGAGCATTACCGGTGTGTATACCATGGCACACTACGCTTCTACTTTTGGAGCATTACCAGTGTGTTTACCATGGCACACTACGCTTCCACTTCCGGAGCATTACCGGTGTATACCATGGCACACTAGGCTTTTTCTTCCGGAGTGTTACCGGTGTGTTTACCATGGCACACTATGCTTCCAAAGCATTATCGGTGTGCATACCATAGCACACTATGCTTCCACTTCCGATTACTGAAAATGCTCCACTTCCAAAGCATTACCGGTGTGTTTACCATGGCACACTACGCTTCCAGTTCCGGAGCATTACCGGTGTATACCATGGTACACTAGGCTTTTACTTCCGGAGTATTACTGGTGTGTATACCATGGCACACTACGCTTCCACTTCCGGAGCATTGCCGGTGTGTATACCATAGCACACTACGCTTCCACTTCCGGAGCATTACCGTTGTGTATACCATGGACACTATGCTTCCAATTCCGGAACATTACCGGTGTATATACCAAGGCACACTAGGCTTTTACTTCCAGAGCATTACCGGTGTGTATACCATGGCACACTACGCTTCCACTTCCGGAGCATTACCTGTGTCTATACCATGGCACACTATGCTTCCACTTCCGGAGCATTACCGGTGTGTATACCATGGCACACTAGGCTTTTACTTCCGGAGCATTACCCATGTGTATACCATGGACACTACGCTTCCACTTCCGGAGCATTACCGTGTGTATACCATGGCACACTAGGCTTTTACTTCCGGAGCATTACCCGTGTGTGTACCATGGAACACTATGCTTCCACTTCCGGAGCATTACCACTGTGTATACCATGGCCGGCGAGGTACGTGGAAGTTGGTAAAAAGCAGCAATCCATACACTCCATGGGGCTGTTCATGTAATTAATCAAACAGGAGCGCAAGCCACTGTCTCCGGTCTCTCCAGCAGCCTGAAGCAGCATCTTACACTTTACCGTCAAAGTGCAAGATGCTGCTTAACGCTGCTGGAGGGAACGGAGTCAGACAGTTTGACCACATACATATTTCACTCTAGTCTATTTGCTGTCGCTAGCATTGCAGCAGTCTGCTATGAACTGCTTTTCTCTGTGGCCAGTATTGAAAAGACTAATTGCATAGCAACAGCTGAATTATTGAATATGCATGTGATTGCACTTCTGCAGTACAGCCTTATTAAAAAACAACAACAGACCAACGTGAATAGGTTCCTACTGTGTGAAAGGGTAATAATCGGGGCCACGGAATTATGTGGCAGGGGAGGGCAAAATATGCAGCAGGATTGAGTAAATTATGTGGCAAGAAAAGGCAAATTACGAGGCACAATGCCGCACATTTTGTGACAGTTGTACTTCATTATTTTGCCATTTTGTAAACATGCTAACACTGTCTGAGCTTTGGATTCACCTCATTAGTACCAGTGTAACACCCAAATATAGCAATAAGCAGCAGATAGGTGATCAGTCAGGCTTTGTAAAGGGCTTTCCGCAGCGCTGCAAGGAAATGCATGGGTTCTCGGATTTCCACTTCCGGCAGTGCCACATACTTCAGTCCGTGTTAAACTAGGATAGGCCCACGTGATGTGACATTACATTAAACAAATCTGTGCCTGGGCCACGGGGTGAACAACGAGGAGGAAAGATTGCGGGCTTTCTCCCCTGGTCTGTTTCCTGTTGTGAATAGATTCCATTTTGTGTGGGGCATCTGCTTTTTGTGAATACCATTCCTGTGGACGAGTGCCTTCTCTGGGTTCTTAGGTCTTCACAATCTGGCTAGGGAGCAGGCTTATGCGTGGCACTGTGGGACATTTTAAGTCATGACTATGGCCACTGCAAAATATTCTAAAGGAAAACATCACAAAGTTATTGAAACATATCTGTTAAGGAGCTTAAATAATCGTAGCACAATAAAAATAACTCAGCTCTTCAATAAAAATGCATTGAATGGAATCATGTAATGTGTTCTGGAGTATTAATGTTCTTTCCAAATTAGTTATGAGATTTAATTAAAAAAACGTAATTTATGAATTTCAATTTTTTGTTATATGATGTTATAGCCTGCTTGCAAAGCAAACACATTCATATGAGTTACCATGCTACAAAATCACTACGGATTACAGAAATATTTGCAGTGCGCAACACAAATGCTCAAATAATAATACAACATTTGGGGGGAAAGATGGGGCCCTGAGATGTACAGTACCTTATAGGGTGCCCTACTGCCTTTTCATGTTTATTCCTTGCTATCTCGTGTCCAGCCTGACAAATCACAATCATTTTTATTTTCTCCGTAGATTTCCTTTCTAAAGGTATATCATTAAATAAAGAAATATGTGAGGTACTCAGCATTGTAATCTCAAAGTCTGTTATCATATATACACACATACATCCCACCAACACACATCATATCACAACTCACCACTACATTCCACACCATGCCAGTGCCCTTACGTCACTACACTAAGCACAACTTGCACACAAACTTTACAGTACTAAACACAGCAGCTACATTGCTCTACAACATACCTTAAAAACATTGCCAATATCTCTGGCTAAACACTTATAAGGTCCCAAAGGCGAGACCTATTGGCTATGCCCAGGGCCGGACTGGGAACCAAAACCGGCCCTGGCAAAGTGGTCGGCTGGCCTCCCCGGGGGTTGGGGGTGCGGCCGAGCACTTTGCCAGGGCCGAAAAGTGCTATGCTGCAAAAACGGCTCTGTAACAAAAACGGCCCCCCAGGGGCCCAAAACCGGCCCCCGCCCTGGCGGCCCACCGGGGAAACGCCCGGTCCGGCCCTGGCTATGCCAATGCTTGTTGCAATAGCAAGCCTAACTGGGAGGGATGCACCCTTTACACCACATCCCAACGCTGACCCTACACTTCTCTTTACCACGGAAAACTGTGACCTTTAGTTGATGTCTTTGTTATTTTGACTGTTTTATGTTCTCTTCATTTTATACTGCGACACGTTGCACTATGGATGATCTGGTATTGGTTACTTGTCCACTATTTCTGTATAACCCCGGCTGGCTCTAATCTAGGCGCTTGGCCCCTGCACCATGTACCTCCTGATTTCCTGTCTCTCTTCTAGCATGTGTACGGAGGCTTTGTCGCACTTTGTTTTGCTGCCTTAAAATTTCAATAAAGAGATTTTGAGTAAAGAAAAAAAAAATCCGGTCGTTCGTGACAATTTACAACCAAGAGGTCTTGTTGTTCCACCAGTGGGCAGATTCCCCAAGGCTCTGTTTCAGGCGCCCGTCCTCAGAAGACACAGATGGGCGCAAAGCATTAAAGTTAGCTCTGCAGTAGTTTTTTTGGCCGGCTGCTGGAGAGTATTTTCTGTTTCTTTTCTCTGCATCTTGACTGTGCCAGTATTGTTAATAAAATTCACAGAGTACAACACTCCTTAACGACCAAACCTGTAATAGGATTACCATTGGCGTTTGGAGCCTATAGGATAATGAACCCACCCCTCACCTGCTATGACATGCTTCATCACTGGGCAAGAAAAAGAAGAATCATGCCACACTAGGCGAGCGAGGATAAATCATCCTTTAGGATAACTAGGTGACTGAGGGTTCATCAGGTGGCACAGTGCGGCATGCTTTGAAATTGGGTTTCCAACGATGAAGCATGCCACAGTAGGTGAGTCTGCATTCTTATATTGTAGAATTGGTTCTGACTTCTTTGGATGAAGGTGCTAGACATGAGGTCATACTAAGTTACTCAATAAGGTTTAAATGCTGTATAATTGAACATGACATTATAATATAAAACGCTACCTGGTGGAGGAAATGTTTTGATACGGGGCGCATTCCAAGTTAAGGTCAAGCATGTCTGACCAGTGCCACTCTCAAACTCAGTAATAGTTACTGTGGACACATCATATATATTTTAGCTACAGCGCTGGTTTTACTAGAACACATTATATAATATTTGGAGATCTAGTACATGAACATTAAGTTCATCATTCAGCTAAATTCATGTATTTCATCAACAATTTTCTTTATAAAAGTGAAGTTGTATGTGTGGCACTTGCAGTGGCGGCTCGCAGAGGGAGTGCTACGGGGCGATGGGGCGGGGGAGGGGCAGGGTGGAGGGGTAGTAGACTCGGACATACGACGGAACGGACTGAAGGAAATAAATAAATAAATAAAACTATTTACCTTGCGCGCGCTGCATCGCCAACTCGGCGATGCAACGCGCGCAAGGTAAATAGCACTCCCTCTGCGAGCCGCCACTGCAAGTGCCACACATACAACTTCACTTTTATAAAGAAAATTGTTGATGAAATACATGAATTTAGCTGAATGATGAACTTAATGTTCCCACCGCCCCGCAGCACTCCCTCTGCGAGCCGCCACTGGCATTTGAATAGCAAACCTGCAAACACCGGTCGCCCAATAGTGCTGCTAGAGTGACTTGATTTCCTATACAAATGCATATGGCTGAACCTGCAGTACCAAATTTTAGGTCTGGTCTGTTTCACAAGCCTCATGTAATGAAAAAAGTCAAGAATAAAAAATGCATAAGTAGAGTAGCTTTGTGTAAATTGTCTTCATCCATTGATCTGTTCATCTGTCATTCACATTTTGCTCTCCCCCCACCCCCTCCACACACTATACAGAATAAGGCAAAGGCGGCAGCCCATTTCAACCTTTGGTATTATTGCAATGAAAGTGGCTGCATTTCCCTCACCTCATTACATGTGCACATCTGCCTAAAAAGAAGTGCACTTCAGTGCCACGGCAGGTAGGCCAATACTTAAATTTCGTGAAAAGGGGCATTTCCAACACTTTGCAACTGTGTGTTATATCCCACCTTAGAGGTGAGATGGCCTCTTCCTACTTCACAAAACGACATCAATTTTTATTTTCACTGAGATTAGTAAACCGAAAATAGCATCGGTAATTACAACGATCAGCTTTTCACAGCCATTAGCTTAGATAAAAATGTTGGGTTTGTGAACCAGTTCACTAAACCAACTGATTATCTATAAATTAAGTTTAAGAGAAACTAGTGAACGTATTTCAGTAGCGGGCGGTGCAGGTAAGAGCAGTGGTCGCGGGAGCAGTAAGTTGACAGACGACTGAATAGGGAAAATAAAATAAATAAAATCACTTACCGTGCGCTCGCCGAAGCAGCGAGCGCAAGGTAAGTGGTTTTCTTTTTTTTGTTGTTGTTTTGTTTTCCCTATTCCGTTGTTTGTCGGCTCCCCCGCCTCATCGCTCTTACTTGCACCGGCTGCGACTGATGTATTTACACCAAATCAATTAAAGCATTTAAATTGGACCACCTGCTCATCGTAGAGGAGCTTTGTGTAAATTGTCTTCATCCATTGATCTGTTCATCTGTCATTCACATTTTGCTCCCCACACCATACAGCATAAGGCAAAGGCGGCAGCCCATTTCAACCTTTGGTATTCTTGCAATGAAAGTGGGTGCATTTTCCTCACCTCCTTACATGTGCACATCTGCCTAAAAAGAAGTGCACTTCAATGCCACGGCTGGTAGGCCAATACTTACATTTTCCAATCCTTTATTCTTTCTATTCTTTATCTTTTTTAGTCATTTTTGTTTGTTTAAACTATATGTCTAGGTTATAGTAATTCCAAACCAATAATATTTTTTTATTGTCAGTATATTGTTGTGATGCACGCTGAATGAAACTAAAAAGGGTTTTGATGCTTGTCCTAAGTTCACATTCAAACTAGGAAGCACTCCAAATGTTGTGTTAAAATTCTTTGCAATGAGTAAATATTTTTTTAAATTTCAAAATTTTGGTGTAAGCATATGCCCGGCATGTAGGCGAAGGCATATTTTCTTTTTTCTTCTTTTTAATTTTGTGGCTTATACTTGCAATAAAACTGTAAGCATCATAGGTTGTACATTGTCCTGTTTAAACCTAACTCTGTTATACATGTACCTAAATAGACTGAAGATTACACGTAGGATGACCTTTGACCATCATTAATTTGTTGAGGTGTCACCTGAAAGGGGGAGGAGGTCTCTTAAAGTAAGCAATCACAATAGTTATGTCTATGCGGACGCGCCCGGCTGGCGCGCCAAAGGCAAGCCCGTCTGCGCCCGTCCGCGCCTGGACCGTGCCCAGGGCCAGAAACCATGGCTCGGCTGAGACTGACCTCGTAAGGTACTCAGGCAAGGAACTGCTAGACTTCGCTCCCAAGATTTCTAGCCCTGTTTGCTGCCGCTTCAGTTTGGGTAATGATCTCGGAGCTGTGCATGTGGATTCTATCTTCCGGCAGAACAGATGGTTAGGGAATGTCAGACCGCATGTACGAGGTCTAATATGAATTCCCTAGAGACCTCAGATTTGGCAGACCTGTGCTGCGGTCTTATCAACATTAGATCACTAGCCAAAACAGCAGACCTCATCTCTCATTATAATCTGGATGTGTTATTTCTCACTGAAACCTAGTCCGACGCAGCTTCGGACCCAGATTTTGTGACAGTGGTACCCCTTGGATTTTTATCTTTCAGGGTAGACAGACCCATTAAGAGGGGAGGTGGGCTAGCCATAATCTATTGTGAGAAATTTGGAGCTACCTTTTCTTCAGCTCCAAACCCCCACTGTGAAGCACTTCATTTTGCCCTAGAAATAAATCCAAAAAAGACCTTCAGAGGCATCCTCCTGTATCACCCCCCAGGTTCAAGAAGCAGTTTTGTTCGCAACTTAGATTCTTTTCTTGAATCCATATTTATCACAAATGAGTTTACAATTCTGGGCGACTTTATTGTCTACTTAGAAGATAATCTTGACAAAGACAAAATTACTCATTTAGATACCTTAGGAACACTAGGACTATCACAGGTGGTGCATAAATCCACACATGAGGCAGGACACACGTTAGATGGTATATTTACATCGGAACCGACTCTGGCAGTAAATTATATTTATCCTCTAACTTGGACAGATAATTCTATTATTCTGTTTAATCATACTATCCCGAAAGTACCAGTAGTAGTAACTGCTAGAGCACACCAAACCGTCTACAAAGCCTGGAACACAATTGACAAGGATACTCTTCTGACTCAGTTGGATATGTCTTTGCCTATGTTAAGTGCAAATCCAGATTCGGCAGCCAGCGAATATACAAATTGGCTCAACGAAGCTTTTAATGTTACGGTTCCCATTTGTAAAAACTCAGGCAACCGTAAACTACCCTCTGCTCCTTGGTTCACGGAGGCACTGCGACTAGAAAAACAAAAGTGCCACAGACTAGAAAGATGCTGGAGAGTGCAATATGACGAATTGGAAAAAAGTAACTATAAATCTGCATTGGTTGAATACAAAAACATGCTAATCAACGAAAAAGGCACTTTTTCACCAAACAGATAGAAAGAGCTAAGAACTCAACAAAAGAACTGTTTGGGGTAGTTAATAAATAAGCTTACCTCCCTGCTCAGTAAAACTGCCATAGAAAGCAATCAATGCTTCTGCAACAATATTGCTAACACCTTTAGGAATAAAGTCAATAACATCTGTGATTTATTTGAGGTTACCTCCTCGCATGAGTTAACTGAGGAAACCCCTAACATTGACTCTGGTAAAAAGGTGCTCTTGGGCCTCTCCCAGGTATCTAACGAGCTAGTGGAAAAACTTATTAAGGAAATTAAATCTGGGTCCCCTTTGGACCCTTGTCCTCCCGCAGTACTGAGAGGTATAGCCAATAAAGTAAATCCAACACTAACGGAAATTTTTAACGCCATGTTTACTTCTGTAATCTTCCCTGCCTTATGGAAGGATGCATCTATCCTTCCGATAATAAAAAAAATTAATCTGGACGCATCTAATCCAAGCAATTACCGTCCCATTGCCAGGCTGCCTTTTCCAGCCAAGATACAGCTAGCTCAATTTGTCCAAGATAACAATTTACTTGATTCCTCTCAATTTGGTTTTTGTCCAGAACATAGCACGGAGACTGCCTTAATTAAGGCTACCAAGGAGATTAGGACAGTGATGGATAGAGGTGATGCCGCTGCTCTAATTCTCCTAGACCTATCGGCAGCATTCGATACTGTTGACCACTATCTGTTACAATTGCACCTGAAAAAATTAGGTGTTAAAGGTTTGGAACTCTCCTTGCTATCTTCTTTTGTAACGGAAAGAAGACAAACAGTGACCCTTGATCATTTTAAATCGACCCCCTATGTTCTGCCTTGTGGGGTTCCACATGGCTCGTCGTTAAGCCCACCCCTTTTTAATATCTATATGTCGGAACTGGCTCCTTTGATCCAGCAATTCGGCATTAGCTTAACTTCTTATGCCGACGACACACAGATTGTGGTAGCTGCTTATAAAGATCGAGCCTCCCCCGGGCCTCAGTTTCAAAATTGTATGCTGGAAATTAATAGATGGATGGGCAAGCACCGTCTTAAGCTTAATTCGGAGAAAACCGAGATCGTGATCTTTGGTAACCTTCAACCTAAATGCGACGCCTTATGGTGGCCTATTGAGATGGGAGCATTACCAAAACCGGTAGCAATAGCTAAAAATCTAGGGGTACTGATTGATAGCAAGCTATCGTACTCACAGCAAACTAATGCTATTGTTTCTGCTACCTTTCATCTTATCAAGAAACTGAAGAAAGTTCTTCCGTACATTCCTATCGATTTTAGGAGGACGGTTGTGACTGCACTTGTGTTATCAAAACTAGACTACTGCAATGGGTTGTACCAGAATATGCAGAAACAACATCTAAAAAAGCTGCAGATGGTACAAAATGCAGCCGCAAGACTCCTATTGAATCTGCCTAAACACGAGTCAGTTTCTAAGGAAATTCGGAAACTCCACTGGCTTCCTGTGTAGCAAGTCGCATCAAGTTTAAGACGCAATGCTTAGCTTATATAGCTTTGAATAACATGGGACCCGTATTCTTAAAAAGTATATTTTATTGGTATCATCCTGGTAGACAGCTACTCTCTACTAACGCTAGGCTCATGATGGTTCCCAGGATTCGCACCTCCAGTTGGGGGGGGCCGAAGCATTGGTTATGGTATAGCCAAATTATGGAATATGCTTCCAATCCATATTAGGTCAGCAAGTTCGCTATTTTCCTTTAGAAAGAGTCTTACAACCTGGCTGTTCCAGAATTAGATCACAATCCCTTGGGCTTACATTTAGCTTCAGCGCCAAGACCCCTCCGGGTATTTGTGCGCTCAATAAGTTAAATTAACATAACATAACATATCCACCCAAGTGTCCAATAGACTGAGTCTGACACGTTCACCTAGCAGAGGCACCGTCCCTGACTCGAATGACAAAACATCTCTACATATCGCTTCTGACTGCAGTCTAATAATAAGCTCAAAAACTTTTGTAAAGTCATCCTCAGACTACAGCGCTAAACTAATGGCCAGTTGTACTATTTATAAATTTCAGATAAGAATAAACAACATCAACATTGAGGTGGCAAATGTTTTTTTATCAATGATACAGTCAGATCAAGCCATACACACTCTCACACTCTTAACCATACAACAGCAGTACTCATTAGACGCTTCTGGCACCATAAGGCACACATCACAACTCAAAACCTGCTACTTGGCTAAGCAGGTGTCTGGGTGCAAGGTGTTGCCATATGCCACACCCTGCACTTAATCCAAGCCAAACTGTGTGATGGATAGTCTATGCAAGTCAAGAGTGAATATGAAATGGTAGAAGTCCACACTGGAGTTGGGTGCAGTGCCTTTGTTGAAGTCAAGCCTTCTACTTGCTGTGCCATTCAAGCTAGCCTGGCTGATTAGGGCAAATTCCCCGAAGTCAGTCCTATGATGCTTGTTTCCGGTCCAGGTAGGACCTGGCTTGGCAGTTCGGGCTGGACTGTTCCCATGAGGAGCTGGGTCAAGACTGATTTGCATATGGCTGGGTCCAAACTGAGGTGCGTAGTGAGCAAAAGAACAATGGATTTAACCCAGATCTCTTTACTGGTGGTGAATGTTTGATTGATTCAGCATTCCGTCCATCATTTGTTGCTGCAGCAGTTTTTGCCCTAAGTGAGATGGGTATGCCCAGATGTGGGTCCCTTGCTCGCTGTGCCACTGGATTCAAGCTAGCCTGGCTGATGAGGGGTAATACCCCAAAACTGGTCCCAGGATGCTTGTTTCCGGTCCAGGGAGGACCTGGCTTGGCAGTTCGGGCTGGACTGTTCCCATGAGGAGCAGGGTCAAGACTGATTTGCATGGCTGGGTCCAAACTGGGGTGGCGTAGTGAGCGAAAGGACGATGGATTTAACCCAGATCTCTTGACTGGGGATGAATGTTTGATTGAATCAGCATTCCCTCCCATCATTTGTTGCCGCAGCATTAATCCAATAGGCTTGTTTTCTTATGTCATGAATTGATTGTGTCCAGCTCTGTTTCTGAGTAAGCTGGGTTTCTATGTCCTCCAAATTCCTTTTGTTCCAAGGTCGATAAAATAGCTGTGGGTAAGATGAGTTTAGCTGGGGTGAGTTGGAGTGTCTTGTGTTGGAAGGCAACCAGATGATGGTCTGACCACGTAACTGGAGTAACTCTTTGGAACATGACTTGGTTGTGGTTGCCGAAAATGACATCTAAGTTGTGCCCTGCAATGTGCATGGATTTGGGGGATTAACTCTTGTCAGTTGAATGTGTCTAGGCTAGTGATGATTGTTCTGGGATGGGGCATATTTTATAGAGACTTCTAGCCGTAGATACCTTACCTTGGAATATTCCAAAGACTTCAGAGTGGATCCGGAAATTTGTTGATCAATCCCCCTTGCGTGCCAGTTGGTTGTGTCTTTCGGCTCTTTATGTCATCAGAGGCGTTGTCCGTGCCAGAAGTGACGTGCGACACCCCAGCACGCTGACTTCAGTTCCTTCTTTTCTGCACTATGTTGACAACTTGTGTTTTTTCTACTTTTTTTTACTATGTCCCAGAAGAACCTCACTGGGTTTAAACTTGTGGAGCCTATAATTGACAGATATCAATGACAGACCACACTTGATCTGTTTGTGGTACATTGAGAAGGACCATGACTCCGCATTGAATGCAGAGTGCAAGACGATGATCCTGAAGGCCATCCGAGAGCATACCATGAAGCTTTTGGCCGCTCGTCACGCGACTCCATGCCACACCAGGTCCTGTTTGCCAAGGAGGTCTCGGGACTGCTTGCAGAGTCATTCGCATCTGTCCTTCTCTCACTCCAGGACTTCTTCTGATAAGTTCAACAAGTAGAAGTCCAAGAAGTTGAAGCGCTCTTCGACTTCTCCGCATTACTCCCATTCTTTGGATGACGCAAGGCAACAACGCCCCAAATCCAGACCTCTCTCGCAGGTGGTCCCTGTGCAGCCAGAGTCAGAAACTGGGTCCGCTCTGCGCTTCCCTGGATTTCCAGGAGCTGGAGTGACCCCACCCATCTTCGAGAGTTTTAGGAGACCATGAGCCCCATTTTTGGGTAGTCAAAACCCTCTGGAGCTCCTTTGGCCCCCAGAGGTCCATGTGTGTCTTCGACTGGAGCTCCTCCGGGAGGTTCACCCTCGGCGCCAGACTACCCCTTAGGATCCATTGATGGAACCAGATCGGCCGCTGCTGCAACTTTGGAGACTGTTCCAGTGGCGCAGTTCCCAGCACCGTCGAACCCATTGTGATTCCCAACTCCGATATGGAGCCGATTCAGTGTTGCTTCTGGCGCCTACCAGGCCCACACAGCCTGAATTGAAGACAGAGCCCTATTTCACAGAAGGTCTCATTGAGGAGCACAAATGAGGGGATCTGAGGATCCCTATTCCTACATTGACCCCCTAGCAAGAGTCAGTGGCCAATGATAACAGGTATGAGGACATGGCTGACGCCAGTGGTCTGGATACGTCATCAGACACTGGCCTCCTCTCTCCTCCCACAGTGGCTATGGAGGGAAGGGGCTTCCTTTGGGATGGTGTCCAGACGGCGGCTGAGGTCAAATTATTATTATTACTATTATGAAGTCAAAACAAATGTTTTGATGGAGGTGCTTCAACCAGGGGTTTTCTTATCAGAACCCTTTCCACCCTTCAACGAAGTCCTCACTGATTGCCTGCTTGGGGCCTGGGCCAGGCCCTGCACAGGCACTCCTGTGCGTAAAACCATTTTTCGCCACCATTGCCCCACTCATGGGGACCCAGCCTTCCTCTTCCATCACCAGACCCCTTAGAGTCTGGTAGTCCAGGCCTCGAATTCCAGAATTAGCCCCAGCGCGTTCCCTAGCACATTTAGGGAATCCAAGAGGCTGCCTACCTTCGGAAAGAGGATTTTTTCTTCTGCCAGCCTGGCACTGCCATCCATGAACACTGCATATTTATTGGGCTGTTATTCCCATACTGTGTGGGATACAATTGCATAAGTTCTGCCTATGGTCCCGAATTGGGCTCCGGCCATACTCTCCCAAACCACTGCTGATGGGCTAGATGCAGCAAAGTTCATGATCCAGTGCGGGTTGAATATGACGACTGACTGGGCAGAGCCATTGCTTCTTTGGTGTCCTGGAGACGTCACGTCTGGTTGAGGAATACTGGCTTTTCAGGGGATGGCCAAGCCTCGCTCATGGACATGTGCTTCTATGGAACCTGACTCTTCGGAGACAAGACATATTCGGTCTTGGAAAGATTTAAAGATAGCAGGGCCAATTCTAGGTTGTCGGGGCTCTCCATAGCCCCCGGCCACCACATTCCACCTTATCCCCCTTCCGTTGCTACAGCAGGCGCTATCAGCCATGTCCTTTTCCACCTAGCCACAATGGCCTGCACTCTCAGTCCTTTCGTGGTCGCAGAGACGCACTCCCACAAGCCTTGTTTGGCCCCAAGTCAGAGGGCTGCCCAATACATTTGGGCTATTATTCCGATGTTTCAGCCTCTAACCTGGATTTTGGTGAGACTGACTCTGATGCTGCTGGGTTTCATCGCCTCCTGCATTCTGTTAGTAGCATATGCCCGTTGGCATATGCGAGCTCTGCAGTGGAACTTGAAGACCCAGTGGGCACATCATCAGGGAAATCTCTCCGACCTGGTCCAGATATCGGATGGCACTGCAAAAGACCTACTGGTTCATGGACCGCGATTGGGTCAACAGCAGGTCTCTCTCTCTTCCCCATCCAGAGCTCACAGTGGTGACAGATGCATCACTCCTGGGCTGAGGCGGCCACCTGGGAGAGGTAGAGATCTGAGGACTCTGATCTCCAGCTGAATCCCAGCTCCACATCAATCTGTAGAAACTGAGAGCGATCCGACTGGCATTGAAAGCCATTCTTCCTTCGATCAAGGGAAGCCTAATTCAAGTGTTCACAGACAACACCACTGCCATGCGGTACTGCAGTAAACAGGGTGGGGTGGGGTCATGGACCCTTTCTCAGGAGGCCTTGCACCTCTGGACATAGCTGGAATGTCAGGGAATTTCCGTGGTGGTTAAACATCTAGTGTGCTCTCTGTACGCCAGAGGGGACTAACTCAGCCGTCAATGCCTAGTGGATCACGAATGGCGTCTTCATCCGGAGGTGGTGCAAGGTCTCCTCCGAGGTTGGGGAGAGCCTTGGTTAGATATATTCACCACCGCAGAGAACATGCATTGTCAGCACTTCTGTGCACTGGAGTTTCCAAGGCTGCTCTTGCTCGGAGATGCATTTCATCTCATGTGGAGCTCAGGACTCGTTCGCCTTTCCGCCAATACCACTCCTGTCCAGAGTTCTCAAGAAGATCAAGTACATCTAAGTCAGTTTATACATTGTCTGCACCCTTTTCTGAGGTTCTCCTTTTCATTTTATCCCTGGCCTGGTAAGTCTTTGTTCTGGGCACAGTGAAAGGATACCTGTTCACCATCTCCGCTTTTCTACAGTTGCTGGATAAACCTTTCCGTTTAAGTCATGTGTTGTGATTAGATTCCTTAAAGGTTTATCGACCAGCACAAAGAAGGGTCAAGGCACACAAGTCCTGCACTCGTCAACACGCAGTAATAAGAGTAGAGATGAACTACATAGTGGTGCAACGAACCAGAGACGTGAGCCCCTACATCTCCATAAAGGAATTAATTCCCAAGACAAAAACCCACAAAGGTGATTCAGCACTCAGCTTACAAATCAGTTATATATATATAGCAGAATTTTTAGTCCAAAGTACGCAGATAGGAATAACAAGACAGTATCTTCTCAATGACTCTTTTCACGGAACCGGACGTCATGCTGTTATACCTTGGAGCAACTGTACTCCATAAATCCTATACACGATATTTCTCTGTTAAAAAGCACAACATGAAAAACATGCAAGAAGACCATTCGCATGCTGAGCCCTGAAGAAGTCCCAGGTGGACGAAACGCTTTGGCTACTAATCGCATGCTGTGATTTTAAGAAAAACTGATGAATAAAGAATAAAGAAATTTTTGGAAGAAGGAACAACTCCTACATTTGTTCATTGAGAAGATACTGTCTTGTTGTTCCTATCTGCGTACTATGAACTAAACATTCTGCTATATATATATAACTGATTTGTAAGCTGAGTGCAGAACCACCTTTGTGGGTCCTTAAAGGTTTGCAGCATATTTTTCCTCCCACGCCCTTCATTATGCCCCAGCGGAGCAAGAATTTAGTTCTTACTTTCCCCATGTGTTCCCCTTTTGAGCCAATGCATAGTTGCCCTCTACGGTTCTTAACTCTAAAAACTGTCTTTCGTATGGCGATAAGAACTGCCAGCAGGGTTAGGGAGTTACAAGCACTTTCTGCTAACCCTCCCTATAATTTTGTTGTCACAGACAAACAGAATCTAAGAACTCAGGCATCCTTTCTATTGAAAGTGGTCACACCTTTTCTCGTCGGGCAAAACACCACCTTGCCTACCTTTTTTTTCTCTTCCTCCTCCTTCAAAAGATGACAAGAGACTCCACCTCCTGGATCCATTAAGAGCGTTTTCGTTCTATACAGATCGTACCAAAGATTTCCGGGTGGACGATCAACTCTTTGTTGGAATTTCAGGGGCAAAGAAAGGAAAGGCAATTCAAAAGAGAACCATCTCTATGGATCATCCTCTATATTAAGATCTACTATACAATGGCCAAGAAACAGCCCCCAGGAGGTCTTAAAAGCTCACTCCCCCAGAGCTAGAGCTGCGTCCACTGCGTTAGCTAGAGGAGTCCCAGTCTTGGACATCTGTCAGGCAGCTACGTGGGCATTGATGCACATGTTTGCCAAACACTACTGCCTTGACAGTCCGGTCCAGTGAGATGGGCACTTTGCCTGTTCGATCCTCCTGGATTTCTTAGTCTGAGAACAATCCGCAGACCCTCTTCCGGGGAGAGATATTGCTTTGGTATGTATTCTAAGGTAAGGAATCTGTGGCTTGAAGTCTCTATCAAATGAACAAGTCACTTACCTCTGATAACACTTTATCTGGTAGAGACTCTATCTAGCTGCAGATTTCTTACCAACCTTCCCATCCTCCTTTCCATCCTCCCCGTTCTGTGAACTTTCTTCTTAAATTGGGAGATCCTTTTGGACTTCATTTTTAGCAGACCTGGTGCAGAGAAAATAGTCAAGAATTGAGGTCAGCGCACCTGAGTGATGGCTATATAGACACCACGCATGTCGCTTCCAGCACGGATGACGCTAACAATGCTACATGGAGTCGAACGATGCGACCTACCGGCGTGCAAGGGGGATTGCTCAAAATATTTTCAGATACAGTCTGACGCCTTGGAATATTCTAAGGTAAGGTAAATTTTTATTGCCATCCCACAGAACTACAATATCATCAGGCTTGACCGCCTGCACAAATGGGTTTCGTGTTTGCTATAATCTTTGATCAAAAGTGCCAGTGTACTATTCTAGACACTATCATCCCCGATAGTCACAAAATTTGTATTTTTCAAATATCTTTCAATTCACTGCCCTCTATGGGTGGAGCTCGACTTTGCAGATCCCCTGGGCCCAAAAAAGGTTTTAGTGCCACATTTGCTGAGGTATTGACACCTCACACCATTGCGAACTGTAATTTTCTGGTTCTAGGAGACTTCAATTTTCATTTTGAAGACACTAAGATGCACCTACCATGACACTTAGGAACGATTTTAAGGCCGATTGCCTCTCCCAAAAAGTGACTGGCCCTAGGCACTCCTCAGGACACACACCTTGGAACTTATTTTCACTAATCTTAATCCCATTCTTGTGCAATCCCCTTTGCCACTTAGTTGGTCAGTCCACTATCTCCTTAATATTTATTTTACACTGAGCCATTGACACTCCACATATCCCCCCAAACTTCCAAGTGCTAAAATCAGATCTTGGAAGCACATAAATAATAAGAATCAGACTACTGCTCTCCACCTGCCTTCGTCTAGCTAGGCAGGCAATATAGATACGGCTGTCACACGCTTTAATGCAGCCATCATAGAGGCAGTAGACACAATGACCCCTCTGAAAGTATGCATTTAGAGCAGGAGATCTATTGCCTCCAAATGGCACACTTCTGAACGAAGAGAGAATAAGTCACATAAGTGTCTGGAGCACACTTGGTGCCATTCCAAGTTGGAGTCTGACAAAACCACATGTAAATCAGCTCTACGTACATATTGCAGAAACATCCTTCTTTCTATCCGGAATCACTTAACGGCATGCATTGAGGAAAACAACATTCCTTTAGCAAAATCTTTAAAATTAATATAGACTTCACCCACCTCACTATTTGCTCCGACGCCATCCCTGCTTCGTCTACTCTGTGCCACCATGCCCACCTTCTTCAAAGATAAAATCAAAAATATCTTTGGCATCTTTGCTCCCCAATATTTGGAGGGACAGGGATACATTACATTGCATGCATGGGAAATGACCTGTTATGGATGGTAGTCCACACCCATTTTACATCTTCTGGGGTGCAGATTTTGATCTGGGTCTGGTATGAACCAGTATGCCTCTCAAATGTTTGGTGTGTTCAAATGCAAACTGTGGGCATTCTAAACTCGGTGTTCCGCTTTTCACAATATTCCGTTTATTAATAATTTTCTTGATTTTGTTAGAATTAGGAGTGAATGTGGTGGCACAGGTCAGTGCAGTAGATCCGTGAGGTGATTTAGGTTTCCCACGTGGGCACTGTAATGTATGCAAATTTACAAAACCAACAAAAGAGCTCAAAATAGGAGAAGGAAAAAAGTGGCTCCTTAAACAAAAACTGCAATACAAACAAAACTATGTCTATTTGATTACGTGTCCCCTGCAAGAAGAGATATGTGGAGATGACAACTCAAGCAGTAAAGATATGTATCAACGAACATAGGAGTGGTATTAGATGTTACAGAATCACCACAAAAATTAGTCCACATTTCTTGGAGAAGAAACATACCCCAGATGACATGGAGTGGATCGTCTTGAAATTTATGACATGTACTGACAATCCACAATCCATTTTATTGCAAAGAGAACAAAGATGGGTGTTCCAGTTAAAAACTCACAGGCTCGGACTGAATGATGATATACCTTGGGTAGAACTGGCACGCAATAGGAATTAATTTATAGATAAAATGTTCATACTAAGGGAAGTCTGCCCTCTGTCCCCAGGCTTAGTGATACTAAAATCCATTAAAGGGATATTTCCAGAATTTAGAGGGGTACCAAAAACATGATCATCAAGTATTCCGTCACTGTGATGATTTTGGATACAGAATTAGTACTTCATTGAGTCACATTGGTTTTATTGTTTTTTTAAATTACAATTACTATCCTCTGAAATTACTAGTTTATTTATCTATTACTGGCCAAAATATTCCTCCCACAATAATCTACAGTGTTGGCACTGTACAGGGGAACATGTCATGAATTTAAAGTCTATACAACATACTAGGCATTTCAGTGGTTAATTATAATATATCGATAGATTCAGTATCCAGACAGAAGAAAAGTATACCTCCAAGATGGCGGCCGATGGCGGACACAAAATAGTGCCTACGCATTTGTTAATATCCCTGACCACGTCACCACACGAGCACGCCTTTCCATGATCACGTGATCCCTTGGGATGCTGAGTGATAGGGTTTAAATTCCTCACGCCAGGTTAAGCCTGCATCTCTGGGACCATGGAGACAGGGTAGGACTGTAGCAGTGACCACGAGCAGTACATGCTAGTGCAGTTGGGCTTTGTGAACCAGCATCAACTAGTTTAAAGTCTAGAACTTAGTGACATCTTTTCTTCATGCAGAAAGTGCCTCCAGGTGGCCTAAGATCCCATGTGTCCCAATGGGCCTGATTCCAATGGGAAATTGGCTAAGTTGATGATATTGGGCTTCCACTGAGGACACGTCCTTGTACCAACAATTTATTTTTGTTTCACTAATTCGTCACATATATCAGAGTATACGGTAAACTTTCCATTTTTGTGCACATGAAGTCTTTTGAATGTCAATTTAGACTGTCATCACAGTGGTGCAACACGTAGCATTTTGCATACGTGAGATGCAATAAGAGAACCTATTTTTCCAACAAAGTATGAAATGGGTTTTCGGTGAGTGATGTTAGTATTTTTTTATTTTTTCACATTAATATCATTGTGTATTTTGAGTCGTTTTAGTGTTCATTAATCAGTCTTCTTAACACATCAAGTTGCAAGTGAATTCAGTGTGAGTGCGCAGTGGTGAACATTTTAGACGGTGCATATAACAAACTTATAATCGAGGCCCACAGTATGTAGATCAGGCTTGGTCCTTAGGAATTGCCAAAGATCTGTAGCGACTAAGAAGGGGAAGAAACATGTCAAACTTTTAGATGAATACAAGGAACACTGTTTTCTAAAATATTCAACAAAAAAATTTATATTCTTTTTCTTTGCAGAAAACATATTCAACAACACTGCATGCACACAATGTCTACATACGTTGCAGGAATCAAGAACTCCCTTTCGTCGCCATACATATGACAGTACAATGTAGTTCTATTTCCCCACTGTTCCCCCGTCCATGCAACTGTCACAGCATGTTCCATCTCCAGTGTACAGTCAAAGCCCATTCCTCGTGTTATATCGCAGCTGCCAGATTCACGCCCATTTTTTGGACACTAACTGCTAAGGTAAATATGTTTCTCCTTCAGTGAACACCAGTTTTTTTTATTGTTAATAGTCTGGAGGGTGCAGTGAGACCCATCCCTGGAGCACATTTGTCCTGGCCAC
This sequence comes from Calotriton arnoldi, assembly GCA_963921515.1. Lineage (NCBI taxonomy): Eukaryota > Metazoa > Chordata > Amphibia > Caudata > Salamandridae > Calotriton > Calotriton arnoldi. The sequence continues at coordinate 2,900,513 of CAWUFW010000189.1, forward strand.
AATGAGAACCACCCTAGAGAATATCATTGTACATCTTTGCAGCCACACTTCACTCCAAATATCAAGAATTGCCAGTTTTTGATTAGAGAGCTCTGAAGGCCAGCTATGGCTGTAAAGCAGGTGTCCACTACCAGCCAAAATGGAGATATTGTTGAACAGGCCCAGAGTGTGTGCACAAAGGTACCCCTTAGGCCACAGTTGCGCAAGCATCTATCTATGGCCACAAAGCCAATCCTAGCCAACAGTGCCCTCATTAAGTATGCCTTATGCAGGATCTTCAGCTGCACCAGTCTGAACCCAGCACATATTGTCACCTCCCTGGGGTGCAGCCAGCGCCTCCTCACAGTCACCTTCCTCGATAGGGCCCAGGTCCTGCTCCCATTTCCCTTTATGATCCACCTTAGGGTCTTGAGTGTTGCAAATAATCTTGTGGTGAATGAGAGCTATTGCTGTCTCTGGAATTACTTCCGACAGCACTGTGTCCTCCAGGAGGAATGTGTCTGCCTGCCAGGGGGGTCACCCTGGGGACATGAGCTGCTAAGGCATGGGGTAACTGTATGAATTTAAATGCCCATGAACTCACCACTTGAAATTCCTCTTAGGAATCTTCCAGGGTTTTTCGTCCTGGCCATACATCTCCAAGCTTATTGATAGCAATTATATCACATTTCCTGAAGCCCTGCAGATCATCCACCTCACAAAGCAGATCGCTGTCCCACAGAGGGGTTTCCCTTTGCAAGAATCGTGTTTCATCTCTGATGCCTCAGTGTTCTGCCCCATGCCCGAACAGCCAACTGTGTGGTCTGCGGAAATGTGGTTTGGCCTCCCCACTTATAGAAGGCCGCGGTATTCCCTAGGGCCCATTGCATGTCTGTCAACTCTCAAGGATGGCTCGGCTCATTCCGTAACACCAACAAGGTGTGAGGCCCAGTAGTATGCTTGTAAGTCTGGAAGGGCCATCCCTCCCCCCACCACCCCCCCCCCCATACACGCCCCTGGTTCGCTTCCCCAGAGCAATTCAGGCGGGTTTCCCAGCCCAGAATAGAGCGTGAATCTCAGTTTCCACATGCCTGAAAAATTCTCTCTTCCCAGTAGCGACAATGGGAGGGTACACCAATGTTGAACATTCTGTTGGAAGTTCCCTAGGATAGTGTACAGAGTTTTCTAGAAGAATTCCCGCCTGTTCCTGGTGATGTAAATGCCCAGGTATTTAAAGCCGTCGGACTCTGAATGGATCTGGTGCCTGGCGGTCCTAAGCACGGGGTTGCTCGAGTGAGGATATACAATGGATTTCTCCCTGTTAATGTGGAAACCAGAGTACCCCCCAAATAGTTCCAGTGCCGGCAGAAGGCGATCCAGAGTAGGCTCCGGGTCTGCCAGGTATAGGAGGATTTAATCTGCATTTAAGGAGATACGGACCTTCCAGGCACCGTCCCACTGGAGTCTGCGTTTCAGGGCATCATGTCAAATCCCGCACGCAAGGTGCTCAAGCGCCAGGTAAAAAGCCTCAGAGACAGCACGCACCCGTCTGACCCCCCTCGCAAGTGGGAATGGCCAACACAGGGCCCCGTTCACTTGGACTCTGGCCAGTGGGGAGTTGTACAGCAGGTTGTAAAGCGGGTCCGAAGCCTATACGGGTTAGGTCTGCTTTCATATAGGCCCACAGTAAGGTTTTGAATAAGGATAACACTGTTGTGGGTGCAGCTTGTGTCCTTAATGTATGCCAGACAGCCGAATAGGCATAGAAGGTTCATAAAGCCCATTTCATTTGGGTGCATCAACATGGAAATGACTCTTCGGAGGAGGAAGGCCAGAATTTTCACTAAAATATTGACCTCCATATTAAGTAGATATATTGGCCATTAGGAGTTTCAGCCCTCCGTAACCTGACCTTTCTTGTGTATGACTATAATCGTGGCCATGTGAATGTTCGGGTGTAGGCTCCCCATGACGCATGTGTCCTCGAACAGAGTGAGGAGGTGGGGCGCTACTCTGCTGGCCAGGCCCTTGTAAAACTCCACCAGCAAGCCATTTGGGCTGGCTCTTTTACCTAATTGCATGGACGTGATTGTCTCTCGATTCTTCCCGTCGGTCAACCACACTTCAAGTGTCACTTTGTCCCCCTGTGAAAGCCAGGGGATTCTAATGCCACGCAGGAATTCCTGTGTCTCCTTCACCCCCATGCTCGACTGTGGCCGGTAGAGGGCCTCATAGTATTCTGCGAAGGTCTCTGCAGTATCACCACTGTCTGTGACACTGTCCCCACTGGCCTGTTTTAAGAATGCTACCCAGTTGAGGCCCTGGTTGGGTTTTGCCAGCCATGGCAGTAAGTTACCCGTATTATCCCCAACATCATAGACGCTATTGTGTAGCCATTTGTCTGGACCTTGCCTCATCCTATGCCAGTGCCTGGTAGTCTCTTTGCCTGAGAAGGAGAGCATGTAGGGTCAGCTCATCCTGGGTTTCCACCCATTGCCATTCTAGCCGGATAATGTCTGCCTCAGCCTGTGTTACTCCGGCCATTCGGTTGTGTTTCTTGGCCGTAGCAAGGGATATCGGCTGTCCCCTGATCACTGTTTAGTAGGCGTCCCCCAGGGTCATGTGGGAGTGGACCGTCTCCCTATTAACTGTGAAGTAGAGGTCCATTGCCTCCCTTAATTGCCCTGACACCTTTTCTGTCCTTTAGGATCCAGGGGAGCTAACTGCCAGGAGCTGCCATCCCTTGCGCCCGACCCAGGAACTCTATCCATATGGGGAGTGTGCCTAGAGTTCTGAAATCTCCCACTGGAGTGATCATGGGTAATCCATAGATCTATGCGGGAGATGCTATGATGTGCCAGTTCCATGGCAGTCAGGGACATTTCCAGTTTGCTTGTCCCTCCCCGTCTCCTTCCCTAGACCTGTCCAGCTTCACTAAGAGAGTTAAGTTGAAATCCCCTTCCAGCACTAGCACCCTCCGGGGGAGGCAGAGCATCAGTACCGCCGCCTGCAATTGTGGGGGAGATAGACCGGGTTAATCTGTTCATTTTCCCACCTCCCGGACACTGCCACATAACATCCCTGTGTGTCTGCCCAGGTCTCCGTACGCTGAAAGGAAGTTGGCTTTTTCACTTCTCTGGAGTTCGTTGTAAAGCCTCCATGAGCCAGGATCTTGTACCCTCATCTATTAACCATTGTTCAGGAGTTCCCCTTAAGGTGTGTCTCCTGGAGGAGCACCATGTCTGGGCCATGTCTTCTAAGTTACCCCATAACTACCCCCGTTTGATCTTGCTCCCCAGCCAGTTTACATTTCAAGAGAGAATACTCAATACCCTCTGCTCCGTTGCGTGTCTACATGGGTCTGCCATAAGCTCTCACTCAAATTCTCTGTTGCTGCCTATTGGGCCTGTCTCACAGGGTCACAATCCCGTTCAGGGTCTTGAGAGTACCTTTACAGGTAATTCCTTGTTGATGTTTAACCTTTTTTCACCAGTCTACTCTTCCCGATCGCAAATTGTTCCTGTAATATAAAAAGGAGGTTTTTAAGTTACGTTAACTCACATAGGGCAGAATTAAAAAAAAAGATCCCCGACAAAGAGCCCCTTTTAGGAGTTGTTGGGCATTGGGTCGATGAGGGCTCTTGCTCCGAACAGGAAATACTTCTTTTGACCACAAACTACCTAGGGCCATAGGTTGGGAGCCCTGGTATTGGAAAGGAACTGCACACTGTATTATAGTCTTTGCTCCCCAACCTTCTCTCGATTCCCTTACATGCATGCATGAGTCACCTAATTCTAATATAATCTGTTCTGTGACCTAAATCATATTAACACCACAGAGGTGGACACAGCTGTACAAATCTGACGATGTCCTCAAGCGCCAAATCTCATCACTGCAGATATTCCGCTAGCCTGGAAACATGCCAAGGTATTCTCTCTTTTGAAAAAAAACTTTTGCGTGTCCCTCCATTCTTTCTAGCTACCGACTCCCTTCTTCTCTTTCCTGTTAAGTGATAGAAAAGCCCTGCTGGTAGCCACGGATAACTTAAGGTCCAGCTTATATCCTCTGTGCAGCATTTGACACTATCACATGCGATATAAGTCAAACGTCTACATGAGGTAGTCATTCACTCTAAAGCCCTTCAGAGGTTCCAAGCTTTCCTTTCGGACAGAAATCAATCCATCCATCTTCGTTCCTTCAAGGCGGACCTAGTCTTCATTAACCATAAGTTCCTCAAAGGTCCTCTTTAAATCCTACCATTTTCAGCATTTATATGGCCCCTTTGGCTGCCATCGTCCGAGCTTATGGTTTTTAAATTGTCTCATATGCTGATGGCACGCAGCTAATCATTTCTTTAGCAGAGAATAGTTAAGAGACCTGATGCAGGCTCCTGGACTGCAAGCGAACCATTCCCAAATGGATGAAGGACAGCTATCTTAACCTCAATGGCGATAAGACTGAGGTCCTGCTTTTTGGCAAGGTGAACACCATAACGTTCTCTGACTGGTGAATCAGCGAGCCAGGCTCCCCCCTTGCTCGCCAAAACGGCAAGGAACTTAGGCATTTCTATTAATAATACTCTCCATGAAAGAGCAGGTTACCGCAGTCTGTGAAACCTGCCACAGGATTGTGCGCATGCTGTGCAAATTTTTTAATGGTTCCCCCTGGAGTGCTGTTTAACAGTCACCCAGGCACTAATGACCAGTCAGCTGGACCACGGCATTGCCGAAGAGTTACTTAAAAGGCTCTAAACTATTCAAAACCTTGTTCTTCTGACTTTATCCTATCCAGGCAGCTTTTGGGCCCTGGATCTCCTGTCAGTATCTCTTTATTATGATTCCAGCTGCACCTGGATACCCCAGTCGGAGGTGAGTTTGGCACAACACAAATTCACTTAACATAACAGAGTCTGTTTGCAAATTTTATTCGGGATAGGTCCATGTAGATTACAGAAAGGACTTTGTGGGGGGGAAGGCTAGAAAAAGCTTGATTTATTTGAGTGAATTTAAGTCTTAGAAGTTTTATCTACTTTTTTTGCAATTTGAGGGTAGCATTGTAGTCTATTAAGATCCCCCGGTTCTCTTTACTAGGATTAATTTGAGATAAATGTGGATTTTATTTTATTTCTAATAATTATCTTGAAATTTGAAAAATAAAAAACATGACATTAGGTGACTAAACAATACCATACGTTATGTAAAAATATTCCAAGAAAACAAGGGGACCGATACTTACAGCCAAAGTACTGCTCACAATAATGGAATGTATTGCATCAGCATAAATGAGAAAACCTCACTCTAAGAAAAGTGAACTAACCTGTCTAATGGGAATTGGAGCTGGGATGGTAAAAACATCTTAAACAAGACATCTTACCGCTTTGCTTAGAACGCCTGTAATTTTGGTCAGAAAAGTATTATTACGAAGCACCATTTCCTTCTCTGATTTAGGAGTTACTTTAAAAGAAATGGTTTATAGGGCTGTTGCTGCAGACAGATGTTTCTAGCATCGTTTTACTTAATCTTTAGGTTGGGCTAATGTATTGCTTAGTGTTTGTAATGTTAAAACCGGTTTTCCCGGTCTCGGAACATTTTATTACTTCTTTTGTATGATTATGGTTTATCATTTTTCTGTAGCACTGTCTCTTCGGAATCCCAGGAATAGTGCTTTTGTACCTCAGCTTTAGCACTGAAAACGCGCAGGCCCTTACTAAGACCTGTGACATTTTTGTGCCATAGGTTTTACAAGCACTTCCAGTACAGGGGCACCATCTGGAGGCGTGAATGCAGTGGCGGCTCCTCCGCTAAGCCGGAGGAGCGTCGCCCCACTGCTTTTTAGCAGTGAAATAAAGGGAAAATAAATTGATAATAACTCGTGTTATTATCATTTTATTTTGTCCTACTTCCGGCAGCTTTGCGTGAGGGGGCGGGGGCAGTGGAGGAGTGGCAGCACCCTCCTAATTGCGCAATGACTGCTTGGCCGGCCCTCACAGGCCGCCCAAAAAGTCTTGCGCACTTTGCATGTTCTCCATGCAGGCTGCATTACAGCCTGCCTGGAGAACATGCCTAGGCTCCCAGTCAGCGTCTGAGTGCCGGAACATGGCGCTCAGAATAATCACAACGCTGCTAAGGCAGCGTTGTGATTGGCTGACTGGGAGCCTGGGTGTGCTTCCTGTTCAGGCCAACGAGGGAGGACTACGGGGGAGAGACGCGGCGAGGAAGCGTGAGAGAAGGTAAGTTTTTTATTTTATTTTTTAATACCCGTTTCCCCCGCGTCCTTCACCCCCTCCCGCCCCTCTACCTCCAATCCGTGCTGGCCGCCACTGCGTGAATGACATCTTCCAATAAAGGTCAGTCACTGAGTCTCGAAGCTGGGTTCATATCCTGTTGGTTGCCTTTGGATACTACCAACTAGCCAGCAAACCTCCGGAATTGAAATTGAACCCTTTTATTTAAAAGGAAAAAACTTACTAATCCACAGAGAATTTTCCAGCTGCACTCTAAAAACGTTATTTAGATGCTTTGCTATTTTCAAATAACATGCTGAAATTAGCAACCAGTAATTTAAATGCTTTCTACACACGTGTAAGAATTGATTCCTAAAACATTTTATGAAATTTTAATTGTTTCCTGTTAACCATTTTACCCAGGAGGTGCATTACAATTTAGCCTTGATAGTTTTCTTTTTACGTAACCACTAGAAACAAATAGATTCCATAAGGAGCTATCAGCTGAGATTGTATCTGCCAAGTAGGCTGTGGCCTAAAGTATGACCTCTGAACTTCCAGAACACCAAACCTGGCCCATCATTCAGTCACCTAAGAAACACATCACAGGTTGAAATGGTGAGTTCATCATGGGTCAGTGAAAATAGCCATGGGTGAAATGTCGTTCTTTTTTTCCTACCTTTGGGCACTAGAGTGCTATTGCTCCTTGTCCAATGCCTCCTATAGACACATTTTACGTGCTGACTCATATGCTTGTGACTTGTCTCTCTGAAGTGCCCCAACCGTCACAGACTTAGGTCAATTATTTCTCACTCGGTGGCTCATATGGACCAAGCAATGACCAGCCTAAACAACATGTATTTTATCAGATGGACCTGGAGTATTTCTGTCCTTTTGGGCTCATACTGCTGCCATCTTATGGTGGTACAGGTCAACAGCAACATAATGAAGGAAGGAAGGTTGAGTAGATCTTTCATATGGAAACTATGTGCATAGTAGTTTAACTCCAGCCTGAACGAGCCTCTGTCTTCCTCAACAATATATTTAGTCCATTGGGCTCTCCTGCAAAACTCTAAAGCTGCCAGCTGGTCTAAGGCCATTGCTGTGCACTTACAGACCCACAAGACTGCACCCACTCCCATTCAGGACTTTTTCTAATCCCATTTACAATCCTTTCTGCAGGTTCTGGGCTTATACAAGCATTATTGCACTGGAAGGCTTTAAGCTAAGGTGTGCCTAGTACTCTTTTATGGTCACGGCAAGAACCTCAGCCTAGCTTCATTTCTACAGACTAGCGCCGGCGTGATGCCAGACACTGGGAGAAAAGGCCTGGTATTACTGTGGTTCTCTGTTGAAAGTGGGAAAATAGCTAGTTTTTTAGTGTTTAGTATTGTTAGTTTAACCTGCTCCTTACCATACCAAGCCGTTAAGGCTGGAGAGCTGAGACACAAATTTCGCCTCCCTCAGCGATGACACACGAAACATACAACACTCTGCGGCTGATCCATGCAGAGAATGCTTTTCCACATGTTCAGTGGTCTGAAGTCACACAAGGTGAGATTTATCGTTCTACAAAACACAAAAATGTATATTGAAAGAGGACATCCAGTGATTGATTTCGAGGTTGATGTAAGCTTTGTATAGAAGGCCCACAATATCACAGGGACATAGGCAGTCACCTGAAATTCTTGTTCAGGTTCAGCCATGATTATTCCTGAAACTATCTTATGGATCCAAGTGGGGGTCTGAATAGCACATCGTAGGGTAGTTGTTATTTTGAACATCCTCAGCCTTGTGGTGCATTTCGCATACAATGTGCTTCCAAGCTTTTGTGCTGTTACGTTATATTTATTTGTATCGCATGCTAATCACCCATGAGGGTATCCAGTCGCTTTGCAGGTGGGTAAGTCGCTGACTAACTTGTGAATTTATTCAAAGAGCCAGGTCATATGCTTCTTGCGGAACTCTAGAATTGATGAGGGGGCTCTGATGTGATGTGGGAGGTAGTTCCATGCTTTGGGGGAGATGTAAGAGAAGCCGCGGCCTCCTGCTTTGGTTTTGTGAATGCAGGGTACGTGTGCTAGTGAGAGTCCGGCTGAGCGAAGGGGCCTGGGTGGTAGGTGAAAGTCTATGCGGCTGTTGAGGTAGGCTGTACCAATGTGGTGTAGAGCTTTGTATGTGCTCTGGTGTGATAAAATAAAGCTCAACTGCAGAAATACTGCTTCTTACCATTGGACAAACTGATTCTACCCCGTTAGCCCATACATAGGTATGTAAGTTGTGTGGGCAAATCTACTTGGTTTTGGAAGTATGAGATCAGTGGAAGTAATCAGAAGTTGATGAGTGGATACCACCCACAGATTTTATTGCTTGAAAGTGTGATTTTGCTACCGTGCAATAGCATTTGGTACTTCGTAAACCCTTACGCAGTATTAAAAAATGATTTCTTACATTTTTATAGTACAAAGACTGGTATCGGCTAGCAAAAGCGAGACCCAGCAGTATGTCAAGACTTGGTAGGACAAATAAGCGAATGTTAAGTAAAAAAGTGAAGAAAGACAGCCAGATTATGTGTGACATGGTGAAGATCACTGTGTTGGTCTAGAGGCCAAAGAATCACCATCGGTGGCAATATACTTTAGGGGCATCTCTGATGTAAAGAATGTGGTCCTGAAAAAACATTTCAATTCCGGCACAGAAGATACTCATCTTCTGTGCACCTTTATCAAATGAATGCTCAGAGCACCCCATTGCGACTGGTAGAATCGCAGTGCACAGTGTGAAGGCAATTCAGCCCCAGCCTGGGAAAGGCATGTAGATTGTTAGACTTAATTTCCAGAACTTGCTGTCGCCAGCTACGGACGTACCAGATCTCTTTCTAGCGAAAGAACTGGACATTTACTGGCACATGCATCAAGGTAGGCTTTTGCGATTCCTTAATTGCGATTATTAAGGAATCGCAATTAAGGAATCGCAAAAGCCTATGCATGTAGGAATCGCTATAATTATAGCGATTCCTAAACATTCCTAAATTGCGACTCGCAAATTGCGAGTCGCAATTAAGGAATGCCGTCCCATTCATTCCTATGGGCCTAGAGGCCCATAGGAATGAATTGAGATTGCATGAGCAATTTGCGAGTACCAGTAGGTACTCGCAAATTGCTCATGCTATTTCAAGGGTGCAAGGGTGTCAAAATGACACCCTGTTGCACCCTGAAATTGTGATGTGCACCCATGTTGCGCACACACATGCCCCAAGGGCATGTGTGTGTAACCTAAAACTTTAAAAATGCATTTTAGTGCATTTTTCAAAGTTTTGCAAATTACCATCAAGTTCAGATTGATGGTAATTTGCGACCCCTATTAGCGAAATCGCTATGTTTTTCAGTTTAGTGCATTGCTTTTATGGAATAGCAATTTGCGATTCCTTAAATGCAATCGCAATTAAGGAATAGCAATTTTGCGATTCCTTAAATTGCGATTTTTGCATTTGGGATGATGCATCCCAAATGCAAAAATACAGGTCGCAAAGGGGCAGATTTCTGCCCGTTTGCGACCCGATTTTCGGATGATGCATGTGCCTGTTAGTACCCTAGCAGAGCACAGCGTCTTAATTTCTGAGACCCTAAAAGCTGTTAGTCTGTGGATCTCGTTAAAAGCTCCCGAAATGGCTTTAGAACTCTAATGCATCAAAGATATAACAGTTCTTTGTTTATTTCTCTCAACAGCAGATAATTATGTGACGGATATCAAAACCCACCCTTCCTTACTTAGTGTATCTGGAAAAATCGGGTTTGTTGAATAATTCTTGAGTCTTGTACTCCACCTGGACTGATAAAAGCGTTATTGATAGATGCAACCTCTGTTCATGAAGAAAGTAGAAGGGAAAATGGCGGCATGCAGACACAGTGAGGCTAAATTCCAGGTGGCAACCAGACCTGAAACTGTGTCCGTCGAGGAATGTTGAGTTCACAGTTAAGTGTAAATCCAGCCATAGAGAGTCTCTTTCCAGATGTTCAGCAGACCCAGTGTGTTTGAGGTCCCTTTACTTTCCTTTTTAGGTACTAAATTACTCACAGGTCTAGATCAATTGTTTTCTTTTCTGTAGTTTATCACAGAGCTGTGTTCCTTATACCGTGTTTTTATATTTTTTTGCATTTAGCAAACAAAACGTTATTTTGCTTCTTAGATTCTAATGTATTCCCTTTGATTCCTGTTAAGAAAATACAATTTCATAAAAATTAAAATATAAATTGCAATAAAACGCTCAGTAGTTTTAGTACCATTGTGGTTTTCAGCACAAACTAAGCCATCTTGGCAACAGAAGTGCCAAAAAAGAATGTAATGAACTCAAAGCACATTAAAAGTCGTGAAAGTGTAAAATATGGAAGGATATGAAGACGCCTCATGATAAATAAAAATAAATTAAAAAAATAGGAGAAAGAAGAGGCACTCCCGAACCCCACATCGCTAAAGAAGAAATGGTGAAACTTGATGTATACTTAAATGTATGTTTTCACACAGAAATTACCATATAGAGCCAGATTCTCAAGAAACTGGTCTCCAGTAGTCCAACAAAGTCTGCACTACCCAGCCTGACGTTGAAATAGTTTATAGTGGAAGGCTTGTCACAAGCACTCCCATTTTAAGTAGAGGTTGAAATTTTAGCAGTGCTTCAGTGCACTGTCTTGACATAGCCTGGATGTCAAAGCTGGCAAAAGCAGCTGGGTTTTTTGCATAGTTTGGCTCTCAAAGTGGGTTCTAGATGCCAACAGGAGAAGTTTTTTCGTGTTCGTCTGTACGGCGCTGTCATTTTTTTCATTTTAAGCCTTTCTACAATGCAAGGAAGTTTTTTAATCCTTTACAATTGAAGACGCTTGTTTATTTTATGTGTACATAAAGAAGTCACGCTTTCTTGTATGCAAGGATCTGATTTAACTCCTTTAGTGAGGGTGTCAGCCCATGGCTGACACCCGCACTACCTCCCCAATGCTTCTGTCAGCCATTGGCCGACACTGGGAAGGTAGTTCAAGGCCAGAGGGAGTCTTTAATTTTGTTTACTCCCCGGATTGCGTGGGAAGAGCTTCATTAGCAGCCTGAGCGTTTTTTTTTTTTTTTTTTGCTGATTAGCGCACAGGGTGCGCTGACGTCATTACATTAAAGTGAAAGTAAAACAAGATGTTTTACTTTTACTTCATCAGTGCTTGTGGGCATATCTAAGCCCCCTGAACAATGATTGCTTTGGGAGAGGTATCGTTGGAAAGGGGAGAATCTCCCCTTTCGAATAGTACTTTTGCACAGTGGAACCCTGCTTAGGGATCGCCACAGGAAAGTGATTCCCAAGCAGAGATCCACCCACTAGGCCCCAGGTACATGGGGTTGCGGCCCCTTAGGCAGGGCTTGTGCTGCCCTCACCACTCCTAAAATATTCAGTCATTCTTCCCCCCTAGGGGCAGTGGGTAGAAAGCCCAATAAACACCAGGGAAACAAATAAAATAGAATGTAGGGGTGGGGGCTGCCCACCATGGGCAAGGCCATGCCCCACCCCTAAAAAATGCATCAAACGGTCTGTCTGCCCCCCCTGGGGGGCTGCTGGGGATGATTACCCCCATCTGCCAGAAAGCCCACTAGACACCAGGGAATTAGCTACAAAAATGTACAGGCGTGGGGACTGCCTAGCATGAAAAACCAAAAAGAATCCACCCTGAACACAACAAATGATAATATCCTTCCAAAGTATATTTACCACTGTTCATGAAATGTGTGTTCCCTACCAATGTATAGGGAAACACCATGTGTTGCTAAAATAACCCTCACCCACCAAAAGGTCCCTTGGTGGCATGCTTCATCATTGGGTTCTTCCCGCCCCGCTGCAGGACGTGGTGTGCTACGACCAACGAAGACCCGGGAGCACTTAGGAGTGAATATATAGTGAATATATAGTGTAATGTGAGAGTGGAAGGGTCAGAGTGAGAATAGTGAAGTGAAAAAATACCTGGCTATGTGGAAAACTAATATTTAATACTCATTCTAGCTGGTATTGTTAAACAAGCATTGGCATAGCCAATAGGTCTCGCCTTTGGGACCTTATAAGTGTTTAGCCATGCAACAGTTGCATAACTAAATACTTATAAGGTCCCAAAAGCGAGACCTATTGGCTACACCATTTGCTTGTTACTTTGCTATAATCGCGGCACCCGCGCTTTACTTTTAACATTAAAAGTAAAGCGCTTTAACATTAAAAGTAAAGCGCGGGTGCCGCGAATATAGCAAAAGTAAAGAAATAGATTATTTTTCTATTTCTTTACTTTTGCTAATCGTGCACCCGCGCTTTACTTTTAATGTTAAAAGTAAAGCACGGGTGCCACGATTATAGCAAAAGTAAAGAAATAGAAAAATAATCTATTTCTTTACTTTTGCTATATCGCTGCACCCGCGCTTTACTTTAATGTTAAAAGTAAAGCGCCGGTGCCGCGATTGTAGCAAAAGTAAAGAAATAGATTATTTTTCTATTTGTTTACTTTTGCTATATCAGCGGCACCCGCGCTTAAAGTAAAGCGCGGTGCCACGATTATAGCAAAAGTAAAGAAATAGAAAAATAATCTATTTGTTTACTTTTGCTATGATCACGCGCGCACTACTTTTAACGTTAAAAGTAAAGCGCGGGTGCCGCGATTATAGCAAAAGTAAACAAATAGAAACAAGCATTGGCACGGCGGCAGGGCCGCAAAGCCGTGAAAGTGATCGCGATGCACTTAATGACCCGTGACGGAGGAAATACAGATGGCGGCTGCGCGCGTGCACGCTCGCGTGAACGCAAGCTGGTAGCCAGCAAAAGCCTCTGGGAGCACTTCCAAAAGCCCCTTACTAAATGTCTGCAGAGCAGCGCATGCGCGCTGGCTCAGCGAGACCTCAAAAGGGGAGTGGAGGTTGTATGCTGTGATGGACTACCACCTCTCTAGTCTATATGTTTCGAAGCCATCCCCTTGGCTTCTCATCAGGACCAAAGGAATGATCCCTACACCACTCTTAGAATAAAACAATAATGTGTACTGCTATATCAATCAAGCAGGAATAATGCACACAAATAACATGCATTCAATACTGTAGCCTGATAGGTATTGTTGATTAAATTAATACTATTATTACCACACTATAGCCCCATGAGCTATTATCACGGGAGGGGAGGAGTGCTTGTAGTCACACATACGTCAAAGCTGCTCGCTCGCTCTGGACATTACCTCTCCGTGGCTCCGATGAGCCCACCCCCGGGACATTGCACTTTGCTATGGGCCATCTCATACCAAACAGTATCCTCGCTTTGAACAAGTGAGAGCACTTTGCTCTTGCTTATTCAAATGGAGCACTTTGCTTTTAACCCCCAGGGAGCTGCGTCCTAGCAGCTCCCTGGGGGTAAAAAGCAATGCAGCAGGCGGGAGCTGGCTGGGACCGCAGGGGCTTCAGGCTCCTCCCGCGGTCCCAAAGGAGATGGCCATGCCCCGGGGGTCCCCGGGGCCGTTTTAAAAAAAAAAAAACGACTGGCTGGGCCCCGGGGATGGGGTCCCCAGTGCTGAAATCGGCCAGGGGAGGGGGGCAGCACGGTCCCCATCCCCTTTAAAAATATACACAAAAGCTCAGCCCCGGGGGATAGGGGCATATATCGGCCTCGGGAGGGGGCCGCGCAGCCCTTCTTCCGTGTTAGTGCAATTAAAAAATGATAAGGCCCCGGGGGATGGGGTCTCCGGGGCCCAAAGGGGTCAGGGGAAGCCCCCCAAACGAAGCCGACAACTCGCCGTAGGCCCCGCCCCCTTTCTCCACGACTCTGTAATCGTCCAAAGTTGGCCCCCAACGACGTCTTTGGGGGCCAACTACCCCTCCTGTTACCTCCATAGGTCCCACACAGCAGGATTGCTGAGTTGTCAGAGGCCAAGCCCCCTTTCTCCACCACTCTGCAAATGTGCCTCCCGGCGCACTACTAGTTGGGGGATAAAGTCCCCTTTGCTCCTGAGGGACTTTGGGGGCCAAGAAGCCCTCCTGGTACACCCTGTAAGCCCTATGCAGTGGAATTCCTGAGAGAGGGTCGGAGGCCCAGCCCCCTTTCTCTACCACTCTGCAATTGCGACTGCTAGTTAAAAAACCTTAAAAATTCACTAAAAAAACAAAGGTTAAAGGAACATTATAGTTAGGAATTAGCATTTAAAAAACCTTAGAAATTCACTGAAAAAAACACAGGTTTCAGGGACGTTATAGTTAGGAATTAGCATTTTTTTAAAAACTTAGAAATTCACAGAAAAAATCACAGGTTACAGGGCCGTTATACTTAGGCTGACATTTCACTTGTACAAAACCTGTGAAATTCAGCCGTTCTAGTTAGCTGAGCTAACTATAACTCGCACCCCCGCAATGCACTGCTGATGATGTCACATATTACATCACTCATGACATGGTCAGTGACATCACTGATGACATCTCAAATGACATCACTGATGATGTGACATCATCCACATAATCTCTGATGCACCTACTCACATCCCAATATAACCTTTCATACACCCACACCAAATTTTAGACTACCATTCTCCAAACCATAGACACACCAATACCAGTAAGTACATACCCACTCACTGATTCATAGGTCTACACACACATCCACTCACTCACCCATACAGCCACTCATACACCCAGTCACTCACCAATACAGCCTCTGATATATCCACTCATACACCCATACAGACACTCACACACCGCCACTCGCCCATAGAGCTACTCACACTGCCACTTACTCACCTATACAGTTATACACACACCACCTCACTTATTCATACAGATACTAACACATACTTACTCTCTTATACAATCACTGACACAAGCACACACTCATCCATATAGCCACTCTCACAATCACTCACTAACGCATACATTCACTTATATACTTCAACACTCACATATACTGCCTTTCACATATGCAGTTACTCATGCACATACCACTGAGACATCCATTCACTCACCAACACAGCCATACGCACACTCACTCACCCATACAGCCCCTCACAGACACACCTATGAACCCATACACCCAGTGAATTACCCACTCACACATCCATGGTGGATCACACACACCCCCACCCACACAGACACTCAGGCACCCATACATTTACTCAGACAACCAATCAATAACCCATATAGACACTCATGTATCTACTCACCAACCCATGCAGCCACTTACACACCAACTGACCGACTGATACAGACATTCACACAGATTAGTCTCTCAACCATGCATTCACTGAGACACGTATAATCACTCACTTATACAGTCAGTCACGCACCCACTGAATCATCCATACAGACACTCATACACCCACTCATTCTTCAATACACCTTGGCGTATATTTATATATATGTATATATATATATATCACCAATGTCGGTGACTGACCTGCATCTTGTTTGCCCTTGGTGCCTGGAGCGAAACCAGGACGTTAAGACTTACATCGTTTGCAGCACCATAAATCCGAAGGCCTTGAGGGAGGGGTCCCTCAATCTCCAGGCGGCTCGACGTTTGACTCTGCAACGGTCTCGATCCCAGTCGAGAGGAAGGTCCAGTGATTGTTCGCGGAGCCCTAAACCTTCGTCGCACTCAAAGTTGTCGGGTCACTCGTGTAAGTCCAACAGCAAGAAGAAGAGCAAGAAGTCGAAGAGGTCTTTGACTTCACCTCATACGTCGGCCGACGAGGAGAGGGCGCATCGACATTTAAGGTCTGGCCAGTGTGTGGGTTGGCTCCACGCTTCCCTGAGTTTCTGAAGCCAGAGCGAGCCCCGCTCAACTTCATGAGTTTTATGAGGCCATGCGTCTCATATTTGAGTAGCCCGCAGGCGTGCCTTTGGGCCCAGTGGGTTCAGGAGGGGCCCTTACAGGTTCCATGCCAACCGCTTTGGCCCCAGCGCCAGTTGGACCCCTGGGATCCACTGATTGATCCGGACCGGCACCGGTCGTACCACCTCGACCTTCCCCAACGCAGGTCCCGATGCCGACGCTCCCAACGCCGCTGGTGTTCACCGGTGGCGCCACCCTCATTCTGATCCCTGACTCCAACACGGAGCCACATGGGTGGTGCCCGACATTGACTCTGCGCCAACTCGAACCATGCCTTCCAGGCCTGAGTATGAGCCCTATTCATATGGGCTAGAACTGGGAGAGGATTGGGAGGGGTCGCTGGACCCTGAAGAATACCAGTCCCTTGACCCAAACATGGAATAGTGTGAGGATTTGGCAGAAGCCAGCGGACTGGACACCTCCAGATACTGGCATGCTTTCTCCCCCAACGGTAGCTAGGGAGTAGAAGCATCATTTACAATGGTGGTGAGAAAGGGGGCCGAGGTCCTGGACCTTAGCCAGCCCTCCGTGACAGCCAAGACGAACGAGGTGCTTCAGCCAGGAATAGCCCCATCCAAACCACTTCTCCCTTTTGATGAAGACTTCCTGCTTGGGACCTGGTCCAGGCCAAGCCCAGCACAGGGACTCCTGTGAACGGGGCCATTGCCCGCCGCCACTGCCGCGCTTCAGGGGACCCCAAATTCCCCACACAACACCTTACCCCGAAGAGCTTGACGGTCCAAGCCTCCACCTCCCATGGCACATTCCGTACCATACCCGTGATAGGGAATCCAAGAGGCTGGGCATTTTAGAGAAGATGTTTTCTTCCACCAGCCTGGCACTGCGGTCCGTGAACATCGAATGCCGTTTGGGTCGCTACTCCCACGCTCTGTGGGATACATTTGCGCAGGTGCTGCGGATGGTCCCGGAGGAGGCCCGGACGTCCTCTCCCAAGCTGTTGCTGACAGAACAGATGCAGCCAAGTTCACCATCCGATGTGGACTAGATACCACCAACTTGTTTCATCGATGGTAGCCTTAGGGTTCCACGCCCGGCTGAGGACGACTGGCTTTTCTGGAGATCTCCTAGCATTACTTATGGGCATGCCCTTTGAGGGCTTCCGTCTCTTCAGAGACAAGACGGATTAAACGCTGGCGCGCTTTAAGGACAGCATGGCTACAACCAGGCGGTCTATAACATCGAACCAATGGGTTCCACAGATTGTCCGGAGGGGCTACTCCCTCCCCTTCGAGACTACCCCTCTACCAATACCACATGCTTGCGACAGGCTGATAGAGAACCATCTTTCTTCGCTCCGCAAGGAAGTGACAGCTCTCTTGGCCAAGGGAGCCATAGAGAGGGTGCCGATGCCAGAAGTAGTTCGTAGTTGCTATTCCTGCTACTTTCTGGTGCCCAAAAAGGATGAAGGCCTTCATCCTATCCTATACCTGCACCCTCTCAATTTCTTCCTCAAGAAGGAGAATTCAGAATACTCGCTGAAGCCTTGTCTGCCCGGGAGACTGGATGGTAGCGTTGGACTTGCAGGATGCATGCTTCCACATTCCTGTCCTTGATGCCCACATGCATTGCCTGCGGTTCACGGTGGGCAACAAGCACTTTCATTTCGCTGTGCTCCCTTCTGGTCTTACCAGCACCCCTCGGATGTTCACCAAGGGAATGGCAGTTGCAGTTCATCTGCAGAGATCATGGGTGCCAGTCTTTTCCTATCTCGACGACTGGCTGTTGAAGGCGGACTCACCCCGGTCTGCCGTCTCCCACCTCTAGACTACGACAGACCTCCTGCATTTGCTGAGGTTCACTATCAATGTGCCGAAGTCACCCCTGAATCCCTTTCAGCCACTCCCCTTCATCGGAGCTGTTCTGGACACAGTGCAGTTTCAGGCCTATCCTCCTGAACGGCGAGTCCAGGATATTCAGGTTGTGATACCTATGTTTCAGCCTCTATCCTGGATTTAGGTGAGACTGACTCTGAGGCTGCTGGGCCTCATGGCCTCCTGCATCCTGCTTGTGACACATGCCCGCTGGCATATGTGGGCTCTGCAGTGGGACCTGAAGTTTTAGTGAGGGTAGCATCAGGGAAATCTCCCCGACATGGTCCAGATATCGGAGGGAACTGCAAAAGCTTTGCAGTGGTGGTTAACGAACCGCAATTGGGTCAGCAGCAGACCCCTCTCTCTTCTCCCACCAGATCTGACAATGGTGACTGATGCGTCACTCCTGGGATGGGGCTGCCATCTGGGAGAAATGGAGATCAGAGGCCTCTGGTCTCCGTCGGAATCCAGACTTCACATCAGCCTTCTGGAGCTCCAGGTGATCAAGCTGGCATTAAAAGCCTTTCTACCCTCCATCAAGGGAAGGCTAGTGCAGGTGTTTACAACACGACCACCTTGTGTTACTGCAACAAACAGGGCAGGGT
The DNA here is from genome assembly GCA_963921515.1 of Calotriton arnoldi. Lineage (NCBI taxonomy): Eukaryota > Metazoa > Chordata > Amphibia > Caudata > Salamandridae > Calotriton > Calotriton arnoldi. Next base: position 2,919,029 of record CAWUFW010000189.1, read on the forward strand.
GAGGTCGTGCCCTTTGTCAAGAGGCCCTGCGCCTCTGGACATGGCTGGAACGTCAGGGGATTTCCCTGGTGGTTCAACACTTTGCGGGCTCTCTGAACGCCAGGGCGTATGAACTCAGCCAAAGATGCTTAGCAGATCACGAATGGGGTCTCCATCTGGAGGTGGTGCAAGGTCTCTTTCAGCAGTGGAGAGAGCCTTAGTTAGATCTGTTTGCCACCGCCGAGAACGTGCAATGTCAGAAGTTCTGTGCACTGTAGTTTCCAAGGCGGCTCTTGATCGGAGACGCTTTCCATCTCGAGTGGAGCTCATGCCTCCTGTACGCCTTTCCACCCATACCACTCCTACCCAGAGTTCTCAAGAAGATCAGGAATGACTGGTCCCAAGTCATCCCTTGCGGCTTTGGACTGGGCTCTGAGAGTTTGGTATCCTGAGCTGTTGAGCATGGCCATCGGTCCTCCGATCAAGCTGCCCCTTCAGGAGGATATTCTCTGCCAGCAGCAGGAGAGGGTTCTCCACCCGAACCTCTCAACGCTCCACCTTCTTGCCTAGAGATTGAGCTGTGACAGGTGTCAACCTTCCGCCCGAAGTCTGCAATGTTATTCTGGCAGCCAGGTGTCCCTCCACCAAAACGATATACGCCTGCTGTTGGGGCAAGTTGGTGGCATGGTGTGCCCCTTTCTGCTCCCCTTTCTCAGATTTTATTCTTTCCCTTGCCCAGCAGAGCTCTGCTCTGGGCACCTTAAAGGGTTATATTTCTGTTATCTCAGCCTTTCTGTGGTTGCCTGACCAGCCATCCCTCTTCAAGTCCTCTATTGTACATAGGTTCTTGAAAGGTTTGCAATATGCGTTTCCTCCTTCTACCTTTATCATGCCTCAGTGGGAACATAATCTCATCCTGGCATTCCTGATGTGTGCTCCCTTTGAGCCCTTGCACAACTGTCCTCTCAGGCACCTTAATATCAAGACGACCTTCCTGGTTACATTAACATCTGCCCAGAGGGTCAGTGAGCTTCCGGCTTTGTCATCTAAGCCTCCATACCTGAACATCTACCCAGACAAGCAGGTTCTCAGAACTAGAGCTTCCTTTCTACAGAAAGTCGTCACTCCCTTTCATGTGGGTCAGTCCATCACTCTGCCTACTTTGTACACTCTGCCACATCCCTCTAAAGAAGAGGAGCGACTTCACTAACTGGACCCAAAAATAGGATTGCCGTTCTGCCGTGACCGCACAAGAGAGTTCGGGGTGGACAACCAACTCTTTGTGGGGTATATCGGAGCGAAGAAGGTAAAGACCATACAGAAACGGACCATCTCCCGATGGCTCGTGCTCTCCATTAAAATCTGCTACTCATTGGGCAAAAAGTAACCCCCAGAGGGCTTGCGTGCTCACTCCATCAGAGCCAAGGCTGCGACCACTGCGTTAGCACGTGTAGCCCCGGTCCTGGACATCTGCCAGGCGGGAACCTGGGTTTCTCTGCACACATTCACAAAACACTACTGCCTGGACAGTCAGGTCTGCCGGGCCGGCACTTTGCCTGTTCGGTCCTGCAGGACGTTTTGGTATGAAATTGTTTCGTAGACCCACCTCCGAGGAGGTATTGCTTGGATATCTATTGTAAGGTGAGGAATCTGCGGCTAGAAGTCTGTATCAGATGAACAAATTACTTCCCTTTGATAATGCCTTATCTGGTAGAGTCTGTAACTAGCTGCAGATTATTTACCAACCCACCCATTCTCCCCGCTCTGCAAAGGGATTTCTAGAGACAGGGCTTGTGTTCTCTTCTGATTCAGCACCCTATCTATCTCCATCTTTTTCTCATTATCGATGTTGTCTATGCTCCCTTGCTTTCATCTGGTGAGCAGTTCCTGGGTGGAGATGGTTTGTGGCCAGAAAATGTGCAATATTCTTCTCTAAGAGCGGGGGAAGGGGGGCCGGCTGCCGCCCCAAAACTCGTGCCGCCTGCGGCGGTCCGCCCCCCCCTAGCTGCGCCACTGCGCTCTGGTAAAACCTCAGCTTGCTGTTGGTGCTGCACTAAGATGGCCTCCACACATTTTTCAGCATCCTGAAGGCATTCCTTGCCTTGTTCAGTCTGCTTTTGAGTCTGTGGATCTACTACTTCTTAGAGGATCACCACATTGAAGTGGCCGAGGGGCTTGCATGTCTCAGCGACCTGGGAAGCTATGCTGATGGCTGCTATGCTGACTCAAAGGGTACAGACCAGACAAAGTGTGATCTACTGGTCATCCAGGTGGGCACAAGGCTAACAACTTTGTCCCATAAAAAACAGCATTTGTTATGGGAACAGCATGCAGAGGGTAATATGCTATTTATTACCATTGTTGAAGGGAATCTTGCCCCCACCTCAACAATGGTAATAAAAAGTATATTATAGTCTGGGCATCTGCATCTTTGGTTTATGCCATGACATTTTTTCTTGCATATTTGTTAACACAGGATTTTTAGCCGAAACCTTGGATGGAAGTGGATACGTTTGTACAGTGTGGTAAAATCACATTAAAGTGGCTTTGTGACTGTTAAGAGAACGTGTAAAGCTATTTTTACTTACCAGCAATCTGTGGACTGTAAGCAGTGTTTTTCTAATGTACATTTTTCTGGATTGTGGTAATAAACTTAAATTTGACCTTTGCACTGTAGTATTAAATGTATGAATGTGCGTTAATTCGTGCGGTTACTCTAAATAACTGTTACTGGGCCATGTTTATTTTCACTGCCATAGCATAAGCTAAGTCAATCAACCTTTCTGCATTCTAGCTTGTGTTGTAGTGCGGGTCAATGGGTACTGGATTATTACAAAAAGTATGATACTGTATTGTGAAGGTATAGTATTTACATGAAAAGAGAGAATCTATACCTCTTATTTTATGCTAATTAGTATACTGGCCAAAAACCCAAAAGGCTCTTCGTGGAGACGTCCTTTCTACCTTGAGTTCATTAAAACAAATCTTACGTTCTTCTAAAGATACTTGTGCCCTTCAAGGGCTGAGATCATGCCACATTTTGGGGACGAGTGGTTTAGTTTTCGGGGAAGAGGCTGCCAAAGGAATTACATAAAACTTTTTTCAAAACGCCCTTTTGTCTTCCTCAACGATCTAAAATATGAGGTTAGCCTATTTTTCTTAAAATGCTATATTTTTCTTTGATTTAGTTGATGTTTTGCAAAGTTGAGGTGGTTGATAACTTTTTGCATTTTTTTTTCCTTCAAACTAACGCCTCTGTAACAGGAAAAGTGAGGAGAGTGTGATTGTTTCTAGTAGTGAAGAAGGTTCCCAGAGGGCCTGAGGTGAATGCATCTGTAACAAATGTGTCTAGCAGCAATGAATGCCTTCGCATTCACGGCCTGCCAGTCTGCCAAGCTGCCCCCCGTTTCTGTGAATAGCGTGGCAGATCTGCCAACCTTTCCTGTAAAAGGACCAATCCTCCAGTTTTGGTAAACAAAATACCCATTCTGTCTTTCCCTCCAAAAAGTTAGCGTAGCCCAACTCATTTTAATGCAGGGGATGTCAAGGATTGGACCCCTTTTACTCCCAAAATGTCCATCATGTAGCTTTTTGTAAGAGTGGCCACCCGGGTGCCACTGACTTCTTTTCTACTGGTCCTTTCAGTGGATGTGAACTCTCTTTGCCAGGACTCATTTCTAAGAAGTGCATCACAGCTCAGAAATACCAACGAGGCTGCGATAGACTAGCCAAAGGGTTTCAGAAAGATGGAGCTGTTTGCGGATCTTTTGGACGTGGAATTCTGTTGGCTCCAATTGCACCCTTTTCAGATTATTTTCCAACTTGCTTGCCGGTACAGAAAGCGAGCTGCAGGCCTGGCCTTCCTGGTGCATCGCTGGCTCTTTCGCTTCAATGGTGTAATAACATAAAATATAAGGTGTTCGGTAGAAGCACGCTTTGTAATACCTTTCAACGCTACTGCCTCTGCTCACCTTTCAGGGAGAAGGAGGTGCAGAGATAATGAAAACTTACATTGTGCAGTCTGTCAGGGATCAACATGGCACTTTTTAACACTTCAGTCAAGGGCAGAACTCCATAGAGCCTAGCACTGATGAGTTGTTATACCTCAAGGCCCCTTTGAAGCATCTGTCCCGTTGTGTAACCTTGGACGGGTCACAAAAAGAAGTCCTTCCGGGGCTTTCCTCACCTCACACTGAATTAATTAGCAGATTTTTATAGCGGTACAATGCAGGCCTTTCTTCATTGCATTTGTGCTGTCCTTGTGGGTTAGGGTACATGGCCACATTTACAGGTTAGGGGATATCTTTAAACCAGGTGTGTCTTTTTGCCCTTGTTACCAGCTCCAAACGCTTTATTATGGTGCCTTTCACGTGCCGTCCATTCTTTCTGCAGCACGGCCCATATGTAGATTAGAATAGTACAAAAGCGCTCCCCACCGAAACAAGAACAAGTGGCCGTATTCCAGTGAAGAACCATGGGAGTCTTTATGGATACTTCATTCTGCACAAATTGGTAGGGCTCATTTTCCTTTCTCCACATTGATAACATGACCCCAGAACAAGCCGTCGAGCTTTGGATTGTAAATATAAATTTAAAAGTCATTATCCTTTGAACTTTAGACAGAGTTGACTAATATTTGTATTTAATGTTTAATTTAGTTCTTTTAAAGCTAACTTGACCATCACGTCTTCAGGACTAAATTGTTCTCTGACTCCTGGTGCTACATTTTGGCTTCGGGAAGTGTGAAGCAAGCATAAATAGTTGTTCTCTGACCTGCTCTGGCACAAGTTATGTTAAAATGCACAAAGGACAGTGCAGAGACCTCAGTAAACAGCAGAGCCTCGGATTAGTATGCTCTTCGCCTGATTTCTTGCAGCCTGTAGCGCTTTTATTGTTCAGTTTTCAGAGTTGGGATTCTTTGACCTACGTCCCAAATATCCTGCCACCAAACGCATACAAGAAAAATGAGTTTTATCACGTTAACACAGCCCTAGAATTGAAGAGGTGTCTGCCAAAGATCCCGTCCCTTTCTTACCTTCTACAGTTATGTAATGCTATGTTGCTTTCTTAGCCAGCTCATCACAAGTGACACTCAATTCTACTTGCAAGAGAGAGGGAGGATTTATTTTCGCAAAATACACAATCTGAAAGAGACAATTAGTTATGGATTCCTCACCTTAGAATTACCCCTAGGCGTCAGACTGGATCCGGAGAATTTTGCTTCAGCAGTACCCCTGCGCGTCGGTAGGTGGCGTCGGTCGAATCCGCGTTCGTCGTTGGCGTCGTGGTCGCCGAAATGATGTTGCAGTATCTACTTAGACGCCGCCCTTGCGCGCTGACGTCAGTTCTTTCTTTTTTTCCGCCAGCCTAGTGTAGATCCGGAGAGAGCGGTACCTCAAGTCACTTTTTGACTCTATTTTTGCGACTTTTTGTCGACGTCTTTTTGAGTCGTTACGACTCCTGGTGCACAGGGATGTCATCTCGGCGGACCGGCTAAAACGCTTGTGACTCCTGTCACAAACTGATGTCGGTGACGGACCCCCATCTTGTGTGCCTCTTGTACCTGGAGCGCGACCATGACCCGAAGTCGTGCTCCGACTGCCAGGCCATGGCCCCGAAGTCTTTGCGGGAGGGATCTCGAAAGCTTCTGGAGGCCCAGCAGTCGGCTCCGCGCCGATCGAGGTCCCGGTTGAGAGGGAGGTCGCGGGACCGGCTGCGGAGCCATCACCACTCCTCGTCGCAGCCTTCGTCTTCTGGTAAGTCGAAGCACAAAAAGAAGGCGAAGAAGCACTGTCGCTCTACGCGTTCTCCCCGTCCGTTGGCCGAAGCGACGCGGGATGCGGGTGGTAGTCACCCGGCTCCGCCCACGGAGCCTGTTGCGTCGACCCGAGCTTCCCTCCCTTTCCGGGAGCCGGGGCAAAGCCTGCCCAACTTTGTAGCTTTTACGAAGCTCTTCATTCTATTTTTGGGCAGCCCGACTCCGCGGGCGCGCCTTCGGGCCCCGTGGCCTGGATCGGCGCCGGTCGACCTCGTGACACCTCCTCCGGCGCCAAATCCATTGGCAACACTTCCGATCCCTCCGACGCCAGTTGTGTCCCCATCCGACGTCGACCCTGGCCTCCCCCTCAATGTGGACATGGAGCCGCACCGACGTCGCTCGACGTCGGGACCGGCGCCGACTGGTACCTTTGTACCCCTGTTCTCCCCTGGTGTTTCCTATCGCCCTGAGTGGCTACCAGACGAGGGTGAGGAGGACTGGGAGGTGTCTGTGGACCCTCTGGCAGACCAGTTGGAAGAACCGGACTGGAGAGAGGAGTTGGGTGAGGCCAGTGGTGTGGAAACTTCCCCAGACCTTGGCATGCTTTCTCCCCCTTACTGTGGCTACGGAGGAGGGTGCGTCATATGCAGTGGTGTTGCGTAGGGCGGCTGAGGCCTAAAACCTGTAGCTTCCTACGGTGGCGGTTAGGACTAACCTCCTGACCGAGGTGCTTCAACCCGCAGCAGCCTCTTTGGAGCCACTGCTGCCGTTCAATGAGGCCCTTACGGACATCCTTTTGGGCACGTGGTCCAAACCGAACTCAGGGGCTCCTGTGGACAGGATGATTGCCCGACGCCACCTCCCGGCCACCGGCGACCCCATTTTCCTCTCCCACCACCCTACCCCTGAGAGCTTGGTGGTCCAAGCCTCGACTTCCAAGGGCGCATTCCCTACCGCACCACCTGATAGGGAAACCAAGAAGCTTTACCACCTTGGGAAGAAGATGTTTTCTTCCTCCAGCTTAGGACTGCGGTCGGTGAACACCGCATGTCTCTTGGGCCGTTCCTCCCACTCGGTGTGGGACTCGGTCGCGCAGGTGCTGCCCCAATGCCCGGAGGAGGCCCGGGCTGTACTCTCCCGTGCAGTGGCCGAAGGGAGAGACTCAGCAAAGTTCGCCATCCGATGTGGGCTGGACACCGCCGACTCGCTGGGCAGGACGATTTCCACGTCAGTAGCCCTTAGACGCTATGCCTGGCTGAGGTCCACTGGCTTTTCGGGCGATGTCCAAGATACTCTTATGGACATGCCCTTTGATTGCTGTCGCCTGTTCGGCGACAAAGTAGACAACGCGCTCAAGCGCTTTAAGAACTCTAGGGCTACGGCCAGATCCTTGGGCCTCGCTTCCACCTCTCACCCCGCGCAGTCTGCTTTTCGCCCCTTTCGTGGCTATGGAAGGGGTGCCCCGCCACGTTCCACCCAGAGCCACAGGCCTGCGCAAGCTGTCCAGCCTCGGCGCGGCCGGGGACGTGGGACCCACCGTCGTGGGTCTGGGAGCCAGCGACGGGCCAGTCCACCAGCACCCCCTCTGCGGCAGCCTCCAAGCCCTCCTAGTCCGACCTTTCAGGGCCACCAATCGCCAGTGGGTGGCAGGATTCGCCATCACCTCCCCCACTGGTGCAACATCACGTCGGACAGGTGGGTTTTGTAGATAGTCCGAAGGGGCTACTCCCTCCCCTTCAAGGCTACCCCTCCATCCATGCCACCTCAATTCCATCGCATGTTGGAGGATCACCTGGCCGTTCTCCAACAGAAAGTTATGGCCCTCTTGGCCAATGGAGCCATCGAACGAGTTCCTGCCCCAGAAGTAGGTTGTGGTTGCTATTCCCACTACTTTCTGGTGCCCAAGAAGGACAAAGACAGGAACGTCAACCGCTTCCTCTGGAAGGAGAAGTTCAAAATGTTGACATTGGCTCAGGTCCTGTCTGCCCTCGACCCTGGAGACTGGATGGTAGCGTTGGACTTACAGGACGCTTATTTACACATCCCCATCCTGCCAGCTCACAGGCGTTACTTACGGTTCACAGTAGGCCACCAGCATTTTCAGTTCACCGTGCTCCCCTTTGGCCTTACTAGCGCCCCTCGGTTGTTCACGAAAGTGATGGCGGTGGTCGCAGCTCATCTGCGCAGATCAGGGGTTCCAGTCTTCCCCTATCTCGACGACTGGCTGTTGAAGGCAGGCTCACCCTAGGCTATCGTCTCCCACCTCCAGACTACGGCCGACCTCCTGCATTCATCAACATGCCGAAGTCACACCTGATCCCCTCTCAGAAGCTCCTTTTCATCGGAGCGGTTCTGGAAACAGCGCAGTTTCAGGTTTATCCTCCTGAGCAGCGAGTCCGGGATATTCAGGCTATGATTCCGATCTTTCAGCCTCTATCCTGGGTTTCGGTCAGAATGACCCTGTGGCTACTGGGCCTCATGGCCTCTTGCATCCTGCTGGTGGACTATGCCAGGTGGCATATGCAGGCTCTGCAGTGGGACCTGAAGTTCCAGTGGGCACAGCATCAGGGGAATCTTTCCGATTGCGTCCAGGTTTCGACGGGCACTGCACACCAATTGCAGCGGTGGCTAACGAACCAGGATTGGGTCACCGGCAGATCCCTCTCCCTTCCCCAACCAGAGTTCACAGTGGTGACAGATGCATCACTTCTGGGGTGAGGCGGCCACATGGGAGAGGCGGAGATCAGAGGCCTCTGGTCTCCGGCGGAGTCCGGGCTCCACATCAACCTTCTGGAGCTTCGGGCGATCTGTCTTGCACTGAAGGTATTCCTTCCTTCTGTCAAGGGGAGAGTAGTGCAGGTGTTCACGGACAACACCATCGCCATGTGGTACTGCAACAAACAGGGCTGAGTGGGGTCGTGGACCTTATGTCAGGAGGCACTTCGTCTCTTGAAGTGGCTGGAACATCAGGGCATGTCCCTGGTGGTTGAACACCTGGCAGGTTCTCTGAATGCCAGGGCGGACAAACTCAGCCGCCGGTGGATGATGGATCATGAATAGCGTCTTCACTCGAAGGTGGTGCAAGGTCTCTTTCAGCGGTGGGGAGAGCCTTGGTTAGATCTATTCGCCACCAAAGAGAACGCGCAATGTCAGCAATTCTGCGCGTTGGAATTTCCAAGGCAGCACTTGCTCGGCGACGCTTTTCGTCACGAGTGGAGTTGCGGTCTTCTATACGAATTTCTGCCTATACCAGTTCTACCCAGAGTGCTGAAGAAGATCAAGCGCGACCGGGCCCAAGTCTGTAACGTCATCTTGGCAGCCAGGCATCCCGCCACCAAAACGGTATACGCCTGTAGATGGAACAAGTTTGTGGCATGGTGCGCAGCAAAGGCTGTGGATCCCCTTTCTGCCCCCCTTTCTGAGGTTCTCCTCTTCATTCTTTCTTTGGCCCAGCAGGGCTCTGCTCTGGGCACTCTAAAAGGCTATCTTTCGGCCATTTCGGCCTTTCTTCGGCTTCCTAACTAGCCTTCTCTTTTCAAGTCCCCTATTGTAAATCGCTTCCTTAAGGGCATTACTCACTTGTTTCCTCCAGTTCCTTTCTTAATGCCACTGTGGACTTGAACCTGGTTCTGACCTATCTTATGTGTGCTCCTTTCGAGCCACTACATAACTGTCCTCTTCAGACTTCTGACACTTAAAACTGCCTTTCTGGTTGCCATCACCTCTGCTCGCAGGGTGAGTGAGCTTCAGGCTCTTTCTTCCAAACCTCCTTTCCTGGCTGTTCATCCGGATAAGGTTGTCCTTCGCACTAGGCCTTCTTTCCTTCCCAAAGTGGTTACCTCTTTCCACATAGGACAGACCATCACTTTGCCCACCTTCTTTCCGCCCCCACATTCTTCCAAGGAGGAAGAGAGGCTCCACCGTCTGGATCCAAAACGTGCGCTTTCATTCTATCTGGATCGCACAAAACAATTCTGGGTGGATGACCAGCTCTTTGTTGGCTATGTGGGCGCCAAGAAAGGGCGGGCCGCGCAAAAACGAATCATCTCCCGATGGGTCGTTCTTTGCATCAAATCTGCTATTCCTTAGCGAAAAAGTAACCTCCAGTGGGGTTGCTTGCCCATTCCACCAGGTCGACGGAGGCCACTACTGCTTTGGGACATGGGGTCCCCCTTCATGACATCTGCCAGGCAGCTACGTGGACTTCCTTGCACACGTTTACTAAACACTACTGCCTGGACAGCCAAGTCCGGAGAGACGGCTTCTTTGGCCGTTCAGTTCTCCAGGACTTCCTGGTGTGAATTTTGTTTCGCAGACCCACCTCCGGGGATGGTATTGCTGGGGTATCTACTCTAAGGTGAGGAATCCATAACTAATTGTCTCTTTCAGATGAACAAGTTACTTACCTTCGGTAACGATATATCTGTAAGAGACATAGATTAGTTATGGATTCCTCACCGCCCCATCCATCCTCCCCGTTCTGCGAACTGACTTCTAGGGTAAGGGACTTCCCTTCAGGGCCCTAGTTTTGTGCACCAGTGGTCAGTGTCTTGCATGGCTCTGCGCTTCTGGCGTGGAATGTCGTGTAAAGAACTGACATCAGCGCTCAGGGGCGGCGTCTAAGTAGATACCGCGATGTCATTCCGGCAACCATGACGCCAACGACGAATGCAGAGTCGACCGACGCCACCTACCGACGCGCAGGGGTACTGCTGAAGAAAAATTCTTTGGATCCAGTCTGACTCCTGGGAGTAATTCTAAGGTGAGGAATCCATAACTAATCTATGTCTCTTACAGATATATCGTTGCCGAAGGTAAGTAACTTGTTCATTACAGCATTGAGGTTAGTCGTACCCAAAAATTCACTCTATACTAAACCGTATTGCTGTTTTCACTAACGTGACATATCATACCCCCTAAGTTCTTTCTGCCCTCATTTAAGTAGATCTTTGCCTTCTGCACATTTCCCTTGTACTTCCTAGTTTTCAACACCTGCTTTTGGTTATTTCCTCTTTCATACTTGCCACTTTCTAATATGTGATAGTGTCCACCGAAACAAATTTCCTCTCTCAAAATGCGACAGAATAATCTGCTCAAACCCATGCCTGCAGCCCATCCCCAAAAGCCATGCACCAAGAGTGTGAGGGTGTGGAAAACTCATAAGTGAGAGCCCACATGTGTATGGCGTGCCTTTTGAAGCAACCTTTCTCTTGGCCAGCTCTTCCACACAGACAGAGGCTGCAGCACCCTCTGACCCACTGGGGTGGAGTAAGCACCGAAGAGATCCAATCACTCAAGGGCATTGTGTACCAGATAGGATGACTCCAGTCATCTCCATTACTACTGTACCCACTTGGTCCCGTGCCCATCCTCTGTTGCCATGAATCTCTTCTGTTTTTATTCTTCATTCCCCCACGCGTCCCCTTTTGTCAGTCTTTGTCCTTTTGTCTAACTAGTGCCATGAATGCTGACACCCATAAGTTGCCCCATGTCAGATGGTGCCTTTCCAGTTCCAGTCTGACTCTTGGGTACACTGACTTGCAGTCCTGATTACAGTCCTGTCTGCTAGGAAAGCCACAGTACTGTGCGTAACCCTCTTCTTTTAGTCTCAAGCAGGTGGACCTTATTCCAGTTTATAGCTAAGCGTTGCCATCAGGCCTTTTGAAGCCAGCGATGCTTTATGACCAAATTTTCCAATCTGAAGCAGCAGTTTCAAAGAGGCTTCATTGACACATGACTGATGTTCCTCGGATACCTCCTGTGACTGCAAGGTGACATAGATGATGAGGTGAGAGGATGGGGCTAACGACCAGAGCTGCTGTTTTTGGAGCTGGGGAACCAGGTTCGAGTCTCGGCGTCGGCTCAACATCCTGTGATTCAGTGCAAATCACTTAATCTCTCCGTGCCTACCAAAAAATGAATGTGTCCTTGTGTAATGTAACTGGTGCTCATGTAAAGCACTCCAATACCTTCAGGTCGAGTTTGCGCTATATAAAATGGCAAAAAATAAATATATATATATATATCTGAGAGGTCCTGCTTTTTCCAAAACGAGGAGATGTGTGGTATTTTTTGTACGAGCACTTTCCTACACCAAGGCCCTGCTTTTGTAAGCCAAAACAAATTTGATTCAAACATTAAAAGAAATGGCTTCCAAGACTGAAGGGTGAAGCTTCCCCTTTAAATGTTTATTTTTAACACTGCTCAGGTAGACTAGCATTAGTCATGTCTCTTTGGATCCTCTTTAAGTACATAAGTCCTTAAACTGTCAAAGTTGTAATGAGGGTTGAACTTTTGAATAAAATGCATTGATTGAGTTAGTATTTTGGGCTTTTTGCAGGAAACTTAGCACTTTGGCACCAGAAATGATGACAGACGAGAATTGGGCTGTTTGGTTACCTTTGAGATTTTGTGGCTGCTATTCCAGTGAGGACCCATGATTTCTTGCCCTCTTGCACTGCAACTACCCGCAGTGCCTCTCTCCCTTTCATCATAGTTTTCATAGCATTGGTGCCCTACATTCCCGCAGTGTCCCTGGTGCTGCAATTCTGATTACCATGCAAAATGAAAACCCACATCATACCATGTGCCAACTGGACGTCATAGCAACACCATCACCGCATTCCCACTGCTTTCTAATACATCACAGTGATTACCGTGCCTGTATCACCACATATTTTCACAGCACCGGATATTGTGCTTACTTGGTTGCCATAGCACATCACCAAAATTATCCACATATTTTGTGAGTGAGATATTATGCTTCATTACCCAGAGGTTGTAAGCCTTCCTTCTGTGTTTGTGTGTGTGTGTATGTACACTGAAAAAAACAAAGGTTACAGGGAGGTTATAGTTAGGAAATAGAATTAAAAAGACCTTAGGAATTCACTGAAAAAACCAAAGGTTAGAGAGATGTTCTAGTTAGGCTCACATTTCACTCGTACAAAACCAGTGAAATTCAGCAGTTATAGTTAGCTGAGCTAACTATAACTTATGCCCCCGCAATGCACTGCTTATGACCTCACGTATTACATCACTAATGACATGGTTTTAACTATAACTACCAGTAGGTATATAAATTACAAAAATAACAGTACTGAGATATTACCAAAATCATACAATGCACATTCTTTCATAGGTTTTCTTTTATTCTTTCTTTATTGGATCACTTGTTGCGTCTCTTTATACAGCAATTACAGCCTACAGCCAACATGTGTTTTACACACACTGCATTTCTTCAGGGCTTAAGAGCAATATTTCTTTCTGTCTGTGTATTAATTCCACGGAATACAAAAGTACATCTTCTGGGCATGAATTATGACAGTCTTCTCAACATTATTTCTCTAATCTGAGGATGTGATCAATTCCTCCATCTTGTAGGATCGTTGGAATTTAGCATTTAGAATCCCCGGAGTTCTCATTGTATCTTATCAAATTAACTGGGTTCAAACTTTGTGTCACAGCATGCCTCAGGATTAATTTTCAATCCTTGTTCATGAATTCCCCATGATATAGGTTCCGCGTCTCTCTTCAATAGAGTCCTCCCTCCTTCACAATTTTGGCATTAAAACCATGTTTCCATAGAAAAACCATTTTTTGACTTGCTATATCTTTGTTGCAGTTTGAAGAATCTTCATGACATTTCTCAAAAAAAGTGTCCCAGTGAGTCTTGTTGTGCATGGACATTTTCAGGGTGATCCGTTAAGCGGGGCCGAGAAAAAGGGGGAGTCAAAAAAAGTGTGTTTCTCATGTTAATTCCCACGGACTCTTTAGACATGCCTGCAGCCCGAACCACTGAATGGAATTACACTAAATTTGCCAGAATGCTAGCTTTTGGTCCGCAGATTGTGCTTTTTCTTATTTAGTGTAAATACTTTTAGTAGTTTGCGAGAAATTAAAGGAACTTCAAATTTGTATATCTACTATCATGGCCAATTTGTGAATAATAACGAGCTCGTACAGAGATCTGCAGAGCTCCAATTGGCTGCCAACACTTCAAACAGGAAGTGTTGGCAGCCATCTTGGGACTTGGCTTCAGCTGAGGTCCCAACAAAAAAAATGTAAAAAGAAAAGAGGACTAGGTACGAATACCCTGACCCTCTAGCTCTAGTGGTGGGGTCCCATAGGGACCCAGCCAGGGCAAAAAGGCATTTTTTTTTAATTCTTGCTGTAAATTTGCGGCAAAAATAATAATTTTAAAACAACAAGCGCGAGCTCCCGCACTTGTTTGAAAAGGGCCCCTGGGTGGGCCACGTCCCTGGGGCATTTTGTAAAAAAAGGAGGGGGCGCACGGCTCCCACAGGGACCTTTGAGGCTCCCCCGAAGTTCCTGGGGGAAAAGAACAGAAAGAGGCAAGATAAAGGTGAGAAACTAGCAGAAAAGGCAGAATAAAAGTTAGAAAGGGGCAGAAAGAGGCAGAATAAAGGTCAGAAAGTAGCAGAAAGAGGAAGAATAAAGGTCAACAACGAGCAGAAAGAGGTAAAATAAAGGTGAGAAATGAGCAGAAAGGCAGAATAAAGGTCAAAAACAAGCAGAATGATGCAAAATAGAGGTCAGAAACAAGAAGCAAGAGGTAGAATAGAGGTGAGAAATGAGAAGAAAGAGGCAGAATTAAGACCAGAAATTAGCAGAAAGAGGCAAAATAAAGGTGAGAAACAAGCAGAAAGAGGCAAAATAGATGTCAGCAATGAGCAGAAAGGCAAAATAGAGGTCAGAAACGAGCAGCAAGAGGCAAAATATAGATGAGAAATGAGCAGAAAGAGGCAAGATAAAGGTGAGAAACAAGCAGAAAGAGGCAAAATAGAGGTCAGAAACCAGCAGCATGAGGCAAAATAAAGGTGAGAAATGAGCAGAAAGAGGCTGAATAAAGGTGAGAAACAAGCAGAAAGGGGCAGAATAATGTTCAGCAAGGAGCAGAAAGGCAAAATAGAGGTCAGAAACGAGCAGAAAGAGGCAAAATAAAGGTCAGCAATGAGCAGAAATAGGCAACATAAAGGTCAGCAACGAGCAGAACGAGGCAAAATAAAGGTGAGATATGAGCAGAAAGAGGCAGAATAAAGGTCAGAAGGAAGCAGAAAGAGATGGAATAAAGGTCAGAAATTAGCAGAAAGACAAAATAAAGGTCAGAAACTAGCATAAAGATGCAAAATAGAGTTCAGAAAGGAGCAGCAAGAGGCAGAATAAAGGTCAGAAACTAGCAGCAAGAGGCAGAATAAAGGTCAGGAGCGAGCAGAAAGAGGCAAAATAACGTGCAGAACGAGGCCACATTGAGGGCAGGAGCGAGCAGAGAAGAGGCAGAAAAGCAAGCAGAAAATGTGCAGAGGGCGGCACAAAACCAAAGGCAGCAGAGGGTAGCGAACTGCAGGCAAGCTGGACAGGAGGACTGTCGCAGGGGGAACTGGCCCAAGTACCTGCTCCCGTGTGTCCCCCACTTTATTTTTACAATGCACTCTCTCACAGACCCACTGAGAGAATCACACATCCACTCACAGACCCACTGAGACTAACACTCTTGCTGACAGACACACTCATGCACCCACTCACAGATCTATTCAAGCACTCATTCACCCACACACAGACCCACTGAGACTCACTCACAGACGCATTCAGAGACTCCCACACCCACTCATGCACCCACTCACAGACCCACTCAGAGACTCAAACCCACTCAGCGACCCTCACACCCACTCACAGACCCATTCAGACACTCACTCACCCACTCACAGACCCACTAAGACACTCATCCACCCACTCACAGACCCACACACCCACACACAAACTCACTGACCCACTGAGAGACTTACACACCTGCTGACAGACACACTCAGACACTCATGCACCCACTCACAGATCCAGTCAAGCATTCATTCACCCACACACAGACCCACTGAGACTCACACCCTCACAGGCCCACTCAGAGACTCACACACCCACTCATGCATCCACTCAGAGACTCACACCCCATTCACAAACCCATTCAGACAGTCACACACCCACTCACAGATCCACCAAGACACTCACACACCTACTCACAGATCCACTCAGACACTCCTCCACCCACTCACAGACCCACTCAGACACTCATGTTCCCATTCACAGACCCACTCAGGCACTCACACACCCACTCAGAGACTCATCCATCTACACACAGACCTTCAAAGACACTCATGCATCCACTCACAGACCCAGTTAGAGACTCACACACTGACTCACAGACCCACACACACTCATGCACCCACTTCTTATGAAATCTGGGCACTGTCACCAAATTAAGGTGAGCAGAGCAAAGATTCCTGCCAGGGGCGTACCAAAAAACTATAACTCGTGCCCTAAGATAACTATAACTTGCGCCCTCATCATGCACAGCCAAATAGCCCACATATTGCATCACTCACAATGTCTTTGATAACATAATTCATAATATCAGTGTAACTTTTGCAGTAAAATTATTGAGGAGAAAACTATGCATGGTGGGGGCGCAAGTCATAGTTACCTTAGGGCACGAGTTATAGTTACTAGAGCTAACCATAGCTGTAACTGCAGAATTTCTTTGGTTTTATGCGCAAAATGTGAACCTAACTATAACGTCCCTGTAACCTTTGGTTTTTTAGGTGAATTTCTATTTAAAAAAAAAATCTATTTCCTAACTATAAAGTCCCTGTAACCTTTGTTTTTTTCAATGAATATATATATATGTTCAAGTACATATACATATATGTGTGTGTGTGTGTATAAATATGTCATCAGTGTTGTCATAAGCTGTGCATCATAGCGAAGCAAGTTAGGTCAGTTACTTATAACTAACAAATGTCAGTGTTTTGTTGGTTTTAAAACAATGTTTTTTTTTAATTTTTAGAACACCTGCATATAGCTCCACATTAACCTTTTGTTTTCTGTGTGAATTTCTATGGTTCTTTTAACGTAAGGTAAGATCTTATTACGATATGATTTCTGCGAAACACCCCCCACACCCAACCATAATGTGACTGCGGCCAACCCTTGCAGACAGACTACATCCCACTGATACCTACCACACGTTAGTCTTTTTTGATTTACATATTTTTTTCACAGTCCAGCTGGACTTCTGTGGAAGTTCACAGGGCTGTGCTGATTCCTGTTGGAGCCCCACAGGATCGTGATGTCCCCAAAAAATGTTTTTTTTTTAATTTTTATTTTTACCCCAGGGAGGGTCCCACTGGAACCCCCTCTCCCCACAAGGGCTAGGGGGTCAAGGTATCTCTACCCTGCCCACTTATATCCTTTTTTACATTTGTTTTAGGACTCAGGACTGAATCCTTGAGTCCTGTAATGACAGCTGCAACATTTCTCTTCATGTTGCAACCAATCACAGCTCTCGGCTCCCTGTTTCCTCCCATGGGGGTGCCGCGGGGCTAGGTATTGCTATGTTTTGAACCTTAATTTATCTAAAAACATGCTGTGTGAGTAAAGATCTAGCTTTCTGACAGATTTGGTGAAATTCTGCTCAGCTGTTATCCACTTGCGATCTGCACTTTTTACCAGGGAGTGGGTGGGGGGGCCACACACGCACAAATGCACACTCACTCATACTCTTGCATTCAAGCGTGCACGCACACACACATCAATTCACAACACTCACTCCCAAATATTCATACACTCATGTACCAAACATTAAAAATGAAATCATACTTACCTACGCAGCTCTGCCCTTGAGATCCCAGGAGGGTTGGGACTGCTGCCTTCCCTCATTGGCTGACTTCAAGTCAGCCAATGGGGCAAGGTGGCAGTCCTTCACTCGTCACAGAGTGGGATGGGGTCAGAGTGCTGACCCCACTCCACTCTGTGCTGTGGTGTCACTGATTGACACTTGGTCCTGGGCACTTCAGGGCTTAGAACTGAAGTACCCAGGTCCAAGGCAATAAGTGACGCTCCCCCTTGTCACAAGTGTGAGGGCCTTGAGGTGCTTTGCCAGGCTGAAGATGTCAAGCACACAGGAGCTGTGACTTCTTCAGCCCCTCAAATTTCAGTTCAGGCAGCCAGGAGCCTGCGCATTTAGCGCATGTCTAGCTACTGGCTGCCTGACCTGAACATAAAGGCTGTCAGGCTGACCTTTGCTCAGTCTGACAGACAGTCATTAAAGGGGCCAAAAGGTGAAGGTGCGTGGCCTCTCACCCATTGGATGGCCGCTGCTGCCGTTATCGACGTTCAAAAATCCTAATGGAAAACGCTTGTGGAAAAAGTGTCTTGGGACACCCCTTTTTCTCAGCTCCCACTTGACAAATCACCTCGAAACGTTTCAGGAAGGAGCTTAGGTGGATAAACATTTTGGGGAACGTTTCGTAAAGATTTGTCAAATGGTGCTAAAGTTATTAGCAAACAAAAACATGTTCTTGTTATGGAAGCTCTGACTTGGGTATAACTACAGTGGCGACCGCCATTGTGCAATATACTGAAAAAGCCTTAGTTGAAAACTGAGTTGTTTCTGGCTCATACGCACAAAACCACTGAAATTCACCTCTTATGGTTAACAACGCACCCAACACATGCCATAACTCTCGCTTCTCACCATGTTCTCTTGATCACTTATTTTGATGTTTCTGCACCATTTGAAAATTGGTGTACTGAGTTTGGGGGGTGGCACAAGTTATGGTGTGCATTGAGTGTGTTGTTAACCATAACAGGAAAGTTTCAGTGGTTTTGTGCGTTTCAATCAGAACCTTAAACTTCAGCCATGCTCAACAGGGGTTAGGCTCAAGGCTAACTGAATAGTCTCCGTCCATGAGGTCAAAAGATATAGGCAAATTGAAAAATGCCTTTTTAGTGGAAAGTGCATCAGACTAAGTTAGTTGAGTGTCACGTTTCATGGAAATTTATTCATGATGTCGAAAGATATAAGCAAATCCTATTCAATGGGAACTGCAGCGGAACCAGAAGTACACAGTGGCAAGCCACTGCGATATACACCACTACAGAGTAGTATCTATTCTCATTTGTCTTTTCAGGAAATATCTACACAGAAAGTTTGAGACCCAACTTGTGTGGTCCTATTAAAGGCCACCATAAGGAGGATAATTATCCTCACTGATTTGTATCAGTTGGTGCAGCTCGTCGGTTTTAATAACAGCTGTCATTAATTTAAGATCCATCACTATGAGTCCTTGGACTCGAAGATGTTAGCCATTGAAAGAGTATTTGACTACATTACCTTAATCAAAATATTACAGTTATTTACATAACTGTGCACAGAGGACACAATGTTCCAGTCTCTGACTTTCTTTTCACAAACCTCACTAAGTGTGGCTCAATGGTTAGAGCGGCAGACCCTGATGCAGAGATCTGGCCCGGGACCAGGGTTCAATTCCCGCCTCGGCGGGTCTTGGGCTCAATTTGCTCGGACCTGATAATTCTCGCCTCGGTGCCTATTCTAATCGTGGGTCCCACTCTGCAACTCTGGGCAATAGCTTGCTTAATCTCCACAACGGCCCCAACAGCGCTGGGATGCCTGGCTTCACCCTGGGGGTGCCCAGGAGTGGACATTTCACAGGGAAAAGCCAGGAAGGGTTCCACAGCGGTATGCGTACAGCGCCTGGACACCCCTTTGGGGGTATGGGTGCGCTTTACAAGTACAAATTTCATTTCAATTTCATTTCATTCATTTCACTAATCTGTTAGCCCAGTTCATGTGTAAATCCTTGCCAGTGACATTGAGTCATCTGCTTACTCCACCTTCAATAAAAGTAGGTGAAAATTTGTACACTTTGAATGACGTACTTATATAATTGTTTAGGGCTGCCCTGGTTTACAGAAAAAGGTTTACATATGTGGATGCTCTTTCAAGTAGTTCATTACTGTCTTTCTGTTTTGGTAAATCTATAGGTCCATATGCGGGAATAGCAGTTATAGGTGCAATATATATTATGTCACCCTGGCATTCGTTTTGCCTGTCTGATTATAGCTTCTCTACTTACTTACTTACTTACTTACGCCCATCATACAGTTGCTGAAATAGAAAGTATCACAGCATACATACAACAGATGCAGCTCCCAAGCCTCCAAAAGAGGGTGCCTCAGATTCACATAAACGTGTATGCTTTGGCCCTCTGAACATGAAGGCCTCGCAGAGAAGCAGCAGGGTTGTGTTGTACGCATGTGATATGTGTTCTATCCAGCACGTACTTTTGCTGTGTTAACCTTTTTTTTTTTTTTTTTAAATAGCGTGGATTCGGCCAAAGCAGTGGTGCTGAAAAATGTTCAGAGTGGAGGTACTGGTAGCTACATCTGCTCGCTAAAGGCATACATGATTATGTAGCAGGCTGTCTTTGAAAACACGAAGACCAAAAGCGAAACAGAGTGACGGACTTGTTGGATAGCACATTATTGCTGCAAATAATTTTTTTAGAGTCGTGCACAACTCCTCCAGCACTTGTCAACCTTCAGTGCCACAGAGTGTTTTTTTGTGATTTAAAATAAAGAACATTTTTGAAGAAATCACTATGGACTAAAATTTAATCTTTTCGGTGCACCTCTTTTTTGTCTTTGAAAACACAACAGGACCCCACTCCTTTTAGGGACCCCGCGACAACAGATCAAAATAATTTTGATTTGATCTTGAAAGAAAATTACAATCAAGCTTTCTGAAATATTGTTTCCAAAAGATAGAAAAAAATGAATCAACTCAAAGAAACGAAAACTGTACATTAATGACTCTTTAGAGAAAATACTGTATTGATGTAATGAACCCATTAACAACTTAAAGGACATAAACCAGAGACATCAGATTTACATACCCGTTTGTCTCTTAAAAACTCATTTTCTGGCAGCTGTCAGTTTGTAAAAAAAAAAATCTGGTGCATTGGGTATTAAGATAATTTGGGAGGGAGGGGTGAAATTTCGACTGCCTAGGGGCCTCCACAGGGTTTAATCCGGCACTGCAACAAATGCTGCCAGAAGAAAAACCTGTTAGTTGTGCCTTCTCCATCTAAACTGTTTCAAGTTTTATGGCGGTGCTGCCCACCTTCCACACCCAAGGTTCCAGCACCAATGGGCATTGGAGCTCCTTACATAATCCAGTTCAGATTCATTTTGTTTTCAGGCCCAGGGATATTCTGTGATTTGCCCACTGGATGTTGAGCCGACGCCGGACTCGAACATGGTTCTCTAACTCCAAAGTCGGCAGCTCTGGCTATTG
The DNA here is from genome assembly GCA_963921515.1 of Calotriton arnoldi. Lineage (NCBI taxonomy): Eukaryota > Metazoa > Chordata > Amphibia > Caudata > Salamandridae > Calotriton > Calotriton arnoldi. The sequence continues at coordinate 2,939,932 of CAWUFW010000189.1, forward strand.
TGCCACTTCTCCTCCTGCTGAGTGGTGTGCTCAAGTGAAGCCGCAGTCCGAGGCCTTGTGACCCACACAGCTGCAGGCGCACGGGACTTCAGTGACCTTGGCCTTGAGATCGCTTCAGAGTTGATATTGGTAGACATCCCTTCGAGTGAAATACGAGGCTGTGCGTGACATGAGATGGTCTGCCCGGAACCTGGCAAACGGAACAAAGCCGTGTCCTTTGCAGGCCGGCGGGAGGGGGGAGCGCCGTGCGCGCGGGAGGCCCTTCTTCTCTTGGTGCCTCCGGTGCTTTGCGACTCTCCAGACTGCACGGTAAATCTTACACGGATTGCGAAACCATCTGACTGCAGGAAGCGTGCGCTGTCCCAGAGGGTTGTGTTCTGGTTCCTGTGCTTGGGAAGTCCACTAAAATAATACAGCAGATGTCCCTCTTAATGTATTACTGAAAGAGATTTAGGAGTAAAGTGCTGTACCAGAGCAGATTAACATGTCCGCCAGCATCCGAAGTCTGCATAGGAGGTACCTTTGGCGGAGAAAGGCAATTCTTTTTAAACGTTTCGCTAACATGTACTTCTTTCTGTCATAAATTAGTCATATTTTAGCCTGACTTGGGGAGCAACGAGAGCCACGTTTAAGGCATGTGTCTAGGGGTGCTGGCACCCCGGAGGCCACTTGCATCTCTGAAAGAGGTATGGTCGCCTCGGGATTGTATGGGTTCCTCGAATCGGAGCCTGTACCAGTGGCTTTTTGTCATCTGCATACAGCAGGAGCTGCAGATCTAGGTGCCATTGCTTCTGTCACAAACGCAGATGGCGCAGGCTGTGGGGGAGCCAGCAACCTTGGGAGTCAGGCGCGCAACGCCCATTGGGCGCAAAGGGCTTCAGCCCTCCCCGCCCCCCCTGTGGGTCAGCCCAGGCTGAGACAGCTTCCCGGGCACACACACAGCCGCACCCGAGTACTTCACAGGTCCTTAAAAGACCATTTGCTTGTAAATGAGGCTCTGTTGTTTTTCACCCCTTTTAGAGCCCCTGCAATCCCCACTCAGCCTATTGCTGGAAGAGTCAGCCCCCCCCCGAAATCTTTTCATGCTTGAACACCTGATAAGCTTCAATGATACGAACACCAACAGATGATAAATTAATGCACGTATATGAAAACATGAACATTCTAGTATCAAGGTTGTACATGTCTGCTATTGTTTAAGCCTCTTTACTAAAATTCCTTTTCTGTTTTTAACCCCTTACCTCTCAATCCGCACATCTATTGGCCAGCCAGATATGACTGAAAGCATTAAGAATCAGTCAAAAAGAATCCAATTTCCGCTTTTATCCACATTTAAAAATAAATATAGACAGGAGAATAAATGGTTTTCTGTCTGTATTTATCTGTAAAAATCAGTAACAATGGAAACCAAGGAGCATTTATTATAAGCAGGGCCACTGGAATTACGCAGTTGTGCGGTCGCAGCGATTTTTGCATAATTATATATTTGCCGCATTTGCCTTATAATCTATTATCTGCTGCATAATTTGTTTTTACCTCAAACTATTATCTGCTGCATAATTTGTTTTTACCTCAAACAGTTCAAAAGTTACTAAAAACGCAGCGACCTGTGGAAGGCCCTTTGCAAAGGTTGACTGGTCACCTTCCAGTTCCCTATTGCTATATTTGGGTGTTAAACTAGAACTAATGAGGCACAACCAATGCCCAGAAAGTATTAGCAAGTGTAAAAATGACAAAATAATCAACTATCACTATCACAAAATGTGGCGCATTACTCAGCATAATTTGCCTTTACTTGCCGTATAACTTACTTAACGCAAAATGTGTCCCTCCCCAGCACATAATTCTAGTAGCACTTATTATAATTACATTTTTACAGGACTTAATATCAATTTTTTAGGAAGTTGGATTATAGCGCCGACTGAATGTAGTTCTGTTGTGTTCAGTAAGGTCTGTTTACTGATCCGTGATTATGTGGAATTTCTTAGTATTCGTGTTTGTTTTTGGTAGCATTGGAATAGCTGATTATATGACACATCTTGTCTGTGTTGAATGCATGGTCTGTGAGCCATCTTCTTTTGAATGTTGAGTTGTCTTATGGGAGAAAAGCAAACAGTTCTTTCCAGTGTGTTCTGTTGTAGATTTGTGCGTGGTGTGTCAAGAAGAGGAGTGTTTTTTTTTTTTTTAGCGTTGTGATACCCAACTGTATAGCATATCTGTGCTGTACTGGGTGTATTGTTCTTTCTGCTGCTTTATATTGGATGAGCTAAGTCTTGTTGTCTAGTGGTTAGTGTTGTTGTGAGCACAGTGATATCCAAATAGATGGAATATCTTGGTTTTGTTGGATGCTTGTCTGGTGATCTGTCCAATGTTTTGTTTTGGAAGCTAGATAGTTTGGTGAGAGCTTTGTAGGCAAATAATTGCATTGCTTAAATGGTCACAATGTTCATTGAATGAAAACTGTTTAGTGCTATCAAGATAGAGGTATTTGCTAATTAAGTAAATAATACATTTAACTCGTTTTTTTTTTATAAAGGAACTGTGGTTAATTTAATGCATAATATTGCAGTTCAAAATGTTATTTTTTTGTTTGAATTTTTGTTTTTCTACAGTGCGCTATCATTGGATTGGCGGCATGATGCGAGGAGCATAAAAAATAAGCGCAAGACAGGATGATAGCACCAGCTTCAGGAAACCCCATACCTTAGCATAAAAAATAGATCTGAAAGAAACACTTTAGTGATAGATTCCTTACCTTAGAATTACCCCCAGGTGTCAGACCAGATCCGGAAAGTTTTCGTCAGCAGTACCCCTGCTCGTCGGAAGGTGGCGTTGTGCGGCTCAGCGTCCGTCGTTGGCGTCGTGGTCGACGAGATGACGTTGCGGCAGCTACTTAGACGCCGCCCTCGCGCGCTGTCAGTTCTTTCTTTTTGTGCGCCAGCAAGCGCAGATCCGGAGAGAGCGGTACCCCCAGTCATTTTTTGACTGAGTTTTTCGAGGCCTTTTTGTCTCTATTTTTTGAGTCGGTCGACTCCTGGTGCAGTAGGGATGCCCGGCTTCAAGTCCTGCGAGGACTGTCATCGCATGATGTCGGTGACGGACCCGCACTGCGTGTGTCTTTACTGCCTGGGGCGCGACCACGACCCCAAGTCGTGCCCCGACTGCCGGGCCATGGTGCCGAAGACTTTGCGGTAGCGGTCCCGAAAGTTGCTTGAAGTTCGGCAGTCGGCTCCACGCCGCTCAAGGTCCTGGTCCCGTGGGAGGTCGAGGGACCGGTCGCGGAGCCACCACCATCGCTCGTCGGGATCGAAGTCTTCGCACTCGGGGTCAGGTAAGACGAAGCACTCAAAGAAGTCGAAGAAGCGCCGTCGCTCTCCGACTTCCCCTCGCGCGACGCGGCTGAGGATGCGGGTGGTGCCACCCCTGCGGCTCCGGCGGAGCCTACGCAGTCGCTGCCGGCCTACCCGCCCTTCCCGGGTCTTTCGGCGACTCTGGCCCAGCTGCAGGAATTTCTGTCAGCCATGGCTCGCCTCTTTGGGCCGTCGGGCCCCGCCGGTGCACCTTCGGGCCCCGCGGGTACGACTGGGGGTCCTTGCCTTTTACTGCCAGCGGCTCCGGCATCGCTGTCGGCGCCGCAGGGCCCCCATGGATCCAGGCCTGGATCCCGGTCGACGCCGGATGACCTTGTGACGCCTCCACCGACGTCGACTCCTCCGGCACCACTTCCGACGTCGCCCGTCCCACCGGACGACGTCGCCCCCGGTTTCAGCCCCAAAGTGTACATGGCGCCGTAACGGCGTCGCTCGACGCCTATTCCGACGCCGATGGGACCTTTCTATCCCTATGTCCATCCTCCTTATTTTCGGCCTGTTCATCAGCCTTCGGAGGAAGGGGAGGACTGGGAGGGGTCTGAGGACCCTCTCACAGCACAATGTGAGTTAGACCCGGACTGGGCAGAGGAGCTGGGGGATGCCAGTGGTCTTGATACCTCTCCTGACCTTGGCATGCTCACTCCTCCTACCATGGCTACGGAGGAGGGTGCAAGTTACGCTGTGGTGCTGCGTAGGGCGGCCGAGGCCCTCCACCTCGAGCTCCCTACAGTGGCCATCAGGACTAACCTCCTGACAGAAGTGCTTCAGCCGGCGGCTACCTCTGCGGAGCCACTGCTGCCTTTTAATGATGCACTTTCCGACGTTCTTTTGGGCACCTGGTCCAGGCCCACCACAGGGGCTCCTGTGGATAGGAACGTGGCCCGACGCCATCGCCCGGCCCCGGGCGACCCCCTTTTCCTCTCCCAACACCCCACCCCTGAGAGCTTGTGTTGGGAATTAGCTCTTACCTCTGTTACTTGTCCCGTTTTTGTTTCCTATCCCGTTTGTGTTGCCAGGCGCGCTTGATTGGGCGTGCACTTGGGAATGGGCGGGGTATTTTGGGTACTTAACGCTCTCCATAGCACTGAGTCAGCGCTTGGTTTCTTTCCCGGTCCTGCGACCCGGAAGGTCTGTGCTGTGTTGGTGCTCCGGAACCTCTGCTTTTGCCTGACTTCCTGTTTCAAGGACTTCCTGTTGCCTGACGGATTCCTCGGATTGCTGAACGCCGGCGTTTGTCGGTTGTTGGTAAACTTCTGGATTGCAAGCTGGACATTCGATTGTGGCGGACATCTGTTCATATGCCTTTGCGGATTGGGGAACGAGTACAGGTAGTGTTGCCTGCCGTTCTTTCCCCCAGTGACTTGTTTTTGCCTTTTTTCCCCTACTCCATGGGCTCATATATAGCGGAGTTGAAAAACGCGGCTGCGTTTTTTCTACGCTTGTCCCACTGATCATTTGCTCCTTTCCAGATAGTAGTTTACTGGAGACTCTTATGATTTAATGAATTCCCCCTCAGTTAGTAGCTGTTAGTAGTATGGGTGCACCCAATAAGAGGTTGGAAACAAACCATATCCTCTTCTCTTAGGAAAGGGGTTTTTTGTGCTTTGGCTTTTTTCCCTGTCCTTGTTTTCATATTGAACCCAGGAGGTGGTTTTGGGATTTTGTTTGGTATTCCTATGGACAGTACAAATTTGAAGTAATCCTGGATCAGTGTACATTGTGGCCCACGCCTTCCTGTTGGATGACATCGGATTGGGATAATACTTACGAATCCCTTTCTAGCCATTTCTAGCCATTGACGTCTGTGCAAAGGGTAAGAGTGTTGTCCTGTTTTCCAAGTGCTACGCTCAATTGTGTGCGTGTGAGTGTGATTGTGGCGGTGTTAACCTGTCTTGTGTTGGTTTTTTATAGGTTGCCCTGAGTTCCCGCTAGAACACAGACAACAGGGATATCTCGCCACCAGAGCTGATCTAAAACCTGGTCCCCTGGTTTTGTTTTTTCCCCCACCTTCTTCCATGGTTCTTGTTCGCTGACGCCGGTATATAAGAAAGGCGTTGGCGACGGGAGCTGAGGAGGAGGAGTGGGATTATTCTTCGCTCCCGCAGTATTGGGTGGTTCTACAGTGGTGGCAGAACAGCTTGGTTGTCCAAGCCTCTGCGTCCCCGAGCCCATTCCCTACCGCACCTCCGGAATCCAAGAAAGTGGAACAATTTGGTAAGAATATTTTTTCTTCCGCCAGTTCAGGGCTGCGGTCTGTGAACACTGCATGCCTCTTGGGCCGTTATTCCCACTCTCTGTGGGATACGGAGGCGCAAGTGCTGCCTCAGTGTCCGGAGGAGGCCCAGACAGTGCTCTCTCTCAGGCTATTGCTGAAGGGAGAGATGCAGCAAAGTTCACGATTCGATGTGGCCTTGACACCGCCGACTCGCTGGGCAGGGCGATTTCCATGACAGTGGCGCTCCGTCGCCACGCCTGGCTGAGGACTACTGGTTTCTCTGGGGATGTCCAGAACACCCTGATGGACATGCCCTTTGATGGCATCCGCCTTTTAGGCATCACAGCATATAGTGCTTTGGAGCGCTTTAAGGACTCGCGGGCAATGGGCAAGTCCCTGGGCCTTTCCGCCACATGCCCTCCTCCGCCTGCTTTTCGCTCCTTTCGTGGCCACGGAAGGGGCGCCCGACACATTCGCTTCAGAGGCACAGGCCTGCGCAGCAACAGTCTCAGCGCGGCCGCGGACGTGGGACCCGCCGAGGCAGGTCAGGGGGCCAGCGGGTGGGTCAGTCCACCTCTACCCCGGCCACCACTGCCTCCAAACCTTCCTAGTTAGGTTTTTCAGGCCCATCAAACGCCAGTGGGCGGCAGGATTCGCCATCACCTCCCCCACTGGCGCACCATCACTTCGGACAGGTGGGTTTTACAAATAGTCCGAAGGGGCTACTCCCTCCTCTTCGAGACTACCCCTCCAGCCATGCCACCCCAGTACCACAGCATGTCAGGGGATCACTTGGCACTTCTTCAACAGGAAGTCGCGGCCCTCTTGGCCAAGGGGGCCATCGAGCGCGTTCCTGCGCCAGAAGTAGGACGTGGTTGTTATTCCCACTACTTTCTGGTGCCCAAGAAGGACAAGGGCCTGCGTCCTATCTTGGACCTCAGGGACGTCAATCGCTTCCTCCGGAAGGAGAAGTTCAAGATGTTAACTCTGGCTCAGGTCTTGTCTGCCCTCGACCCTGGAGACTGGATGGTAGCGTTGGACCTGCAGGACGCATATTTCCACATTCCCATCCTGCCGACCCACCGGCGTTACCTGCGGTTTACGGTAGGCCACGAGCACTTTCAGTTTACCATGCTCCCCTTTGGCCTTACCAGCGCCCCTCGGGCCTTACCAGCGCCCCTCGGGTGTTCACGGAAGTGATGGCGGTGGTCGCAGCTCATCTGCGCAGATCAGGGGTTCCAGTCTTCCCCTATCTCGACGACTGGCTGTTGAAGGCGGGCTCGCCCCGGGCAGTCGTCTCCCACCTCCAGACTACGGCTGACCTCCTGCATTTGCTGGGGTTCTCCATCAATGTGCCGAAGTCGCACCTGATTCCCTCTCAGAAGCGCCTCTTCATCGGAGCGGTTCTGGATACGACGCACTTTCGGGTCTATCCTCCCGAACGGCGAGTCCAAGATATTCAGGCTCTGATTCCGATCTTTCAGCCTCTATCCTGGGTTTCGGTCAGGGTGACCTTGAGGCTGCTGGGCCTCATGGCATCCTGCATCCTGCTGGTCACTCATGCCAGATGGCATATGCGGGCTCTTCAGTGGGACCTGAAGTTCCAGTGGGCGCAGCATCAGGGGAACCTGTCCGATTACGTCCAGATCTCGGAGGGCACTGCACAACAGCTGCAGTGGTGGCTCACGAACCGGCATTGGGTCAATGGCAGATCCCTCTCCCTTCCCCAAACGGAGCACACAGTGGTGACGGATGCGTCCCTCCTGGGATGGGGCGGCCACATGGGAGAGGCGGAGATCAGAGGCCTCTGGTCTCCGGCGGAGTCCAGGCACCATATCAACCTTCTGGAGCTTCGGGCGATCCGACTTGCACTGAAGGCATTCCTTCCCTCTGTCAAGGGGAGAGTAGTGCAGGTGTTCACAGACAACACCACCGCCATGTGGTACTGCAACAAACAGGGCGGGGTGGGGTCGTGGACCCTATGTCAGGAGGCTCTGCGCCTCTGGACATGGCTGGAACATCAGGGCATTTCCCTGGTGGTTCAACGCCTGGCAGGTTCACTGAACGCCAGGGCAGACGAACTCAGCCGCAGGTGCATGATGGATCACGAATGGCGTCTTCACTCGGACGTGGCGCAAGGTCTCTTTTAACAGTGGGGAGAGCCTTGGTTAGATCTATTCGCCACCGAAGAGAACGCGCAATGTCAGCAGTTCTGCGCGTTGGAATTTCCAAGGCGGCACTCGCTCGGCGACGCTTTTCGTCACGAGTGGAGTTGCCGTCTGTTGTACGCCTTTCCGCCTATACCACTTCTGCCCAGAGTGCTCAAGAAGATCAGGCGCGACCGGGCCCAAGTCATTCTTGTGGCTCCGGACTGGGCTCGAAGAGTTTGGTATCCCGAGCTACTCAGTATGACCATCGATCCCCCGATCCGACTGCCTCTTTGGGAGAATCTTCTGTCGCAGCAGCAGGGGACGGTCCTCCACCCAAACCTGTCCAGTCTCCACCTCTTTGCGTGGAGATTGAGCGGCGGCAGTTGATTCCTTTCGACTTGCCTCCTGAAGTCTGTGATGTCATTCTGGCAGCCAGGCGTCCCTCCACTAAGTTGGTATACGCTTGCAGGTGGAACAAGTTTGTGGCATGGTACACAGCAAAGGTTCTGGATCCCCTTTCTGCCCCTCTTTCTGAGGTCCTACTGTTCCTTCTTTCTTTGGCCCAGCAGGGCTCTGCTCTGGGCACTATCAAGGGCTACCTTTTTGCTATTTCGGCCTTTCTCAGGCTCCCTGATCAGCCCTCTCTTTTCAAGTCCCCTGTTGTTAACAGATTCCTCAAAGGCATTACTCACCTTTTTCCTCCTACTCCCTTCGTAATGCCACAGTGGGACTTGAACCTGGTTCTCACATACTTAATGTGCGCTCCCTTTGAGCCTCTTCACAACTGTCCTCTTTGTCTGTTAACTCTGAAGACTGCTTTCCTGGTTGCCATCACCTCTGCTAGGAGAGTGAGTGAGCTCCAGGCTCTTTCTTGTAAACCTCATTTTCTGTCTGTCCATCCGGACAAGGTTGTCCTCAGGACACGTCCATCCTTTCTGCCGAAGGTTGTTACTGCCTTTCACATCGGGCAGATCATCACTTTGCCCACCTTCTTTCCGCCTCCGCATCCTTCCAGAGAGGAAGAGAGGCTCCACCGACCCAAAACGTGCACTCTCATTTTACCTGGGTTGCACACAACAGTTCCGGGTGGATGACCAGCTCTTTGTTGGCTACGTTGGCGCCAAGAAAGGTCAGGCCGTACACAAGCGGACTATCTCCAGATGGGTCGTCTTGTGTATTAAAGCCTGTTATTCTCTGGCAAAGAAGGAGCCTCCGTTGGGGCTGCGCGCCCATTCCACCAGGGCGACGGCTGCCACTACTGCATTGGGATGTGGTGTCCCCTTACAAGACATCTGTCAGGCAGCTACGTGGGCCTCGCTGCACACTTTTACTAAGCACTATTGCCTGGACAGCCAAGTCCGGAGAGACGGCTTCTTTGGCCGTTCTGTTCTCCGGGACTTCCTAGTGTGATCTTGGTTCGCAGACCTACCACCAGGGTTGGTATTGCTGGGGTATCTATTCTAAGGTAAGGAATCTATCACTAACGTGTTTCTTTCAGATGCACAAGTTACTTACCTTCGGTAACGATATATCTGTAAGAAACATTAGTTAGTGATAGATTCCTTACCGCCCCACCCATCCTCCCCGTTTTGCTAACTGATTTCTAGGGTTAAGGTCATCCCTTTCAGGGCCCTAGTTTCAATGCACCAGTGGTCAGTATCTTGCATGGCTCTGCGTTCCTGGCGCGGAAAGTCGTGCACAGAACTGACGTCAGCGCGCGAGGGCGGCGTCTAAGTAGCTGCCGCGACACCATCTCGGCGACCACGACGCCAACGACGGACGCGGAGCCGCACATCGCCACCTTCTGACGTGCAGGGGTACTGCTGACGAAAACTTTCCGGATCCAGTCTGACGCCTGGGGGTAATTCTAAGGTAAGGAATCTTTTACCAACTAATGTTTCTTACAGATATATCGTTACCGAAGGTAAGTAACTTGTGATTTTGGGGCGGTTGTCGAAATCTAAGTAAATGGAGATCTGGAGCCAGATGTACGACCGTTTTTGCATGCGCAATCGGGTTTGCGAACCCGTTTGCGCATGCAAAAATAGCATGGGCCATGTACAAAGCCTATTTAGCGAGTCGCAATTTATTTGCGAGTCGCTAAATAGGTTTTGCGACTCGCTATTAGGAAGGGGCGGTCCCTTCCTAATAGCGAGCGCAAGCCCATGTATGAATGTTTAGCGACCGCAATTGCGGTCGCAAAACACTACCAAATTACCACCCTCTTCATGAGGGTGGTAATGCACTCGCAAAAGGGAAGGGGTCCCCTGGGGACCCCTTCCCCTTTGCAAATGCAGGGGGAAATATTTTTTAAGGGCAGGCAGTGGTCCCAGGTACCACTACCTGCCCTTAAAAAATTAAACGAAAACGTTTCATTTTTTTCTTTTTTAAATGCATCCCGTTTTCCTTTAAGGAAAATGGGCTGCATTAAAAAAAAAACTGCTTTATTTAAAAGCAGTCCCAGACATGGTGGTCTGCTGAGCCCAGCAGGCCACCATACCTGGGAGGGCCTGCCGTTCCCAATGGGGTCGCAAATTGCGAGAGGCTCATTAATATTCATGAGCCTCTCAATTTGCGACCCCATTGGGAATCGCAAACAGTGTGATACACACTGTTGTACATCCAAAATAGCTCCTCGCAAATTGTGAGTCGCAAAAAACTCGCAATTTGCGAGGCGCTATTTTACGCATTGTACATCTGGCTCCTGGTGAAAAAGAAAGGCAATCCATGGTTGTGGTCAAAGGACTGTAAACCTCCCCCCCTACAATGAACTCTGTAGAAGCAGAACACTCTCAGCAGATAGCCAGCTCCAGACCTCAAAGATGTTTATAGAACCTATGCAATTATTAAATGAGTAAGAAACATTCTGTATGTCTGTAGTAGGCCCGTTGCATGAAATAGATATCAATTGGATGCACTGCTTTATGGCAGCCATGAAGCAAGAAGTGAGTGCTATGTTTAAGTTCATATTTAAGGAGACCCCATGGTGGGCTACCATGTTCTGCAATCTCTACAGTTTTACCTATAAAGGCCTCGGAATTTGCTAGCCACACTCCATTGTTGTAATCAAGACAGGTCTAAATTATGGACCTAGTGGTTGAATATGTGTATTTGACAGAAACTATAAGCAATCCAATGTTTCTTGTTTCTAACCTACATTAAGTGATGAATAATTTAATTGTGCATTAGATGGTGGATCTCTCGAAATCACTAAGAGGTGTGCAGGATTTAGAATGAGTCCCACGGGACAATTGTTTATGTAATATGTATTAACCCTGGTCCATGTGGGCATATAGGGTTGTCCTTGTTTTTTACTTCACCGGAGTGTATCAGGTGCCAACCGGTGCAGTGGACTCATTTCCTGTTTTTCTTTACCTCATCAATCTTCACAGACCGAATTCATCAGCATTTAGACTGCAACTAGGTTAAATGTCTCCTCCAAAACTTTCAGATTTCAAGCCCTGTCACAGATGCATCAAGAATTTGTACCTTTTGAATCCCCATGACAGCTGCATGTAGTGCCTCAGATCAGAGCACAATGCAGGGGCCTGTGATGCTTGTGCCTTCAAGCACTCAAGGCCATCAGGAAGCAGGAGGCTAAGTTGTTTCTGGCTTAGGCCAGGAGGGAGATGCCTAATTGATCTCCATTGTCCCCAGGTAAGTCACTGTAAACAAACGGTCTCCTAACCGATTTTGTCATAAAATACACATAAGGTGCCACAGGTAGAAAAGTCCTCTTCTTTGAGGAAACAGACTGGCTTCTGGGATTGCTTGGAGCCTGGTCCTCAAAGCAGAGCCCAAATACCTTCCTGACGAAGCCTCCTGATAGAGAGTCAAAGAAATGTGACCCTGTGGGCCAGAAACCTTGGCTTCTGTCGATCAAGCTATCTGCATTGCTATGGTCACTTGTCTCCTGTGTTGATATGTTCATACCTCGTGAACAATGGCGAAACTTACAGTGATCGGCTTGCCATCCCACATTAAATAGCCACTTACAAACCTTATCAATGACAGATTAGATTCATCAAAAAATTCGTCCTGGACTCTGTTGCCTAATCCATGGGCACAGATGTTATGCTGTGTCAACATGCTTGAATGCATTTCACTGGCTTCTCTGGAGATGTCTAATCTGCACTTATGGACATGCCTTATGATGGTGAGGTGCAGTTCGGACAGCAAATTGATTCCTCCCCGGAGCGGATTAAGGATAGTAGAGCTACAGCTTGAAAGTTAGAGTTAGTCCTTCCAGCATGACAGCCCGGCCAACAATATAGAACATTTTGTGGCTGTTCCAGGGTGATGCATTCCCAGCTGAGACAATCTTCTCAGACTGCCGAGACACCCCAGCAGCTATACCGCTCTTTTTTAGGGTAGGGGTGCAAAATCAACAGGAAAAGCTACAGTCTCCAATATTCTCTTACATCTGTGCTGCCTTAAAGCCTCTCTGAATTCCCCAAACCCCCTACATTATCACCTTGTGGTTGGGGACATGGTCTTTGACTTTTCCACCATTTGGGGGGCAATCACAATGGATCGCTGTACCATCCATCTATCCCACAAGGCTATGCCCTATCCTTCCCCCCCATCCTGCCTGACTGTTCCTTCCACAGGGCGTGCCCTCCAGCGAACAACTCGATTTTGGAGGCAGAAGTCCCTGCCATGCTAACTAAAAGGTCCATAAAAGTGGTACTTCTGGAAGAAAGGGCTCAGGATTCTATTTTCTTTACTTTTTGGGTCCCCTCGCAGATCATCGCCTGCTGTGTTTATTCTTTCAGCAGGAAAAATTCAGTATGCTGCCCCTTGGCCAAGTCTTTCTGGCCCTAAACGGAGGACACTTTTTGAGAATCGTGGAGCTTCAGGATGCCTGTGTTCATATTCCAATTCTCTCTGCCAACAGACGTTACTTGAGGTTCACTGTTGGATCCCAACAATCTCAGTTTGCGTTTCCACCATTTGGACTTGCGACCGCACCACATCTCTTTACAAAAGTGCTGGGGGTTGTGGCAGCCTCACTGCAACCGTCATGAGTGTATGTATTTCCATACTTGGACAACTAGCTAGTGACAGAGTTCCCAGTGGTAGCCAGGGAACATCTTCAGTGGACAATTACTCTCCTCTATGACCTGGGCTGTACCATCAACGTTCATAAGCCCCACCTTTTGTCTCACATCGAGACTAACCTTTGTGGGGGAGGTTCTGAATCCAACTTGCATGAAGGCCTTTCCTCCTTGGAGTATTGCAGGTATTTGGGAGATGATTCCAATATTTCTGACTCCAGCTCGGATCTTTCTTCTGCAAGTCTTGCGTCTGCTCAGCTGCATAGCCTTTTCCATCCTGTTAGTGCCACATGCCAAATGATGGAGGATGAGACCCTTTCAGTGGTGCACATGATCACAGTGGCTCTAGTACAGATCTCCCACTTTGTTCATCTGGATCTGTACTGGTAGATGGGTGCCTCCAACCTTTTGGTTGGTTGTCATTTCAGTCTGTGGCTGCTGCAGTCATGGACGCCTCCTCCCAGGGCTTCGGTGCCGATATGTGCGACATGATGGCTTGGACCTCCTATAATAGATGTTGGAGCAGTGCCTGCGCATAAATGTGCTTGAGCTGTGGGTGGTTCATCCTGCAGTGAAGGTGTTTCTGCCTTACATCCCAGGGAGCAGCATGTCGATTTTGGCAGACAACTGTCCCACCATCTACCATATAGAAAGACAGGGCAGTGTGTGGCAGTGGACCCTATGGTGAGAGATGAGTCGCCTGTGAAAGTGTGAGCAGTGATGGGGAATCTTCATGATAGTGGATCACCTTGCAGGCTCCCATGAATGTGAGAATAAATGTTCTCAATCACCTTTTACTTGAGGACTGTAAATGGGAGCAGCACCCTGAAGTAAGGGACGTAATCTTCTCCAGCTTCAGATCTCAATTCATGGATCTCTTCGCCACAGCCTCTAAAAGGAAGTGTCTATAGTTTTGTGCAATACATTTCCCTCTGAATGGTTCCTTGGATGATGACTTCAGGTTCAGCTGGTTTCATGTGTTTCTGTACAAAATTTGACTGACCCCGCTTCTGCAACGGCCTTGCCGAAGGTTTGAGAGGATTGGGCACATCTGATACTGATTGCCACAGACTGGGTTCCTAGGACCTGGTATGGCAATCTGTTGGCACTCAGCCGTCCCCCTTCTTCTCCCCCTTGCAGAGCAGACCTGATTTAGCAGCATGATGGCCAGGTTCTCCATCCCTATCCCTAAACACTGTGGCTGCATGCATGGAAATTAAGTAGTGCAAATTAGTCCTTTTGTCCTTCTGATTAAGTCACAAACATTATCTTGGCAGCCAGAAAGCCCACCACCAGATCCATCTATGCATGTTGCTGAAATAAGTTCATTCAAGCATCAACCCCTTTAATCCTCAACTTTCTAGTATCTTTTGATTTTTGTTGTCCCTTAACTTTATCAGGGTCTTGTGATTGTGACATTTATGGACTGTTTGGAGGCCTGTCTGCCTTCATGTGCCTACATGATCATCCTATGCTGCTTAAACCACAAAAACCGAGAGTGGCACTACCAGCCACACAAGGCCTGCCCAATCCCCGAGGCCATGCTGAGTCTCCATCCCAAAAATGTTTGCCTGTACAATGGTCCACAACGCCACCATGTCCCAACAAGCACGCCCCGCCCAATCCATCCTGACCACCAACCATCACCAAAACAGTCAAGATTGACATGCAACTCCACCTCACCTCACCCCACACAATACACACATCCATAGCCCAGCTAACGCAAACATCCCACGAAGAACGTCATGCAGTCCACTGCATAAACCATATCCACAGCAGTACCAAGCAGTCTGACATGCCCTGCAGTGTGCTGCATAAATACTTTATTGTAATGAAAACAGTTGTACACAGGTAAAATTCTGGATTTCCCTTAACCCCTTCGCTGTTAGGCCGTCCCCCCACCTTCCCTGTACTAAGCCTTTTTTTGGCTATTTGGGGTAGTTCGCGATTAGGCCCCTGTAACTTTTTGACCACATAAGATATCCACGCCAAATTTGCGTCCTTTTCTTCCAACATCATGGGGATTTTAAAGGTACTCAGGGTTTGTTGATTCCTCTGGAGGGGACCCAGAAATTAGCCAAAATACAGCAAAGGTTTTTTTTGGGGGGAAAAACAGGAAAAAAGTGCTGCAGATAAAAGCGTCTGTTTTTTCCCCTGCAGTTGGTATCAACAAAGGGTTTGTGGTGCTGAAATCACCATCTTCCCAGCTTTCAGGGACTGACAGACTTTTGTCAGAAAACCAAAATTTTTTACACAGTTGTGGCATTTTACTGGGACATAGCCTATTTTTGCTATCTTTTGTGCTTTCAACCTCCTTCCAGTTAATGGTAAAAATGGGTATGAAAGCAATAATGGATCCTGGGAAGCTATACGTTTCTGAAAAGTAGGCAAAGTAAGGGGTCATTTGTGTAGATCCTTCAAGGTTTTCTTATCCAAACTAACAGTTGAAAATGGGAAAAATTGAAAATGAGTTGAAAGAATCAGCCATTTGGGCCAACGTTTTCACCTGTAACTTCTAAGTATGGCAGATTTTTTAAATCAATATACCGTTACACCCGCTGGACCCCTCTGGTTGTGGGGATATATAGGACTTGTAGGTTCACCAAGAACCCGAGGGACCCAGAACCAATAACTCAGCAGCATCTTGCAATGGTTTTTTATTGTGTACCGGGTATATAGCAATTTATTTGGGAAAATATAAATAGTGAAAAATCGGTATGAAAGACACGTATGTATTTTTGAAATGGGAACAAAATATAGAGTTTAGAAACAGTAGCTATTTGCACATCTCCGAAATTGTGGGTCTCCATACTAGCATGTGAACTATAGGAAATTTTTCAAAGTGACTTCTTTTTTACACATTGTCTTACATTTGGAAGGCAGAAATGCATCGAAAGTCAATAGGTAATAACAGCTGCTCTACAATTCTGTGTTCCCCTAAGTTCCCGATAAAAATGGTACCTCCCTTGTATGGGTAGGCCTAGTGCCCGTGACAGGAAATGGCCCAAAACGCAACGGGGACACACCACATTTTTACAGTGAAAACTGACCCTTTTTTTTGCAAAGTGCCTAGCTGTAGATTTTGAACCCTAGCTCTGCCGGCACCTAGGGAAACCTAGCAAACCGATACATTTTTGAAAACTAGACGACCAGGGGAATCCAGGATGGAGTGACTTGTTTGGCTCACACCAGGTTCTGTTACTCAGAATCCCTTTCAAACCTCAAACTTTATAAAAACAAAACAAAAAACTTTCCTCACATTTCTTTGATGGAAAGTTCTGGAATCTGCGTGGATCCACAAAATTCCACCCACCCCGCATTCCCCAAAGTCTTCCGATAAAAATGGTACCTCACTTGTGTGGGTAGGCCTAGTGCCCGCGACAGGAAACGGCCCATAACGCAACGTGGACACACCACATTTTTACAGTGAAAACTGACCCTTTTTTTGCAAAGTGCCTAGCTGTAGATTTTGAACCCTAGCTCTGCCGGCACCTAGTGAAACCTAGCAAACCTATACATTTTTGAAAACTAGACACCCAGCGGAATCCAGGATGGGGTGCCTTGTGTGGCTCTCACCAGGTTCTGTTACCCAGAATCCCTTGCAAACCTCAAACTTTGTAAAAAAACAAAACACATTTTCCTCACATTTCTGTGATGGAAAGTTCTGGAATCTACGTGGATCCACAAAATTTCACCCACCCCGCATTCCCCAAAGTCTTCCGATAAAAAGGTTACCTCACTTGTGTGGGTAGGCCTAGTGCCCGCGACAAGAAACGGCCCAAAACGCAACGTGGACACACCACATTTTTACAGTGAAATCTGACCCTTTTTTTGCAAAGTGCCTAGCTGTAGATTTTGAACCCTAGCTCTGCCAGCACCTAAGGAAACCTAGCAAACCTATACATTCTTGAAAAATAGACACCCAGGAGAATCCAGGACGGGGTGACTTGTGTGGCTCTCACCAGGTTCTGTTACCCACAATCCCTTGCAAACCTCAAACTTTGCCAAAAAAACCACAGTTTCCTCACATTTCTGTGATGGAAAGTTCTGGAAACTGCGTTGGTCCACAAATTTCCACCCACCCCGCATTCTCCAAAGTCTCCGGATAAAAATGGTACCTCACTCGTGTGGGTGGGTCAAGTACTCACGACATGCAAGGGCCCAAAACGTATTGTGGAGACCTCAAAATTACCTATCACAAAACGACCTGGTTTTGCAAGGAGGGGCATCTGGGTTATTCGCCCCAGGCTCAGCGGCCATCTAGGGAAACGTACCAAACCCACACATTTCTGAAAACTAGACACCCTGGGAAGACCAGTGAGGTATGGATCCACTAGGGAAGGGTACCATTGGAAAGGGGAGATTCTCCCCTTTCCAATGATACCTCTTCCAAGTGTTTCGGTGCTCGGGGGTGAGGTAGCCCCACGAGCACCGAAACAATGAAACTGAAACTAAGTTTCAGTTTCAATTTCATTGCAATGATGTCAGCACGCCATGTGCACGATCGGCATTGCAATGAAAATGCAAATCGGCCTCGGGAGGTTGGGGAACCTCTTCCCCAACCTCCCGAGGCCAATAAAAAAAAAGGAAATCCCTCTGCTGTCTGCAGCAGAGGGATTTAGTGCCCCTGTTCTCATGACGGAATGGTTCCGTCATGAGCACAGGAGCACTGGTGCTCATGACGGAACCATTCCGTCCTGAGCACCGAAAGGGTTAAGGACTTTATTTTTTTATTTAACAAAATGTCCACATTTTTTTTGTAGCTTCGACATACTCGAAATTTACTTAGCTTTATTGTGAATTAGTTAATTAAATTACGTCTCAATCATAGTAGTTCTATTTCACTGCACATGATATCCATTAGTTAGGGTACGGTATGAGTGTCAGCAATTGGTATTTTGTTGCTTTTCTTAGTGCGAAATTTGTTAACCACAAATATTTATTCAGTTACATTTTTCAGTGGACCAGGCTGGCAAAGCAACATCCCAGCAGGACCAGGAGCAGCAAAGAAAATCCTCGGCTCACAAGCGGGCATGTCTGCTTGCTTGGTACTGCTGTGGATATGGTTGGTGCAGTGGATTGTATGACGGTTTGCTTTACTTGTTTCCTCTCACTCAGTTTATTGTTCCTCATTGAGATTTGAATCCTGTTTTGATTTTCTTGATGGTACCCCCATTCAGGCCAATGCACAGTTTTCGAGAGACACTTCTTACCCTGAAGACAGTTTTGTTGATGGCTTCTGGATCAGAGAATTTCAGACGCTCCCAGTTCATCCACCTTTCACATTTTTCTGCTGCAATAATTTGGTCCTTTGCACCTGCCTGTCCTTCCTACGAAAGGTGGTTTCTGGTTGTCATGTGGCCATCTTTCTTCAGTTCTTCACATCCAACCAAGAGGAAGAAGCGACTGCATAGACTTGATCTCAGGTGTACAGTGTTGTACAGTGTATTGCTACATTTACTGCACTTGTCAGGAATGAGTGAATGTTCAGCTCTTTGTGGTGTTCACACTTACAGTGTTTGTGGAGTTAAGCAGGGAAAGGTGATAACCAAACACAGCATTTTACGCTAGGTCATCCTCCGCATCAAGATCTGCTTAGATTGGGCCAATAAAAGATCCTCTATAGATCATTCATCTCTGTTCTACTAGAGTCATAGCTGCCTCCACGGCTCTTTCGAGACGCACCCTAGTTGTGACTTCTGCCAGCACTACAGCCACATCCTCAGGCACTCAGTGGCAGATACTTTGCTGTATTGCATGATATACTTGGTCAAGTGGCACTACTCCATTTAACCCCCTAAGGAGGTATTGCTTCAGGACTCATTCAGAAGGTGAGGAATATGGAGGAAGCTCTATCCATCTGAAGAAAAAGTTGCTTACCTTCAGTAAGGATATTTCTGGTGGATACATAATCGTCCATCTGTGGACTGATGATTAAACTTTATCAGGAGGTGAATATCATCAGCATAGGAGAGTACCTCAAGCCAGTTATCCAGATCCTCTCCCTTAACAGTAGAATATTGAGGTTGAATAATATTGAAGAGAATGCGGACCCTGCGGGATACCGAAGTATAGTTGCTGTTCTGCAGACAGAAATGGAGCAAGTACCAAGTATTACAGGCTGCTGCTCATATACATTAATTGAGGCAGGTACAGTATATTATGAGAAGAAAGATTTCAATTGCGTTTTTAGGGGACAATCATATCCCATGGTGAGAGGCTGATGGTGTTAGGGAAGTCGTCAAGTATGTTAAAGGAAGGTAGGGTGCTACTCTGTTTATAAGGATATATTTGTAGGGCCACCCCAAAGGCATATCTGGAAAACGTAGATCTATTCAACTCTTGGAATTGTGTTTTGGTTGGCCGTAAGTGATTTAAAAAGAACAAGAAGAAATGCTTCCTTCCCCCAGGTTATTATTTATATTTGTAAGATCTACTCGGATGTGAGGTACCATGAGTATATAGAACGTTAATCAGTTCATAGAAATTATTTGTAAGGTCCGCTTGGATGTGGTGTCGAGGAATATTGAGAGATCAATCAATCAGGATTTGTAAAGCACGGCTGCTTCTCCCGCGAGGGTCTCGAGGCGCTGTGGAGAGATGCATTGTTCCAGGGCGACATAAGAGCGTGGTTCACTCCAATACAGTGTACCAGGACCATGAAGGAGCTCGATGCGAGGTACACCCTAATACAAGATCCACCAAATATACATGTAAATCAGATGGCATCGATTGTGTCATTGGTGAGGTCATGTGAAAGGTCAGTGGTAGGGGGCATGATGGTTCGAGTTGTTTTGTCACCAGAGCTGGTAAATGTTTGGGCTTTTGAGGTTTGTATCTATTGCATTAACGCTATTTCAACTGTAATGTTTTCACTCATTGTGTAAAATTCGTACCTGATGTTGTACATTCATTTTTTAAGGCGTGTAACCTTAAATAATGTTTATATGGTGAACATCCATATAATTGGCAAGGAACAATGTGGGATGTCCTACCCTGACTCCGGCAGATTGTGACGTACAAATGTTTATTAACTGTAACCACCAGTCCTGTTGCTTTTGCTGAGTGGAGTAGATTGTGTATTAACAGAGAAAGGGTTGCCGCTCTGTTGTAAACTCCTGTTAACTTAGGTAGGCAGCCATGTAGTTTGAAATGATGAGGTGTCTGCCACCTCTCCTCGCGCCCACCACAGGCATTCTGTGGACACGCTGAGCACGCGCTGGCGGCATTCTATATGGCAAGAAGTCCATGCACAGATGTGCGTCACATAGATCAAACCGGCTGACAGCCCTGACGTCCCCACGTGCGCTTGTCAAAACACAAGGCCTCCATCTGCACAGTTCAGTCGGCCCCCAGTGTCCAGCCCTCTGGATCTTGAGAAATGTTTAGCGGATAGGTTGCCTCCCGAAATCCCAGTGCTTGTGAAAACAGAAGACATAAGGCAAAGGTATTATTAAACCGGCAGAGACAGAGCAAGGATATTATGTACTTTTCCAGTGAAAGGGGGCCGGCCTTCTGAAAGGAAAGACTGGCACCGACTGAGAATGCTGGCCTCTGCCTGTGGTGGAAATGAGACGTCTGGCTGCTGTTTGAATCGTAAAATACTGCAACAATGAGGATTTGGTGGGCCCCTTGCGCCGGTGCCACTGCACCTCCTGCACAAGTGGAAGCTACGCTGCTGGCCTCTGCGCCAGAATCTGTTTATGGACTTCGAACGCCTCTGGAAAGATTTCTAGTATTTCTTGGCAAGGGCTTATGCTTCTTTTCCCCCTTTCATTGAAGGCTCTCTTTTTGGTGTGGTGTTATGAGGCTGTGCTGTAACATCTGTCAGGCTGCACTAACCTCTATCCTCCAGCTGTTGCAGTTGTGGCATTTCCCTCCCTTTGGTCGCTGGCCCCTCCTCCCAGTTCCCTCGCGCCTATACAAAACTTCAGGTGGAATGAAGTGGTTATAAAAGCATCTATCAACACACGGAAGGCTTGCCAAGTCAAGTATTTGGGTTGGAAGTCATGCCTTCCCAACTGCTTGAAAACAGGAAGTATCTCTGCGCGGTGATGGATGGCTCTACTTTACTGAGAGGAAGAGGAGACCTGTTTTTTGGCCCCTGGGCCTCTCAGCGAGCTGCGCAGTTACATGAATGCAAGGAATTGCATGAAAGGCGCCGAAATAAGAGCAACTTTGTGCATGTGCAGTCCCCCGAGCTAGCCCGGGCGCGTCTTGCCAGGGTAATTCCTGCAAGGCACTTCGCATCAGCCAGAAACCGCCTGCAACGCTGCAGCAGGCCCACAGTGATTCATTGCCGAGAGAGTTTAGTTCCAAGATTCGGAATACAAAATAGTTGCTTTTCCCGCTCTCACCCCTCAAGGTTTTAAAAAAACTGTTCTTTAGATTTTTCATTCTTACAGTGCTGTAACAAGACTGACATAAATCATGCAGCAAACATCATGTAAAAATATCACATCTCTTTACACTTTAAAAAGTGTATTTTTTTAACATGCGGAAGCGTTTCGCCTTAGTGAATCAGATTATATCGCTGCATTCATGGGCATTTATTGAAGTGAACAGTTTTAAACATGAACTTAGAAAATTCTTGCAGCGCGCCCATTAGCGAACTAAGAGGCAAGTCAGTTGTTTTGTGTACTATATGTGACCCAGTGCTTAATTTGAGCCGGTGTTTTCCGGTGTTCGGCACCAGCACATAATTGTCAACACCAGCACTTATGACAATCTGCCACATGGTTGCGCTGTCTGTCTAATTTAGAGATGAGCACAACAAAGTTAGTTGTTCATACGTTAAAATGACATGTCTGGCATCCAAGCCATTCTTATAGCTTTGAGGGCCTGGAATAGTCAGAATTGTCACACTTGTAACACTGTAATGGTTAGTGGTTATGTTGTTACTGTCATTGGCAGCGCTGGCAGGAGCCATGAGTGGTGCAAGCTGCAGTAATCTTCTGACGAGGGCACTGGTACTTTTTTTTTTTTTAACAAGTTAAACACTGATGTGACCTAGATTATTAAGATGCATTGAGCAACTTTATAGTCTGTTAAACCAAACACAAGAGGTTTTTGTACAGTGCCCATCCTGGACTCATATAGTTGAAGAGGCTCTCATACATGATAGTGAAAAAAGGGGCTCTGTAAAATAAAATATTTGCCTAGGATCACACAATTTGGTCAAGCCAGGATTGACACCAGGTTTTATGGTTTCACATTGTGCAATTCAGGCACTTAGATACGTGTCTGTTTCTCGCTCCAGGTTTACAGTAAATGTCAATGCTTTGACTTGAATCCATTACGCATGAGGTTAGAGTGTAACTGGCAGGTAGAAGCTCAGCTCGTTTGGGCTCAAGGATCCAAGGGGCCCTCGAGCCGAGCCAGAACCTGGCATCTGGCGCGAGCCTAGCTCGATCTTTCAGTAGCTTGTCCACCTGTTGAAAATGGGTCTCGTGCCCATTGGTTGTGTGATAACATTTACCACTTGTGTGTGCAGTGGGCAACTCGCTCCGATGGGCTCTTGTGCCATTGCACCTCCTGCAGCAGTGCACCCCGGCATTCTCGTGAGAGGATTTCTGTTTCATCATCTTGGATTGTCCAGCCCTTTTACTCAAGGCATAGGGTGAAGCACTGTCCTGGTTTTAATAATTTCTCACTGATGATGAAAAGAAAACAGAAATGCTTGATCTCAGGCACTGCTTTTTCCAGATGAGACACATTGGTGAGTACCCACTCCTGTCTATGTAATTCAGTGCATAACTTGCTGTCTTTGACAGTGTAGACCTCAATTTATTTTTCTAGACATATGACCTTGAAACAGATGAAGAATGGGATGGCGCATAAGGCCCACCAAACCATTATTTTGCCTTCTGGGCCCCAAAATGCTGGAATCAATTACCATGAGCACCACATATTCTCAGCAAAGCACTTGTGTGATCTGTTTTATTAATGAAGTTCCACTCCTCCCAGCAGCTGACAAAAGAAATCTTTTACATTTTCAACAGTCTAAGAAAAGCGACAGCTCCTTCACGGTCAGTCGAGACTTCAACTGATCACTACAATAAATTAGCCGATTTCTTTATCGAAAAGATTATTGTTATCTACTCTAATTTTTTGACGAATGTCCAATCTGAGATGGAGGACTGCTTATGCCAAATAGGTGAGCTACAGCAAGAAGCAGAATTGAACGAATTAGCTTTACTTGGCTTAGCCTCTCTAACGAAACTATGCAAACAAGTGAAATCGGGTTCCCTTTATATACACTACTGAAATAGTGATATAATACTTGCCAATAGCAGTAGTTAATAGTAATGTTCATAATTATGGGGTGACAATCTTTCCTTTTCCCCATTCAGAGTGAGACTACAGGGGTTCCTGGGGGATTCCTCCATGGGGCCCAGATGACCCTCAATTAGGGAACTAGTGTGTGAGCGGGTTCTCACAGCATGACACTATACAATATTGAATGGGTGTGGTGCACGAGTGCAGTGTCATAATTACAGCGCATGCATCTTTTCCTAAATGAGATTGAGGTACTTTATGTCCAGGTTTATCAGTCTGTAGGAGTATTGATATATAACACATATTATATTATTGTTTTCAGGTAACCAGGAATCCTATGAACTATAGCTGGTGGCAAGTATTACGTCACTAATTCAGTCGTGTATACAAAGGGTATAAACTTACAGTGGATCCAATACCTGTCCTGATGAATGCCATGGAGTCTGTTGAGCTGCTAGGCAGAAACATGTTGATACTATAGTGGGGTTGGTATACTTTTTCCCCAATATCCCTATTTTTTAATACCAAGTGGTACCCTACAAAGTAGAAACCATACTGGGCTACCACATTGGTTTTTAACTTATTACATGGATCCTAGGTCAGAATAAGTTCCTCCCTGATCTCAGGGTGTAGGCCCGCTCTCCATCAAACAGAAGTTTTTGGAGACTGAGGGGATATCTTATGATGAAGCATGACACCTGGTAGGTGTGTGAGGACATCCCATCAAACCTTTTGTGTGTGTTCAGGAACAGACTGGTAATGATGAGGTAATAATATGTTGTAATATAATTACTCACTTCGTGACTTTTTGTGTGAAAAACAAGTTCTTCAGGACACTATAACAACTGGGGGTTACAAGTATGTCTTTGGGTTCAAATGGTGTTGGAAGTGCTAGATTTCAGAATATTATAAGTTGGCTCCACCTTTACATTTTATGAGAAATCAGGGAAACCATGATGCACAATCGTTCACCACCTAGAAAATGAGGACAGCCAATCCTCAATTGACAACAAACAGTAGATAAACAGTAATATGTGTGTGCTAACTTAAGGTTGCATTGGGGAATCCAAATTCCTTATAGTCAATATGGTGACTTTTTTAACAAAGAGTTCTACAACTGTCAATATCCTATGTCCAATCGAGACACTAAGTATCTGGTCTTTGGTTTGACGGAATACCAAGATCTAAGTACTCACAACAGTTTTTTCTAAGCATGCTGGACCTCCCTGTCAGTTCAATAGGCCCCATTTCCTCCAAAATGCCAGGAATATATTTAGGCACCCCTAATAGTGGTCACATGTTTTGGGCCATGCATGCCCGTATCAGAGCATGTTCCAGTGTTCCCCTATAGAGACATGTCCTCCGACAGGTGATTGAGTTGTGCTTGAGGCTTGACGTTTATCTACTTCCAGGCCTCAGCAGTGACCGTTTTAGGTGGCTGAGTATGCATCTGTGCTGTTGAGGAGAGTGGCCTCTTACCTTATTTAAGCTCTAATTTTCAGCAGAGTTATAGATTGAGCATCATAAAGCACTTTTGTGCTAACATGCAAAAAATAATCTGTGTGCTGATTTGGCTTTTCTTAAGCATTGTTTGAATTTAATTGTTCATGATCTGGTTTTGTTTGAGGCTAGAAGTGAATTTGGAAGTGAGGTCAGTGTCATCTATGTCTCTTGTGACTCCCAGGAGCTATAACAGACTGTAGAACCACATTCCTCCATCCAGACATTTTGTAACAGGAGGTTCTACTGCTATACCGGCGCAATGATTTACCTTAAGTAGCTCTTGACGCGATCATAGGTGTATGTGCCGCTGACAGGAAAGGTTGGCATTCTATTTAGGAGAATTCGCTTGCACTCCATTACTCCCTTATCTGATACAGTCATGATTCAGTGAGTGGCAATGTTTTTGTGCTGTAACTGGAGAGCGCAAGAAATCATCTATCCATATTTACACTGCCATAGTGGTAATATGGGCAGAAGAAGTGAAAGGACGCGGGTGTTAGTCTGTCGTGCTCAGATGACTCTCTTGTCGATCATAAGTGTGCATGGTGTAGGCTGTTCAATGTTTTCTTTTTCTCTTTTCTTTTTGTGTCATATGAGGTCCCTCTCTTAGTTTGAGTGTCATTTTACTCATTTTTCAAACTGTTTTTCTTTCCAATTATTTATTGCCTTTTAACATGGAGGAGGACCTGGTGGTGCATCTACACAAGACCTGCGGTTGACATCTACCTGAGACCTACAGAAACATGTCAGTTGCCTGAGAAAGACCTTGTAACTCTAGATTGCAGATCCCAAGTGGCACTGCTAGCAGCTTGTCCAGCTGTATAAGTAGGCAGGCTGATGGGAGAGCAGGTGTGTGTGTGTTAGGCTGCTTTCTGCTGGTATTATGCCCTTCATGGGGAGAGTTGTGCAGTCGTCTGCTCATGCTGGATTCCAAAGCATATAGATTGGTGATCAGTGATGGATCACTGTGAATCCCACTTAACTGTTACAAGCACTCTCCCAAGTGCCATACCTGGTAATTGGAGGCTTTACCCTCTATGAGGCACATGGGTTTAAGTGTCATGGCAACTTGCTGGTTGTGTCTTTCTGTGGAATGGACCACCCTTGGCAGAGGAGACAGCATGCGTTGCCTGGCTCTATTCAGTGTGAGGTGCACGTGTGCCCTTTGCACCTCATGGGTGAATTGGGAAGACTTTGGACACAGCGGATACAGTGATTCGTTTGGAACAGAGGTGAAAATGGCTGTGCCCCTTTTTATTTAGCTTCTTTAGCACCTGTGCTCATCAAAGAGTAGCCCCATTCTATGGCTTGATTTCTCCCTCTTATGAGACTGCCACCCACAGTCCAAATCTTTACAGTAGAACTCAATGCCTCACCTAATTCCTGTACTTCAGTCTTAACGTCCAAACCCCTCCCCGTCCTCTTTTCCTCACGCCAAGTTTATATATTTATTTGTTTTCAGGGATGTGAAATACATATCACTGGAGGCCCAGGACAAATTGTTTGGGATCAAGGACAACACAGTTTCATGTTTATTTTGTCCTTTGGACACGTAGGACCGACCCCCTGCAGCACAAGTACTTTGGCTGCCAGTTTGCAGTACCACATTACGGATCTGTGAAAAGAGCATTGTGTGCAACCAAGGTGAGATTTGTATCCATATATACAAACTGTTAAAACTAGTATATATGGTTCATTAATGAAAAACTTTTGAGCACACTAAGGAATTGCAGTGTACTGTGTGAGCTTGGCTTGCATTACTGACAGTGGTTCCAGTAGGAAAGTGTGTTCCCACATTTTCAAAGTTCAACACATTGAGGCTACTTATAACGCCCCCATAATGCTCCCTGATTAAAATAGGTGCAGAAGCTTGAAAGCAAGATAGGTGATTGTTTGCTTTCAAAATAAAATATACACACAAATATGAGTCTGGAAAAAGTTTTTGCTAAACTATTGTGCTCTTGTAGGTACAATCTCTTTGGGACATCATTTAGTAAACACTTTCTGTAAAACACCAATATTTCGAGTAGATTATTAATGGCGTATGAATGTAAAAATAAAACAGAGACCAAACGAAGTGCAGGTGAGCTGAGTAGGTTTATTTCCAAGTTACAGAGAACACCAGGAGGGAGCTGCCAGCCAGCTCCACAACCGTCCTCACAACTCCCACAAGCCTTCCCGCATTCCACCTCCACCCACATTCTATTGGAATGTAAATACGACATCGGGAAACACCGATGCTACACATCTACCTCCTTATATTGAACAATACCAATAACTTTAGAACATACATTTTTTTAAACATAAAACAGAATAAAATATCACATTACAGAATGAAATAATTAATTATTGAACAATATATGCTCTACACGAATTAAAGTATACATTTCTGAATAAAACTGTTCACAATAGAGTACCCAACAAGGGTATAGAGACTTCCCTTAATCACACTCTGAAGTTCATTTCATCACATAATCACCATGCCAAACTGGTTTAGGTTTGGTCCTCTCCTGAGGAGGTTCACATACCCCTCACATCTTCTCTTTAGCTTGATCCTTGCACCCTTTTGCACACTTTCTTCTACCTCTCCACAACCCACTTCGTTCTTCAACACACAGTCAGCAATTTACACTATTTTCTTTTAATTCCACACATTACCACCCCTTAACAACACAGTATAAGGATACGCCTTCACCACTTGCAAGAGCTCCGAAAACTTTGGCAAACACTTGTCCTCCCTTCGCCCTTTCTGCACACGTACCCATTCTCCTATTCCGTACTCATTGTTGAGCCCGGAAACACTTTCTGCCCAATTTTTCTTTTCCACTCCTTTGGAAATCAGACCTCTCGCTTTTCTTTCACGCGTGATCTCAAAAGGCACCTTTCCTGTGACACTGTTGGGTGAGGTGCGGTATGCGCTTACCAACTTCTTTACGGCCACTCTCCACTGGTTGCCATGACTCAATGCCAACTGTAAACCTTCCTTTAAAGTCCTGTTCCACCTCTCAACAAGCCTGTTGCTATGAGGATAATAGACTGATGATCTAATGTGTTCCACATCATATATTGTCAAAAACTCCTTAATCTCCTGAGAGACAAACTGTACGCTGTTGTCAGTAACTAACTGCTCTGGTTTCCCTTCTCTATCTCAAATTTCTTCCAGAAATTTTATTGCATCCAGTGTGGTGACATGGTCTGTAAACGTAACCTCTGGCATCCATGGATGCAAATTTGGGACGCAAACCCAGCACCCTGTGTGGACCAGAAATGTCAAGACCAATTATCCTCCAAGGAGCATCCATTTTGTCACTCTCAACTAGTGGATACTCTACATTCCTCTGAGATTTGTCACTCCAGGCACATGGTACATACTCTCTTATAGCCCTCTCAACATTTTTATCCAATCCCGGCCACCAATATTCCAACCTCACCCTGCTTTTGGTCGCGCTCATGCCAGCATGTCCTTCGTGCACCAACCTCAGAATGTGACTCCTCAATACTTTAGTACTACAAAAAGGTCACCTCTAAGTATCACTTCACAAACCACTGACAATTCCGTATCACATTCCTTAATGATTCTGCTCCATCAGAAGCTTTACCCCTTGCTGGACAACCCTTTGTCACTTACTCTTTCACCTCTTGCAACACAGCCTCCTCTTTTACTGCTTGAACCCACTCCTCATGAGATATGCAGCCCTCGGTGAGAGTGCCCACATTCACTATCAACAACTCATTGTCTGCTTCACTTATCTCATCAGTCCCATCTACAGCCAACCTTGACAAGTAATTGACTACATTTTCTATTCTGAAAGTAAATTCCTTCAACTTCAACACCCACTTAGTAATTCTAGATGAAACTTTACCTGTGCCTTTTTTGTTTAGAGAACACGTCCACCAAAGGTCGATAATCTGTACGAATCACAAAATCCACTCCCCAAGTGAATTTGTGGATATGAGAAACACTCCACTAACATGCCAATCCTTCCTTCTCAATGGTGGAATACATCAATTCAGCTCCCCTCAAAGGTCTCGAGGAATAAGAAATAGTTACCTCTCTACCATTCCTGTATTGCCTTAATATTGCCCCAAGCCCACACTGCTAGCATCCGTGCAAAATATGCACCTGTCCTGTGTTTCAAAAGGCTTCAATGCTGGAGCCAAGGCAATACATTTCATGATTTGTGCAAACTTTCTTTGACATCCTTCATCCCATTCAAATTTGGTGTTTTTTGCCATCAGTCTCCTCATACATTCCGTCTTGTCGACAAACATAGGAGTAATACTCCACCAGGCCTAGGAATGAACGCAGCTGATCCTTATTCTGCGAAGGTGATGCTTCCTCTATTGCTCTCACAAGCTTAAGCTTAGGTGTAACTCCAGACTCATCCAGCCAGTGATCCAAGTACTCAACACCTCTCATACCAATCTTGCAATTGTTTGTTTTAATTGTTAAACCATGATCTTGTAAAGTTTTTAACACCAACCTCAATACTTTGTCATGCTCCTCCATGTTTTCCCCAAAAATCAAGATATCGTCCTGAAAATACAGTACATTTCTTTCATTCTTGAACAATTGATGCATGTCCCTTTGAAACACTGCTGCTGCAGATGCCAGACCGAAAGGCATGCGCTTAAATCGATAAGTCCCATGAGTCATGACAAATGAAGTAAGTGGTCTTGACTCTGGCTGTAACGAGATTTGGTGATACGCTGACAATAAATCCAAAGTGGAGAAAACCTTAGCTCCCTTGTTCGTATTCAGCATGGCATCAATATTGGGAAGAGGGTGATGATCTACCTAAATACACTAGTTAAGATCGCAAAGATCCACACACAAACGTAAGTCCCCATTATTTTTCTTCGTCAAAATAACTGGGGCCATCCATTCATAGGCTTCAATTTCTTCAATAAGGCCCTCTTGACATAATCTTTGCAACTCCTTCCTCAGCGGCTCCCTCAGCACAAAAGGTACAATGCGAGGCTTGTGTGCCTTTGGACACACGCCATCTTTTAATGTGATTTTGTGTGCAAATCCTTTTAATAAGCCCAGTTTTTCCTAGAATACTCCAGCGAATTGTTTCTCCCATTTTGACTCATCAATTGCATTCACATAAGTTTGTGCCCCCAACACTTGGTCATGGTGGTTAGGATCCAACCTAATCATCAACTCTCTCTTCTGCGGCCATCCCAACAAATTTGAACCATCCTTTGCAAAGTAAATTTTCGATTGAGTCTTGATGCCCTGAAATTCCAATGCCCCCTCAAAAAAAACCACTAACTCAATTGGTTTATTTCCATAGGACAATAATCTGATGCCAGGAACACACAACAACCTATCTGGAAACTTTCCCAGATATTCCTCTCCAATCAACGAATATTGCGCTCCAGAATCAGCCATAATTCGTACCACCTCCCCATCAACAGTGATATTGCAAAACGGGTGGTCTCTTTCCCTTAACTGCCAACTGCCTCCACTTGCAGAAGAAATTCTTCTTGCATCTCTCTTTCATCTTCGAATACATTAACGACCCTCCTGTCCCTTGAGGTACTAGACTGTGGTGCTTCCTTCCCTCTGCACACTTGGCCCACAGCAGGGCAGCTAGAGTCAGAAGCCACATGCCCCCTTCAATCGACATTTTCAACAATAGACATTTTCCCCAAATGTTGAAAATTTTCTTCCCAGCAACTGTAACTTCTTTTTTCTCTCCTGAAGTTTTATATACAACTCATTGTCCACCTTCAGCCTTCTTTGTATCACCAGCAGCCATCTCTTTCAACCCCTCTTCCGTACTCTCCGCCCTTTGGCTATATCGATAGCCTTCTGTAAAGTCAAACCTTCCCTATTTTACAATTTCTCTTGAACTCTTTTGCCCTACAGCCTTTGCACTAATTGGTCCCGTAGCATCTCATCTAAAAATCCTTTTTAATTGCAGGTCGACGCTAATAGCCTGAGTGCAGCTTCAAACGTATCCACAGATTCACCTGAAAGTTGTGACCTCTTCAAAAATGTATACCGCTCAACCACCTCATTTCTTTTTTTCCCAAAGTTTTGGTCTAACTTCAAAATTGCTATATTGTAATCATCCCAATCAGAGTCTTCCTCGTCTTCCTCAGGTAAGGACGGTATGTGTTTCAGAATGCTCCTGCCCTAAGCCCCCAAACAGTGCTTAAGCATGGCTAGTTTACGCACAGCCGTAAAAATATCACCTCTCACTGCTTCCACATAAGCCTGGAACCCTTCCTTCCAATCCGCCCATGGAACAAGAGGGATCCCCAGGTAAATTGATATTTGGTGCAGATATCATTAATCCATCCATGATTGAAGGGAAGAATAAGAGGCTGCAGCGAACGTCTAAATGGCTGAATGAGCAGAAGGAAAGTGGGATAATGCCAGAAATATACTGCACTGGCACTATGCAGCATACTTGAACAGTCCTATAATAAATCTTAGGCGTCACCCAGCTGCCAAAAGGAAATGTGGGTATGCCCAAGCATTACAGGCCACTGTAGTAGCAGACATTGCTAGGCAACAGGACACAAGCACTAGCAATAGGACATGCCAAGGTTCTGTCGATGTGGCCGTAGGACTGCCCCTCGCCAAACCCGGCGCTGCTGCTCTCCACACTGGATGCAAGGCCACCTAAATTGAAATTACTGCCGAACAGCTGCTGGCCCGACACGGGTGCTCTCCTCCTGGGGCGGGTTCAACACTTGTTGCCATTGAGACGGAGACAAAGCGAGGTGCAGGTGAGCCAAGTAGGTTAATTTCCAAGTCACAAAGAACACCAGGAGGGAGCTGCCAGCCAGCTCCACAACCGTCCTCACAACTCCCACGAGCCTTCCCGCATTCCATCTCCCCCCCCCCCCATTCTATTGGATTGTAAACAGCGGCGGTCTTTCCTTAGGGTGCATGGGCTGCGCCCTCTGTGTTTTCTGCCTCTATTTTACTTGTATGTACTGTAGTACCTATAAAACAGATGGCGATAGACTGCCTGCTGTGTGTCTATTAAAGGGATCGTAACTCTGAGTGTGGGTCAGGTCAGTGTCAGGCAGGCAAATTCCATTTGCTAGTGCGCTTGCGCCAGCCTCTTGAGCTACAATTTGCTGGGCTGATGATCCCTCAGCCCTGGGGCCTGTGAGGTCATCAGCTCAGCAAAGCCCTGACTTTCAGTGGTGAAGTGCCTCCCCAGATGACGTTGTTCCTAAAGTCAGCCTTGGGTGTTTCAGGCTTCATCCCTGAAGTTCTGAGGCTGCATGTCAATCAGGGAAGTCACACCCCCACCCTCTCCCATCACGTGTGGCGTGGAACAACTAACTCCACCCAGCAGCGTTGCACTGATCGTGCCTCAAAGAGCAGCGTTTTTCTTCTGGGCTGGGTTCGTCACTGTTGAACTAAGTAAATTATATAAAACTAACGGCTAACAATGTCTGCCCTGGCATTTGCTGCGTTGTGTTCTCCTGTGCACAAACATCGTGTATACGATGTCCCATCAAGCACCAGATTCGGTAAGTAATTTGCATTAGAACAATATAAAAGCAACGCAGAGACAGAATAGTCTGACTAACATTTTAAAGTACAAAATACACTCTGCAACATTTACTTTAAGTATGTATTACATGTGTGTAGCGATTTGGTCGGGTGTACTTTACTGCAGTCTGTTCTCTGATCTCTGCAGCAAACCCTCAACCCTCTGAGCGGGCTTGTGGTATGTGTAGAATCTCCCTGTAGTTCCACCTCATGTGTATATGCTCACATGTGCAGCCATAAGGTGCTGCTTAAAGGAACCCTTGTGAGTATGTGAGAATTCTTTCTGACACACATGGTTGTTACTGAAAATAATCAACTCATCGTACTAAAAATAAGCATTTTGTATTTAGATCCACTAAATATAAAATGCTTTTTTAATCTGAAATGCTTCCTAGTTGAGAGAAGGCTTTGAAATGGACATACATAGTCATCCTGAAAGTGCTCAGTATGCTTTTCAGGCGGGTGTACCTAAGACCAACATTTCATGGGAAATGAGATTGTGTCTTTTTAAAAATTAAAAAAAAAACCCTTCATTGTAACGTAAGAAGTTTGCTAATTTGCCCGAAAAGAAACTCAAGTCTAGACTCAGATACATGCACGGAGTTATATACGTCAACATGCAGAAACATAGAAACACCCAATTATGCAGAAACAGATACAAACAGATTCACATCCTCAAAAACACAGTGACACAAACAACCAACACAAACATTCATAGCCACACACAAACACATACACACAAAGATATGGAAATACACACTCATGCACTAACTATCTGAAAGAGACACGTTAGTGACAGATTCCTTACCTTAGAATATCCCCAGGCGTCAGGCTGGATCTGGAAAGTTTTTGCGTAGCAGTACCCTTGCGCGTCGGTAGGCGGCGTCGTGCGGCTCCGCGTCCGTCGTCGGCGTCGGGATCGCCGGGATGACGTCGGGGGCAGTACTTAGACGCCGCCTCTGCGCGCTGACGTCAGTTCTTTCTTTTTCCACACCAGTAAGCGCAGATCCGGGAAGAGCAGTGCCTTAGTCATTTTTTGACTAAGTTTTTTGGTGATTTTTGTCACTGTTTTCTCGAGTCGTTCGACTCCGAAGGTGTCGGTAGGGATGCCCGGCTTTAAGCCATGCGACGCCTGTGGTCGAATGATGTCGATCACGGACCCGCATCAGGATTGTCTCTACTGCCTCGGGCGCGACCACGACCCCAAGTCGTGCCCCGACTGCCGGGCCTTGCTTCCGAAGGCTTTGCAAGAGCGGTCTCGAAAGCTCCTCGAGCTCCGGCAGTCGGCTCCGCGCCACGCCAAGCCCCGGTCACGCGAGAGGTCGAGGGGCCGGTCGCGGAGTCCTCATCGGTCGTCAGGGTCCAAGTCTTCGCACTCCTCCGGTAAGTCGAAGCATAAGAAGTCGAAAAAGCGTCATCGCTCGACGACTTCCCCTCGCCGGTCTCGCGACTCGGCTGAGGGTCCTGTCGGCACCGTCCCCGCGGCTCCGGGAGTGCCTGTGGAGCCGCCGCCGCATTACCCCCTTATCCGGGTTCGGCGGCGACTCCGGCCGAGATACAGGAGTTCCTGTCGGCTATGGCCCGCCTCTTCGGGCCTCAAGGTCCCCCTGGTGCGCCTTCGGGCCCTGCGGGCCCTGATGGGGTTCCTACGGCGCCGCCGGCGACTCTGGTCCCGGCGCCGCCTGTCACGCCGGCCTCGGTCCCAGCCCCGG
The DNA here is from genome assembly GCA_963921515.1 of Calotriton arnoldi. Classification (NCBI taxonomy): domain Eukaryota; kingdom Metazoa; phylum Chordata; class Amphibia; order Caudata; family Salamandridae; genus Calotriton; species Calotriton arnoldi. Next base: position 2,973,746 of record CAWUFW010000189.1, read on the forward strand.
CTCCGGCCCCGGCCTCGACCCCGGCTCCGGTGCTGCCACAACCCCGATCGACGCCGGTTGACCTGACGACACCTCCACCGGCGTCGATTTCTCCGGTGCCGTTCCCGACGCCGCTCCGGGCGGCGTCGTACCCCGGTTCTCTCCGGATCCGGACACGGCGCCGGACCGACGTCGCTCAACGCCGGCTCCGGCGCCGATGAGACCTTGGGTCCCACATGTCCCTCCTCCTTATTTTGAACCAGAATTGGAGGACGAAGAGAACTGGGAGGGGTCGGATGACCCTCTCACAGCCCAATGTGAGTTTGATCAGGACTGGGCTGAGGAACTTGGGGATGCCAGTGGTCTGGACACCTCTCACGACACTGGCATGCTGTCTCCTCCTTCCGTGGCAACGGAGGAGGGAGCAAACTTTGCAACGGTGTTGCGTAGAGCAGCTGGGGCCTTAAACCTACAGTGGCTATCAGGACTAACATCCTGACGGAAGTGCTTCAGCCGGCGGCTACCTCTTCGGAGCCACTGCTGCCGTTCAACGAGGCACTTTCAGACGTTCTTTTGGGCACCTGGTCCAAGCCCACCACAGGGGCTCCTGTGGATAGGAACGTAGCCCGACGCCATCGCCCTGCTCCGGGCGACCCCCTGTTCCTCTCCCAACACCCCACCCCTGAGAGCTTGGTTGTCCAAGCCTCTGCTTCCCAAAGCGCCTTCCCTACCGCTCCCCGGATAGGGAATCCAAACGCCTGGATCAATTTGGGAAGAAGGTTTTTCTTACTCCAGTGCTGGCTTGCGGTCCGTCAACACCACTTGCCTCTTGGGCCGATATTCCCACTCCTTGTGGGACTCGGTGGCGCAAGTTCTGCCCCAGTGTTCTGAGGAGGTCCAGACACTGCTTTCCCGCGCCATTGCGGAAGGAAGGGATGCGGCAAAGTACACCATCAGATGTGGCCTTGATACCGCCGACTCGCTAGGCAGATCGCTTGCGACGACAGTGGCGCTGCGCCATCACGCCTGGCTGAGGACCACTGGTTTCTCGGGTGATGTCCAAAACACTCTTATGGACATGCCCTTTGATGGGGTCGGTCTTTTTGGAAACAAGGCAGACCATGCGCTGGAGCGCTTTAAGGACTCGCGGGCTACAGCCAAGTCCCTGGGCCTTTCTGCTGGGCGCCCTCCGCAACAGTCTGCTTTTCGCCCCTTTCGTGGCCACGGGAGGGGCGCCCAGTCACGTCCGCTGCCCAGCCACCGGCCCGCGCAGCAAGCGTCTTCGCGTGGCCGAGGACGTGGCTCCCGCCGAGGCGGGTCAGGCAACAAGCGTGCGGGTCAGGCCACCAACCCCGCCCCGTCCGCGGCCTCCAAGCCCTCCTAGTCCTTCCTTTCAGGTCCACAGCACGCCAGAAGGGGGCAGGGTCCGCCATCACCTTCACCACTGGCGTGCCATCACCTCGGACAGGTGGGTCTTGGACATTGTCCGAGACCATCCCCCCAGCCATGCCACCTCAATTCCACCGCATGTCAGGGGATCACTTGCTGCTTCTTCAGAAGGAAGTTGCGGCCCTCTTGGCCAAGAGGGCCATCGAGCGCGTTCCGACCCCAGAAGTAGGACGTGGTTGCTACTCCCACTACTTTCTGGTGCCCAAAAAGGACAAGGAGGACATGCGTCCTATCTTGGACCTCCGGAACGTCAATCGCTTCCTCCGGAAGGAGAAGTTCAAGATGCTCACCATAGCTCAGGTCTTGACTGCCCTCGACCCTCGAGACTGGATGGTAGCGTTGGACTTGCAGGACACATATTTCCACATCCCCGTCCTGCCGGCCCACCGGCGTTACCTGCGGTTCACGGTAGGCCTCGAGCATTTTCAGTTCACCGTGCTCCCCTTTGGCCTTACCAGCGCCCCTCGGGTGTTCACGAAAGTGATGGCGGTGGTCACAGCTCATCTGCGCCGGGCAGGGGTTCCAGTCTTCCCCTACCTCGATGACTGGCTGCTGAAGGCGGGCTCGTCCCAGGCAGTCATCTCCCACCTCCAGACTACGGCCGAGCTCCTGCACTCGCTGGGGTTCTCCATCAACGTGCCGAAGTCGCACCTGATTCCTTCTCCACAGCTCCTTTTCATCGGAGCAGGTCTGGACACGACGCATTTTCGGGCCTATCCTCCCGAACGGCGAGTCCGGGATATTCAAGCTATGATTCCGATCTTTCGGCCTCTATCCTGGGTTTCGGTACGGATGACCCTGAGGCTGCTGGGCCTCATGGCCTCCTGCATCCTGCTGGTCGATCATGCCAGATGGCATATGCGGGCTCTGCAGTGGGACCTGAAGTTCCAGTGGGCGCAGCACCAGGGCAACCTGTCCGATCACGTCCAGATCTCAGAGGGGACTGCAAAACAGTTGCAGTGGTGGCTCTCGAACCGGCAATGGGTCACGGGCAGATCCCTCTCCCTTCCCCAGCCAGAGCATACAGTTGTGACGGACGCGTCCCTTCTGGGATGGGGCGGTCACATGGGAGAGGCGGAGATCAGAGGCCTCTGGTCTCCGGCGGAGTCCCGGCTCCATATCAATCTTCTGGAGCTCCGGGCGATCCGACTTGCACTCAAGGCATTCCTTCCCTCTGTCAAAGGGAAGGTAGTGCAGGTGTTCACCGACAACACCACCGCCATGTGGTACTGCAACAAACAGGGCGGGGTGGGGTCGTGGACCCTATGTCAGGAGGCTCTGCGCCTCTGGACATGGCTGGAACATCAGGGCATATTCCTGATGGTTCAACACCTGGCAGGTTCCCTGAACGCCAGGGCGGACGAACTCAGCCTCAGGTGCATGATGGATCACGAATGGCGTCTTCACTCGGAGGTGGCGCAAGGACTCTTTCTACAGTGGGGAGAGCCTTGGTTAGATCTATTCGCCACCGAAGAGAACGCGCAATGTCAGCAGTTCTGCGCGTTGGAATTTCCAAGGCGGCACTCGCTCGGCGACGCTTTTCGTCGCGAGTGGAGTTGCGGTCTGTTGTACGCCTTTCCGCCTATACCACTTCTACCCAGAATGTTGAAGAAGATTCGGCACGACCGGGCCCAAGTCATTCTTGTGGCTCCGGACTGGGCTCGAAGAGTTTGGTATCCCGAGCTACTCAGTATGAGCGTCGATCCCCCGATCCGTCTGCCTCTTCGGGAGGATCTTCTGTCGCAGCAGCAGGGGACGGTCCTCCACCCGAACCTGTCCAGTCTATACCTGCTTGTATGGTGATTGAGCGGCGGCAGTTGATTCCTTTCGACTTGCTTCCCGAAGTTTGTGATGTGATTCTGGCAGCCAGGCGTCCCTCCACTAAGGTGGTATACGCCTGCAGGTGGAACAAGTTTGTGGCATGGTGCACAGCAAAGGCTGTGAATCCCCTTTCTGCCCCTCTTTCTGAGGTTCTTCTGTTCCTTCTTTCTCTGGCCCAACAGGGTTCTGCCCTGGGTACCATCAAGGGCTATCTTTGTGCAATCTCGGCCTCCCTGATCAGCCCTCTCTTTTTAAGTCCCCTGTTGTTAACAGGTTTCTTAAAGGCATTACACACCTCTTTCCTCCTGTTCCGTTTATAATGCCTCAGTGGGACTTAAACTTGGTTCTTACTTTCTTGATGTGCGCTCCCTTTGAGCCTCTGCATAACTGTCCTCTTCGTCTTCTCACTCTGAAGACAGCCTTTCTGGTGGCCATCACCTCCGCTCGGCGGGTGAGTGAGCTCCAGGCTCTGTCATGCAAACCCCCTTTCTGTCTGTCCATCCAGACAAGGTTGTTCTTAGGACGCGTCCGTCCTTCTTGCCAAAGGTGGTTACTGCCTTCCACATTGGGCAGACCATCACTTTGCCCACCTTCTTTCCGCCTCCGCATCCTTCCAGAGAGGAAGAGAGGCTCCACCGTCTGGACCCAAAACGTGCGCTTTCCTTTTACATCAACCGCACACAACAGTTCCGGGTGGATGACCAGCTCTTTGTTGGCTACGGGGGCGCCAAAAAAGGTTGGGCGGTACACAAGAGGACCATCTCCCGCTGGGTCATCTTGTGTATCAAGGCCTGCTATTCTTTGGCTAAGAAGGAGCCTCCTATTGGGCTGCGTGCCCATTCCACCAGGGCAACGGCTGCTACCACGGCTTTAGGCCGCAGTGTTCCGTTACAGGATATATGTCAGGCAGCTACGTGGGCCTCGCTGCACACGTTTACCAAACATTACTACCTTGACAGCCATGTCCGGAGGGACGGCTTCTTTGGCCGTTCTGTCCTCCGGGACTTCCTTGTCTGAATCTGTTCGCAGACCCACCACCGGGGTTGGTATTGCTGGGGTATCTAATCTAAGGTAAGGAATCTGTCACTAACGTGTCTCTTTCAGATGCACAAGTTACTAACTTGTGTAACGATATATCTGTAAGAGACAGTAGTTAGTGACAGATTCCTACCGCCCACCCATCCTCCCCGTTCTGCGAACTGATTTCTAGGGTTAAGGACATCCCTTTCAGGGCCCTAGTATTTTTCAGACACCTATGTCAGCTTCTTGCATGGCTCTGCGTTCCTGGCGCGGAAAGTCGTGTACAGAACTGACGTCAGCGCGCAGGGGCGGCGTCTAAGTACTGCCCGCGACGTCATCCCGACGACGGACGCGGAGCCGCACGACGCCGCCTACCGGCGCGCAAGGGTACTGCTACGCAAAAACTTTCCGGATCCAGCCTGACGCCTGGGGATATTCTAAGGTAAGGAATCTGTCACTAACTACTGTCTCTTACAGATATATCGTTACACAAGTTAGTAACTTGTGCAACACAAACAGGTAGACTCACAGTAACTCTACCAAAATGCTTGCAAACGATTACTTTTTGGTGCAGAGCTTGAGCTAGAAAATATATAATTAAACTCTATTTAAACAAATTCTTAGGGCAAGACACTCCCTCCCCCCCTCCCAATTTGGACAAGCAGGTTTGCTTACAGAGGCCAAGTTTCTGCGCCTCACCACTATCAAAGTTCACCAGCCGCCACTGATTGTAAATACAACATCGGGAAACACCTATGCATTTGGGGGAGGAGCAGGAACAGATCAAGGAAACCAAAAGGCCTCTTACCTTACAGGCCAGCATCTGTAGTTTTCAACCCTACCACTTACCAAAGGCCAGTGCTTCAGGAAGTCTAATCATATATATACACAAGGGGTATACCCAAATCACCCTCCTATACCTGGGTATGGGACACTATCATATACAAAAAAAGATAGGTATGGAGGAATTAATATACCATTTTATTTTATCATAGGGGACATTCAATTACCCTATCATTAGTCTACAGTCCTACAAAAATATATTGACCAAATTACTTTAAGACACACATACACAATGGGGCCGATCTTTGAACAAAAACCTATAAACAATCAAAAGCACAAGGACATACAAAAATACATTTAAAATATATACAACAGATAATTATAAGTTCAACTCTACGTTGCCTATACCCGAAAATAATTATATAACTAGTGTTCACACATTTATTCTGGGTGATCCACTCAGAGGTGTCCTGAGGAGGCCAAGAAGAATCCAAAGGCTGAAACGCTTCCGCGTCGACAATTTTTGGAGGAGTCTCTATATAAAAATAATAGTGTGACTAATAACTATTTGTGGCACAATAGAGCCAAAGGAAAAGAGGTGCCTTTGCCTATGTGCACAGTTTGACTACCTCTGAGTGGATCACCCAGAATAAATGTGTGAACACTAGTTATATAATTATTTTCGGGTATTGGCAACGTAGAGTTGAACTTATAATTATCTGTTGTTTATATTTTAAATGTATTTTTGTATGTCCTTGTCCTTTTGATTGTTTATAGGTTTTTGTTCAAAGATCGGCCCCATTGTGTATGTGTGTCTTAAAGTAATTTGGTCAATATATTTTTGTAGGACTGTAGACTAATGATAGGGTAATTGAATGTCCCCTATGATAAAATAAAATGGTATATTAATTCCTCCGTACCTATCTTTTTTTGTATATGATCAGGAAGTCTAATCAGCAGGTCCTTTCTAACAAAGTCTTAATTACATTTCCATAGAGAGCCCTGTCACCATCCTCCTCACCTCAGTGTCTGGATCTCCACTCTAGAGCCCCAGGAATGTAGACAATACATTTCTACTGTCTTGAGAAGCTGCCCATGCCCACCATCTTGTGCCATGTCAAGAAAGAGTAATCCAAAATGGAACCTACTTTACTTTGTAATTAATACTGTGAGACAAAGTTAAGGATGAACATCAGAACACATCCACAAGCATTTTCAGACTCTTTGTTCAGTGTTTGCATTATTTACCCATTTATTTTCTCACATAGCTCTGATCTTGAGATTACTACTTCCTTTCAGAGCAGCCTAAATCTCTCCATATTTTCCTCTATATGCATCCAACCACTACTTTAGACTTCCAACCCCTAAGTTCCAGAGTTGACCTTACTGGTGCGGTAGTCTAGTAGTAGCCTAGCAGTGGATAGACTGTTCACTTGCTTCTAGTGGCTATCCAAAGTACCTAATATAGCTCTATCTTCATGGACTTGTGTTTTTTCTTTCTACTGTCTTACATCCACACACTGCATGTTATTTTAAAAAGCATCCTCTACACTCCCAAAAATCGGCATGAAAAACTGACCTTTACTTTAAACTTGATTGTCGCTGCTTCTTTTTTCTTTCAGACAGCCTCACCTTACTTTTCATGCCCTGCGTGTCCCTTCTTTATGAACACAGCCCACTCTAAATCATGTGCATGTTTCCCTTAATCTCTATTAATTTATTTCTGCAATTTGTCCACAAGTCCTTTCAAAGATCTCAACCTCTCCTTCTTTGAAACTTATATGCACCAACCTCACAATACCTAATTTCCTCTAGCCCAGCTATTTATTAAGCCCACCAATCATCTGCATGAACTCACATACCACAAAGTAATGTTCACACCTATCTCATATTAAATTAATCTACCCCAAAGAAACTGGAGTGAATTTATGGAATGGTTTGCTTGAGAGCACAAGACTAATCCAAATATCAAACAATACCCAATAACCATTGGATCAACCACTAACCTTGGGTTCCGGAGCAGTGTGCTGCCTAGCATAAAGTGCTTCAACCCCTCGTCAAGGGTAGTAAGCACTATGCAGATGCAATTACTATACAGTTACACTATTTTTTGCTTGAAGGATGAGGACTCTCTCTTTTTTTATTGCTACACTGTTCGGAAAGGTCTTGACTGGCACTCACATGGTGCAACGCCTCGCCGGACCTGCCTCAAAACCTGAACCCAAGTCTAAACTAACCAGTGGCAGGCAAGCCTATTCCCTGATGGTGGGCATAATGGCAAGCTCTGGTATGGTCCAGTGTCTGTCTGTGAAGTCCATAATAAAAGGTCCACCAGATTGAAGCTTTTGGTCTCTATCATCGCGCAGTTCAGTTTTTTTTGTTTTTAAATTTTTTTTTTGTTTACATGCAGCCAGGCCTGAGCCCAAACAGGGACAGGCATTTTTTTTAATTTTTTTTACAGAGGGCACAGTTATAGAAATACCGGCTACCTCATTGGGGGCATTTATTAATTTCCGGCACTGGCTCACACGCATTAGTTACCGGTGGACTTTGTAAAATATCAGTTAGGTGGCAACCCTAACCATCATCCATAACATGGAGACACTGGCAGAGTGGGTTGCGCTCTAGTTCTTTGTTCGATGCCACAATTTCAGTATTGCGAGCAGCAGGAATTGGGCTCATCCTATGCAATAAACATGCTTTCATTGAAAAAGTGATATTTTTAATAAATTATAATTAGTAAGTTATGTTTGTACATTGCATTGCGATTAGTATGGCCTTGCAGCACTGTAAGTCCACAGAAATCTCTTGCAGTTTTAACCTTAAAGTGTCTGTCAGACTTTGTAAATTACCATGAAAAGAGCTGTGTTACATCACTCACTGTGCAGGACGGCCGTGTATGCTTTACCGCATATAAGACTTTATTTCTTTTGGCATGATGCCTGCCACTGCCAGGGCACTGTGTAAGGGAAGGTAGAATTCTAGTGCTTTTAACCAGCGTGTGGTCAATTGAGTGGCATACTCGTGCAAAGTGTGCTAAATTTGGTCTTCCCTGGGCAATGCTTCTTCTTCCAACATTTCAATTAATTCATTAATTCACATTAAAAAAATCAGTGTACTGGGCTTTCACTAGAGCGCCGCAATTAGATGCATTACTGTAGTGAATATTTCTTGCTTTGGCGTAGGAAAACTGTGGCACTTTGGTCAGCCTATGTCTTGAACTGTTCACGATCACTTGCCTTAGTGGTGATAAGTGCCATATTCACCAAAATTCACAAGAAAGGAATTAAGATTTTGGCAAAGTTAGAATACTCATTCCAAAAAGAACGGAATGTCTAAATAAATAATTGAGAGGTTATAACAAAATGATGGGGGATGGAAAGCAAATGGAATACTGTAGATGTCACCTGGATAGCGAAACGTTTGTAGCAACCGTGTTTCTCAAACGCTAGGGTACATCACGTGACACTTGTCGAAAGGCCGCGTGCACTCTGGGATGCAATGCAGATCTTTGCATCTGCAAACTCAAAACAATCCACGAAGCTCGTGAGCCTTACTAGACATCTGCACGCCTAAGCAAGCTCTGACTCACATGGCAGTGGGACCGTGTACAATATTTCTGATTTATTCAAACTGAAGATTCGGTTCTATTTCAAGTGAATTACAAACCCTGCAAGAGACTCACTGTGGCCCTCTTCCCCTTTTTCTTTTATTTCTTATGTGTTACCGTATCAATCTCCCTTGTGTAACTCGAAGCGCTATACAAACGTGCTGCCCATTTCCCTTCAGTACCAATGAGCTCTTCTATAATTCTGTTTTCCATCTCGTCCCCTCATGTGCTTCTCTCTTGCTATGCTGGCAGTTTCCCCTCTTCTCTGCTGTTTCTCACTTCCTCACCTTTTCATGCCATGACTTGCTGTCCCCGTTTTTCGTGCCATGAACTAACTACTACACTTGCCAACTTCGAAACGTGTCTCATCTTCATTTACTCACTTTACATTCTTTCTTTACTGGCTTGCCAATTCACTTAAATGTGTTTAGCACATACATTAGCAATTTCACATGTTGTACATTTATGAGATGAATGCTTTCTCAACAGTGTTTTGATGAATCCGGCACTCTGCTTCTTCCAGGGGCGCATAGTAAATTGTGACCAAGTGCAGAATGTACAGTTAAGGAAAGAAAAACAATAACACACCACATCACCTCACAAGCAACATCAATGCTCAAACTATTTGACGGTATCATCTGTCCAGTCTTACTTAATAGAAGTGACACGTGTCAGGCCTCACAGCAACTGAAGCGCTTACAGTATGGTACAAACCCCCAACTCAAACTCTGCTCCTGTAGATCCGCAAACTTGTGTGCACATACAATGCCCAAATCATGGATGCAGAGCAGAACTGGGGAGACTTCCGGTACTTGCAAATATCCAAAAGCTCATCTTTAAATTCTAGTGCCATATCAAGGAAAGAGACCAACCAGGCACTGAAAGACCAAGTAGGCAAGCCCTCCAAAGAGCCATGTGAATGATGTCTCAAATGCCTAAAATCTGTGTATAGCATCTGCACAGAATTCTAACATAGGACACCACGAGCAGGAGGCGAGACCCCTCAAGGCCTTAGAACAGGCCCAGAGGAAACACTGCACAATGTACTGGGGGGGAACACACACACGGAGCAAAACAACAATCTAGAATGCTACATATCCGGAAAGAAACTTTTCATCTTACTGCATATACCCCATGGCACTGAGAACTTCAAAAGACAATGTAACACTTAGCAAATACAGACTGATTGACATCATATTAGAAACAACGACTGTCCAGCCTTTATCAGTACACAGCCAAGAGAGTGTAGAATTTGCAGTAACTTTGACTTATGAGATAGAGAGACTGAAACAACTTCTCCTGCACTCTCCTCCTACAAAGACACTCAGGTCACCTACTTCTCCACGGTTTGCAAAGAAAAGGAAATCTTTCCTAGTAAAACCAAAGAAGAAAAATGTGCATCATTCTAAGAGACTTTGTCGGAAGCAGCCTAATCTGTCCATGTCATCAAAAAGATATTGTGCATCAAACATAAACTGTAAAAATAATGGAAACCGAAACGACCACTAATGGAGAGACTGTAGTAATTGTTGTATTTTACATGTTTATTTTGGTAACACTTAAAATGACTTAATCGTGCCAATAGAGTGTACAGTTAAAAATGGGGGCTTAACTAAGGGAAACACATACACTTTTTTAAGCCAGCCACACATTCAAGATTGAATAAGAGAGTAAGTCATCTGTGTAACCGGTTTCAGCGGCCTGGGATACCCTTCTCGACCAATTCCAACACATTACTCGGAACGATAATTTGCCCCGTGAGCCCGACTGGGCCACCGACATCACATACACATACTTTCTCGCTCCTCTCACCAACGCCTCTTGCCCCCAGCCCCCACCTCTGGGAAGCCCAGAGCCAGTTGCCCTTAATCACTTCAGGGGTTTCCTCTTGCACTCGTTGGGGCCTTCGGAGCCTCCCCTAATCTCCAGCTGCTCAGCCTTCCGGCCCATGACCACTGGATGCTACCCCAACCCTCCGCTCAACTTGCACGGCCAATCCCACCGCGGTTGGAGCTTCACCCTGGTCTTACACCTGCATCCTTAGCAGTTATGGTCCTGCCTGCCTATGGCTTCAAATCATCACTTCCCTCCCCCAGTTTAGGGGTAACACCCCAGTTAGTCGGGTAGACACTTTGACATGCAGCTGCGTAGTGCCCTTTAGATTAACGCCTAGCACCAAGCTGTTTGGTGGCTGACTCATAATTCCTTGCAATACATACATGTTACTACCTTGCAATCAATTGTAATGTTGTTATTTACTGTTTCAGAATATTACAAAGGTCTTGTGATGCTGTCTTAAATTGCATATTAAAACCCCAATAAAAACGGTAAAAAAAAGAGAGAGAGTAAGTCTTAAATTGCTCCACAGTTGCGGTAGTCAAGGAAGTTGCCTTTCCCTTGACTAGCGACTCCGTGCAGTCCTTTAGCACCATCAAAGTCAGAAACTTGGGTGTTAAGCATCACCTTTTTCATCCTGCAATTGTTCACTGGTGTGATTGATAGGCACTTTTAGGTTTAATATGTTTAGAAAACAAGTGAGTATGCTGGCTTTCTTGTTTAATTGTTGAGTGGAATGTTGTTGAATAATGAGTTAAAAAGCACAAAGTACACCAAATTAAACAATTTACATTAAGGTTACAGAATCATTGAGTACTTGGACATTTAGATTTCAGTGTTTACAGGAGGAAGGCCCGGTATACCCTTGCTATTTAATGCATCTTTTCCCACTCTTCTCCGGTCTTGCTACACGTTACAAAGACACTTCATACCCACTCCTCACTAAAGGCACTTTTTTTATTTCCAGTACCTATTTTAAGTGTATTATGACTGATGATCAAACTTCTGTCATATTCCAGGATTTATGGAATGCGAAAGAAGCTCAAAAATGTGGGGACTGAGGAGATGACAAAGGCAGCTGGAGTGAGACTGGATCTGGAGGAGTAAGGTCCATTGTTAGCTGGTGTTTTATACATGAACCTACAATACATTCTGCCTACAACTTACCTCTGTGGTGGCAATGAACAAAGAAGGAGCCATCCTTGTGCATTAGGCCTATGATGATCTGCATCAACACAAACATTACAAAGGAATATGTGAAAGTAACACTTTGATGTGTGTTTCGATGTGAACTATGAGTTGATATGTCTATTGTGAGCCTGCCTACTGGGAGTTTCAACGATATTTAGGTTGCACCCTGCACCCAAATCCGTTTCTCATTGCGGGAGACAAAGGCTGAAAGTCCTGCAATTGGACCCAGTTGTACAGAAGCTTTAAGAGCTATACAATTGCAATTGATGGGAAAAAATTGAGAACAAATGCAGGTTTGCACTTCTGTTTAGTTATTTCAGCACAGAGGGACAAGATATATTTCGACTAGCTTCTGGAAGTGGATAACAGTAGTGAACAGTTTGACTAATCGAATGAGTATAATGTAGCTTTGGCAAGACTGAGTAACCAATTTGCACAAGAACTTTAACATCATAGTACAAAGACAATAATCATTTTTACAAGACAACAGCTGGCTCATGGATCCATTGATAATTATCTAGGAGAGCTTTGTATTCTGGCATCCTCTTGTGATTATGATGGTCCTATTGATCAGCACCTTTATGATCAAATTGTAGTGGGTTGTTATGATAAGAAAACACAGGAGCAATTATTGTGCAGCAGAAACCCATCTTCACTAGACACAATTGATACTACAAAGGCATTGAATGATCGGCTTTGGCTGCTAAGGAGTTCAGTAAACTTGATGCACCAGGACATCTTCTATTGGTCTGGTAACTGAGACTCTGAGACAAGCATAGAGGATTTGAGTAAGAGTACAGGCTCTATTCAAAAGCAAGGCTTTTGTTTCAGATGTAGATCACAATGTCATGGAGCTAATTCAACAAGTAGTCTTGCAAATAAATCTTGCTTCAAATGCAAGAAAATAGGGACAAATTGGGATGTGTGAAGGGATTTGTGCATAACATTGTACATAAAGAGTCTGCAGTTCCTGTATGTCACAAGGTGAGAATTATACTTAGCATCAGATCTCAATTATTTGAACATTTATGTCAATTGGAAATGGATGGGGTTATAGAGAAAGTAGATTGAGTGGGTTTCCATTTGTCTACCGATCTCAGGTCATTGAATAAAAATATATTGGTAAATTGCCATCCGTGGCAAAAAATGTTAGAAATTTTGCATATTTGGGCAGTGTGCGTTACTTTTCTACTACTGACCTGGTATCAATATATTCTCAAATAGAACTATGTGATAAATCTAAGTCTTAAAACATTTTTTGTAATTCCATTTGGTGCTTACTGTTTTTTGAGAATGCTGTTTGGTTTAGCAAGTGCGGCATCAATTTAAAAAAAACAGGGAGTAATGGCATTGTGTGCTTTTCATGATGATATACTTATTCAAGCAAGCACTAAAGAACAACACAATACAATTGTAGGTAGAGTATTAAAAATCCTGAGGGAATATGGCATGACTGTTAAATTAGAAAAATGTAAGTTTTTAACTCAGCAAGTTGAATATTTTGGGCAATATCTCACTCTTGATGGGATCAAACCAAAAGGAGATTTGGTTACGGCAATCACCATGGCTCAGCCACCCATAAACATTAACCAAGTGAAGTAATTTTTAGGATTATGCAAATATTATTTGTGTTTTGTGGAGGGCTTTGATGTGATTACCAAGCCACTTAAGAAGTTTCAGCATAAGGGAGCATCTTTTGTGTGAGATGATGAGGAATTGCGAGCCTTTGATTTAAAAAGGAAATTCATTATTATTCCTCCAGCTTTGAAACCATGCCAGGAAATGAATTAGCTATAATCACTGAGGATGCTAGTGCAATTGCAATTGGGCTGTATTAAGCCAGAGAGTGGGAAGTAGAGAACGGACTGTAGGTTTTTGTTTGCGTTACCTCCACAAAGCTGAATTACACTTTAGTACCATTGAACAGGAAAGATGGGCTTACATGGGACCTACTGAACATTTTTTAAATATGTATGGGGCAAAAACCTCATAGCATGCACAGTTTACAAACCTCTTCAGTACTTACTAGGAGAGAGAGATTGGTATGGGTAACGCTTCTCTGAGGTTGGTGAGATTGTTAAACTGTTTGCAAGATTTTCATTTTGATATTATACACGTAGCTGTGAAAGATAATGCAAGGGTGGATTTTTTGCCGATGTTTACTTTAAAAAATGAGTATCCATATGATATTGAAAGTGATGTGGAATGTGTATTGTAGGTTTAATTGATCCTTACAAGGGTAGAAACAAATCAATTTCAGAGGAAGAAGGGATTAGATGAACTCTCTGACATTTTTCTGAGAAAGCTTAAGAACATAATTGTCAGTGGTTGGTACAAGGAGCGTTCTTTAGGAAGCAAACTACAAGGTTTTGCTAAGATTCAAGCTGACTTGAGGGTGAACGGTAATCTTATCCTGACATGTCATAAAGTAGTGCCACCTGTTGAGTTAAGGAAGGGTCTAATTGAAATTGCTCATGAAGGTCTTTTGGGTTTAACAGCAACTAAGAAAAGGCTACAGAAATACTACTGGTGGCCCGGAATAGATTCTGCTGTGGAGTAGTATATTGGTTCATGCAGTGTGTGCCAGAATGATGATAAAAGTTTTACCACACTACTCTTCACTAATACCTGTAGAGTTTGCACAATATGGCAGGGAAAAATTAGCACTTGGCTTAGTTATGCCAATAGAGGGTTTACCTTCTGGAAAACATTGTATCATAGTTTTGGTACATTATCATTCCAAATGGGTACATTATGTTCTGGTGACGGAAGCTACTTCACAGGTTGTTATGATTTTTTATTTTTTTTTGAAAATGTATTCATTATTGAAGGGTATCCCCAATGCATTGTATCTGATAATGGGGTACAATTTGTGCCAGGACAAATGAAGGAATATTTAGCCAGCTCTAATATCAAGCAGTGGAATGTGGCTTTGTATAGTCCACAGAATAATGGATAGGTAGAAGTATGAATAGAAGGATCAGAGATATTATACAGTTAGCTAGGTATGAAATTAGCATGTAATACCTCACTCGAAAACAGGGGTTACTCCTTTTTGGTTGTCTCGAGGAACCCATTTCTAAATTGATAGCAACATTTATTTGAGATGGATGTGGTAAGGCATTTGCTATTGACATTGAGGATGTAAGAAACAGAGTAGCTGAAGTACAGAAGAAAGGTTTTGAAAGATACTACTTAAATCATCATGTAAAATCACATGATTTTAAAGTTGGTGATGTGTTCAGAATTCACAAACCATTTGATGTGGGTAAAACAGTTTCTGATTTTTTGGGGGGTAAAGCTAGAATTGTAACAGTGACCAGGGCTTCAGTGCAAATACAAAATTGTAAGTGGTGGAATAGGAGGTGTGTTAAGGTTGGAAGCAAAGAAAGTGAGCATGATGACAATGCAAGCAAACATTACGGGAGAGGGAGTTCTAATTCCAATTGTATACAATATCAAAGATTTAGAATCAAGTCTGCTGAAGTTGTGCATAAATTGAATAGTTTGTTGGATGTGGAGAATTGGTAGTGTTAGCTGAACTCAGAGTGAAACAAGTTCATGGAGTCTAATGGAGTCGAGTGTTCCATTCACAGACAATAGGTATCAGAGTTTGAACAAAGATAACAGTAATAATGAAAATATTCAACATGTGATTTCTATCAATCATGTCATCGGAGAAGAAAGAAACAAAGAAAAGCCTTTAAATGTTTATTTATTAATTCCTTACAAATTGTTATTTTAACATGTAATGGCTATAAAGTTAGAATATGTTTATTTGACTGTTTTGCAGATTTATCAATTTTGTTATTTTAAGGGGAGAATGTATATTATGACTGATCAAACGTCTGTCACATTCCAGTAGTTTTGGGATTCGACAGAAGCTCTAGACTGCGCCGACTGAATAGGTGACAGGAGGCAGTTAATGACAGAGTGGAAATGGTGGATGAAGGCATTTTAGCTGGCATTTTATCTAGGAACCTACAATAAATCGCATCTACAACTTAACTATGTGCTAGCTTCTTCACAATGTGCACCCCCACCCCCTTTTTAGGTCTCGCCTAATCAGCGCGCAAGCGCTGCTTAGGAGTGACCTTTTGGAGTCGGTCTGCACTTTTTGGAAAACTCGCGCATGTACTACACTGTTTGCAATGAGTGCTCGTGCATGTCCGGCATCCACCTTGCGGGAGCGAGCAGCTTTGCCATCTGTTTCCAATTATCGCGCCCGCGCCGCTCTTGTTAATTGCAAACAGATGGTGCTGCAAGGTAGATGCCGTACATGCACGAGTGCTTTCACTGTGCCTTCTCCCACCCTAACCCGGGCTCTGCTTTACTTTTCACTGAACAACCCAGCTCGTGCATATTTTCAATGTGGGGACGCCCTCCTCCCGCCACCCTCCCCCTCCAGCGGCCTATAATTTTCCTATTAGTGACTCGCTGACCCACTCACTGGCTCTGCCAGCTTTCCACTTTGCTTCTCTGACACATTATGTCCTTTTTGAGCTTCGGTCCGCGGGTGCCACACTCACACATGTCCGCACTTGACTCTCACGGGGTTTTCGAAGACCTCCAGGCAGACGGGGCACGTGAACCGGTAAAGGGGGTCGACAGGTAACGAGCCAAATGCACCCTCCTGCTGCTGTCTGCCTAACTCCATTGCCATCATCATACACTTCCGCAAAAACCGCTGACGTCTACGGTGACAGCCCGAGGTCCCGCCCACTTTCCACACCTAAAACCCAATCGCTGCACTGCGCAGCCTGTGCTGCGTGACGTCACAACCAGGAACTTATTACCATTAGTTAGAATAGGCACTGGCGGATAGGGCCTGGTTTAAAAAGCAAACAGGTTGAGCTTACCCCTTCGGTCCACCGACCGCTGCCACGCTGATGATAATATCCACATGATGACGCTTACGTAACCATCTGGACCAAAAACACCAGCGCGGAAAGTGTAGTCTCTCAATGACCGTCCACAGCCGTTCATTTGCTCGGGCAGCTTTCTTCTCAGGAGTCGTCTTGTAGAAATGCTCTTAGTAGATTGTTGGAAGGATCGTTAAACGAAATGTTCTCTATTTGTGTGTAAGGAATTAATGATTTACTGTTACCCCTAAGGAGAATAAATTCACACTTAAAACGTAAGGCTATACACAAGTGCTTAAGTATCATATACCTTCATTTCCTTCAAGACTATCAGACATCATATGCAGCAGGTGTGGGAAGCGTTGGATTTTGTGGGCCCTGTAAGACTTTGGTGGATGATAATAGGTACATCATTGTGTTGGTTGACTATTTTAGCAAATGGGTGGAGTTAGACATTGCACATAAAGCAGATGCAGATACGTTGGTGGAGTTTTTGGAAACAGAATTCATAAGAGAAGAGCTTCTGGGAAGGCTTATAAGTGATAATGCAGCGCATTTTACAGCTTCTAAGGTTGAGAAGTTTTTAAAAAGGAATGGAGTGAAGCATGTAAATACCTCTGTGTATCACCCAGCAGGAAATGGAGCAGTGGAGCGATTTAATTGAGTAATCAAAGGTACCATCCAGATAGCATGTGAAAATTAAAACAAGCATTGGCATAGCCAATAGGTCTCGCCTTTGGGACCTTATAAGTATTTAATTATGCAGCACAATATCCTTGGTGCAACATCAACTGTTGCATAGCTAAACACTTATAAGGTCCCAAAGGAGAGACCTATTGGCTATGCCAATGCTTCTTGTCCCCGGCATCACTCTGAACTTCCATTTACCACTCCCATTAGATACCTACGCCATGTAGCCCCGTCACTCTGCCCGTTCCTGCCCACTCTTCTTCAACCCTACTTCCTTCTCCACTCCTAGACCCCATTTCCATATTTCACTACTACCTTCTCCCCTCCAGGGTCTTTACCCATGACCCCTCCCAGTCCACGTGACTTGTCCCCTTTACTGCTGACTCAGATTCTTTGCTTCTTCCGTCAACACAAGTTCCTTGTCACTTTGGACACCCATGGCTGTTGGTTCACTCATTATGAATGTTTCTATGAGTACTCTCACTCAGTGTTTCTTTTCTCCATCCTGGACCGCTACGCATCCTGTCTCTCTCCTGCCTCTTTGGTGAATCGTAGACACGACCGAAAATGAATTTCATTATAAAGGCATTTGTTATTAATATTTACTCTTTTGTGTTATTCAGCATAATGATACTTGTGATTAGTCTCTGATGAAACAAATGCAACCTTTTAAAACCCTATGTTTAATGCACAAGTAATTCAGGGGAGAGCCCACAGATACCTAAGCAAACAGACAGAGCTGTACATACTCATCGCCCGAAACCCATAATTGCACTGATTGTAGGGGTTGGATAACTCACAGAACAAGGTAACCTAATTGCTGCTGAAGAAGGTTCATTTCAGGTTAAGAAAAGATGTGAGCGCACACTATGATGGCCTCCCTTTTGGAACTGGCCCTCAAACAAAGGGTATTTGAAAGTAATATGCTATTTTCTGTGAATACTTGTCTCCTTAAGCAGTGCTTAATTTGTTAAAAAAATAATAATAGAGTACAAGAGCCTCCTTAGTTCTCCTTAGGAGCTGCCTGCCAACGTTGCCAGATGCTTAGCCTGCTTTATGCCAAGGCTGCCTAGTCTTGATTCCACCTCCTACCTCTTTCTTCAACTACCCTAAATGTATTGTTTCTTTATCTCATTCTTGCAACTTCATCTTCATCCCTGTCTACTCCCCTTGTTACTCTTTTCCTTTCTCTTCTTCATTCTTTGTCCGTCTCGTTCTCTGGGTCAAAGATTGTGTAAATTAAGTTCCGGCTCCCAAAAATGAGTGTTGGTGCCTGCCACATTTCCATCATTTCCTCTCTTGAGGGCTCGAGGCGAACCGCTTGCAAGATGCAGTCCCTAAGAAGTCACCTAAAAATAAATATAATAATAGTGATAAACCAATATACTGATGATCAGTCTAATTCTGTTTTCTCTCTACATAGTGATGAAGATGCATATCTGAAAGAGACAATTAGTTATAGATTCCTTACCTTAGAATTACCCCCAGGCGACAGACTGGATCCGGAGAATTTTTCGTCAGCAGTACCCTTGCGCGTCGAATGGTGGCGTCGGTCGGCTCCGCGTTCGTCGTTGGCGTCGTGGTCGCCGGGATGACGTTGCGGTAGCTACTTAGACACCGCCCTCGCGTGCTGACGTCAGTTCTTTCTTTTTCCGCGCTAGCCAGCGCAGATCCGGAGAGAGCGGTACCTCCAGTCACTTTTTGACTGACTTTTTGCCGACTTTTGTCGACGTCGTTTTTGAGTCTTCGACTCCTGGTGCACGTCAGGAATGCCCAGTTTCAAGGCTTGCGGTTCCTGCCGACGGTTGATGTCGGTGACGGATCCGCACCGTGTGTGCCTGTTCTGTCTGGAACCCGA
This sequence comes from Calotriton arnoldi, assembly GCA_963921515.1. Classification (NCBI taxonomy): domain Eukaryota; kingdom Metazoa; phylum Chordata; class Amphibia; order Caudata; family Salamandridae; genus Calotriton; species Calotriton arnoldi. The sequence continues at coordinate 2,992,845 of CAWUFW010000189.1, forward strand.
CCACGACTCCAAGTCGTGTTCCGACAGCCGGACCATGAATCCGAAGTCTTTGCGGGAGCGGTCCTGAAAGCTTCTCGAGGCCCGGCAGTCCGCTCCGTGCTGCTCGAGGTCGCGTTGTTAGGTCGAGGGACCGGTCGCGGAGCCACCACCAATCTTCTTCCAAGTCTTCGCACTCCTCGGTAAGTCGAAGCACAAGAAGAAGTCGAAGAGCATCGTCGCTCTTCGACTTCTCCCCGTCCGTCGTCCGACGCGACGAGGGATGCGGCTGGTGACCCTCCCGCGGCTCCGCGTGCGGAGCCCGTTGGGTTGACTCCGGGTTTCCCTCCCTTCCCGGGACCCGGTGCGACCCCTGCCCAGCTTCAGAGTTTCTACGAAGTGATGCATGCCATCTTTGGGCAGCCCGACTCCGCCGGCACGCCTTCGGGCACTGCGGACTCGGCTGGGGGCCCTGGGCCTTCGACACCGGCAGCTTTGGCCCCGGCACCGCAGGGTCCCCTTGGATCCAGGCCTGGATCCAGATCGGCGCCGGTCGACCTGACTACACCTCCCCCGGCGCCGACTCCACCGGCACCATGTCCGCAGCCGAGGCCGGTTGTGTCCCCAGTCGGCGTCGACCCCGGCCTCCACCCCGACGTGGACACGGAGCCGGACCGACACCGGTTCCGGCACCGACGGGTACTTTTGTGCCCTTGTTCCACCCTGGTTCTTTTAGGCCTGATTGGCAACCAGAGGAGGGTGAGGAGGACTGGGAGCGGTCTGGAGACCCTTTAACTGACCAGTTAGAATATGATCCGGACTGGCGAGAGGAGTTGGGGGATGCCAGTGGATTGGATACTTCCCCAGATCTTGGCATGTTGTCTCCTCCTACCGTGGCTACGGAGGAGGGAGCGTCTCATGCAGTGGTGTTGCGTAGGGCGTCCGAGGCTCTCAACTTCAAGCTACCTACGGTGGCGGTCAGGACTAACCTCCTGACAGAGGTGCTTCAAGCCCTCACTGACATCCTTTTGGGCACCTGGTCCAGGCCCAACACAGGGGCTCCTGTGGATAGGATGATCGCCTGATGCCACTGCCCGGCTCCGGTCAACCCTTCTTTCCTCTCCCAACACCCTTCCCCTGAGAGCTTGGTGGTCCAAGCCTCCACGTCCAAAGGCGCATTCCCTAACGCACCACCTGATAGGGAAGCCAAAAAGCTGGACCACCTTGGGAAGAAGATGTTTTCTTCCTCCAGCTTGGGACTACGGTCGGTAAACACTGCATGTCTGTTGGGCCGTTACACCCACTCAGTGTGGGATACGGTGGCGCAGGTGCTGCCCCAGTGCCCGGAGGAGGCCCGGGCCGTACTCTCCCGTGCAGTTGCTGAGGGGAGAGACGCAGCCAAGTTTACCATTCGCTGTGGACTGGACACCGCCGACTCGCTAGGCAGGACGATTTCCACGTCGGTAGCCCTTCGACGCTACGCCTGGCTGTCGACTGGTTTTTCAGGGGATGTTCAAGCTACCCTTATGGACATGCCCTTTGATGGCCGTCGCCTGTTCGGCGACAAGGCAGATAACGCGCTAGATCGCTTTAAGGACTCTCGGGCTACAGCCAAGTCCTTGGGCCTCTCCACCACCCGCCCTGTGCAGTCTGCCTTTCGCCCCTTTCGTGGCTACGGAAGTGGTGCCCGCTAAGTTCCGCCCAGAGCCACAGGCTGGCGCAAGCTGTTCAGCCCCTGTGCGGCCGGGTATGTGGGAACCACCGCCGTGGGTCTGGGGGCCAGCGCGCAGGCCAGTCCACTACAGCCCCCTCTGCAGCAGCCTCCAAACCCTCCTAGTCCGACCTTACAGGGTCACCAATCGCCAGTGGACGGCAGGATTCGCCATCACCTCCTCCACTGGCGCACCATCACGTTGAACAGGTGGGTTTTGCAGATAGTCCAAAGGGGCTACTCCCTCCCCTTCGAGACTACCCCCCAGCCATGCCACCTCAGTACCATCGAATGTCGGAGGATCATCTGGCCCTTCTCCAACAGGAAGTTACGGCTCTCTTGGCCAAGGGAGCCATCGAGCGAGTTCCTGCCCCAGAAGTAGGTCGTGGTTGCTATTCCCACTACTTTCTAGTGCCCAAGAAGGACAAAGGCCTGCGTCCTATCTTGGATCTCAGGAACGTCAACCGCTTCCTCCGGAAGGAGAAGTTCAAAATGGTGACGCTAGCTCAGGTCCTTTCTGCTCTCGACCCTGGAGACTGGATGGTAGCGTTGGACTTGCAGGACACTTACTTTCACATCCCCATCCTGCTGGCCCACCGGCGCTACTTGCGGTTCACGGTAGGCCACGAGCACTTTCAGTTTACCATGCTCCCCTTTGGCCTTACCAGCGCCCCTCGGGTGTTCACGAAAGTGATGGCGATCGTCGCAGCTCATCTGCGCAGATCAGGGGTTCCAGTCTTCCCCTATCTCGACGACTGGCTGTTGAAGGCGGGCTCGCCCCAGGCTGTCATCTTCCACCTCCAGACTACGGCCAACCTCCTGCATTTGCTGGGGTTTTCTATCAACGTGCCGAAGTCACACCTGACTCCCTCTCAGAAGCTCCTCTTCATCGGAGCAGTTCTGGACACGACGCAGTTTCGGGTCTATTCTCCCGAGCAGCGAGTCCGGGAAATTTGGGCTATGATTCCGATCTTTCGGCCTCTATCCCGGGTTTCGGTCAGGGTGATCCTGCGGCTGCTGGGTCTGATGGCCTCCTGCTGGTGGATCATGCCAGATGGCATATGCAAGCTCTGCAGTGGGACCTGAAGTTCCAGTGGGCACATCATCAGGGGAACCTGTTCGATTGCTTCCAGATCTCGGAGGGCACTGCACGCCAATTGCAGTGGTGGCTAACGAACCGGGATTGGGTCAACGGCAGATCCCTCTCCCTTCCCCAACCCGAGTACACGGTGGTGACGGATGCATCACTTCTAGGGTGGGGCGCCACATGGGAGAGGCGGATATCAGAGGCCTCTGGTCTCCGGTGGGGTCCGAGCTCCACATCAACCTGCTGGAGCTCCGGGCGATTCGTCTTGCACTCAAGGCATTCCTTCCCTCTGTCCGGGGAAGAGTAGTGCAGGTGTTCACCGCCATGTGGTATTGCAACAAACCGGGCGGGGTGGGGTCATGGACCCTATGTCAAGAGGCCCTTCGTCTCTGGACATGGCTGGAACATCAGGGCATATCCCTGGTGGTTCCACACCTGGCAGGTTCACTGAGCGCCAGGGCGGATGAACTCAGCCGCAGGTGCATGATGAATCACGAATGGCGTCTTCACTCGGAGGTGTGGCGCAAGGTCTCTTTCAGCAGTGGGGAGAGCCTTGGTTAGATCTATTCGCCACCGTAGAGAACGCGCAATGTCAGCAATTCTGCGCGTTGGAATTTCCAAGGCGGCACTCGCTAGGCGATGCCTTTTGTCGCGAGTGGAGTTGAGGTCTTCTATACGCCTTTCCGCCTATACCACTTCTGCCCAGAGTGCTGAAGAAGATCAAGCGTGACCGGGCCCAAGTCATCCTTGTGGCTCCGGATTGGGCACCAACAGTCTGGTATCCCGAACTGTTACACATGGCCATCGATCCTCTGATCCGACTGCCTCTTCGGGAGGATCTTCTGTCGCAGCAGCAGGGGACAGTCCTCCACCCGAACCTGTCCAGTCTCCACCTCCTTGCGTGGAGATTGAGCGGCGACAGTTGACAGCTTTTGACCTTCCTCCCGAAGTCTGTGATGTTATCTTGGCAGCCAGGCGTCTCTCCACTAAGACGGTATACGCCTGCAGATGGAACCAATTTGTGGCATGATGCACAGCAAAGTCTGTGGATCCCCTTTCTGCCCTTCTTTCTGATGTTCTCTTGCTCCTCCTTTCTTTGGCCCAGCAGGGCTCTGCTCTGGGGACTCTTAAGGGCTATCTCTCAGCCATTTCAGCTTTTCTTAGGCTTCCTGATCAGCCTTCTCTTTTCAAGTGCCCTGTTGTAAATCGCTTTCTTAAGGGCATTACTCATCTTTTTCCTCCTGTTCCCTTCGTAATGCCTCAGTGGGACTTGAACTTGGTTCTTACTTACCTTATATGCGCTCCCTTTGAGCCGCTTCATAACTGTCCTTTCAGACTTCTTACTCTAAAGACTGCCTTCCTGGTTGCCATCACCTCTGCTCGCAGGGTGAGTGAGCTACAAGCTCTTTCTTCAAAGCCTCCTTTTCTGGCTGTTCATCCGGACAAGGTCGTCCTGAGAACCAGACCTTCCTTTCTTCCCAAGGTGGTTACTTCTTTCCACATTGGTCAAACCATCACTTTGCCCACCTTCTTTCCGCCTCCGCATCCTTCTAAGGAGGAAGAGAGGCTCCACCGTCTGGATCCAAAACGTGTGCTTTCATTTTATTTGGATCGCACCAAGCAATTCTGGGTGGATGACCAGCTCTTTGTTGGCTACGTGGGTGCCATAAAAGGTCAGGCCGTGCACAAACGGACCATCTCTAGGTGGGTCGATTTGTGCATCAAAGCTTGCTACTCTTTGGCAAAGAAAGAGCCTCCAGTGGGACTCCGCGCCCATTCCACCAGGGCGATGGCAGCGACCACTGCTTTGGGACGGGGAGTCCCCCTTAATGACATCTGTCAGGCAGCTACATGGGCATCTCTGTACACGTTATCAAAACACTACTGCCTGGACAGCCAAGTCAGGAGACACAGCTTCTTTGGCCGTTCTGTTCTCCAGGATTTTCTGGTGTGAACTTGGTTCGCAGACCCACCTCCGGGGTTGGTATTGCTGGGGTATCTATTCTAAGGTAAGGAATCTATAACTAATTGTCTCTTTCAGATGAAAAAGTTAATTACCTTTGGTAATGATGTATCTGTAAGAGACATAGATTAGTTATAGATTCCTTACCGCCACACCCATCCTCCCCGTTCTGCGAACTGACTTCTCGGGTCAGGGAATCCCTTTCAGGGCCCTAGTTTTGTGCACCAGTGGTCAGTGTCTTGCATGGCTCTGCGCTTCTGGCGTGGAATGTCGTGTAAATGAACTGACGTCATCGCGCGAGGGCGTCGTCTAAGTAGCTACCGCGACGTCATCCCGGCGACCACGACGCCAACAACGAACGCGGAGCTGACCAACACCATCTTTCGACGCGCAGGGGTACTGCTGATGAAAAATTCTCCGGATCCAGTCTGACGCCTGGGGGTAATTCTAAGTTAAGGAATCTATAACTAATCTATGTCTCTTACAGATATATCATTACCGGAGGTAAGTAACTTGTTCATTAATAATCTTAATTATCCCTATCTAGTTCATTCTACCTAATGTTTGTCATCCTTGATCAGAGTAGGTCTCTGGTATTCACTTGCTTTTCGGTGAGAGAGGACAAGATAATGTGGCTGTCTGTAAATATATGAGCCATTTGCCTGTTGCTCATGTGGTATTTGTGCATCGAATCTACGTGTGTAGTAGACATGAAAAATATCAGGGTCAATTTGCTTAGTGCACATATGGCTCTAGACTCTTTTGAGGTCTTGCTTAACAATGCTGCTATCTCCCAACCTTGTTATCAACCTAAAAAAGTTCTTTCAGAAGCACTAGAGAGAGTGGCTTTGACTCCACCCACATGTTGGTGGACAGTGCATGTTTTGATTGGACAGAAAATTTGTGCTTCCACAGATAAAGTGCCTACCCTCCAAGAGCTCTCATTATTTTTAGGTCGAGCCTAGAGCCAGCGCGCATGCGCTGCTCTGCGAGACTTGTTGTGATGGAGTAGCGAATAGAAGCCCCCCCCACTCTCCGCCCATACTTGCCATTGACTTGTGTCATTGTCAGTCCTAAATTCTGGCTTCTGATTCGTAAATAGGCTTGTTAGTCCCTCCTTAGTACCGCCTCCTCTTCATTTGTCGCGTCCCATGGCGACTGGCCCCTTTACGTCGGTTGTTACACGGTACGTGTTATTTAGACTGTGAGCACTATTTTCTTTATTCAGTTTCTCTTACTGCAGGCACGACGTGTTTTGGTGCCTTTTTTACCCCCCGCGCCCCACTCCTGTTGTCGTGCCTTGTTTACCCCCACGCCCTCCCTCCAGTTGTCCGTGCCTTCTCCCTCCCCGCCCGCCTGCTGTCGTGCCTTCTCCCTCCCTGTTCCTCCCACCCCCGCCGCCTGCCCTCCCGTTGTATGCATTCGAATACCCTCTGTTTCTTGCGTTTCTCCTGAAAGCATGAGGTCATTCCCAAACAGGGAGAGTGAAGCTTGGATTTATGAATCCATGCAGGCTTTACGCACGCCTTATTCGACAGAAACTGGGAGTATGGAACTAGGGCACAAAGCGCTACCCAGGATCACCATAGGTGCCAAGGTTTCAGATTGCTATGTGTGACATTCAGTATAATTATGAGTGACATTTCAACCACTATGAGTGACACTTTTCTCGTGAGCAAAATGAAGCAGTAATGACGTGGGAAATTTATATAAACATTAGAAATGACACACATATTGGAGCAACAAGAAACTCTAAGAAAATCTTAAAACTGCTCCAAATCATAGAAATGAAAGGGCACTAACCTAGTGTCCTTGTAAACTGATCGTAGTTTTGGGAATATGCAGTGCATCATTGGTACAGTCAAGTGCTTTCAACAGGGACATTTAACCTCTCCTCTGTGCGAAATCACTGTGATAGCGTTAATTTTTATAATAAATACTTCTGTCTCTAGTAAAGTCACAACTCTACACTGGTGCACCTAGGTGGGAGGGAGGGGGGAATAATAATAATGCAGCTGTCGAGGTCCTTGAGAAGTTTCTCTATGTCTGTTACACTCACTGGCTCAGCCAGTAGCAAAGTTAATCTGCCCCCAGTCACGACGCTGGTGAGGAGCTCTGAATGCAAAACTAGTCACGGTGGCACAGCTCTGCCAATGTGAGAAGCGCCTGCCCTAAACACCACCAGCTCAGCCTCTCCCGGACTCAGAGCAGAGTTCTAGAGTTGCCAGGCGTGTCGACAGCAACAATTAGTGAGGGCCCGGGCTGGGGCACAGGCTGATGGAGGAAATAAGAATCGGAAGTACTAGTACCTAGTACACTAACCTAGTCACACAGTTCAAAACTGTAACAGCAATCTATACACGGCAGCTGCGGAGAAGTGTTTAAAAAGATGTAATTGATAATTACAGTTTAGTTAATAGAATACCTGCTCTCTCAGGCACTTAATAATTATTCATGATCGTCACTGGGCAGCTGAGTCCGGATGCGGCCCGGTAGGCTTGGTCCCAGTCGCATGATATATTACCGCCACCGATGTACCATCAGTCAGGCTGCAACCAGTGAGCACAGCAGCTTGCTGCACCTCTCACTGCGACTGGCTCCCCGGCGCCGCCTCGTTGACCCTGACTCGTGAGCCAGCCTCTCAGGCCCTGTCTTTGGCTGACTGGTGCAGGTGGGATCCGATACCACATTGCAACCATGAGCCATCTTTACCGCAGACGGTTGACGGTGTGTGTCAGCAGCTTTCAGCCTGGCTTGCCCTGCGTTGACAACGGTGAAAATCAGCCGCAGCTGGCGTTAGTTACTGTCGGAAATCGCTCACCTCCACCCCGCTGCGGTCAGAGCGGCGAGTTCAGGAGGAGCAGGAGCTGCGCATTTTAAGTTAAAGAAACGCGGGCAGCAGCAGGAGGACAGTTGGACGTGACACACATAGCCTATTGAGTCTACTTCATCATTAGGCACTAACTGCAGTGACGTTGACACTTCAAGTTCGGCGCCACGACGTGTGTCAGCTCGGCCCGGAAGTGTGTCTAACTTGAATACTACAATTACATTGTAGCAGTACTAACGCGCAGAGCTGCGAACAGATCTAGCCAGCTTCCTTAACCTCTGACTGCCGGGAGCAGTGCGCACCACGATGACAGGCACTGCAGCTCAGTCCATCAAGTGCATTATAGCAGCCCTCCACGTAGCAGCTGAGAATGTGCTATAATGCGTGACAATGCATTTCAGTGCGGTGATGCGGATCACCACACTGAAATGTGTTACATTAACGCCTGATGTGTGGTACTTGGCAGGACTGGATCACTCGGTTTAGATAATTTGCAGCGATAGAATTAGAATTCATGTTTTCGTGGTCTTTTACCGATCAGACCGCATTGCCTCCATACTGATGGAACCAACTGCCTCTTTTAGTATTCAAAGCCAAAGGGACAGGGTTTCCTTTCAGAAATCTCTTCAGGGGGCTTACTTACACAATATTTATTTGTTATCACTGCGCCTCATTCACACTGTGCATGCGTACACTAGGGGGCTCTTTGATGACTACTGACTGGTATTGATCGACGGAGACGAAGTGGAAGACGAGGCAGCAGCTTGCACAGAGCATGCGCAGGATCTCAGCCTGTGGTGAGCCGTGAGAAGAAAGAAGGCGCTTTTTTAACTGTTCTCGCAGCCAGATTCCACGAGAGCAGTTCTTTCAGTCGTTCGGGTCCCACCGGGTCTCAGAGCTGGCAGTCACTTAAAAACGGCTTCATATCAGCCTCTCTATTCAAACGCTTAACTCTACAATCAAAAACAAATGAGCGATTTCTCAACAGCGACAATAAAAGGCGTTAATGTAACCCTTGTCATCCATGCAGTTCCTGTAAACATTTCTTGTTTTGTTCCATCTTGCATTCCCTAAGAGTATATTCATGAAATATTTGACCCTTGTGTGTTTGCGCACTGTGATCTGGGTCACCTCAACATGTCTAGGTGAGTTCATTTAGTGGATGGGTGTTCAGGACAGGGCATGACTGTTTATGCTTCTGCAATTTTTGATTGGGGAGAAGTGACCTGTTAAGGAGAACTTTAGTGTCTGAAACCAAACATGAAAACATTACAAAGCATCACATCTTCAGTACACAAAACTCCAAAGCAACTTAAAAGGACAGTAATGCCGTTATTTCCATTCTCCCACCCCTACTTCTCTACACTTTAACACTGCTCTACAAACCCAGCATCTCTTCACTAATTTCTCTCTGCAAACACACTGTATCTCTTCACTGACTCATCTCTGTATAGTCCAGTGCTTTAAATGGAAAAAAATAAGTGCAGGTACTCACCATATTAAGATGTGGATTAGGGGGTGGGGCTTGGGCGGAGGGGGGGCTATGGGGGCGGGGCTATGGGGAGTGCTAAGGGACCCGGCCAGGGGCACACATTTAATTTGATTGAGATTTAATTGGTGTGCAAAACTAGTAACCCACATGCCTATCTACATAAAATACAAATCTGGGATCAGCATGTTGTGTTTTGCAGCAAGCACATGAACCCTCTGTGCTAACTTACGATGAGTCAAAACTGTTATCAGATAAAGCACAGATCTTTTCGGCAAGTACTTTTGTTGGCGTTTGAAAAACGGAACATGTGCAGGTAACCTAATTATTGAAATTGGGGTCGAGCTTAAAATGTCCCAATGGCGCCAACACCTCACCTGGCCTCCCAGCGAGGCCTCTGAGCCTTTGCACACTCCCACACCCACCATGGCCTGAATGTGGTGGCCTGGCAGAGAGGTCAGCTGAAACAAATTGCTTCTGCACTGGGCTAGCCCCTTAGGGCTGACGTGGGAACAGCCCAAAAGGTAGAGCCAAACCTGGCCTTTCAGGAAGGCCTCTGAATAGTACCTGCACTCCCCCGCCTACCACGGGATGAATGTTAAGCTCCTGCCTGGGAGGGAGCATGGGAAAAACACAACCTTTAGGCTGCCGAGCGCCCCAGGGCCACAACACCTGGCCTGGCCTCCCTGTGTGGCTTCTCAGCCTCCTCACACTCTCTTCTCCCCCGCCTGCCATGGCCTCAGTGTGAGTGCTTGGCAGAGGAGTACCACAAAGACACTGCTTTTGTGTTTAGCTGTTCCACCTACCGAGCCCCGTGTCCTGCAGGGGCCGAGTTGTGAATGGCCTAATGACCAGAGGAACACCTGCGCTGCCACGACCACATCTATTAAGGTACAGTGTGACGGAATGGCAGGAAGGAATGTGGAATAGCACTGCTTGTGGGGTCTGGGCTAAGGTGAAGACGGCCCAAAACTACAGCCACAAAACTGGCCTCTCACTCGTCTCGGCTCCCCACCTCTATACACAGCGTTTTGTGCTGCAGCCCACCTACACATTCCATAGTGGCCTGGTCAGGTGGCCATAGTGGGGGCTGGGTGGCCAGTAGCATATTGTGGGTTGTCCTCCATGAAACCAGCCCACAGGTGACATTCAGGCAGGGCTCATGCGCTTTGCCAATCCATCCCTGACTGCTGCCCACATTACTAACCTTGATTCCCATAGGCTGTGCTATAGTTTCACTATCAGCACCTTCACACTCAATCAGACTTCAAACAAGTGCAGCCGTACTCTGCTATGCCAGCAGGAATCCTTTCTTAGATTTCCACAGTGACAATATGCCTATCAGCAGGCCCCGCTCGCACACAGTGCTATTGACGCCACAGAGCCTGAGTGTCAAATATCACATTGTGACTCAGGCCCCTCCCAAACTTCCTGCCAGCTCTAAATAAATGCATACGGGCCGCCCCGCAGTTAGCACACTGAGGGCAGATTAGCACTGGATTATCAGAGTGCTTCACGTAAATGGACTGACTAGTCAAGTCTGTTGCGCATCTTTTTGTACAAGCCAAATTTCACTGAGCTTGGCATGCTACCCCATGAGTACCGGTACTCTCTTTGGACACGGAGAAGTTCCAGTACTCAAGGGCAGAAAATGTAGAAGTGCCGGTACTTAGTACCGGTGAGTACCGGCCCATTTAAAGCACTGGTATAGTCTCATTAACCTTTCAGTGCCCCATCTCTTCACAGCCCCTATATGTCTTAATTGTCATATCTTGCAACATCCTCTACAACTCTTCACTGCCCCATGTCTTCACAGATTCTGCATCCCTTCACTGCCCTGTCCCTCTGCAGTCCCAGCATCACTTGAAATACCCCTCATTTCGCCACTGCTCCTGCATCTTATCACTGTCAAACCGCTCTATAGCCTCTACATCTCTTCACTCTGCCCATCCCTCCACATTTCCAGCATTTATTCACTGTCCAGTCTAACCAGTAGTGGCATCCCTTCACTGTTCAACCTTTCTACAGACCCTGCATCACTTCCTTGTCACATGTGTTTACAGCTTGCATATTGTCACATTAGTGGACCGAGGCACAGGGAAAGTATGATTTGCCCAAGATCAAACAGTTTGCTAAAGTTGGAGACACAATACTAATTACTCCAAAAACTATAGCTTTACCCAGGGCTTTAAGTGGGCCGGGTCCTGCCAGTGCTCAGCACCGGCAGTTCTAAAAAGCAGGTACTGAGACGGGTCCCTATCGGGCTCTCCGTTTTTGCCCTCACCCTCAGGGTGAAAAAAAAATCTCAACTCTGCAGCAGTACCACCCTTCACTGCCTCTGAGGTAACTTCAAAGAGACTCCTTATCGTTCTTTCACAGTCTCATCATTTCAGGACTGAAGCATTTTCAATATTCTATACAACGAAGCCATAGTTGTTGCTTATTTATCTTACACAACTAATAACCATTGACAAAGCCAATAGTCCTAGCTTGTTGTTGGTGTAGAGCCACTTGTATTATATGTCTGCATGCAATTTTACATGCAGTGCCATCTAAGTTAACTAGATTTCTTTCTACTTTCCCCATAGTTCGGTAGAGAACAAGTTCATGTATCCACTTAATTTATGTGATTGCTATATTTAAGCCCCTTGACTTCACCCGCACGCCCGTTATTTGCATAGATTGTCACACGCATTTAATGTGATTTTATGTTGCACTACATTTTTTAACACATAATCCACTCGTGAAACGGGCTGCCAGCAGTGTCACAAAAGTGAGTCTAAACCTATCCGGGTTGCTTTTCAAAGACCGAGATCAAATGTCAGACGCTGTTTCCGAGTGCCCCACGAGCATGTTATGTACTCTAGGCTTTCTACGGAAAGTAGTTGATGATTATCAGACCATTTTCTTTGACTTATTTTAGGTTTTGTGACGCATTGAGTAGTCTGATTAATTCATTAAGTTCTCTTCCATGGAACACTATGCATTGAAAAGAGCGCTGTTAGACTCCGTCTAGGCACTGCACATGGTAAAACCTGGTGAATAACAACTATTAAACACAATGCAAAATTACAGTAAGCATGTTGAAACTGCAAAGAATAAGACAAAATCATCCCACATTTACTTGCATATTTCAGAAAGAAGATGTAAAAATAATCGAGTAACATGCATCACGTCACTCCTGCCATTAATCAATAACGGTTTGTTTTTATTGCATCACCGACTGGTGCAGTTAGTGAAGGAATTATTTGACTAACATTACTTTAATTCATCATTTAAATTCCTTTAGGTTGCAGACTTGCCCTATCTGGGCATGAATTGCATTTCCATTGTTCATTAAATAGCACAAAAGCCTGACCTTGGGTGTGTGTGGCCATTCACCAGTGGCATGCGAAGTAACAGTTGATGTTGTAGCACCTAGTATAATGTGCTGCATGGCTAAACACTTACAAGGTCCTAAAGGCGAGACCTATTGGCTATGCCAATGCTTGTTTATCAAGTTACAGGAGCCAGATTTATTTATATATATATATATATATATATATATATATATATAAGTCTAGCTATTATGATGCAACATAGCTAGACCTTTAGGCCAAACACATGCCACTGCAATGCTGTATGCCTCCTAGATAATAAGATAATTATGGTGTTTATTCTTCTCTGGTAGGAGGGCAGTCGCAATGAATGTGTTGCTGTGTTGCAGCCCCAGCTACCTCCCCTTTTCCTTTTCCATCATCATCAGAAAGACCTTAACAGGGCACTCCTTGAGAGAATGGTGTTTTGCCTAATTCCTAGTTTTAAGATTTATGGGCTGGAGAGATTTTTTTAAGCTCCTCGGCTCCCAAAAGTTAATTTAATTAGTCATTTTAATTTATCATTTAATTTTTTTTAAATACATTTTAATTATTATATTTAATTTGCGAATTTACTAGAAATTTAATATTTTTATATATTGATGTTTTTACTTATATAGTTATCTCAATCAAATATAAAAAGCAGCAGGAAAAGTATCTCGCACCTCCCCCTTGTCCTTGGAAATTAGATATTGTGCACACTCTATTAGTATTCGCTGCTCCTGGATACCACTGCTTAGCAGCAAATACAGTAAACTTTGGCTGTGGCTGTAATAATTTGAATTTGAACAATAAGAATATATAAGATTGTTTGGAATGCAAAATAAAGAAGAAATGGACAAGTCTACAACTTGATTGGACTTTTTTGCTTTTTGGGTACACCACTATACTTGTGAAACTATATTTAACTACATAGTGTACTGTCATTTTACATTTCCTGTTATATCCCGCATAGATGCCCTAATGTAGATCCGTTCGTACATGCCCTAAAATGGACGTATTCATATTTACCCTAATATGGTCATATTCGTACTTGCCCAATTATGGTCATGGCCGCATATGCCCAATTATGGTCACAACTGTACATGTCCTATTATAGTATGATTCCTTATATAGGCATGATCTTTCACCTACATTGGTCCCAGCTAGTACACAACGAGCTCTGAGGGCTGAACGTTATCTATCCTGTGGTTTTGAATGCAGCAGGGTTCTTCCAAACACAGGCCCACACTGTACTCATTAATTATGCATGGCTTTCTAAGAATACACCACCAGCATAATGTATGTACAAAGTTCACCCCTGACGTCTTCCTCATGTCCAATACAAACCATACTGAGGACCGAGACTCTTTAGGGTATAAATACACCACATCTTGCCCCGGTAAACCAGAGGGAACCGAGACTTCCATGCTGACACACTGACCAGAGACGCTGAGGCTCCTGCATGCAGTCGCTCCAGCTGACAGTGGTCTGACACAGCCCTGACGGGGTGTCCAACTCGAGACCAGGACGGGGGTCCCACACTCTCTCTATTCAGGTATGGGGGTTCGACTAAATCCTAGAAGGATTCTTGGTTCTTAGGCTTTAGACCTACACACATATGCTAGGTACACTCAGGTACATCTAGTTAGGCATCGTAGGAGTTACGCGCACTTGCATAATGCTTTTATATTCATGTATGTACTCATGATTATCGCAATATGGTAGAACTGTTCTATCCCTTTGCTTTTATCGTACTGCTGATCATATAGCTCTGCTATTGTCTGCTTGTTACCGCAGCACATATATTTTACACTAGAATAACAACTGTTCAATAAATACTTATGAAACGCCCGACTGTTTATTCTGTGTAACTCTCTGAGACAAACCGAACAAGTGAGCACGAGTGACTGAGCGAAAGGTAGTACATTGTTTCCATGATTCTGAGGGAATCAGGGTCGTCATGTTCTAAGGTTGCCAGAAACTAATCTCTCCCCGATAAGAGGAGGCACTAGTGGCACTGCGAGCTAGCTAATGCAAACCAGGCTAACATATACGGTGGGGGTGCACAGAGTCAGTCTGCCACCAAGCCCGCAGTATATGTTATCCAAACGCGCAGGTCCTGCAGGGGTACTATAGGAGCTACACGACATGTAGTACGCCATCATCATCATCAGAGAGACCTTAACAGGGCACTCCTTGAGAGAATGGTGTTTTGCCTAATTCCTAGTTTTAATATTTATGGGCTGGAGAGATTTCTTTAAGCTCCTCGGCTCCCAAAAGTTAATTTAATTAATTTTAATTTATCATTTAATTTTTTTTAAATACATTTTAATTATTATATTTAATTTGCGAATTTACTAGAAATTTAATATTTTTATATATTGATGTTTTTACTTATATAGTTATCTCAATCAAATATAAAAAGCAGCAGGAAAAGTATCTCGCACCTCCCCTGTCCTTGGATATTGTGCACACTCTATTAGTATTCGCTGCTCCTGGATACCACTGCTTAGCAGCAAATACAGTAAACTTTGGCTGTGGCTGTAATAATTTGAATTTGAACAATAAGAATATATAAGATTGTTTGAAATACAAAATAAAGAAGAAATGGACAAGTCTACAACTTGATTGGACTTCTTTGCTTTTTGGGTACACCACTATACTTGTGAAACTGTATTTAACTACATAGTGTACTGTCATTTTACATTTCCCTTCCCTTAATCCTAAAAACCCATTTTCTGCCTCTAAAAGCTACAAATTCCTAAATTCTACAAACCTCTTACTACCTCTTAACAATACCCATCCCTGAACCCTAAACCCCTACTTCCCCTGGATGCTACCTTTCCATGAATCCTAAAAACCTCTACTGCCCCTTTAAGCTACTCTTCCATGAACCCTAAAAACCTTACTAGTACTTACCTCTACCCTTCCCTGAACCCTAAGGAACCCATATTACCCCATAATACTACCCTTCTGTGAATCCCGAAAACCCTTACTACTGCTTAATGCTACCTATCCCGGAATCCAAAAATACCCTTACAGCTACCCAGACAAGAACCATAAACATCCCTTACTATCACTTAATGCTATCCATCCCTAAACTCTGAAAAACCCTTACTTACCTCTTACAGCTACCCTTCCCTGAACCTTAATTACCTATACTACCCCAAACTTAACTAACCCTCCCCTAAACCCTAAAAAGCCCATACTATACCTTAATGCCTCCCTTCCCTGAATTGGAACGCCTTACTACGCATCCCTGAACCCTAAAAATCCCCTACTACCGTTAACACTACCCTTCATTGACCCTAAATACTTCTTAATACTACCCATTCCTTAACCCTATAAACTAATCATTACCCATCAACCCTACTTGTCTTTGATCCATAAAGAACCTTTGCTACCACTTAACACTTCTCTTCCCAGAACCCTAACAACCTTGCTCCCCCTTAACTCTACCCATCCTTAAACCCTAACATCCCATACTATTCCTTACGATACACTCCCCATAATCCAGAAACCCCTACTTCCCCTTAATACTAATCCCTAAATTTTAAAAAAGGCCTCACTTACCCTTAGTTTCCCTTCCTTGAATCTTAAAAACTCTATACTACCCCTTAACTCTACAGTTCCTTGAACCCGTAAAAATCACTTACTACTCCTTAACACTACCCTTCCCCAAACCCTAAAACCATACTACCCCTTAATGCTATCCTTCCTAAATCATAAAACCCTACTACTCATTACCAATACTCTTCCCTGAATTCTACAAACCCCTTAATGCTACCCTTTCATCAACTCTGCAGACCCCTTACTGTCCCTTAATGTTACCCATTCTTGAAAACGGAATACCCGAAACTACATCTTAACATGACCTTTCTTGAATTTGTAAAAATCCCTTACATTCCCTTAAATGTACTCCTCCTTGAACCCTATAAACCTTTTTACCCCATAATGCTACTCATCCTTGAACCATAAAAACCTCTTACCCTTAATGCTACCCTCCCATGATCCCTGAACTTCAACAAACCCTTACCACCTCTTACAGCTACCCATCTCTGAAGCATGAAAACCCCTTACTACCACTTACCGCTATACTTCCTTGAGCCCTACAAGCCCTTACTACCCCTTGACGCTACCCATCCCTGAACCCTAAAATGTCCTTACTACCTCTTAGTTTTACTTTTCCCTGAACCCTGAATAAACCTTAATGCTACCTATTTCCAAAACCCTTACAACTACCCTTCCCTATACCCCAAGAATCCTTATTACCTCTAAACGCTACCTTCCCTGAACCCTAAAGACTCTGTACTACCTCTTAATGCTTCTCTTTCCTGAACACCAGAAGCCCTTTAATATTACCCTTCCCTGAGCCATAAAAAACCCTTACCACGCTTAACGCTACCTTTTCCTAAGCCCTAAAAAACCCATACTACCCCTTAATGCTTCCTTTCCCTGAACCAGAAAAACTTACTATTCCTTAACACTACCCATCCTTGAACCTTAAAAAACCCTTAATCACTCCTTATTTCTACACGTGCAGGAACCCTAAAAACCCCTTACTACCACTTAATGCTACCGTCCCTGAATCCTACAAGTTCCTTAATGTTACTGTTCCCTGAGCCCTACTAACCCCTTAATGTTATTCTTCCCTGAACCCTACAAATCACTTAACATTGCCCTTTCCTGAGGCCTATAAACCCCTTACTGTTCCATACAGCTTCCCTTCACCCTATAAACAGTTACTACTCCTTGCAGCTACCCTTCCCTGAACCCTAAAAACCCCATACTACTCCTTAACACCACCCTTCCCTGCAACTGGAATGTCTTACGAACCCTTAACGCTAAGTATCCCTGAACCCCAACAAACCTCAGTACTCCTTAACTTTATCCTCCTCTGAACCTAAAACCTCTTTACTACCCCTTAATGCTACCCTTCCCTAAAACCTACAAACCCTTTTACACTCCCTTCCTTGAACCCCATATACCCGTTTGTACCCTATACCCTTCCCTAAACCCTAAAGGACCCTCGCTACCACTTAACGCTTCTCTTCCCCTGAACCCTAAATCCTTATACTACTCCTTAGCACTACCCATCCCCGAGCCCTAAACTCCTGTACTACCCCTTAACACAACACACCTCTGAACCCTAAAAACCCTACTTCACCTTAATACTATCCATCCCTAAACCCTTAAAGACCCTTACTCACTCATTACAGCTTCCCTTCCTTGAATCTTAAAAAGACAATACTACCTCTTAATGCTACCATTCCCTGAACCCGTTCTAGTTCCTTAGTGCTACCTTTTCTGAACCCTACAAAACCCTAAATACCTCTTACAGCTTCCCTTCCCATCATTGGAAGCATTGATGGGAAGTGGAAGCACTTTCAGGACCACATTCTGCAGTTTATGTACAGTGAAACTGTGCTACATTGCCGTTTGAGAGAAATGAACACTGCCCCAGTAATGGAGTCATTTACAGACTATCGGATGCTTTGCTGTTAAACTACAATTTGGTAATACTGTTACCTCGACCAACTGTCATGACATTATAGCAAATTTAGAGATACATGTGCAGGCATGGTTTATTTCTCTTTTTCCTCAATTATTGATGTAAAATTAACGACCAGCTTTTTGCTTGTGCTCTAGTGTTATTAGTAATGGAATGCACTACTTCTTTCTTTTAAAAAAATAGCATTAAATGCACTGAAAACCACGCATTTCACCAGAATTTTTTTCACCTTCCCACACATTCAAAATAACCCACAAAGTAGTATACCTGTGAATCACAAAAATACACCAAATATTAGTGACAAGTATTCTAACTATTTTGTATGGGCCTTGCCCATCAAAGTAAGGTAGTCTTCCCTTTTAGGGTCTGGCTTGACAGTGGACCTGTCAGAATGACATTTTTTGCATATTTATTTTTTAAATATATGAATAGAGTGGGCTTTGGCTTGGCTCCATCTAAAGTATTACTCCCTCACCTCATGCTATCAGGTGGCACAAAGTATCATTCTACCCTCCAGGAAGGGCTACGATTAGAACGCAAGAGGGATTATTCTAAATCTGAAAAATAAAGTAAACTATGCTGTTTATTGCATTCAGTTTTTTTATCCAATATGCATATTTTTGCTACTTTTTTCCAGCTTTTTCCCAGCTTTTTCCCAGCTTTGGAAAACCCAGTAGGACAGGATTTAATGTGATAAGCAACATCTGTGCATACAATACCTGTGAATGTCTGTATTAACATTTGCTGGCACATTAAAGCCAGACCTCCTGGTTATGCCAATGCTTGGGTTTCTTTTTTTGGTTTTCATCATTGTACATTTTGCTGAGAAGCATAAGCAGCAATTTGCTTTTGGTACTTCCCCCTATTTATTTTGTTTGTGAATTAGGCAGGACTGTAATTTATAATTTTCAACAATAGGAAACACCCATAGGAATTATAATAATCCTTTCTCAAGCATTTCTTCTGACAACAGTCAATCAAATCTGGCCGGCTAGAAAAGGTGAGAGCTCTTGAATGAGAGGCCAGGGGTGGTTAGAATAATTGCAATGGAGAGTAGTGCAAGACATGTAGTTCTCGAGGTATAAGCACAGGAAAGAGGGGCACAGAACATGTCACCTTCCCACAATCTTTCAGTTGTACCGATGAGAAGTGGTTTAGCACCACATATTTTAGGGGACTGGGGGTGGAGGGCACACACGCACATAAGGACACCCATGCCTCCACCCTGAATTGAGACAAATGAAACATCAATCTTCACTTCTCATCTATATCATTGCTTTACAGCCCACTGTTTAACTGTCTGCTTTCAAAATGTTCATGCAGTTGTCTTGTAGACTAACAAACCTGCTTGGGGTTATGATGATATTTCCAAAGCCACTCGGGCTTTCAGATGTTTGGTTTATGATTTCAACCTGCAACCAAAGTGGGTTCTGGGTTCAGCAATCTTTGGCATTCAACACAGGGACTGTGTGAGGAGAGAGCCAGCTGGGTACGGCCAAAGGTGGACTCGAGCAGACTGTGGGCTGCAGGGATGTTGAGAGTCTACAGTGATTTAATTAGTGTGACTGATGATATGATTAGGGTGAGCGGAACTCGTGGTGTTTCACTCCGTGGAATTCTGAGGAGTTACATGATAACACCATGAGATTCCGCCAAATGTGCAGAAAATATGCACGTCGCGCTGCAATTTTGCGTCAGTAGCACTGAAAAATCTGCGAGCGGCCATTCAAGTTGATTTTGCTTCTGCTTGAGTAGAAAATCTCCTCGAACTGCAGCAGGTTTACTTGAGAAGCAACACTCTGACCACGACCACTCGTGTTAGAAAATCGTGCTCGGGCCAAACTTTGCTCGCATTTCTGGAGCCTCGCGGAGAAAAAAATCCCCCATGCTGCGGCAATTTGCGGATTTTACCCAGAACTCTGCGGTACAAGAGTAACGTGAACTTGCCAAATTCCACGGACAGATTGAAAAATTCCGCCCACCCCTAGATATGATATGTAATATCACCAATGTTGTTACCAGTAATGTCATTTGTGATATCACATTGATGAGTTTATGAGCAGGACACTGGGGAGAAATATTTGTGTACCTCAAAATAATGACCGAATTTCAGTAGGTTTTGGATCGTAACCATATCGTCTTCAACAGATATTTTTTAGGTAAATATCTAGGTTTTGTTTTATGAAAGATGTAATGATCCGTAACATCTCTTTAACAGGACATTTTCATTGATTTTATTTTTTATTATGGACTGTGACCCTAGCCAAAATATGTCTGTTGGAGCCTCCTCTTGTGTGGCCTTTGGTTGTGCCCTCTGCCCAGTCGGAGGTCACAAGCTGTACTGGGCACTAAACAGAAGGCATGTCCTTCGGCCACTTTCCTCAATGCCTAGTGAAAACGTCCTTCAGTCATGTCCTGCATCCAGTCCCACTCTAATTATTTCCTGCTATTCATGGCCTTGAACAGCATGCAGCGGTCGCTGGGCGCACTAAGTGATTATCAGTTACTCCCTGTACCAAGACCCCTTTGGCTGTGTAGGGCACGCACTGATTGCAGAGCATGGATGTTATCTGCAACCTGATTGCAGAGCATAGATGTTATCCGCAACCTGTGCCGCTGTCCTCAATGCCTATGTGAACACACAGGCCCAGATTTACTTATTCCAGGCAATGGTTAGAGCCCTTTCTTAAAGTTAGACTCTAGATTTCTTGAAGAGGCCACTGGCAGAATCACTGAATTTTACATTGTTGTTTTTGGACCACTTCCGTGAGCTTTATTAGGAGGGTGTCCTTAAATCATCCACTTTAAAGATGTTAAACTAAGCAGTGGATGTTCCCTGGTTTATTCCGGAGCCGAGAACGTGGGAAAAGATGTGCCATTGTCTAGAAAGCATATGGTAATGGTCTAGTCTCCAGTGGAAGCCAGCAACTGGACTTCTCAAACATAAAATCTCCAACGCAGTTTACTAGCTTTAAGAAGGATACGGGGTAGTTCAAAACGTACTTCCTTTCGTCTTCAACATCTCAGAGGGTGCACCAAACATAGAATGTTGTGATGGAATGTTTTGGTTTTCCAAAGGGATTGTCATGCCTGGAAAATGAAAAGGGCCTGGAGATTGGTCAAGGATAAAGTATAAATCAGCCCTAAAGTCTAGGTTCCCCATTGGTTGAATCCATAACTTAGTGGAATGATGTAATGCATGTGATTCATGGAACATGATTAATGTTTGTGACATAATTACTATCATGACTTATATGTGTTGAGGTTTCTGCTCTTTGTGCGGTACCAAACATTTTACATGTATATAAAAGAGTTGGAGATCGCGACTATGTAGTTATGGTGAAGCATAACTTGTAACGGAAAACCATAAAAATCAAGAATTTGGTAAATATGCATGCCATTTTGATGCCCAACCAGCTCAAGCTTTTCATTTCAATTTGTGTGCAGTTTAGTGAAGAGGAATGCAAAAATCTTTGGGACACTTCAAAAGTAGCATTTCCCATTTTGAGCCTTAGAGGCAGTTTTTCTCCCTTCTAAGGCAAAAACTGCAATGGAACAGTGGCGGCTGCTGTGGAATGGGGATGGCGCTCCCGGAAGCAGGAAGCACCCAGACTCCCCTAAGCCAATCACGACGCTGCTATCACCATGACAGCAGCGTTGTGATTGGTCTGAGCGCCCTGATTCGGTGCTTAGACGGGGACTGCGAGCCTGTGCATGATCTCCACCCAGACAGTGCATTACAGCCCGGTGGAGAACATGCTAAATACGCATGGCTGTTTGGCCAGCCAACCCGTCATGCTCACTTAAGGTGCATATACCACTCCTGCTCCTGCACTGCGATGGAAGCCCAGCCCCTCCCCGCACAGCCTGGCTCCTCTGTTATCATTTTATTTTTCCTTTGTTGCACTGCTCAGAAGCAGTGGGTCAGCGCTCTTCCACCTTAGCAGAGGAGCTGCCGCTGAATTGGACTACCATCAAAGTTGGCAAGAAGATGGAACTGTTCTCCGACTAGGCTCTTATTTAGTCTGACATAAATCCGTTCAGAGGTTTCGAGCTACTTATGTTACATAAGGGTTAATTTATGTTATTTTGGCCTTCTGTTTGCAAACCACATGCAAACATTCATTTGTGAGTGTTGGTGAACGGCATTTCAAATCTTGAACAAAATCTGAGTAGTCAAGACAACAGTTTTTCCCATTATTGTAAATCACAAAATATCCATGACCATTGAGAACATTTGTGAATTGTTCGAAAACTCCTGCAATTAGCTTGACATTTTTTCTCCCGTCTCTAATGCCTTGATATAACTTTCGTGTTCTGGACAGGTGAAAATGCATGTAAAGAAAGGCACATCGCTCGCTAACCTCAGAGTAAAGTCTGTAAACCAGCACCCCCTTCCCATTTTGGAAGGATAACTTGCACATTAGTGGAAGTAGTTTGCAAATGGATTGCAGATTATAGCTGTTCGTAACTCAAGATTTTACAATAACACAATAAGACTCTAGTCCATATTTACATACACGTAACAGAGCACAACCTGGCTTTGCATGAAATCCGAGTGCCAATTTAAGTAGGTGATTGCGCATAAGCATGTGTACTGAGAGTGTCCCTGGGGGGCAAATCTCATGCAAGACACCTCATGATCGCCTCTCAACTGTGTGGTACTGTGCCTTTTTTTGTATAAGTGACACCTAAGACATCAACAGTGCTGCACAATCTATTATTACCTTTTGTGCAACTGAGCACTGCACAAATTATTGGCAGTTGTAGATAGATGATTTCTAGAAAAATAAATTGCAAGGTCAAAATTTTCTTTAGCATCGGTCTTACATGTCATCCTATGTTTTATAAGTGCAGTGATAACCTCAGGAGGTTTCCAAGATGTTTATAAATAACTTTAGGCACAGATAGGTTACTTACATCGTCACTGTGCAACTGTCTGCGTATGTTTAATTGCCTAATCATATACTCTCTTGCGCACATCATTCATGACGAGCTCTGTGATATCATTGACAACATCACTGATGACATCTGAAATGTCATCATTGTGTATAGCAAGTGTGCAAGTTATAGTGTTATAGTTATTTCATTTAACTATAACTAGTGAATGTAAGCTTTTCTGAGTTTAAAATGTTACGTTTAAACTTAAGTTTTCACCTAACTATAATATAATTTTAACCTTTGTTTTTTTCAGAGAGAGAGAGAGTGTGTGTGTTTTTTTTTTTTTTTACATAATGGCGGTCGCCAGTAGGTAGTTAGGACCATGTTTTCATAGGAAAATAATTTTTTGACTTGCCTATCTCTTTGCCGCCGTTTGACGAATCTTCACGAACTTTCCCCCCAAAAATGTGTGCCATTGATTCTAGTTGTGCATGGAAAGTTTCGGGGCGATCCGTCAAGCGGGGGCCCAGAAAAGGGGGGGATCAAAAAAGTGCGTTATTCCCATGTTAATTCCCAAAGGGATTTTAAACACAACTACAGCCGGAATTACACCAAATTTGGCAGAAAGGTAGCTCTTGGTCCAGAAAGCTCACTTTTTATTATTTGGTGTAATTCAGTTCAGTATTTTTAGAATCATTAAAAGAAATCCAAATTTGTATATATAGGGATGCGGATCCTCGGAGGATCCGACAGTCCCCGTGTTGATATCTGATTGGCTGCCAGCACTTCAGCCAGGAAGTGTTGACAGCCATTTTGGGACTCTGCCTCAGCCGAGTCCCCCAAGAATTTTTTTTTAAAAGAAAAGGGGCAGGGTAGGAATACCCTGACCCCCTAGCCTTGGTGACGGGTTCCCCCTGGGAACCCGCCAGGGCAAAAAAAGCATTTTTTGTTATTTTTGCTGCCACATTGTGACAGAGTCGCAAATCCCTGAGAAAAATTTAAAAAGAAAACAAGCGCAGTCTCCCGCGCTTGTTTCTTTTTCAGCCCCCGGCAGGGGCAGGTCCCAGGGCCATCCATTTTTTTTACAAATGGGGAGGGGGTGCTTTGAGCCCCCCTCCCCAAGTCCAGATTGAACGTTGGAGACCACCACCTCCCCGGGTCTTTATTTATTAATTTGGAGGGGCCACCCTCCTTAGGCCTTTAAAGGCCCTGGGGACCACCGCCTCCCTGGGGCTTACACATTTTAAAAGGGAGGCCACGCAGACCCCCCTCCTACTTAGTAATTGCCCCGTGGACCACCACCTCCCCGGGGCATGGCCAAATTGAAAGGGGGAGGGAGGCAGTGTGACTCCCCCCCTCCTGGGTCATATACGGCCCTGGGGACCACCACCTCCCCAGGGCCATCCTGTGCATACTAAAGAAGGGGGGGGACGCTGCCCTCCTTCTGCAGCCATTAATGGCCCTTAGGACCACCACCCCTTAGGACCTTATCCTGCTATCTCCTGAGGTGCCCACCCTTGGAGATAGCTATTTGCTTTTGCTTGGGAGCTGTGACAGCTCCCGCTAAGCGAGAGCAGACACTAACTCCTCTCCCAGAAAGCGGGAGCTGTCAAACTGCTCCTGCTTGCTGGGAACGGAGTTTGTCTGTCTCCCAACGTAGTACACTGGGTACCCAGGTAGATGTGGCTGGGGTACCTGGAGCCGAAATCGATTCGGGGAGGGGGGCTGTGTGGCCACCCTCCCCCACTGAATTTTGGCTGGCCAGCGGGTGATGCGGAAGGGGGGCTGCACACCCATACAGCCACTCAGACACTCACTCACACACTGATACAGACAGCCGCACAG
This sequence comes from Calotriton arnoldi, assembly GCA_963921515.1. NCBI lineage: Eukaryota > Metazoa > Chordata > Amphibia > Caudata > Salamandridae > Calotriton > Calotriton arnoldi. The sequence goes on from CAWUFW010000189.1 coordinate 3,017,477, forward strand.
CCACTCAGATCACATATGTTAAAAATAGTATCACTCATTAGTAGTACACCTAGTATTTTAATTTAACTTTTGTAGTAGGTTAGTACATAAGTTTAACACTCATAAACTCTTGTAAAATACTTACACTCACTTGAGGATGTCATGAGTGATGTCACTGACCATGTCATGTGTGATGTAAAATGTGAGGTCATAAGCAGTGTATTTCGGTGGGGAGTAAGTTATAGTTAGCTCAGGTAACTATAACTGCTGAATTTTACTGGTTTTGTACGAGTGAAATCTGAGGCTAACTATATAACCTTGTTTTTTTTTTAGTGAATATGTTGCCTACTGGCGGTCGCCAGCAGGTAGTTATAGTTAGAACCTAGTTCATTTTTTCATTTGCCAATAACTTTGGCGTCGTTTGATGAACCCTCGCGAAATTTTCAAAACTACTTTGCCACTTATTTCAGCTGCTGTCCTGAAAGTTTCGGGGTGATCCTTCAAGTGGGGGCCGAGAAAAAAACGAGTTTTCCCCCATGTTAATTTCCTTAAGAACTTTAGACACGGCTACAGCCCAAACTGCTGAACGGAATTACACCAAATTTGTCAGAAAGGTAGATGTTGGTTCAGGGAAGTGCCTTTTTGTGATTTGGTGTAAATCCGTTCAGTAATTGCGGAGTAATTAAAAGTAATTTCCAATTGTATATATAGGGACGCGGAGGATCCGTGACCCTTCCATAGCTCGTGCTGAGATCTGATTGAATGCCAACACTTCAAACCAGGATGTTGGCAGCCATCTTGGGACTCCGCTTGAGCCGCGTCCCAGAAAAAAACATTTAAACAAAGAAAAGGGGGCGGGGTAGAAATATCATGATCCCCTAGGCCACTTGGGGGGGAGGGGAGGTCCCCACAGGGACCCCACAGGGCCAAATAAGCATTTAAAATGTTTTAAGAATTTCTGAAGTTGCGCTGGATCCGCGGTTCCTGCCAAAATTTCAACAAAAAAACGCAGGCTCCCGCACTTTGTTAGTAATCAGCCCCCAGGTGGGTCAGGTCCCAGGGGCATTTTCATAATAAAGGAGGGGGGCCACGGCCACCCTCCTGGGACTTATTAATGCCTCGGGAACACCATCTCCCGGGGTCTTATTTATTTTAAAAAAGGGGGCCTCTCAAACCCCCTGGGCCCGGGAGACCACTCCTCTCCCCCCCTCCCCCCGGGACTACATACCAAAAACAAATCTGGGGGGTGCTCTTGGACCCCCCGGGACCCACCAACTCACTGGGGCTAATGAATTGTTACGGGGTGGCCTCTCTGACTCCCCCGCCCCAGGGCCCACCACCTCCCCGGGCCATAATAAATTTGTAGTGGGGGGCCTCAGGGACACCGCTGGGGACCACCACCTCCCCCGGGCCAATATTCATTTTTAGGTCTCGCGCCTAGCGTTGCAGTGCGCAGCACTGCTCGCGCAGCACTGCTCGCGCAGCGCGAGACCTCTAGAAAGGGCTTCTGAAAACGACCCACACGCTTGTACGTGTGGTTTTGTTTTCAGAAGCCCTCATTGGCTGTAGCGTGCGTTTTTTTAGAAAAAACGGCACGCGATTGGGCAAAGGCGGGCGCATGTCCCGCCTTTGCCGCGCCTATTCCCGACGGTGGCCAGAACGCGCAGCAGCGCGCGTTCGTCTCGCTTTGCTGTCGCGCTCTCTAGCCCCCGCTCCTCTGTGGTGCGCGCGCACCACTTGTTTCCCAGTGTCGTCCAGGATGCATGGAAATTGTATTTATATACCGCTTACTACGCTGACGTATTCAAAAAGATCTAAATGAGCAAAGATCATTCCTTACTAAAAGAAGACAATTGGGTTTCATCTCAAAACCTTCCACGTCCTACGTTCAAAACGGGATGCTTGCTTGGCGCCTAGATTTAAGTGAAACAGCTGAGGCAGGTTCGACTTCGACCGTACAGTATGGGGAGGGAGTAAATTCACTTCCCGACAGAAGAAGCGCTCCAATCAGCATATCCCCTGCAACGCATCCAATCGGACTCAGAGAATGACTCCCTCTCCCGATCTCTGACTGGCCGTAGCAAATCATGTTGTCCCGCCTTGCACTGCTTGGAAGTCGGAGACTACAACGCGTCTTTCGACGTATTGTCCCCCATGCAGCATTGGCTCATGGTGATTTCTTTCTTATGGTAGAATGAGCGCCCTGGACTCTGCAGGTAAGAGTTTCTGATTTAGAGTCGCCTTGGCATATCCTAGAGCCCTCGCAACGGGTGGGTATATTTTGGATAGTTTGGGGAGAGACAAAAAGCCAGCGTTGTTTCTGCTTCCGGTGCCGCCAAGTTTCAGACTGAACACACTGTGAGTTGTGACGTTTTAGTTGTTGTGACCAGATGTTTTCATGTCACCGAGGCACCACTAATGAACTTTTGCTTTTACATACTATTATCAGGTGTGTTGGTTCAACTGGTTCTATTAAAATGAACCAAGACTACAACTATCAGAATGCATTGAAATGTTAAACTAAGTTCAGGAATGGAAAAGTAGTGTCCCGCATATAACTGCTCTGTTCCTGCTTTTGGACTGATAAAACCTTCTTGAAATCATCCCGTGTTAATGGACCTCAAGAAATGTTCTCTATTGTGTGTGTTAGATTTCACTTCTGATTATTCAGCGTCCAGTTATACCTAGTGTAAGAAGTACTCGGTATCTTTGTTTTTCATTGAAAAGTACCCGATATTTACATATCGGGTACAGCGTTATGCTGTTCACACTGAAATGAACGTGGCTTGCCGGTGTGTGGTCTGGGCACGACGAATGTGTTTTGTCTTTTTAGGCATGTACAAAGTTGGTTACAGAGTGCCCCAACGTTAGTGCATCACCGTGGAGGGGCGGGGGCTTTTGTTACTGAGCTTTAGCTCTATTTCTTATTTATAGACTTGCGTTTGCTTGATCTAGATTTCACAGTACTCTGACTGATCTTATTTCGCTGACCATGATAGGGTAGCTCTTATGGGTTAATGAAATATTTAGTTTATGCAGTGCTTACTTGTCAGAGCTTGCTCACCACTTAGCTCAAATTCATTTCGTATTTCCCTTTACTAATCCACCCCTAATACTTTTTGGGTTCTGCAGTAGTGTGCTAATTGCCGAAAAGCATTTCAATGCCTCCTCAAAGGTAGTAAGCGCTATATAAATGCAATTACAATGACAGTTATCCTGACATCCAATGTCCTTGTCCCAGTCATTACATTTAAGGTGAACTCCACCTCATCCAGGACAAAAAATAGGAAGTGGTGGTGTAAACCCATCCACCTACACCAGGGTAGTATAACTCCCCTCTTACCCACATCACTTCCGTTGTTTTTTGGTCGAGCCTACAGCGCACATGCGCTGTCTGCAAGACCTGCTGTGGTCAATAAAGGACTTTACTCCCACCTCCTGACTCGTTCAGTCCAGTGTGGCTCTTATTTGCTGTCACTTAACTGGTTCAGACCGCAATACATCATTTCAGTTTTTCCTCACAGGTGCACCGGCCAAGTACTGTTTTGTTACGCTTGCATTGCTCTTCTGTTCTTTTGGCAGAGCTCTTTTTGCTTTTGCGCCTATCACTTTTTGCCCGTGGTCTCGCTCACTTCGTCTCTCCCAAAGCAGTCCCTTCTGTTTTTAGAACGGTGGATGGCGGTCAGGGCGGCAGTGGATTGTGATTACATGCAGGCATCTCTGCCGTTCCCTCAGCCACTTACTTATTTTCTGCATCAGGAGCGAGTAATAAGGCAGATGAGCCCAGAGTGGGGGCAGCACCTCGGAGCATGAGAGGTCAGCTATTAGGCGTTCAACGCAGACAGCATGCGACGCGAGGGGGCACCGTGCACAGCTCCCATTCCCCAGCCTCTTAAGGTGTTTTTACAGGCAGTACAGCATATAGGTTTGCTTAACACGCCTCCAGTAATCCATCATAAAATGTGCCGTCATTGGCATACACTTATGAGTATTTGCGGACCTGAGCTATCAGTGGAGAAGTGAGAACATTCTTCCCTATCACTTCCTTAATTATAAGCTTCAACAGTTGTTTCCCGAGTGTCACAGGCGTTCCTATGACACGCGGGATGTCATCCCCTACTTCCACACACGTCCCATACACCAGCGCCATTTGGTAAGCACATTTCAGAGCGAAATTTTCAGTTTCGCCTTGTGCACAAAAAGTTAAAGTGCCTATGGAATTTCTTCTGTTCACTCCCTCTTCCGCTGAGAATCCTGGGTTACATTTTTATATTTTAAAAAAATATGCATAAAGTTCAGTCGAGGACAAGGAAAACAAAGTAAGAACACAAGTGTTAACTTCTGTCCAAGTGTAATTCGTCCATACCTCCTTGTTTTACATGCCGTCCTCCCAGCTGGTGAACGAAGCCTCGCTGCCACGTTGAGGACAGGAGGACTGATGCATTACTTTGAAAGGTTATATTGTTGAAGTAAAGGTTTGCTTTTACAAACTTAAGATAACACACTTGGAGCCCTGGCAGAGTCTCTTGTGACACACAGCCATGTGGAAGCACAGCCTTTAGTGTGGCAATGTGTAGTTTGTTGCTGGCCTGGCAGCTTATCCTATGGCAGACACACTAACATGGAAGCACAGACTCTGTTATGTCTGCCCAATGTGTTGAAGGCCTGACAGCTCCTCTCGTGGCACACAAATTAAAATGGACGCACATACTTTGCTGTGAGGTATGTAGAGTTTGGCTTGCGCCTGACAGCTCCTCTTGTGGTACACATATCAACATGGACGCACGTACTTTGCTGTAAGTATGTAGAGCTTGGCTTGCCCCTGGCAGATTTTCCTATGGTACACATATTAACATGGATGCACAGACTTTGCTGTGAGGTATGTAGAGTTTGTTGCAGGCCTGCCAGCTCCTCTCGTGACACACACATTAAAATGGACGTACAGACTTTGCTATGGGTATATAGAATTTGTGATGCACCTGACAGCTCCTCTCACGGCACACATATTAACATGGACGCACAGATTTTCCTATAGGTTTGTAGAGTTTACCTTGCTCCTGACTGCTCCTCACACTGCACACATATTAACATGGATGCACAGACTTTGCTGTGGGTATGTAGAGTTTGCCTTGCTCATGACAGCTCCTCACACGGCACACATATTAAAATGGATGCACAGACTTTGCTGTGGGTATGTTGAGTTTGGCTTGCATCTGGCAGATTCTTCCATGGCACACATATTAATATGGATGCACAGACCTTGTTGTGTGTATGGTGAGTTTGCCTTGCACTTGGCCACTTCTCCTGTGGCACATAAACAAATTAACACTGAAGCACTAACTCTGTTATGGATATGTCCAGTTTACTGCAGGCCTGTCCGCTTCACCCGTGGCACATATGTTAACATGTAAGCACAGCTTCTGCAGTGGGTATATGAAGTTTGCATTTGGTCTGGCAGCTTCTCCTGTGGCTCAACCATTAACATTTAGAAGCAAAGCCTCTGGAGTGGGTCTGTACAGTATACCCAGATTACAGTAAAAGGGTGCTCTCTTTTGCTTCAAGAGCTATTTTGCTTTGGTCTGTTATAAGGAGCGCTGCTTCATGCCATAGTCGCTCTTCAAAGTGGCAGACCGAAATGGCCCTCAAGCAAATTTCACCAGCACGGTTCATCATTTGTAGCTCTGCTTGGTGTGGATGTTGCATAAGTGGCTGTAACATTTAGTGCCTTCTGTCCTGTTTGGCATGATGTTTAGATGTTCTTACAGGTCCACTAGCAGCAGTGGGTTGTACGATGCACATGTGATGTTCCAGCATTTGGGGAACATCTTATTCCTGCTTGATGTTCTGGTAAAATCTCAGCCGGACAGGATAGTTAGGCATAATCGCCGAGGTAGTGTATAACTTAATGCAGCTTTATTAGCCTTACCTTGCTTAGTGTGTTTCTTTTGTAAAGCTCGCAGTGTCTGGAGCAATAAGGGTGTAATCAGTCAACCTGTTATTTCCAGAACTTGTTAATGCCAAATATGCTCCAGTTTTCCTCTTCAGCACTCTCTCTGTGAAGCCAGATCAGCCTAATAGCGCTACGCCGCTTCCATTTGGTAAAGAATGCCATTGCTTCCTAGATAGAATGAGGGTGAGTGTAGAAATGTTAATTACATAAAATACTTGAGATCCCTGTGCTCCATGGCCACCAAAAAAAGGCACACATGCAGGGTTTTATGTCTAATTCAGAAGCCTCCTCATCCCTTGTGGTTTTTACCTGTATTGAGGGTGTAGCACTGCCCGCAAATCGCTCAACCTTCCAAGAGAACGGTTATAGAGTGGATAAAACGTCTGGACATTTTAAATTCAGAGCTTCTTGTGTGGTACGTACATATCCAATAATTGACACCTGTGTTTCTTGCTGTAGAGCATTGGCCGTTCAGCAAAGGTCCAGTAGTGTCAGATCCATGTCAAATATTCAGGAAAACAGTCAACTGTAATCAACTGTGTATTTTTATCCCTGGTGGAAATCGGAAAATCTGTCAGAGGTACACGGGGCAGATGTTCAAGTGAGTTTACAGTCTTTTAATTTGTACACACTTGTAACCTATGAAAAAATCATATTTTCAAGAAATTAAACAATTAGGAAGAGACACACTGAAAAGATGGGAAGCAAGAGAGCAAATCTGATAGTTGTCTCAGTTTGGGGGTGTTTGTATTTATTAACAGTATGTCTTGCACAGCCCGTGGTAGGCATTAGGAATACATTACCCTTAATTACTGCTTTGAATGTTTGCCTGTGATCACTTGAATAAGCGATTCTCTTTTAAAGGGTGCCGAAAGCCCTACTTATTACTGAGATGGGTAAATGCGATCCGATCGAACACAAACTGTGCATTTGGGGAATTTTAAATCTGCACCCTTCATTTTGCCATGTGGGGTGCCGCAGGGGTCCTCTCTGAGCCCCACGCTTTTTAATATTTACGTTTCTGAACTTGCCTCCCTGATCAGAAGTTTTAACCTCTGCCCTACCTCTTATGCTGACGACACTCAACTAGTGATCTCAGCAGTGGACAAGGACATCAACTACTCAGCTAAACTCCATGACTGTATGGGCGCCCTGAGTAACTGGATGGCTAGGCACTGTCTGAAGCTGAACTCAGGAAAAACGGAGGTGGTGCTATTTGGCAACCTCTCTCCTGAGTGGTCACCAGTATGGTGGCCGGATACACTGGGCAATACTCCTACACCAGTGGCCAAGGCTAAGAATTTGGGGGTCATTATTGATGACAAACTCAATATGAAGTCCCAAGTGTCAAAAGTGGTCTCTGCCGCCTTCCTCACTATTAAAATGGTCCGAAAAATTCAGCCTTTCATTCCTTCAAATACTAGAAAAACCGTAATGACCTCCCATGTATTATCCAAACTGGATTATTGCAACGGTCTGTACATTAACCTACAAACCAATCTACTCAGAAGGTTGCAGGCAGTACAGAACGCTGCGGCTAGATTGGTCCTGGATGCTCCTAGATACCAATCCATCAGAGCAGGCATTCGGGAATTACACTGGTTACCAGTCGGCCAGCGAATCAAATTTAAGGCACTTTGCACGGCCTTTAAGGCCCTGCATGAAGAAGGACCACAATTCCTGCTGGACCTCTTCAGCTGGTATACTCCTAACCGATCGCTCCATTCAGCAAATGCCTTCCTGATGCTCACCCCCAGAATCAGAAGGTCTAACTGGGGGGGAAGGAGCTTCAGTTACAATACCATAAAGGAATGGAATGCTCTCCCGCTCCTTCTTAGGAAGTCCTCTTCCTTGTTGGAGTTTAGGAAATTGCTTAAAACATGGCTTTTCAGAAACTAGCCGCCCTGACGACAGATTTGGAGTCCGCGAGCGCCTAGACACCCCTGGGTAGTAGTGCGTGCTATAAATTGCCATAACATAACATAACAAATGCGGACATTACGCTAATTATTATCTTAGATCCTCATAATGCTTAATTTATACCTTGCGTGAATATTCAATGGAGATGTACAATGAGCTTGACTTGGGAGCTGGATAGGGATTCCTTTTTAGGTCGAGCCTGGGCAGCGCATGCGCTGCGAGGCATGCTGTATTAGAGTATGTTCTTGAAGCCCCGCCCACTCTCTTCCCATATTTGTCATTGGCTTGTGTCATTGTCCTTCGTAAATGCTGGCTTCTGGTTCGTTAATAAGCTTGTTAGTCCCTCCTTAGTACCAACTTGTCTTCATTTGTAACCTCCCATGAGGACTGTTTTTTTTTTTCCGGTTGTTACATGGTACATCTTACTTACTCTGTAAGCACTATTTTCTTTAATGAGTTTCTCCTACTACAGGCACGACATGCTTTCCTGCAACATTCAACGCGCCATGCACGCTTTAACTTTCCAAGCAGCCCGGGACAATGGCGGCCGCTTCTTTAAAATGAAATCGGTCTCTCAGTTACTAGAGTTTGAGCTATTGGCATTGTAAATGACAATGCCTTTTATTTATGTGATAATTATCAAAACATTGTCATTTGCAATACCAAAAGCCTAAACTCTCGCAAATGCGAGACCTATTGCATTGCAAATGCTTGTTTAAAAATGGGAGGAGGGCTGCGCGGCCCTCCTCCCGGGCCGTTTTTGGCCCCGGGGACCGCCACCTCCCCAAGGCAGGCCCTACAAGAATAAAGGAGGGGGGCCGCGCACCATGTCACTGATCATGTCATGAGTGATGTAATAGGTGAGGTTATAAGCAGTGCATTGCGGGGGCGTAAATCATAGTTAGCTCAGGTAACTATAAATGCAGAATTTCACTGGTTTTGTATGAGTGAACTCTGAGCCTAACTATAACGTCCCTGTAACCTTTGTTTTTTTCAGTGAATATATATATATATATATATATATATATAGTGACGTAGCTAGCGGGGGGTGGTCTTCCACGGGCGTTACTTGGGTCGGCGCGAGCCATGAGCGCAAAGTAAGTTTTGTTTTATTTTTTTGTTTATTCTTTTTTTAAATGAATTTATTTGGTCCAAGTACACTTCGCCCAGTTTTGTATTTTTCATATTATGTTTCAGTTTGCATTAAAAATGCTGTCTGCAAGGTATGGCAAACAATGGGTCTGGTTACAATTAGAATGATATGGTTTTGTTTACCTTTCATCATGAGGATGTTGATTAACAAAGAGCAATGGTGAAGCTCAGCAGTATGGTTTGGGGCTGTCATCTAAATGCTGTGTCGTGCTTAGAGACTAACTAGCTGCAGTGAAGGAAATTCGAATGAGACTCTTGATGAAATACATACTTAACGGCTATGACGTCATATCTGCGGGAAATATGGAAAAACAACATGAACCCTGCTGCCTACACATGTAATATGTATGTGTGGGTTGGTATATAGTTGCAGATCTATGCATTCAGTGGTACAGTTAGCACGTGTGCCCTAGATTAATGCCTCTGTTTATAACACATAAATCACAGCGTGTGTTCGAATGTTAAAACTAAATATTTACATTTGACTTTATGATTATGATTGTGGTTTTTTTCTAGTTTTTTTTGCAGTGCAATTTTATTATTCCTGTATACACTTGTTCATCTGCTTGACTTTACATTGAGGTTGTCCTTTGTCTTATCTTGCCTTTCTTTTTGAACCAAAAAGCAAAGCCCCAAGCAAATGTATAGCAGACAAAGAACAACAAAGTCACCGGTAGGTGTCTAGGGAATTCCCCGTCGTCAGTGGCAGCCGGTCTGGCCGTGGCCGGCGCAGCACCTCCACGGCGTTTGGCACGGAGGAGGCTTTGTCTACAGTTGTTTATCACTCTAGCAGGTGTCAAGCGCCTTGACTAATACAGCCCGAGGGTTCATTTTAGTTTGGGAATTAGTCTCTCCCACACAAACACACGCCACAAGTCGCGCTCTTAGATTCACTTGCCAAACATCTCCCTCTTGAGTCATTTTTTACGCGTCAGCACATTTTTCACGGATTAGATTTCTAGCAAACCTTGTTTTTCATTCAGTGAGTAGATATTTATGTTGAGTTCTTTGTTTGTTTCTTGTATCGGGTACCCTCTGAACGGAATCATCTTCGTGCTCTGTCCTCGGGGGAAAACCCTAGGGGCAGAGGGCAGAGTATGGAAAGGAGATTCAGGGGTGTAAGGTAAAAACCTATACCGTGTCAGTACTTTTAAATTATTTTGATATGTTCTGCCTTCAGAAAATTGGCAGCCAGAAGTGATGATGCTTTCTATTAACTTAAGGTTTTTCATTTTATATATGCTGTTGTGCAGACACTGTCCATTTCATTTGCATAAACTAAGCCCTTACACAAACTACTGTGTAGCATTGTTTTTTTAGTCATGTGCCAAGGCCAGAATTACAATTCAGGACTGCAGGTCCCAAGGTCAAAAAATTGCATTTGAATATAGTAATGAACACTGCTGTTATTTGAGTTGCGAGGTAGGATGCATTCTACCTTTTTCAAACTTTACTGTCCGACCATAGAGAAGGTGCTCTACAATATTTGTCCAAGTGTTTTTTTTTTTTAAAGAAAATAAAAATAGTAAGATAGATGTTAATATATTGGTCTGAGATGCGAGGCTGTCTTGCTAAAGAGGGACCGCTGGGAGATTTGAACTGAAATATAAAAAGCACTAATTGCATTTTTTCACACCCAAGAAGAGGAGTTGTGTGTTTTTGTTCTGCTCTCCAATTCCCACACTACTCCCTACAAGAACATGAGCTAAATACACAGAGGACCTCTGGTTTTTTTTGCTCTCACCTACTAGATTGTGCAAGTGTCTGGCTGAATAAAAGACCTATTGTGGACTTACCCTGGGTTTACAGCTTGCTCATTGCATACAATTCATTGGCTTTATTGTCACTCTCATTTGCTTGCTTGTTATTCGATGGCTTGCCTTCCTCTTCTTGTGTTTGCCCTGTCCCTGGAGTATTGCCTTTTTACCATCCTTAAGCACGCCAAAACATTGCATGTTTTCCTGCTGTTTCCCTCACATGCTTCTCCGCCCTGTGTTATATACACTCCCAGTGCTCCATGTTCCTCTCTCCCTCGTGTGTTTCTCATTCTTTCCCTTGTGTTCTTCCCCCAATCCCTTGTTGCTCTTTCCCATGTGTGCTGTTGTTCCCCTGCTCCATCTGGCTTTAATTTTTATTTTATCCTCCCCCATTCACTTCCTGTTGCTTCCCCCCCACCTGTGCTTCCATGGCTCCTCCACCCGCTGTCCCAATTTTTATTCATATTTACATTTTTTACTGAGGACCAGGCTGAAAGTTGCTGCCAACAACTCTGCTTTAACCCCTTCGATGCTCATGACGAGCTCAGCTCATCATGCTGTGCGGTGGGCGTGTGCGCATGACGAGCTGAGCTCGTCACGACCACGCCCGCGATTGGAATGTCCAGCACCTGGGCGGAATTCCGATCGCGGCGAAGGTGTTAAAACAAAAATGCTTTCATGCTTGAGAAATTTCTTGTTTATTTATTTACTGATCTATCTCGGATCGGTAAGTTAAAAAAAAATTTCACCTACCTCATTTAGTAAGGGCGCGTATACTTAGTGACGCATGAGCATGCATGTGTGCGTATATGTCATCACCCCAGTGAAATTAATCAGCGCCAATAGATCCAAAAGGCGAAACCCATTGGCTTTGCCAATGCTTGTTAATGCACCTGTCCATCAGAGCTAATATACTTTAGCATCGTACATCTGTGAACCTTTAAGTAGCTGAGTAAACACTGCCTTTCTCTTCTTGTGTTTCCCCCACCCCTGGAGCATAAACTCTTTACCATTCGTAAGCACCTCATAAGAGTGCATGTTTTCCAGCTCTCTCTTTCCAGTGCTCATCCGGCCTCTGAGTGCTCCATGTTGCTCTCTCTGCTGTGTACTTCTCATTCTTTCCCTCGTGGCTTTCCCAACCCCTTGTTCCTCTCTTCCTTGTGTGCTGCTTTTCCCCTCCCCCATCTAGCTTTATATTTATTTTATCTTCCCCGCCCGCTCCCTGTTGCTTCCCCCCTGCTGGTTCTCCATTCCCACCCCTCCCCCACCCGCTGTCCCTTCTTTTTCCTTATATTTCATATTTTTCTGAGGGTCTGACAGAAAATTGCAGTGTCAACAGTTCCAAAAGGCGAGACCCACTGGCTTTGCCAATGTTTATTACTGCTTGCACCTCTCCATCACAGCCAATATACTTTGACATCGTACATCTGTGAACCTCCAAGTAGCTGACCAAAAATCCCACAAATAAAAACTTCTTGGGCAGAGAGTCTGAGGAACATATGTAAAATCTAGAGAACTTGTCTGCAGCATTTTGTTGCCAAGCCATCAGCAAGGTCTTAATGTGTATTAATCACTCCCTTTGTATTTTCCTACCCCATGGTGTGTGGGAAGTCAGGGGCTGGCCAAAACAAACACTTCAAAAAGTTCAGAGGGGCACATGTCTGTGCCTTTAGTGTTGCTTACGCCTGGTCAATGCCAAACACAGACATAGTCAACCTTGCTCCCAGGCCACAGCCTAACCCGAGAGTTCACGTCTGAGGTTACAGGAGGTGACACCCTTAAAATAATTGCTCCTGTCTGTGTTACTGTCTTTCCTAGCAGACAGCACTGCGTGCAGCTGGTATGGGAAAGGGGGGGGGGGGTGCTTTGTGTTGTACAGTACAGTACTTAGCACCGTGTCTGCATGTTTCCCTTCTCACTGTGCTGGCTGGTGCTTTATCAGCAGGGCAGGCTGCATGTTCCTAGCAATAACGTGCTGTGTATCTTAGTGTCTGCATACAGTCGGGTTGATGGGCGATTCACCACACCTTAGTCCTGAATAGAATTTTGGGGTAAGCATAACTACTGTTGCCAGAGTTTTATTTTCTCACTAAGTTCCAGCACTGGAGAGTGGTGAACGGAGAGCAAGCAGAATGTCAGGGGGCAACACGAGTTGTCCCATACCACAGTGCCTCATATTGCCATCAGAGCCCATGGAATCATATTGTGTTGTCAGATAGAGAGTCAAGAGTAGTGGTTTACAAGAGTTGAGTCAGAGACGGACGGCAGTACACCTGTGCCGCTCTCTGACAGTAGGAGTCAGGGAGTTCATGGGACCTGGGCAGAAAATTGAGAGCCAGAAAAGGGGGGTCCACAGCCTGACAGCGGAAGATGAGGGCAGCTGGATTGTAAACCAAGGGTGAGTGAGAAGGAAAACATGGCGTCTTATCCAGAGGATCAGATCACTACAATCGCTGTAAGCTTTACTAATGTCTTATAGGAGTAAACAGAGAAGAGAATGAAAGTAATCAGTCTTGAATAAATGGGAAGGAGTACCATATTAATCTGGTAAAAGCAACTTTGTTTATAACAAATAGTTTGGTAAGAAGATTACCTCTTTTAGGCCAAGGAGTGCTCCATGGCCCTGAACTAAAATCTAAAGAATTGGTCTGTTGACTCAGTGGAGCAACCACACCAAGAGGACCAGTCTCACCAGCAGTGCCCAAAGAAGGGTGGTAGGATCTTGATTCAATGCCCTCTGTCAGAGACCTGGTTTTGAGGTTGTGTCAATGGTGATGCCTCCAAATGATGTCTGTGATTTCCCATTGTAACTCTCTCTGTGCTGCCATCAAGGGCTAGTTGTGCAAACAACTAAAATAATTATTTTTTCTCATAACTGTTGTTTCTTAAGCTCCTGAGCATTTCTTTTGCGGGAGGTCAACATTTATGATAATATTGATAATATTGTAATAACTAATAATTTATTGCTACAGCTTTAAATCATATAGTTTTTGAAGTCCTCATTACATGTCTTACAATTACCCAGTTAAGATTCATTCTATGTGTGTAGCAAGGGAAGATAAGAGGCCGAGTTGACAAGCTGAGATTTGAGCGAGAGACATACAATTTCTACATAGGCCTCTTCAGCATGTAAAACCTCCTCCTCTCCAAGAGCTCTCTTACTAAGCTGTGTTTCTTGGTTTGATGTAAGTAAACCTGCATTGTTTTCTTGGCGCTAAAATGTCAGATCTCCTAATGCTCCAATGGTTCCAGCCTCCCAGGGAAATGGCAAATGGGATAAATAGCCAATCTGGCCCTGCCTGACACCCTTGCCAGGAGCATCAAATAATCTGACAACTTTGCGAGTCACTGCAAGAGAATTTCACTCCTTAAGATAGGCTGTGTTTCTCACAAGGCACTTTTCTGGCTTCATGACAAACCGTTATTCTCGGGATGCCAGAGGAGGATTTCCCCTCAAAAGAAAGGATGTGGATTCTTCCAGCTTTGTATAAAAGATTTGGCTGGGAACCACCAACATTCATTGCAAAGGAACCTGTAAATTTGCAGAATTATGCCATGTCTTGCTTGCAACACACTAAATTTATCTTATATAATATTTTAAAAGCTGGAGGTTTGTATGAAACATTGGAGTTCCTGTTTTAGAAGTTAATTTAAAATGCGGCAGGTTCCCACCACCTTGAAAAGCAGGTTTTGGATGGAGTGTAGCTTCTAGAACGAAGTTTAGGTGCACTGAGTCCATTCGCGTCATGCATCTTGACAACAGGACATCTCTTACCAGTCAGACTGCGTTTTTCCACCATAACAGTCTTTTTAGGGAACACTCGGAAGGGTGTTCACCTGATCAGTGCTTTTCAGGAAGGAAGGCCCTTTCCGACAATTTTATCAGCACAACTTTCACTGCGGCGACCAGGCTGGGAAAGCGTTGTTGGCTGATGGCCCTGGGCAGTGTTTCAGTACTGTAAAGTCTCTTGATACCAGGACCTGCTGCTATGGAGGTAGAACAGTGCAACAGTTTTTTCCATGTTGCTTTTGTTTTTTGGTATGTGTGAATCATAAAGGTTTTAATGTTAAAAACCATCTTAACCAAGCTTTATGACTGGGTTAAAGTGCTGTTGTTTTGACAGAGCTGTAGAGGTAAGGTGTTTTCATGTGAAGACTACAAACCTAAAGACAACCTGGGAAGGACAGTCTTCTTGATGATGAGTAGTTTCGCCAGCTGTTTCTCAGTAGTACATTCTCAAAATAAGTGCTGTTTAATCAGTGGCAAGTCACATTTTACAAGATCTACATTGATCTCTAGCAAAATAAATTGTTTCTAGCTATTGGTCAATTGTGGGAACCGATGGACTGATCCCCATAACTTTCATCATAACTATCATCATTTGCAGTAACCGACGGCTGCCTGGTCCTAAAATGGCGGCGCTGCGGTAAATACAAGGACCACTGTTTCCCCCTGTTTGAATCACACAAACAGCATCGAAAATGAGCAGTTAGCAGAATGGAATCATATACTGCCTATCACCATCTGCGACCTTTGTCGAAATCTCCACAATTTCCTATATCTGGCAGACTGCTCATCGCCTGACCCTTAAATGGCGACAGTTTGAAGACAATACAATCACCTTTCATTGCCTGACCTCACACGGGCGAAAATCCTAAAGACAACCTGACTATCCTCACCCCCATTAGCTACTCCTCGAGAGCTGCCAACCATTCTTCTTCATCCTCGCTAGATATTCTTCGAGTGCTAGGAACCATGCTCTTACCTTAACAGTGCGCTCTCCCATGTTACTGACTCTGCTCAATTCCAGTTCCCGTATGGCGAGCAGCCCACTCCGCTGCAAAATTGTCCCTAATGGTAACTGACCCTCGAGTAACCTACCCGAGCCAGCATGATAAGTCCTGGCCTATCCGCTACGGGGGCAAATTATTACACACTGGCCTACCCCCCCAACCTCTCCAAAACCGCCACCAAATCCTTCAAGCACTCCAGCCTGAAAAGACACCCTGAGTCACTGATCTCTGACCTTCGTTACAGCGCGGACAACGGCACAATCATTAACGACCTCATTTTCTACTCTAGAAGAACTGCTGCCTGGCGCAAAACCTTTGCCCACCTCCTCAATGTTCGTGCAACAAAGAACATCCCATACGGCACTAAACTAACAATAACACCCTCTCCAACCCTGCGAGCTGACCTCACCATCACCCTTTACAAAAATGGCATTATCTTGATCCAAGCCTCAACCAAAAACTTGGATAAATTTGCAGACCTTTTCACCCTTCTCAGAAACCACTTGCAAGGCTCTGGTAGGATAACTAACTCCCGCCCCGATGAGTCCTCGTCCAGCCCACCCATCGTAACTAGCCACTCACATACCCCTCTCAGGTCTTCCAAGACAGACCCCCCATTCACTCCAACACGGCGCCTGGCCTTACCATCAGAAACACCCCTAGACCTTTGGCCCCCTTCCCACTAGCCCCCCAAGTAGACTATGCGACCGACACGCCCCCAAAGACCTATGATACAGATCGTGCTTGCCCTCCCAGCCCTCAACCCAACCAGCAAAGGGGCACCATCATAGATCTAACAACCTACAACACAGACCGTACTAGTCCGCCCTTCCTTTCACCTATACATGCCGACAGAACGGTTCCCGAACCACTGCCCCCCCCGCCCTCTCACGTCTCCACCTGACAGGGACAGGGTTTCTCTGCTCTCCAGAGCTACCAAACTAACCCAGAGCATTCACATCTCCATCTTGGAATTAATGAACCTCCTTCACCTCGCTGAACTCTCACTCGCCAACCTCATGCCCTTGCCAAATTCCACGCCCTCACTTTCAACAGAGCGCCCTAAACAACCTCTTCCGCTAGCCTTGAGATAGCTTCGCCTCCGTAAGCAACAACGTCACCTCTCAGAGGAAGAAACCCTCGCTCTGGTCCTCTCCTACACCCCTTCCCATGCCGCTCCAAGTCCACTAGATCTCACGGAAATGGAAATCTTGGCTTTCCTCCGAGACTACAACTCCACCCCAGCTACCCCTCATCCTTTCGAGGGGAATGCCGAACTCGCCATCCGCACGGTCACTATCAACCCCAACAGGCCTGCCACCCTCCGCAACAGAACGGCGGTCAAGAGTAATCTAGTACCCATTCTCCTGTCCGCCCAGACTCCTGAAACTCCGTCCAAATCTTCTCTGTCTGGTCTGTTAATCAATTGCCGATCAGCAGCTAAGCACGCTGCAGATATTGCCGATCTCATCCTTGGCAAAAACATCGACTTAGCAATCCTAACAGAATCATGGCCCAATGAATCCTCATCTCCATGCCTGGACCTCCTAGTCCCTCCTAAATACAACATCGCAAGGCTGGACAGACAATCGAACAAGAAAGGAGGAGGCATCGCCTGCATCTACCGCTCTAACCTTCGTGTCACGGAACTTTTGGCGGACTCCACCGAATCCTGCGAATTCCTCGCCCTCACTATTTGCAGCAACTCCACCCAACTGTGCAACCTTCACATCTTCTACCACCCCCCTGGCAGGAACGACTCCTTCACCGACCACCTCATGGAAATCATCACAGCTAAGTTTCCCACCAATGCCAAAGATATCTTCCTAGGCGACTTTAACTTACACTGGAACGATCCCAAGGATCCTCATGTCAACGCCATCAAAGACCTCCTGGCAGACCAAGCCCTGACCCAAGCCTGCTCACTACCAACTCACTCAAAAGGGGCCACCCTTGACTGGATCATCTCCAAAGAATCAACTGTCAAGCTTATCTCTATTGACCCATGTGACTGGTCTGACCATCATGCCATCACCTTCCATCTACCTGGCACCCTCAAGACAAAAGCACCGCAACCGACGATTCCCAAACGCTGGATCAGAGACACCAAGAACTTGGACCGCAATGAACTTGAGGCCCGATGCAAATCCGACCTCCCCCCCCCTACGCATATCACAACAGTCAGTGGCCTCAATGATCACTACTCCGCGACTATCTCACACATCCTGGACGATCTAGCCCCTCTTAAACTGAAAAGAACCCAAATCAAGGACAGAAACCCCTGGTTCACGGGATCCCTTAATAATGAGAGGAGAGCCCTCCGGCAAGCTGAAAGATCCTGGAGGCAGCACCCCTCCACCGCACATTTAAAACTCCTCCGCCAGGCCAGAAATGTCTACAACAGGAACATACTCAACTCAAAAAAGACTTCTTCAGAACTGAACTAGAGAAAGCCAATAACAGACCCCACAAGCTCTTCGAACTGGTCAAACACCAATCTAATAAACTAGCCAAAACATCGAAAGAAACCCCCAAATCTCTTATATCCTCAGAGGAATTCTCCTCTTTCTTCGCTGACAAAATCTTAGCCCTCGGAAACGAACTCAACTCCATCACATACCCTCATCCCCTTCCTGACCCGCCACCTCCCACCGCGACGCACCCAGTGGCTCCACCCAAAAACCATGCTCACTGGACTGTCTTCAAAGACTATGACGAAGATTCCATCTCTAAAATCCTTTCTACCTTAAACCCGAACAACCACTTTAATGACCCGCTCCCTGCCAACTCCCTTGCTGCCGTCGCCCAATCCATTATTCCCAGCTGGACTTCAATAATCCCTCCAGCAGGGAACGATACCTGAATCTCTAAAAGCCGGCCAAGTCCTCCCCATTCTGAAAAAGCCGTCGCTGGATCCAGCCTCCCCCGACAACTTCAGACCCATCTCCAACATCCCACTCTTAGCCAAAGTGCTGGAGAAATGTGTGCAACAGCAGCTAAATCATCACATCAACAACTTCCACCTGCTGGATGACTTCCAATCCGTATTTAGACCAGGGCATAGCACTGAAACCACCATGCTCCATATCGTGGATGATGCTCTCCAAGCCCTTGACCAAGGCAAAACGTGTCTCCTAATCCTCCTTGACCTATCCTCGGCCTTCGACACGGTCAACCATGAAAAACTTCTTGAACGCCTCAAACTCAGGATGGGATTGGATGGCACTGTCCTAGACTGGTTTAGGTCCTTCCTCCACAACCGGTCACAGAGATTCCTAATCAACGGCAACTTATCGTCACCATCCCCGGTCACGGTTGGAGTCCCTCAAGGATCAACCCTGTCCCCCACCCTTTTCAACCTCTACCTAGAACCGCTTACTGAAGTATTACGCGCAGCCAATATCTCCTATCATATGTACGCTGATGACACCCAGATCTACATCAAAACCTCTTCTCTCGAAGAGATCCTCTCCCTGAACGAAGCCCTGAAACTCACTGTCCAATGGCTCGCATCCAATCATCTTAAACTCAATGCAAAGAAAACTGAATTTCTCATGATCTCCCCACCCAACACCAACCTCGAGATTCAGTCATGGATTAAGGCTATCACAGCCTTAAATTGCCCACCGACCATTGTGAACTCTGCTAAATCCCTGGGAATTACCCTCGACAGCAACCTGAACATGCGAGACCACATCAATTCGATGGCCAAAACAGCCAGATTCCACCTGAGCTACCTTAGGAAATTGAAACCCTTCCTCAATGCTCCCGACCTAAAAGTGGCAGTCCAAGCTCTCGTCATCTCTAGACTGGAATACGGCTGTTCAACCCTCTCGGGTTTACCTAAGATCTCCCTGGCACCTCTCAAAGCCTGCCTCAATGCGGCCGCCAGACTACTTACCGGCACAAGGAAATACGATCATATTTCCCCACACTTGAAAGCTCTCAACTGGCTTCCCTGGAGGCAAGAATACAACTCAAACTAGCATGCATCACGCACAAAGCTTTATACTCTAACTCCCTGCTTATCTGACACAGAAACTTGTCATCTCCGGAGGAACCAGAAATTCCCGATCTTCCAGAGACCTTTTGCTCCAACCTGCACGCTTTCGGAAAAAAAAACCTACAATCGAGCCTTCTCAGGGGCGGCTCCAAGAATTTGGAACTCTCTCCCACCCAACATCAGAAGAATCCCCTCTCTGGCTCGCTTCAAAAAGGATACCAAAACCTTCCTTATGGGCAAATTTCTCGGCTAAACATTGACTCAGGCCCGACCAATGGCCGTCCTCTACCTCCTTTGGACTACCTTGTCACCCCATCAGGAACCTGGGGCCCAACTTGAATAATCTGTAATTTTATCTGTAAATATGGCTTCTCGCCTTGAGTAACTGATTATGTAAACTGCAAATACGTGCTCCCTTCCCTCATGTACCTCGGCCACTCGAGCTGCTACTGGTTGATTCTAAGTCTGTCTATAGATTGCGTTGCTCTCCTGTAAAGCGCTCTGATACCCTAATGGGTCAAGTTCGCGCTCTATAAAACACATAAATAAATAAGGTACCAAGCTAGGCTATGGCAAAGAGATGATTGTGCAGCAGAATTATACAGCATTGAGGCTGCTGTTTGCTGGAGGCGTTATGGTGGCTCTTGGAGAAAGCTGGATGGTATACCGGACGTCTGGAGAACTGAGAACACCCTCTGGATCGTAGGTGTTGAGCGAAGCGATACCTTTTTTATAAATGCCTCTTTTCTTTTTTGTTTTGCTGCAAAACTAAATAATTTGAACTGTGGAGGAGAATTTCACTTCCGGGGCTGCCCCCAGGTAACACTTTGTTCTGGACTAGATGCATTACAGTATACCAAAACACTTCTGTATTACTCTTTCCTATGCCTCCATTTTGAGGTCAGAAGAGAGTGGGTGGGACTATACTTTTAAAAAGGGGTATGGGCCCTTCCACTAGACCCATTGCAAAGTAGAGCCAGCTCAAGGAAATCACATTGACTCATCCCTCACATACAGGTATGAAGGCCTTTTTTCCATAACCGGGAGGGCTAAAAGGTGGGACAGTGTTTTCCTAGGATTTATTGCAGGTGGTCATGTATTCCTTACAGATCATGAAACTTGAGATTTCATTTCCAAAGTTTCATTGGGAAAGAAGGAATTCTGCATCATCTTCCTTTTTAAATTTGTCACATCTGGGGGAATGGAGGGTATCCATTTAAAGGAAATACCTCCTGGTCACCCTAGGGACATGGAATGGCACCAGTTAACAATGTGGATTTCCCTTGATAACATCAAGTTTCATTATGCTACCTATAAGCTCAGCTGAAAGTAGTGCAAAGACCTTTTTCATTTACTGTCAACTTCCTGTTGCTGTCTTTTAAAAGTCCATACCATTGCATGGCTTGACATGGAAGGTTCTTAGGATGGAATCAGAGTCTTCCATAATGTTATCACCTTTTGCTTTGAAAGTCAACCAACATGTTTACATGCCCAAGAGGACAATAATTCTTACTTGACAGATAGCACCTGTACTTCACAGAGCCTGACTGAGATAGGTTCCTCCCACAGCAGTGGCACTGCCCCTGAGGGCCCCTGAAGGCCAAGGAGGAAGATTTCTACTAAAACGATGTGTAGAAAACACTTTCGAAATAGAGCCTGAGTCATTGTGGTATGGAAATGAACAATAAGACCATATTACAATGGCATAAGCCATATCTTACTTGGGTCTACCCTAATGTGAGATCTCTCCTGAGCCAAGCCCTGCAGATGATCCCATTGCACCATGCATGCCACGGGATTACCAGTTTGGAGTGATTTGGAGCTCCCTAAATTTCCAGATTACATAGAATCCATATAGGACAAGGATGTGGAATCAGGTTCCTGCAAGCGATATGCCCCATCTTGGTCAACGGAAAATCCAGAACCTCTAGAAATTGCTACCCAGGTGCTTGACAAACCAGACCAAAAAGAGAACAGATGGGAGTTCCACTGACACCGTTCCTGCATAACTTCTGTCCTGTCTAGAGATGTTTCTGGGACGAATGCTGTAATTGTAACTAGTGTAACCCATTAGTGATAGTCCACATATTCCAAGATATACCAAACTAGCCACACTCGAGACTTATTTCCAGCAGGCCCTTGCATCTCCATATTACCTTTACTTCCAGGGCAAACCCTCTAACGAGGATCAGGTGCTAGTGACAGAAGGCAACAGATTAAACAGCACCAAAGGCTCTCAAATAAAGGAAGAGTGACCCTTGCCATCCAACCAAATCCTACCAGGTATTGCCTGAATTCTTTGGTAAAAGAAGGGGTGCTACATGTGAAGCCCATAAGTCAATCAACCTCCTCAAAAACCAGTCCTGCAACAGCCCCCCTCCCCCTCTGAAAGCGTCCAAACAGGTTTTCATCCTGCTGTGGTTGGTGCCAAGGGTTCTAGGGGGTTAAATTGTTTCTGGACTGCCCTTGAATGAGGTATTAACCTTTGTGAATTCAAGTATACTAATACTGCTTCAGACTGTGTCTCCTGAAAATGTTACTTTGAATAAAGGGCTCATGAACCCCTAGGGAACTCAAGTAGCAGATGGGCACACGTCTGACATATGGGAACTTGTGGTTTAGAAAAAGAAACCCAAAACAAGCCCGTCCCCTTGATTTCCAGTGGTCTTCACAGTTGCTACAGCCATCCTACACGATCAGTTGTATAAAAGAATGCAGGTCATTTTGACATAAAAGCAGATCTGAAACAAGCCATCTACCAAACATACACAGTGTGTTCTTTCCACGACTAACTCTAAAAAATGGACTGACCAGAGGAGGAAATGGTTTAGGGGATAGAGGGCAAACAGGATTTTCTGGGCCTCAGTTGTACTAATTATGTCCATTTTCCCCTCCTGTCCTGGGGTCCTCCTGTTGGTACATCCAAATCAGACCACTGAGTACAACCCTTTAGCACTTGACTCCTGCAACATCATCATATCACATTCCTGCAACCCAGAACAAACTTGCCCCATGCAGCTGGGACAGCACAAACAGAGCAATAATCTCTAGCCGGGTCTGGTAGCTTAGTGAACTAGTGTGTCCACTGTAGGGGCCTGTGTTCTACCTCATGGTCACAGGTTCAAATCCCGTCGGGTCCATTCAGCCGTTCATCCTTCTGAGGTTGATAAAATGAGTACCATTGAGTTGGGTAACAGCAAACACCCGTTATTGAGTGCCAAGATACCCTTCTGGGTGAACGTGCACTTTACAAATACACATGTTATGTCTATGTTATGTTAACAATCTCTCAGCCCTCAATGAAAATCGAAATTGGGGAAGAATTAACCATTCCTGATGCGATACTGTAGTCTGTGATGCCAGATCTGGAGCTTCCAAAATATAAAACAAAGTGGTGAGCATGGTAAACAGATGTGGTGGACGATCTGCGATGGGTTGGGCCCCTTTTCAGCGACCAGAGCAGATAGGAACACTGTGGAATCTATTGCCCCATTTAAGACCCTCCACTGCTCGGTTTGCCCTGGGAGATTGGATGTGAGAGGCAGTAGGATGCTGAGAGCTGTCTGACTGAATGCAAATGCATCTTGAGCTATTTGCAGTCACTCTTGGGACATGTTTCAGATCTTCCATGACTGCCAGAGAGGATTCCAGATTGATCAGTTGGAGGCGCGTTGGAGGGTGGCCCTCTGTCAGGGAAGGTTTGCCAGTGATGAAGGATTGGTTTTGGGTTGTTCCAATTTGAGGGCCAGCATCTTGTTTTTCCCTTGCACTACTCTTATCGTGGGTCACATGAAGGTCACCACGAGGAGCCCTGTGTCCCTGGCTCCATCTAAATTGCTAATCTGCAGCATCCATCTCTGAATCTTGATGGCCATGTTGGAAGTATAAATGGCCATCTGCTTGTCTTCTCTTCTTTGGTTTCTGTCTTTTGGTTTACAGTTTTCACATTTCTACATAGCACATTTTATAGCATTTGTTTAAATTGATGTAACTATGTAAATTGTTGTTTTACTTTGTGACCTATGAAACAGTTTATGTGTAAACTGCCCATATGCAGTAGTAAATGTTCCTATGTACTATGCTCAGATACCCTTTTGGGTCTTGTTAGAACTATCTAAAATTGCAAACATAAGTAAAAGTATAAACTCTCGGTAGTGTGATAGAGCAGTCCAAATGTTTATTTGGGAGGTGGTGTGGGCTAGAGACTCGTTCTTAATAACACAGAATGATGTTAAATAAATTCAGTGTCCACCCCCTGCTTTCATCTTAGAAGAAAAAAGGGACTTTATTCTGATTACATATCTAAATACCATGCAGAGATCTAAATACCATGTAGACAGAGGAAATGGCACTGAAATGATATTCAGAAGGATTTGACAGGTAGAGTTCTTCAGTGGTATTGAAATGGTTGGCTTAGACACTCCGTGTACATTGCATGGTGTCTGGGGCCAGGCTTGAGGAAGATCAGTAATTGAGGTGTTAATTCAACAGTTTTGCTAACTCGCTAGTGAGTTGCCCTGCTTGGCCATACTCAGTTCGCAGTAGCTTCTACCTTGAAACCATCGCTTCTGATGCTTCCGTAAGGGGACTCTGCCGTTGCGCCACCTATTCCCTTGTCACATCTTCCATGACCTCCTCTTTCAGTGCACAATTTACCCCGTTCTAAGTGAGGTTGCCCTGGAGTGGGGAACGGTTGCGGTTGAATGCAAAATCTCCTTAATCTGCACAGTCAGTCGCACCCAAAGAGAGAGCCCCTCATCCAGGAGAATGGCCTTACAAGCCTCCACCTGTTGGTAAAATGGAATTCAAAGAGCGACTACAGTTGTTCCCTGGAGCCCACACGCCAGGAATCCCCGGTCTTGGTGGTGATGGGTCAGAGTTCAGAGGAGCACCTCACAGTTCATCAGATAAATAATGTTGTAGTCATAGAAGACCGCTGATCCTGGTTTGGTTGTAAAAGCTTTGTGAGCTTTGGGGACATTGGACAGAGAACTCTCAGGGGTTCCACTGCAATGGGGCTCCCTGAACACAGGTTATTCTAGCCAAGGGGTAACATGGATCATAGGTAGGGGGTTTTTAGAGCTTCGCTTCCCACTGGCAGCACCACCGAATTCTCTCAGGCCAGGGACAAGAGTCTAATAAGACTCGAGGCCTAGTTTGAGGGCAACAGAGACATGTAATTTCACATATCGCTAATCTGCCCCCTGAATTTCGCAGTGAATGTGATACAGATGTAGTGTCAGTCAAATACTCCCTTAGGCCAGCTCCTCTTCTTCCAGACAACTAGGCTGCCAATGTACTTCTGTAGAGAGGTTATCGCCAGTGCTTCCAGTACTTCTCTTTCACAGCAAAGGCAGGGTCCGCTTCTTGTGGCTGGTCCTCAACATTTCCAGCAGGATTCCTTGTATTTTAGGTTATGTTCTTGTAGGAAAGTAGGATCTGCTTTTATGGTTACCCCCACTTTTTGCCTGGTGCTAAGCTGTTATTGACTAGTCTGACTGAAATCCTGCTAATCAGGACCCAGTCTCTCTGCTTTCTCCCTTAAATGTTTGTGGTTAGTAC
This sequence comes from Calotriton arnoldi, assembly GCA_963921515.1. Lineage (NCBI taxonomy): Eukaryota > Metazoa > Chordata > Amphibia > Caudata > Salamandridae > Calotriton > Calotriton arnoldi. Next base: position 3,042,594 of record CAWUFW010000189.1, read on the forward strand.
TTTGGCACATTCCAGATTGGATACTGGGGTACCCTTATCAGTCCCTAATATATGATACTAAGGTACCTAGGGCATAGGTACCCCAGAGGTCCCCAATGGGCTGAAGCATGCATTATGCCACCCATGGGAGACCATTCAAAATACAACTACAGGCCTGCCATTGCAGCCTGTGTAAGCTGGTGCTAGCACCACTTACGAAAGATATAGGTTTCCTATATCTAGGGTCACTGCACGTAAAACCTATACGTCACCCCTATAGCAGGCCTTTGCAATCCTGAAGGCAGGGTGCTTGGTTCTAAGGGTGCCCCTGCATGAGCAAGACACGCCTACAGCCTATGGAGTCCATTCTCCCTGGTTGTAAGTGAAGCAGCCATATACCATTGTGGCGTGGGCAAAGGATTAGTACGGACACTAGGCTGGGGTAAAGAGGGCTTTATTGCAGGTAATACACGTCTTCTCCTTGTAGCCAGTCTTTCTGGTGTATACGGGGTGGTGAAGGCTTGCTGGGCAGTCGTCCGGTCCCTCGCCGTCTCTCTCCGGATCTGCTCCCTCCGGTTCTGGCGTCGGGTTCCCAGGGACTCCCTCTCCATACGACGGGGAACACAGAGGAAGAAAGGCTGAGGTGAGGCGTCGTTACCTTTTTGTTATGCCCAAAAGGGAAGGGAAGGTGAGGGGACTCCACAACACATGTGACACACTCCTATTTCGGGACAGGATGTGATTAAGTGGTGGGGCCGGACGTTATGGTGAAGGATAGTGCAAGGAAGTGGACGGGATGCCAAAGGCTACGGGGGTGCACTCTCCCCCCTCCCAAGCCAACCCGTGAAGCGCTTGCGTACCTGGACGAGCCACGCTCCTCCTGGAGAGTGGCTGGGCGAAACACAGGGACGTTGGCCTCCTGGCTCCGCTGGTGCTCCTGGTGACACGGTCACCCAATCTCCCTCCTCTCTCGCCTCTACGACTGCTCCGTAGTACGCTCTCCTCTCTTCCCTCGCCTCGTCTCTCTCGCCGGTGTAGCGACACACCCCCTTCAGGGAATCCCCCTTCCTTAAGGCGTCGCAGTTGGTGACGTCATCGGGCGGAGTCCCGTCAATCCGGAATCCCCAATCGGAGACGTCTTCCTCCTGGGAGCCCTTGCGGGTGCAGGGGTTTCTGGGATTGGAAGTCCACTCGTCCTGTCGGGGGGGGGGGAGAAGAGGGAAAGAGAGGGGTGTAGCGGTCCACCAATCGCTAACGTCCACGCGCTTCACCCGGGATGAGCCCAGTCTGTCACACACCTCCTCCCCTGGATTCTCCCGATCGGGGAGAGGAAACACCCTGGACAAGTAATCCGCACTCCCGTTGTCTTTGCCTTTACGGTGACGGACTTCAAAGGAAAAGGGCTGAAGCGTCAAGAACCAGCGCAGGACTCTAGGGTTCTGCGACTTGTTCCTACACATCCACTGCAAGGGCGCATGGTCCGTGTACAACGTGAATGGACGCCCTTCTAAGTAATATCGTAACTTGTCAACCGCCCATTTAACCGCTAAACATTCCCTCTCTATGGTTGGATACTTGGTCTCTCTGGGAAAGAGTTTGCGGCTAATGTACAGTATTGGGTGTTCTATCCCTTCCTCCGATACCTGCGACAAGACGGCGCCCAGTCCATGGTTTGAGGCGTCGGTATGCAGTATGAAGACTTTGCTAAAGTTCGGGGAGGCTAAAACGGGGGTTTGAAATGCCTCCTGCATATCCTTGCTGGGATGTTAAAGCAGGTGCAGGCTGCTGTTTTTGCGCAGGACGTCTGTGAGGGGGGTGGCGATTTCGGAAAACTGGGGAATGAACCGCCTATAATATCCAACCAAACCCAGGAAGGTGCGGAGGTCTCTTTTGTTTTGGGGCAAGGGGGTTTCAGCTATCGCTCTTACTTTTTCGGTCTGGGGACTTATCAGACCCCTTCCCAGCACATACCCCAGGTATTTTACTTTTCGATATGTTGCTCGGGATTTTTTTGAGTTCACGTGGAGCCCCGCCTGTTCCAAGGCACTCAACACGATCCGCAAGTGGACGAGGTGTTCTTCCCATGTCTGGCTGAACACTACTATATCGTCCAGATAGGCCGAACAATAGGAGGAATGGTTGTGGAGCACTGTGTTCATGAGCCTTTGGAATGTGGCCGGCGCCCCGTGTAAGCCAAAAGGGAGGACGGTAAACTCGTAGAGACCTTCCGCAGTAGCAAACGCTGTCTTTTTTCGGTCCTCTTCTCTGAGGGGCACCTGCCAGTAGCCCTTGGTTAAATCGAGCGTTGTTATGTATCGTGCTTCCCCTAGTTTCTCGATTAACTCGTCGATTCGTGGGATGGGGTAAGCATCGAACGCCGAGATAGCATTCAGGGCTCTGAAGTCCATACAGAACCTCGTCGATCCGTCTGGTTTAGGCACCATGACTATTGGCGAGGACCATTCGCTGGTAGAGGGTCGTATGACACCGAGCTGTAACATAGTCTGGACTTCCCTTTTGATGGCTGCTCGTTTTGCCGCCGGTATTCGGTACGGCTTCTGCTTTATGATCTTTCCAGAAGGAGTGTGTATGCGGTGTTCAGCTAGGGTAGTTTTACCCGGTAGGTCCGAAAATATAGGCGAAAAAGGGTTTAGGGTTTCCATGAGCGCCGTTCTTTGTTCGGCTGAGATGTCCTCGTTAACCACGAGTCTGTCCAAGGTGTTCTCCTCATCTTTCGGTGAGGGTATGGTCAGATGGGCGTCTGTTGGAGGGGGTCCCAACCATTTTTTTAGGAGGATTATATATGGAAGGTTTGTTTCCTGCGAGGTGTGACTTGTAGTGGGTAGGTCGTTTGTCCTATGACCCCCACTACTTTGTGAGGTCCCTGCCACCCTGACTGAAATTTCCGGGTTGAGGAGGGAAGAAGAACCAGGGCCCAGTCTCCTATGGACAGTCTTCGCCATCTCTTCCCACGGTCGTAGTTCTCCTTTTGTCGCTTTTGCCTGCTCTCCAGATGGGCGTATGCCAGGTCTCTCAGCTTCCAGATCTTGGACTTCAGTTGCTGGGTGTATTCTAGCGTCTCTCTGTTCTCTTCTTCGAGTTCTTGCTCCCACGCTTCCTTTGTCATCTCCAGGAATGATCGGGGTTGCCGTCCATACAGGAGTTCAAAGGACGAACAACCTAAACTGCTTTGGACCTGGGCCCGGATCACATAAAGCGCCAGGGGTAGGAGGCGGTCCCATTCCCTACCCTTGATGGCTAGCATCTTCTTCAGGGTGGTCTTGATGGTTCGGTTGTACCTCTCCACGAGGCCATCGGTTTGTGGGTGGTATACAGAGGTCCGTATATGATGGAGGTCCAACACACCGCAAACTTCCTTCATCAGGCGCGAGACGAAGGGGGTCCCCTGATCCGTCAGGATCTCTTTCGGGAACCCCACTCTCGAAAAAAGCTCAACCAGCCTGTCTGCTATCGCTGCTGAGGTAGGGGCTTTGAGGGGGAACGCCTCAGGAAACCTGGTGGCATAATCTACAACCACCAAGGCATATTGGTTTCCTTTTCGTGTCTGGGGCAGAGGCCCGATCAAGTCCATCCCAACCCGTTCGAATGGGTTCCCAACGATCGGCAGGGGTTGTAAAGGAACAGCCGGAGGGCGCTGCATGTTTTTTCTCTGGCACTCCTCACAGGTCTGACAGTGTAGCTTGATATCCTTGTATATTCCCGGCCAATAGAAATGCCGGAGCACGTTCTGGGTCGTCTTCTCCGCTCCGGTATGGCCCGCTGTGAGGTGGGAGTGGGAGAAGAATAGTATCTGCTCCCTAAAGGACGTTGGTACCAATAGTTGTTCCGGATCCTCAGGACCGCCTTTTCTGTAAAGCATATCGTTTTTTATGAGGAAGCGGGGATAAACAGGTGAAGGGGCATCTTGGGTCGTATGAGCTGCTTCCCATGCGTTGAGTAGGGAGGGGTCGTTGGTCTGTGCAAACCTGAAGCTTTTGTCTAGAAGCCATGGCTCGGGGGTGGTCAAGGCGGGGAATGACTGGGAGTGGTGTCTGGGGCTTTTGGATCTACCGGCTCCCATACCGATGGTATGGGTAAAAAGCTGTAGGAAATCAGGATTGTCGGTTCCCAGTATATGTTCCTCAGGGAGTCCCTCCAGTACCCCAACCCGTACTGTGCATGACGGTCCCTGGGGAGGAGTGAGGGAAATAAATGCTAAGGGATATGGTTTTACGTCACCGTGTACACATTTAATGTGGACCACAGCGCTCGGGACGTACTGGGATCGTTCAACAAGGGACTTGTGTACTATGGATTGTTTGCACCCTGAGTCTAACAAAGCTTTTACCCTCCTTCCATTCACGTGTACACTTACATGGAATGCTGGACCCATTTCAGCGGTATAGAGTATCGATCTGGGTACATAACCCACTTCCATGGGTTCCTCCGGTGTTCTCCTCTTGGGGCACATCCGCGCTATGTGACCCCAGTCACCACACTCGAAACACTGGGGTCCGCGGAACGAGGGTATCTCGGCTTTGGGGGCTTTGGGTCGGAGAACGTCCATCAGTGGGCGTAGCTTCCTCTCGCCTTTTGCAGGGACGGTCTTGCTTGGTCTGTCGCCCTCCCAGGGTGACATACGCGGTTGGGCCCTTGAGAAGGTCGTGGCCATCTCCACCGCTTCTTCCGGGGTGAGGTGGGGATGCTGCTTCAGCCACCTCTGAGTGCCATATGGCAATGCCTCCAGGAACTGTTCAAGATACACTCTGTTCATGATCTCTTCCTTTGTACTGGTCTGCGGTTTTAACCATTTGTCCGCTGCCATCTTCAGGCGGAAAAATAGGGTTTTGGGGTTCTCTCCGGGCTGTCCTCGCTCTTTCCGGAAACGCACACGGTACGCTTCCACGTCTAGACCGAGATGGTCTAGGATCACGTCCTTGATGTTCTGATAGGGGGTGTCACCGGTGGCGTTGGCCACCTGGTATGCTGACTGGGCCTCTCCCGTCAACAGGGGCGCTAGGAAGAAGGGCCATCTATCTTCCGGCCAAGCGCAGGCTTTCGCAGCGCGTTCGAAATTTAGCAAGAATGCGTCGGGATCCTCGCCGGGGACATATTTTTGCAAAGCTACGCCGGAGGGTCCGTGGGGCATGCTACAGACCTCCCTAGGGGCGGGTAGTGGTGCTGTTCCTAACACTTGTTGCAGTCCGTCCATCTGGGCGGCGAAGGAATCTTTAAAGACATCCCTGTCCGCCTGTGCCGATGTCATTTGCCGTTCTACGGCCCATTCCAGTCTTTCTTGCCCTTTTACCAGGTGCTGAACGAGGGCGTCCATCATGGGGTTACTGATGGCTTCCACAGGGGATCCCACTTCTGACACCAGTTGTGGCGTGGGCAAAGGATTAGTACGGACACTAGGCTGGGGTAAAGAGGGCTTTATTGCAGGTAATACACGTCTTCTCCTTGTAGCCAGTCTTTCTGGTGTATACGGGGTGGTGAAGGCTTGCTGGGCAGTCGTCCGGTCCCTCGCCATCTCTCTCCGGATCTGCTCCCTCCGGTTCTGGCGTCGGGTTCCCAGGGACTCCCTCTCCATACGACGGGGAACACAGAGAAAGAAAGGCAGAGGTGAGGCGTCGTTACCTTTTTGTTATGCCCAAAAGGGAAGGGAAGGTGAGGGGACTCCACAACACACGTGACACACTCCTATTTCGGGACAGGATGTGATTAAGTGGTGGGGCCGGACGTTATGGTGAAGGATAGTGCAAGGAAGTGGACGGGATGCCAAAGGCTACGGGGGTGCACTCTCCCCCCTCCCAAGCCAACCCGTGAAGCGCTTGCGTACCTGGACGAGCCACGCTCCTCTTGGAGAGTGGCTGGGCGAAACACAGGGACGTTGGCCTCCTGGCTCCGCTGGTGCTCCTGGTGACACGGTCACCCGATCTCCCTCCTCTCTCGCCTCTACGACTGCTCCGTAGTACGCTCTCCTCTCTTCCCTCGCCTCGTCTCTCTCACCGGTGTAGCGACACACCCCCTTCAGGGAATCCCCCTTCCTTAAGGCGTCGCAGTTGGTGACGTCATCGGGCGGAGTCCCGTCAATCCGGAATCCCCAATCGGAGACGTCTTCCTCCTGGGAGCCCTTGCGGGTGCAGGGGTTTCTGGGATTGGAAGTCCACTCGTCCTGTCGGGGGGGGGGGGGGAGAAGAGGGAAAGAGAGGGGTGTAGCGGTCCACCAATCGCTAACGTCCATGCGCTTCACCCGGGATGAGCCCAGTCTGTCACAACCATATAGAGGGGCACCGCGTAATTAAGCAATGACCATCTCAAAATTGGCTGCAACGAATCCTATCATGTTTGGTATCAAACATGTTGGAATCATGCCCCCACACCGTAAACAGTGTGAAAGGTATGATTCCAAGCACTAGAAGAGCCCTCCGTTAGGCTCTCAGTGTTCCCGGTGCCAGCCTTCTAGACCTGGACAGCACAAATTGGTTGCTGCCGACCAGAGACACGATTCTGCCCTCCTGCTGCTGAGCCAAGCTCAAGCAAGGAAAGGCAGAACAATAGGCATCCTGTCACAGGGAGGTGTGACCACCTCCCAGACAGGTTTTAGTGTATTGGGACCCGGTGGGTGCGCTTGCCAGCGCCACTAAGTCTGCATGAGGGGCACATTTGGTGCCTCCGTGCATAGTCCAGTTCAAACCAACTCTGGGAGCCCTTGGCTCCCGCTCTGGCGCGAAACTGGATAAAGGAAATGGGAGTAACCTCCCCTCTGTCCAGACCCTCCCCTGGGAGGGTCCTCTGAGTCGTCCCAACCCTTTCCTTAGGGTACTTAAGGGCTTACCTAGGTGTAGTTCCCTAGATTCGTTGTGGGACAAGATTCAATTCAGATACCACTTCTTCTTCTACCGTCTGGGCTCTCTGGACTTTGCTGGACTTCTTTTGGGCTCGACTTCGTCTCCCAGTCTGCTGCATCGTCTGTGCCTGTGCACCGTACAGGAACCTTCCAAGGCCTGTGGGCATCTAAGACACCTGAAGGAATCTCCATTGAAGTGAAGGAGTCACTTCCTTGCATTCGCAGGCACCTCAACTAAGCTGACCGGTCTGCTGATCCTGTGCTCCTATGGACTCTGAAAGGTTCTGCAACACAGGTGGTGGTTCTCCACAGCTCTCGAGGCCTGCCCTGCCCCTCACCAAGTTTGAGGCCAGTATCCCTTGTGGAAGCCACAGGAACCGACCCCTGTGCACCGCGTCAACTTGCAGTTGCAAAGGCTTGTTGGCTTCCTTCCACCAAGATCTTCGGGCTCCAAGTAGCCCCAACCTCAAGCCCCTCCAGTGACCAAAGTCTTCGTCCACATTGCATCGTTTGCACCGTGGCCTTTTGGTGAGCTGCTTGAGGTCATCTTGCGACTCCAGTGCCTCCGGCCTGTGGGTCCTGTTGAGGGTCATCTTTGCTATTTTTGGGCTCCGCTGATTGCTCGGGGCCCTCCCTGACTCCCCTGCTTGTTGTGAGTCCCCCGGACCTTTCTGGTCCCGACATTGCACCTTCTTTGACTTCTGCGTTGGTTGCATTTGCCAAGGCTTGTTGGTGCTCCCGCTGGACACCGACCCCTCAGCACTCGACATCCGACGTGGGACAGCTCGTGCATGGCTCCTGGTCTTCCTCAGCGTCGCCTGGTCCTCACAGCTGCAGAGTCAAGGTCATCGTCAACTCTCCTGCAACTCCCGACATTGGTGGGCATTCGTCTTCCAGATCTCCTGGTCACTCTTGAGTGACATAGACTCTGTCCCCTCTGCTTGCAGGTACCTCTCAACTAGAATCCACCTTTGAATTCCGCCGTACACTTTCTCCTTCAGCAGCGGCACTTTCCTGAAGTTCTCCATTGGGTTCGACAGCGGTTTCCGACACCACTTCACACCTATGCACCCGGCTTCCCTGGTGTAGGTAACGTGGGTACTATGGTTTCTACGGGTGGGGTGGCTCTGCAACCTTCTGTTTTCCACGGTGTTTCTTCAGGGTCCACTGGGAAGGGTCCTTAAACTTTAAAATTCCAACCGTGACTTACATGTTGATTTGTACGGAGCACACTCTCGTGTTCCCACACTGCACACGCTCTCCGTGGGGTTCCTAGTCACTCACCTTGGGTGGTTTCTTGGGTCCCCAGCACTTCCTCTCGACATTGTCTTGACCCAAGTTGTGGTTCTTATACCACTTTCTTAGTATATGGTTTGGTCCCCCACTGGGGTCCACTGTGTATTCCGTGCTATTTACTTGATTTCTTTGCAAAGTATTGTGTGCATTGTGCATATCTCCGGGTAGAAGATATTTGTATGTGTTAGAGAATAATATATAATAAATACATATTTTTATAAATACCTTGTGTGGTTCTTTTTCACTTAATCTATACATACAAGATTGCATTCTGGTAAAACAAACTGCTTTACACTCCTTCTGGACTAAGCCTGAAGGCTGCTCTCCACAGCTACCACTTAGAGAGCTTTCTGAGGTTGTCTAAGACCTCTTAAATCACCATAAGGGTTGTCTGGACTGGTGCAGGGTGCCCACTTACATAAGTGGACATCATATACCAGGCCAGCTTCTCACAGTTCCCTAACCTGGCCGTTCAACTAACTGTCTGCCAGTGACATCACCTCAGCATCTCAGACGTTTCACAAGCCTTTCTCCAACACCCTGCTAGGTGTTGCTTGTTTACTGATCTGTGAGAAATTCCTGGAACGCTGCCCCATACTTACACTCATGTTGCAGACAGAAACTGTGTATTCCTATACCCAACTTTGGGACTGGTTTTAGACAGTTCTTGTCCTTTTGTGTATTCATTCCGGACTCATCTTTCAGTGTTACTAGTAAGAATGCATGGTTCTGGGGGCTCCATGTCAGAGAAACCCAAAACAAAGGCACAAAAGAGGGAGATGCTACCTCACTCAGTTGTGTCGCATCCTATTGGAGATGACGCCTTTGGGGAGAAATGGAGTAGGAAGGGGTTAGTGACTGTTCAGACATCTGTTGTCTAACTTCCGCACCCTGGAGTCTGTTTCATTTCAAAGGACTTCAGAAATGCTTTGGAGGAGTACTGTGTTGTAATGACTAGATGTGACATGAATACTTGCTCGTGGTTGTTGATCCTGTCTCCATGGTAATGTCTCGTGTGAGGCAGTTGGAGACTGGAGAACTGACAGGCTGGCAGTGGAAGTTGGTGGTGCGACAAGAAGATAATAAACCTTCTCAATTTACATCCAGTGTCTGTCTTCTTAACACTGGCGACGAGTGATGCTTGTGGGGGACAAGCTCACCACCAATTCCCCTTTTTGGACCCACGAATACCTGAACTTGTAGTAACCACAGCAATTGGAAGCAAACAACTACTCTACAACACTGTTTGGAGATTTATTGCACTCGCGCTGTGCTGTGTTCTACGATTTGGTAAGCCTTTACCTACCTACCTTTTGGAAAATTTCACCCCTGTTCTTCCAACGGCTTTCTGCACAGCGCGCGACGACGCTCGTGGACATGCTCGTGCCTGCAGACGCATTGTCCTCGCGCATTGAATCCTGAACACAAACGAGTAAATGTCATCGCATCACGTACGCGTACGCTGCGTACCGCTATCTTTGTTGTTTTTGGTTTCCTTGACAACATACACATGGAATCGGATCTGGAAGCTCCGCTTTGTTCGTGTGCCTAATTGTTTACAAAGAATTATTCCAAGACATTTTCAGGTACTGCTTTCTTTTTCTCACTCTTGTTTTCGTTTACTTAATATCACACACTGAGTCTGAGTTTGACGCAAGTAGAAGCTCTGCCATGTCCGTATGCATAATTGACTAAATGGAATTCTTCAAAGGCATTTTTAGGTACTGCTTTATTTTCCTTTAAAGAGACAGGTCAAATATTGTGATAAATTCATCGTGCTTTGTAACTCTGCCAGCATGTCAGCCACATCTATGAGTCAGCCCCCCGCCTTTCTATGTGAGAAAGGTGAACCGTTACTTCCATGGAAAAGGTGGAAATTGCTATTTGACTCCTACCTGGTGGCGATAGGAGGTGAAAAATGTTCTGCACACAGGAGACAAGCGATTCTTCTTCACAATCTGGGAATTGAGGGCCCCAACATTTATGAAAGTATTGAACAAATACCAGTTGGCGAGGGAGATGCTGAACCCTCGGATGTTTTTGAGATGTCCATAAAAATGTAGGAAACTTATTTTGGTCCACGGATTAATGTCGTCTTGGAGAGAGACAAATTCTTTGAGGATCCAAGAACCCAATGAAAGAGTTGGGAATTATATTGCTTCCTTAAAACACTTGCCCGCACTTGCGAATTTGGTGATCTAACATACTCCTTAATACGTGACCAGTTAGTCAGATGCACCAACAGTCCAAGAGTGCAGGAGAAACTTCTTTCAAGAAATCCTTCACTTAAAGAAGCCATCGCTATTGTGGAGGGGGTAGAGAATACTTCTGGTTGGGTTAAAGAAATGAAGACTCATAAACCTGCAACTGAAGATGTTCCTACTCCTAGTAGCATTCATGAAGTAACACAAAGGGATGTTCATCAAGACTCTCTTGACAATGTCTCCAAGGTAGTTCATGGAACTAGAAGCAAGGTCTCCACTGATTTTTCAAGAATGAAATGCTATCATTGTGGGAGTCTTAACCACACCTCCAATAACCCTAATTGCTATGCTAAAAATTCCACCTGTCATAAGTGTGGAATTAAGGGTCACTATGCCAGGGTTTGTAGATCTGGTGGGAAAGTACGCACGATAGAGAATGTTGAGACCACCAATGACAAACCGAGAACGGTAGTACAGAGCGTGAGAGGTGATGGTGTGATGGATGCTGATCTTATAAGTATGCCTGAATGTGAAGGAGTAATTGGTGAAAAATTGTTTGTTGTTCTGGCCGATTCAGGTTCTCCTTTTACTATGCTGAGTAATGAATTATGGGACAAAACGTTTCCTGACTTACAGCCCTTTGCTCCTGACATCAACCCAGTAAGTTATAGTGGTTCACATATTGATGTGATTGGGTATGCTGTTATGAGAATACACTTTAAGGCCAGAGAAACTACTGGAAAAATCTATGTGGCCAAACGTGGTGACAACCTTTTAGGTTGGAGGCACCAAAGAGATTTGGGGATAATACTCAACCCTAATGCACGCAATCCTTCTGAGCAAGTCATGTTAGTTGATGATTGTGGAACCGCTAATAAGTTCTTTGAAGAGTTTCCTTAAGTCTTTACTGATAAACTTGGTTTACTTAAAGACTTTGAACATCGGATTGTTCTAAAATAAAATGCTGTACCGACTGTACACAAGGTGAGAAAGGTTCCCAACATGATGTTGGAACCCTTGAAGAATGAACTGAAAAGGGTGGTGAACCTGAATGTTATTGAGGAAATTGAGTCCTCTGAATGGTTGGCTCCAGTGCTTTTGGCCCCCAAGGATGGAGGGAAAAATATCAGAATGTGTGTTGACTTGAGGAGTCTGAACAGGTGGATATGGGTAGACCGACAACCGCTCCCCAACATTGCGGAGTCCATTACCATGCTAGATGGTGCAAGGGTTTTTAGTGTATTGGATTTGTCCTCGGCGTATCACCAGGTGCCTCTACACACGGACTCTAAGCATTCAACATCCTTTGTGATGCCACTGGGAGCATTTCGTTTAATCAGAATGCCGTTTGGGCTGGCCTCAGCGGCTGCCTGCTTCCAGCGCATCATGAAAATGATTCTTGGTGGTATCTCTAACATCTTGTTCTTTCAAGACGACATTTTGATCTATGGTAAAGATGACTTGGAACATGACAAAGTGCTGAGAAGTGTACTGCAAAGATTGTCTGACAAAGGGTTGACCGTGAACAAATTGAAATGCAAGATTGGTGTGTCTTCTGTTACGTACTTGGGACATGTTATCTCTGGGGAGGGCATTCAACCCAAGCTGGATTTGGCAAAAAGTATTGTCAACTCTCCTTCACCCACAGATAAAGGAGCAAGTGAGGTCTTTTCTTGGTGTTGCTGAGTTCTATTCAAAGTTTATCCAAGGTTTTGCCACCATTGTTGAACCAATCAGAGCTTTACTAAAAAAAGGTATACAGTTTGCCTGGTCTGAGGAATGTAATGTGGCTTTTAACTCTGTTAAACAAGCAATTGGTAAGATGCCCACTCTTGGTCATTTTGACACAAGAAAGAAAACTGTTCTAACAACAGATGCCAGTCTTTGTGGACTTGGTGCTGTTCTTTCTCAAGTGGAGGGAGGTGAAGAGAAAGTTGTTGCATTTGCCTCGAGGGCATTAAAGAAAGCTGAGCAACAATATTCTTGCATTAAAAGAGAAGCTCTGGCTATAACGTGGGCAATTAGACACTTCAGGTTTTACTTGTGGGGGATACCTTTCTTGGTGAGATCTGACCATCGTCCTTTGGTACAAGTGTTTTCTTGCATGGAAAGTGAGAGATTGACTCCCAGGCTAAAACGGTGGAGCGAAGGTTTGGAAGAGTTTAATTTTCAAGTGCAGTACCTTCCTGGTGCAGCTAATAAAGCTGCGGTTTGTTTATCGAGATTGCCAATTGAAAACTGTGGTGATGTTCATGATGTTGAACCTACTGGGATTTATTGGGTCAAGGAACCTGCCATTACGGAGGATGAGTGGGAAAAGGCTTTGTCTGATGATGTAATTCTTCCTCTTGTTGTTGATTTTGTGATTAAGGGGTGGCCTGAGTGCAAAAGACTTGATTCTGATCTTTTGCCCTTCTGGTCTGTCAGGAATGAACTCACTCTGTGTCAGAGTCAACTCATGCGAGGTGAAAGGGTTGTGCCCCCAGGTGATCTGAGACCAAAACTCGTGAACCTTGCCCATGAGGGACACTTGGGAAGGAGTCTTACCAAGTCTAGACTTAGTGAGAGGTATTGGTGGCCTGGGATGGATGGTCAGGTGGAAAAGGTGGTCAAGGAATGTTATCAATGTGCCATCAATGACAAATCTCAGGTCACCAACACTGCTCCCTTGTCTCCTGTGGAAATTCCGTGTGAGCCATGGGTCAAGTTAGGATTAGATCTTATGGGTCCTTTTGAACTGTTGGGACCCTCTGAAAGATTTGTGATTCTCTTGGTAGATTACTCATCTGCGTGGGTTTCCACCAAATGTGTAAGCTCTGTTAGCACCAGAGTGGTTCTAGATTTTCTTAAAGATGAATTCATGAGTGAGGGAGTTCCTAGGTTCCTCATTACAGACAATGGGGTGCAGTTCACCTCACATGAGATGCAAAAGTTTTTAAAGGATTTTGGTATAACACATCAGAGAACAGCTCTTTATGCGCCGCAAGCCAATGGACTTGCGAAACGCATGAATAGGGTAGTCAAAGCTTGTGTGCAGAGAGCCATTGAGATGAGAGTTTCCCTTAAGGATATTCTGAGAGACACTTGGTGGGCTCACCGCACTGCCCTCAATGGAGTTTTGCAAAGTTCTCCTTTCCAAATATTGAGGGGCAGGGTTGCTCTGTCCAAGCTCAAACCTGGGTGGTTGCCTTTGATTGAGGGAGTTGGTTTGGATAGGGAGGAGATTGATGCTAGAATTGAGACATCAAAAAAAATACAAGGATAGATTTGATTTTAAGAAATCAGCGAAGGCTGAGACATAGAGTGTTGGAGAGTGGGTGTTCATAAAGAAACCAAGGCGGCACAGGAAGGGGGTCACAGAATTTATGGGCCCTTTTGTTATAACCTCCATAAAAACCTCCATAAAAAGGAATGTGGTGATGGTCCACAATGGTAGTATGTGGAGTATGTCTCGTCTGGTAAAATTTCGAGGTGACATCCTTCGTGTCCTGGTGTTAATCTGCCTGGACCCAGTTTGTCTGAGGGAGATTCTTTTCCTAGTTCCCATGCACGAGGTTTCTTTTTGAGACCTCGCCATACTCCTAAATGTTTTAAAGACTATGTGATGAACTGATGCAATGTCAATACTATGTGATGAAATGATGCACTGTTGTTTCGTTCTTTTTAAGATGCACCTTCTTTTTTTTTTCTTCACTCACTTTTCTCGCTTGTTCATCTTCTTATCCTTTTAGTCTCTTTTGTATTTTTAGTAAAGGGGATGTGTTGTAATGACTAGATGTGACATGTATACTTGCTCGTGCTTGTTGATTCTGTCTCCATGGTAATGTCTCGTGTGAGGCAGTTGGAGACTGGAGAACTGACAGGCTGGCAGTGAAAGTTGGTGGTGCGACAAGAAGATAATAAACCTTCTCAATTTACATACAGTGTCTGTCTTCTTAACATACTGCAATTCCCATTGTTGTTTGACAGGCTTCCTTCAGGCTTCATCTTGTGAACCATGCATCCATACACAGGGGATGCAGAATGGATTATTATGCTTTAGCAATCAAGCATAGCACACATGCTTCGTACTCGCCCTGCTACAAATACACAGTGTAAACATACATGCGACATACATGTCCCACAAGGATAGAGTGAAAGACCCTATTGGCAGATGATATTAAACTGGAGACGCCAATAGGTAACTCTCCCTGTGCAGGTAATGGGTACTAAAGGCCTATCCTGCAGCCCTCAAGAGCCTCGTGAGCTGAAAGTAGTCCCACTCATAAAAGGAGGGATACGTTTCAAGTGCCTCTAGACCACAGTGGCAAGGTCTGGGTCTCAGTTAATTTCCATTTTGGCCTTTTTTTTTATGATTGATGTATGTGGTGAGGCCAAAAATAATCAGAGACTTTTTATGGGGAACTCAGACCAGGCATGCGAGCTCTACCAACCCATGCAGGAGAAACTTTCTATCCCAAGTGATTGTGCAACATCATACAGTAGCTTCCTTCATGCCACTCCCCAACTGAGAGAATGCCGCCTTCTCCCAAGTGTGAACTGAAACAGCTCACCTGGAAGTCGGACTAGACATCTGTAGAAATATTAAGGGTTTCATAGATGTGGGTGTAATAAGTGTAAGCGATTTAAATCCATGTTTATATTAATGACTTTGTTTGCTATGCTCCTTTATCTTGAGCACTTGACATAATGTTTTATAGACTTTTTGACGTTTCCCTGAAAAATGAAGAGAGCCTTTATTATGAATTTTAACATAATACATTAGTTCAGTATATGCTGCCCTTGGCAGCCTGTGAAACACTGTCATTTCATTAGGAGCAGTAGCCCCTTTTTGTTCACTTTGACCCCATGCGGGATGTGAGCGTTTTGACATGTAATGCTGTTATTTCAGGCCTTGATGCGCCCTGGGCGAATTGACAGAATCATCTACGTGCCACTACCCGACGAACCCACCAGAAGAGAGATTTTTAGCCTTCAGTTTCGCTCGATGCCCATAAGCGGTGACATTTCACTGGACGAACTTGTGATGAAGACTGACAAGTATTCAGGAGCAGAGGTAAGGAATGTCTCTGCTGTAAAGGGAATTGTAGCATTAGGTTCAACAATGTTTTTTTCAAACTTGTTTTTTTTATTAGTTTTCTCACAACACAAAACATACATGCCATATTAAGTTGCATAATACTCTTCCTTGCAGGCGGCCCCCCTCCCATCCATCCCTCCTCAATCTCCCCTCCTAGCTACCCCTCCCCCGTTCGCGTTTCACTATCAGGGAGTGGTCCTTCTCCTGCTATTCAGCGAAACATTCCGCTCCAGGAGAAACGGATAATATAATTAGCAAACTAAAATAACCCTTCACCCACCCCCTCCCACTCCACCCCCCACCGGTGTGTCCTACCTGAATGTCTAGTCAATCCGCCTCAACGATTCCCGCTGCAGTCCTCTACATGGTCTTCTCCTCTTAATACGCCCTCACTCCTAAGTGCTCTAGTATAATGGTTGCACAACATGCCTGTCTCGGGGGTACCCACCCACCCATCGCCATCCAACTCCTGCCTTTCTATATCTCCGGGGCTGAATCCCCCACTGAGCCTTACTCTGGAGCTTGCAGCTCTGTCACTAGTGCCTCCCACGCCCTTGCAATCTCCAGCGCCTTTTCATTATCTGTCCGCCTGGCGTGCTGGTATCGAACTGTACTTTCGCTCGTTGCCCATTTAATTAGTTCCGCCTTCCACCTCCCCACGGTAGGCCCATCTCTCGATTTCCAGTGTGCTGTTATTTCTCTTTTAGCTATCAACAATCCCAAATCCCAGAATTTGCTCGTGACCTTCAGTTTAGAGGTGTGCGGAAACCAGTGTAGTAAGCAGGTACCCATGTCGGCCTCAAGCCGTCTGTCCGTGATGTCGCACAACCGTTCTGTTACCTCCTCCCAGTAGGTACCCAATCGTGGGCAGCTCCACATCATGTGGCTAAACTCCGCTCCCTCCAGCTGGCAGCGCGGGCACTGGGCAGTGTCCGTTTTAAAGTACTTATTTATTTTGGCTGGGGTTAGATATGCCCTATGCAGTATAAAAAAGTGAACCAGCTGGAACCTAGCATTCCTCGTGCTCTTCCACGCTCTCTCGACGATGTGGGCCCATGCTTTCTCAGGGATTTCCTTTCCTAAGTCCATCTCCCATTTCTGCTGTAACCCCCGTAACGGCTCAGTGCGCTCCTCTATCATGTGTCTATAAAGGCAGGTGACTGCCTTGTAGGTTCCCGCTGCCATCACCACGTACTGACACGCCCTAGATGTCTGGGGCTCCACTAGGCCCTCCCTCCAGTGCCGCTGCACCACAGTAACCAGGGCCGAATGCAATAGATAATCCCCGCTGGGGAGTCCATGTCGTTCCTGCAGGGCTTGATAGGGTAACAAGGCTCCGTCCTCATAGAGGTCTCCTACTACCTGCACTCCCAGGTCCTCCCAGTCCGCCAGCGTAGACCAGTCCCCTCCATGCGGAAGAACTGTACACATCCCCAGTGGTATCTCCGGGGCATATGGGCGATCAATGCCTGCCCTGCGCTGGCTCCTGTTCCAACAGAGTCGCAGTGTCCGCTCCTCGTTAGTGAGCGTCCCAAGTCTCAAGCGCTGTTGGAGCACTATAAAGGACAACACATGGCATGGTACCCATTTCCCCTCTAGGTCGGCCGGGCCCCTAAACTCCGCCGCCACCGCTTGAGTAAGCCATTGCAGTTGGGCTGCCAAATAGTAGCACTCGAAGTCCGGGACTGCTAATCCCCCCTTGGCCCTCGGTCGCATCATGGTGTCCAATGCCACCCGCCGCCTACCATTCCCCCCACAAGAACCCCCCCTACCATGGAACGGATCTGTCGAAATGTGGAACCCGGAATCCATATCGGGAGCGTCCTAAAGAAGTACAACAGCCGGGGGAGCGCTACCATCTTTACCAAGGCCACCCGACCAGCCACCGAGAGTGGCAAAGTACTCCAAAAATGAAAGCTACTCTTAAGTCCACGCACAGCCATACCTATGTTCCCTGCTAACATATCGTCTGGTGCATGGTAAATGTGGGTGCCGAGATATGGCAGGCACCGTGGCTCCCACCGTATGCCCTCAACCTGCGAGGGCCCGGTTTCCGATCTGCGCGCTGGAAATACGCAAGTCTTCGCCCAATTCACCCCGAGTCCTGACACCTTACCAAATTCTCGAAGTAATCCCGTCGCCCCGTCTAACGCCTCTCGTGTGTTAGCAAGAAACTTAAGCAAATCATCGGCGTACAGAGAAATGTATTGCGGTACTCCGCGGAGGTTCAACCCCTGATAAGTGCTCTCCAACCTTGCATACGCTGCTAGAGGTTCAATGGCCAGCGCGAACAACAGCGGAGAGAGCGGGCACCCCTGCCGCGTTCCTCTCCCCACTAGACATGCAGGTGAAATCATACTCCCCATCCACACCCTCGCTGTCGCCGATCTATAGAGGATTGCGGTCCATTCCACGAAAGACTCCCCCAGTCCAAACGACCGCAGGACTTGAAACAGAAATGGCCATTCCAGACTATCGAATGCCTTCTCTATGTCCACTGATAGTATAGCCTCGGTCGTTATCTCCTGGCGGTCTTCTCCCAATATTCGGAGTAACCGGCGCACATTAGTGGCCGTGTTCCGGGTGGGTATAAAACCCGCTTGGTCACTGTGGACCAGCCGCACCATATACGGGAGGAGTCGGGTCGCAAGTATTCGGCTCAGAATTTTATAATTGGTTGTGAGCATGGATAAGGGAAGGTAAGCTGTTTTATACGTGAGGTCCTTTCCGGGTTTTGGCAACGGGATAATTACCGCTTCTCGGACAGATGCCGGTAGCCTCCCCACCTCCCGCGCCTCCTTAAACACCGCCATCAGTTTCGGGGCCAGTATGTCAATGTAGGTCGAATAGAATTCTATTGGCAATCCGTCCGTCCCGGGGGTTTTGTTACGCGCCATCTGTTTCAGAGCTCTCCTACTTAGGTTCAACAATGTTGGTAGAATATTAAACGGGGGCTTGAAGGGAGTTCATCTTTTTTTTATCTTGAAGTGAAGTGTCGGATGGCAAGGACTTCCATGACTTCTGTAGTCTCAGACATCATCTTCTGTGGCTTACAGCTTCCCTGAGCTCCTGTCCTACCTCTGCAAGCGGTAGAACCAGGGGTGTCCGCTTCAGACGGACTAAAGTTCTTTTTGCTTCACTCACCTGCTACTTGGCCAGCATATCGCGGCATTCTGCCCTTAGAGCCCTTAGGGAGAGAGCGGCGAGCAGTCTCTTCCAGTAAGCCATCTCTGTCCTAGGGTGCTGGGCTGAGCATTCTCAGAGGGCAACTCCTCTCGGTAATGGCCATTGGTGAGAGGGCGTGAGGAGAATGATGGGGGAAATAACTGATTTGAGTTAAAATCATGATGAATACAGGTGCCATATTAAAATGAATTCTGAATTGGGTTGTGATTTTTGACCAGACTATTGTGCATTTGTGGATTCGCAAACTCATTTAATTTCTTTGACAACTATAGAGGAAATATTACTTTCTGTTGCTCTGTGTGTGTGTGTTTGTGTGAGTGTGTGTGTGTGTATAAATATATATATAAGAAATCTATATGCGGATGTGTAGAGTATAATATTGTAATACCCTAGTTATTACAGTTATTGAGTGTGGGTAGGGGCCATGGCTCAGTCGAGTGAATCATGATGCCCCTCGCCTGAGTAAGATATGGTATGAAATTGTATATTATACTCTGCACATCTGCATATCTGCTTTGTACCATGGCATGTTGTCATTTGTACTTCTGAATATGGCGCAGTGGACAGAACTGCTGACTCGGGAGCTGGGGATCCGGGTTCAAGTCTCGGTGTGTGCTCAACAACCTGTGATTCTGGGAAAACACGTAATCTCCCCGTGCCCATGGACAGCACCTGGATACCCTCACGGGTGATAAGCCGCGCTATATAAATCTACAAATTTAATTTAATTTTAACAACAGATATTTAACCAAAACCAGGATGCAAGGGATTAAATTTGTGCAGTATGGTAAAATTATACAGACTATTAGGAGACTTGTTTCTGCCAATTTTCCTATACTGTGGTAATAAACTTGAATTTGACCTTTGCACTGCAGCAATAAGTGTGTGAATGTACATTTGTGTAATTGTTCTAAATAAGATGTTAGGAGACCACTTTTGTTTTCACTGCCGTTGCATAAATATATATGTTCACAGATTGTAACATGATGTTGCCATTGAATGTGTGGTGGGCCAAGACTCACAAGAGGCAAAACCTTGAGTGGGTCATGATGCTCCTCCTCCCCACCCTCAAAAATGGTAATAAATAGCAAATTGCATTTTGCACATCTGCATATTAGGTTAATGGTGTTTCAAGTGTATTTGTTTAAAAAACGTTTTTAACCAAAACCATGGTGCAAGGAGTGACATTTTTGCAGTAAAGTAAAATTACACTGAAAATGCCTCATGTCTATTCGGAGAGTAATCGTAATGTGCAATCTGTGTGGTTGTAAGCAATGCTTTTCCTATGTGAATTTCATGCTACTGTGATAATAAACTACAAGTAACCTTTGTACCATTGTAATAAATGTGTGAATGTGCAAATTTGTACACTTGTTCTAAATAGCATGAGTTATTGGACCCTATTTATTTCTATTGCCATGTCATTTGTGTGTGTGTCTGTGTATGTGTGTATACATATATATATATATTAAAGTAACACTATAGTTAGTTGGATGTGTCAGTGACAACATTAACGTGAAGTACTAAAAACAAACCACAGAAATTCTCCAGTTATAGTTAGCAGAGCTAACTTTAACTTGTGCCATGCACTGCTTATGACCTCACAAATTACATCACTCATGAAATATTCTATGACATTCATTTATGACATCACTGATGACATCTCAAATGACATCATCCAAGCTTCTTTTGCACACATTGCTCTATAAATTTGTATGGCATTGGAGGCCTAAAAGTAAGTACAAAATAGCACAGGATAATATGAAGCATCATTAATGCCATCACAGATCAAAAGTCTATTCCCAGCAGGCGGGAGCTTTTCTAAAGCTCCCGCCGGCTGGGAGCAGATTTTGTGTTTGCTCCCGCATCGCGAGAGATTTTAAAATGCTCTCGCCAGGTGGGAGCAAACACAGGTTTCTGTGCCAGTGCGGGCAGGGAAACCGCTTTGTCCCGGGGGTGGGCTCCCCCCAGACATAGCTTGTGCTTTTCAAAAGGTAATCCGCCCAGAGGATGGGGTTCCCGGGGCCTTTAGAGATTCGGGGAGGGGGGCCCCTCTTTTTGAACTTGCGCCATGCACTGCTTATGGCCTCACTTATTACATCACTCATGAACTGTTCTATGACATTCATTTATGACATCACTGATGACATCTCAAATGACATCACTGATGACATCATCCAAGCTTTTGCATGGATCATGTAGCACAGGATAAACGAGGAGGCGACAGACTACTGGCGCTTCGTCGATTAGAATCCAGGTACATCATAGACACCCAGACAAAAATACCTATGGGGTTAAATAGTGGAGAAGAAATGGCTATACACTTGTAACTTATGTTGGTCTAGGACATAGTATACGTTGCATTCTTAATCATGATAAGATCCTATGGGGATATTAGTTGTGATGGGGGACGCCACCCAGTAAGGCTTATATGTAGCTTTAGAACTTGTTTTACTATGAGGAGTTGAGATGCCGGTACCCGTTATGCCCGTCCAAGGGCACAATAATGTAACAATAATGAGGTACAGCATTTATGGCATCAGTGTCATTTAAAGTTCATATAGAACGGGATATCAAGTAACTTTTAGACTAAGTCCAATGTCTGCACATGGTTTCCACTCACTAATGTTTGTTTTAATATAATGGAAATATACGAGCATGCGGACAACTGTCCATTGTAGATGTTGACATAACATGTTTAGCGAAAGCTTTGTAAAAGGACTGTTGTGGCCGGAATACATCATTGAAGTGGAAATTGAGTGGTAAGCCCATTCAGGGCGAAATGAAATGGCTTATGTTGATTAAGTAATATGATTTACGAACTCACTGTGGTAAAAAGAACGTTCCAATATGGCCGAAAAGTAAACATGTGGGCGTTTGTCCATCACTTATATTGATGAATTGTTCACCCAATGAAATCATGTATTTAATGACGTCGTCTGATGGCGCCCTCTGTCATTGAGGAAGGCGGAAGCCGAAACGCGTATGCGTGTACGATCACCCTAATAAAATCAGGGTGAACTGCTCCCGAGAGTGCTGGTGTTTTTATGCCGTGCAGCTGTGAAATTTAAGCGCGCTTTCACCTTCGCGCTAAGGAGTACCCGCTCGGGAGTGCAGGGTTTCAAGGTGAAGTTCAAAGGAGCCGGATATATATATATATATATATATATATATCCGTCAAGCGGCAGCCAAGAAAAAGTGGAGGATCTCAAAACGCAAAATCCTAATGCATTTTCCATATTCTTTTTTGGAATAAGATATCGCAAAAACTGCTAACAGAATTGCACCAAATTTAGCAGGAAGCTAGATCTTAGTCCAGAAAGGCTGCTTTTTGTGATTTGGTGTAAATCCATTAAGTAGTTTTTGAGAAATTAGGAATCGGAAATACTTGTATATCTGGATGGTTGGATTTGAGGGACTTTTTTTGGACATGTTAAGTTTTCTGCCCAGGGCAGATGGGGTCTACAGCCCCTGATCAGCCCCCACCCGGGGGTCTCTATCTGATAAGGCGTTACCGAAGGGAAGTAACTTGTTCTTCAGTTTCCTGGTTTACCTTATTGGCAACCCTATTTCGAGTGCCCCAGGAGCAGGATGGAATTTACTTAAGACAAAGCTTTTCCAAAGAAGCCTACAGACTTCCCAAAGGAGATTCCTCAGATCTTCAGTCTAGCTGTTTGGGTTCGTGGCTCAATGGGTAAAGTGATTCCATGTCACAGGTTTCCTTCTAACAAGTGACCCACGGGGAGTACACAAATCATTTCTCTTGATGCACCTTTTGAGGCCTCCACAGAACCTGTTGCCCGTGCCGTCATACACAAGAGTTGAACCCTTGGACGTTTCCCAGAACAATCTCCAGTATTCCTGAAGTATCCCGTTTATATAGCTTTAGAGCAAAAACGTGCTATTCCGCCAGTGTCCCAAAGGATGTCTAATTTTTCTGTGGGCCATTTCTCACATTTTCTAATTATTTTTCTCCCACTTCTGTAACTGGCTATTTCTCAACCTTGGCCACGAATCTCAAGCCAGAGGCCACTTCTGCTGCATTGTAGGTATCAACATTTTTGTGAGAACCTCAAAGCAGCACATCTGTTAATCATATGGAAAGTCTTGGCCTCATGCGGTGTAAAAGTGTGAGGAGGAGGGACACTTAGATGACCTGTGAGTTAACAGTACATCTGGCATCACTCCGAGCATCCCAGAGATCAGTGCAGTGCAAAAGTGTGAGGAGGAGGGACACTTAGATGATCTGTGAGTTAACGGTACGGCTGCCATCACTCGGGACATCACAAAGATCAGTGCGGTGCAAAAATGTGAGGAGGAGGGACACTTAATTAGTCTCTGGGTTAATGGTACGGCTGCGATCACTCCTGCATCTCAGAGATCTCCTGGTATAGAAGAACTCGCCCAGTAAGATCCAGACGGCAAAGATCTTTCCAGTAGCGGCTGGTGTCTGGGCAAAGTGATGGAGGGAGAGGGGGGACCGGGAATGAACAACCAAAAAAATAAAAGAACTTACCTTTTCGACACTCCGACACTTCTCTCTGGCTCCGTCATCGTGCATTGCAGGCACAGGCTTCCAGAATCTTCTAGGCCAGTCCTGATGCTGCATGAAAGCAGCATCAGGATTGGCCTGAGCGCCATGGATTTGCACTCCCAGGTAGACTGGGAGCCTGTGCCTGCTCTCTGCAACCCAACAACGCAGCAGAATCTCGAGACAGCCATTTTAAATCTCTCCTACCTCTCTTTTGCACAGGCTGACAGGGAAGGGATACCAACTTCACCACGTCTATCTAGGTTTGGTGCGACGGAATCTCATTAAAGTAACTGCAACTAACCTCTCCATTGCCTTCTGCTTGTATTCAGGGCCCTCTTTAGCACAGATAGATAATCTTTAAGGCTCTGGCAGCTCTAATATATGGCCCTCAGAAGGAGCAATAAGGGAACATGTCCATCATGTTTGGTGCCTGCCATCCGCACCCGTTTCCAGCACACAGGGTAAAGGGACTCCTGCCCCTGATCAGCAGCCCATGAGGTTTAAATCAGGTGGGCGTAAGGTGATGGCATTACTTGAGCATTCCTTCAAGCCGAATGGCCACATTCTGAAGTTTGGAACTCATTGGGTGTGCTGCTTGTGGTAGACTGCTTGCTGCTAGGGTTGTTATCTGACTGTATCTTACTAGCACTACCACTAATTTGACCTTTAAGGCCGGTGCATGGTACTTACTGAATACTTGCCATACCATGCCTGATAGTGTTTTGACTTATTATCCTCGTCCATTATGCAGTCACTTAAAAGGTACTTCCTGTCTGAATTGATGAATGTCGGACTGTCTGTGTTCTTCTTTAACTGCAGCAACAGTTTGGGACCAGTAATTGCATGTAGAACTGTAGACCTCATCCCTCTGCTTTTAAATATTTACTTTGCATGCATTCATAACCACAATCGCTCTGAACTTTTTTTCATTGAGAAAATGTCAAATTCTCGCCGGAAGAGTTCCTCGCTTTTGTCAAATCCGATTCCTAATCACCAAGCAAAATGCTGGAGGTAGTGATGTGGATGCAGAAGCCTGCATTCTCGTGAGCACAATATTTCTTCACCTGTGAAAGGGAAAAGGAGAATTGAAAACTCATTGGCCGGATAGATGCACTGTATGATGTATATCAGATTGTTTGAGGGGACTGGGGCGTACTGCAGCTGTAGGTCCCCCCTATATCAGGCTTTGCTCACTGTCTGGCCCCAATAGGTCGAAAATACAGGTGTGGATTATGGCTGATATGTTTTTTCAAACAAATGTGGCAACCCTAGTACTGCTATGACCCACAGATTACTATGAGAAAAATGCAGATCTCCTTAACAAACAAAGTTACAGCATTTATGTACTGCATTGATTTTCTGATGGATACTTCTAACCACAGATTCGTTACATTGTGAATATTCCACAGGCGTCAGACTTCATTTGTGAACTTTAAGAATAGTTCTTTTGCTCACCAATAGGTGGCTTCATGAGACTCCAAGCCAACCTCTTCCACCCTGGAAGTGACTAGCAAAGCCGTATATAAGTGCAATCTATGGGCACTGACGTCAGTGCCTTTATATCGTTATCTTTAGATGCGGATCCAAGCTTCCCCCTAGTCTTTGGCCATACTTTTCGAAAAAATGTATCCAGTGTTCTATAGAATTGGTACACTCTAAAACCACAGGGTTCAGATCGTGCAGGTGCTATTGCAAACAGATATGTGTGACAGACCCTCACAAAGCCTGTTAGTGGTGCCTGGTGCAAGTCCGCCTGTGTGAACTGCACCCAGATGAATCCGATGGCCAAATGGGATCGCAAAGCCAAACTCTATATTGCCAAACACAAGACTCCACACCATGATGTGTCCAAAGGAAGGTCCAGTTCCTGCTCCCACAGTCATTACCCCATCAGATCGTTGTCGCTATTGGAGTCCTCGGGTAAGTTGAAAAAGAAACACAAACAATCCAAGTGAGTAACGGCCCCTTGCCACCACTTTTGGACCCCCAGAGAGGGCTGAGGGGCGGAAAGCACACCTCCCTGTCTCACTCACGATCTCCATTGGAGTTGATTACCAGTCTAGTCCCAACGCACCCTCAATTCCCAGGACAGTCGGCAGCAAGTAGAAGCCTTCAGGGGCCATGTTGCCAATTTTTGGTACTTCACTGGTTTCCTCTAGTGTGCCTTAGGACCCAAGGATCTGCAGGGACCTCCCATGAGACTTCTGCCAATGGGTCTTCCTTGAGTACTGTCTGTGCCCCTTGGCCTGCATCAGGCCCAGCACCAACACCGGTGCATGCTTCAGCTCCCGTACTATCCCCCGCATTGGGTTAGCTCGCATTGATGCCGTTGACTCTGGTTGAGGAGATACATCCTATCAAATTGTCTGACTCTGAATTGAATCCACCGCGATCTTGACCGAAGTCCAACCAGCAAGCAACCTCTTCCAACCCCTCTGATTTTGATACCTTGCCCTTACGAAATGGTGAGGCCCAGAGTTTACATACTCTTTTTGGCACAGATTCTGACAACAACTATGATAATGACACATCACTGTATACTGGACTTGTGCTCCCCAGGTCCTGCTATGGAGTAAGGTGCCTCTTGCTGTAGTGATGTGAAGAGCAGCTGAGGTGTTATATTTTCAATTGCCAGTCATGTAAGTGAAAATTAACGTATTAACAGAAGTTCTATAACCTGGGTAGGCTTTCACTGAGCCACTGCTGCTATTTAATGCGGCACTTACTGACATCCTTCCGTAACCCTGGGCTAGTCAACCCTGCCAGTGAATAGGCAGGTTGCCTGTCATCATTGTCCTGCACCTAGCGATTCTGCCTTCCTAACACAATATCCCACTCCGGAGAGTCTGGTGGTACAGGCGTCCACTAGCAGAGTCAGCCCCAATGGTTTCCTAACCATTCCTCCCGACCGAATCTGCCCAAAAAATGTCCTCCTCCACGAGCCTTGCTCTGAAATTAGCCAATGCCAAATGTCTCCTTAGCTGTTACTGGTACAAAAAGAGTTTATCCTTTAGTTCACACTACTAAACCAACACACTCTTCAATCAAACCGTTACACTTATTCGGCTCTCATCCTCATGTATATCTGAAAAATTGACGCACTTTGTTTTGCACAATCTGTTAATGCTGACTGGCTTAGCCGAAAACCAACATAAATTGAAACGTAGGGCGCTAGTTAGCTTCTTTGTTCCCTTTTTTTACAGATGTGCTAACTTGAATGACAAATAATACTGTCTGATTATGTCTCTCTTGCTGCTTTGACAACTTTATTGGATTTGTTGAGTATATTGTTGTATTAGAGTACTGTTAGAGTACTAAGACAGTTGGTGGTTTTAATATATGAATTGTTTTTAATATTTGAATTATTGTTGATATACACAACTTTAGGTTGGTATGTCATTTTTAATAAATTTTGTACTAATTTCTACTTTCAGTGTACTATAGATTTATTGTCTGGGCCAATTTTTCAGATATACAAGAGGATGAGAGCCGAATAAGTGTAAGTTTGATTGAAGAGTGTGTTGATTTAGTAGTGTGAACTAAAGGATAAACTCTTTTTGTACCTGTTTGAGTACCCCTATCCTTTGGTTTCCCAAAGGGGTTCCTCTCATTTAACTTTGGTCCTTAGCTGTTACTCCCAGGCTGTTTGGGACACAATGACTCAAATTATACCAGCTGTTCCAGACGACATCCCAGTGTCTCGTACAATGTGGCATGTTCATGGCTGGAAATGATTGGGACAGGACATGGGTACCAGTGTGGCACAACGCCTGGATGATGTCTACTGGCTTCTCCAGGGACATCCAGGTGTCTTTAATGGACATCCCTTTTGACAGTTCTCACCGTTCTGGTGATAAAGAGAACTCAACTTTGGAATGTTTATGGGAGAGCAGAACCCCTGCACATTCTTGGGCTTTTCTGCTTCTACAAGGCAATTCCTTTGAAGAAAAAAAGAGGCCCATTCTATATCTGCACCTCTCAACACCTTCCTGCGGCAGGACAAATTCAAGAGGCTCACCCTAGCCCAAGTCCTGTCTGCCCTGTACCCTGGTGAATGGATGGTAGTGATGAACATGCCGGACACTTATTTTCACATCTCCGTCCTGCAGACCCACATGCACTACCTCCTATTCATGGTGGTTCAGGAGCATTTTCAGTTTGCATTGTTCCGCTTTAGTCTTATCAGTGCTCCTCCTGTGTTCATGTTAGTGATGGTGGTGGCAACAGCACATCTGTGGAGATTCAGGGGGTGAGGGATACCAGTTTTCCCCTACCGCAAGACTGGTTGTTGAAAGTGGGCTCGCCAGATTATCCTAACATTATTGGAGTTTGCTTGTAATTAGCTGAAATCACACCTTTCCCCCGGAATGGAGTCCAGGACATTCGTACTTTCGGACTATGATGTCAATATTTCAGCCTCTGTCCTGGATCTCAGTGCGGATGACTCTGACGCTCCTGGGATTGTTGTCTTTCTGCATCTTGCTGATGTTGCATGCCAGATGGCACATGCAGGCTCTGCAGTGAGATCTAAAACTTCCAGTGAGTACAGCATCAGGGAAATCTGTCAGATTGTGTCCAGATTCCAGAGGAAACTGCAAAAGATCTTCAGTGGTGGCTGCTTGACCGCAATTGGGTCTGTGGTAGGTCCCCTCTTTATCCCACACCAATCTGACGGTGGTCACAGATGCATCACTACTGGGATGGGGAGGCCATGTGGGACAAGTGCAGATCAGATGCTTTTGGTCTCCGTTGGAAACTCAACCCCATATTAACTTATTGGAATTGACAGCAATTTGTTTCGTGTTGAAGGCCTTCCTGCTCACTATCAAAGGAAGGTTGGTGTAGGGGCCATGTGGTATTGTAACAAGCAAGGCAGTGTGGGGTCTTGGGCCCTGTGTCAGAAAAAGCAAATTTTTCTGAGGGTGGACTACCTGGTGTGATCTTTAAACACCAAGGCGGACGAATTCATCCGCAGGTGGCCAGCAGATAACAAATTGCAGTTGCACCCAGAAGTGGAAAAGGCCCTCTTCCAGAAATGGGGAGAGCCCTGGCTCAATCTTTTCGTCACCACTGAGAATGTGTAATGTCAGCTCTTCTCTGTGCTAGAGTTTCAAAAGCAGCTCTCCCTCGGAGACACCTTCTGTCTCAAATGGAGCTCATAACTCCTGTATGCCTTCCAGCCACTACCTCTCCTGTCCTGATTTCTGAAGAAGATGAGGAACAACCGGGACCACGTTATCCTAGTAGCACTTGCTTGGACCAGGAAAGTGTGGTATCCGGAACTCCTAGGCATGAGCATCTGAACTCCGATCAATTTACCTGTGTCTGCACACTTAGCACCTCCGTGCTTGTAGATTGGGGTGTGACAGTTGACCTACTTCGACATGCCCTTTGTGGACGTTGATGTCATCCTGGCGGCAAGGCGTTCTGCCACAAAATCAGTGTAACGAGGATTGGTGTGGCACCAGACACAATTACCCTTTACAGGCAAAGTTTGAAAGGTTTGCAACATTTGTCCCCACCAAAAACCTTTGTGATGCTCCAGTGGGACTTGAATTTAGCCCTCACTCTTTTGAGGTTCGCTCCTTTTGAGCTGATGCACAGTTCTCCCTTGAAACTTCTGACCTTAAAAGCAGTCTTTTTCATCGCTAGAACATCAGCTAGATGTGTGAGCAAATTTCAGGCTTACTGCTTAAATCAGCTCTATACCTCCTTCTTTCCTTACCAGATGGTTCCAAGGACCTGGTCCTTAGAACCATCTTGTAAGGAAAGTAGTCATTCCTTTTCATGTTCGTCAGGCTGTTACCCTTCCTGCATTCTTTGCTTTGCCTCCCCTTCGAAGGAGGAAGGGAAACTCCATCGATTAGACCCCAAAAGAGCATTGAATTCCTATATCGATCGAACCTAGGACCACCGAGTGGACAATTAGCTCTTTCTAAGGTTTTCTGGAGCAAAGAAGGGTAAAACAGTTCAACGGTCGACCATCTCCCATTGTATTGTTCTCTGAATTAAGATATGTTAGGCTTTGGCTAAGAAGCAGCCTCCAGTAGGCTTACAAGCTCATTCCACTAGAGCCAAAGCAGCTCACACTGCATTGGCATGTGGAGTTCCTGGACATTTGCCAGGCTGCTATGTGGGCGTCGTTACACATGTTAATGAAGCGCTTCTGCCTCAATAGTTGGGTCCATTCAAAGGTGCATTTTGTCCGCTCTGTCCTGCAGGACATTTTGGTATGAGCCAGTTCACAAACTCATCACCACCACCACCTTGGGAGGTACTGCTGAGGTATCTATTCACAATGAGAGGAATTTGCTTTTTGAAGTATCCATCAGAAGAGCAAGTTACTCACATTGGTAACAATCTTTCTAGTGGATGATCCATCTAACCGCAGATACCTCAACAACCCTCCATGTTCTGTGAACTGGACTCTTGACCATCTAAAAAGGTCCCAATGGCTCCAATCTAGAGAGCGGCACACTGGTCATACTAATTCGCCGATTGGCTCTGCGGCAGAGGGTGCGTACAGCCTAGAAAGCTACTGATGTCAGCACGCATGAGTGGTGCTTACATGCGGTTGTTTCACTCCAGAAGTGATAAGCAGAGCCACATGATGCCACTTATCGGTGTGTTGGAGAACTGCTCTAAAAGTTTCAGGAACCAGTCTGACCTCTGGGGAATATTCACAAGTTAAAGAATCTGCGGTTAGATACAGTATTCATCAAAAAGATTGTTTAAAGAAGGTGAGTAACTTCTTTTTTAGGTTAACTTTAATGCCAATAAGCTTTGGCGTTGCCCCCAGGAAAAACGGATTGAGTTTTATATTTAAGTTCTTGAATGCTTAGTGGGCCTTGAGCTCCTAATGATTGTCCAGAAAAAGATCTATTTGCCAATGGGGACAACTAAAAGTTATGGAAGACTGTAGGCCTGACTTATTTATTGTGAAAAGCATATGATGAAGCTAATAGGCCTCAATGGATGGATTGGTATTGCACTCAGGTAAAGCCTTTCGACAAGTAGTTTGATACATGGACTATCATAGATTACTGCAGCGGGCAAGGAGTTTGGTGTTGGTTGCCCCCTTGCAAAATTCCTGGGATGCAGTATTTGCACTGTGAGAATCTTTGTTAAGAGGGATGTATATTTTTTTCAGCCAACAGTAACTTTGTACATATTTGTAATTTTATAGCAGCATGCCTGATAGTTGCCTTGTGGGAAAGGTTATGCACAGTACAGTAGGCCTGGGTTTGTTATGGTGAGAAGCCAATGAAAAAACGCTGTAGGCTTCATTGTAAAATTATATGCAAGCTGCCATTGGAATCTATCTGTTTATTATGAAATGTTGCAATAAAGACAGTAAGCTTGACTTAATTATTGAGAAAAGGACATGTTAGAGCTAGTAGGCCTTTAAGGGTGGATTGTTATTACAGTGTGTTAAAAGCTGTAGACAGGGGTTTTGTTGTATGGAATCTCAGAGACTACCTTTGTATACATACAAGGTTTTTGCTGTTGATTACCCCCTTTAACAAAACCTGAGGGGTAGAAGATTTGCCCGCTAGGCCCTTGTAAAAATGCATTATTAAAAATGCATTCATATGTAGATATAAATGAAGGGTTTTGTCCTAGCCCCTCTTTTTCGTTCAAGTGCCATTTACACTGCTGCCATGAGTCAGACAATTTTAGTCATTGATTCTCCTGTCCTGTGAATCATGGTTTTGCCTGCTCACAGAAGCCTAGAAATGGGGATGCTTCAGTGCCGGGGCTGTTGGGCCAGTCTGTTTGTTTTACATTTTCTCTTTTTAAGCCCCCTTTCATTTCTTTGTTTCTCGTTTTTTAAATGTTGTTAGGATTTTTTTTAAGTGTACTATATCTCCCCAGAAGTGCTATGGGGCTGCTCGCTTGCGACTCATTTTATTTGCATTGCACCGCAAGGCCACTGCTTCTAAACCAAGCAGGATCTTGTACTGATATTGTCTAAAGTGTATCCTTGTTTTACCATTTCAAGATGGCCAACAGGTTGCTTCTAAACAAGGCAGACATGTTGGAACTATAGAACAACAATACCCTCTATGCAATGCCACTGCAATACCTCCACCTGCTGTTATATGTGTTATTTTATTTTGCAAACACACTCCTGCCATGTTTAGGCAATAGCATGTTTCCTTTTTTCTACTTTTATTCTTTCAATTTGTCTTGCATGTGCTTGTCAAGTTTGTGTTTTATTCTGGGTGAGGAAGTGGGTGAACGCAAGAATGAGTCAATGGGTGGATGAACAGATGCATGAATGCAATGATGAGTGACACAATGCAAGTATGATGATTTATTGAGTGCCTAACTTCACCAGTGACAAGAAACGCACTTTCAGTTATAAGCCAAATCTGTTGGCATTGCAAATGCTTGTTTAATTTGGAGGGAACTAATGAGCATACATCGCACATGGTTGGGTGCAAGTAGCATATGACATATTAATGTGTAGCATAGAACTATAGAAACAGGTTCTGCACCCATATCTCGGTGGCAGCGATCCACACAAGCTGATATTTGAAAAGAGCATTCACTAATTACAATGGCAACTTTTTCCATTTTTTTCTTCCACACACCCATCCCTTTTTACCTTAGTGCAGCGGTCTGAGCACTGTACAAGGCAATAAAAAAAGGAAACTGCATAAATGAGCCCAAAAATAAATGACTGTTTGCCTACAGCACACTGCTGTTCAGCAATTCATCATCCAACGTCCTTGCCCCAGAGTCTGCTTTATCGAATCTGCAGCATTCAATATCTCCACCACCCGATAATTCCCACCTCCATTTCTGTGCCTGGTGGACCTCACTCTTCATTTAGCAACCCAATGCTCCAATCCTGCTTTGAAACCCTTAAGTGTTCTCAGAAAGGATTGTAATTACATTTATATAGCCCGTACTACCTCTGACAAGGCATTGAAGCTCTTTATGGTGAGTAGAACACTACTCTTGAACCCAAGGTTAGTTGTTAATCTAGTGTTACTGTTGGTTATTGGGATTAGTCATGTCCTCTTAAGAGAAATCAAAATATTCTTCTGCTAGAGACTTCTGACCACAGATTCCTCACCTTTTGAATATTCCCCCGGTATCAGACTGGATCCGGAGAAACTTTTGAGCAGTACCTCTGCGCGTCGGCAGGTGGTACCGTGCAGCTCTGCACGTATACCGTTGTGCTCCGGAAATTATTTGCAGGGTTCACATAGGTACCACTTTTGCATGCTGATGTCCGTTCCTATCTTTCTGCGCCTCCAGATGGCGATCCAGAGCGAAGTGTCATCTTTGACATTTTCCTAGCTAAATTTTACAGTATGCAATGGGAATGCCACCTCTAAAAAAGACAGGATTCGAATCCTGTAAGGGCTTTCACAAACAAATGTCTGTGACAGATCCTTATCAGGTATGTCTGGGGTCGAGTCACAACTCTACGGTCTACAGTGACTATGCATCAATTAACCCGAATGCCATACAAGACGGCAAGACAAAGCTATATGTCAACAGTCATCAGAAGTCTCCAAGTTGTGACCTGTCCAAGTCCAAGGATTGATCTTGATCCTGTTCCAGAAGTCGCAGGAGTCGATCCAGGGGTTGCTCGTTCTCATACTCCAAATCTTCTGGTAAGTCAAAGAAAAAATATTTAAAAATCCAGGCAGGACTCAGCCCTTTCTCTTCTCACCACTCGTGTACACCTGAGAAGGCGTTAGGTTGTCTCCATGCCTCTTTATGTCACGCCCGAAGGTAGTTGATGTCTCAGGTCATTCTGCGACTTGTCCCAGCGCAACCCGGGTTTCCTGGGCCATCTGCAACACCAAGGCAGATCTAGGACTTCTGCAAGGCCATGCTCTGACTCTTCGGATATCTTCCGACTCCCTCTAGTGCACCTGTTGGCCCAATAGAGCTGAGAAGCCCTGCACCTCGGATACCGCCGGGGTTTGCCCTCGGTTAGTTGGACCCTGTGAACCGGTCACCGGGCCTTCTCCAGCACCTGTACCAACTCCAGCTACACAACCCACGCAGGTTCCTGGAACGTTGATATTGTGCTCTCTGACTCGTGCTGGCACCGCTATTACCCCAACTGAGGCCGCACTCCATTTCTACTGAACCACAGCCTTCTTCCTCAGACCCGCTTAGTGTCCCTCCTCTGCAAAGCAGGTTCCACACGTTAAGTACCTTGTTAAAGACAGATTGCAATAATGACAAAAATGCAGGTGATGAAACTAGTCAACCTTGCCATGAGGAAAACTGGTATGATGACTTCTAGGATGCCAGTGGCCTTGACACCTCTCTTGATTTCGGTCTCATCTCACCCCATGTTCCTGCCACTGAGGAAAGTGCCTCCTTTTCCTTTGACAGCCAGGTTCGCTGAGTAGGGGATTTCACCCGCTCGGTCTTGCAGGACGTTTTGGTTTGAGACAATTCACTGACCCACCTCTCATAGGTACTGCTCTTAAATCTTTTCAGAAAGTTACGAATCTACAGTTAGAAGTCTCTATCAGAAGAACAAGTTACTTACCATTGGTAACGCTCTTTCTGGTAGAGACTCTGGTAGAGTGTATTGCAGACATTCCTGAAGCAGGAGGGAGGAGACCTATACACTGAAGTAGAGTCAGAGGAGACTGGGCTTTTGCTGAGCGGGGCTGCTGACAAGCTTTCCTGTAGCACTGCCTCTTGGTATATGGTGAGGCTGAAGGCTGGGACCGTAGTCTCTGTTGTTAAGGGTGAGAAGGGTCCTTTAGCTGAGGCCAGCATTTTGTCTCCTTATCTGATCACTTTCTGTGTGGCCTTTGATATCCAGGTACGTGCGCAAAGTTCACAACTTTTTGTGACTGTGTTATCGGTACTTCGAGATGGAGACTACCCTGCTGTGAAGACATTGTTCTGAACAAAGGCTTTGTCTGCAGAACAGCTTGGACTGGTCCTTGAAAAAAGGAAGTCACTCCATCCGAAACTGGTCCCATATATCTAAAATATAATAAGGATCAGTTTTCAGTATGCATCTAGATAGTTTTATTTTCTGTTGAGCTTCTGTTATGCATTTAGTTCATTTTTAGGACATAAACACCATACAATTCATGCAAGTGTGTGTTTCTCTGGTGTTTTTAGTTTGCTATAACCACCTGTTTCTCCCTCCCGCTAGCCTCTGAGCTGATGATCACAATCGACGATTGGCAAACAAGGCTGCCCAGTGGCAAAAAATGAATTTGCATTGCAGGGAACCACAGAAAGCCGGAGGAAGGAAGTGTGGACAAGGGAAAGGCTGGGAATGGCTTCTGATTGCTGGGCAGCTGCTGACCCTCCAAGAAGGGTAGGGTCGGGAATTCTTGTAAATGCTCATGGGTGTTAAACAGAATTGTTGCAACACCACAGGCCGGGGAGCACGACAAAGATGGATTCTCCCAGAAAATAATGCCGAAGATGAAATATTAGATACAACAGCTGACCACAGGCCCCTTGTAGTGCTTGCCTGACATGCTGTTGGCTCATGGGAAGCCCGCTCCCGGGCTGGTATCAATGGCTGAGGGGGCAAGAATTGCTGAGGCCTTTCGCTCAATATTATCAGGGAACACTCTTTCAAGGCCTAAGTAGGGGTGATACATTAATATTTAAAAGGATAGTTATTCTCCTGTCAAAAGGGTTATTTTTACAGGTTGGGCTGCAGGTTTAAACTGCATTGATAAGCCTAAAGCCATGTTTTCTTTGACACACTAGTTTATGGCACAATAGGTGCTGCAGCCTCAGGTGATATTTAACTTTCTATGCCATGGATGTATTTCTGCACAATATGCTATTGTCTTATAGGAAAGATAAATATACCA
The DNA here is from genome assembly GCA_963921515.1 of Calotriton arnoldi. Classification (NCBI taxonomy): domain Eukaryota; kingdom Metazoa; phylum Chordata; class Amphibia; order Caudata; family Salamandridae; genus Calotriton; species Calotriton arnoldi. The sequence goes on from CAWUFW010000189.1 coordinate 3,077,554, forward strand.
ATTAGGAGTTAGCGAGTTTTAGCAGATATTAGGGGTAAGAAGAGCACATGCGCTGGGCCTGATTAGTAGTTTCCCAGTGCACAGTCAAAAAAACACAGCAGCATCAGTCCAAAAAGTGCCCTTTTTTTTATGATCCAGTAATCACACCAAAAAGGGCACTTTCACGCACTGGTAAATTTCACTAAAAGGATAGCGGTGGAACAAACACTCGTCCATTTGCAGTTATCGACAAATTATAACTTTCTGGGCCTCGTTAGCGTATATGCAGCTAATCCATAAAAGACTCCAGATTCACATACAGCACTTTACTTAAACTCATTAATTCAACATTTGTTAAGTTAGATACACTTTCATATCATGCAACAAGAATAAATTGTCCAAAACCGAAAAAGTGGACGCTTTAAACCATATATGCACAGAACCAGTAATGTCTTCTGAATTAGTGGTGCTCTGCAAAAATGAGCATCATGTGAAGCAGCTGAATGGGTCGAGCTGCACTCACAAAACACCTAAATCTAACAAGCATTGTCACAACCAATTGGTCTCATCTTTGAGACCTAGTGGCTTTGGCAATTATTTTTAGCCATGCTGTAGAGCATTACGGCTGCTGTGCAGAATGGCTGAAAGTAATGTTAAAAAAGCGCTGTGATGCAGCCATCACATCTCTTTCTAGGTGATTGCCAAAAAGATGCTTGCGCCTACAAAATGAGACAGAAAATATACAGACAGAATTAATTTCAAACTGCGGCAAACTATCAGGAGGCACCTAACCGGAGACAGTGCCCAGCAACACCGAGGTCTGTCTTCCTCTGTTACAAACCACAAACTTCCTCCAAATGTGACGCCTACAGACTAAATCAGTGCAGAAAAGTATTTATTCCACCAAGACAGAATTAATTTAAGTACATCTTAATTATAAGCGAGGTGTTTAGCTGCCCACTGGACAATTGTTTGGTTTACATGCAAAATGAGGCGAGCATTTTTTTATTTAGCAATCGGAGATGGATTATTACATAAAAAGTTGTGCAAAATGCCCTTTTTTGATATAGCACTAATGCACTTTTTAGATACAGCGTTAATGCAGGCACCAGACAGCCATGAAATGAAATATTAAGTTAAACCGTACTTTTAACATTAGTACCATGGCTAAGGCTGAACCAGTTTATCGAACGAGTGAGAGTTTTTGGAACTGCAAAGTTCTGTTGAAGGTCAGTATTTTGTATTCCGCTTTCTTTCGTTGGAGGCCATTCTTTCGTTGGAGGCCATTCTTTCGTTGGACGCCATTCTTTCGTTGGAGGCCATTGCAGAGTACCAGACTGTGTGCGTGTGACGCATTCCCTTAAGCTTCTGCAAACCACGAGTAAACTCTCTATTCAAGTGACTTCTTGCAAGATAATGGTTTCATAGATGATGAGGTGGTTTGTGAACAGGTTCAAGTTGGCACGGGTGTCTTGACCCTCAAACTGGGTGAAATTAGGGCCATTGTGGCTACAGGACCTGCCTAATTCTTGCAGCGCATATTGTTTCACTGGGGCTATGTGTCACTACTCAAGAGAGCATGGTCCACATGTATGACACGTTTTAGTGGTCGCAAACACTGGGTCGTTTGCGACCACTAAAGAGTCGTTTGGCATGTACTAACCCTATTTTGCGAGTCAGTAACCTATTACCAACTCGCAAAATAGAGTTTGCGAGTCGGTATTAGGAAGGGCAGTTTCATAGGCGTCCCTTCCTAATAGCGAGTCGCAGGGGCATGTATGAATGTTTTGTTACCGGAATGCGGTCGTAAAACATTCATACTTTACAAAGGAGGTGGTAACCCATTCACAAACGTGAAGGAATTCCCAAGGGACCCCTTTCCCTTTGTGAATGTGGGCACCAACATTTTTTAAGAGCAGGCAGTGGTCCCACAGATCACTGCCTACTTTTAAAAAATGAAAAGGTAGCTTTTCATTTTCAAAATGCATCCTGTTTTCCTTTAAGAAAACCAGGCTGCATTTGAATAAAAATAAATTGCTTTATTTAAAAAGCAATCACAGACATGGTGGTCTGATGACCCCAGCATGCCACCATCCCTGTGATTCCAGAACATTCCCAATGGGTCGCAAATTGCAACCTGCCTAATGAATATTGAAGAGGCAGGTCAATTGTGACCCCACTGGCAATCGCAAACAGTGTCTGAGACACTGTTGTACATCGCATTTTGCGATTTCCTAATTGCGAGTCGCAAAAAATCACAATTATGAACTCGCAAAATGTTTCCGCCGTAGATGTGGCCCCGTCACTACCTAAGAGAGCTCTATCTGGCTCTGCTCAATTTCCAATTTATGAGGGATAGACAGCGGGGCAGCTGGCAGTAACCACTTCCATCTTCTGGCAGATCAGGAGTTTTTATGCCCTGCATGGCTTCACCATAGGTGCTTAAGTGACTGAAATAGTCATACGATTTTGAAAGCGCATCACGGCATTGAATCACTTGCCTAAGTCAGCAACACTGTACTGCAGGCCAGGCACACATATAAGGATGAAGAAAAGAGTCTTGGTTCACTCGCTCCTGAAGTACTGCTTGAATTCTGCAGAGTTTTATTGAGATTTGCTCAGATTACCTGCCCCATCCGCCCGCACCTCTTTTCACTTCGAGCCCCTGAGTATTCTGCTGTGGCAGCGTCTATGGGCAGAAACCAAACTCTTCCTCTCACAGCACCTCCACGTTATCCAGCCTTAAAAATAAGAAGGTGCTGTAAAATCATTCTTGCAAGCTAGCATTCGCCTAAATTACCAGAAGACCAATGCAGCCAGGCCGCAAAAAGAACCACTCTCTGGAGCACCTTGTGCTCCTCCGCTGTGCCCGTGACTGAGCGCCATCTTATTGAGCAGCAAGCTGTTAAAATTGCGCCATTTTGACAGCTCTGCCTCCTGCTCCTCGCCCTCTCAGAAGTCGAGGAGCCACCACACCCCCTCTTTCAAAGCTTCAGAAAGGCACGCATACCCACCGTAACGAGGCTTTTAACAAGAGGATGTGGGCGGGGCAGGCCCAGTAATCTTGTGAGAGTGCCAGATCGTTGCTCTGAGCCGGGGTGGCGTATTTGAATCAGATAGCTCCCTGTTTGCACTCTGTCGAGGTGTATATCTGTTGGACCCGTGCCATTCGCAGTCAGTGGAACCATTGTTCCTGTTGTGCAAGTTACAAATCCATTAATCTCGGCAGCTGACAAAATCCGCCGAGCGCTCCTGTCTGATGGAAGCCACTTTGAGTATCGTGTTTGTGTGTTTTTCTGCCTATGCAGCTCACCAGCATTAGTTGTCCGTGGTGTACATGTGCATGAAGCTCAGCGGCTCGATCCGCCACCACCCCGCTTCCTAACCTCCCATGTTAACAGGCGTGAAGGCCTTGGACCAGAGCCCCATAGCATTCACTTGAAAAATGGTAAACACAATAGTAAGATCTTGCGGCAGGTACCTGGACAGCAGAGAGAAGGCCATTCTTTCAAGTTGGGGATGGCTTGCGTGAATACAGAAACAGAGATTGACATGTTCAGATCCATCTTGTACACTGCTGTGGCTCCGAGCCCCACAAAGTAAGTCAAAGCAAAAAAGAATTTGATCTGTAAGCCAAAACTATACATTTGAGGTCTCAAATTAATTAGCAGTTAAATTAGCTCGTTGATCACTACTTGTAAAAAACAAAAATTCAGGCGGTTGTAGAGCAGAGTATATTATCAAGTGTCGTAACATATCCAAGAATTAATTTCCCAACCAGCGAAGCTTTGCAGAATGCTGAAGCTAATTTCTTCAGGTCTACGAAAGTGTAGTGTTGAATTCACTGGAGGGCAACTAGAAGCAGCCTCCACAAATGCTGAGTCTCTTCTAGTTCTGAGAGGAAGGAATTGTTCCTGGGTGATGCTCATCGTTTTGAAAATGTGTCTTTCATGCATGTTTTTTTCAATGAAAGGTGAAAATATGATTTCCGAGTCCTCTGTGGTGACACAAACAATTTGGGTAAAACAGATTAGAGAAAAAGGTGAACGGTGTACTCTCCTTTGGCGCCTCCCCCAAATCTACAGCAAACTGGAGAACACCACCCATGCATTGTCACTGAAGTCATAGGGATTTTGAAAAATTCAAGTGTCGCACAAACAAGTTTAGCAAATGAGTCGCGTCCATTCAGCAGGAGAGTGGTAAGGGAGTTGTATGTGGTAAGTGGTTTATTTTGGAGAACATTGCCCCACATATTTGACTAAAGTGTTTTGAGGTAGGGTACTTCCATCTGCGGAGACCACATTTTCCATGGAAATGGCATCTTGAAAATGGCCACTAAATTTGTATTAGATATGCAATTTTACTGCTAAACCTGAATGGCATGGTGCACAGACGATAAATTGCATATTTATAATTTATGCATCAAACAAGTAAAGTGTCTTGGATTTTTTTGTTGTATTTTATCTTTGTTTTCATCTCACCCTAAAAAACCAAAGTGCCTCATTTGTATTTTCTTCACTGCTGATATATTTCGAAGCATTTGTTTAGTTAATTTACAAGTATTCACATTTTGTTGAGTGTTAAAAAACTTTCGATATACTACAGCCTCAGCATTTTACAAACCGTATACGCCAGCACAATAATCACTTGGTTCATGTTACAAAATTCCCTCACTTTGCAGTCAGAGAAATAAAAAGGGAGCATGAATCTTCATGTTGTAAGAATTAACCACAATTTGTCATAAGGCATTGCTGACGTTTGACCGCTGTCTTTGAACTCTCAGCACATGTGATAAGATAAAAATTGAAAGGACTCTTTATTGCTCATTTTCTTTCTGAACTCTGGCATGGCTATTTTGAGAATGTTGCAGCACCTCCCGCACCCCTACTTTCAGCTCCCCACACCCTTGCTTCCAGTGTCCTGCACGCCTACTTCCAACGGCCATTCACCCATGTGTCATCACCTACGTCTCTTGAGGTTTTGCCGCAATGAAGATGGCATATAGATGTCCGTTCCTCCATTAATTTAGATATCCTTTCTGTTGCAATAGTTTCTCTCCTTCTAGAGGTGTTTGTCCACTACTGTACAGTCCTTGCTCTGCTCTAGCTTAAACCCAAGGCCCTTTATTTTCCTGTTGGTCATCAAAATTTGTGTTTTTCAGTCATCCTGCAGAGTGGAATCAGCTTTAACAAACCTGCACAGCTCTGCAGACGGTCTAGAGAAGAGAGTAGATTTTGTGCCTCAGTAGAGGGAATAACCTGTGTTCAGACTGCTTGTGCATCCACGGAGCTCAAAACACGCTCTAGAAAGGCATGGGCTGCCTCCAGTAGCCAAATAGAATGGTCCTAACAGCTCTTCTGATTGGTTGAAAGGGTGTCCAATCTGATTGTTGTTTCAGCAATCCTCTCGGCCACCCTTTCAACCAGCTGTGGCACATGCTACCCCTTGACTCATTTGTTGGCCAGTCTTCTCGCAGCTGACCTTGTACTTTTATTGCCCGTTACCTCCTGTTTGTGTTTTTTTTTTACCAGTGTGTGTTAAGTGGAAAAGAGCCCTCAAAACAGGCAAATTCACCCCACCTACTTCAGACAGAAAAATAAAATGTACCCATTCATAAAAGGTACCTATTGTTAAACTAGCCCAGACGCCACACTTGAGAAAGAAAACCTTTCTTTTTGCTGATTGGCTTGCCACTTAAATTTGTTCGTTCCAACATCATTCTCTTTGTTTTTCTTTGTCATGTGCTTTACCTTTGAACAGTGGAATTAATATTGTTTCACAACCTCCAGTATTTGATTTATCTTCATCCGTGCTAAAAACCAGGGCTAGCCTTTGTACCCTGGTCAAAACCAAATTTAGCGCCCCTACCTTGTGCAATAATTCTCTCCATAATCTCTGTGTTGAGGATGACACACATTGGATAGCCTTGCATTTATTTGCTCCATCTAGTAGAACTTTAATTATCTTAGTATGCAAGGTGCTGCATTTTGTGTGGTCTGCCTCAACCGTGCACTTCTACCTTCCTTAGCAGTTGCGAAAGTGGTGATGAATGAATCCCTCTTTGGGTGGATGCTCATCTGGAGGACCTGCAGATCAGGGGCTTTTAGTTTCCAGAAGAACAGATTTTACACATCATTCTGCTCGAACTGAGAACAATTAAAATGACTATCCTCCCTTCCCTTTGTAGTCAATCTGTCTGGATCTTAACCTAACCGACGGCACAATTGCAAAGTTGTACATCAACCCTCCCATGGAGAGCTGGAGTCTCCCCTTCACTGTTGAGAAGCATTGATCCTTTGGGCCTGGGCACACCAGCATAGGCTTTGACTTGTCCCAAGCCATCTGGCAAGCTCCCTGAATCCCAGAACAGACAGCCTCTGGCAGAATCATCTTTTTTTATATTAAAACTTTTAATTGAATATTTCTGTGGGTAACACATGTATCGGTGACAAGAAACAGGCTCCGTCTAGCAGCAGCATCTTGCCAACCATGAGTAGCCTCTCCATCCGGAGGTGGAACATTTCATCTTTGCTTTGTGCGGCATGCCTCAGGTGGCTCTATTTGCCATTTTCTGCAATGTCCATTGTTGCCCACAGTTAAGCTATCTCCGGTTGCTGCTGCAGGGAGTCTTGAGGGATGTGTTTCAATTGAGGTGGACCTTTTCACTTCATTACACGTTTACTTTTATAACCTTGATTTCTCTGTTTCTGAGGAAGATGTGCCTAGACTAGGCCCACGTCATCTTTATCACCCTGAACTGGCCAAGATGGTTGTGGTATGCAGATCTGCTGCATCTCTCCCTATGCCCCCTTCTCCTTAGAGTGGACCTCCTCGTCCAGTTGAATGGACACGTTATCCAAGGCTGCACAAAAGAGCTGAGAAATGTTCCTTCTTGAGTAATCTCCTGTTCTTGATGAGCACATCATGGCAGACACACACAGATACCTGCTGTTGCTGCAGCATCTGTGCGCAGCAGCAGAGTGTGATAATTCTCCTGTTCTTCTAGGTGACCAGGCAGCCCATTCTGCTCCTAACATCAGCGAGTACCATGGATGTGAGGGGCATAGGAAGGAGGAAAGGGAAAAGCAGCACAGAGGGGAGAAGCACAAGAGGAAGAAAACAAATCACCACAGAAGCACAGGGGAGTGAGGGCAACATGGACGGTGCAGAAGCACACGGACAAGAGAGAGCAGCACATACCAGGAGACTTCACTCTTGTGGAATGCCTAAGTTAAAAGAATAAAAGAAGCTCCCTGGAAGTGAGCAGTGGAAGGGCACAAGTAAAGAGCCTATGCTCTAGAGGAGGGACAAACCCAAGATGTATAAGGCAAGCCATCGAGTAAAAACCAAGCAAAGGAGAGTGTCAATAAAACCAGTTAATAGCCCACTGTAAGATCTTGGTAAGCTGACAGAAGGTCTTTTGCAACCAGACCGCTTGCGCTGTCTGGTAGGCCGAACCTAATAAATGCTTGTATCACCTATTAGACCCTGCATGGGAGTGCCCCAACCACATAACCAAAGTCTTAAAGTACCAGGGGCCGTATTACAGTTTATCACTGTTTGCGCCGGGCGCACCTTTCAAAACGTGCGCCGGGCGCAAACAGTGATAATGAGCCCCATATGGTGTTTGCGCTGCCCCCTGGGGGCAGCGCATTCATGTGAAAACACAGAGCAGCCGCTCCGTGTTTTCACAGTGCAGGCCTGCACTTTCAAAGGGGTTTAGAGATCCCCTTGCAGGCGGGTGCAGTCAGTGACTGCACCCGCCTGCAAGTGGATGTGTGGGGGGTCCATGGGACCCCCTTTACCCCATGCAGAGGGCTGCTGTCAGGAGGTGCACTGACAGTGCGCCACCTTTTAAATGGCTCACTGTCAGTGCGCCTCCTGAGGGCTTCTTTGACTCTGCGCCCACGTCTGTAATAGAGTTAAAGGAATTCCCTCATTAGCATGGGGGACACGCCCCTATGCAAATGAGGGAACACCCTCTGTTGATAGCGCTGGCGCATTAACTATGCCAGCGATATCGGTATCATAGAAGGAGACGCACAAGCGTCTGCGTCCCCTTCTATAATACCAAAGTGCCCTGGGGGTGCGCAGAGCGAGCGCAAATGCCCGTTGCGCCCCCGGGGCACCATCTGTAATACGGCCCCAGATGACCAGAAGCCCAAGTAGGCTTCTTTCAGGGGTGTGGAATTTAATAAAATATCTACTTGTCCATGGGGCAAGTTGCTTCATAAATCTACGTGTCCTGTAACAAAATTCACTTGTCCCTTTTGTGCCATGTAATGCGGCAACAAATTATGGCAACAATCTCATTATATAAGAGCTCTGATATAGCCTCACTAATTACGCCAGAGCTTATATCATAGTAGGGTTTGAATACTAGCAATTCCCTTATGTTGCCGCGTTTCTGCTGATCTACATACCGGGGCTGAAGATAGTAGTAAGCAATAGTTCCAGGGTTGGAATGCCATTTTGATTCTGTGCAAACCTACTAACTTGTGTGTTTTAAGGGTTTTCACCAACTCTTCTCTAATCTTTTCCCATACTGAGAAAGGTTGGAAATTTACTCCGGACAATGGCAGACGTAAAACTTTTTCCAGGGTTGGGAAAAAAGTGGTTGGAGAAAAAGTGAACTTGCAACTTGAACTTTTGCATGAGCAAATCTGCACGTGCATATTTGCTCATGCTATAATGCAGTCCACAAATATTTTCTAGGAGTACAATTCTTTGGCCTACTTCTGTAAATTCTTGTGAATTCATAAAAGCCATATATCTGCACTTAACACAAGGACATATACCCTGGGTGCACTTTTGAGACTTTCTTTAATAATTGGGCCCCTAATTAGGTCTGGCGTTACCATGACTATTTGTGTTTATTAGAATTATGTCTCTCTCTCGGTGTATCGGTTGGCTTCACTGTACACAACCTCATATTGCTAAACTTTGAAAATGTGTGTACACATTTTTATACTGGAACCAGTCAGTAGTGCAGTTGGAGCTAACAACATTTGCTTAGAGCGCTCACCCTAATAATAAAGGCTTTGCATTAATGATCCATAAATACAAGTCTGAACAGCATTAACACATGGATACAAATATTAGCTTAAGTGCAGACAATGCCCTTCCCCGATACATAATGTGTTTCTGTAAACTGGCAGCCAAAGGGTTTGTGCTGTAGGCATTGGGCCTACTTGTCCCAAGGACAAAATGCACATGAAAACTTGTTGCCCTTGACCCCAAACAATATGTCCTGGGCGTCGGGCTATAGGAATTCCACATCCCTGTTCATTGATCGTGCTTATTACTGAACCGACCAAATAGAAGTGGCATGTTGTGAGATCTTTCCACTATCAAGGGTGTGCCCCCTGGAAAACTCTCCCTCCCACACACAATTGAGCAGGGTTTCTTCAGATTAAGAGAAGATTTGAAAACGTATCTGGCAGTAGACTTCAGCACACCTTGATTGACTGCTATTTGATTGCTGTTTTGCTTGTAACCTCTATTGATAGCTGCAACTTATGTTTTGATATCTGTTGACACCCTTTTCCTGTCTATCCCCGTTTAGTGTTTTTTTCTTAGGATGCTTATTGCGGATATCTGTTAAAGTTTACTAGACTCTGTATTACGTTGCCAAAGTTCACCAAGGTGTCCACCGTGTAATGTGAAACTTTCCAAAACTATGTTAGACTAAGATCAATTTTCCAACTGTCCCCTTCCAACAGTTGTATTATTTTCTCTACCATTAGAGCTCTGTTGCAAATTTACTTTTAAAAGTTTTTAGCTAAGAATCTGAGGTGATCATTCTTAAGCTATCATGGTTGATTTCTAGCGGACCGTGGCTGCATTGGATTTTTCCATCTTACCATCTCACGAGTGTTCAATAGTTGTAGGGAATCTGTTGACGGTGCTGGAATAATTCTTTGTCAACCACTCTCATTCACTTTTGATTTGTCTTCCCACGCGGAGCATGATGGACGCCTCTAGGTTTCCCCTGTCCCTAACAAAACTGCTGGCAATCTAAGCCTCCGCAAGAACCCTCTTTCAACCACCTGACCATTCCTATTGGTGGATCACCCTTCTTCAAGCCTGCCAGAGAGCTGACTGCAATTCTCCATTGTGTTGAGTCCAGACCACCGTAGTCTGCCAGCCTTGCCGTCCTCCCAGTGTTACTTCACCTCCACACATTACATACGCCTCACAGTTTCTCCTCTGTGCTGCATCAAGTTCCTGTCGTGCTCTCCAGTCTCCACCCAAGCCTCTGTTGACAGACACCACTCTGGCTGCGCCTCGCTGCTTCCATTCCCTCTGGCTCTATTGGTGTGTGTACTGCTTCGGGTCTCTGATCATGGACCTCTTCCTGCACCCGCAGTGATATACACTTACGCTATGTGTGGTACAGGACCTGGTGATGACATCTCTGGGATTTTATTTTCGCTGTGTAGCAGCCTACGTTGATAGAACAGAACTCTCATCCGCCACAGTGAACCAAGTTCAGGTTGTGGAAAACAGGGGATTCCACCGCTCAGGCCGACAGGAACCTCAGACCCCTACGGCCATCTTGCTGCTCAGCCAGCTCCATTCCACGTCCTCCCTCCCCAAACTAAAAGGTTTAAGCACATTTTCTATTCTCTTTCTTATAAAATGAGGTTACACAAAGTACAAAGGCATACCGTTTGAGGCTTCAGCACTGTGCTGAGGGAGAGCTTTCAAACCACAGCTCCCACTTGCATCAGGAGTTACATAACCACTGTCCTCGCGCTCAGGTGTCCCTCTCCCTGCTTTCGTACTCTGTTTGCGAACTATGCTACTGACAGACGACTTCCTCTCCCCTCCCGTTCCTTTTCAGCTCCGAGAATAAATCAATGTGCTTTCCATCTCTGGGAGGAATGTTTCCTTTTTCCGGCATCTGCTCAAAATATATGTACTTTTTGGAATCCGGCTGTAAGACACCACAGGTCAGCCGCTAGACTCCACTGGGGAAAAACAAAAATGTGCCTTTCTTTGGTAGGCTGATTTTTTTCCCTTCAGTGTAGGGTTCATGTCGAACAATTTCCTTCCCAGCGAGTGACCGCAAGGAAGCCTCTGGATATTTACCTCAAACGTTTTAATGTTTTTTTTCTCACAGGAAAGCTGTCTACAGGCAGTACATCTCACACTCGTGTTTAGACTGCAACAAAAAACTAACACAATCAATTTTCGTCATTTATTTCTCTTCACAATAAACGGGAAGACCTGTGCTTTGTTCTCTTAGTCCGGTCCTTTATTTTTATTTGCTTTTTTAATATTGTCAGATTGATGGGAAAATAATTCCTGTAGAGCTTAAAAAGCATGGAGCTCGGGCCACACAATTTTCATTTACACTAACAAATAATTTCGCGTCTGTTTTGAGAGGATGATGAAGCTGAAAGGCAGAGCCGATGCATCGATTAATTGCTATACAAATAAAATAGTATAAAATACCACCTTGATTCATAAAAAGAAATCAAGAAAACTTTAAATTGTAAATATGTCACTCCTACGTTCAAATCAGCATTGTATATCGTACCTGCTGCACCCTTTTACCCTCTTCGGTTATGCACATTTACTCTATAAAAGTCCCCCTCGAACAAACACATTAGAAAATGCTTAGATTTATGTTAGGAGGCATAGTACATAAGCAAAATCACCCGCACTACTCTGTTACACCTCTGCCACACACAGTTGTGTTCATGTCTTTATAAATTTGGAAAGGACTTAAACTCTGTCGTACTCAAGTGCTAGACTAGATGGGTAGAATGAGGCGAGGAAACCGTGAAATTAGTAACTAGGAGATTGCTAAAGATGATGCATTATGAACCCCTTACATAGGCCCTGCCAGCCTAATTTGTAGGCCGTGTTAAATTGACCTGAGGGTCCGGTTTTACCATATAACAAATGCCCTGGGCCATCCTAGTCACTCAGTCAGTATGAACCCCTAGGTAGGCCCTGCGGTCTTTCTGCAGGCCTTTTGTTAAATTGACCAGAGTTCTGCCATTTTTCTGAACAGCAGGCTCTAAGCCTGTCTGACTAAAAACCTCAGCCAGCTTCTCTCTGCGAGGCTCTTCTGCTCCAGACTGGATAGCCCCCACCCTACCCGTGTGTCTCAAAGTTCAATGTCTCTTCCTCTGTCCTGTCGACAAATAGCACACCACATCCTGGGTCTGAACATGAGAATAGAGAAGTTCCCACCACAAAGACGTCAGGCCGGGGTGATGCAATGTGGCAACCAGGACATTGCTATATATTTTATTCCTTACATTACATATTTTCTGCTTGCCCTATGCAATTTACGACGAGCGCTTGGTCTGAGAACATAACCTTTCACCTAGTCTATGTTCCGCATTTAACTGAAGAAGCACGACACGTCTGATAAATGTGCGAACTGGGGCTATAAGTGACGTAGGTAGGGCTGACGTTAGAATAAGCACTTCTGCTTCAGTTCCCAGCACTAAAAGGTATAAAAGACGAGTCCACGGAGTTCTCGTCGGACTACCCCACCCGTCTGTTGGTAGGATGGCAGGCGGGTGTGGGTTTTCCCCAAGAGCTCTTGTTTTTTGTTTTATTAAAATACAATTTAACTTGCCAATATAATTGCTGTATATGCTATTTTGTCTCTAAATTGGTGTTTTCTTATTGAGAATTTAATGCTTATATTACATTTGCAAGGCTGCTTTCTTTTAGGTTTAAACGTGAGTATTCTCTGCATTTTAGATCAAATGTGTTTTGCATTCTGAGAACATTTTCCTTGATTTAAATTATGTTTTCATAGTGCATTTATAAATGTGTCTTTGAGGTTTTCTGAAGTGTCTCTCTTCAAACGATTTCAATGCCTTCTGAGTCCTATTGAGAATTAGATAAAAGTGCCTTCTGTTTGGTAAGACTCTCTATGAATGCGAGGTCACTATATTTTGTATTCTGTATTTTAAATGCCTTTTTCTTGAAGTTGCACCTTCTAAATAAATCTGTTAAACCTTTTGGCTTGGTTTCCATGGCTCACACATCTGTTTCCTTCATTTTAGTATGAGCGTTCCTGCGCACCCTGCCTCAAGTTAAGCTGCCCCTTTGCCCTTAAATCACTCCCTCGAACAGCGGGCAAAGGTGCCCCCTAGCCCCCTCCCAAGCCCCAAAACGCTCCCCCCAACAAAGATGAGTTCCATTTCTTGGTGCCTGGCAGTTTTTGCCAGGTGTCTTTATGTGGTTGCTAGGCACTATAAGGAAGTCCTTTTTAGGTCAAAGCCTACCAGACAGCAAAGCTGTCTGGTTGCGAAAGACTTCTTGCGGATATTCTGAAAGGTTCCCTGGAAATGCATTCTGCCCATTGCTTACCATTGGCTTTGTGTTTTGTAACTCACAGTTGCTTGCTTTCTATTTGCTGGCTTTAGCTTTATTTGTTTTAGGCTGTCCAGTATGTCTTTGCTCCTACAGTGGAGCATAGCCAGTTTACCTGACTCCTTGTATTCTTCCACAAGTTCACGCATTCTGTAAACAGGATTATACATTTTGTTCTTACCTTGTCGCATTTGCTGTGCATTTAAAGACAGAGGTCAAATGTCGGGCTCTGTCTTCCATAAGAGCTTGGTGTTAACTTTTCTTTCCTGACTTCAAAGTGAGAGGATTTATATGACAGTCTTGCTGTGTATTGAGGGTGGGAAAGGAAAGGCTTTTTTCTAGCATATCCCAACATTTAAATGTCTGTACATGAACTGTGCAAATATTTCAGAATATATCAGAATTAGGAAAGTACAAATGGAGCACATTTTTTGTAATTCTGAAGTGTGCTGGAAACAAATATTTTAATATGATCATTATAGTGCGCTTTATAGTTTTATCAGTAAAACTGTATGTGCAAATGTAATAATAATTTCAGTTGAAATTGTGTTGGCTTTAATGGCAGTGCGCTCCCACACATTGCATATTCCACTTTATGCCACTCCCCCACTCTACGACACTCCACTCTACATCACTCCACTCTACAACACTCCACTCAACTCCTCAATACTCCACTTTATGACACTCCATTCCATTCCGCTCTAAGCCACAGGTGGCAACTCCTCCGCTAAGGCGGAGGAGCGTCGCTCCACTGCTTTTCGCAGTGTAAAAAAAAGGAAATTAAAATGATAATAACTGGACGCTATTATCATTTTATTTGTTCCTGCTGCTGCGTCTTGGCGGCAGATCTGCTCTGCTGACAGAATAGTGGAGGGGAGGAGTGGTTTTCACTCCGTAAGTGCGCATGAATATTTGGTCGGCCAAACATTCATGTGCACGTAGCATGTTCTCACCCAGGCTCCTATTCTCTCGCTGAGTGCCAAACTACGGCGCTCAGCGTTGTGATTTTCTATGGGGAGCCTGGGAGCTTCCTGCTTCCTGTTTGCACAGGGGAAACCAGGAAGAGGACAAAAGGACGAAGGGGAGGTGGATGCCGGCCGGTAAGTAAACTATTTTTTAAACCTCCTCCCCCTCTTTACCCCTCCCCGCCTCACTGCTGCTTCTCGTGAGCAGCCGCCACTGTACGGCACTCTACTCTACGACCATCTACACCACTCTACTCCACTCTATTCCCCTCCAATCTATGACCCTCCACACAACTCCACTTTTTGCCACTGTACTCCAGTCTGCACAACTCCACTCTACTCCACAACACTGTACGCCACGCCATTACACTCTGACATTCTACTCCACTCTACGACATTCCATTATACGACACTCGACTCTGACACTCTAGAACCCTCCACTCTACTGCACTCTACAACACGCCACTCTACACCACTCCACTTACCACACTGTGCCACTCTACGACACTCTACTCTACGCACTCCACTCTATGATACTCTACTCCACTCCCTCTATGCCACTCCACTCTACGACACTCTACTCCACTCTATGCCACTCCAGTCTACAACACTTTAATCCACTCTGTGCCCCTCCACTCTATGCCTCTCCACTTTACGACACTCAACTCCACTTTACACTTCTCTACGCCACTTCACACCACTCTACTCCACTCTACTCCACACCACAACATTCCAGGCCAATCTACGCCACTCCACTCTATGATACTCCACTCAACTTTTAGTCATGATGAACAGCAGCCATGCTGGTGAACAATATTGCTAAAACACAATGGCAAAGCCAATAGCTCTTGCATAGGTGCGAGCTATTGGCTTTGCAAATTGTTTGTTGTTAGATTGAGGCCTCTAGTTGGGATATGCTTTAAAATTCCGAAGTAAAGGCAGGGTTTGGCCCTGTTGTAAATCATCTTGTGTATTATGGTCAAATCATTGAAGGCAGTTTAGCTGTGACTAGAAGCCTTTGGAGATTATTTAAGGAGTCTCTGATAGACCTCTACTTGCTGCAAAGAGCAGCAGAACAATTTTGCTGAGAACATTTTAATTGTCCGAGGAGTATCACTAAATGATGTGGTTTACATAGAATAAAATGGTGTGTTTAGGTCCTGTTTAGATTAGGATGCAGTAGTCTGAATGTGTTAGGGTTGGAGCGATGATGGTGGGATACATAGTTTGTATATTCCAGATACCACCATGTTCAGTGTATATTTTATTATATGAAACACATTTTGAATTTGAGATACAGAGACTTAGGGCCAGATGTACGACCAATTTTAGCATGCGCAGACGGGTTAGCGACCCATTTGCGCTTGCTAAAATTGGTATGGCTATGTGCTAACACAATTTTGCGAGTCGCAAATAAATTGCGACTCGCAAAAAAGTGTTTACAGATTCGCTATTTGGAAGGGGAAGAGCGACTCTCTAACCATGCACTAATGTTTTACGACTGCAATTGCAGTCATTGGCGGTCCGTCCGACATCCAAGGCATCGGTCCGACCGTCGGATTACGGCAGTTGGAGCGATTTCATCGGAGGGACCGACCGCAGCCTCCGACAGGATCAATGATCCTGTCGGGGCGTCGGTCGGAGACCTAATCCCTACAATGGAGGCGGTGCCTGCAAAGGCACTGCCATAAGGATTAGGATGTCCCTTACCGACAGCCTTTCCATGTCGGCTTTCCGACATGGAAAGGCTGTCGGAAAGTGACTTTGGGGGCCCCTAGCAGGGCCCCGGTTCTCCTTAGGCCTCTGCTGTGTGGCCTGGGGGGCATATGTGGTGCCCCCCCCAAACATCTATGTACCATGTGCCAGATGTACCCTTTACCATTGCAGCTAGTGCTGCAGTCCTTTTCCAGGCTGCAGCACAAGCCGCAATGGTAAAGGCTGTGTTTACAACCGCCATGCTGGCGGTCAGAACATAATATTGGGAATGGAACCGGCGACTACTTGTTGGGCAGTTCCACTACCGAAGAATCAATGTCTGTCGGACTCTCGTCCGACCGGCATCGTAATAAGGCCCCTAGTGATTTGCCCGCAAGCAATGAATGGTGTCCAAATTCCAGTATCACGTGCTTGACTTACATACTTCGTTATTCCAGTGGTAATATCCCGGAGCTATATTTTTTGCATCTTTTGAACTCATTTTGCTTGTTTGTTAGGACTTAAATTTATCTAGAATTAGATAGTCTAGTTGCAGTTCTTCTGAGGTGCTCTTCAAAGAGGAAAAACACTAGGCTATACACTGCTCATTTTTGTCACAAAGGGCTGGTGTGGCCAGCAAAATTCACACATCAATAAATTACCCCATGGACATTACACACAGTCATTCGTAGGTTAAGCACTCTCACTTACCTTACTTCAAAAAAATTGACTAAAGTAGAAAAATAATGAAGAGAGCAACTAGATACAAAAACAATCTTATTTATTTTCTAAATACAAACAAGGCAGATTCCAGATACTACAGGAAAAAACCTATAAGTGGCCCCAACAAAGGAGTCACTGAAACCCCATCACACATCCCCTCTAAAACACATAAATACATTCAACCTATCACAATTTCTTTTAAAAAAAGGAGAAAACACAAAAGGAGGGAAATAAGCTCGAGGGCATAAGAGCCCAAGCCCCAAACAGTTGCACACAATAGAGAGTCCTACTCATTATAGTTAAGAGGGGAATCATTTCTTCTTCTTCTCATCTCTCTATATGTGCATCAAATACACCTCATTCGCCTACCTAAGCATGAGTGCACCCTTCAATACATGCCAAGTTCAGCAATGTATATCCCAAGTACCAGTCAATGCCTTGCTCCCGCGCTCATATCCCCTTTTCAGGAATTGGACGTGTTCATATCCTATCCCTAAGGGTGACTCTCTAATCTATTGTTTCGAATCTCAGGGGGAATAGATCTAGGCCCCAGTCAGCCCATAGGACCCCTGCAGAGTCCTGGATCTTTCAGATTCATCACCTTGTCCACTTTCCTCCCTAGTGTAAGAAGGGGGGAGAAGCAGAAGAAATGAGAGGGGGCAGGGATCTTCAGGTAAGTGGCTCTGCACAGATCAAGCTATCTACTTGTCTTTCGGGTTTTGGAAAGCATTCAGGACTACTTCTCAGGCCGTAGCAATCTCTGTCTTCCCCCGCCTCGCGAGGCATCCGTATACAGAAACGAACCTTCATATACAGCCCATTTGACAACCTTCCTTTTTCCAGGCTCCCTCACTGGGCCTACCCACCGCCTTTCAATTTATAGCCAGTTGTGGTTTAGCCATCACCAAGGCCTCAATTGAGGTAAAGTCTCAGTCTCCCTCCTGGTTGCCTTACTGATTGTCATAACCACCTCACCCTAGAACTCTGTCAAAAGATAGCACTTCCACATCATTTTCAAAATTTCCACCCCAATTTCTCCAAATCGGGGACACTCTGCCGGCCCTCAACATAGACTTATAGATTCTGCCTGGGGACATGTAAGCTCTGTGTATGCCATAAAATGAATTAATTGGAATCAGGTAGTTCAGGATATCTTTGGAGTGTTCCCCAGTATAGATTTCGAGTGTTCCTCTTTAAGCTGTCTACTTATTTCTATTTCTCGTTTCTCCATCAGCTTGGTTAAGCTTATTTTAGTATGCCCAACACCACCTTATAGAGAAGAGTTACCATGATTGTTAGCCCCACATGAATAGGCAGGCCATTCTTACTTTTATTTCAAGCAGATTTCAAAGGACCCACCAACTGGCAATCCAATAAGAAATTACCTTGCATTAATTCAAATTCCTGGCAAAGTACTGCAAACTTGATGATTTCCCCTATGTATAAGCCCTCAACTATTTCCACCTATTTCTCCTTCCAGAATTGTAGTTCCTGCTGCATACCTTGTGCATAGAGAATCTGAAGGATCTCTGTTGGTACTTTCATTACACTCTTCTGAAGACACCTCCCCAATAATTTCTAAATGCCTGACAATTAAAACCTCCACCATGGCGACCCCTCCTCGGCCAAAGCAATAAATTAAACAGTTCTTTAAGGGGTGAGTCGAGCCTATTCATATCCGTAGCTCATCCTAATATGAAAGCACCTGGTTAACCATTGTAACTGGGATCAACAAAATTCTGGAACTGCAACTCACTCCTCCCAAGTGGTTGGTTGCAGTCTGGCCAATGCCACTCTTTGCCTGCCTCTCTCCCATATGAAGTTGTCCCCTAATAGTGAGTGGATTTCTCTGAACCAACCACTAGAGATCACAGTAGATAAAGTTAATAAATAATGAAAAAAACATTTTGACGATGGCTATTCTGCTCTTTACGTGCAGGGGAAACATTTTCCAAAATTGTATACTGCTCCTTGGGGCAGCCACCGCTGGGCGAAGGTTCCCATTTATTAAATTTCTCTCAGTCTGGTATAGCTGAACTCCCAATTATTTCAGGGTTATAGGTTCCCAGCGAAATCACCCCAGGTGGGACCTCCCCATCATCCAGAGGCGTACTAAACTGATAGGCTCTGAACTTATCCCAATTAAGCATGTATGGGTGTTTTTTGGGGGGGAGGAACAGAATGTTACAGTAGGCGGAAAATGTTGCAGTGAGATGATTTAAGGGTGCATTTTTGTTCAAGGTCTGTTTTGTTGGTCCTACAGACTAATGAGATATTAAGGGAAATGTGGACTTCAACGGTTGGGGACTGGGTTGGTCAAGTGTCGAGACCACACTTGATTCATTATCATCTGTTGATGGGTGGGCACACCCACCTCCGGCATAGCCATGAAGTTCCTTGGGCATTCAGCCCATACAACTTTTCAAATAAATAAATAAATAAATACAGCAAAGTAAGTTCTTAAGGGCACATAGCTCTCCCATTAATGGTGTGTTTGACTAAGGAAAGTATAAAAATCTATTAGTCTGTGACTTGTATGACTATGTTCTGGATCTGACAGTCAAAAGCTGGAGGAGTGTGAACATGCACACGATGAAGAATATTTTATGGTTTTAGATGCTTGGAGGGTCAGACCGTTATGGATCCTCTCCATTCCCCTTACTGACACTGTTCCTTGTTGCCACCAACACCGTGGATCACACAGTGAGCAGATTCAGCTGAGTAAAGAATCTCTGCCCTGATAATACCCCGTGCCAGTCTGCCTGCCAGTGCCAGGTAACCTCAGACTCTGGAGCCTTGCCAGAATTCTCCCTGCCTCAGAGTGAGAGACTCACGGGACAATGAGCAGAGGGTCTGTAACGGTGAATACTGCTTTTGAACTGGTCTACCAATGCCCTAAGGTTCTGCATGCTGGCAGGTGAAGATGCATGGCAAATTTAAGAACTCGGATTAGAAGGTTTTAAAAAAAAAAATCTTTTTAGTAAGTTTTTAATTACATTAACATAGAAATACACATATTTTCTTTAGTGAGTTGTTACATTCATGTGCATTAAGCTTCTTATAGATGGAATAAATCATGAACAGCTTGGTACCGATTCCCCAGTTCGGTAATTACATATGACAGTCATCTTGCATCCGAAGGACAAAAACCCAATCAACTAGTCCTACTGGTGACATTCCGTCCACCCACAGCCTCCAGGCAAAGAGAAAGCGGGTCGGCTTGTGCCGGAACCACCCCACATCCAGTCCTCTACACTTCTTCACGTGGATGCGTTGTCCCCCTCCCCCACTGTCGGAAGCGGATTGTTCAATAGGTATGCCCGCAGGATCTGGATCTGGAGGTCTGTGGTAGTAGCTCCGCATAGGTGAGTGATTGTTACTGCAAGAATGTGAGGTCATAGAACCAATTGTTGAATTTGGGGGCCCGCCCCCTACCCCATTTACAGGCCACCGTGCGCTTAGCTTAAAATAACCCTAAAGAAACATATTTCCTTTTAGCCGACTCAACCTCTTCTGTATATCCCA
Source organism: Calotriton arnoldi (assembly GCA_963921515.1). Classification (NCBI taxonomy): domain Eukaryota; kingdom Metazoa; phylum Chordata; class Amphibia; order Caudata; family Salamandridae; genus Calotriton; species Calotriton arnoldi. The sequence goes on from CAWUFW010000189.1 coordinate 3,097,788, forward strand.
GCAGTGCTGTGATCAGGGTTGCAAGGCAGTGGAGATCCTATACTTTGTGCAATAGCCTCAAATATCTGCTGCCAATACTGCCTAATTGGTTCGCATCCCCATGCTAGATGTAAAAAATCCTCCCCCTCTCTCCTACAGCTGTCACGGTGGGGAGAGGATGTGGCGTAATGGCTAGAGCGGTCGACCTCGCAGCTGGGGAACAGGGTTCGAGTCTTGGCAGGGACGCTCAATATCCTGTGATTCTGGACAAATCGCTTAATCTCACCGTGCCTAACAAAAAAAGGAATGTGTCCGTCTGTAACACAACTGGTGCTCAAGTAAAGCGCTCCAATACCTTCGGGTCCAGTTTGCGCTATATAAAACTTTTAAAAATCTGTAATTGTCCCGCAGGTGAAATTTATACATTTTGACCGGTGTATAATATAACCGTTGGAGATATTTGAAATGTATGATACGTAAGCGGCTACTAGCCGAAATCCGCCCAGTTTATTGACAACAATATCCCCGTTGTTTGTCAGATAGAGATTGACCCAGGTCAGTCTCCCAGTGCGAACCCCTCAAGATGCCCCCGTGTGATGCTTGTGTATTATGCTACAGCAAAGAAACTACATGCACGGGAGTAGTGCACTGAAGTAAAGTGTGTAGCGGAGCTAAGGTAGGGGGCTCATTAGGAAACGCAGGAGTGATCGCCTTAACGCTTTGCCTCAGCCTAACATATAGAAACAGTTCCATTGGCGTAGGTTGATTCCCTGAAAGAAGCGATCTCAGTAGCGGAAGGTCCCATTAGCATATAACTCTCCCCAAGTCGTTATCTTAACTTTTCATAGTAATTGGTGGCAGTCTAATTCCTGTGTCACCCCGAGATCTGGGTGGTGGGGGGAGGTGCAGCAGCAGCAAATAAAGCATCAGAACACTCAGCCTTTTAGCCAGGCCCCACCAAGCTGCAGAAGTACATGCAACCATAGAGGGGTTTGCGTCTTTACCTCAGGGGTGTGTCGCAATGAACGCTGAAAAAAGGGTGGAAAGGTGTGGCACCAAACCAATATGCTGTGAAGTGCGCTTAGGCGCATAGGTAAATCTGAAAGAGACAATTAGTTATGGATTCCTCACCTTAGAATTACCCCATGCGTCAGACTGGATCCGGAGAATGTTTTCCTAAGCAGTACCTCTGCGCGTCGATAGGTGGCGTCGGTCGACTCCGTGTTCGTCGTTGGCCTCGTGGTCGCCGGAATGACGTCGCGGTATCTACTTAGATGCCGCCCTCGCGCGCTAACGTCAGTTCTTTCTTTTTCCGCGCCAGCCAGCGCAGATCCGGAGAGAGCGGTACTTCGAGTCACTTTTTGACTCAATTTTTTGTGACTTTTGTCGACACTCTTTTTTGAGTCGATCGACCCCTGGTGCACGGAGGGATGTCACGTCGGATCTCCTGTCACAAATTGATGTCGGTCACGGACCCGCACCTCGTGTGCCTTTGGTGCCTGGAGCGCGACTACGACCCGAAGTCGTGCTCCGACTGCCGAGCCATGAATCCAAAGTATTTGCGGGAGCGGTCCCGAAAGCTTCTCGAGGCCCGGCAGTCCGCTCCGCGCCGGTCGAGAGGGAGTTCACGGGACCGGTCGCGGAGCCACCACCACCACACGTCATCGAAGTCTTTGTCTTCGGGTAAGTCGAAGCACAAGAAGAAGGCAAAGAAGCATCGTCGCTCTTCGCGTTCTCCTCGGCCGACGCGACGCGGGACGGAGTCGTCCGGCTCCGCCCACTGAGCCTGTTGGGTCGACTCCAGCCTTCCCTCCCTTTCCGTGACCTGGAGCGACCCCTGCCCAGCTTCGAAGCTTTTACGAAGCCTTACATTCTATCTTCGGGCAGCCCGACTCCGCTGGCGCGCCCTCGGGCCCCGTGGACTCGGTTGGCGGCTCTAGGCCTTCGATGTCGGTGGCTTTGGCTCCGGCGCCGCAGGGCCCCCAAGGATCCAGGCCTGGATCCGGATCGGCGCCGGTCGACCTCGTGACGCCTCCTCCGGCGCCGAATCCAGTGACGACACCCACGCCTCCTCCGACGCAGGTTGTGTCCCCAGCCGACGTCGACCCTGGGCTCCCCCTCGATGGGGACACTGCGCCGGACCGACGTCGCCCGACGTCTGGACCGGCGCCGACCGGTACTTTTGTACCCCTGTTCTCTCCTGATGTTTCCTACCGCCCTGAGTGGCTCACAGGAGAGGGTGAGGACTGGGAGGGGTCTGTGGACCCTCTTGCAGACCAGTTGGAGGAACCGGACTGGAGAGAGGAGTTGGGTGCAGCCAGTGGTCTGGACACCTCCCCAGACCTTGGCATGCTATCTCCTCCTACCGTGGCTATGGAGGAGGGTGCATCTTACGCAGTGGTGTTGCATAGGGCAGCCGAGGTCCTAAACCTCAAGCTTCCTACGGTGGCTGTCAGGACTAACGTCCTGACAGAGGTGCTTCAACCGGCAGCGGCCTCCTCGGAGCCCATGCTGCCGTTCAATGAGGCCCTTACGGACATCCTTTTGGGCACTTGGTCCAAGCCCAACACAGGGGCTCCTATGGACAGGATGATTGCCGACGCCACCACCTGGCCCTGGGCGACCCCATTTTCCTCTCTTCCCATCCTACCCCTGAGAGCTTGGTAGTCCAAGCCTCCACGTCCAAAGGCGCATTCCCTAACGCACCAACTGATAGGGAATCCAAGAAGCTGGACCACCTTGGGAAGATGTTTTCTTCCTCCAGCTTGGGGCTGCAGTCGGTGAACACCGCATGCCTATTGGCCCGTTACTCCCACTCGGTGTGGGACACGGTTGGGCGCAGGTGCTGCCACAGTGCCCGGAGGAGGCCCCGGCCGTACTCTCCCGTGCTGTTGCCGAAGGGAGAGACGCAGCGAAGTTCACCATCCGGTGTGGGCTGGATACCGCCGACTTACTGGGCAGGACTATTTCCATGTCAGTAGCACTGAGACGCAACGCCTGATTGAGGTCCACTGGTTTTTCAGGGGATGTCCAAGCAACGCTTTTGGACATGCCCTTTGTTGGCCGTCGCCTGTTTGGCGACAAGGCAGACAACGCGCTCGAGTGCTTTAAGGATTCCAGGGCTACGGCCAGATCCTTGGGCCTCTCTTCCACCTCCCGCCCGGCGCAGTCTGCTTTTCACCCCTTTGGTGGCTACGGAAGGGGTGCCCCGCCACGTTCCGCCCAGAGCTACAGGCCTGCGCAAGCTGTGCAACCTCTGCGCGGCCGAGGACGTGGATCCCATCGCCGTGGGTCGGGGGGCCAGCGGACGGGCCAGTCCACCAGCGTCCCTCTGCAGCAGCCTCCAAACCCTCCTTGTCCGACCTTTCAGGCCCATCATTCGCCAGTGGGCGGCAGGATTCGCCATCAACTCCCCCACTGGCTCAACATCACGTCGGGCAGGTGGGTTTTGCAGATAGTCCGGAGGGGCTACTCCCTCCTCTTCGAGACTACCCCTCCATCCATGCCACCTCAATTCCATTGCATGTTGGAGGATCACCTGACCCTTCTCCAACAGGAAGTTACGGATCTCTTGGCCAAGGGAGCCATCGAGCGCGTTCCTGTCCCAGAAGTAGGTCGTGGTTGTTATTCCCACTACTTTCTGGTGCCCAAGAAGGACAAGGGCCTGCGTCCTATCTTGGCTCTCAGGAACGTCAACCGCTTCCTCCGGAAGGAGAAGTTCAAAATGTTGACCCTGGTTCAGGTCCTGTCTGCTCTCGACCCTGGAGACTGGATGGTAGCGTTGGACTTGCAGGACGCTTATTTTCACATCCCCGTCCTACCGGCCCACCGGCGTTACCTGCGCTTCACAGTAGGCCACAAGCACTTTCAGTTTATCGTGCTCCCCTTTGGCTTTACCAACGCCCCTCGGGTGTTCACGAAAGTGATGGCGGTGGTCGCAGCTCATCTGTGCAGATCAGGGGTTCCAGTCTTCCCCTATCTCGACGACTGGCTGTTGAAGGCGGGCTCGCCCCAGGCAGTAGTCTCTCACCTCCAGACTCGGCTCACCTCCTGCATCCGCTGGGGTTCACTATCAACGTGCCGAAGTCATACCTGACTCCCTCTCAGAAGCTCCTTTTCATCGGAGTGATTCTGGACACGACACAGTTTCGGGTTTCTCCTCCCGAGCATCGAGTCTGGGATATTTGGGCTATGATTCCGATCTTTCAGCCTCTATCCCGGGTTTTGGTCAGAATGACCCTGAGGCTGCTGGGCCTCATGCATCCTGCTGGTGGATCATGCCAGGTGGCATATGCGGGCTCTGCAGTAGGACCTGAAGTTCCAGTGGGCACAGCATCAGGGGAATCTGTCTGATTGCGTCCAGATCTCGGAGGGCACTGCTCACCAATTGCAGTGTTGGCTCACGAACCAGAATTGGGTCAATGGCAGATCCCTCTCCCTTCCCCAACCAGAGTTTACAGTGGTGACGGATGCCTCACTTCTGGGTGGGGCGGCCACATGGGAGAGGCGGAGATCAGAGGCCTCTGGTCTCCGGAGGAGTCTGGGCTCCACATCAACCTTCTGGAGCTTCAGGCGATTCGTCTTGCACTACAGGCATTCCTTCCCTCTGTCCGGGGAAGAGTAGTGCAGGTGTTCACGGACAACACCACCGCCATGTGGTACTGCAACAAACAGGGCGGGGTGGGGTCGTGGACCCTATGTCAAGAGGCTCTCTGCCTTTGGACATGGCTGGAACATCATGGCATATCCCTGATGGTTCAACACCTGGCAGGTTCTCAGAACGCCAGAGCGGACGAACTCAGCCGCAAGTGCATGATGGATCACGAATGGCGTCTTCACTCGGAGGTGGTGCAAGGTCTCTTTCAGCAGTGGGGAGAGCCTTGGTTAGATCTATTCGCCACCGAAGAGAACGCGCAATGTCAGCAGTACTGCGCATTGGAATTTCCAAGGCGGCACTCGCTAGGCGACGCTTTTCGTCGCGAGTGGAGTTGCGGTCTTCTACACGCCTTTCCGCCTATACCACGTCTGCCCAGAGTGCTGAAGAAGATCAAGCGCGACTGGACCCAAGTCATTCTTGTGGCTCCGGATTGGGCACGAAGAGTCTGGTATCCCGAGCTGTTACACATGGCCATCGATCCTCCGATCAGACTGCCTCTTCAGGAGGATCTTATGTCGCAGCAGCAGGGGACGGTCCTTCACTCGAACCTGTCCAGCCTTCACCTCCTTGCGTGGAGATTGAGCGGCGACAGTTGACGGCTTTCGACCTTCCTCCCGAAGTCTGTAACGTTATCTTGGCAGCAAGGCGTCCCTCCACTAAAACGGTATACGCCTGCAGATGGAACAAATTTGAGGTATGGTGCACAGCAAAGGTGTGGATCCCCTTTCCGCCCCTCTTTCTGAGGTTCTCTTGTTCCTCCTTTCTTTGGCCCTGCAGGGCTCTGCTCTGGGCACTCTTAAGGGCTATCTCTCAGCCATTTCAGCCTTTCTTAGGCTTCCTGATCAACCTTCTCTTTTCAAGTCCCCTATTGTAAATAGATTCCTTAAGGGCATTTCTCACCTCTTCCCTCCTATTCCTTTCGTAATGCCTCAGTGGGACTTAAACTTGGTTCTGACTTATCTTATGTGCGCTCCCTTTGAGCCGCTACATAATTGTCCTCTCAGACTTTTAACTTTGAAAACTGCCTTCTTGGTTGCCATCACCTCTGCTCGCAGGGTGAGTGAGCTTCAAGCCCTTTCTTCTAAACCTCCTTTCTTGGCTGTTCATCCGGACAAGGTTGTCCTTCGTACTAGGCCTTCTTTCCTTCCTAAAATGGTTACCTCTTCCCACATAGGACAGACCATCACTTTGCCCACCTTCTTTCCGACTCCGCATCCTTCTAAAGAGCAAGAGCGGCTCCATCGTCTGGATCCAAAACGTGCACTTTCCTTCTATCTGGATCGCACAAGACAATTCCGGGTGGATGACCAACTCTTTGTTGGCTACGTGGGCGCCAAGAAAGGTCGGGCCGTACAAAAACGGACCATCTCTCGATGGGCCGTTCTTTGTATAAAAATCTGCTATTCCCTGGCGAAAAAGTAACCTCCAGTAGGGTTGCATGCCCATTCCACCAGCGCAACGGCAGCTACTACTGCTTTGGGACGTGGAGTCCCCCTTCATGACATCTGCCAGGCAGCTACGTGGGCTTCACTGCACACGTTTACCAAACACTACTGCCTGGACAGCCAGGTCTGGAGAGACGGCTTCTTCGGCCGTTCGGTTCTCCAGGACTTTCTGGTGTGAACTTGGTTCGCAGACCCACCACCGGGGTTGCTGTTGCTGGGGTATCTATTCTATGGTGAGGAATCCATTACTAATTGTCTCTTTCAGAGGAACAAGTTACTTACCTTCGGTAACGATATATCTGTAAGAGACATAGATTAGTTATGGATTCCTCACCGCCCCACCCATCCTCCCCGTTCTGCGAACTGACTTCTAGAGTAAGGGACTCTCTTTTAGGGCCCTAGTTTTCGTGCACCAGTGGTTAGTGTCTTGCATGGCTCTGCGCTTCTGGCGTGGAATGTCGTGTAAAGAACTGACGTCAGCGCGCGAGGGCGTCGTCGAAGTAGATACCGTGACGTCATTCCTGCGACCTCAACGCCAACAACGAACGCGGAGTCGACCGACGCCACCTATCAACGCGCAGAGGTACTGCTGAGGAAAAAATTCTCCGGATCCAGTCTGACGCCTGGGGGTAATTCTAAGGTGAGGAATCCATAACTAATCTATGTCTCTTAGCGAATATATCTTTACCGAAGGTAAGTAACTTGTTCTATAGGTAATATAACTCCATATCTGGAGCTTTGAACCCGCCCTGTGAGAAGGGTAGCATCCATACCTCCCATTTCAATCTGGGCTGTTTTCCACCCCACGTCAACCGTATTAGTTGTGACTTCAAGGTTTTAAAATAATGTTTTCCTGGATTATAAGGTATATTGCTGAAAATATACAACAGTTTAGTTACAATAACCATTTTGATCAGGAAGATTCTCCCTTCCATCGACAAGGGCATGGCAATCCAGCGTGAGATCGATTCTGTTATGGCCTCTACTGCTCTACCATAGTTAATGCGCATTAGTTCCGCTTTGTCTCTAGTGACATTTATCCCCAGGTATTTAACTTAGGCAGAGTACCATTTTAGCGAGTAATATATGGCATAGGGGTGTACAGCCTCCGTGGGGGGAATATCTGGGACTTAGCCCAATTAATTTTGACCCCTGAAAGTGCTCCAAAAGTAATGAACTCCCTTAGAATGGGGTTGAGGCTAACGCAGGGCTCCCGAACATATAGTGTAATGTCATCCGTGTAGAGGGACACAAAAAGATGCCTAGTAGGATAGCAGAGTGCACACTCCCGGTGATGCTGACGTAGCTTGGCCGCAAGAGGTTCAATGGCCAGCGCACATAAAAGGGGGGACCGGGGGCAGCCCTGCCTCTGCCCCGCGAGATTGGAAAGTGGGGGGCGCATGCCTTTGATTAGTACCTTTGCCTGCGGCTGGCAGTATAACAATTCTATCCAGGAGAGAAAGTTAGGAGACTTCCCATTCGGCTCAGGACCCCCCTGAGGTAATCCCACTCCACAGAGTCTAACGCCTTGGTGCTGCCTAAAAAAGACTGCCACCGTGGCCAGGTCAGGGCACACATCTCGTAACAGTGAGAAGAGGGTGCAGATATTATGCAGTGTCGCACGTCCAGGTATAAAACCCAACGGATCTGGCAGTACGAGGAATTCCATGAGGAGGCTCAACCGATTAACCAACACCTTGGGCAGAATTTTTACGTCGCAATTTATCAAGGACAACAGTCTATTTGCACTTGTGTCCTGGCTTTTCAGGCTTTAATAAGGAAATAATTAACATCTTGCGCATAGTCAGAGGCAGAACTTCAGTTTCCCTGGCTTCCTCGTATACTGCCTTAAGAATGGGGGCCAAGTGTCCGATATATGCTTTATAAAAGTCAGCCGGGAGGCCGTCTGGGCCAGAAGCACGACCCCAACTTAACTGCATCACCGCCGCCTTAATCCACCACGTCAGGCCGAGATGTCATATACCTTCACTACTTCGGGCGAATCTATGCATCAACTCTCCCTTCCATGGCAACTCCCTTTCATATCTACCTCAGGACGTTTGGCGCTCATGTATTCTACTGTCCTTCGGACTCCTCTTCTATGCAATTGTTGCTGTGTATTTTGTTTGGCGCTTTATGTAACCCCAGTATGTGCTACAATTTTGTTCCATATCCCGTTGTATACCGTTTGCACTTTATATCACTATATTTAATTTTATGTACCCTTTATGTACCTCAAGTTGTTGTTGTGCTTACTCTTACCATTACTGTATATATCTCTATGCACCCGTTATTTACCGTATGTTATTATTGTCTGTGCTTACTCTGTAAAGTGCTCTGATACCTTCGGGTCTAGATTGCGCTATATAAAACTCACAAATATATAAATAAATTGTGCTGTCTTTACAGAAAATGCCAGAAAGGCAGGAGCTGACTGATTGTCTTGTGAATGGATGGTGTTCCGAGTTTCCTAAATGCTGCCTCGTGCATCTGTGGCTCCATGGCAAAAACATCCCATATTAAGAAATATCAGAGGACCGAAATAAACAGCCAACATATGAAGATAATAAAATAAATAGTGAAATAGAATGTATTTTTAGTAGGCAGGAAACTATAGCAAGTGGTGTGAAATAGGAGACACACCAGCATTCGTGTCTTTCTCGGACAATTTGTCAGAGAACGATAAAGAAGAAATGTAATCAGTGAAGGAGGGCTCAAACGGAACACCAGCTACCTTGATGCAGTTAGCTTCCATCTTGGTAAACATTCTGTAGTTTTACTATTTTTAAATTTTTGTTTAATGGTTTGCAAATAACAAAAATAAGAAGTATACCGTTGTCGTATACATTTGTGGTTGACATTACTAGCATTTATCTTGCATTGCACACACTGAACGTATAAAATATGCAAATAAAACCACTGAATTCTTACACTTAGGATTTCATGTTCACATCCGTGCAGGTGCAGGTGTCGGATTGGCGTCCATCCTGATAGGCAGGGCTGCTTACTTGCTATGCAGTTACAATGTACTGACACTTAGCAGTGCGGAAAAGAGGATGGGCCTGTGATGTAAGGATCAGGGTTAAGATTGATAGGTGCAAACACCTCTGGAAGCAAGAAAGTCTCCTTGTTTGTCTCTTATAAACTTTGAAGGCATTCACCATTCATTAGAACCAAACTCTGGCACATCACTCTGAGCTCTTGTACAGACAACTCCCTCTATACATTTCTCTTCGGTGGATAAGCTTTCATCATTATGCCATCTCAGCCCCAGAGCCTTGTTTCCCCCACAAATGAACCATTTCCAGCCTCCTGGTCTTCTGCAAGGCTCTTGAAACAGGGCCCTTCCAGCTCTAATGATCCTTGACTCTTGTTACCTCCACTCTACCTCCTTTCTTTACCTCAGCGCTAAAACACTACGTTGATTGTCAGCATCACGCTGTTTGACTGTTGACAGTAGTAATAGGGAAAAGCGGATGGTTGCTTTGTCTTTGGCTATTATATATGTACGTTTAGTATGCAATGATCATCTTTTTTTGTGTAGATTCCAGAGCTACCCTTTGCAAGAGCTCCTTGCCTTCCTGTGATTGAAACAGTATATCAGTGGGAAATCAGTTCCTCAAATGGATCACTCGGGCAGGGCGGGGCAGTCCTGTAAAGTTTAAGGACACTTAAAAAGCACCTACCTACCTACTAGAATGCATTTGTGTCCCGACACTGACATTTGAAATGTGTCCAAGAGAGACACTAGAATGAAAAGATTGAAGAGGTCTGTTTCCTGCTTAAGATTACCAGGGAGGGTAATTATCCCACTAATGGCTCCCCAAATGTCTTAAACTACAACCTTCTACTGTGGGGAAAAAAAAAATTCTCATCGCCTGACTCTAGGGAATAAGTAGAAGAGTAAAGGATCTTTTTTTTTCTTTCAGGTACCTTGCTTTCATTTGAAAAGTTAGCAAAGACATTTAAATTCTAATTGTGCTTAAAGCAGGATTCAGTGAGGGGTCGCTTCTGGTATAAGAGGCGCGGAGGCATGATCCTTCTTCATGAGGATGAGAGCCAAATGACTCCATGTAGAAGCGCCAGTATATTTATGATCCACATGTGTGGTATTCCTGCAATCAAGTCTAGAATTATCATCGGTACCAATCAGAATAGCTCTGAGAGCAGAAGGGATGAATATGCATTTTTTCCAACTTTTATTCTTTTTTTTTGTTGGATATGATTGCTGAGTTTTGGTCTTCGAGGCACTTGTTAGGGTAGTGCTTGCAATACAAAATAAGCACAAAATGAAATACAGCACTGAGCAGCGAACTTCTTTGACGTTGGCCTCTCCACCGCCTGGCCTCGGGCCTTGCCAACCCCCGGGCCGAATACTTCACAGGCTTTCAAATTGTACACACACACACACACACACACACACACACTGAAACATGTACTCAGGCGTACAACCACATACACACAGTCGTAGGCACGCACACAAAGACAATCACAAGACATACACATCCAGTCCCCAGTACACACACAAATGCCCACTTAGGCTGCTACATACAAAAAACGAACCTGGGCAGTCTTCAGCATGAGTGTACAAGCTCTTTGTCTGCAGGGCAGGCCCACGATTTCAGATTCCCTTGTCCATCTGCGGCATACGAGCATCCCAGAGGCAGATTCACGAGCTCCAGAAGCCGGAACAGGGTTTAAGGTACCAAGTTAAACCTTTTTTCTCTCTTTCAATGTTGATGGGGCAAGAGGGCTATCATTGACAAGCCTTGAAGCTCCATTATCTGACACACTGCACTGCCTGATGGTAATGCAACATGTCAGATATATATTCTGACTGTATGAGACCGGGCTGTAACAGCCCTCGTCTGGCACATGCGCAACACAGCCTGTGGAGGCTTCTTCTGCTGGCAAGGTCATTTTACAGCTTTTACAAGCAAACAAACGATCCATGAGATTGTTTGTTTTCATTTAAAAGCTGTAACATGCCAAGCAGAGCAAGGCAGTGGGTTGGCACCCTGACCCCCCTATGGGCAGCTGCCATTGGGCACTGATACGTGAAGAAAGAACAGTTCACCCTTGTTCCACAATTTCCACGATTGAAATGTTGGTCCTGCTTCTAAGTCAAAAATCAGACTGATTGTCATTTAGTACAGCATGGTTATTTAGGTGGATCTGTATTAGTGTAATAATTACTTTCTCCAACATATTGCTCAGGATGGAAAGCCCAGAATTAGGTCTATTATTATTAGGATCACCAAGATGTTGAAGGGGTTTTCTCTAGAAGGTTAACTGCAGCCTGATTTAAAGCCAGAGATAGAACACCTGCCAGCAATGGAGTGTTTATGACAGAAGTGATGACAGGCAAAAATAAGAAAGGAATTTAGCTCATAAGCCAAACTGGGACTTAGTCTAAAACATAATCTGTTTACTAAAAGCTTTTCGAAATGGAAAGGGTTTCTTCCTCGGTTACATGTGCACAATCAAATGGTTTCACATTAGGTTAAAAGTGAAGTATGGAGGTCTTCATTGTAGTACTTTCTGGAAATAGATGTCACAGATAATGCTCTGCAATGCTAATGCAAGGAGAGGTTCACTCCTTGGCTTTGCATAAAACAGTGCCCACGGAGATGATGATGACCAGATATATTTCGTAACATTAGTTGAGAGCAAGAACAATACATTTTTCAGTGGAAGCCATAAGCCATACTTATTCCAGTCTTTGCACCTTTGCATCAAAACAAATTAGGCCACACTTAAAGCTAGAGTTGAGTTCTTAAATCTCTTCTCTTGAAGAATTCCTTTTCAAGACCATGATATTTAATAGTTGGACTCAATTCCTTTTTGATCAATTAGTTTGCTTTAATGCTAAAATGATATGCCAATTCAAGAATAATGAAGATTACTCGTAGAGTAAACAATACTGCCTTAGCTTTCAGAGATTGGGGGAAAGGATAATGCATACAATTTTTTTTTTAGGAAGGGAGAGGGTGTTATGTTTGCCTGTGATGGCGAGGCCTCCAAACCACACAGGAGGAGGGCAGGGCAAGGTAGGGAGCACAGATTCTTTATTCGCCAGTATACAGCAGATGCATGAGAACAGGGTTACAGGTGAACACCTATGCCTCTAACTAGTATTGATGAATTTGCTCAGCTTCTTCCTTCTCCTCAAGTCAATTGTTGTTCTTAGCGACCTCCCAGGAGTATCCAGGGGGGCCGGATGACCTCCAGCCCTTCCCCTTTCAACGAGGCCCTATCTTCTACTCCACACGTCCCCTTCTTATGCTGAAGGTACAATGTCACATTTCTTCAATGAGTCGTATGATGATCTTCTCTGATCGTTGTTGTTCATAAAATGCCTGGACGAATGATTCTTCAGCTTCTGTCAAGGTCTCAGTTTTCATTATTCCTTGTGAGACGAAGCCTCCTTTGCTAACCTCCTCTGCATTTCCTTCCAGCGTCTCACAAGGTTAGAGTTGCTTGGAGTGAGATATATTCCAGGTCTTGCCTATGCGAGAGCCAACTATTATTTTTCCTTTTCTCTGGAATAAGTTTAATGGTTTTTGATCATAGGGGTTGTCTGATTTTCTCCGTTGAGGATGCTTGACCAGTACCCAGTCACCTTCCGATGTGTCTTTTTTCGTAGGCACATATTCGATCAGCCACATAGGATTTGATTTTCTTCTGGTCTTCCTCTTCTGTGGGTTTGATATTGGGGTCTTCGATGGGTTGTAGCCACTGCGGTAGCTTGGTGCATACCAGTCTCCCAGATGTGAGGGTGGCTAGGCATTCTCACATTGTTGAGTGTGAGGGTGTTTCTATATGCTTTCATAACCTGGCACAATGTATTGTTTAATGCTGTCCCTTCAGCTTCTGCTCTTTTTACTGTCTTTTTGAGTCTGTATGAATCTCTCGACATTGCTATGTAGTAGGATTTTAGGAATGCCCCGCTGGTATCTGGGATAGTTCCTGATAAATTGAAAAAAACTTGCATTTGACTTTTACTGAAAAAAGTCACAATGGACCCTGAATGTGTAGAAAATTACAGAATAGTTTCACTGCTGCCATACATGGCACATTTATTGGAGCGGGCAGTGTTCAATCAACAGACCCAGTTTGTTAAGGATATATTACACCCAGCACAAGCTGGGTTTTGCACAGAGTGCAGTACTGAAACGGTATTATCAGCTGCTCTGGACATCTTGCGCTGTGTCCCAGCCAAGATATGCGCTGATTCTTTTACATGGCGGATGACCAAACCTTACTAAACCGTTTGGAAGAGCTTGGTATTGGTGGCTCGGCGTTGGAATGATTCCAGAGTTTTTTGACAAGCAGATCGTTACAAGTCACCATAGAGTCAGCTATTTCTAATTCTAAAAAACTGACTTGTAGAGTTCCACAGGGATCTGTACTATCCATGCTAGGTTAGCCTGTGGATGACTAGGTATCAACTGAAAACAAATGGAGAGAAAATAGAGATGTTGGCACTGTTCAGAACCTCTTTAGTTTGGGAGCTCTCTTTTAGGCCCACCTCATTGGGTGAAAAGACTGTGCCTTCGAACTGTGTGAAAAATGTGAATGATGATATAACGAATGATCATTAGTGTTATGATCAGTGGTAAAAACATGCATTTTCCAACTATGTCCGTTAAAATGCATTATGCACCTGTTCGCACAATCACAGAGATTTCAGATTTTAAATGCTTTTATCTCTGCCAGGTTAGACTACTATAACACAGTCCTCCTTGATCTTCCAGCCAGATGACCTAAAAAATTGGAACTGGTTCAAAATTAGGGGGCCAGATTGGCACTGAATTTACAAAGAAATGCTCCATCATTTCAGCATTGAAAATATTACACTGCTTCCAGTTAGTCTCAAAATTGTTTAAACCTTTCTGTTTAGTGCACATGATTTTGTACAATGTCCTTCTAAATACATTATTTCTATTTTTATAAACCAGTTACTGTATAGGATCTGAAAAAGCATTCTAGTTGTAATCCTCAAATCCTATTGGGCCTACTTACATAGGAGGGACACTTCAAATCCAGCTGCAAAGCTATGGAATAAGCTTCTCGCTATCTCTTATGGAGAGCTCACCCTCACAATTAGTATCATTTTCATTGGATAGTGTAGATGGTTTGCTTTTTTTAACCTCTTGCGATTGGCACAAGGATACCTTCAGGTGAACGTAGTTCTCTATGTTATAGATAAGTAAATAAATAAAATCTAGCCCCAATTCCAGTGCAGTCTCCTATGGTGGAACAACAGCAATTTGTTGCTGGGCAGACTTTTTCTAGACGCTCAGCGCAAGTGGCCATTATCACAAACGCCTCTCTCGTGGGGTGGAAAGCACACCTCAACCACATGACCTGGACACAACAATAGCAAGTGTACAGAACAATAGCAAGTGTACTACATCAATTTCTTAGAGCTTACAGCAATTCAATTGGCATTCAGAGCATTTTACTCTCATTCAAGGTAAACCAGCCCTCATAAAGACAGACAACATGACAGCGCTGTATTACATAGGATTCACTCCTCAAAGCTGCCAGAATTGGCCCCAAAACATTCGACGTTGGGCTATTTAGAACAGGGGCGTGGCCTGGGCAGTAAAATTGGGGGGGGCTTCAGATTTTCCAACAATCATGCTGACATATAAGGTTAAAATACATTATACAAGTGTACGAGAGGGGCTTAAGAGGCAGTGGAAATGGAGAGGGATGCAGATTGGTAGGGGGAACTAAGTGAGGGAAAGCACAGTATTTTGTAACCTTACCAACTGTTTAAGGCTTTTCAGTATAGAGAAAGGGAGGGTGTGTGTCAATTTTTGTCTGTGTATATGTAAAGATTCCTGGTGAAATATGACAGGCACCTCACCATACCCGACTGAAAGCACCTGTACCTAACTATTTATAAACAAATTAATGTATGGCGGGGGGGGGGAGTGTAACTCCCCAAACACCCCCCTGAAGCTACACCCCTGATTCGAATCACATCGCTCTTTCAGTGGAGCACCTGCTGGGAGTGGGCAACAATTTGGTGGATCTGTTAAGCAGGACTTATCAACAAGTCCCCAAATGGGAACTGAATCTCCAAGTACTTCCACAAATGCAGCACTCCCACAACTGATCTGTTCACCGCCATGCAGAAATCAAAATGCCAAAAAAACTTTGCCTCCAGTTATTACCAGCATTCAGAAAATAACTTATTACTTGGATTTGGGGTGAGTGAAGTCAATCAATCATGTTATATCTAGGCCTAAGAATGTAGATTCTCCTAGTTTTGAGAAAAGAGAATCTGGATTTCATTTTTTTTAAAAAAGGGGGCTAGCTTTAGGCATTAATCTTTTATTGCTACTCCATGCAGCACTTTAAAGCAAACGTTTAACCATACTTGAACTTTTAGAATTAGAACCATTACTACAGTCTAAATAAATCCAAACCCAGCAGCTATCTTCCTCTTTACAGCTGCTTCGAGGCTAAAACATTTTGAAGTGAACTTGAAAAGAATAACCACATGTTCCAACTTTCCACGCTTTCCTCCTATACTGAAATTCTCCATACTTATTGATTCTCTGAAAAAATAACGTAAAAGTGAATGTAAACTGAAATCTAAAGTGTTCTCTTAACTAAAAACATATATACTTAATACCTTAAGGTATTTATAAATCCTCTCTCCTTATGAATATATTCTTACCTGGGAAGGGAGGGCAGGATAATGCTATTCTCCTTGTCTTTAATGAAATCCAGGTTCTCTTTTCACAAAACTAAGAGAATCTACATTTTATGTCAAGACCAGAGGCTAGCATTATGCATGTTAAAAGCGGTAAAAACACAACAGATGAAACATGTTCCATAGGTTTCAAATAAAACCTCGCAAACACAACCACATTAGATAAATCTGCCGCTTTCAAAATCACCTCTAGACAAGACTTTACTCGCCATCGCACCTCTAACTGAATGTGCACCCAAATGTTTGCATATCCACTCCCACTTCGAGCATACATAATTTCACCCAATTTACTATAGTTGCTGAACTCACAGGATTAAAGGGTCTCACATAAGAACTATATTACTCCATCCCTTCTAAATTCATCCATCCTACTTTCATACTTCTTCAAACAGCGCACTGCACAAAACTTCGGATGCTCATCAAATCTTGGTTAAAACACTGATGAAGAAATATTCTTAGTACTTTTTTATTTTGAAACATTACTCCATCTGGCTTGTAAAAATGATTACACACCTCCAAAGCTCTTACATCTGAAACCCTTCTAAAAAAAATACCATTGCTATCTTACAAGATAACTGTTGTGGAGTCAAATACTTATTTGAAGGCCATCTCTCAACTCAAATTTCTGAAAAATCAAATTCACATCCCATAAACTACTATATCTAGGTGACCTCTGTAACTTAATATCTTTCATTACTCTACAAAATAAAATGCCTTCTCCTGTAGAAAACCCCTCTACGGGAGCATGACCTGCCGCCACTGCTGATCTATAACAATTAATAGTCCTATAACTCAGACCTTTTTCAAATAAAGATGATAAAAAATTTGAAATTTCTATGGAAGATGCTTCCACGGCATCCAAATCTCTCTTCATGCACCAACAAACCCATTTTTTCCATGCTCCAACATAACATTTCCTGGTCCCTGGAACCCAAGACTCTTTGAGCAATTCCTAAGCCTTTTCTGAAAGACCTGCTAAATGCTTTCCTCCCCTGAAATCTTCCAGCAGGTAGGTTCAATGCCCCTTCTATAACTAATGTATCTACCTCTCCTTCTGGATCTGACAACATTCCTTCTGAAACCGGAATCAAATATGACTTCTCTACTACTAACTCCAACAACCCTGGAAACCAAGGCTGAGCTGTCCAAAAAGTTTTGATCAGAACTACCCGACATATCTGCCTCCTCACCATCAACAACACTCTCTGTATCACTGCAAAAGGGGGAAAGGCATACCCTCGTATTCTCTTCCAAACCTGTTGAAAAGCATCCACTGCTTCCACTTGGGGATCTGGTCCCCACCTGAAATACCGAGGTAACTGGAATATCAACCTTGACGCAAACAGATCCATTTCTAAGGGACCCCAAACCTCCTGAATTCTCTTGAATAGAAGAACATTCAGCTTCCTATTGCTGTAGTCCATGAGATATCTTGAATTTCAATCTGCCACAGTATTGAACAGACCTGGCAAGTACTCTGCAAACCTATCCGCTGTTCCAGACAAAAACTCCAATCTGAGTTAGGTTTTTCGACTTGCTGCCACGTTTCAGATTTATATAATGGACTGCTGAAACATTGTCCATCTTTAACAAAATATTTCAATTCTTTGTCGTCGCAAACCTTTTTAATGCAAAAAGACCTGCTCTCATTTCCAAACCATTTATATGGTCCCAGCTCTCCTCCCATGACCATCTGCATCTTGTCTCTTGCTGATCCAAACAAGCTCACCAACCGAAAAAGCTTGCATCTGTCTCCAATACATGATCTGGACACCTTCCAAATAACGCTCGGCCATTCCATGCATCTAAATTATCTAGCCACCAATTCAACTTCTCCTGTGCTTCCGCTGTAACATGTACTTAGTCCCCATACCATAAACCCTTCCTTAGGCCTTCTACCTGTAATGAAGTCATCCTGGAAAGACCTCCTGAATTGAAGAAGAAAACAAAGCTATAACTCTTGCCAAAGACCCCAATGTAATAAACTGTTTCTTCAAAACCTGTTTGCACCACTTTTTTCCCCGGTAAATTTAAGGTTGGCTGCACCGTGTTCACCTGAAACCCAAGGAACTCCATCTCCTGACATGAAATCAGTACTGATTTTTGCATATTGACAAAGAGGCCCTGGGATTCCAACAGATCCAAAACTAAACAAAGTTGTGTCTTCAACTCCTCTTGATCCTGAGACATGATTAGAAAATTGTCCAAAATCATAATCATTCGAATTCCTCTCTCTCTCTGAGAAATGCTGCAACTGGCCTCAACACTATCGTAAAACACCAAGGTGCTGATGCAAGTCCGAAGGGCAGGCAAGTGAACTGATAAAGGTCTTCTAACCATCTGAATAGCAGATATCTGTGACTCTCTTCTGCTATTGGTATGGTAAAATAAGCATCTTTCAAATCCAGTTCTACCAATCAATCGTTATCTCTTAAAAGATGGATACCCTCCATCTTGAAATGTCTGTAAATCAAAAAGCAATTCAAATTTCTCAAATTTATTACTGGGTGCCAACCCTTGTCCTTATTCCTGACCCAAAAAATTGTGCTCACAAATGTTACTTCTTTACCTGACACTTTCTCTATTGCTCCCCTTTTTAACTCATCGTGAACCTCCAATTCCACCTACTTTCATTGTTTTTTAGAAATAAAATACAGCGTCTCTTTGTTATAAATTTTTAACTGGTAATTCCCTTAACTCTATTATGTAACCCTGAACAGCTTCTAGGACCCATTGATCCTTTGTTAAAACCTTCCAATTGTGTACAAAGGTTTTTAAGTGCCGCCTACATTTCCTAGGAATGAGCCAAAAGTTGTCTTCGTACTTACCTTGGTTCCCTTGGGAGAAAGGAGCCCTTCCTCTGGACTGGCGACCTCTGTTACTTCTACCTCTACCTCTCTGAGGGTAGAATCCAAACTCTGAGCCATATTCAGGCTTGTGAAGGTAGAAACATATTTCCCCACACCTTTCACTAAGACATCCCCAAATATAGGAAGGTAGGATCCTTCTGCATGTGTACCCTCACTTTTTGCCTGGTGCTAAGCTGGTTTTTGACTAGTCTGACTGGGATCCTGCTAATCAGGAACCCAGTCTATCTGCTTTATCCCTAAACTGTTATGCTATGTACCCAAGTACACCCCAGATTGGATACTGGGGTACCCTTGTCAGTCCCTAGTATATAGTGCCCATGTACCCAGGGCATAGGTACCCCAGAGGTCTCCCATGGGCTGCAGCATGTATTGTGCCACCCATGAGAGGCCATTCAAAATGGACCTACAGGCCGCCATTGCAGCCTGTGTAAGTTGGTGCATGCACCACTTATTTAAGATATAGGTATACTATATCTAAGGGTCACTGCACTTAAAACCTATAAGTCACCCCTCTAGCAGGCCTTTACAATCCTGAGGTCAGGGTGCTTGGTTCCAAGTGAAAGGGTGCCCCTGCATGAGCAGGACACCCCTGCAGCCTACGGAGTCCATTCTTCCGGGTTGTCAGTGAAGCAGCCATACACTAATATAGAGGGGCATTACGTGACAGCGCGACGACCATCTCGAAAACGGCTGCAACAAACCCTATCGTGTTTGGTGTCAAACATGTTGGAATCATACCCCACACTGGTAACCGGTGTGGGAGGTATGATTCCACCCACCGGGAGAGCCCTCCGTTAGGCTCTCAGTGTTCTCGGTACCAGCCTTCTAGTCCTGGACAGTACAAAATGGTTTCTGCCGACCAAAGACACATTTCTGCCCTCCTGCTGCTGAGCCAAGCTCGAGCAGGAGAAGGCAGGACAATAGGCATCCTGTCACAGGGAGGTGTGACCATCTCCCAGACAGGTTTAGTGTATTAGGGCTGGGTGAAAGTGCTTGCCAAACGCCTGAAAGTCTTCCTGAGGGGCACATTTGGTGTCCCTGTGCATAGTCCATTTCAAACCAGTCCTGGGAGCCATTGGCTCCCGCTCTGGTGCGAAACTGGACAAAGGACATGGGAGTAACCTCCCCCCTGTCCAGACCCTCCCTTGGGAGGGTCGCCTGAATCTTCCCAACCCTTTCCTTAGGATACTCAAGGGCTTACCTGGGTGTAAGTCCCTAGATTCATCGTGGACAAGATTCAGAACTGAAACCACTGCACTTCGACCGTCTGGGCTCTCTGGACTTCACTGGACTTCATTTGTGCCTGACTTCGTCTCCCTGTCAGTCTGCTGCCTCATCTGTGCCCGTGCACCATACAAGATCTGTGTAGGGCCTGTGGAGCATCCAAGACACCTGAAGATAATCTCCCTTGGAGTGAAGGAGTCACTCCCCGGCATTCGCAGGCACCACAACACTGCTGACCGGTCTGCTGATCCCGAGCTCCTACGGACTCCGAAGGGTTCAACAACACAGGATGTGGGTTTCTAAATCCTTCGAGGCCCGAGCTGCCCTCTCACCCAGTTTGAGGTCAGAATCCCTTGTGGGGGCTGCAATACCCGAACCCCTGTGCTCCGCGTACTTTTGCAAGTGCAAATGCTTGTTGGCAATTCTGCAGCAAGTGCATTGGGCTCCAAGTAGCCCCAACCTCTGGCAACTTCTCCTGCAAAGATCTTCAACCACATTGCACTGTGTGCTCCGTGGCCTGTTGTTTTGTAAAGCTGCCAAGGTCCTCCTGCGACTCCAGTGTCTTCGACCTGTGGGTCCTGTGGAGGGTCAACTACGTCTTCTTTGGGCTCCCCCGATTGCTCTGGAATTGCCCTGACTCCCCTGCTTGTGGTGAGTCTCCTGGACCTTGCTGGTCCCCTTCCTGCAACTTCTTGACCTCCTGCGTGGGTTGATTTTGCCAAGGCTTGTTGGTGCTCCCGCCGGACACCGACCCCTCAGCCCTTGACATCTTTCGTGGGACAGCTCGTATGCGGCTCCTGGTCGTCCTCAGCTTCGCCTGGTCCCCACAGCTGTAGAGTCAAGGTCATCGACATCTATCCTGAAGCACCGACATCGGTGGGCATTCGTCTACCGAGCCCCTGGTCACTCTCAAGTGACCCAGACTCTGTCCCCTCTGCTTTCAGGTACTCTTCATCAAGAATCCACGTTTAGATTCCCACGGACACTGTCTCCTCTTCCAGCACTTCCGGCACTTTCCTGAAGGCCTCCATTGGGTTCGACGGCGGTTTCCGGCGCCACTTCACATCTATGCACCCGTCTTCCCTGGGATAGGTAACTTGGGTACCACGGTACCCACGGGTAGTGTGGCTCTCCAACCTTCTGTCTTCCACGGAGTTTCTTCAGGCTCCACTGGGAAGGGTCCTTAATCTTTAAAAATCCAACCGCGACTTGCACATAGACTTGTACGGAGCACGCAGTCGTGTACTCACACTGTACACTCTCTCCGTGGGGTCCCTATCTACTCACCTTGGGTGGTTCCTTGGGGTCCCAGCAATTCTACGTCCTCTAGACATTGTCCTGACTCGAGTTGTGGTTCTTATACCACTTTTTTAGTATATGGTTCGGTTCCCCCTCCCCCCGGGGCCCGCTGTGTATTAGTGCTATTTACTGTGATTTATTTGCTATAGTATTGTGTGCTTTGTGTATATCTCCGTGTGGGAGATACTGAAACGTACTCGAGTATTATATAATAAATACATATTTTTATAAATACCTTGTGTGGTTCTCTTTCATTTAATCTATACTATAAGGTTGCATTCTGGTAAAACAAGCTGCTTTACACTCCTTCAAGACTAAGCCTGAAGGCTGCTCTCCACAGCTATCACTTGGATAGCTTTCTAAGGTTGTCTGAGACCTCCTAAATCACCATAAGGGTTATCTGGACTGGTGCAAGGTGCCCACTTACATTAGTGGACATCATATACCAGGCCAGCTTCTCACACCAAATAAATACACTTCTGGGTTTTCACTCTGCTCTTTTTTTTTTTTTTTTTGCAAAGTCTCCTAACTTAGGACTAATCCACATGAAGATTGCTTTCCTTCTCTCAGCCATCAATGCTGCATTAGCGTTTCAAAGGAAACATTTTGCCGTCTGTAACCATCCTCTTTACAACTCTGTATTCACAGGGACCGACTTAGATTTGTCTTCTTCAGCCATATCCTATATTCTTGCTAAAGGACCAATAACATCCAGCAGTCTATCCTGACACTATTTAAGAGCCCGTTCAGCCCTTTCCCGGGATCGCGAACCAATTTAAAAAAAAAGAAAACTGATCAGGTCTGGGTCTAAATCCAGGGTCACACAGGCCTTGCCCTCAACAACTTGACGAGAGCATTCTGCTTTCATCACCGCTCTTGCTTCCTTCTCCACTGTTCTCTTTATCCATAACTTTATCAAATCTGATACATAAGTCAGAGGCCACCAATCAGCCCTCTTAAGGTGCCTTATGTCAGGGCTAAATATGTCTACCTCTTGAGGATCCTTTACAACTCCCTTCTCCTTCCTTAATTTATTAACTTTGTATAAATCTAAATCCCAACTATCGTCTTCATAGTTGTACAAAACAAATTCATCATAACTGTCTCCACCTTGGTATTAGGAATTTATCATCAGATCTAGCCTGAATCTCATTTGTTCCGCAAAGGACGTCCTCCTTTGTGCCATGTAGAACACCCTCCTCCAACGTGGTATCTAGACCACCTCTCTGCCATGATAAAAAAATTATCATCTACCTCATGCTCAGTATTTTTCCTCTTCATTTTTCTGACCAAATATTCCTATTTGCATCTTCCTCTTCAAGTGACCAATATTCCTCATCCGAAAGATCCTTAGACTTCCGCTCTCTCCCCATAAGAGATTCAAAATCTACTTTTACTGAGGCTCTCACCTCAGCTTGGACCATCTTCTTTAATGTAGTCTCATTACTACCTACACCTGAAGGCTTCCCTGCCTCACTCATATTTAGTTATCAAAATAAATATCCTCTCTTCTAATGGAGAAAATCTAATAAATGTCAAGAACAACACCTGAAAACCAAAATCTTTTCAGTATATAAATATTATTCCTTTTTTTAAAATGTTGTTTTGAGCCAAAAACCAATCTTCCACCTTAATTCAGCTAAGCGCACCGATCGTCACGAAAATCTTGTTGCAATGACTGAAATGTTCGTAATGAGCCGGTTTGCACTTTCTACCTTACTAATATATTTACTTCAATCGCCTTGCTTTACGCTGTTTTTCACAAATGGCCACCTGCATCCCGTGACGCTGACATGCGCGCACTGCGTGCGATGTCACCTGACAATCAGGAAGCCCTGAGGCCGCTTAGAACACAAGCACCCTCATCGGAGAACACGCGTTCCTCGCGTGCTCAAAGGGAGGAGCAGAAAGCACTGCCATCACCTCAGCGTGAGGGCCAACTGAGACACCTCGCACTGAGGCTGTTTACTTCACTCTTCAGCGCACCGCTAGATGAGGGGTGCATGAGGGTTACTGCAAAACAGGCAAGTTTTTGAAAAAAATTATATTTTACTTTAAAAATGCATACAAAAATGGTACTTATAAATTATACTGAATTCGAGAAAAATTCAACAACGCCTAATAATCCCGTAAATTGGGAATCTTATAGAACAGATACCAACAGATACACTTATTAACCTCAATAAACAGTCTAGACTTAAACAAATCTATACTATGGCACAGTAATACATATTATTTCAAAATAAATATATTGAACAATCTCTAAATAGTGCTAACAGCTACTTAACTGACAAGGAACAACAAACAAAAGAGAAAGAGGACTGCTGGGTTTGGATTCATATAGACTGTAGTAATGGTTCAAATTCTAGAATTTTAAGTATTGTTAAAAGTTTGCATAAAGTGGTGCATGGTGTAGCAGTAATAGATTAATGCATAATGCTAGCCTCCGGTCTTGACTATCAGGTTGTTCCTTATATTAAACTGCTATGAAGAAATGTCCAGTTTATTTAAAGTGCATCTTGAAACTTGTTGGTGTCTGTTGGCTTCAGTAGGTATTTGTATTTAAATTTATATGATAAAATATCCCTTCCATTTTTTTACCATTGGAAAAATTGTGTATAGGCCAAAACCCACATGCTGCAACCTAATATGAAGTTGGCAGCAAGTAGAGGCTGAGATAACAAACTGGTTATTACTTTTAATTTTAAATCCGGAACAATCAGTCATTTCTGTTGTCTCTGCTGTTCTTAACTGACCTTGTTTTTTTCTTTTTTAAATAAACATCACTTGACACATTTTTGGCTTGCGCTTGACATATTTTAAGATTTCATTTGTTATTGCCTTGGGTATTAGCAGGAGCTTTGTCCTGTACAATGTAATTATACACTCTACATAATTTTACCTCAGGTCACAAATCACAGTCCTCTGCCCTTGTGCCATTGCTTTTAATTTTTGTAGAAAGAATGACAACTTATGAAATGGCCTGATTCCTAGTAACCTTTATTACTCGGAGTCCAAGTCATCCTAGTCACAGTCCATACTAAATGAGGTGAGACCTCACCTTGGACAGATAAACAGTGATGCATGAAAAATGCTTGAAATAATCCAAGCCCTTGTTAACTACTATGGTTATAATCAGTACCACTTTTAGCTGATCTGTGTCATTACAGAAGCAAATTAATCACATGCAGATCAGCCTTGGTCCTTCAGAATAGTCCAGTCCTACGTCCCCACAAGCAACCCCACACCTGTTTTGGCCCTTGCTGAGCCTCCTCAGTGAGATGCTGCTTGGGTCCCTTTGACACAGTGAATAATGGGCCCACGTCACACCCACAATACTTAGGGCAACACATGTAACAAAATTACAAATCAAAATGCTTAAATTGATCCACTTGTGCTACTGTATTATGGAATGTGGGCTAGCAGTTTGGGCTGGGCTGTTCCTAATGAAGTAACACCAAAATTGATTTGCGTGTGGTTGGTCTCTGTCTGTAGTGGCATTGTGATCAAAAAGCAATGTACTGGAATATGACTTAGATGAAATACCTGTGGCTGAGATTAAATCAAGCATTTCCCCATCTCTTTCTTGTTTTTCTCACCAAGACGCCCTAAGTGTCATGAGTAAGCTCAGATGTTTGTTCCACAGCTCACTGTGCTATAGGGCTCAAACTGCACCTCAATGAGGAAGCTCAATAAGGTCAAAACCTGTCTGGGATTACTTGCGACTCCATTCAGAGAGAGATCATCGCCCAGCCGTTCATGGTGGACAGTTCCATTTGTTGCTGGACCATGGCTCATTTGCAAATGGTGGATCTCTATCTGTGGCGCAGTGAGCAAAAACCGTAAGACTGGAATAAAGGTAATTATAAATGCCTGGAATTAATGCAGGCAATCCATCTAACAATTACTCGTTTTTCTCTGTGACGTCTCACCTTGGAAAGCAGGAAATATTGCCCCAAATTTTTTTTATCTTTCAAAAATGCTATGAATTTTTTTTTTTTTTTTATATTGGTTATTAAGGATTCTCAGACAGGTCCAGTATGATTTCCCTTCTCTAGCCAACCCTTTCACATGGTAACTGAACTTGTGGTTGTCATCTACTCGGGGTCTAGGAGATCCTAATTGTATTTATGTAGTGCCCAGTACTTCTGACAAAGCTCGCTACTCTGGTACGTAAGGTTAATGTTAATTATTACAATGTCATGTGCTTTCAAGAAAAATTGCATGTTACTATGTGATATATTTAATACCAGGTAGGTGTGATCATTACCGGTGGATATGTGGTTTCAGGTGAATGGTTGTTAAGATTGATAGGCTGGATTACAGGGATAAGGTTTTAAAGGGGACCTATTATGATGTTTGAAATGAGGTATCAGGCAATTGCAGAATTACAGTAGGAAGGATTGAGGCAGGCAGGCATGAGACAGAGGAGGCTATACTCAGAAATAGAAGGCATGCAGAGGATGGAAGGTAAAAAGAGGGTCACTGTGAGGAAAGAAAGTATGTTAAGGTCAATTTTGTATGCAGGGTTTCAGGAGTATAGTGGGAGACGTCTTCCTGAGATAGCAAGCCATTGGAGAATGTAAGCTGCAGTGCTCTATATCAGGGGAAGACAGTTTAAACATGTGGTTCTGAGTGTACACATCACTGGAGTGGGGTTGATTAGGGTAGATTGGAGTGGGGTAGATTGGAGTAGAGGGAAGTGGGGAAGATTCAGGTAGAGTGGAGTCGGGTAGATTTGAGTACAGACTGGAGTGGGGTAGAGTGGGATAGATTGGGGTAGAGTGGAGTAGATTGTGGTAGAAAGGGGTAGACTGGGGTAGAGAGGGGTAGACTGGAGTGAGGTGAGGCAGATTGGAGTGGACTCAAGTAGATTGGGCTAGAGTGGAGTGGGGTATATTGGGGTGGGGTAGAGTGGGGGGGTAGATTGGGGTGCAGTGTGGTAGATTTGAATGGAGTGGGCATATTGGAGTGGAGTAATGTTGATTGGGTAGAATGGAGTGGGGTAGATTGGGTAGAGTGGAGTGGGGTACATTGGGGTGAATTGGAGTGGGTAGAGTGGAATGGGGAGAATTGGAGTGGGGTAGAGTGGAGTAGTGTGGAGTGGGGTAGAGCGTGGTAGGTTGGAGTGGAGTGGTGTAGATCGTGTAGAGTGGGGTAGATTGGAGAGGAGAGGGGTAGATTGCGGTTGATTTGGGTGGAGTGAAGTGGGTAGATTGGAGAGTAGTGGCATAGATTGCGGAGGAATGGAGTAGTTTGGGGTAGATTGGATTGAAGAGGAGTGGGGTAGATTGGAGTGGAGAGGGGTAGATTGAAGTGGAGTGTGGTAGATTGGAGTAGGGTAGATTGGGGTAGGTTTGAGTGGAGTAGGATACATTGGAATGGAGTGGGATAGATTGGAGTGGGGTAGACTGTAGTAGGGTTTAGTGGGGTAGATTGCAGTGGAGTGGGGTAGAGTGGAGTAGATTGGGGTTGAGTGGATTGGAGTGTAGTGGGGTGAATTGATGTAACTTGAAGTGGAGTGGGGTACAGTGGGGTAGATTGGAGTGGAGTGGGGTAGACTGGAGTAGAGTGGACTAGATTGGAGTGGAGTGGTGTGAATTGGGGTACAGGGGAGCGGAGTGGGGCGGGGTGGGGTAGATTGGCTGGATTGGAGTGAGGTGGATTATGATAGATTGGAGTGATTGGATTGTGGTAGATTGGAGTGGAGAGGAGTGGGATAGATTGGAGTGGAGGGGTAGATTGGGGTGGAGTGAAGTGGGTAGATTGAAGAGGAGTGGGGTAGTTTGGGGTAGATTAGAGTGGAGTGGGGTAGATTGAAGTGGAGTGTGGTAGGTTGAAGTGGAGTAGGGGAGATTCGGGTAGATTGGGGGAGGGGGGTATACTGGAGTGGGATGGGGTAGATTGGAGTAGAGTGGAGTGGGGTAGATTGTAGTGGAGTGAGGTAGACTGGAGTGGGGTGGGGTGATAGGTGGAGTGGGGTAGATTAGAGTGGAGTGGGGTATACTGGGGTAGAGTGGAGTGGGGTAAATTGAAATGAAGTATGGTAGATTGGAGAGGAGTAAGGTAGATTGGAGCTGAGTGGGGTAGATTAGAGTGGAGTGGATTTGGGTAGATTGGAGTGTAGTTGGGTAGATTGGAATGAAGTGGGGTAGATTGAAGTTGAGTGCAGTAGAGTAGATTAGGGTGGAGTGGAGAGGGGTATATTACAGTAGAGTGGTGTAGATTGCAGTGGAGTGGGGTAGAATATGGTGGAGTAGAGTGGTGTAGATTGAAGTGGAGTAGAGTGGGGTAGATTAGGATAGAGTAGAGTGGGGTAGATTGGTGTGGACTGGGGTAGATTGGAGTAGGGTGGATTGGAGTGTAGGGGTGGAGTGGGGTAGGTGGGGATAGATTGTAGTGGAGTGTGGTAGATTGGACTGGGTTATATTGGGGTAGATTGTAGTGGGGTAGGTTGGATAGGGGAGAGGTAAATTGGGATAGATTGGATTGGAGTGGCAGACTGGGGTGCAGTGGGATAGATTGGAGTGGAGTGGGGTAGATTGGAGTGGGGTAGATTTGGGTACATTTGATTGAGGTAGATTGGAGTGCTGTGAGGTAGATTGGAACAGGGTGGGGTAGATTGGGGTAAGGTGGAGTGGAGTAGATTGGGGTAGATTGGAGGGGAGTAGAGTTGTGGCTGTTAGGCTACATCTCTTGCACCGAAGTGCATACAAATTTAGGGCACCTGAAAGTGCTTTTGGTGGAATACTTTTGAGAATAAGGACTTTAAGAAGGTTTTAAGGAGAAATAGAGTGGTTGTTGCACTGCACAAAACTGAATCGCTTTAAACAGACACATACTTTGCATGCACAGAAACAGGTGGAATACATTTGAGACTGAGGACACAGGTTTTAAGGAGAAATGGATTAACTGCAACACTGGCCAAAATTGAGCCACTTTAAAAAGCCAATTAATGCAGGTTTCAAACACATGCAGTCATCCGGACAGCTTTAAGTCTGTGCCATTTGTTTGCCACTGTAAAACTAAGCACTGCATTTCAAAAGAAATTTAAGCAAAAACAAACACACGAACAAACCGGAACTCCTTACAGGGAATGGGACGTACTTTAAAAGCAGCCCAAAAGTGTTGGCAAAAGGAAGCGCCAAACTGCAAAACAATGTCACAAACTGCTTAAAGAGTCCGTGGCATTTGCTTGTTGATGTAAAAGGAATCACCGAATTCCAACAAAAAAAAATTGTAGGAAAAAAAAATACTGGCAGAAACAAATAGAAACACAATTACCCCAAATCACAGCGCGAGCAGCGGATGGACAGTTGAATGAGACAGAAATAAAACAAAATCAATTAGCGCTTGGTCCATGCTCTGGAGAAAGAAAAGGAAGTGATGTGAGTCATATGGTGAACAATTAAGAGGCCTCTAAAAACAATGACAATTAATGATAATAATGGGCGGGCTCCAAGCTGATTACAATACCCCTTGCAGCTACCATGTTATTTGGTACTGCTAAGAGTATCTCGCCAATGCGCAGCCACATATATAACTTATTTTGTCACCAAATCCCATCCAAGTGTATGTTGTGCATGTTTGTGTATATGGCTATTGTAGTATATGCATTGTATGTACAAACAAAGCAGAGTGATGCACACAAGTAGGGATAATGTTTTCCAAGACAGTGGAAGTGTACCAGCATGCAGGAGGGTTAGAAAGTGAAGTCAAGACAAAGGAGACAAGGCTCCTCATAGAAATTCAATTAGGTTCTTCCACTGCCACTTGGCAGAGGGGGCTGTTGTTCAGAGTGAGAAAAGTGTCTCTTAGATAAAACCAGTCTTTGTCTCTTTCCTGACCACTGTCCTTGTAGATGTTCATAGCCAGGTGCAGATAGTTCACATCTCTTTGTGCCTGTGCTGTGGATGCTCCAGAATGGAGACTACCCTGCTGTGAGGAGCATCGCACTACACAAAGGCTGTGTCTACAGAATTGCATAGAGAGGTACTTGAAAAGAAAGCCACCCTACACCAGTTGTCCTGCCTGCAGATTTCTGCTTGCATTTGTTTAATTTCACACCTCCACCTAGGATCCTTGCTATGTAAAACCATAGTGAGCTTGAACTGAGTCGAGTAAAAACCTACTCCACCCTCTCCTTGTAATGGAATTTGGAATTATGAACCTTACTCACCAACTATACCATCAGCCTCTGCTCTTGCTCGTTTTAGGAGTGTGTTGGTTGTGTGATATTTCTAGATGCAGTAACAGAGGCTCCCAAGTACTGCTCAAGTGGCATGTTGAGTGAAGCACAGGATTTTAGTGCACTTGTTTTAAGCCATGCCTTTAAATTCAAAAGCCACACATCTTGGAAGAAAAATCTAATTACTCTTCGATGGCCACATTGCTTTTACAGACACACCTTTTTCATCCTACCTGAAGCACTGTTTGCATTGGACTGTAGCTATGATGAATGGAGTGTTAGAACTAATTGCTCAACGAGGTGATAAGATGGTCTGGTGACCTGTAGTCCTAGATAAAACTAAGGCCTGAGTAAATGATCACTTCACCAGCACCTCTCTACCTGTGTCTCCATTCGGATTGATGGTATTATAATGTGGAGCAGAGGGTATTTGAAGTTTGCTAGAGCTTGTTCTGTAAGCCAATCCAAATGTATTTCTGTTACTTGCCACACAGTGTGCATTCTGAATGTTTTTATCACTGTGCATGTGGCATCTTTCAGTAAGAGGAACAAAGCCTCTCACACCATACCAATTAAGTTTGTATTAGTTCGTAAGCGTTTCACTGCAGTGCCGTCTCCCCCCGATGCTTAATACATGGGTCTCTGTGTCTGCTATTCTATCAGGTAGCGCCTTGAAGAATACCATCAATTTGTAACCACTTGACCCTGTGTCCAGTAACTCATACATTAGTTATTTATTTATGCATTTTCATACAGAGCGGACATTAGCCAAAGGTGCTAGAGTGCTTTACAACAAGAATAGATCATACATAATGCACATATATAGCATTACACAAAGAGGTTGGGGCATTTTCAATAAGCCAATATAAACTCAAGGTAAAGAGTTAAGCCTCAAGGCATCAATCATTGCTGAGACTAAACCAGCAAGTGCTAGAATGTAGAGGGGAGATTAACTGAAATATCTTTGAAAAAGAAGGGTTTTCAACTCCGATTTAAAGTTAGCTCTCAAGGTAGTGGTGCATAGGTTTGGAGGTAAGTTGTTCCATACTCTGGTCACACTATCTGAAAAGGATTGAGCCATATATCATTCCTTTTTAAAGGTTGAGGGTTTTAGCTGCAGTACTTCGGCATTCTGTGATGGCCTAGCACCACTTGATAACTTACGCTTGTCATTCAGGTAATGTGTAGTGCATGTGGGTAAAGCCTTGTAAGTGATAGATGCCATCTTCTATATAGCCCTGGTTTTAGTGGGCAGATACCGAAACAAAATTAGAGTCAGTGAATTATGGTAATTCTTTTTAGCTCAATAGAAAAAAACGTGCTGCAGAATGTAGGACTTATTTAAGAGAAGTGAGATGACTCTTGGGAAGACCCTTCAGGAGAGAGTTACTGTAGTCAAATTTAGATATCACTAGTGTTTGAACAAGAGTTTTGAGATCTTGATCTGGAATGAAGTAGCAAATTCACCAGTGAAGATGTAGTTGAAAGAACTCATTTCTGGCCATGGTGTTGATTTATGATTGTAAATGGAGCCTTTTGTCTAGTAGGACTCCTAGGGATGTGGGATTGTCGACAATCGTAGGTTTACTTTCAAGTATGTTGAGTGTATCCATCCAGGATTGTACTGGTAGTGGTGATTTCATTGAGGAAATGAGAAGAAAACCAGGTTTGGATGCGTTCAGTTTTAAATGATGGGAAATCATCCAGTCTTGAACTGTGTTTCAGTTTACAAGGTTCAAGATCTCATTTGGAGGATAATTATAATTTTAAGTACATTTTGGTATCATCAGCATACAGATGTTAAAGGTGGCCGGATTTTCTTAGCAGGACTCCAAGGGGTTGGATATAAAGGTTGAATAAGGTCAAGCTAGGAAAACTAAACCGTGGAACCATTTAAGCTACGGCCCTCGGTGGTGAAAAACGAGCATAATTTTTTTTTATCCTCTGGGACCTGCTATGAAGTGTGATTAAAACCATTTGAGCAGGGGCGGCTCCTCAGCAATGGCGGAGGCGCGTCGCCCCACTGCCTCAGCCAGCAGCCAAACAATAAAACAATATTGTTTTATTTTTTGGCTGCTGGTTGAACCAGCGTGTGTGGGGATGGGTGGGGCGGGGCTGGGCAATGGGAGGGGGGCGGAGTGATCTGCACGACTAACTGTGAATGTCTGTTTGGCCGGCTGGTTTAGGCCGGCCAAACAGACATGCCCAGTTAGGTTTCTCCAACCTGGCTGTATTGTACACCCAGGTTGGAGAAACAGCACATACTCCCTGACCTGAGCGGAGGTCAAAGCAGCCCGCTCAGACCAATCCCTACGCTGCTCTCATGCAGCATGAGAGCAGCGCGGGGATTGGATGGTGAGTCAGCTGATGTCCAACTGTATGCTGGGACCAGGAAGCAGTGGAGCACCGAGGCGCGAGGTGGCAGAAGCATCATGAGGTACGTTTTCTTTTTTCTTTCTCTCCCCCTGCCCCCCGTCGCTCCCCCTCTCTGCACCCTCCCCCCAACGCCCCCCCCTCCACCTACCGCACCACTGTCAGTATGTATCGGCCGCCACTGCATTTGAGGACCATGCCTTTAATGCCCATCCATGTTTTTGAGCATGTCAGGAACTATGCAGTGGTTAACTGTTCAAAACACTGCTGATAGGTCGAGAAAAGCCAGAAGGCAGGAGTTGCCCGAGTCCAGGATGCGAAAGTGCATCATCTGATTTGTTCCCTCCATCTTTCTCAACACATACGGACTAATCGCTTATGAGAAAACCATGTATCCGATGCTGACCCACCTTTCCATGTGGTCCCATTTTCCACCTCTCGGCTGACTCCCTGTGCTTCACTCAAATTACTTTCACATGGGGCTGAGGTTAAGCATTGTTTCTTTTGGCACGTCCCTGCTGCAGCGCACACTTCCTTTCCGCCTCAAAGAGATGACAAGATGTTCAGCTGCCTGGTCGCGAGCCCGGGCCTTGATGTATACATTATTTAATTTCCGTCAGAAAATTGGAAGCAGGGCTTTTCGGGCTGGACGTCCCTATTTCTCATTTGTTTTCGAACTCTTTTAAGGCCGACGGAATCGCGAGAAGCGGATACCGCGATTAGGCTGATAAAGTAATGCCAAATAAATAAATAAATAAATAGCGTTGGGTCAGACTTTCTGCAGAGCGAAATAAAGAAAATGACAGGCACCAACTACTTCTGTGAGTTCTATGTTGACTAGGAAAACTTAATCGCCCGACTGTGGATGATGTAAAAAAAAAAAGACAAGCCCTTCCTATTTTTGCTGTTGTGTAACTTTTTTCTGTTAACTCCTCAAGGCAATACCAGGAAGAATACAAAACGCTTCACGGGCTAGCTAATGGGAATTGTTGCTCAAATAAGAGTGGGTTTGTAATCCCTTTCTTAAATTGTGCGCCGCGTGCAGGGCTTGTGGGACATAATTCAGCGGTGCAGCACTCTCTGAAATCCTGCGGAGCCAGCCTTCAAGGCTTCCCCTCTGGGTCGAGTCTGCCTTCACTTGTGCAATTAGGTCCACACATGCCACGAAGTGACTGCCAAGTTTGCTTGAACATTTCACGTGCAACCAGGAGTCAGGAAATTAAAAATTAACTCTAGAAAGGCGATCCTATATTGCTTGGCATCGGGGCTCGAGTAATGTGTCCAGCAGGGATTGTAGGTTGTCGTTTTACCCGCCTGGGGACGAACGCAGAATGAAATTTCGGTTTGCAGGGGTCACTGAGTGTTCTGCATGTGAGTGTAGCATTAAATGTGGGACTTAAAAGGAATTATATTTCCTTGTAGCTACATTCTAACGATTGCCCAGTTTCCGTGCAGTCGATCGCCTTGCTTCCTGCTATTCCTTACTTGTGAGAGTGCCACCTCTCAATGAGAACCAGAGGTCTGTTAATAGTGCTTTAATGAAGTGAGCCAAGCGCCGACCCTCCACCCCAGCAGAGGCCTGCCTCACTTAGCTCTATTTTTGCGCCTTACAATCAGCGGTGCATCACTGGCTCTTTTTGGCGGAATCAAAGGTTCTCTTTTCTTGGGAGCAGGGGGTTTACTCCAAGAATGAACAGTATTTTATTTTTTGTCTCAGGTGTGTCATGTCCATTCCCTCATTTGCCCATCAGCTGCTGCTTGTGGCTGATCCCCCCCTAACACAAGGCCTGCTGGGCATTCTTAGATCTGGCCATCTCCTGCCTGCTCTGCCCTGAAATGATAGCGCCTCATGAATTTGACTTGAGCAGATAAAGCAATCTAAATTATTATCTCAGGCGACTGGGGACTTCTTTTTTCACTACTCATTGTAAACCCTCAAATAAGAGGGGAAACTTCCAATGACTCGTGGTATTTCAACAAGAAGTGCTCTTGTGTTATGAGCCTTGCAGCTAGCTATTCAGACCAATTTTCAATCGCCTTTCGTGGTGATTGTTTTCGAGTACTAGGGAAATGAGTTGTGTGTACTCACTCTGGTTCCAGGTTAGTATGCTGTACCTGCTTTGGTATTAGCACACATACTTCTCAGAATATCATTAACACTAACGTGTAGTACATACATGGCAGTACTTGTCTTTTGTCCTTGTTGCAGCTTCAAAGTTTCCTTGCCGGGTTACCAAGTAATGACATTCACCTATTTAAGTATGCTTTAGTCTCAAAGTGATTAAAGGCCTTTAAATACGAAAGTCTCAACTAGTGTGTGTCAGCTACACCCATGGAAGAAGAACTCCGGCCTACGTGTTCACATGCACCTCAGTGAGTTCTCTAATGCAAAAGCCACAGCCAGCATCCTTCTGCTAGATTTCTGATCGCCTTCTAATTGCATTTCTTACCCAAGGCCAGTGGAGTTACTCCATTTTAGTTGCTGTTGCGAATAGAAAATGTGCCACCCTCTAATTGCTATAGCTTTATAAGTATGGCTGTCAGTTTTATGGTATTTATTTTGTAGACATTTCAGTCTGTAATTATCCATATTTATTTTTTGCTATTTTTATCTGTATTTATCCATATTAATTTAGTGGTTAGTGAAAAACTCTAAACTAGTATATTGCATGTTGCAAGTACATGCAATTGGATGCCTCATGTGGTTTAGGGCTACAAGAAACCATGTCTAATGCACCACTCATATGCATTACACTCATTAGCATTTTAGTACACATCTGCAACTATTTAAAGTTTCATTAGGAAAACGCCCCTTTTTAGGTCGAGCCTGCGACAGCGCATGCACTGCATTCGCTGTCTCCTGCGAGACACTCTTGTTTACAATAAAGGACCTCGAGCCTGCCTATTGCTTACCATTTGTTGGCTTCAGTGTTACTCTTCTTTGCAGACTCCTAATTGGCAGGCACAGGCCAAATGTCACTTCCGTTCCTTTCTGTGGACCACGGGACCAAGCACAGATTAGTTCAACTTAATCAGTGCCCATCCACTGCTCCCAACGTGATTAAGGTACTATTTCGTCTTTCCCCATCCCATTCCCCCCTGCACCTGTCCCGCACTCTTTCCCTCCCCTCTCATTGTGCTTTCTCTATAAGCACTGTCTGTTATTGCTGCTCCCTCCACCTCCTCGCTTGTGTTGCTTCCCCCTCCCTTTTGTTTTTAAACATATTGCACAGCAGCGCGGGCTACTGTGCAACATTTAAAAAAAAAAAGAAGTGCTATGATGCGGTCAAGGTTAGTGGCGTCATAGCGCTTTTTCTTCTCGACATTAATCCATGCTGCATAGCAGCTTGTGCTGCTGTGCAACATGTCTTAAAAACATTGACAAAGCCAAAAGATCTTGCCTAGGTGCGACCTATTGTCTTTGTCAATGCTTGTTTAAATCAGTGCCTAGTCTACACAACCAATGGCCTAGCAGTCATGACTGAGAGTCTGTCTCTTTCTATAAAAATGAAAAAACAAATTAAGGAATCTTATTGGTAAAACACTCCCATTGACTGATAATAGCCTAGGATAAAGAATGAGCTTGTTCCTTACATTTTCACAGTTGTTAATGATTGGGAGTGGAGGGCAAGATTATGCTCCCTCAAAATGTCTATGGCAATCATCATTTTAGGCCACCGCCAGAAAGGCCATACGATAATTAACCAATGCCTAAAAGGCCACTGTACAGTCCGTGGACTGAGTTTTTGTCCCACCCACTGTCTATATCATAGAATAAAATAATTGCTTTTGTGGAAGGTGATTCACCAGCTTGGACCACCCTGCACAGAATAATACTATTGTGTGCATAGCCTTGGACGCTGCAAGCGTATAGCAGGACTGGTAAATGTCTACGAATAATGGCAGTGAGTCAACCATCATGGCGGTGGCCTTGATGTATGTGGCCCTCTTCAGTGTTTCTGCATTCTCCTGCATGGATCCATCCTCTGAGGGCTGTCTCATCTCACAGTGGCTCCCATTCAGAGCTTTAATTGCGATAAACCCGCCAACCCCCCAGCGCGTTCCCAGCAAGGTCTGAAAACGTGTTTGGATACAGAGGCCTCAAGCACAGCAACATTTTTCCTCTTGTCCCCCAGTTTGTTACCATCAGTTCAGAATAAACAGTAAAGATACATGTAAAGAGAGAGTAAATAAACTGAAAAGAGACAACGGGTAACTGTGTCTTTAATGACTTGCCCTATAACAATCACTAAACTGCCTTAACAAATTAAAATTTGGGTCATTAAGTGTCCTGGCTGGGCCTGTGAAAGTTTGTTGGGACTACAGCTGCTTGCACATATACACTGTTTGAATTCGCACTTTCACCTTTAGGATCCAACCTTCTTAAGATCCATCGGATTACTTGTACTTGTGCTAGACAAGGATCTGAGGGTTCCCAACTGCACATCCACTGCCAAGGCCAAATCGCTTGGTCTTTGTGAATAATGTGGATGGATCACTGTTCGTCCAAGTCGTTGGGTCACAGCAGCTCACAAGTCCTTCAGATTTGCTGTTCTGTAACACCCCTCCAAATAGCATGGTTGAGGAAGGGCGTGTTGTTGCCTCAAAGAACGACATGGGCAAGATGAGACTGAATGGTTACTTCATTGGGGGTTTCGGATGCACCAGCAAGAGATCTTTTTACTTTGACGGAACACTGTGCTTCTGATAACCTCTAAAGCTTGCATGAGCGTAAGATACCTTAAAAAAAAAAAACATGCATGTCTGCGAGTCAATCAAAACTTGAGGGTTTATCAGTACAGGAACAAGTGGTGAACTTCAAATTAATTGGTACATTAATGAGCCAAATCATGATCTTTGCAGCGGAAGAAGCCAAGTACCTAATTGGAAGTCCTTCTAAGTCAGTCCTAAATTCTATGGTGGCGATTATTTAACCCTGCAGGAAATAGGACTTCAACTTGGATTAACCTGCTAATGTTTTAATCAGAAATCAAACACAGAGATTGTCTTGCCATACCCCACCAAAAATCTAGAGTAGTAAAAACAGTAGGCCATTCTGTTTTACACCACATTGTTTTTTGTTAGTTGATCGGTTGGTGACCCAGGCATGTAAGATGCATGCACTTCCCTCAGCTTGGGCACATGCCAGTGTAGGATCTTCAGCCAAGGAACAAGGTTGGACTGCCTGAGAGGATTTAATTGAAAAGTTGGGTGCACGTCTAATTGAGAGAGAAGGGGCATGGAAAAAACCATCGGATGAATCTCCATGCCACCCACCTGGTCTCAAACTAGATCGATATGCTGGGGGGATATCCCCTTCTTTCCACCCGCAGCAAAAGATCGTGGTATACGGTGGTTAAGTGGGTGGAGCCTCACTGTTGACGCTCAATTCATAAGAAGGCAAGCCAGACTCTTTCTTTATTCAAACCTAGATGGAGCAGCTAGCATGTAGTTTTCGCTGACTTTTCTTTCTAGGGCTGTGCAAAGATGGCCACAGTTGAATGTGGTACCCAATCAATAACAGACGTCACAGACGTCTATGGTGTTTGGTAGAGGTTGAGCGTTTTACAGCATGTCAACTATTTGCGCAGCAAACTTTTGAACAGCGTGGGGAGGCTGAGCATTTGCGGGATCGTTGAACAGCATGTGATGGGTTCTCCTCTTCTATATGCAGGCACAATGAGATAGGGTCGCAATAGATGTAGCCATGTGGTTATCCAACAACTTCATGAAGAGAAACAAAAAAGTGCAATTGCATGCTGTGTTGCGGAATTGGTTTCAAGAGGTGATGTCAAATTTCTTACAATTCACAGTTATTAAGAGGGGGTCTGGCCTGCTAAACTCCACATTTGTTGTCGCCTCCAGTCACTGCACATAGTTGCAGGAGGATACAAAGACACTTTCCCTTTCATTTCTTTGCCCTTGTATATAAATCAGGCATATGAGGGCACTGCAATGTTCTCGGGAACCTTTGTCGTTGATGGTCTGTCTGTGGTAGCGTTTTGACTTTGCATGAATCAGAATGATTTCAAAATCTGGCTTTATTTTGCTTGAGCAGTTGTTCGCCCTTTATAAGGCTAGAGGATCTGGGAGAAAAGACCATAGCAGGCACCTGCCACGTGCAAGGCTTCAGGCCTTACATTTATGCTTGCAAAGCCAAAAGGAATGAGCTGTGAGAAAGCAGAGCTGTTCTCTCCACTTGTTCTTGGCGAGAGGCCTATGACCTAGCTTCGGGTTTGTAGATTTCCACCTTGTTCCCTAATTCAGTCTCATCCACTGAGACTGCCAAAGCCAAAAAGCTATGATGAGGAGGCTGTCCTATTAGTGTTGTGTTTGTGAAAGTGGCACTATAGAAGCTTTAAATAACAAGAAAAAAGTCAAACAATCCAAGTCATGCTACCTCTAGTCATGAGGGTATCAACGCTTTCTTGGGGTTTGAATGGGGCCATTTTAAGGAAGCACCCTCAACTCCTGCAATGGATTGGTTACATAATGTGAGATTCCCATTCTGGGGATGATTCCCTTACAAATACCTTCACCTGAACATGGGTTCAAGTTGAGCTGTCTGAAGGAAACAAGGTAACTCCTGAAATTCAAACTGGGAAGTGTTTAAAACAAGGCTTTGTTCTAGCCCCACTATCATTCTCCCTATACATTACTGATGTTGGAGAAACCTTGAATCAAGGGAGAGGATGTGGCCTACCCACCAGAGCTGCTGACTTTGGAGCTGGGGAACCAGTTTCGAGTCTCGGCGTGGGCTCAATATCCTGTGATTCTGGGCAAATCACTTAATCTACCCTGTGCCTACCAAAAAATTAACGTGTCCTTGTGTAATGTAACTGGTTCTCATGTAAAGCGCTCCATTACCTTGGGGTCGAGGTGGAGTTCGCGCTATATAGAACTGCAAACAAAATTAAAAAATCAAGGCGATGCTGATGCCCCGAAGTTATGGAGCACCATGATCTCGCACTTAGCATATGCAGACAACCTTGTTATCCTTTCACAAACACGACTTTGCGTACAAAGGCAATGAACACGCTTACAAACATAATATTCAATAACACCTGAAGTTAAACTCCACCAAAACTAAAATAATGATGATAGGAGGCTGTGGCAACAACTGTAACCGGTTTATAGATAAGGCAAAAACTGTAGACAACCAGGTACAATTACCTTGGAGTGAAAATTGCCGCAAAAATCACCTGGAACCAGCACATCAATCAAGCTCAGTGGCGTAGGAAGGGGGGTGCGGTGGGTGCAGGCCGCCCCGGGTGTCATCACTGAGGGGGGTGACAAAAATGTGTTTTTAAAATAAAAAAAAATGTTTTGGGCTCACAACACTTTTTTGAAAAAATAATATTATTATATACGAGTTTAATAACTTCGTCTGACAATTAATTAACCTCAACAAGTCAACATAATACATAGAAACCTTTTAGTTCAGTCAACAAACGCAACGAAACGCGGCTGAACTCGACGCTGTGTAGTGGAGAGCGTATGGATAAGGAAGGGGAGGGGGTGCTTCTTTCCGCCGAAGTCTGTCTCTGCAGTTTGTACTCGAGCGAGACGTAAACAACCGGTGACTCATCACTCGACTCAACCCGCAACCAATCCTATCCGCTGCCGTGCCGGTCAGTCACTCCACGTCATTCTATTGAGTTAGTTGTGCATTATTACTGAAGCTTATAAGTGCTGTGCTGAATTTATTTTTGTTACATTTTTTAGTTCATTGATTCATTGTGATCATCCTCTTCTCTATGATATTGAGTTTGGTAAGTAACGTAAACGTTATGATGCATGCTATTTGTTTGTATTTGTACTTGTACGTTAAGCCGGGGGTGACAAGAAATTTTCCGCACCGGGTACCACCTGACCTTGCTACGCCACTGATCAAGCTATAAATAAAACTACAGAGGCTGCTAACGCTATCAAACGATTTTCAAGGAAAATTGGAGTTGAAGCAACTGGTCCAGCCTTCACCCCTAACAACAAAAACACCCCAATACTTTTATATAGTGGTGTGGCTTTTTGTCAACAAATAAACAAACTAGAGAAGCAACTTATGAAAAATGTATGATCAGCAATCAAATTAAGATTTAATACTCCTCACTGACGCATAAGACTTGAACTTGGAATAACCTCATAAACCTCTATGAAAGATAAAAGCAGAATAAACTATATTTGTGACTGCTTGAACTTGGAGGAAGAAACACTCAAAGACTTGATTATAAGGGAAGGAATGTAAACTTGACGAACTTCAGCATGTTCAAAGAATCTGGATGTAACTTCACTGCTAACCAAGCTTCAACTGCCTTCACTGCTTGCCTTCTCTTCCAAAAACCAACTGGAAAGGAAAGTGCTAACTAAAAAAACAGACAATATAATTTTGAGGAAGATATTGCCTAGCTAAACCTGTACGAAAATCCTCAACATCTTATTGATACCTATGCAATCAACTGCATGGCCTACCTGGACTCCACTCTTGAACCACATAGGAAAATCTCATAACGTTAGAATCAGATTACAATACATACCACTTTGGAGGGGCATGGATTGGAAGAGAAGACAACAATAAACTATACAGATTATGTTGGCGCAAGTCGGTCATCTTCCCCTTGACAACGAGCACGAGGCAATGGGAGTGCGAATTCCCGATGGAATGGTGCACCGACTCCGTCAAGTACTTGGGCATACATATGCACCTGGACTCAGCCCAGATCCTCCGCCTCAACTATGGTCAAGCGATTAGCACCCTCGAGGCTCAGGTGGAGTGATGGCTGCGGCTGCCGTTATCCATCGCGGAGCGAGTAGCAATCATCAAGATAATTGTTCTCCCCAAGTTTTTATATCTTTTTAATAACATTCCCATACCCCTCCCGAACAGCTTCTTTCGGACAGTACGCTCACATCTAATCAGACTGGTCTGGGGGGGCAAGCGGGCTCGCGTACGTTGGCAAGTGCTGACCCTTCCATATGAGAGGGGTGGGTTCGGGGTACCTGACCTGCAGTTGTACTATTTAGTGGCCCAATGCAGCTTCGCCTTTGCTTGGTACCACCCAGACGCTAGGATCCCATTTCTCCGCCCAGAGGCAGACTTTGTACTGCCAGAGAAGTTGTCGACAGTACTGCCAAAGGGAATTCCCAGAGACCCGAACGACATACAGACAGTTTCTACCACCAGCTGGGCCTGGGATAAACTGAGACGGGTCACCGGCACGTCCACGCTGTACTAGTCAGCTTTACCTATCCCCAATGCTCGCTGGCTCCCCATCACAGGTGAGCGGCTGGTGCAACGCAACTTGGCCAAATTTGACATCACTAACACTGGAGACTTGTTCCCCGGAGGGCATGTCTTCTCAGTGACAGAGGAGGAGCGCTTCCGAAGTGCCACCTTTATGGATCACTTTGTCCTGGGACGTATCCGTTCAGCCCTGCGCGCCTCTTTGCCTGGTTTTCCGATAGAACTGGACTCGTTCACTCCACTCTCCACGATCATTGAGAGACCTCATATCTAAGCTATACAAGACATGTTCTGACATTATGCCGGTTAATGACGACAGGGTTCGCAAAGACTGGGAAGAAGATCTAGGACACCCCATCACGGACGACCAATGGGCCAGACGCTGCGTAGTGACGAAGGAAGTTTCGTTAAACAGCCGACACAAACTACTACATTTTAAATTTCTACGCAGAATGTATGTCACCCCCGCTAGATCACACAGGCTTGATCCATCCAGGCCTCACCACTACTGTCGTAAATGCGATACCCCGCATGCTGACTTTGCACACCTCGCATGGACTTGCCCCAATCTGCAGTCATATTGGGAGGCAGTCCACAAAACGCTAGGCGACATAACTGAACTGACCCTCGTCCCCACACCTGAAGTTGCACTGCTGGGTTATGTGGTAAACTTCCCCAAGGGGGTCCGGAAGTTTGTTTCCCTTAGTTTACTGCTGGCCAAAAGGGAAATCGCCATTCACTGGGGCCGCAAGACGAGCCCCACAGTACAAGGGTGGCTAAACAGCCTAGCATTCTGCAACACCAACAGTGAGGTCTACACCAGCACGCTTCCTCGCTCTTCCCGTCCCAAAGATATATGGGGGCCGTTCAAGACTTACGTGGAGACAGAGCACCAAGCTATTGACTCGCAGATAGAACATGGCATAGTCTCGGTTGGGGTGGGGTAACCAGTACTGTGATCATAATTGTATGTGCACTCAAGTACCTTTGTACTCTGAAGAGGTTGTTATTCTGGGTTTTTTTCAGCTTCTCTTACTATCTGCCTGAGATTAAAGATGCATGTTTACGGGTGGTCCAAACGGAGGACAGATGATGGCAGACGTTATCATGCTAAAGGGTGGAGGGGGCCTGCGGGACTGTAACCTCATGCCTTGATGTGTTTATTATTCCCCTCTTGTAACTAAATGCATTGGCATTGACAGGAACATCACTTTTTGTTCATTGGATGGCTGTGACAATGACAGTGAGCACATATGATTGTACTGCAACATCGCACTAAAATGATAAATAAAGTTAAAAAAACAAAAAACTATACAGATTATGTGGTTTAACAATAAATTTAACAATTGAGTACATCATCTGTTTATGCCTTAATCTAATAGAAGT
Source organism: Calotriton arnoldi (assembly GCA_963921515.1). NCBI lineage: Eukaryota > Metazoa > Chordata > Amphibia > Caudata > Salamandridae > Calotriton > Calotriton arnoldi. Next base: position 3,140,183 of record CAWUFW010000189.1, read on the forward strand.
AAGGAAAAAGTACTTGAGGCACATATTTCGATCACTGGATGTTCGAAACCTTTTAGAAACTGCAATCTAGCTTCCAAGGCAGTAACGCTAAACAAATTGGGTCAGTATTTACATTTTTAAACTTAGTATACAGAAGACTAAAATAATAGTTTTTTTCTAATGATAACATTATATGCTATGTTTGAGAACCATCGATTTACCTCTTCTGTATGTGAAGTTAGATGTTTTTATTGTAAATTGTTTTAAGTAATTTATACAGTAAAGAATTGTGTACGTACTTCCTTACAAATACCTTCTCATGCTTGGCAAGTCATTCCAGCGTTTAAAGAACTGGCACAAATGAAACAGACATCCCCTGTCATTGCTTTATTGACTCACCCTACAACAAAGCATCGGTATGCGATTCTGGTCGCACTATGCCTCACCCTGACTACAGGCTACAAGCCTCCGGTGCCACCTATGAATGTCATCTGCAAAGGCTGACAAGAAAAGATTGTTATTTGATGAATACACATTACCTAAAAAGGTACCTCTGGACATTCCAGGCCACTCACCCCTTCGTTATTGAGTAGAATGTCAGTGAGCTTGACACATCATTAGAGATTGACTTCCTCACTAAGATCAATCAGGTGAGTTTCCAGCCTTTGCCATGTAGGCATTAAGTGTCACTTTGGCTTCCTCTGGACTCAAAGTGAACAGAGTGGCACAGATTCTTGAATTTTTGAGTCAACTACCTAAACTATTTTTTCAATTCCCAGGGACACTGACTGAGCTTAGTACAGCAATTTTGAAGAAGCCATCTTCTGCTCCTTTTGTGAGCAAAAGTGTATCTATGGAAACATCGCTCTGTTCCTGGGGAACCCAGGCTTTCTTAGGATTCACAGTAGCCTGAAACCTGGTGATCCATGGTTGGTGGACACTGTGTTTTTTAGGCCGAGCCTGGACAGCACATGCGCTGCTCTGCGAGGCATGCTGTATTAGAGTATGGACTTGAAGCTCCGCCCATATTTTTGCATTGGCCGGTGTCATTATCCTTTGTAAATTCTGGTTTCTGATTCGTTAATAGGCTTGTTAGTCCCTCCTTAGTACCGCCTTGTCTTCATTTGTAACTTCCCATGAGGACTAGCCCTTTTACTTTTTATTGTTACACTGTATGTCTTATTTAGTCTGTAAGCACTATTTTCTTTAATGAGTTTCTCCTACTTCAGGCACGACATGCTTTTCTGCAACATTCAGCGCGCCATGTGCGCTTTCACTTTCCAAGCATACTGGGACAATGGCGACCGCTACTTTGAAGTTAAATAGGTCTCGATTTTCCTAGATTTTGAGCTATTGCCATTGTAAATGACAATGCCTTTTATTTATGTGTTAATTATCAAAACCGATAAATAAAAGGCATTGTCATTTACAATGCCAATAGCTTAAACTCTCACAAATGCAAGACCTATTGCATTGCAAATGCTTTTTTTCTTTCTTCTTGGCAGTATGCGTTATACAGAAAGAGTATGGACCTTGGCAGTGTTGGTATAATGACATCTCGTGCTTGGTGACAAGCTATAACCACGCAACGTGTGGGAGAGCTTGTTCCATCGCGACATTTTCATCTGACCATCTGCTTCCTGTCTCTGCCCAACGGGTAGTAATACAGGAATGGACATGTTGGTCATGGTGGCTGAAACATTTACGCTTGACAGTATTATGGCAGGGTAGATGGCTGGGCAACATACAAACATCTAATTGACAACCTCTTTAAAGGAAAAGGTTTTTGGGGTAAAAAAAGAAGAGCCACAGTAGCTCATTTCACATTAGTAAAGTTTGTGGAGCAGATGCTGTGTTTAGAGTGCCAGCTTGTGAAGCTTTTTTATTCAGAGAATACACAGCTGAAGTTTTTCTCATAACAAAAAGTAAATTACCTTGATGTGCAAGAAGTGTTTTCCTTGCATGTGTGGCCATTGGTTGTATGTCAGAACCACGCTGGCATTTACCATGCCTGACTGGACAATGCAGTCTGAACCACGAGTGCATCTTTACAACTCGTTCCTTTACCATGCAAGTCGTAACAACGACTTGCCTTAGGGAAAGCACTGGACTGTGGAATAGTATAATTTACTATTCCAACTCCAGTCTGCCCAACAGTAGGGAAAGTGTTGGACTTAAAGTCCATCATCAGTCCAGCAACGATTTCCTTAAGGCAAGTCATTGTAATTTATTATTGTGTTGTATTGTTTGGATGTTTTTGTGGAGAAGTGCTGTTTTCTTGCAGTTTTGTTGGGTTATACTGCTTTTGTGTTTTTGGTGTATTATGTAATATTGGTGTAGGTGTGGTAAAGGAATGCATTGTAAAGACGCATTCGTGGTTCGGACCGCGTTAAGGCACAGCGCGGTTCGAGCCATGATGTAAAGGCTGTTTCCCGTGTCCATTTATCCTGCCTATTTTGCCATGCCTTTCATGGCGCACTCTAGCAGGGAAAATGAGTAATAGTAGTCCCATTCTCAATATTGCGGCTGGACCACTGGGTCTACGGGTTACTACGGGTGGAATCAGCGAAGGCTCTGCTCACAGTAACCTAGAGTTTCCCCAACTCTAAATAGAGTGGGGGAACCATGGTTTAGGTGGGGCAGGAGAACTGCAAGTTTACGGTTGTTCCTCCCACTCCACCAAACCCTAAATAAGACCTAGAGTTTTCAACTTTTTGATGGACCCATTCATTCTTGCTCCTTAAAAATTTTGAAGACAGTGCTTGTTGCTTTTCCATAAGTGCATAGAGAAGGAGAGATTCAGGCTGTTTGTGCCAAAGGTAATGCTTAGATAAAGCTAGCCCTCTTGCCTGATGTACTCTCAATTGGCACAGAAGATTCAGTTACTGGTCTTTTCCTTCTGTTTGCATGACAAAGCTGCAGAAGAAAATATTTAGACTAAATGTAAGAGGCTTCAATACTCACATACTCACTAAATTAAAGTACTTCTGCCTGGAGCCCGAATTGGTTACCACTTCCTTTGAAGAGTTGCTAACTTTTCAATAGTTTGAGACCCAAATCGCAGTTGCAAACCATTGATATACTGCATTGCACTACGGACACTACGCAACGTTATGCTATGAGGGGCGGTGCTTGTGAGCTCGGCAGCGGTGGTGGCAGTGCTTGTGAGCTCAGCTTGCGGTGCTTGTGAGCTCGTGGTGGCTCGGCGGCCTTTGGTTTCCGGCTGGATCGCCCGGCCCTCGCCAGCCCTCTGCCGCAGTTACAGTAAAGTACTTAGAGGCGTCCAGAGCGGTGGAAGAGTTGGTCTGATCTAAAAAAAACAAAAAACTAAGAACCTCCAATTTTTCAAAAAGGCCCTCCCGCTACAACCCGCAGATTGAGACCAGAACACCGAAGGTGAGGAGTTGGAGTTGGTGTGGTGGAGTGGAGGTGAAAGGAGGAGGGAAAGGAGAGTCTAAAGTGAAGGAAGTGGAAGAGGCTCCCCGAAGCCCCTTTGCTCTCGCTTTTAGCTTAACTGGTCTAGTTGGAATTTCTTTGCAATCTATAAAATCCTCTCACCCCTTGAGTAATCACTGATATGAGGTCGGGTCGGCTGCGTGGAACACTGCCCCGTCCTCAAATAAAGCGGCGGAGAAAGAATGGCGAGAATGGTGAGGGAATCCTGCATAGCAGCCTAAGCATTCCACTGGGAGAAACAGAGTCAGATAATTTAGCAGCACTATCGTTAACTTCTCCTGAAGATGCTCAATATTCAAAAAGTCGTAATGGGATTAGCAAACCAACTATCATAGGATATTTTTAAAAACTTGATAACGTAAACAAAGATCCCGGAGAAGGCACTTTAGTCTGTGGAATACATGGAGCACAAGCAGCTACGACCAAAGTTGCAATAAAGCAAGGCTCAAGACCTAACCCGGGGTGTACGCTTGATAATGACCTATTTCTTTCATGGAATAAGGAAGTGGAAAGTAACCGCTTACAAGTTGACAACAGTCCTTGTATTTCATCCACTGTCGACAGTGTGGTCCTGCCAAAAGCAAAATCAATGGCCCACATCTGGTAAAAGCTCAGGTTCATACCCACAGTGCCCAAATAGGTGGGCCTCGGCAAATAAGTACATCCAGTGAACACAGAGGTGCAATTAATCCTGATCCTTCATCATTATCTGTGCTGGAGATAAAGTCTGTGACAGGCCCCAATGTAGATACATCTCCTCGAATATTTCAGGACATTAGTCAAAATTTGATCAACTCTGTGATTAATATATCATTCGGCCCTGATCAAAATACAAGTGATGAGGTTTTCTTGTCTTCTTCTATACGGGCACCCACTCTTGTCTTGTTCAATCCAGACACAGTCGGTGGTTGTCAAAATATGATACCTGAAGCTTCTCCAAGTCCAAAGGACCGTAGGGCTATAAACAAAATGGATCCTTTTAGTCTAACTTTGGAAACTGGTATCACTATCAATGATCATAAGCAGACCTTGGTCCCGAAGAAAAATTCTTTAGAGAATACGCTTACTTTGAATGGTCAAAGCAAGGTTTGAGCAAGCCGACTCCTCGATTAACCCTCTCAACTCAGCAGACCTTTCACTATGAGCTAAATACGATGAAAACCTTCGGGATGGCGCTTGTGCTACAGAGGAGAAAAAAGAGCCCGAAAATGGAATATGGGGCAATCTGCTTAACACTATGGACACCATTACCAATGCTCTTAATTTCCACTCAGTCAAATTGAACATCCAAGTGGACTTACTAAACACGCTGGCACTCTATGTTGCCGGGATAGATACCAAGCTACTCCACCTATCAAATTTGGTAGTAAAGGCACAATCTGATAAAGACAACCAACTGATCTCATGCACCTGTGCTCATATGATCGACAACATTTCAGAGCTACCAATCATAGTGAAGTCTATGGTATCAGAGGTCAAGACAATATCGGATAGAATTGTTAAAGATCAAGCAGGCACAACTGATCATGATCACGGGCATTGCCTTGATACCAGAATTTTATTTGTGGCAAACCCTAGTGAAACTACGAACATGGGATTGGAAAAAAAATTGATAAAAAATATAAAAGGCCCTCATAGGTGTAAAGACCAGCAACAGAATACAATTCCATCCATAAGGAAGGAGATAGAAAGAGAAAATCAATCAGCAAGGGAAGAAAGTATACAAAGTAACCCACAGAAATCTCTGGATTCTATAGAAGGAAACGAACCCACTGAGCAACCATCAGCACCAGAAGTCAATGCTTCCCAAGCTACCAATAATTTGGTCTCAGCCTCCAATGCAATACAAGAAGGGCTAACCAAAAAAACAAGGAAAAGATTAAGAAAAGCCCACAACCAAACAAAGAAACTAAAGAAAGCTACAAATGCTAGTCTGCTTCCTAATCCAAAAGATATCTATCCAATGTTTAAATCTTTGGAATCTCGTCGGGGTAAAACAACGGATGGGTCGACACCATGTCCAAATGGAGCAGCCGCGTCAGCTTCTCCCGTTGACGCAGCCTACGAGCCTATAATGCCACACTTAATTGAAGTATCAAACTCTCAAGTGCTAGGACAAGGTCTGGCACAACGGCCCCTTCCAGGAAGCGGTGACCGGCAGAGTGTAGTGCAAAATACGGTCAGAGGGAAGCAACTTAATAATAATATTGTCTCACCGGAAACCATCCCGATCAATGTACATCTCCCGGCATTCAGCTTTCCACAATCATGCAACTATGCAGGTCCATCTGATGCTGAAGAGATTGGACTTGGAGTTAGGAATACCCAAGGTTCGCCGTTATCACCTAAGATCGGTGGTCATACAAAAAAAGGAAAGCCAGTGAGTAACGAGTACTCCGTCTCCTCTATGAAATTAATATTTATCCCACGGTACACTTCAAGGGACTCTCACGACATCTTGAATCGTGGTAATATTCTGAAATTGTTGAACTCAATCCCAGAGCTTAAGGATTCAACATCGGATGATTTAGATACTGTCGAATTTAAACAAGACTCTAATAATCCTACCAAAGAGGTGTCTTATACAACCTGGCACTGCGATGAGACCGTTATTAAAATTTTAGAAAATAGTTCACAATTTGAGAAATGGGGCATTGAATTGCGGAAATGCAATGATAATCCAACTCTATTGACCCCGAAGCAAATGTCAAAGAGCCCTGCTACAATAAACTTCACGACAACCAAAATTTCAGGAGGCCTTACTAGGGTTTTAAAAGGAGATAGATCCTCTATTTAACCTGGCTCTGTCCTCTGGGATCAAAGTCACAAGCTGCAACTCGGGCACACGAGTCTATGAGGAGCTTAAGAAAAACACAGCACTTAATGATGACTGGGCCTGGCTCCCAAAAATTCTCACTAAAGGGAAGACTGGAGTGCATGTATGATGCTTAAAAAGTTCAACCAACGTAACTAAATCTTTTAATATTTGCTCTTGGAATACTAATGGCCTAAAAACCTTAATTGAGGACCAGGACACGGTAACATTTATAAAGGACTTTGATGTTTTAATGTTTCAGGAAACATGGAATATGGATAAAGAACCTCTTATTGGATATTATGAGTATACGAATTTCGCATCCCGCTCTTCCACCTTTGGGCGCGCAAGTGGCGGCTTATCTGCCTATGTGTCACTGACCCTGGATATCAAGCACTATGGAATTGACTTTCAGCTAGCGTGGCTCCTGTGTATTAAAATAGATTTCAATCAACCAATAATATTTATAAATGTTTATTTAAGCACAAAAAGCACAGCTAAAACATCCCAGTTTACCGCACTCGTGGGAAGTAGTCAAAATCTTGTATCACGAATATCCAGCCACAATGTTAATCATCGAAGGAGACTTTAATATGCACTTGTTCTCCAAAAAACACGCTGACAAACCAAGTAGAGCGTTAATACAGATGTGTCGTTTTCAGCTTAACAAATACAATCTTACGTTATTACAGGAAGGCTCACAAAATTCCAATAAGAGCGTACCAACATTCAAAAATTCAGGACAACTCTCCATTATTGACTATACCATCATTTCAAAGGATCTGGTATCTTCTTTCCACGATTATCAAGTGACCATAACCCACAAACAATTTCTCTGGTACTATCGGTCCCTCATTTGCCCGATGTAAGATCTATGGTAACCGGGTCAATGGCTTACAACCTGAAAAGGTTAGTGTGGGACTCGAGAAACCAGATGGAAATATGGGCATTTATAGAATCTGCAATTGCTATAGCACTAACTGAGAAAAGACAGGGGAAATCAATGGTAGATATCTGGCCCTGTCTTTGTGTTTCCCTTTTGGATCGCTTTCCTTCTTCAACTAAATCAAGAGGGTCAATCATGAGGCCCAAAACATCAGGATGGTATACAACTAGGTTACTCCAACAAAAAAGGGAACTTAATAAAGCAATAAGGGCCATCTTCAGAAAATTGAATGGTGCCCTAAAATCTTTGGAATTGTGCAATTTAAAATGTCTGATAAGATCATACAAAAATGATATATGGAAAGCCAAACATACGTATTATGAAGGAATATGGGCTAAGTTGCACTATGCCTGCAAAACAAAAAATTTGAAAGCATTCTGGGGTATAAAAAATAATCTTGAACACAGTAGTAGAAGAGCGAACAGTTCCAATATCCCTGAATCATGCTGGGCGTCCTTTATTCTTAACCTATATGGGGCCTCTTCTGACACAGCTGTTAGCAATAACATCGTCCACCACATGTCAAGCCCGTTAAGTAGTGATGACAGCGGAATGAACAGAATCGATCAACATCACACTGAAGCCGAACCACAAGTCACGGAGACATGGCAAATAGAACAAGTCAAAATGGCAATAAGCAGGATCAAATCAAATGGTGCGCCAGGTCCCAACGGGATCCCGAATTCCATCTTCAAGGCAAAGATAGATCTTTGGTCAGAGAGGGGGGTGGTTATACGTTTTGTATTAGTAGAGTATAGCATAGTTCATTAGGTAAACACGAGTTGGTCATTATTAGAAATTTTCTATGTATTAGAGATCCGATTATTTTTGTGTTGCTGCTCTGCGGAGCAATTGTCACTGTTCCGACTAGAGCTACTGTAGAAGTATGTTTACGCCATCATATACTTTTTGGACTGAACAATTGTAGTCATGACACTTACCTGGTAACGCCTCTTTGTCAAGTGGAGCGTATTCGTACCATATGTAATACGATGTTTTACAAAAAACTCAATAAAATTATGTTTAAAAAAAAAAAAGGATAGATCTTTGGTCAGAAATTTTAACACCTTTGTTTAACGACGTTATAAAAACCAAAACGGCCCCTGAATCATGGCAGGGAAGTATAATACAACCGATCTATAAAAGCGGCCCACAAGACAATCCAGCTAATTATAAGCTGATCGCCTTAACAGATGTGGAGGCAAAAGTCTTCTCAAGCTGTCTGTTGAATGACTTGGAAGAATGGGCTGCCAAAGAAGAAATTATTCCAACATTCCAAACTGGTTTTCGAAGGGGCGAGTCAACGTCCACAAACTTGACCTTGCTCACTTTATTGGCCGAAAGAGCAAAGTATAAAAAGCAAAAGTTATATATTTGTTTTGTCGACCTTAAGGCCGCTTTTCATTCTGCCCCTCGTAATTTACTTTGGGCAAAGTTGTCTGCATGGGGCATCCCAAATCAACTGCTCAACATGATTATATTAATATACACCAATACGTGGGTCCAGGTTAAAGTCGGAGACGGTAGCTTTACAACTCGTCGATTTGAAACTTATAGTGGTCTCAAACAGGTTGCGTTTTGGCACCATGTCTTTTTAATCTTTTTATGGCCGACTTACCGTTACATTTTAAAAATGTTAGTGCTCATTCACCTACTTTTGCAGGACAAAATATAAAATACTTACAGTATGCAGATGACACTATACTGTTAAGTCATACTGCTATAGGCCTAAGAAGATTAATAGACTCATTTATTAACTATATCTCGGTGAATGGTTTATTGATGAATACCAAGAAAACAAAAATAATGACGATTGGTTGTACAAAATCAGACAAGAGAGTATGGAATATTAATGGGTTAAATATTGAAACCGTGAAATTTTATAAATATTTGGGTATTACATTCGATGACAGATTGTCTTTTAAACAGCATTTTATTAACTTAAAAGCAAAAGCTACGGCGTTTTCCTTTGCTTTTAGAAAGTTGAGAGATACGTTGGCATGTCCAAACCACGAGCATTTACTTAAGGTAATGAAAGCAAAGCTGATTCCTTCTTTGGCTTATGGTTCAGTGATTTTTCAAGGCAAAGACTCGAAAATTCTTCATAACCTACAAATAAAAGTCTTTAAATCTGTTTTTAGGGTTCCAAAGAATATTGGGCATGCCAATGTTAGATTGGAATTTAGTCTGAAAAGACAAACTTTAGTAAGACAATCTGCGTTCTTAAAATCGTTATATTCTTTTTTTTGTTCTGATCCAGGCACTCTTGCGAATCAATGCTGGCAGGAGATAATGAGGTACGAGCATGCTAAGGGTTGGAGATCTTATTTAAGGGAGAGTCTAAATAATTTCAAGTCTCCGCCCTTTGAAGATGTATCTAGGAACAAAGCGGTATATAGACAGACATTAAATCAATCAGCTAACTTCCTATCGATTCTTTTGGATAAGGATGAATTCGCTAACAAGAGACCCGCCTGGTCAGTTATTAACTCATTCACCAAATTAGAACCACAATTGTACCTCATAACCCATTTAAAATCATTTACAAGAGACACATTTATACTGCTACGACTTGGGAGATACCCCACAAAGGATGGAACTCCAATATGGGAACAAAATTGGCCCACAAATAGCTGTAGGTTATGTGGTTTTTATAATGAATCTCTTGTATATCGTATCCATTTGTCCTCAACTGTTAGAAGAGAGGAAAGCCTTATTAAAATCCATTTTTAAAGAAATCGGGGTGAGAACATGTCGACAAGCAATCACAACTTGTCTCTCTGGGAAATCGGCCCGTTTGACTTTACAGTTTGTAAAGTTCATCCTTATTGCAGAAAAAAAGTTAACCTCAAAGTGTGTCACCTATTAATGATCGGTTTAACTGGATAATGTTGTTAGTCCCAAAGAAGCTGAATGTCAATTGTAATTCCATAAATTGATTTTGAAGTTGCCCGCATGGCTCTGAGATCGAAGTTTTAAAAGGTTTTAATTGTCTGTAGCAATTAAGTAAAATCCCAATTTCAAATTAATTGTCCGCCCAGTGTAGGCCCATTTTTGAGGAAGATGTCATTTTTTTAAATTAATTATACAGAATGCTGCTTTACGTAAGAAACTGCACAGTGGCACTTTAACTATGGTATTTTAGGTATGAATTTTAAAATAGGGGGTAGTGCAGGTAGTCCCATTGAGACCGTTTTATTATAATTTTTGAAATGATGTCTTTTGTGTGAAACGAAATGAAACATAAGGTATCTCTGATATTATTTTACTTGCTGTAATGTATTATGTGTGTTTGTCATTGGAAGATAATATAATTGATTGATCAAACTGGTACAATTATGTTTCCGGCACAATCCAAATTATTTTTTATCTTTGTTTGTAATGATTTTTATTAATCAACAATAAAGTATTTTCCTTCCGGTAATTTGGAAGCAACGCCCTAAACACGCCCCTTCCAAATTGCCCTTCATTCTGCATTTTTAAACCCATTTTGTGTTTTGGTAACCATTTACCAAATCGCAAAATGGATTTAGTACATAGCAAAAAGCCACTCAGTGGCCACAAACCCTGCAGTTTAGCTAATTGCAGGGGTTTTAACCGATAAATAGCCTAGAACATCTGCTCCCAAGTCACTTACCTTCAGTAATGTATTTCCTGGTAGCTATGATATATTTCCGCAAAGTAATCTTCACACTTCTACCTCCAATCATTCTGAGGCTGGTGATTCACTATGAGTTTTGATTGTTTATTCTCACACTGGTATTCGATCTTTTTGTTCCATAGACCTGTGGAGTGAGGCAGTATTCTATAACTAACATCAGAGATGTAGGGGCCATCTTCTGTCAGCTATGATGGCAAAAACGTTGCTGCTCTCTGGATCTTGTCCGCTAAGATATTGAATGTTTCAGGATTCAGTCTGATGCCTGGGTATTTTCCTGTAGATGAGCAGTCGGCAGGAAGAAAGAGTATACATCAGGAAAAAAATAGGGTTGCAAACTTTTAGGTCCAAATATTAATCCTGCTTACCCAGGAGCTGAGAATAACCAGTAATGACCAAAGTAGGCTTCCTGTATGCTCTGAATGACTCGGTTCGAACGGAGGGGACGCACGCTTGGATTTCTCTAACTATCCCTGTTAATAGGGTGGAAACTTATCAGGGTTATCCACGGAGTGGGGCGTTTGACTACAGGTTTACGGAGGAAGTGATAATTACGTATCTTGGGTTTAGAGAGACCAACCTTTATGAATACTCGTGAATGAGACAGTGGATAATTGGACGTGGGTGTGCGCAATGGAGGTCGCGCAGGTTTATCACGCTAGCACACTACGAAAGTTCACTGGCGATCTAGTGGTATATTTGTAACTAGAACGGAGACTGTGCCACAACATAAAGAAGTGGTTTGGACACTGGGCTTATTCCAAGCTACCTAGATACGGGCGTCATAGGATTTTAGTGCTCGGACTGGGATATTACCAATTGACAACCCTCTCGTGGAAGATATATCTATTCTGGACTAATCTCCAATTATTAACAAGTTATATTGGATACTTTTATGCTATCAGGATTCCACAAGACACAGCTACGTTAAAATATACTCCAGAAATTCCGGATCATCTTGTACTGTCGCCTTGAGAAAGTCTATGTGTAGACGAAACACGTGTTGGCAAAAATCAAACTCCGTGCTCGGAGAACTAAAAAGAATAAACCAACAAGTGGAATACCGAATTTTTGGACTCTTTGTGACTCTTTGAATTTTGTAGCAAGATATCATTGCCCTTTTCTGAAATATTGTTTGAAAATTATTGTGCGCCAATATAATAACCTATGGTGGTTGAATTTATCCAGTACACTTTGGATTACTAGAGTTGTTAAGGGGAGTGCTGAATGAAGCTCTATGTTTATATTTATGTATACACGTTAGGTTCTAATGTCTGAATAGCACCTTTGGTAGTAGGTGTATTGAGCTGTATTAGCACCCCAACAAATTAATGTGTTGCAATTAATTGACTCACACTAGATTGACATATTTCAATACATTTCTTCTTTCTGATTGTGCGGTAATCTCCCATTCAGGGACCACTACTACCCAACCTAACCTAGTAATGCTCTGAAGGTAGGTTGGGTGGGGTGGCTCTTGGAAATAGGCGCATCCTATTTGCACTATCACAAATGATTCCACCTGGATAAAATTTTTGTCTTTTTACATGGGCAGTTGATACTAGAACATGAAATTCGGGGAAGGTAGTGAAGACTTCCCATTTATGTAATATGTTTTACTGGAATTGAAAGTCCTCTCTTGCCTTAGAAGAAGATTGCCTGGTTACGTTTTGCTGAATTTCCTTAGCAAGATTTTCAACTGTATAATTCTTGTGTTTAAGTGCTGTGTTATCTCCACCCTTGAATTTGTTAGCTGAACTCTGTTCAGCGCTCTGAAGCCCCCAAGGCCCTAGCTCCCATATTAGGAATTATTGATGTTGAGTGTGTGAGTGTATGGGAAGTACCTAAGTGCAAGGCTTTAAACTAAGCCCTGATAAATGGTGAGTGCATTAGAAACAAGCATTGGCATAGCCAATAGGTCTCGCCTTTGGGTCCTTATAAGTGTTCAGGCAGTGCTCTCGGCTTTGCTAATGTTTTTAAGCTATGTTATAGAGCATTGTGGCTGCTGTGCAGCATGTTGAAAAGTTGTAATAAAAAAGTATTATAAGTATTTTTGTTACCTTGTATATAACCAAGAAGATATTATGTACAACTGAATGACCCAATTAAAAAAAGAATTACCATAAAAAATGTCTTGTAGTTTTTTTGTCGTTGCAATGCTAGCGACTTCTTGCTGGCTGTTCTAAAGTTGAGGTGGTGCTTAGTGATGTTGAGGTGGTGTTGAGTGATGCTATAGTGGTGCTTAGTGATACTGTAGTGGTAATGAGGCATGGTGAGGTGGTTGTGCTGTGGTGGTGTTAAGGTGGTGCTGAGTTCTGTTTAACTGGTGTTATTTTGAGGAGATGCTTGTTTGATTCTGGAGGTGATGTTGCGCTGTAAGGTATATTTTTTAACAGATTGTATAAATTACACAATACATCATTTAGGCACGCAAGGCAAGCTCAAAAGAAAGCACTGCTGGATGTTTTCAGAAAAGCTGCCAGAAGAAAAATACATTTTGTACACTTCAGCAGCCAAATAATCCTGGCTCATCTCAAATGAGATCTTGTTGCTTTCCATGCTGAGTAAATATATGCTGCTACTGCAAGGTACATTTCCCTTGAGTTCCTCCTATAACAAAGTTCGAGGGCTTCCTTGTAGCACTGTGTGTTATATTTTAGAAACAAGGGACACAAAAAGTACCTTCTGTGTAGCAAGGTGTTGGTACGTTGAAGCATGAAATAAGCTATTGTCTCTAGCCTCCAGGGGCACAGTTACAGGTGTCTGAAATGTTGTCCACAGACCTCGACCATTTTTTAGTGAACGACAATACCTGCTAAGTACCAAGTTCAAACTTATCGTGAAATCAAGGTGTTCATTGAAGGCAAAGAAGATGAGCTAGGGATTGCAGGAGAAACTAAGGAAGGTAACAGACAATAGAGGTTTCCCCACAGAAAAAGAGCAAAAATAATCTGATGGACACAGACCATTGTGTCACAATTGGAGCTCAGAAGAACAAGAAACAAGATAATAATGTAAATACAATTGTGGTCACTACTGCCATGCCACTGGAACAGAGGTCTAATTCCCCTCACAGTGAATCAACACTTTATCTCCCAAAGTCAAGCATTGTTTCAAATTCCAAATTCTGGCCATTAACTTTATAGCTAATGTGATGCTTCCCCTTGCCTCTGGAATGACGCTTAACAATGTTGCCCAGATGTTAGACTCTTTTTCGATGATATACGAGCATACCACAACAAAATAACTTTCATAGGAGAACACCTGGAACACAATTTGGCAAACTGTTGGAAAGCACTGAAGAACGATGAAATTGTGGAAATCCGCTAGACAAATGAGTTTAAAACGATACGAGCATGAGTTTGCCTAAGCACGTCCAGAAACCTAAAACATGGCAAAAAAGTAAGGTTAAAAAAAGACAAGACTAAAATAAGACTCTGTTTAAACTTCCCGAACATTATAGTATTCTGAAGCTGTCAAATGTGTTGAGCGGGGGGGGGGGGAGAAGCAATTTATCAAACCGGAAATCAACATCTCCAAACATATACCTCCCCTTAATTACAATTTTAACATTAAAACTGAAATCGATCGTAAGCACCGTGAGCTCTAAAATGTAGGGACCAGCCAGCAGATGTCATCGATGATGGGTTTTACCTTAAACTGAATGCGATTTATGAGCAGTTTCGTAAACATACCAAATCTAGACATGGCCAAATTTTAGACAGGAACTAAACTGACAGCCAGCTACGAATGTTAACACCTAAACATTCTGCGTGAGAAATTAATGCTTCTCAAATGTGTGAATGGAAAAGAAATGTTAATACAAAGCCAAATTGCACAAATTCAAGAGAGTAGGATATGGGTCGGATCCTAGCGTGTAAAATGCTTTTTAAAAATCCTATTATCGTGTCTGACTCACTCTGAACGTAAGTGTGCAGTTAGGTAGTAATTTACATTTGCGACTGGCTGTCTAAATTCTAACGTGAACTTAACAGAACATCAATGCATGCTGGTAAATGCTGCCCAAATTCACAACGGAATGAAGCAGTGGGACATTTCGAAATAGAAAGTATTAAAAGGTCATTGGCAAAACTAAAAGACTGAAGGAAAATATGGATAACAATCCATTTACGCGCTCAGAAAGTGCCCTGGATTCAATGGTCACATTCAACAGAACTCTCTTACAAACTCAGATGGAAAGAGCTGGTGGAAAAGGAAGGTGGCAAGCCACTTACAGATTATAATTTAAGGATAAAATATCCAGAAATTTAAGATATGAATTCGTTTCTACATTCACTCGTTTTTCTTTGCATTTCGGCGCTTAAGTCATACACTAGCGCAGAGCACAGGGGGCACAAACAGACAGTTTTCAGAACACTCAGAAGGTATTATTGTACAGTTCCAAAACGAGGAACACAAACGTTTAGGATACTGTTCATCAAAACCATCATTGCTGAAGAAAAAAAAACATTTTAGTTAAGGTGACATTTCCTGTCAGAACCCTTACGGCGACATGCAGCGGGAAGCCTTCATATACACACACAAATCACAGAGCTCTTACAAAGTTTAAGGGGGTAAACTGGGGCCAAGCGGTGCAGCTTCCAACTCAATGATAAAGTACATCAATGTGATCTGTGTCAGCCAAAATGGAAGATCCGCCTTAAATAATGACAGTTCTCTTCTGCCAGTTCGAACGTCGATACCAAAAAAGAGAGACAATAAGTTGTTTTACAACCCCGCACAATGTAAAAAGGTAAACGTCCAAAAACCTCGATAAAAACAAAACAGAACCAGATGCAGCACATATGGCGAGGAGAGCGGGCAAGGAGAATGAGAAAGAGAAAGGCAGTTGGAGAATTTTGACTTTTCAAGCACTGCACTCGTGCTTGTGGCGCGCCGCTGCTCGCTCCCGCAAGGTGGATGCTGCCACAAGCACGAGTGCAGTGCTTGAAAAGTGAAGACCGATGGCTAAAGGCCCGCCTAGAGCAACGCATGCGCGCTGCCTAGGCGAGACCTAAAAACTCGTCGGTTCGACATAGGCGGTAGTGTGATGCAGTGCTCCATGGGATTGTTGCTACCTGGACAAGCGTCTGCTGGTCTCAAGGGTGCTAAAGCCATTCTAGTAGTGGGAATGCTGAATAGTGATTTCAAACTACAACTGTAGACCAGCCATCACAGCCAAGACGTGTGTTTGCTGTAGCTCCTCTAGTTCCAGCTCCAGTTGTCATGGAGTATGAGAGCATTATACATTTATAGGGCAGTGAGTCAGATCACAAACCGCGTTTGGTCGGCTTTATTAAATGTCATGGGTGGTAAATAGCACAGTGCTTGGTGCAGACACCTTTTACCACTGTATCTTGCAGGTGGGTTTGTGGTGGTGGCGATATATTACAAAAATAAAAAATATACCCTAGCGACACAATAACATAACATCAATACATCACAACACAGTAACACTGAAATGCAAAAACAAACCCATGAGACCACAAATACAAAACACAGTACAGCACACCAACAAAATACATTGCAATGATAACACAATATTGTGAAGCCAATAACACACCAATACAAAACACCAGCACAATATCGCATTAAAACACACCTACACCTTGCAATAACAAAATAAAAACATATCAACAAAACACAATGCTACACCAAAACATAACAATACAGTTCAGTTGTACTAAAATGTAATCGTGTTGTGCTTTGCATTAAGTTGTTGTGTTAGGATGTGTCTTGTCCCTGTGTTTTATTGTGTGTTTTGAATCAGCGTTGTTGTATTTTTGTTGTGTCACTATTGTAATTTATTATTGTGTTGTATTGTTTTGATGTTTTTGTGGAGAAGTGGTTTTTTTCTTGCAGTTCTGGTGTGTTATACTGCTTTTGTGTTTTTGTTGTGTTATGTAATAATGCTGTGGGTGTGTTTTGTTGCAGGTGCTTTGTAGCTTTGTGTTCTCTTATAATATTGTTGTGTTATTGTTCATTTGTTATTCGCATTGTGTTTCTGTGTTATGTTTGTGTTTTCGTATTGTTAGGTTATATTGTATTTGTACCTGTGTACTCTTTTCCATTATTGTGTTGTGGTTGCGTTGCAATTAGTTAGCTTGTGTTGTGTTTGCAAACAGTTTTTTGTTTTGTGCCATCCTGTGTTTGTTTAGTTGTGTTATTGTGTTCCTTTGCAGATTAAACAAACGCTACTTCGTTTCCATTCACAGGCAACACATTCTATTAAAGTGCCAGCAGAAACAAACATTTTTCCACGGCCAAAGGTGGTGTATACAGTTGCTAACGCTAGAGCGATGTATAAGACACCAGTCAGTTTAAAACCATATCAAAGACGGTGCCCTAACATAGCGCTTACAAAGCTCACTTTGATGCGGGCGCTAGTGTTTGTAGAGTTCAGAACATAATGAATAATTGAATGAACTAAAAGGCATTCCATTAACTGCCTCCGTGTGTTTCCGTGTTATATTCCGATGGGAAATATAGTCAGACTTAACTCCAGTGGCAGTTTTTTCAGCTTTCCAGAACTGCAATTAATTAGAGGCTTGCTTGAGAGAGGTAGAAGGCTTGCGTGACCTACAAGGGGCCTGTTAACCAAACTAAGCCCCTGCCTCTTGTGGAGGGCTTAAAGGGGATTACATGTAATGAGGAGGGCATTAATGGATGTCCTGTGAGAGAGCACAATGTGCATTTCTGAGGGTATTTTGTGATTGTATCCTATGCATTAGTCTCCCCAGTCAGTTTTCCACCACTTCTGGACACGCCTATCTGTTTCTTTTCTCTGAAGGTGGGGTGCTTTGTCTTTGATGTGACCTGCATTATTGTAGTCCAAGCAGGTTTCAGGTACCATTAACCTCCATTAACCTGTCATTGGGCAACAGAAGGGGCGCCCTTCTTCTTTAGATGAAGGTAATGTCCTCTTTCCACTAGACTTCAGTTTGGGATAGAGAAAGAAAGCGTCAGGCTTTCAGTCCTGTCTTGAATCCTAGGGGGGGACATCTGGTGTACCATATATATTAAAGCAGTTGAAGCAGATCATACTTAGGAAAAAACATCTATCTCACAGCTGTTCAGGTTAGCCATGTCAACTCGTTTAATTTTGACAGCATCTCCCCAGTGAGGATTTCTTTCAGAGGTGCCATCTGTGCGAATATGGTAGTCACCCAGGTGCTCGCATCTGCAGTAGGACATGCTGGAACACTTCCTCTCCTGCTTTGGTAAGATGGTAAAATGATGAACACCTAGGGTCTATTTTGCAAACAAATTTGTAGACATAGAGCTCACAGTGCAAATATTAATATTTGGAGTTTTACTGGAAAGTGCAAAGACGGTCCATTCAGTTGAAAGTACAGAGGGCACATTCTGCGATGGAGGTCTGGCTTAAAAACTCAGCCTCTGGTACAAAAACGTTAGTTGTCATGATATTGGTTTTTGTTCTTTCATTCAGTGCCAGGCAGATTGCAACCAGTACTAGTGTTGTGAATAAAAAAAAATCCCTTGAAATAAGCTAAAAGTTGCAAGTCATACAAGACACTATGTTTGAATCTATAAAATGTCAACATTTCAGCTTGGCCGAGAGGGAGAAATTTTTAATCAATAAGGTTTGGGGGAATTTTTTTTTAACTTGCTGTCTCATGATATGTTTATGAAAACCAACATTCATGTACACATACAGTATAATCTCATGCCATATGCATAAGCGGCTGCATAACTGTATATTACATATGCTAATTGACTTCGAGTTATGCCTGTTTCAATCAAGCCAACCTTCCTTACAACATTCTGTCAACATTTAGACCCTGGTAACAGGAATAGAAGTACAGATATTACCCAGGTATGTGATGGTCGTCTTCCTTTAAATCGGGAAAGCTTTATAAGGTGGTAGTCAGGACCCTTCTGATAACAAACATTCGGTCCTGAACATGTACACTCACTCAGACATCTGCTTCTGTTGACAACCACGCTCTGGCAAAAGAGTCCGACAGACTCGAGAATGCTGAAATGAAGCTCTCTTTTGAGATCATACAATTTATTGGAAAGGAGACCTTAACTAGGGAAGAGGTTAGGGCCTCTTTTCCAGCAAATTGTTTGATTTGTTGTAAAGGAGGCCCTAAATAGGAAAGAAGTATGTGGGCCAAACATAAAATGTTGGATCATTGTTGCAGTTCCTGGGTGTGCAGCTGGAGAAAGCCTACTTTCTAATTTTTTCCTTCCTGCACGTTTTAATCTTCAGGCGTTGACAAGTATACTGAGGTATAATTTCTGATGGCCTCGTAGGTAATGCAGTTGGTGTTGAAGATGATATATGCCTGGAGGGAAAGCCAATTGAATTCCTTCAGTTTTTTCGTAATGTGGTCCAAGTTCTTCAGACCTTTGCTGAGTCATGTTGCAGTGTGTCCGCATGTTTAAAGCCTTTAAGGGGGGCAAGAGTGATATGTGGGAGTTTTTTGAGCAGAACATTGCTTCTATCCAGGTAGCAGAGGTCTAAGAGCTTGCACTGTAGCTCTGAAATTGTACTCTGGAAGATAGGATTTAAGTTTTTTGAGTAAGATTCTAGGCAAATCATTTAATCTCCCCTGCCTAAAAGAAGTGACCTTGTGTAATGTAGCTGGTGCTAATTATTATTATTATTTAACATTTGTAAAGCGCATAGCTACCCTAGGGCATCCCAGCGCTAGCGGATAGACAGAGGATGCGGATTCAATTTATAAAGCGAATTGCTGGAATAGCCAGGTCTTGAGAAGTTTCCAGAAGGGGAGATAACGGGATTCAGCACGGAGGTGTAGGGGCATTGTGTTCCAGAGTCTGGCAACATTGTAGGAAAATGATCTGCCTCCGCTTCTTACCCTTCTAATTTTAGGTAAGACTGCAAGATGGAGATTAGTCGAGCGGAGGCATTTTCCGGGGCGGTAGAAGGTAATGAAAGACCTGTTGATAGCAGGGCTGTTTCCACATAAGGCCTTATGGGCTATGCACAGAGCCTTAAATTTTACTCTTTCGGAGACAGGTAGCCAGTGAAGCGTCTTCAGGGCCGGTTTGGCCGACTTATTTTTTGGCACCCCCAGCAATAATCTAGCAGCACAGTTCTGTGCAACTTGGAGCTTCCTTAAAGTTGCTTTGGGTGCTCCTAAGTAAAGGGAGTTTCCATAGTCCAAGCGTGATAGGACCAAGGCCTGTGTCAGGGTCCTCCTTGCGCTCATCGGAAGGAGGGAGAGTACCTTACGGAGTAGTCTGATAGTGCCGAAACAGGCCCCTGTTACTCTTACTGCTTGGTCTTCGAACTTAAGGGAGCTGTCAAGCCAGACGCCCAGGCTTTTTATCTTTGTCTTCGGAGTTGGGGCAGGGCCCAAGCAGGTGGGCCAAATCTGTTTGAGATCTATGCTAGAGGTGTTGCCCAAGAGCATTAGCTCTGTTTTTCCACCATTTAGCTTGAGGCAAGAGTGCTCCATCCACGAGGCCACTTCCCCCAGGCAGGTTTCAAAGTCAAAGGGGGAGTTTCGTGGGCCATTGAGGGTGATTACCAGCTGTGTGTCATCTGCGTAGGTGACAATTTTTATCCCATATGGCAAGATGATATCGGCCAGTGGCTACATATACACATTAAATAATGTAGGACTCAGGGAAGATCCCTGGGGACTCCGCAGCTGATCGCTAGTGTTCTAGAAGCCGACTCCCCTGAGAAGACCTGAAAAGTTCTACAATCTAGGTAAGATTGGATCCAGGTGTCTGCCTCACCTGAGACACCTCTCCTCCTGAGTCTCTCCAATAGAATGTTGAAATTAACTCTATCGAAGGCTGAACTCAGGTCTAGGAGGATGATGGCCACTGCCCCTCCTTGGTCGAGCCTGTAATGTAAAGCACTATAATACCTTCGGGTCGAGTTCATGCTATATAAAACTGCAAATAAGAAAGAAACGCTGGTACAATGCCGGCTTTGTTTTCCTGATGTGTTTTTTTAATTGCACTGTCTTTGAACTGGGACGAAGCTTTCTAGGTTCATGTCAACAACCCCGGATTGAATCAGTGATAGTTCGGAGCTGTTGGCCAACAGTAGGAATTTAGTCTTTGGTCAGGTTAAGCATTCAATTCTGGATTGGTTTGAGGCAGGATTTGAGCTGCTAAATGTCGTTGGTGAGGATATTTTGAAGTATAATTGATTGTCAGCAGCATATTGATACATTTTGATGCTGTTGTCAGTGAGCCTGGATTCAAGGTGCTCTATATATCGTTGGAAAATGATGGGAGAGATGATAGAACCCCAGGGCACTCCACAAGAGATGGGAGTTCCTGTGATCTTGTGATACTTATTCTGTACAAGCTGGTGGTGGTTTGTCACGTACAAAGTGAAACATTGCATGACTGTCAGAGAAGCCCCTGCTTGCTTCCAGGGTGTAGATCAGTGCTTGATGGCCAACTGTATCAAAGGCTGCAGAGAGGTTGAGCAGCATCAGGAGCCAGTGGTAGTTTCTGTCCTTTACAGGGAGGTCATCATCGACTACTTAAAGAGTAGCTGTCTTCTTGCTACATTGTGGTCTGAATCTGGATTAGGAATTTTGCAGAAGATTTTCCTTTCTGATCTGTTCTTGTAACTTGATGTAGGTTTCTTTTTAGAAGATTTTTCCTACAAAGGGCAGAATGGTGATGGGGCGAAAGTTTGCAAAGTCATCTGGTAATCCAGGGTATCTTCAGTAGGGGCGATATCCGTTCTGTCCTGAAGAGTATATGAAGGTTCCTTGGCTCAGGGAGATGTGGAGCTATGGCACTGAGACATACAGAGAGATTTAATGAAAGAAGAAGATATAATGTCGCCTTTGTAGAAGACTGCTTTTAAAGAGGTCAAGATTCAATAAGTTCAGTGTGTGAGTGGAGGTTCAACACCCTTCACTTAAGGTGTAGTGGTGGGTGATAGGTGGTAGAGTGGATGTCTGTAATGTGTTGTTAATGGGGGATCTGATTTTGTTGATCTTCTTAGAGAATGCGTGATTGATAGCATTGCATGTGTCAATGGATGGTGGGATAGAAGAGTCTCAGACTGGAAAGATGCATTACTTGGTGCCCTTTATAAGTTCTTTGCTTCTGTTAGTCGTTTTGTTCATAGAAGTCTTTTTGCAGGTGATTTTAGTAGTGATGAGAGATAAACATTCAGAGTGGGGTGCTTTGAGTTGAGTGAGGACATTGGTCAATCCCCATTTCTTTTCTTTGCTTTTAGAGTGCTTGTTTTTGGAGAGTTCTTAGGTGTACCATTTGTTTCAATTTGGAGGGTCATGTCGTGAGTGGAGCAATATCTTCTACTTGGTTTTTCAAAGATGCATTATAGATGTCAAGAGTGACATCTCATGTGGACTAAAGGGAGTTTGATAGGTTGATGAATTCCACTTGGAACTAGTTGATGGAAAGGTATGTGATGAAGCAGAATGTTAGATTTTCTCCTTTAGATTGACCTCAGTGCAAGTTTGTTGTGTGAAGAATGGAGAAAGGGGCGGCAAAGTGGTCAGTCTAGTTCAATGATATCAGGGCCATGTAGTAGATTATGGATGAGGCGACACGATGATGCTGTCTATCCTTTGGAGAGGGCTGGTTTGGTGATGTGCTGCTTGATTTCCAGAGTGCTGGGGAGGGTGTAGAGGGATTCCTTCGCTGTCTTTGTGCTGCAGTCACTGTGTGGTTTGAAGTCTTCAAGTAATGTACGGTGGGTGTGCTGAATGAAGATGTAGGGGTTTAGAGCTGAAATGTCCTCTATAAAGTTTTTGTTGTATCAGAGAGTTGCTAGTTTTGTTGGAAAAAGATACTTGAGGTGCTGAGGGTGGAAAAAACAGGTGAAACATTGAAATGACTTAATTATTACTGTGTCACATAGAGGTCAATGCAGAGAAGACTTATTTATTTGTTTCTTTTATTTGCCTTATATTCATATGAAGGGTTCTCTGAATGGAACTCTTCCCATCAAGGTGAAGGCAGTGGTCATAGTGATGTTCACAAATTAAGTTAATATTCTTTCTGCTGCACAAAATGCTTAATCAAATTGTTACTTTGTATTTTCATTTCAAATACATGATTATTTTCTTATATTTCTACATCAATCTTTCATTGTTTATTCATACTTAACCCAACTTGTTAAGTCCAATTCCATCAAACGGTTTATTCAAAGTAACTAGTATATTTTTAATCTGAGCTAACGTGTTTTGTGTTGTATATACCAATTCTTCAGAGCTTAGTTGGCAAGTGTACTGTACTTATTTTATGCTGATTTGCCCATAATGCATAGTGTTCTCAAGATTGTATTGGTTGGAGTGTCCTTTTCTCTGTTTCCTGCTTAGAGTTGTGATTTTCTTAAGATAATGTTTAGGTCGGTTTTATTGTGCTCTTCAGGGTAAGGTAAATAAGCCCGGCCATGATGCTACCTGTTTTAATTTATGGAATGCATGTTTCCATGAGATCTGCTAAGTTGGCGCCCTTGTTTTTGTCATAAAACGCAAACCTGGCCAATGCCTGTCGGAGCGCAGTAGTTTTAAAATATAAAAAAAAAGGTAGCACAGAAAATGCAGCATAAAATATTGCAGTCACAGAACCTACAAAATTATTAGCTGTGAAGCGGGGGGAAAAGATCTGAGGGTTTCCTTCTTAATATGAGGATTGTTGCGAGATAAGAACCTTTTAGGTGAGACAGGGAAGCTTCAACTGTATATTAGTCTCATGTGACTGCCAGTACAACAAGCATTGGCAAACCAAATGGGTCTCAGCTTTTTAAAAATAAATATATAATGGAGCAACATGGTGGGTGGGGAGAAGCAACAAGTAAGAAAGAACATAGACAAAGTAGAGCAATGTGGAGTTTGGAGGCAGAAGCACACAGTGAAAGAGCAAAGAGGAATGTGGGGGGCAGAAGCACAAGGGCGAGAGAGCAACACAAGTGTGGGTGGTGTGAAAGAAGCAAATGGACAGAGAGAGTGAGGGGGATAAAAGCACACGAGGGAGACAACTGGAATTCACATACACTGTCTCATAGGGTGATTAAACAAAAATAAAAAAGGAGTTTTCTAAAAGCGAGCAGAGGAAGCTCAGAAGCCAGCAAATCAAAGACATGACTAAAGAGATATGCTTCATGGCAGGGACAAACGCAAGACTGACAAAAAAGAAGAAACATCTAATAAGAAACGGGCAAATGACAGCGACAGGAAAGAAACTAATGGTAAGCAGTGGGTGGGCTCCAAGCCCCTGTATGTTCTTGGTAATCCCACAATATGTCTTTTGCAACCAGACAACATGTGCTGTCTGGAAGGCCCGACCTAAAAATTACTTTTTCAGGTGGATAACAAAACACACAGAAAGAGCATATATAGCCAGATTTTTGTTCAAGAAGTGGAAAAATTAAGAAGCTACAGTTAGTTAAATGTAAAAGCTAAAACGCATCTCTGGCCAAGTTAGTATTCATGTTGACCAGCATGAAGCAGTCACTCACTGTTTTAATAAACCATGTACAGCTTTGTGTGTGATGTGGCTGTCCCCTTAGTGGTTCTTGCTGATGACAATAGTGTACTATCTCAATTTCCTCTGGGATCAATCTACTGAATGCCTAGTGGCCAAGTCCACGTCATAAGTTCAGCTTATTTTTTCATTGGCAGATTATCATTTATACGTTTCACAATATTTTTCTATTTCGTCTCCAGCTCAGTAGGTCCCAAATTAATACATTTTATGTGTGTGCACATATTATATATATATATATATATGTATATATATATATGTATATGTATATATATATAATGCAGAGAAGCTTTGTTACATTTGCAACTACTGAACCTGAACTCCCCCGATACATGTCGTCTGATTAGCACTTTTCTAAAATATGCTATAAGAGCCAGAAATTCGTTGGGCATGTAATTACGCACACTACATGGGCTCTGTAAATGTTTTAAAGAAAACCGTTTTTCTTGCTCAACTTGATATGGTTTATGAATTATCTACCCATGGAAATTGCTATTCTTTGGGGTGGCGTTGCCACTTTTCTGAATTTGTATTTTATGCTTTTAGGAATTTAAAATTAATGTTTGAATGAATAGTTTATTTTTACAGTGTTTATATGTCTTGTTCTTTTATGACCTATCATTGTTCGAATAAAGAATCTTTGACTTTGAAATATATACATATATATATATATATATATTTATTCATCGAAAAAAAACAAAGGTTACAGGGACGTTATAGTTATGCTCAGATTTCACTCATACAAAACCATAGAAATTCAGCAGTTATAGTTACCCGAGCTAACTATAACTCACGACTCCGTAATGCACTGCTTATGACCTTACATATTACATCACTCATGACATAGTCAGTGACATCAATTATGAAATCTCAAATTACTTCACTGATGACATCATCCAGTGATTGTGTTTTCTAAAAGTTTCTGAGTGTTAAAGATATGTACTAAGATACTTCAAAAGTTAAATTAGTATACTTTGTGGACTACTAGTGATACTATTTGTAACATATTATGTGACTGGCTGTGTGACTATGTGTATCCATGTGTGAGTAGGTGCCTGAGTGGCTCTATGGGTGTGTGAGTGGCTGTATGGGTGAGTGAGTGACTGTGTGGGTGTGTCATTGGTGTATGGGTGAGTGTAAGTGAGAGGCTGTATAGGTGAGTGATGGGATGTGTGAGTGGATGTGTGGGTGAGTGAGTGGGTTGTGTGAGTGACTGTATGGGTGAGTGAATGTGAGGGTGGCTGTATGGGTGAGTGTGCTTGTGTCAGTGACTGTATAGGTGAGTGAGTATGTGTTAGTATCTGTATGAGTAAGTGGGTGTATGAATAACTATGGGTGAGTGAGTAGGTGTGTGAGTAGCTGTATGGGTGACTGTATGAGTGGGTGTGTAAGTGTCTTTGTCTTTATAACTAGATGTGGGAGTGGCTGTATTGGTGAGTGAGTGGGTACATGAGTGGCTGTATGGGTGAGTTAGTGGTTGTGTAAGTGACTATGGATCAGTGAGTGGGTGTGTGAGTACTTGTATGGGTCTGTGAATGGTTGTGTAGGAGTGGAAGTGAGTGTATGAGAGGTTGTAAGGGGTGTGAGTGTGTATGTGAGAGGTTCTGTGGATGATGTCATTAGTGATGTCATTTGAGATGTCATCAGTGATGTCACTGACCATGTCATTAGTGATGTAATATGTGACATCATCAGCAGTACATTGTGGGGGTGTAAGTTATAGTTAGCTGAGGTAACTATAACTGCTGAATTTCTATGGTTTTGTACAAGTGAAATCATAGTCTAACTATAACGTTGCTGTAACCTTTGTTTTTTCAGTGGATTTCTAAGGTTTTTAAATTGTATTTCCTAACTATAACATCCCGGTAACCTTTGTTTTTTCATCATTTCGGCTTTACCATCAATGACCAGAAGTCTCATCTCTTCCCCACAGAGAAGTTGACCTTCGTAGGTGCAGTGCTAGACACCACGTGCATGAAGACCTTTCTATGTCAGAGGATTGCAGATAATCGAGATGTGATCCTGGTGATTACAAGTTCTGCAAGCCCTATGACTCTAAGACCTGACAACCTCATGCATTATGTTGGTGCTGCACTCCAGGTGGCGAATCAGGATCATTCAGTGTGCTTGAAAAAATAGTGGCTGCTGTATCAGAGGCAGATTCACAACTCTGTTCTTCCAGATTTGCACTGGAAGATGTGAGACTTCTACCCATTGGCTGGTCTTCACTTTCGTCCTCCACAGTTGCGGGCTACCATAATTTTGGATGCCTCCTATTTGGGCATGGGCATTCCTATTGGCAACATTAACACAAAAAAAGCTCCCAATTAAGATTTTTTTATCGCTGTGTATCGTTAAGTTTGACAAATTGGAGCTTCAATCCAGTTTTATATAATTTTTTTAATCGGACTGCCATCACATTGAGGGTCATTGGGAAATGATTTCAGACGTTCGCAAGTGAGTGATTCATTGTTCACTGACACCATGAGAATGTTTGCCTACACTGAATTTTGGCCATTATTAACCTGGAAATGTGGAGAGGGGGATTGCTTCTGACAGTGGTGCCAAGAGATATCCATAATAGGACATAGCGCCTTTAAAGCGATATAGAAATATTCAGCATTTATTTTTTTGTTTCGTATAGTGCCAATATGACACATGGAAGCTACTTCATAGCGCTTGAGGATAAACGTATTATACAGTGGGAGATGTTTTTTTAATTAAATGTTTTTATTGGTTCCATATAACATAACATGTTACATACATTGATCAGTAACCAAAGTAGAATAGAAAAAGCAGGTCTCACAAAGCAAAAAATACATTGGTATTTATGTCATACAACTTGCGACTGAGATTTAACACTATGTTGTACTGCGTAGCTTATCCCCAGTGCCCATCTCTATCCTGGATATGTAGTCCAATGTACAATCCCATCTTATTTATGTAGCAGTAGAGGATGCTAGAAGCCCAGAACTATCATCCGCAGATTTGGAACATAAATGATCAGTATATGTGCCATCTCTTAATACTTATTAGGAGTTTGTGTTCCTAATGGAGTTTGGATATTTCATCTTGCATCGTTTGAAGTGCCTAAACCAGGGGGGGGGGGGTGTTTTTAGTTGGGAACGTTTATAAGTAAGTTCTCAGGGGTTGCCATATGTTTTTTGGTCGGGAGGCAGGGGGTTGGAGTGAGGCATATATGTCGCTGGTGGTATCACAGTCAATGAGGTCCCTTATCTAATGCTTGACTGTGAGGTGGGAGGGAGCGGTCCAGTGTATGGATACCTGGCATTTGGCTAATCATAACGCCATAGCGGTTTATCGTCAGATTCCCTTTGGCAATGGAGGACATAGCCCAGGAGGGCTAGTAGTGGAGAAGGTTCAATATTAGTTTCTGCCATTAATGCTAAAATGCGGAACACCTCCTCCCAATACCGCAGTATTGTTGCACAATCCCAGGCTAAATGTATGAAATATGCATGCTCCGCAGTACATCTAGGACAGCTATGAGGCTTGGTGGGGTCTAGTTTAGATAGAAGTTGCAGAGTATAATATGATCGGAGTAAATATTTGAAGTGGAGTAATTTATGTTGGTGGTTGTTCGATATGAATTTGGTTTGTTCACAACAGTAAAACCACATTTTGTCGGGTAAAGGAAAACCCAAGTCTCTTTCCCATGCTGCCCTCGATCCCCTGCCAGTGATGGGTTTTATGTTAATTGCTGCATGATACAATCTGGATACCAAATGGGTGCTGTCGGGGATTGCAATAATCTGTGTTAACAAAGAGAAATCAGGCACTTCAAGGGGGGCAGTTGGGATCGCTGATTGGAGTGCACCATGTAGCCTGTACAGAATAAATCTATCCATCTGCGTGACGGCACCTTCCTCGTGAAGGGATGAGACCGAGCGCAAGCTTGCCTCATGAAACATGTCCCCAACTATTTGTATACGGCATGCCTGGAGAGTTATTTGGGTCAGCGCCTCCGTTGTGACAGATAATCATGGGTTATTTGGGAAGGGAATGTGCGGGGAATAGAGGTGCTCAAATCCGAGATGTCTCTGTAATTTTTTCCATGCCCAGCAGGTTGTTGCTATTGTCTGGATTTCCGAAGCATTCCTGGGTAATCCCTGCGGCAAAAGTGTTTCTAGCGGGTAGGGGTTAATTTGCGAGCACTCGGGCCTATGTAATTGAAGTCGTGCATCAGGATGGCACCAATGGTAAGAGAAGTGCACCTGTGTAACTAAATAGTAGAGATAGAAGTCTGGGACTCCTAATCCTCCGCTCTCGTATGGTAGTATTAAAGTACTCCATCCAATCCTAGGTTGTTTTCCTGCCCATATTAGCCGAATTAAGGTGCTTCAGAGGCTATTAAAAAAAGGCATTAGTGAGCACAATGGGAATATTTAGAAACAAATACAGAAACCGGGGAAGTACCACCATTTTTATTATTGCAATTCTGCCGGCCATGGATGGGGGGAATTTTATTCATTTTTCAATCAATGTGTTAAGTTTGTCTATCGCAGGGCCGTAATTCAATTGTATAACCTCAGAACTTTGACGGTGTAAATAGATACCAAGGTATCGAGGGGGTCTGAGCACCACCGGAGGGGAAAGTCCAAAGTCGCTTGAACTGTGGCGTCTGTTAATGGAAATATTTCGGATTCAGGCCAATTGATCTTGAGTCCAGATAGCGCTCCAAAACGGACCACTTCTCTCAACACTGGGGAGAGGTTTGTCACAGGTTTTCTAAGGAATAGCATAATATCATCAGTGTACAACAACACCAGTAAAGGGCCACGCTGGAATTGGCAGCCCTCTCGCCAGGTGTCGATCTTGTAGGTGTCGAACAAGAGGGTCCATCGCCACTATGAACAGTAAAGGCGACAGGGGGCATACCTGTCGTGTTCCCTGGGACAATGGGAACTGATCCGTGATACTGCCGTTCACTTTAAGGTGCGCCGTTGGGGCCATATATAGCAGACGGATAACGTAACAAAAGCCCATAGGGCAGCCAAGTTTGCTCAATGTAGCAAAGAGAAACGGGCATTCTAGGGAATCGAATGCTTTTTCAGCATCCAATAGGACCGGCGCAGCCGGGAGGTCCAGATTAATTTGATTAAGGACTGCGAACACTGTTCGCAAATTTACTAAAGTGGACCGGTTAGTGACGAACCCTGTCTGTTACGGGGAAATTATTGTACCAATGAGAAGCGATAGGCGGGTAGCCAGCACCTTAGCCAAAATGTTATTATTGTGGTTCAATAGAGATAACGGACGATAGGATGAGCAATATTTGGGTGGTTTACCGGGCTTCAATAGAAGGGTTATGACTGCCTCTCGCATTGTCTGGGGGAGGACCCCACAAGACAAGGCTTCCGCATACACCTCAAGCAAGCACAGGATTAGCTCATCTTTGTATGCTTTGTAGAACGCACCGGTAAAGCCATCGATACCCGGGGCACGCGTACCGTTAAGGTCTTCGATGGCTTGTGCAATCTCCTCGCAAGTAACGGGCGCCGTTAGAAATTGCTGCTGCCCCTTCTCCATCCAGACCATAGCAATTTCGGCAAGGTAGTCTGCAATAATGTCTGTTGCATTGATTTTAGAGGCATAAAGGTTGGTGTAGTATTGGAGAAATGTGTGCGTGATGTCTTTCGATGATGTGGTTACAGTGCCATCATCAAGGTGGATGGAGGGGATCATGGTTGTTTGATATGGGGGACGCAAAGTATTGGCCAACGTGCGACCAGGTCTTTCCCCCTCGCCGTACATTCTTGCTCTGGCATATTTGCTTACGAACTTGACCTCACGATGGGCTAAGTCTTGAAATTCTTGCATAAGTGCTGCTCTCTTCCGTAAATGTGCAGCATGATCTACCATAGACATTTCGATGTCAGGTCTTTTTAGGGCTTGTTCTACTTGTGTTAATTCTCTGCGAATGGAGCGGAGGACTCCGGAGTGTTTTGCTATGCAGACCCCTCTGATATACGCTTTAAAAGCGCCCTATAATGTCGATAAGTGTTGCACTGTGCCTGCATTATGCTGAAAATATTCAGTAATTGCCTCCCGGATTTCAGTACGGAAGTCTTAATCTAATAACGCATTTGTCGGAAAGCGCCAGGGTGGGCGTGGTGGCAAGTTGTCTGGTATCTGTATCGTGAGTAGTACAGGGGAATGGTCAAACAATGCCTACGTTGTTGTGCATGAATAGCTTGCGATCTCCCTTTATTTATACTCCAGGATATGTGAAGTCCTCTGGCTTCCATTGAAGCTGACAGTTCCAGGCTGCGGAGGTTGCCAGCGAGTAAGCGGAAATGCCACTGATTTGTGCCAGTTTATATAAACCTCAGTGTAGTCACCCAATATATATTGAGCATTTCTAGCGGCCTGTGAATGGAGCGTGCCAGCTCTGATACATAGAGAAGATCATCTGACTGGAGAGGTCCTGTGGGCAGACCACGGTCTTAAAGAACACTCAAGAAAGCGCTCCAGATCCATGCCCTTGCTTTTTTCAGGGAGGCTCACCACACAGATATTATTCCATTTGGACCTTCCTTCTGCATCATCTGCCCTGGGTTCTGCCATTGCATGGGGGCATGCCATCGTCTCTCGCAGGAGTGTGATTTCTAGTTTCATTGTGATGAGGGACTCCGAGTGTTGTGTGACCGTTTGCTCCACCGTTGTCACTCTAGTGGTGAGCTTTTTACAATCAGGTCGTATGAGAGCAATATCTATTGCCACAGTGTCAATTTTATACTCTAGTATTGTCTTAGTGTCCCTGATCGCCTGGAGTATGTCCATGAGAGTGGCGTCCGAATCCCTAGTTTTGTCACCTCCTTCACCCCAGCACCAGAATCAGCAGCTCTCCCAGTAGATTAACTTCTGAAGGCATAGATCTCCAGCCTATATGACTGTGCTGATTTCTGTCACTTGTCGCACCCCATTGTCTCTCCCATCCCAGCAAGCTGTATCTTTGTCCATTGCGGCCCAGGGCAGGGCCGCCGGTGTTAACGTTGTCCCGTGTCGTGGGGGAAAGGTCACGGGCTCCAGGATCCAATGGGCAAATGCGCGCTACGTCCAAGTCCCTCCCAACATGACGCGGGGTAGAGCAGGGGGAAGGATGCATCCCCTCTCTCCAGTAAAGATGAAGTCAGAGTGAGCTGCATGAATCTAACATGTTCGTGATGTAGGGGGCAGTAACAACTACCACCCCCAGCAGTACAGCCTCGCCTGTTGCCAGTCTCCCCCATGGATGGTGTGTGTGGGGGGATATAGTACGATGCAGGATCCCAGCATCTGATTAGGTTAGTGTCCACGGGGCCAGCCTGGGTTTATGAGGCACCCAACACCAATGCCACCAAACCGATCACTGGGCACACCGCTGCGGCTCCGCTCGCCTCTTCAGGAGACCTCCTCCATCAGGAGTGCACTGCTGTCTTAGCAGGACACCCAGTGAGACCTGCAACCCCGGGGCCTCCGTCGCCAGCACCATTCAGGACCTCAGAGCCCGCTTGTGGAGCAGTCCAGCACCTTGCGGTCTCCGGCCGCATCAGCCTCCGTTTCAGTCGCCATTTTGCAGGAGAGCCCTGCCACCAGTGCTTAATTTGTAAAATATGAAGTGCCAGGGCTCTGACCGGGAGGCCACGGCAGCTTGCACCACCCATTGCCCTTGTCATTGCTGCCAAAACAACTACTAACCATCTCTCTCGCATGTAAATGCGACAGTTCAGATTATTCCAGGTCCCCAAAGCTAAAGGAATGACTGGGGAGGCAGGTATTAGCAATTTTAATGTATATTGTATTCCTAAACAACCGTTGTTCTGCTCATCTCTAAATTAGATGAGCAGCGCCACCATGTGGTAGACTCTTCTATGTATGGTGTTGACAATTAGGTGCCGGTGCCGAGCACCAGAAACCAATTAAGTGCATGTGCTTAGCACCGGAAAGCCCCGGCTCAAATTAAGCACTGCCTGCCACCGTACACCACCAGCGGCTCCCTGCTACAGGTGCAGCCAGAGAGCATAGATCACCAGTATCAGCAGCATCTGTGCCCCGGTGATCCGCTTCGTGTCGCAGGGAGGGCCGCACTGCCAAATTACATCGGATAAGCGCCAGGAGTTACTTCCTCGGCAGGACCTGAGATTCAACACCCCATCTTGCCTCAGTGCCGAGACCATGCCCCCTTCAGAAGCTTTCTTTGGTGTTAGAGGAACAAATTTCATTACCAGGTAAAGAACTTTAAAAGGAAACACAAATAGAAACAGAAAGCATTTGGACAATGTATGTATTTTAATGTCTTTTCAGGCCTCTGGTCAAGCAGCAAATGGGCCAGGGATTTTTGCTAGCATGCTATAAAGCAGTGGTCTTTAAACTTTTTAATAGCACACCTACCCTGGTGTAATAAATCCCAGTGGAAGGCATGCTGTGGCAGCTAGCGAAGCACTCCCTGTGAAAAGCAACCTCTACAAACATGCACTTTAATGCATACAAAAGGTGCCTCAAAAACAGAGGCAAAACCAAAACAGCTTCTGGTAAAAGTGACTGCAGAATCTACTAAACACCTTACCAGAGAGAGAGTGGTAGAGGGTTGGGTGGGGGCATGCAAGGAGAGACCGCTTTAAAACGTGCATTCTCATGAAGTGCTTCACCAAAAAAAGAAAAAAGGAGTTCCCAAAAAGCAAGCAGCTGTTGAAAAAAAGAAGAAACCATTTAGGGAGGTAGTAAAAAGGCTAAGCTCCACAGGAGGAACTAACTGAAGCTGGACAGCCTAAAAGGAATAAAGCCAGCGAACAGAGATCATGCAAATGTTAGTGACAAAAGGCAAAGCCAATGCTAAGTAATGGGTGGAATGCATTTCTAGGTCAGTTTCCAGCATGTCCCCAATATATCTTTGCAACCAGACAGCTGTGCTGTCTGGTAGGCTTCAGACTAAAAGTGTAAGAATCAGAGTAATGTGCTTGTATTTCTTAGTGCCCACAATCAGCACGGTTGCTGAAAGTAAAACGTCACTAAGCAGAAGAGTACATTTAGGGACCCGGATTAGAGGACCAAATGAAAGTATGTATCTTAACACATTGTAGTGTATTGCAACATATACATAGCATTTACTATCCTTAGATGGGGCGCTGAAGCACTTGGCTACATGAGCAGCCAGAGAGAAATGATGTAAATCAAATCACAACTCTCTTACTGAAGCCCATGCAGATGACAGTATGGATAGGAGAGTCCCAAGGTTCACCCTATTAAAAGCCATGACAAATCCAGTAAAGGAAGTTCCTCCATCAATAGCTTTCAAGATGTCTTCAGTCATCTAGGTTATAAAAGAATACGCTGTATTAATGAATCTTTATAGTGGAAACTTTTTCAAAAGATATGCCTGTAAAGGAAGACCAATAATGGGACATAAATTACTCAATACACCTGTCCAATATATATATATATATATATATTTTTTTTTTTTTTTAACGAAATAAGTCCGTTTTTAAGGCTATGGGACATTGCCTCTGTCAGAGAGGAGTGTATTAGAGCACACAATGAAGGAAGGACTTCATTAGTGAGTTGACTTTTTGCCAGAACAACATCCTTAACATAAGTGGGCTTGAGCGATTTTAAAATTAAACCAAGTTCAGAGATTGAGACCTCAGCAAATGAAGATCTTGGTTGAATAGTGCGAGGAGAGGACACAAAAGCAGCAGTACATGGATTAAGAGATTGTATGTCCTTCTGAATTGTTGCTGTTTTATTGACAATCTATTGGTTACATTTGGTTTCATATTTCAATAGAGTGAGCTGGGGTAGCTTGCAGGAGAGACTGGGTGTAATACAGTGCTCAGTTGCTCAATGCTCAAGAGGTTTTGAACAATTGGGTGCAGAGGTGATCTAATGACTATATTGGTCAGATATTGTAATCTTCATCAGGTCTCTCCATTCTTTTCTAAGTCGTTTATGGCGATTCAAGAGGGAAGCATTAGAGGAATGTCAAAGTTCGTTTTTTGTCTTACAAAATAGATATTTATTGACAATTAAGATTCTGCGAATACCCGGGAGCACATTTTTGATCTGCTGTGATTTCATCCAAACCAAAGCAACATCATCATCTAAAGGTAACATAAATCATGAAAAGCAAAATAGGTAAGACTGATATCAATTTCATGGTTCCGAATTTCAGTGCAGATAATTTTTGTAGAAATGCAGGAAGTGGAAATTTTTAAAATACCGAATTGGAATTTGTCCGGATTTAGCCTGTGTTCTTTGGCAAGTCTCTTTTTGTGTAACGTGATAAGGGGAAAAAACTGAAAGGACTCGATGGTGGGCAATGATAAAATTAAGTGAATCGCCCTAATGATTGGCGGGTAAAGAAACAAGTTACTGGTAACAAAATTATTTGAGTATCAGAATCAATTAATTTGGACAAAGGAATTGGATACCCTGAAAACCAAAATTTGAATGATGCAGTTAAAGGAAAAAGAGACTGAGGAGCAAAATTCATTAAAGAGAGAGGAGCAAAATTCCATAAAGTCTTCAGTGCAGTTAAACTATTAAGATGGCATTTGGCATACAAATGAAACGCAGATTGAACTGTGATTTACAGAAACAGCTTAACTAGAAAAAATTCAGCTGAAGCAAATCTGACAGAATGCACTACAAATTATGTAAATTAATGTATAACCATAAGTGAGTATGAGCCATGTTTCTGTATTGAAGTATGCATTAAGGTTCTGTTGTTTTATGATGGCAGCCTTGTCAGAAATGTATATGACATGTACTTTGGTGACCGTGAGTTGAAGTGTTTGTACTATAGTTAATGTATGCATGCTTGTAAGAATGTGGTTGAAGTGATTTGTGTTTGTTTTGTGGGAAGGGGTCTGTGTTGGATTGATCTGGGTCCTTGTGTCGGGATGTGGTGTGCTGCAAAATGTGTAAGTTACTTGGAAGTGCTTGTTTACCTGAAGTGCAGGTTTCAGACCCTTTTTGTCCCAAACAGGCCCAACCAAGAGATGGCCTTGTCTTCATCTGTTTTTAGATAAAAACACAGAGGAGGTTGAATGATGTAGGAGTAGTCTGGAGAAGAGGAGGGTGTCTGCCGTTGATTGCGGTGATGTCAGCGGTCTCTCATGCAGTGATCTTGCACACACAGGATTTGCTGGTCTGTTCTAATTAACCATGTGTATTCCTTGCAGTTGCAGGAAAGCTGGTGTCTGTTGGTGATTGATGGGTCAGTAGTGACATCAGTGTATCCTTCCCCGATGGTGCCTCAGGCCCACAGGACTTGTTGGCCTGTTTTGATTGGCTGCTTCTTATATTCCCTGCAGTGGTGGGAAACCTGGTGTCTGCCAGTGACTGGAGAGCTGCAGTGAAGTGGTCAGATGCTGCTGTTGTTGTACTTGAGGCACACTGGACTTGCTTCATGGAAAAAGCCTTCGACTGAGTCAAATGGCTCAAATTTCTCTTTACTGTTCTAGAGAAAATGTCTATCATCGGAATTTGAGAACTGGGTTCATCTCTTATATTGAGAGCCAGTGACAAGAGCTGCGTCAGTGGTCCTCTCCTTTCAGGAATTCGTATTGGGTAGAATCTGTTAACTCCAGTACTATTGCCTTTGATGACTGAATCTCTAGCACAATTGGAGACAAGCATTGGCATAGCCAATAGATCTCGCCTTTGGGACCAAATTGTGTTTAGCCATGCGGCACAGCACAGCGGGTGCTGTGCCGCATGGCTCAAGAATTTTTTTTAAAGAAGTTTTTGACGTGGTTGGCTGGGTCTTTTTGTAGCTGTGTGCACCATTTGAAAATGGGGGAGAAAGGTAGTTAGTCTTGTGACCAAGTTCCAATGCAATCTTTACTATAGACCTACTGCACACAAAGCTTCTCGGTAGGAGAGAATGGAGGACGGCATATGGAAACCACAAGTGCCTCAGTGATTCCGAAAGGGATATTTATGGTTTAAATAATTTTATTTCAGTTTTAGGTGACCAATTTAAACACAACACCCACCTACAACCAAAGGCCGGTGGGGAATAACGAAAATTATACGTGTACTGTAGAAGATGGAGAAAGAAAACCAAAGGGATAGAAAAGGAGATAGTCAGAGGCCTACACGTTTCCCATCACTCGACTGAATAGGGTTCTAGCCAATGGGAAGCACCACCTCTTCCTGGGCGGGTCGCTCATCGGTGGGAGGCGTAGTGGGGAACCGGAGTACCTGTAAATACCTTGGGCATGTGAGTTCTACAAACTCCGAGTATAAATAGTCCACGGAGGAGCCCCAAGTCTTATCAAATTTGGGCAGTGTGCGGTTAATCCCAGCTATGATCCTTTCCATGCCCACTACCTCCCAGACTCTGTGAAGCCAATCTAATTTTGTTGGGATGTCCTCCGTGCCCCACTTTGATCGAAAGGGATATTTTAAGTGGAATATAAAAAACCTTGCAGTGCCTGAGATAGAAATAGTGAAAATTGTGTGATGGTTCTCCTTTTCACGTTTCTTTGGAGTGAACTAAGGGATTTATTTTTGCGCAACAATGCCACATAATAACAATAAGCAAGATAACGTAGCTTAGATTAACTTAAGAGTTGCTTTAAACATGTCAGTGCCTAGCCATGAGACCACTGAGGAACTTAAATGTTTTAGTACAATTGCATAAAATACGCCAATGAGGGAGGGGGCATGAGTTCAATCGTATTGCTTTGCTAGACTGACTAATATAACAAGTCTGTGTACCTTTGTCTGGTTTCCTCAGTAAACCTTGGTGTATGAAGATTAAACCTGCCACCTGTTTTTCAGAGTACATTAAACGCAATTTGCCTCAAATGCATGATGAATAAAAGGCAATCAATGTTTTCGGGCTACATCACTTCAAGTATCTATCGCTATCCGCTCCAAATAACATACAATACAGTATCTTAAAATGTCACTTGAGTGTGTTACTAACAAACTCTAAAACATCGTCATAGTATACTAAAAAAAAGTAGCTAGCTTTAACATCAGACATGTTGGTCAGGGTGATGGTGGTGGCACCACGACCAGGGACTTCTTTCGACCCCTCCTGCTATAGCCAAGGAAAGAGAAGACAGTGACCCGAACGGATATCTCTTGCAAAAAAAAGAGGCTGTAGAAGGGCGAGCCCGCCCGCCTCGCAAATCTTAACAGCCAATCGTCTACCGCTTCTAAAGAAGGCAAACACTGAGGATAAGCTTAAACATTTACGGCCAATCAAAAACGCATTTGTTTGAGAAAAAAAGGCCAATCAGCCGAGCAGTCCTCCACGCGGCTGAGACTGACAGTGGGTCCTACTCGTTAGGTCCGTAGAGCCTGTTGTGAGACTATAGAATGAACATACACATATATATTTGTATATAGACATTAATGTACAGCTTTATAATATAGAACAAAAAGGATCCAGGACAGGAAAAAAACGCTCTTGATGATGGGGAAAAATATAAGTAAATAAATCGCCAATAAAACAAAATAGTGAATAGTGAGCTTATTCCCATGCTCAACGAAACCTCGTCGCAAATCGTCCACGGATCCTTTGGAGCTGCTGACCGGCAGAAACGCGATAAGCTGTTGAACAGCTGCCACCACCGACAGCTGCAATCAGGGACCAGGTAGTGAGCCAATTTTGGTCACTGTGAGGCTTTAAAAAGTGGTTATTCAACATGAAGCATGATCCAATTGACATTTTGAATCATTTTTTGTATAGTCCAAAAAATCAATTTTCTGATGAAAAACAATGACCCCGGAACTGTCGAACTTTCTCCAGATGGTTGGGAATGGTGATTTTTTAATGTTTAATCTTTTGACTGTAAATAGCTATTGCATATGAATTATCACTTTTGGAACTAAAATAAGTGTGTTTAGAGTCATTTTTCTAAACACACTTTGCCAAAGTAATAAATAGAGGTGGGTGAGCCGTTCCGTGCAGAACAAAAGAATGGCGCGCGGCCTCCCAAAGCAGCCGCCATGCTTAAAGATGAAGCGCAGCGTGCGTTCTGATCAAGGGAAACGCACAAACACTTCTGTGAAGTGACATTTTAGAATTTTTAGGTCTCGCGTGGCGTTGCAGCGCAAAGCGCTGCTCGCCTCGGCGAGATTTATTGTGAACGAGGAGTTTCAGTAAAGGGCTTTAAGCCCTGCCCCTCATTTCCATTGGCTGGCGTCACCGTTTATGCTAAACGGTGGCCTGCCATTGGAAATGAGGGTTTTTGGTTGACACCCTTTGGCCTCCGAGCCGGACTGGGTCACCTGCTTTGCTGCTGTCGCAAAGCACTTTCTTATCTTTATGGGGCCATGTGTTTCTAATTAGAAACACATGGCCCCATAAAGACAAGAGATCGATGCTTGTTTTTTTATCCTCAGCACGCCATGCGCGCTTTCAGTTTC
This sequence comes from Calotriton arnoldi, assembly GCA_963921515.1. NCBI lineage: Eukaryota > Metazoa > Chordata > Amphibia > Caudata > Salamandridae > Calotriton > Calotriton arnoldi. The sequence continues at coordinate 3,178,913 of CAWUFW010000189.1, forward strand.
AGTTGGGCTGCACGCACCACTTTTTAATTTTACCGAAAGAGTTACCATGCTGTTTTTTATGCATTCGTTCCTGCACGGGTACTCCCGACTTGAGTTGGCTCAGGCTGAAGTCGAAAGCGCGGGAGTCTTCAGCATTGTGAAGACAGAGAAGGGACAGACAGGCAGCTAAAGAAGAGCCATACCTCTCCGGGGTGCAGGATAGCTGAGAGAGACGTAAGTGTTTATTGACCAATCAGCAAATCTAAAGGCTGCGTTGGAGCCAGTAACGCACTTTCCAAGTCAACCAAACCAGTTGCGCAAGTTCAGGGGTGGCTCGGTTAAGTTAGTTATTTGCTTAGGGGAGAAGGAAAGGGTTTCCAGACAAATAATTCAAGTGTCCTGCTCGCGCTGTGATGCTTTGAATTTACATATGAAATTACCTGTAACATGTAATGACCAAATTAAATTCAACCACAAGTGTTGCAGCTCCCCCTGATGACGAAGTGGTCTCCCCTCGATGGCCGACAGTTTCAGTTTCAACCGAGCAGCCTTGCTTTATAGACATGCATATCGGAATCTGGAGTGTACACGATGCGGGTAAAATGGCCGTAGACGGGGGAATACATTATTGGGAAAATGCTTCATCTGTGTGATTTAATCCGCACAACCGCAGACAAAAGCTTGCACTGGAAAGGAAGCTAAGAAATTAAAGCCTGGGTCCGCATGGTCACGAATTGTCAAACTTCGACGCGAGCACTAAATGCCACAGTCCGTACAAGTGACAGTTGCAGGGAGAACATATGTAAATAACAACAGAAATGCCGCGGCGCTTGAAAACCTGCCTGCAGGCAAGGCAACGCGAGTACATCCAAGAACCGTGCTTTATTGCATCTGAAGGGAACAGAGGCAACAATGGTTATTGTTCACGCCAAATAAATTCCTCAGCTTTTAAAACCTAACATGTTATAGAAATCTTGTACAAAGGAGATTACATCCCGCCTGGACATCGTCCATGAGCCTAGAGCCACGAAGCAGTGGCATCCTCAACTCCTCCAGCCGCGTGCGTATGAAGCCGCCATTGTGTACCCGGCGGGCTGAACCACTGCACAAAGGCACTGAGGGGCAGGTTTCCAGTTTGGCAGACAGGGTTCTCAGTCAGAAATGTGATGGAGCGCCCTGTCTGCCAAACTCTGTCCGCCCGTCCTATGTAGAATCGAACGGACTGGAGCCTGTCCTCAACAGTGTCCCCTTTGACCCTCTGGACTGAAAGTTTCCTAGATGGCCTGAGGGAGTGCTGGCTGGCAGAGCAAGGGATGCACTGCCCGCCTTTTTAAGGGTGGACCGCCCGATGCCCTGATGGAGACGAACACAAAAACAACATTAATGATCTGCACACCTAGGGAAAGAACTCCCAGGGCATGGGGTCAACCTGTCATCAAGTTTTTCTTTTGAAAAAGAAAAGGTTTGGTGGGTGACAGTCCACCAAACATTTAGTACCTTCAGAGGAACTGCTGTGATAGTGGTTCCTTTGAGGTGACTGCTGGGCTGGTGGGGATCTCTACCTTTGGCAGGGTGTAGTCTGTCAGACTGGCCTACATAATGTCCTCCGCCACCCTGATGGATGCCGGGCCGCCTGCTAAATCCTAAATCAGGCCCTTAAGCTCTCTCTCTGTGTTTGGTGTAGTCAGAATAAAACATGTAACGTTAAGCTTGTTCTAAATGTAATTACTATGGGGCCGCCTTCACGTACATCACGCAGTTACTTTGATTTTTAAAACATGTAGGGGATGCTCAGAGCACACGCTTCCCGAGATGTTATATTTATTTAATTAAACTTTCACAAGCTTCGCACAATATTACTTGAATTTTTTTTTTAAACATACTCAGCGCGGCGCCGGATTTATTCAACGTTACAAGGCGGGTGCTTTAAACGTGGCTCTAGCAAGCCGTCCGTACAATTGAATAGTGTTTGGTGCAGAAAACTAATGAGTTTCAGCGCCTTGTCAGAGAAAGAAGCACTATATAATTTTGATTTTATTTTTCCTGCATATACTCTTTTGAATGCATTTCTGGATTCCAAGACTCGGTCTTGGCACTTTTTTAATCATTCATTTTCAGTAATGAAATGCAAAACAATAGCCCTCGGGCCCCAGAATATGCACGTTGGCCTCCCATGGGCCCTTCTTGATCAGGGCTGCTGCCCCCAGATTTGATTGCAGTGCTCGCCCCTGCTATCAGCTGCTGCCACCCGCCTAATCTCTTTTGCATTTCTTTTGAAGCGTTCCTGGTGACATAGCTTCACGGTGCAGGGACCCGGGCCATCTGTCCTTTGCAGCTGCCTGCAAGCAAACATTCGAATTTCTCTCCGTCTCATTCGAGTTTCTGAAATGTCCCTCTGCTCGCCTAAAAGGCTCTCTTTAATTGATTGTTGTTCTAGTGCAGGTATTAGCAGCTGAAACCATAACCCCGCAGACAATAATCAGCCAGTGGCTGCCACGTGCTGGGGACCAGTCGAGGCTTTATCCCTGCTGCAAACAACCCGTGTGGTCATTAATACAAGTCGCGTCCGCCTTGTCCTACCTGAGCCAGACCAGGAGAGATAAAGAGGCACTAAACATTATTTTCGTAGCCAGTCCTTTTGTTAGGAAAGTACAGATTTGCTCCAAACCCCCACACAGTCACATGCACAGCCCAGTCCCAGGCACAATGGCCTGCATAACCCGGCTCCAAGCATTAATAAAAGCAATAATAAAAGGCATTGTCATTTACAATACCAATAGGTCAAAGTTTTGAAAATGCGAGACCTATTGCATTGCAAATGCTTGTTTTAAAAGTCACTAAGCCAGTAACTAAAATGGGACAAGTGAAAGGCTGCAAGTAATGGGGGCCTGCTCCATGGGAAGGAACAAACAACGAAAAAGAGGGACAGATAAGAACAAATATCCACTTGAAAGCAAGAATTTTTAACGGCCACTGTAACAAACAAATGAAAAGCAGTGGGCGGACTGTAAAGTCCCCAAAGTATATGCAACATGTCTCAAAGAGACAGCGCAAGCGCTCTATACACTCGACCTAAAAAATGACCCCATAATGATGGGTCTATAATAACCATATGCACACACTGTATTGCTTTTCCTCACAGAACCTACAACATAATTTGGGCATACAGCAGACATAGGATGTGAAAGAGTATCTTCGGTAAACAGAATGCCATTAATTCAAATATCTATGTATAAGCTTCATAGAATCAAGCAAGTAAACATAATCTAGACCTAGTCCTTCAAAAGTTTGTGGCAGATTTTGGACACTGGGTGTTGAGGAGCTGTTTATCTCTTATATTAATGGAGAAGGCAGAGCTACATCAGACGATCATGTCTCAAAACTTCCTATAGGTACCCTTGAACTTTACCCTTAGAATTTACAATTGGCATGTATTATTCCTAGAGAGTGGCAATGTGCGCCTTATATAAATTGGTGTGAGCTGGGGGATTAGGACTGTAGAATACCCACAAATAATAGTGTGCCTCTCAATGTTCTATGAATGGATAATCTAGTCTAGGCAGCATCGTCATTCCATAGGTTACAGAGATATTGTATGGGTTTCACGGACAGGTTGTTTTTGGGGGGCTACCCCACAGTGATTACCACCAGCAGCATTATGAGTTGATAACACACATACGATCAAATGGGAAAGTGAAACTCAAAAGCTTGCCGTTAGCCTGAATCAGCATATCGTAAGTGAGGAAACAGGCTTTTCTGGGGTATGAAATACATGAGGATATATGTTGTCGTGTTGTATGTGCACATTATTTTATAGTATGTGACCGCTGAGCTATATCCTATGCCCTATGAGTCATGGCCCCCAACTTCTGTTATTCTTTTATTGGTAAAGTTACCTTATTTATTAGCACATACATGAAAATTCACAATGGCCTTGTTTTTTTTGTTTAGCTATTGAGTTGCCTTATATATCGAGTGTATAATACAGCTCAAATTCTCATGCTGTTGTTCCCACCATCTGTCGGTATTACGAGGACACTTCAGGCTCCTCATGCAGAAGGCTAAATATAGGGCTCTTTGCTCTGTATCAGGAAGAGAAGATTTATTTGCTCCTGGGAGGAACATTTCTACAAAGACATCTGGCCAGCACAGTCTGCACCAGACTGTGAGTTGTGTTAGATGAGCACGACTTGCCCTTGGCATCAGGTATGCAGCTTCTGTACACCACCTTTTAGTATGGCAGACGTTCAAACTACTAACAATTAGTACTAAGAGCTTTGTAGGAGGAAGAAATACCAGTCAATAGCATATTTACTGTCTTCATATTGTTCGTGTTACATATTTCTGCTATTGCCATAATAGGTATCGTTAAACATGTATTCTGTACTAGGTTGGCTTATTATAAAGTCTTTAGCAACACTATTTCTGATGATTTGTTTGTGTCCCGATATAAAAGGTACAGGCAACTCATCTGTAACCTGATTGCAGTCCCGATATAGATCCTTTTTCATGTAAACTACGGGTAAGGGTTTGTTGGACACCTGTACATTTTCCCTGCTGTATACCTTCATTATGTGGTGGTCAATAGAAATGTATTGAGTGTGATTAGTACTTCTTGACAACACAACAGTGGGAAAATACTCCAATGAGGAAAAATGATAACTAGCAGGAATACAAGATGACTACATGGTGGACATGTTCATGCTGATGTGGCCAGCCTATGTAACCCAACTGCGAGGCGGAACCGAGATCACACTCTTGAGACCATTGGAGACTGATATTTAAGCACTACATATAGAGCAAATTTATATCTCTGATCTATAAAGCAATCACATCCTTTGAAACCTCTTCATAACAGAAACCGATTTTTCTAGCTTGACTGGCAATCACTGCACACAATGCTGATGAAATCTATATTACAACTTAATCAGTTTAAGCACCTTCAAAGGGTGTACTGTTCTAGAGACCAACTGCACAAATTTGTGAGCAGAAGATGATGTTTGTCAGTCAAGAAGCCAGTTCTGTGTGTGGGCCTTTTATCTTTCATAAAAGCTGTTTATCCTTACTTTGTATGCAGCCTCAATGTTACAACGGGCTGAAGCCAAATTCAAGGTTAGTAGAACAGGCAATTTACCACAACGGCAATAGGATTATTTCAGGATTTTACGTAAAAGGGAAGACTGTGTGATGAGACAAACTATCCTATTGAGGTACACACCCCTTCTACTCGGTAGAGCATCTTGTCATGTGCTGCAGTATCAAGCATGACATAATGAGTGGCTTAAGGGTCACCCAAAATGTCCAGGTGGATAAAAGGAAATAACTGCATGTCTTTTGAAAAGCTAGTGTCAGCCATCAAGTCTATCTGCAAGAAATAGTGAATGGAGTAAGTAGTAAGCCCAGCTGTGAAGTTTGATGTTAGTGATGCATACTGCTGAAGCAGCCATTTCTCTGTGGCAGTGTTTAATACTGACTCACTCAGGCCTCTATCATTCTTTGTAGCAGTGATTGATCCTGAACGCTCACCGAGTTAACACTGTGTGTGTGTCTTGGGAAATCATGCCAAAAATATAATCAGGGGTTGTAGCCGTCCTGCATGTCCAGATCTCTCCTCAGTTGTGATATGATTTTAATTTTAATTATATTTTTGTAGCACAGACCTTAATTTTATGGAATACATCAGAAGATAGTGCTTGTCTTGGGTCCCAGTACTGAGTGGGTGTGAGCAAGTACCTCCAGGAGAACTATTGAAGCAAGATGATAGATAACTTCCTATTCTGATAACAGAATATGGGAATATTTCTTGGCTGGCGTATACCGCCGGAATTGAGGACAGTGGATTAGGGGTCAGTAATGGGGGAGATTCAAATCTGGGTTCCTGGATACAATAACGTAAGCCCTGGGCACCTTTTGAATACTTGAGCACTGGATCAGCAAAAGAGTGAATTATAGGAAAACACCATCAAATAACTTTCCTGTAGTGCACTTGGTAAACAAAATGTACACGAATTATGAGTTCTGTAGCCTAGTGTAATATTCAGCCTGTTTAATATTGGTTTCAGTGTTGTGGTGCACGTATCAGAATCCAATGGACCATATAGGTTGGACATTAAAGTTCCTCGGTTGGATGGGTGCATTGATAAATATTTGCTTGAGGGGGAATTATATGCCCACAAACATAAAGGCAGTTAGACTGAATAGTGCACTGCTGATTGGGCTCCTGGCCACCTGGTGGTTGATAGTGGCAGCTTTGGTCACTGAAAAATGAGGTGGCTGGTTCTTATAGTGCTGTATACCCAAAGTTAGGTTAAACAGTCATTCTTCTGTTCATACATTCACATGCAAGGTGAGTACAGCGCAAGCATTCCATAAGTAGGTGTTCTAGACTCGTCCTCAAGTGCAGCACTGAATTATATTTGTCTGATTCTCCGACCTCTTTTCTCTGCTGACATTGTGTTGTGTTCTGCGCTATTTCTTCTTTTTTATGCTGGTACAATGTGAACTCTGCCTTCTGAACTCTTTTCTTTGATTCAGTGAGGCCAATTTTTAGATCTAGTCCCCTCGGTCTCTGCTGAAAAAAAAAGTTAGGCTAGCAACAATTATGGTTTACCCTGTGCCTCATGTGGCTCACCGGCAACTGCTGATGACATAGGCTGGGATGGAATAGGCTGTCTCTTAGAAATCCACACATCTATCTCCACTATTATCCTGTGTTCTCATTGTATAAAAATCTAATGAACGACCCAAATCTAGAGCTATGGGCTTGCGTTATACGTTGGCTTAGCCAAGAGTGCACCATCTTTGAACTCTGATTTCATTGAAAATCTACTGGAGAACATCATACATGCTTACTCTGTAGGATAAATGCCACTTGATTTCTTGGCTGGGCAGAGGCGCTTACATACGTAGGCATACATGTTTATGCATCACACAGCTCACATAATTCTTCCTAAAACCGGGAACTACATTTTGATGCATATTTTAGTATCCAATCGTATTATTGTTTCTAAACACACAGTGAAGCCGACTTTACTTTATTCTGAAATTTGTTTGCTTTGTTTATATGACCAAAGACATTCATGTAGTTGTGACTCTCCATGAAATAGTAAGGGTGAAAGTTTGTATACCTTGGGTAGAATAATTTAATTATCGCAAAGGTAAACATTAAATTGCAGGCATAATGGGAGACTTAGACACAATCACTCCAGACGTTGTTTTATATGAATTGTTTCCATGAAAGCTGTAGCCACCTGAGTGTGTGGGAAAGTTGTATATTTTCATAGGGCTCAATGCTGATTGTTGACAGTTACCTTATTGAGGCCTAAACTTCCATGTTCATCAGCTTCATTTTAATGAAATGTTGGTTCATTTTAAGAAATTGCATCCCCTTTTGCTTACTTCAGAATTGCTTTGCTCTATTAAGAGAAAATGGGTTTCTCTTTCTTTGTTGCTGAAGTGTGCAGTGTGTGGTGAATGATGTATAGGAAATCTGTTTGTCTACTGTTGTCTTGTACTTTTTACTTCCTATAACTATCTTTTCACATGGGGGCCGTTCACTTATTTGCTGTTATCACCTTCTCCTTGTGGCAGCCTTTTGATGTTTCATCAGCTTAACGGTTGTCACCACCATTTTTTTATTATTTGTTTTATTTTTATTTTATCTGTTAACTAGAGAATATATCAAAACAATTCTAATATAATTACTATACTTTCATATGTTTATAATTAAAAATAGCAAAACATTTCAGCATGTACTTTAAGAACAATAATAGTTAATTCATAAAATATATATTTGAAAGGTCACATGAAATATCCCCATAGTATATCCAATTTTCATCTAACTCCTAGTAGCACAGAGATATTATTTCCATCATAAAATAGATAGTTTATGTAGTGCGACTCTGCAAAACAGGAAATATTTGGAGAATTTCAGTGATTGGTAATTATGTATCTTTCCACCAACATAGGTAAAAATCAATTTGGCATCTCTACTTTCCACTCCTATGATGTGACTTGAAAAATTTAGCAGATAAATTTTATAATCTATAGGAATTTGTAACTATAGTGGTACCACAACAGCAAAAACATTCTCCCTGAATTATGTGATAATGAAGTGAGACCCAGCTAAATGGAGCCAATCTCCTGCATCTTCTTTAGGCATCTGAAACATGTAGGTGTAACCTTAGGTTCAATCGTATGCAAAAAGGCAGTGGTTTGATATTAACCATTTAGCATAAAAGGGTACTCTCCTAAAATTAGCACCACGTAATAATGGAAAAATTCGATTAATTTATCTCTTTCAAAATTCCCCGTTCAATATGGTGTCTGTCTCCTATGCCCATTTTTTTATAATTCTCTGCAGGAGATCAGCGCTTATAAGGTCATAAGGTCCAACATGCCTACTATGATTGTTATATCTAATTTAGCAAGCTATTGAATGATTTGACTATAGGAAAAATAAAATCAGGCTTTATGGTCTATATTCAGGTTTTTGTGGGAAAAAGTCCAGTATTTCCACTGCGAGCTCACAATGATATCTCTCATTTTTACATTTCCTGTTCTCTCCCACCTTACTACTATAACCTCTGTTAGCAGCTCTAGATCATAGAGAGAATCAATCATCTAACCTTGTCTCTGCATTAATATTGGGAATAGAAAAGTATTGTAAAAATTGATCCTTGCTCTTGAAAAAGATTGAAGAACCTTATATAGCACTTTTTGGATTTTTTTGTCATACTTAAAACATGTGCCATAATTGACTCCTTAATCATATCCTGGACCAGAGAATTATTATAACACAAAGGTGGCGAATCAATGTACTTCTCCAGTATTGTATCTTTTACAGATTCGCATGCTTGAATCTTCCCCGTCGTCATGGTGGGAGTCCCACGGTAACAGTAAAATAGCAGTACTAAAGTTTAACATTCAGTTGCCATTGAAGTTCAATAGCCTTTAGCAACCAATTATCATTGTTTTAAAACATCCAAACTTCAACTAATCAGGGCATAGACCATAGAGTGTCCATCCCCTGCCGCGTCACCATACCTCAGATTTCTTACCGCACATCGTGTGTTAGGGAGTCTCCCTGACTCTGCTCAGTCACAGTGTTTCTACTATTGCCCTTTTGAGGTTCCAGCTTGCGGTTCATTCCAGATGTCCATGATGAATGGGCCGATTACGTTGCTCCTACTCCACCCTCGACTTCCCCGCTTATAGCCGACTCTCCACCTGCAGATATCGGCGATTTCCACGATCTCCTAGAACGTGCTTCAAGACTCTTCAATCTCCCTATGCCTGCTAAGCAGACGGAGTGTTTTTTGTATGATTTTAAACCTTCTACGCAACGCTCCACTTGGGCCATACCCATCGTGGACTACTTATGGCAAGAGGGCCTGAAGTTAATGAAAATGCCAGCCTCTGTTCCTACTAGTTAAAAAGTTCAAGGCACCCGAAGAGACTCCTGCGTGCCTTATTGGTCATCCTCGGCCTGATTCAGTTATTATGCAGGCTTCTCAAAGAAGATCTAAAAATCTTCTTCTCCATGTGCAGTTCCCCCTGACAAGGAAGGGCGCCGTCTGGACAACATCGGCAAAAGGTTCTACACATTGGCAGCCCCTGCCATGAGGGCCTCCAAAGCAGGGGCTATCCTTGGGAGATATGACCGTCAAATGTGGTCCGACATCTCTTCCTTGTTGGAGTATCTTCCAGAGGACAAGAAGAAGGAGGCAATGGATGTTCTATTGGAGGGGGAGAGAGCCTCTTCAGAAATCATTGATGTGGCTTTAGACATCTTATTGACCGTCTTCAGACAGATGGCGGGAGCAGCGGTGTTGAGACGGCAGGGGTGGCTATAGGCTACAACATTTCGCCCTGAGGTTAAGGCCAAGGTGTTGGATATGCCATTCGACACCGAATTCCTTTTTGGCAAACACGTGGATGACGCACTGCAATTTATAAAGTCAGACATGGACACAGCTAAATCTCTGGCGAATCTGCAGCAAAAGAAGATTTCTTCTTTTCGGGGAAGAGGTAGAGGTCAATATCTCTCTCGCCCTCAGCAGCATTTTCAACCCTATTACCAGCAGGAATTTCAATCACAGTACTCTGCACAGTCTTTTTGTCAAACCTCACACCAGCCTACCCTAGAGCATTGGCATGTCGACGCCCAGCATCAGGAGGAAGAGCTCATGACACCAACAAGAGGCAATGAGGATTCACAGGCCTCTGCTACCGTAGTCCCACTTGGGCCTGCTTGCTCCAAATTCTTCAATCAATGGAAGCTCATATCTTCCGACAAATGGGTGTTAGACGTACTCCGCCATGGTCACACCCTGGAATTGTTCAAAAGCCTCCGGATTACCCCTGCGACAAACTTCTCATCGTCATCTGGCAGTTCTCAAGAGGGAAATCAGATTGCTCCTCTACAAGCAGGCAATCAAAGAAGGGCCGCGCAGTCAGCACAATCTAGTGTTCTACTCTCATTTCTTTTTAATAAAGAAAAAGACATGAAAATGGAGGCAAATAATGGACCTCAGATTGCTGAACAAGTTCATCAAAAGTTAACTCTTTAGGATGTTGTCGCTCCAGGAGATTTTGCTCCTCATGGATGCGGGGGACTATATGTCCTCCCTCGATCTTTTGGACGCGTATTTCCATATTCCCACACATCCAAAGCATAAACGTTTTCTCAGGTTCGAGGTGGCAGGGTGCCATTACCAATTCAAAGTGCTAACCTTCGGGTTAAAGTTGGCTGCAAGAGTCTTCACCAAGTGCTTGGCACCAGTGGCAGCCTTTCTCCAACGATCCGGTCACCAGGTATTCCCTTACCTAGACGACTAGTTGGTCAAGGCTCCATCCTTCCAAGCTGCCAAAAGATCTACGGACGCCTATGTTCGGCTCTTTTACTTCCTAGGTCTCAAACTCAATGGAGAAAAGTCCTCTCTCATTCCTTCCAGGTCGCTGGTGTTCCTAGGAGCAACTCTGGATACCAGGCTTTCAAAAGTCTTCCCCACCAATGAAAGGCTTTCACGCCTCCAAAAGACAGTGCAATCCCCATCCGCAAAAAAGTGCGTTTCAGTAAGGACATACAAATCAATGCTAGGGATGTCATCCTGCATCCCGCTCATCGCACACTGTTGCCTATGGATGAGACCTCTTCCGGAGCAGCTCGATGCTCAATGGACTCAATCTTGGGGCTCATTTTCAGACAGCATTTCAATTACATCAGAGATGACCTCAGCGATGTCCTGGTGGGCAGTCAGAGACAACCTTTCTCAAGGTCTATCCTCCCTTACGACAAAACCAAAGTTGGTAATGATGTCGGACGCCTCCATGAACGAGTGGGGAGCCCACCTACAGGAGTTACAGATTCACAGAAAGTGGTCAGCGCAGGAAGCGCAGTGTCACATAAATCTGTTGGAACTGAAAGCAGTTTTTCTGGGCCTCCAGGCTTTCTTGCCAAGGATTAGGAAATCGTCGATCATTGTTCGCACGGACAACACCACCACCATGTTCTATCTGCTGAAACAAGGTGGGACAAGATTTCATGCCCTCTCAGTCCTGGCTCAGCAGACCTGGGAATGGCTGATAGCCCACAAGATATCAATACAAGTTCAACATGAACCAGGAGTCCAAAACAAATGGTCCGACTCCCTCAGCAGGGACACCAAACAATTTCACGAATGTGTGCTAAACGAGGATCAGCTGCAAGGGGTTTTATGCTGTTGGGGGTTTCTAACCCTAGATCTGTTCGCTATGCCTCTCAACAGAAAATGCCAGCAGATTACCTCAGCCGGGCTCTCTAGGAAATGCCTTCCATTTCTCTTGGGAGGGAACATTAGCTTACGCATTCCCTCCGTTTCCTCTCATTCCAAAGGTTCTGCAAAAGATCAAACAGGAGCCTTGCTGCATCATCCTTATCGCCCCAGCGTGGGCGCGATAGTACTGGTTCACAGAGCTGTATCGCCTATCAGGGTCCTCTCCAATCCTGTTCCACCCAAAGGAGAATCTCTTCTCCATGAACCAGGGCCAAGTGGTTCATCCACAAATTTAAACGGTTCACTTGTCAGCTTGTCTCCTCATCACACAGAACTCAGAGTGCTAGCAATTTCTGAAGAATGTCAAGCAATACTACAGAAAGTCCCAGCACCTTCTACGATCAAGTGCTACTCAGTCAAATAGAAACGATTTAGCTCTTGGTGTGTCGAGCACTCGTGTGATCATCTCTTATCGTCTCCTCAGGACGTTTTGCCGTATCTATTGTCTCTCACTATATCTAGCCTGCCACATACGTCCATCGGGGTGCACTTGGCGGCAATATCCAGATACAGACGATGTTCTGGTCACTTGTCCTTGTGATCTAACAGGCTGGTGAAGGAGTTATGAAAGGGTTTCTTCACGGCCTACCCTCCGATAAGACCTTCTCCAGTGCTTTGGCAGCTAAACCTTGTCCTGTCACAGCTTATGAGGTCTTCCTTTGGACCAATACACACAAATGCAATTTAAAATGTCTTTTGTGGAAAGTTGCTTTCCTGTTAGCTATCACGTCAGCCAGACGCATTAGTGGAATCCAGGCCTTTACTGCAACAGAGCCTTACCTGCAGTTTCATCAGGATAGAGTAATTCTTCGTACCAATCCTTCTTTTATTCCTAAGGTACCTTCCACGTTTCATCTAAATGAACCAGTGATTCTGCCCTCCTTCTTTCCTGCTCCATCTTCGCCGACTAAAAGAGCCCTCCATTCACTGGACATTAAATGTTGTTTAAAGTTCTACTTGCAAAGGACTCAGTCTTTCCGAAAATCTACTCAGTTGCTCATCGACTTCTCTGCCCCCAGGAAGGGTCAGGCTTTGACACGGGCATCTTTTGCTTGCTGGGTCTCATCGACTATACTCTTCTGTCATGAGAGGGCTGGCCGCCCTCTGGCTACGGAGGTCACCGCTCATTCTACGCGCAAGGTTACAGCTTCCTCAGCCCTGTTCGCCGGAGTGTCCTTGCCTGACATCTGCAGGGCGGCGACATGCCTTCACGTAGCATTACTGCCTGGATGCATAGCAGAAGGCGGATGTAGCGGTTGGGCAAAACTGCTTGTGACGTCTGTTCACATAAGATATGAACGTCTTAGTGGCTAATTCTTCATATACTATTATTTTATGATCAGTGATTAATATCTTTTGAATACCTTCTGATTTAGATATATTGATACATATATTTATATAGGTTTATAATGCATGTACTTTATGACTAAGTTTATATTTCCTGGTTTGGGTCGCATGGTGGGATGGTTCACCTTACCCGCCGCCCCTGACCTTTGATAACTGCTTACTATTCTGATTCAAGCATGTGAATCTACAAAAGATGCAATACTGGAGAAAAAATCTTACCTGTACACTGTGGTTCTCCAGTATTGATATCTTTTATAGATGCACATATGCAGCCCACCCTCCTCCCCTTTCAGGTTCACCCTCCATACCTCTATTGTTCCTTTAATTGTGCTTGTGCTCGAAATCTGAGATGTGGTGGCCCTGCAGGAGATGGAGACTCTGTGGTCTATGCTCTGATTGGCTGAAGTTTGGATGTTTATAAAATAATGATAATAGGCTGCTTAAGGCTATTGAATTTCTATTGCAGTTGAATGGAAAACTTTAATACTGCTATTTTACTGTTATCGTGGGACTCCCACCATGATGACGGGGAAGATTCAATAATGTGAATCCATAAAAGATATCAATACTGGAGAACCACAGTGTACAGGTAAGTAACTTGTTTTTTACATCTAATGCAATATGCTGTGAAGGCACACAAATAGTATTGTTTTAAGTCTGGCAATGCTAGGCCTCCATCTTGCATAGATACATTTAATGTACGGAGTGCTGGTCATGAGAGTTATGAAAACATGCTTTCTATTTATTTATTTTTATCTTGGTATACAAGACACAAGGAGAGGCTGAAAATAAAAAGATGAACAGTGATAAAATGAACATTTATATTAAAAATACCCTCCTCATAATGGTGAGATGGTGAGCATTACACCTTTCAAGGAGAGACCTGACATATTTAATCAGTGGTACAGTTTGAATCATAAATATCCTGATACTCTTGTGAAACATATATTTAATATCATCGATGTTCAGTTTTAGATAAGTATTTTCAATTGAAGAAATAATGTTAGGATCTTTACAAATTGCAGTCGCCAGAGGAAGTGAATAAGATTGGTGGCACCAGACAACCCTGTTATTTGCCACTTTTAACTCTCAGGGAGCTGGCTAAATTGATCCTTATTTGTGTCTGATCCTTTTTAGGTCTCGGCCTGCACCAGCGCTTGCGCTGGTCTGGCCGAGAGTTTTAGTAAGCGGGTTTTGGAAGTGCAAACACTGGCTTTCGGCTGGCGACCAGCTTGAGTTCACGATGGCGTGCACGCGCAGCTGCCATCTGGGTTTCCTATCTCTTCCTCATTTCCTCGTCATGGCTCATTAACTCTCTGGACTCTGATGTTTCAATCGCAGCAGCAGCTCACATTACCAACTGAGGGCCCTGGACTACACTCACATGAAAAACAACAGCGATTAGCATTGAAATGCAAGCTTTTTTTGTCTAGTTAGAAATATTGCTTCGGTGGGTTGATTTCACCTTATATCGCTATTTGTTTTATATTGGGAGTCACAGCCTAATTACCAGTATTTTTGTCTCTCACTGTTTTTTTTTAAATATTTATTCGCGCAAAGCACAAAGCTATATTTAAGGTTACTTTTTCCGCGTCACTTCACTCTATTTAAACTCCACACCCCCACTCTTATTGTCTCTCTCCTTCTCTCTCTCTCCCCTCTCTAATTCTCTCTCTACTTAATTAACTCTCCCCTCTCTATCTTTTTAGCCTTTCATTCTCTCTCACCCCTTTATCTGTTTCTCTTTCAAACTCCTTCATTCACTCTCTCTCCCCTTCTTTCTCTCTCTCTATCCCGCTCCACTCTTTATTCTATGTACACCCTTTCTCTCGCTTTCTCTCTCACCACCCTCTCTAATTGGGCATTATATCTTCACTCTATCTCTCACTCGGCAACACCACAGCATCACTCAGCGAAACCACAGCATCAATCAGCGAAACCACAGCATCAATCAGCGAAACCACAGCATCAATCAGAGCCAGCACAGCATCAATCAGAGCCAGCACAGCATCACTAAGCACCAACACAACATCTCTCAACGCCATCACAGCATCACTCAACGCCATCACAGCATCACTCAGTGCAACCACAGCATCACTCAGTGCAACCACAGCATCACTCAGCGCAACCACAGCATTACTCAGCACAACCACAGCATCACTTAGCGCCACAACAGCATCACTCAGCGCCACCACAACATCACTCCGTGCCACCACAGCATCACTCCGCGCCACCACATCATCACTCAGGGCCAACACTGCATCACTCAGCACCACCACAGGATGTCTCAGCACCACCACAGGATGACTCAACACCACCACAGGATGACTCCGCACCACCACAGCATCGCTCAGCACCACCACAGCATCGCTCAGCACCACCACAGCATCGCTCAGCACCACCACAGCATCGCTCAGCACCACCACAGCATCGCTCAGCGCCACCACAGCATCACTCAGCGCCACCACAGCATCACTCAGCGCCACCACAGCATCACTCAGCGCCACCACAGCATCGCTCAGCGCCACCACAGCATCGCTCAGCGCCACCACAGCATCGCTCAGCGCCACCACAGCATCGCTCAGCGCCACCACAGCATCGCTCAGCGCCACCACAGCATCGCTCAGCGCCACCACAGCATCGCTCAGCGCCGCCACTGCATCGCTCAGCACCGCCACAGCATCGCTCACCACCGCCACCACAGCATCACTCAGGGCCACCACAGCATCACTCAGCGCCCCCACAGCATCACTCAGCGTCGCCACAGCATCACTCAGCGCCAAGACAATATCACTCAGCACCACCACAGCATCACTCAGCGCCAAGACAATATCACTCAGCACCAGCACAGCATCACTCAGCACCACAGCAGTATCACTCAGCAACACCTAGTATCATTCAGCATCACCTCAGCATCGTCTCCGCAACAGTCACCACCACCACCACTACCACCTCAGCATCACTCAGCACCACCTCAGCCTGCTCTCGGAATCTGGCATCTGTTGATTCTCCCCTAGCGTCTGGCCGCTGCTAGAGTTATAATACAGGTACTAGTTCCCAACCTTCACCCTCCGATTGTTTATGCCCCCTCAACAAAAAAAAAGCTTTAACAAACAACCATTGCAATAGGCAGAAACAAGTTGCCAGCATTGCAAGAACAAAAGAAAACTGAGAATTTTTTATTGTAAATACTTTTTTTATATGGTCGTTCAGTTTTACATAATGCCTTCTTGGTCATATATAAAGTAACAAAAATGCTTCTGACACTTTTTTATTATAACTTTTCAGCATGCCGCACAGCAGCCACACTTCTCTACAGCACAGCTTGAAGACATTGGCAAAGTCAATAGCTCTGGCTAAACACTTATAAGGCCCCAAAGGCGAGACCTATTGGCTATGCCAATGCTTGTTATACAAACTATCCAACAGCCTCATGAGCTGTAAGGGAAAGGCACATGCTTTCAAAATGGAAAACAAACTTTACCAGCACATCAGGTTGCAGACCTTCTCTGCATCTGATAGCCCTACCACTGCTGAAATTCTTTGGTCCAGAAGTTAGTTAGTTGTAGATGCTCTGTAAGATGGTGTCAATTGTCTCAAGAAGGTTGTAGGTTTTAGCTGCTAATTATCTACTTGAAATAAAACCATTTACATCTATTTAGATCAAAGGGTTCGCAACGTTCGAAATGTAAACGGCAGTCGCTTTAGCTCTGATCTTATGAACTGTGTTTACAGATCGGGGACAGTGTGGATCACACGGAGTCTTCCCTGGTTTTAAGGGAACACCCGGTGTCATCTCTGATTCAGCCGCTGTAGGTAAGAGCGGTGGGGGGAGGGGATTCCGACGGACGATGACGAGGGAAAATTAATTATTATACACCGGGCCCCACCGCTCTTACCTGCAGCGCCCGCGGCTGCCCTGGTTTTAAGAAGCTGACTACTGTTGCTATGTTGAATGATTCCGGAATGTGTGCACTTTTCATTACGTGGTTCTATTTCAGAAAAAATGTGCTGGCAGTTGGGTAGCTGCTATCGTATCAAATCCAGCTATTGGTAGCTGGGTGAGAAATTGTTCGACCTTTAATATTTATATTCTGAACCAAGCTATAAGTATGGTGATAATGTTCCAAAAGTTGGCTGGATCAGTGGCTACAAAATTATCAACTGGATTACGAATACTATTTATTTTATTCTTATGAATTTATTTCTTTTGCTGACCAAGCTAGAAACGTTCTTGTAAACTTACTTTCCTCATAGCTCCTCTGTAAATAGGTTGTTTCATTAACCATTTCTTGAGTGTAGTAATAGTCTCTAAAAATATTTCTAACTCTTTCTCATTTTAATATGTTCTCTTGGGAATTAGCCCTTTTAATACTTGGCTGATCTAATTATGCCTTCCATTATCCTATTTTTTCCTTCTTTTTTTTCTTCATATATTGTTTTAGAGAGTATTCAACTTTGATATGTTGAATGAAAGGCATCCCAGATAAAAGAGAAACTAGCAGTTGCTTCATTTAATTAAACAAAAGTAATTTATGTAACTTTTTATATTTTTCACCCCGTGTTCGTCTTCTAATAAATATCTATGTATTTTTAATACATTTTCACTGAAGATCACAGCGATATTCAATGCACAAGTGATGTTAATGAAACTACCAAAGTGATCAGGTAGGTAAACACACCTTTTTTTTTATAGATACAGTGTGAAACATATCAAGTGATGAGGAGTACTTGCGTTTGCAAAATATCACAGTTTTTCTACAGTATCAGATGTTAGGGGTCAGCATTATCAGTCGTTTGTAGCAAATAGAACCTGAGTGGGCCCCAAAAGTCTCTGGGGCGGGAAATGGGATGTATCTCTTCGGTATTTGTTTCAGCGTGCTCGCTACAGTAGATCATGTCCTCCAGCCATCGAGCTGTTCTGGGAGCCTTTTTCTGAATCCATACGAGTGTCACTCGCCTCCTAGCTATCTCAGGGGCCATTGAGGCAAATCAGTGGGCATTCCCAAGGAGCACAGATGTGTTCCTCCTTAGTGCAAACTGAGGCGAAGGGGACAATTGCAATTCCAACATCTCACTCAGTAAACAAAACAAATCATTTTGGAGTTCACATCTCTTGCATACAATTTGGCTACTCCGCGTGAATTTTGCCATTTTTTTCGGGAGTGTAATAATTTCTGTGGCGGAATTTAAAGTGCATCAATTTGTGTTTGTAGTTAAATGGGGGTCTTCCTGACCTGCGCACAGCAGTAAACCCATCTTTTGTTGGAAATATGTTGCCTCATGTAGCAGTGGCAGCTGCCTCGGAACGGGGGTGGTGGGGCGGGGGGGAAATGGATAAAGAAATGAAAACAAATAAACGTACCTTCCCGCAGCCGCGCGCCTCTCCTTCGTCCTCCTCATCTGCAGTGGAAGCACCGGCAGGAGACTCTCTCAGCCAATTATGACGCTGCAGTCGTGATTAGTCTGAGCAGACTATTTGGACACTCAGGCAGTGCCTGGGAGCCTGGGCATGTTCTCCATTGGGCTGTGCAACACAGCCAGGTGGAGAACATGGTAAGTGCCGGCCAAAGAGTCATGTGCACTTCTCACTCTGCTCTTGAGAGCTCAGCCTCGCCCTTCCCCGACCTGGCTCCAGTGCCACACAGAAAAATAAAATAATAACATTTTGTTATCATTTTCTTTTTCTTTATGCACTGCTCTAATAGCAGTGGGGCTACATTCCTCTGCCTTAGTGGAGGAGCCGCCACTGCCATGTAGTCTTCCCCATTTTCCCTAGCTATAAAGGTAAGCTAATTATGCCAGCAATTATCTCAGAGTATTGAAATCAGATGGATTTGCCTGCATCGGCTAATAAATGTGTATTAAATTGGCATCAAACCAAAAAGGGACACTGTTCCTGGGGCGGGGTCCAGAAATTACCCGCACACCTTACAAAAGAGAAGAGAAGAAAAGAAAGAGACACCTAGGTTGATGCGGACCCACTGGTGGGGAGGGAAGAAAAGAACAAGTCTTGCCTCCTGTTGCCCTCACACATCCCAAAGGATGTCATGCTTCATCATCGGGCATTTGCTCCTCGCAGGGCCGGCGCTGCAATTCCCTGCGGGTCCCCCGAAGGGTCACTTTATCGGAGTTCTTTTCAGCAAATGCCGGATGGTGCCTGCGGGTGTGTGGGTCCTATTAATGAGGGTGAGAAAAATGCGTGCAACGTGAATTAAAAATGTCCAGAGGTTGTTTGTAAGAAGGTAAATTCAAATCAACCCCCGTGGGTAAAGTATTACCCCAACCGGCACAATGTGCCTGGATGTAATAAGTCGACATGTTTCGCGCCTAGCCTGCCACAAGGGTCATTGGCGCTTCATCAGGACTAAAAACCAGAAAGGTTAGTGATGTACACGATTAAAATTAGTATAAAACAGATACCCTCAGTGTTGATCAGGGTGGGTCAAACTACTGTATATCCTACAGTGTGATTAATGGTAGAAGCCACTCCTGAGGAAACCCTCAGTGTTGATCAGGGTGGGTCAAACTACTGTATATCCTACAGTGTGATTAATGGTAGAAGCCACTCCTGAGGAAACCCGTCACTCTCAGAGAAAAATGCTCCGATGACTAGTGTCGATGGGAAGTTAACACCGGGTGCCGGTTCCAGTGCACCTTCCCCGTCCATGCACCTGTCGTGGGGGACCCGCAGGGAATTGCAGCGCCGGCCCTGCGAGGAGCAAATGCCCGATGATGAAGCATGACATCCTTTGGGATGTGTGAGGGCAACAGGAGGCAAGACTTGTTCTTTTCTTCCCTCCCCACCAGTGGGTCCGCGTCAACCTAGGTGTCTCTTTCTTTTCTTTTCTTCTCTTCTCTTTTGTAAGGTGTGCGGGTAATTTCTGGACCCCGCCCCAGGAACAGTGTCCCTTTTTGGTTTGATGTTAACTTTAAGGAGCATGGACACTGGACCGTAACTGGCTCCTAGGTTCCCCCCCTCTTTCTTTTTTGGTTTATTAAATTGGCATCCCTTCCTCTGAATTCTTCCCCCAACCATTTTGTTATTCAGTTCTGTTGCTGAATGGTTCGAAAATCCATCTGGTTAAAATTGGCCAGCTGTGAAAACAAGTGACAATGTTAGCAAATATTAGTCAATTTAGGCTGAAGTTTTATACCTAGTTGAAGTACAAGTGTACTCTCTGGCTTGGGGTAAGTCGCTTCTCCATGGATCTATCAATCCTAAATCAGTTCTTAGTTGGGGCAGCACTCATTCAAGCATTGTGCTTGATGTATGTAGAGTAACTGACTGAATAAAATGTAAATCTTCCCATAATAAGCCAGTGTCACAACCATGATAAATGCACTGCGCAGAACTGCCCACAGTTCTGAACAGAACAAAACTCACTCAAAGCATTGCTTATGAAAATGCATAGAATCCATTAGCCTCATCATTCTTCTCCAGATATAGTGTATGGTCACTCATAGTTACGTCCACAGAGATAAGCAGGTTTTAATCATCTTTACTAATCTTTGGTATCGTTGCCTCAGTGACAAGGCAAACGTCTGAAAAAATGCTTATAGGTGCAGCACTTCACAAACTAACAGCACAACAATACTGTAAATACGAAAATCAAGCAAACGGAAGGCAAACTAAAATGAACACCTGTATACAATCAGTGCTACAAAGATGTCTAAGAAGAAATTCATAAAAACTAAAAAAAAATAATAATAATCAAACAATTCACCAGGAAAAATAAATGCTGAAAAAATTAAAATGTCATTACTGAATAGATTCATAGTTACAAATCTCACCTTAGAGATCAGTGGAAACAGAATCATTTACATCTCCAGTGAATAATAAAAGTAAAAAGTTGTACAAAATAAATCAGTGGTAGTAATAGAGGAACATTTTTAAAAATCAAAAAAGGGCTTCCATAACAGGGTCTCTTCTGCTGTTGAATGTTGAGTTTCCAAAGTTTCACTGTGCCTAGAACCTGGTTCAGGAGTTTGGCAGTCCAATCCTAGAACAAATCTTTCCAACGTAAGAGTTTAGCTGAGTTCTTACTAGGCATGGGGCGCTTGTAAACAACAAAAGGTATTTGCAATGCAGTAGGTCTTGCATTTGCGAGAATTTAAGCTATTGCCATTTACAATGCCGATAGCTCAAACTCTCGTAAATGCGGGACCTATTGCATTGCAAATGCTTGTTTTAAGTATATTGTATGGATATAGAGCATGCCAATAGCATAATCTGTGTGTGTCTATGTTATATTTTCATGCAAAGTTTAGTATAAATCCATTCAGCAGAGTATGTTGGAGCAGAAAATAAAATTTCCCAGGGAATTGCAACAATTAACCCCTTCCATGCGGCGCGAATTTTCGCGCTGTGCGGGGGTTTGCATTAGCGGGCGGGGATTCTGACGGCTGCCGGCCGTCGTGAGCACACGCCAACCGTAACGCATGACGGCCGGGAGCCGTCGTGAGCATACAAGGGGTTAAGAACTCCCTCTGCTCCACTTGAACAAGCTGCACCAATTAAATGTGAGGTGTATGAGCTTAGTTTAGCAAATATTTATGAAGATTTATCAAAACGGGGTTAAAATGATTAGTAATCAAAAAAGCAGTTTTCCTATGGACACGCATCTCAGCCATAAATAAGTATGTTAGTTATTTCTTTTAATTCTGATGTGGATCCAGGTTTTGTTATTATGTATGTATTGTTGTATTCCTCTTAGGGTGTCCATACACGGGCTTTCCTGTATCATGTCCTTATATGGGCACAATTCGCCCTGCCCTTATATAGGCATAAAATCCCAGTCCTTATTTAGGCATTAAACCGTGCACTCCAAATACAGGCATGGTCTCCGACATCCGTCCACCCTAACGTCACAACGAGTTCTTGCAGAACAGACCCTTAGGCTTCGGGAGTTTCCCTAGCACAGGACTATTGATTTCTTCAAGGACTCATCTATTATGCATGAACCGTTATACCTTAGGGGTTCATTCATGACGTCTTCCGCTGTCCGATTCACGTCAATGCTAACATTCTGAGGTACCTCTCAGGTATAAATATACCTTCCCTAGCCCTTGTAAACTAGAGGAGACCTCGACTTCAGAGGAGCCCGTTTCCCGGCCTGACGCACTGAGAAGACGCTGTCATCCCTGCACGCAGAGAGTCCAGCTTCCAGTGATCTGACTTCCCTCGCGGGGTGTTGGAGTTCGAGTCTGGCAAAGAGATTCCCACCTCTCTCATTCTCAAGGTATGGAGCTGACTAGAAACCTAGAGGGACTCTTGGCATACTAGGCATACTAGACTTAACATACTCTTAGTATACCATAGTAAGGAATACTTCACCTACTTCATACCTCTCCCTACACCTAGGTTAGGTTAGGTACATTGGGGTAGAACTAGCTTAGAAACGCATCGTATGAGTACTCGCATTTTTAGTCTATGTTATTTATGTAAATGAATATCTACTAAAGATCATGCTAGCGCAGTATTATTTATTTCTACTGCTTACGCTGTACATTATTTATCTTGCATACTGTCTTGTGATCGTAACAGCACATTTTACTTACACGAGAAACAAGACTGTTCAATAAATCTTTTATTGAAACGCCCGTCTATTCTTTCTGTGTAACTTTGAGGAAAACTAAGTATGCACGAGTGAGCTGAGTGAAATAGTTATCTATTGTTTCCAAGACTCTGGGACACGTTCTGATTCTAAAGGGAAACAAAGTGGTCATGTTTTGCGGCTGCCAGAAACTACTCCCTTCTTGTTTGTCAAGGAGTTTCTAGTGGCCTCTGAGCTAGCTGGCACAAGTAATTAAGTTTAATATACTCGATAGGGACATACTGACCTTAGTCCTATGTCAAACCTATAGCGGATATTATTCCAATGCGCAGAGCCTATTAGGGAAATAGGAGCTACACTACATGGCGCCCAACGTTTGGTAAGGCGGTAATTCAACGCTAGATACTGAGTAACTCAGCCGTGCTTTTTCTCTCAGAGACCCCTACCCATATACTCCAAAAGACGTCTGGAATGGGCAGGGTTAAGTATCCGCCACGGCTACATAGGGAAGCACCCTATATATTAGCTGATTGGTTTGCTCAACGTTGAAGGATACAGTGTTCCAAAATATTGTGCACCTTATCTTTGTTTCCTTGAAACTTGTTCTACATTTTTCAAAAACAACAAAATGTCCATAACAGGGGACGAAGCCACCGGAAACGGTGGAGCTGTGGCTGATCCAGCCCAAGCAGCAGTTTTTAACATTACTGGTTTAAATGAAACCGAGGAGGGTGTCATAGACATCCATCCAAACTTAAGAAGAGCCATCACTCTAAAACTTATAAAACCACCAAGAGGCGGTAGAGCAGTTTTCGTGATAGAGGCACACAAATCATTTCAGACAGAGGTATTCTATTCATGGGTAATATTTCCTGAATCCAATCCAGTTACAAAACTGTTTCACTTCTACAAAGAAGATGATCCACCAGAGGAATACATTCCTTTCGAGGATATTGAAATTCCATTAACATACCAGGAGCATCAGCTCTGGTTTAAAGGCGCCCAAAAACATCACAGAAACATTACCAGGCTCGGTCCACTAGGTAGACCAGGAGCAACATGGCCGATTCTAGCCGGCTACACACCTCATCCTGACCTGGATATAATGTCAGATGAGGAACTACTTGTTCAACTACAAGAATTAATAAAAATATACAGACAATTGGTCCAATATGTCATGCGGACTTTCACAGTCCAACCACCATTAACACTTCCAAATCCAACTCCCCAACAGGGGAATACACTAAAAATTACACCACAGACTCTATACGCAGTCATTGGTAAAATGCCCACAAAACGTGAGCAAATTCCATTCTGGATAGCTCAAAAAATTACTCAAATCGAAGCAGTATTTCCAAATACTAGCCCGTATGAGAAACACAAAATCCTAACGATCAGTTTACCAATGGGGATCACACCACAACTGGAAGACTGCACCACTTGGGGCTCAGTCTTTGCTGCCATCTATACTAAAACACATGGCATTTCGTCAATTGCGGTAATACCTGATGTCCTGAAGCAAATTCAAAACGAATACGGGGCAGAGCCTGCTCTAAATTTAGGTATGAAATTACTGAAAAATTTCGACCAGGTCTCAACAATAATATTATCTAATATTAAAGGGGAGGCAGCAGCAGTGGCGATCCGCCAAAAATTAAGGGAATTCGATGTTACAGAACATCAGACAGAACTACCCAGAATAATTGAACAATCTTATGCAGAATTAGGCAGAGATAGTTTGGGTGGAAGACCAGTGAAGCCAAAACTATCTGAAAGTCCAGAGAAGGACTCTATAAAACAAACTCCTACATCTTCTAAAAAGAAGTGGGAAACTAATAAACAAAATTCAAACGAGAAACGTTCTCAATCCCGAGGTAGGTCTCCTCAAAAGGAGCCCTCTGAAAGGAGGTATAACCTCAGAAATAGGGATAATTTGAGAAAGCCTGACAGGTATCAAGATACTGATACACGTTCCTCTCGTCCCTTTCAGATCTCGTCACAGACTTCTGAAAGAAGAGGACGGTCAGAACATAGAGAAGAACGCGTGAAATCGAAAGACGACAAACACGCTCCGAAAAATAAAGCAAAACCTCAATTCTCCAAAAAGAAAGTAGCAGGTCTAAAGATCAGACATGCCGAGAATACTGAGAACACAACTCAAGAACGGAGAATGGGCTCAGACAATGCTGGACAGTGCAGCAGAAGTCACAATAGCTCGCCAGAACCTGAAGGAACTTCTGGAGATAGTGGACTTGAATGAGTACATTACAGTTGAGACTGTAGACACCAGGGTTAGTACTCCACAAATGTTATATGAAATAACACTCCGGATGGAGGGAGACATACCTAGACAGGTGAAGGCACTTTTTTGGGAAAGACTATCAAGGGGCTATGACATACTTCTAGCAGAAAAAGACTGGCCACCACTATTTGTCAGGGAGTGCCCACACGGCGAGGACATTATTATGCCTGCCTTCTCCAACCATATTCCGATTCATCTAAAATACACATATGCCAGGAAATGGGCAGTAGCCCAGGCCCCAGCATTATATAAAAATCATGTAGGATGGGATGAGGACTCCCTCACCATAAAATACATCTGAAACATGAACCAACTGCACAAAGGCAGTATCCTATAAAGCAGGAAGCTAAAAACAGGTCAGGGAGATCTTAGATCAACTTGAATACCAAGGGGTGATTGAAACATGCACCTCCTCAATGAACAATCCTTTGTTTCCTGTCTCCAAACCAGACAAAACATATCGTCTAGTTTTGGATTACAGACACCTAAACACTTGTTCTAAAACCTTTGCAGTGCAAAATGCACATACCACAGCATTAATGAATAACATTGTGCGTAAAAAATACAAAACAACATTAGACATCTCAAATGGTTTCTTTTGTCAAAACATAGCACCTGAAAGCAGGTACTTAACAGCATTCTCCATAATGGGGACCCAGCGTCACTTTTGTCGACTCCCACAAGGGTTCAAGAACAGCCCAGGTTTATTCTCAGCGAGGGTAACAGAGTTACTACAAATTTATGACAATGAGGCATTGTCCTATGTCGATGACATCTATCTGACAGACGATGACCTGGAAAAACACTTGAACATGGTGAGCACCATTATACTGGGATTCGCCTCTGAGGGCCACAAATTCAACTTCAAAAAGTCCAGAATTGCCCATCTCAATGTCCTATTTCTAGGATATGAGCTTTCAAGTGAAGGCAAGAGCTTGGCAGCTAACTTTCTAGAAAAGTGTGCGCTGCTCCAACCTCCAAAAACGCAAAAAACTTACAATCCATCCTGGGTTTCCTAAATTTTGGAAGAACATACATTTTAAATTACGCAGAAAGGGTTAAACCTCTCTATGCATTAATCAAACCTGATTTTTCAATCAAATACTGGACAAACGAACACACAGAAATCTTGCGTTCACTCCAGGCTAACATGTTAGCAACAAAGCACTTGCAAACACGCGTAAGTCAACGCAATTTGGTGATCCGAATAATTACGGGTCAATGCGGATTCACATACTTAACCTTCAATGAGGGTGAGAAAATTCCAATTGCATACAAGTCTCATTTGTATACACAAGCGGAAATGCGCTTCAGTTCAACTGAAAAAATTCTGACAGCAGTTCAAACCGCTGTAGCAAAAGAAATAGCCTTAGCCCAAGGGAAACGCATTATTGTCGTAACCCCAGTACCAGCTTTAGAAGCGGTCACAAAAGCAAGCATTCCAAATGCTAAGGCATTACATCCAAGATGGATACAATGGGTTAATTCTCTTGCTGCAACAGATGTTGAATATGTTTTTGATCCCTATTTAAACACGCAAGCATTCCTGCAATATGAACAAGAATGTCCTCTGCCCACTGAGATTCTGCCTCTCGATCAGTACGAATTCATAATTTACACTGACGGATCCGCACAGCCCGCAACAGGGAGTAAGCAAGCTTACAGTGCAGCATGTGCAATCGTTAAAGGTCGCATGCGAGATGGCATCTTCAGACCTATGGTCACAAAAACTCAATCTCTAGGAGATTGTACAGCTCAACGAGCTGAACTACAAGCATTCAAACTGGCACTTGAAAGTACAGATCGAGAATTCCCCACACTGATAGTGTGCGATTCCTTTTACTGTGTTCAGTCGTATAATGAATATATACAAAACTGGCTTGAAAATGGTTTCAGAGATGCGAAAGGTGGCACAATAAAGCACAAAATGCTTTGGGAACAAGTAGTTCAGTTGAAAAACGAACTACCAAAGGCTCATGTGATCCACACACTGAGTCATCAACGTGATGGCGTTCACGTTGCAGGGAATTCATTGGCTGATGAAGCCGCAAAGGGGGCTGTTCAGACGGCTTCCGTAGCTGCGATCACTCGTTCAAAAACGAAAATAGACGGTGAGATAATGTTGGCTGTCAATGCTTCAAGCAAGGGCAGCAGTGCAGCGTTACCAAAAAAGTTTCCACTCAAGTACTCTTATGTAATTGATGCGAACAACGTTTCTTTTGCTCGAATCCCTGGAGTGGGGGATAGGGTAATTCCAAACAAGGAACGTAGATTAGGACTAATCCTAGCAGCACACGAAGGGATAGCTTCTGCCCACGCAGGTGTTTCTGCAACAGTATCTTTACTCAAGCAAAGATATTGGTGGCCTGGCATTCGGAAACAAACTAAAAACTATGTTTTAGAATGTGATATTTGCCAACAGATGAAAGTCTCAACAGTGAAACGTCCTGCGCAGACACCCCTGTTAATTTCAGACAAACCATTAGCTTGTGTTTACCTGGACCACTGCGGTCCCTTGCAAAGGGACGGTAACTATAAATATATCATGGTCGCAGTGGATTCTTGCTCTAGGTTCCTATGGATATGGCCTCAGTGCTAGGCTGACGCTCGAACTGTTATAAAAGATTTGCGAGTCTTTATCGGCACATACGCAATAGGCACGCTACATTCTGACCAGGGCCCTGCGTTTAGCTCTCGGGCTTACAAAGAAGCCATGGCCAGTCTGGGCGTTACATTGCGGTACTCCTCTCCATTCCATCCTGAGGGAAATTCGGTTGTGGAAAGGAAAAACCGGGACATAAAGCAGTCTATAACAGCTAGGGTATTAGGTTCAGGTGATGGGTGGGTCAAACATCTTTATGGGGTCCAACTCTCATTGAACAACCTGCCAAGAAGTTCTCTAGGGGGGTCACTCCATATGAGGTCCTATTTGGGACAAGAATGTGGGTACCAGATCTCGATCACGTAGGCACAGTGGTGGAAAATAAAACGTTTGATATCAAAGATCGTTTGGCTGTTTTACAGGAACTGAATGAGTTAAGAACTAAGCAAAGCAACGTATTCCTACAGCCAACCACCACTGGGGAAAAACCGGCGGTCCCAGCAAGGCCTGTCTGGATTCCAAAAGTTGGGGATCTAGTCAGAGAAAAATTGCGGACAAGAAGGAATTTGGACCTTCTTACAGACAACCAGTACCTGTCCTAGCAGTTCAAGGAACAAGAACAGTACTTCTGCCGCCCCTTGCTGGAAGAAAGGAGAAAAGATTTGTGTCCATCGACCTCATCAAACCACAGTATGTGGCCAATACTAAGTAGTAGGCCTCGTGGACTCCGACCTAGTAGCAGACGCACTCCTCTCGCTACTATCCAAGAGGTTCATACTGAAAGACTGATAACTATCGAGAATTCAGCTGTAACAGATGAAGGACTGAGCAGCAATAGAACTCATCCCTCTTGAAAATCAAGTAACAGTTCATCCAAATACACCTGTCTACACCAATGTAGCAAGTGATCAACTGGTTCCAGCGATTTCTACAAATCCTGATGCAATTCCAACAATTGATAGAACCGCTTCTGGCTATTTAATTAATTTTGATACGTTCTCAGAAGATCCAAGTGAACCTGAAACGACGCCAGCATCATTGAAGTTCAAGCAGCAAGTACAAGACTTTCTTCACTTTCTGAAAAAGACTTATTTGGTTTCTCCATGGATTGAACTCTGGATTACATCTGGTCTTTTTGTTTTCCTGCTCTGGCTAGCTTTGGTTACAACTGTGAGCGTGCTTATAAGTGGCAGATTCATCCATGTGAATACTGAAGGAAAAGACGTGAACGTACTTTTGAAACCACATAAATCTTCCCATCGTGAAGCAAGAGACTTGTCATCAGCGAACATCACAGCCGTTCCTATACAGGATGGTATAGTGTGGGACAAAACAGATTTTGATATCTTCGGCCCGACGGAACAATTGAACATTCCACATTTGTTTAAAATTTCACTAAGTGATCTAATTTCGTCCAGTACCTATTCTGATGATTGGGACTTTGAGACTGTAAACGACATAATGTTTGACCTAGAAAAATCTGCTGCATTTTCTAAAAATGAATAATTAAAGGGTTCATCAGACTATGAACAGCTGTATTGTTATAACCACTATGGTCATCATTATTTGCAAAAATCTGCATACCCTAGAAATGTGTTTATGTTTAACCAATGGGAGCATTGTCCTACACCACCACAAGGTAGTTCAAAAACATTTGCTAGCAAATTTCCATATTTTTCAGGTTACAATACATCTGATCCAGAAACGTTTTACTATAAAAATGTAAACAAAACAGGACTGAAAATTATGTTAACTAATACGAAACAGATTTACTCTGCAGCATTTATTGCCCAACTGTCTAGACAGGGTTTCGAATTATGGAAAGACACAATAGACACAAAAACTGTCTGGGGTACTAAAGATTGGCAAGTGCAGGGGATAGAAGCTTTATTTAGAGCCTGTATCATCCCTGAACAAATAATGTTTTTGAATGAAACCGTCCAACAAACGTCTTGTCTTGGATTAGCCAAGATAAAAGAGATGAGAACACCTTCTGTACCAACACCTGCAAGTGACAATAATACACAGGCAGTGGTGACAGTTGACAATATACTACAACTCAACAGATCTAATCCTGATTGGAAAAAATGGTTGATCTGGCCCACAGACGCGAACAACTGTCAGGAAAGATTCCTGAATAAAACTCAGGGCTTTACTATTCATAGGCCAGACCCAAGATACGTCCAAAGACAGCATCCGGGGGCAGTAACAACATACAGTGTAGAAAAATTGTGCCTCGATTGGCTTCAGAGATCTACACTACAGGATGTGAAACAACACTTATCCTTACTTAAAGACGACGCAGACCTTAGGGAATTCTTGCTTGGACCAAGAAAACGCGTCAAAAACGTTTCATATATGCCGGCATTTATGCTGCCTATAATGAAGCATGGAAAGTGTCACAGATGGAGGCCGCAGAACGAATACGTGAACTAGATCGTATCAATTTAGATAAAACCCTCTCTGTGGTCAACAATGGGTTAACAACTTTGTCCTCCAGAATATACTCTTTGGATGGCATTGTATCCTCTGCTATCGACATACTAGAACAAGATTTGGCGATGTTACAACAAGGCCAATCTCAATTACGTTCTATTGTGTTATTAAGCTGGACGCTGCAATCTTTGCGTACGGGCTATGTGCCTTGGCGTTTCATCAACACGTCAGCTCTGTTTACGGAATACAATCTAACTGATAAACAGATCGAACTGGCACAAAGAGGAGCAAAGTATACAGTGCTGAGCATTGAAAAACTGGAAAAGTTACCATTCACAGTGGCAGAAAAACCAGCTACAGAATGGCTCATTCATGGCAAAATCACACTACATGTGACTACTTTTTAGTTTCAGTATTGCCTCAGACAAATGCAAGCAGGCAAATATGAAAGGTTGGGTAAGGAATACATTAAGACATCTTGGAATTTACCGTATACATATAGATGTTGGAGTGGGGATCGTGAAGTGTTTTTGAGCAGTACACACTGTAAACGTGCACTGAGCGGTTCACTTATATGTCAGGACATTTCTTTACACGGGGCTTGTAATGGTTCTGTGGCAAATTTGTCTTGCCATCAGCAGGGTACACCAGCTGCTGTGATTAATCCAACGTTTGGACAACTTTCTAATGGGAGTTACCTCATGTTGAATGATCAGAGTTGCTGCGGCATGTTGCCAGGCATCCCATATCTAGTAACGGTCAACTCCAGGGTCACTTGCTGTATGCAAGTATTGTTTGCCCCAATAGACACAGTCAGGGAGTCGCCTCTATGACCTTCGCTGAACGTCTCTTTTATAAGATTTGATACTTTGAGCAGAATGAAAGCCATGCTTTTACAGCAAACAGTGCCTTTGACCTCGGCCAAAGAAACCTATGATCTACAAGTAGCAAGGACTTCGGCTGAGATACAGACTTTAATACGTACAAACTGCCCTATACATTTCGTTGAAATGATAGGACGTATCTTTAACATGTCTGATACAACCGGAATTGTACATGTATTTAAGAGCATCTGCTCCGGTCTGTTAGCACCTTTCCAGGCAATACTCGGAATCATCCCGAACTTTGCACATTCGGTGTTTGGTGGCATACCATTAATTCTAGCACTTGTTGCCGGAATTCTATTTCTCTTCCTGCTATTACGCTATGGCCAGCCTATTCGCAGACATCACTCCGAGCGAAATGGAGAAAGCTCTCCTTGAACGAAAGTGCCGTGAGCGAATAGTACAGCTTTTGGGCATGACTCGTCTCACGGGACCTTAATACCACGTGGTTCCTGTCATTCAGACCAATCTGGCAAGATTGCATCTTACCTGTTCTACGATGCCTGCTATGCGGTGAAGAATGCGTGTTGGAGACCTGTCTAACATTTCCATCAGCAACGCCAACGGATGTCGATACTCTGCTAGTCCCGATCACGGCCCATGCTCTGTGTTGTCCCCAGAGGCTACCAATCCTGATGTCAGCATTCATTGAGATCTCACAGTCGCTTCCGGCTGCTGCTGAGGTACGAGAAAGATCTACAGGCACACAGGTAACAACGGACGCGAACATTGCTGCGGCAACCTATGCTGGAAGCGATGCTTCACATCTCTGTGCAATTAATCTACTACACGAGGTGTTCCAACTGAAACCAACTTCAGTGGACGAAGTTTTGTCTACAGAAATAGATGATCTCATGTTTACACCAGACCCGTAAACTGACTCTGATTCAGCCCACAGTGTTCCAGAGATGCAGTAACAATTTGGCCTTCATACTTCAAAAACTTGGAACTCTTCCCAAAATTGAACTTTTTCCCATTTTTTCGAACTAAAATGGCACTTCAATCTGCTTAAAGTAGAACTAGCCTTATAGTACGGACTTCGCGGTGCTTCCAAAGACACCTTGTCATCTTATTTTGTCTATGAAGTTCATTAATTTTCATGACATGAAATGACTTTGAATTTGAAAAACTTATCGATCATTTTCTGTCACATGTAAATATTACTGCTTATTTCATTTAAATTGCATTTAATTTCAAACTTTATGCCTGAAATGAAAAGCATTGCTTAATATGTATAGTACCTTTTGCATTTTTCTATGTTTTTTAATGCTTTTAAGAAATATTTTTTAATATGCGGTACTCCATTTAATGTTTAGCATTTTAAATGTTTAGCATTTTAGTATTATCGTACACACGAAAGTGGAGTGGGTGTTGTATTCCTCTTAGGGTGTCCATACACGGGCTTTCCTGTATCATGTCCTTATATAGGCACAATTCGCCCTGCCCTTATATAGGCATAAAATCCCAGTCCTTATTTAGGCATTAAACCGTGCACTCCAAATACAGGCATGGTCTCCGACATCCGTCCACCCTAACGTCACAACGAGTTCTTGAAGAACAGACCCTTAGGCTTCGGGAGTTTCCCTAGCACAGGACTATTGATTTCTTCAAGGACTCATCTATTATGCATGAACCGTTATACCTTAGGGTTCATTCATGACGTCTTCCGCTGTCCGATTCACGTCAATGCTAACATTCTGAGGTACCTCTCAGGTATAAATATACCTTCCCTAGCCCTTGTAAACTAGAGGAGACCTCGACTTCAGAGGAGCCCGTTTCCCGGCCTGACGCACTGAGAAGACGCTGTCATCCCTGCACGCAGAGAGTCCAGCTTCCAGTGATCTGACTTCCCTCGCGGGGTGTTGGAGTTCGAGTCTGGCAAAGAGATTCCCACCTCTCTCATTCTCAAGGTATGGAGCTGACTAGAAACCTAGAGGGACTCTTGGCATACTAGGCATACTAGACTTAACATACTCTTAGTATACCATAGTAAGGAATACTTCACCTACTTCATACCTCTCCCTACACCTAGGTTAGGTTAGGTACATTGGGGTAGAACTAGCTTAGAAACGCATCGTATGAGTACTCGCATTTTTAGTCTATGTTATTTATGTAAATGAATATCTACTAAAGATCATGCTAGTGCAGTATTATTTATTTCTACTGCTTACGCTGTACATTATTTATCTTGCATACTGTCTTGTGATCGTAACAGCACATTTTACTTACACGAGAAACAAGACTGTTCAATAAATCTTTTATTGAAACGCCCGTCTATTCTTTCTGTGTAACTTTGAGGAAAACTAAGTATGCACGAGTGAGCTGAGTGAAATAGTTATCTATTGTTTCCACGACTCTGGGACACGTTCTGATTCTAAATGGAAACAAAGTGGTCATGTTTTGCGGCTGCCAGAAACTACTCCCTTCTTGTTTGTCAAGGAGTTTCTAGTGGCCTCTGAGCTAGCTGGCACAAGTAATTAAGTTTAATATACTCGATAGGGACATACTGACCTTAGTCCTATGTCAAACCTATAGGGGATATTATTCCAATGCGCAGAGCCTATTAGGGAAATAGGAGCTACACTACAGTATGCATGTGGTATTTGTGTAGTGCACACCTAGCCAAAAGGCAGTGGAGTGCTGCACAGGTGCAAAGGCACAATCAGGGAGTGATTGAAGGGTAAGTTGGGTTCTGAGAGTGGAGTTGACTCTTACTTCACTGTGATGTAGTGTTCTTTAAAGATGTGCGTCATCATATTTCTTCTATGTATAAACTGAGAAAACACTTTGCACAGTTTTTTTCCCCACATTTCTTTATCTCTAGTCTGATGGTATCTGGGCTGTGATTTTGCAGAGAACCAGCAAAGTGGTGAGCATATCAGCCAGATAAGCGGAAATGACGGTCAGGATGGCTTTGTAGATGATGGAGTGTATGTTTAAGCCTTACTGTATAAGTTCATGATTACTTATCACTTGCTGCGATTTATAGTTATTTTAGATTGTATAATTGTGAGCACCTTGAAGCTGATTTGCTTTGGCATTGTTTTGCGCTATGCACAAATACAGAGGAGCTACCTCCAATGAGATTAATTTATTTTTTCAGCTGTAGTCGCATGAAGAATTACATTTTAATGCACAAGCCACGCCACTACAACTAAGAAAGGAAGTTTTGTTGTGGGCTTGTCGAGACAGTATACATAGGAATCTGCTATGTTATGCGCATAATGTGTGGCTCGTAAATACACTTTGTTGAACCTGGTTACTTATGTTTAAGGTGGACACCCATGGGAAAACACCTGCACACGTCAATTTTTCAGGTTATACACCTGGTAGGCATCCCAACAGGAAAGTTCTGTGACTGTGGGTACATGTGGTTAGGCCTTTCAATAGGAATTTCCAGCCTGAAGTTAAAATTCTTGGCAGAATTGCAAGTATTTATTTTACCGGTCTGGATCAGAATGCTAAATCTGTCCATGTTTCCCATTTATTGAAGTTGGTGTTCAAATGTAATATTTGAGTTTGCAATAAAGACACAAAGCTGGAGAAAACACAAAGTGGGCATTAATAATATGGATTAAACCAGTATTTGTTTTTAGAAATTGGTATTGCTGAACGATTTAAAATTAAGATTATTTTATAAGCAATATATGTGATTACAACTATGTTGGAATCATTGGGCAAAAGTATATTTGCGCTCAGTAAAAAGAATGAGTTCCTATCAGTATTTTCATCCTCTTCATATACATGTATGCTTTTAGGGTCTCATAGATTGCTACGGGCACAGCAGTACCATTTTGTTAATAGTGTTCACTTGGTTAATTTTTATCGCTTAAACAACCTCATTGCATAACAGTAAATAAAGTTTTCTGTGAAACGTATTCTGGTCAGTATTAAAAAATAAATGTTAGTGTTAGAGCTGTGTCGGTTGTCTTTAACTTGTCATGGTTTTCCTGTGGATATTGTGGGCCCAATTCACAAACTGCATTTTGGAGTATTTAAAGTGGTATTTCAGAAAAACTATTTACTTATTACAAAAAGCAATTCACAAACCTATAGATGAGGAGCTCCAACTCCACCTTCGCCTCTTGTCTCTTTCCTATATGTCTCTTTCACAGTGACTCCACAAGTAGCAATGTTAAGTTCATTCTAAATTTAAATTTTATATATTTATTTTTTGTGATAAAAAGATATTGTTACTTTTTTAAAATGCGTTTTATTAAAAATTAAACTTTTAAACTTATTTTTAAAAACAAACAAGTAGTTAAGTCAATTAAATAGAAAACTTTAAACCTAGTTTACTACTCATTTAACAAAAATAAAAATGTTAGTGAAGTTGGGCAATTGCATTTTTTAAGTATTGGATACATTTTTTTTATAAATAACTGAATATATTTAAAATATTTTATAAATTAATACACATATAATTTGAGGAGGTAACTGCTTATTTCATTAGTTCCAGGTTAATATTATTTTAATTTATTTTACATTTACATTTATATTTTACATTAAAAAAATTAATTCTTTTAAAAAAAACTTCAGAAATGTCTCTGTACTTTCCTATAGAGAGATCTCTACCTTGGTGGTGCACATCCCTATCAACAGGTGTGAAATTACTAATAGTAACTTTACACTAGTAAATTCATTTGTAGGAAGCTTCACTCCCTCATTGGAAGGGGTGGAGACATGTTAGTGGACACTCAGTTGTACCTTTCCACTCGGAAAAGGTGAATACTAAAAAAGCGGAGAGTTTCACCTAGGTGTAGGAGTAAATCCATACATGCAAATTTACCTTTGTGAATCAGACCCTGTGTTTGTATCTCCAAGAGATTGCTACCCAATGATTCATCAAGATATTTGGGTGTGTGAATACTTAACTGCTGACAAACTGGCACTGCTACACTCCTGAGTTCCAAAATAACTGTAATATCACATATGACATATTCAATCACATCAGTGTTAGTACATCACATTCAGTTTTCTGCAGTAAGATAAGAGCGCACCTGTGATCATCACGCATGCCACCAAAACACTTCCCACATAGACCATACAAGAACCTCACACTCGTCAAACCAACCACAACCAATGGAGGAGCATGATACCCATCCACCAAGATGCTCTTCAGGACCCCGTCGGGCGTTTGGGTAGCTACGCAACTGAAACTACAATACAAAGTTGCTGAAAGTCTGCTTGTAGTCTTTAGGTGTACCGTAGACTGTGCCGTCCCCCACTTCAGAAGTGAATAGAGTGTGTGCTTTTTTATGCTATGCATGGCAGAAGCTGTGGGATTTGTGAGGGAAATGTTCTAGGCAGATGACTGGGCCGTGTTGTTGAATTTATCGTACAACCAGTAGTTGGTTACCGTGGGTTGTTGAGGATCTGGTTGGGGTACTTTGGCCTTGAATCCTGTGGGTGATAGGGACGGAGTTGCATTGCAGGGTATCCGGGATGTGCACAAGTATATGTATCAGAGAAAGTGACCTGTAGTGGTGTGGACGCGTACGCTAGTCTGTCACAGATGAGAATGAGTGGGTTAACACGGGCTTAGGTGGAAAAGTAGATGCATGTCGGAAATCCCTGTGATTCTCTTTACAAGAGGGTAAAACTTTTATTGTTTTTTTTTTAATGAATACTGTAAGTGCACGCCTTAAGCATTCTAATAACCATTTTTATTAAAAGATGTTGCAGCACTTTTTCTCCCAATTGTCAGTGGCTTTTTTCCAGCAAATTGCTTTACCTCTCAGCTTCGGTAAGAATTCTGCGCTGCCTTCTAACCTGTTGCGCAGATGTCTGGGTTGTGGTTTTATTGTTGCAGGGCTGGGAGGAGCTGGAAGGGGCTAGGAGCTTCTTCCCAGAAAACGCGGCTGGTTTCTGCTAATTAGAGAAACAAACTCAAATCATCTCCTCACAGAGACGCACACTGAAGCAGAGGGGCGCTGGTCCGGTCATGCACCACATACAAGTGATTTGAAAATAGTTTCCCTTCAGCTAAAAAGAAAAAAAAAAGGAGGGAAGTAAATGCAGAAGGAATGTGCAGGATGTTTACAGGATGTCAGTTCGCCAGCTGTCCCGGCCTCTGGGCTACAAGTCGGCACACTACAATATCATCAGACGGCAGGCGGCGAGCACCATTCCTTTATAATCTTCTCAGCTATGGTGGGCCTTGGAAACACACATTCGACATCTGGCTTTTCAGCTGTGTGCCCTCTCTCTAATGCAGCTCAAAATGTACAGGCCGCTCTTTATTTATTTTTAACACTTCAAGGGACCATACTAAAGACCTAAATAAAATATGCGCTTTAAAAAAGCATTGGTGAAATGAATAGGTCGCATCTATGCAATTGACTTTATTGCCTTTTCGCCATATTGCACAGCAGCACGGCTGTTGTTCAGCATGGCTGAAGTTAGGGGGGGAAGCACTATAATGCAGATAGTGGTGGCCACGTCATAGCGCCTTTTTTTCGGGCAGGACGAGAGGGGGCAAGGAATAATGTGGAACGGACGGGACAAGCAACAATGTGGGAGGCGTAGGAGGATGGGGTATGCAAGCAACAACGCAGGAGGAGGGCAGGTAGACAGCAAGTAGGCAACAACGTGGGAGGGACTGAGCAAGCTAGCAACAACACAGGCGGGCGCTAGAAAGGACGGGGCAAGCAAGTAACATTGCGGAATGGGAGGGGTAGCACAAGCAAGCAACTATGCGGGTGAGACGGGCCATGCAACAATCTGGGAGGGGCCAAGAGGGGCGTGGCAAACAAGCAACAATGCAGGAGTGACGGGGTAAGCAAGTGGTCCATTTTAAAATATATAAGAAGAAGCAAAAGTGTTTTTTTAAAGAAAGGAATGGTAAGGCTGCAGATTGCAGGTGCTAGGACTTCCAAAAAGGAGAATTAGAAAAAAGTTAAACAGATGTGCAACGCTTGGGAGAGGAACCTAAATGCTGAAAAGTGGCTGAAACAGCAGGGGTGCGATGAAGCTGTTTGATCAGTGGGGCTGTTTAAATAAAAACAAATATCTGTGTGCCATGGAGTGCTGAAAGCAAAAGAAAAAAAGTAGTTCCATGATATGGAGTTGTACAATGCTACACTAAAGCCAGTATAAAGAATGGTGAAAAAAACTATGCTCCAGAGGAGGAACAAACACAAGAAGAGGAAGGAAGAACATTAGTTAAGTTGCAAGCACATGAGATTAACAAGAAAACCAACCAATGGCAGGCAGTTGGCTGACCCAAATTCCACTGTAAGTATTGGAATTGTCCACAACAGGTCTACAACAATAGTGAGACCAAATGAAATCTTGCAAGAAATAGGTCCCAGTTGTAGCCCTCTGCCCTGCAATTTGACTAACTAGTGAATGGTCTTTGGGCATGCCACGTAAAGGGCCCATCTGGTGTGAATAAAACCAAACATCTCTCTTTCCCTAGTCCGGCATCACTAACAATCACCAATAAAAGGCATTCCAGAAAGTACTTTTGTTTGATGATGTGTAATTGGGTTTTGGGACCCGTTGTGACACCACTCAAAAGATGGCACCTAGAACCTGCCTGGGCTGGATTCACGAAGAATTGTTTTTTAAAAGTCAGAAGTCTACATATTGTAGGTTTCCTTCTACAATTTGAGTACGTTGCCAAATTTTCGGAGATTCCGAAAGTCTCAAGGAATAAACATGGAAATCATTGCAAGAGATGGATTTTCATGCATACCACTACTCCTCCAAACGTACTCCTGCAGACTATAGAGGGTGGACAGTCTGAAGTGAAAAATTGTATTAGTGCACAATGTCATAACGAAACTAGAGGCTCCCCTGCAAAATACATGCAGGGGGGCCCCCATACTCCGGATCCAGTTTGGAGCTCTTAGAGCAGGGACCTGCCAGTACTGGAAGGGGCTCCTGGAGCTCTGGGGCCCCACCAACACTGCAGGGGCTTTTGTTACGCCACTGTTAGTGCATGTCAAATCAAGTAATTCTTTATTGCTGCGATCTAAAGAGCCATATCGATACTTACATGAAAAATGTCCTAGTTCCCCAATTATAGAAAAAGTCCATTTGATTCAGGACTAGGGGGCTTATTTACAATACCTTTGCACCACTGATGCGTCACTTTTAATGTGGGGAAAGTGACGTACCGGCAGCGCAAGGGTCTTGTAAATAAGTCCCTAGGTTTGCTAATGATGTTCATGTAATCTTGGCCGATTCTCCCCACTCTCCCATACTCTTTTCCAAGAATCCCACACAAATGATGTCCTCCGATATTAAATGGGCACGATTCGGATGAGCGTTCAGGAGAACTAGTCCATTGCTTCTATTATGAATATCATAAGCTCCATGGGAGCTGTGGAGGATTACACTTCAGTTCTGTTCTTGATCCCTACCATGCTCTGTGCTGACCTTTCCCCCTCCTTTTGGCTTAGTATGCACATGGGGAGAGGATGTGGCTTCACGGCTACATCTGCCGACTTTGGAGCAGGGGAACCAGGTTCGAGCCTCTGCTGAGCATCCTGTGATTCTAGGAAATCACTTAATCTCCCCGTGCCTACCAAGAAATGAATGTGTACTTGTGTAACGTAACTGGTGCTCATGTAAAGCGCTCCAATACCTTCGGGTCGAGTTTGCCTTCTATAAATCTGTAAAAACAAGCATTGGCATAGCCAATAGGTCTCGCTTTTGGGACCTTATAAGTATTTAGTTATGCAGCACAATATCCTTGGTGCAACAACATCAACCGTTGCATGGCTAAACACTTATAAGGTCCCAAAGGCGAGACCTATTGGCTATGCCAATGCTTGTTCTCTCCTGGTTGTTCCTTCTGCCCTGCTGCCGTTTGCCTCCCACTGGTCTCGGTCTCGGGGCTGCCTGAAGTGCAGGTTACCAGTCAGAGAAGTAGAAAGGGAAGGGCTGAAGTGATTGGACATCACAGTCCCTGGCACAACCCTCTGCTTCTGCCATTGGGCCTTTGAAGCTGAGCCTCTCTTAGAAGGGAAGTGGGCACTGCCAACATGCCCTTCATTCACAGCCTCTGGCCACCCTCGTTTAAAGGGGCCACCCAGTGAAGAACAGGTCTTTATGCCCAGTCCTGCAGCTCTAATCAGCATTCTAGAATGTTCCTTTGTTGGATGATGTCTGCTCGGGGCTTAAGACATATTGTGACATCATAGTCCCCTTTGGGATCCGACCTCAATTTATGCACATTTTACTTTAAAACGTAACCCCTCTAGTACTAAATTGTATTGTAATTGCAATTATATAGCACTTACTACCCCTGACGACGCGTCAAAGCGCTTTTTGGCGAGTAGCACGCTACTCCAGAACCCATAAAGGATTAGTATTGAATTAGTATAGTGAAATATGAAAGTAATTTGAGTGGTGGATAGGTTAGTCAGTTATTTGGATTCAGAAGGATAGCGGAGGGGTAGAAGAGGGAAAAAGGTTTGCATTTATATAGCGCTCGTTACTCCTGATGTGGTGTTGAGGCGCTTTTTGAGCGAGTAGCACGCTACTCCAGAACCCATAAAGAATTAGTGTTGAATTAGTATAGTGAAATATGAAAGTAATTTGAGTGGTGGATGGGTTAGTCAGTTATTTGGATTCAGAAGGATAGCGGAGGGGTAGAAGAGGGAAAAAAGGTTTGCATTTATATAGCGCCTATTGCCCCTGATGGGGTGTTGAAGCGCTTTTTTGGCGAGTAGCACGCTACTCCAGAACCCATAGAGGATTAGTGTTGAATTAGTGTAGTGAAATATGAAAGTAATTTGAGTGGTGGATATGTTAGTCAGTTATTTTGATTGAGAAGGGTAGCGGAGGGATAGAAGAGGGGAAAAGGTTTGCATTTTTATAGCGCTTGTTACCCCTAATGGGGTGTTGAAGCACTTTTTTGGCGAGTAGCACACTACTCCGGAACCCATAAAGGAACCCATAAAGGATTAGTGGTGAATTAGTATAGTGAAATAATAAAGTAAATACGTGTCCAGACAACTGTGGTGTAGCAGAGGTGCAGTGGGCTCGAAAGCAAGCAAGTTAAACGAACCCCCTGCCCCCGACTTGCTAGCAAAGACGGCCATAATTAAAATGCACTGTGTCCCCCACACTCCAGGGCCCTGGTGCCACTGCACCAGCTGCACGAATGATAGCTAGGCCCATGTTCTTTTAGCAGGGCTCTCTCCCAGCCTGGGCAGGTGGAGGGTCAGTGTCCCTGTGGCCCTCGTGCTTGCTGGGAAGGGCCTACAGGTCCAAGGTGAGGCATCCCTAGTGCAAAATCAAAGACTTTACTACTCAAAAGTCAAAACTATTCGAATTACGAATGCTCTTTTACAATGAAAAGAATGTCGAAATCATGAAAGCAATGTCTCAATCCTTTTCAAGATGAGCCTATGTCTTCTGGGTCAGTTATGCCGGTGACCTTCAAATAATTTCAGAATCTTCTGAATTCTGAGCACAAGTTCTACACGTGGTGTAATGCTGGAGCGCCACACAAACCGTAATGAAACGTATACACTGGGTAGAACAACACAACATCGAATTAATTCTAACTGGATAATTATTTTATAAGCTTTCTTTATTTGTCTATTCCATTTGAAAAGTGCATTTTTTGTGTTTCATCTTTGGAAATCTCTCTGATGTTGATGGGTTGGTTTACACTCGTAAATAAACGCAAACAAAATACAATTTCATACTTGTTTGCAGTCAGCAGAGTGGAGAGATTCAGCACGTAGCAATATTAATCCTAAATAAAGGTGAGTGTGTGGGAGTAGATTATGTGTAATCACTTTGCCTGTTCCTGAAGGACGAACATTTGTGAAGCACAGGTTAGTAAAAGCTCATTATTACTTAAAGGCAGGTTCTGACTGCTTCTGTGTGTGTTAGACAGCAGCTCGCAGTGTGGGTGAGAGGTGTGTAGTGCAAGATAAAAGACAATCACAAGAAAACAGTAAAGACCCAATGACGAGTAAAAAACACAAAAGCCATTAAGCGTGAGGGAATCCAAAGACACACTTTTAGAAATGACAAGCGCGCGGTGGGAGCGTGTGAACGCGCGGTGGGAGCGTGTGAGGCAGAGGAGACGCCATGCGCGTGCACATCGCCTGTCCGTGCGCGCACATGGTTTGTCTCCCTTCGCGCACCAAACCCACAATAGTCTCGCCAAGGCGAAAGCAGCGCATGCGCTGCGTTCGCTAGGCGAGACCTAAAAAAGGGCTGTTTTTCTGAAATAGCTGTCAAGAGGGGCATGGCCTAGGAAGAGGGTGCATCAGTTTTGTCTGTATTCTTTAAAATTTGGACTGGTGTAATTTCCTATCAAAATCTCTCTTAGATACATTATCGAAATTAAGCTTGGACTTTTTTCAAATTCCTCATAGTGCAGGGTTCATTCAGATCCAGTAGCATCTGCCACACAGGGATTCACAGGCATAGCCTTTGGTCAGCGCCTACATTCAATTCTTCAGTTGACCAATCTGCAACACTGCATCCAGCTGAGCTCTCAGCTGGCTATTAGATGTGCATGTTGCACCTGGAAAATACGTTTAGTAATTTATGATGATTAAAACGTGTGCTTTGAGATAACAAATTCTGAACTCTGCAGGTGAGCCATAACATACTAATCGCTTGCCAGGGGTTTCACACAGCCAGCAAGCGTAGCCTGTAAAATCGCTTAGTAGGATAAAGTGATGTCACTGTGAGCATCCAAACTATTGATCTTCCACATTACGATAAAATGAGTACCAGTGAGTTGGACAGTAGTAACATCTTTTATTCAATTATTGACATTGCTAATCTGAAAGAAACACTTTAGTTATAGATTCCTTACCTTAGAATTACCCCCAGGCGTCAGACTGGACCCGGAAAGTTTTTTCGTCAGCAGTACCTCTGCGCGTCGGAAGGTGGCGTCGGTCGGCTCCGCGTCCGTCGTTGGCGTAGTGGTCGCCGGGATGACGTTGCGGCAGCTACTTAGACGCCGCTCTCGCGCTCTGACGTCAGTTCTTTCTTTTTCCGCACCAGCCAGCGCAGATCCGGGAAGAGCGGTACCTCCAGTCATTTTTTGACTGACTTTTCCTCGACTTTTGTCGACTTCTTTTTCGAGTGTTCGACTCCTAAGGTGCACGAGGGATGCCTGGCTTCAAGCCATGGGGTTCCGGTCATCGGATGATGTCGGTGACAGATCCGCACCGCGTGTGTCTCTTTTGCCTGGAGCGCGACCACGACCCCAAGTCGTGCTCCGACTGCCGGTCGATGGCGCCGAAGGCTTTGCGGGAGCGGTCCCGAAAGCTGCTTGAGCACCGGCAGTCGGCTCCGCGCCGTTCGAGGTCCCGGACGCGAGGAAGGTCGAGGGACCGGTCGCGGAGCCACCACCATTCGTCCAAGTCTTCGAAGTCTTCGCACTCGGGATCGGGTAAGTCGAAGCATAAGAAGAAGTCGAAGAAGCACCGTCGCTCTTTGACTTCTCCTCGTCGGTCGGCCGATCCGACGAGGGATGCGGGTGGTGCCCCTCCCGCGGCTCCGCGCGCGGAGCCCGACGAGTCGAATCTGCGTTTCCCTCCCTTTCCGGGACCCGGAGCGACTCCCGCCCAGCTTCGTACGTTCTACGAGGCGATGCATGCCATCTTTGGGCGGACCGAACCCGCCGGCGCGCCTTCGGGCCCCGTGGACTCGGTTGGGGGGCCTAGGCCTTCTCCGTCGTCGGCTCCGGCGGCCCCCCTTGGATCCAGGCCTGGATCCGGATCAGCGCCGATTGACCTGATTACGCCTCCACCGGCGCTGCTTCCTCCGGCACCACTACAGCATTCGACGCCGGTCGGCCCCCC
This sequence comes from Calotriton arnoldi, assembly GCA_963921515.1. Taxonomy (NCBI): domain Eukaryota; kingdom Metazoa; phylum Chordata; class Amphibia; order Caudata; family Salamandridae; genus Calotriton; species Calotriton arnoldi. The sequence goes on from CAWUFW010000189.1 coordinate 3,222,627, forward strand.
GGCCGGCGTCGACCCCGGCCTCCATCCCGACGTAGACCCGGAGCCGGACCGGCGTCTCCCGATGCCGGATCTGGCGCCAAGAGGGGTTTTTGTGCCCCAGTTCACTCCTGGGGTCCCTTTTCAACCAGAATGGCACCCAGAGGATGAGGAGGAGGACTGGGAGGGGTCAGGTGACCCTCTGACTGACCAGTTGGACAGTGAACAGGACTGGAGAGAGGAACTGGGGGATGCCAGTGGTTTGGACACCTCCCCTGACCTTGGCATGTTGTCTCCTCCTACAGTGACTACGGAGGAGGGAGCGTCATACGCAGTGGTGTTGCGTAGTGCAGCTGAGGCTCTCAACCTCGAGCTTCCTACGGTGGCAGTCAGGACTAACCTCCTGACAGAGGTGCTTCAGCCGGCTGCAAGCTCTTCGGAGCCCTTGCTGCCGTTCAATGAGGCCCTCACCGACGTCCTTTTGGGCACGTGGTCCAGGCCCAACACGGGGGCTCCCGTGGACAGGATGATTGCCCAACGCCACCGCCCGGCCCGGACGACCCCACTTTCCTCTCCCAACACCCCACCCCGGAGAGCTTGGTAGTCCAAGCCTCCACTTCCAAAAGCGCATTCCCTACCGCTCCACCGGAAAGGGAATCCAAGAAGCTGGACCACCTTGGAAAGAAAATGTTCTCTTCCACCAGCTTAGGAATGCGGTCGGTAAACACCTCTCTTGGGCCGTTATTCCCACTCGGTGTGGGATACGGTGGCGCAGGTGCTGCCTCAGTGTCCGGAGGAGGCCCGGGCAGTGCTCTCCCAGGCTGTTGCCGCCGGGAGGGATGCAGCGAAGTTTGCCATACGTTGTGGGCTGGACACCGCCGACTCTCTGGGCAGGACCATTTCAACGTCGGTAGCACTTCGTCGCTACGCCTGGATGAGGTCGACTGGCTTTTCAGGGGATGTCCAGAACACCTTGATGGACATGCCCTTTGATGGCCGTCCCCTTTTTGGCGACAAAGCAGACAACGCTCTAGAGCGTTTCCTTGGGCCTCTCCACCCGCCCTGCGCAGTCTGCTTTCCGCCCCTTTCGTGGCTACGGAAGGGGTGCCCCGCTACGTCCCGCCCAGAGCCACAGGCCGCAGCAAGTTGCCCAACCTTCGCGGGGACGTGGGAACAACCGTCGTGGTTCCGGGGGCCAGCGGGCGGGCCAGTCCACCAACCCCCCCCTCTGCAGCAGCCTCCAAACCCTCCTAGTCCGACCTTTCAGGCCCATCAAACGCCAGTGGGCGGCAGGATTCGCCATCACCTCCCCCACTGGCGCACCATCACGTCGGACAGGTGGGTTTTGCAAATAGTCCGAAGGGGCTACTCCCTCCCCTTCGAGACTACCCCTCCAGCCATGCCACTGCAATACCACCGCATGTCGGAGGATCAACTGGGCCTTCTCCAACAGGAAGTTTTGGCACTCTTGGCCAAGGGAGCCATCAAGCGCGTTCCTGTCCCAGAAGTAGGTCGTGGTTGCTACTCCCACTACTTTCTGGTCCCCATGAAGGACAAGGGCCTGCGTCCTATCTTGGATCTCAGGGACGTCAACCGCTCCCTCCGGAAGGAGAAGTTCAAGATGTTGACGCTTGCTCAGGTCTTGTCTGCCCTCGACCCGGAAGACTGGATGGTAGCGTTGGACTTGCAGGACGCTTATTTTCACATCCCCGTCCTGCCGGTCCACCGGCGTTACCTACAGTTCACGGTAGGCCACGAGCATTTTCAATTTACCGTGCTCCCCTTTGGCCTTACCAGCGCCCCTCGGGTGTTCACGAAAGGGATGGCGGTGGTCGCAGCTCATCTGCGCAGATCGGGGGTTTCAGTCTTCCCCTATCTCGACGACTGGCTGTTGAAGGCGGGCTCGCCCCAGGCAGATGTCTCCCACCTCCAGACTACAGCCGACCTCCTGCATTCGCTGGGGTTCTCCATCAATGTGCCGAAGTCACACCTGATTCCCTCTCAGAAGCTCCTCTTCATCGGAGCGGTTCTGGACACGGCGCGGTTTTGGGTCTATCCTCCCGAACAGCGAGTCCGGGATATTCAGGCTATGATTCCGATCTTTCAGCCTCTAACCCGGGTTTCGGTCAGAATGACTCTGAGGCTGCTGGGCCTCATGGCCTCCTGCATCCTGCTGGTCGATCATGCCAGGTGGCATATGCGGGCTCTGATGGGCGCAGCATCAGGGGAATCTGTCCGATTGCGTCCAGATCTCGGAGGGCACTTCACGACAACTGCAGTGGTGGCTCACGAACCAGGATTGGGTCAATGGCAGATCCCTCTCCCTTCCCCAACCAGACCACACTGTGGTGACGGACGCATCCCTTCTGGGATGGGGCGGCCACATGGGAGAGGCGGAGATCAGAGGCCTCTGGTCTCTGGCTGAGTCCGGGCTCCACATCAACCTTCTGGAGCTCCGGGCGATTCGTCTTGCACTATAGGCATTCCTTCCCTCTGTCCGGGGAAGAGTAGTGCAGGTGTTCACGGACAACACCACCGCCATGTGGTACTGCAACAAACAGGGCGGGGTGGGGTCGTGGACCCTATGTCAAGAGGCCCTCCGCCTCTGGACATGGCTGGAACATCAGGGCATATCCCTGGTGGTTCAACACCTGGCAGGTTCCCTGAACGCCAGGGCGGACGAACTCAGCCGCAGGTGCATGATGGATCAGGAATGGCGTCTCCACTCGGAGGTGGTGCAAGGTCTTTTTCAACAGTGGGGAGAGCCTTGGTTAGATCTATTTGCCACCGAAGAGAACGCGCAATGTCAGCAATTCTACGCGTTGGAATTTCCAAGGCGGCACTCGCTAAGCGACGCTTTTCGTCGCGAGTAGAGTTGCGGTCTGTTGTACGCCTTTCCGCCTATACCACTTCTGCCCAGAGTGCTGAAGAAGATCAGGCGCGACCGGGCCCAAGTCATTCTTGTGGCTCCGGATTGGGCACGAAGAGTCTGGTATCCCGAGCTGCTCAACATGGCCATCGATCCTCCGATCAGACTGCCTCTTCGGGAGGATCTTCTGTCGCAGCAGCAGGGGACGGTCCTCCACCCGAACCTGTCCAGCCTCCACCTCCTTACGTGGAGATTGAGCGGCGGCAGTTGACGTCTTTCGACCTGCCTCCTGAAGTCTGTGATGTAATCTTGGGAGCCAGGCGTCCCTCCACTAAGACGGTATACGCCTGCCGGTGGAACAAGTTTGTGGCATGGTGCACAGCAAAGGCTGTGGATCACCTTTCCGCCCCTCTTTCTGAGGTCCTCTTGTTTCTTTTTTCTCTAGCCCAGCAGGGCTCTGCTCTGGGCACTATCAAGGGCTATCTTTCGGCCATCTCTGCCTTCCTTCGGCTTACAGATCAGCCTTCTCTTTTCAAGTCCCCGGTTGTAAGCCGCTTCTTGAAAGGCATAACTCATCTTTTTCCTCCTATTCCCTTCGTTATGCCTCAGTGGGACTTGAACCTGGTTTTAACTTATTTAATGTGTGCTCCTTTTGACCGCTTCATAACTGTCCTTTACGGCTCTTAACTCTCAAAACTGCATTCCTGGTGGCCATCACATCTGCCAGGCGGGTGAGTGAGCTCCAGGCGCTTTCTTCTAAGCCACCTTTTCTCTCTGTACATCCGGACAAAGTTGTCCTTAGAACTCGTCCATCCTTCCTGCCCAAGGTTGTCACTGCCTTCCACATCGGGCAGACTATCACTTTGCCCACCTTCTTTCCGCCTCCGCATCCTTCGAAAGAGGAAGATAGGCTCCACCGTCTGGACCCAAAACGTGCGCTTTCTTTCTATCTGGATCGCACAAAACAGTTCCGGGTGGATGACCAACTCTTTGTTGGCTACGTGGGTGCCAAGAAAGGTCGGGCCATACACAAACTAACCATTTCTCGATGGGTCGTTTTGTGTATAAAAACATGCTATTCTCTGGCTAAAAAGGAGCCTCCAGTAGGGCTACGCGCCCATTCCACCAGGGCGATGGCAGCCACTACTGCCTTGGGGAGAGGAGTTCCTCTGAATGACATCTGTCAGGCAGCTACGTGGGCATCGTTGCACACGTTCACCAAACACTACTGCCTGGACAGCCAAGTCCGGAGAGACGGCTTCTTTGGCCGTTCTGTTCTCCAGGATTTTCTGGTGTGATCTTGGTTCGCAGACCCACCCCCGGGGTTGGTATTGATGGGGTATCTATTCTAAGGTAAGGAATCTATAACTAACGTGTTTCTTTCAGATGAACAAGTTACTTACCTTCGGTAACGATATATCTGTAAGAAACATTAGTTAGTTATAGATTCCTTACCGCCCCACCCATCCTCCCCGTTGTGCGAACTGATTTCTAGGGTTAAGGACATCCCTTCAGGGCTCTAGTTTTGTGCACCAGTGGTCAGTGTCTTGCATGGCTCTGCGTTTGTGGCGCGGAAAGTCGTGTACAGAACTGACGTCAGCGCGCGAGGGTGGCGTCTAAGTAGCTGCTGCGACGTCATCCCGGCAACCACGACGCCAACGACTGACGCGGAGCCGACCGACGCCACCTTCCGACGCGCAGAGGTACTGCTGACGAAAAAACTTTCCGGATCCAGTCTGACGCCTGGGGGTAATTCTAAGGTAAGGAATCTATAACTAACTAATGTTTCTTACAGATATATCGTTACCGAAGGTAAGTAACTTGTTCTTCAGTAGCGGCCACCACCTATCTTAGGTGGTAGGGTGGGTGGTGGAGTTTGAAATAATAGTTAAATAAAAGAGAAAACGTACCTGCCGCTCTGCTCCCGCTGAAGCCGCCTCGCTGCTCCTCTTGTCGCTGTCGGGTCAGAAGGGGATGGGCCCTCAGGGCATACGCCCCACACCCAATCCAGATGCTGCTCTCAAATGAGAGCTGTGCCAGGATTGGTCTGAGCGGCCTCGTTTGCTGTTCAGACAGTGCATTGGAGCCTGTGCCTTTTTTACAACCCGGCTGTGTAACACAGCTAGTTTGGAGAAGCACACATGCACACTTATGAATGCACTTTACTCTTTCTCCCTGACATTCTCGGCCCGCCCTATAGTTATTGTATTGCGGGGCTCAGACTAAATAAATAAAATGACGATAACTTTGTTATTGTCATTTTATTTATCATCTGCTGGCGCAGGCTGTTGGGCGACGCTCCTTCGCCATTGCAACTTTCTGTGCATGTGTCCATGAATAGCCAAGAGGACAACCTAGAGAGGTGAACATACGCTCTGACAAATTCAGTGTTCTGAAGGTCACAAGTTGGAATTCCGGCAGGGCAGACCCGGGCTTCCATCCTTTCGAGGTAGGTAAATTAATTAGCATAAACTGAGTAAAAGTTCCATCTTTCATTTACAGAGCTTAAAACTGGCAGATGTGCTGAATGAAACGCTGCATTACCGTTGTTATAATTAAAACTATGTATTGCATGTGAAGTATGGCTCGCAAAAGAAGTATCACTTTATTACATGAGCAGGTAATAAGTTTTAATGGGGCGGGGTCGCCGGTGGATTCTGAAGTTTCTTTTTTTACATTTTCAAATGCAGGTGGCTGTGCTGGTCAGCTGGAATATATATAGAAGGATGGTAGTGAAGCTAAGTTTTCTAAACGAGAGAGCAAGCAGACACTCTGCAGACTGGCAGACAGATGCGTTTCGGCATGCTCGTTCACTTGACATGCAGAAGCATAAGGGCACCGGAAATGCCAACCACTGTTTTTCCCGGTCGCACCGAGGAGGAGTCTCCGAGTATTTCTCTGCATCCCGCAGGCTGCTTTCACCAGAGCAGTGCGACTTCGCAGTGACACCCTCATCCGCTTGCAAAGAGCACATTCAGGGTCTGAGGCCGCCTCCACCCTCTCCGTCGCTGGGGCCAGTGGTCCTGCTTTTCTCTTCAGACTCTTTTTTTTCTTCTCAATGTTAAATCCCTCTTGTTGCATGCAGTGTAAAACAGTGATGCTGGCCTTGTGGGTATGTGTTTGCAGGCTCGGCCTGGTGCGCTCACCAAGCACGGCCTCCAGGCGAAAGACAGCTAATGCTAAGCACACGGTGCTCGTTGCTCCACATACTGACTGTCGTATCAACTTTTACATTTAGTGGCTTTACAAGGAACTGCTTCTTGGCGCTATTTATCTGCAACTGGTGGGAAATAAAGAACGTGTTTAAAAAGTGCACTGACGATAGCGGCGCTACAATAATTTGTTCTTCTTCAGAAGGCCTGGGTGGACAGACCCTGGCTAAAAACAAGCATTTGCAATGCACTAGGTCATGCATTTGTGAGTGTTAGACCTATTGGCGTTGTAAATGAATGTCTTTTACCCATGTCTTTTGATTTGGAGTGTAGTGGATGTATGAACAGAGACGCAGCTGCAGCACTGTCTAGAGGACTTAGAATGGGGAATTACCACTGGGAACAGAGACACAGCTGCAGCACTGCCTAGAGGACTTAGAATGGAGGAGTTACCAACAGGACCAGAGTAGCAGCACTATCTAGGGAACTTAGAATGAGGAATTACCGACAGGACCAATGAAGCAGCTGGCAGCACTGTCTAGAGAACTTAGAATGAGGAATTACTGACAGGACCATAAGGAATTACCACTGGGAACAGAGACACAGCTGCAGCACTGCCTAGATGGAATTACCGACGGGACCAAAAAAGCAGCTGCAGCACTGTCTAGAGGACTTAGAATGAGGAATTACCACTGAAACCAGAGCAGCAGCTAGCAGCACTGTCTGGAAGACTTAGACTGAGGAATTACCAACAGGGCCAGAGTAGCAGCACTGTCTAGAGGATTTATAATGAGGAATTACCACTGGGACCAGAGAAGCAGCTAGCAGCACTGTCTAGAGGACTTAGAATGAAGAATTACCACTGTGACCAGAGACACAGCTGCAGCACTGCCTAGAGGACTAAGAATGAGGAATTGCCAACAGGACAAGAGTAACAGCTAGCAGCAATGTCTAGAGAACCTAGAATGAGGAATTACCGACGCTAACAGAGTAGCAGCTAGCAGCACTGTCTAGAGGACTAAGAATGATGAATTACCACTGGGACCAGAGAAGCAGCTGCAGCACTGCCTAGAGGACTTAGAATGGAGAAATTACTGACGAGACCAGAGAAGCAGCTAGCAGCACTGACTGGAGGACTTAGAAAGCAGTTACCGACTGGACCACAGAAGGCGCTTTTAGCAGTGTCTGGAAGACTTACAATAGTGAAATTACAGATAAGACCAGGGAAGCAGCTACAGCACTGGATTCGGATTGACTCAATTTAAATGTCTGCACTCCGTCTGTTTTACATAGAATAGATGTGGAACATGAACTGGAGCAAGAACGATACATGTTTGAGGAGACAGACTAATCCGGATCTATACAACCCTGCACTCTCATTGGATACTAGTGCAGTAGCTGTACAATCCTATACTCTAATTGGATACCAGGCAGCAGGAGGAGGGCTAAGAGGGACGGAGGAAAAAGCGGGAAGCTGCTGTTACGGATTATTCTGCAGATAGCAGCAGGCCACCAGGTCCTCCTTCCCCGTGTTTAGATCTGGAGATGCCAGTGTATGCGCATTCAGGGCCCGGCTGCGACTGCCCCAGCGCATTGCTTTACATGTAGGCTGCTGTCGGTGCTATGGAATATTATATTTTAGCCCTGTACCTTCCCCTTTACATGCCTTTTTAATCTGATCTTCAGCCGGCAAGCAGAGACCTGGGAGGGGTGGTGTGGGTGGATTGCAGAGACGGGTGAAGGTGCCGTGCTGGCAAGGGAGTGCAATTGCAAACACCAAAAAAGCCACACAAAAAATAAACAAGAGAAGATAAACATGAAGCGCGTTGTTGTTCAAGCAGCTGGCAAGCCACAAAAAAGAAATAGTGCTCACAGAGTATCATAAATAACTGTAAAAGGAAGAGCCCACGTAACCGGGGCAATCCCTGTGGGAGGTATCAAAAGCTATTTAACCAATCAAAAGCCGGCAATCTGAAAGAGACACGTTAGTGACAGTTCCTTACCTTAGAATATCCCCAGGCGTCAGGCTGGATCCGGAAAGTTTTGCGTAGCAGTACCCTTGCGCGTCGGTAAGCGGCGTCGTGCGGCTCCGCGTCCGTCGTCGGCGTCGGGATCGCCGGGATGACGTCGCGGGCAGTACTTAGACGCCGCCCCTGCGCGCTGACGTCAGTTCTTTCTTTTTCCGCGCCAGTAAGCGCAGATCCGGGAAGAGCAGTGCCCTAGTCATTTTTTGACTAAGTTTTTGGTGATTTTTCACTGTTTTCTCGAAGTTGCTCGACTACGAAGGTGTCAGTAGGGATGCCCGGCTTCAAGCCATGCGACGCCTGTGGTCGGATGATGTCGATCACAGACCCGCATCAGGATTGTCTCTACTGCCTCGGGCGCGACCACGACCCCAAGTCGTGCCCCGACTGCCGAGCCTTGCATCCGAAGGCTTTGCGAGAGCGGTCTTGAAAGCTCCTCGAGGTCCGGCAGTCGGCTCCGCGCCACGCCAAGCCCCGGTCACGCGAGAGGTCGAGGGGCCGGTCGCGGAGTCCTCATCGGTCGTCGGGGTCCAAGTCTTCGCACTCCTCCGGTAAGTCGAAGCATAAGAAGTTGAAAAAGCGTCATCGCTCGATGACTTCCCCTCGCCGGTCTCGCGACTCGGCTGAGGGTCCTGTTGGCACCGTCCCCGCGGCTCCGGGAGTGCCTGTGGAGCCGCCGCCGCATTACCCCCCTTATCCGGGTTCGGCGGCGACTCTGGCCGAGATACAGGAGTTCCTGTCGGCCATGGCCCGCCTCTTTGGGCCTCAAGGTCCCCCCGGTGTGCCTTCGGGCCCCGCGGGCCCTGATGGGGTTTCTCCGGCGCCACCGGCGACTCCGGTCCCGGCGCCGCCTGTCACACCAGCCTCGGTCCCAGCCCCGGCCCCGACCCCGGCTCCGGTGCTGCCACAACCCCGATCGACGCCGGTTGACCCGACGACACCTCCACCGGCGCCGATCTCTCCGGTGCCGTTCCCGACGCCGCCCGGGGCTCCGGGTGGCGTTGTTCCCCGGTTCTCTCCGGATCCGGACACGGCGGCGGACCGACGCCGCTCGACGCTGGCTCCGACGCCGATGAGACCTTGGGTCCCACATGTCCCTCCTTAATTTGAACCAGAATTGGAGGACGAAGAGAACTGGGAGGGGTCGGATGACCCTCTCACAGCCCAATGTGAGTTCGATCAGGACTGGGCTGAGGAACTTGGGGACGTCAGTGGTCTGGATACCTCCCCTGACACTGGCATGCTGTCTCCTCCTTCCGTGGCAACGGAGGAGGGAGCAAACTTTGCAACGGTGTTGCGTAGAGCAGCTGGGGCCTTACACCTCCAGTTGCCTACGGTGGCTGTCAGGACTAACATCCTGACGGAAGTGCTTCAGCCGGCGGCTATCTCCTCGGAGCCACTGCTGCCGTTTAACGAGGCGCTTTCAGACGTTCTTTTGGGCACCTGGTCCAAGCCCACCACAGGGGCTCCTGTGGATAGGAACGTAGCCCGACGCCATCGCCCTTCTCCGGGCGACCCCCTGTTCCTCTCCCAACACCCCACCCCTGAGAGCTTGGTTGTCCAAGCCTCAGCGTCTCAAAGCGCCTTCCCTACCGCTCCTCCGGATAGGGAATCCAAATGCCTGGATCAATTTGGGAAGAAGGTCTATCCTTCCTCCAGTGCTGGCTTGCGGTCCGTCAACACCACTTGCCTCTTGGGCCGATATTCCCACTCCTTGTGGGACTCAGTGGCGCAAGTTCTGCCCCAGTGTTCTGAGGAGGTCCAGACACTGCTTTCCCGCGCCATTGCGGAAGGAAGGGATGCAGCAAAGTACACCATCAGATGTGGCCTTGATACCGCCGACTCGCTAGGCAGATCGCTTGCGACGACAGTGGCGCTGCGCCGTCACGCCTGGCTGAGAACCACTGGTTTCTCGGGTGATGTCCAAAACACTTATGGACATGCCCTTTGATGGGGTCGGTCTTTTTGGGAACAAGGCAGACCATGCGCTGGAGCGCTTTAAGGACTCGCGGGCTACGGCCAAGTCCCTGGGCCTTTCTGCTGTACGCCCTCCGCAACAGTCTGCTTTTCGCCCCTTTCGTGGCCACGGAAGGGGCGCCCAGTCACGTCCGCTGCCCAGCCACCGGCCCGCGCAGCAAGCGTCTTCGCGTGGCCGAGGACATGGCTCCCGCCGTGGCGGGTCAGGCAACCAGCGTGCGGGTCAGGCCACCAACCCCGCCCCGTCCGCGGCCTCCAAGCCCTCCTAGTCCTTCCTTTCAGGTGCACAGCACGTCAGTAGGGGGCAGGGTCCGCCATCACCTTCACCACTGGCGTGCCATCACCTCGGACAGGTGGGTCTTGGGCATTGTCCGAAGGGGCTACTCCCTCCCCTTCGAGACCACCCCCCCAGCCATGCCACCTCCATTCCACCACATGTCAGGGGATCACTTGGTGCTTCTTCAGAAGGAAGTTGCGGCCCTCTTGGCCAAAGGGGCCATCGAGCGAGTTCCGACCCCAGAAGTAGGACGTGGATGCTACTCCCACTACTTTCTGGTGCCCAAAAAGGACAAGGAGGACATGCGTCCTATCTTGGACCTCCGGAACGTCAATCGCTTCCTCCGGAAGGAGAAGTTCAAGATGCTCACCCTAGCTCAGGTCTTGACTGCCCTCGACCCTGGAGACTGGATGGTAGCGTTGGACTTGCAGGACGCATATTTCCACATCCCCGTCCTGCCGGCCCACCGGCGTTACCTGCGGTTCACAGTAGGCCTCGAGCATTTTCAGTTCACCGTGCCCCCCTTTGGCCTCACCAGTGCCCCTCGGGTGTTCACGAAAGTGATGGCGGTGGTCGCAGCTCATCTGCGCCGGGCAGGGGTTCCAGTCTTCCCCTACCTCGACGACTGGCTGTTGAAGGCGGGCTCGTCCCAGGCAGTCGTCTCCCACCTCCAGACTACGGCCGAACTCCTGCATTCGCTGGGGTTGTCCTTCAACGTGCCGAAGTCGCACCTGATTCCTTCTCCACAGCTCCTTTTCATCGGAGCAGTTCTGGACACGACGCAGTTTCGGGCCTATCCTCCCGAACGGCGAGTCTGGGATATTCAGGCTATGATTCCGATCTTTCGGCCTCTATCCTGGGTTTCGGTACGGATGACCCTGAGCTGCTGGGCCTCATGGCCTCCTGCATCCTGCTGGTCGATCATGCCAGATGGCATATGCGGGCTCTGCAGTGGGACCTGAAGTTCCAGTGGGCGCAGCATCAGGGCAACCTGTCCGATCACGTCCAGATCTCGGAGGGGACCTCAAAACAGTTGCAGTGGTGGCTTTCGAACCGGCAATGGGTCATGGGCAGATCCCTCTCCCTTCCCCAGCCAGAGCACACAGTCGTGACGGACGCGTCCCTTCTGGGATGGGGCGGTCACATGGGAGAGGCGGAGATCAGAGGCCTCTGGTCTCCGGCGGAGTCCCGGCTCCATATCAACATTCTGGAGCTTCGGGCGATCCGACTTGCACTCAAGGCATTAATTCCCTCTGTCAAAGGGAAGGTAGTGCAGGTGTTCACAGACAACACCACCGCCATGTGGTACTGCAACAAACAGGGCGGGGTGGGGTCGTGGACCCTATGTCAGGAGGCTCTGCGCCTCTGGACATGGCTGGAACATCAGGGCATTTTCCTGATGGTTCAACACCTGGCAGGTTCCCTGAACGCCAGGGCGGACGAACTCAGCCGCAGGTGCATGATGGATCAAGAATGGCGTCTTCACTCGGAGGTGGCGCAAGGTCTCTTTCAGCAGTGGGGAGAGCCTTGGTTAGATCTGTTCGCCACCGAAGAGAAAGCTCAATGTCAGCAGTTCTGCGCGTTGGAATTTCCAAGGCGGCACTCGCTCGGCGACGCTTTTCGTCGCGAGTGGAGTTGCGGTCTGTTGTACGCCGTTCCGCCTATACCACTTCTACCCAGAGTGTTGAAGAAGATTCGCCGCGACCGGGCCCAAGTCATCCTTGTGGCTCCGGACTGGGCTCGAAGAGTTTGGTATCCCGAGCTACTCAGTATGAGCGTCGATCCCCCGATCCGTCTGCCTCTTCGGGAGGATCTTCTGTTGCAGCAGCAGGGGACGGTCCTCCACCCGAACCTGTCCAGTCTCCACCTGCTTGCGTGGAGATTGAGCGGCGGCAGTTGATTCCTTTCGACTTGCCTCCCGAAGTTTGTGATGTGATTCTGGCAGCCAGGCGTCCCTCCACTAAGGTGGTATACGCCTGCAGGTGGAACAAGTTTGTGGCATGGTGCACAGCAAAGGCTGTGAATCCCCTCTCTGCGCCTCTTTCTGAGGTTCTTCTGTTCCTTCTTTCTCTGGCCCAACAGGGTTCTGCCCTGGGTACCATCAAGGGCTATCTTTGTGCAATCTCGGCCTTCCTCAGGCTTCCTGATCAGCCCTCTCTTTTTAAGTCCCCTGTTGTTAACAGGTTTCTTAAAGGCATTACACACCTCTTTCCTCCTGTTCCGTTTATAATGCCTCAGTGGGACTTGAACTTGGTTCTTACTTTCTTAATGTGCGCTCCCTGTGAGCCTCTACATAACTGTCCTCTTCGTCTTCTTACTCTGAAGACAGCCTTTCTGGTGGCCATCACCTCCGCTCGGCGGGTGAGTGAGCTCCAGCCTCTTTCATGCAAACCCCCCTTTCTGTCTGTCCATCCAGACAAGGTTGTTCTTCGGACGCGTCCGTCCTTCTTGCCAAAGGTGGTTACTGCCTTCCACATTGGGCAGACCATCACTTTGTCCACCTTCTTTCCGCCTCCACATCCTTCCAGAGAGGAAGAGAGGCTCCACCGTCTGGACCCAAAACGTGCGCTTTCCTTTTACATCAACCGCACACAACAGTTCCGGGTGGATGACCAGCTCTTTGTTGGCTACGTGGGTGCCAAAAAAGGTCGGGCGGTACACAAGAGGACCATCTCCCGCTGGGTTATCTTGTGTATCAAAGCCTGCTATTCTTTGGCTAAGAAGGAGCCTCCTGTTGGACTGCGTGCCCATTCCACCAGGGCAACGGCTGCTACCACGGCTTTAGGCCGCGGTGTTCCGCTACAGGATATATGTCAGGCAGCTACGTGGGCCTCGCTGCACACGTTTACCAAACATTACTGCCTTGACAGCCAGGTCCGGAGGGACGGCTTCTTTGGCCGTTCTGTCCTCCGGGACTTCCTTGTCTGAATCTGTTCGCAGACCCACCACCGGGGTTGGTATTGCTGGGGTATCTATTCTAAGGTAAGGAATCTGTCACTAACGTGTCTCTTTCAGATGCACAAGTTACTAACTTGTGTAACGATATATCTGTAAGAGACAGTAGTTAGTGACAGATTCCTTACCGCCCCACCCATCCTCCCCGTTCTGCGAACTGATTTCTAGGGTTAAGGACATCCCTTTCAGGGCCCTAGACTTTTTTCAGACACCTATGTCAGCTTCTTGCATGGCTCTGCGTTCCTGGCGCGGAAAGTCGTGTACAGAACTGACGTCAGCGCGCAGGGGCGGCGTCTAAGTACTGCCCGCAACGTCATCCCGGCGATCCCGACAACGGACGCGGAGCCACACGACGCCGCCTACCGACGCGCAAGGGTACTGCTACGCAAAACTTTCCGGATCCAGCCTGACGCCTGGGGATATTCTAAGGTAAGGAATCTGTCACTAACTACTGTCTCTTACAGATATATCGTTACACAAGTTAGTAACTTGTGCTTACGAAGGACAGAAAGAGGAACCAATTGCGGTGCTCCAAGCCCATATTCTTGAAACAGAATGTCTCGCAGAGCAGCGCATGCGCTGCCTTGGGTCAACCTAATAATTTGGTGAGCCGTGCTCTTCCTGTACCTATGTGGTGTTTTGTATCATTGCTTTGCTCGGTTTTGAGTCCCTCTGAAAGACAACAAGTACTAAAATCATGGTTATCGACAGCAGAACAAGCTTAAGGAAATATTTTAATTTATTTGTTTGCATTTTTATAGTGTAAACCAGCTGGGTAACAGAGAGCTTTACAAAAGAAAAACATTCAATACAATAGCACATTTAAATGTATGGCATTATATAAGAACAGTTTAGAAAACAGTGTCTCTTTGTTTCGTTACCTAAACATTTTGCATAAAAAGCAGTTTTGTCTAAATTGCCTTCACAGCCAGGCTTAGTTTGCAAAGCCAATACGTCTGGCATTGGCAGCCATCCTTTTCACTTTGTCAATACTTGTTTTGTCGTGGCATTTGCAAAACTTAATTGTTGGGGAAATTGCAGAGCCCTCATCTGTCACAAAAAAAACACTGCCTAAAAGCAAACATTATTTTAGGTCACAAAAAGCATACATTGCCACAGTAATGCCCGGCAGTTAAGGGAATTACATTCTGTGTGGACGTGCTCCTTGTGAAGGGGCAGAATGCTGTAACAAAACTGAAGTTAGCCACAAGTTAGTGCTTAATTATTATTATTTTTTTAAACATAACAGGGCCCTTGTTAAGAGGCCACCGCAGCTTGCACTACTTATCGTCCCTGCCAGCGCTACTAATGACCTAAGAACTACTAACCATCACACTTATACAAGTGTGACAATTCAATCAATTGCAGCCCCTCCCTCCCCAGCTATAAGAATAGCTTGGGCGACAGGTATTTGTCATTTTTGATGTATATTGAATTAACAAACAACTGGTTTTGTGCTCATCTCTAAAGCAGACAAATAGCACCAGCCTGTGGCAACCTTTCATAAGTGCCGGTGCCAAGCACTGGAAACAACCAGCTCAAATTAAGCAGTGAATAAGTAATTTTGGCACTGTTCTTGTTAGGCCCAGTTATTTAAACCTGAGCTCAATCACTGGTTTCTATGGCACATAACAGACAGGTTTAACTTAAGAAAATGTGTAAAGCATTTAAAAGTACCAAAACAGTTAAAAAGTCGAAAACACAACAAAAATCCCACTCAAGTTTAGAAAAATAGAGAATATTTCTATGAACAAAATGCCACCAAATGGATAAAAATCCAATAAGGGGAACCAGAGATATGAAATTTTAAAGTTTGAATTACATTTTAGCGTCAAAAAGCACAAAGCACCAACCAGGGTCAACTGGTCACGCTAGACTGGGACATGGTTTAAGGTCGACTGTGATGGAGCACAGGTCAGGTATGAATCCTAGGTGAGTCCCGGTCACAGAGTTACCTTCGGACGTAAACATTTTCTGAGAAGGTAGTTCCTCAGCAAAGCTGGATCCAAAGACAGGGTCGTTGATGACGGACTGATGAAGGACAAGGTCTCGGTAAAGCCGCCAACGAAGGCGAGAAAAGCTCTGAGTGGGAAAGTCCAGAATAAGAACTCAGGAAGTCGTCAATGTGGTTCAGATGCTGCTTTGCGGGTTTGTATCTCCCCTGACTGAAAGTTCCATTGTTGAGGCCTGGTTTTTCCTCTGATTTTCTGCTGAAGAGAAGAACATAACACGAGCTGCAGCAAAGTCAGGCCCACCAGCAATGCATCCTCAGCGGATTGACTTGGCAGGCTGGTCCCAGTCTTCTATCAGTTCCCCAGGCAAAAATAATTTTAAAAGTTTTGAAATCCCAGGTTTTAGGGTTAGGCAGGAGGAGTACACTTTGACACTTTTCTAAGGGCCCCAGGACCCTAGGGACACCACTTAGAGGTCTGGTTTTCCTCCATTAGAAACCACCAGTAGGGTCCAGGGCAGGTCTAGTTGAAACTGGTCAGCTGGACTATTTCAGTAAAGTGGGCTTCTTACAGCTTTTGTGTCCCTGTAGCTTAACAGAAAGTCAGCCAACTGACCCATGGCATCTACCTCTTTGTCCTGGGTGCAAGAGGGAGCTCTTATGGTTCTCCTCACAGGTCACATCAACAGCAGGTGCAGTACTCCTTCTGCCTTCCACAGGTCCGGTAGTGTTCTGAAGAGGGTACTCGGAGGTGCTGCATTTATACCCTATCAAGCCTGTAGGTGGGGGATACTCTTGGCTATTCCCTTACCAACGGTGTAAAAGCTCCCACGGGTGACCCTGCCCACTCTTGCAGTAGTTCCTGTGTGCCCTACTGCAAACAGTCCCACAGTGTTCTTCTCTTCTTAAAATAAAGATTGCAGAACCTTTCTTCCCTGTGCCCACCCAGAGGTGTGGCTAAGGTAATGGGTAAAGTCTCCCTTGTGGTAACTCAAAACCAGTTCTAAGGGCAGCTCCTCTCCCAATGGGATTGTGCGTGTCTGACTAGCAGCACAATAGAGGGAGCAGGCCCAGTGGGAGCTACATCTGTCCATAACAGGGTAGGTATCCTTTGAAGTTAATTAAGTTCTTGGACACAGCCAATATGGCCATCCTGTTAGGGGAAGGCAACCCATCTCCCTTTGTTTTAGCTCTGGGAGCCACTTCAGACTAAATCAAGGAGCCTTTCAGCTCCGTTCCTGGGTAACAGTGAACAAAGACAGAAAGGTTAATTTGGCTCAGGCAAGAAAATGACAACTTTCTAAAATTGTCATTTTCAAAATAGTAGTATAAAATCCGACCTGATCATTAAGTTGGATTTTAAATTACCATTAAAATGAGTCCTCAAATCATGTTTCTAGCTACTTCCAAATTGACATTAAGCATTATAAGGTGTTATAATCAGTGCTTGAAATAGAAAAATGGAAGCGCAGGTACTCTGTAGCAGAGTCCCTGCTTGTTTCTGAGAAGTGCCGGTACTCTCCAATTAAAAGTATTACATCACTCTTGAGAAGTGCAGGTACTCTCCCTCTCAAAATAAAAACGTGCCGGTACTCAGTACCGGACAGTACCGGCCCATTTAAAGCACTGATTATAAAAGTGCTTTCATAAGGGAGAGCCAGTCTTGCCACAGTAGGAAACCTTACAAGAAACATTAGAGATTTTTCACTGCCATGACATGTAAAACAAAAATACACGTGTTGCTTTTTAAATAGCATGCATTTTGCCCTCTCGGCATTTAGGGAGTATTAAAAGGGAAGGTTTAGGCTTGGCAAAAGATTTACCTGGCCAGGTCTATTTGGCAGTTTTAAAAATGCACACCCTGTCTACAGGGGCAAACCTGTGAATTAGTGGTGGCATAATATTTGCTGCAGTCCACTAGTGACATTTAACTTAGTGGCCCTAGGTACACTTTTGTATTATATGTTTGGGACGTATCGGTATATTGAATATACCAATCAGGAGTGAAGTCCATTTCAACATGCTTTAGGGGTCAGTGCACATACACTAGACAGCAGTGTCCCAGTGTGCAGTCTTGACAAACCAGCAACAAAATCGAGCAAACAAATGGGGGTGACCGCATAAATAGGGGCATTTTCCCACTATATATATTTTTTATTTTTTTCACTGAAAAAAAAAGGTTAAGGTGACGTTATAGTTAGGTGAAAATGTCAGTTAAAATATAACATTTTAAACTAAATTCACCAGTTATAGTTAACTTAAGTAACTATAACTCACGCCCCCACAATGAACAGTGTTCAATTATGTCATTTCAGATTTATTACTGATGTTATCAATGATGTCATAGAGCATGTCATGAGTGATGTAATATGTGAGGTATAAGCAGTGCATGGTGAGGACCCGGCAATGTGTTTTTTTTTTGTGTGAGTTCCCTGGCCCCACCCGGGTTACCCACAGCACAGAGATCCTTTGGGGGACACAGAGGAAGGCCCATGGCCACCGCAGCCCTGCCGGCTCGTCTGCCAGCACCAATGTTGGATGCTGGCGGGAGCTGGCTCGATTGGTTTGCTCCTGCCTGGTGAGAGCATCTTTTGTTTCTGCTCCCGCCAGTTGGGAGCAAATCTGTGTTCCCTACCTGGGAGAGTGTGGGTAGGGAATTAGATTTATATTCCCTGCCCACTCTCTCCCATGCAGGGAACAAGACAGACAGTGTGCCAGGGATGGGTACACCGGCTCTCTTCAGGCCCCGGGGATGGTGTACCTGGGGTAGTCTTGTGGCTCAGAGAGTGGGAAGGGCCTATGCTCCTCCCCCAAATTTCACCCTGAGAATTTTAATGGCTCAGAGATAGGTGGTGCAGGCCCCCCTCTCAAAAATAATTACATTGGCCCTGGGGATGGGGCTTTGGTGCATTGTAATGGCTCAGGGGGAAGAGCTGCACGCCCCCACACAAAAATAATTACGTCAGCCTCGGGGGAAAGGGGTCTTCAGGGCCTTTTAATTGCTTTGGGATGGAGGCTGCATGCCCCCTCCCAAAAAAAATAATAATGTGCCAGCTCCCACCCCAGGAGGCTTTTATTTGAAAAGAGCGGATTTCCAGTAATTTTTCAGAAGAAATGTCTTTTTGGTCGAGCTTGCTCCCACCACCAAGCCAAGGGAGTCAGGGTATCCCCACCCTGCACCCCTGTGTGTTTTTAAACATTTTTCAGTACAGAGGACTGAGTCCTAAAATGGCTGCTACAACTCTTTGCTGAGGTTGACAGCAGCCAGTCAAATTCAATCTTTTGATCTGCAGGGTCCACGGATCCTTCACAGCTTTAAATGTACATAAATCGTGAACCGTAATTCCTCAAAAACTACTGAACCGATTTACCCCAAATCACAAAAAGCACGCTTACTGGGTAAAGATCTAGCTTTCTGGCAAATTTGGTGTTATTCTGTTCAACAGTTATTGCTGTAGCCGCGTTTTAAGTTGCATGGGGAAAACCCATTCTGGGACCCCTCCTTTTTCTCTGCCCCCGAATCACCCCAAAACTTTCCAGGAGGTGGTTGAACCTTTTTAAAAAAAAGTTTTGTGAGGATTTGTCACACACCACCAAAGCAAACCAAAAAATCAATTTCCTATGCAGTAGACATCGCTTCTTGTCTACTGCAGTTGGCTTTCGCGCCGGGACACTCGAGTATCCGTGCGCGCTATAAGTGCTTTATAACATAACATAACATAGTCCTAACTAACTACGCAGTGCAGACTGCCACTGTGTTATATATATCCATCAATGGATGAAGAGAGATGACTAAAGGCTCCTCTCTTTATGGGCTTTTAATCAGCCCTCTTAATCCATTGGTCTGTTCAGTTGTCATTCAAAATGTGTTTCATTCCATCACAGCATGTGGCAGGGGTCAGCCACTTAACCTACTGGGTGTCCTCAGTGTTTTGTCTGTACATATCTGCCCAAATAAATGTCCTTTTCAGTCGTAGGGCAGTAGTTCAATTTCTCCTTTCATTTGTCTGTTAATTTCATGAGTTATTTTTTATGATGTCTCATTTTTTATTTAATTTACTTTTGGAAACATGCAGATCACCTTAAGTGAGCAGCATTAGTTTAAGTTACTTTGAAACTTTTAATGTCTATCGCATATTTGCAAAAAGTAAATGAAAAATATTGGTCGATTGTCATGCCCTGACCGGTTGGATTTGCCAGTGTTTGCTTGGATGGAATTGAGGAAGTTTACCACCGTGAGTTTGTTTGAGGATGTGAATATAGTCGCATCAGGATGGATTGGTGTGCCCAAATTTGCGAATGAAGGAGAAAAGAAGACGCACTGGCCTAATTAGATTTTTAAAAAAAAAATATTTTATTGGCATTTGAGACAAAAATGAGGGTGCAGCATTTTAGATATATTCTAAAACTTTACAGCAAGGGAAACCATTTAGTCAGGAAATGAGAGGAGTGAGAAAAAAAAAAACGAACACAAAATGTATACATACAGTGTCATATGCATCATAAGGACAACACTTAACATATTATTGCCTCCCTTTGCTCCCTCATCTTTTATAACCTATTTTCTTGACTGATGTCTCTGTTGTCAACCAAACCTTTTATTTAAACTAAACTACCCCTCCTCCCCTTACCCATACCTCCCTCCCTTCCATGTCTGTGTGTGTATCCTTCTACTTCCAATCTATCCCTGTGTGTCAACTCTCATTTCGAAGTCCTGCAACATCCTGCCTCATGTAGTGGTCACTTTATTGTCTTGGTGACTATGCAGTCTCCAAGTTATTGGACTGGGAGCCAGCTGGTGTCTGATCCGCCTGCATATCCTTCAGCATTGCCCTCCAGGCCTGTAGGTCATCTTCTACTTTTTCTTCACGTCTGATCCTCTGCATTCGGACCGTTTCAGTCGTAGTCCATTCATTCACATACCGCACCCAGAGCGACACTTTTGGTGGATTGTGGCTCAGTCACGATATGGCTACACATCATTTTGGCAACACCAGTCCCAGAAGCACAAATTTCCTACTGAGGTTCTTATTTTTTGGTAGGGGCAGTAAACCTAGCAGGACTGTACAAATCTCTCGAGGTATCACCCACGCTGTCGCCCTCTATAACGTAGTCAGGACATCGGTCCAGTAAGGACGTATGACCGAACAGGACCATGACATATGTATGAAATCTGCATCTGCCTCCCCACACAGGGGACATTGCCCCGAGCGATCTGGATAAATCCTGTTTAGTCTTTTGGGAGTAAGGTATGTTTGATGGACAAAATTGTATTGTATCAGTTTAAAGCGGGTGTTCGAGCTCACTTGCTTCACCCCCTCGTGAATTTTAATCCAATCCTTAGTTCATATGGGGGTCACCCACTATTGTGTCCCACCTTGTCTGTAGAGGGAGTGTCTGAACTATCTTGTCCTCCCAATACAGATGTGACACAAGTCTTCGTCCTTGGGCCATATATAACAGGACCTGCAATACATTGGCAGTGGGGGGTTCCAAGGTAAACGAGGGCCACAACTCCCTAGCCACCTGAGCTATTTTCTCATATTGCAGAAACTGCCCAGTGCCCAAACTAAAGGTGTCCCATTGCCTGTTCACGTGTAATGTATTGTTTATTGTCGTACAAATCACCCATTGTTAGGCGTCCCCCCTCCCGCCATCTACGTACAGACATAGAAGCCGAAATTTTAGAGAAGTGTTGTACTACCCATAGGGGCATGTCCGGGGTGTACGGCGCTCGTCTCAGCACCTTCTTGACCGTGAGTTCTCATATTTCAGCCACGTGTCGAATTATGTAGGGGCATGCCTGGGGTACGTTTGTCCCCATCATCAACAGCTCAGGCAGCGACCAGTCGCTGAAAGTTCCCGCCAGCAGACTCTTCTCCCAGTTTTCGGCTTCATCCAGCCAGTGCACAGCATGCTGCAGCTGAGAAGCCATATAATAAAATTCCAGGCAGGGGATCTCCAGTCCCCCAGCCTGCCACGTTCTCTGCAGTGTGGCCAAACTGACCCTTTTACGTTTAGCGCCCCATAGTAGCTCTACCAATAAGCTATCTAGGGTTACAAAAAATTGTCGAGGTACTCTATAGAGGGAGTGTTGCATCACGTAAAGACATCTCGGTAGGATGATCATTTTTGCTATGGCAATCCTTCCCATAAGGGACAGAGGCAATCCATGCCAAAAGCGCACCAAACCCCGTATTCCCTCGATTACTTTCCCTATATTAAGCGCCAGATATCGTTCAGCCGTCGTAGCCAGTTTGATCCTCAGGTACCTGAGTTCCATCCCCACCCACGGGAGCCCCACCTCTGGCAGCGCACCACCTGGGTGTAAAGCCAGCCTTCCCATCGGGATCAATTTCGACTTCCCGGGATTTATCTGCAGTCCAGATATGTTCCCAAACCTCCGGAGAACGTCCGATAATATCGGAATCGCCTGAACGGGTTGTCGGAAGTACATCAGAGTATCGTCCGCGTACATTGATACCATGTGATTAGTCGCTCCCAGTGGGATCCCAAATGCAGCCACTTCCCCTCTCAGAGCCGCCGCCAGCGGATCCATCGCTGTTGCAAAAAGGAGTGGCGATAACGGGCATCCTTGTTTACTGCCACGTTGCAGTGTGAAGGCTCTCAAGACCAACCTCCCATTTGTATTCCAGCATGAGGGGCTGAGTAGAGTAACTGTACCCATTTTAGGTATTGTACCCCCACCCCCATTATTCGCAGGACCTCCCAGATGTACGCCCAGCCCACTGAATCAAACGCCTGCTCTATATCTAATAGAGCCAGGGCATAATCTTCCTGATCCAACGAGGGGGACTGCCACACATGGGCAAGCCTCCGTAGATTATGGGCAGTACTACGTTTAGGGATGAAGCCAGCTTGGTCAGAATGAATTAGGTGGTGCATATGTGGTTGAAACCGAGCTGCCAGGATCCCTCTCAGGATTTTTATATCCATGTTTAAAAGGGAAATTGGTCTATACGAGCCCGGCAACCGGGTATACCTGTCTGCTTTGGGTATCATGACTACCAGCGCTTCTCTCATCGAAGTTGGCAGTGCTTGCCTCTAAAGTGCTTCGTTGTATTCTTCCAGAAGGCGGTCCACCAAAACGACCAAAACAGGTGCAAACCTTTTATAAAACTCAGACGGTAGACATCACTCCCGGGGCTTTTTGATTGTTTTAGAGCTTGTATTGCTCCCAATATTTCCTCTTTAGATATTGGGTTCTCCAGCAGCTGACTCGCCTAATTTTCCAGTCGAGGAAAGTCCAGGGCGGCCATGAACTCAGTCATCTTCTCCGGATCCGGGGAAGGGCGCCCTGCATACACCCCGGCTAGATGATCGGCCAAGATGGCCAGGATTTTCCGTTGGCTATATACTGTGTTCCCCCCTTCGGACTGCATCTGCACTATGGGGGAAACTGGCTTTTCACTCTTAATCAAGTTGGCAAGCAGTACCCCGGATCGGTCCCCCTCCATATGCAGATGCTGTCGGTACGCAGTATAATGAAACTTTTCTAGCCTGTATAATGCCGCCAGCATCTGTTCCTGTGCCGTCCGCAATTCATCCAGAAGATGGGGAGCCGTCGGGAGCGACGTCTCCAACTCTGCTAGTTTCCCTTCCTGTACCTTAATGTCCCTTTCGAGCTGCTGGCGGACACCATAGGTTGTATTCATGTGAATTCCCTGGATCACCACCTTCATCGCTTCCCACTCCACCGCTCTTGAGGACGCTGAACGCCAGTTCGTTTCAAAATATCTAGAGAGCTTGTCTCCTACCGCGGCAGCAAAGGGTGGATCTGTGAGCGCCTCGGCCTGGAGCCTCCATGTCGGGATCGCAGATCTGGGCCTCTCAGTGCCTAAGGATAACATCATGGGGGAGTGATCCGAGATGTGTCTCGAAAGGTAAACTACTTCTCCCACCCTAGGGACCAGATCGGCAGATACAAAGAATAGGTCTAGCTTGCTAAATGTATCTGTCGCAGGGGTGTGACAAGAGAAAACTCTACTGTCTGGATGTCTCATTTTCCACACGTCCACCAGTCCCACCCTTTCAGGGCGTCCCCTAGGGCCTCCGTCATGCCTGGTTTAGTGTTTGCTCGGTTGGGCTCCCGATCCAGTGCCCCATCCAATACACAGTTGACATCCCCTAGCATAATTACCCCTCCCCCCAGGCATGGAGCCGCTGCGGCCATCACTTCAGGAAAAAAGCCCGGGGTATCTGAATTAGGAGCATATACATTAATAAAGCATATCTCTTGGCCGTCAAGCCTGCCATATAAGATCACATAACGCCCCTCAGGGTCAATCACATGGTGCAAGTGCTGGAAAGGTGTCCCCGGGGCAACCCAGATTAGAGCCCCCCGGGCAAATCCCGAATATGAAGTGGCCATCTACGTCTTATATAAGGTAGTGTGTAGCCCCAAATATGTGTTTCCTGGAGGCCTGCTACAGAGATTCTGTATCGTCTTAAGTAGGCATACACCCTTCTCCGTTTTTCGAGCATTGCCATACCCCATACATTCCAGGTAAGCAGTTTCATCATGGGGGAAGCCATGGCAGTCCGTGGTTGGTATTGCCCTTGGGTTCCCACCCATCTATCCCACATCGAGATTGGTCATACATCAGTAAATTACGTCCCAGACATGGATCCCTTAAACCCTCCCTAAACCATTGGATAACAAACAGAACTGATTGACTCCCCCATTCCCCCCCCCCCACCCTCTGGGCAGTGAAACAGATCCGTCCCTCCCCACATCGTAGAGAGCGAACAATCCCATCTCCCGCCCCAAACCTCCCCCACAAGTTTCTCAAACAAAATACTTATCCACTGCAACATTGACCACAGTTGTATTCTACTTGTTTCTAGATCTTTCAATAAGCAGTTGCCATGTCCCTTTAAAGAGGTGCATTGCAAGTGGCCAGGGAATCGACAGGGTGCGAGGACAGAGCCTCTAGCTCCCCGAACAGGCCCCATCCTCTACAGAGGGGCGTGGTCCTTCCCCAGTCGCAGGGTATACATACATTACTGTTCCCCCACAAAAAAGCAAAGACAAACACTCACATTTAGAATGGGTCCCCCTATTTCCACTTATCTGATTGTTCTGGACAGTGAACCTGTATCTCCTCCACATAACTTGAGCTCAAGAAACATTAGTATCAGGCACAATGTCCGATGAGGTCATGTCTGAGTCTGATAGTCCTTCCGCCACCTGTAAGGTGCCATCTGCACACACCCTGACCCTTCCAGAGCCGCCAGTGTCCTTTTGTCGTTTCCCTCCAGACAGTCGCTGTGATCTCATAGCAGGATCCGCTGAGTCCGGTGCTTTCCTCAAGTTAGGTTGTGAGCTCCGAAGGTCGCCATGTTCCCCAGTAGTGTCCATCCATTCAGAGGCCTCCGCCGCCGAGAAGAAATACAGAGCCTTACCCTTGTGTTCAATCCGGAGTTTGGCCGGGAAAAGAAGGCTATTCTTTATCCCAGCTTCCCTCATTCGCTTTTTCACCATCAGGAAGGTAACTGGCCTATTTAGATACTGTGCAATTTTTTTGTAAATATCCTACACCCTCATGCGTGTTTCACAACTTAATATTTTTTATAACAAGATTTTCAGCTCAACTTTGAATTTGTAAAGCACATGCCAGCTCTATATAAAACCAGGATAAATAAAACAGTACATACGGCCAGGGAAACACGATGTATCAGTGCAAGAGTAAGGGTTAGTTCGCGGTGCATAAAGAAGAACCTGAGCCCTCCTTTTGCCTTTGACATCATAATGTCTGGTTATGCTTATGGCATGCTTCTCTTTCCATGCTGGAGACAAGAGAGACCAATGCATTGGAGTGTTTTCCCATGAATGCCATTGGAAATGTTACATCAGACACCCACCCTTTCTCTTGGTGTGATAAAACACACAGTTTTACATTAGCAGAGCGCTGGAGAAGAAACAGTGCGATATGCACTGATGGCATATGACATCTCAGCCAGGACTGGCGAGCAGTTGTTCCTGTTAGTCCCCTCATGGATGCCCTGATAGTGGCTCATCTGCTCAAGGGGGTGTCTATTTCCGCACTGGCCCCTTCACACTGCTGCCGGACTGGTCGCAGGTGTCTGAGTTCACCCACATAACCCCGATTCAGCACTCGATTTTCTCCTTCTCCCTTTCAGGCCAAGCCTTTAAGTAACTTTAGTCTTTAAGGCTAGTCATCAAATGTTTAAATAAAGTGTTTTAAAAAGGCTAGTCATCTTGGGTAATATGCCTACCAATTTGTGGGCAATTATTGGCAACGTGTAAGTTCCCAGCATCAGTTGTAGGCTATCACTAATGTCACACTTATTTTTTAGAGGTTAGGAACAGTGATTTTGGAACTCTCTTAACCAGTGGCGTAGCCAGTGCGCCATGGGCCCAAAAGCAAGGAAGCAATTGGGTCTTCTTACTGCTGGTTGAAATGTGAAATACAGGAATAACTAGGGATCAGTTGGCCACTAAGACCTCTGGGCCCTGGCACCAGGCACCACTGCACCAACGGAAGCTCCCCCCCCCCCCCTGCTCTCAATGTAAAAGGCCATCTGGTACCAGATCACGGGGGTCTTTCCCAGACATCTGAAGGCACCTAAAGGATAATTCGTTCATTTTTATGTGTGCACTCTGATCTCAGCATTTGTATTGCACAATTATATTTCTGGCATTTCTTTTTAACGGTTTATAAAGCACACTAATGATTATTTCCTGGTTCACAACAAAAATATGCAAATAAAACTAGGCCCTGGTGCCGAACATCTCCAGTACTATGTTGAGGGTATCTGTTCAATGCCCCATCTGAGTTGACTGTTCGTTTTTTATCTACAAGTTGAATACTGGAAGAATTCTGTCTAGTTGGGAGTTCTGATAGACTGCCACTTGGACAGCTTCTCTTACTTTTCTGTAAGGATTACACTGATCATGGATGATGCTTTATTTGACAAATCCTTTCTTCTGAAAGGTTTTGATTAAAACCCACCATCGCCAACTTTCTGTCCTGCATGGTATACATTGGACAAGTATATGCTCTAGGCACATTATCAGATTGTCAGGCTTTATTTAAAATGGGTTCTTTTTCTAATAGATGAACGAGAGGTGTTCAAAATCATATAAATAGAACTATACAGCACATTAGGATTCTCCGGCTATCCTCAGAAAAATAGTCGGAATTCAATATTTCCCTAGTTTTCTACTTGCAGTGTGAACTGCATATTTTTTCAAAACTGCTGTTCTGCATAACATACATTATGTGTGCACCTTGTTTCTTTAGATCTTTTACTTAGTTACTGTGTTGCCTTCACATTATAATACATATTTTTCCATTTGACAGATAACCGCAGTCTGCAGGGAAGCTGCACTTCTGGCCCTCCAGGAAGATATCCAAGCTCAGTGCATCATGAAGAGACATTTTGAGCATGCGCTTACGATTGTAACCCCAAGGATTCCAGATTCATTGTGCCAGTTTTATGCAGCCTATCAAAAGAAAAGCGGACTTCATGCCCTTTGATGATAATGTGGATTAATATGATATTATTGTCTTTGAACGTGGACATATGCAAATCTTGTGGCATGCAAGTCCATGCTGGCAATACAAGGATTTCAAGATGGAGGCTTTGCTGGAGTGCTACGGGTTCCTGCTCGATAATTCATGCACAGTGTTGATGCTGGATGCAAAATACACTGCATTTGGTACAGAATTGGTGTGAAATGCACACTCGACCCCATTATGCTTCTTGTTCAAAAGAACTGTACTTGTGCTGGTGAAAGAATGTAGGAATGTAAGGACGTAATCTTGATTTACTTAAAGCTCTAAGAGTTTTTTTAGTGCCTAGTGTCAACCTTCTAGAACATTTTACATATAACTTGGCTTCACATTGGAAGTATTGTTTGGTCTTTGCTATGCACTGTTTCTTCCATAGGTCTCGTGGAAGAGGGCTATTTTTTTAAACAAAATATACTAAAACATTCATACTTGTACAGTAGTTCTTCTTAGTTCAAAAGCGATCTTTCCATCATGTGAAGAAAATCAGGAGTGATTGTTTATTAAACTGAAAAAGTTGTCTTTTTGCACAGATATATTCTCAAAGGCTTGGAAGTCAATTAGAGTGAATCTTGACTTTGCCTATGCATCATGTTGTAATCTCTATGACACTCGCATCATGTCATAATCTCTATGACACTCTTGCTTCTAGTTATTCCTTCTCCACTGGAACAAATTGGGGCTATTCTGACTCTTAATTCCACCCACTGTCGTGTTAGCTCGCTCAGTGTGCTTGTGCCAAACGCTCTCTATTCATTTTTCGGGTGCAGAAACAGTAGTGGGCAGTGTGCCAAAGGAATACAAACAGGGTGATGATACCTAATAATCTAACTCAAGCCCTTCCCTCATGTTCCTTCTGCACATCTTGCCCCAGTTTCATTCTCCTACCAGAATGTGCTGGACTTGAACTGGGCGACAGTTCTGTTTGAACAAGCAGTTGATGGCTTTTTAAGGATTATTACCCAGAATGTTATTTTTGTGGTGTGGCATGCCTCTGTATTCAACCCCTTACGTCTGCAGCTGGTTGATACCACAATGGTCTGGAGTGAAAGAATGCTGGTCTTGAATAAGACAACTTCCCATGTCTTCCCTGTGGTACTGGCTTTAGTTTCTTTAAGTCACTGAACCATCTGCACTATCTCTTTTTAGGGTAGGTGGTTCCCCAACCTATAACACCATCCAGCACACAATGGAAATCCATGCTTATAGTGTCCAGTGCAAATTCATAAGCCTTATATTCTCCGTTAGTGATCAAATCTTCTTCCACCTCAAGGAGTGAAAGTTCATCACTGAATGCCTTTGGGGTTGTTGGGAGTAACCCAGTGGTTCAGACTTTTCCAGAGTTTGTCTATGGAGAGGATCCCTTACAGATGGAAACAATCACTGTTGCCACTCTTGATTGTAATCAGTTCATAAGACGAAGGAAGGCTGGACACATTTCTGGCAATTCTTTTCAACGTCACCTGAGTTAGGAGAAGCTAAAACGATGACCATGTAGCAGATTAAAGCCTCCTGAGAGGTTGATGTCTGGTTCTGTATAGTGTATCTGTAAGGACCTATTTCCACAAAGTCACCTGACACTCCCACTGCATGTTTCTGATATTTGGGGTGGGGGACCGCATCAGTATTAAAGTGCTTCTGTTGAGTTTGAAATCTTTTCTGGGGTCCTTCACTAATGTCTTGGATTCTGTATGAGTGCATCTCTGGAGACAACGAACACAGATCTCTAGCCATACCTATACATCTGGTTGGTTTCATTGTTCTTCCCCCAGGGTGTAGACTCTCTCCCCCAAATAAGATTAGTCTTTTCAGTCTGAAATTACCAGTTGAAATCTCTAAACCCTCTCAGGGGCAAAGTTAAAGATGCAGTTTATAAGGGTCCTAATTGTCAAGGGATGGGGAGGGTTCATCCCAGAGCTTATTCTGCCCTTGCAATAAATGACTGATCATTCTACCACAGCTTGGTGGTTAAGGAGTGACTTGGATTGCAGGACTTCTTGTTTTCAAGTGGCTCTTTTGGCCCATTTCCACATATGGCTCTCCCAATTCTGCCTGACCTCTTGGGACCAAAAGAAGTGCCTCCCTTCCATATTCCAGGGTGGACATTTCCCAAGGCCCGGATTAGTGAGTCGAATAGAAAGCCGTCATGGGCGAATTCCTATGTCTCTATAAGGCAATGACGGCAAAGTGTCAATTATGTTTGAAAATTCTAAGTATGTGTGCGGGGTAGAAGGGAGGTGTCCGAAATTAATACATGTCATATGTATATGCTCTCTAGTGTCCACTACTCACACTAGAACTAAAGAAAATGTTATCAGTGCTCAAGACTTTCCTTCCTTTGATCAACCAAAAGAGGAGACTGTTGTACACCCAGGTAATGTTGCACAAGAAACATCAGGGCAAACTCCATTTTGGCCCGTCAGTTGCCCAGAGACCTCTGGCTATTTGGCAGGTCACTAACCCGAAACTCACCCTTTAGATATTCACAAAAAACAATCATCCAACTGCATGTGGACGTATGCTCATCACAAATGAGAGTTTTACTGTGTAGTTACAAGCAAAACTTTTCTCTTCTGGGTGCCCGTCATACATTTATATTTGTGCCACAAACTCCAGCTCCAAGTTCCAGCCCTTTCTTTCTTGGACCGAGGGAGGCTCTTCTCTTTTGGATGCATTACTCTGTCAATGGCTAAGGATGGTTTAGAACAGGCTTCTCCAACAAGTAGCTCGTGAGCTACTGGTAGCTCTCCAGCCACCTGTAAGATGCTCACCTTTGTACAGCCCTGCCTACTAAATTAGAAGCTTTTGCTTGGTTGAATTAATATACGTATAGCAAAATTGAGAGTGTGTATTCGAGATGACATTTTTTTATTTTCAGAACTCATGAGCTGATATTTGAAGA
This sequence comes from Calotriton arnoldi, assembly GCA_963921515.1. NCBI lineage: Eukaryota > Metazoa > Chordata > Amphibia > Caudata > Salamandridae > Calotriton > Calotriton arnoldi. Next base: position 3,252,268 of record CAWUFW010000189.1, read on the forward strand.
AAAATGGCAGAATTTCCCAAATATATTTAAAGTTAATATTTGAATGATAAATCATGTAGCATTGAGGAGACTTTTTACAAATGTGAACACCTTGGTACCAGAGACATTGTTACTATGGTTTCTATGTACTACCCATGTGGAGGCATTCCATATTGACAAAGCCTTTTTTACTTTTCCTGCTGGCAACCATGCCTGATGAACTATGGTGATTGCTGTTAGTAATCTTGCATATGGTGGCCGCTATTGTAATATTATCTGATGTAGACTCTGTTACAATACTAATGAAATTAGTAGCTCTCGATGAGTTTCATTGAACGTAAGTAGTTCTTATTACAGAAAAGGTTGGAGAGCTCTGGTTTAGAAGCTTTATTAAACCTAGCGTTAGCAGATAATTAAGAAGACAAGTGAACCAACGAACTCTGTTTTCTGATGTTTTGGAGTGGGTATGAACAACACTGCTCCTTGTTCTTCATAAACACAAGTATGACACCTTTCCCCACAATTGATGAATTTGATAGCATAGTGCCTGAAATGCTGGTCTATAATCCTTTAAGACTTCCCTGAATAACATCTGCATTCTGCAGGAGATCATCTCCTTGATGCAAAATAGGAGCAAATGGTGTATGTTCTTCCATTGGTCCATGGAAAGAAGACAAAGGATCAGATATACTAGGACTGGATTTGCAGAAAGTGGTTACAAAATATGTACAGATTTTTATCAAATCAGATGTTGCATACCTTTCTATGTACTAGTAGGTCAGTTGTTCACAAAATAACAAATCACAGGGGGTCACACAATAACCTGCCTAATTAATACTCGTTATGCAGGTCGCAGCTTGCGACCCCCCTGTGATTGGCTGCAATCACAGAAATGGTGGCCTGCAAGAGACAGCTGATCGCCATCACTGTGACTGCATTCCATAACAACAAAAAATTGCATTTCTAAAGCAGCCCCAAAGGAACTAAGGCTGCCTACTAAAAAGAAAGTTTTTAGATTCGTAAAACTTCAGAGGGAGCAGGCGTTCATTCCGTGGACCACTATCTATGCCTCCTGAGGCTGCCGTCCCAATTCACAAAAGTGATAGGTCCAAAGGAGAGGGTTACCATCCCAGCTTGGGAGTCTGCAAGTGGTCAATGGTTTGCACCCACACTGAGGTCCCACACCATTGATTCATACCATACCTACTCACACTTTGGATCTCACTCCTCCAAAATTTCTCACTCCTCCAAAATTGTGATCCAGTAGGGGTCGCTAAAACCATTTTGCAAGTCGGAAAACTTTTCTGAATCCCAAAATAGGGTTAATTCATAAGAAATGGGATTTTGTTTTTACAAACCCTTCGGTTTTGCATTTCGCAGTCACAGAATCACTTAGCAAATCTGGCCCATAATCCTCCTAAATACTTAAAATTGAATCATGCAGGTCACATGTGGCAGCAACCAGAGTGCATATAAGCAGGATATTATGCGCCTTAAAAATTGTGCTGTTCGTTATAATTGTGATGGGCGATATCAGTTGCATCTAAAGTCAGGACTTATTCTTATTAGGACTTAAATGGTCGCCTTGTAGTGTAGTTTCATACTGTATGCTGATTCCCTTCAAATATATATCCCCTTGTGATATATTTTTACATCCAAACTGCGTGGCATAGCCAAGAGGGGTTATGTACAGCAGCCTGCCTCTAGCTAATTCGGCAGTAACAGGGGCCAATATGCTTGAATTTCTGCCATGGCATGCAAGTCTTCCCGAAGCTCCACTAGAGCATCAGTGAGACTCTCCCTGCCATGCTGAATAGAGGAAGTGTGGCCACTCCTTCCTCCCAGGTTGGCTGAGCACCCCAGTACATCCATTCACCTCCAAACCTCAGCCAGGTCTCCAGAACACCTGCTGTGTAATCCAGTGGAGAGTGACACTGCTGGCTGCTGATGGAGGTTGACCATTTTTGCATGGTGCACAATCCCACGAATGAGAGGTGCACATTCAGAGCGGACCCTGAGCCAATGTGATTTGCTGGCAGAAAAGCAACACCAAACAAGAACGTTCAGCCTCTTTACCCTACTGTGTGTCATTTGTACCAGCCTGCCACAAACATTAACCCTTTACTGCTACCAATGGTCCATTACCATTCGTTACTAGTGAGGGCCACGGTTTACGGAGAGATGAAAATGATGATTTGGAAGTCCATGTATTGGGTTCATCACCACTACTTGCTAGCTGAATGGGAGTGAAGCTTTCTCATCTAAGGAGCCATGGACGAAGTTCAACCATTGTGTGTTTGTGCTGAAGACACAACCTTTTCACCGGTTCAACTTACTGTCTGAATTACACACCACTCTGAAAATCTTTCTTCAAGACTTTTTTTAGTCTTCAGATATTCAAAGTGACCTCAATGACCTTTACACACACCCCCTTTTTTTTTTTTACTTTGGGCATGCAAGATCTTTTCAGTCCTCCAGATGATTTGTAACTTATGCTGAACCTATTCGTGAAAAAAGCGTCCAAGAACTACATTGGGTGCTTTTGTGCATATCAAGTTCTTAGTACCGAGGCATGTTTTCAAACAGATGGTCCTGTTAATATGATTTGCAAGGTGGCCACGACGACTATCATGCACCACAACTGCAGAAATCGATGCTTGAAAAGTTCTTTAACTGATTTTACGTGAGCTCTCTCTTTAAGTTGCTAACTCTTTGTTAATGTTCTTATACCTGTTGGCTTTCCCATATGTATAAAGGAAGGAGTGATTCTGCCCCCTTACGTTCTCACCATTCGTACGACCCACCCATCCACCTTCTTGGGTGTTTCTGCCCCCTTACTCTCTCACCATTCGTACGACACACCCATCCACCTTCTCGCTAAATACAGTGATCCTCCCAAAGAAGGAAATGAAGAGGAACCAAAGGGGGTTGATGGTAAGGTATTGTCTCAAATAGGAATATGTGCATGCATTCTTCCCAGATGTGTGGGTAAAACATGTTCTTCAGGTACTAATGTCAGGATGCAATCCAGTCGGTGTTTTTTGCACACTGACTAGTTTGCGACCTGACCATCAGTTTGTGCTTCAACCAAAGTACTAATCAGTCACAACACAAAGTACCCATTCGATGGAGGGAGGATGCATAACCTCATGCCTCATTAGTATGTATTAAACAGGAGCCCTTTTATGACCTACTGCAAATTCCTAATGGTCAAGAATGGTTTACAAGCTTCACTAAACCTACTGTTAGCAAATAATTCAGGTGATACCCAAATGGGTTCACTGATGTTTTGTAGTGGGCATGGACACCACTTTTTTGCGTGCGAGTGGCAGCAGACCTCTATCCCTGCACTTGCATCTCCTGAATGCTGTTTAAAAAAAAAAATATATAAAGCAGATGCTTTCTCATAAAGGGGTAAGGTACTCTCCACACTGGTAAGAACTGCAGGTTTTAGTGCAGACACACTCCGCTAGGCCTACAGCTCAAGAAGGTATGGCTTGGATAAATGTATAAAAGTGCTTGGTGTTGCAAATCTTGGTAATATCAAATTTTCTAAATGGAGTTTTGTCAGTCGGACATGAGGAATCCATAACATACCCATTTTCCTGAGGGTACAGGGATGGCCCTCAGTAAATGGCATTGGGTGGAGCATGCAGCTGTCTGCTCCCCCAAATGTCTAAAGTCACTACTCACAAGATTGAAGGTACAGCTTCCACAGTGCAAATCAGTTGCCACTCCCTTTCAGGTCTCGGTACTGATAAGTTGCAGTAGCAAACCATAGATCAATTGCATACTAACTCACCGGGAGGTGTGAGTGCCCATTACATCAAGGGTCGCAGAATATATTTGTTGAGTAACAAAGGCATTTCGATTCACAAAGAACATTTTGTACATTGCAACTTGCATTCTTGCAGTCACAAAGCTTGTGATTTTGCAGATAGCAGTCTTTGCTACCTCAACATGCTTACTACATCAGACCCTTGGTATTGGACTTCCCTTGCATAGGAATTAAGGAATGGTGATGAACTATTAGACTCAATCTAGTACTTGTATTGAACCTCTAATTGAAGGGCACCTGGTGAGGAGAGAACACAACAATGGATACTCAAACCTTACCTTTTATGAGCCCTGTTGTTGGGGAACTAATTGGGGAAGAAAATACCACAAAGATCCATCTACTTACCTGACTCTGGATGATCCAAGTCTGAGGAGGCTGATTGTCTGTATGGTAAGGGTGAAGATATCCGTATGCTTGATTATTTTTCTAGGAGCCTGCACATATGGTGGTGATGAGCTTTTATCTGAAAGAAGCAGACAAGGCATCTCAACAGAGACAGGTTTTGTTTTGCAGAACAGGAAATTCCAGAACAGCCTCCTAGAAGCAGCTATCCTGGATCTTACTGACTCCGCCTGGAGAAGGTCGAATTCTTGGCCAGGGGCTGAGGAAAAGAGCGTAGTGTTGAGGGCTTCAGACAACAAGGTAGTTTGCTTTCACATCAGCAATGCACTGCATATTGCTGGATGCACAGGAGAGATGCACTAGCATTAGCAATTACATGCTGAGGACCTCAACATACCTGATCACCAGCCTTCCCTTAAAAATTATCAATACTTTCACCATACAACTGCTACTCCACGGATTCAGAAAAACAAGTTTGCGAAGTTCGCTCTGATGCAACAGGAGTGTGTAACTCTGACAAGCAAATGGTGTAACTTGTTTAGATGCTACTTGGGCCTGCTGGAATACATGTCTGTTGAAGTGAAAATGTTGGTTTGTGCTACTAGGCTGCGGAAATAAGTTCATATACCATGTCTTTTGAAGATTCAAGGCTGAACGTGCTTTGAAGTACCTTATTCACAGTACTCTTTTTAGGAAGGTGCAGGCTCACTCAACTGAAGGCCGGCTCCTCCATGACAAGGGAAGAGCAGGAAAGTTTATCATAACAGTCTGAAGATTTATTCAAGTTGTAAGGTGTCTCTGTTCCACCTTTGGTTTCGTTGAAATGGATGGAGAGGAGAAAACATACTGTTTTGGCAGAAGATGATTGCTAGAGGAATCACCAGTTACGGTGTACCATACTTGAAGGCAAATTAATATATATATGAATGAATCACCACCACCACGTGAGCTCCTCTATTGAGCAAGCTAGATCATACTGTGGTGAGAATACCAGGTTATAGTGCAGGCGCTCCACTTGGCCAAAGCAGAAGAAAGGCTGGTTTGGATAATTGTGTAAAAGGTGATTGGTCTTCCAGATCTTGTTAATATCACTGGGTGTAATTGGAGTTATGTCAGATAGCCCATTTTCTTAACTTTAATTTGTGATTTGGGTCAGGAAATTGCGTATGTCTTTTATGGTATCTTCATGTTACCTACTGTGTTGGTAGCTTAGTAGCACTGAAATGCAGTGTTTCTTGGTAAATAATTCTGCTTTTCACTGTTTGTAAAGAAAAAAATCATAGACCAAGCATAAGACTTAAATCTGAGTTGCAGTCAATTCATTAGCTCATCCGTTTGATAGGTTATTGCTGCTTGCCACAGTAATCTTGGAAAGTATCAGTAATGTGGTTTAGTACCAAATGATACAAATAATCTTTAGATGAATGGTGCCAATATTTCCATGTCACATTTTGGTCTTCTATTTTAAAAAGAACAATTAGGGGGCTTGGCTTGGGCGCGCATGGAGGGAGACGTGTTTCATCGAGTCTCTGCTCTGGCGCCTCCCGTGATCGCCTTTCTGCTGGTCACCGGCCTGCTTTGCGGACCGAGAAGCCTGGACAGCTGTCGGGGGCTTCTTGGCGACGCTTGGTGCTGCAGGGGCCGCTCGGAGGCGTCATTTAGACCGAGCTCTCTGGCCGGGAACGGCCTGACCCGCTCCGGCCGCGGCTGCGATTTACCAGGCGCCTGGCGGCCTTAACCGTTGGTGTGGAGTGGCGCTGATGTCGGCGGAGAGGTCCTGAACACCCTGACCTCCGCCGACCTGTTTGGGACCCTGAGTTGCTGCCGGTGCCCCCTTCGATCCTCAGCGTGCTGCGGGGGCTGCTCGGAGGCTTCATCTAGACCGAGCTCCTCGGCCGGGAACGGCCCGACCCGCTCCGGTCGCCATTTTGGGCGCCGGCCGCGGCTGTGATTTACCAGGCGCCTGGCGGCCTTAACCGTTGGTCTGGAATGGCGCGGATGTCGGCGGAGAGGTCCTGAACACCCTGACCTCCGCCGACCTGTTTGGGACCCCGAGTTGCTGCTGGAGCCCCCTTCGATCCTCAGGTGCTTGCGGAGGCAGACGGCGGTCCCCCTACTGCCCGGGGCGCCTACCTGTGTGGGCGTTCGGCCCCACCCGTGTGGGCGTTCGGCCCCAACCTGGGTCCTGAGGGTGCATCGGACCACGTCGGACTGCTCTGGAGCTGGAGGTACCGGGACGGGGGGGAACACTTATGCGCGGGCGGGCGGTTCGGATGAGCTCCACCTAGCTCTTCGACGCTGGGCCCGCCGTCTTGTCTCCTTCTGCGGCCTATGACTTTCTGGCCCCTGCTCTACTGCTCTTACTCATCCCCTGGGACCCTGGCTTCAAGACGCGCTCTAGGTGGGTGCATACACTGCGGGAGCCCTTCTGTCGTCGCCTGGCCCGCCCCTTCTGATCTCTGAGCCCTGTACTGCCGCAGTTTCGGCTGTGTGGGCCCTGGGGGTCTTCCAGACGCTGTGGGAGCCTGCTTTGCACTAGATGATGCCTCACTGCCTGCAAGGTTCTTAGAGGGGTCCCAGAGACTTTCTTTGCTCTCTGACTTGTGAGCCCCCCCTCCTGGTCTACTTGGACTGCCCTTGGGTCGGGGGCCCCTCTGATACTACGAGGCTGTGGTGCCGACCTGTGAGGGATCCCTGTTTGTTGGTGCGTGTGCTGGCCCTCCACTGTCGCTGATTGACCGTCCCTCATCCACCTGCAAGGGTGCGTCTACCTATGACCCTCTCGCCCTCGACGACCCCACGCACTTGGGAGCTCTTGGTGCCCGTCTTCGTCCTGTGCGTTGTGGGGCATGCCATCCCCGCGCTGATTGGCCCTCCGTCCCTCCGCTGGCTCGCCGCCACCTCTCCCGGGTCCTGCCATCGGCTGGAGTGCTCTAGTCCTTCCTACACTGGGTTCTTGGCGCCCTTGGCCTTCGCAGGCATGCCTCCTAAGCATAGAGGCAATAAAGAGACTGACTCTGCGGCTTCCCGCGAGAATCCGGTGACCTCCCAATGGTCCAAAACGCCCTCGCATACACAGGAGGACCCTACCGCTTCTCTGGCGCCCTCTGGGTCGTCCGCCTCTGGGATGCCCATTACCCAGGCCTATATGTCATCCTTCTTGCAGGAAATCAAGACTGAAATTGGCTCCCTTCGGCAGGACTTTAAGGCCGGACTGCAGGATATCCGCAGAGAGGTCGACGAGATTGGCGACAGGGTTGAGGGTCTTGAACGAACAATGGACGCCAGGACGGAGGATATTGATGGACTCTGGAAAAAGGCACCGAACTGGAAGACCAAAATATCACCCTACAGTTGAAACAGGAAGATTTGGAAAACAGCAGTAGGCGGAACAACCTTCGCATCCGAGGTGTCCCACTGGGAACGGAGGGGAAAGACATCCTGTCGTACACGGCGGACCTTCTACATGCCATCTGCGAAGGCACCTCGCCGCCCATGCTTGACAGAGCGCATCGGGTGCCTGGCCCCCGTAACCGCCCTAACTTTGTCCCGGACATCATCATGAGAGTCCACTTCTTTGCGGACAAAGAAGCCATCCTTCGAAAGGTACAGGGAGAACAAGTGGTCTCCTACAATGGGCTCTCCATACAAATCTTCCAAGACCTTGCGCCTTCTACGCTTCGCTGGAGGAAGAACTTCAAGCCTGTAACTGACAAGTTGCCAGACCTTGAGATCAAATATCAATGGGGCCATCCATTTGCTTTGATGTTTACCTGGGAGGGTAGGCGGCGGGTTGTCCGGTCCCTACAGGAGGCACAGCGTCTCCTCCACCTTCCTGTGGACTCTGACGCTGATGACCTCCCATCCTCTCGCCCACACCCTACGGGCCCACTCCGGCCGGAATGGTCCACTGTCCTTCCTCCTCGTTCCAGACGCCTCTCGAAAGAACTTGAATCGTCACAAGCCAAGCAGGATGCCATCAACCAAGTTCACTCCTTGAGTGCCTCCCCGTCTCTCACGAACTAGTCGCCTTCTACGTTATGGTGTGCCTGGCTGTGTTCTTACCTCGCTCCCAGTCCTGGGGGCCTCCCAGCCCGGGCCTGGTGGCTGGATCCAGCTGTGCCTTTCTCACTGTTGCACGGGATGCTGTCGGCGGGGACTCTCCACCTCATGTGTGCCTGCCGCCCCCCCCCTCTCCAGAGTCCTATAGGAGAGTGACTTCTCCGGAATGGTCCGCCTTCGGGAGCCCGGGCTGTTCCGAATAGACTCTGCATTGACTTGGCCCAGTTGGCCTGTTTTTTCTTTATTTTCTCTCTTCTTTCTTTTTCCTCTCTTTCGTTTCCCCTTCTACAGGTTCTTTTCGGATGCGCCTCTCTCAGAGGCTGGGTTGTGGTGTTACTTTGGGAATGTGTGGAGGAGCTATTGGTCACTATGTGGGGTCGACTGGCCCTTTGCCCCTGTACTTTATCCACTCTCTTTGCCGCTATTCTCGCCGACATGTTTCTCTCCCTCCCCCGCGCGACCCTGGGGAGCTGCTTGTTTCCCAGTCCTGGGGTTTGTCTCCCTTTGCTTCACGGGTGTGCTTGGCTGGGTTCGGGGTCTGCTATGCTCTGCGATTTGCTGATGCTGCTGAGGCGTGTTGTCCTTCCTCTCTTCCACCATGACACACACTGTTACATTCCTCTCTCTCAATGTGAAGGGACTCAACTCTCCTAACAAGCGTCGGGAGGTATGGCGCTATCTATTTCAGCATGATCCTGATGTGGTTTTCCTACAGGAGACCCATTTGCTTTCCTCTGACACTCACCTCATGTCCCACCGCAAATACCCCACCCAATTTTGGGCATTCTCCTCGTCCAAGACTAGTAGTGTGGCAATCCTTTTCAAGCCCGGCTGGCACGCGACGTCCTCCCAGTGTGTGGCCGACGAAGGGGGGAGGTAGCTTAAGATTGACATGGTTTGGGGTCGGGGCTCCTGTACCTTTGATAACGTATATGCCCCCAATCAGAAGCAAGATGTGTTCTTGCGCCAGCGCCTTGGGGCTCTACTGCGCTCCCTCTCTACCCCTGTTGTTCTTGGAGGCGACTTTAACCTGGTTTGGGACCCTGAGTGGGATCGCACTGCGCAGGCGCACCATGTGGCTGGGGCGATGTCGGCGCCGTTGAAGAATGCCATTACTGACTTCGGTCTGGTTGATGCCTGGAGATATTTGCACCCGGACTCTCGAGATTATTCCTTTTTTTCTCACATTCATCGTTCCTATTCGCGTATTGATTATTTTTTCCTTTCGCTCTCTTTGGCTCATGTGCTGTGCACGGCGGACATCTCGGACATTTCTATTTCTGACCACGCGCATGTTTTGCTTACGCTTCAATCTCCCACTGCTCGTGGCGCTCCCCTTCCTCGGTGGCGACTGCTCCCCCAAGCCCTCCGGGACCCGGTAGATGTGGCAGACATTCGTAGGGAGATTGAGTCTTTCTTCGCGGCCAACTCTCTTACTGATACGCCTGAGGGTGTCCGTTGGGACGCCTTCAAAGCTACTATTCGGGGGGGTTATCACCTCCATTTCTATTGCCTGGACCCGAGAGGCTCGTTTGGTTGAATCCACCCTCTCCCGGGATTTTAAGGACTTGGAGCGCGAGGACCACGCTTGTCCTTCCCTTGCTAACAAGCGACGCCTTGGTGCCCTACGCGGTCAACTGCGCTTACAGCACACTAATAAGGCCAAGCGGCTCCTTGTTAACCTTAAACAAAAAATTTATGCCGGTGCTGTCAAGGTCGGAGCGTGCCTAGCGCGCCGTCTGCGGGCCCAGACTGCCCGATCCCATATTGCGAAGCTCAAACGCCCCGATGGCTCCTGGGCTATCTCGGAAACGGATAAGAGTCGTACTTTAATGGCCTTTTATACTGATCTTTATGCCCATGATCCTTGCCCACCGGAGACGGTCGAGATGTTCCTCGATTCATGTCCTTGGGACCCTATTGATTCCTACTTTACGGAGTTACTCAATGAGCCTATCTCCCATGAGGAAATTGCTAAGGCATTGCAGCAGCTCCCGACAGGCAAAACCCCGGGTCCCGACAGTCTACCGGTCGCTTTTTATCGGGTCTTCTACCCGCAATTGCGAGATCACCTGCTTCTTCTTTTTAACAGCTTTACTGCTCATACGGGCCTCTCTCCTACGATGAATGAAGCGGAAATAGTACTTGTCCACAAGCCTGGCAAGGACCCGACCCTGGCGGCTTCTTTCCGCCCCATTGCCCTGTTAAATACCTACGCCAAGATATTCACCAAACTCTTGGCGAACCGTTTGGAGCCCCACCTTCCGGGCCTTATAGACCCCGATCAGGTGGGGTTTATCCGCCACCGTCAAGGCGCCGACAACATTCGGCGAATTGCCCACTTGGTGGAAAAATCGCGTATCAGAGATATCCCTGCCTGCCTGGTCTCCCTTGACGCCGAGAAGGCCTTCGATCACGTGGACTGAGGCTTCCTCCGGGCGGTCCTCCAGAAAATTGGCTTGGGACCTGGATTTATTTCTAAACTGATGGCCCCCTATGCGAAACCTACCACTCGTGTTCGTTTCAACGGCTCTACCACCGCTCCTATCTCTATCCACCGGGGCACTCGCCAGGGGTGCCCACTCTCTCCTTTATTATTCACGCTTGTCGTCGAGCCCTTAGCTATTGCTATACGCCGCAATCAAGATATACGGGGTATCCGTATGGGGGGTACTGAACATAAGGCTTCCCTCTTTGCCGATGATCTGCTTCTGTCCTTTTTTTTTTTGAAATTTTATTGAAAATGCTACATACATAGCTCACATTCGTGTGCAAGAGACAGTCAGCAATTTGTAGAGGACCAATTGACAACAATTTATACATACAGTCACAGCGATACATAATTGTATGGTCTACCCTTGTTCCTTTCCCGTTAGTACAGGTCGTGGATACAGCATGGCGTGGTGCATGATAGGGGCTGCACATCTGTCACATATGTCCCCAAGGGGGAGCCATCCACAAGGGGCATGATCTGCTTTGTGTTACTGGTACTACAAAACTCTGGAAGAGTCTCCCGCCTCATATCAGAGCAATTTCCTCCCTGCTTCATTCCAGGCATTCATTTAAAACATGGCTTTTTAACAGCTAAGATTTTGTTCCATAATTAGAGAGTTCTGGTTTTAAGCTCCGGTTCAGCTAGCGCCAAGACACCTTTGGATATTTGTGCGCTGCATAAACCGCATTAACATAACATATCTCTTGCAGCCATGCTCCAGCGAGGTCCCCCTCCCCCACCCAGGTTTCCCAAAGCTGGAGTCTTCATGCACATCCATGTAAGTCTACGAAAAGCCAGGATTCAGCCTAATACCACAACTCTTTGGCTACCAGTGTGTCCCTTAATATCACCAGCAGACACAAAACTGGGGCCGCATTAAATAAAGTGCCCCGGGGGCGCAGCTGGTGTTTGCGCCCGCTTTGCGTGGCCCGGGAAACTTTGGTATTACAGAAGGGGCTGCAGATGCATGTGCGGCCCCTTCTGTAATATCGATAGCGCTGGTGCACATCGCTATCTGCAGGGGGCGTTCCTGCAAATGATGGAATCCCTTTACCTCTGTGCCTGCACCGTATTACAGACACGGGCGCAGAGGCAGGTAAGCCCTCAGGAGGTGCACTGAGAGTGCGCCATAAAAAATGTGGCGCACTGTCAGTGCACCCCCTGATGGCAGCCCTCTGGAGGGGAGAAACGGGGTCCCATGGACCCCGCAGACATCCCCTTGCAGGCGGGTGCAGTCACTGACTGCACCCACCTGCAAGGGGATCTCTAATCCCCTTCAAAAGTGCAGGTGGATTGCCGCCTGCACTGTGAAAACACAGAGTGGCTGTATAGCAGCCGCTCCGTTTTTCACAGGAATGCACTGCCCCCAGGGCAGCACGAGTTCACAGCTGCCCTGGGGGCAGCGCATTCATGGTAACAGGGTGCATTTTCACTGTTCCGCCCGGCGCAAACAATGAAAATGCGCATTTACCATAATATGGCCCCTGTTATATGTTCAGGGCAGCACGAGTTCACAGCTGCCCTGGGGGCAGCGCATTCATGGTAACAGGGTGCATTTTCACTGTTACGCCCGGCGCAAACAATGAAAATGCGCATTTACCATAATATGGCCCCTGTTATATGTTCAAATGTTGGCAGCACGACCTTCCAGGCAGTATTCTCATAGGGCACTGAAGACACCAGCTGAACTAAGCATCAAAGGTGAGGTTACAAAAAAAGGTGGCTGAATATTTTTAACTGAGTGAAAGTAATACTGTTTAACTTAAATTGATCTGGTATTTGTTTCGCATATTTTATATTCTGATTATATGCTTATCCCAAAAACAGTGTGGATGCTAAAAGTTTTATTTGCCAGTAATACTGGGCATCTACTGTTAGCAACAATAGGATATTTGCAGGCCTTAAATGGGAAATAAGGAATATGAATAGGGAAATCATATATTTCCATTTAATTATGCCAGAGAAATTGTATGTAAGAAGACACAAAACTCCACTGGCTGCTTAGGCCATTAATTACCACACTATGGGGGAAAGATTCTGTTTACTTCCACTGGGGATGGAAGGACTGCTCTATATCTCCAATTCTCTTTTGATCGGTGCTCGTCCAAAAGCCTTCCAGAAAAAGATAAAACCATCATTAGAAGCCTTCTCTTTGAAAATTATTATTTTAGCTTCCTATCCTCCCACAAACAATTCATGATAAGTAACTTGCATAACCAGGAGCGGCTCCTCCATCAGAACGAAGGAGCGTCGCCACACTAAATAAAAATGCACCAAAAATAAAAAATATAACGGTAATAAAGTTAATTTATCACCATTTTATTTTTCACTACTCTGTCCCGTGCCGAGTGTCAGAGAGGGGCCATTGCTCCTGAGTAGCAGCAGCAGGGAGGAATGGTGAGCTTGGCACTTAAGTTTAAAGTGTGCATGTCACTTTGGCCAGCTGTCTTACAATGCCAGCCAGACATGCACACATTAAACGTCTAGAGCAAGCACAGGCCTCCATTGTCTTTGAGAGCACTGAGAGAGCCCGCTCCATCCAATCCCGGCGCTTCTCTCATGCTGGTTAACAGCATGAGAGCAGCGTCTGGACTGTTAAGAGGAATTGGCTAGGGCCCACGCTGGACGACGAAAAGAACACCAGGACTGGAACGATGACGTGAAGCAAGGTAAGTGAATGTTTTATTTTACTTTATTTAATGTACACTAAATCGCCCACATGCATTCTATTAACGTTTTAAAGTTAAACATTTTAACTTTAAAATAATGATGTAATGCATGTCGGCAATCAAGTTAATGTTTATTCATTGCAAGGGGGCGCTAGAGGGCGCGCTGCGAGATGGCTGCTCGCTGAAGCTGCTCCGCCGGTCAGGGACAGAATCGGGCATTTATATGCTACCATGGGTGCTCTAATCGGCTGAGAAACGCAGCATTACATGTCGGAACGGCTGGGCTATGATCGTAATGCTCTGACTCCATAAACATAGCGGCATACGGAGAGAAAACAGACCTGCACGGTGCCGCGGCGGGGACTGTGGTCGGCGATCCTAAGATGGCGGCATGTGATGGCAGCTAGCAGCGGGACGCGTACGGCTGGCTCCGGTGCTGCTCCAGAGATTGAAATATCGGGCAAGTACGAGGGGAGCTGCGGCTGTGGGGCATTGGGCGTTTGCTGCTGAACTGGAGTCTCAGGATCGCTCTCTGTCACCCCACTGCGGCGCAGCTCCCAGCAAAGTGCCGGCGAGCTGAACAAAATGGCGGGCGTGCACTAAATACGCTGCTGGTGTGTGAGCACGGGAATGAGGATGTGTGATTGAGCAGGCCGCATCAGATGTCCAACCACTACCTATGCCAGCAGTTATATTAGCCCGTAACCCTCCTGTTGCAGACTTCTGCTGTGATGCCCAGCTCCCGCCTGGCTTACTTCACTCAGCGCGCTTTATGAACTGCGGGACGGGCATAGGCGCCTTGGGCTGGCGTTTTCCCGCTCTGAGTGGCATTCGACATTGGTTAGGATCCCTGCACTTCTGACGTGACTGGGTGCATGTGCTGCGGCTGTGCCCTAAGTTAGCTATCCGCGCTGCTGGTGGTTACAAATTGAGTTCATTTTACAATGACTGGGTCCCCATTCCTGATATCTGCGAATAGGAGCTGGTCGGCGCTTTGAGACTCCTGTGCAAACAATACTGCTGCGACATACTCAATACACGACGGCGCGTATATGGAAGATGTTCCTCCCTAGTCAGCATTATCAGAAACTCTGATCAGAAGTGTACCACAATCAATATCAGTGCACCGATACTGGACTGCAGAAACTGAATGCACGGCGAAGCATAGCCTTGGTGGTGGCTGATAGTGTGAGTTCTGGGATATTGAGTCGCATATACTGGATCATTCAGTGGCACGGCATTTCAGCAGAGCGAGGTCTGACAATACGATTCCTTTATCCCATCGACATGGGTAAACCGGACAAACAACAATCGAAGCTGTCCTTTGACACCAGGCGCAATCCAAAGGGGGCGACCGCACACTCCGATACGGAAATAGATGAGGAGCAGGCCACAACCACAGGTATGGAGGCAGCCCTTCAGGCCATCCAGCAAAGTCTTCAGGCCATTAATAGGAAACTGGATTCTCTCACCCAGCGGGTGGACAGCATCTCGAGTAAATTGGACAAGCAAGGTGAACGGCTCGATGCAGCGGAGGAACGTATATCTGCGGTGGAGGATGAGGCCCATAGCACAACGCGCAAATGTACTGGAGAAGATCCTAGAAGTGATCCAAAACAAGACAGAAGATTTGGAGGCAAGATCGCGCCGCAGTAACGTCCGCATAGCTGGTGTTCCTGAAAGCACGAACACGGGAAGGCTGGTAACCTAAGTGGAAAATATGCTACGTGACATATTTGGAGCTGACAACCTCTCCCCAGTACTGATCATCGAACGCACGCATAGATCGTTGGCGCCAAAGCCTCCGCCGGGTGCCCCACCGCGGCCTATAATTGCCAAGATTCTAAATTATAGAGACCGTGACACCATTCTGCGACTTGCCCGGGAAAAGCAACAAATCAACAACCAAGGTAATGATCTGGCGTTCTATCCAGACTTCCCCATGGCGGTACAAACAGCTCGAAGGGAGTTTAACTCTGCCAAAAAGAAGCTACGGGAGATGGGAATTGAGTACGCAATGCTATACCCGGCCAGATTGAGAGTGACCTGTGAGGGACGTGTATCCATCCTGCAATCACCGAAAGCGGCACAGGACTTCATCAAAAAAACACTCACCAGAAGGAAGAGACAAGGCGGCAAGGAAACGGATCAGGACTCTGATTAGATTGTCTGCGAAATATGATCTGCTAACACGGCGCAAGTATCCTTAAAGTTTGGGCTCAGTTGGAAGGGGGTCAAAGTTGGGAGAATTCTCGGGTCTGTAAGGTATGCAAATTGTACTGTATGTTGGCTGTGTCGACACAAGACGAACCTGATGGGTCATTTCTGATGGACTCACGGCGGAAGCCTGGGGCCCGGTTATTGACCGGCTCTTATGTAAAGTAACCTACAGCCTGGCAGTTCCTAAGTTTCAGGAATGGGCTGGTAATAGACCTGTACAGTCACCTGTTGACGGTAAGTCATCACAAGCATGCATGGGGGACAGCCCTTGAATATGTGGCACACCTGGCAGATTATAACCCGATTACTGGGTGGACTTTTCCAATGACTTACAGACCTGAAGCATCTGCCTGTGGACTAGTCACTACTGTTAGAATTCGGTGCCATGCTGCAGGGTGTAGTGTTTTGTGGGAGATGTTTCTGTTGCCACTATGTGCCGACCACAAGATGAATGTTCCTTACAGACTGAAATGATGACAAACAACTAGTTAATGTTCCTTTGTTATTTGACACTATGTCCACACGAATATATGCACCCAACTAGTTAACGCAATACCTGACCACATCTGCCTTGGTGGATGTTGATGTGTGCCCTCAGCGGATCTCCCCCATGTGGGTGCTCCCCAACACAGCTCTTGTTCTTTATCTACTAATGTTGGGATGGGTATGGCTTTGGTGTGATTGGGATGCCAAAGTGGGTGGGGGTGGGGAGGGTGGGGAATGTTTGATGTTTCACAGGCTTCCGAAACTGCAGGGCACTACAAAATCCCACACTTACCGGTTCCGATTCTTTGACATTGTATTATTTACAGTCATAGGGAACGCCCAGAGCCTCCCTGGCTGGGGCGTTCATACCTCAGGAATAGCTAGCACTAACACAGATGGATAGTTTGCTACCTTCACAACTGAATCTACTGTCCTGGAATGTCCGGGGTTTGAATAACCCCAGAAAGATACGCCAGGTCTTCGCGTACCTGGACAGATTGCACATACATATAGCTCTAATACAAGAGTCGCACTTAGCCCCCTCTGCTAATAGCGCAATAGGGCGCAGATGGGCAGAGACGGCTTTAACAGCCTCCTACTCCAGGGGGGTATTGATTTTAGTTAAAAAGGGTACACACTTTCATGTAGAACATACCGTGACTGACAATAAGGGTCGAAATATTATTGTCGTGGGGCTCCTTCGTGGACATCGCATAGGTATAATTAACACGTATGGCCCTAATGTGGATGACCCTGGATTTTATAAATCTTTGTGGAACGAACTGAAGGATTTCCCTGACATAACAATACTGTGGGGCGGGGATTTCAATTTGTCATTAAATGACCACCTAGATAGATCAGACTCCTCTAGAGAGCCACATAGGCAAGTGGTAACTGTGATGCAGGCTATTATGTCGGAAGCCAATTTGGTAGACATTTGGAGAGCACGATACCCGCACCATAGAGAAGCCACGTACCACTCGACCGCCAGAAATAGTTGGTCTAGAATAGACTATTGGATTGGAACGGAGGGGATTATGAACTGGACCAAGCAAATTAAACACTTGCCTAAAACCCTGTCTGATCACAAGCCAGTAATTCTAAGCATTGAGTTTCCTCATTACACGCCACCACCATATGTGTGGAGATTTAACGCCAAAGCATTGCTGGACCCCCTGTATTCTGAGGCTATAGCGCAGGCGATCACTGAATACTTTACTATCAATCAGACTTCTACTGAAGATCCTAGTTTGTTGTGGGAGGCATTTAATGCTACTATTCGGGGGGTCTGCATTAGTGTGAATGCAGGAATTCTCAGAGATATCCTCGCTCAATTAACACAACGAGAACGACGGTTAAGTGCTTTAGAGCAGGAATATGAACAGACGAATAATATGGCCATTCTCGGTGATATTCGGACAATCTTATCAGAGTACCAGGATTTTGCTGAGGATGAACTCAGATATATCTCAAAACGTCATGTGGCACAAACATATGGGGAGGGAGGTAGACCGGGGCACACTTTGGCTAGTAAAATCTGCACGGGACATAAGGCGCAACCAGTACTTTCTATAAAAGATGAGGATGGCGAGACTCATTATGATACGCAAAGCATACTCACCGCGTTCATGAACACATATGGTGATCTTTATAAATCACGTGGCACGGCCCCATCAAATGAGGTTATGACATACTTGGACGATATAGAATTGGCCTGGCTATCTGATGCCCAGAGAGATTATCTGGCGCAACCGGTGACTGTCGAAGAAGTCACGGACGTTGTGAAGTCTTTGCCCAATGGCAAGGCGCCGGGGCCGGACAGCTTTACAAGCGAATTTTATAAGGCATACATCGACATACTTGGTGGTGGCGTGTAATGAGGAAACTCAATGCTTAGCATTACTGGCTTGTGATCAGACAGGGTTTTAGGCAAGTGTTTAATTTGCTTGGTCCAGTTCATAATCCCCTCCGTTCCAATCCAATAGTCTATTCTAGACCAACTATTTCTGGCGGTCGAGTGGTACGTGGCTTCTCTATGGTGCGGGTATCGTGCTCTCCAAATGTCTACCAAATTGGCTTCCGACATAATAGCCTGCATCACAGTTACCGCTTGTCTATGTGGCTCTCTAGAGGAGTCTGATCTAGCTAGGTGGTCATTTAATGACAAATTGAAATCCCAGATTTATCAGTTACGCAGGAAACGGTGGGAACGGACTTGCTACGCAGGGCAGGTATTGATAAGATGGGAGACCTCTATGCTAACGGTACCTTTGTGGAGCCCCAAGGGCTGATGTATATTAGTAACCAAACTCTACTTTTTCGGTTCACCTACCATAGATTGCAGGGCGCCATTAAGAAACTATACCCAGACTACCCAAGCGAGCCAAAGTCGCTTAATACATTACAAATTCTTATTACGACGACAAATAGCTCCCATATGGTGACACAGTTATATACACACATTCAAGCAGATATAGACGACACTACACATAAGGCTTTGGCTAGATGGAATGCTGTGCTGGATCCTCCTCTTACGGAGGAGGAATGGGCAGTATGTTGCAACATAACTAGTATGTTAACGCCAAATGGTAATCTGCGAATACTCCATTATAAATACCTACACCAAACCTACTACTCTCCAGCGCAGCTATATAAATATGGGCTCCGTGCAGATTCCAGATGCAAGAGATGTGGTGTAGAAGACGCTGGATTCATTCACCTTGCCTGGGCCTGCCATTCCATTAGGGCATATTGGAACGAGGTTATACAGATCTTGAGTATCATGTTGGAAGTGTCTATTGATTGTTCAATTCGCACATGCCTATTAGGCTTAGTCCCTACTGTTAAATCCACAAAGCGTACATTTTGTAGCGTTGCACTCCTTCTGGCCAAGCGCAGGATATCAATGTGTTGGTGTAGCAGGATTATCCCAAAGGTTAAGTTATGGATTAAAGATATGGCTTACTGTAAAGATACTCTCAAGACATATGAAGAAGAACTGCCAACGGGGTCTAAACCCAGAGATTACTGGATGTATCTAGTTGACTATCTCCGGACAAATTCACCAGTATAATGGGGGAGTTGAACTGTTTGTTATAAATATATGATCGCTAATATGACGACTGATGGAAATTGCAATATGTGCCTGTACACTGCAAATGGAAGCTTGTAGTTTTTGTTCTTTGTAACTGTGCATTCTATGCTTTCAATAAAATTCCTTTACAAAAATTTAAAAAATGTTTATTCATTGCATGAATGGCACTTTCCTCCTCGAGGCGGCACAGCACCCACCCGTTTGCCTGTTCCACCAATTTCAGTAATTGGCAGCCACCACTGCATAAATCATGACTTCCCATTTCAGTATAAATGTACCTCCTTGGTGATAATGTATCGAATCCTGTTGGTGTTATAACCTTCCCCACCCCTCCTGGGCCAACAGTAACGTTTGCAAAGACTGTTTTTGCAAGGGCTAAGATCACCTCCCAGGACAGATCTTGCTTGACTGCAGAGATGGTCACAGGAGAATTTAACCTGCTCACAGTTCTGTTAGTGTGGGTTCTAGTCTGTCTGCTGCTTTTGCTAAGTTCCAGTACTTGGGTTCCCTGGACCCTCTAGTCGAGAGAGTGTGAAGGTCGAACCATCTCAATATATGGGTCTTCACTCTAGTCACTGTCTGCAAGCTCCTTGAAACCTTGAAGCTTTAGGCGTTATACAGGAAACCGAGGCATCAGCTTGTGCCAACCATCGCTAGCTAATCGGTCTTAGTACTTTGTCATTTCAGACAGAATAGTCTGACCTTCATGGAGATGTGTCAGCACTGATCTAGTAGCCCATTATCATGCAACGGGCAAGATAAGTGTCTCTCTCTGGTTCAGGAAAACAGTTCTAGGGTACTTTAGCGATGAATCACAAAAGATAAGCGGTACGATTTTTAGGAAACCAAGTGCAGACTGCTCAGTACAAGTAGTTTGCCATAACATTCTCCTTTACTTGAGGGATGGACCTACGGGTTCTGCTGCAGCATTGAACCTTTTGGGAGAGTTCGAGAGAGTCCCAGGCCTCCGGGTAATAGATCCAAGACTCATGTGTTCCCTCTGTCTCCTGATGCCCAGAGACCCCTACATCTAACTCTGGATCTGACTTGATCCCCTTGCTCGTTTCGCTACCTGGGTGTTCAGATCTACCACTCCCTGGATGGTTTATGGGAGGGCAATTTGGGGAAGGCTCTCCGATACCTTATGTCCTGCGTCCCCTTTTGAGACTCTGTTAAGTTGCCAATCATGGCTGGCTCTCGGTGTCTAAGATGGTCATGCTCCGAGATTGCTCTGTTTCTTTGTTAACCTTCCAGTGGGGGTGCCGGTCTCTTGGTTCAAAGCAAACACAAGGAGATGATGGACGGAGCACTGAAACTTTTCAGACACTCACCCCCAGTCAGTTTTTAATCCATCGTCGTTCATTAGCTCACTTCACCACCCCAGTTCAGACCCAGCCATATGCAAATCAGTCTTGACCCTGTTCCTCTTGGGAACATTCCAGCCCGAACTGCCAAGCCAGGTCTTCCCTGGACCGGAAACAAGCATCCTGGGACCGGTTTTGGGGTAACACCCCTCATCAGCCAGGCTAACTTGAATCCAGTGGCAAAGTGAGCAAGGGACCCACGTCTGGGCATACTTTGCCAACTTAGGGCGAACAAAGCAAACACAAGGAGATGATGGACAGAGCACTGAAACTTTTCAGACACTCACCCCCAGTCACAGATCTGGGTTTAATCCATCATCGTTCTTTAGCTCACTTCGCCACCCCAGTTCGGACCCAGCCATATGCAAATCAGTCTTGACCCTGCTCCTCATGGTAACAGTCCAGCCCAAACTGCCAAGCCAGATCTTCCCTGGACCGGAAACAAGCATCCTGGGACCGGTTTTGGGGTAACACCCCTCATCAGCCAGGCTAGCTTGAATCAAGTGGCAAAGTGAGCAAGGGACCCACGTCCGGGCATACCCTGCCAATTTAGGGCGAACAAAGCAAACACAAGGCGATGGTTCAAGCAACTAGACACCTTGCTGCGAGACCTAATATGGGACGGTAGGCGCCACAGGGTGTCACTGGAGGTTCTCCGGCACCACCCTGCAGAATGGGGGCCTTGGCACCCCTGATTTTGACTGTACTTCTTGGCCTTGCAGCCCCAGTGGGTCCTGCATTGGCTTGATGGAGCTCACCAAGAGGAGCTTGGGTTGGTCATGTAGTTTGCACATTTGGGTGCTTTGTTAGCAAAACTACTCTGGCCGGTGGTGCCGATACCGCACACGGGAGTGCTACTGAATGCTGGAGGAGCTGTGTCTTAAGGACCACAGGGACGCCCCTATCTGGACCGACATTGCTCTGGTGGGCCTCCCACCCGTAGACCCCCTCTCCTTTTATTTTTATAGCAGGCCAGCTGTCAGTCAGGACAGATGCCGGACTGTTGACAGTAGGAGACTGTTACCAACAGGGTGCACTGTTGCCGTTTGAAGACCTGATGGCCCAGTATGACCTGCCCCCAGGACAATTTCTTATCTACAAGGCACTAACTTGGACATTCCAGGACCTGTCAGCTGGAGGACGGGATGAGCCCTCGACCCATATAGTGTTGCAACTATTGGTTTCCCTGGTTACTGCCAGACATCTCATGACGTGGATTTACCGCTCTCTTTCCAAGATGGTCCGTAGACCCCTATTGGCGATACGAGGGCAATGGAGAGGGATTCTGGGACAGGACATTACGGAATCGGAGTGGCGTAAGATATTGGCATATCCAAAAAAGGTCTCCAGAAATATGAGGCTGAAATACACCAATTTAACTATGTTCACATGACATATATGACTCCTCACAGGATATAGTTGGTTTATGGGGGGGGAGTAAGACCTCCGACCCTCGGTCTAGGTCCACTCTCTCCCCGCAGCTCCGCTGTGCCGTCTCTTGCCTCCAGACTCCGACCTCCTCCTTGGGAGGTTCGAGGCTGCTGTCCGCTCCTGCGCCTGCTGCCCGCTCCAACTGGGACCAGACTGCCTGCAACCACTGTAACCTTTCTCAGCCATTTTTCTTTCTTAATTTTTTCCCTGTTGTGCCACTGTTATTGTGCCCATCTGTGTCTTGCTCTAATTCCACCACTGTTTTTATTTTCTCGTGCCTGCTTGTTACTTTCGCCGCTGCTGCCCCTGCGGCCCCTCCCCCCGGAATTCCCCCGCTCCCGCCTCCCAGCCTCTCCTCCCTCCCACCCCCCTTAATGGCGGCCGGTGCGCGGTCGCGCAGCGGACGCGCGCAGTGGGCGCGCCAAAGGCAAGCCCATCTGCGCCCGTACCCGACCGCGGCCAGCGCCAGGAACCCTGGACCTCCCACTACCCATCGCTACGATTCCACCACCCTCCTCGCACTCAACACTGGAAGACTTAGAGAATGCCAACAGGCCTCGCCGAACACGACCCACAGCCAGTTCTCCTGCCTCCACTGCCGCCAGATCCTCACTGCCACCCCGGCCTCCAACACCAGCACAGGCGACACCATAAAATGCATCCTCCTCAATGTACGCTCCGTACACAAACACGCCATGGTAATCTGAAACCTCCTCGACTCTCTCTCGCCCGACATCGCCTTCTTCACAGAGACCTGGACCAACGCATCCTCCGCCCCCGACATCAGCACCGCCATCCCAGACAGATACAAGATCCAGAGGAAAGACTGCCCCAAACACCCAGGAGGGGGCCTCGCCATCGCCCACAAGAGCACCCCCCGCCTCACCACCTCCAGCGAAACCTTCCCCTCTGCCGAACACCTGCACTTCCAGATCCAGACCACCCCAAAAGCCACACTCCGAGGAACCCTCGTCTACACCGAACACCCTTCGCCACCACCATCACCGACTTCATCGCACCCCACGCCATCGCCTCAACAAACTACATACTCATTGGAGACCTGAACTTCCACCTCGACAACCCCAGCGACCCCAACTCCACTATCTTCGTGACAACCTCGCCAGCATCGAACTTAAACAACTCGTCAACACACCGACCCACAGAGCAGGACACACCCTCGACCCCATCTTCGCGGCAGGAAACAGCGTCCAATTCAGCCACACAACGCAGCCGCCATGGACCGACCACCACTGCGTACACTTCGCCATCAACAAACCCAAGGCACCCAAACCAGCCCCACGCCCACCATGAAGGAACTGGAGCAAGGTTACCGACGAGCAACTTAACTCCACCCTCACCCGAGACAACCACACCTGGGCACCTGACGCAAAGGACGCAGCCAGAGAACTCCACACCTGGAGACGAGCTCGCCCCGCTACGCAACCCTGACAGACAACGCGCCAGGAAAGACGCCTGGTTCACCACTGCTCTCCAAGAAGCCAGACGCACCTGCAGACACCTGGAGAAGAACTGGAGAAACACCAAGACAACCGAAAACCACACCACCTACAAGGACGCCATGACGGACTACCACAACCAGATCAGAGCCACCAAGAGGAACTTCATCCACAACAAAATCCTGGCCAACTCCACCAACTCCAAGGAACTTTTCAGTGTCATTCAAGAATTCACCAACCCACGTAGCGAAGCCACAGACATCACCCCATCCCAAGACCTCTGCGACAAGCTTGGAACCTATTTCCACCTCAAGATCAAAAACCTCTACGACAACTTCATCGACCATCCACCAGGCGCCACAGACGGCCCCC
The DNA here is from genome assembly GCA_963921515.1 of Calotriton arnoldi. Taxonomy (NCBI): domain Eukaryota; kingdom Metazoa; phylum Chordata; class Amphibia; order Caudata; family Salamandridae; genus Calotriton; species Calotriton arnoldi. Next base: position 3,276,076 of record CAWUFW010000189.1, read on the forward strand.
CGCCCCCAGAAACACCAGCCAGCCCATCATCAAAAACTGGACACCGATGACAGCCGAAGACACCGCCTCGACCATGAAAAGCATCCACTCGGGGCCCCCACAGACCCCTGCCCCCCTCACATGTACCACAGAGCTGCGGCCGCCATCGCACCCGAACTACAATGCACCATCAACACCACCTTCAAAACAGGCACCTTCCCAGACGACTGGAAGCGCGCAGAAGTCAGACCCCTGCTCAAGAATCCCACAGCTGACCCCACCGACCTCAAGAACTATCGGCCCATCTCGCTCCTCCCCTTCGCAGCCAAAGTTGCAGAGAAAACAGTCAACAGGAAACTGACACGATTCATTGAAGAGAATGCCGTCCTTGACCCGTCCCAATCCGGATTCCGAAGCAACCACAGCACAGAGACCGCCCTACTCGCCGCCACAGATGACATCCGCACCCTCCTGGACCAAGGCCACTCCGCAGCCCTCATCCTACTCGACTTATCAGCAGCCTTCGACACCGTCTCCCATCGCACACTAGTCGTCAGACTACACGACGCAGGCATACAAGGAACAGCCCTGGACTGGATCCGATCATTCCTCACCGGAAGAAGCCAAAGGATCAGACTCCCACCCTTCCTCTCCGACCCCACGAAAATCACCTGCGGAGTCCCACAGGGTTCATCACTGAGCCCCACCCTCTTCAACATCTACATGGCCCCCCTCGCAGCCATTGTCCGACAACACTGCCTCAACATCGTATCCTACGCTGTCGACACCCAGCTCATCCTCTCCCTCACCAAAGACCCCACCACTGCCAAACTCAACTTCCAGAAAGGAATGCAAGACGTCGCAGTCTGGATGACCAACAGCTGCCTGAAGCTCAACGCCGAGAAGACAGAAGTCCTCGTCCTCGGTACCACCATGGGACAGCACCTGGTGGCTGACGTCCCTCGGAAGCCCACCTACCCCCTCAGACCACGCCAAGAAACTCGGCATCGTACTCGACTCATCACTCACCATGAACCGACAGGTCAACGCCGTCACCTCTAGCTGCTTCAACACCCTCTGCATCCTCCGCAAGACCTTCAAGTGGATCCCCCCTGAGTCAAGGAAGACAGTCACCCACGCACTCATCACCAGCAGACTGGACTATGGAAACGCACTCTACGCCGGAATCAACAAGTCCCTACTCCGCAAACTCCAGACAATACAGAACACCGCCACCAGACTCGTCCGCGGCATCCCCCGACACGAACACATCAGCCAACACCTACGAAGTCTCCACTGGCTCCCCGTGGAGAAAAGAGTCACTTTCAAAATCCTCACTCAAGCCTACAAATGCCTACACAACAACGGACCCAAATACCTCAACGACAGAATCAACTTCCACGTACCCAAAAGAAACCTCCGATCTTCCAATCTCGCACTGGCCGAAACCCCGCGCATCCACAGAGCCAGAGCAGGCGGAAGATCCTTCTCTCACATTGCAGCCAAGACCTGGAACGAGCTACCGGCAGACATCAGACGCGCCACCTCCCTGAACACCTTCAGGAAGACCCTCAAGACCTGGCTCTTCGGCTAAACAGATCTGCGGACCCCCCCCTCAGCGCCTTGAGACCCTCACGGGTGAGTAGCGCGCTTACAATTCCCTGATAGATTGATTGATTGATTGAGTTGCGCCCTTCCCCGAGATGCAGACACTTAGATGCACACTTTGTCCATATGGTCTGGTACTGTCCCCGATTACGCACATTCTGGGACGCTGTGACTGACGCCCTAAATGCCACATTGGGACGCTCCCTTCCCTGTTCCTTGGAGGCCTGTATATTAAGGCTGTTCACGAGACCCCACAGATGAAAAGTGGGCACTAGATTTGTAGAACTGGCTCTAGTGTTGGTCAAAAGACAAATAGCGATGGCCTGGAAATCAGCCACCGGTCTGCAGTTGAGAACATGGAGTGCAGATGTGACAAGAGCAGAGGAGAGAGCCCTGTTCCGGGAGGACGCTACAGGGGAATGGAGATGGCCAATAGCGGGGCTGTGGACAGAGATTCTAGAGGCTTGGGAGCATCCGGAGGGAGAATTGGGTGACCGAGGGAGGTGGGGCAGCCCCCCCCCCCCGGGGATTCACCAGGAGATGACTTTCCACATTAAACTGGAGGCACTTCCACCGGCACTGCCATGGCTCGGACAGTGAAGGCTAGACCCTCCCCCACTTGGAACTTTCTATTGCTATCCCTCGTTTTCATTTATCCTCACCATTTTGAACTTGTAATAACTTGATTGATGCTGTTATTTTATGTGTCCGTCTACATCCTCGGGTGTCTATTATAAATGGCACTAAACAGATGTTTAAAAAAAAGTTGTTTGCCTTAGAGGTTGGCTCAGATAATCAGAGGCTGCTAATGTGAATGTCTCTAATTCGAACCTCGGCAAGGGCAACGTTGCCTAACATCCTTTCGAAATCAGTAGACGGAGTCCCATGAAGTTGGGTAACAGTAACACTGTTATTTCCAGAACTTAAAAAACAAGTTAATAATATCATTATTAACTCAGTCGTTGGTCTTGCATTAATGTCTTTAACAAACAGTTTACTTAGCAGTTCAAAACATACCACAATGTCAACAAAGATTGAAGCGAGTGTGCTTAGACATGGAAGCAAAATGTCTTCAACAAACACCATTTATTGTTCTAGATTTATTCTTCCAGAATTTTCTCAACAATAATTCACCTAAAGAACGGTTCATTATTCTGAACAAACTTTACTAGCCAGATGCTCTTGCAGGCCCCTAATAATATGTGTAACCACTTAGTTTGTGGACAAATTGAAAAGATCATGGCTGAAAATTAGATTCAGCAACAGACGCTCAGCAATCCTGGTGTGAGACTGACGATTAATGACCTCACCTATTAATTTTAACTACCTCCCCAGACCTCTTCACTTCCTACTCTGCCTCCCCATAACATGAGTGCTCCGACATTATATTAGGCTACCACCACTCTGATTCTAAAGGTCAGCTTTCTCCTGGGGTGAATTCCTTCTTGTTTTCAGGGGTGGTTCCGCCACTTTCAAACAGCGGGAGATACTGTGTGGAAAATGTCTTTACTGGATGCTGCTGGACCCAGCCACGCTTCTGGCACATGCATTCGTTTTAGTCAGTGTTGATCACGCCATGTTTTATCAGCATCTTGAGGAGTGAGGAATTCAAAGTCCGACTTTAATATGGCTAAATTATTTCCTATCTTGAAGTGGCCAGGGAGTATCTATGCCACTTACCAAACAGGAGTATAGTACTAATGTCTCTAATTTGAAGGGAGGAGTTCTATCCAAAGGATTGAAAAAAGTTGGGTTCCTCATGCCCACAAGGCGGGGCTCTTGGATTCATTCTCCCTGTCCATAGGGACCATTTTGTTGAAGGAACTGTGTTTTTTTTCTACTATATACTCTTTTCCAGATTATATATTTATTTAATCTGTGATTCGCCATGTATTTGGTGGTAGCTTTGAATTGGGTTATGAGAGTCAATGGTAAAATAGGAAAAGAAAGGGATATACCACGGAAGAGGAAGGAGCGAGTTGAGGCAGCAGATGGTAAATGGAGGATTACACACCAATAACTTGTAGTCGTGGTGGGAGAGTCCAGATTTCTCCTAAATTGGGATTTTGTCTTGCCATATTAAAGAGCAAATATTGAATACTTTATCAGTTTCTCCCCACTACTAGCTATGAATCTTTTATGTGTTGTGTTGAAATTACTCAGCTGGTTCATAAATTACACCTTAACAGTTCATTAAGGATCAAGTGATAGAAAGCTCCTGTGATTCATTTGGTCTTCAAAAACCATCTTTTATCCATCAACACACACAATCAGTCAGAATCTATAGCAGTTGAAAAGATTGTACTCAACAACAGGCAAAGTCAAAGATACCTTTCCAGAACCTAACCAACCTTAGAGATATAAGCTGTACGGTCCCCTGTTTCCAATGATATTGTGAAAGCTGTAGCTCTGCTTAATGTACGAAAATTATTCACTATGCCTCATAGGGGATAAAACTAGTTATAACTGCATAACACGTACTCAGAGAAGAAATACATGATTCAGTCATTGACAGATGAAACATTGACTCTATGGTCTTGCTTGACATAGTGACTTTATATCAGATCATAAACTGGTTACCCAGTAGGAATCTCATGCATGCAAAGTGTAGGCTGTAGAAAGGCATTTGTTGCATTCCACTAGTTAAGAGGGCATTTCCACAGCCTTAAACTCTGTTAACCTTTCTAGGACCAAATTTAATCTCTATTATTTCTACCACTGTCGATTTGCTTCAGCGTTTTGTTTTCCTAACATGCTGATGACTCCAGACTTTTTGTAAAAAAAACTCAATGCCAATGTTGCCAAGAACCTTTAATCAAAAAAAAAATGTAAGTACAAAAAACAATCACTACCTGATGGGTGCTTAGATTCAAGAGTTTCAAGAATCGATCACCAAGGCTAAGACTCAGTTTGAAATGTGACCAACAGCAAATCACGGAGTCAAGCCGGGGACATTGAGCATCCATTGGACACCCACCTGCACCAACGTCTAAGGACATCTGTGTTCACAAAAGAACTGAGCAACTTTAAAACTACCTCTCATGATCCAAGCCTTGACTGCTGAGCTACAGTCAAAACTACAGAGTCAAGGAGGCTAACCTAGTATTTAGTAGATCATAATAACAGAGATGATTTATCTCTATCAGTAAATAGTTGAGTCCAGGTGCTCGGTGCTGAAGGAGCTCAGTAAGCCCCTTATAATCTTTCCCACTCTAACAAACTATTTGTAACAGAAAGTACTCTGTTTGAAAATACTTTCTTCCATGGCAGTTCTGCAGTGTGGAAATGTGATTTCCATCCAACTGAAATTGTCCCTCTTTGGACTGAAGTAAACCTGATTCAAAAATTATGTTTCGTCTCCAAACAGGACGCTTAAATATTGGCAAGTGAGTGCATTCTGCTAAACTAGCTTTATTCTAGAAAGCACTGTCTTAGGAAATGTTAACACATGATAGCATGCACTACACACCATCAGGTATACACGTTATTCATTTTATTTTGTATTTAGATCAAAGAATAACCTGCCATGTTTTCTGTGAGGATGTGCAGCTTTTTGCTATGTTACCCCATTTCTTAGGTTTCGCAGCGTTTGCACTTGGCTTGCGAAATCTCCTGTAAAGAAAACAAAAATCCTAAAAGAGCCCTCCCATTACTTACCTTTACTTCCCATTGGCCGGCTCCTGTGTCACTTTTATTTCCTTGCTTCCTATTAGTCAGCACTTCCTACTCGCTTCCAGCTTCCACCTGCGCTTCACTCTTTGCTCCAGTCTTCATCCCTGTTGTGAAGCATGGACCAAGTAACCTAGCCAGTGTCCTTCCACTGGCCAGCAGGCTCCTGCAGATACTCTTTTCTTTACGCTTCGGCATGCACTCTTACAGTGCACACCTCTGCAATCCCTCTCCTTCACCTCCACCCTCCTCCCGCTCTCCGTGATGTTTTCTTTCTTCCCACTCCCCCCTCCCATTCTGTGGTGTCAAACTCCTCCCACTACCCTCCTTCCACCGTACATTGTTTTTAAAACACACTGCCATCATTTTTTTAACCCACCCTGCCACCTCCCGCTGGACGTTTTTTGTTTCCCACCCTCTTGTTGCTGTCACTCCCAAACCCCCGCCCTCCCCCCCCCCCACACAACACCCAAGTGTGTTTGGAAGCAGGAAATCTGAAGCAATTAAAAAGGTCGGGGAAAGAGTTGAAAGCACGAAATAGTGCCTCGATGTTTAGTGCAGAGGCTGAAAATGTAACAAAAGCTATTCTGGAGTAATACATCAGATAAATCAGTTTACATAAACGTATGATGCTTTTGGGTAACTGCAATGCTAATGGATTTTAGAGTAGTTCTGAATTCCAAGTCCTAGTGTTTTGTTACAGCATAATTGGTATGATTCTGCTTTGTGTGGTTTCAGGTCAAATGCTGATGGCCTGGTCTCACTGTTTTTTAGGTCGAGTCTGGGCAGTGCATGCGCTGCTGTGCGTGGCATTTCTGTATTTGAGTATGGATTTGAAGCTCCGCCCATATTTTTCATTGACTTGTCATTGTCCTTTGTAAATGTGGCTTCTGATCTGTTAGTAGGCTTGTTTGTTCCTCCTTAGTACCGCCTTGTCTTCATTAGTAACCTCTCATGAGGACTGGCCCTTTTAATTCAGTTATTACACGGTATGTCTTATTTAGTCTGTAAGCACTATTTTCTTTAATGCGTTTCTCCTACTGCAGGCATGACATACTTTCCTGCAACTTTCAGCGCACCATGCGCGCTTTCATTTTCCAAGCAGCCTGGGACATGGGCGGCAGAGGTCTCGCATTTACAAGACTTTGAGCTGTTGGCATTGTAAATGTTAATTATCAAAACAGATAAATAAAAGGCATTGCCAATAGCTTAAACTCTCGTCTGTTATACCTGCTTTGAACGTCATTGGTTTGCATCTCATGTGCTGTTGAAGATAGCAGCTCTGTTTATTGAGTGATGGTGGGGTTTATGTTTTGCCTCTGGACCACTACTGGGCCAATGCATCTGACATTGGACTACAAGCACATACAAGCAGAACTGTATTCGGTCTGATCTGACCCAACCACGCTCCATGTGCATGAGCTGCCTGTGCTGGACTTCAGGCATTTTGCAATGATTTTTAGTGACATTGCCCAATGAGTGTTGTTTAGACCGCGTTGCCAGTCTTTAAATCTGCTTGTTTTACTAATATTGACTTGCAGTGTGCTAGCCAATGTAGATAGTAAGGTTGCCACATCTAGCTTCGAGAAAAGTTAAGTGGAATATGCCCTGTCGTTGCAGAATAGCATTCGAGATCTTAGATTATGTGAAATTAAACTACAGCTCTTCTAAAGCAATGTATGTGCCTTTGCGTTTTCGGGCCTGCTATTTGTTTTGCATTTCTATTATGATATGGGACGCAAAACTACATGTACTGGAATGTAAAGGGTAACTGGAAACTACACCCTTACCGTAAGAATACTTGTTCTGCGTTTCCTTTTGCACTCTACTCTGAACTCATTCTGACGGACTAGCCCTAAAGTCAACTCACGTCCATGAGTCAGGAGCTCTTACTTAGTCGTTTTATGTGCAATTTGGTACATTTTTATTCGTAAGTTTTTTTATATAAAGTAAAAAAAAAAGACATTGCCACAGCTAATAGGTTTCACCTATGTGAGATCTATTGGCTTTGTCAATGTTTTTAAGACTGCTGTGCAATATGGCTTAAAGTAAAAAAAATTAAAAAGCAATATTACACGGTCAACTATTTTTTGTCTTGACAAGCTGCACCACATTTCCAATTTACATGTGTATGTGGGATTGCACCCCCTTCTATACCCCCAAAAAACACACACACACACACGCGCGCACACACACACACACACACACGCACAAGCACACGCACACACACCCCCCTCCCTCCCTATGTGCCCTCCTGGCTGCAGCATCACACAGTGCAGTAAAGCTGTAAATACCTTCCGCAACTGTCCGCCAGCCTGCAGTAAAGTACTGTCTTTGTTCGACATTTATCTTCTCAGGGCGACCATAACACTTTCCAACTTTCATACCTCACTTTAAAACACCCATTAAGATATAATGGGGTAACCCATAGAAGTCAATGGACCTGGGTAATAATTGGTATAGAAAAACAATGGTCCTAGACTTATGTTAAATTTTAGTTGTCTGAAACAATCATAAACAGCATGAGGTACATATATAGTTTAAATCAATAATGTACCATTAACTTATTTAAAGAGCATTCAAATATATCCTCAAAATTCAAAGAAGGCACACACTATTGCTTTTTTGGTGACTCGTATTTTATTCGGTCACTTTTCATAACATATTATCATATTCAATGTTCAAGATAAAGGGGTGGTTGCTCCAAGGAAAAATGTGAAGAAAGAAAGTGCTCGTGAAGTAAGATAGAATAAACAAGAGGGGGATCCAATCAAGCAAAACAATGATTCATCATTATTTACATTACAATCTCATAAGCAAAACTGGTCGTGATTCATGATTGCACCACATCAGGGCCTGTCCAATGGTTAATTCATAGTTATTCTTTATGTTCTTTCTCAAAAGTTAGCAAACAACGTTCGTCTGTAAGCAAGTAGGGCTGGGATAGTATACAGTACAGGCCCCGAACAGGGGAGAGTGTCGACGTTTCGACCCTAGTGCAATGAGGGCAGTTTGTATCCTCTGCGAACGGGTCTTCCTCAAGACAGAAAGGAGGGATGGGGGAGCAACTGATCATGGGTGATGCACAGTAAAAGTGCCGCCCCTAGTTATGGATTTAAAGGTCCGCAATAGAATTGCGGCTTGGTAACAGCAGTTTACCTTCAATCAATGGGTGAGAAAAATCGCCCACAGCGTCTCAATGAATCATCTTCGCACAGCCCGGGGGAATCCAGCTGGTCTGCTCGAGTGAACATTGAATATGATAATATGTTATGAAAAGTGACCGAATAAAATACGAGTCACCAAAAAAGCAATAGTGTGTGCCTTCTTTGAATTTTGAGGATATATTTGAATGCTCTTTAAATAAGTTAATGGTACATTATTGATTTAAACTATATATGTACCTCATGCTGTTTATGATTGTTTCAGACAACTAAAATTTAACATAAGTCTAGGACCATTGTTTCACTTTAAAACACAACCCGTTTAACAAAACAAACCTTAAAAACAAAGCGCTATGGCACGGCCAGCTTTGACTGCGTTATAGCGCTCTTTTTAAGCCATGTTGCACAGCAGCCTGCGCTGCTGTGCAACATCTTTAAAAACATTGACAACGCCAATAGGTGCTGCATATAGTATCTGCTGGCTGATCAGACTATACCCCTAGTCTGCACTGACCATTTCACAGTTCCCTTTTCCCTCTTCAACCCAGGTGTGGCCTGGCCAGGGGTAGCCCAGTCTACCTCCCCTGGCAAGAACTGGCCGAAGCTTCTGCCTTGAATTCTATCTTAGAGTCCACCGTACAACTCGGTGATTTCTGACGCTCCCATCATTGATAGCTGGATCGGGGCTGCACTGAGTCTTTAATCCCTGTCACCATCAGAAAGCACCATAGATCCCTCCCACGGGCCCCCTGCTTAAATTATATGCTATGCGAAAATAAAAAGATGTGCAAATCCATTGAGAGAGCGTGGCGTAAATACTACAGAGCAGATGACAAAGCAAAGCATAAGCAATATAAATCATTTGTCGGTGGTAAAATACTAATTTTAGGAATTGTGGTGTGTTTAAGGTGATTTTACAGAGTGAAAAATGCTGATTCTCTGCTGGGATCTGATGAACCATGTCTGAGACAAAACTGTTTTCTCTAGTGATTTTCATATAGAGATTATGGAAGGCCCTCTAGAAGCAAAAATGGGAGCACACTTCTAGAAATTCACTGTCTTCCTCAGTCACATGAGAATAATGTCTTCTATTTTGAGTGAAACGTATTTCCTGCTGCAACAGTCTGTCAGTTGATTCCCCAGTGTTGTACTGCAGCTTAGTGTTTTAATGAACAACCAGAGCACTAACACTATATTTATAACATACCTGTGCACGCCTGAAGCCATCTTGACGGAATCAAAACTGTTAAAACCTAAAGCATTTCCTCTAGAAATAAACAAAATAAGGTTTGTTTTTTTTACATAGAAATTATGGTTAGTGCTCTAGAAAGCCAAAAAGAGGACACATTTTCAAATATCTTCTTTATCCATTTTAGTAAAACCTTCTGACCTGAATAGTGAAACGCGAGCAGCCGCCTGTCAGTTAACTCCCTAGTAATTGCTTTACCACAAAGTTCTTACAATCAACAAGAGTACTAACTAACATTCTGAATTCTGAACAAAAGTATGACATACCTAAACGCCATCTTGATGAAACCAAAGCTGTAAAACTGTAAGCGTTTCTGTTGGAAATCGGGTGGCTGGTTGAGGTGAGTGAAACCCTACTCAAGCAGAAACCACAATCTCTGTCAGGGTGAAAAACAAGCAAACCCCAAATTCACTTGTGCTTAGCCCTCTGGTAGCTTGGCACAATGCTGTCAGGCTTAACTTAAAAGCAATATGTCTTTATGCAGCACTTCAAACAGTAACAAAGTGAAAACAACACCCACACCAATTTAGAACAATAGAGTAAAATTTAATAAATTATTTGACACCAAAATGTCAAAACTCCAATCAGTAGAACCAGAGCTATGCAATTTTAAAGATTTCAGTTAAAATAGTGCCTAGAAGCACAAAGCGTCACCTGTGGTTATCTGGTCGTGCCGAACCAGGACAAAGTCATAAGTTCAAGACGACTGCGATGGAGCGCAGGTTGGCTAAAGGGACCATGTTAGACCTGCTGAACAGGAGTACCTTAAATTCTGGTTGCGGAGCGTTGTGAGATCCTGCGTCGAGGATGCATCGCACAGCTGAGGCGATGCGAGGTCTTGGTGTGGAGATTTGTCGCACAGCAACGGTTCTGGGAGGCTGCGAAGTCCTGCGCCGTCGAGGATGCCTTCGATGAGGGGCTTGCGATGGGAAGGCCTGCATCAAGGATATGTTGTGCAGCTGCAGTTCTGGGAAGGTTGCAGGCTGTGATGCGAAGTCTTGCATCAGAGATGCGTCACACAGCGGTTCCTATGCAGAGTTTTGGGAGGCACTGTGTAGGTTCTGCTGGGACCGCAGCTGGGCTGGCAGAGCACCTTCAAGCCCACATCCAAGGGTCCAGGACTAGGGTGGTACCACATGGGAGGGCAGGACCCACAGAGGCAGAATCCTGGTGCTGAGTACACGGTTGTTGGAGCCTCTTCTGTCCCTGAGGCTCTGATCAGGATCCCAGCCAACTAGCCCTTGAACTCACTCTGGTGGTCATGGGTTCCAGATGCAAGTCCAGTTCTTACTCAGGCAGGAGGCCAACAGAGTGGTAGTCCTTCTTGCAGCAAAGTAGCACAGCAGTCTTCCTTCTGAGTCTTCCATAGGTCCAGATGTGTACCGAAGAGTTGGGTCTGAGGGTCCAATATTTATACATGGTGCCTACTTTGAAATTGGAGAAGGTTCTGGAGGTTTCCACCACCAGAGGTGTTTGGAATTTCCTGCCCCCCTGCTCTGGCCCCAGATTTTCTGTGGCACAAGATAGCACACCAGGGCCACATCAACAAACACGGAATCAACATCATCCACAAAGAAACCATCCACTGCACCACCAACGCAGATGATACCACCCGATCATGGAACACCTCAATTTCTAATTCCAAACTGACGGCAAAACCACCATCATAGGCACCCTCGCCTACAGACCTCAAAGACCATGCCTAGTTTCTGCAACGCCATCCCCGCTTGCCAGTGACTCAAAACACTACATCTACCTCAGAGACCTCGGGGGCGTGGCTAACCGCCAAACATGGCGGCCGCAACTTGGCGGAGCTCCGATGCGGGATCCGCTTATCCTATCGATACCACTGGAACTGGGGGCCATCCATCCTTAATTTTTCCCCCTATTTACACATAGACATAACGGAAGCACGCTGGGAGAGGGACGACTCTGGTGAGGCACGAACTGCGGCGTAGCCCCGACCGAGGGATCGGCGCCATACTGTGCACACTCCCTGAAGCTGGTGCGTGCGGTGGGGCCTGAGGACGCCGCTCCGGAATCTAGAGTAAATCCGCTCTGAAGCCCGTTGAGCTATACCTCTGAGGAGCCCCCCGAGGATTTCGCGTTTTTCTTGGCGTCACTGTATGGGGGCGCTGTCGACAGCTGCGGCGATAGCTGGGTCTACAGAGGACCGGCGCCCTCGCCCTACCAGCTTGGAGACACGAATTGAGCGGAGCTGGCGCTGATCGGAGGCCGTGACCGGAGACACACTGAGGAGTTGTCGGAACCCTGTCGGGGGTGTTCCTGATCATAGCGGCCCACGGCACTGAACTTTGTGAAATGCTGAAGATGGCCTGGGGCCTGCTGCATGGCTGAAGCGGCCTGGGTGAAGCCGGGGGAACTACGCACAACAACGAACCTCGGAACAATCAGTGAGTCACGGCCCTCACTAGCGATGCTGCGGACCGAGGCTACAGCCCCCTGGGGCCCTCCCTGACGCTGAGCCTGCAATTATCTGGCGCTGCCCCGAAGTCGCTAGACCAGCGTTAACTACTCTAAGCACGGCCCTTCTTGAATCGGGGTGACCCCTGATGCAATATGAGCGTGTCAACATAACCCAAAAACCACAGAATTGCTCACGCTGTCGCTAAAAATGGACACCTGCAGCCTGTGACACCCCCCCCCCCCTGCTGTGCTTTACTCGCCGGGCCGCGCTCCGCTGTGGTGGTTTCTACTGCTGGACTGAGTGATGCGCGGGCGGCGACCCACGGCCTGTACGCATATTGGTTGAGGCCTGGCTGAAGCTGGGGGCAGACACACACGGAACCGCGCCAGGGGCAGGCCTATCAAATTAATAATCCCCCCTCTCCAGTGCTACGGAGCGGGACGTCGACACCTGGGCAGAGATCTTACGTTGGCCAGAAAGCAGTTCCAGGCATTGCTGATATCCGATCCGGCTGTGTACGTACTTTCAGTAAGATAAGGAACAGATTCGGAGTGCTGCATCGATTCTCTAATGGTCCTCTTGGAGTGGGCTAGTTTACATTGGTACTGGCAGTTGCCACAGGAAAAAGGTCCCATTACTTCAGTAGGAGAGGGGCAGGCCTTAATCGATGTTGCTTTGTGTGCATTGCCGGTCCTGATTTTCACCAACTCTCTACCAGTATACCTATAAGGAGGCCTCACCTTTTTGGGCTGAGTATGGACGGAACCGGCAGGGGTTCCTGCTCCTAGCGACGTCCAAGCGCGGACGAGCGCAGACGGGCTTGCCTTAGGCGCGCCTTCGGCGCGCCAGCGGCGCGCCCGCTGCGCGTCTGTGTAGGCATATGCTTTATAGTTTGCTATCTAGACTGCTAACCTCCCGTCAGGATTGGGAGGGAAGTGGTCAAATCTCACTTCCGGTTAGTAGCGCCTCCCTCCAGACAACCGGAACAATCCGTGCTGGACCGGGGAGGATACCAAATGCAAGATTTCCAATGCCCAGGTAATTTAAAAGCTATGTGCAAAATGCAAATTCTAAAAGTAGTTTAAAACAAAGTGCAAAAGATGCGATACCTAACACAGCTTTAAAACCTCAGAGCCCTTTACCAGGTGCTCTCTAATACATCGAGCAGAGTTCCTTGTCAATTTTTAACTTTTTTTAAAAATGTGGCGAAAGTAGAGCGGAGCCCTTTACCAGGCGTTCCGTTCTGTACAGTACAGTACATTACAGTATAACAGATGTCAAATGGCGCATAAAGCCAAGTACTCATAAAATAATGATCACATTGTTAATACACAAATTATAAAACGCTCTAATGTTTATCGCTAAACAAAATAATGCAATATTTTGTTGTGCTGTGTCAAACCAGAATCAATAAAAATTGTGTTTAAAAAAGAATCTACCTCGGAGACCTCAATTTTTTACCTCGACGACCACAATGACATCAACACCACCAACCTCCTCGAAAGCATGAACAATATCTGCCTCAACCAACTAGTCACCAACCCCACACACAATGCAGGACACACACTTGACCCCATTTTCACGGCCAGCGACAGAGTCAAATACAGTCATGTCATCGAGCTCACCTGGAGAGACCACGTAATCATCCACTTCACCATCACAGGGTCCCCTGGCACTGCCACCAAGTTATCCAGCACCTCACACTGCAGCTAGAACACAGTGTCAGAAAACCAGTGGAACTCCAAACCTGACACCACAACCAACCTCCTACAGACTGTCAAGAACTTCTCCACCTGGATCACTGACAGGGTCGCCCCGTCAAGCACATCAGACTCAAGAGATCCACCAAACAGGCCAGTTGGTACACCACGGAACTGAAAACCACGAAACGCAACTGCAAGCGACTAGAAAGAAAATTACGTACCAGTAAGGAGCCCACAGACCGAGTCACCTTCAAGACATCCCTCAACCAATACCACCAACTCCTTAAAGACATGAAAAGGAGCGCCATGGGTGACTGCATCGAAGCCAGTTCTAGCCACAGCAAAGCACTCTTTACCATGGTCAGCGAGTTCTCCAACCCTCAGCCACCGAAAACATCATCACCCCTTCGCAGGAACTCTGTGACACTCTGGTGGACTTTTTCCATGGCAAGATCTCTACCATCTACAAAAACTTTGAACCTCAACCCACCCCCTCTGACCTCTACTGCCTCCTCAGTCCCATAGATGCAAACCCTGACCACCTACTCACCGGCTTGGACCAGCTCACCACACAGAACACCACAGTCTTCATGAACTCTGGCCACTCAGGAGCACCCATGGAACCTGTCTTCACCACATTTTCATCCTCAGGAGCAAGAAGATAAGCAACAAGCTCATCGACATTTTTAACGCATCCATCACCATGGCCACCTTCCTCGAAGATTGGAAACATGCAGAAGTCAAACCCCTTTTCAAGAAACGATCACTGACTCCAGTGAACTCAAAAACTACCGTCCAATCTCTCTGCTCCCCTTTCTGGCCACTGTCCTTGAAAAAGCCATCAACTGCCAACTCACAGAACACCTAGAGTACAATAATCTTCTGGACACCTCCCAATACGGATTCCGCAACAACCACAACACCGAAACCGCCCTGTTCACTGCCACTGATAACATCACAACCCTCCTGGACCAGGGAGAAACAGCTGCCCTGATCCTCTTCGACCTCTTAGCAGTGTTCAACACCGTATCCCACCATGCCCTTATCAAGAGGCTTCATCAGATCGGAATCCAAGGAAACACCCTCAAATGGATCGCCTCCTTCCTTACTGAAAGAACCCAGAGAATCTGCCAACCACCATTCACCTTGGAACCCAAGAACATCATCTGCCGTGTCCCTCAAGGCTCGTCCCTGAGCCCCACACTGATCAACACCTACATGGCCCCCTTGGCCAACATCGTCAAAACCATGGACTAAGCATCCTATCCTACGCAGATGACACCAAGCTCATCCTCTCGCTATCAGAAGACTCCTCCACCACAAGGGTCAACTTCTGCAGGGGCATGAATAGTGTTGCTGACTGGATGAAAAGCAACTGCCTTAAACTCAACACAGACAAAACAGAAGTGCTGATCTTCAGGAACAATACCTCCCCGTGGAACAACTCCTAGTGACCACTCCGACAGACCATGCCCGCAACCTTGGCATTATCATGGATAGCAAGCTCACCATGAAACATTGTTGCAGTCTCATCCACCTGCTTCCCCACTCTTCGCATGTTCTGTAAAATCTTCAAATGGCTCCCTGTCAACACCAGATGAACCGTCACTCAAGCCCTAGTCACCAGCCAGTTGGTCTACGGTAATGCACTCTACATCAAATCACCACTTACCTCCTGAAGAGACTACAGACCACACAGAACTCAGCGGCCAGACTCATCCTCCACCTCCCCAGGCAGACCCACATCACACCCCACCTCAAGAAGCTCCACTGGCTCCCCATTCAGAAAAGATGTCAATTCAAGATGCTGATCCACACATACAAAGCCCTTCACAATCAAGGACCAGCATACAACAACCACCCCATGAAATTTCACCAGCCCATCAGACACCTGCGCTCTGCATCCGCCTCCCTCACCCCCCACATCCACCGACGCAACAGTTGAGGACACTCCTTCTCCTACCTCGCTGCTAAGTCCTGGAATGGCCTCCTCCTTCACCTCCTGACTTCACCCTCTCTCCTGGAATTCAGAAAAGAACTCAAGACCTGGTTGTTCAACGGGACCCACCCGATGGTGATTAACCGCGCTTTATAAATCCTGATTGATTGATTAATCTCCATGATGTTGGGCAGGGAAATCTTCACTACCTCTTTGTTCATTTGTCTTAGGTCAATGCACGACCTAATATCTTCTGAGCTTTTGGTAGCTACCACAATGAGAGCAAGCCATTCAGAAGCTTCCACAATTTAACTCATGCCCTCTGCACTCAAACGTACTAGTTCCAACTTAACCGCTTCAGATGTTCCTGACTTTACACATCACAGGCAAAGCACTCTATTTTAGATTAATGCAGCACACATAACCCTTCACATGCCCCACTTTGTTAGAGAAAACCTCAGGAAAATTATGTTCAAAATCAGCTGTGGAATCGGTAGATGTTATAGGCCAAGTGTTAATTTTTCAGACTTGAACCTGAAGTTCAACATTAGGTTCCAGATAGATTCCTAACAATTTCTGAAGAGGCCAACTTGAAACTGTGCCTCCCTTCACGGGAACGTAGATCTTTCTCTCTATTACGTTTCCTCCAAATTCAATGTTAGTATTGAAATAGCCAACCAACTCAATAGGTTTCCCACCATACCTGTAGGGCGTGACATCAGCTTCTTTCAGGTCAACCTTGCCCTGGAAACATTTAGCATAATCTTTATCAGAAATTAGAGAGAGTCTCGGCCCAAAGTCCATCATTATGGTGACAGTGATGGCATTAAGAGACACTTGGTCTGTGGGATGCTCACAAACAATGCCCAACACACAGCTGACATCATTTACAACTTTGAAAATAATCTCTGGAGGCTCTAATCCTATTTCATATACTTTATCTCTAGAAGGACAGATTTACAACACTAGGTAAAGCGACCTTTCTTGCCACAAAGTTTACCATTGACTTTTAAAGCCGGACAGCCTTTGGAATTAGCAAAGTGGTTGGGTCTCCCACTCCTGACACAAAGGTTTTTTTCCTTCGACTACTGTGACAGAAATTTTCTTCTGATTCCATGATACAGAATGTACACTAGATGCAGCATCTTTATGCTTTTGTAGTTCTTGGATACACAACATGGAATGTTGAACTCTCTTTGCAACAGCAAGCACCTCATTTAAATTTGGATCATTTTTTGACCATAATTCTTCATGGACCTTGTCACATTTGCAGTCCACCATCAACTGGTCCCTTACCCTTTCTTCTGTGTTGATCCCAAAATTCCAAGTTGAAAGTAACTTCCATAAAGCTGTGACAAAGGCTTCCACTGATTCATCACAACCCTGTTTTCTCTTTCCAAAGTAGGAAGTTATCAAAATAACTGAGACTTTGGGTAGAAAATGGTCATCCAAGCATTTATTTGACCTTTCAAACTCCTTAGAGATTGAGATGTATCACCATCATCATTGGTTTCAACATCCGTTAAGTTTTCGGATATATTTCTTGGCCCTCCACACTTAGACAATGGAGTAACATTTGTGTTTTTTTTTTATCAGGAGACATATTGGGGCCACAGACTGTTAAATAATTTATGAATACCTTCTTCCATTTAGCCCATGGGAGGAGAGGTTCACCAGTTGAGGACAAGAAAATAGGGGTGGTGAAACATTTAGCATTATAGTAATATAAGTGTCCCAAATATCAGTAAGAAAGGAGAAAATTTAAATATAGAAAAGATAGAGCAGAGGAGAAAATAGAAGAATATATGAGGGAAAGCAACAACAAGAGCAAAAGAAATTGAAAGAAGAGAGAAAAAACAGAAAGAAGATAAAAATCAATAAGAAGAGAGAAATATTTTTTTTATATGAAGATACCACATAAGAAAATAAAGTATAGCAGCAAGAATAGATATGAGTATATAACAATTAAAGAAGCAATGTTCAAAGTCTGTCTTCAGTTTTTGTGTTCAAACTGCATATTGGGTAGTTTCCTGGAATAATTAGGTGAATTGCATGCTGGTTAGAGTCTTTCTTGGTTGGAGCATGAATGAACCACTGCACGCACAGGCAGCTACTCTTAGCAGGAACTGGATCGTGAGCTAAAGTGCCAAAATGCCCTGCCAAAGAGGCACGATGAAAAGGTATGGAGGTATGAAATTAAGTGTTGCAACAAAACATGCACTCACTCAGGCAAATGCTGGGGCCGCTGAGGAAAGCCCACTGCGCCGATACGGGATCACACAATGCTGCGACAGGATATAGGCCAAGAGAGTAAAGCAGCCTCTTGAAGGCACGGGATCCCTCAATGCTGCGCTGATGAAAAACAGCAGATGTGGGGGCACGGGGCCACATGCGCACGGCCAGCTCAAGGGCGATTAAATAAACCCAATGTGGGAGTATCGCACCCCTCAATAAGATCCAAGAGGATCGAGTAAGAGTAGTATCCTTTATTGACGAGAAACTCCATCCACAAGATTGCTGTTCCAGAAGCCCACAGTCAACTGCCAATAATCAAGGCATAACATTCTATATTCCAATACGAATGCACTAACCCAACAATAAGGGTGGGGGGAGGGGGGCGGAGCTTGCTGCAGCACAAGATGGCCGCGTGAACGGAGAGCTCCGTGAGCCATCGAAACTACGCAGCAATTATCCTCGCATCCTGACTAGCTACTGCCACATGTGTGATAGGAGGTAGCACAGTCTGCCAAGCGCTACCCACCGGTGTCTCGATTGCCCCTGAGACTGCATGGAAAGTGGTGATCGGGACTGCGGCTCGCACCGCGCTGCAGGCCCGATTGACTCCTACAGCCGGCCGGGAGCTCTGCACGCTACAGATGGTGGCCGCGGCTGGAAGCTGCTGAGCAAGGGCGCCTTACTGCTTTCCTGCAGGGAGCCGCATGGCGAGCAGGTCGTGCCCTCGCCGCCAGGGTTTGCTCCTCGCGGTGCACCTACAGCGTTGTGGCCTTCCCTGACGGGCCTGGTGCCGACCGCGGAGTTATGGAGACCGGCGGGGTGCCTGCAGGGGAGCGACATTACTGCGCTGCCCAGCGAGCGGTTTCCGCTCTGAAACCCAGACGTGGGGGTGACTGCGGCACGCCGTGCCCCCTGAGCTTGCAAGCGGTAGGTACGGCCTTCATAGAAAGCGCTGGTGCGGGCCTAGAGGCGGGGATCCACAGTATCCTGCACCGATTACGGCGCGGCCCGTGGGCCCTTTCCACCCACTTCTACGCACCCCTCATTGTGCGCCTGCTCTGGGGTGGGAGGGAGCTGCCGGCCGCAACTGAGGGACTCCTCGGGCTCCACGTGATTCTGAGAGGCAGTGACTCACAACAGTTGCGGGCCCCGCTATTAAAGCACGGAACTTTAGCACCCAGCTTGGGAGAGCCTACCACTTAGATCACATCTATCTGCGCAATCCGTCCCCTTGCTGCAAAGGGCAATTTTACAACAACTCTTTGGAAGTCGTCCCCTGGGCCAAATCGCTGCCGCTCTTCTGGAGGAAAGAGTCCTACTTGCGCACAGATTTGGGAAAGATGACTCTTTGAATGCGGGGACGCGGCTTGTGAAGTGCGTGCTGGTCTGGGCTGTGTGACGGAGACCCAGAGAACATACATGGGCACAGCGTAAGCCCTGGAGGGCCCTCAAATTTGCATCCCAGCCCTCTTTCCTGTTCCTGCTCTGGTGGAAGAAGGGGCTTCCGGTCCCAGTGGTGGGTCGCCTCAGTCTCTACAGGCCCCTGCAAATTAGTGCACTGCCTTGGTCGCGGGTCCCGCAGCCCTAGACTCTCACACCTATTCCTCTTGTAGTATACTTATGCGTTCGCAGAGGGGGGCCCCGATTGGTGGACAGCCTTGGGACACAGGAGAGACGCAGGGATTCCCGGTGAGAGACAACTGGGAGGTGGAGGCCTACTCCATAGCGGCCGGAGCCGCTGACGATCGCGGGCACCGGTTCACAGCGTCACAGACCTTGAGCGGGCTGGGTGCCCTGATCCAGTGTTGGGGTGCTCTGGACGAGAGTTACGCCCCTTTGCACGACATCATGGGCAAAGTCGACAAGACCCAGACAAAGCTGCTCTTCGACCAGAAGAAGACCAGGGCCAGGGAGGCGGGGGTTCCCGCTCCTCGGAGGACCAAGCTGTGCCCCGGAGGAAGCGCCCGAGGATGTAAGGCAGATGTTCGCGGCAGTGCAAAAGAGCCTACTAACGATCGACGGTAAGATTGATTCCCTTGCCTTCCGAATGGATAGAATGTCGGAGCACCTCGACAAACCTGTAGAGCGGATAGATATGACGGAACGCCGAGTAACCGAGGTGGAAGAGTCGCAAACGGAAATGGATTCGATTCAGAAACAAATGGCTAAGGCGCTCTCGACACTGCAGGATAAAGCAGGAGGATTTGGAGGCTCGTCCAGAAGGAGCAACATCCGCATTACAGACCTGCCGGAGTCCACCTCAATGGGCAATATGGAACAGTTCACAGAAAATTTCCTAATCTCCCTGCTGGGCCGTGAAACTTTCTCCGACATGTTTGTGGTGGAGCGTGCCCATCGTTCGCTTGGCCCCCGTCCACCTCCCGGGGCTCCTCCACGCCCGATGATAGCGAAACTGCTAAACTACAGGGACAGGGACGCTGCTCTAAGGCGGGCCAGAGAGCTGTGGGAGCTACGATATGAGGGCTCAGCTATCTCCCTTTACCCAGACTTCACCATGAAGGTCCAAGAGGCCAGACGCCAATTTAACCCACTGAAGCTGCGACTTCGCGACCAAAACATAGAGTACGCTATGCTCTACCCAGCCAGGCTGAGAGTTACACTGGATGGCAAGGCGCGTATCTTCTCGGACCCTAAATCGCTGCAAAAAGCTCTGAAGGACTTCTCTAGAAGGGCGGAGCGAGATGCGGAGGCGGAACGACTCGACGAGGCGGCTGGAGGGGCGTTGGGTGGCGGTCTCGATTAGCAAGACTGAACTGACCGATGTGTGCTGGCTCCCCATGTTTCTTTGACCGCCTGGCCCAGATGGCGACACACTTGACAGTGACCGGTGCGAGGCAGTGTTTTTCTGCCGGCTATGCCCACTTAAAGACTCCATGCAGATGGGCATGGCAGAGGGAAGCAGCCAGAACTCTCGTAAGTATTATTATTGTCAGTTCCATTGGTTTGGCAGCGGGTCATTGCGCTCCCTATTGTTACTATTGTTTTTCTTTATATTGCTCTTTCAGGGGATACTTCGACTACAGGAAAAGTGACGCTGCACTTTCTATTATCGAACATTAGTATTTATGTTCACTCAGATAGTCATGGATGTATAATACCTGCTTAGATGGCGTGGCATACTATTGGTTGCCACTAGCAGTGCTTCGGTAACATCTGCCCCCGCGTGTTACTCACTGCATGGCTTTGTGCCTTATTTGTTTAAGGGGTGGGCAGGGGGGACACCGACTGTGCTAAGTTTGGGTTTGCATGGCGTGGGCGGAGGGTGGGGTCTCTGTTCTGAGAATTGTTTTTGTTTGTATGTTTTAATTTTGTCACAGTGAGAGTTTTGTACCCAACATATGCTTTAGGAATAGCTGGTGGTATGGTACTGGTTAGTGGCTGTTATGCCGGAGGCCACTTGAGAAACCTAGCTGGGAACTCTCTTCCCCCTTCTCTGACGCAATGGGTGAAAGGGTAAGATTGCTGACTTGGAATGTCAGAGGGCTTAACGAACAGCGTAAAGTTAGGAAAGTGATGGCGTCCTTGACTAGACATAATATAGACATAGCACTACTACAAGAAACTCACCTGCCACTAGACAGCCTAGCGCTAGCCCGCAGGAGGATCCGTGGCAAGATCCACGCTGCGGGATTCTCCTCACACGCTCGGGGGGGGGTACTCACCTGGGTCAACCCTAGGGCTGGCTTCTCCCTAGAAGAACTGCACACTGACGCTGGGGGCAGATACACTATATCTAAGTGTAGGGAGAAAGGCCTGGAATGTGTTCTTATTAACGTGTACGGCCCCAATTACGATTGCCCACAGTTTTATCTGAACCTCCTAGAAGTAGCACGCCAATTGCCCTCTCTGCCGCAGGTCTGGGGAGGAGACTTTAACTGTGTGTTGGACCCAGGCGTTGACCGATCGGGGGGGCCAGTTAGGCATCGGTCACTAGCAGCCAAAGCGATCGTAGATGCAATGACTGAGCTTGGGTTGATTGATGTTTGGCGCTCCCGATCGTGTGACGCGGGGGGGTTCACACATTATGCCGCCCCTTACGATTTGCATACCAGGATAGACTACTGGTTCCTGACAGGCTCACTGAGGCATGCTATACGTGGATGTGAGGTGTTCCCCCGCTCGTATTCTGACCACTCGCCAATATTGCTATGCTTGGAGTGCCCTACAAACCTCCCCCCCCCTCTTTCACTTGGAGATTCCCTCCATATGCACTATTAGATGAAGTCTTTAGGGGGAGATATCAGAGGCCATAGATGTATTCTTCACTACTAACATTGATTCAGTCCCGCAATTTGCCACCATTTGGGAAACCTTCAAGGTCTACATTCGCGGAATAGCTATCGCTAAGCACTCGGGGGTTTTGAGATCTATTAGAGGGCGCTTAGCTTTGCTGGAACGGAAGTTAGCGGATTTAGAGCGTGCTGCCCTGGAGAGAGGTAACAACCAGGTTCTGGACGAACTCAAAAATATGTTAAAGGAATACCATGAAGAGGCCGATAGGGAGGTTAAACTGATGGGCAAATACGCAATAGCGAGAACATATGGGGAGGGGGAGCGCCCCGGCGCCACGCTGGCGGCTACTATGAGAGGAAGGCGGGAGAGTGCAAGCCCTATAGAGATATGCCTTGACTCCGGGGAGAAGACGGGCGACCCTGATGAGGTAGCTGAGCACTTCAGGGGTTATTACTCGGACTTATATCGCTCCAAATCCAATGGTCTGGACACGAACATGCTGTCCTATCTGGATTACATAAAACTACCTTGGTTGTCAGACGATCAAAGAGCATACTTGATGAGACCTCTAGAGGCCTGGGAAGTCCTTGATGCGCTGCAATCAATGCGATCCAACAGCGCCCCGGGCCAGGATGGACTTACGGTGGCATTTTATAAAGAGTTTAGAGAGCAACTGACCCCTCATTTGATCTCTTTATTCGAGGAAATGGGTGAATGTGGATCCATGCTACCTACGATGCGTGAAGCTTTGCTCGTCGCTATCCTAAAGCCGGGTAAACCCCGGCACGACTGCGCCTCATACAGACCCTTGTCCCTCTTAAATGTGGACACTAAAATATTTGCCAAGATCTATGCGAACCGTTTGGCACCTCTCCTTCCGTCATTAGTTGGGCCCGAACAGGCAGGATTCGTCCCTGGGCGTACATTGACACATAACTTACGCACAGTGTTCGGAGCTATTCAACACACCAAACCAGACATCAAAGCGGCCGCGATCTTTTTGGATGCTGAAAAAGCTTTCGATTCCGTGGAATGGAGCTTTATGCTGCTGGTGCTTGAACGCATGGGGCTGGGGAGTCTCGTTATCCGCCTGGTGAATGTCCTGTATAACACTCCAATGGCCCGAGTGCGAGTTGGCAACATCATTACTGCCCCGCTGGAGATCTCTAGGGGCACCCGTTGGGGTTGCCCGTTATCCCCACTCCTCTATGCGCTGGTCGCGGAACTATTGGCGTGTGCCCTCAGGGAGTATCATAGCCACAGAGGGCTCCGATTTCCCAACTACAGTCTGATAATCTCTACGTATGCAGACGATACGCTCCTGTACATTCGCGATCCAGAACTTAACCTCTCCCCGGTGCTACGGGAGGTGGAGAAATTCGGGGAATTCTCGGGCCTTAAGATTAACTGGTCAAAGTCTACCATATTTTCCCTCACCCCAGCAATGCTCCCAGTGGACTTGCACTTCCCCTTGGCTTGGTCTACGGATCCGGTGCGATACCTGGGGATCCAAGTACACACGTGCTCGGAAACAGTACTTAAGGAAAACTATGGTAGAGCGATAGCTAGACTGGAAGACGATGTAAACAGGTGGATCCGCCTTCCCCTATCGCTATTAGGTAGAATATCACTTATGAAGATGGTAATGCTACCCAGATTCCTCTTCTTGTTTTTAAATATACCAATTGTCCTTCCAGCTCATTTTTTTTGGAATCTTAAGTCTTTGCAGACGTCCTCACTCTCCCATACTCGATGGGGGGGCTGGGAGCCCCAGATTTAAATCTCTATTACCGGGCGGCCCAATGCTCCCATGCCTTTTATTGGCTCCACCAGCAAACCCCACCCCCCCCAATCTCCACATAGAGAGGGTGGCAATGACTCCTTCTCACTTGTCTACAGCGCTGTTCCACGCGGCGATACGACACACTGGGACCTTAGATTCTATAAATGCGACTACACATGCCTGGCACAACCTTACTAACCGCCAAGCGGTCTCCATCCTGTATTCACCCCTCACTCCCGTTGAATGGTGCGCTTGGCTACCAACTATCACAGAACCAGAAGTGGTGCGGGCCATGCACTTCCTTGATACATCAGCAATTGGGGACTTTTTTGTAGATGGGAAGGGGCGGGACTGGGAAGAGTTGGTTGCTAATAAACCGGATGTCTCCTCCTTAACGATATTCCATTGCTACAGAGTCCGACGTGCACTCCGGGAGTTGCTGGGCGAGGAGTTGTTGGAACCCCCGGAAGTTGTGCCCCTCACCACAATGTTGAGAGTGGACTCCCCGAGCAGGCTAGTCTCGCACATATACAGTACAACACAGGAGCTTCGCCGGAACAAGTATGTTAAGCCCAGGTTAGAGTGGCAATCGGACTTAGAGGTCCAATTGGATGACGATACATGGAAGTACTGCTGCGAGGTTACACAACGCATTTCCATGAATGGCAGACACCGCCTCATTCAATTTAAATTCCTGAATACAATATACCATACTCCAGCCCGGTTATAAAGGTTTGGGCTGCGTGATACTGACAAATGTGAAAGATGTGGAGAGGAGTCGGCAGGCTTTTTACACTTAGCATGGCTGTGCCCCTCAATTGCTAACTTTTGGATACTAATATTCTCTCAGCTAAGTGCGATTACAGGTGAAGCCCTAAGCCCAGACCCACTGCTGGCTCTGTTGGGCTACTCCAAGCGGGTCCGTAAGGATATTAGGCGCCTAATAGACATGGGACTTCTGATAGCGAAGCGAGTTGTTGCAATGCACTGGGCACGTGGTCCCCCCCCTACCTTGACCCAATGGTCCAGAGACATGCTGTTCTGCAACACGCAAACTGAATCATATAGCGAACTGCTTCCCCCTAGAAGCCGTCCTAAGAATTTCTGGGGCTTATATAAAGATTACCTAGAAGGCCAGAAATGAGAGTGCTTAACAACAGGAGCCATTGTTGAATACTTAGACTTGTAGTGTGCGCTGATGTTCTTCTGATCAAACAGCTAATGTATTATGTAATGCCCTACCAGTACCGCAACTCGATGTGCATTCAAGATTGCTGTGACTAATTAGGTTATTGTCCCTTTTTTTCTTTTTGGTTGAATTGTATGTATTGTATTGTCTTCTGGTTTATAAAATTCAATAAAGAAAATATAAAAAATAAAAAAAAACAACAATAAGGGGAAAACAGGGAGGAGAACCATAATCCCAATGTCCATATACCACACAGTGTTTTAGGTCATTTGCATCATTAAGTATTGTTAACCAGAATAAAAATTGTTAGAGAGGCGCCTGTATAAGTAGAACAGCCCCTTTTCACTTATGTTTACTCAGCCTTCCCATCTCTCAGTTTCTCAGTTGTTTAACAGCTACCTAATTTAATATAGTAACATTTTGAAATATATATATATTCACTGAAAAACCCAAAGATTACAGGGACATTATAGTTAGGCTCAGGTTTCACTCGTACAAAACCAGTGAAATTCAGCAGTTATAGTTAGCTGAGCTAACTATAACTCGCGCCCCCGCAAAGCTCTGCTTATGAACTCACATATTACATCACTCATGAGATGGTCAGTGACATCACGGATAACATCACTGATGACATCTCAAATGGCATCACT
Organism: Calotriton arnoldi; assembly: GCA_963921515.1. Taxonomy (NCBI): domain Eukaryota; kingdom Metazoa; phylum Chordata; class Amphibia; order Caudata; family Salamandridae; genus Calotriton; species Calotriton arnoldi. Next base: position 3,301,926 of record CAWUFW010000189.1, read on the forward strand.
GATGACCTCATCCAGTGACTGTGAGCGTTATTAAAATGTTTATGAGTGTTAAATATATATATATACCAAGGTGTATTGGTGAATCAGTTGGTGTATGAGTGCCTGTATGGATGATTCAGTGGGTGCATGAATGACTGTATAAGTGAGTGATTAGGTGTCTCAGTGAATGTATGGGTGACTGACTGGTTGTGTGAATGTCTGTATCAATCTGTCAGTTGCTGTCTGAGTGGCTGTATGGGTGTGTGCATGGGTACATGAGTGGCTGTATGGGTGAGTGATTGGTTGTCTGAGTACCTGTATGGTTGTCTGAGTGTCTATGTGGGTGGGTGAGGGGGTGTGTGACTGCCTGTATGGATGGGTGAGTCAGTGGCTGTATGCATTAGTGAGTGCGTGTGTGAAGGGCTGTATGGGTGAATGAGTGTGTGTATGGCTGTGTGGGTGAGCGAGCGGATGTGTCAGTGGTATATGGGTGAGTAACTGGATATGTGAAAGGCAGTATATGTGAGTGATGTGATATATGAGTTACTATGGGTGAGTGAGTGAATGTGAGAGGGGCTCTATGGGTGAGTGCGTGCTTGTGTCAGTGACTGTATGGGTGAGTGAGTTCGTCTTAGTATCTGTATAAGCAAGTGAGTGGGGGTGTGTGCATCTGTATGGGTAAGTGGCTGTGTGATTGACTGTATGGGTGAGTGACTAGGCGTGAGAGTAGCTCTATGGGTGACTGGCTCAGTATGTGAATGGCTGTATGGGTGTATGAGTGGATATGCCAGTGACTATTAGTGAGTGAGTGAGTGGGTGTATGAGCGGCTGTATGGGTGAGTGAGTGGATATGTGTGTAGATCTATGAATCAGTGGGTGGGTGTGTATGTACTGGTATGGATCTATGAATGGGAGTGGGTGTATGAAAGGTTCTATGGGGTGTGAGTTGGTGCGTCAGTGATTCTGTGGACGATGTAATCAGTGATGTCGTTTTAGATGTCATCAGTGATGTCACTGACCATGTCATGAGTGATGTAATATGTGAGGTCATAGGCAGTGCATTGCGGGGGTACAAGTTATAGGCAAGTCATCGTTACTTCAGCTAACTATAACTGCTGAATTTCACTGGTTTTGTACGCGTGAAACCTGAGCCTAACTATAACATCCCTGTGACCTTTGTTTTTTTCAGTGAATTTCTATGGTTTTTTAACTATTAGTCGCGTTTGCAGATTGGTGGAGAAAGAAGGTGGGTTTCAACCAGCTCTCAGCAATCCCGCTGTCTGGGACATACTGGAGGTAACAGAAGGTGTTCCTGGCCCCCAAGCACTCTCAGCATCCAAGGGAACTTCATCCCCCAACCAGTAGTGTGCCAGGAGGCATGTTTCCAGTTTGGTGGACAAAGGGGGTGGGGCCTCTGAAGACCTCTCAGCAATCCCGCTGTGTGGGACTTACTGGGGGTAACAGGAGGTCTTGTTGGCCGCCAAGGATCCTCTGGAGCCAAGGGATCTTCATTCCCCAACCAGCAGATCGCCAGGAGGCACGTTTGCAGAGTGGTTGAGAAAGGGGGCGTGGCCTTCAAAGACCTATCAGCAATCCTGCTGTCGGGAACTTACTGGAGGTAACAGAAAGAGTTCATGGCCCCCAAGGACACTCAGCATCCAAGCGGACTTCATCCCCCAACCAGCAGTGTGCATGGAGGCATGTTTGCTGAGTAGTGGAGAAAAGGGGTGGGGCCTCCTGCGACTTGCTGGTCCTGCATGTTTTTGTTGTTTGTTTTTTCATGTGGCCCCCCCTTCCCTGGGCTGATTTGGGCCCCGGGGACCCAATCCCCGGGGCCAGGCCTTTTTTTAATGGGGGAGGGGAGCCGCGCAGCTCCCATCCCTAGCCTATTTCGGCCCTGGGGACCCATTCCCCTGGGCCTGGCCTTTTTATTTTATTTTTTAATATATAATGGAAAGGTAGCCCCGCGACTCTCCCCCTTCTGGGCCAATTTCGGCCCCAGGGACCCCATCCCCTTGGGCCCGGCCTGTAGTGTGGGTGCCTTGGTCCCACCCAGGGCACCCACTTTGTACAGTTGGGTACTGCGGGGGAGCCCCAAGGCCCCATCGGTATCTGCCGGCTCCCCACCTCTTGCGGGAGCCGGCATTGCTTTGATAGAGAGGGAGCTGCTAACATGCAGCTCCCTCTCTGTCAAAGTAATTGAGCTCTGCTTTGAGCATGCAAGAGCAAAACGCTCCTGCTTGCTCAAAGTGGAGCACCGTTTGCTGTGGCTTGGCAGGAGCAGTAAAGCTCCCGCCAAGCCATAGCAAACAGCTATGTGGAGTTTGCCCTAGGGAGGTGGTGGTCCCGGGGGCCCGCAATGGAGCCCCTCCATTATATTATTTGAGCCCCGGGGAGCTGGTGGTCCCCAAGGCTGCAGGGGGGGCCGATGGGCATTTCTATTATTCATGGTTCCGAGGAGGTGGTGGTCCGGGGGGGGGCACGTGAGCCCCCACGCTTGTATACTTCTTTGCACCGGGTGGTGGCAGTCCCCGGTACTGCGAGGGGCCATGCAAGCCACCTGCACTTCAATAATTCATAGCCCCGTGGAGGTGGCGGTCCCCGGGCCTGCACGGGTCCCCCTCACATTTGTATAGTTCATTGCCCCAGGGAGGTGGCATACCCCGCGGCTGCGGGGGGGCAGGCGGGGCCCCCTGCATTTGTATAGTTAAATTCCCAAGGCATTTAAAAAGCCTTGGTGGGGGGCCCCCATGACCCCACTCCTTGATTATAAGCCTTTATGCCCCGGGATTTGGTCTATCGGGGGCTTCATAAAAAAGACGCATGGGAAAATTTGCTGCGGGTCCACTCTTGGATTTGTGGCAAAATTAAATAAAAACAATACTTTTAACCCTCACCGTATCTGGGGGTCAGGGTATTCCTACCCTGCCACCTTTTCTTTATTTTGTATTTTTTTGTGGGACTCAACTTAAACCCGAGTCCCAAGATGGCTGCCAACACTTCCTGGTTGAAGTATTGGCAGCCAATCAAATTTTAGTAGGATCCGCGAGTCCACTGCAAGGACTCGCATCCCCAGATATCTATATTTTTTAAACTTAAATATCTCTGAAACTACTGAACAGATTTACACTGAATCACAAAAAGCACACTTTCTGGACCAACATCTAGCTTTCTGCCAAATTTGGTGTAATTCCGTTCAGCGGTTCGGGCTGTAGTCGTGTTAAAAAAATGAAAAATCCCCATAGACAAAACATAGGGAAAACACGTTTTGGGACCCCCTTTTTTCTCGGCACCCGCTTGACGGATCATTCCCAAACTTTCAACACAGGAGCTGAATCAAAATGGGGATGTTTTTGGGAAATTTCATGGAGATTCATCAAGCAGCGCCAAAGTTATTGGCAAAACAATAAACACTTTTTCTATGGAAACTTTAGTCCTAACTATAACTACCTACTGGCAACCACCAGTAGATAATATATATCTTTTTTTCCACTGAAAAAACAAAGGGTAAAGTGACATCATAGCTAGATATACTAACAAAATCTTTGCTTATGTTAAAAAAAAGCCCTAGAAATTCACAGAAAAAAACTAAAGTTACAGCGATGTTATAGTTAGGAGTTGAAATAAGTTAAAAACTAAACAAAAAAACTCTGAAATTCATCTGTTATAGTTTACTGAGCTAACTATAACTTGCGCCCTCACCATGCACTACTTATTACCTCACATAGTACATCACTCATGACATGTTAAATGGCATCCCAAAAAACATCATTGATATCGCTGATGACATCATACAGCTTTAGAATAGATACAAAAAGCAGTACCAAGGTGGAGGGTCTGTGGAGTGGACTTGGACCAAAAAATATTGCAGGACCTAGTAGGCAAAATGTCCTTCTTGTCGGACCTGGCTATCAAGGCAAGTAATGCTTTATTAAAGTGTGCACTGATGCCCACGTCACAGCCTAGCAGATTTCTAGGACGAGCGCTCTGTGCACCAATGCGGTGGTAACAGCCTAAGCCCTGGTGGAATTGGGCCTCAGACCTTCCTGAGGCTGTGTTTTTTGGCCAATGCATAGCAGATCTTTATACAGAGGATTATCCACTTCGACAGAGTCATTTTCTGCACAACCTTTCCTTTCTTCGCCCCAGAGAACCCCACAAAACACAGACTAAATGGTCTTTGGTACAATCGATGCAAAGGTTTAAAGCTATTTTGGGGTCCAACAGATGGACCCTCTCCTCCTCCCCAGTTAAACCTTTAAGAAACCACAATACAACAGGTGATTTAAACAAGGACTGTTGGTCCGTCAAATGCAAAAAGGCCGAAAGGGGCAACAAATAGCCTTTAATAGAGCCCAATACAAGGCCTTACTGGGCTAAATTAAAAACAAACAATAAAAACATCCAACAGTTTGGCTTGAAAAAGGTCTGTTTTGTGGACTGTATACCAGGCCACAAATTTGTCCCAACATGAATAGTCTCTGTAGACTGATGCCTGCCAGCAAGGATGACATCCACACCATCAGGTGATAGATTAAACGCAGTCAGCTGCTGCCTCAATATCATGGAGGTGTGGATTGTGCAGGTTTGGGTGGGAAATCCTGGTGTGGTGCTGTGACAGATGATCCTCCCTGGAGTGGCAACCTGATTAGGAGACAGGCACTCATTCCTAGATGCTTTGTGTATTACACTCTCCTCACTAAATCCGGAGCAAATTGGATGACTTAGCCAGGTTGTTCCTGATCATCTTAAGAACTCTGGGCAGGAAAGACAACACTGGGAAGGCATATGGAAGTCCTGTGTTCCATTCCAAACAGAATGCATCTCCAACAAGAGATTTTGCAGGATCTCCAATGAGCAAACACATTGACACTACGCGTTCTTGACAGTGCTGAAAAGATTTAGGGCCTGATTTAGATCTTGGCGGACGGGTTACTCCATCACAACGGTGACGGAGATCCCGTCTGCCAAAATATAAATTCAATTGTACCCTTTGGGATTTATATTTCGGCGGACGGGATATCCATCACCGTTGTGATGAAGTAACCGTCCACCAAGATCTAAATCAGTACCTATGTTAAGTTTGCACCACTGCCGGCAGATGCCCAGCACCACCACTAGATGTAGCCACCATTCATGATAAGTCAAGAGCCGCTGGCTGAGCTCATCCATCCCGGCTTTCAAAGATCCCGCCAGGTGGTTCATGAACAGAAATATGTTGTGACGTTCCAGCTAACTTCATAGATGCAGAGCCTCTGGGCACAGGACCCAAGATCCCACTCCACCCTGCCTGTTGCATGGCAGTGGTGTTGTTGTGAGAACCTGCACCAGCCTCCACTTAATGGGTGGCAGGAAGGCTTTCAGCACCAGATGAACTGCCCACACCTCCAACAGATTGGTCTCCAGCAGAGGCACAGCTCCATATCATAGTCTTCTGATCTCTACCTCCCCCAGATGACCTACAAATCCAGCAGTGATGCATTCGTTACCACCGTCCTCTCTGGGTGGGGAAGAGAGAGGGATGTAACACTGGTCCAGCTGCATCAAGCAGCCACCACTATAGATCGCATACATTTACCTCCAAAACCTGAATGGTATCTGATAGATTGCCTTTGGTGCTGGGCCTACTGGGACTTCAGATTAAACTGCAGAGCCCTCACATACCATCTGGCATGAACGACAAGGAGGATGCAGGAGGCTAAAAGGGCAAGAAGCCTCAGAACTGCTCTCACTGATATCCAGTACTGAATCTGAAACATTGAGATTATACCCCAAATGTCCTGGACACTGTTGTACCTGCTGCTCAGCCAGTGTGAGTGTGGTGTGGAATGTTGGTGCGTGATGATGCTGTGGAATGTTGGATGAGTGAGGCTGTCAGTTGGAGTATGGGCTGGGCAGCAGGAAGGCTGCTCCTGGTGGGGCTCACTGTACCTTTTATCTTGAACTTACTATCCTAATAAATACCATCCTAAGTTACCCTGGAACTGGATCCTCGTTTGATTACAACAGACACGTTGCAATGAAGGGAAGGCCCTGAACTGAACTATATCCAGGATAGCTCCAGTGAAGGGGAGTCACTGTGAAGGAATTAGGTGCAACTTTGACTCGTTGATCGTGAACCTCAATGATATCAGGAGGTTCGCTGCCATCTGGAGCTGGTCTACGACTGACTGTGGCGAGCCCGTCTTCAACAGCTAGTCGTCAAGCTCTGACTGACCTTTCCAAATGGGCAGCGACAACCAGCATCCCTTTTGTGAACACTCAAAGGGTACTGGTGAGGCAAAAGGGGAGCACGGCAAACCGAAAATGTTCCTGGCCTACCTTGAGCCACAGGTAACGTCTGTGGCATTTCAGGATAGTTTAAGAAAATACCCCTACAGGTCCACGGCCACCTTCCAGTCACCCAGACCCAAGGCAGAGAGAACCTGGGCCAGTGTGAGCATTTTGAATTTGCCCCTCTGTTGGAAGATAATCAGAGGGCGAAGTGCCAAGATGGACCAAAACCTTCAATACTTCTTTGGTACAAGGAAATAGCAAGAGTAACAACTTGTGCCTATTTCAAGCTCGGAACCCTATCAATGGCTCCTTTGGAGAGCAAAGCTTGTACCGCCTGCTTTAAAATGGACCAGTGCACATTGGAGAGCCATTCTGGTGTGGGAGGGAGGTGCAGTGGGGCAGAAAGAAACGGAAGGACATAAGCATGCTGAATGATCTGAAGGACCCCTCTGCCGGATGTGATGGATCCCAACCCTGAGAGAAAGTATGGGATTCTGCCTCCCACAGGCTGGTTGTGCTCCATTAAACTCAAGCTACAGCAGCTTGAAGGCTGTAGCTGCAGGGAAGGGGGATTTGGAGAAATATTGCCATGAATAACCTGTGCGTAGCCTGCTACATCCCCATCCTTTGCCACGAAAGGACTGGGGTGACTACAGAGTCAACTGGGGAGAGTGGCACTGTCTGTAAGCCAACTCCCTGGAATAGACTCCTAACCGGGTGAGAAAACTGTCTGGCAGGGGTCAAAAGAACAAAAGAAGGTGCTGTGGCCCTACTTGCCCTAATGTGTTGTAGGGCTGAATCAATTTTGTCGCCAATCAGACATGAGCCATCAAAAGGCATAGCCATAAGGGAGCCCTGTACATCACCTGAGAAATCTGTGGATCATATCCATGCATAGCAAAATAGCACCAAACTGGTGTCCACCACTTGCACCAGATAATCAATAGTATCACGGTCAGCACAAATCACAAATTTGGCCCCATCTTGACCATCCTTAATGGTTTGAGCAAGAGATGCCTTAAATTCTTCTGGGACCACCAGCAAGACCTCTGTTCACTGTCACAGAAGTATTTCCGTTGGCCGAGTGTGTATATCGTCCCAATAAACACAATACATTGACTGATCTCAACGCCAGGCTGGCTGGGGAGAACATTTGTTTCCCAAATGCCTCAATCCTCTTCTACTCCCTTTCTGGAGGGGGGGGAGGCGCAGAGAACGAATGTAGGTTCACCTTGCTGATAGAAGCCGGGACCACTAGACTCTCTGGAGTAGGGTGCTGTAAGGTAAGCAGGGTCGCCAGGAGCCAGCCTGTGGCATTTAACCACCTGCCTATTCACCGGTGGACACAAACAGGGTTTCAACCAAGTGCCTATTAAAGTATCCGTAAGTGCTTCATTGAACGGAAGTCAGAGTTCAGATGAGGATGTTCCAGGTTGCAAAACCTTGGTAGGAATATTTGTCTTGAATTCAGCTGAAGGCAGTTGTAGGTCCAGAACCTCAGCTGCTCATCTAATTACAACAGCAAAGGAAGCACTCTGTTTCGTTAGGGCCCCAAGAGGTGAAATTAATCTGGTCTCAAGGGACGCATCAAGCCCACTGACCTCCTCTAAGCCCATGTAAAATATGTCATCATCATATTGGAGGGATAAGTCATCCCCATCATTGTCATCTGAGTAGTGGCAGGCTCTGGTCACAGTTGTAGCCTAAAAGACTATGGAACCTATGAGGGCGCCTCTGTGGTAGTGGAAGCATAGGAGTCAGGTTATATGAGAACTGGCTGTGCTATAGCAGATTTGGAGCGCAACCTTGGTCAGGGTTGAGACGATGCTGGTTAGGGGTTGGACATCAGGGTCGGCACTGGATTCTTTTTCTGCATCGATATACGAGGGACTGACAAGGATTTTGGAGCCGCAGTGGAAGTCTGCACCAAAGCTGGTGCTGAACCTGTGACGGGTCCAAGGTGTTCAGACAGTGCAGAGCATGGATCCATCAGTGGCAGAGCCCCTGTAAATCCTTCGAATTCGAAGGCACGCCAGAGGGAGCCAGAAGAGTGTCAAAGATACACAGCATGGCCTCCTTAAAGGCCTCCTTCTCTTGAAGCTTCACTCATGGCCTGGCAAACTTTGGCGCATGGGAATCAACTTTGGAATCGGCTCCACAATCGGCGATCTGGACCTAGATCGATCTGCACCATTATACCCTTGTGACTTCTCTTTTGATAGAGAGTGGCTGGATAGGGTCGAGTCACACTTCACCTTCTTAAGCTTCCGCTTGCACTTCGACTTATCTGAAGATTTCAACCACGAAGACAACTTCTCACAGGGACGTGTCCACACCCTCGACTGGAGTGGGACTTACCAAGGCCCATGACTTCTTCCTGTGTTTGCTAAAAAACAGCTTCGCTGTCCTGATTCATCTTTGGGTACATCAGGGCACACATTGCATGACCTGGAGTTGTGCCTTGAAACCAAGCATCCAAAGACACATCTGGCGTGGGTCTGTGACCAACATCAAAATTGGCTCACCGGCAAACACCTCATGCTCAACACCAACAAAACGGAATTCCTCCTCATCTCCCCCCCCCCCCAACCACACACCAAAGATAGACCTCTGGCTGAAGCATCTAACAACCTTTAACTGCTCTGCCCACATCATTGACTCCGCTAAATCATTGGGAATCACCCTAGACAAACACTTGAATATGCAGGCACACATCAGTAACGCCACCAAAGGAGCTAATCATCAGATGAGTATCCTAAGAAAACTTAAACCCTTCCTCCCACAGGTCGACTTAAAAATGGCGGTACAAGCCCTAGTGTTACCAAGATTGGATTACGGAAGCACCACTCTATGCGGACTTCCCACATCAAAGTTGGACCCGCTGAGGGCCTCACTTAACGCTGCGGCCAGGCTGGTCTCCGGAACAAAAAGAAACTACCACATTTCTCCAACCTTAAAAGCATTGAACTGGCTACCATACGAGGCAAGAATACAACTAAAGATTGCCTGCATGACCCATAAAGCCCTTCACACCAAAACCCCCAGTTACTTAGCACAAAAGCTAGAGCTGTCTGGAGGTTGCAGACATTCGCAAAGCGCTAGCTCACTACTACTGTAACCACAATCTTTCCACAAAAAGAGAACATACTGCAGAGCCTTCTCAGGTATCGCACCAAAGATTTGGAACTCATTACCACCAGATGTTCGCAGGATCCCTTCCTCCTCCTTCAAAAAAGAAGTGAAAATTCTTCTAATGAACAAATGCACATCCTAAGACTTTAACTCTTCTTATGTTACTGTTTTTCAACATATGTTATCTTATCTACCACTGTCGACCTGTAAATTGAATGTATGTATATTACCCTCTACCTTCTAATGTATCTGAACGGTGTTATGTAAAGCGCTCTTAAAATAATAATGCTTACAGAAGGTCATTCCACACTCGCCTTTCAAACTTTGTTTCTGCCGTTATTCTCCTAATAGTCTCAGCTGAACGGGGGCTAGTCAGTGTCATGTCAAGTCAGTATAGGTTTAATCCCTTTCAACAGCAGCGCATAAATACACAACATCCCAGACCTAATGCCTTAAGGGCCGATTAATCAAGGTTTTACGCAACACAACACAGCAAGACACCTTGTAAAATTATATAACATTATGTAACATTATATGGCACATTCCTGTCCTCTTCTTGCACTGGCGCACAATGTGCTGCCATGCGGCAATGTAGGCATCCTTGCCCTGTGGTGCAAGGATGCCTGCGTTGAAGGCATGATTGTTGTTGTAAAGAAAGGGGCACCTTCCTGCACAAAAACAATCCTCAGAGGATGTTTCCTCTTTCTAAGTGTGCTGCAGAATGCAGCACACTTAGAAAGAGGAAACAACGCAGAGAAATAAAGATATTTCTCCTCGTTGTGCCTCCCTTGGGAAGGCATTGCATTTTGACACATTCCCAGGTTTGTCCGTCTTGGTAAATCTGGGAATGCGCCAAAATCCATGGGTAGATACATGGGAACACCCACGCTCTACCTATGGAACACCATCACAGGGCAGACTAACGCAAAGCAGCGACAATGTCCCTTTGAATCTTGTTTTAGTGAGCATACATTTCGTCATTGCTTTTCTGATTTTTAGGTGATTGCCGACTATCCTTATTTCCCGCAGAAAGGGGTTGCAGCGCTTGCAGGTCTCTTCGGAAAAACATGGGTTGTTTTAAGGTGGAGTGATCATGAGCGTGGTCATTCCTTCCTTGACTTTTGACCACAGGAAGATGTATTCATTGAACAATGCAGAGTGCTTTGAAAGAAATTCTTCTTGCAGTTATAAGCCAGTGCCGGGCCTTGAGAGCAGGTGTAAAGTGGTTGTGTCAACTCAGGTTTAGAACTGGTGTGGGTACGTAACATGGATTCCTGGTACACTGTTGATTAAGTACCTAGAGAGTCAAACCTATAGCAGTAGTCAAGATATGACAGTGCTACTGCTGTTGTGGCCCAGCCCTGGGGGGGAAGCCAGTAAAGGACAGATACAGTGAAGTATTCTCATTGTCTAAAAAGCACCTTCTGTCACTTGATTCAACTGAGACTGAAGTGAGATTTTGGAGTCCTTGATGTCAGAGGGTAGGAGAGAAGCGGTGTGACGTTAGACCATGAGGTAGTGGGATTATATATATTTTTACCATTATCTACATGTGACAATCTTGGTTTTGAGTAGTTACGTTTGAAAAGGTTATGTATCCTCTAATGGTCTACTGCCTGAGGCATTGCCCGACTCTTAAGGAGTCCAGATGCAAAGGCTTTTCCAATATTGAGTTAATGTATCATTGGTGTAGTTGTAGCAGCTTGAAATAATTCATAAGTGCTGGTAAAGGGAAGAGTAATACATTGAAAGAAGAGGGTTTAACATCATGCCTGGAGGGACAGCTATCCAAGAGATGATTAATGGTGCAGAGTACAAAGGAGGAAGCATTACAATTTGAGGTAGGGCTGCATCCAGTTTCTGCTGTGACATCCTTTGGTATAGTATTTGTCGGTAGCTGTTAGTGTCCAGGGCTGACAAGAGTTTAAGAAGGAATAGGGAAGCAAGGGGGGGGCAGGGCGCTCCAATATAATCAATGGTGTTCTTGATGTCAGCCCAGAAAACAATCAACACTGATTCTGTGCCTCTTCCAGGACATGAGCCAGTTTATTTGCCTGAGAGAAGAGCGTTTTGATTGAGGAAGGCAGAGATCTGAGAAAAAAGCTGTTTATTTTTATGACCTTGCCCAGCGTCAGTACATTAGCTATCTTATTAGTAGTTCACCGAGTCACACTGGTCAACTCATTGCTTCATTAGGATGGGTTTGGTGTAAAAGGTTTTTTTAGGGAAACTCTCCAGGTAAAAGAGATGAATTAGTGACTGGTCTGGCCTGTGTGATCATGGAGGATTCTAGGAGGGTGTTTTTGAATGAACTCAAAGAGCAGTTGATCCAACAATGCCGATAGCCTTGATTAACTCACTGCTTTTTTATGGAGAATAATTTGTTGGAACAGGGATCTGCTTGTGGGTGGTTGAAGCAGTATTTATCTTGATTAGCAAGCAGAGGTGATTATGAAGTACTTTCAAGAGAAACTGTGACTCAAGGTTTGTATCTTTTTCAATTAAATAATGTGCCCAGGAGTTGGCAAGATCCTAAACACAATTGATGCAGGTTGTGGCGCTGTCTGGGTTGTCTGGATTTGGAGGAGTTCTTTGGTTGGACATGTTGTGTCCCACATTTGATATGATTAGTGAGATCTCTTGGCTTTCTTGATTGCTGCTCTGTAGATTCTGTACTATTGCTGGAAATCATTTTTAACATTGTGGGATTTCTCCATTGTCTTTTGAGATTTAGATTTATGTTTCCCATAGTTAAACATCTAAGTTGAACCAGCCAGTTTATTGTGTACCTCTCTCACCCTCAATTGGATGTTCATCTGGTTAGGGTTCTTTAAGCCCCTGTGTTATGGATGTACCCAGGATACTGTTGAGGAAAGGGAAACACAGTAAGGTATCTCACATACCTCCCTGGGGACTATAAACATGGGAGGTGGTTGTAATACCACAGACCCGCCATGTGACTTGCATGGGAATAAGAGGCACCTACCCTGTTTCGCATCTTCCAATTCAGTATACTGAACAACGTGGCATGACAGCCACTCATAGGGAGTTTGTGCAAGAGCTAAGCATATATGCATTGCATGCTGTTGGTGAATCACAGATTAGTAATGCTGCGACTACTTACCTGCAATTGCATTACTCCGAGTCCTTCTCTTGCCGTGATGAATCACTGATTGAGGCCCCTGTGCCTCCCTTAATAACTTCCTCCAAAAGTATAAAGCCTGCCCTTACTTCCTGTTCCATACCAAGCCGATGACACCACACAGTTGGATTGGGCGACAGGACGGGAGGGAGGGGGTTATTCATCAAGGCGAGCGAAGGACTCAGAGTAATGCTATAACCAGTAGGTAATCGCAGCATTACCTCCCTGTCCATCTCGCCGTGATCAATCACTGATTGAGATGTATCCAAACCACAAAACTGGATCAGGACAACTGTACAGAATATACAGAAACCAAGTGTAATCAACAGAAAAATAACTGTTAAAACACAGATGCCAACACCTTGGAACCCAACAGATCTGAAACCTCCAGACCCTGGGCCACCAGATAATGGTTAACAAAAGTAGAAGGAACCGCCCAAGTGGCAGCCCGACAAATGTCCAGCAAAGAGGCTTCCTGCATCTCAGCAACTGAAGTGGACATGCCCCTCGTAGACCTCCCCTGGATCCCCAGAGGAGACGACAAACGAAACTGTTTGTATGCCAGCAGAATTGCAGATCTGATCCCCCTGCTCATGGTCTGAGTAGGTGGCTTACCCCCCCCCCCCTTACGAGCAGGATCAAAATTAACAAAAAACGTGAAGGAAACCTGAAACTCCTTCACCAGGTCCAGGTAGATCAAAACCGCTCTCAGAACATCAAGACAATGAAGTGCCACCTCCTTAGGAGACTGAGAATCCAGAAAAAATACAGGAAGAATCACTTCCTGCTGAAGATGGAACACAGACTAAATCAATCAATCAATCAATCAGGGAATTGTGAAGCGCGCTACTCACCCGTGAGGGTCTCAAGGCGCGGGGGGTGCAGCTCCGGGTCAGCCGAAGAGCAAGGTCTTGAGGCTCTTCCTGAAGGTGTGAAGAGTTGTGGAGAGTCTGATGTTGACCGGGAGCTCGTTCCAGGCCTTTGCCGCGACATAGGAGAAGGCTCTTCCACCCGCTCTGGTTCTGTGGATGCGCAGGGTTTCTACTAGGGTGAGGTCAGCGGAGCAGTGGTTTCTTTTGGGTACGTAGAAGGACTCTTTCGTTGAGGTATTTGGATCCGGTATTGTGGAGAGATTCGTAGGCATGGGTGAGTAGCTTGAAGGTTACTCTCTTCTCAACGGGGAGCCAAGGAGGTTTTGCAGGTGTTGGGTGATGAGCTCATGTCGTGGTATGCCAAGGACGAGTCTGGATGGTCTGGAGTTTGCGTAGCAGGGATTTGTTGATTCCAGCATAGAGGGGCATTTCCGTAATCAAGTCTGCTAATTATGAGTGCGCGGGTGACAGTTTTTCTGGCTTCGGGGGGGGGGGCGGGGGGATCCACTCGAAGGGCTTACGAAGGATGCGGAGGGTGTTGAAGCAGGTGGAGGCGACGGCATTTATCTGGCGGGTCATGGTGAGGGAGGAGTTGAGTATGATGCCGAGGTTCCGGGCGTGGTCCGTGGGGGTGGGGGGTTGCCGAGGGCGGTAGGCCACCAGGTGTTGTCCCAAGCTGAGGGGGTGGGTCCAAAGACGAGGACTTCTGTTTTCTCCGAGTTGAGCTTCAGACAGCTGCTGCTCATCCAGGCTGCGACGGCTTCCATTCCTTCCTGGAAGCTGAGTCTGGTGGCTTCGGGGTCCTTCGTGAGGGAGAGGATGAGCTGGGTGTCGTCGGCGTTGGATACTATGCGGAGTCCATGCTGTCTGACGATGGCGGCGAGGGGGGCCATGTAGATGTTGAAGAGTGTGGGACTTCCATTCAAGGACAAAACCAGGACCCAACCGAAGAACAATCCTGTCATCAAACACTCGAAAGAAAGGAGATAGACAAGACAGAGAATCCAATTCTCCAAGGTGGCAAGCCGAAATAACGGCCACCAAAAAGAACACTTCCAGTGTCAGAAGTTAATAAGGTTACTTGGTAGGGCTCTAAAGATTTATACCTCACATTATAGGTACTCATGTGACATGTTTGGTGACACAACAAATAACATAAAGAAGAAATCCCTCCCTCCTGGAGTAAAAACTACACCACAAGCTTCCAGGCAGTGTTGCCGGTGCCATGAGGGTTTGAAGGGACCCACTCTGTTGCAGTTCATGAAGAGCCATATGGGGAATTGGTTGTCGAATGGCAGTGAGGCAGAGTCGTAAGTAAGGCTACATTCTAACACAGATTCTTCACATGGGGGACCAAGCAGTTAATCATAGTGGGGAATGAGTCCCATCAACTCATCATGAGGTGGCACAAAAGGGTTGCTGATGGGAAAGGTGAACAAGAAAAGCCATGTCACCAATTTTCCGGTCCTGTGCTTTCCTTTTACACATACCTGCTTTTAAGTGCGTTAGCTCTACTGGCACTAAAACTACAAGACCCAGAATTCACTGATTTGCTGAAGAAAAGCTCAGCACAGGAAACATGGTTCCCTGGTGTCATGAAGTAATCTGTATCCCTAATCATGAGGCAAACAGCTGATGAAGGTGTGTTAGAGCATTTTTTTAAGGACATGGGTTGTTAAAGTTACCCATAACTTTTTATATTCTCTAAAAAAAAAAGCCAAGGGTTAAGGGAAGTTATAATTAGGTGAAAATGTTAGGTAAAACATGTCGTTTTAAAAAAACAAAATCACTGAAACTCACCAGTTATAGTTATCTCAAGGAACTATATAACTTGTGCCCTAGAATAACTGTAACTTGACCCGGCACCATGCAGAGTGTCATGTCATTTCAGATGTTGGAGTGATGTTATCAGTGATGTCATAGATCATGTCATAAGTGATGTATGAGGTGGGGCAGTCAGCAGTGGATGGAGAAGGCGCAAGTTATAGTTACTTTAGGGCACGAGTTAGAGTGTCATCTAAACGAAGACCACAAGGCCCAGAACGCATTGCATTTTTCATTGAAAGCACGGGACTGGGAACAAAGTGAGAACTGGTAAGTGCAGCTAGTGCACAAAGAGGACAAACAAAGCGTCCATCAATGTATAGAAATCACAGCGCCGATTGGGCGTGAGCTCAATAATAAATTCTACCTCCTTCTGGTGACGTAATGCAACGTGCACGCGCTGGTTTCTTCCAGCTGTTACTGCTGATCGTGCTGGGAAGGTCAAAGCCGACAAGACCAATCCTCGGACATTGTACTAAAGAGTGACAAATGGTGAACACGCTGAAAGAATGAAAGGCTGTTTCCCAGGCCTGCAACCCTTTGTGGGAGCTGTCGGAGACTATATGGCACAGTGGAGCCGGCGCAGTCTATCCTCAAAGACACTCGCGCCCCCTAGTGGCAACCTATGCGCAGCAGCCAGTACACCGCACTGCGACTTATGAATGGGCAGACGAGGATTGTTTTGCTTCATTCAAGCAAATTGTACGAGGAGGATATTAGATCCATTCACTAGAACAGGTGAATAGTAATCCAGGAACAAGCAGGAAGGGAATCCGCCTCCAGAGACCTTGTTTTCATCTGATGACCAGGGCACCGCCCTACGGCAGTTTCATTGTTTTTAGGAACGAGTGTGGGAGGTGTGCAAGAGCAATGATTTATATTTTTTTTTAAAATGAAGTGTATGACGAGTGCATGTCAAACTAGAGGTCTGGGTATATCCCTCTTCAAAACACGCTCGCGCCAGCCTATTCATTGAGTTGATACCATGTACGGCAATGCAATAATTAAAAACGTTTCTGCAGTTCTAAAATCGCAATGGTCAAGGCGCGACTGCCCTCATTTTCACTCGGCTCTTTCAAGTGTTAGCAAACGGGACCCGCGAGCATTTAACACTAGAAAGCACAGTTTGCATGACTGGCAACATTCTTCACGACTGTCACTAAAATAATAACTATTTTGGAAATAAACGGTATTTGTTTCCGCTTGTATTGCTGGTGCATTCGCAGAGCAACACTTTAGCAAGAGAAAACTATGGCCCCATGGCATTTATAATGCTGACATCCCTACAAAGGAAGAGATGGAATTCTAACAACAAGAATCAACCACGTGACATCCAACAATTAGGGACCAGATGTACGACCATTCCGTTTTGCGGGTCGCAAACTGCGATTTTTTGCGACTCATTTAGGAGTCCCAGTGGAGTCGCAAATGACCTGCCTCATCAATATCTATGAGGCAGGTCGCAATTTGCGACCCATTGGGAATAGGCTACAATCACAGGCATAGTGGCCTGCTGGGGACAGCACACCACCATGTCTGTGTTTGCTTTTTATTATATAAAGCAAGGTTTTTTTTCTCAAATGTAGCCTGTTTTCCTTAAAGGAAAACGGGATGTGTTTAAAAGGAAAAAAATGAAAGGTTTTCTTTTCATTTTTTAAGGGCAGGCAGTGGTCCATAGGACCGAAGCCTGCTCTTAAAAAAGACTTTTGCTGTCAAACACAAAGGAGAAAGGGTCCCCTGTGGACCCCTTCCCATTTGCAACTGGCTTACCACCAATTTAAAATTGGTGGTAACTGCGATTGTTTTGCGGTCGCAAAACAATCGTACATCCCCCTGCGACTCACTATTAGGAAGGGACACCCTTGGCACCTCCCTTCCTAATACTGACTCGCAAACCCTATTTTGTGAGTTGATAATAGGTTACTGACTTGCAAAATCGGGTTTGTATATGCTACAACCCTTTTTAGCGATCGCAAGCAACCCGATTTTCTGTTTGCTACCGCTAAAAATGGTTGTACATCTGGCCCTAAGTGCAGTACTGATTACTTCAAGTATAAGAAATATTTATATGTGTTATTAATTTAAAAAGTGTACACTTGTTGCAAATGGAAACATTAAAACAGAAGCACTAAACAGATGCAGAAAAGAATGGGACAGAGAAACAGCACAGTGGATAAAATACAATACTTGCAGGACCAACCAAGCTGACTGCTACCTTGTGTGAACAGATCACACAGGGCTTCTTTTAAAATTAGCATTTTGCGACTTGTAACTATTAAATAAGAAAATAAATCCCTTTGTGATAGGCCTGGCAAGACTGCAGGCAGTACAGTTCAAAGAAAAACAGTAAAATGAGCAAGCCGCTCGCATTAAAAGGGAGAACTTGATATTTCTGAATGTTCGTACGTCTAAATGAAATCAGTCTGATTTGTATACATAACATGAGCAAGCAATGTGGTTTTTCATTCGCTGGAGAGTATGGGGCTTTGGTTAGCTGGGTTGGAGTTCTTTGAAGAAAGTAGACTTGATGTGTGAATCGGGTGGGGGCTGCTTATGAAATCTTCAGACTCTTACCCCTGGGCTGTCCTTCCCAAAACCCTTAGGTTGCTTATCCAAGCCCAAGGAGTGAGTGTGCATGCCTCAAGCCCCCTCCTTAAGTCTGTACAGTGGATGTGCCAGCAGTCCCTGCAGGTCTAATTAGACCCAAGGGTACAATGGCGCTGCAAGGGGGAGGAGCGGGCGCTTCCCCTGAAACTTTGAAGAGGAGGAGGTGGCAGCGGTATGTGAGGCAGGCCTACCCCTCCCCTCTGGGAAGCGCCTGTCCCGCTGGGGGTAAGTAGATTATCCCCCTTGCACGCCCACATTCAGCGGTGGCCTACACAGAGTGCGCCCCGTGGAGGAGGGGGCCGGATGTGGCGCTTCCAAGGCTGCTGCTGCCGCGAGTCTGGGGGAGCACAGACATCTGCCTGCTGCGCGCAGCCCTCACTCCCAGGCACCCGCAGCTTCCCACAGGCAGCCCTGCGCACGCGGGCTCCACACTTGCCGCCATGTGTGTGGGGCGCACGCTGACCGTTTTGGCAGCATTGCTGCTGCATGTGCAGCTGTGTACACAGGCTTGCCTGTATCTCCTTATGGGTACTCAAACCAAAGAATGAAGGGGACATTTGGTGGTAAAACTGAAGAAGAGAAGATCATATTGCCAGCAAAAAGCAGAGAGAACCGAAAACTATTTACATGCACGTCAACAAAAAGACATAGGCCAATATCTATCATTTTTAATGCAGCAAGCCACCTTGGTGAACTGCGTGAAAGGGAAAGGACAGAAATGTGCCGTATTTAACAATATACAGAGCATTCTTGTCCTTTCCTAGCGCTTGCTCACTTTTGGCTGCCTAGCGCCAATGCAGGCACCCTTGCGTCATGATGCAAGGGTGCCTGTGTTGTAGACAGGATTGTTTTTGTGCAGGGAGGGACAACTTCCAACACACACAAAACTATCCTCAGAGGCATTTGGCTCTTTCTACGAGGAACAAACGAGGAGAAACAAAGATTTTTCTCCTTGTTACGCCTCACATGGGGAGGTGTAGCATTTTGATGCATTCCCAGGTCTATCATTAATGGTAAATCTGGGAATGGGCCAAAATCCATGGGTGGATGCGAGGAAACACCCACGCTCCACCCATAGGATGCCTCCCTGGGGCAGAGTAATGCAAGGCAGCGATTTGCGCTGCCTTGTGTTACTCCAGATTTATCAAGCCATGCAGGGCCACACAAGGTGGCCTTGAGTGGCTTGATAAATCTCACTTAGGTTTTGCGCCACCCTTGCATGGCGCAAAGGCGACACAAAACCTTGATAAATCTGGCCCATTGTTCATACATAAAACATGGACTTTAAAACAGCCTGGGAATTTAAACGACTGCTCCAGTACCTGACAAACTAATATTTAATGTATTTACTTTGGAATCACCTGCCTGACTCATTATGGCAGTAAGGTATACTGCATTGTACCAGTCCTACTGAATATTTAAACATTTTCAGAAAAGTGCATTGTGGTTTACGTTTTACGCAATAAATTTCCCTGTAAGAACATAAAGAACGATTGAATGCATATGTTTCTGCACAGTGCTGTGGATTAAAAGTTCAATTTTTTTTCATTCGCTATAAATTTTACAATATGTGGTATTTGATTTAGTTCAGTCAGTGAACACTTAAATACTGGCAACATTTATATTTAAAAAATATGAAGTCACTGAAGACACTCTATGACATACCAGAACCAATATATTAACCTTTTTGTGAAATTAAGTTAGAATTCATGCCACATGGATAAGGTTGTTCTGGTGTTTAAATCATTGTGGTGCTCTTTGAATGGTACTCAGTGGAAACCTTTCAGGTGCAATATTGCCTACCATTGCATGACCGAATGTGCATTAATCCAAAGGCCTTTCTTGTGCTGTGAACCCTGCTATAGCTTGAAACTCGCCCTGCTACTCTGGTCTCAGCAATGACTTCAATAGGACTCTGTGTCCAGAATATTTAGTATGCAGCCAGGGGAGTGGGTCTAGTGGCCCAATCACAGCGCTGACACTGTGAGCCGATTACACAAATCAACAAGACAACAAAACTGCAACTTAAAAATTAAAACAGAATATTGTAATTGTATTTATGGAGTAATGAGGCTCATGTATTGGTCTCCAAAACCACCACTGTTAGATTGAGTCTGACAGTCGGAGAAGAATAGATTGGTGGGCCTGGTGGTCTGCTTTCAATGACAAGGCCACGGATGTGTGACCGTGAAACCAAAGCAGTCCTGCCAAAAATGCTCAAATCAGCCCTTCTCCTTTTATTTCCTTGCGCTGTCTGTCGCTTTCCATCCATCCATCCATTCATTCTCTATCTTCTCTCTGCTTTCTCTTTTCCCTCTCGCACTGCTTTCGCTCAACCTCCCCCACTCTATCTCTCTCTCTTGAAGACTCTGGTGCATGCAGCAGTTAACTTTCGAGATCTGGGTAAAAGTGACAGGTAACAGGAGCGGCCCCCTGGTTAAAAACCTGCCTCCATGCTCCCCATCCCACTGGGGAAATGCCCAGTGAAGTAAGTGGCCTGTCCAACCCTGAACGGAAGGGAGGGGTTGATTTTATCACATGTAGGGATGCCCTGTTCAGGGCATAAGCAGACGGGGGCATGCCAAGTCACTGGACGCTGTGAGTAACTGGAGTAGCCGAACACCCATATAGCTTCTTTCAACAAACTGCCTTGATGAGATAAATACCTAAACAGGTACCATCGGTGTGATGACAAAAGGAAGGGCCCCGTGCACAATGTGCCTAAATGAGACAATGGGCACTAGAGTGTGTAGGTTGTTTTTATTTCTCCAATGTAGTACTTGGTGCCCCTTTAGAGTAGATTTAGAGAGTGGAATAACATTAGGAGCTACGCTCTGCCCAATAAAGTGTACTTGTATTTATACAGGTGTACGGTGCAAAGGCTGCATTTGAAGCAGAGGGCTGGAATAGATCACTCCATTCATGTGATGGTAGTAGTAGAGGACGAAAACACCATGCGCTTGTCATGGTTTCTTTGCCTCCGTTAAGGGAGGTAAGAAATAGGGTAGAAACTTAACAGCGCTTGGTAAAGACTGGGTTTGTGAACCGCTCTACAGGTGCAGTTAGAACACTTTGAACATCAAGTTGCAGGCTTGTGACGTATAGGTTATCAACCCATATAAAACTAGTGTTGGGAACCCTTTAATACCTTTATTTTGCTAGCCTTTTCTGGCAAGAGTACGGTTCGAGTGATTCCGTTATAAAGCATGGAATAGAAGGACATGGGTGTCCTTTCAAGAGATCTGTCGACACACCCCGCAAAGACAGTCAATCTGTGAGGCCTAACGATGTCTGAATGGAACTGGTTTACATGAGGTGACAAACGCCCCTTTGAGAACTGACTCTCCACGTGAGGCCGCAGGTCTCTCCAGGTTCCTTTTAAAGGGCTTTCAGAACAGGGCTGTTATCAGGTAGGGGGTGGAGTATGCCTCTGTCATATCCATTGTTTCAGGAACTTCCTTCCCCTAACCTACTTGAATGCTAATCGTACTTGAAAGAGAGCCCGGATATTGTTGGTGGTTAATCTGTTTACACGTTTCTCTAAGTCTGATACTGTAGACCTACAAATAGTAGTTTCTGGCTCTGCTTTTAGGCGAAATAAAATGGCCAATGTGTAAAGGATGGATGGCATAGGGATTTTCGATACAAAAAATAGTGTTTTTGAAAATGCGGAAGTTCCGAATCGTTAAGTAAACAGAAAATGTATATTGTGTCTTGCAAAAGAAAAAAAATGTGTCTTGCAAAAGAAAAAAACGTGTCTTGCGCTGACAATCATTTAAAAAAAAAAAAAAAAATCTTAGCGATGTTTGTGCCACAATTGAGAATATTTCTGTACTGCAAATGACATTTTTACTGCGAAAGAAATCCTTGTATTTGCGGATATCAAAGTGGTGATCGGCAGGGCCCAAAGTGCTCAGATATGCCGTGTGTCTGCATATAACGGGTCTTTTTCAAATTCGTTGCAATGGTGAACTCAAGGTAGCAAGAGCTGTCTAAAAACATTATCGTAAGACATGACATATACAGGCAAGGATTCTTCGCCACCTCTAAAATATAAAAACAACCAAATCAGTTTCCCTGCTTATATTTGAGTCAATAGTTAAAAAAAGGTTTGCAAACATTTGAAAACTATGATGTTATTTGACTTCTTCATTCTGTGTGACCTCAAGCTGGAAATTCCCTACTACAGTAGGATGATGTTCTAATTTGATAATTTTGTACCTATGTGTATACCCCCGAGACAGTGGGCGCAATTGCTGCAAGGCCTATCGTATAATGTGATGTTAGTGAGCACGATTATCCCAATCGCAGTATTGCATTGCCTCGTAGAAGGGACTCCTCCGAAACATTGGCAGCTGTTTAACATAAACATAAACTTTGTCAGTGGGGGAGGGAGGTCGTACGCTGTGGCTGGGCAGCGAGGATGCGGCTGCGACCTGCACCGGATGGCAGGCTTTCATACAATCCGCAGGTGTAAAGCCGCAGCCGCCACTGCTGCAGTGACCTCTGCGGGCTGCGTGCGGCGCGTGCTTCCTGACTGCGCGTGCGCGCGCTCTCGGCTTGCACGCCAGCTGCAGGCTGGTTGTGGCCCCGCCCATCTCCTTGCCTCTGCCAGAAGCGGATGTGAGGCGGGAAGCGGCCTCTTCCTTCTTGCCTCCCCTCTTCAGCCCCCCCGGGCAGCGCGCGCTTCTCAAGCTCCAGCTGCAATAAACAAGCCTGGCCGGCGCCCCACACGCGCGCTCCTTTTTTCTCTCCCTGCCCAGCGGCGGCCGCGCGCGTCCTGACCCTCCTCTCACTGTTAAACCAATCGGTGGAGGCTGCTGCAGTGAACGCCACGCCTACCTTTTTGCTCCCCCTCGGTCTCTCCTTGTCCCCCATCTTGGATAGCCAATGAAAAGGCTTGGATGTAACAAATCTCGAGCGTCAGCGCCCCCATTCATGCAGTGCGGAGAGAGCGCGCGCCGTGGAGGAGACTAGCAGCGGAGACAGCAAACGTGAACAGCAGCCCGGAGCGCGAGCCATAACACAACTCGGAGCCGCCCGCAACACGTTAGCGCGAGGCAGTCCTACTCGCAGCGGCAGGAGCCGGCCGCCTGGAGAACCCTTGTATTTGTTTGCCCAGGCCTGGGGGGGCCTCTGTACTGCAGCCGTACCCAGCCATGGCGCACGGGCCCGGAGCCTGAAGCGTGCAGAGCGCCTGGCTCCGCTTTGGATTTGCATGGGGTGAATGATCGCACAGAGGTGAGTAGGGCCGATGCAGCCGTGGTGCCGTCACACAGGAATGTCTAGCCCTTCATACCCGCGCCACACGTGCTGAGCAGGTGCGACTGAGTCGTGGGAAAGAAAGGTCACTCCGGCTGCCTGAGGAGGCCGGAGAGCCCAACCCGGGGACAGGTGTGCTGCAGCCCTGTGTGGGTTTTGTGCTGCTACAAACGAGATGAACTGCATACCGACCCTGATGGTGCTCTGTGAGAGAACGGGGGCGCACAGTGTCCAGGGAGATAGCCCTTTCCCAAAGGGCTAGGCAGCTCTTTCTGTGCAAGGGGTGCATGCACTGCGAGGAAGGCGGGGCAGTCTGTATCTGGCATGGCAGAGAGCGATGCCGTATCTAGGACAGAAAGCGCAATTCTGTGCGGTGTCTTGCTCTGCAGTGATCAGATGCCTTGTTGCTGCGTGTGGTGTGACCGAACTGGGTTTAAACGCAGCTCTCTAGAACTGCGTAAAGTTTTTTTTTTGAGATACCTCTTCAAGGTGTTGATAGAAGATGAGCCCTGCAGCCACTACTTGTTGAATTTTACGTGTGCAGTGTGTGTTTGTATCATCTCCCGGGGCCGCTGAGAGAGTCGAAGGGCCCTTTTTATTAGCCTCAGTGGGGCACCCCTTGGTCCGCTTCGACTGTGCATATTTAACATCGTCATTAAAAAATGTATGTTTATTTGCTTTCATCGAGCGGTATCTTTGGGGCTGCTGCAAGTTGCCTTCTGCAGTTCCACAGTTAAGTAGGCTGATGCCATTGTGGTTGAGGTGCATTTAAACGAAATTAGGCTTTAGAGTGCACCCACGATGCATAGGATGCACAGCGCGCCTTGGTCCTGCGCGTGAAGTGTTTGCTACATCCCTGGATAACCCATTTATGCATATGAGAAGCTGTGTACGCCACTAGCAATATACGTGCAATATACACGTATGCATATGATGTGCCTACTATCCCTGTTACCAGTCATTCTGCACTCATGGTTTCTCCACACATTTATGCAGACGCAATGCTCTCGGCCCATTGCTGCAGCTGTTATGCGCGTCATGCACCCTAGACTCGACTCTTGCAGCTCTTACACTCACGCGGGGCTCCTGTGCCACTAGCCACAGCTCCTCTGCCCCTTCAATCCATCATACCCTTTCGCTCCAGCATTTGCCGCACCAAGTGCTCTTGCCGCCTCTGTGCCCAGCTCGTATGCACTTGGATTCCCCATTACCAATCTAGCCACAATGTTGACTGGGTATTCATATCTCTTGGGCACATACATGCTTAGTGCGCCCTAGGGTGCAGTGCCGATGTGCATGCACTGTGATCATGTCACCCGTGCCATCGGATAGAGCTCGTGGGCTTGATGCATCACCTGGGCACATGAAGTGCATTCTGCACCCTTGGCCACAGCTCCTGTTCTCATTTGCGATCTTTGATTGCTTTCTTCTTCCCCACCTGGCGCCCTTCTCTGGCCCGTGGATATTCAGATTAGTCTCGTAGCTGTCAGTACAGGAAAGCAAATGTTTGTTTTGTCAGCACACTTGTGTAATCGCAAACTCGTGCCCTTTCCTCCCACACACCCACCCCTACGCAGTACCGTCGCGTAGCAAAAGTGCACATGGCAGTGCTAGAAGGAGACGAGGGGGCAGAGTTCTTGGGGCTTCCCTCTGCTTTAGTGGGCGAAGTTAGAAATGCCCACCGGGCAGCTTTGTGGTGGAAGCCGTGTACCTTAGGACGTGTCCTATCCTGCTGCGTCGTGCTGCCAGTCTCCTTCGCAGCTTCGATTATTTTGTGAACCGGGGGCATTCTGCTGTCAGTCCATGCTCGGCGTAGATACCTGATAGAGGCCCCTTGCATCCATTGGCTACGATGGGGCCCTGAGTTCGAATCTAGGCTACGGCACTTGTCTGGAAATCACTTAACACGGGTAAATCACCGAATACTTCTGTGCATAAGTACGTAGTGCAGTTTCTAGATGGTGTGATGGCATTCAAAGGGTTAATTCAGCCTCGTGTATTCTATTGCTATTTAATGTTTTATCTACTCCTCGCGAGCCATAAACGCTTAATGTGTGGTCTGATTAATCTTCCAAGTTGGAGGTTTGCAACAGATGACTGTTCACACGATACTTTTTAGGGTAGTATGTATGTACAAGTATACCCTCTCACCTGAAAGTAAACCTCCCTTGTAACTGAATGCCTGTCAACACGTTGTACCACAAGCTTTTTGTGACAGTTCCCAACTCCACTTTAATGTATGAGACATTGTCTCTTTCCCGATTTGTGTATTGTAAGTAGCACGCTGAAGTGTTCTCTCCGGGCTACTGCTAGTTCTGCACACTCCTTGTCTCCTTCACCCGCACCCCCCTAGGATTTCTTCACGTGGCAAATGTGCATTTTAAAGTTTGTCTTAAGTTTCTCATGGCCTCACCTGTTTTCCTCTATCTCCCTACAGCATTTCAGATGCATGCCAGGTTCCCGTTGAATGCCAGAAGTCGAGATCACTACAGATGGAGCTCCAAAGTCAACATGGCAGTGGCAGTTCATTAGTTGTGATCCAGCAGCCCGCCCTAGACAGCCGGCAGAGGGTGGATTATGAGAGGGAGATCCCACCGGCAGCCATCTTGTCGCTGGGCCAGATCAAAGCCCTGCGAGGAAGCAACGAGTACACGGAAGGCCCATCCATGGTGAAAAAGACGGGCCCGCAGACTGTGCCCAGGCAGGAGAAACACGAGAGGACTCATGAGATTATACCGATTAATGTGAATAACAACTACGAGCAGAGGCCCAGCCAGGTGGTGGCGCAGGCCCGGCCTCCCGTGCTGAGCAGGTCCACCAGTACGGGCAGTGCGGCCAGTTCTGGGAGCAACAGCAGTGCCTCTTCGGAGCAAGGGCTGCTGGGACGGACGCCCCAGTCCAGGCCTGGCTCCGGCCACAGGTCAGACAAGACAGTGAGGACCCAACCCAAGCCTTTGTCCTTGGTCGTGGATGACCCGAAGAGCGCTTACAAGGAGGAGGACATGACCCAGCACAGGTTCATCTGTGAACAGTGTGGGAAGTGCAAGTGTGGGGAGTGCACTGCCCCGCGGGCCCTGCCCTCCTGCCTGGCCTGCAACCGCCAGTGCCTGTGTTCAGCTGAGACCATGGTGGAGTACAGCACGTGCATGTGCCTGGTCAAGGGCGCCTTCTACCACTGCTCCAACGACGACGAGGGGGACTCGTGTGCGGACAACCCTTGCTCCTGCTCCCAGGCCCACTGCTTCTCCAGATACTTTTGCATGGGAGCCATGTCCTTGTTGTTGCCTTGTTTGCTGTGTTACCCTCCTGCCAAGGGATGCCTTAAACTGTGCCGGGCATGCTATGACAGGGTCAATCGACCTGGTTGCCGGTGTAAAAACTCCAACACAGTCTATTGCAAATTGGAGAGTTGCCAACCAAGGGGTGAAAGCAAACCCTCGTGATTTGTTTTTTTTTTGGGTGCTGACATTCCCTTGAATACTGTTGCTTGCTGGGCGCCAGTTCTGTACACCACTTTCTCCAACATCTGCCCAATGGCCTCCTTAGCCTCCCTGGTCCAATAAAACCCTGGAATGTTGTCCTTCCATATGGCTAGCCCTGGGTAAGTGTGGACCTAGATGGTGCTTCCAAGTGTCTGCAGTGGGACCTGTGGAAACCTGACACACCTGCCTGTGGAAAGAATGGGCGAGTGTGTGCCAGCTGCCCAGGAGGTGGTAACACGGCTCTGCTTTGGATCCCTACAACGTGAAGCACCTGGAATTGATGACACTGTCAAACCAATCATCTAATGTGTAGTTACAGTTGTCTGGTTAACCCTAAAATATTTGAATTCAGTACCAACTTTTTCGCCATCATCCAGAGTTTGTTGATCCAGACTAGATGTGTTCTCATGGGAGAGCAAACTTCAACGCCGCCTGCATTATGGCCTCTTGTGGCCAACATGGTTGCCATAGTTCATGGGCAGCTGCTCTAGTGTAGCTCCTTCCTTGTGTCCCTGTCAATCTGGGGTGCCTTGTGCTTTTGAACTCTTGTCACTCTATGATGTTTCCCTGTCTAGATCTTCACATTGGAGACAATATGGCTGCGTTTCCCTTTTCTGTAAACTCTGAAGGACCGTCTAGCTTTGCACGTTTTCGTGTTTTATTTTCCCATCTATATTCCTTTCTTCCTTAAAGCTGTATTCTCTGTGTGTCTGGGTTATCTCTAGGTGCCAGGGAAGTCGCTCCCCTCCAACCTACACTCCCGATATGTCATTACATCCTTTCTTTACGATTTTCCGCAAACTTTTTCCTCTTAAACGTTTTTGAATTTCAGACTCGCCCTCCATCCGGTCTCCCCGCCCCCCTCCCCCCCCCCCCCTTACTATTCTCCTGTCTGTTCTGTGCGTTAAATTGCCTTAGCCACGCCATGTGGCGGTTTTTGTATATTGTATGTATAAATCACAAAGTTGAATTCCGACTATTTTTATGACAAAGTCTGTTAAAGCTTTTTTTATTGTAAAGAATATTTATTATGTGAATCTCTATTATTTTATGATATTTATTGCGAAAGACAGTTGACTTTACTCTTGTCTGACTATAACAAAATATCAATACTTAACAAAATAAGGGTGACAAAAGAAAAGTACATATGTTAACTATAATGCAGAAAATATATTAATTAATGAATATCTGTCTGTTCTGGTTACTTCCCCCTTCCCTTGTGCGGCTTATCTGAAACCGGCTGTATGGGCGTGATACTGAAATGTAACCTATGATTGTGGGACTGTTTAAGATGATAAAACAGAAGCAACCCTACCCTGTCCTTGGTGTGGCGCATCATAAAAGTACTTTGTTTGATATAGTATAGTTGCCATGATATTAATATCCTGTATTGGTATGCGGATGTATCCCCCCCCACTAATTGAGTTGGGCCTTCTTTGTACTTTCATTATACTTTTTTTTACACTTGTGTCCCAAAAATCTGGCATTTTTCTGTCCTTTTTTTAAAAAACAAACTCGTTTAGTGGATTGTCTTCTCCGTTTCTGCATTTTCTCTCCTGCCACAAAAGGGCGTCTTATTTATAAAGTTTTATATAGCGCGAACATGACCCACGCGGGTATCAGAGAGCTTTACAATATACAGTTATTAAACATTAGATGGTTGAGGTAGCATACATACATTCGGTATTCGCCATTCAGTACAAAAGAGGTAGATAGTAGTATATGGGTAGCATAGGTGACTAGTAGTCGACATTTGAAAGGATTTATATAGCGCTGGCTAGACCCGGAGGTATCCGAGCGCTTTACATGAGAATCAGAACATAGTTGCAGGTTACATCGTTACAAAGGTTACACAGTTATTTACTTACGTGGTAGGAATAGCTACAGGAAATCTCTGCTGAATGTCTGGTTTCTCACCATATCTCCAGCGCCCTGGGGTACGAGTTGGGTCAGGCAATATATTTTGGTCCCAGAATCAACATGGCCTCAATGGAGACTCATTGTAATTTCTTGTTGTGGTGCACAGATAACAAGTATTTTTATGTAGCTTGACATGTGTGGTTGGTTTAAAAGTTTGACTTTTCATTTAAAGAGCTGGCTGATGGTCCTCTCGCATTCTATCACTAAAAAATGGCCAGTCTTTTTCCATTGTACCTTTCATTCATTTGGAGGAGGAATGGAAGTGTGTCGTCTGATCCCCCGCCCCCCCAGTTTAGATTGTCCTACATCCTCATTTACATTTGGGGCTGTGGTAGCTGGAGATCGCAAATTGTCTTCTAGCCACAGTGTTAATGAGCATTCTAGTCTACTGGTTTTAGGGCTTTGTGCGGCCAACGCAATTAATTGTAAGTTACAACCAATGAACTAATTCTGATGGTGTAGGAGTCCGCAAACTGTATATAGGCCAAAAAAAAAATGGAGTGCCATCAAATCATTGTACTATATGTGGGTTTACATCGCAAATGGCTCAAAAGTTACTAACATTCCCAACCTCTCATGCTGTATGTAGCGCAGTGGAAAGCCCTATGTAAAGGAAGACTGGTCACCTTTACGTTGTTTATTACTGTATTTGGCTGTTGAACTGGTACTGAGACAAAACCTTTGCCGAGACCATGTTAACATGTAAAAATAACTAAATGATGAAGTGCTGCTATCACAAAACTTGCCGCATAAAGTCACATAATTTGCTTTTTTTCTTTCTGCTTGGTTTTGTCAACCCTGCTGCTAAACTTGCTCCTACCTTGCTATAGGAATACCATGGATGGCTGACACCTTTCCCTGATTAAATTTTTTTTTTGTGAGAGTGATATATAGGCCAAACTTCTGTTACATTAGAAGTGGACAAGCCAACTAATTAACAGGTCGATCAGAGCCAAGGGTCTGGCATGGCTTTAATTGCCCGTGTATGTCCCGAGCCATGAAAATGTTGGGCATGAAAATTGTGCAACAAACGGCATGTAAAACATGGTTGTTTAATGCATTTATTAAAGTGATAGTTTTTAAATTATGAACTTGGAAAAACACACACTTCCCCTCCATGGCAATGCCTAGATTCGTATCATACCTGTAGCAAGGCTGTAGTCGAGTAAATCAAACGACGCACATCCTTAACTTGTGATTAGGATGGTGCTCTTATACCAGTGAAATGGAAAAAAAGAGGTGAAATAAAATACTTGCTTAGGCCAAACAATGTTGGTTAAGCTTGAAAGCCTTGATTTGTCCCTGGATTTCTGGTTTCACGTTGTACAATTCAGCCAGTATATGGGCACCTCGTGCACCTCTTCCTGTCTCCTATTTTACATCAAAGGTTAATCTTTAATTCTTGGCGCGTGAGATTAGAGCATGGGTAGCACGAGCTGCATAAAAGCTCGGCTCCTTTTGGGCTCGAGGTTCCAAGGGCACCTCGAGACCAGCCAGACATCTTAGTGGTTCGTTCACCTCTGTTGCATTCAGGTGGATCAAATGCCATTTGCTTCTGATACTAAAATAAGCACTAAATCTGCTGCACAGATGTTCCTGCAGCAAATGCAGATTTATTGGAATGTCCCACAGATATTTAGGCATTTTTAAAACTGTTTGCAGTTCTTCTATCCATGCCTGAATTCACAGGTAGAGAAGGCACGCAAAGCATCACGGGTTGGGCCTTAACAATAGCTGTCAACATAACCTAACCACCTCAAAAATGTACACGAAGGCCATTTTCACTGTTTTTGGCAGTACTTTGTCTTGGGTCCACAGATTTCGTAGTATTTTTCCCTGTTTAATCCCTCCCAAAATATGAACGTACCACTGCAAGTTTTCACATGTTTTCGAAGACCTGGAGGGCCCGTAGTCACAGGCCTCTGGGTCCACTTGCAGCGAGCCTCCTCGATAAGTGGACCGTTTTCTTTGCTCTCTTCTCTTGGCCTAGGCTTTTTTTTTTTCCCCCCCTCTGAACAGCCTGCTTTCCTAGAAGAACGCTTCATACCTCCAGATTTTATGCCTACCTCGCCTTAATCAGTTTGGGATTTCCTTGTTCGGGCTTTACCGAGTGGATTTCCTGTTTTTTTTCTTCTTTTTTTCTTCTGCGCTCTCCTTTGAAGTGGGGCTTGAGGAATGCCCGCTCTCGGGAGCTCTGCTGTTTCAATTAGCCATGCCCTCTTCTGATCGTTCTCCGAGATACTTTCTCGCGAAACAATTGAGGGCATATCAGTAACTTTTATAACTTTTTATTTTTTATGAAAATGCAGGGCGTTTAAACGACATTATTATTACTACTAAAAGCTGCATTCTGAGAGTCCTAGACACCATAACCTGTGACCTAAAATACGATGAGTCCAGAAATCCAGATGGCCCAGCGTGCACGTTTAGGTTTTTGGAAAGTTTGAACTTGGATACTTGATACATAAATACAAATTCGCCTACAAGTGAAGCCTTCTACCATGGCGCGGTTTAATAGTAGAACGAAAAGTCAGACTTTCTGAATTGCTGTGCACAACAGGGATTACTTTAGGGAGTTGGTTCCCCGGAAATATTTATGGGGTATAAAGTGCTTATTTTTTTGTATGGCACTAAATGCTCCCAACACTGCTACGTTCCGGATGACGTTGGGTCAGCAGCACGTCATGGAATGGTAAGAGGGGAACTTGTGTGTTCTATGCACACTTATTTTGCCATGCACGTATCGGGATGCAAAGGGTGTAGCCGGCCTCCAAACTAAAGATGCTTGCGTGGGTGAAACCACACTGCCCCCTGTCCGCAGCAGTAGGGATTGCCTGCGCGCTTGTCTTCGGGGCAGGTCACAGCTGGGCAAGTATTTATGGGTTGAGTTCTCGTTGGAGGCGGTGGAATGTTGGTTCCTGCCGTTGTGCTCCTGTGAGACTTATAAAGGGGCGCTGGTTCTTTAAGAATTGAATGCACAATTAATAGGAATATATAGCCGTTTTAAGTTCCTTCCTGCAGCGCTACACTGGCCATGTGTGGCCACTGACCAGCTGGGTGACTGGGCCTGAGGGGCGGGGTTCCTGGAGCGGTGCAGTTTCTTGTAGGCAGAAACATGGTTCCTGTAAGCAATGCGCCTGCGCGAGTAGTTTTGGAACGGTTATAGATGATTTTCCTTTCCATAGTCTCCTACAAGGGGGAAACCTTCAGTCACCGACGCTCTACGGAGAGTGCTGATATTACAACTCTTCCCGTGCTGGTTTCAGCCTTTCCTGGTTGTGTTTAAATTAAATGTCATTTGTATTACAGTACCAGTAGTCCTATCGTTCCTTTAATTGACATGGTCTGGTCACAAAACGGGCAGTATTTAGAGGGCTTTCGCGTTCTTAAGAGAAAATGATATAATTCGGGTATGCACTGGAGGTGAATTCGCTTTCGTGATTGGGCGAAAGGATGATGTGGTGATTGGTGGCATCTAGAGCCTATGGGATCCCTGCAGTGTAGGGGGCGGGTCAGATGAGAATCGTGCAGCTAGAGGGGCTGTTAAGGAATCTGATGTAAAAAGATGAGAGTCCAGAATAGGTTTTTTTATTTACCCCCCCCCCCCAGCCACACACCCACCATCCAGCTCCAAGAACCACCACAAGTTTAGGTGCCAGATAAACACTTGTAGCAGAACACTCGTTTCAAGGCCGAAATCGAATAAGTCTGCCCCTGGAGTAAACGGATAGTTTCCAGTGTCACTTGTTGTCATTTGCCGGGTGGTCACGTTTCGCCCTTGCTTTCCTGTACTGGGGATCAATCAATCATAGCATTTGTAGAGCGCACTACATACCCGTGAGGGTCTCAAGGCGCTGGGAGGGAGGAGTGCTGCTACTGCTCGAAGAGCCAGGTCTTGAGGAGTCTTCTGAAGGTCAGCAGGTCTTGGGTCTGCCGTAGGTGGATGGGGAGGGTGTTCCAGGTTTTGGCGGCGAGGTGGGAGAAGGATCTGCCGCCGGGTTGTGGCTGGTCACCAATCTGCCTACAGTCATGGCAGAAAGTCCTCATTTGTCCTTCTCTGTTGATGCCCGAATAGTGGTTTTTGTCTCGGTGCAGCGGTCGGTAGTGCTAAACTGACACATCCTTATGTGGGCGGAAGGCTCTTTTGAAGCATGATGCAGGCCTCAGTGCTTCACCCGTGAAGGAGAGGACATTGCTGTGTCTAGTCCAGGTGTCAGTAACCTTTTCTGTTATGAGAGCTACTTATGATCAATAAAAAACATCCTGAGTTACTAATTAGTGTTATAATAGTAAGTACAATAGACAAGATTCTACTTGTGCCCGCACCCCCCATCCATGTTAAATTACCGCAGTGATCACCTCTGCATCAGGCAGATTAGTCAACCATAATGTAAAAAAAAAAAAAAAGAATTTGGAATGCCTTTACATGGGTACAGAACAGCGATATCTTAAATGTCCCTGGCATCAAGGTAATATTAGTAATAACTAGCCGTCTCAACGCCACATGACTTATCACTCAAATGTCAGCTTTAAATATATTTTGGAAGTTCAATAATACGCCTATCAGTTCAGAAAATACACACATTCTCGTGTAAATACACATTTTTTTTTTCAAATTTGGTATACATATATTAATCCAGTCAAGCAAAAGCTAATTCAGTAGGCTGGACTGGATGCAGGAGAGCTACCAGTGGCTCACAAGCTACTTGTTGGAGAAGCCTGGTCTAATCAGTAAGCACATTGGTCTCAGGCCACTGTTTGCTGTGCCTGATCAGAAGCTGTGGGTGTCGCCTAGGGGATTCTGAACAGGAGAAGCAGCTCCCCAGCCCCCACCCCCACCCCCAGGCCAGCAGGCCTAGGACTGGGGATTGGCTATTCAGCTACCAGGCAACTCTGAGCCCTCCCCTCACACCTGCCCAGGCCCCTTAAGGCTTTGCTGGGTGCACCCCAAATCATTCTCCTCCATCTTGTGAGTTGCAGCCTACCTGTGCCCCAGATTGCAGTGCACAGAGTCCAGGAAGTGGTAAGGAGGCAGACTAGTGCTGTCTCTTCCCCCCCACCAAAAGTGTTTAAAAAAACGATTTTCCCTTTCTGTGATTACTGTCTTTGCCTGTGGTTGTTACAGTTTAAAATTGTAGTTCTAACCTGCCTGTGATTGCATATTTTACCACCTGTTTTGTGTTTTAAACTTGTGGTTTTCCTGCCCATGATTGCTTCCATTTAACATGTTGAATTGTGGGATTTGCAGTCCAAAATCTGTAGTTTTTCCCTCTCATTCCTGGTGACTATTCAGTTTTTCCCTCCAAATTTCTCCTTTGCTCTGTGCTAAGACCTGTATGTTAAACAGTGCACCCCCAGCCACCATTTTGTGTTAACAAGCCAGTGAAACCAGCCCCCCCCCCCCCCAGCAACAGGGATATTCTACATCAGAGGGTGCTTCTGTGAGCTGCTTAAACTGTGTTTAATAGGGACTGTGCACTTCGTTTTTTGGCCAGGAGAGGGAGTAAAGTTTTATTCAAACAGTAGTGTTAGATTTCAAGTTTGTGAGGCCTTTACCTTCAGAAGTCCAAAGTGTGGATTGAGCCTGTCTGTCGCCTAGGGGATTCTGAACAGGAGAAGCAGCTTCCAACTCCCTGGCCAGCAAACCTTGTCTGAGGTTGCTGGGACCTTATATAGTCTGCTAGTGGTTGGTACATGTATACACTGATTGGTGGTTGTATCTGATGTTTCTATTGGATTGGGTTAGTGTCCTCATTGGTTGGGTATTTGAGTGTTCTTATTGGTTTCTGGGTCTGTGATTCAATCAATGTAGGGTTGGGACTAGGGCTAGGGTTATGATTTCTATTGGAAGTAGGGACTAGGGCTTCCTGTGTTATTGGTTGTTGGGACTAGGGTGGAACTAGGGCTAGGCCTTTAATTGGAAGTAGCAATTAGGGCTTTTGGTGTGATTTGTTGCTGGACTAGGTGTGGGACTAAGAGTAGGGTTAGGCTTTCTATTGGAAGTAGGGAGTAGGGCTTCCTGTCCCATTGGTTGCTAGGACTTGGCTTGGGACTACTGGTAGGGCTAGGGCCTCTATTGGATGTAGAGATCAGGGTTTTTGAACTGATTGGGTGCTTGGACTAGGGCTAAGATTGGCTGTAAGGTCCTGGTCTCCTATTCGTGCTAGATTTTTAGGGCTAGTGTTGTGATTGGATAGTGTTAGGGCTAGGGTTCCCATTGGCTGACGGGGGTCACCTGATTACTAGGGCTATAAAAGGCCAGGGTTAGGGCGTCTCAGCTAAGGGCGGAGAGGGCAAGGGCAGTTGCCTGTTTGAGCCTGTTAAGGGCGGAGAGGACAAGGGCAGTTGCCTGTTTGAGCCTGTTCGAAACAGGTCGGGACCAGGGCCAGGAATACTGCCCATTTTACCATCCATTAATAACCACCATATGTATTTGTCCCACTGTACATAAGCATTGATTTACACTATAGATATGTACCTATCTTTGTGTATTGCTTTGTATAAACATGTACAATAATTATGTAGTTAGAAAAAAAAAAAAATCTTCTTTGGTCTACATGTACTTCCTTCCCATTGGGCATCTATGTACCTCCATGTACTTGGATCTGTGTGTCTGTTACTTTTCTCCTGAAAAAGCATATCCAATGCACTACCCTATTTCTCATCCGCTACCTCTATCAATATCTTTAATCTGCATATACTTACCTCCTTTATGCATCTATATACTTTCAATGTGCTTATGGATCTATATATTTATCACTTTCTTCAAATTTAGCATTTCCAATGCACTACCCTATTTCTCAGCCTATCTTCTAGCCCAACTTTCTGACTCATCTCAAACTTCTTTCTACTACTCTTTCCAATTCACTACCCTATCTCACCCTATACATCTATCATTATATCCTCTACACCCACTCTCTCATTTATCCCAAACGCCATACCACTACTATGTTCCCCAAAATAACCCTTTCTTGACTCTCTCCTACTCTACCCCTCCTTGCATCTTCTGACACCTCCTTTACTGTACCGATCCCCCAAAACAAACCTTTCTAAACTCATCCCTCTGACTCTTTCCCCTCCAAAAACCCTTTTTACTCATCCAAAAGCCTCCTCCTCCTACTGCTATAACCTAAAAAAAGAAATCCTTCACTCTTCTATCCCTTTCAATCAAAATAACAGACTAGCATGTTCACTACTCTAATTCCATATTCCACTATACTAATTCACCACTAATCCTTTATGGGTTCCAGAGTAGCGTGCTACTCGCCAACAAAGCGCTTCAACACCCCATCAGGGGTAACAGGCGCTATATGAATAAAAACCTTTCTTTCCCTTCTATCCCTCCACTATCCTTCTCACTCCAAATTACTGACTAATATCCACCACTCAAATTACTTTCATATTTCACCATACTAATTCACCACTAATCCTTTATGGGTTTCCGGAGTAGCGTGCTACTCGCCAACAAAGCGCTTCAACACCCCATCAGGGGTAACAGGCGCTATATGAATAAAAACCTTTCTTTCCCTTCTATCCCTCCACTATCCTTCTCACTCCAAATTACTGACTAATATCCACCACTCAAATTACTTTCATATTTCACCATACTAATTCACCACTAATCCTTTATGGGTTTCCGGAGTAGCGTGCTACTCGCCAAAAAAAGCGATTCAACACCCCATCGGGGTTAGAAGCGCTATATAAATACAAACCTTCTTTCCTCTTCTATCCTTCTGCTATCCAAATAACTGACTAACATATCCACCACTTAAAATTTACTTGCATGTTTCACTATACTAATTCAACACTAATCCTCTATGGGTCCCGGAGTAGCGTGCTACTCGCCGAAAAAGCGCTTCGACACCTCGTCAGGGGTAGTAAGCGCTATACAAATGCAATTACAATACAATACAGCTGCGTCCCAGCTTAATGGTTCTTGCTATGTTAGTGTCGCTATTTTCCTGAATGTCTACATTGATACTGATTGGTAAGAGTGATGTGTAGATCTGAGGTCCTGAGGTGATCACTGTCCTCGCAACTGGCCCCTTGGACAATATTCTAGTGACTGTGCTAGACATTGCCCAAATGATGGTATTAGCCATCTAGGAGTCCGTATAAATCTCCCCACCGTGCATGTATTTACCATGCAAAGTAATCGCCTCCACGATTGGTCTGCAGTTCAAGCCATACCATGTTGGCATAGGTCTTGCATGCATTGTAAGTCTACCTCTTTGCTGCTGTCCCACTGCTCCGCAGTGTACGTTCAGCTCTTGTGAAGCCTTGATGTTCTGAGTTATGCACATCTTTCCCGGGCATCCTCCTTCTCTTGCTAAACGTTGCAGGTTGCGTTTTGATAGTCAGTGACTTGCTTGTATGGTTTTCCACGAATTAATGGCTGGGGCTTTACTGCCCAGTGTTATCACTGGGCAGTGGAGGCAGCACTTGTGCCCCCCACTTCTAAGATGGTGGTAGTTCTGTATTAGTAGGCACCAGGCAGTGCTCACCCACTGATACTTCCGATGGCAACTGAAGGTTTTTTTGGGTTTTTTTTTTCCCCCCACCATGAATC
The DNA here is from genome assembly GCA_963921515.1 of Calotriton arnoldi. Classification (NCBI taxonomy): domain Eukaryota; kingdom Metazoa; phylum Chordata; class Amphibia; order Caudata; family Salamandridae; genus Calotriton; species Calotriton arnoldi. Next base: position 3,338,991 of record CAWUFW010000189.1, read on the forward strand.
AGAAATGGATATCCTGGTTCCTGCAACCCTTTCATCCAGTCTGTTGAGTCTTAGTTCACATAAAATGCCATGTGGCAAAAAGTCTAGTGACGTTTCACCCAGTGTGTTGACATGCTCTTCTTTACTACTGGGTAGCCTCGCAAGGACCTGGCATCAGGTGTGTCTGTGATTTACCCATCTCTAGGCCACAGCATGGAGCCATAAGCACACGGTGACCTCTGCTACCTTCTACTTGCCTAGTACACCAAGCATAACCTTACATGACTGTGTGCAGTGCACTATAGTGGCTATGACTATGCATGTACAGGGTTCTGCAGAAGCAAACTGCCATAGGAATGTGTTGTTGCTAACAGCTAGAGCGGTCACCCTCGAAGTTGGGGAACCGGGTTCGTGTCTCGGTACGGACACTCAACATCTTGTGAACCTGTGAAAATCACTGAATCTCCCCGTTTCTAACGAAAATGAATGTTTCTGTCTGTAGGTAACTGGTGTTCATGTAAAGCGCTCTGATACCTGCAGTCGAGTTTGCGCAATACAAAACTAAAAAAAATAACTAAGAGTGTCATTAGGTGGGACTGGGACTATCTGGCTCTCATGAACTTAGTTCAAGGCCGTTAATAAAACCTGCACTTGACAAGATTTTGGAGTTAATAACCATGTGAGTTTATTAAAAAATAATATAATTTAAGAAAGCAAAATGATTGATTTATTTTAAAGGTTTTGTATAGCGCGAACAAGACCCTTGCGGGTATCAAAGCGCTTTACAGGGCATATAAATGTGATAGAACAAGTACAACAACAACAAAAAATACTATAGGTTAGGTTAATACAGCAGTGGTAACTAATACAGAATAGCAGATTTCTACAAGAATGTATAAAATAGTTCAAGTGAATTTGGCCAAGAGAATCGATTTCACTTCTTTTTTTGAAAGATGCCGCGACTGGGTTCTGTCTCGTTTCTGGGGGCAAGGCATCCCAAATCCTGGGAGCCATTCCTGAGAAGGTACGGTTATATGTTTTCTTCTTGGTAAATCGTTGTGGTTTCAGTAGAAGATTATAGGAACTCCTAGTGGTTCTGTTACCAGCCGATAGTACCAATTTCTCCGCTAGGTATATTGGGGTGTTGTGATGTAATGCCTTGTGTGTCATACAGGCGATTTTCAGATGGATTCTGGCCTCAAAAGGTAGCCAGTTGAGGGCACAAAGGTCCGGGGAGATAATCAAAAGAATTCGCCTAATCATAAGCATCTAAATTAATTTGCGAAATAGTCTAACAGTCAGTTTTCAAAGAAAGCCTAACAGATCTCCGGTGCTCCTCCAAAATAACAGTCTTTTATAATGATTTTGGGACAGAAGGCACACACATTTTCATAGCATGATATTAGGTAGAGTGGCTGGATTAAAAAGGTTTCATTCACGAAAACCAATCAACTAGTTGGTACAACACTCCTAGCAACTCCTACTTCCTAAAGCATTGTTTTGGTTAAAACGACATTTTTAATTATGGAGATAAAATCATACATTATGAAACACAAGAATACAGTAGCTTGTTCTACTACAGCAGAGGTTAGCTCAGTAAACTTGAACCCGTACTTTCCCTCTGGAGAGAACACATTATACATTTGTATTAGGACTGACTATGGCTGAGCCTGTATTTTCATTGCCTTTCACATGCCCATGGAACACGCTCATACACTTAAAATAAACATACACTTTTCTGCAGCACTAAATGAATGATTGTCGGTGTGGCTTGATTATGCTAACTAAAACGTGCCTAAATTAATAATTCTATTCTAGCAAATTAAAACTCATTTACATGTTCCTGTGGGCCGTAAGATTAGATGCCTGGCGGATAGCTTGCACCTGCTGCCCTAGCACCCTAAGCGTTGGGCATTCAAACGCGCCTTTTCTGCTCCCACCTTCTGAGCAGTAAGAAGATGCCTAAGACCTGACTGACCATAATAGACTGACCCCCGCATTCTGGGACATATATCGAAACTCGAGCATTCAGATAGCCTCGTTCATCCTCAGGCTTTCACCGAACCCGAATTCGCAACTGGCACCCTAGAATATTTCAAGGAGGGCCTGTTTTATTTACATAAAACTTGCCCGGATATATAGCTGCATTAGTTGATATCTTTAATTTCCGAAACACACTTTGTTTGGCGAATTTATACAGGATCAGTACCTCATAACCCAACAGGCACTGGGGTCTTTGATTGTTTTCGGGGGGGGGGGGGGGGCACGGTGTATCAGATAGAGTTGACATTCATATTTGAGAGCGCTCACGCTGTGCTGGGTTCAGGGAGAAGCAGATGAATGAACTCTGTTCTAGAGAACATTGCAGCAGCGCGCTGGATTTCATGGGTAAAGAGTCGTCTTAAACGAGGCCTGGGTTTCCAGTTATGCTTATTTTTGTAATCCCGCAATCGCCAAGAAATGGAATTCTATCGGCGAGACTTTACCTGGAAGATCACATTCTGTAACTCCACTAAAAAACTTGTTTGTATATATTTTTCGAGTTTTTTTTTTTTGGGGGTGCACTCTCGGCCGAGGCGGATCTGCCCGAGTTCCTAATGCCGAATATTTTTGCAGGAATGTCCCCTTTTGTTGCTCTGAATGGCTGGCTGCAGATTAGCGGTACGCCAATTTCCTGTTGCCTTTCAGAGCTGCAATTCGAGCCCCGTTTGCTGCTGGCTCTTGCACAAGTGGAAACAAAGGGTGACTTCATGCCGGCCTCCCTCCCCGGCTCTTAGAAAGAGTGGAAGTGGCTAAAGCCCTACTTTACAGGTAATTAACAATAGATAATGTTTGCTCTGCATTTTTTAGAGCTGATAGAACGGTAGATGTACACATTCAGCTCCTGCCCGGGACACTGTGCCGCGTTTTTATGGACACAATAACTGTCATTTCGTGTGGGGTTAGCACTGAGTATGAGAGTCAAACGTGCGTTTTGCAGAACCACCTAAAAAGGTTATTTTTAAAATTAAGGCGGCTGTTGCAGGGTGCCGCGTTGTAAGGGAACCCAGACTTAATTTTCCAGCCGCAACACTTGGGACAGGTTCCTTTGGAGACGACAAGCGCCTGCCTGATTTAGGGCCCTTTGCAGAACTGCATCCTGTGACGAGCTTTACGAGTTTCACTCGTTTCATGACTAGTTGACATTTATACAAGACCGTTTAAATATTTTCCTATGTGATGTAGATGTGGCACAAGGGCCCACCTGCTCGGCAAAGTTTTATCTTCTCTGAAGACGTTTGCTATGGCCATAAAACTTTAACCATTAGTAACCAGTTCTCCCTCGTGGAGCGAGGACAGTTCAAGGAGTGATCCGGATCGCTTAAGCCTCTGTCCTGTTGCAGTCACCGTTGCCATTTTATTGTGTGTATGTATGTTAGTATGTATATATAGCGCAACGTTTGACAGTCGTTTGTGGGCCCTTGTTCTGAGGTGCACTCAATTACTGTGTAACAGCAGCTTGAGCATTTATCACGGGCGATTTTTTTTTTATTTTTTTTTTTTTACCATACTGAGTTTTTGAGGGGGGGATGGGGAATAACTTGCAGCGGTGGTTGTACAGCACCTAACAATCTCAATGTTCCCCCCCATTACCAATCTTCCCCCAGCCCCCCCAGCACACTTGCAGGTAAATCGAGGAATTTGTGTGCTTGATGGAATAGAGCGAGGTAGTTTTGTACATCTTATAATCATCCAGATTTTGGTGCAGATGCAGTTTGTGGCCCACTCTGAAATGCAAAAAGAACAATTGATGGACAGAATGCAGAACAAGGTCATACATTCACCCCAGTACAGAGATCTGGGCCTAAATCCATCGTTTTTTTGCTCGCCATGCCATTCCAGTTTGGACCCAGCCATATGCAAATCAGTCTTGACCCTGCACCCACTGGGAACAGTCCAGCCTGAACTGCCAGGCCAGGTCCTTCCTGGACTGGAAACAAGCATCCTAGGACCGGTTTCGGGCTTTCAGCCCTCATCAGCCAGGATAGCTTGACTCCAGTGGCATGGAGAGCACGGGGCCCACCCCACGTCTGGGCATACCCGTCCCACTCGGGGTGACAAATGCAAAAAGAACAATTGATGGACAGAATGCAGAACAAGGTCATACATTCACCCCAGTACAGCGATCTGGGCCTAAATCCATTGTTTTTTTACTCGCCATTCCAGTTTGGACCCAGCCATATGCAAATCAGTCTTGATCCTGCACCCACTGGGAGCAGTCCAGCCCGAACTGCCAGGCCAGGTCCTCCTCTTGGCATATAGCCAGGTCTAAACTGGGGTGGCATGGTGAGCAAAAGAATGATGGATTTAACCCAGATAGATCTCTTGACAGGGGGTGAATGTTTTGATTTGCTCTGCATTCAGTCCATTAATTGTGTGTCTTTTGCTTCCTCGCCCTAAGTGCGACGGGTATGTCCAGACGTGGGTCCCGGGCTCACTGGATTCAAGCTATCCTGGCTGACGAGGGGTGAAACCCCGAAACTGGTCCTAGGATGCTCGTTTCAGGGCCAGGGAGGACCTGACTTGGCAGTTCGGGCTGGACTGTTCCCATGAGGAACAGGGTCAAGACTCATTTGCATATAGCCAGTACTAAACTGGGGTGGCATGGTGAGCAAAAGAATGATGGATTTAACCCAGATCTCTTGACTGTGGGTGAATGTTTTGATTTGCTCTGCATTCTGTCCATCAATTGTGTCTTTTGTACTCTGAAATGATAGGCTAAACCCTGCTCTCAGATCGTGGACTGGGATTATCCATGCACAGAAGCTCTAAGTCAGGAGAGAACACCAGCACGTGGCATCTAATACGGCATTCATAACTCCCTCCCTGGTTCACAGGTGTAGAACCTATGGTGAATGCTGGGCTTGTGTGACATGGTTTTTGTTTTGCAGCTGTTAAAAAGCTCCTGAGTTTGTGGTATCACCCATCATGCAAGTGTTGCTAGAAGTCAGAGTGGCTTTGGATGGGCCTTCGGTCAAAGCCATGTTGTCTGCTTAAAGATCATACATGCAAGCTTGTTTCAGAAGTGTTACATGTTGAGCAGAAACTGCCAACCCACCATGAGTGGAAATGAACACAGAGAGTTGGAGTGACACTCCTTTGCCTTCACCCAAACCAAGGCTGACGCTAAAGCCCCCATTGGTGTCTTGACTCTCGTCTATTCCTATTTGCGAATGGGACATAAGGGGAATATTTGGCTGCACTCTTCCATCGGAGATGTCTAGTTCAACAGGTTCATGAGTTTGGATTCCCAGTGCCATGATAGATTAAGTCGCTGTTTCTTGCGTTCTATACATAACACAACTTGCTTTCCAGTTCCTGCACCTCACTGACAGAGTTGGAATGATGGATACCCTTCTTTGTACATTACAGGACTAGGGGATAGTTGCCTCCGTGCAACATTTTGAGAGCATTAGTTTTTTGTATCAGTCTCAATTGATTCACTCCATCCTGTAAATTATTTTGTTCTCCTGAATGTGTTAAAAGTGCAGTGTTGGAATGCCACCAGAACATTTTGTAGTTTACATGTCTGTTTTATGCAGTGGTTTGGCTTACAGACGGGCAACTGGGAGAACGATGGAACTGTGGCCAAACTTGAAGAACGGAAGAAATACTAAAAACCACAAGGAGACCTTCTTTTTGGGGGTAATGTCCACAGGATGCCGGGTGTTCACGTCCCGCCAGGCTTTCTGCGGATCTCGGTAGTACTTAGCACCCCTAGCATAACCCCTACCCCATTCAGCAAGGGGCCCCAAGATTTCTGCTATCATTGCTTGTTTTTGCTAGTCAGTCTTTCACTAATACTGCCCGTCACTGACACTTTCATTTGGACTGGTTTGAACATGTGCTTTGTTGATTTTTTTTGTGGCATCCGAACTACCATACGATTAGTCTCCAGACGTGGCACTTGGGTGTTGACCCTCACAGCAAAGGTTTAGGCTGGGCATGCGGTATTATGCAGGTGCTAGACGGAGCAGATGTATTTCTTAATGCTTCTAAAGTTAATGCGCGAGAGAAGGGCACATCCATTTTAGCACCAACTAGAGGTCCTCGAAAAATATTGTTAGTTTGGGCTGGAAACATAAGCCAAGGCGTGGACGCAGGAAACTGCAACTGCAGGACTCTTTCGCCACAAAAAAAACCCATCCTCGCACACCTGATCTTTTGAAGCAGCAAGCATGCTGGCTTGTACACCATCACCTGTACGCTGCGTTAAAAATACCTCTTCTACAGTGCGCTGGGGCCGACCTACATGTGCAATTAGACATTATATGCACACACTTTTCCACTGGAACTTGTTGCCCTGCCAAAACAAGTGAATCACATAGGAATAACTGACACCCTTTCATGTGACCTTTAAGGGTACTCGTCGTAGGCCAAAGAGGCGATGTTACACACTGGAATAGCTGGCTGGCTCCTACACCAGGCTCTGTATGCAGGTTTACTGCACACCACAATTTCCTGCCTCATGCTTTCCTGTGAAACATGAATGTGGGAGTTGCCTGCGCTCCGGCAAGTGTCGAGAGGCGGTGATGGGGTACAAGTGCGTCAGTCTTAAATAGCAAGGATATTTTTAGGCACAAGAAACTCAACATCCATAAAAAGCACTCCCAATTGTGCAAGTTGGCACGGATGTTGTACTCGCCGTGTGCGATTGTTAAAGACCTAGCTTGTGTTCTTGGGCTATTTATATCCCTGTTCCTCTAATGTAGAACTCGAGGGCTGGATTCTATCTTCACAATAACACATACATTACGTTTGGAGGTTCTGGTAGCACATGCTTTAGCATATTTGTAAACTGTCCTTTATTTGGTACAGCTGCTTTCTCCCCCAGACAGTTCTGCTACTACTGTTCAGATTAAAAAAGTGTGTGTTGTGGGTCATGATGCCACGTAGTCATAGAAAAATCCTCCAGTAATTGGCTTTCTTTTTTTGCAGTCAAATACTTCTCAGCAAGTACTGGAAATCTGATGCACATATCATGCTTTTTGTAAATCACCAAAGAGCGAGTATTCATATATTTTCGACGAGGGTGCCGTATGCCGTTCCTTTATTCCTTTTGAATTAACAGCAGTCTGGTAAAAAGGTACACACACAGAGGGCTCCGCAACCCCATTGTATCCACGTATTTAAGTTTCTGGGAGCTCCCTCCTCAACACATCGATACTTGTCCTTTATTTGACTCAGCTGCTAGACTCCCCAAGCATGCTACCTGGTAGTTGTACTGTTCCCACTCTTGTACTGTTGCAATGTGTTGTGTGGAAACTGCTACATAGTGATTGAGTGCTCTCCGCGCCTGTAGGTAGGTATCTACCAGAGCCTGTACCTGCTATTACATTCACTGACATCCAGAGTCTTGGATACAAAATACCCACATCGAATTATTTTCACATTATCTAATGCTCAAAGAGCAACTGTATCCGGGGTGTGACTGCAGGCAGGAATTAAAACCTTGACCAGCAGAAGGGTAGTGGGGCCGTGCGAACATGTACCCGGATTGAACTGGCACTGGTTCATAGTGGACTTTCTGGTTGGCCTCCGTTTTCTAGACTTTATATTTATACGTCTATATAAGGACTTTACATTTTCTGCTGTCTTGTTTACATTCTTGATATGTGTGATCCGTCTGTTTGTCCTAGGGAGAAAAGCATCACCCGGGATGACATTGTTTCTTTTTTTGATATTTACATAGCACTGTAACAAACCCAGATCTCTGCAACACCTCAGCGCTGCTTCGTTTTGCCCAATCACCACCCTATCACACATCGCTCAACGCGCCACCTCCAAGTGACACACATCCACCCACTGTAGCTCGTGTAAATATTTCAGAAATTCATGTGAACACCTGAAGCGCAAGTCCTTTGAAGGACACAGGTTACAAGCTGATGGCATGAATGAACTGCAAATAAAATCTAAAGAATGAATACACCTTGCAAGCTTAAGGTGCTAGATTGATTATAGAAAACATAAAAATCAGGGGGATGTTCCCAACTCAGCTGGATATCTTTCACAATTAAAAAAAAAAAAAAAGAACAAAAAAACACAACAATAATCCAGTAGTGACAATCTAAATTGCCTTCTCAAATGTCTGCATACTATCTGAGACTTCAGGATATAATGCCAAATATCTTTTAATCATTAAAATAACTGACATCAAAACCGCTATAGTATTTAGAATGTTTTACAATAAAAAGAGGCTTATTTTTATTCTTCTTAATTCACTGGAGTTAGTATTTGCATCCACCTGGGGTGAGTTATGACAAAGTGGTCCAAGATGTAACTGTGCACACATGCAGTGAATCTGTGATGTTCAAAGAGTACGCTTATGCTCTCTATAATCCTCCTCCTTTGCCATCCCAAGCATGGAGTGGGACCAGTATGGTTTGCCAAAGCACCTGGTACTTCAGAGTGCAATGGTACTACTTTCAGCCCAGATTAACCCTTTCAAAGAGCTGGTCATGTGAAGTAGCTTTCGCAGGCAAGCATGATATTAATCTTTTTTAAACCATCTTGCTGATTACTTTTTTCCTCGGAGCAATAGAAATGTTTCTCCTTCCCTGATCTTTCCACCTACCCTTGAGCATAGAGCTTTTCATACAGCTGGCACATAACTATAGAAGATCTCACAGATGCTTTGTTGGACTAACTCTAGCAGATTTTGAACTCTCTTGCAAAGCACCTAACTTATTTCAGTTCCGTCCAGCTGGGATGGAAAGTCACCAGGGCTCCAGGGTATATGACTTGAGAGGATCTCCATGCATACTTCTGTCATCTGCTCCTTGCCCCTCTGGCGTATGCCTATCCTAGATGTCCCCCAGAGTTTAGCAGCATGAATCTTTTCTGGATTCACACGCTATGCATTATTCCGCTATCTAATGGTTGGGTCCGGAATTGTATTTGTCTTTTTTTTTTTTTTCCCCCCCCTGCTTTTTGGGTGCTGACATACCACCATTTGGTGTCCTCCTGTGACGTCCACGTGCTTCCTCCGGAAGCTCCCACCTTTGGTCGCCGTCTTCAGATTCTTTCTGCCATTGGGTCTGGATCAATACGGAAGGAGCTCCTGATATTTGGAGAGAAGAATCGACGAAAACGAAGGAAAAAAACTTCAAATACAGCGGTACGAGGATTTGACGTACCGGACTTCGAATCAAGGTGCCGAACGGTGAAAAGAACAACCTTTGCTGACAAACGGACAATGCGCAGACAGGGGGCTCCCTGTGAGTGGTAATGGACAAGACACTGTTCGAGTTTTGCTAGAATTTCTTTCCTTGGTGAAAATAGCAGCTACCAGCATCCTGTTCTTGGGCAGATGTCACACAGGCTGGTGCAATAGAGTTTCTTCAGAAGTCCAGGCAAATACCACAGAGTGGCTCAAAGGACCATGTATTTATTTAAAAGAGGAAGTAGTGGTGGGAAGCCTGGCAAATCAAGATGGCGGTGTAAAGTTTCTGAAAAATCATAATTACGGTCAATAAGTTAATGGTATATTTAGAAGCTTTCAAAAAGGAGGCGCATGTTAGGGACACATTGGTCCAGGACATGTTGATTTCCTCGGCGACAGCATTAACTTCCAGAGAAGGGCATCTGAGTTTTCCAGACTTTCCTTGACAGCAGTAAGAGGAAAGGGCATAGGCTGCCCCCCCACCCCCAACACACACAAAATCGGACCCCATGACTGTGTGGGTAAGTTCTCAGCAGATGTATCTATAATCAGGTATTCAGAAGTTGTCCAACTAGTTTGGACCAGCTTTTTGTACTCCGGTACAGATCTGGGATGACTTTTCAGTGGAGATTGGATCTCTGAGGTGCAGTCCCTGTAGCTACTCCAAGGACAGGAAAGTCCTTTTACAGGGACCACTTTCACGTCACCATCCCCATGCACACCTAAACACAGAATGCTTGCGAGGAAAAGAATGGACCCAGTAATGGGGGCTGAGCGGATTCTGCTCTGAAAGGGTTGCTCAGATTCTTTTACTAGATTACCAGTAAAACGTGACCCACCCAATAATCTTATCTACCACTAACTGGAGCCTTTTCAGGGGGCAGAAGCCAACATTTGCTTTGGGAGTAGGTGCACTTGTGCATCACCTGTCTAGCACAAAAAAAAAAATCCAAATACTTTTGGTGGATTGACAGATATTTAGACAGTGTAGGGTTTTTCGTACATCAGGGAATAGGCGCTCAGACTCGTACGCGTCTATGTAACAATAGCTAATGTATGTGTACGGTGCTGCCAGGTTGGGGGAAGTACCCAATAACCCCCGTAATTTGTGTGAGTCAACAACCCACACTGGTAATATGAACACTATCCTGTGCACACGTAGTTGGGATAATAAATCAAAGCAAAGTCTCAAAAGTTGCCCAATTCAAGATCGACATCAGTTGTGTGAATCAAGATTATTTAATGATGAAACAAAGCAAAAGGAAGAACCAGCCGACACGTGTTTCGTCACAGTGGGGAGTAATCCCGTGACTCTTCAGGGCCGGGAGGGTAGTGATGACCTGGGCGCAAGTGAATGGGACGTCTAAGATGAGAGACAGTGAAGTCTTGAAGTCCTGTCCAGAAGCGTGTGGCCAGGGAGATTGGTCCCCGTACTGCCAGGGGGCAGGGCCCAAAAAGACACGCTGGAGTGAAGCTAGGGAAATGCGGCAAACCGGAGGAAGAAGTAACAGGCGAGTGAGCCCGGGACCTGCATGGAAATTGGAGGAGAAGTGACGTCCGTCTCTCAAATGACTGCCGGATACGGAAGTCATTTGAGAGACGGACGTCACTTCTCCTCCAATTTCCATGCAGGTCCCGGGCCCTGAAGAGTCACGGGATTACTCCCCACTGTGACGAAACACGTGTCGGCTGGTTCTTCCTTTTGCTTTGTTTCATCATTAAATAATCTTGATTCACACAACTGATGTCGATCTTGAATTGGGCAATTTTTGAGACTTTGCTTTGATTTATTATCCCAACTACGTGTGCACAGGATAGTGTTCAGATATTTAGACAGGTATGAGAAAAACAAATGAAAAGAGTGGATGGCACAGTTGACCACACAGTGTGGGGAAGTTTTGATGAAAAATATATTGCCTGTAGAGAAACAAGATAAAAAATTAGCAAACGCAAATACGCTTTTCACACACGTTTACATTTGCCTAAATGTGTGCCATGTACATTTATGCATGTATAAATGAAAAGTAGTCCCGAAAAAGCTGCAAAAAATTTGAAAACATACTTAAGCACACCTACGTAAACAAACTTACAATTATTTTTGTGCTTTGGGCCCTGTGAGAGTTTATCAGGGTTCTTCTATATCAGAGCTACAAGTAAGCCAGCCCCGGTCCTCCTTTTCCCTTTAATAAGAATGTGTGGATGTCAGACCAGTGCAGATCTGCCATGCGGATACCTGTAAGCATCTGAAATCCACACCACTGGCTCCACGTCATTCTCATAACGGGGAGGTAGAGTTCTACTGTCCTTCCCAATCCTCCTGGACCTTGCATTTCTTGCATTATTATCCTGCCCTCCTTCATCCTCCTGGACCCAGAGAGATACAAGTCAAAGCTGTCCACCCTACCCTGAACATCTAGTAAGCCATAGTTGTTTCCTCACTTCAGCCCAACATAACAGCTAGACATGAAATCGAAGCAATGCTGGAGTAGAGGGACCGGCTGAATCTTGTGGAGATCCAGAATATTTATGGTGGGATCTAAGAAAGTACCGCAAACAGGGAATGACGGTGGTATGCCTAACCTGCTCCAAGAAAGTCAGTCCTACAAGAAATAAATTATGCTGGAATTGAGAATCAAGAGATACTATCTTACGACCCATCCCGAGAACCACTGCTGCCACAACATCGCCCACATCATGACATCTGCCCTTGAGTTCCTAGTGATCTACCCACTTGGGTTCAGAGGAAAAACTGCCTCGCACCAACTAGTGGGGCTTGTTCGTAATCCCCTTATCCCCCACAGCAGCTCCACATTAGGAAAACATGGCCTGTCATGAAGGTCAATGGCACTGGTGGGAGGGTACGGGAAACTTGTGAGAAGGCTTGGGAAACCCCGTGAATATTAGGCCAATTACATAGGTGGGCCTCGCCTGCATGTCGTCCTCTCAAACCTCGGTTCCTGATGAAGGGTGCTTATTTTTTTTTTAATTGTCTGCCATTTCGGCCTAGTTCTTATAACCTGAACTCCTGTCTTTTGTTATGTGGATTGTATCAGAAGAAGGATGGAAGCTGAAAGAGGATACACCAAAAGCAAATGTGCAACTCAAGCATACTGAGGTACTGGGAGAGGAGTGTGAGGTGGTTAATTATTATACCACAGGGGGAAATCTAATAAGGATAACTGGTGACTGCTTAAGACCCCCTGAAAACACAACCAATGTCAGCATAGGAACCTCGTGTGAATGGCCTACAACTCCGCTAGAAGCAAAAAAAAAATATCCACCCCTTCAGAACAACACAAGTGCTAAAAACAAAACCTCAAGTCTGTCTGTCGGAGAAAGACAAAAGAGAGCTAGGGTGTGTGACTGAGTTGAATAGCGAAAGTGGCGAACTCCGGAGGGACCCATCTGCTATAACTGCCAGATTTCACCAATATTATTCCGACCTATATAGATCTAGGGCGACTGCAGAAGAGGCAGCGATCCAAGAATATTTAGAGCACATCAAAATGCCGTGGCTGATCGACGAGCACAGAGACTACTTGAGGCCATTGGAAGCGGAGGAACTACTTGGGGCACTCAGCTCAATGCGTTCAGGGAGCGCCCCGGGGCAGGATGGCCTCACAGTTGCATTTTATAAAGAATTTAAAGACTTGCTTATCCCACATCTTATTACATTGTTTGGGGAGATGGGAGAGGAGGGGATAATGCCCCCATCAATGAGGGAAGCCCTAATAGTTGCAATATTGAAACCAAATAAACCCCCCACTGAATGCTCATCTTATAGGCCCCTATCGCTCATCAATGTGGACACTAAGCTGTTTGCCAAAGTCCTGGCCAATAGACTCGCCCCACTGATACCGATCTTGGTTGGAACGGAGCAATCGGGGTTTGTCTCTGGTCGAAATTTGTCCTATAACTTACGCACACTGTTCGGAGCCATTCAACACATTAAACCAGAAGTAAAGGCTGCTGCGGTCTTTTTAGACGCAGAGAAGGCCTTCGACTCTGTAGAGTGGCCCTTAATGCGGGCAGTGTTGAGGCGGTTGGGAGTTGGAGAAATCCTTTTACAATTAGTGGCGGTCCTATACAATTCCCCCACAGCCAGAATAAGAGTCGGAGATGCCGTGACGGCACCCATCAAGTTATCCAGGGGCACGAGACAAGGGTGTCCCATATCGCCCTTGCTATACGCCCTGGTGGCGGAGCCTTTGGCATGTGCACTGAGGGAATATCGTGGGCACAGGGGGAATTCATTTCCCGAAATACAACCTCATCGTGTTAGCCTACGCGGACAACACCCTTCTATACATAAGGGAACCAGAGACCAACTTGACCCCAGTACTGGATGAAGTTGTAAAATACGGCGATCTCTCAGCCCTTAAAATTAATTCGACGAAGTCAACTATCTTTCCGCTCACTGCAGCCATGGAACCCATTGAATTGGAATACCCCCTAAACTGGACCACTGAGCCTGTTCAATATTTTGGAATACAGATCCATACGGATTCTGAGAAGATTCTTAGTGAAAAATGATGGCAAAGCAATCGCCAAATTAGAGGATGATGTGGAGCGTTGGATCCGGCTCCCCCTGTCACTCCTGGGACGCATATCCCTCATGAAGATGGTGGTGCTTCCCAGATTTCTACCCCTATTTGTTAATGTCCCGATGGTGCTCCCCGCACATATTTTCAAAGTTATCCGTGCGCTACTGCTGAAACTGGCCTGGGCCGGGAACCTTGCGCGGGTCAGTTGGGACACACTAACGCTGCCCTATAGGCTGGGAGGCCTAGGTGCCCCGGATTTGGAACTCTATCATCGTGCGGCACAGGGCTTGCATGCCTATCACTGGCTCCAGGAGGCAGCTGGACCCCCACATCTGCAGATTGAAAGAGTAACGGCGGGGTCTTCCCCACTCCCGTCGCTGCTGTTCCACCCCCCAAACAGACGATCGGGTATTTTGGATTCCGTGAATTCGGTCGTTCACGCATGGCAAAATCTGTTGAAAAGACAGACGGGCACCATCCTATATTCACCCCTAACCCCAATGGTGTTGCTGGCTGCCGGTAGGCTGCGAGAAAGAGGTGGTTTGTGCTCTAGACACCGTTAATATTACTAAAATAGGTGACTTGTTCTTGAATGGTGAGGCTCGAGACTGGACATCAATTGAAGCAGAGGCTCATGGCCACACACCGCTTATACGGTTCCATTTCCACATAGTGAGACCGGCACTGCGTGAGATGCTAGAACCCCAGAGCTGGTATCCTTGGCCCTGCTACTACGATCAGAGTCGCCTAGTAAACTAGTCTCACATATATACAATATAGCACAGGACTATCGCAAACATCACTTTACAAAAACCAGACTGGTATGGCAAAACGACCTAGAGATAGCGCTTGATGATGACACCTGGCGCTATTGTTGTGACATCATTAAGACTGTATCACTAAATGGGAGGCATCGCTTGATACACTTCAAGTTCCTGAATAGAGTATACTATACCCCAGACAGGCTATGTCAATATGGCTTGCGGGAAGCCGCAGAATGTGAGCGATGCGGTGCTTGCCCAGCTGGGTTCCTACATGTGGCCTGGTTATGCCTTGAAGTTGCTAGATTTTGGCTATCTATTTTTAACGCACTGAGTGATATTGTAGAGATACCTCTGGTGTGTGACCCATTAATGGCCCTACTGGGTTGGACGAAATGACTACATAAAGATGTGAGGCGCTTGATAGATATGGGTCTTCTGCTAGCTAAGCGCAGAGTGGCGATTAGATGGGCGTGTGGTCCGGTACCCACTGTAGCAGATTGGTCTAAGGACATGATTTATTGCAACATGCAATCGGAACTATATAACTACCTACTACCCCCCAGGAACCGTCCTAAGACCTTCTGGGGGCTGTACCAGAGTTACTTGGCCTCAAAGAGTGCAAAGGGGGAGACCCATGATGATGGTATAAGATATAGCTGTATTCACGAAACAGTAGCACTCGTCAAAGGCTAAGTTAGTATTGACTACAAGTATTGACGCTCTGAGCAAGTGGGATTTTGTTTATTCTTGAGCAATCACTGAGCACTGTTGAGATAAATATACTACGCATGGCTGAGTTACATCAATGTTTCTCTCCACAGGAAACTAGAATTAGGATAAACTTATGCTTGACGACTATAATGTATGTTAACCTGGAGACATCACTGTAACTGCCTTACGAGTTGTTTTCTTCTTTTGTATTGCTACAAAAATAATAAATAAATACATTTTAAAAAGTCTGTCTGTCGGAGGCTAAGACATGCAGACTGAGGTATATCCAGCCAAATATAGAAACCTGGGATCCTCACAGAAGGATAACTTGTACAAGAGGAAAGCAAGCCTGATAAGGCACTAAAGGAACAATGAATCGGACTGAATCATCATCTTTAGAATCTTTTTGAGCACTGCTGGACGAGGTGTAATGCGAAGGAGGGCAAACAGCAAACCTGACTGCCACCAAAAAGTCAAGAGTTGCCACTACCCATGCCCCCTGGACACTGACTTCAGGAGCAGGGTATATTCCATAATTGCAAACCGGTCCAGTCAGGACTCCAGAACATGAAAGATCTTGCGGTGAAATGAACTTGAGGGAAAACACCCTTCACCACTCATCACCAGAACATCTTCAGATCCCGTTGAGTAAGTTGCAGTTAGAAAAACGAGGTTGGCCTCCACCCATGTAGTCAGAGAATGAGTCACCTCCACTAGACGCCAAGACCTCACCCCCCAGCTTGTTGAAGTAGATCTTACATGTTTCTCTGTATGAACCAATTCCGCATACTCCCAGAGGAGGGGAGTGAAAGGCCTGCAAGGTCAGGAATGCAGTGCACAGTCCCCACCAGTTGGTTGAGTTAGCAACTACACCAAAGGACCAATCCACCAGAATCATCTTAGTGCCCTGTGTAGCTCCACCACTCCACTGTCTGGCATCTGTGGTGGCCATCAGAGATAGCAGAGGGGCCAGTAATATCTCTGTCAAAAGATTGGACTCCCACTATCGCCCCTAGGTAGAAGCCAATTAAGGAGACCCTGAATTCAGTGCCTCATATCATTGCTTGAAGGACCCCAACAGGCCAACGAATGCCTCACCAGCAGCGTGAGGTTTAACAGGCCCATGATACTGCTGCAGTGGCCTACAAATCCCTGGACCCTCAGATTCTTCTAATTAAACAAAGTCCACCTTTAGAAGGGCTGCCAGATGAACCTGGAGGGTGGATAAATAACCCACAGGAAGGACCCCCTTCCCCAAGTCCAATGAAAACAGAGCCTCTATGATGAGAAGATCATAAGCAGGCTCTTGTTGGGATCTTCCCAAGTTTATCAGGAACCCAGAGTAGCACAGTTACTGGCAGATGGTCAACACATCTGCCTTGCCTTCAAAGAGAAGGACCACAAATCAGTCCGTTGTCTAGGTACGTAAACAATGGTATCCCCCTTAACATAGAACCAATACCTTCATAGAGATCCAAGGTAAAACGTTAATGCAATGAGGAGGATGGTGTCCTGGTAGTGATTTACTCCCACCCCAAAGCAGAGAAATCTTTGGGATGTACTGGTGCCGAACAATAAATATCATGCAGATCCATGGTCGACAGGAAGTCACCTAGAAATGAGTCTGGACAGGTACCATCTTGAATGTCGCATGTGAAAGGAACTGGTTGACTCCTGTTGAAGCCTAGGGCTGGTCAGACATCCCTGAAAGGCTTCCTCAGAAACAGAATGTAGTAAACTCCGAGCCACCCTGAAGAGAGACACCAGTGTCACTGCCCTTTACTAAGGGGAGCAGCCACACCAGTGAGGTGGGCATCTCGCCATCCCCAGAAGAAGGAAACAGCCTAGTGGAACCAGGGATCCGGAAGGGCACTCATGAATCCGAGCTGATAAACCGACATGATGGGATAACTTCCAATGATCATTAAGTAAACGCAACCAATTCACTCCCAGTTATTCCACCCACCTCCCACTGGAACAAGACAAACAGTAGTGTATTCCAGATTTGGGGAGCGGCTTCGAAATGGTCTAAGGAGCGAATCAAGATGTTGCAACATTAGCAGTCCCCATCTGCCATTTGGGGTGAAAGCACTGACACAGGAAAGGCTTCCTAATCTAGACCCATCCCTAACCCTACGTCAGCAATCGTGCCCTATGCTAGAAGACTTATAGTGGGATACTGGGGGCATTTTCAGTGGTACTATAGCCTGCTAAAGCTTAGCCGGGAGAAGATACAAGAAAAACTATTGTCAGCAAACAGCAACTCAGTAAGATTAGCACTGGCAAAGTAAATAGGTCTCGCTTATGCGAGAGCTATTGGCTTTGCCAATGTCTATTAGCCATGTTGTAGAGCAGTGCAGCAGCTGTGCAGCCTGGCAAAAAGTTAGGAAAAAAGTGCTATGAAGCAGCCAGCATTATAGACTTTTTTTTTCTTTTGGGTGGGCAACACGGAAGGGAGGGAGGGTAGTAGGGAAAAGGCAATGGGGGGGTTAAAAAAAAAACCCACTACGATGCATTCAGAGCTGGCCACTTCATTGCAATTTTATCTTATCATGTGTGGTGGGGGAGGAAAAGCAACACGGACAAGGGAGGGTGGGAGGAGGAGAAGAAACAAAACTGCCAAGGGAGGGTGGGAGGGGAAGAAACAAAACGTCCAAGGGAGGGAGCAGCACGGACAAGGGAGGGTGGGAGGAGGAGAAGAAACAAAACTGCCAAAGGAGGGTGGGAGGGGAAGAAACAAAACGACCAAGGGAGGGTTGGAGGGGAAGAAACAAAACGGCCAAGGGAGGGTGGGAGGGGAAGAAATAGCATAGCCAAGGGGAGGTGGGATAGAAAGAAGCAACACCAACAAAGACATAAGCATGGATTCCCCATTCAGGGGCACAATAAAGATGCACATACATGCTAACTTAGAATGCAGGCCCAACACTCATATGTACATTGGGGGGAGGGGAGGCTTTAATCTGCAAAAGCAGCAACATGAACAAGTCAGGGTAGGATGGGAAGAAGCACCACGGACAAGGGGGGATGGGAGGGGAAGAAGAAACACAGACAAGGACAACAGAGGAAGAAGAAATAAAGGCAGTACCTCAATCACAATGCGAGCAGCAGAAGGAAATTAATCAAGATGAAAACATCAGAACTTGGTTAATGCTCCACGTGAAAGAAGAGGAAGTGAATCCGGCCTGCGCTGGCCAATTAGGAGGCATCAAATAGGAGTGACAATGAAACCAACTAATGGCAAGCAATTGGCGGGCCTCAAGCCTCCTATAGTATATCTCTCGCAAGCAACAGTGCATGCGCGCTGTCTTAAGCAACACCAAAACAGGGCACTCTAATAGTGTTATAGGTATTAATGGGTGGAAACGGGGATAACCAGGGTAAACATAGAAGAAGGGCCAATGTCTTTAGTTTTACAGGTAGGAATTAACAATATGGATTAGCTGGACAATTTGACAGCAACATATCTGCCTGCAATGCTCGTGAGGACTCACCCTCATACAGTCATGTCTATGAAGAGAAAGATGTGACAAGGAGATAATGTTTCTGCAAACAAAACTTGTGTGAACTTTTTGTTAGACCATGCTTAACATTCTGTATATGATTATTTTGGCTGAAAGTAAGGTCTATTTCCAAAACATTGATCTCATTAGGTGTAAGTACCTAACCCGATAGGTTGATAACAAAAAGTACATTTATCACCTCCTCTTTACTTTTGAGTAAGTTTGACATTTACAAGATCATTTAGAATATGTGGTACCAATACATTTTTAAAAGTGAATACTGAGGCGTGAAACCAGAGATTGCTGATGTGTAAGTGTGGGCAAGACGAAGGGGTTTCCCTAAATTCATTCCCAAATTATAGAAGACATGAAATAATGGAGTTCAGATAGACTCAGATTGGTGTTGATTATGTTATCAACTTTTTTTTGTTTGAACTTTGATGATTGATGTAAACCTTTTGAATTTTGAAAAAACCTTTTGAAATCAAGCAGCAAAGGCTAGGAAATTGCTGCAAATTAAGGCCCATATTTGTCAATCTTTCACGAAACGCAACTAGACACCTGCACATAGCGCTTCGTAAAAAGGCTGAAATGCGCCATATGTAACATTATTTGGCGCATTCCTGTCCTCTCCTAGCACTGGCGCTCAATGTGCTGCCTTGTGCCAATGCAGGCACCCTTGCACCAATGCAGGCATCCTTGCGCCGGTGCACAGACAAAATATCGACTTTTTTATTTCAACCTAGATTAATATCGAGTTTTAAATATCTTAGGGACAGAATATCGACATCAAGAATATCGGTGACCAGAATATCGACCTGAAGGTAAGAAATATCGTTTTTTTTAATATCGAAGTTAGTACTATCGATAGCAAAAATATCGATGTTAATAATATCGATGTTTATGTTAGTGTTATGTATTTTAGTATGTATTTTATATGTATGTGTTCCACATTTTTTGTTATGTTTTGTATTTTTTAAAAAAATATATGTATTAATTGTTTAGAAGTTAGTCATTTTTTTTTTAAGTAACTTTTACGTTTTAGCACCGTAGCGGGTTGTGGGTTTATAGGGGAATAGGGTGGGATGTAATTTAATTATAGTAAATTAATTCATAATTTTTAGAAATTATTAATTATTTTTAATTAAATTTTGCATTTTAGTTCTATAGCGGGTTGTGGGTTTATAGGGGAATAGGGTGGGAAGTAATTTAATTGGAATTAAGGGGCTGATTACGATGGCGGTCGGAAAAGCATACCGACCGCCATGGTAGCGGCAAAAAACCGCCCGCATGGCCAACGGGAAAAACGCCGGATACATTATGATGAACCGGCAGAATAATCCGTCCGCGGCGGCGGGAGTCAACGAAAAACCGCCCGAACTCGCCGGACCAGCTGAAAATCCGACCGCAACGGCCGGATACTCAGCGGAAAAGCCAAGAACCGCCGCCATGCACACGGAGTAACCGCCCGTGACATTATGACATCCCCGTTACCACCATGGTACCTACCTATGAATCCGACCGCCTTGTGCGCGAACAGTGATGAACCCGATAGGCGGCGGAAGGGCTGCAGCATAGCCACCGCTGCCGAGGAACCGCTGCGGAGGATCCGCAAAAAAAATGGCGGACGTAGAAAAAAACACGAAAAAAAATACAAACAATGCACACAGTGAAGTAGACCAGTCCCAATACAAACCAAAAGTGCCCAATGACAACAGCCCCAAAATTTCAAAATAACCAATCACAGGACAACACACACAACACACCTGACAGCAACATACCAGCTTGCCACACCCCCCATAGCCGAGCATTAAACCAGCCCCTCCCTGACCACAATCCTTTGCTACACTCCACAACTGAAGGTCCCAACCCCAGAGAACAAAGGAGAGGCAAACCTGCAACCATCACCACCACAACACACACACCACCTACACCACCCACAACACCCACATAACTGCACCACAGAACATCTGCACAGCACACACCATGGCACCACACAAAATGCCAAAATTCACTGATTCAGAGCTTGCAGTCATGGTAGATGAGATAATAAGAGTTGAACCACAACTCTATGGCAACATGGTCCAACACACCCCATTAGCCACAAGAACCCAAATGTGGGTGAGGATAGTCAATAAGGTCAATGCAGTAGGGACCACCCCCCGCAACAAGCAGGAAATACAGAAGCGGTGGCATGACCTGAAGACCGTGGTGAAGAGGAAGAGGGCCAAGAACCGTCAGCTGGCTGACGGGACTGGTGGAGGCACTCCCATCCCACCCAAACCATACAGTCCGTGGGAGGAGAAGGTCCTTGGAATCCTACATCCAGAGAGTCTTGAAGGAATCCGCGGGGGACTGGAAGCTGGTAAGTACAAACCAATGTACATCATCACATTGCCATGTACCGTCTTGCACAACTTCAAACCTACAACCCCTAGGCCAAAGGACATTCGTCTGACCCACAATACCCAAAACAGGTCACACAGATGTAACCACCACTCAACCTGATAAAGCACAAAGCTAAACAAAATCAACTGGGTTGCATGTGTACAGACAAAAAGCACTACAACACACACCAGGCCCCCTCTCCCACCCCTCAGCAGGATGGAGCACCCCACCCAGAAGCATGTGTCAGCCATTGAACGCTCTCCCACCACCTAACAGGTAGGTAGCCATCTTCACAGGGATGGGTAATGTGTATCTGGAGGCAGCACAACATCTCCCAACAGGCCCCCTCTCCCACCCCTCAGCAGGATGGAGCACCCCACCCAGAAGCATGTGTCAGCCATTGAACGCTCCCCCACCACCTAACAGGTAGGTAGCCATCTTCACAGGGATGGGGAATGTGTATCTGGAGGCAGCACAACAACTCCCAACAGGCCCCCTCTCCCACCCCTCAGCAGGATGGAGCACCCCACCCAGAAGCATGTGTCAGCCATTGAACGCTCCCCCACCACCTAACAGGTAGGTAGCCATCTTCACAGGGATGGGGAATGTGTATCTGGAGGCAGCACAACAACTCCCAACAGGCCCCCCTCTCCCACCCCTCAGCAGGATGGAGCACCCCACCCAGAAGCATGTGTCAGCCATTGAACGCTCCCCCACCACCTAACAGGTAGGTAGCCATCTTCACAGGGATGGGGAATGTGTATCTGGAGGCAGCACAACAACTCCCAACAGGCCCCCCTCTCCCACCCCTCAGCAGGATGGAGCACCCCACCCAGAAGCATGTGTCAGCCATTGAACGCTCCCCCACCACCTAACAGGTAGGTAGCCATCTTCACAGGGGTGGGGAATGTGTATCTGGAGGCAGCACAACAACTCCCAACAGGCCCCCTCTCCCACCCCTCAGCAGGATGGAGCACCCCACCCAGAAGCATGTGTCAGCCATTGAACGCTCCCCACCACCTAACAGGTAGGTAGCCATCTTCACAGGGATGGGGATTGTGTATCTGGAGGCAGCACAACAACTCCCAACAGGCCCCCTCTCACACCCCTCAGCAGGATGGAGCACCCCACCCAGAAGCATGTGTCTGAAAGTAAAAACCAAAGTGACACTGCACAGGTAATCAGACAGTGCATGCACCCCACCATCACTCAACAAAAGCATTGAGAGACATGACAACACGAGGCTCTACTTCACACAAAAATAGAAAAGAAAAGCACAGCCATTGACAGGATGCAGACAGCTCAGCGTACGTAACTGTGACAGAAACAGAACTGTGACTCAACAAATATGTCCAAGCAAACGGGCCTCTGACATGCATCACCCAGACTTCCCTCTGTAGCGTACATGGGTGCTGATCATGAAGGACCATGGGAAAAACAAACTAGCATGGTCTGCTGTATAATGAAATACAAGCACAGGACATGTCAACGGTATGCATGTGATGACAATGGCTAGTCCATGCACACAGGTAATGTCTGCCAGGCAGAGTGATCAGCAAAGATGCTGAACATCAACTTGTAGTCATGCCAGTTGTCAGATGACAACCTCACATTGAAATCACCAATACTAGACGTGTGGCATGGTAACCAATCACAGGTCACACCATTGTGAAATGATGAATGTAACTCCACTTCATGGCATGAGGCACATCACTGTGCAGACATACAATGTGTGAAAAAGACAACTGTGTGTAGCATAACATGTAAATAAGAGACATCAAACACAGCAACCCTGAGGTGTGCAAGGCAATTACCATCTACTTCCTGTCCCACAGGTGACCAACAACTGACTGCAGAGGACGACAACCTCAACCAGCACAGCCAGTCACCAGCTCCTGAACATCTCCCCTCGGATGCAGACTCCCTGGATAATGAGGAGGAGGAGGACCAACCCGGACCATCTGGTGTGGCAGGGCGTAATGTGTCCCAGGACCCCACAGCCCCACCACCCTCAGCAACAACATCAACGCAGAGCCCTGCTGCAACGACCTGTGCCACCACCACCTCCACCACCACTACCACTGCTGCCTGCAACACTCGCCCTGCTCCAGAGGCCAACCAGACCACAACAACTGCGGAGGTACGGGAGAGTAGGCCGGTGCCCACAGGAGGGAGGCAACAGGGCCGTGACAGCAGGCCAGGTGTGAGGACAAGGCTGACCCAAAGGGAACAAGACTCTGGCACTGAATCACTGGCACACATTGACAGAGTTGTGGGGGCCTATGAACACGCCCAGGGACAGTTGAGGCAGGCTCAGCAGGATGCCCGTGAGCAACAACAGATGCTGCGCTCAATTGACAACCGCATGGGCCAACTCGTGGCCTGCATGGGCCAAATCAGGGACCTCCTGGGCCAGCTAGTGGGGGTCCTCAGGGACAGGCATGCGGCACCGCCAACACCTACAGCTCCCTCCGTTGTGCCGCAGGATGACAGACCCCCATCCTCCCCTGCGTTCAGCGAGCATGGGGACTCATCAGACACCACTGGCCATGCACCTGTGTCCCCCCCTGCCAAAAGAGCAAGGGGCCGCCCGAAAAAATCATTGGGAGCATCCCGTGGCAAAGCATCTGGCAAAAG
This sequence comes from Calotriton arnoldi, assembly GCA_963921515.1. NCBI lineage: Eukaryota > Metazoa > Chordata > Amphibia > Caudata > Salamandridae > Calotriton > Calotriton arnoldi. The sequence continues at coordinate 3,362,719 of CAWUFW010000189.1, forward strand.
CCAGTCAAGTAGCCAGCCATGATGGCACCCCTCTTCACCCTGCTGTGTACCCTGCAGACTGTCCCCACCCACAATTCCGTGGGAATGGCAAATGACTGTTGGACTGTGTTACCATACTGATCTTGTGTATACTCTATTGTCTCATCTACCATCACTGACAAATCTGTATTCACCATTCAGAAATCTGTAAATATCCACATCTACATCACATGTATCCACTGTAAATAAACACTAATAACGCACCAATGTAGTTGTCACTGTTCCATGTTCATCACAGTATGTTAACTCACACCCATGATTACAATGTCACAGGAGCAGGGATACTCCGCAGGCAAGTAGAGGCTGAAGGGACCTAGGAAAACACAACAGAACATCAGTTGCTACTCAGGTGGTGGACTAACAACCATCACACAACACAGCACATCAAGGTACGACAATCTGCACATGTCACAAGGAGCAACTGTACCAACATAGACATCAAGTAGCTGTGTCAAAAGATCCCTTACCATACACATTTGCAGCCAGCACTGACTCTGCAACATGCTGTAGTCACAAAGCTCACATACACATATTCACCAAGCACAACATCATCAGACAACAGCCAGTTTTGACATTGCCACTGACCATCAAGTGAAGTAGTTGTTGATGAGCTGCTGACGCTGTCCAACACCTTCCTCCTCTCCACTATCCTCGTCACTTGACATTTGGGTGTTCGCAGGTGGGGGCTGTGGCTGGTCATCATCATCCTGGATTAAGGGGATCCCCTTCCGCACGGCCAGGTTGTGTAGCATGCAGCATGCTACCACTATCTGACACACCTTGACGGGTGAGTACTGCAGAGCCCCTCCGGTCTTGTCGAGGCATCAAAAACGCGATTTCAGGAGTCCAAATGTTCGCTCAATGACCCGACGTGTCCTCCCATGGGCATTGTTGTAGAGCACTTCAGCTGGTGTCCTGGGATTGCGAAGTGGACTCAGCAACCAAGGTCCGTTGGGATATGCAGAGTCACCTAAGTGTGAAAGACACATACAGATTGAGTGTCTGACATGTGTCCGAGGACAGCATGGCACACAAACAGCACACGACTCGACCCTTTGTACTCACCCACAATCCATGCCCGCTCCGGCGCCAGATTGGCCATCAGCTGTGGTAAAATGCTGTTGCGCATTATGTGTGAATCGTGGGCTGATCCTGGAAACTTTGCACAAACGTGTGAGATGACCATATCTGCCTGGCACACCACCTGCACATTGATGGAATGATAATGTTTCCTATTTTGGTAAATATGCTCCCGTGCTTGGGGTGGAATCAGGGAAACATGTGTGCCATCTATTGCACCAACTACATTAGGAACGTGTCCAAGTGCATAAAATTCGCCCTTCACATCCGCCAACTCCTGCCGCCTGGGGAAATGTATGAATTGGTCCCTGTGTTGCATCATAGCCAACAGGACATCACGTAGCACCATGCTGAATGTTGGTTGGGACATCCCCCCTGCAATGTCCACAGTTTGCTGGAAGGATCCCGTAGCCACGAAATGTAGGAATGCCATCACCTTTGCCGTTACCGTGAGTGCTGTTGGGTATGTCCTGCGTGGAAGCAGGTGTGGCTCCAATATTGCACAAAGTTCCAGGAGGTTTGTCCGATCCAGACGGAATCGCCTGATGATGTCGGTATCCTCCATGTTAGCCAGCAGGGTGAAGGTACGAAACACATTAGGTCGCCTCCTAGGTGAGATGAAAGGGGACACGTCATAGCAACATAAATTAGGATGTGCACAAATTCATAAAGTCCGTCCTGTCACGGCGCTAACATTGACTGTCATCCCTGAAAGCACACAGTGCAATTCAGTGTTGTCCCAACATGAGACAGATTAATTGTACAACTGTCATGGATTTGCACAGTCAGTAGACACAATACGAACACTGACTATGTGAATGCCAAGAGTCACATATCGAGCTGAGGTGGACTCAGCCTTGGGTGTACATGACACAGGACATGTGTGAAGCAGAGACACTGCTGGCTTCCACGTTGCTGCTGTACCTGCCACACCTCCTTGGCCAATAATTGCAGGGGACACATCAACAACACAATGTGGATAGATCATTGGGATTGTCTTTGTACTCAGTGCCACTTCGAACACACTCAAATTCAATGACATTCACATCCCAAACCCATACATGTGCCAATGTCATCAGTACACAGGCCATATCTGCTGCTGACTTGAATACAAAGTCGGACAGTGACAGATGATGTCACGCCTGTGCAGAGTATGTGTACCACTGTAACAGGCCACCATTACCCCACTGCCCAATACTCTCTACAAGCACACAGATAGCCAATGTGGCACACATTAACAATAGATGAGGGACGTGATCAGCAGGGCCTGTATGCACCCTTAATCTTCCCCCATTTTGGACATTTACATGCAGCATCAAGGAGGGACTGCCCAAGGACACATGTGCACCACAACACATATCATGGTGATACACATCCAGCTGTTTCAAGACACAACAGTGCCACAGCACAAACATACAACACTACATGGACAATGCCAAGCCAGTATGCCAACAAGTCTACGCATGAACAGACTGTATGCATTACATATGGACAACTGGCTCAGACACCTGACACCAGTGGATGTAATTTTACACCACATGTCCCAAAGGACATGCATCCTGACCCTCATTCCACACAGGCTGTGAGGCCCAACACAGCATACAATCAATATCCCACATCTAACAAACATGCTGGCTGTGCATGAGTAGTGGGACACTGGTACCTCACATTGACCAAATGTCGTAGTTGGATGAGTGTCACAGGCACAACAATCAAGGTACATCTCACCTGTCTTGGGTGCCCACTCCATCCTGATACACCAGCAGATGTGATCCACCCACACAGTGCTGGAATAGATGGTGAGCAAGGATGGCTAGCACCCCATAGCATGCACATACACCAGTGTTGGTGGCAACACACTGCACACGTGTGCCACTTGTGCTGACCATCCAACATTGCAGACAATTCCCGCAAATCAGTGCACACACTTTGCAACATTGCACAGGCAATACTGGACACCCATAGCCTGTGGGCAAATGTCGCATACTATATTCCATACAGTTAGCACAATCCACAACCGTGCATGCAGTCCATCTGCCAACGCAACATTCCTGATGTGAACAATGGACATGCACTGGTGGCAGGTGAGTAGCACCGGAACACAGCACAACACTCAAAAACATAGTTTAGCTAAGCACCATTGTTGAAATGTACATGTCACTGATTCACATACAACAGTCCAAACAACATGAGCACAGACCTGACACTACCACATAGGTCCCTGTGGTTACAGGTGGCAGACATGTAGCAAAGACATCTGCTCTGGCCGTCTACCCAAGTGACAAACAATAATAATGCAACGGATGCCAGGTGTGGTGCTGAAGTACTCGTCATCCTTTAGCAGGTCGAGCCCCCCTGTACATGTGGACATACACTGCAGGAGTTGCCAGTGTGTACAAAGACATTACATGCGGCATGTAATTGGTCTTAGCAATAACACAACAGGGTGACATCTGTTTCCAATGATGACAGTCATGCTGAATAAATGAGTTCATCTGGGTTGTCAGTGTAACACATGGGCTCAGGTGTGAGATAGTGGTCAGCATGGGTGGCAGATACGACATTGTGTGTAAATATTGCTCAACATAATGAAGTAATGTGTTCCATTTGGTGTGAGACGTAACACATTGGCTGACATTTGTGACAGGAGACCATATCAATGTCATCCAGTGCCATGTGCCACTGTACGTATCCACTGTGCGTAGTACAGTAATGAACATTGATCCACACACAACAAGAACTGTCCGTAGGTGCCTTAAACGTGCTCCATAAACACAATGACGCACAGAGTGTACGATGTGATGCTGCATATTCCCCATTGCGGACGCACATACTGTCCGTGAATTGGGTGGCGGAGCATGCCAACCACCATTTGAACCTTTGTCGATGCCCACCACTGACGCAAGTGTTTCATGTGCTGCACATGACACATTGGTGTTAGTGATGGCCCTCTACATAGCTGCAGATGGCGTTTGTCATGCTCCACCAGCCACATCCCAGTCACCCATGTCACTCTATGGCAATTAAACAGCGGTAGCGCCGGCCAGGACCCCACGGTGTGTCACCGCCATGAACCATGCCCTTGCAGCCAATGGGGACCGCTATCGCGGTGGCATGATGCACATTCAAAAATCGCGGTAGGCGTGCTCCGCCCCCAGCGGATGCGGAGATTGGATGCAATTGTAAGATGCACCACCGCGGTAGCGCCGGCCAGGACCCAGCGGTGTGTCACCGCCATGAACCATGCCCTTGCAGCCAATGGGGACCGCTATCGCGGTGGCATGATGCACATTCAAAGATCGCGGTAGGCGTGCTCCGCCCCCAGCGGATGCGGAGATTGGATGCAATTGTAAGATGCACCACCACGGTAGCGCCGGCCAGGATCCCGCGGTGTGTCACCGCCATGAACCATGCCCTTGCAGCCAATGGGGACCGCTATCGCGGTGGCATGATGCACATTCAAAAATCACGGTAGGCGTGCTCCGCCCCCAGCGGATGTGGAGATTGGATGCAATTGTAAGATGCACCACCGCGGTAGCGCCGGCCAGGACCCCGCGGTGTGTCACCGCCATGAACCATGCCCTTGCAGCCAATGGGGACCGCTATCGCGGTGGCATGATGCACATTCAAAGATCGCGGTAGGCGTGCTCCGCCCCCAGCGGATGCGGAGATTGGATGCAATTGTAAGATGCACCACCGCGGTAGCACCGGCCAGGACCCCGCGGTGTGTCATCGCCATGAGCCATGCCCTTGCAGCCAATGGGGACCGCTATCGCGGTGGCATGATGCACATTCAAAAATCGCGGTAGGCGTGCTCCGCCCCCGCGGAGGCGGTCATTGGATGCTTTTGAAGAAGGCTGACCTGGAACACCAATGGCAGAAGACTATGACCACTGAAACGAGTCCAGGGCCCTATATATGTGTGGAAGGGAGCACCACATTTCCACTGCTCACAGAGCCTGCTGCCTGGGACCCCTCACCTGCTGCTGCCTCCAGGGACTGCTGCCTGAGACCCCTCACCTGCTGCTGCCTCCAGGGTCTGCTGCCTGAGACCCCTCACCTGCTGCTGCCTTCAGGGACTGCTGCCTGAGACCCCTCACCTGCTGCTGCCTCCAGGGACTGTTGCCTGGGACCCCTCACCTGCTGCTGCCTCCAGGGACTGCTGCCTGAGACCCCTCACCTGCTGCTGCCTCCAGGGACTGCTGCCTGGGACCCCTCACCTGCTGCTGCCTCCAGGGACTGCTGCCTGAGACCCCTCACCTGCTGCTGCCTCCAGGGACTGCTGCCTGAGTCCCCTCACCTGCTGCTGCCTCCAGGGACTGCTGCCTGAGACCCCTCACCTGCTGCTGCCTCCAGGGACTGCTGCCTGGGACCCCTCACCGCCCACTGCCGCCGCTGACGTCTCATGTCCACAGTGATGGCTAGGACAGAGAAGATCCGTGCCAGTCCATTTACAAGCGAGGAGCTGGATGTCCTGGTGGACGAGGTGCTGACACAGTACCCACGGCTATATGGTGGCCCAAATGTTGTGGTAAGTCTCCAACAGTGGGGGTGTGAGTGCAAGGGGGGCACACATGTAGTCGATCAGATGGTGTATGTGCCTGAGAGTGTGGGGTTGTGTCATGCACTGGCTGACATGCTGTTTCCTAGTTGTTAAGGGGGTGTATGCAACCCACACATTAAATGCATGGACATGGAGGGTGGATGGACATGTGTTGTGTACACATCCATATGGTGTGACAGCTATCTGGTGATGCATGTTTCGGGACAGTAATTGTTCATGTGACTGTTTGTGTGGGTCCTCGTTGTCCATCTCTGTGTGATTCTACCTGGCATGGACTGTCCACGCCCAATGTGACAAGGACACATCACTGACTGTACAGAGTGTGATACGTGTGTGGTTGGCAGGAGTGTACATCAATTACCCATGTCTGCCGTGTGGACTGCACATGACTGGCCCTCTGATCAGTCAGTGGTTATGTGAGATCATGTCCCTCAATGCTACAAACATGACACAGTGAGCTATTCACAGAGCAAGGTCGTTTAGGCGTGCGCAGTGGTGGACACAGTGACTCTCACCCCATACACATGTTGCAATGTGACATATGTCTTGCTCTACCAGGTAATAGCCAGTAGATGTGGGCACATTACACATGGCTTTCTGTGCTAGCATCCAGCTTGTATGTGAGATGTGCGGATACAGTGTCCCTCCTCAAACATGCATGCATTGACGTGGACTTCACACATGACGATGTACCCTGTGAGATGTTGTAGTGTATCTGCGGGACATATCTGCCGTGTTGGGATGAGTCTGTGTCATGCCACTGTTCAGAGAGAGAGGTTTTACCATGAGAGTGTGTCACTGATGTTTTCCCCCTCTTGTCTCCCACACCTGCAGCTCAAGGTACACCAGCGTTAGGCCGTGTGGAAGTCCATTGCAACCAAGGTGCGGGCTCTGGGAGTGTCAAACCGCCGGCGCACCCACTGCCACAAGAGGTGGGACGACATATCACGACTGGCAAAGAACGTTGCCGAGATGACACTGGGGATATGCCCTCGCAGTGGCAGGTTGTCACGACGCAGCTTGACACCACTGATGTGCCGCATTGTCTTGTGGTTTGTGGCTTCCTGGCCCTGGCCTGCCTCGCTAAGTTGTCTTGGGCCTGGCTGCCATAATTCTTTCCTTTGCACACGTTACTCTGGGCCGTTGTTCTATCGACCTCTGTCCCTGCCAAGTTCTTTTTGCACTGTCTGCGTTTTCTATCTTTCACCTTTTCTCCTGTTCACTTTGGGCTCAAACTGCACAACATGTACAAGGTCGAATAACAACGTTTCCTTGTCTTGCTGATTTGGCCAGTCCCTCACACCTAGACATAACACTAGGTACAGCTGCCATGGAAAAATTAGTGTGCTTTTAATATTGCGGTTGGCCCGCGCTAGACACACTTGGAGACAACCTTTCCAGGGAGAAGAGCTGTGATTGTCTGCTGATGTAGTTTCGCATCTAGAGACTGAGGTATGGGGGTTCGCTAGTCAAAGCCCAGAGGTCTTCTATTTTTATAATAAACTGGCTTCCAGCACGGGGAGGGTGGTAATGTTAGTTAGACATATATCCACTGCTTTATGAGATGCTTTCCCCGTTCGTATTCTATGGAGTTGTAACTATGCTGATTATATTATTCATATGTATTATGCTAGTAGTACTGACACGTGTACTGTATCTTAGAGCACGTAAGTTGAAATAAACATTTTAACCTATACAGTGTCTCTTCTTACGCATGTTGTGGACAGGTACGAGTGAGTGACGAAAGAGTGTTCTTGCTTTTGCGAGTCCTGAGATAGAGAGACCGTGTTCTGGGTTGTCCAATCATTGGTACATTGGGGCCAATGGGACGCTAAGGCTAGTTGGGTTGGGGTTTTAGGTGCTAAGGGCTATGGTTGGCTCACCACTATATTCCGAGGTTCTATTATCCTGTGCATAGCTCTGTGTGTGCAGAATCCCTATGACATGGCGCGACCAACGAGTGGGGCTGCTTATCTGCGAGACGCTTGAGTAGTACTTGTGCTTGTCCACGACCCCCTCACATACGCTTCCGGAAGCGTGTGTGACGGCGATACCTCCTATATTGAAGTTTTTGTAAGTTCTTTCAAGCTTGAAGTTGTTAAAAAAGGTTTCTTAATCATAACCCTTTTGTGCTGCCTCTTGTAAGGTTGTCGAATAATCCCGTTAGTAATGGCGGGTATAGACATAGCGGCGCATAGCCGCACAGCACTCCGGGATCACTTACGGGTGTATGGCGTGCCAGACACGGGAGTCGAACTAGTCTTTGTGGTTCAAGCCGATCCGGCTTTCCACTTTGAGGTGTTCTACTCTTGGATCACTTTTCCAGCGGTGGACGCGAACGATAATCTGTTCCATGAATATGAACCCACTACTGTTCCTGCTGTCTATCGACCTTATACTACTCTTGAAGTACCGCTCACGGCTTGGCAGCACCGTGTTTGGTTTAATGGCGCCCTCCCACAACCGACTACCACGGTTCGTTTAGGCCCCTTATCTATTGAGGGGGCCACTTGGCCTGTTTTGGTACACCCCACATCCGCGCTATATGACTATACCAGTCGCGGAACTGCGCACTATGTATGCGGCTTTGGTGCAAGTGCATCGAGCCTTAGTGCGATATGTTACAGGCAACATCCATGGCGTCGCTCCTGGAGTTGCCGGCCAACCAGCTGGTGCAAGCGGAGTGACCATAAGTCCTGTCATGGTGAACTCGGTGATGGGCAAACGTCCACAAAATAAGGATGATTTTCCTTATTGCTTGCAGAAAAATTTGACCAGTTGGAGGCAGTTTTTCCACACACAACCCCGGTGGATAAACACCGTATTCTTACGATTAGTTTGCCAAAAGACTTAATTCCCGAGTTGACAGCATGTGACAACTGGGGTAAGGTATTCGCAGCAGTATATTCTAAGTGTTTTGGTACTCCTTCCATGACAGTTCTCCCCTCAGTAATTAAAAAAGTACAGGATGAACATGGCCCTGAAGCGGCTGTGGAATTAGGGATGAGACTGGTGGGAGTGTTTGAAGTAGTAGCGGAGCTGATCCTTGCGAATGTCAAGGGCGATGCAGTGAACTTTCAAGTAGCGAATGCTTTGGCTTTGGTCCCAGAATTGGACAGGCCTCGCGAATTACCGAAAATTATTACCCAGGCTTATAAAACTATTGGCAGAAATAGCCTGGGCAACAAGCCTTTTGCAAAACAGCAAACACAATTGCAACAACAACAACAAACCAAATCTCAGCCTGAGAAAGATGAGAAACCAGTCTTCACTAAAAAGAGTTGGAGGCTGAAAAAACAGGGTAAGCAACAAAAGAAGCCGGGGTCGAGAGGCGCATCCCCGGTTTCAGTCTCTTCTGAACACACTTATGATTTACGCGATAGAGCGAGAATTAAATCACCGGATAGGTTTCAGATCCCTGATGCGCGTTCTCCTCGTTCTTCACAGGCACAGACTTCGTCACAGGCCGGTGGAGGAGACCGCCAGGATAGAGGGAGGGACCGAGAGGCTCCCCAGGGATGAGACCAACCTCGACAACAAGTCAGAGGAAAAGCAGAAGACTTTCAACGTTTTCGACCACAGTTTCAGAAGAAGAAAGTTGTCGCTGTAACAGCGAAATATGCCACAGACGGTGAGAATGAGACTCCTGAATTGGACGTGGGCAGTAACCCTCCTAGACAGCGCCGCGGAAGTTACCATAGTGCGGGAGGCGCTACGTCCTCATATGGAGGCGACAGCAACTGAAACATTCATTACTGTCGAGACAGCTGACACCAGAGTGGCACCACCTGTTAGACTTTTTAATATTGTCATTCAAATTGAAGGTGACATACAGCGTATTATTAAAGGGATTTTTTGGGAAAATCTAACCTCTTCATATGACATTTTACTAGCGGAGGTGGATTGGCCACCCCCATTCGTTCTTGCTGCACGTACAGGGGAGGAGGTAATCCTTCCGAGCTTTTCTCGACATGTCCCAAAGGACAAAGCGGAGGCTCTGGCAGCTGAGTGGGCTGTGTCCCTGGCTCCCGCGTTATACCGCAACCACGTGGGTTGGGACGAAGATTCTCCCCCCCATGAAATACCTTTGCGGTCACTACCGCAGCCACAACCCCAATATCCCATAAAACGTGAAGCCAAAGGCCCCGTTTCCGAAATTCTGACTCAGTTGGAATATCAGGGAGTAATCGAAACCTGCGTATCACCTATGAATAATCCCCTATTCGCGGTTTCTAAACCCGATGGATCGTACCTCTTAGTTTTGGATTACCGGCATTTGAACTCTCATTGTCGGACCTTTGCGGTGCAAAATACCCATAGTTCTGCGCTTGTAGACAGTCTTGTTCGTAAAAAATATAAAACGACACTTGACCTTTCAAATGGATTCTACACGCACAACTTAGCCCCGGAGAGTGGCCAATGGTGTGCTTTTACTTCCGGTGGTAAAATGTTCAAATTCAGGCGTCTTCCTATGGGCTACAAGAATAGTCCAGGTGTATTCGCCGCTCGTGTTGTCTCTTTGTTAGACGGCATAGATCCAGACGCATGTTCGTACGTAGATGACATTTATCTGACAGATGACGAATTGTTCCCGCATCTGACCCGAGTAGACCGCATTATTCTTGAATTTGCGGTTCAAGGTTACAAATTTAACTTTGCTAAATCTCATATTGCTGAATTTACCGTTTTGTTCTTGGGCTATGAGCTCAACAATGAAGGTAAGGGCTTAGCCCCCCATTTCCTAGAGAAATGTGCACTTCTGTGCCCTCCTACTAATCTGAAGAAGCTTCAGTCCTTGCTGGGTTTTTTGAACTTCGGACATACATACATTCCCGAATACGCCCAGCGTATCAAGCCACTGTATGCAGTGATACAACCTACTTTTTCGAAGTCTTGTTGGCTTCCGGAGCATACCTCCATTCTACAGTCTTTGCAGACTGACCTTCTTGAGTCTAAATATCTTTTGACGCGTGATAACCACACAAACCTGGTGATTAGAATCACACCAGGGGCAGTGGGTTTCACGTACTTAACCTTTAACGAAGGTGATACAGTACCCATCGCATACAAGTCACATCTGTACACTTCCGCGGAAATGCGGTTTTCCTCTGTAGAAAAAGTTCTAACGGCAGTGCAAATAGCGATTCTAAAGGAGCGCGCACTGGCACAGGGAAAACGCATTCTGGTGGTAACACCCTATCCTGCCTTAGAGGCAGTGACCAAAGCAAGTGTACCGAACTCTAAAGCTTTGCACCCCCGTTGGATTCAATGGGCAACATCTTTGACGTCTCCGGATGTCACTTTCATTTTCGATTCTTCTCTTCAGACTCAGGAGTTTTTACAGTATGAATTCGTTCATCCTCCTCCTCTGTCTTTACTGCCGCTTGAGGATTACGACTGTGTGATCTACACTGAAGGTTCGGCACAACCAGCCACAGGGTCCAAGCATGCTTATTCAGCCGCATGTGCTATTGTTGCAGGTACCTTTGTGAACGGAGAGTTCAAATCCACTGTAGTGCACACTCAGACACTCGGGGATAGTACCGCACAATTGGCCGAGCTGCGCGCTTTGGTGCTTGCACTTGAGTTCGTTAATCCTGATGTGACCACTCTAATTGTGTGCGACTCTTACTACTGTGTTCAATCATACAATGACAATCTGTTCTTTTGGTCGCAAAACGACTATAGAGACGCTAAAGGCAACACAATCAAGCATAAAACGCTTTGGGTTCGAGTGGCAGAATTACACCAACGTCTGCCGCTCACACAGGTGGTTCACACCCTAGGCCATCAGCGGGTGGGCGCACACGCTGTTGGTAACAGTTTGGCAGATGAAGCTGCCAAATCAGCAGTAGTCACGTGTTCAGTAGCAGCAGTTACTAGATCCATGTCTAAAATAGACACCGATATCTTGGCAGCTATTGCTGCGACAAAGGAAGGCGTTAATTACCCTAGGGGTTTTCCTTCCAAATATTCTTATCAGTTAGGTCCCGAACAGGCTCCTTATGTAACAATACCCGGTGTTGGGGATCGGCTGATCCCCAACGCGGACCGCAGGCTTTCCATGATAACGGCAGCACACAAAGGCATGGCTTCGGCACATGCGGGTGTGTCTGCGACAGTTTCCATCTTGCAGCAGCGTTACTGGTGGCGTGGTTTATATAAAGACACCCGTACTTATGTGCTTTCCTGTGACGTTTGTCAACAGATCAAGCCTTCCACGGTTACACGACCACCACAGACCTCGCTAGGCATTTCCAACAGACCCTTTGGGTGTGTTTACCTGGATCACTGCGGTCCATTTTCTTCAGACACTGCCTATAAATATATCTTAGTGGCAGTGGACTCTTGCACACGGTTCATCTGGGTCTGGCCACAACGGAGTGCTGACGCTCGAAACGTCATCAGGGATTTGTGTGTCTTTGTGGGAATTTTCGCATGCAGCACCTTCCATTCTGACCAAGGTCCGGCGTTTGCCTCTAAGGCTTACAAGGACGCAATGGGTTCATTGGGGGTGCGGGTGACATTTTCATCTCCGTATAGGCCTGAGGGCAATTCTATCGTTGAACGAATGAACCGTGACTTAAAGCAATCCTTGACAGCTAGAGTTATAGGTACTGGCAGGAACTGGCTGGCCCACTTGTATACCGTACAACGTGCACTTAATAATCTCCCTAGAAGACCTCTGGGTGGGCGGACCCCATACGAAATGCTCTTTGGCATACGAATGTTTGTGCCTGACCTTGATGGTCTAGACATGGCGGCGCAATCCGCCAAGTTTGATGTAGATACCCATTCTGCTATGTTACAGGACTTACAAGAAGCCCGAGACAAACTTGCAATTGCACATTTACCTTCAGCCTTAGACCCTGCTCTGCAGATACCGGTTGCCGGCTGGCTTCCGAAGATTGGCGACCTGGTTCGAGAGAAGGTGGAGAACAAAAAAGAATTCGGCCCCTCTTTTCGTGCACCGGTTCCAGTTCTGGGCTTGAAGGGAACACGTACAGTAATCTTACCACCGCTTCCTGGTCGCAAGGAGAACAGATACATCTCAGTGGAAAATGTCAAGCTACAACATCTGGCCGATCCTGAATAGTGTTACACCAGCGGTCTCTTGTCCTGCCATTTATCGGACATGTGTTCGAGGCACTCCTGCCCGAACGGTCACTGGTGTTACCATGGAGATGGTTGATTTGCCTGAAAATATATTCGAACCCCCTGCATCCCCCTGCATCGACGAGGACGAGTATACCTATCCTGCAACAGAGTCGGTGGCACACCAACCAACAACGCCACTGAGCCCGACACGTTTTTCTTTTGACTCGGATTCCACCTCTTCAAATGTCCCGTCCAAGTTCAGTCTTTTTGTATCCTGGTTTAGAGACAATTTTTTGGTTCCACCCTGGACATATCTCTGGTTGGTGCTTTTCTTGATTTTTTTGTTCATGTCCATTGGCTTTGTCACAGTGTTTTTTCTACTTATCAATGGTCACTATTTACCTGAACGCTCTGCTGTGAACAGTGTTACTGGAACTTTGGCACCACATTCCTCATCTCACATCATGAAGCGTGACCACACGTTTGTGAACATTTCAGCTTTTCCAGTTGCCGATGGTATCGTATGGGATGCGGTAAACTTTCAAATCCATGGTCCGACGGGAATTATTAATGTACCAAATGTCCTTCGTGTTTCGATGGGTGATGTAGTAAAAAGTAATATTCATTCTGACGATTGGGATGTGCATGCCGTTGAAGCATTGTTTGCTGATTTAAAATATTATGCTTCTTTTAATGCTGAGGATTTGTATATGAATTCTGCGAATTATGCCGATTTGTACTGCTACCAGCATTGGGGCAACCATTTTCTCCACAAACCGAGTGCACTACGTAGCCCTGTTACCTATACCCAATGGGAACATTGCCCAAACCCCATACCAGGTAGCTCCCAGACTCTTAGAAATAAATTTACCTATTTCACTGATTTCAATCGATCAAACCCTGGGTCCTATTATTTTAAACTGAATGCCCCAGCAACTCAGAAAATCATGTTAACCCACACAAAATTACTTTATTCAGGTTCCTTTTTGAACGCCTTAGCTGTGGGTGGTTATGAATACTGGAGGGACACTGTGGATTTGAAATCAATCTGGGGCTCAAAGCCATGGCAGGTGCAGGGCACAGAGGCCTAGTTTAAAGGAACAATGGTTCTAGAGTGGCCTAAAAGGTCCAAGGGGAAGTAACCCTGTAAAGGGCACTGAGATAAGTAAAGGGATAGAAACTTAATTCATAAAAGAGAGCAGTAGGAAATATAACGAGGGACATATAGGTCAATGTATGACAAATATTTATTACACAATGAAGGTATTCAGGTGCTCACACAGTAAGTGACAATAAGCGTGACGTGAGAAGTGAGGGTGAACTTAAAATAATGACATCGCATTGACAACAGAAATAGAAGCTCCTTTAAAGATTTTTACAGAGTATAAGGAGTTCATGTTGTAGGGGTCGACGACGTTTCGAACTCAATTATTCGAGTTCATCTTCAGGACAAAAAATGTGAGCAACTTGAATTGAGCTGAAGAAGGAAAGAATATCCTTGGTAAAGGCGTCTGCGTAGCGCTGTGCTTCTTAAGGTGACCGGGATAGCCTGCGAATTAATGCGCGTTATGGTGGGGCCCGGTAGGGAGAAAAACAAACTTAGTTTGCTGGAAGCAAATGCTTAAAATCCTTCGCCGTTAAATGGCAATGTGCTGTGCCGGGGAATTAATTAAATTGGCCGGTCACAGTTCAGTAAATGGAGGCCTGGGAGATGAAAGGAGCGTGTCCTGCTCAAAGGAAAATCCGCGCTGAGTTTTTGTCCTGAAGATGAACTCGAATAATTGAGTTCGAAACGTCGTCGACCCCCTACAACATGAACTCCTTATACTCTGTAAAAATCTTTAAAGGAGCTTCTATTTCTGTTGTCAATGCGATGTCATTATTTTAAGTTCACCCTCACTCCTCACGCTTATTGTCACTTACTGTGTGAGCACCTGAATACCTTCATTGTGTAATAAATATTTGTCATACATTGACCTATATGTCCCTCGTTATATTTCCTACTGCTCTCTTTTATGAATTAAGTTTCTATCCCTTTACTTATCTCAGTGCCCTTTACAGGGTTACTTCCCCTTGGACCTTTTAGGCCACTCTAGAACCATTGTTCCTTTAAACTACATATTACCCCAGGTTCATATATTGGGGCACCCTTGTCTTCCTAAATACAGAGGCCTTGCACCGTACTTGCCTTATCCCAGCCCAAATTATGTTTCTGAATGCTTCCATCTATCAGACTACATGTTGGGGTTTGGCTACTACTAAACAATTAAACGCACCTTCCCTACCATCCCTGTCAAGTGCTCCCAATGATAGTTTGCGTTTTAATATGTCCCTTGCGACTTTGCAGGCTATGTTTCAGGACAATTCATTCAATGTTTCTACATTTGTACAGGCACCCTGGTTGGTATGGCCCATATCGTCTAATGCATGCCAACTGCGTTTCCACGGCTCAGTTCCTGGATATAAACAGGACAGGCCTGATCCGAGGTTTTCTGATTCCCGTACTGTCACCACATATTCTGTTGGTAAATTATGCAAACAGTGGTTGCAGCATTCGTCCCTAGATTCTGTTAAACAGCATTTATCCCTCCTTTCAGGCAACATTGAGCTGTCCGACTTTGTTTTGGGGCCTCGTGGTCCACGACCAAAGAGATTCATTTATGAAGCGTATAATGAACTCTGGAAGCTATCACAAATGGAAGCTGCATCCCGTCTTCGGGAAATAGACCAAGCAAATTTGGAAAAGGTGCTTGCTGTTGTTGACAATAGTATTAATACCCTGTCTTCCCGCATTTACACATTAGAGAATATTGTGTCCTCTGTTGTTGATATTGTACAAGATGATGTTTCTATATTGTACCATGGTCAAAACCAATTGCGTTCAGTAATGCAGTTTGCGTGGACTTTGCAAACCCTTAAGTTAGGTAAAGTTCCTTGGAATTTCTTGAACACCACCGCCCTATTTCTGCCTTTTAATTTGACTGAAAAACAGCAGTTCATGTCCATGAAAGATGCATCTTACACTTTGTTACATATTGAGAAAGTGGATCCTTTACCATTCTCTGTAGCGGAACTAGATTCTGCTGTGTGGCTAGTTCATGGGGTTATCGCTTTACCTTTTTCCTTGTTTGAATTTAGCTCATGCATGAAACATTATCCTGTGGGCCGTTTCCAGCCTTTGGGTAGTGCCTTCCTGCATGAACTCTGGTCCTTGCCTTTCATGTATAAATGCCTTAGAGACGGCAAGGAAGTTTTTCTCACGGGGAGTCTTGTGATTCAACTGTAGGTCATTCACTTATTTGTAAACATATTAAGCTGCACGGAGCTTGTAGCGTTTCCGTTCCAAATCTTGCATGTGTGCTAAAAGGTATTCCTGCTCCTGCTATTTCTCCCACCTTTACTTTGCTTACCAATGGTAGCTATTTGCTTTTAAATAACGAAGACTGTTGTGGCTTACAGGCCGGCATTCCGTATATTGTCACGGTTTCGCACAGAGTTGTCTGCTGCAAGAATGTGCTTTTTCCTCCCCCTCACGACATCGTTGATAACTCTATTTGGCCTTCCATTCCTACCATGGAGGCAGATTTCAATAAGTTGAGCAGAATAAAGGCCCTATTATTGAATGAGGAGGTTATGCTCACATCCGCCCGGGAGACATTCATTCTCTAGGTGGCGAGTACCCACAGTGAAATACAGGCCCTTTTGAATACTGACCTCCCCCAACATTTCGGGGAGTTAATTCATCGTATTTTTAACGCATCAAACACTGAGGGTCTGGTGCACTTTTTTAAAGTTGTGGGGTCCGGCCTGGTGTCCACCTTCCAAACTATTTTCGGTGTGATACCGGCGTTCATTCATTCTATTTTTTCCAGCGTCTTTGGTGGATTCCCATTAATCCTCGCCTTAGCAGCTGGTATCTTGCTGTTGGTCTGTTTTCTGCGCAATGGCTGCTCCCCGATGGGCCCTTCTCGATCCCGAACGCCTCCAGCTGCTCCGTGAGCGACTCCTGGACAGTTTCGGTGTTCTGCCATTGGCGACCATCAGTGTGTCATATACCCTTTCTTTTCGCTTTGCGTATTTCACTTGCGTGCAACCTGTGATGTCTTGCATCCGCTGTCCTTTCACCTGGACCATGGATTATTGCCTCTCCAATTCGTCGTTGTCTGTTCCGGATTTTGTTCGGTTGGTGGGTCCCTTGGAGGCCCATGAACAGGACTGTTCCGTTACTGGCTGTATGACGCGTGCTGCTGCACTTGGGATTTTGGCACAATGGGATATCTGGGCGGCTGCTCAGGATCTCCTACAACAGAGCTATATTGAATATCACGCAAGCTGTCCCGCATTGCTTTTGGATGCTCCGTCCTCTGAGGAACATTCCTGCTCGTTTGATCTGTTGGACTGGATGGCGTCTATGTTTTCTGACACTTCCAATGATGTCCTCCTGGATGCTATAGCGTTTTTCTGCACTTCCCCGCTACTGGATTGAAAAGGCCTGTCTTGCTGGCTCTCATTTGTCCTTGGACACTTTTGTTTTTTGTCCCTCTCCCTCATTGGGACTGCATAGCCTACAGACATTTTTGTTCTGCTCGGCCCATTTGACCTCTGTCTTCGTCCTTTGTCTTGGCCGATGGACTGTCCAGGGGACGGTGTCTTGTGGTTTGTGGCTTCCTGGCCCAGGCCTGCCTCGCTAAGTTGTCTTGGGCCTGGCTGCCATAATTCTTTCCTTTGCACACGTTCCTCTGGGCCGTTGTTCTATCGACCTCTGTCCCTGCCAAGTTCTTTTTGCACTGTCTGCGTTTTCTATCTTTCACCTTTTCTCCTGTTCACTTTGGGCTCAAACTGCACAACATGTACAAGGTCGAATAACAATGTTTCCTTGTCTTGCTGATTTGGCCAGTCCCTCACACCTAGACATAACACTAGGTACAGCTGCCATGGAAAAATTAGTGTGCTTTTAATATTGCGGTTGGCCCGCGCTAGACACACATGGAGACAACCTTTCCAGGGAGAAGAGCTGTGATTGTCTGCTGATGTAGTTTCGCATCTAGAGACTGAGGTATGGGGGTTCGCTAGTCAAAGCCCAGAGGTCTTCTATTTTTATAATAAACTGGCTTCCAGCACGGGGAGGGTGGTAATGTTAGTTAGACATATATCCACTGCTTTATGAGATGCTTTCCCCGTTCGTATTCTATGGAGTTGTAACTATGCTGATTATATTATTCATATGTATTATGCTAGTAGTACTGACACGTGTACTGTATCTTAGAGCACGTAAGTTGAAATAAACATTTTAACCTATACAGTGTCTCTTCTTACGCATGTTGTGGACAGGTACGAGTGAGTGACGAAAGAGTGTTCTTGCTTTTGCGAGTCCTGAGATAGAGAGACCGTGTTCTGGGTTGTCCAATCATTGGTACATTGGGGCCAATGGGACGCTAAGGCTAGTTGGGTTGGGGTTTTAGGTGCTAAGGGCTATGGTTGGCTCACCACTATATTCCGAGGTTCTATTATCCTGTGCATAGCTCTGTGTGTGCAGAATCCCTATGACAGCATCTTGGCTGTGACACAGCCTGAGCTGGACGCACGTTTGAAGGAGCATCAACAGCAAGCTAGGGGTGAGTATTCTGTGAAGGTTGATTTTGTCTGTGAGTGGCTGCATGTGTACCAAGCCTGTACCTGTGCTGGTGTACGTGATGTGGTTACTGTGATGCAGTGGGTTGTAAGTGGCCCCTGTGCTGGGTGTGGCAGTCACGGATTTTACATACATGCACTTACTGATGTTTTTCCAATCCTGGGAATTTCAATGGCATTGTGGGTGGTGTGCTGCAGGCCTGGTCCATTGGTGTTATTGTTTGTATGCCCCAACATGCATGATGTTGTGCTGTCTGCACATCACATGGCTCAGCTATGCCGGGTTTAGATGTTTGTACGCACTGTTTGAGGTAGTGAAGTGTGTCTGCATGGTGAGAATGCACGGGGTGGCCTGCAACATGTAGACTTTGTCATCCTCAGTGTTGCTTTGCTTGAATATGTTCGTCCTGTTGCTGTCACTTTGCTGACCCTACATGTCTCTCTGTTATGCAGCATCTCCCGTGGGCACGGAGGGACAGGGGACGGACACCAGTGGTGGTGAAACAAGCACAACAGCCGCACAGGATCCCAGTGACAAAGATGTGACCAGCGCCTCGGAGGGGGATAGGAGTATGCTGGAGGAATCACAGCCCGAGACGCAAAGTTCAACATCATCTGATGACGGCGGTGGTGCAGACATCTTGGAGGACACAGGGAACGGAGAGTCTGCTACATCTTCCAGCACACAGCGTGCAGTGCCCACCCTCCCAGCCACTTCCTCTGTTGCTGCCCGTGTTCGCACCACAAAGAGGGGAAGGGTGTCCTTCATTCCAGGCACCGCTGCCCCTGCCCCTGTGCCCCCTGCTGCCATCAGTGCAGAGTGTGTGGACCTTTTGCGCCAGCTGTGTGTGGGGCAGACAGGGCTCCTCAATGCATTGTCAGACCACGACCGCAAATTGGCACAGGTGTTAGCTTTCATGGAGGGCATACATTCAGACGTGGGTGGGCTGCACCGCACTGTCCAGACAATGTCCTCCACAGTGGCGGCTGCACTTCAACTGGCTCAATCTCGTAGTCCAATTCCAGTCCCTTTGTCCACCCCCATGCCAGTGGCGACGTCTGACGACGGTGACCACGCTTCACACACCTCAACGTCACAATACTGCACACGTAGCACACAGCAGCAGCAGCCCAAGCGGTCATGGTCACAGACACCTTCCCCTACGAAGAAAAAAACAACCCCAGAGCGCAAAGGGAAGAGCCCGTCAGGCGTTGCAAAGGCACATGATTCAAGGAGGAAGTACTCAGGGTCACAAGCCTCAGAGCAATCCCCGGCCACAGACTCTGTGGTCCCAAAAGCGTCTCGCAAAGGCATGCAGACACTCTCCATGCCCACTGTGAAGGTGGGGCCTGGCAAGGCTACACATAGTAAGGTATCCAAGGCTGTTTCACCAACTACCTCTACTCCCATTCCAAGACCAGTGAAGCAGGGACAGGAGGGCACTGTAGGGGGCACACAGGGTAAAGAGGGGATGGAGGGGCAGAGGCAATGCCAGGCTAAGCGTCCTTCTGGATCCAGCACATCCCCAGAGGGAGGTCCAGCGTGTGCACCTGCGGCAGCCTTGGTGATGAGTGTGCCGTTTGTGTCCACACCACTTCCCATTGATACCAAGACAGGCAAGCCATTTAGAATCCCCAAGAAGTGGAAAGGCACCCCTCCACTATCTCCCTCCCACACTGTGTCCCACGTCGGCCTGAGTCCACCTCCACGTGCCACTACACCACCTGGTCCAAGCAGCCCTCCAGCGTCCAAGGCCACTGATAGCTTTTCCTCAGCTGGGCGTCTAACTCCCCAGTCAAGTGGTCCAACTGTGCCCGACACACAGTCAGCTCCCAGTCAGACTGACAGCCAAGTATGAATGTTGATCAACGTCACAGACCTATCTCTCCCACACCGGTACCTGTGCTGCCCATCGTGACACACCAGACTGTGTTGCTGACCATGGCGGAGTTTGGTGACACACATTCCCTGTGCAGCTTCTCATTGACTCTGTCAGCACCTTGGACTGGCCACTGGCCTTGCAGTTTGCCCCCTGCCTGTGCAGCTTCTCATTGACTCTGTCAGCACCTTGGACTGGCCACTGGCCTTGCAGTTTGCCCCCTGCCTGTGCAGCTTCTCATTGACTCTGTCAGCACCTTGGACTGGCCACTGGCCTTGCAGTTTGCCCCCTGCCTGTGCAGCTTCTCATGTTCAGGCTCTGCATCTTGTGCCTTGGTCTTGTCTAATATTGTTGCCTATCAGTGCTATTTGTGAATAAAAACAGTTGCTCATGTTGTCAGTTGTGTCATTGTCCTTACTGAATAAGGCTTTTCCTGTATGTCTAACATTTACTGGGCCACATGCTCTGTGTGCCACTTCAACTGTGCCACTGGCTTGTTTAACTTATTATTTTTTAACAGGGGTGACGGGGACTTCAGTTCTTCATGACTCGGATACTTGTGGGGTCAGTGATGTTGTTTTCGGTGACATACCAGACTCATGTTCCTTCCTTGTTGCTGTTGGCTATGTTTTACTGAATCCTGGTATGTGGGCACTGCAAACACATAGAGGGGTCATATACACAGGATTGCAGGCAGGCTGACCAGGCTCAACATGTATGTGCGTTCTTGCTTTCATGTATGCCTAGCAGTGTAGATGTGTAGTCATGTTGTGATGGGCAGTCATCCTAGTCACAACGGTTACTTACAAGGTGTGCATTTGGGTGGTCAAGGGTTGTACAGTGTGTAGGTTGTGGCTTTGTCGTGTGTGTTGATGTGTGTGTTAATGGCGTGTGACTCATGGCTGTGTGGGACTGTTGTGTGTTTGTGTGCACACACTGCTTGTTGTGCATTCAGTGCTGTGGGTGTATGTTGCCTTGTGCTATCCTAGTGTACATCCCCTGATGTACTGCTGTGTTTGCTATGTGCTTTGTGGTGTTGTGCATCTGTTGTGTGTTTGATGTGTCTGTGTTGTTCTGTGATGGTGCACTTCTTGTCTGTGTTGTGGTATGTAGCCTATGCATTTTTCCTGACTGATGAGGTGGTGCACTCCTGTTGTGTGTGTGCTCCCATTGCCTTCCCCTAGTTTGGCTGCACAGGTGATGTGTGTTATTTTTGTGGTTCTGTATGTGTTTCTGTTTTGAATTGTGTTTGCCATTTTTGTTTTGGTGCAGACGTTGGTACTGGCATCCCTGTGTGTGTGTGATGTTTGTGGATGCCCCCAGGGGGTTTGATTGTTTGTCTGTCTCTTGACTGGACATTATGTAGGCCCTTCTGTGTGTCTGGCATTGGGGTTGTGTGCTGCAGATATGAGGGGGTATGTTTGGGGACTCCTACTTGTGTTTGACAGTCATTGAGTGTGCCAATGTGCCCTGTGTGTTGTGGTGCTGGCATACTCATGTGTACTTGCTGTTCACTGTTTGACTTGAGGTCCTTCCTTTCATCCCTGTCCCTATACATGGGTTACCTTGCTGTCTCCCTGAGTTGTTGCACTGAGGTGACTGTTGTTTGACTTCACTCACTGTGCCAGCCATGTGCTTGGATGGGGAGTGGATGTTGTTCTAGGTTCCTTGTCCTGCATGTGTCTGTTCACCTGGTTGTTGGTTGTCTCCTTGCCCTCCCATTTGTGTGCACATCATTTTTGCTTTCCTCTATGTTGTGCTCCATTGCTGGTGGCATGTAGTCTGTGTATGTGGCTGCGTGTCGGTGTGGGGTATGTCTGTGTGAGTTGGCAGGGTGTGTGTCCAGTAGTCTGTATGTTCCTTGTGTGTGTGTATGTTAATTTTGTGCTTGTATTCAGCTTTCTTGCCATGTATGTGGTGTTGTGGTGTGTGTGTGTGTGTTGCCCTGGGCCTGTGCTTCTGTGCTGTGTGTTAATCTACACCCAATGCTGCTGTGTCTGTCTCCCTAGGTGTTAGTTGTGTGCTGCTGGGTGTGGATTTAGCTCGCTTGGTGTTGGACATGGGGGTGCACAGGGGGGGGGTATTGGCATGTTTCTTGCTGTGTGCGGCGGAGCTGTGGGTGGTGGGTGGTGGTGGTGCCCTGTGGTCTTTCTGGCCTGACCGTTGCTGTACATGCATTGTGCTTTGTGCGATGGATTTCCTGCATACTCACCGCTGCGGTGTCGTCAGCAACACATTACATTATGGTCGCGGTAAATTGGTGGGCTTGATGCAGGGTGTGAATTGGTGCCAGATGAGACATGTGTGGGTACACTGATGGATGTGTTCCTGTCCACACCTGTGTGTCTGGTGTGGCCAGGTGCCCTGTTTCAGCCCGTGGAATTTGTATTCTGTTTTGTGTTGTATTGTGTTTTATTACGTACCTGCGGCGGCGTCCGCGGCGGGCGATGTTTACCTGGTGATGTATCACGTACAGCACCGGGAGGACGTGTAGTGCTGGATCCATGGCGTTCGGCTCCGGGTGGAGGGCTCCGGAAGTCTTGTTTCACGCTCCGCTGTCGAGATTCCGCCGTGTCTGGAAGGGCGGTTTCTCCCCTGCGGTTCGACTGGTTGTTTGGCGCATCCTAATTTGTTGAGCGGACGGGACGTCATTCCGCACGGCGGTGAGTCTCCATTGGCTACCACCGGCGCGGTGCCGGGCGCAATTTCACGGCGGTCGGCGTTGCACCGCGGAGGTCGGGAAATGGGGCATATTTGCCCATCATAATATGGCGGCCGTGAGGACCGCTTCTGGCGGGCGGTAAAAGGCATTTTTCCGCACCGCCGGCACGGCGGTACTGACACCGCCCGCCATCGTAATCGACCCCTAAGTAATTATTAATTTTTATTTATTGGTATTGATAATTAATTTATTTTTGATTAATTATAAATTGGTAATTAATTTTCATTAATTGATTAATTGATAATTATATTAATTGTATTAATTTTTATTGGAGCGGGTTGTGGGTTTATAGGGGAATAGGGTGGGAAGTACATTAATTATAATAAATTAACTAATAATTTTTATTTTTTGGTATTGATAATTTATTGTTTATTAATTATTAATTGGTAATTATTTTTTATTAATTAATTAATTGATAAATATATTAATTGTGTTAATTTAGTTTAGGAGCGGGTTGTGTGTTTATATGGGAATAGGGTGGGAAGTAATTTATTATAATTAAGTAATTATTTATTAATATTTATTGGTATTGATAATTAATTTATTGTTAATTAATTATTAATTGGCAATTCATTTTTATTAATTATTATTTATTTGTATTGATTATTAATTTATTGTTAATTAATTATTAATTGGGAATTAATTTTTATTCATTTATTAATTGATAGTTATATTGTGTTAAATTTTATGTGGAGTGGGTTCTGTGTTTATTGGCGAATAGGGTGAGAAGTAATTTAATGTTATTAAAGTAATTATTAATTTTAATTTATTGGTATTTATAATTAATTTATTGTTAATTTATTAATAAATCATTATTTAATTAAAAACATTATTTAATTGATAAGTATGTTATTTTTAACCCCTACGTTATCCAACACTTTCCCTACTGTTGCACTCTCTGAAGTGGGAATAGTACTTTTTACCCATACGCTATCCAACACTTTCCCTACTGTTGCACTCTTTGGGGTGGGAATAGTAATTTTTACCCCTAACCTATCCAACACTTTCCCTACTGTTGCACTCTCTGGAGTTGGAATAGTAATTTTTACCCCTACTCTATCCAACACTTTCCCTACTGTTGCACTCACTGGAGTGGGAATAGTAATTTTAAGCTTTTCGCTATCCAACACTTTCCCTACTGCTGCACTCTCTGGAGTGGGAATAGTAATGTTTACCCCTACGCTAGCCAACACTTTCCCTACTGTTGCACTCTCTGGAGTCGGAATAGTAATTTTTACCCCTACGCTATCCAACACTTTCCCTACTGTTGCACTCTCTGGAGTTGGAATAGTAATTTTTACCCCTACTCTATCCAACACTTTCCCTACTGTTGCACTTTCTGGACTTGGAATAGCAATTATAACCCCTACGCTATCCAACACTTTCCCTACTGTTGCACTCTCTGGAGTGGGAATAGTAATTTTTAGCTCTACGCTATCCAACACTTTCCCTACTGTTGCACTCACTGGAGTGGGAATAGTAATTTTTACCCCTACGCTATCCAACACTTTCCCTACTGTTGCACTCACTGGAGTGGGAATAGTAATTTTAACCCATTCGCTATCCAACACTTTCCCTACTGTTGCACTTCCTGGAGTGGGAATAGTAATTTTTACCCCTATGCTATCCAACACTTTCCCTACTGTTGCACTCTCTGGAGTGGAAATTGTAATTTTTACCCCTACGCTATCCAACACTTTCCCTACTGTTGCACTCTTTGGAGTGGGAATCGTAATTTTTTTCTCTCTCCGCTATCCAATATTTTTCTGTATTGTTTTAGTTAATGCTGTGTATAATTTATTTTAAAAACATTAAAAATATTGTCGTTTTTTAATTTGTTATATATATTTTTTATATTTTTATTTATATTATTTATGCATGTGTATATATGTATTTATAATTTATAAAATGTTTTAAACAATTTATAAGTTATTAAAATAATTTATGAATATTATTAAGTATATATATTATATTTTATATGTATATGTTTAATTTATTTTAACATATTTATTAGTTATTATTTTTAAACATTTTTAAATATTTTTAACTGTTTCTTTTAATTATATGTATTATTTACTTTATTTTACATTATTTCTTAACATTTAAAAAAAACGATATTTTTTACGATATTTTTGTCACGATATTTTTGTCACGATATTTTTGTACCTCGATATTTTTGTAATCGATATTTTGTCAGTGATTCCCTTGCGCTGTGGTGCAAGTGTGCCTGTGTTGTAGGCAGGATTGATTTGTGCAGAAAGGGATACCTTCCTGTACAAAAAAAATCCTCAGAGGCCTTTTCCTCTTTCTATGTGTGCTGCAGAATGCAGCACACATAGAAAGAAAAGAAAAACGAGGAGAAATGAACCTATTTCTCCTCGTCACGCCTCCCCGGAGAAGGCGTAGCATTTTGACGCATTCCCAGGTCTAGCATTTTGACGCATTCCCAGGTCTACCACTCATGGTAAATCTGGGAATGTGCCAAAATCCATGGGTGGATGCATGGGAACACCCATGCAACGCCTCCCTGGAGCACAGTAACACAAGGCAGCGACTTATGCTGCCTTGCATTGCTCCAAATTTACCGAGCACCACAGGGCCACACAAAATGGCCTTGCGTTGTTTGGTAAATCTGACTTTAGTGTTGCGTTGCCCTTGTGTTACCTTGTGTGATGTAAGGGCATCCCAACACTATGATAAATCTGGCCCTAAGTTTGGATTGAGAAAGTCGACAAAATATGATTTTATAAATGTGAGTAATCACAATTTTTTTAATGAAGTGTGGATATGTTGTGTTAGTATGGTGGAAGCACTACTCCTTTGCCAAGTAATGCAACAGTATTCTTAAAGTCTCATTTTTGCATCAAGCTATGATTGAAAATGTGACTACTTGGCTGCTGAGTTGACCTGAGTTGGTATTAGCTGGAACACACTCCACCACCACCTAATTACCACATGGTATCTACCTGGTTTGGCTGACACATTGGCATGCAATTAAGCACGTATTCCTGTCTCACTGGCACCCCAGCAGAGCGACCACTCACCAATCTAAGTGGCGCCCAGTGACCTTGTTTTGGGCTCGGCCCCTTGAGTCATGGTCACTTGCCTGCTGGTTATTGATTGAGAGCTCCAGATATGAACTTCCTAGGTCAGCTGTGGGATTGTAACTCCTCTCACCAGCAGACCAGACATAGCCATGGGCATTTTAATGAATTGACATTGAAGAGGATGTGCCACCATTGCCACTTTTTTGTGGGGTCCCCCTTTAATGCTTTTTTATTGGACAGGGTTTCTCTTTTACAGCTCCACCCTCCACTGTGCTTCAAATAGGATACCAGTGCATGCCCCTTCCTTGGAAACAAGGGAGCACTGGGAAACACTCACTTCTAGTCTGGTTCATTCGCTGACCTTTACTCAGAGACAGCCAAAATAAGAGCAGGCTTAAGACAATTCTTTTCCTTTGTGAAGCATCTTTTCTCACAGACCTTTAATTATAGACTCAGAAGGCCCTCTAATTGACCGGTGGATGTGGATATTATTAATCAAAAGGTTTTAGATAACAAATATAAAGAAATGTAAAAGGTAACTGTTGGAAAGTGGATTATTGGTAGGGGCAAATGTAGGTCTGCCACTGGCAATTAGGCCACTAACACAGTATAGGGCTCAGAATAGGTCTTAGAAAATTATTCCTATGCTCAACCCTTGGTAACGTGGCTGCGAGCAGGCAGGCTTAACTTCAAAGACAGGTATGTAAAGCATTTAAAAACACAAATTCAGTAAATAATTAAGACACAACACAAAATAAAAATCCAACACCAATTTATAAAAATAGGAAATATTTTTATCTTTTAAATGACACCAAAACGAAAACAATCCACTGTAGGGAACCAGAGATATGAATTTTTAAAGATTAGTCACTTTCTAGTGCCTAGAAACCAGCAGTGCCCCTTTTAGTCATTTTGTTGCCTCTGACAGGGACACATTCACCTTTAGCAATTGTTCTGGAGGATCTCTCACCACTCTTGTGCAGCCTCCTCCAGCAGGCTGGGTCCAGTTAGAACTCCTTCCTGAAGTTCTTCTTGCGGGTCCCAAAGTATCCAACACACAATCCAAGGTTCAGGAATCTCCAAGAGGGTCCTTGAAAATGTGAGACTTCAATTCCCACAATCCACTTGAACAAAACCCTTACAAATCCACTGGTAGTACTCCAGGCTGGGATTCTTTGTGGTGATGTCCAGGTGAGCTCTGTTAACCTGTAGCTTGCAGGGAGTCCACTCTTTAGTCCTTTTACAGCAAAGTAATCCACAGGCTGTAGTTGCAGATGGTACAGAAGGTGCAGTCCTTTGGAAATGCACATCAACCTTCCAGCATGGCCCGTCTTGCTTTCTTAAGTTTCAAGCAGCAGATCTGAGAGGCACCGCCCCTCTCAGATACTTATTCAGTGTTCTCTGGGGTCAAGCAGGAGAGTACTCCTGTCCAATGAGCTGCAGGGCTCCAACCAAAGGTCTGACCACTTCCTGCAGTGTGGCAAAATGCTAACCCAGAAACCACTATTCTTCCAAAATTCGATATGTCAGAATTTTCAGCAGGGAGAGAAGAGGTGGCTAGACACACCCCTAGGATGGCTATTCTCCATATTCTCTACCCCTTGCATCTGCTCATTCCTTCCTTAATCCTAGCATCTTGCTGGAGATGAACAGGGGTCCTCCCCTTCGCTTGAAGTCCATGGTTTACGACTCCTCCCCCTGCTCTGGCATTTCTATGCCCAGCAACCTCTCCTCCCCGAGAGGCTTCCTAACCCCAGGGGTCATTTATCACCTCTTCAAAGCAGCCAGCCTCACCCACTTATCTCTGACCAATCAGGGCAGAGCAGTACAGGGTTGAATTTTGGTTTACAGACTAAAAAAGTCTTATAACGTCTTGTCTGTACATTTTACAATAAATTAAACAATACCATATTGTTGGATTTATCATTACCATTCTACTGAGTCCTTTAATCCTAGTTTTATGTTTTTTCTTTCTCCAGTTATTAACTAATAACCTTTTCCAATGTTAACCTATGGCATGGGATTTGCAATGGGAAAAGTGACTTGGGCCATTTTTCCAGCACCAGGGCTTATAAAAACATATTAAATAAGTATGCTACATATATCTACAGGACCCCCACCCCAGGAACACATAGGGGAGACTTTAGGGGTTATGAATATGTAAACATATTGCAGATCCTCCCTCCACAGTGCTCCTACCACCAAAGTCGATTTTGGGCAGCACTTTATCACAATGTGGGGAGTGAAATGTGCAATTTCACTTTACCCAGGGCATATAAAACTCATTTTTATAAGGGTCCACCTTATAGATACCTGACCCCCCACCTTTGGGACACCTAGGGGAGACCCTGGAGGTACCTAATATGCCCAAACATTGTAGGTTAACCATTTGTAAGTGCCCCAAACACAAAAGTCGAGTTTGGGCACAATTTACTTTTTAAAAGCAGTCCTGCCACACAGAGCCACTTTTAAAATGACCTCAGGCTTCAGCAGTGCACACATGCAAGTGCAGAAAGGTCTGCTGACCTCTAAACTGCCATGCCCTATTATATACTAGGGACTGATAGGTAGTTTCAATCCCCCTGCCCTAATATGTACTAGGGCCCTATGGGGTAGGCCATGCCAATCACAGGGGTACCCCAACCCTTAGTGTACACTAGTGTATGTAGGTGTTTTCACTGTATTCTAAGTGTTTTCAGCATAGCACTGGCCCTGGGGCTGGTTAGGCAGAGCCCAGGGTCAGTCAGAGTCAGTTACCACCAGTACCAGTCAGCAAAAAGTTGGGGGGTGCCCAGGGCACAGGATGACTTCGCAACAGTAACATACAGGTAGGTTACCTACATACCATTTTATAATGTGCTTTCTATATGTCAGAATAGGGTTGGTAGGACACAGATGTAGAGCAAAAAGTTTTTTTAATGCATCTTGTGAGGATTTGGGTGTATTACATGGTATAGCTGTGCGGCCTTATCGTGTAATACACTCTTAAAAACTGACGAAGGTCCAGTCAGGCTCATTTGTAAAACCTTAAGCTAAACCCTGGGAAGCTATCGCTTCAAGCAGCAGGGCTTAAACAAAGGAACCAGTGTAATGCATTTAACAGCACCAAACAACGAAATAAGAAAGCCACACAACACGAAGGAAATCCGACACCAATTTATAAAATTATTTTATATTTTTATGCATTTTTAGAGACCAAGATGAGCAAAATCCACCAGAGGGTTCCAGGGAGACACATTAAAAAAAACGTACATCTCAGATTAATCACAAACAAGCATTGGTAACCATAAAGTTTGTTTTGAAAAGTTTGTAACAGTTGAGTTCGGCTACTCCAACCTGGCTTGGGTGACTAAATCCATCAAGGAGAAGGTCTTAGGGGCCAATAAGGAGTATTTGGAATGTTATCTGGCCACCAAAGCATTTTCCAAGCCCAGTTCCAAACTTTACAGCACAACGCCATAGACTTCAGTGGAGTGGTCCTGATGCTGCGAATGCAGAAAAATGAAAGATGCTCAAGGATGCTCTGAGTGCTGTCCTGTCAACGGGGGTGCTTTCATGGTTACTCCTCGGTCCACGGGTCAGGTGGGGTGACTTTGGCCATAGTGGTCGGGGGTCCCTCGAAGGCCTCTGATACAGTAGAAGGCCAGCTGTGGCTTCGCTACCGGCCTCCGTCCACAGCGGTCCCAGCAATATCCCTTGGTGGAGGCTGGTGTCCCTCTTGGGTGACCAATTTGGACTCAGGCGACACTCCTGGGTCCGGCAGACTCTGATGCAACTTTTGGCTATCGAGTATCAGTTTCCTGGGCTACCCAGCGGCAGTTAGCAGAGATTCTTCTGGAGAGGCTACTGACTTGCCGAGTTGGGTTATTTCAGCTTTGTTGGCCCTGGTTCCAGGAGGTCAGCTGACTGACCCTTGGAGTCACTTATTTGATCTGGGGAGCAACCTTTCCCCAAGCCAGGATCCACAGGCCCAGTACTCTCTATGCTAGCCATAAGATGCGGCAGTTGCAGTCCAGCAGACGGTGCAACCTCTCTTTACAAAGTCATGGGGTCAGCAGGGCAGTCCTTCTTCGGTCCTCTTTCTAGTTCTGGTGTGATCCTGAGGTTCAGGGTGTGATATGTATCCCTAGAAGGTGCCCTGGGGGGGATGACACAGTCACTAGACAATGGGTTACCAGGTCCTCCTCCCTCTTGGTGAGGTCTTTCTGGCTATGTGTGGCATCTAGCAATCACAGAGTGCACTATTCTGCCCACTCTCAAGATGTCTTAACCCTTTCCTGGATGTTAGAGATGTGGCTACCTGTGTGCTACATGCCCACGGCAAACCTGGTTTGCGCACTCGTCTCCCCTCTCTGAACCCGCTGCCAGCCTGTCTACCTGAACAAAGGGCAGCACCTCAAGAGTGTGATCGCCTTTTGGGCCAACACCCTGAGTGGTGTCCTGTGAAGGGAAGGTAACACATCGTCCTGTAGCAGGTTGCTATTGTTTCTGGGCCTGGGAGTCGTTCCGTGGCTGCTGAGGTGTTTGGTGTCGAGTTATCGCATTGCCTGCACGCATCTCATTGCCTGCAGGTATCTCATTGTTTACTCTTTCGTCATAAAGGAAACAGTGTGATGGTTGAAGGCAGACTTGTACATGTGTGGGAAAGTGATTCTATAAGTGGTGTTTAATTGCCAAGCGAGTGCAATTCATTTTAGGCACATGAACTAAGATTTTTGTGTTGAGTGCAAGAGCAATGGTGGGTTGAGGTTAGCGAAAGTTTTGATTTTCCTTTGGGTTGACTAACTATTTCCTGAAGTCTGTTGTTATTGTTTTATTATTAGTAGCTGCACATGGGAAAAAGTTCTTTCCAGTACTTTCCTGGAAGGTAGGTATTTTGGATGGTTGCAGATGTGTTCTGGAATTTAGCCGCTTGTACCAAAAAGGAAGTTCCGCCTTGACAAATGTGGCATTCAGAAAGAGTGAAAAGCTAGACTTGAGGGAATGTTTGGGTGCCTAGCAGTTCACATTAGATTGGAGAAAATCCAGTGTAGTTAGGTTGATGGTTCTGTACAATATGTGTGATACGCTGAAAACAATGCTTTGGGGAACAAGGATCCACAAGAGCACATGCAAGACATGGGCAATGCAGTCATATGGCTTGAGTTGTACTAGGACTCTGGTTGCTGTATTTTCGCTAGAGTCTCCACAGACTCAATTGGAGTTATTCACAAAGGTAAACTTAAAAGTTTACTCTTACACTTTTGAGTAACTTTACTACTTTTGGCTATTCACCATTTACGAGTGCAAAGTCATTCGAAGGTGTAGACTTACATGTCCCCAACCCCTGAATTCAGGAGGTGGACTTCATTTACGAGTGTAAAGTTTCTCTTTGTTACTTTTCACAGGTAGGCGGAGTTCTCCGCCACTGTGTCAGAGATCTCCCTATTGTAAAGTATAGGGAAAAGGTTATTAAACTTAGCAATAAATTAGCACAAATATTTTAATGTTCAGTATTAATGTAAAATAATTAGCAAAATATATTTTAAATGTAGAACAAAATAGAAAGCTACAGCATTAACAATTTGAAATATTTAATTATTGATAATATATTAAATTTAAATTATTTTTCTTAGGATTTAAATAAAAAAGCCTACCTAAAATATAAAATGTATATTTATTTAGTATGCAATAAAAAAATATTTAATGGTAGTATAGAACTAAGGGGCACATTACGATGGCGGGCGGAAGCACCACCGCCGTGCTGGCGGATGCAAAAAGCACCAGTTACCGCCGGCACGCAGCAGTCCACACGCCCGCCCAATTACGATGCGAAAAGTAGGCCAAACACCGCCGGCAAGCCAGCAACACCGTCCGCCATCAAAGTGCGCCCGTACACGTAGCGGCGCAGCTCAACTGACACACACCGTCCGACGAAACACGTCCCGCCCGGCGCATAAATTACGATGCCGCAAACAAACGGCTCCCACGGCCAAGAGATACCGTACGACAAACCGAAGCGGTAACACGGATGCCGAGCACGGACAACGAAGAAGCGGCTCCCCGAGCATGAATCCAGCACTGCAGGCCCTCCCCATGCTTCTGCTGATGCACCACCAAGGACGCAACGTACCGCGGAGACGCAGGTAGGCACACACACAACAAGTGCACGCAAACAGCGCACACAGTGCAAGGGCGGAAAAAGCGGACAACCCCCACCAGCGCGTGTACACAACACATCCACCATTGCATCCACATATGACACACAGGCCAAATCGTAACATCGCGGAACACATGTGTACACACCACCTGGGACTAGGAACCAACCACCCCGTCACGGCCCCAAAGCGCCGATGACGCCGCCACACATGCGCACAACGCAGAGGCCAACCGCAGCGCCATGCATGCGTCGCACACAGACACAGGGACACAACCAAGCAGCACACACATCAGCCCCACCCCGAACGCAAATGACACGTGACAGGCCTGCCACAGACATGTCCCCAACGCCCAATTCACGGACAACACCCAACGCCACACAACCGACGCACACATGTCAGTGAAGTCACGCAACAGCAGGACACACCCCAGTGTAACAAACATGGCGAAGCACACAGCGGCGGCAACACCAACTAGGAGAAGCAGGGCCCCTTCGGGAAGAGGAACGCCAGTACCACACTGAAACACCCATACCACCCTGCACATATGAACAAGACATATAAAACGGAACACCAAAGAGCCCGGGGACCGACAACAGGTGGCCCAAGAATAACATTCACACACAAGGCCCAACGCAGAGCGGAAAGGCAGCCTGCCGCCCACACAAGGGAGAGCAGACAGCACTGAATGACCTTCCATTCCAACTCCGAAACCACAGCCCTACGAAAGAAGCCGGTGAATACAGCCATTGTCCAAGAAAAGACCAACACAGGCATGCCGAGGAGACCGACCACAGGGCAGATAGCGCATATCACAGAAGCACACAACGGACGGGGAAGAAAGAAGAAAACACTCCCCCATGTCGGCCACATGCAAGTTAATTGGAAGGAGTCACACATCACTGACCTTGAACTGTCTGAGAAGCATGTGGGAAGAGGGCCCGTGTCCTCCAAACAAGCAAACAGAACACAAGTCCTGTCTCCCTACGACTACACAGAGCTCACAGCAACCTCGGAGCGTGCACATTGCAGACTGCACACACAGCCGGAGCACGCCACCACAACGCACCGCTGGGAAATGGCAACCGCAACACACCTACCCAACTACGCCGAACAGCTCAAGCTGTACAAAACCAACCTGTTCCATACATTGGGATGCGATCTCCTGTCCCTGCTGAACGTAAGTTACCGACTGACTTACCGCATCACATTGTTCAGCTGCGTCATGCCCGTCTTCTACTGTCGGAGGTGTCCATACCAGCATCCCGTCGAGATATGCCTCTCCAACCCGGCATGTCTGAAGGCGGACCTGCTACCACTACTCCTCCCTCTGGACGCACACGACAGGGCCTGCTCTGCCTATGGGGGCATGGCGTATGTGGCCAACATCGCACCCGCACTGAAATGGGACCACTGTGCCTCCACACGACGGATCATCGAGAACAGCTACATCGAATGTCACCCAGCATGCCCCATCATGGTCCTCCAAGGGACAACTTACGAACAACACCTTGACAGCCACCATCCGCTACATTGGCTGGCAAACATGTACACCACCAATGACATGGAAGCCCTGCTGGACGGCATCGCATACCTGACAACCTGTCAATTCGTCGGACCACAACGCAGGTTCCCCGAGTGACCTATGATGTCCAACCCCGCACCCATGCTTAGCTTCCGCACGGACTGGCCAGTCACCACCACAACAGCCATACCAAACGACCGGCAACTGTAACCACACCATCAACGACATCGCCATGACATCGGATATGACCGGGACATGCACACTGTTCCCCATCACATCCAGGAACACCGCATGCATCGTGGGAGGCAGTGGCATGGGCTCTGTGTATCGCACCCACATGGACGGAACTGCACGAACAACCAGGACACGACATGGATCCAGCGCCCATGGACACACACACCGCTCAGTGGACATGAATAGGTCGCCTGGAGTCTGTGGGTGCTGCACCCCTCCCACCCCCGCCCCGGGAATCCCATACCAGGACCTTTGCATGGACGACAAGTGCATACAACAACAACACGACCCCAGTGACTGTGACATGTCCAGTAACCACCACAGTGCAACAACAAGTGGCACGCCGCTGCATGCACGCAAGCACATGCCCTGATGTCATCTCACATGCACGCGTGCATGAGGAACAACCGCAGCAAACCTGTCACATGGAACTGAGATGGACTGTGCCCATGATGCCAAGCGGTCTGGTAGGCTACATGTATACCGTCTGTGTCAAAGTCCGCAGCTCCGCAGCTATACGTAAATGTACATTAGCACAGCCTTGGCCAAGCAGATGTCACTCTGAAGCCCACATCCCACATGCAACAGCCAATCACATGTAACCCCACACCCTATCCCATTTGCAATCATGCTCAGTATATCCTCAACATGTATTCCGCTGCCAGTAGTGTCCACTATACTGCATCACAGAGGACAGAAGACTCAATATAATGTTTGAAACCAAAACTGTCTCCACTGACTCATTTCACAAGTACGAATGAGAGAGGATGAGAGTATGTGAAGTACACAGCAGTCGTGACATGACCATGTAGTCCACTGGTATTGGATGTCAACGCAAATGAGTAGCACTACTGTGGAAGACACACATGTGTCGTGTGAAGTCGTATGGACGCAGTGCTCAGGTGGGTGGGTGCGACGGGTAGATGCGCACATGCCAAGTTGGAGCACGCCGTGTTGGGAGGGGTCATGAACAGTACACCACCGCTTCCCTGGGCATCGTGAGAGGACACCTGTCGGGGGGAGTGAACACGTGTGTGCACAGCAGCCGGGCACACGTACAAAGCGGTACCAGGCGCACCTCAGCCCACCCTCTGTGGACAAGCTGGATCCTGTTGTGCGCCCGCCATGCCCCTTGACAAGGCACACACAGCCCCAGTCGACCAGGTGTAACCCCAACATAGTCAATCCGCACAGGCGATACAGGGCACGGCATGGCAGTGGAGCATGGTGTGTGAGAGGTCTCCTCGCGCTCCTCCTGCTCATATCACGCAGGCAATAGAACCTCAACGTCTAGCATGGCACAAGTCAAATGGAAGTGTAGGGGGACGCACCACAGCACGAGCAGCACTGACGTCACGGGAGGTGGCTCGCACCATCCCATCCATTGCCCATCATACCAACCACGCCACATGCCATTGCGACTAAGTGCAAGCGCGTGCGCCACCACCCCGAGCCCTCCCCAGAGAGGCCAAAGAGTGAATGTGTGGGCCATCAGCCACAGACGGACGCGGCCTGGCCGCAAGGGCAGCCACAGCCACTGGGTGTCGCAGGTGGCGGATCCGGAAGGCGAAGACTGTGATGCATAGTCCATGCAGGCCGGGTCTCCATTTGGGGCACCACGCAGGTGGACGGCGTCCCGCCACACATCATACCCTGAGACAGCCCACTCGTGCAACTGGACCCACACATACACTCCTTGCCCTCTCTGGTGCGAGCTTGGGGCTGCCTGTGCAAGCGCTAGCCTCGCAGGTGAGCATGCATATTGGGGGAGCGAGGGGAGGACATGAGGGCTGGGGCGAAGATGACTGTATCACTGTCAGTTAGTACAAGGGATGACCCAGATGTGGAAAGGAAGAGACGTGTCCCGTGTGTACTGCAACTAGTCGCCAATCCAACTACCCCCCCATGTCCGGAATGTAAGCCCGCACCTAGGCCCGCCCATCCGCCACATCGAACATACCACCAGCACGACAACCTTCCCATTCGAAACACTGACTGGGGGTGGCGACCAGTGTACAATCATGTGTAGCCTACCCACGCGTACATGTGGGCCCTCCATGATCCATGTCACCTGCGGCAAAGTCATGACATGCGCAATGAGGGAAGTGAGGAGAGCTGTCCGCCCCACGCGCAGAAGGTGCATCAGCTCCACAGACCCAGCAGCGAGTCCAGCAGGGGTCACATGTGCAGGGGCAGCTGTGCCTGGTGTGAAGGCACATGCATATAGACAGCACATCGACCAATGTGTAGTCTGCCCACATCTACAGTCCATCATCATGCGGACATAGGAATTGAACACAGGGCAACACATCTTAGTTGGTGCACCCACCGTGACCAACAATGCGCTATCATCGACGTACCCGCCCTGTGCATGGCCCCCCACCCAACGGAGGCACATCCAGTGCCACCATCCCACACACACAAGCCTTCCACGGAACATGCTGTGTCCAATGGTCAGTACAGAGTCAGCGCCCATCTGGTGGAACCTGAACAGGAGACACATGCACACACATGCCAGCTCCCACTATGTACGTCTGCCACCTGGCACGTGCAATGTAACCTCTCACCTGTGACGTGTGACTGCAAGCACACAGCCGTCTTGGCATGGGGCTGTCAATGTGGACACCTGTCAATGTTTCGGGAGGTGTGATCCGTACAGTGCTGTACATAGGGTGCAGTGCTGACACCTACTACTGTCTCATATCCCCTCGTGCCACAGGTCCCACTTGTTTTGGCCGCTCAGCCTGTGCCCACATCGTTGTCGTCGTGTGCCATACTCATCCAGCCGCGGAAGCAGTTCCATGCTCAGCAGACATTCATGTTGCCGTGGCGTTGCCGCTTGACGGATATGCAGTCAGTCCCCATCAGCACGCCCCGCAAGTCATTGGGGCCTAGATCCCCATGTGCATGCACATGGCAGTGGTTTGTATCACTAGCCATTGCCATTGTTGGGAGACCTGTGTAAGTGTATTGTGGCCGTGCCGTCCCAGCTTGACAGCTGGGCTGTGGCTCATGTGCTTGCTCAGTCATGTCAGTGATGTGTATGCGAAATTGCCATGTGTCGTGTTGCTTTGACATGTGTCCTCTGCCATTGTCCCTAGGCGGAGACCGAACATTGACCGCCCATACCAATTGCTGGCGGACATGGACGATACAGAGGTTATTAGGAAGTTTCGGCTGGACAGGCCAACCCTGCATCGACTGTGTGCCATGTTAGAACCCCATCTCCGTCCCCGCAGGGTGTATCCGACTGCTGTCACCCCCACGGCTAAGGTGATGGCCGCCATGCATTTCTTCGCCACTGGGTCATTCCAGCACACAGTGGGCATTGGAGGAGGGATGTCCCAGCCCATGTTCAGCAAGGTGCTGAGGGATGTACTGGCAGCCATGATGCTGTACCGGAACAGGTACATCCGCTTCCCCAGGGCTCGTGAATTGGCGGCAGTGAAGGGTGCATTCTATGCCCTTGGCAGAATCCCACACGTCGTTGGAGCCATTGACTGCACACATGTCGGCCTTGTTCCACCACAGGCCACTGAGCACCTGTACCGCAACAGGAAGCACACGCACTCCCTGAATGTGCAAGTGGTGTGCCTTGCGGACATGGTGATCACCCACGTGTGTGCAAAGTTCCCAGGCTCGGCCCATGACGCACACATAATGCGCAACAGCATCTTGCCACGACTGATGTCCAATATGCAACAGGATCGTGCCTGTATTGTCGGTGAGTATGTGGAGTGGTGTAGCGTGCTGGCTGTGCGATGCTGTCCCCTGTCCAGTTGGATTAGCAACGGTTCTCTGTGTCCCTCACACCCAGGTGACTCTGCGTACCCGAATGGGGCATGGCTGCTCAGTCCATTGAGGAATCCTCGCACCCCAGCAGACGATCGCTACAATGAGGCACATGGGAGGACCAGACGTGTGGTCGAGCGTACCTTTGGCCTCCTCAAGTCCAGGTTCAGGTGCCTGGACCGCACCGGGAGTGCGCTGGCGTACTCCCCACAGAAGGTGTGCCAGATAGTGGTGGCGTGCTGCATGCTGCACAATCTGGCCATTCGGAAGCAGATCCCCCTCATCGTGGATGACGGAGATCAACCAGGGCCCCAGCCCGCAGACCAGGACAGCTCGAGTGAGGAGGACAGCGGAGAGGAGGAAGCTGGTAATGTGCGGCAGCAGCTCATCGCCCGCTACTTCACTTGACGGTGAGTGTCCATGTACGACGGCTGATGTGGCTGTATCTGTGCAGGTGTGTGTGTGCTGTGTCAGGGTGGCCGTTTGTTCACTGCGTGCTGTGTGTCAACGCTCCATGGCCAGGGTAGTATGCCACTGTTGGTGGCTGTGGCATTGTGCCCTATTGCTCTGTGCGATGTATGTACATTGCTTGTAGTTACTGACATGTACTGTGTGATGGGTGTGTGACACACTCATTGAATGTGCTCCTGTTCTGTCTCCCACCCCTAGGTCCCTACAGGCCCTCCGGATTCAATTGCCATGCCACGCATCAGGTGCCTTTCCGCCCAAGGTGGCCGTTGTATTCCGTACAAATAAAACACAGGGCACAAACAGCAGTTAGTGAAAAAGGTGCATTTATTACAAACTGTGACATGTGATTGTGTGTAAGGTGATGACAAAAGTGGTGCGTGCAGTGACAATGAGCTGTCGGTCATGGCTGCGTGATGATCAGGGTGTACCCACTGGTTCTATGTCCATAGTCCAACACACACATGCCATCCAGATGGCTGTGTGGAGTGGGATCGTAGTCCAAGTCAATGCAGTGGCTGGTCAAGGAAGGCTGGCGGAAGGCTGGCTGGCTGCCTCACTTGCGTTTGGAGCGTGCGAAGTCCTCCCGGGAGATCTGTTTCCACTTCGGACGGCCCCTTCCACGTTTGCGAGGGGGGTGCCTGCTTGCGACATGCTGGTGGTTGAGGTGTGCTCACTGGCTGTGGACGCAGGGGAACTGGACACTGCTGCTCCACCCTGCGCCCCGGCAGGTGGTGGCGGAGGGGAGCTGCTGTCCCTGGCTGTGACCTCACCGCCACCACCAGCTGGCCCATGAGGTCCACGATTTGGCCCATACGGGCGTCCATGGACCTCAGCACCCCCAGCACCTCACGCGTGTCTGAAGCAGACCGGACCCATTGTCCTTGGGCCTCTTCATAGGCCCCAAGGACTCTGGCCATTTGAGGCAGGGCATGGCTCCCAGGGGAGGCTGGCGTTTCCCTGACCCTGCTCCTCCTACCAGTCCTGCTGCCACCGGCCTGCCCACTAGCCACATTGCTCACCACGGTCCTCGCTGTGGCTCCCAGGGTGGATCCAGTCGGCCGGGCCACCACCTGCGCTGGGGCTGGTGCCAGCGAAGACGTGGTGGTGGTGGCGGCGGTGGTGGTCGGTGCGGCGATGGTGGCGGTTGCGGCAATGGTAGTGGCCGCAATGACCGTGGGTGGCCGCAATGACCGTGGGTGTGGCCGCAACGACAGTGGCAGCAGGGGGCTGGGAATGTTCAGCAGCCCTGGATGATGGGTTGGTGGGTAGGAGGGGTCCTGGGGAGCGGCTGGGCCCTGCCACACCAGATGGGCCTGCTTGGTGGTCCGTGTCCGAAGAGGAGGACAGATCCTCCAGATCCGTGTGTCCTCGTTGGGGGCTTGTAGGCTGGCTGTGCTGGCTGCTGGCTCCATCCCCAGCATCCAGCAGTTCGTCACCTGTGGAGAGAATGAGATTTGTTATTGTGTTGCACCTGGCGAAGTATGTAGTTGTCGTCTGACATTAACAGTTCGTGCAATCTCGTACATGGGTTTCCCGGAGGCGTGTGTGTGGCTGTAGCATCTGTAGTTGTGTGTGCTTGGCAATGGGACTGTGTGCTGTGCACATGTGGCATGGGACGGATTGGCCATGCCGATGGGTGTGTTGCTGTGCCCCTACTTATTGTGACTCTGGTGTATGCGGGCTCCTGGCCCATCCTGGGTCTGGTTTGTACTTTGCTTTTGGTGTTCAGATGGGACGCTTAGGAACGCATATGGCAACATGGGGGCCATGCCCCAGATTGGCATTTGGGAGGGAATATGCTTTTGGGGTTCAAATGGAACGCTTAGGAACGCATATGGCAACATGGGGGCCATGCCCCAGATTCGCATTTGGGAGGGAATATGCTTTTGGGGTTCAAATGGAACGCTTAGGAACGCATATGGCAACATGGGGGCCATGCCCCAGATTCGCATTTGGGAGGGAATATGCTTTTGGGGTTCAAATGGAACGCTTAGGAACGCATATGGCAACATGGGGGCCATGCCCCAGATTCGCATTTGGGAGGGAATATGCTTTTGGGGTTCAAATGGAACGCTTAGGAACGCATATGGCAACATGGGGGCCATGCCCCAGATTCGCATTTGGGAGGGAATATGCTTTTGGGGTTCAAATGGAACGCTTAGGAACGCATATGGCAACATGGGGGCCATGCCCCAGATTGGCATTTGGGAGGGAATATGCTTTTGGGGTTCAAATGGAACGCTTAGGAACGCATATGGCAACATGGGGGCCATGCCCCAGATTCGCATTTGGGAGGGGATATGCTTTTGGGGTACATGCTGTGAGCCATGGGTGCCGAACGTGACATGTGTTGTGGCAGCATGACAGTGCATGGTTTGAGGTGTGTGCATGCTTGACATGGCCTGCATATTTGCTGTCTGTTGTGATTACTGGACATGGCATTGGACGCATCGTTATGTGTGAGTGATGGTTGTGTGCCAGCCAACGTATTGCAGTTGTCCCATCTCCTTGGTGTGCGTGCTGCCCTGTGCCATGTGCATCACTGCAGTGCTCGGGGGGGTGTGGCCCATGTTGTGTGTTGTTGCTCACAGTGTGTCGTGCGCTTCATTGACTTCTGGCACATGGTTGGTCATGGGCATGTATCTTAGCGTGACTGCTGTATGTGTGGCAGCTGTGCGGATGACATGCCTTTCATGTGACTGGGGCTGACGGATGGGATGGATGGTATGTTGTATGTGCATGGTGTGTCTGTGAGTTTGATGGGTTCAGTGGTGTTCGTGTGCATTTATGTTGTTCCGCTCTGTTGCGTCTAGTGTTGTTTGTCTTACATAGGCGTAGTTGTGGGGTGTGTGGTTGACAGGCAGTAGGGGCTACATGGACAGGACTTCAATGGTGTTTCGGTTGTGTGTGATGAGTTGCACAGTGGCTGCCGTGTGGGACTATATTCAGTGTGGCTTGTGCATGCAGACGTGGCTCCTTGGGTGTTGCTATGTCTGTGATGGGTCATGTGGGGTGTGAGTCTGTTGTTCATGTCCGTGTGCACATTGTTCACTTGTTCGTGACGGTGGGCGGTGCTGCGTGTTCGTCTGCTACGTGACATGTCCCATGTGTTGGTCGTGTTATGGTCCTCATGCCTCCAGTAATCCAGCCCTGTCCAGTTTCCCACCTGCAAGTTGTTCGTGCGTGCACTGTACTGGATGCCACATGGCTCTAAGCGGGGGGTGCTCCAAGTTGCAGGTCTGTGGGGGTGGGGGGTGTTGTGGGTCGTGGGGGTGGCTGGACACCCACTGACACCGATTGCTGTGGACCGTGATGTCTGCCTTTCGGCTGTCGTTGTGCACTGCGGTGGCTGACACGTGGCTGTGGGGTGTGGGGGATGCTCCTCCTTGCTGTGCTGTGGGACTGGGGCCTGGTGTGTGTTGTACTTGGGCTGTCCACCCTCCCACCCACTGCACTTTGTGTTCCTGCCACTTACCTGTTACTTGTCGGTTAGTGCAGCTGTGGCGGACACATGGGTGTGGTGGGTGCTCGTTGTGGCGCTTCTGGCATGTTTGGGGACCTGTTGGTGGTTACGTGGCTGGCTGAGTGTACACATGTCCCCACGCATCTTACAGTTGTTCGGTTTGGGCTGTGTGTGGTGGTGTCTGTTGCATGTGTGTGTGATGTGTTGTGTATTGTGTGCTGGACATGGGGGTGTTTGTCCCTGGGAGCTGTGGCATGGTAGTTGCGCATGTGAGTACATAGCGGTGTGCTGGTATACATTAGTTTGTACTTACCAGCCTCCACTCCCCCTGCTAATCCGGCGAGGATCTCCGGATGTATTACGACTCGCACCTTCTCCTCCCACGCTTTGAAGGTCTTAAAGAGCGCGGGATTCCCTCCGCCAGTGACGGCAGCCAGCTCTCTGTTTTTGCCCTCCTTCTTCTTGACCAGGCTCTTTACGTCATTCCAACGTTTGTTTATTTCACCTCTGTTCCTGGGCAGGGTCCCGACTGCATTGACCTGGTCTACGATCCGGTTCCACATTCTGTTTCTGGTGGCTAGTGGTGTGTGCTGGACCATGTTCCCATAGATTTGTGGGTACACCTTGATGATCTCGTCGACCATGACCGTCAGCTCAATGGGCGTGTACTTGGGCATTCTTTGTGGTGCCATGGTGTTTGTGGTGCTGGTGCGGTGTGTGTTGTGTAATGTGCAGGGGGTTTGTGGTGCCGGTGTTTGGTGGTGGTGGTGGTGGTGGTGGTTGTGATGTGTGCGTTTCTGTGGTGTGCTGCTGTCCTTGCTGTGTCACTGTGTCCTCTCCTCTCCTCTCTGGTTTGCAATGTAGCAAGGGGTTGTGGTCTGTGGGAGTGCTGCTTTTGTACTCACCTATGTGGGTGTGTCCTCATGGTCTGTTGTTTTCAGGTGTGTTGTGTCTGGGGTTCTGGCCTTTGTATTTTTTGTTTGTCCGGGGGGTGTTTTCGGGATGTGTACTGTGCTTGTGTATTTTTGCGTGCCTTGCTGTGTGGACTTGTTGGCCATGTTGTGTGCTATTGGTTTTGTGTGCGGATGGTTTCTGTGCAGGTACGTTGGCGCCATGGCTTCTGCCGTGTCGATTCTCATCGGCGTTGTTTGCGCTGGCGGGCGGTATATTTGTGGTTTTTCCGCGCTCATGTCGGTGCGATCGTAATTTCACGTGCGGTGTGTCGGCCGTGAGGGCGGGCGGTTTTGTGTTGTCGTGCGTGTTTCCGTCCGTGGCGGGCGGTTTGACTCCGACTCGGACGTTGGCGGGCAGTATTTTGTGTGATTTTTCCGCCGATGGCGGTTTTCGGTTTGTGTAATCGTAATGGCGTGGTCGGTGTTCAGGCAGTGTGTGCGGGCGGATTTTTGCCGCTTCCATGCCTGGCGGATTTATTTACGCCGGGTATCGTAATGGGCCCCTAAGTTTGAATAATGTAATTGTTTATACAAAATAAAGTCACATTGATGTTAAAATGATTTTTTTCTCCACATTTTATA
This sequence comes from Calotriton arnoldi, assembly GCA_963921515.1. Classification (NCBI taxonomy): domain Eukaryota; kingdom Metazoa; phylum Chordata; class Amphibia; order Caudata; family Salamandridae; genus Calotriton; species Calotriton arnoldi. The sequence goes on from CAWUFW010000189.1 coordinate 3,405,937, forward strand.
ATAAATATTTACGTTTTATTTATAAATATATATTTTAAATATTTAATTAAATGCATTTACTTTCAAAAAGTAAAATAAGGTATTTTCATTCAACATTTTTTCCAATGGGCTTTTATTTTAAGTTCCTGCCTCCATTATTTTCTATGTGAGGATGTATTAGTACAATTGGTTGGCCATGTATGGTCCAGCTCTGAGCTTGAATACATTTGAGTATTTTGGTTCTTTTTTGCCTACTGTAATTATAGAAGTGCAGTCTGTTAACAGCAAAGGTCTTACTCTTTTGCTGGTGGGTGAATGTCACCCTCCCCCCATTCCTCTATGTTCCCCTACTTGCTCCTCTCTACACCTCTCCCATTTATATGTAAATATTCCAAATTTTTCAGCCACTCCCACTGTCCCGCCCACATTTACTACTAAAACATATTCGAACGTGTGTGTAGATCTCTACCCATAAAAGATCGGAGAGGCAGAGGCGTAGACCTCTACACGTGCAGTAGTGAACAGCACTTTGTACTAGATTTAGTAGTATTACTAAACTTACTACAAAATGGAGTTTGTGAATAGGCCCCTGTGTGTTTACTTGACAGTTATTCTATGAATAGGCCCCTCATGTGTAAAAGCAATGTGCATGATGGGACGTTCGCTCTAATGTAAACAGGCTCAGCACCAAGGTCACACATACATAAAAGGCAAAATCTGCACCCAAAAAGGATCTGCCCACCCAAACGTGGGAGGTCTTTACACCTGTGCAGCAGAAGCTGATCGTCTCCTTGGAAATGACTGCACATGGAGGCCATGGTCAACAAACAAGCTAAAGACTACTCCAAGGTCATTAGCAAGTCTTTGGAAGATGATGTGGTACACAGATGGGGTAAGCGGAGTCCTCAATGCGAAATGCTTAACAGGTTTATGATATTTGTATCTTTTGGTCATTTTGTCATTATTTAATGAAACACATCTTTAGAGAAGATTCTTGTTCACCTGGCCTGACGTCTGACAATGATCTGCAGGAGACACGCATTACTGTCCGTTGTCCGGCTAAGCTGAGCAATGCATAAACTACTCCTTAGTCTTATTGAAGATCCCAGTGCTGCTAGAGGAAAATTAGCAGTAGATACTTTGAGTTATTTTCATGCACTGCCAACTGATCAGAATTATGCCATCTCTTTGACTAATTATTTTTTACAAATGAGTTGAGGTCTCTTCCACTAAAAATCACAACTCCTGTATTCAACAGGAAGGTGTACAATTTACTTCATTCAAAATGCGTACATTCATAAGTGAGGCTGGCATTGCACATCAGTGCACTTCCCTATATGATCCACAGGCCAAATGGCCTCTCTAATGTACTAAGCTTACAGGAGTATGTGCAGTGATCTTTAGCCAAGGAGCTTCCGTCAGCATAGGCAGTTCAGTCGATGCTACGATCATATACAATGACCCACAGGCGTAGGAAAGACCCCGCTTTACCAGCTTTAGCTTTACTTGTTTTTGATTGCCCATTATTGTCTTTTATCTGTGATATGCAGGTCACAAGATAAAAGCAGGAGCTAATAAATATTAAAGGAAAGAAGATACATAGCAAGGCTTTGGGGATCGCTCAAAGTGGTGCCAAAGGGGAACAGAAAGAAAAATAAATGATGGCAATGACAAAAATATGTAAGAGGCTAATGGAGTGATAGAAAATGAAAGAGAAAGAAAAAATAAGACTGGAAAGAGGGAAAAATTGTGAGAAAGAAAGTACACACAGCTGATAGATGGCACAAACGAAGAATGGAAGGAAAGGAAGGTGGAAAGGAGGGAAGAGAAAAAGAAAAAAGGAGAAAGGGAGAAGAAAGAAAGATAAAAATAGAGGGGAAGAATGTAAGAGAAAGAAGGGTGGCAGGAAGGGCAGGATGTAACAGCAAAATTATAAAAGAAAAATAGAAGAAGCTAAAGAAAGAAGGAATGCAGACAAACAAAATGAAATATTCAAGAAGAAATCTGAAACAAGGGAATGAGAGACAGAATAAAAAAGAAGGCAGTGAAAGGAAGGAAAGATGAAGAAAAAGAAAGCATTGGCATAGCCAATAGGTCTCGCCTTTGGGTCCTTATAAGTATTTAGCCATGCAGCACATTATTCTGGGTGCTACAACATCTAATGTTCTTAAATTGTTTAATACATTTCACCTTCAGACAAATGGTACGGAAAACATAACTGCATGTCAGGTGTAAAAGAAATCTAATTTTGTATGGGGTTGCACAGTGCACATGTTGCTCAGTCTGCACCCAGGTACGTGTAAGAGTGTAATCATTTTTTTTTTTTTTTTAAATCACCCTGGCGTTCATGCACAAAAACCCATCATGGGATAAATATGTTGGTTAAGGATAGGCAAATCTAGTATGGGGAGGTGGCAGCACTACATAATTAATAACTAAAACGGTTGTGTAAGCTATGGACCTGGGTCTTTTCTTTTTAAGATCACCAACTTATTTTGAGGTGCTACATTTTTTGGCAAAAATCAGGAAAGATAATAGCCATTTGAAAGGTGTTTTAAAAAAGAAATGAATCGTGTCCGTTTTATTCATTTGGGTAGTCAAAAATGAGAAACGGGTTTGCAGACGTTCCGCCAAGGAAACAAAAAAGCAGTTGGTATTTTATTTCTGTAAGACACAACTATTTTCTTACAGCATTTTTTTTTAAATGCGGTAAATCTCTATTTACAACATAAGAAATGAAATTTTGTGAGACCTGCTGATTTCAACACTCATAATTCATTGAGACTATAGGGGCTCTTGATGGTGAATAGTTTTGCACATTATTTGCTGTCAGTTATTTATAAATATAGCTATTAGAGTATTATCGTCAAGCAGTGGCCTGGTAATATTCAAGGCAGGAGTGTCTTCTCCTACCACCAACTGGGAGAACGCAGAAGGCGAACAGTAACTGCTAATAAAACTCGGGGACACGCTAGTTTGAAGAAGGAAGCTACGTTCCACGTGGCTAAAATCAACCGGTTCATGTTTCACATTCTCCACCGAGGGCCGGCAGGGATCAGCAGAACAGGCCTACAAGGAGGGAGGGGAGGGTTTGGGCGCTGACATAAAAAGGTCTCCATGCGGATTGTCTTTAAAATCCTCAACGGGGATTGGCTCTTGACAGGGCACTGTCCGCTGAGCATGTGTGCATGGCCCATAAATAAATTAATAAATCAATCTATCAAGAAATCAAACAATCAAACTAAACTCAATGTAAATATCAAGCCTGAAGCATGTTTTCACCCACTACCGGTGCTTTATATTAGGAAAATGAGTGAACAAACAAAGGGTGAAACAGACAGGGACAACCACCCTCCCCCCCATGACGCCGCTTTCCCTGTGCTGCCCGGCCGGAGCCTTCTCTGCAGTTACCCGGGGTGAGGCGCTGCTCCCCTACAAAAGGCAGAAGCGGCATTGTTCCTGTAGGCTGCTTCTCGCAGTGGTGAGGAGGAATGAAAACTAAGCAGCAATGCCCATCCCCCCGCAGTGCCGGTGAGGAAAGAAGACAGCGACCAGAAGCGTGGCGTCCCTGAAGTGGGTGCCTTCCTGATAAACTAAAAGCTGTGCAGTATCCAAAATTGTATAAATAAACAAAGTCTGTGCAATTCAAACAGCTACACAGGCTTCCTATTATTATTTTTTTTTTAAAGTAATTTTTAAAATGTCTCGCAAACACACACATTAGAACTATACCTTTAGGGGAGATTAAGTGAACTCGACAGGCGGGGGGTGGTGGTGTGGGGAGAGCTAGGAGCCAAAGCCGAACACGCACTTTAATGAGAAAGGCTCGAGACGGAAACATGAAGCACGGCATTTTTACAGCTTGTCTAAACAAGATCGGTGCTGAAAAGGCAATATGCAAATAACGAAAGCAACAACAAAGCCATGCAAGAGACTTCATTTCAGGAAAGGGTAATCTGATAGCCCGCAAGTGGTGTGCGCGCGCTATAAGGAAAACAAGCAAAAGAGAAAGCATGGCGCGTTGCGTGTAACCTGACCCACCAGGAATGCAGCTGCCAACCTGCGCGCCGCTGCTCGCTCCCGAGAGCAAAACGCTGTGGGAGTGAACCTTTGGAAAAGAGGTGGGACATGCACCCGCCTTTGGCCATTTGCGTGCTTTCATTATTGAAAGAGACACGCAAAGGCCAATCCAATGTGTGGGAGGAGTCAGACCCACACGGAGAAGTTTAGAGTGCTCACAAGAAGCCTCCCATAGGGCAGCGCATGCGCGCTGCGCTAGGCTCGACCTAAAAAGGAAAGGCATAATGAAATGAAGGGGGAAGGAAGGGCACGAAGATGGTTATTAAGGAATAAAAAGAATGAACGAGGAAAGAGGGGAGAAACAAAGGAAACTAAATAAAGGACAAAAAGGTAGCAAGGCGGCTAGATGGAAGGAAAAAATAATGGATAGAAGGAAAGCAAGATGGAAAGAAGTACGTAAAAGAGTGGAAAGAAGGAACTAAAAATACCAATAAGTAGAAAATTAAAAAATATGTAAAGAAGGACAGAAAGGTCAAAAGATAGAAGGAATGAGTAAAAGACAGAGATAGAGAAGGAAAATATTAATGAAGAATAAAAGGAAAGAAAAACAATAGAACAAAGGATGGCGTAATTGTAAGGTGATTGGGAGAAAAGAAGGAAAGACTCGTAGAAATGCAGCTATTCTTTTAAAATTGTGCTATAAACGCTTAATTTTTCACTATTTTCTGCATGGGAGAGGGCGGGACAATTCCCACAGGCCTGTATAGAAATAGTCCGGGACTTACACTTTGCTCGCATGCTTACTGTCATGTGGTTCAAAGTGGAGGGCACTTTATTTTTCAGGCTACTCCCTTGCAATGAGCTGTCATTTACTCACAAAATAAACTCTTCTTACTGCACTTGAGAATAATGGCTAATGCAAAAGGTTGTGATCTGCACAAAAATAAGGAAAACATTCTTCCAATGCCGCACGTGTATAACTCTTCTGTTACTCAGATGGCAATTAACAATTAATTGATAACAGTGGTGGAAGCGATTCAGGCGAGGAAGCCCAGGCTTGAAGGCAAGAGTATTCCAACATTTTGTGCTACCATTGTGTTTTGTAAAAGTGGTTTATATGAAGGACGGTAGCCAGAATGTTTTGAAAATTGTCAGAATTGATAAGCGGCTTACACAGGAGGAAGCCAGCGATGAAGCAGCGTTTCCATATGCTGATTAAATGCCACTAAAGGATAGGTAGGCATTTGAAAGTGGTGCTACCTTAACTGTATTTATTAAGCGTGCATACCCAACAGACTCTTCGTGCTTTAGAGCCTTAACCAAACTCAGTGAAAGATATAAAAATGAATTATTGGTTATAAGGCAAAGTTTCAGTTGCTTCTTAAAACAAGTTCGAGACTGCAGGGAGAGGACATTGAATTCCACACTGAAGCGAAAGGCCCCGTTACCATAAGAAACATGATGCCAATGATATGGCTGAAGACAGTGCTTGCTGTGATGGTGCGACTGGTCCCATGGGTACTGCTGCACAAGTTGTTAGTAGTGCAAAGGGCGAACACAAGAACTACAGACATGCACCTGCCTATAGGTTACCTGTCTGTTTTGCAGACTGTCAAGTGATTATTGTTGGTGCCTTCGTAGCACGTAATTTTGCATATTTCTGTATAAAATGGTAAAAGGAGTGTAATATCCTGCTTTGTAGAAAGAACTGCAGTGCGTTGCAAAATCCATCTAGAACTAGGTAAGATGGTCTAGGACTCACAACTGCTGGATATATAGCTAAGACAGGGAGGTTGCCGCAATGTTGAGCTCAAGAAGTAAACCATCCTACCGTCTTCATATGTGACACGGCAATGATTTCCTTCACAGTGATTCATAAAAGCTTTCATGAGGTCACTTTTACCTATCACAGCCATTACCAATACATTTGCAGCAACGCATGCAGACCTATCTTGACAGTCTCTACTTGGGCACAATAATGCTAGTTCTTGAACGCCTCCGCCAAAATTCAGACCCTTCTAAAGAAACTGACGACTTCTGAGCTTTATAGCTTTCGTTCATGGGAAGGACTGTTTAACAAAAACTCAAGCCAGCTGATACGCAGAAGAATTCAGGCTGAGGAAACGGCACTACAAGCAACTGGGTTGCAAGTGGAGAATGAGCCAACACTAAGTGGACAAAGACAAAGAGCAAATGCACAGACCTCACATTTCCGCCAGCACCAGCAAGGAAATATTCGCCATCATCAAAGAGATCACCGACTTAGCAGCCACCTCCAACACCATTCCATCTCAAGACCTCTGCAACAATCTATCAGACGACTTCTGCGACACAATAATGTCCATATGCAGCAATTTTGACCCGCAACTGGACCCCTTTAACCTCTCAGCAAGTCTCCCCATCTCAAATGCAGGACGAATCCTGACCTTCTGACGCACATCACCATAAACGAAACTGCCACCACCATAAAAACCTTCCACTCCAGGGCCCCGTCAGACCCATGCCCCCCATGCCTTCAACAAGGGACTCACCCCCATCAACGAAACCCTCACCCCGATCCTCAACACCTACAATGACTCGGCCACCTTCCTGGAAACCTGGACAGATGCTGCAGTCACCCCTTTGCTCAAGAAACCCTTGTAGACCCAACCAAACTCATCAACTACAGACTGATCCCCCTCCTACCACACTCTGCCAAGGTTTAAGAGAAACTCATAAATAGTTGCCTCCCAAGCATCTAGTCAACACCAGCTCCTAGACACAACATAGTCTGGATTCAGACCCAAACATAGCACAGAATCCGCACTCATTGCCGCAGCAGACGAAATCCGCATGATCCTGGAAAGAGGAGATACCGCACCCCTCATCCTTCTGAATGTCTTGGCAGTCTTCGACACAGTTTCACACCCCACCCTCATCAGGCACTTACACAAGATCAGTATTCAAGGACCTGCTCTCCACTGGATCTGCTCCTTTTTGCCGAAATAAACTCAAATGGTCAGTCTCACACCGTACACCTTGCAAGCTCTGAAACTCAACTGCTGAGTGCTTCAAGGTTCATGATTCAATCCCACCCTCTTTAACAGATATATGCCTCCACTAGCCAACATTATATGCGTCCAAAACATCAACATCCTCTCATATGCCGACAACACACAACTCCAACTGTCCCACTCGGAAAAAAGCTCCTTGGCAATAGGAGCAAGTTCACCACCTGCATGACCGAGGGTGAGGACTGGATGATGTCCAACTGTCTCAAACTCAACACTAACAAGACAGAAGTAGTGATCTTTGGGAGAAACACCTCAGCCTAGGACTCCACCTGGTGGCTGGCTGGCCCACCTCGGGCTCGCGCCCACAGCAGAGATCTCGGTATCATCACTGACAATAAGCTAGACATTTCCACACAAGTCAACGCCATCACAGCTTCTATGCTCTGATGATGCTGAGGAAAATCTTTGAATGGTTTCCGAGCAACACCAGAAAAACCGTCACCCATGCCCTCTTCACCAGCAGGCTGGACTACGGAAAAACCCTCTTCACCTTTATAACCTAGCAACTCACCAGATGCCTACAAACCATCTAGAATGCAGCAGACAGACTCCTCCTCAACCTCCCACGCAGGACTCACGTCATACCACACCCTAAAGAGTTCCACTGCATCCCACTACTCATGTATGCTTAGTTAAAACTCCTTACCCACGCATTCAAAGCACTACGCAACACAGGCCTGGACTACCTAAACAATCCCATATCTTTCCATCAACCAGCCAGACACCTACGCCTAGCCAGACTCTTAGTCGCAAACATTCCATGCATTCAAAGAAATAGATGAGGAGGTGGAGCTTTGTCATACATCGCTCCTAAGGCGTGGAATGACCTCTCACTACACATCAGAGCCTTCTCCTCTCTCATTGAGTTCGGCAAGATGCAGAAAACTTTGCTCTTTAAGTACCCCCCCCAAAGACTTCCGGACAAGGTTAGTATACCTATTCAGTGCTAGGATACCCTGGCAGGTGACTGCGTGCTCTTAAAATACGCATAACATAACACATCAGGAATGAGGAAGAATGGACTCAGTGTAATGGAATCACTGGTAACTAATTGTAACTTTTATCTATACATACTTACCTTGACGATAAAGAGATATAGTAGTAGTTGATATTCTGTAGTTTGTATTTCGGCAAGATGAGGAATTGTAACATCCACGTGTGTTTACAGGCACATCACAGCACCAAAGCCAATTACTTGGCAAAAGATGTAGCACAATCGTAACACAAACCAATACACATTAGAAAGTCCTTCCACTGTCCCACATTGTCAACATGGCACCATTGTCATATACTTAAACAAGCATTTGCAATGCATTATTTCTGGCATTTACGAGAGTTTGAGCTATTGGCATTGTAAATGACAATGCCTTTTATTTATGTGTTGTTTTTGTAAAACGGATAAATAAAAGGCATTGTCATTTCCAATGCCAATAGCTTAAACTCTCGCAAATGCGAGACCTATTGCATTGCAAATGCGTTTGTGCTATAACATTTTTTTAAACGCTTTTGGAGAGAGCGTGTCCTGCCTGCTGACAAAGCTATTTGAGAAAATAGTGCTCGGAGGCTGTAATTAAAGCCTACCAAGTAACAACACACGTAACAGGGGGTGTCACCATGGGAGGTTACAAAATGAGACAAGGTGGTATTAAGGAGGGACTACTAAGCCTATTAACTAATGAACAGCCACAGTTTACAGTGGACAATGACACAAGCCAATGAAAAGTATGGGCGGAGAGTGGGCGGAGCTTCAAGTCCCTTCCTGAATACAGCATGCCTCGCAGAGCAGTGCATGCGCTGCCCAGGCTCGACCTAAAAAGTGGTTGTCACTCCAACTAGAAGTGTTATTCTTTTAAACCAAACTAGAATCTTCACTAAACACACCCCACCCAGCACGGACCCATCATTTAAAGCACCAGCCACAATGGCAGCTGTTGATGGGAAGACCCCACTCATGCGCGAGTGCCCCTGAACTGCCGAGAGCTGGTTGGCTATGGAAGGAGGCGGCAGAGGTGCACTCTAAAAAAGCTGAGAACATAAATGGATGTTCATTTGGTCACAACGAAGTAACAGGGGTTCTACGTACTCTGCCAGTATCTGAAGATGATTCACGCCATGTGGGGACCATCCATCCAACCTGCTTTCCATGTCTGTCCTAGGGCGCACTGGGAATTGACATCCACTCAACTGCGGTCTGGTACTGAATGTGCTCTTTAAAGCACCCATGGAATACCACAGAGACTTTGATCCTGCTCCAGTACAGCTGCTGCTACTGAGTATTATTGAATGGCAGTGTCCCAGCCCCTGTCCCTATCAGGGCCGGACTTAGAACCCAAAGCAGCTCTGGCAATTTTGTCAGGCCAGCCCCCAGGAGGGTTCGCAAAAGTGCATTGCTGCTTTTGTTACTGGGGGCCAATATTGCAGCACCACTGCAAAACCAGGCCCTATCGCTGAAAAAAAAGCCCCCACACTTCCAGCCTCACGGGGAAACGCCCAATGCCCGCTACGGCCAGTCCGGCCCTGGTCCCTATTCAGCTGCCCATACCTCACGTGAAAGGGCTGCCACATCTTTACTAGCCTTCATTCAATGTGTCTCGTAACTAAATGCTGGATATCTCATCTGAATAACAATGTTTGTGTTGTTTGCATTGTATCTGAAGGCCTGTCCAACATCCAACTAAACACATCGGAACAGAACAATCCTCATCCATGAAGCAAAGCTAGCGAAGGACAGATATGTCCCATAGCCTGCTATCACGATGTTGTCAACACCTCTTACCACCTTTGGACGTCACCCAACAAAACACTATAGAGAGAACCCCTCACATACATTCAATCCAGCACTGATTCGCCATTTAGCCAACTATTACAGAGATCCAGACAAGGCGCACAAATGTATCTATCGGAACACATTAGAGAGACCATCTCAAATACTTTGAACACCGAACAGATAAACCACAGTGGTGACTCCAGCACTGCTCCCAACAGCACTATCTACCAAAATATGCCTTTCTGAAATAAAAACATTTTAGTTTTATATATAATTTAAAGCTGCAAAACCCAACACAATCCATTTCACACACATGAAAATACAGCTCAGACAGGCCGTATAACACTTCAGACAGAATTTACAACATACATCCTTTCACTACATTCAACAGATATGTCAAGAGCACACACCACCGTGGACACTTACGGATCACAAAGATCAATTTACACTGAACTTCGCACACCCGCACAAAAACACATTACACCTAACACCAAACGCACAAGTCCCAAGGCAGCTCAGAAATGTCACATACTCAGCAACACAATGATCAGACTGGTATTGAACACCGGATAGTGGAAAAGTCAGTGCTTTAAATGGGCCGGTACTCACCGGTACTGAGTACCGGCACTTCTTAGAATTATCACTCTGAGTACCGGCACTTCTCTACTTCCGAGGAGAGTACCAGTACTCATGAAAAGGTAAGCTCATTGGCAGTGCTGGTGAGCAGGAGTGGAACGTGTCTCTGGCAGCCAAGGCGCCGCTTCTGCAGCCCGGATCTGAGCCCCAGCTGAGCTATTCAGCAGGGCTCATTTGAATAATGTCCGGGTGCTCACCATCATGCTGTGTTTGACAGAGCAGTGTCCATTCAGGCCCTGTGCTGTCAATCACATTCACACTGTCGTCTGCATTTGTGCAAACACAGGAATCATGGCAGTGGCAATCAGGCTACGGCCAGTCCGGCCCTGGTGGCAATTAAGAAAGCCATGGTAGGTAAAGAGAAAACATGGCTTTTATCATACCTGAGTCTTTTGTGTGTCTATGTTTGTGTGTTTGCCTGCATTTGTATGCCTGTTTTTGTAAGAAAAAAGAGAGAGAAAGAGAGAGAGAGAGAATCAAGACACTCTCAGGAGGTATTTTAAAGAAAATGGGTGGCACTTTGTTTGTACATGTCTGCTCGGCGACAAAGATTCATAAATAACGTAAAAGGGAGGGTTGGTGGGTGGGTGAGTGAGTGAGTGAGTGGATGGATGAGTGAGCAAGGGTGGATGTATAGATGGATGGATGAATAGATGGATGGATGAGTGAAAGCATGCATGGGTGAAAGAGGGTAGATGATTGGATAAAAGGGCGGATGATGGGTGGATAAGTGAAAGATTGGATGAATGGATGAATGAAAGGTAGGGATGATGGATGAGTGAAAGGAGGGATTGAGTGAAAGGGTGGATGGAATGAAAGGGTGGATGAAATAAGAGTGAAAGCGTTGATGGATGGATGAGCAAAAGGATTGATGGATGAGGGAAAGGGTGGATAAAGAAATGGATGAGTGAAAGGATGAATGGATAGGTTTGGAGATGGATGGATAGGTTTGGATATGAAGGGTGGATAGACGGAATGGTGAAAAACTGAATGATGGATGAAAGACCGAATAGACGATAGAATGTAAAGGTTAAATGGTGGACATCAGCAGGTAAATGGTAGGTTAAAAGGATGAATGGATAGATTGATGGAAGAGACAAGAGATTTCTTCTGGGGAGGGTCATGATTGTTTGCTTCATTTGCTTGGTGCAATAAGAGCTTTGGTTCGAAGTGGGGGTATTTTCAGTTTCTTCCTACTCTCGTGCTCAAAAATATATAGTATTGTGCCAAACAGCAATTAACAGTATGACATTAAGAAGGTGCAACTATTGCAAAAAAAAAAGGAAATGTTAACCTATTATCGCATTTCTCTTTCATTTTGTGTAATGAGTTAAGCTGCTTTGTTTATATAAACACATTTCTCATGAGTTCTGGTATGTGCTGCAACTAATATAGAAGTCGTTAAGTATCATCATGTCTTGCCCTTAGCCCCGCCCCCTCACTACACCTCTAGCTAATTTTAATGAGTACCTGCACTTATTTTTTCCCATTTAAAGCACTGGGAAAAGTTAGTGACTGCAACACAGACACACACCAAAACCATACACCCACAGCTCAGCAAATAACCAGAGCGAGTACACTACCTGAAACATGCCGACTCATAGTCCAGTATGCAAAATAAATCTCGGAACTGCATAGAAAGCACCCTCTCAAGGAGCTGATGTCACGATGAGGCAGTGGCAGTCTCTGTGCTCTACAAATGCCAACAACATAACAAGCGGAAAGAAAAGGTTTGAGTGTTGCTGGGTAAAAACTAACTGCGGGAAAAAAAAATTCAGGCTACCTGTCAATGTGATATTGTAATCCACATAGAAGCCCTGACACATTTAAGAGGTCTGAACACTGCCAAGACCACAAAGAGGAAACTGACCCAATGCAGTAAGACGTGTGCCTTTCTTTGGTATAGTAATTATGTCTTGAATATGTGAATTGTGTACAACACATTTTTGGAAATACCCGTCTCATCATTCGTGCCAATAAAACATCATCTTGCATTGCCAAATCAGCACGTCACGTTTTGAATGCATTGTATAAGTCACTTCTCCTACTGTTTTATGGTTATTGCAGTCCCTAAATATTCAGCTCGTTGTCCTTTCAAAATTTAAGGCGCTATCTTGATACAGTGTTTCTATTTCGGCTTATCAGAGGAGCACACCTTGACAGCAGCTGTCATTCTGATGGTACTCGAGTGATATGGGTAATACCTGCATTCGGGTTACCCGTGGGCTGGCATTCCACCTAGTGCCTATTACTGACTTCATGGCGCTCATGGGCACAGGTCAGTATGAGACGCCTTACAAGCACACTACTTTAACAAGTATTTTATTGGAGTTTTTGATTAAAAAAAGAAGTTAGACAGAGCCGGCAAGCGTAAAATGAATTTACAGTGTCCATTATAAATGTTGTAACAATATGGCAACAGGATCTTTTCACCGTGTAATTTTCAAACATCGTTCAACACGGAGAAATTAAAAGAAACCTCCAATATGGAATGCACTTTAGGGGGCATTCCCATATTGGGATATTCCCATTTTGTCAGAATAATAATCACAGGTCCCATTTCCCGGGGCTACATTTCTTTGCCCAAAAAGTAAGGATCCCAAGAGCAAACAGTGGGGTTATGCATCCAAAACGAAGTATAAGACATTGGGAGTATGTTAATGACCACCACTCAATAAGTGGAAAGCAAGACCTAGGGAAGAGGGCGCAACAACTCATAAGAACACTGGAGTTGGACAGACTGTTGAAACACCAGTGGGCTTGATAGATGCTAAGATGGTAGCAGCAGTTTTGGCTTCTCTAAACATTGGAAGTTTTCCCCCAAAGCGTACCCTCAGTTGTACCAAGTATCACGTGCTAGCCTGGTCCCCAGCATCTACAAAATCTCTTCTGAATTTCAGTTGTCATTCTCCGGACGACGGATTCTGGAGATAAGTCATGACAACACAATATGCTCTTGGTCTGGCGCGTTACATCCTTAGTGTTAGGAATCCATTGGAGGATCACACCACGGCAGGCTTCCTCTTGTAGGACCAGCAAAACGGTCCCACAAACGATAGTGTCAACCAGTCTCTTCTGTCTAGGCAGTCTCACGCACATTTTAGTGATATAGGTCGGAAAAGCCTCAATACATAACATAACGTGTATTTGTAAAGCGCAATTTCACCCGGAGGCACCATGGCGCTGAATAACAGATGTTTATTGTTACCCAACTCAATGGTACTCATTTTAAAGACCTCAGATGGATGAAAGGCTGAGTGGACCCGCCAGGCTTTGAACCTGTGACCATGAGGTCGAACACAGGCCCCTGCAGTGGACGCATTAGCCCTCTGAGCCACCAGACCCGGCCATAATACAAGTCCACAATCAGGGTCTGCACCACCCCAACCTAGCAATCAAATGTTAGGCACTCTCCTGTAATTTTCAAGCTTCTCAAGACTGTCCTCCACATGAATAATGGGGGTAACACCACAATTACCGAAATTGGTTAACTGAATGATTCAACAACCTGTTGCTGAGCTGCATCAGATACTTCCAGCAATCCATCTCTCCTCGCCAATGTTAACATGGTCATTTCCAGTCCCGTTACTCTTGCCGTCAGAGCCTCCAATCTGCCCTCCATTCCTGTTATCTTCGCCGTCAGGCGAGTGGCGTAATGCAAAATGATGGGGGTTCCCTGCAGAATGGATTAAGGGGCATGACACTCCCATATGTCACAGATATTCATAGTCCTCAGACTGAATGGGGGCCCCTTGAACGGTGGGGTCCCCCTGCCATGCAAGGGCTGCAGGGGCCTGCGTTGCACCCCTCCTTCTTGCCATCCATCCTCTTGTGGAGACTGTTAGGGTAAGCCATCAATCTCCTCTTCCCTTTCGTAAGAGCTGAAAGATCACAGTAAGCTGCTGTAATTCCTAAATGAGCTTCCTCTTCGGTTTGCAAGTCCACCTATGTTGAAGTCTCTGTCCTCCTTGAGGCTTCAGAGTCACTACATGGTGGGCGAGAATCTTGTGACTTCACCATGGTTATTGGAGCAGCGTGCAGAGAATTCCCACTGTGTGTTGCTCTAAATGTCAGGTCCCTATTATATTGTTCGACTGCGTTTTAAGCACACCGCTGGTATTCTAGCCTTCCACAATGAGCTGGGCGAGTATGGTTTCGGGTGCCCTTGAAAAACATGGGGTTGACTAAAGTACCACAAATTACAGACATGCTTCATCCATTAACTGCCATCCCAGGTTCAGAACACTGCCCTCACAGGTGGAGGACACCAGTGGCAAAAATTGGTTGCTATTTTCTCTTGAAGAAAAGAGCCTTAGAGGACTCACACTACTGCCAGGGGTCCCAGACTAACTGAAGTGCACTGCTGGCCACTATCTCAGATTCACTGATTTACCTAGAGCAGGCTTCTCCAACGAGTAGCTTGCCAGCTACCTGCAAGTAGCTCTGCAGTGTTCAGCACAGCATACTAAATTAGAATCTTTTGTGTTCTTGAATTTTAATATATGTATTCCAAAATTGAAAGAGGAGTCTTCGAGATGAAAATTTGCGTGCTTTCAGAACTCATAAGCTGATGTTTAGAGAAACATGGATTGCTTAAATATATTTAAAACTTATATTTGAGTGAAAAATCATGGAATATTACCCTAGTGCCTGGAGCATTGCGGCTATGGCTGCTCGGTAATACCCATGTAGAGGCATTCCAAATTGAAAAAACCTTTTTACATTAGTGCAGACAATTCAGCATAATGCACTGAAATGATCATTGCTGGTAATCATGCATGGGGGAGCAACTAACAATCTTGTCTGACGTGGTCAATATAACAACACTAATAATATTAGCGGCTCAGGATCATTTTCATTGACCATAAGTAGCTCTACTCACAGAAAAGGTTAAAGACCCCTGACTAGAGAGCTGCTTCGCCAGGCAAATTCTCCGGGTGGACGTTGCATCCATCGAGCCGCCTCTCACGTTTAAGCAGCACAGTTTCTGACACTTTGACCCAGATTTACTAATGCGTTGCACTAGGTTAGCATTAATTTTGTAACACAAATCCGACGCAGAGTGTTATGCTGGGATTTACTATCTGAGATACAAAAATAATTGTCCTGCGGACCAGGAAAAATAATTATGCTTAATCACCTTTTCTTAAACACTTTGCAAGTCAATAAAAGAGTCTCAATTAAAGTGGTTATGTCTCATCACAATTAGTGGACCAAGTACAGAATGATCACGAAAAATGTGTTTATTACAATTCTACTGGAGTCATTATAAAATATTAGCAACATGGACTCCACCTATGTACAGAAACCATATAACACCTGAGACAACTACATGAAGGTATCGCAAACAAAAAAGAAGCAAGAAACCCCAGACCAAGAGCCTTAGGATTGTTCCTCAGAGTCCATTACAGCGAGAAACAAAAGGTAGCTATTTCCCAAATAAGGGTCTCTTCAATGATACTGTCAATGTTTCTGTCCTCTCGATTCATTGGAACCATCATCAGGACTTGTGTGGGCACCTATCAAAGACGCTGAAGAGCTCAAAGTGTTCACCCTCTGCATGAAACACCAGTAAAGGAAGCCTCAATTAGTTTCTAAATGACAGCAGTTTCTTAGAGAGATGAAAAATACAAGTAGCTAGGGTGAACCCCAAGCGTGGCTAATGTAGTAATTCTGATGAGACAGAACGCAATCTCTGAAGTCATGGCCAATTAAAGTGAAAGGAAAAGCAGGTAGCTCCGGCAGATCTCGAGTCAGGCTGAATATGAGAATTCAAAATAAGCTTTGTCACTCTTGTCAATCAATCAATCAATAATTTTATTTGATTCAGACCTCAACTGAGGTCAACAAATACAGTTACATAAAAATAGAACATGTTAAATTATATTTTTAAAAGCAATTTTAAAAGACTCTTTATAAGATTAAACAGGTTAAAGTAGTTTATGGTCCACGAGAACAACATACATTAATTAAAATTATCAGATTTGTGCACTTTTTTTTTTCCAAATAGTTTTAAGAAACTCTTTAAAAACGTAAACAAGTTATAGCATACAAATTCATTAGGGGGAGACTTACACACAGTGATTAGATCTTGAACTAAAATAGACTATCTTAAACGGATTGGCTTTATGAATCAACGCCGAGCCTCTACCAAAGTCGGATTAGGACAAATGAATAATACGTGAGAGAGATCTTGCGATCCGCCATTACACAAGTCACATTTACCTAGAGACTTTTCGGTGGCGATCCATCTAGCGGAATATGCTTTTAAAGGAAGAATTCCTAATCGCAGAAGAAGGATACAGCGCCTTACTCTATGCTCTAACTGGAACTGTAGATAGTGCTCAGGGGTTTTAAAGACTATGGGGTACATGCATCAAGAAATGCTTTTGCGAGTCCTTAATTGCAATTATTAAGGAATCGCAATTAGGGACTCTCAAAAGCCTATGCATGTAGAAATCGTTATTAAAATAGCAATTCCTAAACATTCCTTAATTGCGACTCGCAAATTGCGACTCGCAATTAAGGAATGGCTTCCCATTCATTCCTATGGGCCTACAGGCCCAAAGGAAGGAATGGGAAATTGCATGCGCAATTTGCGAGTACCAATAGGTACTCGCAAATTGCGCATGCAATTTCAAGGGTGTAAAGGTGTCAAAATGACACCCTGTTGCACCCCTGAAATTGTGATGTGAACCCATGTTGCGCACACACATGCCCCAAGGGCATGTGTGTGTGTAACCTGAAACCTTGAAAAATGCATTTTTCAAGGTTTTTTCAAAATACAGACCAGAGTAATTTCTCTGTATTTTGCGGCCCCAAATAGCGAATTCGCTATTTCTAAGTGCTTCTAGCATTGCATTTAAGGAATCGCAAATTGCGATTCCTTAAATGCTATCATAATTTAAGAAATCGCAATAAATTGCGATTTCTTAAATTGCGAGTGCCTAACACTTTAATGCATTGCAAAAGGCCTTTTTGCGGGCGCAAACGGCCGATTTTTGCGAATCGCACCGTTTGCGCTCGCAAAAACCGTTGATGCATGTGCCTGTATGTTTTCCGCACATTTTTTATAATACTTTAATTGGATACAATATTCTTTGTCCCGTTCATAGCTTATTCTCTGCATCATATGTTTTAAAAAGAGCTTCAGATGCGCTGGGGACCAGGCCTGCAAAAGTGCTACAGTGTATTGAGACACCTCAAGGGCTTTTATGAGGTTCCTATTGAAGGTGTACCGAGCCGATTCATCTCTAAAAGTCTCCAGTTTTAATATATGCCTTAGTGCGCCTGGAACTGCATGAAAGAGATTATAGGCCCACCTGATAATATTGGAGACAACTCGGGCAAAAGTGCTTGTTAGAGAGAGCTGGAGGCGTAAAGCTTGGACGGGGACTGATTGGGATACTTTTAACAGTTTCCGAAGAATGATCCATTCCTTTACTTTTATCGATTGCCATGCTTTCATTTGTGTATATTCCAAGGCATAAGAGAGAATGGGTGGGATTTTCATGATGTCACTTGTCAAAAATTTATAGAGAACATCTTTCTAAATCAAATAATGTGCAGCAATTCTCGTCTATTACTCTCCAACGCAAATCAGGATTTGAGTTGGATAGTTTCTCAAAATAATGGAAAATTGCATTATGGGCTGCTTTGTATTACTCTGCGTCAAGGGGACGTTCCATGGATGGTACATGGGCATTCCCTGGCAATCGCCCATTGGTTTTGACGCAAATCCCTATCTACAAACTTTCGGAGATAGGGATGTGCACCAAACTCTTACAGCTCCCAGAAGCAGGCATAATGAGGAGAGATGTTTTAATTTCTTGTTTTTCCTACTTTGCATGTTTACTGCAGTGTACAGCACACATACAAAGTAGGTAAAGTGTTAAAGATAGTTTTTATACTGGAAGGGCGCTCTTCCAGTACAAAAACTATTTCTCGCAGAATGCACACACCCTTTCACTAATGCGCAAGGGGGTGTGTGTGTTGAGGCACGGCGCTAGCACAGGGACCAAGGAAAACAGCACCATGTCTTGTTAAATAAAACACGGTTCTGCTCTCTCCCTATCACGCAATGCAGCAACTTTAGTTGCTGCTTTGCATACATTTTTCGTAAATCTGGGATTTATGTCAGCCCAGAAATCAAATAAACTATGCATCAGGTGATGTTATTTAAAGTCATCTGTGGCTCAGAGATCAGAGAAGCACACCAGTCTCAGGAGCCCACATGAAAATGTCCCCCAAGTACAAGCATTCTAAAGTTCCAAAAGCAAGCTGGAACTGCACCTAGCCTGTGCCACATTCAATCATATGATTTTTCAATGAAATAGGCAAGCCTTGGCAGATCACCTTTAGTTGTGCACATTGTGGGGCACTGTAACATAGTCAAGTGGATAATGTTAACTTGTGTGAATGACGCATGCACTGATACTGGCTATACTGTACATATTTGGTGTTGTTAGTGACTTGTGTGAAGATCTTCATACAGTTATTTAGCTCAAACCGCTTATGAATACTGACAAAAAATAATGGTAAGGGTCCCATGGGTCTCCGCAGACCCCCTCAACAAGGCACCACAGGTCAAGAACCACTGGTGTAGAGTTTACTGTCTGATCAATGTGCTTCAGCACCTTGTCCATGGTATAAAGTGCTACAGAAATACTATACAATACATTATAGTTTATAATAAATTCACCTTCACCCTCTGCCTGGTGGGCCGCAAGATTTTATACAGAACAGCCTTTACCAATATCTTGGCTTCTTGGTACTGCTGGAAGGCACTGTGTATTGTGGGTGGGATACATCTATTAGTATTTATAGTTATTTGGCCCACTGAAGAGATTGCTTGTGACCTTCTGGCATCCTTCCTCTTGTCATATAACACAATTGGGCCCCTGGGTCTGGTGGACGATAGCAGAGGAGTGCAGGAGTGTCCCTTTTATAGGACGGCTCCCCTCACCAAACCCAAAGGTGGCATATTTCATCCTAGGGTACCCTCCTCGCAATGTGAGCCTGGTCACAAAGCGGGATACAACCCCCTTTCTGAGAGGGAGGAGCTCAGGGATGCTTTAATGTAGAATTCGAGGTATACTCAAACCTGTAGATGAGCGGGGTGTGGTGAAGGGTCTGCAAGGGTTGGCAGGAAGTGGATGTGAAATAAAACTAACTCCGAGGACACCAAAGACTTTATTGGGGCATCCCAGGGTTAGGATTAAGAGCGAAACCTATAGCAGGAGTGGATTAAACCTGTCATAGTACTGTGATGGTCGACATGTTTCAGCCTCATACCCCCTGTAGTGGTGTAGCAGCTTTCTTCAGGACCAGTAGTGAGAGGTATGTCATCTAGTACAGTGCAGAGGCATACACATTCATAAAAAGGTATACTAGACAGTGGTTGGAGTGGATCGCCGCTCAGTCAGAGTCCCACTGGTAAGTGTGTTACCCGCAGTGTCGGGTAATCACAGACACCTTAACCTCAACTGTTGTAGGGATTCTGCACATACACAGAGCTATGCACAGGATAATAGGACCTCGGAGTATAGTGGTGAACCAACCATGCACCTTAGTACCCACAATCCCAATCCGACTAGCTTTAGCGTCTCATTAGCAACGATGCTACCAATGATTAGACAACCCAGAACATGGTCTCTCTCTCTCTCAGGACTCGCGGGAGCAAGAACACCCTTTCATAACTCACGCATACCTGTCCACAACGTGCGTAATAAGAGACACAGTATAGTTTAAAAATGTTTATTTCAACTACCGTGCTCTAAGATACAGTACACGTGCCAGTACTATCAGCATAATGCATAAGAATAAAACAATGAGCATAGTTACAATTCCATAGAATACAAACGGGGAAAGAATTTCATAAATCAGTGGATATAGGGCTAAATGACCATACCACCCTCCCCGTGCTATTAGCTAGTTTATTATAAAAATAGAAGACCTCTGGGCATTGTCAGGCGAACCCCCATACCTCAATATCTAGATGCACGGTTTACATCATCAGACAAGCACAGCTCTTCTCTCTGGAAAGGTTTTTCTCCAAGTGTCTCTAACAGTGAAAGCACAATATTAAAAGCACACGAATTTCTCCAGTGCAGCTGCATTCAGTGTTATGTCTAAGTGCCAGGGGCTGACCAGATCAGCAAGAACAAGGGACATTGTTTTTCGACCTTGTACATGATGTGCAGACGCAACCCAAAGGGAACAGGAGGAAAGGTGAAAAGCAAAAAGGCAGACAGTTCTAAAATAGCCGGGCACAAGCAGAGGCTGGAAAAACAAAGTCACAAAGTAACGTGCGCAAAGAGGCATCATGGCAGCCAGGCCTAAGCTAACTTAGCAATGCAGACCATGAGTCCACGAACCACATGACAACCTCCCCTGGTCAGTCCATTGGTGAAGACATAGGGCGAAGACAGAGTTCAAATAGATGGAGCAGAACGGCAGCGTCTGTGATGGAATATTCCCCAATAAAGGACAATGAATGGGAGAGAAAAAAATGAAAAAATGTAGAGTAAAAAGTCCAGGGAAGCAGGACGCCGAAAGCGGAGGCCCCCTAATCCAATACAGTGTAAGTGCAGAAAAACGCCACACCTTCCAAGAGGACATCGTTGGAATCGTCAGAAAAAAGAGACGCCATCCAGTCCAATAAATCAAAACTGCATTCATGTTCCTCGCAAGAGGGAGCAGCGAACAGCATTGCGGGACAACTTGCGTGATACTCAATATAACTTTGTTGTAGGAGAGCCTGAGCAGCCGCCCAGACATCCCATTGCGCCAAAATTCCAAGTGCAGCAGCACGCGCCATGTAGCCAGCACCAGAACAGTCCCGTTCATGGGCCTCTAAGGGACCCGTCATAACAATTATGGAATCCTTGGGTCTGATCAAAACACAAAACAATATTGCAAGGTGAAGAACTACCAGAAGTAAACCCACTGTACCAATACGCACCAACTATGGAAAGATCCCTTTTAGGACGAAATCCCTCACTCACCAAAGGTGACATGCTTCATCATATGGGATTCTCCTCTCAAAAGAAAACCTAGTTTCTTTGAGGGCTACAACCCCCTCTCTGAGAGGGAGGAGCTCAGGGATGTTTTATCAGGATATCTCTAAATCCTCATGTGATGAACAAAAGAATTTTTCTATATAGTGTGAGCGAGGGCGCAGCGCAAAGAAAACGTGTAAGATGTGAAGGATAAAACTGGCTAGTGAGCTCAAAATATGTAATTTATTCGTATGCACCCACTGTCAGGATTAAAAAACAGTGCACCAGCGGTATAGATTTAACCTGCATTCGTACGGTGGACGGTGACCCACCAACTGGACAAAATCCGGGTGAGACAGAGACGTATTGGAGAGGCAATAATCCAAGGACCATGAGAAAGGACATCGGATGCAAGACATCACAGATTGCACGCAAGTGAAATACGCAAAGCGAAAAGAAAGTCTATAGGACACACTGAGGGTCGCCAATGGCAGGACGCCGAAGCCGGTGAGGATGCGCTCACGGAACATCCGGAGACGACCGTGGTCGAGGAGGGCCCCAGGAAGTGCAGCCATTGCGTAGCACACAGACCAAAAGCAATATACCAGCCGCTAAGGCGAGGATCAACGGAAAGCCGCCAAAGACGCTTGAAAAAATGGAATGAATAAAAGCCGGTATTACACCAAAGATAGTTTGAAAGGAGGTAACAAGGCCAGAGCCCACAACTTTAAAAAAGTGCACAAGACCTTCGGTGCGTGATGCATTGAAAACACGGTGAATCAGTTCACCGAAATGCTGTGGGAGGTTTGTGTTCAAAAGGGCCTGTATTTCACTGTGGGTACTCGCCACCTGGAGAATGAATGTCTCCCGGGCGGATGTGAGCATAACCTCCTGGTTCAATAATAGCGCCTTTATTCTGCTCAATTTATTGAAATCCGCCTTCAAAGTCGGAATGGAAGGCCAAATGGAACTATCTATGATGTTGTGCGGGGGAGGAAAAAGCACATTTTTGCAGCAGACAACCCTGTGGGAAACTGTTACAATATAGGGTATGCCGGCTAGCATGCCACAGCAGTCCTGATTATTCAGAAGGAGATAGCTACCATTTGCAAGCACAGTGAAAGTAGGAGATATAGCAGGAGCAGGAATGCCCTTCAAAACACAAGCAAGATTTGGAGCCGAAACATTACAAGCTCCGTGCAATTTAATGTTTTTGCAAATAAGGGAATGACCCACAGTAGAATCGCATGACTCCCCTGTGAGAAAAACTTCCTTCCCGTCCCTAAGACATTTATACATGAAAGGCAGGGACCAAAGTTCATGCAGGAAAGCACTGCCCAAGGGCTGAAAACGGCCCACAGGATAGTTTCATGCACGAACTGAATTCAAATAAAGAAAAAGGCAAGGCGATAACCCCGTGAACTAGCCACACTGCAGAATCCAATTCTGCCACAGAGAATGGTACGGGCTCTATTTTTTCGATATGTAACAGAGTGTATGTTGCATCTTTCATGGACATGAATTGCTGTTTTTCAGTCAAGTTAAAAGGCAAGAATAACGCAGAGGTGTTTAAAAAGTGCCAAGGAACTTTACCCAGTTTAAGTGTTTGCAAAGTCCATGCAAACTGCATTACTGAACGTAATTGATTTTGACCATGATACAACACAGAAACATCATCTTGTACAATATCAACAACAGAGGAAACAATATTCTCTAATGTGTAAATGCGGGAAGACAGGGTATTAATACTATTGTCAGCAAGCACCTTTTCTAAATTTGCTTGATCGATTTCCCGAAGACGGGAAGCAGCTTCAATTTGCAAAAGCTTCCAGAGTTCATTGTAAGTTTCATAAATGAATCTCTTTGGTCGAGGACCACGAGGCCCCATAACAAAGTCGGACAGATCAATGTTGCCTGATAGGAGGGATAAATGTTGTTTAACAGAATCGAAGGAAGAGTGCTGCAACCACTGTTTACACAATTTACCAACAGAATATGTTGTAACAGTACGAGAGTCAGAAAACCTCGGATCTGGTCGATCCTGTTTGTAACCAGGATCCGTGTCATGAAAACGCAGTTGGCAGGCATTAGATGCTATGGGCCAAGCCAACCAGGGCGACTGAACAAACGTGGAGACATTAAACGAATTGTTCTGAAACAAAGCTTGTAAATCTGTAAGGGACATATTGAAGCGCAAGCTTTCGTTGGGAGTGGAAGACAATACGGGAATGAAAGGTGCATTTAATTGCTTGGAAGAAGCCAAACCCCAACAGGTCGTTTGATAGACAGTATGATTTAAAAATAAAATTTGGGCCGGGATTAGGCAAGCACGGTGCAAGGTTTGTGTGCCCTGTACCTGCCATGATTTGGAGCCCCAAATAGATTTCAAGTCAATGGTGTCCTGCCAGTACCCATAACCACCCACAGCTAAGGCGTTCAATAAGGAACCCGAATACAGCAATTTGGTGTGGGTCAACATGATTTTCTGAGTGGACGAAGCGTTTAATTTAAAATAATAGGACCCAGGGTTCGATCTATCAAAGTCTGTAAAACAAGTAAACTTATTTCTAAGAGTCTGGGAGCTACCTGGCAAAGGGGTCGGACAATGTTCCCATTGGGTGTAATTAAAAGGACCCCGAAGGGTACTGGGTTTATGGAGAAAGTGGTTGCCCCAATGCTGGTAACAATACAGATCGGCATAACTTGCAGAATTCATGTACAAATCTTCAGCATTAAAAGCAGCATAATATTTCAAATCAGCAAATAACGATTCGACTGCATGTACATCCCAATCGTCAGAATGAATATTACTTTTAACGACATCACCCATTGAAACACGGAGGACATTGGGTACATTAATAATCTCGTTTGGTCCATGAATTTGGAAATTTACCGCATCCCAACTATGCCATCAGCGACTGGGAAAGCTGAAATGTTCACAAATGTGTGGTCACGCTTCATGATGTGAGAAGAAGAATGCGGAGCCAAAGTTCCAGCGACACAGTTCACTGCAGAGCGTTCTGGTAAATAGTGACCATTGATGAGAAGAAAAAATACTGTGACAAAGCAAATAGACATGAACAAAAAAATGAGGAATAGTACCAACCAGATGTATGTCCATGGGGGGATCAAAAAATTGTCTCTGAACCAGGATACAAAAATACTGAATCTGGACGGGATAAGTGCTGAGGTGGAATCCGAGTCAAAGGAATAACGTGTGGGGCTCAGTGGCGTTGTTGGTAAGTGAGCCACGGACTCGGTGGCGGGGTAGGTATACTCGATCTCCTCGTTGCAGGGGGAATCCGGGTAGTCGAGCAGGCGATCAGGCAAATCTACCATCTCAATGGCAACATCAGTGACCGTGTGGGCTGGAGGGCCACAAACATTTGTCCGGGAAATGACTGGACAAGAGACCGCTGGTGTTACACTATTCAGGATCGGCCAGATGTTGTAGCTTGACATTGTCCACTGAGATGTATCTGTTGTCCTTGCGACCAGGAAGCGGTGGTAAGATGACTGTACGAGTACCCTTCAAGCCAAGGACTGGAACCGGTGCACGATAAGAGGGGCCAAATTCTTTTTTGTTCTCCACCTTCTCTCGGACCAGGTCTCCAACCTTCGGAAGCCAGCCGGCAACCGGAATCTGCAGCGCAGCATCGTGGCTGAAGGTAAATGTTCGATTGCAAGTTTGTCTCGGGCTTCTTGTAAGTCCTGTAACATAGTAGAATGGTTATCTACATCAAAGATTGCGGACTGCGCCGCCATGTCTAGACCATCAAGGTCGGGCACAAACATTCGTATGCCAAAGAGCATTTCGTATGGGGTCCGCCCACCCAGAGGTCTTCTAGGGAGATTATTAAGTGCACGTTGTACGGTATACAAATGGGCCAGCCAGTTCCTGCCAGTACCTAAGACTCTAGCTGTCAAGGATTGCTTTAAGTCACGGTTCATTCGTTCAACAATCAAATTGCCCTCAGGTCGATATGGAGACGAAAATTTCACCCGCACCCCCAGTGACCCCATTGCGTCCTTGTACGCCTTAGAGGCGAACGCCGGACCTTGGTCAGAATGGAAGGTGCCACAGGCAAAAATTCCCACAAAGACACGCAAATCCCTTATGACATTTCGAGCGTCAGCACTCCGTTGTGGCCAAACCCAGATGAAACGTGTGCACGAATCCACTGCAACCAAGATGTACTTATATGCAGTGTCGGAAGAAAATGGACCGCAGTGATCCAGGTAAACACACCCAAAAGGTCTGTTGGAAATGCAGAGTGGTGTCTGTGGTGGCCGTATAACCGTGGAAGGCTTAATTTGCTGCCAAACGTCACAAGAAAGCACATAAGTACGGGTCTGTTTATATAGACCACGCCACCAGTAGCGCTGCTGCAAGATGGAAACCGTCGCAGACACGCCAGCATGAGCCGAAGCCATGCCTTCGTGTGCGGCCGTTATCAAGGAAAGTCTGCGGTCCGCGTTGGGAATCAGCCGATCACCAACGTCTGGAATTCTTACGTAAGGAGCCTGTTCGGGACCTAGTTGATAAGAGTATTTGGAAGGGAAACCCCGTGGGTAATTAGCACCTTCCTTTGTCGCAGCAATAGCTGCCAAAATATCATTATCTATTTTAGTCATGGATCTTGTAACTGCTGCTACTGAGCACGTGGCTACTGCTGATTTGGCAGCTTCGTCTGCCAAACCGTTACCGACAGCGTGTGCGCCCACACGCTGGTGGCCAAGAGTGTGAATCACCTGTGTGAGAGGCAGACGTTGTTTCAGATCTGCCACTCGAACCCAAAGCATTTTATGCTTAATTGTGCTGCCTTTAGCATCTCTATAGTCGTTTTGTGACCAAAAGAATAGATTGTCATTGAAAGACTGAACACAGTAGTAAGAATCGCATACAATAAGGGTAGTCACGTCTGGATTAGCGAACTCAAGTGCGAGCACCAAGGCGCGCAGCTCGGCCAACTGTGCAGTACTGTCTCCTAGTGCCTGAGTGTGCACTACAGTCTGTTTGAACTTTCCGTTCACCATAATACCTGCAACAATAGCACATGCTGCTGAATAAGCATGCTTGGAACCCGTGGCCGGTTGTGCCGAACCATCGGTATAGATAATACATTCGTACTCCTCAAGCGGTAGCAAGGACAGAGGAGGAGGATGAACAAATTCATACTGTAAAAACTCCTGTGTCTGAAGAGAGGAATCAAAGATAAAAGTGACATCCGGGGACGTCAGAGATGTAGCCCATTGTATCCAACGGGGGTGCAAAGCCTTTGAGTTCGGTACACTTGCCTTCGTCACCGCCTCAAGGGCAGGATAGGGTGTTACCACCAAAATGCGTTTTCCCTGTGCCAGTGCGCGTTCTTTTAGAATCGCCATTTGCACTGCAGTCAAAACTTTCTCCACAGAGGAAAAGCGCATTTCTGCGGAAGTGTAAAGATGTGACTTGTATGCGATCGGTACTGTGTCACCTTCATTAAAGGTTAAGTAAGTGAAACCCACTGCCCCTGGAATGATTCTAATCACCAGGTTTGTGTGGTTGTCACGAGTCAACAAGAATTTAGATTCAAGTAGATCTGACTGCAAAGACTGCAGTATAGAGGAATGCTCAGGAAGCCAACATGACTTTGAAAAGTTAGGTTGTATCAAGGCATAAAGTGGCTTGATACGCTGGGCATATTCGGGAATGTAAGTAGGCCCGAAGTTTAGAAAACCCAGTAAAGACTGAAGCTTCTTCAGAGTGGTTGGAGGGCACAAGAGTGCGCATTACTCCAAAAAATGGGGAGCTAAGCCCTTACCTTCATTGTTGAGCTCATAGCCCAAAAACAAAACGGTAAATTCAGCAATGTGTGATTTGGCAAAATTAAATTTGTATCCTAAGACCGCAAATTCAAGAATAATGCGGTCCCTTCGGGAAAGATGCGGCCATAATTCGTCGTCTGTCAGATAGATATCGTCGACGTACGAACACGCATCTGGGTCTATGCTGTCCAACAAAGAGACAACACGGGCGGCGAATACACCCGGACTGTTCTTGTAGCCCATGGGTAAACGCCGGAATTTGAATTGTTTACCAACGGAAGTGAAAGCGCTCCATTGGCTGCACTCCGGGGACAAGTTGTGCGTGTAAAAACTATTGGATAGGTCAAGTGTCGTTTTATATTTTTTACGAACAAGACTGTCTACAAGCGCAGAACTGTGTGTGTTTTGTACCTCAAAGGTCCGACAATGAGAGTTCAAATGTCGGTAATCCAAAACTAGGTGGTACAATCCATCGGGTTTAGAAACCGCGAAAAGGGGATTATTCATGGGTGACACGCATGTTTCAATTACTCCTTGATATTCTAACTGTGTCAGAATTTCGGAAACGGGACCTTTAGCTTCCCGCTTGATGGGATATTGGGGTTGTGGCTGTGGCAGCGACCGCAAAGGAATATCATGGGGGGGAGAATCTTCATCCCAGCCCATGTGGTTGCGGTATAACGCTGGAGCCAGGGACACAGCCCACTCAGCTGCAAGGGCTTCCGCTTTGTCCTTGGGGACATGACGAGAAAAGCCCGGAAGGATTACCTCCTCCCCTCTACGCGCAGCAAGTACGAATGGGGGCGGCCAATCCGCCTCTGCCAACAAAATGTCGTAAGAAGAGGTCAGATTCTCCCAAAAAATCCCTTTTATAACACGCTCAATGTCACCTTCAATTTGAATGACAATATTATAAAGTCTGTCAGGGGGTGCCACTCTGGTGTCTGCTGTCTCGACAGTAATGAATGTATCAGTTGCTGTCGCCTCCACATGAGGACGTAGTGCCTCCCGCACTATGGTAACTTCTGCGGCGCTGTCTAGGAGCATCACTGCCCACGTCCAATTCAGGAGTCTCGTTCTCACCGTTTGTGGCATACCTAGCTGTTACAGCTGCAACTTTCTTCTTCTGAAACTGTGGGCGAGAACGTGAAAATTCTTCTGGTTTCCCTCGTGCTTGTTGTCGAGGTTGGTCTCGTCCCGGTGGAGCCTCTCGACCCCTGCCTCTATCCTGACGATCTCCTCCACCTGTCTGGGAGGTCGTTGGTGCCTGTGAAGAACGAGGAGAACGCGAATCAGGGACTTTAAATCTCTCTGGAGATTTAATTCTCGCCCTATCGCGCAAATCATAAGTGCGTTCAGAAGAGACGGAAACCGGGGATGCGCCTCGCGATCCTGGCTTCTTCTGTTGCTTACCCTGTTTTTTCAACCTCCAGCTCTTTTTAGGAAAGAACGGTTTCTCATCTTTCTCAGATTGAGTTTTTGGTTATGGTTGCGATTGTGTTTGCGTTTTAGCAAAAGGCTTGACTCCCAGGCTATTGCGGCCAATGGTTTTGTAAGCCTGTGCAATAATTTTCGGTAATTCGCGCGGCTTGTCCGGTTCTGGGACCAAAGCCAAAGCATTAGCTACTTGAAAGTTAACTGCATCGCCCTTGACATTCGCAAGGATCAAATCAGCTACTACATCGAACACTCCCACCAGTCTCATCCCTAATTCCACAGCCGCTTCAGGGCCATGCTCATCCTGCACTCGTTTAATTACAGAGGGGAGAACCGTCATGGAAGGAGTGCCGAAACACTTTGCATATACTGCTGCGAATACCTTACCCCAGTTGTTGCATTCTGCCAACTCGGGGATCAAGTCTTTTGGCAAACTAATCGTCAAAATCCTGTGTTTTTCCACAGGAGAAGTATTCGGAAAAACTGCCTCCAGCTGGTCAAATTTTTCTGCAAGCCAATAAGGCAATTCGTCCTTATTTTGTGGGCGCTTGCCCATCACCGAATTAACCATGACGGGACTTATGGTTACACCGCCCGGTCCAGCTGGATGCGCTGCAACTCCAGGCAGGGCTCCCTGGATGTTGCCTGTAACATACTGTACTAAAGCTCTGTATCAAAGACGTATGCAATTCACGCAGTTCAGCAACCGTAAGCGTCATATAACGCGGATGTGGGGTATACCCGGCCAAAACTGGCCAAGTGGCCCCTTCAATCGATAAGGGCCTAAACGAATCGGGGTAACCGGTTGGGGGAGGGCGCCATTAAACCAGACACGGTGTTGCCATGCCGTGAGCGGTACTTCAAGATTCCGATAAGGCCTATAAATTATAGGAAGAGCGGTGGCTGTATATTCATGGAACACATTATCAGTCCCATCCACCGCCGGGAAGGTGACCCAAGAGTAAAACACCTCAAAGTGGTAAGCTGGATCTGCTTGTACCACAAAGATCAGATCGACACCCGCGTCAGGCACTCCATACACTGTCAAGTGAGCTCGGAGCGCTGCGCGGCTATGTGCCGCAATTTGGACAGCCATTGAAGGCTAAAATTATTCGACAACCTAGTATGAGGCATCACAATATAGGGTTTACTTAAACACCTTTTAACAACTTCAAGCTTGAAAGAACCTATAAAAACGTCAATATAGGAGGTATCACACACGCTTCCGGAAGCGTCTGCGAAGGGTGTTGTGGACAAGCGCAAGTATTACTCAAGCGTCTCGCAGATAAGCAGCCCACTACGTTGGTGGTGCCATGTTGTATGGATTCTGCACATACACATAGGTATGCACAGGATAATAGGACCTCGGAGTATAGTGGTGAACCAACCATGCACCTTAGTACCCACAATCCCAATCCGACTAGCTTTAGCGTCTCATTAGCAACGATGCTACCAATGATTAGACAACCAAGAACACGGTCTCTCTCTCTCAGGACTCGCGGGAGCAAGGACACCCTTTCATAACTCACTCGTACCTGTCCACAACGTGCGTAATAAGAGACACTGTATAGTTTAAAATGTTTATTTCAACTACCGTGCTCTAAGATGCAGTACACGTGCCAGTACTATCAGCATAATGCATAAGAATAAAACAATGAACATAGTTACAATTCCATAGAATACAAACGGGGAAAGCATTTCATAAAGCAGTGGATATAGGGCTAAATGACCATACCACCCTCCCCGTGCTATCAGCTAGTTTATTATAAAAATAGAAGACCTCTGGGCATTGTCAGGCAAACCCCCATACCTCAATATCTAGATGCAAGGTTTACATCATCAGACAAGCACAGCTCTTCTCTCTGGAAAGGTTTTCTCCAAGTGTCTCTAACAGTGAAAGCACAATATTAAAAGCACACAAATTTCTCCAGTGCAGCTGCATTCAGTGTTATGTCTAAGTGCCCGGGGCTGACCAGATCAGCAAGAACAAGGGACATTGTTTTTCGACCTTGTACATGATGTGCAGACGCAACCCAAAGGGAACAGGAGGAAAGGTGAAAGGCAAAAAGGCAGACAGTTCTAAAATAGCCGGGCACAAGCAGAGGCTGGAAAAACAAAGTCACAAAGTAACGTGCGCAAAGAGACATCATGGCAGCCAGGCCTAAGCTAACTAAGCAATGCAGACCATGAGTCCACGAACCACATGACACAACGTGAACCAGAGGGGGCGTCTAAGTCCTCGACCACGGCTTGTGCGGGCGCTGGATTGCGCTTCGGACAGTCTCTTTCCACTTGTGCCTGGGTTCTGTGAATCTGCAACTAGTCCCAACAAAGGGTAATCTTCATAGCAGTGGACAGCAGTGTTCGACCTGTGTGGGTCTTGGGGCGGTGTTCCCTGCAGGTGTTTATCTGGCAGCAGGGTGACAGATCATGTGCATCTGTGAAATGGAGTTTTTGACACACACAGTAACCAAAACTGGAAAGATTAGCTTGGTCCCCGTTCCATAGACTGTGACATGACTACAGTTGTGTGACTTACAGTTTAATTTGTCGACTATGCTGCTTGATGGTGTATATAACCAAATTGTCTGATTTTCGGCAAGCCCGTTTATCCCTCTGACTTTAGGTCCCTTGCCCATCCAAATTGAGCACCTCCTCTGGCACAAAGCATTAAATAAAAAACGGAACTGTACATTCAGGCCCAGATTTACAAAGCTTTGAGGCAACACAGGGTAGTAAGCAAAGCTGCTGGCTGCATTGGGTCAACTGGAGAGAGCAGAGCTGCGCCAAAACTACAAAGAACTGACGCAGTTCTGCTCTCTCCCTATGCTGGCTCGCTTACTGCAGCCATGCACCAGCGCAGCCACCCTTGCGCCACAGTACATTGTGGTCAGCATTGTTCGTCTTTGAGCTTTTTTGCAGGAAGGGGCTCCTTTCTGTACAAAAAATGTGCTGAAAGCAATTTCCTCTTTGCATGTATGCTGCATCACAAATAAAGAGTAAAAAGAAGGAGAAATAAAAATATTTTTCCTTTTGTGCCAGCCTCAGAGAGGCTCAAGATTTTGGCGAAAATCCATGTCTACATCTTGTAGATATGGATTTGCGTCAAAATCCATGGGTGGATGCATGGGAACACCCACGCATCACCAATGGAACGCCAGCCACATGACCCAAAGTACGGCAAAGCAGCGCGTAGCCCGAGTTGCGTTACTTTTGGTTACAAACCAACGTAAATCGACAATTGCGTTAGTTTCTAAAAACCAACCTGGATTTTGTGTCGGGTCTGTATTGAAAAAGTAACACAAACTTTACGCAAAATCTTTGGTCTCAGTGCAAATGCCCCATGATACCATGTTGGTAGTGCACACTGGCACCTAACTGTGAAGTCATTGGGCGCGGGGTGGAGGGCAGCTTTCATTTGCATGGGGTTTTCTTTTCTTTCTCCCTTTCCTGTGCTGCATTGTATGACATTGTTTGCGGCTCTGCCGTTCCACAGACCATCGCCGCTGAATGTAATCTGGCCTTTTCATTCCCCAGCTTCCATTCAAGTGAGGCCCCCATAGCAAGAGAGGGAAACGGCCCAGCGAGCGGAGGGGGCCTGACGAAGGGCGGGGGGCAGCTCTAGAAAACAGGGGAGCTGTTTGACCAAGAACAGCAACGACCTCTGCTTAAAAAAAAAAAAGGTTAAGAAGTTCAATGCACGCAGCCAGCCTTCGCTGCTGCCGTGTGTAATGTTTGGTATGCAGCTTTCTAGTAAACACCACTCTGCATTTTCCTCTGTGGAGTCCTAGGCTGCCGATAAAGAGGCGCCTTATCACGGCAGACTCGGAAAGCAGGGACATGTTTTTTAGTCAGTCTCAGATAAGACGCAGCAGCACTGCTGATCTTCATGTTTCTTTTTGCCTGGGAACATTGCCTCTAAATGACCACACAAAAAAAGAGTTTGAATCATTGAACAGAGTCGCTGGCCCCACCGTGGGGGCTGTTTCTCTCGTCTTGGGAACAGGCCATGCACAGCCCCAGATGGTTCCCGTCTGCTGCCTGTATTCAATGCACTTCCTCCCACAGACAGCTCCCCCCTGGCTCCCTCCTCCCCTCCGCCAACCACCACTGGGGCCTTTCTGTTCCGTGGCTGGAAATAATCTTTTATTGCCCAGTTGTTCGGAAGTGACCTTCTGCCCTTGATTGGATAGCACCAGGCTCTATCGGCAGATTGCTTTTGAGCTGGCAGTTGTTTTTTGTGTTTGCTGATCCGGTGTCAGGGAAGCACAAAGGCGGGCTTTGCCAAATTTTACTGCAGCGAAGGCCTCATGCGGGTTCGCAGAGGGCGGGGAGGAGTCGTGTCGTATAACTGGACCTTTCTGTCGCCCCAAATTAATTGTGGAAGTGCCCCTCTGTACATCTCTTCTTCCGTCCACACCTACCACCCCTTAAAACCCGCAGAAAGGAACGAGAGCACACGTCAGCAAGTGAGGAACATGCTCGCAGAGCGCGAGGGTTATCTTTGACACCGAGTGAAAATAAACGCAGCTCATGTTTTCTGTTTGGTGATCTATGTTTGGGTCATTTGGGGTTTCTCGTTTGACATTACTGTTTTTACATGTTCCAAAAACATTCTGGAAGCATTTATAAAGTTTTATATAGAGCTAGCTAGACCCGTGGGTATCAGAGCGCTTTACATACACAAAGGAAAAGAAAAATTGCATAACATCGCAGGACATGAGGATGCATAAAGATGTAAGCAAAGACATAATACTTATGTATACAGTGAGGGGAGAAAGACGCAGGTGGTTGAAACAGTCAGATAACCACCATCCTTGAAGGTCAAAGTGAGGGGGAGTCCATTAGGTTATTGATGCCTAGGTTGGTTGACTTGGTCGCAGTCGCGGTCCGTGTAGGAGTGCCGGCCGGGCGGTGACGTGGGGCGGGGGCGGGGCAGGTTGGGGGGTAGCAAAGTACGGATTACGGACCTATACAGGTAAGTAAACATTTAAATCAATGAAACGAATTTCGTTG
The DNA here is from genome assembly GCA_963921515.1 of Calotriton arnoldi. Lineage (NCBI taxonomy): Eukaryota > Metazoa > Chordata > Amphibia > Caudata > Salamandridae > Calotriton > Calotriton arnoldi. Next base: position 3,439,653 of record CAWUFW010000189.1, read on the forward strand.
CGCGCACTGCATCGAAATGCGATGCAGTGCGCGCAACGAAATTCGTTTCATTGATTTAAATGTTTACTTACCTGTATAGGTCCGTAATCCGTACTTTGCTACCCCCCACCCTGCCCCTCCCCCGCCCCACGTCACCGCCCGGCCGGCACTCCTACACGGACCGCGACTGCTTGGTCGGTAAAGTATTGGTTGAGGAGAAGGAGTTTCAGGTCCTTTTTAAAGCAAGAGAAGGAGGGGTTGCATCTGAGGTCAATAGGGAGTGCGTTCCAAATCCTGGGTACTTACCAGAGAAGGATCGGCACTGGGTCGTTTTCCTTTTCAGTTTCGGAGGGATGAGAAGAAGTGAGTTGGTGCTTCTCAGAGTTCTGGATTTTCCTGCTTTTACCAGTTTGTTGTTTAGGTAGTTGGGGGATTGGGCGTGAAGGGCCTTGTGTGTGATGCAGGCCAGTTTGTAAATACATCTACCTTCCATGGGAAGCCAGTTGAGTGCGTTGAGGGTTGGTGTGATGTGTTCAAATCTTTTTACACCAGTTATGAGTCAAGCTACCATGTTAAGGACTGACCTTAGTGGGGCTAGGTGAGCTTTTGGTGACCCTGTTAGGATGGCGTTCCCATAGTCCAGTTTAGAAAGGACTAGGTATTGTACTATTGTCTTGAGATCATCTTGGGGAATGAAAGGTTTAATTTTCTTGAGGTGTTTTAGAGAGTAAAGCGCACCTTTTGCAAAATTCTTGATGTGGTCCTTCATTGACAAGTTCTTATCCAGGGTAATACCTAGTGACTTTCCCGAGTCGGATAGGACGAGGGAGCAGTTTAGAGCATCAAGCTCCTTGAGCCAGTCTTGAATTGGTCGGTGGTTACTTTTAGGAGAGAACAGTATTAGTTCCGTTTTGTCCGGGTTCAGTTTTAAGTGGTTTGCGTTAAACCAGGTTTGGATCTTGGTTAGCGTGACATTGAGGTGTCGGACGTCACTGGGTGATTTGATTTTGTAGTATATTTGTGTGTCATCTGCATATAGGTGGTATTGAACCCCTGCTTGTTTCAGAATAATTGCAAGGGGTTCCATGAAGAAATTGAAGAGGGATGGTGAGAGGATCGATCCTTGCGGGACTCCAAGTTTGACTCGTGTTGGTACAGAGAGGCAGGAGTTGATTTTAATTTGTTGCGAACGGTGCTGAAGGAAGGAAGTGAACCATTCTAGTACTGTGCCATTAATGCCAGAGCGCCTCTTCAGAGTCTCAAGTAAAGCTAGATGGTTTATTGTGTCGAATGCCGCTGATAAGTCAATAAGGATGAGGAGACAGGCTTCACCTTCATCTAAGGCTCTGTGGATATCATCTGCAATATTGAGCATCGCTGTTTCGGTGCTACAACCTTTCCTGAAACCCGATTGAAAGGTGTCGAGGAGGTTGAAGTCATCAATATGTTTGTTAAGTTGTTGGAGAACGCACTTCTCCAATGTTTTAGCTAGGAACGGAAGGTTGGAGATAGGTCTGAGGTTGTTGAGCTCGTTGGGGTCGGCCCCTGGTTTCTTGAGTATAGGTGTGATTTGTCCTAGCTGAAGGGAGTCTGGGACACAACCTGATGTGAGAGAGGAGTTGATGATTTTTGTCCAGAAAGGGGCAACGATGTGGTTGAGTTTTTTTACTATTGTGGATGGGAGGGCGTCCATAGTGTGGGAAGTAGGCTTTAAGCTTGCAATTATATTGAAGACTTCGATTTCCGACATGAGTTCGAAGTTCGACCAATTAGCATAATTTTTCAGTTGGAAGCGGGCCTTGTTGTCTGTGGTATGATTTCGATCTGTTTGGTCAGGTGTGGTTAAAGGGAGGCAGGTTGCGAGGGAGGGAGGATTTGAGGTTTGGATGAAGGATTGCTAAATTTTTGTGACTTTATCTGTGAAGAAGCTGGCGATTTCTTCGCATCGATCCTTGGTGGCTTTTATTTCTTGTGGGGGGGTGCCGTTTGTTTGACTTTTAACAATGTTGAATAGTTCTCTAGGTCTATTCTTCACCTGGTCTAGTTGGCTGCAGAAGAAAGTGGCCTTTTCTCTAAAAATGTGTTTTTTATATGCCAACCGGGTTGATCTAAGTTGCGCTAGGTGAAGAGTCGAAGGGTTTAGTCTCCAAGTCCTTTCCGATTGTCTGAGTTGTCGTCTTTCGTTATTAAGATCCACGTTGAACCAAGATTTAGATTTGGTAGATCTCAAATGTTTGAGTGGTGCTACTTGATCTAACACCTCTGTCATTGTGGAATTAAAGTGGGCTGGGAGGTCATCGGCCGTCATAGTGGAAGGCTGGGGTTGTAGATGGGCATGAATCCTGGATTCCAGTTCGGTTATGGGGACTCCTTTGATGTTCCTGGTCCAGTGCTTAGGTTTGACACGTCGTATTGGTTGGTTTCTGACATGTGAGTCAATATTAAACAGTATGAGGTGGTGGTCAGACCAGTCAATGGGAGAAATCGATCTCAAAGAGACCAGCTCATTTTTGGTGATGATTGTATCCAGTGTTGCTCCTTTGATGTGTGTTGGTTCATTGCAGAGTTGTTTGAGGTTGGTAATTTCAAGCAGGTTGGAGAGGTTCTGGGTTGTAGTGTCTTCTGGGTTGTTCCAGTGGATATTGAAGTCACCCAGGGAAAAACGAGTTATTAGGTCGGTTAGTTCTTCAGCGAAGAGGGTACGTTCACCAGGAGGATGGTAGATGGTGTGAAATTTGATGGGCGTGGTGCCTTTCATTGTAAGTTCAACACCTAGGTACTCAAGAGTCAGGTATTCTGTGGATTTTAATCTGGTAAGCTGTATTCCTTCTTTGTGAATGATAGCTAGGCCGCCACCTGTTTTGATCGGTCTGTCGTGTCTGATGATGTTGTAGCCTGGAGGGGTGAGAAGGTCTAGGATGGGGGTAGAATGGTCATTGAGCCAGGATTCTGTGAGGAATGCAATGTCTATTTCTTCTGCGAGTATAACTTCAGCAATATCTGTGGCGTGTTGTACTGCTGATCTACAGTTGAGGAGCATGCACGATAGAGGACGGGGAGCCTCAGTGTTGGTGTGTGCTGTATGTATAGAAGTGTATTGAGCAGGGGGTCTGGGCGAGAGGACAGGTCTAGGGATTCTATTAGTGCTCACTAAAACTGGGATTGCAGAAGGGGCCGTGTTCTGGCTTATTGTGAGATAAGAGTCGTTGATATCACCTGCTTCTCGTTCTGAAATGGGGCGGAGAGCTTGGCTAGGTCGATGTGCCTGATTCCTCATAGGATTGGTGGGCCATGGGGTGCCAAGTGGGGCCATGGAAAAGGCTGTATGGGGGGAAGGTGTGTAGCTACCCGAAGTGTGTGAGCGAGGTGGCTTAATCCGGTTGGGAAGGTCTTGTTGTAGGTGTAGGATATCTGCCGCTAGGGAGTCTATTTTCTGCTCCATTCGGGTCAGTAGCTGGGTAAGTGCGCTGAAAGGGAATATTGCCTTCGTTGGGAGCAGTGTATGACTAGGGTCTGTGGAAGGAGAGGGTACTAGGTTGTGGGATTGAGTGGCATCATTGGGATTAGGAATGGGGATAGATTGGACGTGAGGAGTCGGGTCGTTGTTGCTTCTGGTCAAAAGGTTAGGAAGAGGTGTTGTGGGTCTTGGGTCCAAGAGAGGGGAGTGAGCAAAGGTTAGGAGGAAGTCTGTGTCCAGGGGATTGGCAGTGTGATTAGAAGTGGGGGCGGTTTGGGCATGTGGCGGTGGGTCGGGGGAGGGAGAGTGTGCAGGGGTTTGAGGGAGGTCAGTGTCTGAGGGATTATCGGTGACGTTGGATATGGAGATGGTTTGGGCAGGAGGAGTAGGGACAGTATTGGAGTTGAGGATAGTTTGCGAGGGTAGAGTCGGGTCTCCTGAAGTCGAGGGGGGGTGCCTGTACTGGGTTCAGTAACGGAAAAACTGTAATTTGAGTCTGATCTGCCTAGCTCAGGATCAGCCTTGCGGTGTTTATTAACTGTGCGTTTGCTGGACCTGGTGGTATCGGTTGAAGCCATTGTAGAGGGTGTTTGACGGCGGAGTGTGATGATAGGGGTAGTGAGATTAAAATTAGTGATGGTGGATGTCCATGAGTTGTAGCGTGGGTCGTCCGGGGAGGGAGATTGGGTCGGTTCCGGGTTTTCTGTCAGGGTGGGGGGGATAGGGGAGATTGGGTTTGATGGTACTGATGAGTTAGAGAGGAGAGTAATGTTGGGAAGTGCCGATCAAAAGTGGTGAGGTGCGGGTCAGTGGCCTGTATGAGAATGTTTCCTGTTCTGAAGATGGAAATTGTGAGTTCCCCTTTAAAAGTAGGGGTGACGGTTGTGGAGATTTTTTCGCCATAGGGAATATTTACTGACTTGGTGACTTGAAAGTGAAGAAGGAAGGTGTTTTTCCACTTAGTCGGGCGATTTGTGTAAAAGATGAAGTTAGTTTTCATCTTGCCGTTAGTCGCGGTGTGGTAGTTGTCTACTATAAGTGTTTCCGGGTGCTGTTTTAAGGTTCTGTGCTTTAGGTTCTTTTTAGCATTACTGGTCAGATTTTCTGGGTAATTTATGGACCATGAGTTGGGTCCGTAACGCACGAGTTTAGAGTTCCGGGTGGGGTTTGGCGGGTGCATGGTTAATGACTGAGAGTTCTGGCTCTATATGTATCGATGGGAGGAGAGGTTAGTTGCGCATTTGCGTCTTGTTGCGGTGTATGGTTGGTCTAAATAATGAGGGAAATGCCAATTACTGATCAATCGAAGATGGTTGCTATCTTTTTTGTACAAAGGTTGTCCCCTTTTTCTATTTCCATGGAGAGAGATAAAAGGTCACTCCATGTATGATTATGTAGAGAGGTGGATGGTAGCAGGTGTGGCCTGCAAGCAGCAGAAACTAGTTAGTAGGGTGCCCATGCCAAGATGGCCGCTGCTAATGTTCGATCAGTCCTCTTTTTATGAAGAGGGAGAGGTGAGGACCTCTTCTGTCTCTATGGTTTATCCAATACTAGTAGCCTCAAAATGGCTGAGCAGGAACATACAAAAGAAAATGGTGCCTATCAGACGAACCAACAGTGAATTGTCTCAAGGTGCACCAATCTAGTTAGCTGCCTCAGAAAGTGCTAAACAACAACAAAACCAGTGTGCACCGGGGCGTCAGGTCAAAATCCCTCTGGGCCAGGCTGCCAGCCCTCCAGTCGACAGAGGGGGCAAGTCCGCAAGGGATTAAACCACCATAACACGGTCGCAATCAAGGCCGTCTAAGCTGTTTCTAAGTGCTGAGTGTGCACAGGCATGGGGCAATTTACATGGTGCAGATCGTAATCAAGCGGTCTCAGCTGTTTCTAGGGTCGTGTGTGCACAGTCATGGAGCAGATCACATGGTGTAGACCGCAATCAGGCCGTCTCAGCTGTATCTAAGAGGCCATGGGTGCTCAGTCATAGTGCAGATCAACAATGTCCAGTGAAACGGGAGAGACGCCCTGCGGAGCGCTCTCCGGCCGTCCAAGCAAGCGAGTCTGGGGAGACTGAAGCGTGGCCGTTTCACTTACCCGTGCTCCAATGCCCCGCTGAATCATCGCCGATGCCCCGCTGAGTCTTCGTCGGGAGCCGCCTCCGCCGCGGAGGCAGAAAGACTCGCCCCAGACTCTTCAGCCGCTGCCAACTCAGGCCGCGCCAATAAAGGCCTTCCTATCAGACCATGTTGGAGGTTGCACATCCGGGGCCCCTGAAGATCTCCTCCCCACAGGAGTCAGGATGGCGGACCAACGCTCTCTATTGTTCCGAACGTGGCCCGTCTCCTTTAAGGAGAGAAGGCCTCGGCACTAGCAGGCACCCCTGAAGATACATTGAAGCGCTTTACGGCAAGTAGCATGCTACTCCGGAATTCAGTGTTAGTGGTTGGTTAATCCAGTGGTTATTGGTTATTCTTGCTTAACGGGTGATTCAATCCGTTCTCAACATGGAGGTTGGGGCCTGCTGTTTTTCGCATGCTTGTAGGAATTCAAGTGCGCCTAGTGCAAGCAGCATAGATATTAAGGGGCATTTTAGCCTCTGGTTATGTCCATGTAACAAGCACCAGCACTTTTGACCTTTTTTATTTTATTTTTGTGTTTTTTTTTATTGCACGAACCTGCCCCAAAGGCATCAGAGCACTTTACGAGGGTACAAGAAGAAGAATATAGATACAATCAACATAAAAATATAGATAAGCAACAAAGAAAACCCACAGACCCAGCAGTACAAATCAGGGGAGATAGGGCAGGCAGACTCGATCTGAATAGACTGAATAAGTCAAAAGAGGACGCGGAGAGGTGATCATAACTTAACCCAGAGTGTCTCTCATATAGGAGGAATTTGAGATCCTTTTTTTTTTTTTTGTTTAGATTTCTTTTATTAATTTCCAAAACAGAGGAAACAACGAACGAGCCAATTTGCTCTATGGTCATCGGGGTGCAACCCGGCAAATGCGTTATCATGTGTGGCCAAAGAAATAACACAATTAGCAAAAAAGAGAACACCCCCCCTCCCACCCCACCCTCCTCCCTCCAGTTATAAGCTAAGCTTCCAGAAAATGGCAACAGCAAGGTCAAACCAGGGAAGACCCACAGGGAAAAGTACACTAGGTAGCAGAGATGTTTGAGGCTGGCAACCTGGGAGGGTCCGCAAGGCGCAGGAGCCGCAAATATTTGGGACAAGTGAGCTCCGTAAACTCGGACGTTAGTAGTGTGAGGAAAGGTTCCCATAAGTCATGAAAGGAGGCCCCAGGATGAGTTAAAGAAAGTGAAATCCTTTCCATTCCCAAAATGCCCCACATCCGATGAAGCCATCCCAGCCGGGTTGGAACTGTCTTAGTGCCCCAGTGAGCGAGGATGTTCTAAACCGCCGCCCCCAGTGCAAGTGCCATCTGTTTGCCCCTTCGGGATTTGAGGGGAAAGGTAATAGCATTAGGGAGGCCCAGGAGAACATATATCGGGAGTCTAGGGATCTGTGTATCGAAATGGGAGTCCACATCGTCAAGGATCTGTTGCCAATATGCCCCCAGGGAAGGGCAGTCCCACAGCAAATGAGTCAGGGTACCCAACTGGCCACAGGCACGCCAACATTGCGGGCTACGCAAGGGGTTACTTCTATGAAGTCGCACAGGAGTAAGGTACCAATATGTGGCTACTTTGGTAGCAGTCTCAATGGAGGACACATTACGTGCTGTGCGACGGGCCCGAAAGTAGATGTCATGCCACTCTTTCTGTGTCAGGGCTCTACCTAACTCCCTCTCCCAACGTAACTGGCCAGGAGTTTTCACGAAATCCGAGGTGCACCTAGCAAACCGATATAGATCCGAGGTCAGGTGCGCATCAGAATGGCGTGTAAGCAACCACTTCTCAAACGGAGTGAGGTGTCTCTCCGCCCCCCCGTACCTCCCCTTGTAACACCCAGTGGCAAACCTGCAAATAGCGGTAACGCTCCGTTTCCGGTATAGCCTGCTCTTTACGGAGATCAATAAAGGAGCGGGGACCTGAGAGGTCAAAAAGATGCCCTATGGAGCGACATGATTCTTTGGTCCAATGTTGGAAAGTCCCAGAGTCAAGCCCCGGTGTAAAAGCGGAATTGTGGACTATAGGCGTGATCGGTGACGGGAATGTGGTAAGCCCTCGGGAGACAGCAACCTTGTCCCACGCCAGTAGAGTAGGGCTAGTCACTTCAGAGAGATATAGGTTTCGGGGCCGGCTCGCGCGTGCAAGGAAGGGGACACCCCACAGAGGCTGGCCAGCAGGCGATCGATCCATAAACAACCAATGTTTCTTGGACTCCGGACAAGACCACTCCACCAAAGCTCTCATTTGGGCTGCCCGCCAGTAGGCATGAAGATCAGGGATCCCTAAACCTCCATCAACAGGGTCTCTGTAAGTGAGCTCCCGACGTAACCGAGCCCTTTGGTCGCGCCAGACAAAATGTTCTATGTCCCGTTGCAGTGAACGTATAACCCCAGGTGGAGGTAAGAGTGGCAATGTGTGGAATAAATAAAGAAGCTGAGGTAATATCACCATTTTCACTGCAACTATTCGTCCCAGCCAGGAGAGAGAGTGCGGTCTCCATTTGCGGAGGGATTCTCGGACCTGTCGGGAGATTGCCGCGTAATTTGTCACTCTGGTGGTATGTATAGTAGCGGAGACTTGCAATCCTAGGTAAGGAATTGAGTCGCGGGCCCACTGGACCGGATACGAGCGCTGGAGAAGCCGCAACGTCTCAGGCTGCAAGGAAAGATCTAAGGCCTGAGATTTATGTACGTTGATCTTAAACCCTGAGGCTAGGGCAAACCTGTCCAGCTCAGCCAAGAAGGCGGGCAGAGATTCCCGAGGATACTCCACCGTGGCTACCACATCCTGAGATCCTTTTTAAACGTGGCAAGACACAAGGTTGTGCGAAGAGCTGGTGGGAGAGAGTTCCAGATCATACTCGCAGTGCCAGAAAATGCTTGTTTCATAAAACATTCTTGCCTGAAAGTTGCAGGTTCCAGCAAGAGTTCTTCAGCATTTCTCGATCCCTGTCGAGAGCAAGAGATTTTCAGTTTTCCAGCAAAGTAGGATGGAGTGGCATTGTGGAGGGCTCTGTGAGTGATGCATGCAATCTTAAATTGGGCTCTTGCTTCAGTGGAAAGCCATCATAAGGTGAGAAGATCAGGAGAAATGGGATACATTTTTTGTGACCTGTCACAAAGTAGGCAGCTGCATGAAGTACTACTTTCAGGGGTTACAGATGTGCTTTGGGGAAACAGAAGAGGGGAGAGTTCTTATAGTCAGTTTGGGGAGTACCAGCCACTGGACTACAGTTTTCAGGTACTGTTGAAGGTTGAATTGCCTGATGTTCAACAGTAGTGTATGCTGGTGGCAGGCACTTTTGGTCATGGACGAGATTTGCTTCTGAAGGCTAAGGCGATTGCCAAGGATAAATCCCAGCAATTTAGAATCTCCACAATGGTTGGTTTAAAGTTCAGTGGAAGAGGAAATTGAGTCACTCTTGGACAGTGAGGTTGGAGTTTTATGGTGAGATTAGAAAACATTCAGTTTTTGTTGGGTTGAGTTTTATGTGGTGGTTGGCTATCCACTTCTGAACCCTGTTGAGGTGTCAGAGAGTAGAAGAATGCCATTTGGGCCTGAAATCTTCAGGCAGATCCAGGTATCATCTGTACTGGTGATATAGAATTACAGAGTTACTCGGAATCTCTCAAAATCGTTTGAGGCATAGATTAAACGATCGGATCGAGCCCTGTGGAACACCTTGCTTTAGGTAAGTCTTGCAAGAAGCAGAGTTTTCAATTTTTACTATTTGTGATCAGTTAGACAAATAGGAATCAAACCTGTTTAGCACTGCACCACAGATGGCCACTTGTTCCTTCAGGATTTTAATCAGAGCATGGTGGTTGACTGTATCAAAGGCAGCCAAGAGGTCCAAAAGGACCAATAAGTAGGAGTTACCTGAATCGAGGGAGCGGAGAGAATCATTCACAATTTGAAGACGCTCTCTCTCAGTGCTGTTGCCTGGCCTGAAACCATATTGGAAGACATCAAGAGGGTTGTTTGCCTGAATACGAAGGTGTAGCTGTGAGGCAACACAGCTTTTTCTAACACCTTCCTTAAGAAGGGAAGTGTTGATATCGGGTGGAAGTTGTTCAAGTCATTGATGTCTGATGTTGGCTTCTTTTTAATGGAGGAGACGAGGTGGATTTTCAAACAGCACCTTGCTCCAATAAAGAATTCACCAGGGATGTCCGGTATGATAGCAACAGCTTAGCCATTTCCTTGCTGAAGGTCCCATGCAGTGAGTCAGAAAGGTGGTTGGAAGGTTTGACCCTAGTTATGATTTCAAGTAGCTCTGCCTCAGAGACTGCATCAAAGTGTGACCCGGTTCATTAGGTTTGTGGTTTAGGGCGCGGTCATTAGGATTGAAAGATAATGGAGGAAGTGAAAGTTCAATAGAATCTACTTTCTCTGCAAAGAAGTTTGTGAAATCTTTACATCTGGAAGGTGGTGTGTAGACCTTGCTAGTTGAAGACTGGCTGTTGGATTGTTTAATGATGCCAAAGAGAAGTTTTGGTTGATTTTTGGAGTTGCCAAGCAGAGATGTGATGTGTTTATATTAAGCCTTGAAGATGTTCGATTTGTAGTTTCTTCTGGCAGCCTCAAAGCTAGCCAGATTAGATAGAGAAGGTGCTCGTCACTAGTTTTCTTCAAGATGTCTCAAGAGCTTTTTTTTGGCACATAGATCCTTTGAGAACCAGGGAATGAAGTTTTAGTTCTGTTCCTTAGGCGTTTCAGCGGAGCAGAATAATTAATCAGGTTTTCCATGCACTTATTGTATCCATCTCTAGCAGTATTAATGTCCTGCTGGAACCCGGGGTAGTAAGGTTGTTAGTCTTTTAGCCAGGGAGCTGATGTCAATGTTCCTGGTGTTACAGAACCATGATTTTTCTCTTTTGAAGTGGCCTTAAATCGTGTGGTGGATAAAGGATAGCATAAAAGGGATTTGCAGGCGGTCCGACCAATCCACCAGGGTGGGTGGGGTCTTTGGCAGTAAGAAGCGAATCCTTGGACATAATCAGGTTGAGAATGGCTTCTTTCTGGTGTGTGGTTTTTAGGCAGTGCTAAAAGGTGTCACTGTCTCAGCGAAAAGAGGAAAACCGATTAACTGTTTTTTTTATTTTCTTCAGGCCAGTGTAGAACGAAGCCACAGAGGAAGACTGGAGTCTCAGGGGTTATTAATTGTAACAAAATAAAAATCCATGCACTGTTCGACGAATAAGGTGTTTTCACCTGGAGGGTGGTATATGACATTCATTCTGAGATTAGGACACTGCAGAGGAGATTTCAAGGGAAAGACATTAGAAGGAGTGAAAGCGCTCATTAGGAACTAATTTGCAGTTTAGCCTGTTACTATGAATTACTGTAACACCACCACATCTGACTTCTCGGTTGCAACAGAGGATGGAGCAGTCTGGGGGCCGGAAAATGTAGAGTATATTTTTTGAAGCATAACTGAGCCGAGATTCTGTCAAAACTAAGATGCCTAGGTTGTAGTTCATAATCGTGTCTGAAAGCTCCATGCAAGGTTTAATTGTTGAACCGCAATTATGCGGTAGACAGTGCAGCAAAGAGTGAACAGCTTTGATGATGGGAGCTTTATGGTGTTCAATAGGGACAAAAGTGACATTGGACAGATCTTTCTTCCTAGATTTTGGCTGTGAACGAGAAGGTCTGTGCCTGCACATGATGAGGATGAGACATTCCCTTCTCCTGGATTGTGGGTATGAACAAGAAGTGTTCATATGGTGAGGATGGGAAGGTTGCCCTGGGTATGGTTATGGACAGGCATTTGAGACTTCATAACTTTCAATAAGATCACTGAGGTCAGTACCATCTAGAGCAGACTTAGAGGCTTATTTACAAACCTCCTGCGCCGACGGTGCGTCACTTTTTAAAATGGGAAAAAGTAATGTACCAGCGGCGCAAGGGGCTTGTAAATAAGCCCCCTAGTTCGGTTGGGCCTGGGTTTGAGGTTCCTAGCTAATTCTTTTACCCCAAAAGTTATTCTTTAGGGTGTGCCAGCTAGGTTGTGAATTATGGTGCGAACAGCAACTGAGCGTAGACTGAGAGTCAATGTTGTGAAACTGTTTCTGAATCAGAGCTGCACGACCCCCCCCAGCGCCTTGAGACCCTCACGGGTGAGTAGCACGCCTCACAAATCCCTGATTGATTGATTGATTGATTGTTTGTGATAGGACATCAATTTTCGTAGAAAGAATAGTCAGCAAGTATAGGAGAAATGGAGATAGTGATGGTGAAAGGGGAGACGGGTTGGAGTACTTGTTCGGATTAGGTGAGAGATCTGGTTTTCCAAGTTGATTGTGAAGAACTTGACAACTATGACGTTATGTAGGTAATGGCAAGAGATCCATTTGGAGATTCACTTAGGGTAGGTGGCAGTGAGAGGTTGGTATATTCCAGAAAGAAGAGGAGGAGAGGAAAGGCAGAGGTGCTCTGGTTGAAGCAGGTGTTGTGTCCCTACTTGTGGGTAGGTGAGAGAGGCTAGGAGATCTAGTCGTGGTAGGAGCAGAGAGGTTAGAATATGTGCCTGGAGAAGAAGAGTAGAGAGAAGGCTGGGGAGAGCAGGCTGAAGTAGGTGTTGTGTATGTACTTGTAGGAAGGTGAGAGAGGCTAGGGGTGGAGGGTGGCTTTGTGTGTTCAAACTGTCAAAAGAGGTGGAATGTGGAGGGAGATCCTGTTGGTCGAAGGAAGAGTGGTAGTGTGTGGGTGTTCAATGTATGGGAGCGGGGACCATAGGGTTAGCTGTGAGTGGGATGTTAGGGAGGGTAAAATGGGGACAAAGGTGAGTTTGGGGTGTGAGGCCAGGTGGGGTGTAAGAATGAGGAGAATCGGGACTAGGGCAGTGGAGGGTGGAACGTTTAGGAGTAGGGTGATCAGGAATGGTTAGGAGAGATGAAAGAAGGGGCTTGGGAGACAGATGAATTGACAGGATTTGGGAGCGTGAGTGACGGGAACAGAACAGAGGGAGGCTCTACAAAGCTGACAGAGCTAGGGCTGAAAGATAGCAAAGGTGGTCAAACAACGCCACATTTGCATCAATCGATTGGAACATAATCTTTCCATTGATGAAAATGAGGGTGCCATTGAAGTGTGTGGAAGGGGAGACTTTAAACTTTCATCCATAGGGGATGTCATTTGATGAGGAAATTACTGGTTTCCTGCATAGAAAATGTAGCCATCTGTGTGTGTTGAGCACAGTTTTTGAGAGACTCCTTTCGAGCACAGTGACATTGGTTGGCTATGGGAGTTTCCAATAATATCTTATGTTTGAAGTTCTTCCTGGCGTATTTGGATAGATTGGGGGGATAAGTGATTTTAAAAGAGTTGATTTTCAGATTTAGAGAGGTGCTTTGAGAGCGATTCGGAGTGGGCCATATTGACAAGTGTAAAGATGGAGCATAGGATGGACAGGGATTTTAGTGTAGATGGCTGATTGAGACAAGGGATTCCCATGGATTGTGTCTCCAGGTCGCCAGGACCTCATCAAGAGGCATCCAGTGAGGTGGCCATCTTGCTCACATCAGATTTTTCTACTTGCAAATATTTTTAATTATTTGTTGTATGTTACTCATTGTTTTGTTTGCAGTGCATTAGTTTCACTTTGAGTGTAGGAGCTATTGCATATGGTGACATGGTGGCACTCAGGGCCTTGCATGCATCTTTATGATGGCAGACACTTGTCATATGGGAAGCCTTTTAACACTTTGGCACCCCTTTTAATCAGGATTGTCTTTATAGGTTTGACGCTTTTCGCATTTGCCTTTTAGTAATGGCAAAGCTGTATGGGGCATTCTCTTGATTCCCCATCACAGGACAAGATACCTGTGTCCTCTGCAATGCCTTCTGAGGGGTTCACACTCAGGCATCAGCATTCTGTGCATGCAACTGCAGTAGTATGTATTATAGGGCAGAGCAGATACAGGTTCCTCGGGCAACCTTCTGGGGCCCTCTTCTGCCGAGCTCACTTTTCTTTGCACACGCCACTCTTACTTCTCAAATAGGCCATGCCGTTGCCCTGACACAGGTTGTATTAAGTCTGATGCAATGACAACTGGCAGGCGCACTGCATAAGGACTGGATAGACTGTTCGTCAGTACTCTTCATATGTGAGATTGTTGTAGCAGTGTCACCGATGCTAGGCTGCAACACAGGCAGCCACGTTTGACCATACAGGGCACTGGCAGAGATCCAGAGGTCTTGATTTCCCTGAGGGATCTCTCCTTCACATAACGCCGCCAAGAAGTTTTGCTTTTTCTCTCTCATCAATGAGCTACACTGTTGAGCTCACCAGTTCAGTGACAGGGCCCCATTCCGTTCCAAACATATCACAAATGGGTGCACTTACCAGCTTTGGCTGGGAGGTCCGAAATCCTGCTCAAGGCCTTCCCATAATGGCAAGCACGGGCCGGCACAACTTTCAACTGGTTGACTGCCTGGTTGTGGGGCTCTACCATCACGTCTCTGCTCCTGCTAACACCCACGGGGCACACTGGGAGTTTCCAATACTTTTTGCAGGTTCACACAGCACAATTAGAACTTTTAATATCTCTGCTGACTTCAGTAAGCCAGACCCCGGCATGATGCAGCCCCAGTCGACCTTCACAAGATGGCCGCCACTTATTCCAGAGTCCTGACCCAGGTGTGATGGGGGACCCCAGTATCATAAGAGGGGTTCCCACGAGGTGCAGCCTAGCCTAGGGCCCCAATGAATAACAAACACACACACACACTTGGCTATGTGGTATGGGCGGAAGACCCCGTTCGGTCTACCCCCGTTTATTATATAGCCTCCGGCCACGCCTGACCAGAGGATGTTACAGGTTGTATTTCAGGGGCGGGGTGCCCCGCTCAGACAGGTCCGGATGGATCACTACATCCGCTTGGTATTTTCTCATGTGTCAGGCTGCCGTGGGGTTGACGCCGGAGACATGGCGTCGTCAGGTCCTTCACTCTTGGGGTGTCTTCCCACATGGATTTGCCAGGATCCTCTTCAGTGTCTTGTTGTTCTGGGACATCAGCCTTTCGAAACAATGAGACATTCCTGATGGCTGTTTCGTTGCCTGTGTGTGCTGTGATCATTGTGCCATCCACTCAGGTTACTGTCCACACCCCTTGTTCAAATGGCATCCGGAATTTCCATCCGGGCCTTCTGTCTTTGAGTATGACTTTGTCACTGGGTGAGATTAGCCAGGTTTTGGCCCCCAGCTTCAGGCTGGCACATTTGTTGTTTTGTGTGTGCCTGGCCTGGGTTCTGGCCAACGTGTACGGTGAGGGAGCCCAGTCCGGGTGGGCCGGCACACTGTCGCGTCGTGGTCCTTGAAGCATGAGGGACCATAGGGAACACTTTGTGGTGCAATGTGGTGTCCCACGGTACTCTAGTAGGAATTGTTGTAGGCTAGTTTCGGGATCAGCGTTCTCAACCGTGGCTATCCTGAGGGCTTTGTTGAGAGTGCACATGAAGCGCTCAGCCTCCCCGTTGACTTGAGGCCATTGTGGTGTGATGTGGCAGTGCTGAATGCCCAGGTGTTCGAGTAGTTCTTTGAAGTCAGATCCTTGGAAAGGCGGTCCAATGTCGGTTTTGATTTCCTTGGGGAGGCCGAATAATGCAAAGGTTCTCATCAGCACAGGTGCAACGTTGGCGAACGCCGTCGAGTCGACTACCTCTACAATGGGGTATTTTGAGTGGCTGTCTATTAGGACAACGGTTGTCCGGCCATAGGGGAAACTGCCAAAGTCTAGAATGATTTTGGACCATGGCCTCATGCACAGTTATTCTGTTAAAATTGGTAAGGGTGCCTCTTGTGAGCTGGTATGAGTGGCACTGGCGCACCATTTCATCGACTGCCTCTTCCAGGTTTGGGAACCATACTTTTTCCAGCATCCGTGATTTCATCTTGACTGTCCATTGGTGCCCACTGTGGGCTAGGTCGGTGACTCGGTACTACAGGCATGTGGGTATCACTAATCTTCGGTCTCTCATTATTAGCCCCTCGTGGGTTGCGCTTAACTCAGCACGCATCCTCCACATCTTTGTGAAGCTGTCTTTGAAGGGGCAATGCCAGCTGTTGGCGTTGTGGAGGAAATTCTGCCAGGATCCTCTCTGGAGTGCGTCTGCCATTTTGTCCTCCTTGGTGGACTCCTCGATCTCTTGGAGGGTGAGCGCCTTCGGGCAGGCCCCTCGAGATATCATGCAGATGTACTCTTCCATGGTGTCTTCATTGTCGTCGGCCTCCGCTGGTGGGTGAGACAGGTGTCTTGAGAGGATGTCAGCAGGGTTCTTGGACTCCTGGAGATAGATTACTTCCATTTGGTACTTTCGTCAACTGGATGGCCCAGCGCTCAATTTGTGGTGGTTGATGTGGCGCTGTTTCCCTGAAGAGTGGAACAAGTGGCTGGTGGTCTGTGACTAAGCGAAATGCAGAGGTAGAGGTGGCAATGCCCACAGGCACACTTGATGGCGAGCGCCTCCCTTTCAATTTGGGTGTAGAGGGCTTCGGTTGGTGTCTGCGCCTTGCTGGCAAATGCCAGGGGAGCCCATCTTCCAGGTTCTACTTCTTGGGTGAGCTCCACCCTGAGACCCATGGGGCTGGCATCGACGATGAGCTCTGTGCGTTTCTTGGGATTAAAGTATGCCATTGTTGTTTTACTCAGCAGCGCAGTCTTTATCTTCAGGAAGTCTTCTTCCTCCCATTCCCTCCCACGTCCATGGGGCATCTATTTTTGTGAGGGCCCTGAGCGGCTTGGTGATGGTCATGCCCAGGAAGCTGCGTGTCTCAGAGACAGTGGTCGGAGCCGGGGCTTGCTTGATGGCCTGTGATATGCGGGGATCGACCTGTACTCCGTTCTTGCCGAACACATACCCAAACAACTCCACGGATGTCTGGAAGAAAGAGCATTTCTCTTTGTGGAGAGCGACGTCATGCTCCGACAGGCGCTTCAGGATAGCTTGCAGGTGTCTGTGGTGTTCTTCAGTGGTCGGAGGGTGGATCAAGATGTCATCGCTTACATTCAGGACACCCTGGAACCCTAACAGCATCTCACGAATGGCATCCTGGAATACTTCAGCGGCAGACGAGATGCAGAAGTTTAATCTCTTATACTGGCGGAGTCCCAGATGCGTGGAGAAAGTCATGATGTATCTGCTTTCCTCCTGCTAACAGTAATTGGTGGTATCCGGCATTTAAGTCTAATTTGGAAAACCACTTGGACCCATTCAGGTCATCCATGAGATTGTCCATTTTGGGCTTGATAGGTCTCTCCCGCTTGATTGCTTGGTTGGGAAGGCGTATTTTGCCTGGTTGCTTCTATGTTATGACCATTGGTGAGACCCAGGGGGTCGGTGCCAATATTTTCTCGATGACTCAGACTTTCAAGCTTGTCAAGCTTCTGCTTAACTAGCGGCCTCAGGTGGAACGGCATTCGGTGGTGCCGAAGAGCTTTGGGCTTGACTGACGTGTCAATGTGGAGATTTACGGGAGGGGCCCTCAGGCAGCCTAGCCCAGTGAATCGCCTGGGAAACTGGTCCAGCAAATCATTGATTTAGTAAGTTCGTACATTCCAGACGAAGGACACAAGGCCTAGGTCTTTGGCCGTGTGGCTGCCTATAAGGGGGTAGGCTTCTTTGTTGATGATGTGGAAGTTGTTGTGATCTCTTGGTCACCTGATTTCACATTTACACCCATGCGTCCCTTAAGCAGCAGCGGGGTCTGGCTGCCATATATGAAGATCTTCGTGTTTGATGGGGACAGCATAGGCCTAGGCTTGAGGCGGTGGTACTGCTGGATGCCCATCACATTTACCAAGGACCCTGTATTGATAACGGCCTTGACCTCTGAGCCAACAATTTCTTCCACGCAGGAAGGCTGGGACTGGGGCCATCTGTGTCTCTTGAGGTCATTAGTTAAAGAGATGAGAAAAATCTCCTCTTCGTCATCTGGTGATGAGTCTTTAAGCTGGTGTTTTGGGTGGGGTGCGCAGGTGTGGTGCCATGGGGTTCAGTTTCATCGAGGGAGAGTTGGCGGATGGTTCGATAAGGGGGCCGTCGTCCTCTTGCGCCTCTTCCCCGTGTGCCTCTGCGGCATACTAACGCAAAGTGATTTGCTATGCCACAGTTGGGCAGCGAGCAGTGGCTTGAGAGGTGTTTTGCATCCTCAGCTTGCTGGTCTTGCTTTTTGTGTACACAGCGTTGGCTCTCTCTACCTGCACCGTTGGAGGTTTCTCTGGGGGTTGGGTGATTGCGATATCCATCTCAGTGGCCCTGGCTGCGGCCAGGTCTTAGAATCTGGGCATGATGAGTATGTCGTTGAGTGCAATGTTTGGTTGGCGCAGGATGAGGCTCCTCAGTTTTTTGTCTCTGCATCCTTGAATGATTTACACCCTTGCTTCTTTTGCTTGGTCATCTGCAGTGCAGGTGCTGGCTAGTTCGCGCAGCCATGCATAAAACACTTCGATTGATTTGTCTTCTCGCTGGTGTGCTTGGCGGGGTTTGAATCGTTCGAAATCAGGATTCAATTGAGGATCAATGTGCACATTGAGTGCTGTCACTGCAGCGTCGTCGTCGTTCATTGCCCCAGTGTTAGAAAAGTGTTCAAAAATTTGTAAATTTCGTCACCTGCATAGTGGAGTAGAAGGGAGTGTTTGACGGCTCTGTCCATTTCGTGGGTGGTGATAAAGTAGTTTTCTAGCCTTCCGACTTAGGTTTTCCAATGAGGGGAGGCAGTTGTGGGGTCAGCAAGTTCACTGAATGGTCGGAGCACCCCTACTAAGGCATGTTGTGGAGGACAGGGTCTTGGTGGTTGTCCTTGTGGGGTATCGTATTTGCGCTATCAGCCATAATGGGCGTGCTCTCCGTGTCACGCCGTGGGCGGGCCTCCATGCGGCCACAAGCAATTATCAGAGAACGCGGCTGCTGGGCCTAGGCAAAGCGTGATTCCCAGCAAGCGCACCTGTGCGTCGTGGGTGGGGCCGGCGAATCGACTGGGGCTCAGAGCCGGAGGCTGATCTGCAAGGAGTGTAGCGAGGCAGTGCAGCAAATCCAGCATGGTATCTGTGTGTGCGGCTGGCAGGTGAGGCGTGTGGTCACCTAGTTGGGTGTCTGCAGGGGCTGGGCTGGCAGGGCGGCAAGGCAGGACCACACCAACACCCAGGCGGCTCGCCAGGAAGATCGGGTTGGGTGGCAACCCACGTCAGCAGTACAGGGCAGCACTATCGGGTAGGCACCCTCGTCACCAGTGTAATGGGGGACCTCTGTGTCGTAAGAGGGACTCCCACAAGGCGCTAGGCCTAGCCTAGGGCCCCAATGGATAATGAAGACACATACACACTTGGCTATGTGGTATGGGCAGAAAACACCATGCGGCATACCCCTGTTTATTATATAGCTTCCGGCCATGCCTGGCCAGAGGATGTTACATGGTGTGTTTCCGGTGCGGGGTGCCCCGCTCAGACAGGTCTGGGTGGATCACTACACCAGGCTTGGTTTCTCTCCAGACATCTACAACTTCAGATCATCTGTCACTCCTGAGCCTCCCGCGTCGCTGCCGAAACCTGATACCATGGATGGAACCCTCTGGGTGGACACCAGGCACCATTGTTAGTTGATACTACCATAGAGAGTGAGTAGCTCATTCAAACCCTGTCTTTCCTCTGCCTGCAAGCAGCACGAGCCTCCAGTTCGCTGGTGGTTGCTGAGGTTTGCTCTGTTCTCTGCTTCCAGGAGTGAGAGTCTGGTACGAAATAAGACTGCTGGTTTGACACCGGGGCCTGTGGATGGAAACTCTGGAGCGGAAGAAAGAAGGTACAAAGCATATAATGAGCGGGCGGCTGGCAGTAATAACTGCTGGGCCCAGTGTGAGCCGGTGTCTCCTGGGTTTCCAAATGTTCCTAGCAAGTGTGAAGCTTTCCAGCGCCAAATTACAAATGCCCAATGAAGGTCCAATTAGAAAAACTGAAAACATTGAATATGAGCCGAAATGTATTAAACTTTGTTCAGTGCTACACGAAACACGGACATGTTGCAAGAGGCTGAATTTTTTTGCACCTTCGTGGTGCATGGTGATGATAAGATCAACATTAACCCTAAAAAAAATTGTATAGCGCCTTTAGTGTTGTACAAATGATAAATTATGATGAACAATACTGATATGTGCCATAAAAATGCAAAATACCCGCATTTGGGTTGCGTTTGAAGAAATCATCTGAACAACCCACAAATGGTTGATTCAGAAGCAGAAGATCCCAATGAGCCTGGATCTTTAGAGTACTGATTGGAGGAAGAGAAAGATGAAATTCACAGAGGTAGAGGTAGACATCCTCACTAATGAAGATACAAAACACCAAGTTAAACTTTGTATTTACTCTAAACTGCCTCCTGTCGTACAAGCAGCTCTGAGGAATGACATACAGGGGCCGAATAAATGCCATAGCACCCACAATGAGGACTGTGGAGGAAGTAGACACTGCTGTCATAATACGAAGTAAAGCACAACTGAACATCTAATGCAGAACCGCAAAGCAACGCTAGCTACAGGTAGTGGACTTGAGACCCAGAAACAACTCATGCTACCGCAATGAAGTGGGCAGCTCTAATGTTCCAGACTTGGTTTGAAGACACCAAGGACAGGACATTGGAGACCTTGGGGAAGAATCAACACCAGGAAAGCAATGCAATCCGTAACAATGTGTAGCAAAGAGCCGGTATGGTTGCATGAGTAAACATGATCTCTTCTCCCAGTAAAATTTAATATATCCTCCCACATGCCTGACCCATTTACTACATATGCAGTCATGTAATTTGTGCCGATGGGTGCTGAGGATGTCCACTGGCACTTATTGTAGTTTATCAGGCGGTGCTCTAAGTGGGATAAAAAAGGGAAGTGGCCAACAAAGCTTAACTAGGAAACTTTTCGAGGGGGCGTGGCTTATGTAATTAAGAGCCTGGCTTAAAACATGTAAACTAAAATCATGTGCTTCACAACAGTGTGCCCAACTGGCCAGTATTTGGGGCTCTGAGTTTTCTGTTATTGCATCCAGACATGTGATACAACACCCAAAGTATATATCTAAAACAAGCCCGACCTATTGGCTTTGTCAATGCTTGTTAGATGCATTAGATAAATGAACAACAAGGATGATTTTGTTAATAATAACAATTAAAAATATTTCAATCTGGAAAAGATGAGACTGTGAATTAAATGTTACTACGGTCTGTGGCGGGGATAGTGGCTATTAGAGTGTCTCAGACACTCCCGTTCACCCCACTTTCTTACGCAACCTGTTAGCCACTTATGCCCTTTTTCTCCCCACATTTTTCACAAGTCCTCTATCTGCATATCTCACACTTTCCCTCAATTACAATTGGCACATATGTGACCATCACTCTGTGTACTCCGCAGAGAGGCTAAGGATTGGGGGCCTCATTTACAAAAAAATGATGCAGCGCGTCACTGCAAGCCATTTTGCTGCGCCGAGCTGTGTCATTTTAAAAGCACGGGGATGCGTCATATTAACAACAATACAACGCATCTGTGTGCTTTCCTCTACGCTGGTGCACAATTGGCTGCCATGCGCCAGCGCAGGCACCCTTGCGTCATGTTGCAGGGATGATTGTTTTGATGATTGTTTTGTGCAGGAAGACGCACCTTACTGCACAAAAACAATAATTGATGCACCTTCCTCTTTCTATGTGTGCTGCCGAATTCAGCATCCATTGAAAGAGGAAAAAATGAGGAGAAATAAAAGTATTTCTCCTCGCTGCGCCACTCCTATGCGTCCCCTGGGGAGGCGTAGGATTCTGACGCATTCCCAGCTTTATACAATTTTGTAAAGCTGTGAAACTGTCAGGTTCCATGAATGTTGCGTGGGAACATCCACAGCAACACCCATGGCACGCCCCTTTTACACAGAGTAAAGCGTGAAAGGAGCCCATATTTACAAGGCCATGAAAAGTCAAGCAAGGTGACTTTATGTGGCCTTGTAAATATGGGCAGGCACAGTCAAAAACAGTGATATACTGGCAGCACAATGGCCTTGTAAATGAGGCCCTGGATGTGCATGTAGTCTGCACACATTTACGATCCTCTGACGGGCACTGCAGAAAACACACACAGCCTAGTGCATCAACTTCAGAGTTCTCTGGGACGTGGTCTGGCCGAGCACCGAGATGGCTGCCTGACTGTGAACTCCAGAGCGGCCGCTCAGCAATTGCAACCATGCTCTGCTTCATTGGTGTCTTTACAGTGCCTGGCCACACCTGCGGATACCTGCCAGTCTACGGAGCAGCCCGGGCCTCTCGGCGGTGAAATTCGCTGACTTCTCGGCAACGTGCGTTCCCTCGCCGACTGCGGCCTGACGCGGCCCTCGGAGGCCCCGTGACGACAGAGGTCGTGGACGAGCCTGAGGGCGGGGCTGTGGCCGAGCCGGGCGGCCGCACAGAAATTGAGGCTGGTACAGAAAGAAGACTCTGATGTGCGGCGTCACGGCAGACACCTCGTCGCCGCGCATGAACACCCTCGACCAAACTGCAGCAGCGAGTCTCTTCCCTCATTATTTCTGCCTTGTCAAGCCATCCCCCTGGCTCTGGCTGTCTCTGCGGGCATCGGCCCAAAATAGACACACAGAGTGAAACTGCTACTAGGCCCCAGGGCCGGGGGGGCAGCGGGATGAACCATCCAAAATGCAGCCCTCATGGACTGATGAAGCCGGGTGCTCAGTGAACTGCTACTTTGGGTTTTATCCCACTGCTACCTGTCAGATACGGCAATAATATTCATCTTGTTTGCTAATTTTTTCCATTATTGGCTGTACATGTTTTCCGTAACAACCAATAATGCTATACAGTGGCCTCCTTTGAGCTTGCCTTCCCCCTAGGAGATCTCCTACTGTTTGGTTGGGAAGAATGGGATTCACCAGATACTTGTTGGTTGGTTATCCGATGTGGGTGGTGGGTGGGGGTGTTGGGGGTTATTCCGAAACATCTGTTTGTTATATGCAGGATGCTGAATATATCAATGGTCGGCCTTACGCAGTTCTACACAATGGCTGCAGTGAAACGGTCAGGTAGGAGTATCAGGGCGTTGGAGTTGAAATGTATGTTGTGGAATATGAGGGGCCTTTCCAACCCCAGCAAAATGCTTACCTCGCCCGATGTGTTGTGCAAGTAGCTTCTTTACAAGAGACCCACTATGCTCCTGCCTCAGACAACCGCTTTGCCTCTAACTGGGGTGATAATAATTTTGTTGTGCTAATTACAGCACCTATTCCAGAAGGGTTTGCATCTTGATTCATAAGACAGTTCAGTTTCAGGTACACAAAGTGATTAAGGACCCTGAGGGACGATATTTATTGATTGCTGGATGCCTTGGTGTGAAGCAAATACTCTACTATCAATGTGTATGCCCCTAACATAGACACACTTGACTTGTTCCCTAACATCTCCACGCAAATCTCCAGCTTTCCCATTGACTCCATTGTACTGGGGGGCCATTTCAATCTTACGTTGCAACCCACCCATGACACTACGGGACTGGGTCATGTCACCAACCATTTCTATTTAGCTCCGCACGGTACATGGTCTCACATTGACCATTGGTACTTATCCCCTGACCTTTTGATCCACCCACTCTCTGTTGATTATCTAGCCCGTACCTTGTCAGACCACTCGCCAGTGCTGCGGTGTCTTACTGTTCCCAGCATTGCACGACCGTATAAGCCCTGGCGTTTCCCAGCAGAAGCCCTTCTCGACAATGATTTTAGGAGCGAAGTTAAAGAGGCCATAACTGACTTTTTCCAACTCAACTCAGGCTCGGTGCCTCGCTATGCCACTCTATGGGAAGCCTTTAAAGTCTATGGGGCATATTAGCAAGACCCACGTTAAAATTATCGCCGTTTTAGCGGCAGGAAACTGCCGCTAAAACGGCGATAATGGGCTTGCTAATATGCGTTATAGAATTCCAATAGAAGCCCAGGTTAGATGTGCAGGACATCTAACCTGGGCTTCTATTGAATTCCATAACGCATATTAGCAAGCCCATTATCGCCGTTTTAGCGGCAGTTTCCTGCCGCTAAAACGGCGATAATTTTAACGTGGGTCTTGCTAATATGCCCCTATATACTTAGCATATGTATGACCAAGCAGGCTGGAGTGCTTCGTTCCATCTGCCAGAAGCTTGATGTGACCGAAAGGGCATTGAGAGAGCTTGATGCACGCTACTCGGTGGGCGATCCTCCCTCCTCCCAACATCAGAGGGCAAAACTCCTTGCGGAGTTCCAGGAGTTTGCAGCCTGTGAAGCCCATTACCTAGGCAAATATGCACGTGCAAGGATATATGGGGAAGGAAAGAGGACAGGTTGGAGGTTGGCCAGATTACTTTGCACCAACACCAATCTTCCTTTGTTACGCAATTGCAACTAGATGACGGCATATCACTTACCCAGAGCTCTGATATCTCATCTTCCTTTCTTTCCTATTACTCTCGCTTATATACCACTTGTTCTCCACTAGCTGATGTCGCTCTCACCGATTATCTGGCTGACGTAGCGATGGTCTGGATAGAGGAAGGTCAGCGCCAATTTCTGGTCTCACCTATAACCGCAGATGAGGTCTTGCAGGCCATAGACAACCTCAATGCATCTCGGGCTCCTGACACGGATGGCATCACTGACATGTTTTATAAAACATACAAAACATTATTGGTTTCCCATCTTCTGGAAGTGTATGCAGAAGCACTCGAAGCCGGGGTGTTGCCCCGTACGATGCGAGAGGCCGTCATCTCCTTGCTTCTTAAGCCGGCTAAGCCGCCAAGTCGATGCGCCTCCTACAGGTCCTTATCTTTGCTTAATCAGGACTATAAAATTCTGGCCAAGGTGCTTGTGACTCGCATTTCACTGCTAATAGATCAGATTATATCTCCTTTCCAAACTGGTTTTGTCCCGAACCGATCAACATCTGTTAGTCTCCGTACAGTGTTTGCAGTGATCAATCAAATTGAACCAGACCTCCCCGCTGCTGCGATACTATTAGACGCGGAAAAGGCGTTTGATTAGCTGGATTGGCCTTTTCTATAAGCTACGCTGCGCAAATTAGGTTTACCTCAGGGTTTTTCTGCTCTCGTCCGCCTCTTATATATGAACCCAGTGGCCCGGCTTCGAGTGAACGGCCAACTCACAGAACAATTCAGTTTATCGCGGGGTACCAAGCAGGGTTGCCCGCTTTCACCCCTATTGTTTATTAATGCCATGGACCCCTTGTGCGCCATCTCCAAGAACGGCATCTGCAACAGGGGCTCAGATTTCATGGTCCTCTATTGGCCTCACTCTATGCAGATGATGTTTTATTATTTGTGAGCCTGACACTAACCTTCCCCCACTCCTTCGGGAGGTGGTGCGATTTGGAGTCTTTTCCGGCCTGGTTATAAATTGGTTCAAATCCGAAATATTTCTGTTGACAGATGCCACACTTCCCCTTACTCTAGATTTTCCCTTACGCTGGTGTGAAGACCCCTTCGTTACCTTGGCATTATTCTACATCGTACTGCGTCAGAGGTCATCCGCCTAAACTATGGCCTCGCTATTGACCGGGTGTCAACTCAAATAGCTAGGTGGATAAAGCTTCCGCTATCAATTACCGGCAGAATTTCCATTATAAAAATGGTCGTATTGCCCCGCTTTTTATATCTTTTTCTAAATATCCCCATTCCGCTCATGTCTAAATTCTTTGAGACACTTCGGAGTATGCTCACAAGATTGATCTGGGCCGGGGGGGGGCACGCACGTATTAGCTGGCAGACACTGACAATGCCTGTTAAGTGTGGAGTATTTGGGGTCCTGGACTTTTATTTATAATATTTAGTAGCACAGGCACACTATGCATACTTTTGGTATCATCCAGACACGAGGCTACAGTACCTGAAGCCTGAGTGGTCACAGGCTCGCCCTTGTTCTCTTTCGACCATCATCCCCCTCGGACTTACGAGATCACCCACAGAGATACAAACATTGCACACCACATACTAGGCCTGGGAGAAACTGTGCCGATATTTACATGCTGAGCGCCTTTACTTCCCAAACTTGCTGCTACTAAACAACCCATGGCTCTTCCCAACCACTGAAACATTGACTATACAGATCTTGTCCCGATGCGGACTTCATACTATGGGGGGATCTGTTCCGAGATGCCCAACTTTGATCTGTGTCGGATCTCGCGGAAGGATATAATGTGTCCTCGATGGACAGATTTCTTCTACATAGAACACGGGTTTCTACATATGCTGCACTACGTTCCTCGGGAGCAGAACCGAGGGATTTCCCCCCGCTCTCTCTTGTCATTACATAGGCCAATAGCGCTCATCTGGTTTCCTGTTGATATCAATTAGCTCAGACGCTTCGACCGCTAGTCGGGGGAAGGCACGTGCAGCGTGGGAGAGTGATTTAGGCCAACCCTTATTGGATAAAATATGGGCATATTGTTGTGAACAGGCCCGTTTAATATCTAACAATACAGACACAAACTTCTCCACTTTAAGTACCTGCAGCGAGCCTACATTACGCCGAAACTCCTCACCAAAATGGACCCCTCTAAGTCCCCCAGTTGCCCTAGATGTGCAGCCAAGTACGCCAACTTCATACATTTGGCGTGGAACTGCCCACCGGTCTTGGTATACTGGGAGACAGTGTTTCGATATCTTGCACTAATGATTGATTCTGAGCTAACCCCTTCCCCATTACTCGCACTGTTGGGATATGTCAAAACATTGGGTACTGGAATTCGACGTTTCACTGCCATCGCCTTACTCCTCGCTAAGAGACAGATCTGTAGACATTGGGGCAGCCCCATGGTCCCAGCAGTCAAGGCTTGGACGAGGGACTTAGTGTACTACGATACCACTAGCTATGTATATGCAATGCCATTGCCCCGCTCCTCCAGACCCAAAACTATTTGGCAACCCCTTCGTTCCTACCTGCTGCTCTATCCTGAGGAGACTGATTGAAATTGGGCACTCCCGACCCGATCAGAGACCTTATAGGTAGTGATGGACTGGGATTGTGGGGAGGATCATGCAGAGGCATGTTGCAACTATATTCTATGATGTAATTATTTTCTATTGCCGTGTACTACAATTGCCTGACTTTGCTCTTTTTGCTTTTCAGTTGTCACTTCATTGTTTAAAATGCTAATATGCTATTGTGCTGTTTCCTTTTCTGAAGATGCTATGGCCGCCACTTAATCAGGTTTTCCTTCCTTGATATCCATCCCTGCAATGTTAATCTAGTTCCTTTTTTGTTTTTTCCTTAGTTAGATGCTGCATCTTTGACCTTTACCATTGCTTGTCTCTCATGACTCTGATCTTGTGTATTATGGCAGCTATTTGTTGAGAAAATGAGATAAAAACAATTTTTAAAAAAAACTTCAGATTTCTCAAGAGTGCCCCATCATAAACCCCACCCACAGCTAAACTCGTGCAGACACCTGTAAGCGACTCAGTTTAAAGTATGCATTATACAGGAGTCGAATGCTACATGAAAAAACTACAAAAACGCAACATATTGAAAAATGTCAATAGAAAACGGAGTAAAACGTGTGAAATGTAAACCAGGATAAACTTGCTTATGACTTAAGGGCTTTTACAGTCTTTGTTGAGAAATAGAGCAGTGTTTTTGCTAGTACACTTAAGGAGTAATATGCAGTCCGATAGGGACCCGTTTCAAAGTCAGTTAAAGGCGTAGGACCAGAATTCTTTTGGTCCTTCCTGCAGGCGGTGGCGGTCCTATTGCAAATTTTCTTGGCCAACCCTGCCTGTCCTCCCAGGCTGCCCAACGGGCCCAAGCCAGCAATTCACGATGGACCACACTATCTTTGCATCATGGTTGATCTGATGATGTCACGTCATCTTGGGAGCGCCTGTGTCCACTTCAGCCACACGGAGGTACCAAAAAACTTTATTGGTGCAGGCCACACAGCCATCGTATCTCCTGGTGATTTGCAGCAACATTGCCTGCATGAGCAATTATGCAAATCAACCACTCTGGTGAGCTGAGGGGGGAATTTTTTCCCTCTCCTACACAGGATGTCGAAGGTGAGACATTTTGCGGCCATTTTTGTTTTTGGGCTCTCCTTCTGGCCAGCTCCTAAGCAGCTCACCCTGTCTAACAAAATGGCAGAAGCCTAAATTAATGGGAACTGAAAGAGGACGTCGGACAGCTTTAACACTCTCACAGGGGGGCAGGCATCTTTGAGTGGTGTTCCAGGGATTCCCCCTTGCAACTTTTTTTTTCCACATGTAAATAATAGTATGAGCACACACACGCAGGATTGTACTTGGTATTTATTAACCCCTAATATTCACTGATACTTAATTTGAACCCTCGGCCCTTCGTGACGAGTATGAACAGCTAACTTGTATTTTTACTAATACCTGCACTGTATTTATCATTAGCACCTGCTGCCCTGGTGAAGGCCCAATTTCCCTGCACTGTATTTATCATTAACACCTGCTGCTCTGGTAAGGACCCGATTTGCTGACTGTTACTCTCACACAGCCCTCCACACCTGGACTTTCATGTGTGACCACTCACCCTCCCCTTAAGATACCAGACTCGAAACTGTTGAAGGACTTCGCCCCCTCCCAATGAGGCGGGATACCTCATTATACCAGAATTCAAACTGTAAAAGGACTACTCTACCTCCCACTGAGGCAGTATACTGAAAATATGGAAGGACTCTTCTCCTCCCCATTGTTATAGGACTCTTAAACTGTGGAAGGACCACTCATCTTCTCCCCATTAGCCTCTCTCCTGCCAGTTGCCTTACTGGCTCAGCTGACATCTTGGAACTCTTTGCCGGAGGTCAGCGGCGTCAACGTGTCACAAGCTTCAACTGGTTTACAACTCTTCGTTCTGTCCCCTCCTTTACCTCTCTTACCTAGGCTCCCCTGAGTTATTGGCCTTCATCTCCTTGTGCTTCTCCACACTGCCACTACACTTATGATTGATTCGTTGTTTAATGAACTAATTCATTTCTAAACATTTGATTGTATTAAGCCACCAATTGGGGCTTAAGGATAATTTATTTTGTTAAATTTTGTTGTGATATTGATTCCAAAAAGAATCCCTTGAAGGCATTATCACCTGATTGTTTAGATTACCAAGCCTCCAAGGGTCTATTGGGTTGCCCATTTCTTTGTTTAGCCTCTACACTTGTGGCACTCTCCCCTTGTCCACCTTTATCCTCACCTCACCCTATCTACTCCACAACAATGTCGACCAAACTAGTGAAAGCTGGAGTCAACTGCTTTAAGATCATTTATCCTCTCTGTAGGAAAGTAGGATCTGCTTCTTATGGTTACTCCCACTTTTTGCTAAATGCAATACTGTTTTTGACTAGTCTGACTGGGATCCTGCTAATCAGGAACCCAGTCTATGCGCTTTCTCCTTAAACTGTTATGCTATGTACTTAGGTACACTCCAGATTGGATACTGGGGTACCCTTGTCAGTGCCTAGTATATGGTACCCATGTACCTAGGGAAAAGGTACCCCATAGGCCTCCCATGGGCTGCAGCATGTATTATGCCACCTATGAGAGGCCATGCAAACTAGAACTACAGGCCTGCCATTGCAGCCTGTGCAAGTTGGTGCATGCACCACTTACTTAAGATATAGGTATACTATATCTAAGGGTCACTGCACTTAAAACCTATAAGTCACCTCTCTAGCAGGCCTTTACAATCCTGAGGGCAGGGTGCTTGGTTCTAAGTGAGAGGGTGCCACTGCATGAGCAGAACACCCCTGCAGCCTACGGAGTCCATTCTCCCGGGTTGTCAGTGAGGCAGCCATTTACGACATATAGAGTGGCATTATGCGAACGCGTGATGACCAACTCTAAAATGGCTGAAACAAACCCTATCGTGTTTGGTGTCAAACATGTTGGAATCATACCCCCACACCGGTAACCGGTGTGAGAGGTATGATTCCACCCCTCAGAAGCGAGCTTCGTGGGGTCCCTGGTGTTCCCAGTACCAGCCTTCTAGTCCTGGACAGCACAATATGGTTGCTGCCGACCAGAGACACATTTCTGCCCTTCTGCTGAGCCAAGCTCGAGCAGGGGAAGGCAGAACAATAGGCATCCTGTCACAGGGAGGTGTGACCACCTCCCAGACAGGATTTAGTGTATTAGGGCTGGGTGGGTGCACTTGCAAGTGACTGAAAGTCTGCATGAGGGGCACATTTGGTGTCCCGGTGCATTGTCCAGTTCAAACCAGTCCTGGAAGCCGTTGG
Source organism: Calotriton arnoldi (assembly GCA_963921515.1). Lineage (NCBI taxonomy): Eukaryota > Metazoa > Chordata > Amphibia > Caudata > Salamandridae > Calotriton > Calotriton arnoldi. The sequence goes on from CAWUFW010000189.1 coordinate 3,469,502, forward strand.
CTCTCGCTCTGGTGCGAAACTGGACAATGGACATGGGAGTAAGCTCCCCATTGTCCAGACCCTCCCCTGGGAGGGTCCCCTGAATCTTGCCAACCCTCTTCCGTGGGTACTTAAGGGCTTACCTGGCTGTAGGACCTTAGATTCGACGTGGACAAGATTCTGAACCAGAAACCACTGAACTTCGACCGTCTGGACACTCTGGACTTCGTTTGGGCCCGACTTCGTCTCCCTCTCAGTCTGAAGCATCGTCTGTGCATGTGCACCATACAGGATCCGTGCAGGACCTGTGGAGCATCAAGGACAAACAAAGATATCTCCCTTGGAGTGAAGGAGTCACTCCCCTGCATTCGCAGGCACCGCAACACTGTCTGGTCTGCTGACCCTGAGCTCCTACGGACTCCGAAGGCTTCAGCAACACAGGAGGTGAATTTCTATGTCTCTCGAGGTCTGAGCTGCCCTCTCACCAAGTTTGAGGTCAGAATCTCTCGTGGGGGCTGCAATACCTGAACCCCTGTGCACCACATACATTTGCAAGTGCATATGCTTGTTGGCATTTCCCGAACAAGTGCATTGGGCTCCGAGTAGCCCCAACCTCTGGCACCATTTCCTACCAAGAACTTTGGCCTCCTCACACCGAGTGCTCCGTGGGCTGTTGTTTGGTGAAATCACTTGAGGTCCTCTTGCGACTCCTGTGCCTCCAGCCTGTGAGTCCACTTGAGGGTCAACTTAGCTTTTCTTGGGCTCTTCTGGTTGCTCCAGGCCTGCCCTGACTCCCCTTGCTGTGGTGAGTTTCCTGAACCTTGCTGGTCTGAACCGTACACATCTTTGACCTTCTGCATGGGTTGCCATTGCCATGGCTTGTTGGTGCTCCCGCCGGACACCCACCCCTCAGCACTCGACATCCTTTGTTGGACAGCTCGTATCCGGCTCCTGGTTGTCCTCGACATCTCCTGGTCCCCGTAGCTGCAGAGTCAAGGACTCCATCAACGCACCTGAAGCACCCGGCATCGGTGGGCATTCGTCTACCGAGCCCCTAGTCACTCCTGAGTGACCCAGAATCTGTCCCCTTTGCTTTCAGGTACTCTTCGACAAGAATCCACCTTTGTATTCCAACGTACACTTTTCTTCCTTCTAGCAGCGGCTCTTCTTCGAAGTCCTCCATTGGGTTCGACGGCGGTTTCCGACACCACTTCAGACCTATGCACCTGGCTTCCCTGGGATAGGTAACTTGGGTACCTCGGTATCCACGGGTGGGGTGGCTCTCTAACCTCCTATCTTCCATGGGGTTTCTTCGAAGTCCACTGGGAAGGGTCCTTAAACTCTAAAACTTCCCCATAGAATTGTACGGAGCACGTGGTCGTGTTCCCACACTGCACCAGTCCTCCGTGGGGTCCCTACTTACTCACCTTGGGAGGTTTCTTGGGGTCCCAGTGATTCTACGTCCTCTTGACACTGTCTAGACTCGAGTCGTGGTTCTTATACCACTATTTTAGTATATGGTTTGGTCCCCCCCCCTGGGGCCCACTGTGTATTAGTGCTATTTACTGTCATTTCTGTGCTTAAGTATTGTATGCTTTGTGATTACCTCCGTGTAGGAGATACTGTGTCGTACTAGATAGTGTTATATTAATAAATACATATTTTTATAACTACTGTGTGGTTCTCCTTTCATTTAACCAATACTATAAGGTAGCATTCTGGTAAAACAAGCTGCTTAACATTCCTTCAAGACTAAGCCTGAAGGCTGCTCTCCACAGCTATTACTTGGATTGCTTTCTAAGGTTATCTTTGACCCCTTAAATCACCATACAGGTTGTTTGGACTGGTGCAAGGTGCCCACTTTAATTAGTGGACAGCATATACCAGGCCAACTTCTCACACTCTCAATCTGTCCAGAGCATCAGAAAAAAGCTTCAAATATAACACCCTTGAACAATTTCCTGATTCCCTTTTCACCGACCAATACCACAGCGGCCGTTATGGGAAGCTTAAAACTGACCTCATTTTCTTCACCAACAATATCTCATCTTGGACCAATGTCTTCAACAACTCATTTAACATTACTTCCTCCTCCTCAAGCCCACACGGACACCAACCAAAAAGTTTCCCCTTCTGCTTGCTTCAATGGATTGCTTACTATCTCCCTTTAAAACAACATCAAGGTCTTGATTCAAGCTAAAGACACTTGTCTCTCTCTATTTGACCACCTATGTCCATCCCTGCTCACCATCCCTGGCACTCCAATCCCTCCTAACTCTCAAATGGACTCCTCCCTCACTTCACACTCACCTTTCCCAAACCATCTGGAAACCAGTGGGAAGCTCCCCCAAGAGGAGCAGGACTCCCCTATGGCCCACCCGCTCCCCTCCTTCCCCCCTGCTTCCCCTCCTTCCAGTCTCTCCAGCCGGGACGGTTTCCTTCAAACCCCATGCCAACCAATGGCCAGCACTCTCATGTGCCCCCATGTACTATCCCGGGACTTCGAAGAAACCCTCCCCCCAACGAGGCTATGCACCCTCTTCTCCAGTCCTTCTTTCCAACAGCCAAACTACCCACCTCGCATTGCAACATCACCATCATACTTCTTATCCACCCCTCCCTTCTTCCCCTGCTTCCTCTTCATTAACCTTAATCCTTCCCACACCCCATACATCATACCCCATCTACATTCCTGTACTGCCACTCGACCCATTACTCACCTATGGCAACCTATACCGTTTCCCCCTTTCCTCTGACCGAGAAGAACCATGCACATTTTACATCTACCCTCCTGGACAATTCTCCCCATCGTCCATGTTCTCTGCCCTCCACACATGCACACTACCTAGCCCACATGCCATCTCACCTCCCTCCTCTCTTCACCTCCCTCAACACCCTGCCTTTCTTCGACTCTCATCTCTCCCCTCCCCACATACCGTCATCCCACCACAGCCTTCAACCCTCTCCACCTCATTTAATACACAATACATCTATCACCTCCAATGAATGCCCTGTTAATTTTTTCTTCACCACAGCTGCACCCATGCATATCTCCAACCAACACCAATTGACTCCTCACCCTCCACTTCATAATACATTACCCCATCTCATCTTCTCTCCTACCCCCTCACTCTACCTCTCATTTTGAACTCCCAACAGAACCTGTCTCCCCATTCAAGCAATTTAACATCCCGTGCTCAGCTTTGCTCTCCTTAGAAAATAAATTAGGCCACCTAATCTCCTCAATCTCCCAGCTTGAAGTTACCATCTCCCTCCTAAGTTCTGAAATGTCTACTCTACCCAACTCCCTACTCCCCCTGGTGAGTACACAATACCCCAAACACTTTATCCCGAGTACTCTCCTCCCACTCCCTAAAAGAGCTGCACACAACCTATCCCCAAAAGAAATTTCCAATTTACTGGCTAGCTACAATACCTCTAAATCCCCCACCTTCTCTTCTCCAAACAACACAAATCATTGCACTATACCGACCATCTCTCTGGTCTGAACCAAACGCCAGCCATATACAACCCAGGCACCAACCTACAGGAACCTCACCCCTATCACTTCTGAAAGCCCTGACACCTCCTCACCACAACAGTCACATCAGAGCTTCACAACAGTAGATCTGCAACTAAACACAAGCTTGAAATCTCAGACGCCATCATTCAATACAATCTTGACATACTTTTCCTAAGTGAGACCTCGTTCAATGACACCTCCCACACTACCTTTGATCTTCTGCTCCCTCCAGACTATTCCATTATCAGAAATGATAGGAAGCGTAAAGTCTGGGGAGGTGTTGCAGCTATCTTCAGAAACTCCCTTAAATTCAACGAATTTCCCAGGAGCTCTTTCCACACCTTCAAATGCCTTTCTTTAGAACTTCATGTACAGCACAGCTCCCCTTTTAGGTTCCATGCCATTTATCACCCGCTAGGTGACTGCTCTGCCTTCACATAGGAATTCACTGACTTTGCTAATGACCAATACTCTCAAAATGACAAATTGATCTTTCTAGGAGACTTCAATCTCCACTGGGAGATCATGGAAGATTCAGCTGCCAACCAGCTTGCCAAATTTCTCTCAGGTTATGGTCTCGTACAACACTGCGCAAAACCAACACATTCCAAGGGATTCACGCTTGACCTTATTATCTCCAGCTGATAATCCTATACCAGTAGACTGGTCCGACAACTTCCTCACCCCCTTCTCATTGCACCTTTCTGTAACCCTTGGCCAACCTAAAAGGGCCACTACCTGGTTCCGTAATACCAAAAACATCGACCCTAACACTCTCTGCAACAGAGCCATGAAGACACTTCCAGCCTTCAGCCCCAACTCTGCCGTCAATGACTTGACCACCCAGTGTCTCACCAGTCTTTCTGTCATGATAGACAATGTTGCTCTGCTTCAAAGCAAAAAGAAAAGACCCACACCTTCCGCTCCACGGTTTAATAAGTCCCTCTATGAATAAAGAAAGAACCGGAGGCACCTGGAGAAGCAATGGAGACAATCCCCTTCCACCATTAATCTCTCTAATCTCCGTTAAGCAAGATCGCGCTATCACAAACACATCTTTAGTAAAAAAGTGAATCACTTCAGAAGCCTCCTTGACTCTGCCAGGAACTGAACTAGAAAACTATTTGACCTCATCAAAACTACTAGCAACTCTTCCTCAACCATCACATTTGATTACCCTCCCAAGGAAGCAGCAGAATTTGCACAATTCTTTTTTTAAAATCTTTTTTATTGGCATTTATATAATGATCAAGAATACACTCAACGCAGTTACACATCCATAGTAAGAGCATCTTATTACACACTGTACTCGTCGGTTTCGTTTCATAGTACATTATTCATGTCTTTCTGGGATAAAACAGGTAATATTATCACAGTCTCTGTCTCAGGACTATTTATCTCCAGAGTGACCATCCCTTCCGAGGTTAACACAATAATAAAATATCCTCTCACTATGGCAAAATACTCAATAGGGAGCGGTCGGGCTGTCCGTCAATACTGTTCATCTTGGACGTGTAAGCATGGAAAAAGCATAAATCCGGTATACAAACAAGTTGTGCCATGATTGCATAGGAGAAAATAAAAGCCATATGAAGAAAGAGTGAAAACAAAAGATGCAAGTTCCATGTCATCACACAAAATAAAACAAAACACACAACTATAACTAATGATAAACTGCCAGGGGTATGGAATTAGCTCAAACATCTGCCATCGGTTAACCATCGTTACTTTGAGGTCGGGGGTACCCTGGGGGAGCGGGAAAGGGGAACAAAGGGGGAGACAAGGCCAGTAAATCACCAAACTAGCAAGGGCTATACCTGGTCCATGGTCGAATTTAGAATTTGCACAATTCTATAAAAAAGTGAATTCGCTCGTGAACCATGCGACTCATCTTACCCCGCTTGAGGACTGCACATCCAAAGTCTCCTGGCACAGCTTTGACGTCATCACCGAAGATGCTGTCCTCAAGAACATTCTGAAAACAAAGCCTTCTAACCATTCTATTGACCCTATCTCTAGCGACATTGCAATTGACTTCTACACCTACACGCTCCCCTACTGGACTTGCCTTGTTAACCTCTTCCTCACCCAAGGCTCCCTTCCTGTTGCCCTCAAAAGAGGTCAGGTTATCCCACTTCTAAAGAAACCTTCTGCTGATGTGAAGGACCTTAACAGCTTCTGCCCTATCACCATCCTCCCTTTCCTTGCTAAAATCACTGAAAGTTGTATAGCGGAGCAACTCTCCCAACATATCAAGGACAACAACCTTCCTGATGAATTCCAACCAGGTTTCAATCAAGACTGCAGCACTGAAACAGCCAACTACAAGTTGTCGATGATGCCCTGCGGGTACTCGACTCAGGCAAATCCTGTCTCCTGATCCTTCTGGGCCTATCTGCTGCCTTTGACACTGTTAACCATAAAACTCATCTGAACACATTAAAACAGAGAATGGGCTTTGAAGGCACAGTGCTGAAATGGTTTGAATCATACCTATCGGGTAGATCTCAGACAATCAAAATAGCAAACGTCCTCGCTACATCAAAGGCTGTAGATCAAGGCACCCCTCAAGGTTCGATCCTCGCACACACCCTCTTCAATTTTTACATGGAACCGCTGGGATACCTTCTAAAACAGTCCGGGATCCATTATCACCTCTATGCTGATGACACTCAACTCTACGTAAAAGTGTCCTCCGAACTCGACATTTCATCCCTCACCACCACCCAAAACTCCATCCAAGATTGGATGACATCTCATCTAATTCTGAATCCCTCAAAAACTGAGTTCCTTCTTCTCTCTACCTCAAACTTTCCTCCTCCTGTTAAATCATGGATGGATAATCTGAACATTCTTAACAACAAACCCACTATTGTTGACAGAACCAAATCCCAGGTGTCAACCTGGACAAAAAACTCAACTTACATTCCCAAATCAACACCATGGCCAAGAACGCACGCTACTAACTGCGCCTTTTCTGGGGGATTCAACATTTCATTCCCTAGCAAGACCTGAAAATTCTGGTCCAATCTTTGGTTCTCTCCAGACTGGACTACTGCAACTCTCTCCTAGCTGGCCTCCCCAAATCGCACCTATCCTCTCTAAAATCCATAACCCTTCAGTGGCACGTTTCATCTGTGGGGTCAAAAGAAATGATCATATCACACCCATACTGATTTTTCTTCACTGGCTTCCCATTGAAGCTAGGTCAGTGTACAAGACAGCCTGCATCACCCATAAAGCCTTACACACCTCCATTCCTCGCTACCTGGCCAACAAACTCAAAATATCAGGCAGTTCTAGTCCTTCTCGCAATGCAGAAAAGTTTTTGCTCGAACCTCCAACTTTCAGAAAGGAAAGATTCATGGGGCAATCCTTCTCAGGCAATGCGTCTTGAATTTGGAACTCGCTAACTCCAATCCTTCCGACCACTGCCTTCTTTCGGACTTTCAAAACAGAGCTTAAAACTCTTCTCTTCCAAAGAAACGTCTCTGATTAATTCACCTCATCCCAGGTAATGACCCTGACTGCCACATGTCACTCACAAGTGCTCAATTTTTGTAAAGATGTATTCTGTACTTGTATCACCCTCTTCACGCCACCTTTTCGTATCTTATAATCTTGAATGGATCTGTAACTTGTTATTATGTAACTTTCACAAGGAGTACCTATAAGTTGTTGCACCTACTTCCATGCTACTCTCATTCCTTATGTAATTTACTTTGTTCTTTTGTAAAGCGCTCTGACACCTTTGGGTAAAGTTTGTGCAATATAAAAATGCATAAATAAATAAATAAACAACTCTGAGCGGTGTTTAACATTAGGGCAAAGTATGCAGGGACGAAGGGGAAACGGAAGGGGTAATATATTGGAGTACATTTCTGAGTACATTGCAAGTGCCGTCGTTACAGGGCAGGAATCTCGTTTTCTATATAATATTTAACACGTATAAAATATATTCCCCAAAGGCTTATGTATCTTTGTCCAAGGCTTACTCTTTCCACTGTGTTGTTTACATTTTGCGTTTTACCTCTGTGGTAATTCTGTGGCTTTTCGTTGTAGGAGTTGGCCAGTTCCACAATTAGGTGCAGGTGTTCCGACGGTTTACAGCACAAACAAAAAGGGATGAAGAAATGGTGCATCTCTGCATATTCCCATGCTCTAAATATCTCTTCTGACATCTATATTATGGATGAAGCTTAAATCTTACGTACGGAAGACCAGGGCAAAGCTGATTCACGTAAGAAGATGGAACAGTTGTTTAATGCACTACAGAGTACAAGCAACTGCAGCATGCATGCAATACAGTCTGGGGCATATTTATCAAAGGTTTTGTGTTGTCCTTGCACCATACAAGGGGACGCAGAGCAATGCAAAACCTGGAACGACATTTACCAAGCCACGCCTTGCATGGCCCTGCGTGCTTGGTAAATCTGAGGTAAGGCAATGCAAGTTGCTGCCTTGTGTTACTCTGCCCCTGGGAGGCGTTCCATGGGTGGAGCATGGGTGTTCCCATGCATCCACCCGAGGATTTTGGCGCATTCCCAGATTTACCATGAGTGGCAGACCTGGGAATGCGTCAAAATGCTACGCCTTCTGAGAGGCATAATGAGGAGAAATAACTTTATTTCTCCTCGTTTTTTCCTCTTTCTACGTGTGCTACATTCTGCAGCACATGTAGAAAGAGGATAAAGCCTCAGAGGATTGTTTTAAAAAACAATACTGGCTGCAACGCAGTCACCCTTGCACCGTGGTGCAAGAGTTCCTACGGTGGTGCTAGGCAGTACATACTGCGCCAGCGCATGGAGAGAACAGGAATGCGCCATATAATGTTAAATATGACAAATTCTGGACCCCTCTCTGTCACGCAATGCAGCGCAGCAAGGTGTCTTGCTGCGCTGCGTGACATTTTGATAAATCTGCCACTCAATGTGCAAAGGTCTAAAGGTGTTGGGACTTTCAACTGTATTCAATTCATTCATTAAGTAAGCACACGCACTAAATATGTGGTTAAAGTATTACTTGTCGTCCGTTCATCAAATGGCACATAAAAATAATTTGCTGTCCCATGCAGATCTTTCCAACATTAAACACACACAGGTTTAGAGATACTCGGCCAATTATTTAGGCCTCTTACCTCTTATCATTGCTTGTGTGATCAAATATGTGCATAGTGAGTGATATCAAAATATTTAGGAAGATAGAGTGCACAGGAGGAACAAACCATCTAAAAGCATACAAACCATTCACCTGCAAAAACCACCCTCATATTCACCATCAGTTCCACATTCACACAGGCTATGCACATCAACACAATCACCCACATGCACACAAGACACAACACATTCAGACCAACCGGTGTGCATTCACACCAACTGTCCACATCCACACGAACCGCCTAAATGCTCATAAAGCCAACTCAACAAACAGCCCCATAGTCAGATAAACCGAACAAACGCAGACAAACCACTAACATGTAGACCATTTGACCATAAGCACAAATCTTTGACATACACAGAAACCAACCAAATGTGCAGAACCCAACCACCTTCACACAAAACCTACTTGCACAGTAAAACTCAAAACATGTATTCAGACCAATCATATACAAACTATGCATTTGCACTCAAGTTGCCCATAAAGACATACTATAGCCACATTGTATGCCTTCATACGACCAGGCCCATGCAACGCAACCCAGGCACATGCACACCAACTCAAATTCATACCACCATATAGCACTCGAGCAACCTACAATGGAACAAATCATCCACTGTTTGGATGGGAATGCCCTGGTTATGGTAGTACAGACGTGCACTCTATTCCTGAGTGAACCCAACTGTAGGTTATCTGGTATCCTGACATATTTGGCCTAGCAGACATGATAATCCTGCTTGTGTGCTTAGACTTAGGCCTTGTCATTGACCATAAGACCATAAGACCCAGGGCCTGACTCTGAAATGTGGAAGGGCGTACCTAGCGCATTCTCTACTTGACAGGGAGCTACTGTCCATTTCCTGAGACATATACATTAATCAGTGGTGGCATCATAGCGTTTTTCCGATTGATAATACTAAACAAACCTTTTTTCCTGTTTAGGTATGGGTGAGGTGCCTAAAGGCCCCCATCTAAGTAAAGTTCAGCTTGCATATAATGCCCAGGCTCTGTGCTGGTATCCCTAGGTGCGTGCCATTAGTATGCCATATGTATGGTGACTGGTAGAGGTCTCCATGATTTCCATTTGGCTTCCATCACTAAAGCAACTGAAGTAATGTCTAATAACATCAAGAAATATCTAACACCCCAAACCTTCTCCACTGAATTAATCTCTTGAATGTCTCCTCCAAAACTGTAGATCGGCAGTAAAGCACATCTAATCTCAGAGCACAGCCTGGTTCTAGCTCTTAACATAAAAGTGGCTAACAGACTACGCTCAATCACTCAGATTTAATGGTTCCAATAGGATACTCCATCATAAACCTCAACAGACCGAGCGGAGTTGGTGGCGGCGTAGCAGGCGACTTTAGAGACAGGCATAGCAGTCATATTTGGAGACTATATTAAATGGAAAAATATAACAAAGGAAAAAATACTGTCATTTGAACACCTCTCCCTAGAACTAGCTTCTACAGAGAAAAACCAGACCAAATAGCACCTAATCCACCACCCCAAGAAACAACCCAATCTTCACAGAACAGCTCTTAAAATTCATGATGATCAACAAAATCAACTCAGACAATGACATCTATCTCAGAGGTTTCAACACTCACTTGGATGACCAATCAGACCCTAAGACTTTAATTATTTCAAACTTCATTGAACAAAACGGTCTCAGTCAACTCTGCACATTAGCGACTCACAACAAAGGAGCTATTCTTGACTTGATCATAGCAAACAAAGAGAAAATAAAACAGAAACTCATCTCACCTGTTGACTGGTTGGACCACTTACTCATCATTTTCTCAGATAAGTCAGTATCTACCAATCCTCATGGCCAACCAATGACATAGTCAAAAGACCTTAGGATCCTAGATAAGAACTTACTAACCTGGGCAATCAAGCAAAAATTCCAACACCAATATCTTTATCTAGAGATATGAGGAATTATGACAGTGATTGCAGGTTCGCCTGCACCCAAATTCTTGAAATGGCAAAAAAACTAATCATCAGTGGCATGGTTCTCTCAAGAACTAAATGAACAAAGAAGAATACTCCATCTCACAGAAAAAAGATGGTGACAAAATCCATCATCCTCAACTCTGGATATCCTGAGATCAGAAAAACTTACATGCACCACATATTTGAAGCCACATCTCATTTAATCAAAAGAGAACTGTGTGACTGTGCAAGGAATTGTTTAAAAGGCTCTTTGAATTAGAAAGAACTGCCAAATACCCATCTAACCTAACAATATCTAATGCTCCAAAGATATATGTAAAGAATTCTTGAAACTCTTTCAAGAAAAAAAAAATTAAGACGATTAAACACTCAGTGGAAACGCACACAATACTCAAAACAACATTTTAAGACGATTGATAACTCGCTGGACAACACTTACAATACTCAAAACAATACCATACTGAAGAGAAAATCCAAAAGGAACGGTCTTCCTTCCAAGAAATTGACATTCAATATCTTACAAACTTCATCAGCAAAACCAGACCATATTCCCATATCCCAGCAGCACCGAAACAGCAACCCCTGAAGATTACTGATGATATCCACCACATCCTAGATGAAGGTGGATCCTGCCTTCTGGTCCTCCTCGCCATGTCTGCAACCTTCAAAACAGTAAATCACAACTCCTTTCTAACTATCGTCAGGGACAGGATGGGCATCAGTGGTGTGATGCATAAATGGTTCTCATCTTTCCTCAACTCTGAACCCAATTAATCAAAATCAACACCCACATCATGGACAACACCTCAAGGAGCCCGCTAAGGCTATATACTATACTACTATCTCCCACCTTCTTCAACATCTACCTTGAACCACTGGCCCGCCCATATTCTCAGCCTATATAACACCAACTACGACTTATACACAGATGATACGCAGACACAGATGATACATAGCTTTACATAAAGATCCCCTCTCCTGAAAACATAAGAATGCTATCGGACACACTGAATACAGTCCACTCCTGGTCTGCCGCACTTCACCTGAAATGCAATCCACTAAAACAGAATTCTTCCTTATCCCTCCCAACCCCCGCCCCAGCTGCAATCTACCAATAAAGTCATAGCTCAAAAATACTAATCTTCTAAGCACCACTCACAGCAAAATGGAGTCAGCAAAATCACTGGGATTCTACCTCAATTAACATCTAAACTTACAAGATCACATCAACACTTCTGCCAAATGTTCCTTGTTCCAACTCAATTTAGAGCAATGAAATAATACATACCAGAAAAAAGACTTCAAACAAATCACACAGGCCGTAGTCTTCTCCAGGCTTGATTACGGCAACTCTCATCTATTAGGATTGCCTAAAACACACCTGGCACCCATCAAAGCAACCTTGCATGATGCTGCCAGAATGGTTTTGGGCACTAGAAAACGTGATCATATCTTGTTTGTTGGATATTAGAAACACCTGGGCCTATGCTGCTGCTTTGCTGAAGCCACCACATTCCTTGACCGACACTTGGAAAGCAGGTGGTGTTGTCCAACCAATGCTGCTGCTATGAATCTCAAGTAGGACCACTTCCGCTGCTGCTGTCTGCAGGACTCCCGCTCAAGATTCCAGAGAGCCCAATACTTCAGGTAAATCAACCAAGTAAAAACTCAAAACACTGACCATGCCCCTACTGCGATACTGAATGGGTGTTTTTCTGTACAGACTGAAGTCCCGATAGAACGTTTTAGTAGTGGGACACAATTGAAATGACCTACAGGTTACTGGACCAGGAAGGCTGCTCGCACATACCATAGTGAGCTTGTACTTGTGCCATAATCTCAACTAGTCATATCCTGTGTGATTATAATGACCTAGCACCCATATTAGAAGCCAGTGCCTGGCTGGCCTTACATTGTGTAATATTACGTTTGGTGTGTGATAAAAGTACTTCTATTTTTCTATAAAGAAAACACTGGGCTGGACAGCATTCATGCTCTCTGTTGCATAACTGTTTGAGTACTGAGTCTCAACCTCCCCAGACTACTACCCTGAGAAGCTTTTGACTGCTTACCCTTGCTACCTTAAGAGTCAAGTGCGTAAAAAGTCACATGGTGCCCAGTTTGCAGTGCCACAGTAGGTCATGCCCTGAAACATCAGTGGTAAAAGGCACCAACCCCTACAGTTTATGTGCAGTGCCTCGTGGTCCCCGAGTGGGTTCTGACAAACACCCAAAAATTACACATATGTGCATAAACTGTCAACATAAGGTAATGACTGGCATTCTAAACACACACATGCACTCAAAAAACAAGCATACAATGAAATCACTCACATGCCCGCAAACTACCTACAATAAAGTTCTTCAAAGTAAACACTAAATTCATTATATAGCTAAAGTGAAAAGTTTCATTAAATGAGAATAGTGGATTTAAACATGAAGCAGTTCTAAGGAAAACCGAGGCATAATGCAATTATGCATGCAAAACAAAGACGAAAAGACAATAGTAAGCCAGTGTACTATTTCATTTGGTAGCTAGATGGACCGACAGAAGACAAAGATGGAGAGATGAATAAACATTTAATGACTGGATGGACGGATTGAAACTGTATCATGGCCCAGAACCACTATATAATTTAACAGATCTCCACATATCAACTGTATATAATGCAGACGCATTGCTATCCTGAAAACATGGCATGGAGCTATCCTAAGTTTGACACCCCAGCCCTAAAGCAAAATAGTGAATAATATATAACATATAGGATAATATCTGCTGACTGGGTGGCCAACTTTTCATTATTACTTCAAATGATATTTTGAGCATGTGGGGACATTAGAAGAGTTTTTTGTGGCAGGCGACGAGTTGCGGAGTCCAAATTTGTGGTTTTATGCCATACTGCACAACACTAAAGAAGGGGGGACAGGGAGCGTATTAGAAAAACTAGGTCCAGTACCATTGCGCCCAAGAACTAACATGTAATCACTGTGTGGTAACTGTTCCTAAAATATAGAACCATAACCAACTTGGTTACGTATGAGAGAAAGTCGAGAATGGAAGGGAAGGTAGTCTCTATATGTGGTTCCCAGTTGATGAAGGTGGGGGAATTTCTCCTTTAGAAATGAGTGCCCTCACACACTCTTGCGAGTGTCATGCTTCAGCATCGGGCGTTGCTCCTCGTGGGGGTGGCGCTGCTGTCCCCCACGGGCCCCGCGAGAGGGCTCTTTGTCGGAGATCTTTTTAGGAGACGCCGCAGTTGTGCATGCAGGCCTAAAAGGGTTGGTGCAAGTGTGTTAAAATTACCCTACCGGTACCCTGAGGTCAATTTTTATTCGTAGGTCCGGGAGGTAAGGATAAAAGAATTATACAGGGGAGATGGAGCACCTCTATTAACAAATACCATAGAGGTCAGGGTATTACTCTGCTGCTCTCAGTGCCCATGTGTGATTGTGAATGAGTGTGTTGATCAACATGTTTCGCGCTGGGAATGGGTCCCTAATGGATCCCTGTGCGCTTCGTCAGGACCGTGTGATGTGAAATCGTGAATAAAAATAGGAGTAGGGAAAAGACACCCTATATTCCTATGGTACCTCTTTTCAGGTGTAAGTGCGTGATTTGCGCTCATAGGAACATCTCTTTCGTGTTCCTGTTATTACCTGGTAATGAGAAATAACAACGGGAACAAAAGACAAACATATAGAGACAGACATAAGTCGTAGTGAGTAGAAATCCACAGTAAACTTAATTATAGCAGCAGCGTTTGATTTTCGCCATGCATATCGTTGTGGCAGTTTGAGGGAAAAGTGCCCTGGACATACTATTACTGCCACATGTGCACGTCTGACAGCATCAGCTGTCTGTGTCTATGATCGGTGATGAGGTCTCATGCACTGGCCTCGTGATGGCTGTGCATGCCGTATTTTGACGAGTGAAGCTCTGATGGGGAATTGAGTATAGAGAGTATGATTACTTTAATCATATAAATGTCTTCCCGTCTGTTTTTTGCAAACAATGCGAATACATACAACCAGGCTAAACACTAGTAGTATGCACGTGACAGGAAACTGCACAATAAGTTGAATATTTTATTTGAACCAAGGGCACAAGGCTCCTCTTCAGATATTCTAGCCCTCACCCTGAACTGGATTATGAAAGTCCAGGAATATTTCATAAATGCACTTTTGGAGTGCCCTTTCACAGCATATGTTTCTTTTTAGCAAATGCTATTGAATAATGGGTTATTAAATGCATTTTTTACCCGTTTTTTCAATATTTGATGTAGTTGGAGAGCTCTTCATATCTTCCTTGAGGAAGTTAGGCTTGCACCCTTTGCATGCTCTCTGCAGTCTGTCATTGGGCAGGGATCATGCACTGGCAGTCGTTGGCACCAGAGGCTGAAGTTGGCAACAGCTTTTGGAGAGCTGTACTTACTTAATTTGATTTATTTTTACAAATTAAGCACTGTAAATACGCAATATTAAGCCCATGTACTAAATTCACGTATCACCGCAAAGGGAGGAAGGTTTGAGAGGCATGCTACTCACCTAGAACATATTGTTCATAGCTGTGTAAAATGTAACATACAATAACAAGCATTGACAATGCCAATAAGTCGGTCTTTAAGGGAATGCTGTATGGTAATGTGAAGTAAATAACATGGGAATAGATCAGTATCTCTGAGGAAGCAAAGAACTGTAGAATAATATTGGTGTAGGTTAAAAGGTCATGTGACAGTTACACTGTCAAGCCAGACCTAAAAATTCATGTAGGTTAATGACTGCCCTCATCCCATCTGTGCCGCTGCCAGAGAAAAACAACATAAATCATCTAGTTATTTAAGATACTTCAATAGCATTCCAATGTCATGTGTGTGCCCCTGAAAGTCCAAACTTACGCAGCTGGATGAATAAAATGATCACAGCTGCATAGGGCACACTTCTTTTGTTGAAGCACACAACATCTGCCCAATCAAAACATGTACTCCTGCCTCCCAACATGTGGGTGGAGCTAAAGCCCTGCACTAGTGATGCTCACATAATTGTTTGGCGACAGCTGTGCTGTTGAGCCAGACCACAAAAAAGGAAAGTGACACAGAGGTTCAGTTCATGGCCATGTCCTTGTCCATTCAAGGCCCATAGAAGCAACATACCTTTCTGTTCTACAACACACAGTTGTAAAAGGATTTACAGCATGAAATGTCAGCCACAAACCAGACTGACACAATCTTATACAGCGACACAGAAAGCACTACAATGTAAATGCTATGTGTTAGACTTGGCATCTTTTGGCGTGTTTCCCCTGACTTTTTGCTTTCTGACCTCCCGGTTTTGACTCTGTTTTTGCTGGTGTGATGATTCTGCGCACTTTCCTCACTGCGATCCAGTGGGAAAGTGCAAGTGCTCCTGTATAAAATGTGTTATGGATTGGTGTTTCCATGATTGGCCTATTTGGTTTATCTGTCAGTCCCTTGTAAAGTGCACTGCGAGTGCCAGGGCCTATAGACCAAATGCTGTTGGTGGGCTGCAGCACTGGATTGTGCCACCCACGCAAACAGCCCGTAAAGTGTAACTCGGGCCTGCCATCGCAGAGCCTGTGCGCAGCCTGGGGCTGCCATGTCAACTTAGCAAGTGCACACACTTGCAAGTCCCTAAACCTTCCCTTTGCTACATGTTAGTCACCCCTAAGGTAGGCCCAAGGTACCCCTGTGGGCAGGGTGCGTTGTACGCGAAAGGTAGGACATGCCCGGGTGTGTGCGGCATGTCCTGATAGTGAATTACAGCCTAGTTCGTTTTCACTATTGCAAGGCTACCTGTTCCCCCTAGGCCAGAACGGGCAGTTTTGATTATTACAGCTTATAATCCTAACTGACCCTGGGAACATGGTAGGAATTCGAGTTTAGTATGCCTGGACTCAGAAGGATAAAATGCAGCTTTTAGTAAGGTTGGTTTTAACATTCTGTGTTTGAAAATACCACTTTTAGAAAGTGGGTATTTTCTTGTCTAACCATCCAAGCCTGCCTCTGCGAGATTGTGTATTCCTTGTCTGGAATGTGAGTGACAGGGGCTGGGGGATGCCAGGAGACAGGGTGAGTCAGCGCAGGGCTGAATAGCCAGATCGACCTGTAGATGGGTGGGAGGGGTCGCACCTGGGCCCTGAATAGGACAGTGCCTTCCCTCCACAATGCTGGCTCCACCTCCTGTGGTGCGTCTGATGTCCCTGGCCTACTCACTGAAAGAAGGGACGGAGACTTGTCAACAAAGTGCTCCAGAACTGGTTTTGACTAGGCAAAGGCCTCTCTGCCTTCAGAGAACAAAGGAATTTGGGATATAAATATTGGGGCCCTGACCCCATGAATTTAGATCTCGCTGGAATCAAGGAACCTGCCAAGACGAAGAGCTGGAAGAGCTGCCAGGAGGAGTACTGCCCCTTTGCTGTGTTGTTGCTTTGTTGGGTTGGCCTGCAGTTGCTGCTTCTGTCTTGGGCAGTGAAAGGACTGGACTGAACTTTCTCCAAACTTGTGCTGAGTATCTCCAAGGGCCAGAAACCGAGCTGGCCTCCTGTTAAGAAGTCTCAGGGACTACAAAGACTTCACAAACCTCTGGGTACCGCTTCTGGAACGCTGTTTCAGTTGCCACAGAGGAAGGGAACTGCAACCGACTCCGTCAACCGAATCCATTCCTGGCCGGTGACCTGTTTGCACCGCAGACCGCATCGCCCCGCTTCGCATCGCAACCCTGGTCTCACCGTGGGCGACGTCCGACGCCGCCAACATCGAGCCGCTGCTTGCACCGTGACCTGTGGGCACCGCAGTTCGCATCGCATCGCTTCACTGGGCCAGCCGGACCAGACCGACACTGTCGCTGCAACTGGCTCAAGAGTCGAGACCGCACCGCATTTGGGGCACCGCTCGCACGTCTGCGACGCACCGCTCCGACTCGCACCGCTGTCCGACGCCAGCTCCCGCACTCTGGCTAGGTCGCCTGCATCGCAACCTGTCAGCACCGCATCGAGCATCGTCTCACCCTGCACCGCACGCCTTGGACTCACCGACTCCGTCTGCCCGACGCTCATCGAGCCGCTGCCTGCACCGCATCGAGGGACACCGCACCTTGCATCGCTCCGTCTTGCACCGCAACCGCGATGAACGCCGACCGGCTCGTACACTCCGTACCAGCCACAACGAGAAAAGGTACTGTGACCGAGTCTGTTCACGACTCTGCTGGCCCGTATCGACGCGGTCGGCTGGAACTGTTAGACTCTGTGGTTTTCAGCATCACAGTAGGCTCGGACGGAGCTACCGACTCGTACGAACTTTGCTTTTGTGCTATTCCTGCAAAGAAGAAGTTACCTTATCAAGCATTCATTTTTAAAGTATCGTATTGTGGATTTTTGTCGTAATTGGTCTTGTCTTGAGTATATAAAATATTGGTTATTTTTCTAAACTGGTGTGGTGTCCGTTTGTAGTGCTTACACTGTATTACTGTTGGTTATGTGCAAATGCTTTACACACTGCCTCTGAATTAAGCCTGACTGCTCGTGCCAAGCTACCACGAGGGTGAGCAGGGGTTACTTCACGAGTGTAACAACCCTTACCCTGACTAGGAAGAAGGGTCCCTACTTGGACAAAGGTGCAAGCCCTTGCCAACTAGAGATCCCATTTCTAACATTATGTCACATTTCTAAGCAGGCTGTATGAAACAATTCATCCCGTCTTTACCACCAGAACTGTACAGTATATCATACATACTTTCCATCACTGCTGTCAGCAGATCCATACCCATACCTTAGACCTTGTGCATATAGCAACACAAATAAAAATGTTATCACCTAAACATGATATCATGGTGTAACAGCACTTCACATTGTCACAGGTTCCCTTTCTGTTGTTGGTGCTACATTAACAGCCGATAATGCCACACAAGACCCTGATCTTGTAGTGCCATTCAAGGGCAACATGCCAGTGATGACCGGAGTATTATGTAATTACTTCAAGCCATCACAGAGGCAGTAACACAGATGTCAGTGACCCAACCAAAAAGCAGGTACATCTGCCTTGGCATGTTTGATTGTCTGAAGGACCTAAAACAAAGATTCAGGTTGTCATGTTATATGATAAAAAGTATAAAATCATTATTTTGACAGTATACCTCTACCTGCTTCTTTTTTTCATGTTTACATGGGGGCGTTCCTCCCCGAACTCCTGCTTCCTTTTTTCACTTCCTACATGAGCTACAATGTGAAGAACAACTGCCTGAAGCTCAACATGGACAAAACTAAAGTTCTGATCTTTGGCAGACAACGCCCTCTGGAGCGACTCTTGGTGGTCATCAGAACTCGGACCCACCCCCAAGACCACGCCCACAACCTCAGCATCATCCTGGACAGCAAACTCCCCATGAAACGTCAAGTCAACGCAGTCTCCTCAGCCTGCTTCCACACACTCTGCATGCTCTGCAAAGTCTTCAAGTGGCTCCCCATCAACACCAAGAAAACGGTGATGAAGGCCCTCATCACCAGACAGCTGGACTACGGCAACACACTCTATGCAGGTACCACCACCGAACTTCTGAAAAGGCTCCAGACGATCCAGAACACAGCTGCCGGACTGATCCTCAATCTGCCCAAGAGGACCTACATTACCCAGCACCCGAAGGACCTCCACTGGCTCCCTGTCCAGAAGAGATGCCAATTCAAGCTTTTAACCCATGCCTAGAAAGTCCTCCACAGCCAAGGACCAGCCTACATGAACCACCGCCTGCATTTTCACCGACCTCCAAGGAACCTCCGCTCCGCACATCTTGCCCTCGCACAGATACCACCCATCTGCCGCTCCGCTCCAAATCCTGGAACGCCCTCCCTCTCCACCTCTGCACCTCACCCTCATTGACCCAATTCAGGAAGGGACTCAAGGCCTGGCTCTTTGACTGAAACCTGCAGCACAGCGCACTATACAGGTACGACTTGATTGATTGCAATATCACATAGTAAGCCTGCAGGGTTTGGGTGCAGGGCATGGCCGCAGGTCAAGTCTTGCATCCAGCCGCACGCTTCTTACTGCCAAAGGGCATGCGCTGCAGAGGGTAGGGTGTACAAAGGGGGTTAGGCCTGCACCAATGCCATGCACTGCTAATTACCTCTCAGATCACATAGCTCATGGCATGTTCTATGACATCATTGATCATATCACTGCAACATCTGAAATGACATAATTGATGACAAGACTGTGCATGGAGGAGGTGCAAGTAATACTTACTTTAGGGCACAAGTTATAGTTGCTTGAGATAACTATAATTGGAGAATTTCAGTGGTTTTGTTAGTTTAAAACCATGTTTTAACTGACATTTTCACCTAACTATAATGTACCTTTAACCTTTGTTTTATTCAGTGAATTTCTAAGTGTTTTTTTAAATGTAAAAGTAACATATTATTACAATTCCAAACTATAATGTAACTTTAACCTTTGTTTTTTTCAGTGAATATATAATTTAGTAACATCAGGTGTTCTTGGCTAGCAACAGACCAAAAAACAGAGTCCCGTCAATATGAGCAGCTGATACTTCAGGAAAGGGCAATCAGAAGAAGAACAAAAGCCATCGAATAGGAAGCAAGCAAATATTATTCAAAAGAAATCCAACCAATGATAAACAATGGGCAGACCCGAAGCCCACTGCAAGTATTGGTATTATTCGCAATGCGTCTTTCAACAACGAACATCTAAAGCTGTCTGTAGGCAAGACCTAAAAATAACTCCAGGGCCCCAAAAGGTTATGCTTGCACCCACCACCTCCAACCACCAGCACTAATGAAGCAATGATCACTCAGCATTTTAGGGAGAATGTGAAAGGCGGGCCAGACTAAGGATCTGCCTACAGCAAGGCAGTATGAGCTTGATTGAAAGAGTGTCGCCACAAGGAATGTATGAATTATTGCACATGAAGCTGTACATTTTGAGTTGGACATACATTGAGTGCTACAGATTTGTCTCTAACGGAGTCCGTGGTAGTTTGCCCTAAACCAGGAGCAAAGTCACTTTGGTGCATGTTTGCTGTAGGCTTTGATAATGCAGTTTAATGCAGATTGAAATGCATGTTTGTACCATAAGATGACTGTTCTGAGCAGTAGACGCGTATGTGGAGGTCTCATTGGGGAATCACAGGATTGTGTTACCAGTGAAAGCTTCTCCATCAATCAAAGCAAAGCTGTGATTCAGGCTACGAGGCTTGGGTAGTAATTCTAGAACAAATCAGGCTGTAGCAATCGAAGCCATGGGCTAACCTATGTACAGTATATGGAATATACGCATACATTCTGTTCTGTAATCAAAATCTACCTCAAACGAATCCAGAAGGGGTAGGCTCTTACTTGTGAATATGCCTTGTATAGCAAACTGCTGGCTTAACCTTATACATTCCCTAGAAACAACTGTTGCCGGAGGATGCCTACGTTCTCTAATTGTGGTGTAAGACTGAGAACTTTCATAGTTCATCCTTTTAGGGGGCAAAGAAGGGAGCATCAATCCATGCACAAACATGCTACAACATACCACAATAGTAACAAAGCAAAATAAATACCTCAAGGAGTACAATCTGGACAGATTTACGAAAAGACTGGTGACAAAAACTGGTCATAAGTTGCGCACTGACTTTTTGCAGCCAGCCTTTAATTTTGCTATGCATCCTTTGTACTAACCGGTTGCATTGGAAATGATCCAGATGCAAGGGGTTGCAGAACGACTTGCCTAATGAATATTAATTAAACAGGTCGCTATTTAAGACTCTCTATAATTGGTAACAACCACATGGATGGTGACCTGCAAGGAACAACAGACCACCATTCCTGTGTTTGCATTCCCAAACGGGAAGTTTTTTTTGTTAAAGTAGTTTGTGTTCCTTAAAGGAACCGATGCTGCTGATGCTGCAAAAAAAAAAAAACCTGTTTGGAAACACAGTGGGGGGGAGCAGACAATGAGTGAGGTTTCTGAACCACAGCATCCTGAGGTCACCTGACCAAAAAAGGGAAACTGTCCAACAGGGACATATTCCCTTATGCAAAATCTACTTCCATCTCCGTTATAGAGTCCTTAACTTTTCATTGGTTTTCGGTCACAAAATGGCTTTGTATACTTGGTCCTCTCTGCCTTAACCAGGATCCAGCAAAGGACTAAAACGAAGGCCTTTAAATATTCAGTAAAATAATCCTTAAGGTGCCAAGTTGTACAAATCGTCAGCTGCCCAAATCAGGCTGTGACGTAGTGCTAAAGTGAAGATATTAATTGCTAAAAAGACTGTATGCGTAACTGTCCCAGAGCCAAGCACTATTCAATAAAAGAAAATGCATAAAGAAAATAGTAGATCATTTAATGTATACATTAATCATTTTTATTTTTAACACCGTATTTTTGTACAGCAATAAAAAATATTTCAACATTCTTGTTGACACCAGAGGTAAGAAGGCATTACACGGCATCAAACTGTGACAAACAACCTTGCACTTTATTCTGATAGCGACAACTTGTGCTTTGGGAAATGATGCTTGGGTGGCATCCCCGCACAGTAAGATCACAGCAGAACCGGGAGCTAGCGCAATGGGTTAATGCAATTGCTGCGACGAGCAAGTCACAGTTTGAAATTCTGTTGGGAAGACTCTGCCCTTTATCCTCCTAACTCCATGCAATGGCTACCAAGACTGGTGCTATTCGTTCTGTCAAGCTATTTGACAGTATGGCTGGGTGCGGTCTTGTGTATTATATATGTACAACTGTTCTTACACAGGCACTAAAAGTAAAATTCGCGTTCCGAAATAGGAACCATCTAAAGGATTAGCGAATGGCAAAGAAAATCAATGATTCGGTGACCTTTTGTCAAGAGGCGCATTATTGGACGCAGCGTGAGAAATGTTCTGCTTGTCGCAGAAAGCTCGCGGCTTCTGCCTTTCCGGGGCTATTGTCGAGCGTGACCTTTCTCTTGTTGGGGTGCTGGTTCCCGGCTCCGCGCCCGCCGCGCCCCTGCCGCGGGTCAGTGCCCTCGGGGAGAAGGCAGCTGCACCTGCCCGCCTTTGACTGGCACGGCAGGAAGCGCGCTCCAGCAGGGCGGATGTTTTTGCAGAGCCATTTGTAACCGAGAGCAAACAATGACATACCTCGGAACCACAGACGTGGAAGTGTTTCTTGGAAGGACGTGCATTTGTTTCTGTTGGGAGCAAAACTCCGTGTTCCGCCTGGTAATGGATCTCCGCGAAGCAAGCCGACGGAAATAAGTGGTTTCACAGATGCATTCTTTGGCAGCCTGTCGGGCCCCCTAAAGACTTTAGAAGGACTGCAAGCTCCCTCGCTTCCACTGAGTGCTTTCATGTACTGGACCCGAGCCGCAAACAGGACGGCGCGGAAGACCCAGGATATTGCATGTTTGTGTTCCTGTTATTAATCTGCAGAGAAACATTGTTCTCTCCCATCGTTCCCCAATTTACATTTCTGGCATCAGAGGTTGCTGTAGCAGGAGGGGTGGGGTGAGCGGGAGTTATCTGGAACATAGTACAAAATGAAACAAAAAATGGCAGATTTCTTTCCTATTGTGTATTTAGCACATACAATTATAGGGTTATGTTAATGGATGTGGGGGAAGTTCTCAACAACCAGCTGACTTTCTTCAGGACCTGAAACTGTGGTCAAACTGAGATTTAACCCACAATCACCTAAAAAAGCCGCAGCTTTAGGCACCACACTCTAGCTCGCTACCACGTTGTGCTGTTGTTTGCCATGGAGCTGAGGCAATAATGTGACACTGAAGCATCACAACAGTTGATAGCGGTGGGGTTGCAGCCCCTTGGACTCTGGCATACATTTTCTGAAGAGCAGGTCTTGGCTGTGGGCCATTCGCTCAGCACTGAAGTGCAAAGCTGTGCTCCACCACAAGGCCCAATGGGATAAGGCTGCCATGCTAGGCATTTCACCGGACATCTCTCCCATGGTGTTCCAGCGGAAGCTCTTTTCTGTTTTTCTAGCACTGGGCCCGCACAGTTATTTTACAACCATAGTCACTTCACTCAGATTCTATACTTCACTCACAGAGGCATGGGTCCTCAGATGGACCTTTCTTTGTCATAGCGAGGGATGAGAAATCAGGGTGTCGGCCACCCAATGAGGACCAGTAATTGGTAGCCAACTCACAAACTAGAGATCAGATTCAAGTATACTACTCTCAGAACCATGCTATAGAAATAGAGTATTGCAATTGGAAGACCTAACTTTCTAAAGAAATTCAATCTAACAAGAATTATACAAACCAGAAGGTCTGCTGTGGCTACACAGAATAAGAGCAAAATAACCTGATGTTCTGAAAATAATCTATGACTCTCCCTATCATACATTTAGAAATCAATATCTCATGAGCACAGTTTCTGTGGAAAGAACAATGTAAGAATCCGGCAAATTTAGATAATTTGGTTATTGTATTAAAGATCCAAAATCGCCGCATATAAGTAACATTTTAAGCAGTTTAGTCATGAGTCTTATACCTCGAAATATAAAACCACACATTTAGTCAAAGTAAATCTATTTCTAAATGAATGTATCCATAAGAGGCTGGTTAAGATTAGAGATTCTTTCCACCCAAAAAGGCAGGAGGATGGTTCAAAAGAGTTCTCTTAGCATGGGCAAAGGGTTTCAAGCTAGAGTCCACAAAGGAAAATGCCACAGGCATGGGCAAAGGGAGTGTCGCAATAATCAGGAAAGTTCAGGTCTGGTCTCTCACTAGACAGCTCCAAATCATCCAGCAGGCAAGTTCATTAGCAAAGGGAAAAGGGCAAGGTGCATGTAAGAATATTCCGGCAGGTAGGCTGGATGCAATGGAAGAGAAAGGGCTCCCTCCTCCTATGAAAGTCACTTTTTATACTCTAAATCGTCCATTTGTGACATCAGTTGTCACCATACAATGGTCTGACCGTCATGTGAGCATTCTTCCGTTCACCAGGTATAAGATTGATACTTCAACATATTTTCTCATGTTGCTCATAAGAAAATACTGTCCATTCCATCCTCACAGGTTAGTTGACAAAAAGCTTATTTACTTTGTTTCTCTTCATGGATTAAGTCGAGAGATCAAGTTCCCACCAATTCACATACAATGAAGTATTTGGAAAAGTGTCTTATTGATTAAAGAATGTTGCATAAACAGAACAGATAAAGCAACATTTGAGGAAACGTAACAAAAGTCCATTAGACCAGGCTATGAAACAATGCAGGCTAAGGAAAAAGGCAATTTAATGCATTTTAAAGTTAGCATTTCTTATTTAGTAAAAGAAACTCATAGTTAAGTTCAAGCATAATTAAATAAATCAAGCAAGCATATTGAGGGTGCGCTAGAGAGCCCACAGCAAGATGGTGGCGCTCTAGTATATTTGCCGGCTGAATATAAAAATCAGTTCAATATCCTGTGTTATGACTGCCATCCATGCCTAAAAACGGGGGAGCACTGCTGCTGAAGGCGCCGAAACCTGAATCTGCCTGCTGAATCGCCTGGGGGGCCACGTCTGACAAAGATTCCCCCAGCCTGTAAAGGCCGCTGCAGAACCGTGTGATGGGGAAAATGGCAGCTGCCCTGAGAACTTGGAGAAGAATGGGCCGCTGCAGTGAGTGTGACCTGCGCTAAAATGCGCTGACTAGAGAAGACCACTCGGACACTGCAGGGTCTGTAATTACACTGACTCACTGGGTCTATACTGGCTGGAAGCACCTGCAGCGGAATATAGTGCTGGGGCTGCGCGGTAGGAGACGCGCTCGGAGGGAATTGTGAGCTGTGCCCTGCGACAAGCCGAGATACCGTGCACATAACTGCCGGCCGGGACGGAGAACTGAGAGCCTCCTCTTGAGACGGCAGCCGGGGTTAGGCGTGTGGTGCGGTGTGCCCACGGTGGGGAGTGGGGCCCTCCAAGGCCATGAGGTGATAAGGCATGCTGTGTGCCTACCGCGGTGCAGCCGAGAAGGTCGGGTGAGCGGCGGAGGCCATACACGCTAGGCCGGGACAGAGCGGGGGTCAGCGACCCTGATGGAAGCCTGGGCGTAGGCGTGGTACCCTAATAAAAATGGCTCATTACGCGACTGAAGTGGAAGTAGGCCCTCTGGAGGAAGGGGCTTAATCTAAGCACCTGGTGAGGTACAGCGACCGTCTGTCCTGTAATAAAAACCATTGAGTAGCTCTGGCGTAGCAGCCCCACTTCGACACCAGGCCGTGGGAGTGGCGCGCCACCCTGGTAGCTGCCTGACAGGGGGATTGGGCCTAGCAATTACTGCCTATGCATTGTGGGTTGCTTGCTTAAGGCCCCTACATCCACTGAAAAACAAGGGTGCTCAGAGAGCTGGAAAAGGGTGCCTGTGTATGTGACAGAATTGCACTGACAGTGGGCATACATAATTAAGAGAACTCAGTGGACCTGGTAGGCACCGCGCTAATACTGCAGGGAAAAAAAGAGTTGAGTTTAACCAACTGAGAGCTCTGTGACATAGCCACTATGGGGAAAACAGATAAACAGCAAGCACGCCTAAAGTCCCAAACACAGAGGCCTACTAAAACCTAACAACATGCGCTCTCAGACTCGGAGCAGGAACCCTAACCTCAGGAAGCCACAACATGGGAAACTACTCTCCTAGCCATACAGCAAAGTCTGCAATCAATAGACGGCAAAATAGACGCGCTCAACCAGCGTATGGACCACATGACAGCTAAACTAGATAAACAGGGCGCCAGGCTGGGGGAGGCAGAGCAGCGTATCTCAACTGCAGAAGATGGCCTACAAACCGTCACCACAAAATGTTTAAATATGGAGAAGGTGTTAGCTGTAATACACGCCAAGAATGACAACTTAGAGGTGTGCTCCAGCCACAATAATCTTCGGATTACTGGTTTACCTGAGTCCACCAATACCGGGAGATTGGAGCTGTACATCGAAAACATGCTGCGAGAGATATTTGGCTCTGAACAGCTGTCCCAAGTCCTGATAGTGGAGAGAGCGCATAGATCGCTGTTGGCGTGGCCTGTACCAGGAGCTGCTCCATACCCGATTATTGCCAAGTTATTAAATTACCGGGATAGGAATGCGGTGCTTCGCATAGCGCGGGAGAAGCAGACCATAAACTACCAGAGAAATGACATTGCATTTTATCCTGAATTCACTGCAGGGGTTCAAGCAGCACGAAAATAATTTCTTCAAGTAAAAAATAAATTTCAGTCTGAACACATTCATTATGCCATGCTGTACCCAGCCCGGCTGCGCATAGAGCTTGGGGGCAAGAACAGGATCTTCACCAAAACGGCCATGGACATCGTCAAAACAATGCTATAGAGCCGGAGAGAACAGCAAGAAATGATGGCGGATGACAAGACCAATGATCAATAGGCCAGCGTGTCTATATTGAGTACACAGGCGAGAGCAGGAGGCTGCTATGGGGTGGCAGACTCTATGTGGTAATGACTGTCCCAGTTCTGAAAGGAACCTGCTGGCTGGACTGCATGGCAGCTTTGGTACCGGTTTGATGTAGGTGATCTATGTATATGTCAGGTATTTACTGATTTGTCTCAAGCGAAATTCCCATCTCATATGTCATTGCGATCCTGATTCATATGGTAATGTGATGCCCCATGTTAACCACATTAATTTAATGCAGTAAAAATGGTGTAATTCTGTCACCCCCAACCATCGGGAGGGGTTACCGGCATCTACCGACCCCCAGAGAGTCAGGAGAATGAGGGGTCCGTAGAGCAGGCGGGGATGGTCAAGGCCACCATACGCAATGAGTGCATAGGAGTACAAGCAGGTATCCTGAAAGCGCTCCGCAATAGACTGAAAAAAATAGAGGGTACCCTACAAACACTAGAGAGAAGCTACGAACAGTGCCCCACCCAGACCACACTGGCTCAAATACGAGATCTGCTTACAGAATACACTGACATAGTAGAGCAGGAAGTGCAACAGATGTCCAGAAGATGGAAAGTGAGGTCATAGGGGGAAGGTGGAAGACCAGGACGCACTCTAACCTCTAAAACAGTGGAATCTAAAACAAAGGCACACATTGTAGAGATTGAGGACCAGAACTGTGTTAAATGTTACACTACAACAGGTATTCTATGAGGATTTATGGAATTGTACACTGGCCTATATGGGCCACGACACACTGCTTCCAAAACTGAAATAGCTCAATAGCTGGACGATGTGGCCTTGGGATGTCTCTCCTAGGGACAGAGAGAATGTTTGACAGAACTAATAGCACTAGAAGATGTGAAAGAGGCCATACGCTCTTTGCCAAATGGAAAGGCATCAGGTGGGGATGGGCTCCCCAGTGAATTTTACAAAACATATGCAGATCGCCTGGCACCACACTTACTTGCCATGTATGCAGAGGCATATGAGAGGAACATGATACCCCCCACACTCCGTGAAGCCCTAATAATCAAACTTTTGAAGCCAGATAAGGACCCAGACAGGTGTGAATCATGCAGACCGCTATACCGTATAAATATAGGCACCTAAATCCTGTCAAAAATAATTGCTACCAGATTGCAGCCTCTCGTACCCAATCTGGTCCTACCGGATCAATCGAGATTTGTACCAGAGCATTCAACATAGCACAACTTGCAAACATTGTTTGCAGTACTGCATCAACAAGAACTGGAGATGAAGGCTGTGGCGGTGTTGCTAGATGCCGCCAAAGCTTTTGACTCTATCCAGTGGGGGTATATGTTCACGGTATTGCATCGTATGGGAATACCGCAGGCATTTCTGAGGTGTATACGACTACTGTACACTGACCCAGTAGCAAGGAATCAATCAATCACAGAATTTGTAAAGCGCGCTACTTACCCGCGAGGGTCTCAAGGCGCTGGGGAGAAAAAAAGGGGGGGGGTGCTGCTACTGGTCGAACAACCAGGTCTTGAGTAGCCTCCTGAAGGTCAGCAGGTCTTGGGTCTGTCGTAGGCTTAGTGGAAGGGTGTTCCAGGTCTTGGCGGCGAGGTGGGAGAAGGATCTGCCGCCGGTGGTAGTTCTTCGAATGCGAGGGACGGTGGCGAGGGAGAGGTCGGCGGAGCGGAGTTGGCGGTTGGGGACGTAGAAGAGGAGTCGTCTGTTGAGGTAGGCTGGGCCAGTCTTGTGGAGTGCCTTGTGTGCGTGGATGAGGAGTTTGAAGGAGATTCTCCTGTCGACGGGGAGCCAGTGCAGGTTCCTCAGGTGGGGGGTGATGTGGCTGTGGCGTGGTACATCGAGGATCAGGCGTGCGGAGGCGTTTTGTATGCGTTGCAGTCGCTTGATGAGCTTGGCCGGGGCTCCTGTGTAGAGGGCGTTCCCATAGTCAAGTCTGCTACTGACGAGGGCCTGGGTGACTGTTCTTCTTGTGTCTGTCGGGATCCACCTGTAGATCTTGCGAAGCATGCAGAGGGTGTTGAAGCAGGAGGATGAGACTGCGTTGACTTGCCTGGCCATGGAGAGCGTTGAGTCGAGGATGACTCCCAGGTTGCGTGCGTGGTCGGTGGGTGTCGGGGCTGCTCCCAGCGTCGTTGGCCACCAGGAGTCGTCCCAGGCTGAGGGGTTGGAGCCGAGGATGAGGACCTCTGTCTTCTCCGTGTTCAGTTTTAGTCGGCTGATCTTCATCCAATCGGCGACGGCCTTCATTCCTTCATGGAGGTTGGATTTGGCGGCGAGGGGTCCTTGGTGAGGGAGAGGATCAGTTGAGTGTCGTCGGAGTAGGAGATTATGTTGAGGTCGTGCTGTCTGGCGATGCGTGCGAGCGGGGCCATGTAGATGTTGAACAGTGTTGGGCTGAGGGACGATCCCTGGGGTACGCCGCAGATGATCTCGGAGGCTTCGGATCGGAATGGTGGGAGGCGGACTCTCTGGGTTCTGCCGGTGAGGAAGGAGGTGGCCCATTCCAGGGCCTTGTCTCGGATCCCTGCGTCGTGGAGGCGTGCGCGTAGAGTGCGGTGGCAGACAGGGTCGAAGGCGGCGGAGAGGTCCAGCAGGATGAGGGCTGCGGTCTCACCGTTGTCCAGCAGGATCCTGATGTCGTCGGTGGCGGCGATGAGGGCAGTCTCAGTGCTGTGGTTGCTGCGGAACCCCGATTGGGATGGGTCCAGGATGCTGTTTTCTTCGAGGTATCGGGTTAGCTGTTTGTTGACGATCTTCTCGATGACCTTGGCTGGGAACGGAAGCAGGGAGATGGGCCGAAAGTTCTTGAGGTCTCTCGGGTCCGCCTTGGGCTTTTTGAGTAGCGCGTTGATCTCTGCATGTTTCCAGCTCTCTGGGAAGGTCGCGGTCTCGAAGGAGAGATTGATGATGTTGCACAGGTGGGGTGCGATGGAGCTGCTGGCTTTGTTGAAGATGTGGTGTGGGAAAGGGTCTGACGGGGAGCCGGAGTGTATTGTGCTCATGGTCTTGATGGTGTCCTCAATGTTCACGCTGGCCCAGGCTGGCAGGGGGTCGTGGTCGATGGTGTGCGGCGGGTCTGGTGCATCGATCTTAGTTGGGGCTGTCTGGGTGTTGAAGCTGTCGTGGATGTCGGCGATCTTGCGGTGGAAGAAGGTGGCGAGGGAATCGCACAGGGGTTGCGACGGCGGGATGTCGTTGGTGTTGGAGCTGGGGTTGGAGAGTTCCTTCACGATGTTGAAAAGCTC
The DNA here is from genome assembly GCA_963921515.1 of Calotriton arnoldi. Lineage (NCBI taxonomy): Eukaryota > Metazoa > Chordata > Amphibia > Caudata > Salamandridae > Calotriton > Calotriton arnoldi. The sequence continues at coordinate 3,499,775 of CAWUFW010000189.1, forward strand.
CTTGCTGTTGTGTACGTTGTTGTCGAGGCGGTCTTTGAAGGAGATTCTCTTGGCGGACTTGATGAGGTGGTGGTGGTTACGGATGGCGTCTTTGTGGGCTGCGTGGCTGTCCGGTGTCTTATCACTGTGTCATTTCTTCTCTAGTTTCCGGCAGGTGCGCTTGGAGGCTAGGAGTTCCGAGGTGAACCAGCTGGCTCTTTTGGTGGTGTCACTGTAGGTGAGTTTTTTCAGCGGGGCGAGGGTGTTGGCACAGTCGTCCATCCATCGTCTGAGGTTGCAGGCGGCGTCGTCGGTGTTGGATGGGTCGGAGGGAGGGCTGAGAGCGAGGGTTGCCCGTAGTTGGTCTTCGGTGACTTTGCTCCAGCAGCGGCGTGGGATCTGTTGGGTGCGGTGGTGTGTGGTGGGTTTCTGAAAGGTGAAATGGATGCAGCGGTGGTCGGTCCAGAGGAGTTCCGTGGTGTGGCTGAAGGAGACGTGGGAGCTTGAGGAGAAGATGGGTCAAGCGTGTGGCCGGCGGAATGGGTCGGTGTTGTGACGAGCTGGCTCAGACCGAGGTTGGCGAGGTTGTCGATCAGGGTGGTGGAGTTGCTGTCGTTGTTGTTCTCCAGGTGAAAGTTCAGGTCTCCGAGGAGGATGTAGTCGGTAGAGGTCAGGGCGTGCGTGCTGATGAAGTCGGCGATGGAGTCGCTGAACTGGGGTCGGGGCCCAGGGGGTCTGTAGACAAGGGTGCCTCTAAGGGTGGTGTTGGGGTCCGTGTGGATCTGGAAGTGCATGTGTTCGGCGGTGCTGAGAGTGTCGTCGGTGCTGGTCGAGACCCTGATGGTGTTCTTGTGGACGATGGCGATTCCTCCTCCTACTGCGTTGACGCGGTCTCTGCGGGTGATCTTATAGCCGTCTGGGATGGCTATGGCGATGTCGGGGCGGAGGAGTCGTTCATCCAGGTCTCTGTCAGGAAGGCGACGTCTGGTGATGATGTGTCGAGCAGGTCCCAGAGCTCGACGGCGTGTTTGCGTGCGGAGCGGGTGTTCAGTAGGAAGCATCGGAGGTGGTTGAGGTCCTTCTTGGCGGGCGTTTCGGTGGCTCTGAGGCTGGTGTAGCTGCAGTTCCGGCAGGTGAAGGGACCATGGGTGCGTTTCGGGGCGGCCTTGAAGCAGTTGTGCGTCCGTCCAGGGTTGAGAGCGTGGAGTGTGGTGGCATCGTAGCGGCGTCGGTCCTCGAGGCTGGTGCGGGGGCGCACGGCCCAGGTGTTCTGGCGCTGGGCGCGGTCCAGGCGCGGACGGGCGCAGACGGGCTTGCCTTAGGCGCGCCGTCGGCGCGCCAGCGGCGCGGCCGCACAGCGGTCGCCATATATGGGGAGGTGGAAGGGAGGAGCAGCTGGGAGGCGGGAGGCAGGGGCAGCGAATGGGCAGTCAGGGGGGCGGGGCCGCAGGGGACGCAGCGGCGGGAGTGGAGAGAGGCAGCGAGGGGTACAGAAGGAAAATGGACACAGGGAAAATGGGGGCAGCGAGGGGAAACAGAAGGAAAAAAGGACACAATTCAATGGGGGCAGCGAGGGGTACAGAAGGAAAAAAGGACCCAATTCAATGGGGGCAGCGAGGGGTACAGAAGGAAAATGGACACAGTGAAAATGGGGGCAGCGAGGGGAAACAGAAGGAAAAAAGGACACAGTTCAGTGGGGGCAGCGAGGGGTACAGAAGGAAAAAGGACACAATTCAATGGGGGCAGCGAGGGGTACAGAAGGAAAAAGGACACAATTCAATGGGGGCAGCGAGGGGTACAGAAGGAAAATGGACACAGTGAAAATGGGGGCAGCGAGGGGAAACAGAAGGAAAAAAGGACACAGTTCAGTGGGGGCAGCGAGGGGTACAGAAGGAAAAAAGGACACAATTCAATGGGGGCAGCGAGGGGTACAGAAGGAAAAAGGACACAATTCAATGGGGGCAGCGAGGGGTACAGAAGGAAAATGGACACAGTGAAAATGGGGGCAGCGAGTGGAAACAGAAGGAAAAAGGACACAGTTCAGTGGGGGCAGCGAGGGGTACAGAAGGAAAAAAGGACACAATTCAATGGGGGCAGCGAGGGGTACAGAAGGAAAAAGGACACAATTCAATGGGGGCAGCGAGGGGTACAGAAGGAAAATGGACACAGTGAAAATGGGGGCAGCGAGGGGTACAGAAGGAAAATGGACACAGTGAAAATGGGGGCAGCGAGGGGAAACAGAAGGAAACCGGGCACCGAGGCCACAGGCAGAGGGGCGAGCTTACCAGCAGCAGCAGCGGGCAGGACACCACAGGCGGAGCTGTGTGGCGGGGGAGCGACCTACCTGGCAAGGTCAAGGAATAGAATCAATAAGTTCATTTCTGACCCAGTTCATATTTGCAGGGGGACTAGGCAAGGCTGCCCATTATCACTGATGTTATTCTCCCTTGTTCTGGAGCCACTGGCGTGTGTAATTCGGCAGAGACATGCGTTGGCTGCACTGAGGTTCAGACATCGCCCACTTGCCATTTCCCTATATGCGGATGATATTTTGCTATATGTAAATGACCCTGAGACATATCTGGCGCCCCTTATACGTGAATATGTGCGATTTGAATGATATTCAGGTTTCAGCATAAACTGGGATAAGTCCACCATATTCCCCCTCAAGCAAAGTACTGCCCCACATGACATGGAATTCCCCATTGCGTGGGATACCAAACCCATCAAATATTTGGGCATATGAATACACAGGGACCCGGAGGTAGTGTTCGCATGAACTACGGACGTGCAATTGCGAAACTGACGGACCAAGTGGCTAGGTGGATACGGCTACCACTATCATTGGCTGACCGCATAGCGATAATGAAAATGTCTGTCTTGCCAAGATTTTTATATATGTTTGTGAATATACCTATAGTATTGACCAGTGCGATTTTTAAGACTCTCAAAACATGCATGATAACGCTGGCATGGGCTGGCGAGCAAACTAGATTCAGCTGGGATGTACCGACGAAACTATACGAGAGGGGTGGGCTTGATGCCCCGGATATGCAGCTATATTGCACAAGCACGGTTTGCATATTATTGGCACTTCCCAATTTGCTACTTGCCACATCTAGCACTAGAAACTGATGATACACACCCCATACACCTTACAACCATTCTACTACATACACGGTCCTAGGTCACACAGCTAGAGATCAATACTATATGCAGTATCCCAAAGGCCTAGCATGGATTGAGTGCTAGGGATGGTAGACCCTCTATCTATGCACCGGCTATGCCCGTGGCTGGTCACCCAAATATCTCCATCATACATGAATCCACGGCAATGGAAATATTGAAGAAAGCAGGGGTGACCACACTAGGAGACCTATACATTGACGGACATATCTTGACATTAGACGCACTCACCGCCACACAGTCTTCTACTGCGCTACTAGAGTTCGTATACACCAGACTCCGGGCAGCTGTAAGGTCATTATACCAGGGGCGGCTCCTCCACGTGGGCGGAGGAGCGTCGCCCCACTGCTTTCTCGCAGTGCGAGAAGCAGAAACATAAAATGGTATTATAAATAACATTTTATGTTTCTGCTTCTTGCACTGCAAGAAAGCAGAAGGCAGGGTTTGGTTGGGGGCGGGCGGTCCTGCTCCAGGCAAGGGAGGAGTGGCTTGCCCACTGTTGTGGGCGCTGACTGTTTGACCGACCAAACCAGTCATGCACACTCTCCGTTTTCTCCATGTAGGCTGCATGCAGCCTGCATGGAGAAAACGGCCTCCCCATAGACGCCTGTGCGGTTGGCGTCCCAGTCACTGGCTTAGGGGAGGGGAGGGAGGCTGCCTGCTTGGCTGCTTCCTGTGTGGAGAGGACGCGACGAGGGACCAGACCGGGCCACGAAGGTAAGTTAAATTAAAAAAAAAAAAGTATTTAAAATTAACCCTCTTCCACGGGACTCCCTCCCCGCGCAACCCCCCCGCTCGCCCACCCGTGAGTCATGCCGGCCGCGACTGCATTATACCCCAAGTTTCTGGAAGAGCCAGATATGCTGAAAGCGCTGCAGGCGCTGCTAACATTCAGCTCACCCAAGTGCCTCATAACCCGATTGTACAACACATCCTACAGGGAATACCCCGAAGACTAACCAGCGGCCCTAGATAGACGGAATGCAATACTGGATTCACCATTGACTCATGAGAACTGGGAGATATGCTGCACACTTACGGGGTGCCTCACAGCTAACTGTAACCTTAGGATAATCCACTTCAAGTATTTGCAGCAAATATATTATACTCCTCTCCAACTGCACAGGTATGGGCTCAGAGATGGCTCCCAGTGTGGGAGATGTGGGGGCGGGAAGGGCGATGCCGACTTCATACACCCGGCCTGGAGCTGTATCCTTGTTTATAAATTCCTGAGAGCAAGTGGGCAAGGCAGGTGGGCAGAACTCTTCGTATGGAATCTGCAAAAGAGAAGCCAACGAGCTCTCTAGCCTAGGACAGTAAATAACAACCAAAAACAAATGGAAACACAGATGCAGTTGCTGCAAAATAAATCACTCCTAGTGGTAGAATGTGAACTATTTATCTACTGGGGGGACTGGGTTAAACAAGTATTTAGATATAAATATGAGCTTGTTTAAGAAACAGCAAGGAGCTTGATCCAATGTTTAGTTTCTGAACTAGTCCCAAGCCCCCTCTCAAAGCACACACTGAAGAAAGGTTGCACAATGTTTGGGTCTGTTGGAACGCTTGGTGTAGCACTTCCATGTACTGCGTACGCAGTACATGGTGCAGCATGGTTGGGTGACCTTAGAATGGAACTAGCTACACTACACAGGACTGTGCCATGAAGTGTGCCTGTTAGCAGGCGGGGTGTCCAGTTCAGCCAGGCCATTGCACTTATGAAATGAGCAACAGAGAAATAGTTCCTAGCAATCAACTCAACACCCCATAAGCAACGGTAAAATAGGCTGTGGTAGGCTGAATAGTGGAGCAAATGCGCACACTAACTAGTAGCTTCCCCAAGGCTAGATCAATCTTCTCCAGGCCCACTGAATCAATATTCTGGGTTGGAACGTTGCTCAATTTTTTTTAGACAGGGCCAAAAAACAATAGCAGCACGGTGCCATGGGAAATTACATTAAAAATATAGTCATTAGCTCAACAGAGCAAGCTGGCATTCAACACGTGGGAGCCCAAAGGAAATCTCGCCAAAAAGATCACAACAGCAAAGCTATCGAAACTGGGTTAAGAATCTTTCTACAGTCAGTGGTCGCTCAGCTGAAAGGATGCACTGTGGCAAGTATCCCATTGCAAGCTCAGAAGCATGTCCTGCCTCAGCTCAGACATTTTTCAGTAGGGTGCTGGCAAGCCTGAGGTGGCACTTCACTCATTACACGCCACTCATATTAGCCCCCTCAGGTCACCTAAAACAGATCCCCTAGTATCCCAACGGTGTGCAGTGTCGGGAGGCAATTAATATATATTGGTACATGCCCATTAACCCCTTTGGCAGCCCAGGACTAGAAAGAAGGTTCATATACCCTATACCCTGGCCTTGCCCTGTGTCCCAGGAAGTAAACATCACTGTTGGTAAGAGCAGCATTCCCCCCAACCTTACGTAAATAATGAGATATTGCTCAAATGCTGCATATCTCTTTGGGGCTGCAGCAGCCCCTCATGGCCTTCCCTGATACTGTGGGGCCTGCCAGACTTCCTTGGTGGCTATAGGGTCTAAAGGTCATTACTGGTATCCTAGCATGCCCTGTACCAGTGGGGTTTAGGAGAAAGATGCTGCCTATTTAGCCATCCTCGCCACTGTGCAGCTCTCCCTTAACAGTGGGGTCTCTGCATGAGGCCCAGGAGCAGTAGTGGCTGGTGCCATTGAAGAGTAGAGGGGCGGGGTGGAGGGGTGGAAGAGGTCAGGGGGACGGCGAACAACAAATAAAATACAAAAAAAAAAAAAACTTATGTGCAGCCAGCCGCATTGCGCTTTTCTGCTCCAGTCCACTGCAGGCACAGGCTCCCAGACTTCCCTGCGGCCAATCCTGACACTGCTTTCATCCATGACAGAAGCATCAGGATTGGCCTGAGTGCCCTGAATTTGCTCTCCCAGTGAGACTGGGAGCCTGTGCCTGCTGTCTCTAACCCTGTAACGCAGCTCGGGTTGGAGAGAGCGTCAGGGCGCATGTCGGTTTGGATGTCCTGAGACGGCCAGCCAAACCCACATGCACACTGATACCAATGCATACCACTCCCCCTTCAGTGACTGTCACCCTCTGGACCCGCACCCAAAGACTCGGCTGGGAAAGGAAAAATAAAACTATAATAAAAAGTGTTTATTATCGTTTTATTTGTCCTTTCCTGACGTTTTGAGGCACGGGGTGCGACGCTCCTCCACCATAGCAGAGGAGCCGCCGCTGCCCATCAGGCAGGGCACATGCCAACTGCACCCCTCACTGTGATGGTACGGGTCAGAATGCCCGCTCCCAACAAGGGAACAAAAAGCATTTTGGTAGTTGGAGTTATGGGTGTGTGCTCTCAAAGCCTCCTGCTTGAGTGGTTGATGGGTGAGAAGCAGAGGAGTCCCGGAACTTGAGCAGAGTGCATAGGTTTCTCAACTCCTGCCTTGAGGCAAAACCCTTACTGTAAGTGATAATTCTTATAACACCTTGTTTTCAGCGAAAGAAAAGTTCAGTTCCATACAACAATGTAAAGACAGTGACCGCAGGGACACAATGAAATAGGTGACATAAACGCTTACACTGGGATAGGGAGAAACTGATACTGGGACACAATGTGACAAGAATACTCAAAAGCTGGTATAAGGGGGGGACTGACAAAGGCAGACATGTACACTGATATTTGGGCAAATGAGGACACACACAGACAATGTACAAGGAAACCACTTATTGTGAGACAGGGATTATGAAATAAGAAATAGGCAGACCCAGCTGCTAACACTAGGACAGGAACTCACGTACTGAGACAGGAGGACACATACACTGAGACAGATTGACTCACATAGGGCAGAGACACTGGGGTAGGTCTGCCAAGATTAGTTCTGCTGGGTGATTGCCATCCAGGGTGGAGAGGAGACCCTCACAGATAATATTTCCAAGAAACAGGTGCAATGCTCGATATCACATAGAAAACATTTAGCCAATGAACATGCTTCTGCAGATGTCACAACGCCTTTGCCTATCAACTTCACCAGAGCGATGCATTTTTGGTGCCCTAGGTGAAATATTTTGCATGTAGGCCCACCTGTCCTGCTTTTATGGGTAAGCTCACACCTTTTTTAGTGGTGGCCCAATTTGCCACCTCGTACTGCCTTGCTCTTAGAACCAGCCCTACACCTGGGGAAAGTGTATCACCGCCACTGGCTAGTTCTTGGAAAGAAGCAAGCAGGCATAGAAACAATGCTGAAACCACAGAGCAAGTAAAGTAACCACAAAGCACAGATACCAGTGATTATCCAATGCACCTTATAACCTAAAACATCTTGAAATATCTGAAGCACTGGGGTAGATCCTTGTCTGTTCAGAACTCTAAACTGTGGAACATTTTGAACCCAAAGAGGAGAGCCGTAACAAGCAACATTCGTTGAACATCAGGCAAGGTTTCACCTGTCTGGTTAGACTCTAATGTCCCACTCAACCGAAGAATGACGACTCTTTATGATAAGGCCCTCAGCACTCTGAATTACATGACCAGCTAAATGTAACAATTTACAAAACTTCCAAATACACAAAATACGGTTCAAGCCATAATACGGGTGACCTGGTCTTTGCCTTGTTGAATCTTACAGTCAGAGCATCATGTTGAAAGTTAAGATACCTATAAATCATATAGAAAAACTGAATTCTCTGCTGTTATTGAAGCCCTTTCTGCAAGTGTCTTAATTCTGGGGTGCAACTCCTTCCAATAACACTACAGGTTGGTAGGCCGTGAAGATGATTACGGGACTGTTGCTTTTCTAATAGTATGGGGTTATAATGCTAAGTGTTTTTTTTTACAGCACTGTGAATATTGGTGTAGATAGACAAGATATGTGGAGAAAAAGAAGCAAAGGGGTCCTTCCAGATGATGCAAAGGATAATGCAGTTTGTTTCTTGACACTTCATGCTTTTTCTTACGGTGTAGTGCTGCCATTGTCAGCTAGGAAAAGGAGAGTTGCAGCTGTTCGATACCGAGAGACTACACTAAGACGACAAGCTTCTTTCAAACCAATGGCAGACAAACCTTCAAACTGGAGGGATTAGGGTAAAAGTCCTTATCCAAAGATCTCCAAAGAAAATAAAACACTTCCACCATCATGTGTCAATACGTTGAGCATGGCAATGAGGTCTCAAAAGGATATCTTTGAGGAACTGAAGACGTACCTTTACCTCCAAGCCCTAAACTATGTACCCCAAAATATGTTAGTTCAGGGGATGTATGCTGTGCATGTCTCATGCTGGTCCCAAAGATGACAGCCATGTGAACATGGCCTAGAAAAGATGGGAGTTTTGAAAGGTATACCCTAGCAGAGCATCCCTGGGATGGGATGGATGCTAGGTGCATGAAGACTGGATGTGACTGAGTGAGAGGTGCCTGGCCTGACAATATTCTGGAAGACTCTCTTGATTCATACCGTCAACTCGCCCTCATTTGGTGGGTGTCACCCTCTTTTCAATACCGTACACCCTTCCATCAGCCCACACTGTTTCCAAACCTGCGTCACCGTACAAAAATGTGTTTTTCCACCAGTCGCTTCAATAGGATCACGCTCTTAAATATCCGGCTTCACCCTCATTCGAGAGTCAACTGGTTGACAGGTGTGCTGCTCACATAGAAAGGTAGCACCATTCAGACTCACTCTTTTCTTAGTTGTTTCGGCCTCATTGGAAGGTAAAACACATGCTCGTCTCTGATCAGCATTGTCACTGCCGAGAGCTAGATGGCCCCACAAGCTACTAATGTCTTCTTAGTAGGTCAGTCACTTGAACCGAGGGAATCATTACTGTGGGGGAACGGGGGGAGGGAGCGGTCAAAAAGGTCAACCAACCATGTTTACTAGGCTGCTGTCCTTTCTCTGTGACAGGCGCGAGTGAGGTGACGAATGAATGCCCTCAATCTAAATACGTGCAAATGGACAGGAAACCCACATACTTTCTGTTGCTGACAGACAATGTGTGAATAAATGGGCCTCACAAATGCGCAGTAATGGCGGCAGCTTCCATGACAGGAAGAGAGAGGTGACACGTTCCGCAGCAAGCCTTGGGGTGACAGCAGAGCTCTCCCGCCCCCATGGCGAATCATTAGAAGTGCACACACCAGGGTGAGACGGGCTGCTGGGGTGGGGGGCAGGTACCACCCCCTGCTTCCGTGCACAGGACAGCCCAGGAGGCAAACCTCCCCTTCACGGTTTAGCACTTAATTGCGTTTAAGTCATTCATGCCGGGATATTAATTTCATTATTTACAATAGAAATGACTGCCTCAAGTGATGGTAAATTCTTGCTTCCTGCCACCACCTGGATATGATAAGAGTACGGTTTATTAAGGGAGAAAAGCAGCACGCGCTCATCCCTGTGTACAGCGTGAGCTTCTGTTTGCGTTGAGAATTTCCAATCGCCTGGAATAACCTTTGTTTTCTAATTTCCGATTTTTGTGGGGCCCCTGCTGCAGAAGCCACCGATTTGGCAGTCGGAAGAAGACCAACATGCTTTGCGCTCCAATATCTGAAGACCTGCCAGGCACACCCGAGTCTACACTGCTTTCCGATTCCAAAACTGCAACACATGTATAGGAGACCGTGCAGTTCATTCTCTCATGGTGCCATCATGGACAAGGCACTTTGTTTCCACTGTCCCCGGTTTCACAACGTTGGGACCCCGGAGAATGCACCTTGAAATGCATTGAAGAGCCAACCACTCAAACTCTCAAACAGACCCATTGCTACCAATATACATAGGGCCTGATTCACAAAGGGCCTCCACTCTCGGGGCGGAGTGAGAATTCTCATTGCGGGGATTCCGCCCAGAGTATGGAGACTCCCCCATGACTGCAGGGCCTCCGCCACGAGTGCGGAGCCTCTTTGTGAATCAGGCCCATAGAGTGGGCTCTGGGTCCACACCTTTCAACTGTTTTCATTCTTCTACCGATTCTTTCAGCAATTGGCTTGCAACTTTGTTATTCATGCTTTGGCTCAGTCCAGAGGACTATTAATCTTCCCTTTAATGTTATTGGCTGTTCGAAGATATCCTTCTGACTCCTGTGTGCTTGCACTGAACTGCCTAAGGAACTACTTTACAACTACAGCCCTATTTTTCTACTTGTGCTGGCTCCCTCCTCCTGTGTGTCTCGCTTTAATGTGCCAAAGCTGCATGCAATTGCAATGAAACCCAGACCTATTGGTTTTGCCAATGTTTGGTTTAATGTTTACTAACTGTCTTTTCTTGTGGCTGCAGGTGTTTGCACCTGGGACTCCAGAATTGGCTTAATTCACAATCTCCTTCTTCGAGTAGGTGTGCCTTAGGTCAAACTTGCTCTCTAATTTTCCCAAAGCTAGACATATTCTCTCTAGGAATCAGCTTAGTTAATCAAGCCTGGTCAGACAGTGGGTGGTACTGTGACTTAAGTACATTTGGGTGGTAGATGTCTGTCCCATTAGTGGTAAGCCCCACTTGGTGGTACACATATTAGTTTTGCTACAATCAGAATGTTATTTCATTGTTGGGTGGCAGAGTATCTTTTCTATGAGTAGAAGTGATTTACAACACTCTTAGGTGTGAATTACCCCTGAATATTTATGCGTGCAAATATTAATATTAGAAAACTTACCTGAACCGACGTCCTCCGCTCCGGAACCCTTCTCAGGAACTGAATGAGGTGCGGGAACCAATTCTGGCGCTGCTCTCATGCTGTGAGAGCAGCGCTCTGATTGGAGGGAGCGGCCTCACTCACCGCTCCCGAGGACACTGGAGCCCTGCACTTACTCTAACCTAGCTGTCTTAAGTAGTTGGGTTAGAGGTTTCAAAGTGCGCATGTGTGGCGGGCCTTCGCAAGACAGCCAGCCAAAGGGACATGGCATTTGAAAAGTGCACAATCAGCCCACCCTCCTCCCTGCTGCTGTCATTCAGCAGCGTATTCGTCCTGACACTCCATTCAGGACGGGAGGATGAAAAATAAAATGGTAATGAATTACCATTACATTTTTCATCTTTGGGGTAATGTAAGTGTGGCGGTGCTCCTCCGCTCCAACAGAGAAGCCGCCCCTGTTGAAAGGAGGGAAAACAAAGTTGTCCTTGCCAGGATTTTAACGTATGACATGCAGCTCACATCAAATACCAGAGGCAAGAGATTAATTCACTGAGCCATCACGCCAACTGTTCTACATTGAGGAAAACTAGTACGTTTTTCAGGGCCATCGCATTATTATTATTATTATTGAATATATACATATATTATTGAAGTGTACTTTCACCAGCTACTTAACTTGTTAACACTAGTTCTGACATGCTCCATATCTTCATATGTTTCTTAAATATTTATTAGATATGACACAAAAGTTAAGAGGCATGGGCAAGTGAAAGTCTTCGGCACACCAATTGCCCTTTCTAATCTGTTTCGGATACAGTCAGCCTTCAAAAAGGCCTTGGGTTAGGTACACAGTGTGGTCTTGCATCTGCAGTGCAATGCAGGATAGTTTCATGAGCCATCTGCCCAGCACCAGATCTACCTATCCAGGTCTTGGCCAATGGTCTCCACCTTGCACTCTCCAAGGCCCGAGATGTGAATGAATCAGGCTTAGGTATTTGCTCTGCACTCATCAGGTATCGTAGGTAGGTAACACGGAGGACATAGTTGCAGTTATAAAAACAATGACCGTATTTGGATTTTGTGGATCACAGCCAACACCACTGCTGATCCTGTGCCCAATAAGAAAATAAATGTACTGTAATTGGTCGGAGGTGCTAGGTGGTGCTGGTGTGCAAATAGTACACAAAAAAGCAGTGAAATGTACAGTTAAAAAAATCGGACACAGTTTGTTGTCATATGCAAGGCGAAAGGTGGTCTGGGATAAATCTTGATAAAAAATGTCCATGAAAAGATGCAAAATGCCACAGGGTGAACACTTCTGGCCCATTTTATAATCAGTAAAATAGATTTTTTAGAAAATCATTAAATGACAAGTCAGTCAGGAAAAGCGGTTTTGGTCACTAAATAGTTTTTTTACACAAGTAAGAAGCACATGGGTAGTTAATGTGTTCATAAAAAATTCTGAATAGCTTTAATACATATGTTGAAATTTACCAACAAACAACAGCTAAGAAATAGGCTGCAAGATGGTATGATTTCATATTTAGCAGTATGAAACTTCTCTCACATGAGCAAGAATATGACCAAATAGCACCTTGGAACAGCTTTGACATCAGCACTACATTGTACCTCCAAGTAGTATGAAAATGCCAAATGTCAGCATGATCATTTCCTCACATCAGCATGAAGTCACCATCACACCAAAATAAAACTGCCTTCACATCATCATGGAATCTCCTCATATTAACCTGAAGCTGGTCTCAGTATTGCCTGCAACTGCGCTCAAGTGAGGATGAAAATGCCTTGCAATAGGATATTTACCTCACAACTGCATGAAATCACCCTCACGTGAACATGATGTTGACTTCACATCAGCATGGTGTTGCTTTTTCAAGCCTGGGGACACAGCAAAGATAAAGTAAGACTATAACATCTCGTCTAAAGAAACAAGCATTGGCAAAGCCAATAGGTCTCGCCTTTGGGATTTATTGGCTTTGCCAATAGATTTTAGAGATGTTGTACTGCACCCCCGGTGCTGTGTAAAATGGCTTGAGAGGAATTTTAAGAAAAAGACATGAAAAGACCATGAAAGAGAAGAACAGAGAAAAAACCAAAAAGAATTCTGTGGGCTGCTGAGTCTGGTCTCCCATGCACTTGCTCACAGACAGGACACACCTCGTACAAAAATAAATTACGCCTGGTCCATAATGAGAGGAATTTTTGGCTGTAGGGGGGCAAAATTGCATCCTATCCATCTGCGAAGTTACTACTCCACACAAGAAGTATTTTCTGAATGTAGCTGGGTGTCCCTGCTTGTGTCCGAACACAGCCAATGTAGGGGGCAAGTAAACATACACAACATTTATCTACCACATAATTATTAAAGGCATCGGTTTTGGGCACTCAATAATAATGGTTTACTACTGCACAATAGAACCAATTTCATCAACCTTAGAATAATGACAGTCTGAATTAAAACCTGTATGGACTGTAACTTTTTTGCAGTTTTATATAGCGCGAATTCGGCCCAAAGGTATTGGAGCGCTTTACTTGAGCACCAGTTACATTAAACATGAATGTTTTTTTGTAGGCACAGGGAGATTAAGGTATTTGCCCAGAATCACAGGATGTTGAGCCGACGCTGAGACTCAAACACAGTTCCCAAGCTTCAAAGTCGGTAGCTCTGGAAGTTACTCCATAGCCTCTCGCCACTTGAGCCTTCTAGGTCAGAAGCAGCTGTTTGCAGATGGAGCAAAACCCACTGAGACACTTTACAAAGATTGTAACCTGCATGTTGAACTATGATTTCTTCCAGAAATGCAGTAGGTTATGGGATTAGTGAATCGCCCCAGCTGTTCTAGCTCAACCCGTAAACTGCGACTAAACAGATTGCATGCGTGCCCTCTGTAATTATGTGAGAAGGTTATTTCTCATGTTGTGTTTCACAAAGAGAGACAAAGTTCTGTCATATAAACTGTCATGACCTGGGCACAAGGGCACTAGGACCCTGTACCCGACTGGTGGGGAGGGGATCGGAACTGGACACCACTTCCGGTCAAGGGAGTGGGGAGGGGATTCACTAAGAGGACAGGGGACGAGACCAGACGTGGGACGTGAAGCTGGGGAACTAAGAGCACATAATAAAGGAAGCATATAACCTACCTGACTCCTGTGCATCATTGGAACACGACAACTGGCGACGAAGGTGACGACCAAGAGGACAACGCGTGTGCCCCGGGTCCCTCGTGTTCAAGAAACGGAGCCAGGAGCCCACCCTGGTCCGCCGGTGACAACGTGAAGGTTAATCGCCGCCACCCACTGGAACGAAGAAGAAACGGTGCCAGGAGCCCACCCTGGTCCGAGTGCGGAGACAAGAACGACGCGGGAGCCCACCCCTGCCGCAGCAGACAAGCGGTAAGAGGCCCCATCTGAGCGCATAGGCGGTGCGCGCAAGAGAAGCCAAAAGGTGCACCCGGCATAATATTAAAGCCGCCTGACGCATGAAAGTCAGCGCGGCATCTGAAGAAGTTGCCCCCGCTGTGTTAAAGTCAGCGCGCGCGCTATTCAAAGCAAATCTCGCGAGAGGACGGCGGCCATCTTGGGACCAGGCGGGAACAACCAATCAGCATCCCGGAAGGCCCGGCGGCCATTTTAGAGTCAGGCGGAGGCACAAAAGGACCCGCGATCTCGCGAGATTTGGGCGGCCATTTTAGAATCAGGCGAAATAAGCCAATAAGAAGCGTGAGAGGCCCGGCGGCCATTTTAAAGTCAGGAAACAAAGAGAAAATTACAGAAAGGCTGCGAAAAGCTGCGCAAAAGAAGAAATTAAAAGAAATAACAAAGATAAAAAGGAATAAAGAAGATAAAAAGAAGGCAAGGAAAGATAATAAAGGAAAATAAGGACAAATCAATAAAGGGTATATAACATCACGGTGGTACCAAGAAAAGAAGTACGCCACAACGAGAGTTTGCGCCAGTGCTGCAAGCCAAATAATGGCGAACCCCACACATGACAAGAACGGCACACAAGCACTATTCCGCAGGCCCCTTCCATTCAATTTATCTGAGCCACAGATAGGCATCAGATGGGAACGATGGATTCGCAAGTTCGAAAGATACATGCGCGCCACAGACGTCGCAGAGACCAAGCACACAGATCTATTTCTAAACCTCGTAGGGGATGAAGTGGAAGACTTGCTAGTAACATTCCCTCAAGACCAAACAGCAACATACAAGGGATTGATCAAATGCCTCACAGACAAGTTTGACCCGCAAAGAAACATTGATTTCGAAAGATACACTTTCGCCATCGTGTACCAACAAGCAGAGGAGTCTCTCGACGACTTTGCAACACGACTGCGAAAATTGGTAACACACTGCGAATTCGACAAGTTTGACAACGAACAAGCAATTCGACTGCGCATTATTGAAGGTTGTCGGTCTGTGGAGTTCCGCACACGAATCCTGAAAGAACCGACCTCATTGGAGAAAATTCTGACAATGGCCCGGGCAGAAGCAAGAGCAACCACACACGCAAAGCAGATGGAACTGGGAAAGGAAAGAAGAATAGAACAAGCCAACCGCATGACCGGAAGTAGCCGCATGACCGGAAGCAACAGGAAGAAGGAAAACACCGAGCACCTGCCAAGAAAACCGCATGAAAGAACATGTTACAGATGCGGACTCGAGTTTCCACACGTCGGCGCCTGCCCAGCAATGGGTCAGTAATGCAGAAAATGCAACAGGGACAATCATTTCGCAAGTGCCTGCATGGGCGCGCAGTTCAAAAGTGAGAGAGGACGACTCGGAAGACCACGAACAGCAACGAACAGATATGCCAGACACATGGAGACGGCAAATCGCAGCTCGTCAGCTGAGTCGGACGGGGAGGCAGTACAGGAGGACGTGGAACGACTATACCTGATGTCCGATGCCCCTGTGGAAGACGGAGAGCGTGAGCACATCCATCTAGTGGAGAAACATCAAGTGAAGAAAACGGCGTCCGTAGACATAAATGTGGGAAGACACAGCGCACGATTCGTGCTGGACAGCGGTGCCACATGCAACATAATGTGCGTGTCAGAATACGAGAAAATGAAGATAAAACCAATGCTAGCACCATCAACCGTTGATGTATTCACCTGGGGCTCGAAGAAACCAGTGATCAACATGGGGAAATTTAAAGAGACACTGATGTACAAAGATCGATCAAGCAAAGAAGAAATACATGTACTACGGGGCGACATACCAGCACCAAGTCTGCTGAGCAACGTCACGGCGCAGGAGATGGGTCTCCTCGCAATGACATACCACGTAACAGAAAAGCAGAACATCTTGCGAGAATATCCAGCGATACTACAAGGACTAGGAAAACTAAAAGGACGGCAAATAACACTGCACATCAATGAAGCAGTAAAACCCGTGGCTCAGCATCACCGACGAGTGCCGATACACCTGAAGCCACAGGTGGAAGAGGAGATACAAAGCATGTTAAATGAAGACATTATAGAGCCTGCGGACGGACCGACCCCATGGGTGTCACCAATAGTGGCGGTTCCAAAAAAGAACACATCCAAGATTCGCATATGTGTAGACATGAGGATACCAAACACAGCAATTGAAAGGGAAAGACACCCAGGACCGCATCTAAATGATATGATTAGCTGCCTCACTGGCGCCTGCCGGTTTTCAAAGCTGGACCTGTGTAAAGGATACCATCAGCTGGAGCTTGACCCACAATCAAGGTACATTACCACATTCTCCACACACATGGGTCTGTTTCGCTACAAACGACTGAGCTTTGGCATTTCATCGGCGGCCGAGATCTTTCAGGAAACGATACGGCAGGTCATAAGGCCAGTGAAGAACAGCCTAAATTACAGTGATGACATTCTGGTGTTCGGTCGATCAGATGAGGAGCATGACAGGGCTCTGCGGGAAATATGCTTGCATCTGGAACAAGCAGGCCTAATGCTAAATGAAGACAAGTGCGAAATAGGGAGAACTGAACTGGTATTTTTCGGACACATCTTCTCCAGAAAAGGAATGAGACCGGACCACAGCAAAGTGGAGACGCTTGAAAAAGCGAGTCCTCCGGCAGTTGTTGGAGAAGTGAGGTCCTTTCTTGGGCTCGCCAGCTACTGTGCTCGATACATAAAAGACTTTGCCACAGTGAGCACGCCACTCAGGGAACTAACGAAACAGGGCCACAAATTCAGTTGGACACAAGAATGTAACAAGGCGTTTGAGGCCATCAGACATGCTGTGATTGCAGTGGACCATCTTGCCTATTTCGATCCACTGCTGTGTACGGAACTGACTGTGGACGCCAGCCCGGTAGGACGAGGAGCGATCTTGGCACAACACATGCCAGGCAAAGATTTGCCAAGGAAGATTGTGGCATATGCAAGCAAAAGCCTGTCCAACATTGAGAGGGCATACTCGCAGCCGGAAAAAGAAAGCCTAGCAGTAGTATGGGCATGTGAACACTATCACATGTTCATCTACGGAAAACCATTCACCATCATCACAGACCATCAGGCCCTAGTGACAATCTATGGAAATCCAAATGCAAAGATACCGCCTCGCATCGAGCGATGGGGCATAAGACTGATGGACTATGATTTCAAGATCGTGCACAAACCGGGAAAAGAACATAACCCGGCTGACTACATGTCACGGCATCCCTTACCACAGACATCTCAGGGCACATCAATGGCGGAGGAATATCTAAACTTTGTGCTAAAACAAAACACTCCGGCATCAATAACGATAGCAGAACTTGAGCAAGAAACAGGGGGGGATGCCACGATGCAAGCAATTAAAATGGTAACGAGACAGCAGAGATGGAGACATATCAACAACAATAGCATCATGGAAGAAGGAGTCAGCAAGGAGGAGATGCTGGCGTTCAAAAAGGTTCACGAAGAACTCTCAGAGACTGTGAACGGAATAGTAATGAGAGGAACAAGAATAGTTATGCCAAGGGCTTTACGCAGACAAACTGTAAACTTAGCACACGAATCACACAGAGGCATGGTTGCGACAAAGAAGCTGTTACGGGAGAAAGTGTGGTTCCCTGGTTTGGACAAGATGGTGGAGGACACTGTCATAAATTGTCACATCTGCCAAACGACAGGGCAGCCAGCGAAGCCTGAACCACTACAAATGTCAGAACTCCCACGGGCAGTGTGGACAGAACTGGCAGCAGATTTCTATGGACCTCTAGACACGGGCAACTATTTGCTTGTGATGATTGACGAATACTCAAGATTTCCCATTGTCCGCCAAGTCTCGTCGACATCAGCAAGTGCAACACTGCCAATACTGGATGACATATTCGCAGCCTGGGGCTCCCCACAAACACTAAAAACGGATAATGGTCCGCCATTCTCAGGGGAGGAGTTTCGAAAGTTTATGGACTACCTAGGCATTCGTCACAGGAAGATAACACCTCTGTGGCCACAAGCAAATGGCATGGTGGAAAGATTCATGGGGAACATAAAAAAGGCTGTCCAAAGAGCAAAGCTAGCGCAGATATCAATAGGACAGGCCCTTTGTCAAGTACTAAGAGATTATCGAAACACCCCTCACAGTTCCACAGGACGATGCCCCGCAGAGCTGGTGCTGGGCAGAACAAGCAGGACAAGGCTACCACAGCTGGAAGCAACGGCGCCACCAGAGCATAGCAGCATTGCTGTCAGAGACCATGAGGCCAAGGAAAAAATGAAGGCGTATGCCGACGCCAGGAGACAAGCCACTCCATCGCACCTCAAGCTAGGGGACGCGGTGGTGGTGCGACAGCGGCAACTGAGAAAATCGGACAGTCCGTTCTCAAAGGAACCATTAACGGTGACAGATGTGAAAGGGCCCATGATAACAGCGACAGCAGGCCCTTATCGAATAACAAGGAACAGCTCTCACTTTAAGGGAGCAAAGAGCATGGAGGAAGACGGAGGAGACATAGCAGCTGGAGCCACTGGCACAGATGAGAGACAGGACGAGGAATGGCAGAAGGACAAGGGAGAGCAACATCGAAGAAGAGAATGCAAACAACCAAAAAGACTGATCGAAGAAATGTGATGAGGGGGACATCGAAATGTCTCTTCTATCTCTCTCTCTCTCTCTCTCTCTCTCTCTCTCTTTTTCTCTCTCTCTCTCTCTCTCTATATCTCTCTCTCTATCTCTCCATCTATACTTCTACCTCTCTCACCACTGTCTACCATCATTTTCCTGCAACAAAGGGGGAGATGTCATGACCTGGGCACAAGGGCACTAGGACCCTGTACCCGACTGGTGGAGAGGGGATCGGAACTGGACACCTCTTCCGGTCAAGGGAGTGGGGAGGGGATTCACTAAGAGGACAGGGGACGAGACCAGACGTGGGACGTGAAGCTGGGGAACTAAGAGCACATAATAAAGGAAGCATATAACCTACCTGACTCCTGTGCATCATTGGAACACGACATAAACGTGCATACATTTGCCCACACAAGCTTTCTTTGTTATCAAAATATGAAAAGGAAGCATATTGTAGAGCAACATGACCCCCCTTTTAATCTGTTTCACAAATAAATGTATTTTGTACTAGCACCAGATTACAGTTTTTTTAAAGTGGACAGTAAGCAGAATTCTGGTGCTTGAACAAAAGAAATGTTCATGTTTTAATAACTAAGAAATCCTTTGGGGGATAATGTGTGCACGTTTATATGGCAGCACTTTGTCTCTGTCCGTGAAAAACAGCATAAGAAATATGGATGGAGTGCACGCACACAGTCAGTTTGGTCGCAGGTTTACGGGTTGCGCTAGAACAGCTGAGGTGATTTGATTCCTTTGTTCAGCACATGACTAATCCCCTGACCTAGAGAGAGAAATAGGGGCACTGGTGGGTGCAAAAATGTGTGCGTGGGTCAAAATTGAGAAAACATGCCGATCGGAAAGAAAAGTGAAATGCAGATTCATGCTGATCGTAAACAAAACACACATTGACAAATGCCGAATGCCGAGACAAAACAAAAAAAAAATATGATGTACAAAAAAATGTTCTTGTAAGTACAGCACGTGCTGTTCGTAAACAAAATAAAACGATGCCTAAACAAATAAGCATGCCAAACGGAAAAAAATATACTACAAGGGAAAACAAGCATTGGCCGCGCGGCCGTGAAAGTAATGAAAGCGAACGTGATGGCAGGGACGCGCTCTGTGGTGGGGGAGGGGCAGAGCGAGGCGCTTGGGAGAGCTAGGCTTAATGAGCCATTAAAGCCACATGGCGGCTGCGCGCGTGCACGCGCTCGTGAACGCAAGCTGGAGGCCAGCAAAAGCCTCTGGCAGCACTTTGAAAAGCACACTTACTAAATGTCTCACAGAGCAGCGCATGCGCTGGCTCAGACGAGACCTAAAAAACCTGTTGAAAGAATGGATGTTATCCCCAGGAACAAGTCATTTTTACACAGGTCTAATATTTGAAGAGATAGTCCAAGAAGATGGAGATTGCAGGAAGTTTTGCACAGATGTCCATGCCTCCAGAGTATGTCTCCTGAACATATCTCTCCCTCCAGTTGTCTTGTCAGCTTGTAGGATGTTGTCATGTGGGCATATAAAGCTCTCCTCAGTTTCATGTGTCACACCAACCATCTTCTCAAACAGGCCCCTCTGTTCTGGCAAAGTACTTTTTCTTCACCCGCCCCCAAACTCTTGCAAACGCATAAGCAGGGCCTTTGCCACACAAACAACAGGCTTTCCTACAGTTAGGTGTAAAGGTAAGCTCCTGCTAACACCCTGCCTGCTTTTAGATTTCATGCCACCAATGTTAGGTATGCAGGATTCTAGGTATATGCTAGCATGCTGCAACTCTACAGCCTACCAAATCCAAAATCCTACAAAAATCTCTTGGACAGCAGCAACACACAACTGGAGCAATTCACAAAGCCTTGATTAGAAAGATAAACATTTATTCCATTAGGACTATTTCTAAATTTTGAACAAATGTACAACTTTTACGGGATTTACAAACAATCCCATGACTAATCCTAGAAAAGTAGGCCAGTAGCAGATTTCCAGTACCCACATACCTAGCAGGTGGAAAGTTCTCAACGTGTACATTTCCCACAATGCATTTTTTATTTTTTATTTGTCCACTCAGAAAATATTTCTCATGATGGGCAAAACCCATCTACAACCCATTAAATACGAAAGTGTTCCCACCCTTTTACCATCCGAGAAAGGTGCTGACTTTTACCCTTAACAATAGTGACTAGTGTTTTCAATGGGCACGGGTTAAGTGAATACTCACCAACATAAATGTTTGTGAGTGTTCACCGACTTGTGCAGGTAGACCTGCCCAAAATCACCCACAACTCCGCCCCTACACATACCAGATACCACTAAATTTGCGACTATCAAAATGTCTACATTCACAAATGTACTTTATGAGTGTAAATTCTGCCAATCCTGATTCTGTGAAACAGGATTGAGAATTTGCCCACATAAATGGCTTTTTTTGTTAAACATAACCTCACCTTTACCATAGCAAGGCAGAGGTATTGTGTCTGGAATTTGAATACATGGGTTTGACAACATGTCTTGTGGTAACAGTAGTCAGTTTATCTCTGTCTTTGCTCCAAGTCACCCGCTAGGATGATTCTCCCACTTGTCTAGTTAAGCGCCTTTCAAAATTCCGTTAGCCACCTTGCACTATTTCCAAATGCATGACTTGAGACCTGGCTGCGATGCAGAGAAACACAAATGCAGCAAAGCTTATTTCCTGTCTGCCTTTCATGACGCTGTGGCCCTGCTGGGTCTCCAGCTCTGCCATTGGTCATGCTTGTTTCTGTCCCCAGGCTTCTTTCAGGTTTAAGTTTTATGTATATGACAGAAATTGCATTAGTCGGTCAGTGAAACTATAGTTTTTTCACTCTTTTGTTGGAGCAATTGCCACTGCAATACTCGGTTGCACCAGGGGAAATTGATTTTATCTGCCCAAGGCATAAATTAAAGTTATCAATCAGCACTAGCATTTATTCCCACAATGCTCAGCTTGTTGCAATGCTCCGACTGTGTAAAAAAAATAGTCTAGGTCGGAGGAAAACCATATCCATTTCTCTCACCTGATGGCATGGCCTCCCCTTGTTAAATCACGCTGCCACGAGAACTGTAATCCGCGGGTTTTAAGATCTACCACAGACATTTCCTTTGTAAGTGATTTCGCTTATTCTCCCCTCTTCCGGGGCCGGGGGGGGGGGCTGGTCTGCAGTTTTCAGCCTGCTCGTGGCCAGAGGGCTCCATATAATATATATAGCTTCCTACTAACTGCCTCCATAAAGAGATTCCTTTTCGTCCAGACACCGCATGCTGGTTTAATGGCTTTTACGGGTGCCATATATCAGGTTATAAAGCTGGCTTTGGAGAATCTCGAAATAAACGTTTCTCTGATTTTCCACAGAGAACAATGACATAGTTTAGCTTTCAATTGTGGGAAGGGGATGAGGCTGACCTACAGAGCCCACGATTGTTTTCACTTTTATATAGCAAACTCGATCCAAAGGTATGGGAGCACTTTAGATGAGCACCAGTTAGGCATGCGGAGATTAAGCGATTTGCCCAGAATCACAGGATGTTGAGCCAACGCCGAGATTCGAACCTGGTTCCCCAGTTCTAAAGTCGGTAGCTTTGGCCGTTACGCCACATCCTCTGATTCTACAGAAATCGCTTTAGGCCTGATTCACGCGAGAAATTCTGATCTCTGCACCTTTACTTTACTCTGACTTTTTAGGGGTTCACAATGGGCCAAGAAGCGCACAGAGAAATCTACGCTAGTTGTGGATTTTCTAAGTTGCTCAAATGTCTAAATGTACACGTGCAGGGTTTTCACTAGGTGAAAATTCGACATCTTATATAAAGCAAAAATGTGGTTCAGCATATGTACTTTTTCTTCTTTTTTTTTTATAGGAATAATATTTTTCCAGCGGAGAAACCACTTCCACTACGCCCCAGGTGTGTTCACTCCGTTTTCCTCTGACTTAACAGGCACTCACTCCTGCTTCTCACAGGAGCAAGTTTCAGTGAGCTTCCAGGCAAGTATTAATGGCCTGTAGGACTTGTTGACATTCACACAAATGTACAAATGTGGATGTGGCGTTTGAAGGAGGCTGGCTTGGTATATGGTGCACACTTATTTAAGTGAAGCACCTTGCACTAATCCAGACAGCCCTTATGATGATTTAAGAGGTCTTAGACAACCATAGAAAGCTCTCTAAGTGGTAGCTGTGGAGAGCAGCCTTCAGGCTTAGTCCAGAAGGAGTGTTAAGCAGCTTGATAACCAGAACTAATCATATAGTGTAGGTTATGCGAAAAAGAACCACACAGTGTAGTTTTAAAAATAGGTATATTTATTATACACACTCACTAACACATTCGTATATCTCCTACCCGGAGATATCAACACAATACACACAATACTTCAATTGTAAGCAGATAAGTCAGCACAAATATACAGTGGTCTCCACGGGGAGGCCAAACCATATAATAAAGAAGTGGAATGCGAACTGCAACCGAAGTAGGGACTTGGACCAGAAGACTCAGAAGAGCTAGGGACACAAGGAACCACCCGAGGTAAGAACCCAGGAACCCCATGGAGGCTGAGTGCAGAGTGGAAAAACAGCTGCGTGCTCAATGCAAGTCAATGGGAAAGTCGCGGTTGCAGTTTTCAAGAAGAAGGACCCTTCCCAGTGGACCCGGAAGAAACCCTGTGGAAGATAGAAGGGTGGAGAGTCACCCCAACTGTGGATACCCCAGGAACCAGGATACCTACACCAGGGAAGCCGGCTGCATAGGTGCGAAGTGATGTCAGAAAATGCCATAGACCACAATGGAGGACTTCAGGAAAGATGCCACTGGCGAAGAAGGTGAAAGAGTCCAGTGGAATCCAAGGGTGGATTCTTGAAGAGAAGAATCTGCAAGCAGAGGGGACAGAGTCTATGCCACCCGGAAGTGACCAGGAGGCACGGAAGAGCAATGACCACTGATGATGGAAGATGCAGGAGTGTTGACGTTGACCTTGTCGCTGCAGCTGTGAGGACCAGGCGACGCTGTGGAAGACCAGGAGCCATTCACGAGCATTCCCACGTTGGAAGTCGAGAACCAGGGGGTAAGTGTCCGGCGGGAGCACCAACAAGCCTTGGCAACAGTAACAGACGCAGTAAACGAAAAAGGAGCAACGTTGGGACCAGCAAGGTGCAAGGGAATCACCAATTGCAGGAGTCTTCCTTGGTGCAGTCTCGGTTCCAGGCAAAGTCCAGGTGCCCAGTCGGTCGAAGTTGAAGTTGTTTCGGGTTTGAATCTTGTCCCACGACAAATCTGAAGAGCCACCCACATGTAAGCCCTAAGTACCCTAGGGAAAGGGTTGGAACAATTCAAGGGTCCCTCCCAGAGGAGGGGCTGGACAGAGGGGAGAATACGCCCATGTCCTTTGTCCAGTTTCGTGCCAGAGCGGGAGCCAAGGGCTCCCCGAACTGGCTCAAACTGGAGTCTGAAAGGAGTGCACTAAATGTGCCCTTCAAAGCAGTCTGGTGGCGCTGTCAGCGCGCCCACCCCAGCCCAATACACTAAGTCCTGTCTGGGAGGTGGTAAAACCTCCATGTGACAGGAAACCTATTGTTAAACCTTCCCCTGCTCGAGCTCAGCTCAGCAGCAGGAGGGCAGAATCGTGCCTGGGGTCGGCAGCAGCACTAGCTTGCTGGCAGACCCTGGAAGGCTGTTACTGGGAGTACTGGGGGCTTCCCGGAGGAGCCCCCAGTGCATGGAATCATACATCCAATACCAGTAATGGTGTTGGGGTATGATTCCAATATGTTTGATACAAAACATGCCCAGGTTCAGCACAGCCAAATATAGTTAGCCATCACGTAATGACGCATGGCCACTATATGTATCAAAATGGATGACCACACTTACAAAGCCTGGAGAATAAACTCTGAAGTTTGCAGAGGGTGTCCTGCTCATGCAGGGTACCCTCACACTTATAACCCAGCACCCTACCTTCAGGATTGAAAGACCTGCCTTAGGGGTGACTCATAGGTTTTAGGTGTGATGGCCTCAGATATAAGGAAACGTATATCTGTCGTAGGTGGTGCTAGCACCAGCTTACAAAGGCTGCAATGGCAGGCCTGTAGTCATAGTTTGAGTGGTCTCTCATGGGTGGTATAATGCATGCTGCAGCCCCTGGGAGACCCCTGGTGTACCTATGCCCTGGGTATCTCAGTACCATATAATAGGGACTTAGAAGGGTACACCGGTAGCCAATTGTGGTGGTACCAAAGTACTTACCATGTCAAATTTAAGTAGGAAGCACAGTGGCTGGGGTCCTGATTAGCAGGATCCCAGTCAGACTAGTCAAAAACACACTGACACCAGACAAAAAGTGGGGGTAACCATGCTAGAAGGATCCTGCCTTCCTACAGTGTTAACCCACAATTCCAGGGTCTCTCTCTTCCCAGAAACACCCACAATCCACCCAACCCTAAACTTGTGACTACAGGTAATGTATTTTTACATGTTTATGTTCACCTTCCCCACATACAATTCCAACAGTTTTTGTTCTGTGAATCAGGATGCAGGATTTACATTTGAAAAGTTTGTTTTTTGTACATTTAGGAGCGAAACCACGTAGGAATTGGGCCAAAACAAATGAATAACTGTGGCAATGTACTTCGTACTCATGCTGCTGCGTGAAGCATGCAAGTTAGCTCCCTGGCCTGCGGATCACTGACAGAATTTTGACAGTCAGAATATCGAGCTACAACAATATCGACACAAGAATATCGATGTCCAGAATATCGAAGTCCTATCTACATAATGGTAAGTAAAAAATATCGATAAAAAAATATCATTGTTAAAAATGTTGTTGTTAAAAATATCGTTTTTTTTATGTATAAAAATTAATGTAAAATAAAGTAAATAATACATATAATTAAAAAAAACTGTTAAAATTATTTAAAAATGTTTAAAATTATAAGTAATACATATAATGTAAAAATCAATTAAACATATATATGTATAAAATATAATATATATACTTACTTAATAATATTTATAAATAATTATTTTAATAACAAATTGTTAAAAAACATATTAAAAATTAGAAATACATATATTGTATTGTATTGTAATTGCATTTGTATAGTGCTTACTACCCCAGACGAGGCGTCAAATCGCTTTTTCGGCGAGTAGCGCGCTACTCCGGGACCCATAGAGTATTAGTGTTGAATTAGTATAGTGAAACATGCAGGTAAATTTTAAGTGGTGGATAGGTTAGTCAGTTATTTGGATTCGGAAGGATAGCAGAAGGATAGAAGAGGAAAAAAGGTTTGTATTTATATAGCGCTTGTTACCCCTGCTGGGGTGGTGAAGCACGCTACTCCGGAAACCCATAAAGGATTAGTGGTGAATTAGTATGGTGAAATATGAAAGTAATTTGAGTGGTGGATATTAGTCAGTTATTTGGAGTGAGAAGGATAGCGGAGGGATAGAAGGGGAAGAAAGGTTTGCATTCATATAGCACCTGTTACCCCTGATGGGTGTTGAAGCGCTTTTCTGGCGAGTAGCACGCTACTCCGGAACCCATAAAGGATTAGTGTTGAAAATTAGTATAGTGAAATATGAAGTAATTTGAGTGGTGCATATGTTAGTCAGTTATTTGGATTGAGAAGGGTTGGGGAGGGGTAGAAAAGGGAAAAAAGGTTTGCATTTATATAACGCTTGTAACCCTGATGGGGTGTTGAAACACTTTATTGGCGAGTAGCACGCTACTCTGGAACCCTATATACACATACACCAATAATATAAATAAAAAATATATATAACAAATTAAAATATTACAATATTTTTAATCTTTTTAAAATACATTTTACACTACATTAACTAAAACAGTAGGGAAAGTTTTGGATAGCGGAGGGGATAAAATTACTATTCCCACTCCAGTGAGTGCAACAGTAGGGAAAGTATTGGATAGCGGAGATGTACAAATTACTATTCCCACTCCAGAGAGTGCAAGAGTAGGGAAAGAGTTGGATAGCGTAGGGGTAAAATTACTATTCCCACTGCACAGAGTGCAACAGTAGGGAAAGTGTTGGATAGCGGAGGAGAAAAATTACTATTCCCCTCCAGACAGTGCAACAGTTAGGAAAGTGTTGGATAGCGAAGGGGTAAAATTACTATTCCCACTCCAGTGAGTGCAACAGTAGGGAAAATGTTGGATAGCGTAGGGGTAAACATTACTATTCCCACTCCAGAGAGTGCAACAGTAGGGAAAGTGTTGGATAGCGTAGGGGTAAAAATTACTATTCCCACTCCAAAGAGTGCAACAGTAGGGAAAGTTTTGGATAGCGGAGGGGTAAAAATTACTATTCCCACTCCAGAGAGTGCAACAGTAGGGAAAGTGTTGGATAGCAGAGGGTTAAAATTAAAATACTTATCAATTAAATAATTATTAAAATTAAATAACCAATTAATTAATTATAAATTAATTATGAATACTAATAAATAAATATTAATAATGACTTTATTATAATTAAATTACTTCCCACCCTATTCCCCTATTAACCCACAACCCGCTCCTAAAAAATAACACAATTTATATAATTATCTATTAATTAATTATTATTAATTAATAACCAATTAATAATTAATTAGTAATAAATTAATTATAAATACTAATAAATAAATATTAATAATTACTTTTTTTATAATTAAATTACTTCCCACCCTATTCCCCTATAAACCCACACAACCCACTCCTAAACAATTAACACAATTTATATAATTATATATTAATTAATTAGCATTAATAGGCAATTAATAATTAATTAATTAATTAATTATAAATATTAATAATTACTTTTTAAATAATTAAATTACTTCCCACCCTATTCCCCTGTAAACCCACAACCCGCTCCTAAAAATAACAATTTATATAATTATCTATTAATTAATTAATATTAATTAATAACCAATTAATAATTAATTGATAATAAATTAATTATAAATAATAATGAATAAAAATTAATAATTACTTTTTTATAATTAAATTACTTCCCACCCTATTCCCCTATAAATCCACAACCCGCTACAGAACTAAAATACGCAAAAATTAATTTACATAAAAGTATTTACTGCTAAAAATTTAACACATACATTAAAAAAAGCTACACTTATACCAAAAATTACATCACATACTTTTAACACACATACTAAAATACAGAACACTAATATAAACATCGATATTATTAACAACGATATTTTTACAAACGATATTACTGTCTTCGATATTAAAAAAAACAATATTTCTTACCTTACTGTCGATATTCTGTACCACGATATTCTTGCAGTCGATATTCTTGACCTACGATATTTAAAACTCGATATTATGGTAGGTCGAAATTAAAAACTCGATATTCTGTCTGTGCACCCTGGCCTGCATGCGAGCTGTTGCTATGTGTTGTTTTCCACCTCGCTCGCGTGCAGGCTTATTGTTATTGTAGGGTGGGCTGTTGTTATTTGACTTTGTTTTCTTTTGTGTTGTATTCCATGTTCATGCTGGCTTCTAACAGGGTTTTTCTACAACTCCTCTCGCAAATGGTTGAGGCGATCCTGGAAGTGAGAGGCCATGAACACAGGCTCCTTTGAAATGAATAAAGCAGACCTATTTTATACTTACCTGCATGGACCTTCCTTTACAATAACACAACAGTGACTTCAACTTAACAAGCAAGACCGAATTCCATCTCACGATGTACTGCTAATGAGTTATAAGACTAAGATAAGTTAAAATCACTTTGCCAGTGCTTTTTGCAAATGCTATGCAGCACCAGCACAAAAAAAGTGAAGTTTATGCGCAAAGTGTCTTCAGAGGTGCATGCATCAAGACTCTATGGCAGCACAGCAAGATTTATGCATTTTTGTATAGTGCAAACAATGCCCAAAGGTGCCAGAGCGGTTTACAGTAGATATATGTTGTTACATGGATAGTTAAGAGAGGGTGCTAATATTCCCAAATTTAGTTACATTAGCTCTAGAATTACAAAATGGTAAGTCATTATAGAAAAAGGGAACAAGGTGTACAATAGGTATATACAGCAGTGCAAAATTTGTAAGCATCTGATTAAGTGGAGGTAGTGTAGTTCTGTGCAAAGAAGTGAGTGAACATGTTCTAAATGGAGAGGATTAACTGCAATGACAGCTAAAATATTGTCAAAGGAGGAGAGCTTTCAGTTCTGTTTAGAAGGCAATGTCTTCATGCACATGCATCACCACACATGCACGCGCATACAGCATATTCTGGATTTTTTTATTCACCGTTTCAGCATGGTGTATGACAATCTTGGAGTGGTAAATAGAAAAAAATGGATGTTCGTCAAAGTGTAAGAGGAGCAAATTGAAGCTGCCTGGCCCTCCCCAAAAAAGTTAAAAAAAAAAAAATTAGAAAGGGGTGGGGGTGTTATATAAAAGACCCCAATAGAAGGGGAAGGGTAGCAATCAAGAAACGGGAGGGAGAAAAGCCATAGGAGGGAGCAATGGGGAATGGTGGAGGGTGGTCAGTGGCAAGGGCGTAGCTTGGTCAGTAAGATTGGGGAGGGGGGGAGCTTCAGATATTCCAACATTCAAGCTGACACAAAATGTTAAAACACACTATAAAAAAACAGGGTGCACAAGAGGGGCATAAGGGGCAGTGGAAAGGTAGAGGAACGGAAATTGCAAGGGTTACTAAGGGGCTCATTAGGATGGCGGGCGGATCTGAGTCCGCCCGCCATCCTTGCGGTGTTTGGACCACCCGCCAGACATGCGGCGGTCCCGCAACACGAATTAGGATGCGACCGCCACCATGGCGGTCGCATTCTGAAATTTAACATTGAGGCCGATGCTGCTGATAGCAGCAGCCGCTGCGATGTTAAAATCGCATGTCTAGCATTTCACTGCACCACACGGTGCCTGACATTTGGTGCAGTGAAATGTAGGGGGGTACCATAGGTACCCCCCAAGTGCACCCCACCTCCCCCCGACACAAGGGGGGTCCGCAACGGGCCCCCGAACCCAATCCCCGCCAGCCATGGAAAGGCCTTTCTTTTCCCACAACCATAATTTGGTGGACGGTGCCTGCTAGGCACCGCCACCATTTTAGGTGCTCTGCACCATCCGCCAGGCAATCTGTACGATTGCCTTTGGCGGTGAAGCGGCGGACAGACATTGCGTCCGACGCGGTACCCACCGCCATCTTAATTGGGCGGTGGGTAAAACGCTTCGTGATGGCGGAAGGACCGCCACCGCCGGCCCGGCAGTGGCGGTCCTTCCGCTATCCTAATGAGCCCCTAAGTGAGAGAAAACACATTATTGTATGAAATAACCAACATTTTTTAAGTCTTTCCAAACAGAGGGAGAGTGTGTCAGTTTTTTTCTGTGGTTTAAAAAATTCCTGGAAAAATCCGACAGACACCTCAGCCATACCCAGCCAAATGCACCTGTACCCAACTATCAGAAAATACATTTATTAGGGAGGTGTAACACCCCAAACAGCCCACCTGAAGCTACGCCCCTGGGCAGTGGAGGAGCTTGAGGCAAAGGTGTGGAATAAAAAACATAAAATACACATTAAAGCCAGGCAGGAATGGGTGGGGAAGCAACAGACCAGCTGGAGAGGAAGAAATAGTAACACAGAGCCTGTAGGGGGAAGGGAAGGGTATTTGAAGAGGGAAGCAGCACACAAAGGAGAGAGCAAGAAAACTCATGCAGTCTCACGCAGAAAGAAAAATAAAAGTAGCTCCATGGTTGTGAGCAAAGGAAGGATACAAGTCATCCAACCAAAAAGATGGTAAAGAAGCTATGGTCCAGGGGATGGACAAACGCAAGGAGAGAAAGGAAAGTCATTGAATAAGAAGGAAGCAAATGAGACTGACAAGAAAGCCGGCCAATGGTATACAATGGGTAGGCCCAAAGCCCACTGTACATACTGGTATTGTACACAATAGGTCTTTGACAACAGACAGCTAAAATCTGTGTAGACAAGACCTGAAAATAATGAAACCTATTATTACTTGCTCCTTACGAGAAATCTGAGGCATGGCTATTTGACAGGAGTCGCTGAAGTTAGATCAATGAGGGTTACACACTGGGAATACCCTCACTGGTTAAAAGCCCATTCACCGTTCACCACCAAAATGAAGTCTGTCGAAATCCATGGGACATTCTGTAAATACTTGAAAACAGAACTGGTGCAGCTAATGTTTATACCGACCAAAATCCTCAAACCTTTAATGGGGGGGAAGAGGGGAGACGTGGCCTGCTGAGGGAAGATGGCGGATGCGTGAGACACTCGCTCTGCTCCGACCTCGCCATTTCTTCGACCTACTTCTCCTTCCTTGGATGCAAGTACAGCTTTTCCAGACCGCTGCAGCCTAGAGAAGCCGTAGAGGTGAAGTGGCTGGTTAGCAGCATTGGCCGAGTCTCTGCGGCCGGTGCTTGGTGGGCTGAGGGCCCGGACTGCTTTACTTGGGGCTTGGCGCTTGCAGAGGAGACGAATGAGGCACCCTGGGGGCGACCCGCGGTCCCACGGAAGAATGAGGCTTCCTGGTGAGAACATCAGTGTTTGATGTGGTACGCTGGGTTGGGAAGACGTGACCCACGCCATTTAGCCCTGTATAGGTGTACAACACCATTCCTTCAACACAGTTGAGGCGATGGGCATGTGAGGAGGGCCCAGCCCAGCGCAATCGCAAAGGAGGCTAATGGGGAGCTGTTGGGCCATTGGGCTCCTTGGAAGGGCCAATTTTGTTGGATACAGACGAGGAGCCCCCCCCACCAGTGGTTTTTTAGGGTGCAGCTCAGCACCTGGGGAGCAGCGGCAAAGACTCCATGGCCCACGGCGTACGGGTGGGCCAAGCCATGCAAAATGAGGTGGACCCCGCAGTGACACTGGCGAAATAGCCTAGGTACTGCCCAGCCTGGGGCATCCTGTGGATCCCATTTGCCTACCACAGATGGGGCAGACCTGATGCCAACGATTCTTTTGGAGTGCGACTTGGCGCAGGAGGCCCGGGTAAGAGGCTGGAGGGCCTACAGCTTTGAGGATGACTGGGCCCTGGTGAGGTGAGGTAGACACCCGTGACCCTGCTCATCCACTCCCACCCCCGGATCCTGGAGGCATTTTGATGAGGCATCAAGGTGAGGCTAGGGCGCGGATCAGCACCTAGCGAAAGTCTGAACGGTGAGGTCTGTTGAGCGCTATAGCTGCCACGAGACAGGTTGCAGCTGACATCTAGGGGGGGCGCAGATGTAGGAGGACTGGCCAGATGTGAACTAATGGGAGTGGAGACACCTGGAATTGAAGGACAGACCTAGGCCCTTGAGGAGGGACTTGACGAGCGACTGTCCTGAGAGGATGTTGTCCGTGTGTTCAGCAATGGGCAAACCTAGAGTGTAGGACCCTGGTTCAGCCATGGGGTTGCAGGGGGTGCCCTCATCGATGGGACTACTGCCTGGGAGTGGTGCAGAACAGGTGTCCCCTGTCCAACAACAGACACTGGACAGGATACTGGAAGCCATTGCAGATTCCAAAGACACTCTGCAGATGCAGATAGGCACTGTGTGAACGGAGTTGGGACTCCTTCGGGCAGATCACCGCAAACTTGGGGACAAGGTCAAGGAGACGGAGGTGCTAGCTGGAGAGCTGCGACTGGCATAGCAGTCCCTACAGCAACAAATGGCAGATCTCACCGAATGGGTGAAAATCCTGGAGAACAGAGCAGAGAATGCTGAGGGTCGTAATCGGTGCAAAAATGTGCGGATCATGGGGTTGCCCGAGGGCGCAGAGGGTAGCGACATGATTGCCTACTTAGAAACCTGGATGAAAACTCTTGTGGCCCCTGCTGAACTTTCCCTCTTCTTTGCCCTCGAACTTGCTGATAGAGCAGAGATGTTACCTTTCATCTATTTACGACAATTTTACACGGAAATGGTTTGTGACACGATTTTATATAAAAACGACAAACTGTGTATTAGGCTTCACGTTTCAAAACTACATGCAATGAAGTTCTGATTTAGATACTGCATCGTAAAAGCATGCAGAATGTTAGAAGTGTTTTTCTGATAACACATAACAGTCAATAAGTAGATGTGAAATCTGACATTTTAGTGGCACATGTTGTTATGCTTAGATAAACGTAATAAATAAACAACAACACAGAAAACTTCTATGTGAGAATAAAATGGTTCATGTGTTAGAAAAACAAATAGCAATATTAGAATGTATAAACATGGGCACTGACATTGACAAGAAAAGTAGGTGCTACACGAGGTTATGTTATGATTGAATTTTCGTAAAGTTTATCATTGATGTGCATTTAAATCTTGTATACTGTAATAACACACAAAGTGTAAAGAGATTTACTGGATTTTATGTGAAGTGATAATGAATATTAACATTTTTTTATGGGTACCCTATACTTACATGAACTAATTGCAATTCATTATGAAATAATATTAATATGCTTAATTAAAGAATTAAAACACTATTCTATGTAATGCGAGATTCATATTTTAGCACAATTTCATCGTGCATGAGCTGTGCGAAAGTTAAATGCCCTCTTGATCAGATCTTTTGTAATGTGGAACTGGAGACGGACCCGCCATCCCCCATCATCTGGTCAGACC
Organism: Calotriton arnoldi; assembly: GCA_963921515.1. Classification (NCBI taxonomy): domain Eukaryota; kingdom Metazoa; phylum Chordata; class Amphibia; order Caudata; family Salamandridae; genus Calotriton; species Calotriton arnoldi. The sequence goes on from CAWUFW010000189.1 coordinate 3,533,257, forward strand.
ACTTCCTCATTAATTTCAAGATACCTAGTACAGGGACAGATATCTCGCCCCTGTTGGAAATGGCGGATTATAAATACAGAACCCTTCACAAAATATCTCTCCCAGTTTTGGAGGATGCTCTAGGAGCTTCAGCTCCTTTACTACTCGGAAACCCCGAAGTAGATGCCTTTGCTCTAGAATCCTGGCTCAGTGCGAATGTGGATGTGGTAGCCCCTCTGACCACCCGGACCTCCAGGAGGACTAGTGTCTCTGCTCCTTGGTTCAAAGAGTCTCTGAGAGCTAGCAAAAGTGAATGCAAATGCTTAGAAAGTGGCGTAAACATTATAAACTTGAGGACAGGTTGATTTATAAGGCAGCCCTAAAATCTCATTATCTACAGGTGAAAGAGGCCAAGAAGAGCTATCTGCAGACTAAGATCGCCACCAATAAGGGCAAGGAGATCTTTAGCATCGTAGTTGTTAACCTCCCCCAAGGCCGTCGCTAAGGAATCCCTGCACTCGGCTGAATGGACCAGCCAGTTGGCCTTATCCCTCCACAGTAAGATTGTTGCGATCCAACAGTCTTTTTCGGAGGTAACGTTGGAGGACCCTGCTCTACGTCAGAATCTGGGCAAAGAGTGTGGTCCTCGGCAACCCCCGGTGTTATTGCAATTTCCTGCTATACAACTGGAAGCATTGCTTGTACATCTCAAGGGCCTTAAGTCTGGCTCACCTGTAGATGCATGTGCAGCGAAATTACTAGCATCTGTGGCCCCCACTATAAATCCCATAGTGAATAGGTTGCTTAACTCATCCCTTTCCACTGGCATTGTGCCGTCCATTTAGAAGCATGCAAAAATTCTGCCGCTCCTTAAAAAACCTTCAGCGGACCCAAAAGTTCCTGCAGACTATAGGCCAATCTCCCTTCTCCCGGCTCTCTCTAAGGTACTGGAGAAGCATGTCAACAGAGCGATCTTGGATTATGCAGAAAGTCACAATCTTCTGCATATGGCTCAATCTGGATTTAGGGCCAATTACAGCACAGAGACCACTCTGTTGGAGGTGACGGAGCACCTAAAGGAAAAGCTTGACCAGGGGGGCAGATCTATCCTTATACTATTGGATCTTTCGGCGGCTTTCGACACGGGCCCGCACGAGAGACTTCTTGACAGGCTGAGGGATATAGGCATCGGTGGTTCAGCACTGGCATGGATAACATCCTTCCTGAAGGATAGAAATCAGGAAATTTGGCAGCCTCCTTTTGCGTCCCCCATGCCCAGTATGAAAGTAGGAGTCCCTCAGGGTTCCATTCTCAGCCCGAGTCTTTTTAACTTATACATGTCCCCCCTTGTACCCCTGGCTGAGGCCAGTGGGGCTAAGATAATTTCATATGCTGATGAAACGCAGCTGATTTTTACCTGCTTCAAGGGCGCGAACTTTGATGGGGATGAAATCAAAGCCTGTCTTACAAGGGTGTACAATTGGCTCAAGGCAAACCAGCTTAAATGCAACCCTGACAAATCAGAGATCGTCTTTTTCGGCTTGCCTTCCGTGAGCAACTGGAGCCATTGGCGGCCTGAAGAGTTGTCCCCCCCCCTCAGCCCAAACCACGGTGAAAAACCTTGGCATCCACATCGATAGTGCTCTCTCTATGAGATCCCAAGTCCAGGCATTGGTGGGCACTTGTTTTGGCATGCTACGCATGTTGAAAAAGTTCCTCCCGCTTAACTCACCCAACACCAGGAAAACAGTGGTCCAGGCTCTGGTGACTTCTAGACTGGACTACGCTAACATCTTATACCTGGGTTTGCCTGGATACCTCCTCCAGCACCTCCAGGTGGTTCAAAATGCTGCAGCCAGGCTGATCCTGAGACTCAAGCCCAGGACGCACATGGCCCCTCATCTCAAAGTACTACACTGGCTCCCAGTGAAAGAAAGTATTAAGTTTAAGGCCTTGGTTATGTTTTTCAAAGCCCTCCATGGCAAGGGGGCAGGCTATCTCAAAAGTCTAGTTAGCCGCTACGTTCCGGCCAGATCGCTAAGATCCTCCTCTTCAGACCTCGCCTGCATCCCCAGAGTACGCCAGGCCCGTATGGGGGGGGGGTTGATCATTCGGGTTATTGTGTGCCCAGGCGTGGAACCAAATACCAGCTGCTCTGAGAGCCACTTTTGATCTGACAGCCTTTAAGAAACACCTTAAATCCTGGCTCTTTCAGAGCTAGACGCTGCTTTGGGTCCTGTCATGCGTGAACCTCCAGCGCCGGTACACTCTTGTTGAGTAGCTGTGCGCTTTACAAATATGCCCATTCATTCATTCACTATGACGACACATTTAAGCAATGCACTTTGTATGTAATGTTTTATTGTACATTTTATAAGGTCTCCCGGAAGCGTTTTACATTGCCTCAACAACCCTGCTTTATTGTTCTTGCAACAACTAACCTCTTTACTGATATGTTGTAAGATGTCTATTTTTTTGTGGTCTGTGATCTATCTACCTTGGGGAAAAGATGATTCATCAGAATGAAGAGCCAATTGTGTAACAGCGACTTTATTATCTATGCACATTTTCATTACGGGGTGCACTGTTCACATTGATATTATCTTTTAAATTGTTAATTTTTTAACTTAACTGTTATTATTTTGTAAGTTATTCTGCACTGGCTTTGTAATTTATTGTATGTTTTTATGGTTTCTTTTATGAAAATCGAATAAAGCTAATATGAATTAAATTGACTTCAACATCTCAGTCGCCCCTTAAATTAACGCTTTGGTTAAGGAAGTTAATATTCTGATTTTTACACTTCATAAAATTCTCCTTCTCCAGAAAATTTCTCATCAGATTGAACTAAAAAAACATCTTGTTATGGTGCATCTACAATACTGCAAAGTGAATTGCACAGCCCTAAAAAACAAACCGGTAGAGTTTAAAGACTCAAAAATCGAGTCACTAAGAGGTGTATGCAAGTACGAAAGTTTGACCATGTTAAACCAGCTCTGAAAGCGCTCCACTGGCTGCTAGTGGATGCTAGACTCAAATCCAAGCCATTCTGGGTAATCAACACAACCTTTAAAGGAACAAAGGTAGGGCATACTTGCAGACGCTGCCTGCCTGCCTGCACTCTAAAGTCATGTTGCCTTCAATCATCATCCCTGCATCAGATCCCACAGTGCTCGGTCAGCTAACAGAAACACAACAGTCGAAAACTATGAAACATCCTGATCTCGCAACTGACATTGAGAGCTGTGCCAAACCACCTCAGATTCAGAAAACACCTGACAAACTTTCAATAAAATATTTTATCTGACGTCTCCCTTGTATGGTCCCCAACTGACTAATCTTGGGTGCTGGTTTTCACTACAACAGAATAGTTGCCTATCTTTTTGACTACTGTTTTTAATCTTTCTCCTTCTGTAGAAAATCAGCAGGCCATAGTTATCGTAAGATGACAACTGGGTCTTACAAAAAATCTAAATCAGTAATAAGTAAAGGAATAATTGCTGTTTGTGGCTCATGGGGATTACAAGGTTCTGGAATACTTCTTTCAGAGTTTTGGAGGCTACAACACCCACAAAATTCAATTTGATGAGAAAGATAACGTTGGAGTTGCTGACTGAATCTGTTATGATGAGGTCTTAGATCATGTCAACTCATTTACAGGTAGGTAAAGGGCCAGTTAAAATTAAGAAATGTAGAGAAAAAAAAAGAACAAATCAGCACATTCTGAGGCTGAGAAATGACCCCAAACACTTTTCTAGCGTCTACATGCTAGGTGCTATATTTTGTAGAACATGATGCTCTATAACAAATGCTATCCTACAGGGGCTTCATATGTTCTTGCTAGCTTTCAGAGGGCCTCAAATTGTCCACTGTTTATTTGCTCCCAAGCAATTGCGTACATGTGACAGACATAGGGAATCAATGTATCAAGTTGAATATATGTATGTCCTAGTTTCTTGGTAGTCCTAGTGGCAAGGTTCTCTATGTAGATTTTAGCCAGTGTGGCAAGAGCCATCAGCTCCCTCTGGGGCATCACAGGCACTTTTTCTATTTCTAGACTTTTGGCTGATAAACTAATGCACTCTGGGAGTTGTAGTCTTGTTTAGCTTCCACTGAGCTAATTTGACTAACAGACGTGAAAACAATGAAAAGTTCAGGATTAGGGAAAGAGTCCATATTAACTGGAGTGAGATGGTCACTTTGAGAGTAAATAAGTTTCCCACAAAACAATCCACAAATTGTAAAACCAAAAATCCCACCAGCCAAACTGGAATACAATTCCAACCAAATCACAAAAATAGTTCAGGGTAGTGAAGGCAAGTTCAAAGATAGTCTAGGTGTCCACATTGAACAGGATTGCCTGTGGTCTGGTAGTCAAAGGTTCCACTACGTTTTGCAAAGTCACTAAAAAGGAGAATCGAGTAGGACAGAGTTCAAGTTTCCATGCACGGGTCGCTCACCCAGTACATTTTTAGGTTGAGCCTGCGACAATGCATACGCTGCATGCGCTCTTGCTTGTGAGATGTATTGAGTGCAGTAAAGGGCTTACAGCCCACTTATTGCTTACCATTTGTTGGCTTTGTTGTTACTCTTCTTTACTGACTCCTAATTGGCCAGCACAGGCCAAGCATCACTTCCGTTCCTTTCAGTGGAGCATCGACCATACACAGATTGATTCAACTTAATTAGTGCCAGTCCGATGCTCGCGACTTGATTCAGGTACTATTTCTTCTTTCCCACTTCCTTTCCCCATACCGCCCTCCTCCTGCTTCTGTGACTGCTGCTCCCACCCCCTCGTGTTGCTTTCTCCCTCGGCTGTGCAACATGACTTTTACAAAAGCGCTATGAAGCGGTCAGCGCTGGCCGAGTCATATCGCTTTTTTCCCTTAACTTTAAGCCATGTTGGACAGCAGCTCTTGATGCTGTGCAACATGTCTAAAAAAACATTGATAAAGCCAATAGATCTTGCCTAGGCGGCTGCCCTGAGGGCAGCACATTCAATCTAACAGGGTGCACTTTCCCTGTTTGAGCTTGGTGCACCTGTTTGAAGGTACCCCCTGGCGCAAACAGGTAAAGTGCGCCCTATACATAATGGAGGTTCACATGATAAAAAAAAGCCGCTGGGTGTTGTAGCCTGGTTGTACTTACACTGAACTATTTAGACTATCACAACGAAAAACTGTGATTCATAAATTAAAAGTTCAGACCTGAAGACCGTGCCTGTAATGACCAGGAGAGGGTGTCCCAACCAGAATACCTTATTTCCAGTGCTGGATTTCATTTACCCAATGGGACTAGCATATTTGAAAACAATGATTTGCAAAAACAAAGATTATAAAACATTAGTCCCAATGACATGGGTAGTATATTAATGCTATGCGCACTAGGTCCCCTGGTGGTTCTGGGCGGACTCTGAACAGGAACTATGTGATATGCGGGGGAGGTGGTAAGGTTTGGTTATGGGAAGTATGACGTAATGTGGAGAGTATGAATAAACGTTGGAGTATAAAGATATGATCACCCGCAGCTCCCATGTGCATGCCGCTTGTGCCAGAGTCGACTCATAAAGCAGTCTGCGATTGGCACTTGTGAAGTCAAAGCCCAGCTCCACCCCATACATGGCCGCAGAAGCAATCGAAGGCCCTGTAGAGGAGCGTGTTCAAAACGCCCGCCAATACAGACGGTGAGGTTGTCGGCAAATACGCTGCACTGTGCCTCGAACATATAGCGACTTGGGAGCGATCTGAAACAGCGCATTGCTCTGAACGCACTGAAATTACAGAAACGGCCTGAACTCTGCATGGTGATGCGTGCATGTGTGTTCTGAAAAATTGATTAATTCGAAGAATGTGCGATTCACGCATGACAAGTGCAACAACCGATCACTCACTGAAATATCAGCACAAGCCAAGGGAGCAACCATTCAGACGACGTAAGAAAGTAAATATAGCACTGATAAAATACAAGAAATAGAAAACAAAGAGAGCATACTTACATTACTAAGTGATTGAAGTGTACTGCGACAAATGCTCCTGCACGTGGCTGATGTGTGCAGACGTTGTGTGAGCCATCCTGAACAGCGAAACTAGTAGAAAGACAAATGCTAAAACAATGGCGGTAGAAGAGAGCACGAAATACAATGCAGCTGTATTCTTGAAGCCACCACCGCCATTCGACACAGCAAAGCAACAAAATATTGGTGCCAGGTGGATTGCATGGATTGAAACATTTGAAGACTTCATAGATGCGCTTGAGTAGAAGATAAGAAAATCCTCAAATATTTGAAAAATATTGCAGGTGATGGAGTGAAAGAAGTGCTAAAGAAAGTTTCACAGGCTGACGCAACATACTATAGAAGAGTGAAAGAACCGCTGCCTTTCAGATTCTTTAAGAAGGGGCATGGTGAGAGAGACACTCATTCTAGATAAAATGCTGATGGCTGCAAGAGCAGAGAATGAGCAGAACGATAAGCTGCTGACATGGAAGCAGGGACAGCGCACAATGAATCAGCGCTGACTATAAAAAGCAAGCACTAAAGAGATGCACATAAGTCGAAGTCCTCAAAGAAAACAAAACTATGCGCCCAATGTGGATTTTCGTTTCCCCATGTGGGCAAATGTCCAGCCCTAGGACAAATCTGTAAAGGTTGTGGGAAGGAAAACCACTTCATAACTGTGTATCGAGCTAAAGAAAAATCAAGTGCGTCACGACTAAGAAAACATGGACGCGAGAAAGTGCCAGAAACACTCTTGCCACACCCACAAAATCAAAAAGCAACATCAACTACACCAAGTAGAGACCAAGCAAAGTCAATCATCGTCAAGTTTGTCATACAAAAACTCTTCAATGTCGATATCGAGTACCAGTGAAGAAGATGTGTGCTTGCTAATGATGTCCTCAAAAGGACTAAATGCACATGTGGGGTTAGCTGTCTTTGAAGAAGACTGAAGCTCAAGAAAAGATCAGCAAACAGAACGCCAAACTCCATTCGGACACTGTCCTAGAATTACACTGACGGTAAACAGTCACCCAGTAATGTTCATCATCGACAGTGGGGCATCGATTAATATCAAGCTAGTGGAAAAGTTCAACAGCCTCTTGCCTGTGCCCTGCCTCACTCCTTCAGACATGAAAGTATATACATGGGCAGCTTCTAAACCAATACAAAGCCAAGGGTCATTCACGGCGGCAATGCAATTCCAAACGACGTCAGTACAAGCCACCATTCATGTTCAAATAGGAACCTCGTCTAGTGCATGCTTACTTAGTTTTGCCAGAGCAGCTGACATGGGGTTAATATCCCTCAACTCCAACCTCTGTGCTCAGCCTGAAATTATGAACCAATTCCCGTCACTGTTTCATTGCTTGGGACAGCTCAAGAAAATGAAAGTACACTTTCATATCAAAGAATACATTCGTCCTGTTGCCCAGCAGCACCAGAACGTTGCGTATCATTTACAGGAAGCTGTAGCAAAAGAGTTTGCAACACTTGACATAATTGAACGTTCCACAGGCCCCTCACCATGAGTTTCGTCCATATCAGTAGTACCAAAGAAAGACAATAGTGGAGCGGTGTGCATTTGAGTTGATATGCGACAGCCAAACGGCCATTGAGAGGGAGAGACACCCTGGTCCCCACATAGCGGACATGATCATGCAACTGAACGGAGCTAAAGTCTTTTCCTGTCTTGACCTAAACAAAGGATTCCACCAACTTGAGCTAGGAGAGAACTGCAGATATTTTACCACTCATGCTGATTTGTTCAGATATGAGAGACTTCGGCTGCTGAGATATTTCAGAGTAATCCAAACTGTTACACATGCTTTCAATTACAGTGCAAATGCAAAAAAAACAATTAATGGACAGAATGCAGAACAATGTCATACATTCACCCCAGTACAGAGATCTGGGCCTAAATCCATCGTTTTTTTGCTCACCATGCCATTCCAGTTTGGACCCAGCCACATGCAAATCAGTCTTGACCCTGCGCCCAATGGGAACAGTCCAGCCCGAACTGCCAGGCCAGGTCCTCCCTGGACTGGAAACAAGCATTCTAGGACCGGTTTCGGGCTTTCAGCCCTCATCAGCCAGGATAGCTTGACTCCAGTGGCATGGAGAGCACGGGACCCACGTCTGGGCATACCCGTCCCACTCGGGGTGACAAATGCAAAAAGAACAATTGATGGACAGAATGCAGAACAATGTCATACATTCACCCCAGTACAGAGATCTAGGCCTAAATCCATCGTTTTTGCTCACCATGCCATTCCAGTTTGGACCCAGCCATATGCAAATCAGTCTTGACCCTGCGCCCAATGGGAACAGTCCAGCCCGAACTGCCTGGTGAGCAAAAAAACCGATAGATTTAGGCCCAGATCTCTGTACTGGGGTGAATGTATGACATTGTTCTGCATTCTGTCCATCAATTGTTCTTTTTGCATTTGTCACCCCGAGTGGGACGGGTATGCCCAGACGTGGGTCCTGTGCTTTCCATGCCACTGGAGTCAAGCTATCCTGGCTGATGAGGGCTGAAAGCCCGAAACCGGTCCTAGGATGCTTGTTTCCAGTCCAGGGAGGACCTGGCCTGGAAGTTCGGGCTGGACTGTTCCCATTGGGCGCAGGGTCAAGACTGATTTGCATGTGGCTGGGTCCAAACTGGAATGGCATGGTGAGCAAAAAAACGATGGATTTAGGCCCAGATCTCTGTACTGGGGTGAATGTTGAATGTATGACATTGTTCTGCATTCTGTCCATCAATTGTTCTTTTTGCATTCAATTACAGTGCGACATACTGATTTTTGGTAACACTCAAAAGGAACAGGACAAAGTCCTTAACACTTTGAATGTCGCGAAATGTGAATTCCACTAAACCAAACATATGTTTTTGGGCACATATTCTCTGATGGGAGGAATGACTCCAAATGAGGTGCAAGCAGTGCCCTCCCCAAGATGTTACCATGCTGCGGTCCTTTCTAGGCATGTCCAATTACTGATACATTTGTAATTTTGCCACAGTAAGTGCCCCACTGAGAGACCTAACAAACCGGAATGTTCCTTTTAAGTGGTCTCTTGAATGAGCTCAAAGTTTCAAAGAAATGAAACATGCAATTGAGAATTCAACTGAAATGGCCTACTTCGACCCCAGGCTACACACAGAAGTCACAGCAGATGCAAGCTGGAGACAATGCTTGCTCAACAGAGCGGCCATTGGAATGATCAGAGAGACATTGTGGCCTATGTTAGACGAAGCTTGTCTGAAACAGAATGTGCCTACTCTCAGCTGGCGAAGGAGAGTCTGGCTGTGGTGTGGGCCTACAAACATTTTCATGAATTCCTTTATGGTAAATGATTTACTGTCCTCACGGACCACCAGGTATTGCTCACTATTTTTGCAAACCCGAAGGCTAACATGCCCCCTCGCATCATAAGGAGGGGGTTGAGGCCGCAAGAGTAGGACTATGAGATTGTACACAAACCTGGGAAGGATCAAAACCCAGCGGATTACTTTTCACAAGCACCGCTACATCGTCATGGCTCGACATCCAGAACCACTGAAGAATGTCATAATTTTACTGTGAGGTTCAGCACACCAGCGGCTCTGTCTGTGGATCAAATCATTACGCCCACCAACACAGCCAAATCATGGCTGTCGTCAAAGAACTCAATGTTGAATTCCAAGAGTTCAAAAACTTACAGGATTAGTTAGCAGTCACACAAGAAGGCATAATAATGAGAAGCTCCAGAATCGTCACACCTGAGAGCCTGAAACAACAGGTCATACAGTTGGCCCATGAGGGACACCGTGGCATTGTAGCCACTAAATGAGCATTGAGAGACAGAGTGTGGTTCCCTTGACTAGATGAGTGAGTATAAAGGAATTGAAGGCATGCTACATTTGCAATTGCCTTTCCACGCCTGGTGACTCAGCACCCAGTGACAATGTCTGACCTTCCTGCCCATGCTTGGGAGAGTCGCAGTTTACTTCTTCGGACCATTAGGAAACGGACAGCATCTCCTAGAAATCATAAACAAATATTCATATTTCACCTTGGTGGAAACACTGTCCTCAACAACTCATAATAAAGTCATAGAAAGGTTGGATGTCATCTTTGCAACCTGGGGTATCCCTGAGATCCTCAAGTCAGATAATGGCCCACCCTTCAATAGCAAGGAGTTTCTTGTAAGACTCAATGTCAAACACCAAAAGAGTACACCCCTCTAGCCCCAAGCCAATGGTGTAGTCGAAAGATTTATGGGCACCCTCAAAAGGGTCATTCAACGAGTGTCCATGGAAGGAATCGCCTTAAGCCAAGCTATGTGCCAGGCCCTTTGGGCCTATCAATCAACTCCTCACTCTACAACGGGTGAGAGCCCAGCTACCTTTTTGTTTGGGAGAGCCATCAGAACAAATCAACCTCAATAGACATCAGAGCGGTCAGTGAACACTGACAAACTTCGTGACACTGACTCCCCTCAAAGAGGAAAATGAAAGAGTATGCTGATCATCGCCGACACTCCCAGGAAACTGTCTTTGACAAAGGAGACTGGATGCTGGTAAAGCAGAAACAGAAACGAAAGACAGACCCCCCATTTGCCACTGATCCTCTACAGGTGGTTGCGTGCAAGGGACATATGGTGACAGCACATCGTCCTGGGAAGTCCAACACCCGGGACACATCAAATCTCAAACCCTTACCTCATCACTCACCAGCTCCTGACGCTACATTGGAGGCGACCACATCTCCAGGTGAGGCTTCCGAGCCTCTGTCGCTGTTGCCTGATGAGGGTGGAACTCGATCACGTCGGATCCCCCAAACCGGTAGACAAGTGCAAGCTCCTCGCGGATTGTCTGCCACTTTTTATTTAACAAAGGGGCAGATGTAGCATATTGATGCTATGTTCACTAGGACCCTCGTGGTTCTGGGGGACTGTGAACACGAACTACGTGATATGCAGGGAGATGTTAAGGTGTGGTTATGGGAAGTATGACATAATGTGCAGAGTATGTATGAACATTGGAGAATAAAGATCTGCTCAACCGCAGCTCCTGTGTGTGGCGTAATCTATTTGCATGCTCCAGGGCTAGGGAAGACGCTATACCATGGACATAGAATTAACACCATGGATGTCATTTAAGGGTCGCAGCTGCGACCCTTGGCTTGCCTCCTGCAACCCCCAGCACTATCACTGCGACCCCCTGACCTCAAGAGGACAGTAGCTAACTTGGAAAAGAATAATTTATTGTTCCAAGTAATGTGGATCATATGCGTGCCTCCTGCTGCCCCTAACCTTGTGGAGAGTAAGAAACAAATACAGAGGAGAGAGAAAGAGAGAGAGGAGGTAAAGGTAAAAGGCTTTGAGGTGAAATAAGGGTAAAATAACTAAAGAAAGAGGACACCACAGAGAGAAAACTAAGCGATCAAGAGACAAACACAGGAGGATGTATGTTTAAGAGAGACAAATAGGGATGAAAGGCACACCAATAATACTGTGACAGACAGGTGAAAAAGGACAGATAAGTGAGTAGGAGAGGATGGAGAAAGGTGAAAGAGTGGAAAAGAGACATAACAGGTGAGAAAGTTAGGTGAGAGAGGAAAAGCATGTATTATAAGGAGATCAGTGAGAAGGACACAGTTAAGATAGGCAGGGGGGTGAACAAGAGTCAGCGACAGGTGAGAAAGATGCAACAGATAATAGAAAAACAGATCACAAACAGCTGAGGGGAGGGTGACAGCGTGTTAAAAGTCATTACATCACTTCCTGTGATGTCATTGGGGTAAAAAAGATGTGATGTTCTGTCACTACCTACCCCCGGCATTTTGGTGAATCTACGCCCATGATTAACACAAACAAAATCATCTACTAATTAACACAGGAGCAGAAGCTAGCAAATTCTCCCTCTTCCGCTTTAATAGAACGGTTTAACTTTTTCTGGTTTCATGCCCACACTCATTCAACTAAATCATATACCAGGAAACAAGCCCACATGAACTACACACAGCACCACGCCGGATCTGAAGGCATTACCGTATCGCCAGTTATTGTACACACAACAGTAAGCAGTAAAATAGTAACGACGGTCTGTGAGGCTTTTGGTTTGTTTTCCAGTTTCAGTTATTTTATAAGGACAATGATTTCAAACACATGTGGTTCTGAACTTATCAGATTTCCGAAAAACGAGCCCCCCTTCGAAATCACGCTGGGCCCCTCAGCTGTGTTTTTCTCCATTATTTATAGACAAATTGAAAACGAATGTCCGGAGAAAATCATCTGAAAGTGGAAGCAGCTGCTTGGGTGAACGACGTTCTCCTAGAATCCTCCTGCAGGGCAGGTTTGCGGCGCTCCACAGGCCAGCCGCCTAATTGAAGGCACTTTGTCACGTGATGATGGGGGGCGGTGAGGCTTGAGTGGAAATCCGGTGGCGCGCTGGAAATAGAGTTGTCCGTTAGAGTTGCACCTTTCTCAGAAAAATAAGTGCGCACATTTGTGGTTTTGGAAGGGTTAAGAGATTAAACTTTTTAAGCATTGTAAGTCGGTCTCAATTTACATTAAACATAATTGATAGTTTAGACAGCTGTAAAAGGATATTGATGTGGTCTAATATATTTGTTGCTTTCAGTTTACATGAAAAATACTTCATTTTGATTATTTTCCTGATTTTTTTACCCGTCTTGTACTGAAAATACCGATCAGACCAGTAAAATACCTTTCTTACAAATAAATATCAGCCATATGTTTATATCTAGTTATTCTAGAAGGGACAAGAGCTGGTACGAATGTGTAGAAAGTCCCAGGAACTCTTTTTAACATACATTTATCTGTATTTGATTTAATAATCACGACAGATATTTTAAAGTGCAAAAAATACCGGATTTCACTGATTTTCCTAATTTTGGCCTGGCCTCAACCTAAATACCGGCCAGGCTGGTACAATTTCAGCCAGGTGGCAACGTTAGTTCCCACCTTTTTCAGAAAACGATACCTGCCATTGGTTTCTGTTTCACCATCCTAGGAGGACCTAGAGCTGGCAGGTGAAAAATATTTTGCATACAATTTTCATCCCTGGGTTTGCTTTAACAATAATTTAAAGTAATTTAGACAGTCCTTAAATACTCTGAATAACTTCTTCTTGTGGTTGCTGTTTTAGGTTATAATTCAAAACGAAAGAAGTATACCAGATTTCAGTTTTATACCAATAGTTTTTTTTACTCGCATGGACATAAAATACAGTAAAATGTTTCAGACCACTCTAGGACCCCGTCTGCCTTGGGAGAACGCTGTACCCGACTGGGACCTTCCTGTCCCCTGCTTCACCTGCGCCCATCCAGCACCCAAAGGAAGAGAAGCGTACGTTTTCAAATGTTATGTTGGGTTGGTAGGGAAAGCTTCGCAGAAAGCTGCCTTTTTGGCATAAACAAACTGTATGCTGCTACCTGCTCAGGTTTGATGAGGTCAGTTAAGGACCAATTTTTAAAGCTTTTTCGTGGTAAGACATATGTAGCTAGAAAAAAATCATAATGTACACATCATGAGTACATAACATGTGATGCACAAAAATGTGAATAGCAGTGTAATATACACCCAAAAGAAAGAAGCATGATTAACTTATGCAACATGTTTATATTTCGCACAACCAATGTTTTTTATTAAGTATGAAAAGTAGGCATACCATGGGCCAGATGTATGAAGCTATTTAGCGTTTCTTAACAGGCCGAATCACTATTTCGGCCTGTTAAGAAATGCTAAATAGCCTTGTGGTATGTACAAAGGCAGTTTAGAATCGCAAAATGCGTTTTTCTTTTGCGACTCTGAAACAGGAAATCGCAAATAGGGATTTTATATTTGTGATTTCCAATGCACATGTACAAAGCATTTCCTAAATGCGAATTGGGCATTTAGGACATGAAATTACCATTGACTCAAAATCGATGGTAACCATGTACTATTAAAAATAAAAAAAACACACTCCAAAATGCTTTTTTTTTTAAAGTGCCATAAAGTGCACACATGCCCTACTCATATGCCCCTAGGGCATGTGTGCACTTTACATGTGCCAAGAATATCACAGAAAGGAGATCGTTCCTCTATCAAGCCGGTGCACTGATGGGTGCTACCTGGCCAGAGATTAAGTCGCTGGGAGATCTGAATTTCAAATCGTGATGCCCTCACACACCTGTTAGGGTGTCATGCTTCATCATAGGGCGCTCCTCGTCAGACCGGCGCTGCAATGTCTGACGGGCCTGGTGGCTACTTTGGCGAAGTTCTTTTGATCTGAGGACGCCGTATGTGGTGGGTGCACGTGGGCAATAAGTGGTGAATAGTGATGTGTAAAAAAGTGGTTTAAAATAGGCACCGGAACCCATACACAGAAAATGTTAATGAGATATGGGTCCAGGACTAAGTAAAAACAGTGGGGCTATCTTATGGCCCCTAGGTACCAGGATAGCGTTATAGGTGCATGGTCGACATGTTTCGTGCCATTCAGGCCCAACCATCGGGCGGCACGTCTTCAGGACCTTCATAAAAAGTAATACTTCCTAGTGGGGCGGGTGGTCTCCCCGCTATTCGAGGATGACCAAATGAAGTGTGTAGCTGGTCCCCGGTGTGGAACCAGTGTGAAACCTCCACCTCAAAGGATGGAGTATACTACTTCATAGGCGGATAGGAGGGTCCCGATCTCTGTAGGGGACACTTGGTGGGTAGATCGGTCAATGCCGTCTCACCTATACAGCTCCATCATGTCTGAATGTGCACCACTTTTTTCGGGGTGCAGAGAGGGGAGCCTTAAGCCAAACGTTATCTTTGCTTTAGCATTTCCTAATTTGCGATTTCCTATTAGGAAATCGCAAATTAGGAAATGCAAACCATTGTATTTATGGGCCCATAGGAACGAATAGTTTGGGACTTCCTAAATAGCGATTTCCTAATAGCGATTCCTACTCTGTAGGAATCGCTATTAGGAAATCTCTATTTTTGTACATACCTTTTTACATTTCCTAAATAGAGATTTCCATGGAGTCACTATTTAGGAAATGCAAATTGAGTATTTTGTACATCTGGCTCCATATAACTTTTGTGGTATCCCTATAAATGCTCTTCTCGTGTTTTATGAGCACCTCATTAACAATCAAATGTATAAGGGATAAATGGAGCAGAAAGATTCCCAAGTTGCACCAATATCTCTTTTTTTCCCTAAGATTTGTGTGGGAATGGCCAGGAGGCCACCAGGAGTATTAAAAAAATAATCACAATGCAGGAAAAGAATACAGTTTAATAACAATTCCTCTGACCCTAGGCACATGTTCCCTATCCATTGGGAACATTATGGGTAATGGAAATTAACATCACTGCTAGAATGAGAATGCCATACATATAGTTGCAAAAGAAACAATTGATGGACGGAGTGCTGGACAATGCAAACATTCACCCCCAGTCACAAGGATCTGGGTTTAATCCATCATTCTTTTGCTCACCACACCACCCCAGTTTGGACCCAGCCATATGCAAATCAATCTTGACCAAGTTGTGCATTTTATGCATGAGCTCTAAGGGAATATATGTAAATTCTCCAACTTCAATAAACACATACTTACGCTTTGTCCAGTTGAAACTTCTAGCATCATACCCTTCCGTGCTCATGACGAGCTGAGCTCGTCATGCTGCGCGGTTGCGCTGTGCGCATGACGAGCTGAGCTCGTCACGACTCCACCCGCGATCGGAATGTCCCGCATACGAGCGGAATTCCGATCGCGGTCAAGGGGTTAACTTGGCAAGTCTGTCCACACGTTTTTCAATAGGAGCATGTCACACCCTATGTATGCACATTGTATTATTTATCTGTTTTTATTAGAGCCATTAAATGATTGTTGGCTATTTCAGAGCTCTCTGAAATGTAGAACACCTACAAAATTACAAAAAAACGAAGTCTTCAAGAAATTCCGATGAATGTACGAAGTAAGGTGTGTATTGTACATCATGGCATAAGCTGGTCAGTGAGCTGGATGTGAATCAAAGTGTATTTCTGCCAGTAGCGGCTGGCAGGCACTGAGGGTGGAGGGGTGGGGTGGGGATGGCGGAGGTGGGGGGGGGGAGTGCGGGACAAAATAAAATAGGGAGAAAAACCACTTACTTTCGCTGTCTGCGTTTTTCCTCTGCTTCTCTGGGAGTCCTGGAACCAGGAAGCACCCAGGCTTCCCACAGCCAATCACAATGCTGCGATTGGTCTGAGCGTCGTGGATTGGCGCTCAGTTGGGGACTGGGGGCCTTTGCATGTTCCCCACCAGGCTGTGTAATGCAGCCTGGTGGGGAACATACAAAGTGCGCATGACTGTTTGGCCGGGCCAAGATGGCCTGCCAAACAGTCATGCAAATTTGGAGTGTGCAAACCACTCCTCCCCCTGTGCCTCCAGCCTCGCCCGCCCTAACCCAGCCCCGAACCTGGGAAAAATAAAACGATAATGACTATGTTATTATCGTAGTATTTTTCCTGCTCAAAGAGCAGTGGGGCAACGCTCCTCCGCCTTAGCGGAGGAGGTGCTCCTGATTTCTGCACTCCGGGACCCAGATTTACAAAGACTGAGTTGGGTTTGCATTACTTTTTTAACGCAAACCAGACAAAGTGTTACGTTTGTTTTTCCACTCCATCGCAGTGTTGATTTGGATCGTAACCAAAAGTAATGGAAGGTCACACAATTCATTGCCTTGCGTTACTTTGCGTCAAGGGGGCCTTCCATGGGTGGCGCACGGGCGTTCCCATGGAACGACCCATGGGTTTTGACACAAATCCCTATCTACAAAGAACTGTAGATAGGGAATTGCACTAAAATCCGGCGCCTCCTCAACGTAAGCGTAATAAGGAGAAATTATTTACTTTCTCCTCAATTTTCTCTCCATGCATGTGTGCTGCATTCAACAGCACACATACAATGAGGGGAACATCTTAAAGCATACTTTTTGTACAAGAAGGGACTCCTACCGGTACAAACACTATGCTTACCACAAAGCAGACACCCTTGCAATATGGCACGATGGTGTCTATGTTGGCGCATGGCAGGGTAAGGTGCACCAGTGCAGGGAGAGAGCAGAACAGCACATCTGAGTAGATATGGCGCTGTTCTGCTTTCTCCCGTTCACGCAACACAGCGTAGCAACTTTATTTGCTGCGCTGTGTTGCATGATTTCTTAGTAAATATGGGCCCAGATTTCCAAAGATTCACGTATAAAAATCACAAAAAAGTCCACCAGGACCATCAGATCAGTCTATTCCGTCACCTTTTACAACACCTATAATCTCTAATTAGCCTCCAATTTTATTTAAACGGACTCTACCGATTATGAGCTATAGTCTTATAAAAATGTTTATTTGCTCCCTACACTTGTACACATACTTTGTTTACTGGGCTCAGAGAAGAATTGTGAACAGGGTGTCAGTTTACAAACTACCTGAAGCTTCATAGGAAACACCATCAACATAATCAGGTCAGAAATCAGATTTCTATACTAAGAAAAACAACACACTGGACTAGGCAATTAGGAGCACCCCTATTCCTCATGTACAACAGTAGAGATATATGGATTTGCAGTTATTTTTCTATAGGTGTGACAATATCATTCCTTTAGCACAAGTATTCTACAGGAATAGCAAAGGAACAATTCAAAGGCAATTAAATTGTGTAATACACAAGGGAAAGTGAAATGAAGATATTGAGATTTAGGCTACCCATGCAACTCACTGTATGTTCAGTGTCCTGCAAGCCTCCAGGAGTAAAGGGACACAAGTGCTAGTGGTAACATTCAAATAACACCATGAAAGAAATTCATTGTCTGCATATGGAAAAGGCGATCACCAGAAGTCAATTTTTAAGAATTCTAGAATTTGCAGACCTTGTTGATTTAAACTATAGATTTTACAGTGCTGGACTTCGAGGGCTGGAGACATTCCATATTTACAGTACAAATATCTGCAAAAGATACTTTTAGGACAGACTAAATGGCTTTTGAGAGCGAGCTCTCTGACCCTATGTAAGACCGCTGGTCTGGCTTAGAGACAGCTTTTACTGGCTCTCCAGCCTCATAGAATGCCCCACGCATGGTATATGGCCATATTAACCTGCTCCCAGGGCCCGACTCCATACATCTCTGGTATGATGACTATAATTTTGGCCCTTGCATCATACTAAGCATATGTGTTGAGGCCTTGAGTCCCAGGCCAGTCTTTGACTATGTTTGGTTCTGGTCTGTGATCGGGAGGGGCGAATCACACAGGTTCTCATGGTGGGTTGCCCTGGGTGTAGCGCATAAAGTGGTGGTGGCAGCATACTGTGTTTTGGAAGGCTCAATAGTATGACCAGGATGGTGGGATGGAAAAGTCCCCTGCATGGTAATGGTCCTGCATGCCTGCCCTTAGTGCCCCAGCTGCAGGATTATCTGGATCCTAGGTGCTGATTGTTTGGTCATGGACGAACACTGATCATGCATGTGCACTATGACTTAGGCCTGCCTCACGCATTGCGGTCTTGTTCGACTGGGAGGAACGCCCAAAATGCTACTTTCATAACTCTCCAGTCACTGGAGTGAGGCCTACTATCCCACTCATGTAAAGATCCGCTGCTCTGTCCCCAACTCGCCCTTTGCCTGCACCATGTTAGTAGGGAATGCTATGCAGCACGCATTATTGCATTTTGTGCTGTATGTGTGTCTGCGTATTGTACAGTACATAAGGGCTTCAGGTTCCATACTGGAAGTCCAGGGCTTCTGAGGCATGTGGAGGTGGAGGAGCCACCCGAGACAGATTTATGTATTGCCTGCATTCCTGAGACCTGGTTCGGACACACATAGTGGAGGAAGGAAGAACCAGGCTCTCTTGTTCACTTCAAAAGGGCTCTTTGATTCTGTAAAGATAACTGCTCAGTGGGCCTGGGCACATATCAAGAAGGAGATGGGGCTGATAAGGGAATCAAAGAATAGGGCGTGAGGCCTTGGTAACCTTTTAATAGGCATATATCAGTGATGTTGACATCAAGTGTATGGAGTAATCAATTTTGGGGTCGCTCCTGCTGTGACAGACTGCTTGATGTACAAAGGACAGGACAGAGGAGTGGGCACTTCAAAGACTCAGAGACACTAAATCACATCTGTGTCTGGAAATGGATTACAAAAAGGAGAGATTGCGCTCCCAACGTTGTCAAACTGGAGCTGTACGTCAGTGTGGAGAAGCTCAGCACGACTTCTGCCTACTGTGACTAGGATTGGGGATTGAGGACTGTGTGGTATTGTACAGTAATATTACTTTCCCAGTTGCATTGTCCTGACCTCTGTTCCATTAGAATGTTAGTGTTTGAATGTTAGGACTTGATGGAAGTTGAAGGTGGGATTGGAGAGGCACCGATATGGCTGAAGTTCCTCTGTTACCTGGATATTAAAATCATTTTTAATCTCATAAACTGCGTCTTGGATTATCTGGACTTCACATTGGCGATAAGGACGGGGTAAAGAACCCATGTGTGCAAAGCACAATGGATTAGCAATTCACTGTAAGACGACTTACAGATGACTCCAAAGATCTCACAGCGTTCACCACAACTTTTGCAGTCTATAGGTTCAACAGAATGCCTTTTGGTCAGCAGCATCAGTTTTCCAGAGGCCGATAACCAATCTATTTAGGGGATGTCACTAGTCAATTTTGTCCAAGATGACGTTTTGATTTACAGCGACACTTATGAAGACCACATTGAGAAAATTAAAGAGGTCTTGAAGATTTTTCAATGTAAGGGGATGACATTCAAACTTAAACTTCTGTCTCAGAAATCACTTATATTGGTCATGTGATAACGAGTGAGGGTGTAAGACCTGCAGGGGAGTTGGTTAAGACATTGGTAAATATGCCATCTCCTGGGAAAAAAGAGGAAGATCAGTCCTTTTTAGGGATGGCAGAATATTATTCTCATTTCACCCCTAACTTTGCTAGTTGCACTCAGGCTATAAGAATGTTACTCAAGAAAAATGCCACTGAACAATGTCACGAGGAGTTTGTTGATGTTTTAAATGCTCTTTTGTCTGCTCAAAGTTTGGGAAACTTTGTGCCAGGTAGTTCGTGTATGATTGTTATGGATGCAAGTAAAAAGGTTTTGGGAGCTGTACTCAAACCGGACTAAGGCGAAAAAGAGACAACTGTAGCATTTGCTTCTAGGGCATTGAGGGGTGCGGAAGAGAGGTATTCAACCATTGAGAAAGAGGAATGGCTGTCTATTGGGCCATTAAGAAATGTAAACAATTTGTGTGGGGTGTCAAATTTATTGAGCACACAGACCCTTACAAGAAGTGTTTAAGGAGAAAGGTTTGGACATTATTTCCTCCAGGATTTGTAAGTGGCTGGTAGCATTGCAAGATTTTCAATTTCTTGTCACTTACATTCCAACATTCCAGGGGTGGAGAACAAAGTGGCAGACTGACTGTCTTTCTAGATTGTCGGTGGAAGTTGGATGCTTGGACTCCAGTTAGGAATCATGGTGGATGAAGTGACAGTCTTTGGTGTTACGCAAGGTTGTGTTTCTGACAGAAAGTGGTTGGAAGAACTGGAGTTGGACGAAGATAAAAATGATCTCTCAACTTGTCAGGTCTAATGATAAAGGGTGGCTTAAAGAGACAAAGTTGGCTGGTTATGCCAGAGTTGTGGATGAGTTGTCAGTAATTAATGGCATTGTTTGAGAGGGACTAGGTTGGTTCCGCCTAAGGGTGTCAGGCAGCAACTAGTGCAATTGGCTCATCAGGGACACCGGGGCATAACCAAAACGAAGGAATGGCTTCAGTGCATATACTAATGGCCAGTGATGGATATCATGATAGAACAAATGGTGAGAGATTGTGGAGAATGCGTTTGAGTGACAAAACTTTGAAGATGAGATCCGTCCCGATGGAGTGTATCCCGGGTGAGTTATGGGAGGAAATAGCTTTTGATTTGGTTGGCCCTATTAGTTCTGGTGGGTCTAAAATGTATATCTTAGTGGCAATGGACATGTTGTCCAGATGGCCCGAGGTGGGAGTGGTGCATGAGATTACCACCAAATCAGTGACAAGTTTTCTGTCGGAAGCAGTAGAGGCTGCTACCGGATGGGGGTGGTGGAGAGGAATGTAAAAAAAAAAAAAAGGACTTTAACGGCCGGCTGCCGCTTCTCCTTCGTCCTCTTCATCTTCTTGTCCCAGCCCGCAGCAGGAAGCACCCGGGCACCCAGGCTCCCCTGCAGCGTTGTGATTGGTCTGAGCGTGGTGCGTCGGCGCTCAGACTGGAACAGGGAGCCTGTGCATGTTCCTCACCAGGCTGTGTAATGCAGCCTGGTAGGAACATGCAAAGTGCATATGAACTGTTTGGTCGGCCCAAGAGGGCCGGCCAAACAGTTCATGCACACTTAGGAAGTGCACACCACTCCTCACCTGCTCTGGCCAGCCCCGCCCCGCCCCACCACAGACTGCAAGAGGGAAAATAAAATGATAATAACGATACGTTATCATTTTATTTTTCCTTTTGAGCAGTGAGGCGACGCTCCTCCGCCTTTCCGGAGGAGCCGCCACTGGTCAGAAGTATTTGCTAGAGAAGGGAACCCCTAGTGCATACTTACTGATAATGGGGTACAGTTTACCTTCAAAGAAACTGAGTTTTCTGAAAGACAAAGGTGTTGTGCATAAAAAATGTGCTCTTTATCATCCGCAAGAGTAATGGAATGATTGAGAGATTCAATTGTGTACTAAAAGAAACCATTCAAATTGCAGAAGGGCTTTTTATGATCCTGTATGCCAGGTGGGGGCCACGGAGAAGATTAAGGGTCTTAGACAGGGTACGGGCTGTAGTAAGAACCGGGTCGACACCCGTGCAGTGCTGTGACCCGAAAGGACCATCGCCAGGAATTAGCTGTTTGTGACCACCATAAGCCAGTTGGGGGCCAAAGTGAAGATAAGGGCTGTCGCCCTGGTATTGCGGAGTGACAAGGAAGAAGGCTGTCACCCCGTTCAGTGATGTGGCCCGCAACGGCCATCATCTGGAGTGCATTGCTTGCGACCACCCATATGCCAGGTGGGGGCCACAGTGAATATAAGTGCAGTTGCCCTGATATAGCGCTGTGACAAGGAAGAAGGCTGTTGCCTCTGTGCAGTGCTGTAAGAACATTAGAGTGCCGGCCTTACGAAGACTGTGTGTATTATTTGTTGTGTGCTCTATTTCACTTTGTATTTGCATATAAATACTACTTTTTTCAGTGTTGTTAGCCTGTGAACCTTCCACTGACACTGACAAGACTTGGACTGCTAGACATGTACTAGAGTCAAGTTCTGAAGGGGTAGTACTTGGCCCAGCTACACAAGAGCCATAATAGGTCGGGCCCTGGACATTGGGAGTAAAAGGCCACAACCCCCACAGTTGAGCCCATTAGCTCCTCCTTGCCCCGTGGCTCTCTAAAAGGGGTTCTGACAATTGGCGGTAATTGGTGGGGTGCTCAACGATTAGGCGCACAAGGTGCAAAGTGCTGCATAGGCCATTTCCAATTTTGGCCAGTAACACAATAATTCCAGTTTTTACGCACAAAGTATGCAAACATAAATAATGAAAACACAGGGTTAAGAGTAGGCCCTATTTCCTTGTCTGTAGATCAGCTAAAGGAACCATGTTGGGACAGAGGGTGGAGTGGTTCCAGAACAGGGACAGGAAAGTCCTTGTTGATTTCATTAGGGACGAGTTTGAGAGACTGGGAGAAAGGGATGAGGAAGTATTAGACTCTGGGGAGGGAATCATGAGATGACCCCAGGAGGAGAGTGTGGAGTCAGGCCCTTGAGCCTGCTTAGCACACATCTATTCCAGGCACATGTATTTTCCAAAGTTTTCCAGATACACTTCCCCATCAGTTTCTAAGATTTCCCCAGGTGTGTATACCACCTTTAATTTCAAGAGTACCCATGTCTCCTATTCCAGGAGTAAATCCTTTGGATGGGTTGAGTCTAGCAGAGACCCTGAACTTGCAGTTGGCGCTCAAGAAAGATAAAGCTAAGCAGAAGGAGAAGGCCAGGGAGTTTTAGAGGAGACATTGAGGTTAGCATACCTAGAAAATATGAGAGGAGGAGGGAGAGACAGGAGGAAGGGGTTCGGGAAGAGAAATGAGCTTATCTTACCTTACTCATAAGAGAATGGGAAGAGAAACAAAGAGTGAGAGGAAAGGAAAAGAGAGCGGGAGGGGGGAAAAGATAGCCCTTGAGACAGAAACGCTTTGGATGGCAGCAGTGACAGCTCGTCTGGGATAAGTTTGTGGCCATGATTCCAAAAGAGCTTGTACACATTTATATGGAAGGGCAAGATACCTTGGAATCGTATGTCAGATTTGGAGTCATTCGTAAGGCGCAGGCCTTGAATGAGGTGTCTAAGGCATCTGCCTTAAGGAGCTGGATGCCACTGGAAGTGACAGCCGTCAGAGGAAGGAAGCTGTGGCAGACCATATGGTCAATGAGTGAATGAAGGAAGCTTTGGGCTGAAGCCAGCTCAGTACCTTCAAAGGTTCAAGGACTGCAAGAGAGCAGATGGTGCTCCATTTGAAAAATTGATTCATTGAGTATTGTGTGAATGGAATTATTGTGTGAGAGACATGGTGGTCAAAGATTTTTAGGGGCACATGCATCAAAGTAGGATTTTGCGAGTCCTTAATTGCGATTATTAAGGAATTGCAATTAAGGACTCGCAAAAGCCTATGCATGTAGGAATCGCTATAAAAATAGCGATTCCTAAACAATCCTTAATTGCGAGTCGCAATTTGCGAGTCGCAATTTGCGAGTCGCAATTAAGGAATGGCTCACCATTCATTCCTATGGGCCTACAGGCCCATAGGAATGAATGGGGGATTGCATGCACAATTTGCGAGTAGCAGTAGGTACTCGGAAATTGCGCATGCAATTTCAAGGGTGCAAGGGTGTCAAAAGGACACCCTGTTGCACCCCTGAAATTGTTATGTGCACCCATGTTGCGCACACACATGCCCCAAGGGCATGTGTGTGCGCAACATGAAACTTTGAAAAATGCATTTTTCAAAGTTTTTGCAAATTACCGACCAGTTTAATTGCTCGGTAATTTGGGGCTCCAAATAGCGAAATCGCTATTTTAAAGTGGCTCTTGCATTGTATTTAAGGAATCGTAAATTGCGATTCCTTAAATGCAATCGCAATTTGAGAAATCACAATAAATTGCGAATTCTTAAATTGCGAGTGCCTTGAACCTTGATGCATCGCAAAAGCACTTTTTGCGGGCCCAAACGGCCGATTTTTGCGAATCGCACCGTTTGCGCTCGCAAAAAAGGTTGATGCATGTGCCTGTCAGTCCCTTAACCAGTTGATGTTGACAGAGCGACTCAAGGAGGAGTGCTCTACCCCACTTACGCAATACCTGTCAGATCCAGAGAAGCTTGCAGTCTTGGCTGACAAGTGGTTATCTAACAGGGTGAACTAGGGGCTAGAGCAGCATGGATCTGAGCCAAAGGGGTAGAACAATTCTCCACAGACGGGTTCCAAACCAGAGAGAACGGGCCAGGGTAATTCTCATGGGACCTCAGGAGGGCCCAAGAGAAATAGTAATAGTAATTGTGTGTCAAGGAAGGAGCATCATGAGAAGGGATGAAAGGAAGTTCTTCTAAGTCTAAAGTGATGACTTGCTATAAGTGCCAGCAAGTGGGACATTTCAAGAGAGCCTGTCAGGTGAAAGAGCCTGTACGAGCTGCACCCATGATAGCGAACATGCTACACATGAGAGAGGGGACCCGAAAGGGCCCAGTTGTGTTCAACCTAGTGGCGATGGACATCTGGGAGAGGGAACTAGATGTTTTGAAGCACATTCATCCTAACACAATGGGATTTGTGCACGAAATGAGTATAAATGGAAGGAAAGTACCTGCTCTGGATCCTTCCGCAGTATGTCTGAAAGGAAATTCCTTAAGCCTGAGGAGATTCTCCCTGGTACCAAGGATACAGCTTTGGTGAACAGTGGGGTAGGCATGGAATACCAGCTTGCCAGAGTTCAGGTTGAGCTGAATGGCAAGGAGGCCATGGTCAGTGTTGTGGTAAGGGAAAGGCAAGGTGCTGGTTGTCTCTTGGGCAATGATATGATTGCACCTGGCGTGGTGCCAAGACCAGAAGCCTTTAAGGCATGGACCATGTCAGCTTTGCTGACAACAGCACAGGCTGCACGTCAGTCTCAGGACAAGAAAAGGACAATTCTCGATTAGCAGGGACCAGGACAAGGTAGTTTGCAGGTAAGGGCAGACTCCAGAAGAGCACAGACCATGGAAGTTGTTGCTTCTGCTCCAGAGGGAGAGGAGGATGAGGCTCCCAAATTGGACCAGTTGATGGAGTCTGAGTAGATACCAGAGTTGTAGGAAGTGTTAGCTTTGGAGGGCCTACCTGGGATGATTTAAGCAGGGCACATGAAGAGTGCCCAAGGTTTACAGAACTTTGGAAGGAAGCCCAAGAACAGTTCAGCAAAGGAGTGGTTGGGGAAACACTATGTTGGCTGGGAAGATGGCTTACCCTATAGTGTTGGAGAATCCTTAGCCAGGATCTAGCAGAAGGGTAGAGGTTCCGTTAGTGCACAGGAATTTCCTGTTGTCACTGGCTCAAGAAGTATTTTTAGCAGGACACTTAGGCAAAAGAAAAGACCAGGATAAGTTGGACCTTCTGTTCTACTGGCCAAGGATATGCAGAGACAAAATGAGATTCTGGAGAACCTGTCCAGCTTGCCAGAAGATTGGTAAGTCAGGAGGGAGGACAAAGGCACCCCTAGTACCTCTACCAGTTGTACATGTTCCATTTGAGCGGGTGGAAATAGACACAGAAGGTCCATTTGACCCCCTCCCCTCACAGTCAACAAGTAAATCTTGGTTGTGGAGGATCATGTCATTAGGTATTCTGAGGGGGTGCCTCTGAGGAGCATGAGTGCAAGAGTGGTAGCAAAAGCTCTCCTGGACGTCTTTTCTAGGGAAAGATTTCCAAGGGCAGTAATTTCTGACCGGGGAACCAACTTTATCTCATCTTATATGAGAGAAACGTAGGAGTAAGCTGGTGTGACATACTACTTCTCCATGGCATGCCAACCACAAACCAATGGTTGGGTGGAGAGGTTTAACAAGACACTGAAGAGCATGATAACAACTTTGCCAGAGAACCTCAAGAGGAAGAGGGATCTCCTGCCATGCCTCTTGTTTGCCTATTGAGTGATTCCGCAGCAGGTCGTAGGGTTCATTCCCATTGAACTTCTGTATGGACACCAGATTAAGGGTCCTCTTACTTCGATCGGAGAAGCGTGGGAAGGAGCTTCAGAGTCTCCACAGAAGGCTGTGGTAGACTATGTTATTGGCCTCAGGAAGTTGATACCACAATAGATGAGTTAGGCACAGGAAAACCTTCAGGCTTGCCAAACACTGATGAAGGAATGGTATGACCAGAAGGCTACCCTGACTGGGCATCAGTAAGGTCAGAAGGTGCTGGCACTGAAGCTTATTTGTCCCAGGGCTTTGGAGGACAATTGGTGTGGGCCATACAAGGTAGTTCAGAAGATTTCTGATATTAGGTACTTGGTGGACACAGGAGCCACAACGGAACTCAAGATGTTTTCCATGTGAACAGGCTGAAGCCTTACCTTCTGAGAGATTACACAGGAAATATCATGGCTATGAAGGAGGAAGACAATGAGCTTCTTTCTGGCCTGCTGCATAGTGACAAAAAAAAAGGCATTTTGGAATGGGTTCAGTTAACCCCTAAGTTAACGACTGAGTGGTAGAAAAAGTGTCGTATGAGAAGGGCTGGAATGTTTTTCCAGCCTCATCCTGATGACTCCTGGGTTGACACTTGTCTGTGCACATGACAGACACAGGAGAAGAATGTTTGACCAGGTTCAAGGATACATTAAGGCTGAAGTTACCAAGATGTTGGACTGGGGTGGTGGGACATTGAGAGATCCCATAGTCTAGTCATGTGATGCTAATATCAAAGCAAGGGTCTGCATATGGTTCAGGGTGGACTATCAGGCCCTCAATGAGGTAACCAAGACTGATGCCCATCTAATCCCAAGAGCGGGGAAACTGGCGGATCGCTTAGGTGTTGGAAAGTACTTGGGCACCTTTGATCTGACCAGTGGATACTGGCAGATTTTCACAGCATTAGGTGCCAAGTAGAAGACTGTATTTTCTATGTCGGAGTGGCTATATCACTTTAAGGTGATGCCCCTTGAGTTGAAGAATGCTCCTGCCACTTTGCAGCACCTGGTGAACCATGTTCTTGCAGGGCTGGAGGAGTACTGTGTGGCCTACCTGGATGATATTGTGGTGTTTAACAACTCCTGGCAGGGTCACCTGAGATACCTATACAGGATATGAAACTGACCATCAAGGCAACCAAGTGTCAGGTGTGGCAGTCCAATGTAGTACACCTTGAGCATGGGGTAGGTAACTTGAAAATTTGCCGAATGTATGCCAAGATTCAGTCTGTGACAGACTGGAAATTGCCTACTACCTAGACTGAAGTGAGTGGCTTTCTAGGACTTATCGGCTATTGTAGGAACTTTGTGGCAAATGATGGTAGTCTAGTTGCACAATTGACTTCTTTGACCTCCAAGAAGCAGCCCAGAAAGTTGATCTTGACTAAGGAGTGTCAAAAGGCATTTGAGGAACTGTACTCAGTATGCAGTGCACCTGTACTGAAAGCTCCAGGCTTCTTTTGTTGTACAGATGGATGCCTCTAACAAGGGAATTCGAGCTCTATTAGCTCAACTGGATGACAAGGGTTGAGAGCATCTGGTAGCCTTAATTAATAGGAGTTTACTACTCAGAGAACAAAACTGGGCAGCTATTTAAATAGAGTGCATTGCCAAAGTGCGGGCCTTGTATAAGTTTTGCCTGTACTTGTTTGTCACTAGCTTTGTAGTGCAAACGGATCATAAGCCATTAAAGTGGTTCATTGCTATGAAGGGAGAAAATTCCAAGATGTTGAGATGGTCTGTGTCTCTGTAAGGATTAGATTTCGTGGTGGAGCACAGCGCCAGACTGAGTGACTGGAATGCAAATGGACTTTCTGTTCTGCGAGGGGTGTCTTCTGCTGAAACAGAAGAGCCCCCTGCTTGGTAATGTACCTGCACCCCTGCCCCGATTGCCCCAGCTACAGCGATATCTGGATCCTTGGTGCTGATTTTTAGCCATTAGTGAACATGAATCATGTGTGTGTGTCATGGCTTAAGCCTGTCTCACGGATTGTGGTCTTGCTGGATCAGGGGGGTGGGGGGAGGTGCCCAAAAAGCTACCCTCATAAATGGTTAAGGGCTGCTGCTTACCGGAGGGTTAGGTAGCATGAGTGAGGTGCTGTCATGTTAGTATGTAGCTCTGTGCAGTGTTTGCATGTATGTGCTGTGATACATGTGTGTGTATGGTACAGTACACAGAGGCCTATTTTTCCATATTGGAAGCCTGAGGCCTCAGAGAGGTATATGTAGTTGGAGGGGCCATCCATGACAGATTAGTGTATTGCCTGCATTCCTGAGAGCGGGGTGAGACACACGTACTGGAGGAAGGGAGAGCTGTGATGTTAACTAGTCCATTTCAGCGGCAGGGCTGAAATGCCAGTCTCTGTTTTTATTTCTGATTTGATTTCGTGATTCATTTTTGATCTGAGTAATTTTCACTTATTTTGTTTTCCAAACATATATATGCCACCTTTGAAAGGCTGCTGGGGATACCCATGCAGAAGGAAATGACCTAGGCCTATCAAAATAAATCCTTTTGACAGGCCAAAACCTCCTGTTTAAATATTGGCAGCCCAGTGCAAGCATAAGGCAGGGTACAGGGCATTTAAAAGTAGTACATGTAGAAATGTAAATTTAACAATTACAATGTTGACTTGCCCATAGTTTGACAGAGTACTGGTGGACGGTGCTGAATGCTATGACGCATATTGTGGAGTTGGAATTAGAAGGCTCTATCTGCTATGGGTGATGCTGTGTCAGACACACTTTAAAATGAAAGCACAAATGATGGCACCTGGTATGGTGTTGGCGAGGAGGCGAATTACGATAAATTAAGTAGGGTCTTCAGCCCCAGATTAACAGCCTGAAAGGCAGACTTGTTAGAGTGGGCAATAGTGGATGAGCAACATATAAAACTTACTCGAAGAGATGACAGAGTGGTGGAGGAGCTGGTGACCTGGAGAAAAATGATTATAAAATGTATGGTCCCACCCAATGCTAGATCACCATGAGCGGGAGTAAAGGGGTTTACTTGTAATGTATGTGGATGGAGCTGAGGACAGAACAGAGGGTCTCGGACAGGCTGGTGGGAACTGGCTGCTGTACTATGTTTCTACAAGTTTATTGTACTATACTTGTCATGGTTTTTGGCTGCTCATGTCCCTGTGATTGAGGTGCCCGTATACGTTTGAAAATTGAATACAAAACTAATATTATCTTGTTACTATGTCCCTACAGAGACATGGCCCGAATAGCTATTTTCACTATGGCAGGCATAGCTGTCCTGAGTAGAAAACTAGAGTACAGTTTAAAATCCAAATACTATATCTTGGGAATGGAACTAGCTAGAAAAATAAATAACAGTTATTAATAGTTGTTAAACTCCAATTTAATAGTGAAGTCAAATTTTTAATAAATATTAAGGAAAAGTAACTTTTAGAAAGTTACTGTTTCCCTGTCTGAAGTTTCTGGAGGCTAATTCACATTTGCTCTTCAACTTCTTCCAGCCAGTGATTAGCACGTGAATAGGTATGACATTCCTCCCAGGAGCTACACAATAGGTCACTGTTATTGACAGGTTTACCTGAATGGGCAACTATAAATCCTCTGAACATCACAGAATATGCAGGGTGGGGCTGTGGGCATAATGTTTGACATTACAATGTCAAATCCTTCTCGAGTGTCAAATCCTGCTTGACAGGTTTGTGGGGGCTTACAGATGACACTTGGGGAACATTTGAAACGAAGAAAACAGAACGCCAAGACATATCTTGTGTATTCACAGTCTGGTTGCTGGAAAACCTTGTTTTTGTCCTACCAGACTTCTGTCTCTGGTTTAATTGGGGGTACAGTGGCTGCCTCAAACTGAATTTTCGGGTTAGATGCGGGAGGAGACTAGGATTACCATAGTAAACTCCCCACATGCCCAGCTCTCAGAGCCCAAGTTGAGTGAGGCCAAAGACTTTCATCATCTTAAAAATCCCCAAAGTGGGGTGGCCCAGGAACTTTAACCCCATAAGTTAGGGAGTTCCCAGGAGTCATCCCCACCCACTAGGTTGTGCCAGGCTTAAATGTGGCATCTCAGGACCCAGTTCGGGACATTTACTGGGGCTGAGGAAGAACAGAAGAAGACTGGACCTGTTGCCAGTGACCTGAGAGGAGCCCTGAAGGACTGGACCTGCTGCTTCTTGTACCCGGACCAAGATGTGGACTCCAAGGGTCATAAGGCTTCCCTCCTCTTCCAGGACCATGGATACAACAAGCTAAAAGAGGTCTTTCCAGCAAGTCCTCAGCTGACCAGTGGCAACTGGACCTGGGCTGGACCCTGCTGCTGGTCTCGGTCTAACACCCTGTTACCCTCTAAGTGTCTCCCTTGAAGTCCCGGAGGGCTTTGGAAGCATACTACAGAGGTGGATTGGGACTTAAAGGATTAGGTCAAAAGATAAAATCTTTCACCAGGACAAACTTGGCTAGTATAACCGATCTGTGCTCTATCGCGACCACTGTCAGATTGTGCTTAGGTCCCAGTCTTGCTGATTGTATGTATATTCTGGATAGGGGCACATAACCCAATGAGAGATTTTCCAGGGTTGGATCATGTGACCTTCAGTTTACACAGAAATCTTTGCATCAAATGAAGAGCTGTCTGCGGAAGGCACGACCATTCACTATCAATGGCACTTTGTTCTTCTTGGCGCTCTTCCAACTTAAAACGTTTAAAAAACATATCTCTGGTTCCCCTTATTGGATTTTAGTCATTTTGGTGTCATTTTGTTTATAAAAGTTTACTCTATTTTTCTAATGTAGTGTGGGAGTTTTAGTTGTTATCTATTTTTGACTTTGTTTCTGTTCTGCATAAATACTTTACACATTTTCCTGAGATAAGCCGGTCTGTTCTGTACCGTAGCTACCAGGAGGATGAGCTCAAGTTAAGTTAGTGACTTTGAGGGTTGTGATTATTCTGTGAGATGGGTAGTCACCCACCCCACATAGTAATCCAATTGCTAACATTGGTGTTCAGCAGAGGTATTTAGTACTTATGTTTTGCAGTACCACACAGTGATTTAAGTAGAAGTTAATAATCCCTTTTTAAATTGACTGCAAAAATTGACTTTTTGAATTTGCAATTTGCTTCTAGTCTTAGTTGGGTAAATTTTTTCCTAAATTAATTCTTGCCCTTAATTTTTGCACCTTAAACTTTTGGGGCCATAAAGGTGGATAAGGCTAACTTGGAGAGCCTTAGCATGGCAGAGGAGGATATGCAAGCAACCAGGACTGACGCTGAACAAGCAGTCCAAAAAAGGAGGATTATCACTTTGTCCTCAGAGCCT
Source organism: Calotriton arnoldi (assembly GCA_963921515.1). Classification (NCBI taxonomy): domain Eukaryota; kingdom Metazoa; phylum Chordata; class Amphibia; order Caudata; family Salamandridae; genus Calotriton; species Calotriton arnoldi. Next base: position 3,564,818 of record CAWUFW010000189.1, read on the forward strand.
GGGGGGAAGTCTATCAGTTGCAGTGCTCCTCAAAGGAGGTGAAGTATGAGGTTGAAGAGGGAAACAAGGATGACAGTAAGAATGCCCCAGTGCCAGTGGGGTGTGCCTCTCAAGGAACAGCTTCACCTGCATTGCCCACGGCAGGGGGCAGTGTGTCCTCCCACGGTTTGGACAGGCAGGCCGAGATGGGCTTGAAATTGCAGCGGGTTAACCTTGCGGAGAAAATGTTGGCTGCTGAAGAGAAGAAGGCAGCCATGGCTGCTGATGAACAAAAGGCAGCCCTGGTTTCTGAAGAGAAAAAGGCAGCAGCAGCAATGTTTGCACTACTGGAGAAAAAGTTGGTCTTGGCCTTAGAGAAGAAGGCAGCCCTGCTGGCTAATGAAAGGAGCCAGCGTAATATGGACTTGAGGTCCCGCAGGGCCTCGAGTACATTGATGATGTTGGCAGGAACAATTAAGTGCCTAGGAGAGGTAAAAGAGTCCACATCCCAAACACCTTGTAGCTAGTTACGTGGTGGGGAATGGCATAGATAAGTGGTTCACAGCTTATGAGGTGGCCATAGGTATGCATAGAATCCCAGAGGAGGATTGGAGGGCCAAGTTGTGGTAGCACATGCCCATTGCCGCAAGGGATATCTTGTTGACCCTTGAAGTAGCTGGCCAGATGAAGTATGCTCCCATGAAGGAAACCCTTATCACTAAGTTTGGTCTGATCCCTGAGAAGTATTGCCTAATCAGAGATAGCCAGAAGCAGTCACACCAGTCATGGGTAGATTTTGTGAATTATTTCAGTAAGACACTGGATGTTTGGGTGAAGAGCAGCAAAGTAAGTGATTAGGATTGGCTATACAATTTGATGATGAAAGAGCACATTTTAAGTAATTTTATTACAGAGTTGCACCAGCACCTGATTGATACCAAGCTCATTGTGCCTGGACAGCTTGGGAAGGAAGTTGGCCTCTGGATCAGCACCAGAATGTCTAAAAAAGGTACCTAGGAGTGACCACAAGAAGGTTGTTTCTGGTTCCCTTTGCCAGAGGGAGGGGGAAGGCCAGAATAATACAGAGACATTCTCCAAATGTCCACAAAAGAGTTTGGGTGGAAAGAATTTTCATTAACCTTTAGTGCAGAAAACAGGAGGTTTTGGAGGGCCGAAGCTCTGGGTGCCCTTTTAACCGCCAGGGGGATATAACTGTCTCCAATGAGGACATAAGAAGGGGGACTCTGTAGGTCACAGGATGCCGCCCACAGGTAGGCACTTCACCAGGGGTGGCCAGTGTAGCCCTCGGTGAAGGGGATCCCCAGGAGGAGACGGTACAGCATGCCCTTGTATCCCTTAGTAGGGAGCAGGGCCCAGAAGGCAAGCATGTGCTAGACATCACTTCCAGAAAGTCAGAATGAATGGAATCTCTGTCACTGCTCTGCAGGATACATGTACCAGCCAGACCATGGTGGTAGCCAGACTGGTTTCCCCAGAATAGTATCTGCCAGGACAGGTTTGTAGGGCGACACAGGCCTTTGGGCATGACTTTTTCTGGCCTTGGCATTGGTATCCCTAGAATGGGAGAAAGGGTACTCGCCCAGAGGAAGGTAATTGCCAGTCCCTGATGACCGTTGACTGCATCCTTGGCAATCTTGGTAAAGCGACTCCCCCACCCCTCCTCCCACTATGAGAAACCAAAAAGGCCAGAGAGACCACAGAAGCAAGTGGGGGAACTCATTGGTAGCTCCACAGTTGGAAGTGTGGCATACTCAAGGCCTCAGATCGGAGCCTCCATCTGGTAGTGGATGGCAATGACTGACAGCTGTCAATGGCCTCTGTTGGTTACTTGCCTTATGGGGAGAGCCGGTCTTCCTTTGAGACAAAGGTCTGGCATATGAGACAGGCTAAACTACACCACCATGGTGAGGAGAAGCTCATGGACAGGGTTAGGGGTTAGGGAAGATGTTGACTGATGGTTAAAGGTAGGTTCAGAGGGGCATAAAACAGACCAGGGCCACTGCAGAGCTGGAGAATTGTTCATCAAGGGACTGATTAGTCTACCATAGCTCATGGCTAGGGGCGACCTGTGTAGGAAATCTTCCTTTTCTACATGGCTACTCTGGGTTTGTCGCCTTTTGTCGGACCTTATATTTTTTCTGGTTTAGAACTCCGAGAACTTTATCCCTACTAACCAATAGTAAAGTACAAGTGCTCCCCCTTAAAACATGACTGAATTGGCATATTCATAATCAGAATATTTAACTTGCCTAGAACTCCCTAGTATGTGGTACAAAGTGAGACACTCTAAAGACCACTACCTCTTCACACACTCACTCCCTTCTCCCCTTCAGAATAATTTACTCTGCAGTCTCATTCTGGTAGACAGTTGTGCCCTTTTTTACCCACATCTTTCTGAATATCCTTCATCTGCATCTGTCACATGTCATCTCCTGCCTTTTCAGCACCGACCATGTACCTGTAAACACTGCATTTTCTTTTCCTTTGCTGCAGTTAATATTTGGACAGCTGTGTTCTACTTTCGCATAGAAGAACAATTACAAATGGCCAGATGCGCCCATCACTCTGTGCGCTTTGCAAAGAGGCCAAAGACTGTATGTGCATGTAGTCTGAATACCGTTATGATCCACTGACAGGAACTATGAGAAACTCGTACAGCCTTTAGCCTCAGTTCCTGAGCTCTCTATCATGCCCCATCATAAAAATCCCACTGTCAACCAGACACCTGAAAGCAACTGAGTTCACCACATGGAACTTTTGCAGTGTCATATTGCATGGAAAAAAACTATAGAAACACAATATAGGGAAAAAGTAAATATTCTTAGGCAATGCAAGACGAAATAAAACGTGAACTGTAAACAGGGACTACGTCACTGACATGGATTACCTTCTGGGTTTTTAGTCATGTCATTGTTGAGAAAATGACCACAGTTTTTGCCTGTAAGGTTAAGGAAACACACATAGGGCCTGATAGGGACTTGTTTCAAAGTCAATTCACGACGGTGCAGTGGTATGGTTATAGGTAAAATGGCGCTCCAAGAATGAGTAGCACTTACACTCTATTTAGATTTCTGAGAAATTTATATGGACGGTGCTGAAAGGTGAGAAGAACCACCAGTCTCCCCAAACACGTGGTCGAAACCAACATAAACATAAACACAATCCTCAGCACACGTCTTTTAAGTAATATGCAATTATCCAATTTGTTTTAGTCAAGCTTAAATGATACAGAGAAATTTTCGAGCTTGGTTTCTGTTCTTTATTCTCTTTGTTCTTGCATCAGCCAACACGTGTTTCGTCGCACAAAGGAATTTTGTCCCGCGACTTTCTCAAGGCTTACAAGAGTCCAAACTGTTCCTTTATCAGTGGTGATAATTCCATCCCACTGGAAAATTAAAATCTATGTTCCGATGTCCACGTCGCATTTAACCGTGGATCTTCGTCATGAGCCAAACCTAGAACACGTAAGAAGGACGTGTAGGTCCCCACATCAGCGCCGTGTTCACTCGAGACCCAGCGCTGTTCTTTGCGGAACAGAAACTTAGATATATCCGTAATATGAGGTGGGATGAAAGGTTGTTCAAGGACTGTCCAACGCAAGTCATTTGCTTGATGGTCCATATCCAGGAAGGAAGCCATTCAAATGTCACTTTCCGTGTGGGCTTTGTGCAGTCTGCCCATAGACATCACATATGACAGAGGTGGACATAGGTACAAACAGGCCCTGGTCATTGTCCAGACATACTAATTGCAACAGTGAAAAGGTTATTTACCTAATTACTTGTCCGTGTGGTATGCGCTACGTGGGGATGACCACGCGCAAGATAAAAACAAGAATATTGGAGCATAAAAGCACGATCCGTTGCAAGAAGAGGGCTACAAAGCTGACCAATCACTTCCTGGATATGGACCATCAAGCAAATGACTTGCGTTGGACAGTCCTTGAACAACCTTTCATCCCACCTCATATTACGGATATATCTAAGTTTCTGTTCCACAAAGAACAGCGCTGGGTCCATAGATTGAAGACAGATACCTCAGGATTGAACGAAGAGATTCCGTGGCTTTCCTTGTGATTATGAGTAGAGGTCTCTAGCCAAAAACATTTAGGAGATCATACTCTACATGGAATATGAATGCTACACATTTCTAGATTTATTCGCCTCGCTAGTTATAGAGAGCATTTCCAAATTATACACATGATTTGTATCAACAGAATCTATCTTTGGACTTGGTCTTAAAACATTGTAGCACCAGGGGTCTGGTTAACTAGATATCACAGCCCACAAATGCTTGTAATATACAAGCTTAATATGAGTCAGGATATGGCATAATCCTTTACAATTTAGGCATACAATGGTGTGCACAGTGCCATTGATGATCTCATATTAGACAAGCAAATACAGGCTTTGTTATGGAGATAGAGTGCATTACTAAGCGAGCAGTGTAAAAAGTGAAAAGTAGTATAAGTGAATATAACATTGTGCTATGACACCTATATATGGCGTACTCCTCGCTAATATTTAAAATGATTGCTACATTCATTATTGTACCTACAATATCATAAGAATCTAGGATTGATTAACAGTAGCTTTGCGTGCGTACCGTGGAGAGCATCATACAGCGCATGTGTGGAAACTTAAACACTAATTGTCACACATGCGCGATTAAACGAACAAGTTACTGGCTAACTAATCTGTTTATGCGCGAATGAGAAACACTATTGTTCGCGCATGCGCACTCTCGGCATTGGGTAAATACGATAGACACCTTGGGGTCCTTCAACAAGATGACTGGGCATTCGTCCGGGTATTTAAATGCGAGAAAATCCTCCCGTCGGTGCCTCCGGTTGCAGCTCATGTACCACAACGGGGTACCGACGGAGAGGTAAGCAGGGCACTATGGCGAGGGTTATCATGTGTAGGGACACTACATGAGGTAGTATCTAGACGTAGATTTACATCCTTTGGTTTAAGCACATATCCTCTGTAGACAAGATATGTGCTTATTTGTATTTAATCAGGCTGTATACAATGGTAGTGAATACCCTTGAACTCTTTCTGAGAGATGTTAAAACGTCTGTCAAGGAACAAATCACACTTGATATATGTAGATATATAATTTTTAGCAAGGCACTTGTTTTTATGGCCAATATGTATTCTAGCATAATACATCTTTGCAGATTATATATTACAGTTGAGAGGGCTATTGTGTCTTTTCTAAAAGAGACACCTTCTAATGAGATTGTTGTGCGTTACACATCAATAACAATTTTTGAAATAATTCTATATTAGTTTGCCCTACAGATCATGCGCGCATTTTTGATCATCTTGGTGAAGCTCGAGGTATTGTAAAGCTATCTGATTGCAATACATTTTTGTGATCACATGCATTATATTACATATGAGAGGTATGGGGTGCTATCTAATTATGAGGCACCATTAGATGAATTGTTGTGCGCTATGTACTTCAAATCGTTTTATATGAGTTTGTCTCATGTACAGTGCGCCCATATACAACTTTATTTAAGCATGATTTTTCTTGCACTGATAACAAGCTACATCTGGCAATGTCTATTAGTACCATTGTTTGAAAGATCAGTGGAGTCCTGTTGTTATAGCTTCGTCACTTGGGTTTTATCTACAACACTTACTGTTTCCGTATCCAGACATGTGTTCACACTACATACAAGAGATGAGTGACACATGCCTTTTGTTGTTTTGCAGAGCGGGGCCCCCTTCCCTGAGTTGTTACCAGGTAGAGGTGGGCTTACTTATCCATCGATTTGGGTAAGTAGGATTATATTGGGTACTATGTTAGTACTCTATGGACATGTTTTTATTCATGTCCATTACACATTGACAATAACGATATTGTATGACAATGTAGTTTGATTAGTTGCACTGTGTCTTTTGTGTCTCACATCTACAGATAAGTTCCAGTAGTACCGAGTTTAAACAATTGGATTACTGGTTTGATATCACTGTTCTTGTTTATTATTATTTTTCACATATGCAGCAGCATTGTTTATTTCTTATGGTCCTGATGAAAGCCTGGATACTTCTTTTAGACCAAATAGGCTGAAACATGTCGACCGACCTTGCCGAATTAGCAGTTTAATTCATACTGCTTTGCACTGCTTTTTAATCCTGCCAGTTTGGACAAGCTAATAAATATTAATTTTTTGTTCCCACTAGGTAGTTTTAGTATCACATTTTTCACATTTATCGTCGTAATCACATTCCGCGCTGCACCCTCACAACGCCTAGCATTCACATATGGGATCTTAGCATCCTTAAAACAACTTAGAACCTTTAAGAAAACATCCCAGAGCTCCTATCTCACAGTGAGAGAGTTGTAGCCCTCAGTGAGACTAGGTTTTCTCACTGGGAGGAGAAGCCCATATGATGAAGCATGCCACCTATGGTGGGTGAGGGCATTCATCCTGAAAGGGATTGCTCTCCAGAGGAGCTTTATTGAGAGACACAATTGTTTTCATTTTTTTCACTGTATGATAGACCCGAGAAGTTTTGTGTTGTGATTATTGATAAGGTAGGCCAATTGTGACCCCATTAGAAATCGCTAAATGTGTCTGAGACACATTAGTATATTGCATTTTGCGACTTCCTAATTGCGAGTCGTTTAAGTCGCAATTAGGAACTTGCAAAATGAAGCAGTCCTGCATGTGGCCCCTAGTACTGTATGTAAGGTAGAACTGGATTGGGCGAACCAATCTGTTCTTCTCAGGCCGACAGATTAGATCTGATTATGGTGGTTAACGTGTAACTCTGTTAATAGTTTTACACTATTTTGTTGGCATCTCTTGAGGCTCACAATTGGTCAATGTTTTAATATGTTGTTGTGTTATGTTTAAATATTTTATTGTTAGGCACATGTAGCCCTGCATGTGACAATGTTTACATTGTAAACTTGCTTCCATTCCACCGATCCTTATTATACCGTGTTCTGGAGCGTTGCTGTCTGTACACTGTGAGCATCTGGAGGTGAAGGAAGGAGTCAAGAAGCTATCTTCATTGTATTGGTGTTTCAACTTCAATTAAATTTTCTTTGAGTAACACTGTTTGGACTTTACAAATTTGGAACGAGCTGTTGGAACACCTTGAACCCACGGAGGATTCATTTCCACCTCGTTTGGATTAATTGATATTTTGGCTTCCAGAGGATAGCATCTTGTTGGAATTTATTGCTGCAATTTGTTTCAATTACTGGTACCCCTTTGGATACAAACACTTATAGTACGGATTCCGCATCATATACATACTGTATTTCAAATTGCATCTACATAAAGCAATTTCTTTATCTTTTCATGGATATACTGAGCTGCCTACGAGAAGCATTTTTCAAACGTGCAACTTCTCGTGCGCGTGTGTAGTCCAGACCGTTCTTCCTTACATATGCAGCGTTCCTTGAGGCTTACATGCTGGTAGAATCCTAGCACGTTGGGTGTCCCGACGTCTCCTTCAAGTCTATTCTTGCTGTTCGTGCCGCCATATTGGGATGGCTGCATTCTAGTTGCCGGCAAGAAGGTTTTTTTATTCCTTAATCTGCATTTCCACATTATTGTATTAGTGAACTAGTCCTTCATGCTGAAGAGTGGACACTAATTATCGAATTAACATCCTTGAATTTCTACAACTATGGCTACCCAAAGTTTTGCTCTACAACCCCCTTAAGCATTTTGGCCAGTTGGGGGCAATCCATGTTTGAGATGAAGTGAATGGAAATCTTATTTTGAATTTTTTTTGGACACCATGGATGAGGAAGGAAAGATGAAACCGGAGAGGAAAAAGAGGATATTTCTACATTCAGTGAGGCCAGAAGGGTTAAAAGTGTATGAGCAAATGAAAAAAACTACTGGTAGTGGGATTTCCAATGTTTTTGATAATATTTTACGAGACTTTGACAATCATTTCACACCTAAAGTATGCATTGGAATTGTCAGGTTTACATTTTTTCTGAGGAAACAGGAGACAGGTGAAACAATTGCTGAGTATGTGTCAGCACTTAGAAAGTTATCTGATGATTGCAAATTTGACCATCTACTAGAACAAATTATAAGGGTTCAGGTGGTTATGCAGGCTCATGATCCTGCAATCCAAGAGAGATTATGGATCATCTGGATGCTGCTTTGGAGGACATTTTGGCCATTGTGAGAAAAGCTGAGTTTTCTAGTCCCAGTACCAAAGCTCTAAAGGCTGAATGTAAGGATGTAAGTGATGAAGTGATTGGGAAGGTTAAAAACAGAGGTTTTAACAAATTGAGGAAGGATAATTCTAAAGTACAAGAACTCAATAAAAAAGACCAGGGAAGACTGTGTGAAACCACAAGTAAGGAAGGTTTTAAATGCTGTAGGTGCGATAATGCGTCACGTTTAGCTTCAAGTAAAGGTGTTTAGTGTGTGGAATGACTGGGCATTTTGCCAAGGTGTGCAAGAAAAAGAAGGGATTCAAAGTTAAATGTGTAAATGAGGCTACTTCAAGTGAAGAGGAAGATACTATCAGAAAAGTCATGCTTTGTGACTTAGGTGGTAAGACTCTACAGGAATCTTTTGTTCTAAATATACAGGACAGTGCTGCTGGAGACAATAAAAATCCTATATGCATGATGCCTATAGGAGGAGTGGATGTGCAAATGTACGCAGATTCTAGTTCTCCATTTACTATTGTTAATGAAGAGGTGTGGAACAGCAAATTTGTGGATAATCTAGGTAGTAATGTACTAAACCAGACATTAATCCTGAAGGGTTTTCCGGTGAAAAATTGATTTGATCGGTTTTAGGACTTTGGTTTTCTGATTTAAAAAAAAAAGAGATTCTATTGGGAAATTATACAATGTGAAAAAGGGCCCTACAGTCCTTGGGTGGAAGGATCAATGTTATCTGCACATAATGTTAAATCCTAATAGCCCAGAACCTGTTTTAGTGATTGATGAAAGTGAGAACATAGGGTCTGAGATGCTTGGGATATTTCCTCAAGTTGTCAGTAGAAAAATAGAATGCTAAAAGATTTCAAACACCACATTGTCCTTAAAAAGGATGCTTGTCCAAAAACACATAAGGCTCCAAACATACCTGTACTTCTTAGGGAAGAAGTGGAGAATGCGTTGTAGAAATTGGTTGATGCTGACATAATAGAGAGGATTGAATCATCGGAGTGGATTGAATCATCAGAGTGGATTTCTCTGGTGTTGGTAGCGAGATGTAGCAATGGGAAGATCAGAATTTGCATTGACTTGCGCCATGTTAACAAAAATATCGTTGTTGACAAATTTCCCATGCTTAAAATCTTGGAAATTCTCACGTTAGTTAAGGATGCTAAGTGGTTTTCCACAATAGATTTGTCAAGTGCATGCCACCAGATTTGTCTGAAAGAGGAGAGTAGACCTTGTACAGCTTTCATAACACCTATGGGCTGTTTCCAGTACAAAAGGTTACCATTTGGATTAGCATCAGCAGCTGCTATTTTTCAGAGGGTCATGTATTTACTTTTTGGTAAACATCCCACAGTGTGGTGTTTCCAGGATGACATCTTAATTTTTGGTAAGAACAAGATGGAACATGACTAGGCATTAGAAGATGCTTTGGAGGTGCTGGAAAGGAATTGGTTGACAGTTCAATACTCAAAATGCAAGTTTGCTGTACGTTCTGTGACCTATTTGGGCCATGTGCTGTGTGGTGAGGGTGTTGCAACCAAACCTAAGATTGTGGAAGCAATTTAGAATGCTCCTCACCCTTCTAATAAGGATGAGTTAAGGTCCTTTCTGGGACTGATTGAATTCTATAATAAATTTGTTAAGGGTTTTTCCAATAGGGTTCACGCCATTAGACAGTTATTAAAAAAATACGTCAAAATTTGAATGGTCTGACAAATGCAAGGAAGAATTTGAGAATATCAAGAATGCCATTACTGAAGCTCTAGGTCTTAAGGGTTTTGGGGCCAAATGTACGACCATTCTATTTTGCGAGTCGCAAATTGCGGCATTTTGCGACTGGCAAAATGGAATGTACAACAGTGTCTGAGACACTGTTTGCGATTCTCAAATGGGTCACAAGGGACCTGCCTCATTAATATTCATGAGGCAGGTCGCCATTTGCAACCCATTGGGAATGGCCTGCAAACACAAGGATGGTGGCCTGCTGTGGACAGCAGAGCCCCATGTCTGTGTTAGATTTTTCAAAAAAGCAACTTTTTTTTTCATATGCAGCCCGTTTTCCTTAAAGGAAAACAGGATGCGTTTAAAAATAAAAATGAACATTTTTCTTTAAATTTTTAAGGGTCGACAGTGGACTCTGGGACCACTGCTTGCTCTTAAAAAATATTTTCGCACCCATTCACAAAGGGTTTGCGAGTGGCTTACTACCTACTTGGAGTAGGCAGTAAACTGCGAGTGTTTTGCAACCACAAATGTGGTTTATTTATTTATTTTATTTTATTTTGACAGTTTTGTATAGCGCGAACAAGACCCTTGCGGATATCAGAGCGCTTTACAGGGCAAATGCAGGTGATTGACATATACATATAAATACGAAGAGTTATGCGAATACATTACTGGTAACTATTAGAGACTAGCACATATCTACAAGAGTGTATAAGAGAGTTCAGGTGAATCTGGACAAGAAAATCGATTTAACTTCTTTTTTGCAAAACAACGGTACATACCATTCTAACTCGCTATTAGGAAGGGACGCCCTTGGCACGCCCCTTCCTAATAGCGACTCGCAAACACTATTTTGCGAGTCACTGACTCGCAAAATAGCATTTGTACATACCACCACCCTTTTTTGCTGTCACAAAAGGGCCAATTTCCCGTTTGCGTCCACAAAAAACGGTCATACATCTGGCCCTTCATCCGTAACTGAGTAATGTTGTCAAGGTAGATGCAAGTAATAAGGGCCTTGGAGGTGTTTTATCTCAGACAAATTTATCATATCCGATGCTTCACGTGCGTTATCTCCTACAGAGGAGAAGCTTTCAGGTATTGAAAAAAAAACTCTTGCATACGTGTGGGCCTTGGAGCACTTTTGTTCCTTTACTTGAGGGAAAGTGTCTAGTTCGCACTGACCACAAACTCCTTGTAAGGATATTGACATTTTGGCATTGTAAAAACTAAACAAAGTGTCAAAAGGTTGTACTGGTGGCCAGAAATGGATATGGATGCGGGAAGACTAGTGAGAAATTGCATGTGATGTGCAAATTCAGATAAATTGCTAAAAACCTTAAGACCAAACATGAGTGAACCCATTATACCTGAGAAACCTTGGCATACTGTGGCAATAGATATCATGGGTCCAATAGGTTCCCCGTCTAAGTATATCATTGCCATGATTTACGTTTTGTCAAGGTGGCCTATAGTCAAGGTGGTGGAGAACATTGATTCCATGGAAGTACTTAAATTTATGGACAATGTTTTTGTGGATGAAGGGTTACCGGTACAAGTAATCAGCGACAATGGTGTATAATTCAAATCCAGTATTGCTAGGGACTATTTTGAAAAGCTGGGTGTAAAACATAGAACGACTTCTCTCTACAATCCCAGCGGGAACGGAATGATTGAGAGATTCAAAAGAGTGTTGAAAAGTGCTATATAAATGGCGAGTAAAACTGGTGTGGATTGGGGAAATCAAATCTACAAGTCTGTTTGAGGTTATAGGACTACCATTCATGATGCATTAGGTGTGACTCTTTTTGAAGTGATGAGAGGTAGGAACGCAAGAACTGAGGGCCAGATGTGAGACGGAAAGTTGCATGCGCAAACGGGTTTGTGACCCGTTTGCGCATGCAAAAATCCACTGGGCCATGTACTAACACTATTTTGCGAGTCGCAAATAATTTGTGACTCGCAAAATAGTGTATTGCGACTCGCTATTAGGAAGGGGCGTTCCCTTCCTAATAGCGACCTCACAAGCCATGTGCGACTGCAATTGCGGTCACAAAACACTCGCAATTTACCGCACTCTTCAAGAGGGTGGTAATGCAATCACAAAATGGAGGGGTCCCCATGGGACCCCTTCCCCTTTGCAAATACAGCGGGAAATATTTTTTAGGGGCAGGCAGTGGTCCCAGGGACCACTACCTGCCCTTAAAAAATGAAACGAAAACGTTTCATTATATATATATATTTTTTAATGCATCCCGTTTTCCTTTAAGGAAAACGGGCTGCATTTAAAAAAAAACTGCTTTATTTGAAATCAGTCCCAGACATGGAGGTCTGCTGAGCCCAACAGGCCACCATACCTTGGAGGGCCAGCCATTCTCAATGGGGTTGCACATTGCGAGTGCCTCATGAATATTGATGAGGCATGCAATTTGCGACCCCACCCCAGAATCGCAAACAGTGTCTCTGACACTGTTGTACATGTCATTTTGCGAGTCGCAAATTGCGACTCGCAATTGAGCGAAGTTACGACTCGCAAAATAACATCGTCGTACATCTGGCCCTAAGTGTAATCCAGAGTGGTTGATTCAAAGTACTGAATCAAATTTTTCCTTGAAAGATGTTAGGACGAAAATAGCTAACAAACACAAAAAGTATAAGGGAATGTTTGACCACAGGTGTAACGTAATGCGGTCCGCCTAAGTGATGGGAAAGTTTGGAACCTCAGGAGAATTGCGATTTTGAAAGGGAAGCATGGTGTGTATAATGAAGACCTTAAGGATGATAAAACTTTCTCTGAACACCTTATAGGAATTGATCAAAATTTGGATGTTGAGAATGAGGGTAGCACCTATGGACATCACATTGATGTTGATCAAAATATGGATGTTGAGAAGGAGAGTACTAAGAACCAAAATGTTAATAATCTAAATGTGGATGTTGGAATGGACAGGAACAACAATCAAAATGTTTGTAATGGAAGTGAAGTGGAGGTGGATGATAGTAATGTACCTTTTGGTGAGAATGAAATTGGTGTTAATGAGCACCAGGATAACATTGTTAAGGAGAAATATTTTATTGTTTGGCACATGCAGCCTTGCATGTGACAATGTTTACATTTGTAAACTTGCTTCCATTCCACCGATCCTAATTATACAGTGTTCTGGAGCGTTGCTGTTAGTTCACTGGGAGCGGCTGGAGGGGAAGGAAGGAGTCAAGAAGCTATCTCCATTGTATTGGTGTTTCAACTTCAATTAAATTATCTTGGATTAACACTGTCTGGACTTTACATGTGTGACATTAAAATGCCAGCCCAAGGCAAACATCCAAATGAAATGGCCACTTGTGACAACCGCAGGACCGCTAAAGAGAGATGCTGTGCATCAAAATAACTTTTGCTGCCAAATGAAGTTGAACTGGGATTTAGAATATCACTGGCAGGAATTCGAAGTGACCAGCTACACGCGGTTGTGAGAAACCCCACTTGACACTCGAATGGACTGGATTTTTTTTTTTTTTTTAACTACAGCAGTTCGTTAAATGTCTGAAAACAACTGGATTCTTTTCAACTATTTTCATCCGGGTAGAAGGAGGTTTCACCAGTGACTTACAGGGACGTCCTGCATAAACTACTCACTTGCTCCAAATGCCCCACGAAACGAAAAAAGCTGCTCTCCTCACGCCGTTTGTATTGCACGTGGCTTTACTACTCTGCCAGCCATCGGCAGGCCCACGGCTCAGAACCACATATAAAGCACTGACACCCCTGAGCGCAGGACATCCTTTAGCAGACGTGTACGGGCCTCTTCCCCCAACCACCAACCCCCCTTCTACACACACACACAAACACTCCCCTCTCATGCCCCACCTGGCTGCAGTGGACACTTGCAAATTCACAGTTAAACAAGATAAGCGGCCGAAGGGCAGGAAAAGCAAACACAGGAAGGAAGGCGACAGCGGGGCGCCCAGAATAACACTGAAGAATAAAAAGAGGAAAGCCTTAAAATGGCACCTCGCGCGCCAGTGCTACAATTGCCAAGTCTGTGTGATGCCTTTGAGATGCTTTCCCGATGACATGCGGTTAAGTAATTATCAGAAACATAAGGGGGCATATTAGCAAGACCGGCGATAAAATTATCGCCGTTTTAGCGGCAGGAAACTGCCGCTAAAACGGCGATAATGGGCTTGCTAATATGCGTTATAGAATTCCAATAGAAGCCCAGGTTAGATGTGCAGGACATCTAACCTGGGCTTCTATTGGAATTCCATAACGCATATTAGCAAGCCCATTAGCGCCGTTTTAGCGGCAGTTTCCTGCCGCTAAAACGGCGATAATTTTATCGCCGGTCTTGCTAATATGCCCCAAGGTTTCTTCTACAGGTCTGCCTTTGCACCCACCTAAAAGAGCGTGATTCACTGCGGCGACCACGTTGGGAAATGTGTTTATTTATTATTATTTTATTTTAAGTTTTATATGTTGTAGGTAACTTGTGAAAGGCACAATGAGGGAGAGGAGGCAGTGACTGTCTCATGGCTCACAGTACATTAAGCGAGTCCCTGCGTCTTGGCCAATTTCTTAGTGTTAGAATGGCACTCAAGTACTTCTCAAATAATGACAAACAAATAATACAAAAACACAGCATAGAGAACCATCGAATCACATCACACAACCGCAAACTATAACATACAATGGAATATCTTATCTGATGGAAAATCTCAGAAAAACAAAATAGGTTATTTACTGTTTTTGTGCATCACTAACACAACCAGAAAGTCAATTCAGAGCCAGAGTACTCCAGGTGGAAAAGAAAGTGTGGAAATGAAGGAAGGAACAGTCATCAGAAGCATGAGACCGAGTCCATTCCATGAACTTAATGCAGAAAAGGTGGCAGGGGCCGAGGTAGTAATAAGAAGCACATATATGTATGCACAACATAGGCGCGGTGTCCACCTCAGCCAGCTAGCGGGCATCAACTGGCCTGAAATCACATACAGATTGAGACAGAATCACAGTGACAGCTAGCTTCAAATGTGTTAAAGGGACAAACCTACATAACCCATCTCACTCCTTTAATACTGACGTAACCGAATTACCATTGAATGAACATTCCTGTGAAATGAAAATAAAACTGAAGGCCCATAACTGACCCATACAAAAAATACAGAAACTGTTGACAAACAACCACATTTCTCATCACCAGAGTTATTACATGGAGATTTAAGATGGCAATGTTATGTAAGCATACAAAACAAAGGACCCAGCCTCTTGTGATGTGGAGTTGGTGATTTATTGTGTACCTTTACTTAGAGGAAAAACATAGAGTTTTTCGTAAAACCCTCACCCACCAGGGTTACCCCTTGGTGGCATGCTTCATCATAGGGTCCTTCCCGTTCCGCTACGGAACGGGGCGTGCTGCGACCTAACGAATTACGCGGGAGCACTAGATATAATGACTATGTGAGGCAGGTGATTCTGCTCGGGAGGAGTGAGGTAAAGGAAGGTGCATGTTTAAAAATACCTGATTGGTGGGTGGTACTACCTTTATTCTGACCCCCAGTCGGTATGGTTAAAAACAGGGGAAAATTTAGGATTTATGGAATTTAATGTACC
The DNA here is from genome assembly GCA_963921515.1 of Calotriton arnoldi. Taxonomy (NCBI): domain Eukaryota; kingdom Metazoa; phylum Chordata; class Amphibia; order Caudata; family Salamandridae; genus Calotriton; species Calotriton arnoldi. The sequence continues at coordinate 3,580,323 of CAWUFW010000189.1, forward strand.
TAAATCCTAACAGTCTACATGTTTCTAGACTACCCCTATGGCTATTACTCAGGACCTAGTATTTTTTAGTATACCTAGTTTAACTCCTACTTTAGGTTTGCTAAACCCAACTTAAAAAACGTGCTTCAATCGCACATTCATACATAAATATACAGGTGCAGTACTAAATTAATACCACCTGGTAGTCCTACTGAGAAAAATCTGAAATGAAAAGAAGCAAAAGAACAATAGTTATAATATCTCCACTATGGTCTTTAGTTTTTAGGTCTCACAGACCTGCGTTGCAGCGCGCATGCGCTGCGCGCTCTGCGAGGCTTATTGTAATCTAGGAGATTTCAGAAGTGGAGTTGAAGCCCCGCCCATCATTCCTATTGGCTGGCGTCATCGTTTATGCTAAACGCTGGCTTCTGATTCAAAATGAGGCTTCTTTGTTACCGCCCTGTCTCCTTTTTGGACGGCCCATCCGGACTGGATCTTTTGCTTGCGGCGTGATACAGTCTCATTTAACTAATGGGTAAGCACTTTTTTTTCTTATTTGCGTAATGGCGACAGCTTGTTTCAGTCGCCTTTGGCAAGGGCGGCCGCGTGTTTATTTTTGCATCGCGCTTTCACTTAAAGTGAAAGCGCGATGCAAATATAAACAAGCGGCTGCCTTTGCGCAATGGCGAGAGCTTGTTCCAGTGGTTCTGAGCAGCCGAGGCCGCCCTCGGGAGTCCTGTCTCACGGCTCTTGCTGTAGAGCAGATCCAAGAAGCGTGGAAAGATCGAGGCGCCATAAGACGACATGTTGCTGGTGCGCGATAATACCACTGTTCGGTATAGACTGCATTCATGTGCAGTGGATTCCCTCCACGTTAACTGCCAGGGGGTGGAAGTATTCAGTGGCCTACAGTCGTTGTGAGAGGTTACAGAGTGCGCAGCGGGTGTGTTGGAATCAGTGACGCAATGTTCTTTGCTCTTGGCACTGTCTGCACCCCTTTGTGTTCGGTGTACTTGTTAGCATTTCTCGGCGAGCGCAGGACTATCGCTTTCCCATGAGCGTGGGATTGCTGCGGGGGCGTCCGGCCTCAGCTCCGGGGTTTTGGGAGTCGGCCATGCCGTGCTAGGATCTGCACCCAGCCCTTGGCGCGCCCAGGAATGTTCATCTGAGAGGTAAGCGCGCGCCCCTGGATTCCCTTGGGTTTCCTCGTGCTTGCATGACGAGACCGCGTCTCATAGTGTAGTCCAGGCGCAGGATTGCTGGGGCGGCATTATGCATTAGTATAATTACCGCACATGCTGGAGATGAGGTTGGTCTCCACTTGGGAGATGTGGTGCAGTAACTGCCCTCTCACCTCCACACTATGCGCCGATCTGCATCCGCCCTCACCCCCCATGCCTTTGTATCTCTCTCTACCCCTGACTCTTCGAGGATGTGCTTCACTAGTCCCCACCACACTCTCCATCACCCTCCACAGGTGAGATCTTCACTCCATGCCTGCATTCTCCACTCTTCGCCCTTAACATGCCTTCTCCACCCTACACATGCACTCCCTGCCCTCCAGCCTACACATGCACTCCCCGCATCCACCATACACACGCACTCTCTGCTCCTATCATCTTTTGTTAAAGCTTTATATTTTTTATTGTTTGTTTTATGTGCACGATGTTAAAGCTGCTGTAATGCAATCGCAAAGGTTATATGTTTGCTTTATTGTATTTTGTTTTGTTAACGTCACGCTTGTTTCTTGTTTGTTGTATGTGCTCAACGCGTTTTTTGCAGCGCCTCCTTGTTTGTTAAAGCTGCTATAGTGTCATGTGGGTTTATATGCTGTTTAAAGTTATTAACTGACAGGAAGGTTGCGTGTTTTTTTGTGTAATTTGTTTTGTGTACGGAACGGATTGTGTTTGTATATTGTTTACGTATCAAGATTTACATTTTATATTGTAATAATGTGCTTACTTTTTAAACACTGATGTCGCGTTTGTGTTTTTCTAATTTTGTTGCTTTTTGAAAACTTGAAACATTTATCTGCTTTGTAGCTGGGTGAATGGTAGATTTAATTTTTCGGTATGTTTATATGGTGTTAAATGTGTTTCATTGGCATTGGAAAGGTTGCGTGGCTTTCTATTACATTTATTTATTTATGGCACAATCCGTTCCATACCTAAAACAAGCATTTGCAATGCAATAGGTCTGGCATTTACGCAAGTTTGAGCTATTGGCATTATAAATGACAATGCATTTTATTTATGTTTTGGTTTTTAAAACATAAATAAAAGGCATTGTCATTTACAATGCCAATAGCTTAAACTTGTGTAAATGCGAGACCTATTGCATTGCAAATGCTTGTTTTACAAGGGGGTGCCATAATAGCCCCTCTCTCGTAGGTGAGACACCACTCATATGAAACAACCGTGTTTTATTATCCTGGTTCTTCCGTGAATTTTCGTGACACATCTAGAGTGGTGATTCTGTTATGAAAGTGATTTAAAACACACTCGAAACCATATCATCCGTGACTGGCCACTTACATTCACTGCTGTGGTTGTCGGTATCGTTAACGTGGTCTCAGTGATTTGCAAACCTAAGTACAAAAGACATACACCACATAGTAGACAAACACATACAAAAACCGTACTTTTCCTGGTCAATGCCTAGGCTCCATGGTTCACCTGGCGGGAAGTTCCGCTTATTGTCACACTCTGTGGGCAAAAAAAGTATAACACGGGAGAGCCTTTTAAAGAAGTTTGGGAATCCTGATATAAGAAGTATCTTATGGCAGTCATGGGAGTTCATCGGAGTTTCATGGCTACGGCAGATCAGCGGTCACTCACCTCATCAAAGCCAGAACTTCGGGTAATTACCTAACGATTATCCGCTCGGGAACCGCATCTTGTCCGTACTGATTGAAAGCTGCAATTGAAAAAAGTGCATTGCGTTTGTGTAAATACCAAGAACTCTCAAAGCTAAAAAATGGTCAATAATAACCGGAGAGTGCCTGTTCTTAGTATTTACACAAACGCAATGCACTTTTTTCAATTGCAGCTTTCAATCAGTACGGACATTTGGAGGGACTTGTTTTCCCTCACTTCCTGTTTGTGCCAGCACGGGCGGCCATTTTGGGTTTCTTCACGGTCTAGTTTCCCAGGGTACACGCAGTTACGCATACGTGCGTTTGGTGCCTTAAAAAACACAACCCACTCCGGGACTGACAAGATGCGGTTCCCGAGCGGATAATCGTTAGGTAATTACCCAAAGTTCTGGCTTTGATGAGGTGAGTGACCGCCGATTCACGAATGATAAGGTTACAAGTGTGTTTTAAATCACTTTCATTAGAGAATCACCGCTCTAGATGTGTCACGAAAATTCACGAAAGAACCAGGATAATAAAACACGGTTGTTTCACATGAGTGGTGTCTCACCTACGAGAGAGGGGCTATTATGGCACCCCCATGTAAAAAAACTAACGACCATAGTGGAGATATTATAACTATTGTTCTTTTGCTTCTTTTCATTTCAAATTTTTCTCAGTAGGACTACCAGGTGGTATTAATTTAGTACTGCACCTGTATATTTATGTATGAATGTGCGATTGAAGCACGTTTTTTGAGTTTGGTTTAGCAAACCTAAAGTAGGAGTTAAACTAGGTATACTAAAAAATACTAGGCCCTGAAGAATAGCCATAGGGGTAGGCTAGAAACATGTAGACCGTTAGGATTTAGGTACATTAAATTCCATAAATCCTAAATTTTCCCCTGTTTTTAACCATACCGACTGGGGGTCAGAATAAAGGTAGTACCACCCACCAATCAGGTATTTTTAAACACACACCTTCCTTTACCTCACTCCTCCCGAGCAGAATCACCTGCCTCACATAGTCATTATATCTAGTGCTCCCGCGTAATTCGTTAGGTCGCAGTACGCCCCGTTCCGTAGCGGAACGGGAAGGACCCTATGATGAAGCATGCCACCAAGGGGTAACCCTGGTGGGTGAGGGTTTTACGAAAAACTCTATGTTTTTCCTCTAAGTAAAGGAACACAATAAATCACCAATTCCACATCACAAGAGGCTGGGTCCTTTGTTTTGTATTTGTACATTAAGCTTTGGAGGGTGGCCCCAGCCCAGAAATCCTCTAACTCCCCCCTTTTTTTTGCATATACTTGAATGTTATGTAAGCCACATCATTATTATCTGCACTTAGAAGCTAGGTGATGAAACAGTTTTAAGAGTAGGGTAAAGGTAGCAACATGGACATTATAATCTCCACCCCAAAAAATCTTCTAGTCAACCAGGTGCTCTCCTAGGCCTACCACGTGCCACTCTACCAACATCCATCAGGTCACCGGGTACATTATTGCTGTTCACTCCCACTCCCTTTACTCTATCCCAAGAGTGACCCAACACATCCCTTCATCATTCCTTAGCATAATTACAGTGCAACACTGTCCACTCACCTGCCTGAAATATCCTCCCCTTTGATACACAATATCTTTCTTCTATTCCACCTATGTCCATTCTTTAACAATACCTAATTCTCCAGCATCAGTTTCACTTTGTACGGACCCTGACATCTGTACAATCCAGCACCAACTCCTCCACTCTTCACCTTCACCCAATTACATTCCTCAACCCACCTTATATTTGCTTCTGCTCCATCTATTCCCTTGCTACTCAGACACTTCAATAAAGCTGGTGCATGTTTAGTCTCAGCCTCTCTACACCTCATAAACCCAAATGGAGTTTTATCTGAAGTCGCATTTTGAATGTCATGTGATATGCCCACCTGAGAAGGAAGGTACCCTCTGTTTATGTAATTTTAGGTCTAAGACAAGGGAAAAACAACCACAAAGAAGCAAATGCAAAATCCCACTTGACCTGTATTTCTTCCTTTATGCCAAAATAGTGCTTATGGTTCTGGCCCCAATTGTCTACTCAGTGTACAAACTCATTTATCAAACATAGTTCATTCTCATTTCTTGTTTTTTATCTTACTTAATATCACCAATAAATATATCAATCATTAATAAAGAAATTATTTCACATAATTTGACATGTTGTTCCATGAATTACTTTGATGTAACACATTACATCCATAATACTAAACAAATAGAAAATGAATATACCCCCCACACAACAATCCACTCACTCCTACAACCATTAGGAAACACCACCTGTCATACTCTCCATACACACCACGACTCAGCCACTCTACACATACACAAAGCAAAGTACAACAGGGAACAGTTTTGATTTTAGCTGTTGTAGTGTAGTGAGCTGGAGTCACTCCTAAGAACAGTCAACGCACGTTTCAGTGTGGAAAATTATTTCGTTCAGCCACCTTCTTCAGGACCACACTAAAATACAATTACTTCAAGGGGTGGCCAGTGAGGGGAATGCTGACATGAAGATCTTAAGCCACAGATATCAGAGTAAGGTAGCTCTAGCCTCCCTTTTCTTTGATGCTTCAGCTCCAGGGGACCACAAAAGATTATCAGAAATGGTCCAATTATTTAGTAGTCCCTTTGCGGAACATTACGTCCCCTCGCTTTGAACAATTACTTGTTGTTTGCTGCAATGAATTCCTCTTCTATAGGCAGGGAGTCCGGAGGCATTTGAATCTGGCAGAAACATTGGGAGCTAGACAACGACTTTGGCATTCCAATAGGACGATTTTCCGGACGCCCTGCCTATAGAAGAGAAATTCATTGCAGCAAACCACGTGGTCCGTGGCCTTATTGTGAGTTGTAAGTCATGTTGTCAATTACATTCATGCCAAGGAATGTCATTGTTAAGCCCATGTACGTAGGTTTTGAGGTGGAAAATCCAGCGTTGTTCCCTGTTGAATAGTGATCTTTGCTTCCAATGATCACTGGCCTCTAGGATCGTCCATCTGATGTCTTCTGGTGTGTGATTGACAGTTAAGAAATGTCCTGACATTTTAGTGGTTGCTCGTTTACATCGGACATTACTGCGATGTTCAGTAATCCTCGTCTTTATTGTCCTCGTGGTCATCCCTACATAATGTAGTGTGCAGGGGCAGGTGATAAGGTAAATGCAATTCTTTCTGTTACAGTTAGTGTGTCCTTTTTATACCTACGGGCGGGATTCTCCCAAACAACAATTCCTGCAACAACAACTTGTTTCTTCGTGTTTTCAAAACTTTGCTCTAAGGTTTTCCTCCTTATCCGACTTTTTTTTTTTTTTTGAGCAAGGCCCATATGGCTTCTGTCTTGTCCGCAAATTCTTGACGAAGTTGTCATATTGCATGAGCCCTATAAATGACCTCAATTGAACCGAAGCAACCTGGAGTGGGTGCCAAGCTTATCAATCTGTTTTTGGTTTCACCCCTTCAGCTGAGATAAGTATTCCATTTCTGTTTCCAAAACATTTGTAGCACAGCCCTTCCTAACCTATTAAGTACCTGTTTCAACACACTGTTGTGTTCCTCAACTGTTTCTGCAAAACCAAAGCATCACTTTGAAAAATCAATTTATGTGTGAAGTCTTTAAAGATGCTGGACATCATGCATTGAAACACACTTGCACCCAAGGCGAGACAAAGAGGCAAACTGCCCTTATTTTACTAGTTTGCAAGTTGCATAGTGGCCCAAAGGGCATCCAAGGCTGACAGAAAAAAACAAGATGACCAGAGAAATAGAAAAAGAAAACCATTTCAAAGAATATGATTAGATGACCAACTGATTAACAAACAGCCAAGTTTTCAGAGTTTTTTTTAACTGTAAATGAGAGGTTTCTGCTCAAATAGAAGGTGGTAGAAGATGCTAGGTCTTGCTGAGAAAGTAATTTTCCCAGTTCTTGTCTTGTTGAGCCTGTGAACTTTTTTAATTGTGCCAAATGTTTGCTTAGTTGGAATAGCTGTGATATATTGGTATAATATTCAGCACCAGCCATTTATATTTTTCTTTTATATACTTTCACGGTTTTTGCTATAATGCCTATTCTGAGCTTCTTCAACGAGTAGCTTCTGAGCTACTGGCAGCTCTCCAGCTATTTGTAATCAGCTCTCCTGTTTGCAGCCCTGCCTTAGAATAGAAGCTTTTACTTGGTCTAATTAATGTATGTATACCAACATTGAAAAGTGTGTATTTAAGACAAAAATGTGTATTTTCAGAACTCATAAGCTGACGTTTGGAGAAAAATGGTTTAATTTCCAAAATATGTTTGACATTTGAGCGATATATAATGGGGTGTTGAAGAGACTTTTACTAATATTATTAACACGGTGCCAGGAGCATTGCAGTCATGGCTGTTATGTATTAACAATGTAGAGGCATTCCACATTTATTTATTTATTTGAAAAGTTTTATAAAGCGCGAACAAGACCCAACCGGGTATCAGAGCGCTGTACAAAGAGGAAAGCTGACGTATACGTACAGAGACAATATAAAAACACTTACAAAAAAGGAAACATGAGAGGAACCGGAAGCAAAAAGTAAATGAGGGTGCTAGGGAAGAGTAGGTAGCAAGTGAACAAACAGGTAACAGCCCACCTAGATGAGGCCGAGCAGTTTCATCATTGACTTACTTCAAAGACAAAGGAAATAAGTTTTAAACCCCCAGTAGAAATGATTGTCAAGCACAAGTTTCAAACATAAAGTGAAAGTAAATTGTTAAGCATACAATAAAACACCCAAGCACACCCCATAAGGCAACATGAGAGGAACCTGAGGCATAAAATAAATGAGGACGCTAGGGGAAGAGTAGGTAGAAAATGAACAAACAGTAAACAGCCCACCCAGATGAGGCCGAACAGTTTCATCATCGCCTTACTTTAAAGACAGATGAGATACGTTTTAAACCCCAAGTAAAAATGATTGTCAAGCACGAGTTACAAACATAAAGTGAAAGTAAATTGTCAAGCATACATTTCAACACAACAAAGTAAAAATGCTTGTCGAGAGTGCATGGTAATTGACTAGCAAACGACATGGAGGCTATTGTTGATGCAGTTCTTCCAATAGTAGCCATTTGACCTGTTTTTTGAATGAGGCAGTCGAAGGGTTGGCTCTGATCTCTGTTGGTAGGGCATTCCAAATTCTTGGAGCCAGCCCTGAGAAGGTACGATTGTAAGTTCTTTTTTATTGAATTTCGGTGGTTTCAGTAGTAGGGTATTGGAGCTTCTTAAGTTTCTTCTGGATCCGGAGAGCTCAAGTTTTTTTGCCAGGTAAATGGGGCTATTGAAATGTATAGCTTTATGTGTCAGGCAGGCTATCTTGAAGCGGATCCTAGCTTCAATGGGGAGCCAGTTAAGCTGGATTAAGTCAGGTGTGATATGATCATGCTTTCTTGAACCTGTGATTAGTCTGACAGAGGCGTTCAGAGTAGCTCTTAGCGGCGCTAACCTATATTTAGGAAGACCAGCTAGGGTCACCAATCCATATTCTACTCGTGATATAACTAAGGATTGGACTGCTGATTGCATGTCTTCGGGAGGTAGGAATGGTTTGATTTTCCTAAGAGTGTTGAGCTGATGGTTGGCACTCTTAATGGTTGCACTGAAGTGACCTTGCATGTTTAGAAATTTGTCTAGGGTGACCCCTAAAGAGCAGGCGGAGTCCACCAAATGCGGGGTGCAGTTGAGTGCTGAGATTTTTTTGATCCAGTTTTGCGTGGGAGCCTCGTGATTGCGTGGGGAAATCAGGAGAAATTCAGTTTTGAGAGAGTTAAGTAATAGGTGGTTATGTGTTAGCCATTGTTGAGTTTTTTGAAGCGCTCCATTAAGAGTTTTAATGTCATCTGGAGAGGAGATCTTCAAATACAGTTGAGAGTCATCTGCGTACATGTGGTACTGAATGTTTGAGTCATTTAGAATGGCAGTTAGAGGTTCCATGCATAGGTTGAAGAGCGTGGGCGAAAGTGCAGAACCTTGAGGCACCCCAATAGAGACTGAAGTGCTGGCCGCCAAAGATTGGTTGACTTTGATTCTTTGTGTTCGGTTATGCAGGAAAGAGGAGAACCAATTTAGGACAGGGCCCGATAGCCCCATCCTGTATTGAAGAAGGTTAATCAGGTTATCATGTTTGATAGTGTCAAAAGCAGAGGACAAGTCCAGAAGGATTAGAAGACAGGGTGTATCTTGGTCCAGAGCTCTCAATGCGTCATCGACAATGTGAGTTAGCGCTGTTTCTGTGCTATGACCTGATCTAAAGCCTGATTGATGTTGGTCTAGGAGCTGAAATTTCTCAATGTGGTCGCAAAGCTGTGTGTGAACACATTTCTCGAGCAATTTCGCTAAGGACATGATGTTGGTGATCGGCCGGAAGTTACTGGGATCAGTTAGGTCTGCATTGGGCTTTTTGGGGATGGGTGTGACTTGCCCCATTTTAAGGCAGTCGGGAATCCTCCCCTGTAAGAGAGATTGTTGGATGATCCTGGACCAGAGAGGCAGAACTGCCAAGTTGAGGTCTTTGAGCGGGAAACATCCTAAACAACGACGTTTGAATAACGAATGACCTGAACCACGAATCCCGAACAACGACCAATCATTTAACCACGACTTCCTTTACAACGACATCCTTTACAACGACTTACAATAACCACGAAACCACGTCTGCAGACCCTCTGACATGACTCATTCGGCAATAGGCATGCGGGCTCTGACGATTGCGGGCCTGCAGCCTGCCTTCATCCTTCCAGCTTGGCAGCACGTCGGGGGCATAGCGTCGCAGGGAATGCTCTGGCTTTGGTGCTGGTGGTTTGGTGACAGTATTAAAGATGCACCGTGGGCTCCCTAATTTCCGTCGCTGGTTTATTAATATTGCATTCTGTGCCCCCTAACCTCCTACGCTGGGGTAATATTAATGCACCGTGTGCTCCTTAACTTCCTCCTCCGGGTATTAACAATGCTCTATGTGCTCACTGATCGGTAAACAGACATAATATCGAAACAAAAATATCGAATGGACACAATATCGAGTCCAAAATATAGAATGGACATAATATCGAATGGACATAATATAGTCGTTAAAAATATCGAAATTAAGGTAAGTAATATCGATTGTTAAAATATCGAAGTACATAATATAGGCATTAAAAAATATCGAATTTTTAATAATATCGAATTTTTTCTAAGTGTATTGTATGTTAGTATATGTGTTAAAAGTGTATATTAGTTGTTGTAATGTATGTTTAATTTTTTAAAAGCAATGAATTTTATGTTATTTAATTTTTGCGTAATTTAATTCCGTAGCGGGTAGTGGGTTTATAGGGGAATAGAGTGGGAAGTAATTTAATTAAAATTAAGTACATATTAATAAATATTAATTGGTATTGCTAATTAATTTATTGTTTATTAATTGGTAATTAAATTTTATTAATTGGTAATTTTTTTTAATTGATTAAATGGTAATTATGTTAATTCTATTAATTAAATAGTTGTAGCGGGATGTGGGTTTATAGGGGAATAGGGTGGGAAGTAATTTAATTGAAATTAAGTACATATTAATAAATATTAATTGGTATTGATAATTACTTAATTGTTAATTAATTATTAATTGGTAATTACATTTTAATAATTGGTAATTATTATTTTTTAATTCATTAATTGGTAATTATGTTAATTATATTAATTAAATAGTTGTAGCGGGATGTGGGTTTATAGGGGAATAGGGTGGGAAGTAATTTAATTGAAATTAAGTACATATTAATTAATATTAATTGGTATTGATAATTAATTTATTGTTAATTAAATATTAATTGGTATTTATTTAAATATTTATACAAATCTGGTAATGATTATTAATTGGTTGTTAATGATTTATTAATAGGTAATTAATTTTTAATAAATCATATGTATTGTATTTATAATAAACTAATTATTAAAGATTTTATAATTGGTAATTAGTGTTATTAATAATATTTATTAGTATTGATAATTAATTATTTTTTAGTAAAATATTAAAATATTACTTTCCCTACTGTTGCACTCTCTGGAGTGGGAATAGTAATTATTACCCCTACGCTATCCAACGCTTTCCCTACTGTTGCACTCACTGGAGTGGGAATAGTAATTTTTACCCCTACGCTATCCAACTCTTTCCCTACTGTTGCACTCTCTGGAGTTGGAATAGTAATTATTACCCCTACGCTATCCAACGCTTTCCCTACTGTTGCACTCACTGGAGTGGGAATAGTAATTTTTACCCCTACGCTATCCAACTCTTTCCCTACTGTTGCACTCTCTGGAGTTGGAATAGTAATTATTACCCCTACGCTATCCAACGCTTTCCCTACTGTTGCACTCACTGGAGTGGGAATAGTAATTTTTACCCCTACGCTATCCAACTCTTTCCCTACTGTTGCACTCTCTGGAGTGGGAATAGTAATTATTACCTCTACGCTATCCAACGCTTTCCCTACTGTTGCACTCTCTGGAGTGGGAATAGTAATTTTTACCCTCCCGCTATCCAACGCTTTCCCTACTGTTGCACTGACTGAAGTGGTAATAGTACATTTTACCGTCCCGCTATCCTACGCTAAAAATATTGAATATTTTTTATAAATATTACGTTAATATATTTATGTATTAAAAAATTAAAATGTATGTTTATTTTTTTAAGTTACATTAATTATTTATTAATTTTAAAGTTATTTAAGTATTTTTAAGTATGTTTTAGTTAATTATATATATTATTTCATTAATTTTACATTACTTTTAATACATTTAAAAATTCGATATTTTGACTGACTATATTTTTTACAACTATATTTTGGAGTCGATATTTTTGTACTTACCTGTTTGTAGATAGGGAGTCGATATTTTGGCATTCGATATTTTTACTTCGATATTGTTGTAGGTCGATATTCTTGTTATCGATATTCTGTCAGTGATCCCACTGATCACCACCGCCGGGAATTAACAATGCCATGTGTGCTCCTTGCCTCCTGAGCAGGTGCAATAATAAAGCGCTATGTACCCCTCACTTCTTTGTGCCCACACCACAACTCGTGGCAACATGGTAGCTAGCCCCACATGTAACCAGTGTACCCCCCGTCCCTCACCTGTGGGGCAGGAGAAGCTCTTCCACCCTGTGAACCCCGACACTCTCCCTCCCGACCGGGGTATAAAAATTGCCCGTGGCTCCTTCCCTCCTCAGCATGCTCTGTTTGGACAACTTACTCCCTTCGCCTCCCTACCACCCCTCACTCCCCCCACCCCCACGCCAGGCTCCACCACCCCAGCCCCCGGTCTCTCTGCCCCTCCCCACACACGCAGAGACACCCTAAGACCCTCAGATGTCTCCTCCTCAGACCGTCTTTCATCTCAACTCCCCCACCCTCAATGAGCATCCTCCACCCCGCCTTTCGACGCTTCCCCACCCCTCCTAGCCCCGCGCACGAGGCTTTATTCCGAAGCTGGCTTCAGAGAGTGGAGGAGCGGCGGAGACAGGTAGGGACGGGAGCGCATGCAATTTACCCCCCCCATTAGTGTGGACCCGGGGGTCATGTGGAGACGGGCTGCACCTATGGTGCACCAGACCTTGCCTGATCACCACACTTTTTTCCGTTCCCCACCATTGCCCCACATTTCACCACTCCCCTTAGCTCTTTGATAACTGCCCTCCCTCGTCTGCATGGTTTTGCTCCTCGCCAGCCTACTGCTTCGGAACTGAAGAAGGTGATGAACAAAGTATTGGGGCAGTGAGAGAGAGGTTACTGGCAGTGAAGTATAGGGCGGCGGAATAATGGGGATAAGGGGCAGTGAATACAGTTAGAAGGGGGAAGAGAATTTGGGATCTCTGAATGTGAGTGAGAGAGGACCTGGGGCAGGGAGGGAGTGACTTGCCCTGAATGAGGCCGTTTGCAGCCAAACATTGAAGGATGCATCGGGTAGGCCATGTATGACTCGCGACATCAATGAGGAGGGGTCAGATATCGGGGCACCGGATATCGGCTGTGAATAGTTGGTATCGGGTTATTGAAGCGACTGGGTGTCGTAAAGTGAACAATTAGGTGTTTCGGACAGGACACGGGGGCTTTCTGGACTGTTACAGACGGGTTTCTTGATAGGGTTTTTGGGGCAGTGAATAAACGGGCTCTAAGGCAGTAAATGGGGCGTATGGAAATGAAGGCGTTATCTAGGACAGTGAATTAGGTTGTATCCTTAAAATGTTAAAAACATTCGGATTAAAAAGAACATAGTGGTGAAAATGGGTAATGAGCAATTTAAATATATTTCGTGGTTTAGGAACTCGTTGTAAACAATGTAGTTGTTTGGCATTGCTCGCTGTTTAGCCTTCGTGGTTAAGGAATTCGTGGTTTAGGCAGTAGTTGTTCAATCATACATCCCTTTGAGCAGCTTGGCGGGGAGTGGGTCCTTGAAATGGTTGGAAGGTTTCAGAGAAGCCAGGGAAAGTGACAGCTCCTCCAAGTCTGGAGGTCGGAAGGTATTCCAGCAGGCATTGTTTTTGGGTGTGTACAGGCATTGTTTTTGGGTGTGTACTGCCGTGTGACCAGGCAAACCCTCGGAACTCATAGACAACAAATTCTCAGCGGCCCGTTGCAGTTCCCGCTCAATACTTCTAGACTTTTCAGCGAACTGCTCTGAGAAGTCCTCCTCACTGGGTCCAGCGATTTTGATTGCTGGAATAGGATTAGCCTGTTGTTTGATGATATCAAACAGTTTCCTGGGAAGGTTTTTAGCGCTGTCAAGCTGATCTCTGAAGTGTTCTGATTTAGCGATGCGAATGAGTTTGTTGTAAGAGCTTCTCATCTTTCTTAACTGTTCGAGGCTAGAAGTGGAGGGGGCATTTCTCCAACGTCTCTCAGAGAGCCTCAGCTTGCGACGTTCGTCATTAAGGGTACCATTGAACCAAGGTTTGGATTGTTTGCAGGGCATCCTTTTAAGTAGCTTCGGGGCTGAAGTCGAGAATATTAGACATTGTGTTGAAGTAATGATCCGTCAACTCTTCCAAATTATTCATGGTAGTTGGAGGTTCAAGTAGATTCTTGCTCAAGATGGAAAGGTTAGAGATGCTAATATCTGTCAGATTACGAGACAATTGCTTGTTTTTGAGTGGTTGCCCTTGTCTAAGCAATACCTTCTCCTGAATGCGAAAGGAGATTTGGAGATGATCCGACCAATCACATGGTACTATGTCATCTAGCTGAATAATGTGCTCTCTAGCTATGATGAGGTCAAGGGTAGCGCCCATGCAGTGGGTAGGACCGTTGCAGGCCTGTATATAGTTGAGGTTGGAGAGGAAAGTCTTAAGAGAGCAGACTACTGGATCATTAGAGTCATTCCAGTGAAGGTTGAAGTCACCGAGGAAGATGTGATTAGGATGGAGGGCTGAGCTGGCAGCAATGGATTCCATTAATTGTTCTAAGAAGAGTAAGTTGTTGTCCCCAGGAGGATGGTAGATCGAGTGAAGCACACAGACAATCTTGCCCTTGTTCCAAATTTCAGCGACAAGTAGCTCACAGGAGGACATCGAGTCCTTATGAGTCTGCTTCAAAACGAGGCTGGACCGATGGATGCAGGCAATCCCCCCCCCCAGTTTTAATAGCCCTATCACATCTGACAATGTCATAGCCAGGAGGAATTAAAATGTCAAGTATTGGGGAGGAAGAGTCATTGAGCCATGTTGCCGTAAGAATCAGGAGGTCTAATTCTTGTGATAAGATGAGTTCGGAGATATCTGCTGCGTGCTTCACTGCTGATCTGCAGTTGAGAAGCATCGATTTGATATGAGAATCTGTAGTTGCTTCCACTAGGTGCGAAGTGACTACCTGAAGTAAGTTATCTTTATTCAAGGATCTCAAGTTAACACTCGGTTCTCTATCAGGATCAGAGGAGATAGTGGGTATGGAGCTAGGCGAGACTGCGTAGTCCTCATAAGATAGTGAGAGTGCGAGCGTGTCAACCTCAGACCACTGCGTCTGTAAACTACAGGGTCTGGAGAGGAGGTAGGGAGGAGGGGGAGCGGGCCCACGAGGGTAGCTCGGGCAGGTAACAGAGGACCTTTCCATTCCACCATTTAAATTAGTTGCAGGGTGCGAGGGCAGATCTGAACCCGCGGGCGGATATGGTGTGAGGAACTTTTCATTCTTTATTGAGCATTGTAGGAGGATCTGGAGGTTGTCATTTACAGTAAGGAGGTCCCGCTTCAGTTCGGCCAGTTGTTCCTCAATCCGCCGAAGACTGACACCATCAGGTGACTGTCCAGTATAAGGTGCAGGGAGATGCCCCTTCTCCATACAGCTTTTGCAAGGGGAGATGGACCCCTGCTTAAGCTCAGTTATGGGCTCCAAAGGAGTATTGTGAATGGTAAGGATGGCGTCAGGGATCATAAGCGGCGGTTGAGGGGAACACCCTTGAGTATGTACAAGGTGGGGTCCACAGGTAGTATCCTGTGCCCTGTGCGTAGAGCAAGAGGAAGCAGTAGGTTTAGGGGTGTTCAGAGGAGAGGGAGGCCCAAAGGTAGTGTCCTGAGCAATGGGAAGAGAGTTAGAGGAGGAAAGCAAAGGAAAGGGAGTCCCTAAGGTAGCATTAGGATTAGGAGTAGGGATAGATTGGACGTGAGGGGAGGGGTCGTTGTTGCTTCTAGTCAAGAGGTTAGGTCGCGGTGTAGCATTAGGATTAGGAGTAGGGATAGATTGGACGTGAGGGGAGGGGTCGTTGTTGCTTCTAGTCAAGAGGTTAGGTCGCGGTGTAGTGGGTCTTGGGACCAAGGGAGGGGAGTGTACTATGTTTAGGGGGAAGTCCGTGTCCAAGGGACTGGCAGTAGGATTGGAAGTGGGGGTGGTTTGTGCCTGAGGTGGTGGGTCAGGGGGGGTTGAGTGTGCCGCGGTTTGAGGGGGGTCAGTGTGCAAGGGATTATTGGTGCCGTTGGCTCTAGAGAGGGTGTGGGCAGGAGGGGTAGGTGTATCGGGATCAGCCTTGTGGTGAATCCTGGTTGTGCATTTGCTGGTCCTGGTGGTATCGGTTGTCGTCATTGTAGTGGGTGTTTGCCGGCGGATTGTGATGATAGGGTAGTGAGATTATAGCTAGTGATGGTGGATGTCCATGAGTTGTATCGTGGGTCGTCTGGTGAGGGAGATTGGGTCGGTTCAGGGTTTTTTGTCAGGGTGAGGGGCGGTAAGGGAGATTGGGATTGAAGGCACTGATGAGTTATAGAGGAGAGTAGCGTTGGGAAGAGCCGATCAAAAATGGTGAGGTGAGGGTCCGAGGCCTGAATGAGAATGTTTCCTGTTTTGAAGATGGAAATTGTCAGTTCTCCTTTAAAGGTAGGGGAGACAGTTGTGGAGATTTTTTCGCCATAGGGAATATTAACCGACTTGGTGACTAGAAAATGAAGAAGGAAGGTGTTTTTCCACTTAGTTGGGCGATTTGTGTAAAAGATGAAGTTAGTTTTCGTCTCGCCATTAGTAGCGGTGTGGTAGTTGTCAACAATAAGTGTTTCTGGGTGCTGTTTTAAGGTTCTATGCTTTAAGTTCTTTTTAGCATTACTGGTCAGGTTTTCTGGGTAATTAATGGACCATGAGTTTGGTCCGTGGCGAGCGAGTTTAGAGTTCCTGGTGGTATATGGCGGAGGCATAGTTAATGATTGAGAGATTCTGGCTCTAAAGAATCGGTTGGAGGAGAAGTTAGTTGTGCATTTGCGTCTTGATGTGGTGTATGGCTGAACTAAATAGTGAGGGAAATGCCAAAAACTGGATTAGGTTGTTTTCTAGTATCGCTGTTGGTATCAAAAGACAATGTCATTCCACAGACCAGTATCATTGGTCCGCTTAGAAAGTACGCTTTCGTGTCCTATTTAGGTTCCCTGATGGAGCACTCAGCCTAATCAGACAAACAGGCAGTGTAGATCCACGGACCTGTAGCAGAAGCCATCAAGAACAAGGAATCCTGCAGTTCTACTTGTGGCCATAGGATGGAGCTCTTAAGCTCACTCAAGAGATCAGAGTCTCCTAGCTAGGGTGAGGTAAGCAACGATAAATAAGAAGTGAATGCGAGGAAGATAACATGTCTTTTTGGGGGGGGGGAGGAGAGTGGTCTTCACAAAATGTCTGAGCACCAAGAAGTTGAAAGCCACATCACAAAAGCATGATCCAGCAGGGAGAAGGCTGTCCCACATTAGTCTGAATAGACATACCAAGCACATCCCCCACATCCCTCCAACTCAATGGTAGACCCCAGACATGATCCAAGAAAAGGGTTCACTAAGCTCCCAGGAAGGGCAGCCCTAGAAAGAGATGCCACTAAAATAATGGTACATGTCCCAGCTTAGCATGAGATGTCACTGAAATATTGGTACCCAATCATGTTCCACGTAAAAGGGTTCATGTAGCTCCCAGGAAGGCCCCCCTTAGAAAGAGATGCCACTAAAATAATGGTATATGTCCCAGCTTAGAATGAGATGCCACAGAAATATTGGTGCACGTCACAGCACTGCATATTACGTTGCCCTATCCAAGATGGCCGCCATAGATTGATAAAAGACCATTCCTCTTTCTATTTCCATGGACCCTTTTGTCATGTGTAGTAGCTCTTCTATTTCTTAAATTGGTAGAGGAAGCACAAAATGGGAAACAGTCACCGGGAAAATCAAAATGGGTGCCAGCCCACAGTTAAAATTCAACATTAAAGTAACAAAGATGGAGACCTCGCAAAGGTAGATAGGAGCGAACCTCAGTGACAAGTTCCGCCATATGAGACTTCTATCTAATGTCTCCACTCCTGAAATGCTCCCAGTGGGCGGAAACAGAACCTGGACAAGACGGTGTGTTGGCGAAATAGCAAGATCACCATCCTTTCATAAAGGAGCAGATCCAGAATCCTAGAAGTCACCTACCCCCACGCACAAGACTGCACCTCGTCAGCAGCTTCGTGCGATGTAGAAAGCGCAGGAGTGTGAGAGGACCCAAACGAAGGTGCGGTTCAGAGGCAGCGCGTCTCTTGAGCCGGGTGTACCTCGAGCAAAGCCAGCAGCCCCAGAGCGTGCAGACCAGAAAAAAGCCAGCAGCCCCAGCACGAGCAGACCACGGTCTCAACTCGCCAGCACTTCAACGCGAGGAGATGTGAACAGCAGCAACGGTGGCAATAGATTCACGGGCGGTGGCGAGACTCCAGCACCTCCTAGCCCGGAGCACCAGGGCAGCTCCAGAATGAGAAGGCTCCTCACCCGCAGCTGCGATCCGCGAGGAGGGAGCCGCAACATCCAGCGCGGAGACGCAGTCCAGAGGGCAGCAGCACACAAGGCGTCCGAAACAGTGGATGCACTGACGAACTGCAGCCCGCCACAGCAGCACCCAGGAATGGACGATGAAATGATTTTGCCGCTCGCCCTGCGCAAAAGCTATCAAGAGAGTCTCTGGTGCAACCCTGGGTGCGGACGCGCACGGACGCTCCCGGGACTCGTCTTGATATCTAGGTAGCGAAAGGAAGGACACACAGGGGCCCAGGGAGGTGCGTGTCCCGCAACAGGGGGGACTCACCAGGCCTTTGTTCTCGGCGATCAACGGACAGAACTCGGCAGCCAAAGTCGCGGACGATTCGAGAAACCTTCCTGGGCGGCAGCCAAAGTCGCGGACGATTCGAGAAACCTTCCTGGGCAGTCAAGTTGAAAAAGCTTTTTTTTTACTTTGGTGCTGGCAACCGTGACTGTTGAACTGAGGGGATCACTGCTTCTACTCTTGTATATTGTGGCCACTAATGTATTCTTGTATGATGTGCCACTATTACACCTCTAACAATATTAATAGCTCAGGATAATTTTCACTGATCAAACATAGCTCTTGTTACAAAAAAGGTTGGAGACGCCTGGCCTGTTCTATTCAGCATCCCGTAGTCCATCCAGCAAAGTCCTTCATTTGTTTTACAGTTTTTTTACCTTTAGAAGATTATCTGTATATTAACATTAATTTGGTGATATGTGCCTTGGAAATATCTATCTAGTGAGTTTAAAGCCTCTGTGATCCATTTATTGAAATTATAATCCCTTTAATCATTTTAGTGGGAGTTATATGCTTTTCCATCAGTGGTAGGGGAATTATAAGTGTTTTCTTCCCTTAGTGCTTTGCTAAAGTTCAGGCCTGTAACCCTTGACCAGGATCAGCTTTAAAAAGCCTGTTTGGTACAGGTGGCAGCAGGCCTTAGCTTGAACGAAGTCTCAAAGCGTCGGGCCGGGGAGAGAAAGTCTGGCACCCTCATCTCCTAAATTTCAGCAAAGATCACATCTAGGGTATGATCAGCATTGTTTGTCATGTCCTTGACTAACTGACTCAATCAAATAGTGGCACAACTATCTGTAAGATCAGCAGGCGTGATATCCCTTATCCTGAACGGGTGTCCCCAAGCAACAAAATGTTGGCAGCTTGGAGTAAATAAGAGAAAACAGTTTCAATCACTGCAAATGAAAATCTAAATCATTCTCCCAGGAGGGTGATATATTAACCCACATACGAAGGAAGAATTTGTATTAATCTTGATCATTAGGAGAAGAAATTGAACTCCTGTAATCAATACCTTAGGAATAGTAGAGAGCATAAAACAGGTCTTGTAAATGACTGCTAAGCAGCCTCCTTGTTCGCTTAGTTGTTCTGAACGTATGATTTTGTAGCTATTAAAGACACAAGGCCAGACCGGAAAGCTCTTCAGCCATGTTTGTATGATAAAGGCCACCTCTAAGCAGAGATACAACTTCATAGTGTTGTATTACCATAACGTAATATATTAAACAGCTCACCGTAGAGTATTTTGGAATAGCACAGTCCAGCACATCACTATATTAGAATGACATACATAATGTGACATAAATGGCAGCAGAGCAAACCATCAAATCGTGTCTTTGCATCTCATAGCATAAAATAAGTGTCACTTACCATATCACACCAAAGCACTAGCATATCTCTTAAATGATCTCTGTTACTGCCATAGCCCAACTCCAGACCCCATGTTATACTGAATGACAATCTCTGCTGCGCCACTGTACATGCTGCTAACGGTCGGCATAGGCCGTATCAGCTTCCAACGACCTCCTCATCACACTACTTTCCATCAACCCCTCTTGCAGAGGAGCTGCTGTTGAGCCCGACATTCTCTCCCATAGAAATCAGCAAATAAAAATCGCAAACTTCTTAATTCCCGTCCCCTTTGGGGCAGCCTGTCAAGAGAGATGGTAGAAGTTTACCTGTGGTTTATGAACCTGTGAGCCAAACTTACCAGTTGAAAGTCCCTCACAGCCTCAACACCTGCAATTTATTAATGCCTTATCTTTGAGAATCCAAACGTGAACCAAACAGAACGCCCATTTGAATTTGGCCACTGCTACTGAAATGGCTAGTGCTTTTTACAGGGCCAATGTACATTGTAGCAAAGAGCACGAACTTCCAAGAAATCCTAGGGTCATCCCTAATCCTGGAAACAGACCTTGCTTCATTCCTCTGGCCGGAATTGAGACCTTACCTAACCCCACTTTAAGATGAAACCAATTACAAGGCCTCATATTGGACCCCAATGCTTTGATTGTGGAGACTGAAGGCATTTTGTCTGTATCTGCCCTAGGTGGAAAAAAAGATGCCAAAAAATCACATTACTTTTGGCGCCCGTAGATTCTGTTATGCCGGACAAATCATCAATACTACTTGCTTGTGCAAATAAATGGATACTCCACCTAAGCCCTCATTGATAAAGGCGGTCGGTAAAATGTGATTAGGGAATCTTATGTCTACCAGAAGAAAAGTTCCCCACAGGAGACTTTAACAAGCATTTGCAATGCAATAGGTCACACATTTACGAGAGTTTGAGCTATTGGCATTGTAAATGACAATGCCTTTATTTATGTGTTGTTTTTAAAATGGATAAATAAAAGGCAAATGTTGTTTTTAAAATGGATAAATAAAAGGCATTGTCATTTACAATGCCAATAGCTTAAACTCTCGCAAATGCGAGACATATTGAATTGCAAATGCGTTCGGCGCCCGTGCTATAAAGATAAAAAATAAAAAAAACATTAGGAGAGAGAGTGTGCTGCCTGCCGTTAGAGGCAGGACAAAGCTATTTGAGAATATAGTGCTTGGATGCTGTAATTAAAGCCTACCGAGTAACAACACACGTACCAGGATGAGGCCTCATTGGAGGTTACAAAATGAGACAAGGTGGTACTAAGGAGGGACTACTAAGCCTTTTGACCGAGGAAAAGCCACAGTTTACAGTAGACAATGACACAAGCCAATGAAAAATATGGGCGGACAGCGGGCAGAGCTTCAAGTCCATACCTGAATACAGCATGCCTCGCAGAGCAGCACAAGCGTGCCCAGGCTCGACCCAAAAATCAAGTGTGTATATGGTGATATAAGAGACTATGCATTGGCAACTATTGAGATTGCATACTTTCCTAATCCTAACGGTATTCACTCAAAAGGGCGTTGTTCCAGGACTGCTGGATGAAATAATTTTCAGAACAAATACTTCACTTTCACAGTTTCTTGCATGCTCACCTCAAGGCTGAAAGCCGAGAAAGAAGAAAAGAGGAACTTCTCCC
Organism: Calotriton arnoldi; assembly: GCA_963921515.1. Lineage (NCBI taxonomy): Eukaryota > Metazoa > Chordata > Amphibia > Caudata > Salamandridae > Calotriton > Calotriton arnoldi. The sequence continues at coordinate 3,601,811 of CAWUFW010000189.1, forward strand.
ATGACCTTTATAGGCTTGACCTCCAAACCACACGAGGAGGATAATAAATTTAGAGAGCCTTTAAGAAATGATCCTCTATGGCAACATACCTGGGCTAATGTTACAACCACTGAGCCAGATCAGGAGGTAAGGCCATATTTCCTGGTAAGGTTAGACCTCCTATATACAAAGGCAAATGCCACTGGTAACTTGCAATTATTGATTCCAAAGGCATTTCAAGGGCAATTATTTTTTGCCCACTTGCAACTATTATGTGGATACTTTGGGGCAGAGAAAACAGAATAGGCCATTGCTGAACACTTCTACTGGCCCGGGATGTTTGTTCACATAAAAAAGTGGTGTAGAGAATGTCCATCCTGTCAGCATACTAATCTATATGCACCTCCAAGAGCTCCACTACAGAAAATGCCCCAATAGAAGTTGTCTTCAAATAGATGGGTATGGATCTTCTGGGGCCCCTACCCCTTCTCAGAAGAGATATAGGCACATTCTGGTTCTAGCAGACTATGCAACCCATTGCCCTGAGTCTGCCCCCCTTTGTCAAACAACCACTAGCCAAATAGCTACTGCTCTTATAGAGATTTTTTCCTGACTAGGCTTCCCAAAGGAGCTCCTCATTGACCAAGGCACCCTGTTTGTCTTTAAGCATATAAAAGAGCTATGTAAAAAAGTTGGGAATCAAGTAGTTCAGGACATCCGCATACCGTACGCAAACCGATGGTCTGGTGGAACAATTTAACACCACACTAAAGCTTACTCTAAAAAAAAAATCTGTGAAGGTGAATGGTAAGACTGGGACCAAATGTTTCCCTTAGCCCTCTTTGCCAACTGATGTCAACCCCAATTTAGTTTGGGGTTTTCTCCTTACGAACTATTGTTTGGGCGGAAGCCACAAAGCCTTCGGGACATGGCTAAAGAGACTTGGAGAGACGAGACTAGTGAGGACAAACCCCAGTGGAATAGGTTACCTAACTAAGAGTAAGTTTAGCCAAACCTAGACAAGTATTGATTGAAATCCTGCAGCAGGCCTGGAAACTCCAAGAGCATTATTATAATCATAACACTAGACCTCAAGAGTATTCTTTGGGAGATTGAGTATTGCTTCTTCTCCCTTCCTCAACCAAACACTCTTAGTATGTGGGCATGAGCCATATAAAACAATAAAAAAAAGTGAATCCAGTAACTTACCAACTGGAAATCACTGGAAGGAGGAATGAAAACTAGATTTTTCCTGTCAACCTCCTTAAAAAAATGGGATGGTCCTCCACCACAGAACCATTCAGGTGCCCTTGCTCACACTCCAGCAGCAGGCTACAGCAACTTAGAATTTAACCCTAGCCTAAATAGAGAAGAAAAAACACCATTTGCAACTTATGTCCTTTTTATTACCGAGAAAGACTTCATTAATTCACCACCATATTTGTACTGACCTGGGACAGGTTGTCAGGCAAAAACCCTATCGCATTCTTGAGGCCAGGAGGAAGGCTACTGAGGCGCAGGTTCATAAAATGTTACAGTTAAAATTAATAGAACCCTCTACCAGTAATTGGAATTCACCAATTATTTTGGTAACACAGTTTGATGAGTCAACCCGATTTTGTATCAATTTTAGAGAGGTTAACCACATTTCTCAGTTTGATACATTCCCACTTCCCCAAACTGGTGAGTTCATTGAACAACCCAGGGAAGCTAATTACATTACTATCCTTGACTTGACAAAGTAATATTGGCAGATCCCCTTAAATGAAAAAGACCAGGAAAAACAACTTTTTTCACTCCAAGAGGTTTATACCAACTTACAGTTCTTCCCTTCGGACTCCTTGGAGCTCCTGCAACCTTTCAGCGACTAATGAACCAGTTATTGGCTACACACCAAGGTTATGCTGCTGCCTATTTAGATCATATCAATATTTATAGTGCCTATGTGCAGTCCTCACAGCATTAAAGGATGCAGGTTTAACATGAATCCTAAGCAAGATAGCTATGCATCAAGTGCAATATTTTGGTTACCTCCTAGTGAATGGTGAAATTCAACAATAGGAAGAAAAAAAGTAACTGCCCTGCAACACTATCCCCTTGCGAAAACCAAGAAATATTTTAGGGCATTATTCTGGTTTGTAGGTTACCATAGACACTTCATACCCCAATTCTGACACGTATCTGCACCTGTGTCAGATTTGTAAAAAAAAATTAAAAACAGAGGTTTTCCCAACTTACAAAAGAAGCTAAGATGGCCATACAAAAGTTTAAAGACATTTTCAAAACCTGTCATGTAGTCCCCAGATTAAAAAAAAAACAAGATGGCCGTGCTTGCGTGAGGCTCTAGCGATCTGGGAGGCACAATCCGACATTATCCTTCTCCCAAGAGCTAATCGGCCAGCCAGACGAGTTCCCATGCCATCGGACTGTCTCTGGCATTGTTTGTAGTGGTTTCTGGGGCTGGGCTGCGAGTCCCTGCAGAGCGGTGCAGAGTCCGGCCCTGCCAGGACGGAGACGAGGAGCAGCGGCGCCCGACGTGGGGCCGGAGTGGCTGTGCTGAGCTTCTCTGCCGCCCGGCGCGAGGGCGATCTCCCCTGCCTTCCCTGCTGCAGTGCGGTGAAGGTGGGGCCCTCCGCCTCCCAGACGAAGGCGGCGACCGCCATCCAAAGATTCTGGGCAGGCCGGCGAGCCGCATCGGACCACCGGGCGGACGCGGACGGTGACGCCGCCCGGACCTGGCCACGAGTCTGGGCCGCAGACGGGGAAAAACCCCCAGAGCGGTCGCGGTAAGCCCTCTTTCTATCTTCCCAACGGCCCAGAGGGAACGGGGCGACAGCGAGTGTGGGGGCCCACTGATGCTCAGCCAGGCACCAGCGCCCTGATACACGGAGCTGTGAGGGGACCCGCTCCTTAGACGCGCGAGCTCCTGCGGTGCCGGAGCCTTGATCACTCCGCCGGACCGCGGAGCATAGTGAGAAGCACGCATACCCGCGCCAAAGTCCCCCTTCGTGCAAACGGCGAGATACTGCCCGACATCGGGTGCAGCTTGCGAGGCGACGATCCCCCCCGTGGCCCTGGGGTAGGCCACGAACGGTGAGGCAGCCCCTAGAACCACAGCGGCCATCTTTGTGTGCGCCTGTGTCCCCGGACCTGAGGACGAAGAGGCTGGGGCGCGGGTTGAAAACGTGGGGAAAGCCCAAGAGACCGGGGAATCCTAACGGGCCCTGTTGCCACTGAGACTGGCGTCCTCGACCAGATAGGCGCGGCACTCACGCCCTGGACCCCGGGCTCACAAGGAGTGGCAGTATACAGCGCTTCAGTGAAGGAGCTGTGTTACAGACGACGAAGCAGCCATATTGTTTCTCCCCCTAAACCAGGCGATCTGCAGAGCGAACTTGGGACGATCCTCCGCTAGCCAGAAGATACGACCTGAAGCAGACTGACTGCCTGGTGCTCCCGGATGTGTATGGTGGCCGCTATGCTGACCCTGGGGGATACAGAAGCGCACGCTCGGGCGGGCTGCGGGGGCCCCTCAGTGGTGAGACGGAGACATACAAGGCCCTGCGACTGCCATTTGGAGTGAGATCTGCCCGCGACAAGCCCGGCAGGATGGGCAAAGCTGATCTTAAGCAGTCGAGACTGCCCTTCGAGGCCCGCAGAATGCAGAGGAATCAAAATGATCCGGAACAACTACCTACCAGCCAGCGGGATGACGATGCGCACCCTGAGGAGGCGGATCTCAAAACACTACTAGTTACTGTGAGGAACAGCCTTACTGCCATTGAATCTAAAATGGACACAATGTGCAACCACCTAGACTTTATGGCCCGAAAGCTTGAAAAACATGACGCACGTATTGGGGAAGCGGAGAATCGAGTCTCGGACTTGGAGGACACAGTGTCCTCCCATGATAAACAAATGGCACAAATGGATAAACTACTCAAAGTCATAGTGGCCAAGAACGAGGACCTCGAGGCTCGTACCGACGTAACAATATCCGAGTGTTGGGAATACCGGAGAGCGCCAATACTGGGAAAATGGAGGAGTACATAGAGAGGATGCTGCGCGACCTCTTTGGCCCGGAGGCGCTCTCGGCGCAGCTGGTGGTAGAGCGAGCGCACCGGTCCGTGGGCCCCAGGCCCCCCCTGGGGGCACCAGCCCAGCCTATTATTGCCAGACTTCTTAATTACAGGGACCGCAACGCTGCACTGAGACTGGCATGCGCAAAATCTCCCCTTGTGCACGAGGGGCATTCAGTCCCTCTGTACCCAGATTTCACCATGGCCGTCCAAGAGGCCAGGAAAAAATTTACACCAGTGAAGAGGAAACTGGTGCAAGCGCAGATAGACTATGCGATGTTGTATTCTGCACGCTTACGAATAACACACCAGGGGAAGCAGTACTTTTACACTACTCCACAACAAGTAGAGGATTTCCTGCGTAAACTAAAGAAACAGATGTCTAGCCGCAACTCCGACAACCTGGAGGCACGCTCGACCTCCCAACTTTCAGACAATGATTGACTGTGCCTCGGCAAAAGGTGATGCAGGCAACGAGGTCTATTATTGGGACTGGGGACTGCTATGGGTACTGTACCGATTTGTCAAAATGTTTCAGCCTCAGCACCGCCACTATACAGGATACTCTCATCCACATGCCAGCTCCATGCCCCTTGGAGGGCAGTGGTGAGCACTGATCTATGTTCTTTGTCTCCCGGACACCCCGCCCCCTCTTACTTCCGGACCACAGGGAGAGGGACAGCGGGTCTCCGCGCCCTCTACCGTTACCCCCTAGGGTGAACCCCACTAACCACAGCAGTGGTCTTTTGTTTATTCTTTGATTTTCTGATACACACCTAGGCGAGGCCCCAGGAGAACGACTCTCCGTTGCCATCCTGTCTCCCTCCTTCCATCTCTCTCTTCCTCTTTCTGCCAATCTTGACTTAGTCCCTCTCCCCTTTCTCCCCCTTTCACTCTTGACCCTTCCCTCCGAACTCCCCCCCTATTCCCACCCTAGGAGTACGCCTTGAGGCCCCTTCCCCCCTAGCTCCTGCACCTTCTCCCCCTCCATTCTGAGCAATCCCCGCCCTGCCTTCCCCCACTCTATTTTCTCATCTTCCCCTGGATCTACGCAGCCTAGGTCACTTTGTTTTCAGTTTCAGCAGCAGTAGTAATGGTTTTGTTTACTCTGTTTTTGGGGCAAGAGGGTGGGCACAGCCTTCACGACAAGTTGGGGATGTCGATGTGGGAGGGGGAGGGGTGGGGAAATGTTACTTGTTATATGTACTGCAATGTACCACACAGCATATTGTAAGGCACCTACACTGAGAGACGCGATAACATAATGCCACACCACTAGGTACCACTATCCAAGCCCGACGCGCCCACGTCGACATTACATGTAGCCCTCGCAGATCGAGCCTTTGGATCATGACACCCTGGACAGATGACTGGCCCTGACACCGCTTCCACGATACGCCTACTCATCTGGAATGTTAGGGGGTTAGGGGACCCGCGCAAGCGTAGACAAATCCTGGCATACCTTGACAGGCACAAGATCCAAATTGCAATGCTTCAGGAGACCCACCTGGATCCCAAACGACCGCAGAGATTCGCCATTAGATGGGTGGGCACAGTTGTTTCGCGTCCTACTCCACTTATTCTCGTGGCACGACCATACTAGTTCATAAAGCGGCTCCTTACGTCCCAGCTGGGAGCTTCTCAGACCCACAGGGTCACCTATTGTTTAATGTGGGGAGCACTGGCCTCACATTCGGTCACTCTGGTCAGTTGCTATGGCCCTAACGTGGACAATCCCATGTTTTTTGCCACATTATGGGGGAGGATTGTGGATGTTGGATCTACTCACGTGATATGGGGGGGATTTCAATGTCACTTTGAACCCGACACTAGATAGATCAGCGCCACAGTCTCACCACGCCACTCGGTCTCAGCGCCAAATGGGCGACATTGTTAAAGACTCTGGCCTTATCGATGTCTGGAGACATCTACACCCGGACCGCAGAGAGGGTACGTGCCACACTGCGGCCCATGAGTCATGGTCGCGGCTGGATTACTGGGTGGTCTCCAGGGGTCTCAGCACGTGGTTAATTGGGGCGACCCACCTGGCACGCACTCATTCTGACCAGTGCTCTTGAACATATCGCCGCCGCTGACACACACTCCCTACATAAATTGGCGCCTACATCCCGCTATACTGCTCGATACAGCCTTTCGAGCTGAAATGGATCAAGAAATACAAGATTTTTTTCAGCGCAACCTGGGCTCGGTGGAAACAATGGGAACGGTGTGGGAGGCGTTCAAGGTTACTGCCCGGGGACTCTGCATCGCTAAGGGAGGGGGGGGGTGCTCAAATCTTTGCGACAAATGCTCACTCGTTTGGAAAAAGAAATTAAGCTCATTGAGGAAGATATAGCTCGCTCGCCATCCCCCCAGGCATACGTCAAGCTTAGGGATAAGATATCTGAATACCAGGACGAGGGGGACAGAGAATGCCGATTCCGAGGGAAGTACTTCAAGGCCCGGCGCTCTGGCAAAGGCGACCAGCCGGGTAAAGCGCTGGCCGAGCAAATTAGTAATCCTAGATTCTTGAACTACGTACTGGAGCTGTAGACTCCGGATGGGGAGAAAGTTCGAAACACTACCGAGATACTCAGCACATTTCAATCCTTCTACACGGCCCTGTACACCACGAAGTGACAGCAGTCAATGTCCCTATTATCGTATTTAGAGCCAGTGGCCCTGGGGTGGCTAGGAGACTCGCAGCAGGAATTCCTGTCCCCCGAGTTTGAACTAGATGAAATTAGAACTGCCATAAAGCAGCTCTGTTCTGGGAAGGCCCCTGGACCTGATGGTCTACCTTCTGATTTCTATAAGGCATACATAGAACATCTTGCCCCCATACTCAAAAACGTATATGAGGAGGCCTTTGAACTAGGAGAGCTACCACCTACAATGAGAGAGGCCACCCTCATCTCGTTACTCAAACCTGGTAAACCAGCAGACAGGTGCGACTCCTATAGGCCTCTCTCCATGATTAACTGTGACGCGAAAATATTGGCTAAGGTCATAGCAAACCGCTTAAGTCTGCTAATGATGGCCCTGGTGCTGCCAGATCAGGCGGGATTTGTCCCGGGTCGCGCCACCTCCCACAATCTTCGGACCTTGTTCGCTGCAATGGCGGATATGGACCCGGACCTTGAGGCAGTCGCTGTGTTTTTAGACGCCACAAAGGCGTTCGATTTGGCATCTTGCAGCGCATGGGGATGCCAGACATATTTCTGAAATGGATACAGTTACTCTACACGCGCCCACGAGCGAGGGTGATAGCGAATGGAGCCAGCTCACCCTGGTTTGGCATCACAAGGGGCACCCGTCAAGGATACCCGCTGTCACCCCTATGTTTGCCCTAGCTGTCGAACCGCTTGCTGCCAAACTTAGGCAGCTACACAGAGAATGGGCCCTAGAGTATCCCACGCGGTACATATTAATTTTTCTATATGCGAATGATATTACGCTATACGTACGGAACCCGCAGATCTGCCTTAATCCCATTCTGAGGGAATTTGTCGTATTTGGAGAGTTGTCCGGTATAAAAATAAACTTGTGGAAATCTCAATTGTTTCCGCTTACGAACGCCGTGCACCCTTACCCCCTAGATTATCCCATTGAGTGGTCATAGCGAAGTTAAATATCTGGGCATAACTATTGTCAGAGATAGCTCAGAGTTACTACGGGCCAACTATGGAAAGGTGATTGACCGCATCACGGAGTCGGTGGACAGATGGATAACATTGCCTCTGTCAATGGCAGGAAGGCTCTTCTTAATGAAGATGGTGATCCTCCCTAAACTCTTGTACCTATTTATTAATCTCCCCTACGCACCTGAATCGGCCGTTTTTAAGATCCTTGTAAACTCAAATGATCCGCCTTGCTTGGGGCGGAAAGCAGCCCCGACTGAAATGGGAAACACTGACGCTACCATATACGCAGGGAGGCCTCGAGGCCCCCGACTTTGAATTATATTATTTAAGTGCGCAGGCACACTACGCGACGTACTGGTTCCATCCGCCTCCCTATATGCCGCACCTAGCAATGGAGCAATATTACACAAAGCCCATCCCGCTGTCTGGATTCATTGCCATGCAACCAAGGAAGAGTGAAGTGTACTCCACCACTGTAAAGTGCATGGTGGAGGCGTGGGAAAAAAATCGGGAAACGACTGAGCGTGGAGATGCTATATTCTCCATCGCTTCCGGCCATTGGGCACCCGGCCCTGGGGGTCACTCAGGAGCCGCGATGTTGACAACTCCTTAATCGGCTGAGCATAGCGACATGGGGGGACCTATACCTAGACGGGACATTTCGCACCAAAGATCAGTTTTTTCTTGATAAGGAGCCGGGCCCGATGGATCTGTTTTTATATGTTCGATTAAGGCAGAGTGTAAAAGCCGCTACCCCTGGCTACCCCGCTGAGCCCCCTACGGTGAGACCGCTTCACAGCTTACTCCAGAATACCAGCCCCGCCCATGTTGTTTCCCTTATATACCACAACACACAGGGAGAGACGCGTACACATATAGGGACTGCCAGGGCGCAATGGGAGCAAGAGATAGGGGAACCATTGGAGGAGAAGAAATGGGGTTACTGCTGTGAGCAGACAGGCAAAATTTCTGCGAATAGTAGATTACGAATTATTCATTTTAAATATCTTCAACGACTGTACTGCACCCTGATCAAACTATTTAAGTTTAAGCTGCGTGACAGTGATGCTTGTGCAAGATGCGGGCGGGAGAAGGCGGGATTCCTACACTTAGCTTGGGAGTGAGCTGCGATACGAGTGTTCTGGGATGAGGTATTGGAAGCGCTGGGGCAAATGGCTGCGACAACGATTGCGCACACACCACTGGTGGCTCTGCTGGGCTACACAGCTGACATACTTCCGACATACCGAAGATTTATTGCATTAGGGCTCCTGTTAGCTAAGCGGCGAGTGGCATGCAAGTGGGCTAGAGGACAGGCCCCTAAATTTAAAGATTGGTTTACTGATCTCATCACATGGCAGGAACAAACATTAACATACGCAGAACTGCTACCCACTGCCTCTAGACCGAAGGACATTTGGGATCCTTTGCGCACGTACCTGCTTGCACATCCGGAGGTATCTGGCGGCGCGACCGCTCCCCCGCCCCCCACTGACCAGACGGACTGAACTGACCAGACCTGGGATCTGGGGCTCGGCCCTCGGACACACACGACCCTCTCCCCAGGAATGGCGTACTCCCACAGGGATTGTAACTAGGTGTCGGGGAACTGTGGATTTGGTCCCGCAGAGATTGTCTACTGTATGGCTACCACACTTCGATGTTGTTAATTTACGTGATGGGCGATGTAATCGGTCTCGACGTTCACAATAGAGACCAAAATGTTATGGTTGTCTTACATATCATTATTGTCGATTATTGTGTGATCTGATCTCGCTGTGTGCTAACTGTATGCTGTACTCAAGACGAGTTAATAAAGGTTTTTGAAATAAAAAAAATAAAAATAACAATTATTATTTTGCAAACTGACACATCTGACTTGGGCATAGCCACTGTGTTGTCACAAAGTAGTTCAAAGGGGAAGGAAAAGCCAATTATTTTCATTTGTACTCTTTCCTACAGAGATGGCTTCCCCCACCATTGAAAAAAATTGTCTTGCAATCATGTGGGCAGCAGAGAAACTTAATTATTACCTCGATGGCAGAGAATTTACACTATTCACTGACCATGATCTCTTGACCTGGCTTGCCCGCAATAGCCTAATAATCCTAGCTAGAGTGAAACCATATCGCTTCCAGAATACCGTAGAAAAGGAGGAAATCAAGGAAATATTAACTGCCTTTCGAGATTCCAAAAACTGTTCCTGAAAGGAAGAATCCCAGGGAGGAGGTTTGTGAGCTAAACTTATCGTTTAAAGGTCCCTAGCTGCCTCTGCGCCCACCAACTCCACTCCGTCTATGTCACCTGGAAGGGAGAGAAAGGACGGCATTAACAAAAACAGTGAAAGTAGAAAGAGGACAGACAAATGTGCTTGCAGCAGAAGCAGGAAGGACTCTCCTAATGAATGCGTCTTATTTTAATATATAGACCTCGGATACGGATTCTGGGAACACAGAACAAAGGAAGACGGGCTGGTGTTCCAGCACCAAGAAAGGACCAAAAAGGACAGCGGAACTTCATGGAGATGATGGAGTGAGAGCGACGAGTCAGAACCAGTGCTTCCAGTAACGCCTGACCGAAACAAGAAGGCTGCAGGGCGGACATACCTCCCCGAGTCTTGGGCCCGCTATAGCCCATGGGAGGGTTGTGGCTCACCAGGGTGTGTGTGTCGCTACTACTGCAATACTCTCTTGGAAAGAGAGCAAAACAAACAATATTTAAGGAGTGGAGGTGGCCACAAAACCTTCAAACCTACTGGAGGTGGGGTTCCTTTCTCTCATGTTCACTTGAACTCCTATCACCTTGAACCCTTACTGTGGTCTAGCACTGAATGCAGAGATAAAACCCCTCCTTTGGAAAAAAACATAAATATTTAAGAAAGGCCATAGCAAACTCAGTGGGGGCGCCTGTACCTCAGGAGGGAGAACACAGGCACCATTCTTCTTTGGGGTATGAGGAAAGAAGGCTGGCATGCCAGGAAACAGGTATATTGCCTCACCAGACAGGTATCAGGAAAAATTGGAAACCAAGTCTAGGATTTTGTTTTATTAGAACTCCCCTAATTTCTTTTTTTTTAAAGTTTAGAAAGCTTTATTGAAAATTGATAAACATAGTAAAACATCATTACAAAGAGATATGCAATTAATTGAAAATGGAGTATTAAAATGATATACATAAAACCATTCCCAAAAAGGGAAAAAAAAAAGAAAAAAAAACTATACAAAGAGAAAATGCCTTTTAATTTTTTTATTTTTTTTGCAAAGAGGAAGGGGTAAAGAGAGAAAAAGAGAAAGAGAGGGAAAGGGATAAGGAGGGAAAGGCATGAAGTAAATGGGCGATGGTATAAAACATCAGTAATCGATTAAACATGAACAAATATTGAATTTAACATCAGGTACTTTAAAAAGGAAGAAATGGTAGTTCAGGAAGCATGTCTGGAAAGAAAAGCTGTTAAAGGTGACCATAACAAATCCTTTTTGATTAACAAAGGTACTGAAGTGGCGAAAGCACGATCAAGCCTATGATGGTGGCATAACAAGTTCCACCAGGCGTGGTACGAAATTTTTGATGTGTCCTTCCAGTTGGTTGTGATAATCTGAAAAGAAATGGCTAAGTAAAGGTCTATAAATCTACGCACATTGCATTGAACATCCCATAAAGGCGATGAACCACCCAAAAATATATGTACGATATCAAAGGGAAAGTCAGTGGATAAGATATCATTTAGTTTTGTCCAGATACGGGCCCAAAAGGATTTAACCAACGGGCAATGAAAAAACATATGAAGGTAACCACTGTCCTCATAAGAGCAAGACCAACACTTCGTGGACTCCAGTAATCTGAATTTGTGCAATGCGGAAGGAGTAAAAAAAAGTCTGTTATAAAAAAAATAAAGAGTCTGTGTGGTGCTAGCAGAGCGGGAAGAAGTGTGTATTTTGGACCATATAGAGTCCCAAGTCTGAAAAGAAAACTCCTGGGCAAAATCACTCTCCCATAAGAGCTCTAATTTAGACTTAGACCTATGTACAGAAGGACGGGAGAGTAGTTTATATATAGCTGCAGCCTTGAGAGGGAGAGAAAAGTCTGGTAAGGAGGAGGAAGCTTGGACAGGGGTGGTTTGAGAATGATCCTGTAAAAGAAGCTGAGTGAGAGAGGTCTTCAGTAAGAGGTATTGCTGAGAATGTGTGTTGGAGATGCCAAATGAATCACGAATATCAAAAAAGTCCCTCGGGAGCTTATCCTTCAATAAGTGATTAAAAGTGACAATACCTTTGTCGAGCCGCTCCTCCCAAAAATCGCTTTATTATTAATCTTTAAGGATTTGTTGTACCAGATTGGAGTTTGAGCAAAGAAGACATCAAAAGGGAGATGAGAACGAAATAAAGAAAGAGCAAGGGCTTTAGAATGGCTGAGTATGGGAGTAAAAAAACACCTTGGAGGTTGAGATAAGCGAGTGGCTGTGAGAAAGGAGAAGGGTAAGAGTTGTGCTTGTTCTAAAGAACTCCACGCCGTTGGTGGAGGAGGAGAGGAGTCATTTAAAAAAGGCCATATTTGTTTTAACGTAAAAGCAGAGTGAAATCGGCTAAGATTGGGAAAATTAACTCCACCTAAGTCTTTGGGATGTTGAAGGCGGGAGAGAGAAATCCTAGCTTTGCGGTTATTCCATAAAAATTTTGTTAGGGATCGATTAATAGTACTGAAAAAGGAGAGCGAAAGGGAGACAGGGAGCATTGATAAATAAAAATTAATAATGGGAAGAAGCATCATTTTAATAGTGGCTAATCTCCCCCACCAGGACAAGAAAAGGGGAGACCAACCCTCAACGAGGACCGATATCTTCCGAAGTATTTCAACGTGGTTGATTTTAATAATTTCCCTAATAGTATTGGCATAAAGGATGCCTAGACATTTGATATACCTGGGATTCCATTGAAAGCCAGAATCGTGAAACATATGAGAGAGGCAAAATTTGTTTAAAGGTAGGACTTCAGACTTTTCAATATTCAACTTGTAACCCGAAACTAGGGAGTATTCTTGCAGTAAAGAGAAAAGAGAAGGCAAAGAGGTAGATGGATTAGAGATGTAAAGTAAAATATCGTCTGCGTAAGCTGTGAATTTAATATCTATATTCTGAAATTGTAGCCCCGTGTAAGCCGGTGAACGCCTAATTTTTTCCAGGAAAGGCTCCAGGGCAAGAATGAAGAGAAGTGGGGAAAGGGGACATCCTTGCCTAGTGCCTCTACTGAGGGAAAAGTAATTGGATTGACAACCGTTTACCCAAACAGAGGTAGAGGGAGCAGACTATAACAATTGAATATAATGAATAATAGGAGGACTAAAACCATGCCCTCTCAATGCTGCAAACATGAAATCCCAGCTAACCCGATCGAATGCCTTCTCAGCGTCCAAGGTAATAGCGGCCACCGGAGAATCCATTTTAGAGGCAAGGTGAATAATGTTAAGAAAAGTTCGTGAATTATCAGTGATTGACCTACCCTTGACAAACCCAGATTGATAGATATTGATAAGGTCAGGGATAACTTTGTTAATACGGAGGGCAAGTACTTTAGCAAAAATTTTACAATCGGTATTTATTAAAGAGATGGGCCTATAATTCTTGCAGGAGGAGGGTCTTTATCCTTTTTAGGGATTAAGCATAACATTGCTTGACTGAAGGATCCCTTTGATTCATCTGTGACGAGAAAATGATTGATCAATGAGAGTAAATGAGGTATTAAAAGTTTTTTAAAGTGAAGAAAAAATTGAACAGTAAAGCCATCCGGGCCGGGTGTTTTATCTTTGGGTAAGAGACCGAGGATGTATTTCATCCTCAGAGATGGGGATGTCCAGGGATGTGAGATCTATAAGGTTTTGCGGAGGCTTCGGAATGGTTTGAAAAAAAGAGTCAATCTGTGCAGAGGATGGAGTAGACTCTGGAGTGTAGAGGGAAGTATAATATTGGACAAAACAATCGAGAATTTTTTCATCTGTGGTATGCCGAACTCCGAGGTTGTCGGTGATAGCTGCAATTTTGGATTTCTGCTTTTTAATCTTAAGATAGTTGGCGAGAGATTTGCCTGCTTTGTTTCGTCCACCATACATTTTGGCGTTGAATTTAAGGAGATTATTACACGCAGAGTCCCAGGTATATTTGTTATATTGTATTTTTGCTTTACTAAGAGAAGATAGGGTAGCAGTGGAGTTAGAGGTGAAGTATTGATGTTCAAGAACTTTAATTTGCTTAAGAATGAGAGAAGAGTCTAGGAGAGCTTTTTTCTTTTTCCGAGATACGAAATCAATAATAAAGCCTCTGGTGGTGGCCTTGAAAGCATCCCAAATAAAATGAAATTGAGAAGCAGAGGAGAGATTGTTATGAAAAAATTCCTCGATAAAAAGTGTAAATTGTTCGACAAACTGGGAGTCGAGAAGAAGGGAATTATTAAAGCGCCAACGGCAAGAGGTAGGGGAGGGTGAAGGGAAATCCATGTCTAAAATAACCGGGGCATGATCTGAGATAAGAATAGAGCCAATTTCTGAATTAGTCATGAATTGTAGGGCATGTTGAGTGAGAAAGATGTAATCAATGCGGGAATGAGAGCGATGCACAGGGGAGAAAAAGGAAAATTCTAAGGTGTCGGGATGAGAGACTCTCCATGTATCTGTTAGGCCCCTAGAAGTGACGGCTTTGTGGAAAGTTTTCTGCATCTTATTGGGAACATATTTGGCTTGTGATTTCCGATCTAAAAAAGGGTCCACGAGTTGATTACAATCCCACCCACAATCAAATCATCCATTGCGTATGAAGAAAGGAGAGTGGTAAAATGGTTTCCAAAAAGCTAAATCAATACCAGTGGGACCATAAATGTTACAGAAGGAAAGTTGGGTATTATTAACAATAGTATTTAAAAACAACCATCTACCATTATCATCATGAAACTCTTTTGTAATTGAACACTTAAAGATTTGTGAAACAAAATAACAACACCATTTTTGTTATTCACTGCGGGGGAACAAAAGACCTCTCCCACCCATTGTTTACGCAGTGAAGAAAGGTCTTGCAATTTAAGGTGTGTTTCTTGCAATAATGCAATGTGACATTTCAATCTCGCAAGATGAGACAAAACTCGCTGCTTTTTATCCGGGTTGCGAATACCTTTCACATTCCATGAGATGACTCGAAAACCAGTCATCCACAAGATTTAAAAAATGATAGACATGAAAATAAAGGCAGGCCAAGAAAAGTGAGGGAAAGAGGAGATAAATATAAAGAAAGGATGGAAAGTAGGAGATAACATAAGGCGTAGATAGTAAAAAAGGTTATGCAATGTAGCCATAAGAAAACGAGAATAAGTGAACAGTAAAGTACCATAAGCTGAAATTGAAAAAATGAAGATGTAGAGGGAGATAAAGCGGAAGGACAATGCAAGAGAGAGGGAAGAGAAAAAAAAGGGAATGAACAGAAAGGGAAAAAGAGAGAGGAACACATTCGCTGGAAGAAAGATATTAAGGAGAAGATGACAAAAAGCCAAATTACTTTAGTCATAACAGTCAAAAATACAAAAAACAATTTTGGGTGGGGGGGAGCGGCAAAAAACAAGACTGCCAGTCCACAGGGAGGAACACCGAGAGAAGACAAGTCTATTATACATTGACATTATAACGAAGAGGGAGCGCAAAAGGACTCCAGGAACAAAAACTAGACGATTGAAACAGGAAGGAAGGGAACTTACCAGACATTAAGGGACAAGCAACGGAGTGAGTCAGACATTATAGACACATGGGTGCCAAAGGTAAGAATCTCCAACGACAAATGAGCACTGGGAGGACCTAAAAGAAACAAGTAAAAGCAAACAAATAAAATGTTAGCATCAACAAACAACAAACGCAAATCCTAAGGAGCAGGAAAGAGAACAAGTAACAAAACAATCAACGTTTGCTAAGTTCCATAAGTTCTCCTCGATGCTCATGTATAAACTTCCGAAGGTCAGCTGGGTCATCGAAAGAAAATGTTCTGTCTTTATAGGTCACCTTGAAGAAACAGGGATGTATGAGGCCATAACGAGCGTTCATGGATTTCAAGGCTGGTCGAAGGTTCAAGGAATTTATTGCGTCTGCTGGCCGTTGGTTTAGATACATCCTGACTAAAAAAAACTTTGTGACCAGACCAGAGCATTTGTTTATGCCGCTTGGCTGCAGTAAGGATTGCCATGAGGTCAGAATACAGCAAAAAGTAGGCAATAATCCCTCTTGGTTTGGCGGGAGAGGATGCACTCTGAGGCCCCAATCTGTGCGCTCTCTGGATATTAAAGTCCAATACTTTTGGGAGACCAACGATCTGCAGGACTTGAGATTTTAAGAAGGAAATCATGTCCGAACCTTCGGAACCTTCTGGAATACCATATATGCGAAGGTTATTACGCCGGTTGCGGTTTTCTAAATCCTCCGTAGTCTTCCTAAATTGGGCAACCTCTTTGGTGAGGCCATCAACTCTAGCAATAACAGCCTGCGCATCGCTTATCTTCTGTTCGACGTCGGAAAGTCTCAGGTCAAGGCCAGACCATTTATCCTCAATTCTTTGGAGAGTAGCAGAGGTATCCGACATAAAAGGGCGAATGAGGCGCAATTCTTCCATGATGTCCTCTAGTGTGAGGGGAAGAGGTGATTTGGATGGAGAGGAAGGATCCTTCTTAGGCCGTTTACTGGTGGTAGCTGCTGAGTCCTTACGACCTCCAAGAGAAACTCCCGCCGCCCCCTGAGGTTTATGAGATTGCGCGTGATCCATGGTCGAGAGACAAGTGAGGTACAATCCTATGGAAGCGAGGGAAGACCAACCACAGTGTAATAAAAGTATTCCGTGAAAAACAGAAGTCAAAAAGCACACAGCGACAGCCTGGACAGACTTCGTACAGTTATTGACCTCCAGCGAGGGATATAAGGGCCACTGCGCAGCAGCACAAGAACGTGAAGAGGCCAGCAGATGCACAGTCAGTCCAAAACATCCGCAAGTGCGGCGGCGAGTGGCTGCAAGTGATAATCCAACAAATCAGGATGCAACGCGTTGGCCAAACATCACAAAGACCCAATCAAATATGTCCATTAACGACAAGCTTTACGTGACCAAGTATTCAGCATTGGATATAAAAAAGTACAGAAGCTGATTTGTGCAGCCATCACACTGAGGAGAAAAGTTCGATGTAGAGAGCCGAAAAGAACATGTTGTTGGGTAAAATACACAGGTCCTCTTCTAAGGCTTATTACATACTGAGGAATCCAGAGCTCAACATAAAAACAATGCAGGGAGCAGCATATTGGTCGTAGACAGGATCGCTGCAGAGCACACAAAATGGCGGCCGCTAATAGCGCAGGCACTGAGGTGCATCGAGGAATGAAGAAAAAAGGGGCTAAAAGGCCATATTGATAGTCAGAAAACTTGCCTAAGCAGTCCCGGCAGTTTCCGACCTTCAGGCACCCGTTTGCGAGCCTCGGCGCTGCATGGGGCAGGTCCCTTCAAGAGAAAACGTAGCTCGGCGCTACAGAGCTCCTCAAGCAGCGGTCATCTTGTCTCCGCCGCCGCGCGCGCCCGTCGAACTCCCCTAATTTCTAATACTGGTAAACTTCCCAGAAACCCTGACTCAGAATTTAAAAGAAAAAAGAAAATTCTGAAAACAAGAGTTTGAGAAAGTATTTATTTATTACTGTTTTCTTTTCCCTCTTTATCGATACCTGACATTTTATTTTCTGAGGCCCATTGGGAAGAAGAGGCCTCCGGATGTCACCTCATCCAGGAAAGAGATGTAGAGAGATTAGAACCAATTGGACTGGGCAAAAACCATGCCAGCCACAAAATCACACAAAGATTTAAGCAGAAGGGTGGCTCTTGTTCAAAATGCTTTGTGCCATCCTAATTAAAATAAAGCACTTTTGATACCCTAGTAACCAGTCAAGACCATACATTTCTAACCCACACCTAACAAAATCCCAACAGAAAATCACCCCCAAAGCTACCTGTCAATTTCCTTTAGGTCATGATGCCTCACTCCACTTAAAGACCTGGGCTTTGTCCTAAAACCATCCCCTTCTTAGCTTACCGAACTGCATATCGCAGGTGAGATTGAACACAGTTGCCTATGTCAATGTATTAAAGCATATGCCAAGTAACTGGACCTAAAAGGCACCACAAGGATCCCTGGGGCAGAGAGGAAATCAGGTACTTTGAGAGAATTGATATGTTAGGCTGTGTATTTTGCTTAGGGGCTAGTGGAAGAACTGTGCTTTTAGACTGTTCACTTTCTATTTACATTTGAAGGATCAACGAGAATAGGAACATGCAGGATGGTGCAGGAGGACTGGTAGAAAGGGAAATGAGGACCAATAAATCCTGATGGATTGGCAGGTATGTGAAAAGATGGTGAGAGAAAGTGTGTAGGGTCAGTAAGTCCTGGACAGAGTGCCAGTGGGTCAAGTAAGGCAGTGGGCAATTAGTAGACTCATGGTAGTGCATATGTGAAAGGAAGATGAGGGTGTAAACGTTTTTATTGTTCTGTACTGTAATTGCATTTTTATAGTGCTTACTACCCCTGAAAAGGCATTGGAGTGCTTTGTGGCTAGTATCATGCTACTTTGGAACCCAAGGTTAGTGGTTATTCCAGTGGCTATTGGTATTAGTTTTATGCTCTCAAGAGAACCATTTCATGCATTTAATCCAGTTTTTATGTGAGAGATTCAGTGCTTAATTTGAGCCGGTGGTTGTAGGTAGGGTTCAACAGGACTCATGTTTGGGGATCGGCACTTATTTTCCCTCAACAGAATTTATTACAGAGCAAAAGAAAAAAAACCCACAAAAGTGGAAAAGAAAGAGGAAGCGAAAGATGGAAAAATAGCGACAGAGGGAAAAAACAATGATGAATAAGAACCTGCAAGATTGAGATAAGGGGGAGGGAGTGTCTGGTGGCGGAAGAAAGAGACATGAGATGGAATCAAGACTACCGGGCTTGGTATTTAGCAATCCTAATATTTGTAGCGTCAGTCGCTGACTTCTCAACAAAACATTTGGCCCCAGCATGTACTCTTTTACACAATAAGCACTGGGTAGATCACTTTTAATAGAAGTTAGGTGTTTTCATTAGAGGGGAAGGGTATGTGAGCTCATGCAGATGGTTGGTGGGATAAATAGATAGGCTAATGGAGATTACGTATTGTTAGGTGGTTTGAATATGGGTTAAAAGAAGGAGAAATTGTGGTTTATGAAATGAAGTGTGGGCAATTTGCAGAATTACAATAAGAGAATAAGGCAGACAGTCACGCGGCTTAAAGTAGTATATTCTCAAAGAGAGGTGGCATACAGAAGATGGATGATATGGGGAAATTCAATTGATAGAAAAAAAGAGAAGAAAACAAAAAATTATAAGTCAATGGCAATTTTTCAAGCAGGTATTTAGCAATATAGTGGGAAGAGGCCTTTTGAAATAGCATGCAATCTGAAGATGTAAAATTGTAGAACGAGACAACATTATTTGCATGGCAGATAGTGCATTGTATGGTAGCATTTGTGCAGCGCTTATTACCCCTATGTGCAGTGCTGAAGCACTTTTCACATGGAGGTCCTGATACACCATGTGGGTGTATGGCTGGAAGAGTGTTGTCTTTGTGTTGAGCCTATGTGGGAAGCGTTTTTGTCATTCGTGATGAACACCAAAATACGGTTATCATGTTATGGGACGTGGCACTTGGCAGTTTGATGGAAAAGGTATGTTAGGGATAGACGTGCATTTTATAATTTGTGGCATGCTCGACTCACTGATCATCTCTGCAGGTCGCTTTAGAGTGTTAGGTATTTTTTTATGTTCTCAATCCTGTTTCCTATTCTGGTTGTGACAGGAGGTCATCCACTCTGTGATATTATGAATCTTCTGGATCTGGGGCGGTAAGGATAAGTTACTTACCTGTAATCCTAGTTCTCTTCCAGGGGTATCCTCATCAAAGTCATAAGCACATCAATTTTCCAGCCCATGCGCGGGCCCCCGGAAACATATAAAACATATATGTGGAAACCATATATGTAGTTCTATATATATATATCCATAATATCTCATCACGGTTCCTTTTTCGCTGATTATTGCAGCGCTCAGTCTGGGTGCGGTATCCTGCAGCAGAACCACGCTGCTAAATATTCTCAGCACAATCCTTCTGGTCAGAAGGACAAACGGATCGCACTCTCGTAGTTTTTGCAATTTTTGTTTTATTTTCTTTACATCCTCATTTGCATGGCTATAGGCGACACAATCTACGCGTTTCGGTATCTCCAAATACCTTGCTCACGATCAACTATATATATATATATATAACAATAAAAACACAATGCAGCCTTCCATATACTAGAAACGCTGAGCAATGTTGTAAGAATTTCCATTGCACATAAATACAATTCCAATAAAGCAGGGAGAAAGAAAACACATTTGAAAACTGCTTTAATGCACAGCAGAAAACATAGTCCTGCAAAGAGGAATGAAAGAACATTGCCAGCACATAGGCTGCATTGTAGAAACATCAGTGTAGAAAGCTGAAAAGCTCACCCACAGAAACACACAGAATAAACTGGCACCGTGCATTTAAGGCAGCCATGACCCCTAGCTTCCCATCATGCCTCAGGGGTGACAGTTAGGTCAGTTGTTCTTTGCGGAGACCCGAAGGCCAGGGCACAAAGAGATGACATGTATCTTGATCACTTGCCCGGGGAGGCGGGTTGCTTATGACTTTGATGAGGATACCCCTGGAAGAGAGCTAGGATTACAGGTAAGTAACTTATCCTTCTCTTCCAGGGGATCCTCATCAATAGTCATAAGCACATGAATAGAATAGCAAGCCCATCCCCTCATCCTGCGGGCAAGTGACAAGAAAGAATACATTGTTAAAAAACATTTCAAAGACTCCAATTAAACTAGCATTGGAACAGATTCCTCAAGGAGGCTTGGCCAACTTGGGTATCCGCTCTGGAGTCAGAATCCCGACAGTAATGCCTGGTAAACGTATGAACCGACTTCCAAGTTGCAGCCTTGCAAATCTCGGCCATCGGTACATTGTGTAAGAAAGCTATTGTAGCAGCCTTTCCCCTAGTAGAGTGAGCTTTAGGGGAGGCTAACAGAGGCCTGTTCGCTAATTGGTAGGCCAATTTAATACAGGACACTATCCACCTTGAAATGGATCATTTGGAGGCTGGAAAGCCTGTCCTAACAGAGCCGTAGTTTGCAAACAATTGATCAGCCTTTCTAATGGATTTTGTTCCCTCCAAATAGAATTTGAGAACCCTCTTGAGGTCTAATGAGTGAAGAGACCTTTCTGCTGGTGTAGCAGGATTGGGAAAAAAAGAGGGAGAGAAATTGTCTGGTTGACATGGAAGTCAGACACCACTTTGGGAGGAAAGAAGGGTGAGTTCTCAAAACCACCCTATTGTGATGGAAAACCGTATACGGTTCATTAGAACAGAGTGCTTGGATTTCACTCACTCTGCGCGCTGATGTAATAGCCACCAGAAAAGCTACTTTCCATGTAAGGTGTTGTAACGTGGCCTTATGAATGGGTTCGAAAGGAGGACCCATCAGTTTTGACAAAACTAGATTCAACTCCCAAGGAGGAGAAGGAGGTCGGACAGGGGGATAAACCTTCTTCAACCCCTGAAGGAAGTCCTTGACCACCTGAAGTTGAAAGAAAGAAGTTTGGTCAGCTGATTTTCTATATGCTGTGATGGCCGCCAAATGCACTTTTATGGACGTTTATTTCAAACCAGATTTGGCCAAGTAGAGCAGATACGGCAAGATTACCCTTCTTGCCCGCTAACTGGACTCCAACCATTACGCATACACCACAAGTAAAATCTTTTCCATTTAAAAGAGTAAGAGGCTCTTGTGGATGGTCTCTTTGACTCCCTCAAAATGTCCATGCAGTCCTGAGGGAGGTTCAAATGTCCGTACTGCAGGATCTCAGGAGCCATGCTGCCAAGCTCAGCGAGGGAAGGCTGGGGTGCAGAATCTTCCCTCCCATTTTGGTCAGAAGGTCCGGCCTGCACGGGAGTCTCCGATGCGGACAGATCGAGAGCTGCAACAGGTCCGGATACCACCATTGGCGTGGCCAGTCCAGTGCTATGAGGATCATCTTCATCCTGGATCGGATGAGCTTGGTCACCACCTTCGGGATGAGAGGAAGGGGCGGAAAAGCGTATGCAAACATCCCGGACCAGTATATCAAAAGAGCATTCCCTCTCGTTCCTGGTCGGTAAAATCTGGACGCGAAGGCGTGGCATTTTCTGTTTTGATCGTCTGCAAAGAGGTCGACGGATGGATGACCCCATTGATGAAAAATGTCTGCCACCACTTCGTCGTTGAGCACCCAGTCTTCTTGTTCTTCGAAGTGTCGACTGAGGGCGTCTGCTCGCACGTTCTGCTCTCCTGGCAGATGCACTGCCGTGATCGAGAGGTTCCTGGCCAGCAGCCAGTGCCAGATCGCCTGCGATTCCAGAGACAGAGGGCGAGAGCGTGTTCCACCTTGTTTGTTTAAGTAATACATGGTGGTTGTATTGTCCGTTTGTGTCAGAATCGACTCTGACTGAATCGACGGATGGAATGCCTTGAGGGCCAAATGAACCGCCCGCAGTTCTAGCATGTTGATATGATAGGTCTGTTCCTTGCTGGTCCATCTGCCCTGAGTCTGCAGTTGACCCAGATGCGCTCCCCATCCCTAAAGAGACGCGTCCGTGATCAGGGATTGTTTTGGCAGAGGTTGATGGAATGGGACTCCCACTAGAAGATTCTTTGGCTGAATCCACCAGAGAATGGACTTCTTCGCTGCTTGAGAGAGGAGAATTCGGTCGTCCCAATGACCCGAGATTGGTCCCATTTGTCCTCCAGATCCTGCTGCAACGGTCTCATTCTCAATCTGGAGTTGGGTATGAGAAAAATGCAAGAGGCCATCGACCCCAGTAGAGACGCCACTTGCCTTACTGATGGTTGATGTGCTTGAAGGATGATGTTGCATTTGTTTCTCATTGATAACAGTCTCTCCTCCGAAGGAAACACTTTTCCTAGGCCTGAGTCCAGGGTGGCGCCCAGATAGTGGAGCGATTGAGTGGGCTGATGAACTGATTTTTCCACTTTCACATGAAGGCCCAAGCGTTGAAGGAGATCCAGGCAGATGTGAAGGTGATTCTGCACCATGTGAGGAGATGGTCCCTTCAACAGCCAGTCGTCCAGGTATGGATACACAAACAGGCCTTGGCGATGTAATGCTGCCGCCACCACTGCCATGCATTTCGTGAATACCCTTGGAGCAGATTTGAGGCCGAATGGTAAGACTCTGAACTGGTAATGCTTCGCGCCTACCATGAATCGCAGGAACTTGCGTTGCCTTGGGGTAATTGGAATGTGAAAGTACGCATCTTGGAGATCCACCGAACACATCCAATCTCCTTTCCTCAGATGTGGAAATATTTGATGGAGCACCAACATTCGAAACTTCTCCTTTCGGATGAACTTGTTCAGAGTTCGTAGCTCTAGAATAGGTCTGAACTTGTTTGGTTGGTCTTTTTCGGAACAAGGAAGTATCTGGAGTAGACTCCCTTTCCTCTCTGTGCAGGAGGGATCTCTTCTATGGCTAGTTTCTTCAGAAGAGTCGACACTTCTTGACGCAGCAGTTCCAGGTGTTGAGAACATGACCTTAAGGAGGAAAAACGTAGCGCGTACACATTGCTCAGTATATTTAGCACCCACTGGTCTTTGGTGATGTTGCGCCACTCTTGTATGCAATTTGAAATACTTCCTCCCACTGGAGTGTGCAACGGTGCTAGAGGAAGCAGAAAATCATTGCTTTCCTTGAGTTTTTGCTGTGGAAGAGGACTGCTGTTGATGTCCTCCTCTTCCTCTCGAGGAACGACGGCCTTGATATTGGGATTTGTTTTTGTTTTGCGACCATTGAGGGGTTTGAACCCTCTGTTGGTAATTTTTACGATTGTAGGGCCTGTAGCGTCGTTTGAACTCCTTTTTCTTCTCAAGGCCCACAGCCTTTAATGTGTCCAACTCGGCCTTCAATCTGGCCATTTCCTCATCAGTGTGTGACCCAAAAAGGGAGTTTCCAGAAAACGGAAGATTCAAAATACGTTGTTGTGCTTCCGGTTTCAAAGCTGTCAGGCGCAACCAGGAAGACCTCCGTGCACATATACCATGTGCATACGAGTGTGCAGCCAAAGAAACCCCAACCGCTGCTGTGCTGATTACTTGGTTGGCCACCAGCGCCCCTTCTTGGAGAATCTCTGAGAAGTCTTGCTGATCCTCCTTTGGGAGTTTGTCTTTAAAACGCTCCCGCGAATCCCATAACGACCTGTCATACCGGCCCAGCAGGGCAGCAGCGCTACATACCTTAAGAGAAGATGCTGCAGAGCCGCAGGCCTTTCTCCCCCAAGAATCCTGGGCTCTACTTTCTTTATCTGGAGGGGCTGAGGAGGAAGAAGCCACCGCATGTGTCTTCTTTGCCGCTGCGATGATGACAGAGTCCGGTGGTGGATCAGATTTCAGAAAAAGGGGATCCGATACAGCAGGTTTATATTTTTTCAGGATCCGAGCCGGAGCTGCTTTAACCGATGATGGGGTGAGGAAGATGTCCATTACCGGTTCAATGATACCAGGGACTAGAGGAAGTAATGGTCTAGCCGCAAATCTCTGATGGAGAGTTTCGAAAATGATGGAAGTGGTGGTCTGAGGAGCTGACATGGCTATGCTCAGCTTTTGTGCTCCTCTAGCGAGGACATCGTGAGAAGTGTTAACATCATCGATGGGTGACACTCTAGAAGGAGGGCTATCCGTAAGGGTAGGCGAGTAGTCCCTTTTGGATGAGCGTGTTGAAGACGAGGACCAAGATGGTGTTCTTCGTCTCTTGTGATGAGCATGAGTTGACCTATGCTCAGGAGATCTGCCTCTGTGTTCTCTGGTCCGAGTAGTGGGAGACCTGTCCACTTCCTGCACTAGACGCTGTAACGGGGATCTGTGCAGTGTACTGGAATAGTCCGTAAGCCGCTGAGCATGACCAGAGGGTTCTTTCTGCCAGTGATGGAGAGGTTGAAGCCATCTGGGCGAAAGATGAATGGAAGGAGATCGCTGTCTCCTTGGAGAGCCTCTTTGAGATGTTCTTGGATGCTCAGGAGAATAAGCAGAAGAGCTGCGTGACGTCGAGAGCATCTGGGGGGAGCTCCTAATAGAATGAGAGGACTCTTTGCGACTTCTGGAGCGTGATCGGCATCTTGATGAACGATGCGACGTCGATGGAGAGTGTCTCGACGTCGACCGACTCTGCGTCACCATCATTGGTGAATCTTTAGAGCGTGATCTTCTCCTCGGCGTCAACCTCTCCGTGTGCTTCGACGTTGTATGATGTGACGTCGAACACCTGGAGCCAACAGACTTCGTCTTTGACATTGAGCGTGCAGGAGACCCCAACGAAGTATGAATCGATGGAGAAATCCTTCTCGACGTCGTGTCTTTATGCCTTTCAGATCTCTCTCTCAAAGCTGATCGTCTACTGGAAGCCAGCGGAGTCGAGATCGGGGCACTTCTCGCCGTCGATGGAGACCGCCGTCTCGACGTCGAACGACGCCTAGT
Source organism: Calotriton arnoldi (assembly GCA_963921515.1). Lineage (NCBI taxonomy): Eukaryota > Metazoa > Chordata > Amphibia > Caudata > Salamandridae > Calotriton > Calotriton arnoldi. Next base: position 3,627,152 of record CAWUFW010000189.1, read on the forward strand.
GTATTTTACCCTAGGTCTCGACGACGAATCTTTCCTCGTCGTCGGCGAAGATCGAGCCCTCGACGTTGAACGTCGCCTGGATGACGACAACGGAGGCGATGGGTGCCTTGCCTCTGGTGACGAGGCACGTCTCGACGTTGACCGCCGCCTAGTTGACGGTAATGGAGATGCCTGCTTCGACGCCGATCGCCGATGACCCGGCGACGGCGGAGCATGTCTCGACGTCGAACGCCGAGCAGACGGCGACGACGGAGATCCATCTCTCGACGTTGGGCGAGCCCGCACCAACGGAGAGCGACTCCTCAATGCCGATCGTCGCCGGGTTGACGACAGCGGAGGATTCGACGTACCTGGAATCTTTGTCGACGACCGGTGTTCTCTCGACGGCGAGCCCGCCGTCGATGGTCTTCTCGTCGACGTTTTCGCTGCCGATGAAGGTATTTGTGGCGTCGAGCCCGACGCCGATGGAGAGCAGACTGGAACCTTGCTTCTAGATGGAGTGGTGGCTCTCTCTTTCCTCTTCTTCATCGGAGACCTGCCTCTTGAAGGTGTTTTCCCCTTCTCAGCCAGCCCATAGAGGCAAATCCTCTCTCTGTCCTTCAGAGTTCTTTTGGACAGCGACTGGCAATGCTGGCAGGTCTTGGGAGCATGAACAGAAGGCAGGCAGAGAATACAGACAGAATGGGAGTCTGTTTTAGCCTTCTTCTTGCCAGAGGAAGGGCAAGAGTCAAAGAGAGAGGGCATTTTTTACTGGAAAATAATGCTCAACTCTCTTAAAAATAGTAGAAAGGTACTTCAACAACAAAAAGACGTCGAAGTAAAATGTTTTTGACAAAAAAAAAGAAGTAATTTCTGACAGAAATCAGAAAAAACTGAGAGCTAAAGTTACCAGGGTCCTTATAGAAGGAGCCGGAAAGAACAACTGACTATTGATGAGGATCCCCTGGAAGAGAAGGATAAGTTACTTACCTGTAATCCTAGCTCTCTTCCAGGGGTATCCTCATCAAAGTCATAAGCAACCCACCCGCCTCCCCGGGCAAGTAATCAAGATACATGTCATCTCTTTGTGCCCTGGCCTTCGGGTCTCCGCAAAGAACAACTGACCTAACTGTCACCCCTGAGGCATGATGGGAAGCTAGGGGTCATGGCTGCCTTAAAGGCACGGTGCCAGTTTATTCTGTGTGTTTCTGTGGGTTAGCTTTTCAGCTTTTTACACTGATGTTTCTACAATGCAGCCTATGTGCTGGCAATGTTCTTTCATTCCTCTTTGCAGGACTATGTTTTCTGCTGTGCATTAAAGCAGTTTTCAAATGTGTTTTCTTTCTCCCTGCTTTATTGGAATTGTATTTATGTGCAAGGGAAATTCTTACAACATTGCTCAGCGTTTCTAGTATATGGAAGGCTGCATTGTGTTTTCATTGTTATATATATATATATAAGGATATATATATAGAGCTACATATATGGTTTCCACATATATGTTTTATATGTTTCCGGGGTCCCGCGCATGGGCGGGAATATTCATGTGCTTATGACTATTGATGAGGATCCCCTGGAAGAGAATAGGTGTGGTGAAGGGGTGCATGGGAATCAGAAATCTGCCCAGATTGACTACATTACAGTTCTTCTTTATGTGATTTCCAGTTTGAGATGACTATTTAGGAGATTGCCAAGACACACTGTTACAAACATCCTTTTATGATAATAGGATGCTGGAGCTCGGGGTAAGTGACTATTTGGGACCTGATGGACTATGTTAGAGTTCTCTGGCGATCAGCAATATGCAGCAGATCTCTCCAGTCTATGCAGAACTTTCTGGCAAGTATTGAGTGGTTAGTTAGGTGTCCCCCTCCATTTGCTAACAGGAGTCCAGAGGCCCTTTCATACATTACATGCCTGTCTCATTCAAGAAGAAGGATCAAGTCATTAACCGGTGTATGCTATCGTATGAAATGAAAATGGGTTCTTATAAAGCGCATGGCTACCCGGAAGCGTCCCAGCGCTGAGCGGAACCAGAGTGAACAGCCAGAGTTATGGGAAAAGCCAGGTCTTCAGACATTTACAGAAAATGAGGTGGTTGGGTTCCCTCCGGAGGTGCGGTGGGAGGGTGTTCCAGAGCTTGGCGGCACTATATGAGAAGAGCCTGCCCCCGCTTCTGGCTCTCTTGATTCTGGGCACTTCTGCCAGATGGAGCGTATCGGAGCGGAGGCTTCTGGAGGCTTTGTATGGGCGGATCAGGGTTTTGATAATGGGGCCCCCAAATATAGGGCGTTACCAAAATCTATTCTGGACAGGATCAGAGCCTGTATCAATAACTTTTTTGCTTGGAATGGAAGTAGGGGGAGTACTTTACGGATCATTTTAAGCAAACCGTAGCATGTGGCGACTGTCTTCCTCGCTTGGGTTTTAAAGGAGAGGGCTTGGTCTAGCCAAATGCCTAGGCTCTTTATTTCAGATTTTGGGGCCCTGCCCATGCAGTCTGGCCAGAGGGCATTACGATTAACATTTAGGTGATTACCAAGCAACATCAGCTCGGTTTTGTCGCCATTAAGTTTGAGATGAGAGAGACTCATCCATTTAGCCACTTCCTTCAGACAGGAGTGTAGGTCAGTGGGCGACTGGTCGGCTTGATTCAGTGCTACGACCGGCTGCGTGTCGTCAGCATAAGACACTATGTGGATCCCGAAAGGGGCGACGATGTCCGCCAGAGGGGCCATATAAACGTTAAAAAGCGTTGGGCTCAGGGAGGAGCCCTGGGGGACTCCACACTGCAAGGGCAATGGATCTGCGGTGAAGTCATTTTCGAACACCTGAAAGAACCTTCCTTCCAGGAAAGATTGAAGCCAGGAGAGAGCTTGGCCTGACACTCCTACCTTCCTGAGACGATGAACCAGAATTTGATGGTTCACCGTGTCAAAGGCTGCGCTCAGGTCAAGGAGGATAATGGCGGATGAGCCTCCTGAGTCGAGGATCTTTCTTGATTCCTCCGCAACCGCTATCAGAGCGGTTTCGGTTCCTTGACGAGGACGGAAACCTGTTTGAGATGGATGGAGTAGATCATGGGACTCAAGGAACGCAGAAAGTGTATGATTAACATATTTTTCTGCAATTTTGCTCACTCCAAGGAGGAGCGAAATAGGTCGGTAGTTGCCAAGATCATTGGGATCCAGATGGGGTTTCTTTATAAGTGCTTTGACCATGGCTCTTTTCCACTCGGGGGGACCAGGCCCGAGGCGAAGGAGGCATTGATCATACTAAGGATGGAGGGAGCAATTATGGGTGCTGCCATTTTCAAAATGTTAAGTGGTGCAGGGTCAAGTGGCGACCCACTTTTCACCGAGGCTAGAATAGGTAGGAAGGATTCCAAAGTCAGGGGAGTAAAAGTCTCCAGGAGGGGAGCATTCACAGCTCGACTGGAGCCAGTGATGTTGGTTATAAAAACATTATCTTTCACGGGGAGGAGCTTGAGAATATTTTGCACTTTGAGGTAAAAGAATTGTGCAAGGTCGTTACACCGGCGTCCGGAGGAATCAGGAATCGTCGGTGGGTCAGGAACTTTTAGTAACTTTTTAGCGATCTTAAAGATTTCCCTGGGAGAGTTGGCTGCAAGGGAGATCTTTTCCTCAAAGTATAGAGCTTGGGATCTCTTGATTTCCGCTTTATAAGTTCGTAGAGTTGCTCTATATTCTAATTTCTTGTTGTGAGAGAAGTCTTTTCTCCATAGCCTCTCCAGCTTTTTACATTGTTGTTTAAGAAGGTGAAGTTCAGGGGAGAACCATGCTGATTTATTAGATCCGGCTTTTTTCTGGATGAGTTTTTTAGGGAGCACTCGGTTGAGTGTACCTTCAATCCAAGAGCTAAAGCGGTCATAGGCGGTCACCAAATTGGAGTCTAGGGGGTAAAGTCTTTCTAAGTTCCTGGGACCATTCCTCCAGGGGGAGTTTGGACCAAAAGCGGTTAAGCGTTCGGGACAGCTGGGTGTGTGAACCTATAACAGCGGGGGACCAGGAGAATGGAACTAGGAAATGGTCCGACCATGGGAGGGGGATGGGGGATTTTCCTTTTAATTCTTCCAGACTAGAAAAGATAGGGTCAAGGAGGTGTCCTTTATTATGGGTAGCTTGAAGGACCATCTGCTGGAGAAGGTAGGACGCAAGGTCTTGGGCAAGATCGGTGGCGACCAGGGCAGAAGGGTCGTCAAAGTGCAAATTAAAATCTCCCAAGAGAGTAAAGTTGGCGTTGGAGTTAGCAAGATCGATGGCTGTTTCCACCAGGGATTTGCAGAATTGGCCCGGCGCCCCAGGTGGGCGGTATATAAGAATACCTGAAAGTGTGAGTGAAGGGGTAAATTCAATGGAAAATTGAACATTCTCACAGTTTAGTATTGGGCTGCCGAGTAGGCGGCAGGTCATGTCGTTTTTGTAGACAATTGCGATGCCGCCACCCATACCTGTCATTCTGTCTAACTTTTGAATCGCATAGCCCGGAGGCAGGGCTCTAGCGATGTCGGGCTCTGAGCTGGGAGAAAGCCAGGTCTCAGTCAGAAACAACACTTCTGGTTTGAGATCAGATAACAGTAATGAGAGCTCCGTTGAGTGTTTCGGTAAAGATCTACAGTTGAGTAATAGTAGATTAAAACATTTCCCCGAAGAGGCTGAAGTGGGTGTGTTTATAGGGAGCTCATAATGACAGTGTGAACACTTGTACTTACACTGTGAGTGCTCCAGCACGATGGAGTGTGTACATTGAGGTTCTAGAGTTCTATTCAGTTGTTTCAACTGAGAGCTGGTGTAGCCACGATAGGCTAGGGGTGGTGGAGCAGGGGTTGTGGCCCCTGGGCCCGGTCGGGCGCGGACGGGCGCAGACGGGCTTGCCTTAGGCGCGCCCGCTGCGCGCATCCGCTAAGCAGTCGCGTCATCAGACGCTTTTATCCGCGTCGGCAGTGTGCAGGTGCAGCCGCTAGAGCGCTGACCTGAGGCCTGTGCCACGTTTCCACCCCTCCCCCGAGCTATAACACAGCTCCCCATTGTGCAAAACGGCAAAGAACTGGCAGGTAAAAACAGTTTTGTTTAAAACACAGCGATTGAGTAAAAGCAAATTTACTTAAAACAACTCCGTCACCCGGTTTCCACAGGGGAAGGCCCCTCTAGTTGCCGCTGCGCGGTCGCGTCATCAGACGCTTTTATCCGCGTCGGCAGTGTGTCAGGTGCAGCCGCTAGAGCGCTGACCTGAGGCCTGTGCCACGTTTCCGCTCCTCCCCCGAGCTATAACACAGCTCCCCCTTGTGCAAAACGGCAATGAACTGGCAGGTAAAAACAGTTTTGTTTAAAACACAGCGATTCAGTAAAAGCAAATTTACTTAAAACAACTCCGTCACCCGGTTTCCACAGGGGAAGGCCCCTCCTAGTATGGTGGCACGTTACATCAGATTGAAGTCTGGAGGACCGTCAGAAAGACTTGAATTACTGTCCTCCATCTTGTAGATAGAGGTAGTGTGGGTTGCTCCCGGCGCTGCTGTCAGGTGACCTGGCTGCAATAGGAGTATCAGACTGGCATGCCTAAGGCTAGGCCCAATTTGAATCACATACACGTGTTCACCAAGTGGAGCCCTGCTGCTCAGAAACTCTCCTTGTTTTTGAGGGGGCAGGAAGAAAATGGGGTGAAGTTGATCCAGATCGGTACCAAATGTTCAGAAGGATTAGTTACTTACCTGTAATCCTAGTTCTCTTCCAGGGGTATACTCATCAAAGTCATAAGCACTGAATTATCCCCGCCCACCTGCGGGATCCCGGAGCATATAGAAATATACATATATATATGTGTATGTTGGGGATCACAAGTGCATAGCACTTCCGCGACATACATATATACATGTATATAAATACATAAATATGCAGCCTAACATAATTCCAATAAGGCAAAATGCCAAAATTACAAAGGTTTTCCCTGTACATACAATAATCTCCTATATACACTCTGTAATAGAGAAGATACACTGTAATAGTGTCACACAAGAAAACCTTTATTTTCAGAAAAGGAAAAAAACATGTAATAGCAGGCAGTTGGCCCATAGGCTGCATAGCTGAATAAATATCACCATACAATAAAAAACTGGCACCTTGCCTTTAAGGCTTCCAAGAACTTGGACACTTTGCCTTTAAGGCCTCCAGGAGACCCTCTGCTCCCATCATGCACCACAGGTGACAGTTAGGTCAGTTCTTTTTGCACGGTGTACTAACTTGTAGCAACCTGATTATAAAATGCAATCACTACCGAAATATACTAAAAATGCTCGTCCGGGGAGGAGGGAGGGTTGCTTATGACTTTGATGAGTATACCCCTGGAAGAGAACTAGGATTACAGGTAAGTAACTAATCCTTCTCTTCCAGGGGATACTCATCAATAGTCATAAACACTGAATAGAGTAGCAAGCCATACCCACTACCTCGTGGACGAGCAAATAGTATTGAAAAACAGATCATCTTAACATGACATTAAGCAAACAATTCCTCAGTGAGGCTTGCCCCACTTGGGCATCCTCCTGAGCATCTGAATCTAAGCAGTAATGGCGAGAGAAAGTATGAACAGACCGCCATGTAGCTGCTTTGCAGATTTCTGCTATAGGGATGTTCCTGAGGAGGGCCGTAGTAGAGGCTTTTCCTCTGGTTGAATGCGCTTTAGGCTTTCCCTGAAGAGACTTATTAGCTAATTGATAGGCTAGAGATATGCAGGAGACTATCCATCTTGAAATAGACCTTTTAGAGGCTGCCAATCCTGTATTAATGGGACCGTAGTTGACAAACAAGCGGTCCGTCTTTCTTATTACCTTGGTCTTATCCAGATAAAACTTCAACACCCTCTTAAGGTCTAACGAGTGTAAGGCCCTTTCAGGAGGTGTAGAAGGATTAGAGAAGAAGGTAGGCAAAGTGATAACCTGATTAATGTGGAAATCTGAAACCACTTTCGGCAGAAAACTAGGATGAGTTCTGAGAACTACCCTATTTGAGTGAAAAACAGTGTAGGGTTCCTTACAACATAATGCTTGTATCTCGCTGACTCTACGAGCCGACGTGATAGCAACCAAAAAAGCCACTTTCCAGGACAAGTGCTGCAGGGAGGACTTGTGTATTGGTTCAAAAGGTGCACCCATCAGTTTGGTAAGGACCACGTTGAGCTCCCAAGGAGGAGAAGGGGCTCGTACTGGTGGGTATACCTTTTTAACCCTTCAAGAAAATCTTTCACCACTGGCATTTTGAAAAAGAACCCTGTGAAGGTGATTTTCTATATGCCGTTATTGCTGCTAAGTGTACCTTGATAGATGTAAACTGCAGGCCCGACTTAGCCAGGTGTAAGAGATACGGCAAAATGACCTGTTCCTGCCCTCTAACTGGGTCATGACCATTATTCAAACACCATAGGTAAAAACGCTTCCACTTGAAAGCGTAGGAAGCCCTGGTAGAAGGTCTTTTCGCTTCCTTAAGGATGTTCATACAGTCCGCTGGCAAGTCTAAGTGTCCATACTGCAAGACTTCAGGAGCCATGCTGTCAGCCTGAGGGAAGGAAGGTTGGGGTGAAACACTCTCCCCTGGCTCTTGGATAGTAGGTCCGGACGGCAAGGCAATCTCTGTTGCGGAACTTCGGAAAGTTGTAGAAGATCCGGGTACCACCACTGGCGTGGCCACTCCAGAGCGATCAGAATCATCCTGGAGTTGGTCTTGTAGAACTTCGTGATCACTGCTGGAATGAGAGGCAGTGGAGGAAAAGCGTAGAGTAAGCTCTGAGACCATCTTATCAACAGAGCATTCCCGCTTGAACCTGGTTGGTGATACCTGGACGCGTAGACGGGGCATTTGGCGTTTGTTGCATCTGCGAACAAGTCTATGTCCGGCACACCCCATCTTTGAAAGATATCCTGAGCCACTTCGGTGTTTAGCACCCAGTCGTGCGCTTCTACGAACTCTCTGCTTAGGAAGTCCGCCTGTACATTTAGGACGACCGGCACATGGACAGCCGTGATGGTGAGATGCCGTGCCAGAAGCCACTTCCAAATGGCTTGTGCCTCCTGGGACAGAATTCTGGACCTGGTGCCTCCCTGCTTGTTCAGATAAAACATTGTCGTGGTGTTGTCTGTCTGAATCAAGAGGGAGTTGGACTGAAGAGACGGAAAGAAGGATTTGAGGGCTAGTTGGACGGCCCTCAACTCCAGAAAATTGATATGGTATCCCCTCTCTGTGTCCGACCACAGCCCTTGCACTTGAAGGTGATTCATATGAGCCCCCCAACCTTGCAGGGAGGCGTCTGTCACTATAGTTTGAGTTGGAGACTCTTGATGAAAGGGAACACCTTTCATTAGATGTGACCGCTTTGTCCACCACATGATGGAGTCCCTGGCAGACTGGGGCAGAGTGATCCGATCCGACCAGCTGCCTGACGCTTGCACCCACTGGTCTTCCAGAGCTTGCTGCAGGGGACGCATGTGCAATCTGGCATTGGGAACTATGAAGATGCAGGAAGCCATGGACCCCAGGAGAGAAGACACTTGTCGGACTGTTGGGTGGTGAGTCTGCAGGAGTTCTCGGTATTTGATCCTGATTGATGAAAACCTCTCCGCCGAAGGACACACGCTTGCCTCCGCGGTGTCCAGCGACGACCCTAGGTAGTGAATGTTCTGAGTCGTATTGAGAATCGATTTTTTGAAATTGACTCGTAGACCCAACTTGTTCAGTAACTGGAGACTGTAGGAAAGATGAGACTGAAGCAGGGATGGAGTTGAACTCTTCAGGAGCCAGTCGTCCAGATACGGGTAAATGAATATTTTGCGTCTGCGGAGAAAAGCCGCCACCACTGCCATGCACTTTGAAAATGTCCGTGGGGCTGACTTCAGTCCGAAAGGTAGGACTCGGAACTAAAAATGACGTAGAGCAACTTGAAAACGGAGAAATTTTCGATGTTTCCTGGACACTGGAATGTGGAAATAAGCGTCCTGCAGATCTATGGAGCACATCCAGTCTCCTTGATGTAGATGGGGGAAGATCTGGTGCAGGGCAAGCATCCGAAATTTCTCTTTGCGGATGTATTTGTTCAAGGTGCGCAAGTCCAGAATTGGTCTGTATTCTACTGTCGGACCTCTTTTTTCGACCAGGAAATACCGAGAGTATATTCCCTGGCGCTTCTGATGAACAGGGACGTATTCTATGGCTTTTTTCTGTAGAAGACCGTTTACTTCCTCGTGTAAAATGTGATGACACAAGCGGACTCCTCCGTCCGGAGGAACCGATGGAGGTGGGATCTTAAACCGTAGCAAGTATCCATTTTGAACAATATTCAACACCCATTTGTCGTTGGTTATGTTTCTCCACTCCTCCAGATGATATGCGATACTTCCCCCTACCGGAGTGGCACACGTGTTTAGAGGAAGCACTCCCTCATTGCTTTGATGGCTGATTTGAGGTAGAGGCCTGCTGTCTATTGGTCCCTCTTCCTCTTCCTGGTCTCCGTTGGTGGAAGTGAGACCTCTGCTGCTGCTGCTGACCCTGAGCCGACCACTGAGGGGTTTGAACCCTCTGTTGGAACGGGCGTTTATCGTAGGGGCGGAAGCGTCTACGAAATTCCTTCCGTTTCTCGAGACCCACAGCTTTCACCGTGTCCAGCTCTGCTTTCATCTTCGCCATTTCTTCGTCCGCATGCGGCCTGAAGAGAGAAGACCCATTGAAAGGCAGGTTGGTTATCTTCCGCTGGACGTCAGGTTTGAGGCCAGTCAAGCGTAACCAAGCAGAACGCCTCGAACAGATACCATGGGAGTATCCGTGGGCAGCCAGATCGGATGAATCAGCGGAAGCACTAATCACCTGATTTGCCACTAGACCTCCCTCTTGCAGTATTTCTCGAAAGTCTTGCTGGTCCTCTTTTGGGAGTTTGTCCACAAAACGTCCCAGTGAATCCCACCAGGATCTTTCATACCTCCCCAGCAGAGCGGAGGCACTGGCGACCTTCATGATAGAAGCTGAAGTGTTGCACATCCTTCTACCTAAAGAGTCCATCAGTTTACTATCCTTATCCGGAGGCGCTGAGGAGGAAGACATAGATGAGTGCGTCTTTATAGCTGCCGCCACAATGATGGAATCCGGAAGAGGATCCGATCGAAGGAACAAAGGATCTTGGTCCGGAGCCTTGTACTTTTTAGCTATTCGGGAAGGAACAGCTCCCACCGTTGCCGGTGTCAAAAAGGTCTGCATAGCAGGTTCAAGAAGGCCTGGGACAAGAGGAAGCAAAGGCCGAGCCGAGGTGCGATGATGAAGAGTCTCGAAAATCACTGAGGAGGAAACAGCCGGGACAGACATAGAGATGTTCAGCTTATTCGCTCCTCTACAGAGAACCTCATTAAAGGTGCTGAGGTCATCAATTGGAGAAACTCTTGATGGAGGTGTAGCCGTCAATGTTGGAGAATAGTCTCTGATAGAGGACCTGGTGGGAGAAGACCAGGTGGGAGACCTATGCCGTCTTCTCTTCGGAGAAGAATGATAAGAGCGAGATCTGTCCCTTGATCGAGCATGGCGGGCATGTGGAGATCGTGATCTGCCTGGACTCCTCCTTCTGGAAGAAACCACAGTCGGTGACCTTGATCTTCGAGGTGTTTTAGGGGATGGAGAATCCCTGGACAAGCGTGAAGGAGAATAGGTACGGGAAAAGTCCGACCCCGGGCTACTGAGGGCCCTAGACTTCCTGCGCCGTGCATCTTCACCAACCACCGGAGAGCCCTCCGGGGAGATCTGGACAATATGCAGTCCTGGAGAAGATCCAGATTTTGAGGACGATAGAGATGCAGCTCTAACCTCATCCGAGGCAACAGCAGGCTCTTTAGCTCTCGACGTCGAGCGCCTCGACGTCGACCTGTGCTTTCCCTCGACGTCGACTTCTCCCTTGACGTGGGATGATGGATAGGAGGAGTTAAGGACTTCGCTGTCCTCGACGGCGACCTCACCTCCCTCAAAGATGTCCTCGACGTCGACCGTCTACTCAGTGACTTCGACGTCGAACGCTCTCACCTCCTCGACGTCAATGGCCTCGAAGTCTTCGACGTCGACTGGTCTCGAGGCACCTTTGCCGTCGGCAAACTTCTCGACGTCGACCTACGGGGAGGCGACGGAGAGTGCCTTGACGTCGATGGATGTCTCGACGTCGATTGGTGTTTTGACGTCGAACGACCTTCGCCATGAACATACCTCGAGCCCGAGGCAGTATGCTTCGACGTCAATGCCTTTCTCGACGACGGAGACTCACGCCGTCTCGACGTCGGAGATTGTGTCGGTCGCTTCTTCGACGGCGGCAACGACGTCGACGGCGAACAGTCCGGAATCTGCCGTTTTTCTCGATGTTGAAGAGGCAGAATGATGCTGACGTCGGTGTTCCTGAAGAGAGGAGGGCTCTTGACACGCAAGGCCACTTTCCAGTTGGACTTTTCCTCTCTCTCGAGTACAGCTTGAAGGCGAATCCTCTCCCTGTCGAGAAGAGTCCTCGCAGAAAACCTCTGACAATGATAACAAGTGTCAGGCTTGTGACTGGAAGGAAGACAGGCGATACACACGGAGTGTGGATCTGAGATAGCCATCTTCTTTCCACAGGATGGACATTTGCGGAAAAAAGCCGGCATTCTGACAGAAAAAGAGTGAAATTTTGTCAGAGAATGTTAATAAACCACTGCCAGCACAGGAAAACCGCAAAAAACCAAAGAAGAAAACAATTCCTGACAGGAAAGTCAGAAAAACTGTCGAGCTCAAGCTCCAGGATCCTCATAGAAGGAGCCGGAAAAAGAACTGACCTAACTGTCACCTGTGGTGCATGATGGGAGCAGAGGGTCTCCTGGAGGCCTTAAAGGCAAAGTGTCCAAGTTCTTGGAAGCCTTAAAGGCAAGGTGCCAGTTTTTATTGTATGGTGATATTTATTCAGCTATGCAGCCTATGGGCCAACTGCCTGCTATTACATGTTTTTTCCTTTTCTGAAAATAAAGGTTTTCTTGTATGACACTATTACAGTGTATCTTCTCTATTACAGAGTGTATATAGGAGATTATTGTATGTACAGGGAAAACCTTTGTAATTTTGGCATTTTGCCTTATTGGAATTATGTTAGGCTGCATATTTATGTATTTATATACATGTATATATGTATGTCGCGGAAGTGCTATGCACTTGTGATCCCCAACATACACATATATATATGTATATTTCTATATGCTCCGGGATCCCGCAGGTGGGCGGGGATAATTCAGTGCTTATGACTATTGATGAGTATCCCCTGGAAGAGAAATGCGTTTTAAACTCAACTTTTATTTGGTCAAAATAAACTCCAAAATGTTTAACCCAGAAGCCCTAGGTGGCTCATTTCTTGTGTACCTGTTCTCTCCTCCTCTGTAAACAAACAACACCATTTCAGAATGGGGCCCTGTGGCGATTACAGATTTGAGCTGCCTGTGGCTGAGGGAGGGTGGACGGGAGGAGTTCCTAGTAATTAGGTGACCCGACTCTAATGGCAGCCCTAGAAATCACAGACTGTGCAAACTAAAACTTGGCCCAGTTTGTACTAAATAGATGTTTACCAAGTGGAGCCCCGGTTGCTAGGAAACACTGCTTTGTTTGCAAGGACAGGGAGAAAATGGGGTGAAGTTTTATGCGAATCTGTGCCAAATGCTCAGAAACACAGGAAGGAGCGTTCTCGACGCGCAGCACTTAAGGTTCACCAATCCAGGCCCTTATCAAGGAGGCCTTCACAGGACGCAGTATAATGCACCTTATTACCACGATTCCTCGATGATGACACTATAGAGCAGACACCCTACGCTCTTTACCTACATTCATAGCATTTGGGGAACCAGGAATCACGGCTCTCCACCTGTTTTCAGCTATTTTGTGCCCTGATGAAGTTCATTCTTAATGAACGAAACGCGTTGGCTGGAGCTCATGTTGTCTGATGACGCTTAAAATAAAGGATTGCCTTACGTAAAGGAATTGGCCAGTCTTACTTATTGGAAAAGACACTTTGGGGGTGCACCTCTCCACGTTTGTACAGTTTCGATTCTGCTTTGCAGTTTGCACCTAACAGCGGCAGGTGCAGGAGTTGTATGTGTACCCCATCCCTCATTACCTTTGGATAATTACAAGAGGAACATAGCAGTGAGGTGCAGCTATTGCGGTCCGCCGTTGTTTGTTGCTTACATTTTAAAATATAGTGCCTTCAAATATAAACCTTTTTGGGCAAAATAATTTGAAAATTGTTTAAGACAAAAGCACTAGGCAGTGCTATGAAATAAAGGTGGTTTGTGGTGTACCTGCCTTCTCATGATCAGGCAGGAAAAGTTTGTTGATCAGTCCTCGACAGCACAACACCAGTTTGCTGATGAGGGCAATTTTTGAAGGTGACACGCCCGAGAATGAGGTTTGTGAACCCCGCCCTTTCACAACAGCCTTGTACACACCAGAGCTCTGTCTGAGATTCTAAGATGGCGTTTACTAAGAATACGGCATTTTCTTAATATCTTTTCTTAGTGGGTGGATATTTGCAATCACAGCATTGTTTCTGTGAGTTTGGTGAGATCCGTAAAAGAAATGTAACTGTCTGGTCAATCGTTTTCTATTCTGATGCTTTTGTCTTCAGACCAGATACGATTATAAATGACACAATCCTTAGCTGTAGATTTTAACAAATAACGGAACTTCAGACAGTATCCACGTACTGCGCCATCAATCTGCAACTACTGACGCATGCTGGGAAGTCTGCCAGGAATGGGCTGGCAGAAATGTTTTGTATTTTAAGCACTGCCTTTGGGATTGTCGCTGTTCCAGCTCGGACTCCTTACACTCCATACTCACCGTCTCACCTCAAGCTCTGTAAATCCCTGCAGCGTCCCATCTTACGTCTCAGCGTACTCGCCCACCCCCCTCACGTCTCAGCGTGCTCCCTCAGACGCTGAGCTCTCACTTAGCTCCAAGCTCGCGTTAGGACCCATGTTCTCCCCAAGTCACAATCTCACCTCAAGAAGGGTGACCAACTGGCATGGGTGCAAATTCAGGATGGTGAGTGTAAAAATTCAGGACAAAGGGTCAAAATTCAGGACACAAATTCAGGACAGAAGGTCAAAATTCAGGAAAAAATTCAGGGCAAAAGGTTAGTTTTACACACACATCAGAGGAGGTCGCGCAATAGTATATAAGTAAGTAAATAGACAATCAAAATACGTTTTTTATGTCCCAGAGGAACAGAGAACAAGAATAACTTCCTATTTACAGGGTTTCTTTTTTGCCGAACTGAGTTGTAAACAGTTTATCAAAAAGGGAAAGCTGAATAGCTGATCGAGCCCTGACAGGATTCAGACCTGTGTACTGTAGGATATACGGAAGTCAGCAACTGGATTTTTGACTCACTGAGTCATCTTACAGTTTACGGTGCTATTGCACACTTTTGCATACTATTTCATAAAGCAGAAAATGTATACTTAGAGGACCATATTCTCTTTGCCAAACTCCTAGGTGGCTATCCCACGGCTTGCGATACAGCAGTTGAAAATAAATCACACATCAGCTGGTATTTAGCAGTTCGATCTCTGTACCTTTTATTTCTCAAGCTTGCTTTATGCTTCTCTCTGTCGCTTCAACTCCTCGTTCACAGCTTGCTCTGTCCTAGTCTCTTGGTCTTTCAATAGATTTTCGAGTTCATGAACTCTGTCTACTAACTGTACCTCCCAAAAACAAAATATCATGTAATCAGGAAGCTCCAAGGATTGCAGTAATTAACGCCTCTCAAGCAGCCTTTCACACATTTGCATTTCTTTGGAGAAGCAGACACCCTGGGCTTATTTCCTCCCTCCGGACTGCAGCACAGGAGACTCCCTTGCACTGTAGCTGGAGAATCTAAATTATGTAAATAAACTTCTGTACTTTAGCTGAGAGGCTGAAATTACGGACAAATGCTGTCCGTGAAGACATTCATCAGGGACAACGGACTTAAGGGCTAATTTACGGACTGTCCAAGAAAATTACAGACGGTTGGTCACCCTAACCTCAAGTTTGGCCCTCTCCTCATTATTCCAGGCTTTCCTCAGGTTCTGTGGTCCCCCTACTGACCCAGTACCTCCGTTTTCATGCTCTCCCATGCTGCCCCACTCTTGGTTCCTCTTAGTCCCAGTATCTTCTCAGGCATGTAGCTCTCCGTTATCTCAGTTTTTCCACAAGTTATATCGTGGCCATACAGTCCCAGTCTCACATTAAAGTCTGTATTTGTCCATCGGCCCCAGTCTCACTACATGCTCAGTGTTTCCAGTGTTATCCCAGTTACCTCCAGATCTGTGGTTTATGCGCTGACCAAGCGCGACTTCTATTTCTGTGCTCACCCATCCTGCCTTACTCTCATTTCCCCTAGAGAGCCCTTTTCATTGCTCAGTCTGTATGTTCTCCCAATGTGTCTGAGTTGGTGCTCTCGCTGCATTATCTTTTCAGCCCCCCCCTCCCCCTGCTGTCAAGTGGCACCATGACACATTTACTTCACCCTCCCCTAACAACTGGCTTTGTCACTGGACACAGATTAGTCAGAACAGATTTTAGGGAGCCATACTCTTTGCTGGTCATACCCAATTTTACCCCACACTTTGATCTGATCCCCAGTACTATTATGGGGGTGCTCACACTCTTCGCTCCTTATTCAACAATCCTTTGAGGGCTTCTTCAAGGCTTTCCATTGTGCCTGACTTCTAAGGTTTCCATATTCAGCCATGAAGGGGTCCAAACAAGATATGAGTGGAAGCCTTTGAACGGACATAGCACTCCTGTAAGTCGCAGAACCCATGTTGTCCACCTTCCTCTGACACTTAGATCACCAATGCAAACACCCACCCATCCCTCTTGAAAGCCCCCATTGCACCACTCTAATGCTCTTTACAGGCCCCTCCCTAGCCAAATTCCCAGGTCAACAGGAAGAAGACAAGAAGTCGTTTTCAGCCAGGGACTGCTGGTCTACCAACACTAGATCTAAATATCAGATCTTTGCCCACTCTCCTGAGAAGGCAGGTCTTTTACTCACAGTCTCTCAAATACCTGCATATATTGCCAGTGTTATATATGGATTTCGTGTACCTTGTCTTCCTTACTCACACTTGCTCAGACAACTGCACTCACAACTTGGAAAGCGTCAGCCAATGGGATTCTTGAATGCCGGTAAGTTATAAACGTGCTGTTGTCCAGAATTGTGAATTCATTTGCCCACGGCCCCAACCTTTCTAGGCTCCCTTCCCCCAGTACTTCTAACCCTCTACCTCAACTCCAAAACCGTACCTTCTTCCTACCTCAATTGTTTACTTAAGACAGAAGGATGCACATCTGTGCATCTTTTTTTCTCCTACCTCAACTTTGCCTTTACCTTATGTCTCTAGATACCTCACCTATGTACGTCTTCTATGTATCTTCCTCACTTCTTCTTCTACTGCTCCTTCTTAAAATTTTCTCTTCACATCTGTCCTTCTCCTGTTGTCTCTCATTTCTCTTACTCAGCAGGGTTCACTGTCTAGTTAAAAAAGTGTGCACATAGAAGAAAGTAGGGTCAATCCAAGGGAAACGAATTGCGGAGAAAGTTAGCAGATTTCATCTGAAGGAATTGAAAAAATCATGGGACCAGTACTTTAATATTCCCTGGTGCAGTGAGAATGCTAGTTGTCAGGGGTATGATTATAATTACATATATCCAGCAATTAAAGATGCAATTTCAAGCGCCATGTGCATATGCCATATTTTAATGCTCTGCACGTGTCCCCTAAACATCCGTCAAGCCACACTTGTGTCTTTCCTACAATCTAAAACAAGCGTTGGTAAGGCTAATAGGTCAGGCATTGGCCACTAGCCTGTTGTCTTTGGTAAATCTTGTTTTTTCAGGGTTTTTGCAAAACTTTGATGATGGAGCAGCTGCCAGACCCTCATCAATCTAAAAATAAATAAATAAAAGCAAAAATATGTAATTGGTTTTAAAAAGCACACATTGCCAAAGTAGTCAAGGACACTTTAGGGAACTGCTTTGAGTCCAGGTGTTCTCCTTATGAAAGGGGATAATGTCATCACTTACACTGCAGTCAGCCACTAGCTGAAGTGGGCTGAACCCCTGCCCCATGATGTATGCTGTACTGGGTGGAAGAAAAATGGGAAAGACAATGAATGACCAGTGGATGAAGAGGACTGGCTGAAAGCTCCTATAAATATTTTATACATATAATTAGTAAAATCAAAAGTCTTGGCCAACACCATATCTAAAAAGCTGATTAGATTTTGAATGATATGTAAAACATTGCTGTTGCAAGACAAAAACAATCTAAACACAAAAGAAATTGCTTCCTTAATAACTGTTCATGGTTTCGTGACTATTTTGTAGGCTGATATAGGTCAACTTGAGTTTTTGGCTGTTTTTGCGTCCCCCCACCGTCTGAAAGTGTAAGGAATAATTCAATATTATTTGGCATCACGAGGGCTTGAATTGGCTGAAAATGAGTAATACATGTAACTTTTTTAAAACTATTTTTCATTTTGTCAATTAACAACATGACTTATAATCATACAAATAACTCATCTTTGTCTTTGTAGCGTAGATCAGTCGGTGTACAGCAAATAATTCATAGGATGGTACTGTTACATTTTTCTGTATATGGTTATCTTTACAACATGTTGGTAGTCAATATTAGTCGATATATTTGCAGGCCAAAATACATGACCTCGGAATTTTCACAAGCAACATTTCAAAATAATTATCTTGCTCTATCATTTCACCAATCAACTTACTACATTTAATTTCCTAAAAATGATTTTAAAAATAATTAGGGCAGTTTAATTCTTGAAGGACTAGCCCAGAGTAAAGAAAAAAAAGGCTCTCACTATACTCAATCCTGTAACACCAATAATGATTGTAGAATGTTCCTTTGTTTTAGGATGTGTGGGAGCGGGTGTAGACCTACTATCCCATCATAGACTATAGGGCCCCCTTGAGTAAGGACATTGATATGTTCTTTATTGTGAGACGTTGGCCTGGTATATGCTGTCCACTAATTAAAGTGGGCAGCTTGCACCAGTCCAAACGACCCTTATGATGTAGGAGGTCAAAGATAACCTTTAGAAAGCTATCCTAGTGGTAGCTGTGGAGAGCAGCCTTCAGGCTTAATCTTGAAGGAATGTAAAGCAGCTTGTTTTACCAGAACATCACCTCCTGAATGACTAAATGAAAGGAGAACCACACAGTAGTTATATAAAAATATGTATTTATTAATATAACACTCTCTACTATCCTCTACACGAGGATAGAACACAAAGCACACAATACGAGGTCAATGGAACAGTTGTATGTAGCACAATACACAGTGGGCTCCAGGGGGAGACCAAACCATATACTAAAATAGTGGTATAACAGTCACGACTGAGATCAAGACAAGGTCTGGAGCACGTAGAATCGCTGGGACCCCAAGGAACCACCCAAGGTGAGTAGATAGGGACCCCACGGAGGACGGGTGCAGTGTGGGAACACGACCGCTGGCTCCGTACAATTCTATGGGGAAGTCACGGTTACACTTTTAAAGTTTAAGGACCCTTCTAGGAGGACTTCGAGCAAACCTGTTGGAACTTAAGAGTTTGAAGAGCCACCCCACCCGTTGATACCGTAGTACCCGAGTTACCTATCCCAGAGGAGCCGGGTGCATAGGTCTGAAGTGGCGTCGGAAACTGCCGTCGTTCTCAATGGAGAGCTGCAAAGAAGTACTGCTGCCGTGAAGGTGAAAAGGGTCCTGTGAAATCCAAGCCTGGATTCGAGGATAATGGAACCTGAAAGCAGAGGGGACAGAGTCTGGGTCACTTCAGAGTGACCAGGGGCTCGGTAGACGAATGCCCACCGATGTCGGGTGCTTCAGGTGCGAAGAAGGGATGCTTGACTCTGCAGCCACGAGGACCAGGAGATGTCGAGGACAACCAGGAGCTGGAGGTGAGCGGTCCCACAAAGGATGTCGAGTGCTGAGGGGTCAGTGTCCGGCTGGAGCACCAACAAGCCTTGGCAAAAGCAACCCACGCAGGAAGGTCAAGCAGGTTACGGTGTAGACCAGCAAGGTCCAGGGGACTCACCAAGCAATGGGGAGTCAGGGCACGTCTGGAGCAACCAGGAAAGCCCAACAGAAATCAAGATGACCCTCAGGAGGACCCACAGGCCGAATGACCAGGTGTCGCGAGGGGACTTCGAGCAAGATTGCAAAGTACCAGCCCACGGAGCACTCGGTGCGAGGAGGCCGGAGTTCTTTGGTGCAAATACTGCTCAGGGTCAGGACTACAAGGAGTCCAATGCATAAGCTCGGGAATTGCCAACAAGCATATGCACTTGTATAGGGACGCGGTGAACAGGGGTTCGGGTCACGCAGTCCCCATGAGGGATACTGGCCTCAAACTCGGTGAGAGGGCAGCTCAACCTCAGGGACCTTCAGAAACCCACCTCCTGTGTTGCTGAAATCTTTGGAGTCCGCAGGAGCTCAGGAGCAGCAGACCGGTCAGTTGCACTTAGGTGCCTGCGAAGCGGGGCAGTGACTCCTTCACTCCAAGGGAGATTCTTCAGTTGTCTTTAGTGCACCACAGGTCCTGAACGGAGCCTGTATGGAGCACGGGCACGAACCAAGCTTCGGACAGAAAGGGGGATGAAGTCGAGCCCAGTCGAGGTCCAGTGAAGTCCAGAGTGTCCAGACGGTCGAAGGTCAGTGGTTTCTTCTTGTAGAATCTTGTCCACGTAAAATCCAAAGTCTTACAGCCAGGTAAGCCCTTTTGTACCCAAGGGAGAGGGTTGGACAGATTCAGGGGACCCTCCTAGGGGAGGGTCAGGACAGAGGGGTGGTTACACCCATGTCCTTTGTCCAGTTTCGCGCCAGAGCAGGAGCCAATGGCTCCCAGAACTGGTTTGAACTGGACTATGCACAGGGACACCAAATGTGCCCCAGATGCAGACTTTCAGGCACTCTCAGAGTGCACCCACCCAGCCCCAATACACTAAACTCTGTCTGGGAGGTTGTCACACCTCCCTGTGACAGGATGCCTATTGTGCTGCCTTCCTCTGCTCGAGCGTGGCTCAGCAGCAGGAGGGCAGAAATGTGTCTCTGGTCGGCAGCATCCATTTTGTGCTGTCCGGGTCGAGAAGGCTGGCACCGGTTAGACCAGTGACCCCAAGAAGCTCGCTTCTGAAGGGTGGAATCATACCTCCCACACCAGTTACTGGTGTGGAGGTATGATTCCAAGGTGTTTGATACCAAACACGATATGTTTCTATGCAGCCGTTTTCGAGATAGCATTTACCGCGAGGTTATAATGCACCTCTACCTATATGTCCGGCTGAGTCACAGACAACCCGGGAGAATGGTCTCCGAAGGCTGCAGAGAGGCTCTGCACATGCAGGGGCACCCTCTCACTAAAAACCCTGCACCCTGCCTTCAGGATTGATAAGGCCTGCTATAGGGGTGACTTATAAGTTTTAAGTGTAGTGACCTATAGATATAGTGAACCTATATCAAAAGTAAGTGGTGCAAGCACCATCTTACACAGGCTGCTGTAGCAGACCTGGAGTTCCATTTTGCATGGCCTCTCATGGGTGGCATAATACATGCTTCAGCCCATGGGAGGCCTCTGGGGTACCTATGCCCTGGGTACATGGGTACCATATACTAGGGACTTATAAGGGTACCCCAGTATCCAATCTGGAGTGTACCAAAGTACAGGTATGTCAATTTAAGGGAGAAAGCAGATAGACGGGGGTCCTGATTAGCAGGATCCCAGTCAGACTAGTCAAAAACAGTGAGACATCAAGCAAAAAGTGGGGGTAACCATAAGAAGCAGATCCTACTTTCCTACATTTATTATACGTAAACGTTATTGCCGCCCTTGCACGTTTATGGCGAGTGAGCGAAGAAGTGACAGAGGAAAGGGAATGAGAGAGCATCTGCTCTAGCAGACTGCGCTGCAGGATGTTGGTGGTGCCAGGGTCATCAAGGTAGGCAAAGACATACATCCACTCAGAAGGAGTAGTGGATACAGTGCTCCTCCTGAACCATTCCTTTCAGTAGCACAAATCATGTTCCTCATTCCTGAAATATACAGCTAGAGTAGAAGTGGTGAGGGGAGGAGACAACTGGGTGAGGCCAGCACAGAAGGATCTGGGATTTAAGAGATTAGACGGCGAATGGAAGGGAATGTCCCACCAGGGGATATGAAACAGATTTCTCTGTGTCCCACTGCATCTAGAGCTCAAAAGTACCTGCCCCCTCAAACCACAAACTATGAGACAGTACGCCATAGTCACTGACACTCAAGGGTAATATCCTACCTTGGTGACACAGGCATAGGCGGACGGGTGACCTTTTGGTTTGCATTGTAAGGGCCAGGAGACATTAAGTTCCTTCTTTTCTTAAGTCGCCAGTGTTCTGAAACTCTTGAGCAACTATATGACTCTGACACTCACAGAAAATAAGCCTCATCCCATACAGTGTTACTGCTGCTTTTCTGTCCACATTTGGTTATTTTTCTGATATTTAATGTCATTTAGGTGTCAAATGTCAGCGGCTCTCCCTCCCAGTCACAACCTGCACTTTTTTCTTTGCAGTGCTGTATCCTCAGCTGATACACCACCACCACATTTCAGCAGCGGCTCCTCCTTTAAGGCGGAGGAGCGC
This sequence comes from Calotriton arnoldi, assembly GCA_963921515.1. NCBI lineage: Eukaryota > Metazoa > Chordata > Amphibia > Caudata > Salamandridae > Calotriton > Calotriton arnoldi. The sequence goes on from CAWUFW010000189.1 coordinate 3,648,861, forward strand.
GACTCCACTGCTCTCTGAGCAGTGCAAAGAGGAAAAATAAAATAATAATAACACAAAGTTATCATCTTATTTTTCAGTACTAAGCGAGATTAGGTCGTGGCGGGGATAGGCTGTCGTCACGGAGCAGGGAGTAGGAATGGTGGCCACCATAAGTGTGCATGACGGTTTGGCCGGCCATCTTAGGACGGCCAAACCGTCATGCACACTTAGCATTTCTCCACCTGGCAGTGTTGCACAGCCGGGTGGAGAACAGTCCCAGGCACTGTCTGTGTGGCAAATCAAGCCGCTCAGACCAATCACGAAGCTGCTGTCATGCTGGTAATACTATTACTTGTTACAAAAAACAAGGGAACCCAATGTGCTATTGGTCAGGGACCTTGGGTACGTTAACTGTTTTTGAGGACACTGGTCCCTAGACAATTAGATGTAGCTAGAGTTAAATATAGACCCAGTCAGTACTATATTATCTGTCCAGCCGGACAGTTTTTAATATACAATGATTGTATAAAGCAATTAAAACGAAAAATTACAAGCGGGACACAACCTGCGTCCTGCTGACGTACATTTACAAACAACATAGAAGAAGGGGGTTCAGGCAAGAAAAGCGTGTCTGTAGTCACATTGGATATAAGTACAGCAGACAAAATACGTTGCGCACACCATTACAAGTTAAGCATTGTAGTATATCCAATGTATATGGTGTACAGTTGTCGATGACGTTTCGATCCCTTTTTAAATCAGTGGGATCATCTTCAGGACATTATAATGACATGCCTGTATGCAATAGCTCAATTATGCGAGCTGGTGTGCCTGTGAATTCCTAGGCAGATGTGGGAGACACCGTCTGGCGTGCTTAATCAGCGCCTACCGTGGTTATGTAAACCGCGATGGCTGCGTACCTACGGTGGTTATGTAAACCGCGATGGCTGCGGGGACCGCAATAATTATTAAGGGAGCACACCTTAATAAGGGGCGTACCACAATTACAAGGGAGCCGCGTGCGCGTTCTCCGAGATTAGGAAGTCCGAGCGAGTCAAGGCTTCAGGAGCAGTCCCCGCGGGAGTGCGAGCGCGAGCAAATCCTCAGCGCATTGACCAACCACCGTAGGTACGCAGCCATCGCGGTTTACATAACCACCGTAGGCGCTGATTAAGCACGCCAGACGGTGTCTCCCACATCTGCCTAGGAATTCACAGGCACACCAGCTCGCATAATTGAGCTATTGTATACAGGCATGTCATTATAATGTCCTGAAGATGATCCCACTGATTTAAAAGGGATCGAAACGTCAGTCGACAACTGTACACCATATACATTGGCTATACTACAATGCTTAACTTGTAATGGTGTGCGCAACGTATTTTGTCTGCTGTACTTATATCCAATGTGACTACAGACACGCTTTTCTTGCCTGAACCCCTTCTTCTATGTTGTTTGTAAATGTACGTCAGCAGGACGCAGGTTGTGTCCCGCTTGTAATTTTTCGTTTTAATTGCTTTATACAATCATTGTATATTAAAAACTGTCCGGCTGGACAGATAATATAGTACTGACTGGGTCTATATTTAACTCTAACTACATCTAATTGTCTAGGGACCAGTGTCCTCAAAAACAGGTAATACTATTACTAGAATGACAGCAGCGTCGTGCTTGGCTTAGGGGAGTCTGGGAAACTGTGTGCTACTGGGAGTCGACAGGAACAGAAGAGGACGGAGGAGAGGCAACAGCCGAAAGATAAGTGATATTTTCTTTTTTTCTCAAACCCGCCCCACCACTTCTGTTCTGTAGCAGCTGCCACTGCCATATTATTCACTGGCTGCATGGCATTAGGTAGGCGCTGGAGGCAGAGGGTCGCATGTGCAGAACACCTGAAATGACCTTCTTTGAAGTTAAACAAGTGAGGCCAACTTGTCAATTCTTCAACGCCGTAGGTAACCTAGTAATAAAGCACCCTAAAAAGGGTACAAGAACATTTCACAAAGTCCTTGCACTGGACACTTTGCTGCGATGCCACCACACTTGGGGCAAGATGTGTTAAGGGTTAATGCGTGGTCGCACACTCAGAGTTTCTCACAATCCAAGGGTTTGTGACATAAAAAGCCCTTTTTATATATACGCCATTTTGCGTTCAGAAAAGTTTCTCCAAATTGCAAAATATTTTTTTCAACCTCCTCACAATTACAGAATCACAGTTTGGAAGAGGTGTTTCTTCCAAATGAGGAGTTGTTATGGTATGTATTAATGATTTGCAACTGCACTTCCAGTCGCAACCCATTAATTAATTATCGACTCCCAAGTTGAAGTAATAATTGATTTAAATAGAGGAAAGGGTCCCCTTTCACTTTGGGAATCGGGGTTGCAGCTTTGGGAGGGGTAATTAGTGGTACAGGGGAAATAGTCAATCACATGGAGTTGCAAACTGTGACCTTCATAACCACCCGTAAATCCGATTTTGAGACGCAACCTATTAATTAGTACATGAGTGGGTTCGCAAAATAAAATACTGGTCACAAAAAGTTGGCGCAAACTTTGAAACCACGTTTTGTGTCCAGTATCTTAGCACATCTGGCCACTAGTGCCTTCACTCTGCAACATCTTTGTACGAATAAGGACAGAACATCTTCCTGCGTCTATTGTACAGCGACTCAGCACCCGAACTGGCCTTGAGGTGAGGGCTGCTGGGCCACTGGACCCATCTGCACATTTTCATATTTGCCGAATACTGACCAGTCCCACATTAGACTCCATCAACGGCCTGTGCATGAAGCGCGTAACACTGCCCTCCAGTACTGGGCTGGCCTGTGATGAAGGCCGATGTAGCGTGTTCCTTGTATCCTGGTCTCCTCTTCAAAGGCATTAGAAACGCTGTGAAGAAACCTCCACGGGCCAGAGGAGATGCAGAATAAGAGGAGCTGAACCGGCAGAGGCCCCGGCTGACCCCAGACAGAGAGAATAGGATAAAGGGCTAATGGGAAATACACGCAGAACACAATGAAGCTGGGTCTGTCCGACCCTCTGATCACAGACCACGCGGGGGAGAAGCCCTATAGGTGACGGGGTGGGACAATTCACATGTGAGATGATTAGTTCTGCTTTATCGAAGTTTTTGCCCTGTTTTGTGTCCCTGACAAGGAAAAAGGCATTGGTAACCCTGGCCCCGTGGTCTTTCACAAAGATTATGCTCTGGGACATCCGCCGATAACTTAAATCGGCCTTTAAGAATGGCGGCCATTGGCGCCCCACCTCTTAATGGATCCTAATCTGTCCAGGTTTAAAACCTGCCTGTTCCCTCCCACAGATCCAAGTCTGCCTTGCATAGTGCCGCCCCGAGGCAGTAGGGCAGAAACAATGACGGGGGCAGCCATAAAGGCCTTGATGTGTGGAGAGAAGGGCACAGCTACCACCCTCTCCCTCCCCCCCCCTCCCTCCAGTGTAGACGTGTAGTGGCAGGGTACGCCTTACAGCCAGGGGCACTGGAATTATGCGGCAGGAGAGGGCCAAATTATGTGGCAAGGTTGAGTAAATTATGCGGCAAGAAAAGGCAAATTATGCAGCATAATGTGGTACATTTTTAAATAGTTTGACTTTGTTAATTTGTTCTTTTAACACTTGTTAACACTGTCTGGGCATTGGGTGCACCTCATTAGTATCAGTTTAATACCCAAATATAGCAATAAACAACAGAAAGGTAACCACGCAAAAGGCCTTCCACTGCGCGGCAACCCACGCCACTGCATTATTAGTAACTTTTGAACCGTTCGAGCTAGAAACCATTTTTTTGTTAATATCTGCAGATTATGCAGCAGATGATGGATTATGTGGCAAATGCTGCAAATCTATAAGTATGCAAAAATCACTGTGGCCGCACAAATGCATAATTCCAGTGGCCCTGCCTAGAACCCTCGCAGAACCTGGGCTTAAACATATTGGCTCTCATTTTCTGTCAACCTGACCCCTGGTTTCCACTACAAACCACCAGATTTTTTGCGGTTTTAACTTCTAAATGCATTTCCCAATATTGGTGGGACTCTATGGTGCTGATTGCATGTGCATTCTTCTCTTCTATTGCTATTTTGTTCTTTAACTGCATTGCTCCTTGTGGCATTTTGGGAACATTTTGACCATCGTACCTTCTATTTCCTTTCTCTTTTAGGTTTCTTTCCTACCCTAACTGTGTTTTCACCATCTCTCCCGATGAGAAAAGCAAAGGCCCCAGTCTCATGCTGCACCTTCACTTTAGGCCCTGAATGAAAAATTTCCTAGCTATCAAAACGGAAAGTTTCAATTCTATTAAGGACTCGGAGGCGAGGATTATGCTTTACTTTCTTCACTTTATTGACAGCAGCCTTCAAAGTAAACACTAACAAAAAAACTAACATTCCCATGAACACTTAGGAATGTCCCAACAACAATAGAGTTCATCATATAGACTGTCCATCGTCTCCACCAATCAGGTAGCACCAGGTAGGTCATAGTCCCTTGTTAGTGGTTGTCCCTCCTCTTCCGACGCGCAAGGTCAGCCTCATCCGGTACCTCATGAATCTTGTTTGTTTGCGTCCATTCCTGCAACGAGACACAAATTTTAAAACACGACCGTGGCTAAGGATTATGCCTGCAAAGGAAACCTGCAAATCATGTACTTAGATAGCCACATTAAAACACCACAACGAGATTTAGTAACTTGTAAAGATTTTACTTACTGCACAACAAGGGTGAGGAGGTTTCAAGCATACTTGAATCCTGGGTGGGATAATCCTCGCCTCCGAATCCTTAATAGAATTGAAACTTTCCGTTACGATAGCTAGAAATTTTTTCATTCTATGTCAGGACCGGAGGCGAGGATTATGCTAGTTTAAAGCTTACTCACCACCAAGTGTGCCATCTGCAGAACCGGTTTGAAATAAAACCGTTTTAAGGTGGAGTCCGAAGACCATTCTGCAGCATTCAGGATATCTTCCAGACGGGCTCCAAGAGCAAACGCTTTTGAGGCCATCGCTCCTCTGGTTAAGTGAGCACGGAATTTACGTAGGTCAATGCCTGCCTCCTGCATAACCCATCGCACCCACCGAGCAATCGTGGGGGAGGATACCGCCCTGTGGGGCTTCCTCAATGCAATAAGGAGTTGTCGTTCGCCCGGAGGGCGTAATTCCTCCGACATCTCCTCGTACGCCTTGAGGCAAGACACCATGCATAACTTGGGCGAATCCGGGAATGCGGGATACGAAATAGACTTCGTTCCACATTTGGTCCGTCTATGGATAGTGAAAGTTACTCCCGAGGGGGAAAAAATCCTGTCCAAGATGTCTAGAGCGCTTACATCCGATACCCGTCTACAAGAGATCAGGCATAGGAGCATGGTCAGTTTCGCTGACAGTTCCTTGCTGGATAGGAATCTATTGGGTTGCCAGGAGAGGAACAGGTTAAGAACTTGGTTAACGTCCCAAAGGGCAGAATACCGGGTCCCTGGAGGTAAGGAAAGTCTTATTCCCCGTAGAAGTCGACAAACCAACGGATGCTCACCCACTGGGGATCCATCCACCACTGAGTGACCTCCCGAAATGGCCGATCTAAAGGTATTAATGGATCTGTAGGCCAGACCCTCCTCCGCTAGGGACGCTAAGAAGTTCAAGATGTGAATAACATCTGCTGCCACGGGATCGAGATCCCGTCGCAAACACCAACGAGACCACCGTCTCCAGGTAGACTGTCTGCCCAGACCTTGGACATGAACTTCTCTGCTGCTCCCGAAAGGCCTGGGACCAACCATCGTCCCCTGTAATCCGCCATGCCATGAGCGTTAGAGACCCTTGCATGATGAGCGGATGAGGTTGCAGATCCGGATTGAGAAGTAGGGCTGGAAATCGGGTGAGAGGGATTGGAAAATCCCAGGAAAGTTCCAGTAGAACTGGAAACCAGACTTGCGATCTCCAGATCGATGTGATTATCACTACGTCCGCCCTCTGTCGCCGGACTTGGGCCGAAACCCTGGTGATCATCGCGAAGGGGGGAAAGGCATAGCCCCTCTCCTCCTTCCAGTCCTGGAGAAACGCGTCCGTGTTCTCCGCCAGAGGGGCTGGTCTCCAGCTGACGAACCTGGGTAGCTGGTGGTCCAAGCGGGAGGCAAAGAGGTCCACGGGGAAGGGGCCCCACTTGGCTTGGAGGTCTGCAAACACCCCCGGGTGCAACTTCCACAGACTCACAACGTGAAAGTGATGTGACTGGAAGTCCGTGCTTGATTGTCCTGACCAGGCAGATACTCTGCCGTGACCGAGATCTGGTGGTCCAGGCAATACTGCCAGAAATTGGCCGCAAGGTCGGCGAGAGCTTTCAAACGTGTGCCTCCCAGGTGGTTGATGTAACGCACCGCGGACACATTGTCCATCTTGAGAAGGACACATGATTGGATCGAATCCTTGGTCCAACATTGAATTGCAAAGGAGCCCGCCAGGAGTTCCAAGCAATTGATATGGAAACGTTGTTCTAGAGGAGACCACACACCTCCTGTAGTGAACTCGCCGCACCTTGCTCCCTAGCCTGATCTGCTGGCGTCGGATTCTATGACAAAATCTGGCGCGGAACCGAAGATTGCTCGACCATTCCAGGCCTCTATGTTGGCGAGCCACCAATTGAGTTCCTCTTTGGCTTCTTGTGTTAAAGACACTTTTTGGGAGTACGCCAGACCATTCCGAAGGTGGGAGACCTTCAGGCGTTGGAGGGCTCGATAGTGCAACGGCCCTGGGAAAATGGCCTGAATCGATGAGGACAGAAGTCCCACAATGCGTGCCACCTTTCTGAGGGAGATGTGTGATTTCAATAGAGCCCGCTGAAGTTCGTGACGGATTTTCGTGATCTTCCTGGAAGGAAGGCTGAGAGTAGACTCGACGGAGTCTATCAAGAAACCTAGAAAAATCACTTTCTGGGAGGGTACCAGAGAGGATTTGTTCTTGTTGATCACGAACCCCCATCCTTGCAGGAGGTTTATCGCCGTCTGCAACTGTCGTGAGAGTGCTTGAGGGCACTGGGCCATTATCAGGATATTGTCGAGGTAGACGATGAGTCTCATCCCTTGTGCCTGTAAGCGTTCCACCACAGGTCGGAGAACCTTAGTGAAACACCACGGGCCGACGACAGTCCGAAGGGGAGAGTGGTGAATTTGTATTTCCTGTCCTCCCATACAAACTGGAGAAAACGCCTGTGAGGAGGAAAAATGGGAATCGAGAGGTAGGCGTCCTTGAGGTCCAGGCGCGCCATCCAATCCCCTGGCCTCAGGATGTCCCGAATAAGATGGATTTCCTCCATCTTGAAGTGGCGGTAGACCAACCACTCATTGAACTCTCATAAATTTATGACTGGATGTTGACCGCCATCCGCCTTGTCGACCAAAAACAGGTTGCTGACGAAGCCCCTGGGATGAGGATGGGATTGGATGATCGCCCCTCTGTCGAGGAGAGCGTGCACCTCCTGGGTTACCAGTGCGGCGTCTGTTGCGGAGAAATAGATGGGTCGAGGGGCCACGGGTTGGAAGGGAGTCCCGCAAAACTCTATCCGGAAACCTCGGATTGTCTGGAGTACCCAGGTGTCCCCTGTGATGGAAGTCCAGGCCTGGAAAAAATTCGCCAGACGGCCCCCTACCTTTAAAAGGGAAGAAGGGAGGACACTCACCGGGGTTATTTGAGCCGCCGGCGCCTCTGCCTCCTCTGTGTTTGCCGCGCTGTCCTCTGGTCGGGTAGAAATTGCCAAATCTGGTTTGATCTTGATATTGGTCTTGATGGGAGCCTTGACCTCTGGGAGTGTATTGATTATTGCGGCCGGTCGAGCGGCCCCTTCCTCGACCGCCCCCCCTGAAAACCTGTGCGTGGAACACTTTCTTAATTGAGGACTGTGCCTTGTCCAGGGAAGTAAAAGTATTTACAAACTTCCCCAGCTCTTTAATAAATGGTTCCCCGAACAGTCCACCCTGTGCCACGGGCCCGCTTCCAAGTTCGCGAGGTCCCCAAGTTTGGGGTCCACCTTTATCAGGAGGGACCTGCTCCACTCGTTGGACAAGGCGCAATTAGCATTGCCCAAAAAGACTACGGCACGTTGCGCCCAGGATGAGAGGGTATCAGGAGATATGAGAGAGCCCGAGGACTTTGCTTCCGCCGCCATATCCAATATTTTTGTAAGGGGCCCCAGGATATCTAGCAGCTTGTCTTGAGAAGCTCTCCAAGATCTATCAATCCCTTTACGAGGATCCTTAACAAATTTTTGCAAAAAGGTAGCCATTCGTGGATTGATATCGGGAGTAAGGGCAACCTTGCCATCCAATGAAGGGCGAGGGCATTCTGCCCGGAGGCAATTGCGAGCTTCCCTCTCCGGAGGCTTCCGAATGCGGCTCGCCACGGACTGCGCCACTTTGTCAGACGGAGCCCATTCAGAAGACCTCGGGTGAAGGATCTCATCAGGATCCAACATATCCCCACATATGCCCTGGTCGTTCTGAGGGGTGTTAGATGGAGGATGGGAAGAAGGACGCCAGGGGCGGGTGGGACCCACGTCGTAATTTGTGTCCCCATTGTTACCATCCGTGTTTGCATCCACTGGATTAGAAGGGGTCGCCGGGGGAACTGGGCTGGCCAAAAATGCCTGCTTCAACCTGGCAAAGGCGTCCAAATCTACTCCCAGTTCGCGTGGGCGTTTTGCTGGAGGCGGCTGGGAGTCGGGGGGAGGGGGGTACAGCAAGTAGAGCCTGTGGGGCATTCGGAATGGCGCCCGCCAACCTGTCGCAGGCCTACGCGATCTGGCGCGAAAGGCGCTCCTCCTACTAGGGAGACATTGCCCCCGCCACTGCCCTGTGGATAGATGCATCCACCAGGCGCGGCCCGTGGTAGGAGTGCCGGTCGGGCGGTGACGTGGGGCGGGGGAGGGGCAGGGTGGGGGGTAGTAAACTACGGATTAAGGCCGAATACAGGTAAGTGAACATTTAAATAAATAAAACGAATTTCGTTGCGCGCACTGCATCACATTTGGCGATGCAGCGCTCACAACGAAATTCGTTTTATTTATTTAAATGTTCACTTACCTGTATTCGGCCTTAATCCGTAGTTTACTACCCCCCACCCTGCCCCTCCCCACGTCACCGCCCGACCGGCACTCCTACCACGGGCCGTGCCTGGCATCCACCGCATCGTAAAAGTCATCGTCCCATGGGAGATCGCTAAGGGGGTCCATCTCACCCCCTTCATCATCGTACATGGTCTCCATATTGTGTGACATGCTTAGGGCAAGTCACTTGTATAGGTGGCGTAGGCAACTCAAGGATAGATATATACGACAGGTAGGTAATACCAAGATTAGGGAGGCAGGATATGCCTAGAATACCCAAGAGCTCAAATAGTTATAATATGACAAGCAGAATGTACCTGTAATTTTTTTACTGAAAAGGCAGGGTGTGCCTAATTTGGGGGGCTGGGTGTCAGCCTGATTATTGGCAGGGGGTGAACCTCGCGTTTATAGGGTCAAAACCCGGGACCCTGCAGTCCTGGTGCAAATATTATGGGGCACGTCTGTGTAAAGGTCCCAACAAAATGGTGGTATAGATTTGTGCAATACAGACTCCATAGAGCGTAACAAATGAGTTAAGGGTTTAAAAACCCTACCGACCCTTACGGGCGTCACCTTCAGAGTAAAATGATCAATTACAGACCCGCTGACAGGCGAGCGTACCTCCCAGACTGTCAAGGCTCCTTGTGGCGCTGCTGCCTCGCTGTTAGGAATGCGCGGAATGCGAGGCGCATGCCGCAGGAGAGAGCCGCCGGTTAGGCGCCCTCAGGCAGTGGGAGGTCCCTACCGCGAGCCGCACCACATCAAAGAACAGCTGCGGAGGAGCAGAAAAACGCTCTCGCGGCCGGCCGGCCGGCCGGCCGGGCCTCCTAAATGGAGGCGCGGGAAAAAAAGAAATTCACAGCCTTCTGAGAACAGGCTGAAAGAAACACGCGCACATGAAAAAGCGCACCACAATAAAAGGAGAAAGATGCGTCAGCGTTAACAGATGATAATAAAGCGCAGCGAAAATGACTAAACAGTAGCAATTATAACGCATACAGAGCGGGAATAAAAACAGTAGTAATTGTAACGCATACAGAGCGGGAATAACGGTAAATAAAACAGTATAAGTACACCTCGCATGCAAAATACACTGAGGAAATGGAGTACACTTATCTTAGGCTGCGAGCAGCGAAGAAGAGGAGGGACAACCACTAACAAGGGACTATGACCTACCTGGTGCTACCTGATTGGTGGAGACGATGGACAGTCTATATGATGAACTCTATTGTTGTTGGGACATTCCTAAGTGTTCATGGGAATGTTAGTTTTTTTGTTAGTGTTTACTTTGAAGGCTGCTGTCAATAAAGTGAAGAAAGTAAAGCATAATCCTCGCCTCCGGTCCTGACATAGAATTGGTTTACTAGGCCAAGCACATGATGTAGACCCCCCCTCCCTGATGGGTCTAACCTTAATATTAGAGGTGGGTGGAACTCATGGAGTTTGACTCTGCGGAAATCCACAGAGTTGCATGAAAACTCTGCGAGGTACCACTGAGTCTTCGAATGGGCGGAAATCGGCACGTCACACTGCTCGCGCTGATTTTTAGTGCCGGGAGCTTGTTTCGCGCTACTAAATCAGCGAGAACTGCACCATGCGGCACCCCAGAGGGTATGGCTTCTTTGCTGCTGCTCGAGTAGATTTTCTACAGGAGCGGCAGCTTTTTCACCGTGAATGGTTGCGACCACGGACATTGAGAAAATATCACTGGGTACCCTCCTAGCGCCTGAAAATTGCACTATGGGGCGCCAATTCTTGCTCGCACTCACCATCTTAACGTTGGTGAGCCTCATGCAAGAAAATACTCCGCCACGCTGCGGTTGGCAGAATTTGGCCAAAACTCCGCGTTACACCATACCGTGCCTCCCTCCACTCTCTTGTTTTGCAATCTAAATACATCCCTTCTACAGAATCACTGAATGAGCCTCTCTTTTGTTCCTTTAGAGCATTCACACAGATACATTATGGTATCACAGCTCCCGTGTGGTCCCTAGAAGGCAAGTATGTTTGGTGTAAGTTCATTACTTCAGTTGCTTCTGTGCCACTCTGGAGTGGTCTGTATAATGCCTCTTCCTATGGGTTTGTCCTCTGCAATTACTGGTTGGAATCCTTGCATTATATAGCATGGCTAGGTGTATAATGCACCATATTGCAGGGTTGTTTGTATAATGCACATGCCTATGGGCTGCTCCTCTACTGCTCCGGACTGGACTCCTCAGACCATACAGCATGGCTGGTTGTTTAAATCTGGGGGGGCCTTCACAACGGTCAGTAATAAAATAATATTTTTTTCCCTGGTCAATCAAAGACCTGTCTAAAAGTAGATCCACCTATGCACAAAACCATAATTAATACTCTTCCTAAGTAGCAGTCCAACTCTACTGCCTTCCTGCAAAGGAATAGAGTTGTTTTTTTTTAAACAAAAAAGTTCCATGGACTCCCAAATTATTGACCTGTCTCTATTCCGTGCCAAACCAAGCTTCAATGGTTCAACTTCTTGGAACTAGTTACATGGACACCTCTCATTGGTTATATATTTATTACAAAGCGCCACTTCTAGACACCTCACTGTGCCAGCCTCCTCTTTTTACACCACTGTTGAATCGTTTGCAGTATAGGTTCATGAATCCAATCTTCAATAAAGCAATTAACCTTGACCTGCTCTCCTCTTAAGACATTCCATTCAGTGTATGTGAATCTACAATGAAGACCTGATTTAATTTATATTATTCTTTGTCATTTTTCGAACTTCTACTCCATACATATACAGATATTAGTTAATCTACTCCAAAAATAGTCTAGGGAAGTCTTACACCTAGTTCCCTAACAGCCGTCCTATAAAGTTGCTATCTTCTCTTATTTTCAAGAGTTTAGAAATTACATACTTTCTTTCCAGGATGCTGAATGGTACCTTATGTCCTTGAAGCATATATCAAACCAGTCTTCACACAAGCATACAAAGTATCCACTCCACAAATTCCAATCTCCCCTCCCCATACAGGTCCAAGTCCACAATCCACCACCATACACAAAGACCCATGCCCTACTTATCTCACATTTAGCGTCCAAAACATCAATTAACCTGTCTCCATTCTCAGTGTTCCAAAACAAGCTGGGAGCTTTCTCCTACAAGACAATGTAATGCGCCCCACAATGTTCGACTTCAGCCTCACACGGAAGGACCAGTGCCCTGAACACAACCATGGAGTTCTTTATTCTTAGACAATATCGTGATTCTAGCCAGAGATAAAGGGGCCTATCACTAAACAGTGCCACAAACTTATTTCTTAAAGCTTCTAGTACAGCCCTACCTCCATTCCACCAACAGGAGTACCGCCATTGGGTGCCTTTTGAAGCCATATCCCTCCTCAGGTTTCTCAGGCACAGCCTGAAATTCTAATTAGCAGTTGTCCCTCTGATTCCTGCAATCTCATCAGGTCCATCAAAACCTTTTCCATCTCAGGTTGAATCAGCCATAAGAGAATATATATTGGGTGCCAGCTCATGAAAACGGCACCTCTCCCCCAGATCATGCAGCATCTTAACCCTTGTGTGTAGCTTCAGTATAGTATCAAGAGCTCAGGCTCTACCGCCATATAATGCCTTCATTGCATCGTCGCTACACTTGCCTCACATTCCAATATCTGAACTCATCCAGGAAATTTTGCCAACTCCTGCTCTACTCCCAATACCCTCATGCCCTCCAGCGTTTCTTCCATAGCCTCCACTGCAGTCACAGTAGTCTTCCTCCTAAACCTGTGGTCTGTGTGGAGCACCCGTTTTGATCAGAGGCAGGTACCAGTCATCAAGTTATCTCAGCGGCACCACGTAGTCCCAGACATCTCTTTCTGCACATCATGTGCTTTTCCACGAGGTTCAAAGAACTCTTCTTTAAATTACCACTTCTCTGCCATTGCATTGAGGAACACTGAGGGATCCCCTAACTTCCAGCTCAAAGGAAGAGAAGCATCACAAGATTTCTCCCAACTGTTGGGACGCACACTGTCTAGGGGGCCACGAGGAGATTGGGGGTATTTGAACCAGAAAATTGGCACAGCTGAGAATTATGCAGTCCAGAGTGACAAGGAGGCTGCTAACGGCGCTCTAGGGGCCAACTACTGATTCCTTTATCTAAACCTGACTCCCAGCTACTGCCCGGCACCACCAACAAATCATTCAGGACTATAATTCAAGCAAGGATCTCTGTTTTCTAACAACCACGATACCTCTTCTCAGTACGCTTTGAAACCCCGGTGCCTCCAGAACTGCCCTAGTTTCTCACCAGGAAGGTGGGTGGCTCATAAAATTATTACTACCAGCAATGCTCAATGCTCCATGCAAAGTGTACCCCTCCGACAAGCCTGTGTAGAATTAGAGAAACTAAGCAAACACACCTGCCGGAACCTATCACATTTCTTGAACTTCTGAAGGCAGCACCTTTCCAAGTGGCGAGATCTCTGCACCATGAAGGGTTACAGGAACAGGTCACATGTTGGAGCTACGATAGAAAGCTCTGAAGATCTGCGGCCATCCTGGGCTCTGGGCAACCATCCTGGGCTCTGGACAACCATCCTAGACTCTGGGAAATCTTGAGCATGGCTTTGTCATCAAAAACGTCTATTCTTAAATTCACTAATAATTACAGCTACTTTCATTCCAGTTATTGTTTCAGAAGCCAGCTTGCAAATGCACCTCAAAGCAGTCATGCATATGCTAGCCATATGAACCTTTTAGTATATTTATATACAACAGAGATAGCCCTGAGGGGCAAAGAAGTGCTTTACATAGCAGTATGAGCCAACATGATCAAGAGATAAAAGCAGCATGTGGCTGTTTACAAAAGAAAGGCAAAAACGGGGGGGGGGAGGGGGGGGGGGTACATACAGAGGGGAGGAGCACTGTCAGGGGAGGTAATGCCACAGACATAGATAGATCAAAAAGGCCTTGGCCTAGTACCAATTACACATATTCTATTTTGCTTTGAACAAAATATAAAGGTTTTGTTGATTTTGGGTCAAGTACAGAATATACCAAATTTACAATGCTGTCAGCTTAGTGGGAGAGGTAGGAGGTTGACAGGAAAAGTGATTTGAGATCAGATTATATATCATGAATGGGTGTTATCCTTAGGTAAAAGGTTTAAGATGTTCCAGAGGAAGAGGTGAAAGAGAAATATTTCTTACATCTTTTTACTACTTGTTTGTTTTAGGAATTTCAAGGATCATTTACTTGGTGACGTTTGTTTTGCATGAGCAACTTGTTATGCGCGTTCTTCAGCTAAGTAAGCAGATATATGATCGGCTTTGCAAATGATGCACAATGATTTACGCTGGATATAAAATCCTTTAATAATCAAATCCTATATTGATGAAGGGAAACTTTGAGATCTAGTAGAAAGTTATGAAAGCCAATCTTCACCCCATATCCCTGCTCCTGACCAAACCCAAATTGATTTCTCCATCCCTACCAACACTAACCATAGGCTGCCTTTGGCCTGTCCTTCCTCCAACAAGGTGGGACATATTAACCTCGTTGAAGTACCTATTGATACAATAACTACTCAATTTTCAAAAACCACCTATTCCTTGCTATGTAAATGCTGCTCAGCACTTAAGCACAGTTTGGAGATCTTCAACACCATTGTCAGCAACTTAGACATACCGACACTTACTGAAATCTGGTTAAAGACACTTCACTTCTTTGAGCTCTTCTTCCTTCATCAGTACTCTATTGCTCAATATTATCGACAAGGGGGAGGAATAGCACTTAGTCACAAAAATATGACCCACTTTAGACTACTACCTACTGACCAATACCACTTCTCCCAATACTTATCTCTTGAAGTCATGGCCTTTAGTCTTCTACGGTTAGATTAAACACTGTTCACCATCCTCCAAGGTGAGGATGATACATTCCTAGATGAGTGCGTGTACTTCTTTACATCCTAGCTAATGATTTCTAAGACCAGCATCTGCCTCTACGATTTCAATTTGCAATGGAAGAATGATGGCGACACTACTTCCAATCTGCTTTCCTATTTTCTTCAGGACATTGATCTTTGACAACATATTCAAAAACCCACACATCTCAAAGAGGCTATACCTGGCCTGAACCTTCCTAAAGATCTCCTCTATCAATCAGTGACTCCATTTTGCTCGACTGGTCCAACCACCTTCAGATCCCTTTTTCTCAAGCCTTAGATCACTGCAAAACAGTGCTGATTGTAGTTGCTTTGTAGGAAAGGAAAGTGATAATCAGCAATAAGGGGATGTAATTTGCTCTAAAAATGAATGTCCCGAAGCAGTTTATAAGAACTGCAGTACTGTTTTTTCCAGAGAGTTGAAGAGATCAATTAGGTTTCTTTCTGCCAACCGTTGACTAAATATATATATATGTTGCTTTTACATATATTTTGAGAGTCAGGCACAACATAAATCTGCGCAAAATCACAGGACTTCCTTGTCTGGTGATATCCTGCCTACATTCACCAGAACCATGTTTCCTAGCTTTGTACACGTCAGTATGGGAATCTTTACTTTAAGCCATGGCTCTCTTCATGTAAAAGAGAGCTATCATTGCACTTTAACATGAGACCAAATATAAAATACCAATACACTTTAAGTTAGCGAGATGATCTCAGTCACTGCAAGCCGTAGCTTTGACAACCCCATGTGCTGTCACCATCTTTGCGCTTTCCGTTAGGAAGTAAAGCTGATTTCTAAAATCGAAATTCTTTTTGGTTTACCACATAGGGTTAAGTGATGTCACTTTGGGAAAACCATGGCCCGCCGATCAATAAGAAAAGGAGACAATCACTCTAAAGCTGTGGCCCAAAAAAACATAGTCCGCAATGCAATCAAACCTTTGGCAGGCTAAGTCACATGGCACATAACCACAGTGCAGCGTTTACACCCTGAATTATGACACATTTTATTTTCTATGCAAGATGTAATCCTGCCTACAACATGGATTATAGAATGGCTCCACAAATCCCACAGAGAAAAGAAAAACACGAGAAAAGAAATGAATGTACCCTTCAATAAGTCATTTTATTTGAAATGTTCTTACATATGCGATTCTTGCAGTACAAGTCCTAATAGACTTAAGAGGTATTTTCGGTCCCCTTCACCCCCGTTGTTGTACTCGCCTCAGCTTCAGTAGTTCATGGTCTCCAAATCTAAAAGGCCCGCTTCATTAAAACGAAAGTGAAACCTGCAGTTTTATGCCCAGCATGTGTGCAGAAATCCAAACTTTAGGATTTCTCAAAGGTTTCCAAGTTAATGCATGGATGCCTGCAACAGTAACATATTTTCAGGAGTACTCACAGAAAACTTTAGTGAATTCCAAATTGTGTTTATTTGAAGGTTATTCCTAAAGCGCAAATATAGGCAGGGTAAGACTGCACATGCAAAAATGCATCCTCATTTTACTTTTTCTATACGTTCAATTTTCCTTTTGGAGAAGCCCCTTCGCCTGTACACTCCACTTATGCTTTAAATGGGCAGTTAGTGTCCGGAACGGAGCACCTGCACTTATTTAATATGAAAGGAAGAGTACTTGCACTTCTCAGGGCTGCTGCAATACATTTAATGGGAGAGCACCGGCACTTTTCAGCAGCAAGCAGGCACTCTGGATACGGAGTACCAGGACTTATCTATTTCCACTTAAAGCACTCCACCCCACCAATTTTGAAGTTGTTCCCAGCAGATTTAGATTTGGACTAGTAAAAAAGTCCATGTGCACAAGCAATTTACAAGCACAAATGGGTCCGAGAATCTGGATCTGCAATGTGTCTGTCCACCTTCGTTTTTCCAGATTTCAAGACACCAAACTCCGGGAGAATTTCCACAGCATAAAATCAGCCACCACCAGTTGCCACAAATTACAGAAGAGAAAAACTAAGACATGCGCAGCTGAAAACATCCTGAGTGAAGCAGCTGGTTGGACTGGGCACTCCAGGGCCTGCTGGAGAAGGAACAGAACTAATAGTTCAGGAGACCAAGGGAAGTAGATTCTACCCCAGACAGAAAGGAAACAGCTCTCGGTTATTTTTAAACCTTTTATGGCCCTGCCTTTCTCATCAGTACACAGAAGTCAGACTTGCTCCGCAGTGTCCTAGGCCAGGAGATGAGCAGTTGGTGCAGAGAGCCGTATAGATTACAGAAACTTGTCTGTACAGCCATTACGCCAAAAAACCTCCCAGCACCGCAAAAGTAATGTGTTCTTTTTAAGCATCTGCTCGTCAAGGCCTTTAACCCATGGCTGCGAACCTCTGGATGTTAATTTCCACCTTTGTACTATAAGCATATACTGACAATTTACAGAGCGAAGGAAAGGAACATTTCGAACTGCGTTGTCTCTGGGTGATTTAATTGCGTGTGTAACGTGTTGCCCATCACGTATACTGTCGTCAGAACTACCAGGACGCTCCGAACATCATCAACTCCGTGCCCACACGGTAGTGTTGCTGTCAGAATGGGTTCGGGGTCCCAAAAGTACAGGAACATAACAGGTTAGGTGACCATATAAAAAAGTATCACAATCACCCCTTTCCTTGCACACTATCGCCTACCCGAAGCGCGATAGAGCACTTTCCTCCGCGCCAAAATGCCTTCAGACGCTTTAGTTAACAAAGCTGAGGAAGTCCATTCTTCCCTTCTGTCTGAAGAAGATGTCTATCTAAACTACTGCCCTCTAGGTTACACTAAGCAGCAGGTGCTTATACACACCGAGCTACCCTTTCAATAAACTGTGACATCAAATTGGATAAAGGCTGCTCCCACAGCGATGGGCCTTATCCGCGGGGGAAGCCAGGCTGACTCTTTAATTCAGCTTGGAGACTGGCCGCGCCTTGGTGGGGGTCGAAATGTTAAGAGCCCCGCCGGAGGTGCAGCGGAGGCCCGGGCCGCCCTTTGCATGTCAATGAGCTCTGCTTGTTGACTCAGTGCCCGCTCTCCGGCAGCTCTCACCAGAATCTGCCTTTGTTGGTTTTAGCTCCGGTCAAGTCCACTTGCTGCACCGGGGGAGTTAGGCCCATTTAGTTTGCTTAGTCAGGCAGAACACTCAACAGGAAGGAAGGAAGAAGGGGATTCTCTAAGCAGCCATTGTCCGGGCAACGGGGGCTTAAGCAGGCGAAATGAGTATTTAGCCGATAAGGTGCACTTGAATCCCTCACAAATCCGCCCTGTGTGGAGCAGGAGGGATACCAGCCCAGCCATCCCCTGTGAAAGCCTTTGTGTGCAGAAATGGAAATGGCCCTTTTCATTGACTTTGGACTGTGTTTCGTTTAGACATTCCCGCTGCCCTCTGCATGTTTCAGAGATCAGAGGTGTTGTGCCTGGCTGCCCCCTGACACATTTCGTCTCCAGCGTGCATACATAATGCCATAAGGCTGGATCCAGGGGCGCCGCAGCACCCCAAGACTCATTAAACGTGAGGGCTTTACTCTGATCGCCGCTTTCCATTTCGTATTATTAAATCGGGTTTCTGGAACCCCCAAAAATCTGAAATGCTTCCAAATATTAGCACAGCTGGACACAGGCTGACTTCGCAGAGCCAATCCTTGGTAGAAGTTCCAGCTGATCAGCTATAAATGGTTTCTACTGCATCTCGTTAGTATTATTGTATTGCATTGCCTTGAATTGTATTGTAATATTTATATAGCGCCTATGTGGGGCGCTGAAGTGCTTGCCTACAAGGGTAACAGGCTAGACCATGTAGGGTGCGTGGTTGGAAGGGTGTTGTCTTTGTTTTGATCCTATGTGGGAAGTGTTTCCGTGTCATGTCTTTTTCTGTACACTCATGCCTAAAAACTTCAATACGCTTCACAAGGGGCAAATAGACAGATTTCAGTGCGCCTTCTTGTACACATTTTTTCGCACTCTCCCTCTGCTATCTCTGTAAGTTGGCTGTGTTGTGTAAAGCGTTCTGATGCCCTACGCACTATACATAAACTTATAAATAAATAAGCTAGAGCGTATTTGCAGCTGATCACCTGGAATTTCCATCAGGGGTTCAATACTGCATTTAATAAAAAAGCTCCTGATAGCAGGATCCCTCCACATCAATGTATGCGGAGATAGCCTGAGGACCGAGAAGAGCGCTTGGATTCTTCCCACCCTCTGTTCCGCACCCGTTCTCTAAGGATGGGTGGTGTGGCTGCAGAGCCAGCGCAACATGGAAACACGTTCTAGTGGAACTTGATCTCACTGTATACCTCAGTTCCGTTATCTAAGCGCTTAAAATCAGTTTTAGCACTAAATCTTGATTTAAAATTGGTTAAGGAAGAGCCGAGAAGGTATTTAGTTGCTGAAAAATTGTTGGTTACAAACCAAACTTGTAATCTAAAAAAAGATCAGCCATCTGTAGGAAATCCGCCCTTTTCTGAATAGTCATCCCGGAATTTTCACCTTTTGTTTGACCCTATTTTTTTGCTGGCTCTTTACCCCTGCTAACCAGTATTAAAGTGGCTGTACCCCCCCTTTAAACATGGTTGAATTGGCATATTCCTATTTGATATATTTAGCATACTTATAGGTCCCTAGTATACCCAAGGCCTGAAAGTTAAATGGCACACTAGTGGAATGCAGCATCTATTGTGCGATCCTCTATTGTGACTGTGCAAACATGGTTTCAAGCCTCCCACTGCAGCCTGACTGTAAAACATGCACTGTAGCTTGTCAAAATAAACTCTTCCGACAGGTAAAAACATCCTTTTAAATATGAGTAAATCACTTCTCTGTGAGCCTTGTAATCCACAATGTAGGGTGCATTTCAATTAAAAGTGGGACATGTATAAAAAATATCATGTTACCATGTCCCTACAGAGACAATATGCTAGCAGCTATTTTCACTGGGGCAGGCCTAGCTGCCTATGTAGAAGCCAGAGTACAGATTAAAATACTAATACTGCAGAGATACTCAAAGTATGGCCTGGGGGCCGCTTGCAGCCCTCCTCACCTTTACAGGCAGCCCCCTAGTAAACAGCAGCACTGGGCTGCTGTTCACTTGATAGAAAATAATCAGAAAGTGGTTCAATGTGCAAGCATTTATTTACACATTAACTTAAAGGAAAGGAAGCAAAGTTACCCTGCACCACTTGTCTTTAGGAACACCTTCATTTTTAAGAACATTATGCAACAGATATGTAAAATATGATGGACTCTTCAAAAAATAAAAATAAAGTACATTTCATTAACTTGCAGAAGTGGTTCAACTTAGTACATAAGATTAAATTACTGCATTCAGAAGTATGTATTAGAAGTGATAGTTTTCAAACATGAACTTAGAAACATAAATGCCTCCTCTGTGCCCTGTCAACAATGCTATTAGAGAAGCAGGCAGCAAGTCATTTCTCATGTGCACCCTATGAATGACCTAGGTTGTTATACTTGGAACAACATTGCAGTTTAGTAAATCAAACCCAAAGAAGGTTTTGTACAGCGCACATTCTGAACTCATGTATTTCAAGTTGCTCTTGTATGTGATAAAAAAGAAAGTGAAATAAAACAATTGCCTAGGATTACACAATTTGGTCGAATGTGCAAGCCAGGATTGATCACAGGTTTTCTGGTTTCTAATTGTGCAATTCAGCCACTAGATCGGTATCTCTTTCCCTCACACATTTTACATCAAAATGTAATGCTTTGTCTTTAAATGTTGGAACATGAGGTTACAGTGTGGGTGGCACACATAAGTGACATGAAGGGCCAGTTTGTTTTGAGTTCGAGGATCCACAAGAACCTCAAGCTGAGCCAGAACCAGACATCTGGCTCGAGTCTGCTGTGGCTCACCCACCTCTATCACATAACTGCAATTAAAATGGCAAAAAAGACATAGGAAGGATTTGATTTGATCTTCAAAATAACTTCACAACTCCCTGTCCACACTATGTACATGCTTTGCTTCCTCTATGCCCACCTTAACCCCCCCGCCCCTCTGCTGGTATGAATGCGGCCCTCGGTCATGCCACATACAATACCTTTTGGCCCCTGGGCCAATTTTTGCGAGTGCCCATGTAATACTGTATCTTGAGAATTGGACCAGCTAGAAAAATAATTACACAGCTATTTTTTATTAAGCATTAAAAATAAATGCATTACAATGGCAAATTTGGATTTTTAATAAACATTAAGGAAAAGTAACTCTTATAAAGTTACCCTTTTCCCGTCTGAAGTTACTGGAGGCTAATTTGCATTGACTCACCAGCTTCTCCCAGCCAGTAATAAGCCCTGAATACATGTGGAAAATGTGTGAAATGCTGATCTGAATGGGCAGGGATGACTTGTCTGAAATTCACAGAATATGGATGGTGGTGGCTGTGGGCATCCCGTTTGACACTGCAGTGTCAAATCCTGCTTGACAGGTCTGCTTGGTTCACATATAACATTTGGAGCATACTTGAAATGTAAAGAACAGGATGCCAAAACAATTCCTGTAAATCCACCGTCTGGTTGCTGGAGGACCCTTCGTTTGTCCTACCAGTCTTTTGTCTCTGGGTTTGTTGCGCTACAGTACTTGCTCCAAATTGGATTTTAGTGTTAGATGTGGGAGGACACTAGGATTACCATACAACACTCCCCACACACACTCCAATCCTTTAGAGCCAAAGCTGAGAGTGGTTGAAGACTTTCACCATCTTGGATTTGCCTGGACACCTTGCATTTTGGGCCTGTTTCCAGTAAGGCAAACATGAACTACTGTGAAAGTAGATAGGCCAGGCCTTGGCATTTTACTCCATCGCTTACTAAGGGGCCAGGAGTTACCCCCACCCACTAGATCGTTTCAGGGATAAATGTGGCACATCCAAGCACTCACTCCAGAACACTTTCTGGACCTGCAGGTCAGAAGAGGACTGGACCTGCTGTCTGTTACCTGAGAGCAAGCCTGAATTACTTGACCTGCTCCCACTTGTACCCAGAACAAAGAAGTGGACTCCAAGGGTCAGTTAGCTGACCTCCTGTGTTGCTACCGGGAGACAACATGCTGCAAGAGGCCTTTTCATGGATGTACCCAGCTGAGCAGCTGTGGCTGGCCTCTGCCCAACACCCTGTGAGTCTTTAAGTCCATCCCTCGAAGGACTGGGTGGGCTTTAGAAGTGTAGTCATGTGGTGGACTGGGATTTAAAAGACTAAGGGCCTGATTTAGATTTCGGCGGACAGGTTATTCAGTCACAACGGTGACTGATCCCTTCTGCTGAAATATAAATCCCATATTATAGGATTTATATTTCGGCAGACGGGATATCAGTCACCGTTGTGACGGAGTAACCCATCCACTGAAATCTAAATCGGGTCCTAAGTCAGAAGGTAAAATCTTTGACCAGGACAAACCAGGTTGTTGCATCCAACCCGGGCTCCTTGGCAGTCAGCCTAAATTGCAGCTAGCTCCCGGTCAACCACAACCATTGACTAACATTGGTGCTTTGTGCTTTTTGCAACTATGCCTACTGAAAAAAAAATTAAAATAATTTCTCCGGGTCCCCTTACTGGATTTTTTTTATTTTTCTGTCATTTTGTTTATTACATTTTACAAAATTTTTCTAATTTGTTTGGGATTTTAATTGTTTTGCATTTTGACTTTATTACTATTTTTATTAATGCTTTGGTGCTGCAAAAAATATTTTACATATTGTCCTAAGCCTGTCTGCTCTGTGCTATAGCTATCAGGGGGTTGAGCACAGGATTATATAGTGACTTTGAGGGTTCACCCTGACAAAGGTTGTGATTATTCCCCTAAGTGGGTAGTCACCCACTCCAAATAATAATCCAGTTTTTCCCACCGCTGTTCAGTCGTGGGATACAGGACTAGTGTTTTGCAGTACCACACAGTGAACGACGTTGAAACTAAAAATCCCTTTCTAAACTGACAGCAAAAAGTGACTCTTTGGGTTTTAATTGGCTTTTGATTCTAATTGGGTCATTTTTTATTTTTTTCCCCTACATTTTTTTATGGCCTTAATTTTTGCATCTTAAGTTTTAGGGGAACAGGCAGATCTGAGGTTCCCATCCCACAGCCAAATCTGGCAAGTAATATTGATCCTTTTATATGTTGTTGTAAATATTCCTTGTTTAGGTCGGTCTGGGTCATCAATTGAACTTTGGATATCAAATCATGGTGTCTCAGGTGAACATGGTGAGAGTGAGCTGTAACGTCTGTGCTGTGTGGGATGTATGCAAAGGGCTCTATTTAATGTGCTCTGTTTCATGCGTACATTAGAGAAAAGTCCTGCTGTGAGTGACGTAATAGCTGAATCTAGGGCATATATAGGCTGGTTTGCCTCCATGAGAGGAGTTGGGTTTTATGTGCTCTTTTGTGTGTTTCCGTTCTTTGTGATTAGTACCGCTGGGCAGACATGTTTTTTCTAGAAAGTTTAGTTGGATGTTAGAGGTAATTAAGTTGCTTATCTGGGGCTGCCATGGTTAAGCTACAGTTGGAACAGATTTAAAAACAGTCATTAACCCATTATGTGGAAGCATTATGTAACACATTTTATAGTTCAATAGATTTAGTAATTCACAGTTCACATATGCAGTGTAATTACAGTTAAATATTGCTCTTTTAATTTGTTGTCGCATAAGGATATCTGTTCAGATTTCGACTATGCCCGTCACTGAGTTAGTAGTTGAGTTAGTAGGGGCTGAGAAATGAATTCTGTTAGGTAAGCATATGATCCTGTTGAAATACAAATAGGGGTAGGGTG
Organism: Calotriton arnoldi; assembly: GCA_963921515.1. Lineage (NCBI taxonomy): Eukaryota > Metazoa > Chordata > Amphibia > Caudata > Salamandridae > Calotriton > Calotriton arnoldi. The sequence goes on from CAWUFW010000189.1 coordinate 3,672,646, forward strand.
CGTCTGTTCGGTGGCCATGGGATAGAGGAGACATCCCAGCAGGGCAAACAAGTCATCAAAAGCGGTGTGCTTGAGAGTGGAAGATTCGGTCACTGTGCCAACCCATTTAATTTCAGATAAGCAGCAAAATGTATCCCAGTTACAACAGTGCTGTATATCAGCTGGATCAACCCAGATAAATGTATTAGAAAGCACATAGCAGCCCACTGACTGATCCAGAAAAGAAAGTGCAATGCTCCACAGGCGCTCTTATGGTTCTGGTGTTCTTACTGCACTTCTGTAGGAATTCAACTTCAACCATGGGCATAACAAATAAGATGAACCATATCTTTGGGCTTTACTCTCCTTCCCATAAATTCAATCACATTATTTTTTAATATTGTTCTCCCTAGGATGTGCTGAACCATTTCTTCATGTCCAAGAGTAGTAGTCGCAGTCTATGAGGGTTGGGGTTGTCCAAATAAATGGCACAAAATCTGGGGCAAATGGAATTAATAGAGAGGACACTTCTGTGCTCCCGCAGTGGGAACTGGACATTATGACGAGGGCCATGGATGTTCTGTAGATGCTGCTGCCTAGTGATTTGTGGATGGGAGAGTGGGGGGGGGGGTTTGTAGGATTTAGTGAAGGGTTCAAGATATGCAGAGCTGTATCGCTGCTACATTATGTCAAGTGTACTGTCATTGTTCTTCAGGTTTTTTTTGTTGCAAGAAAAAGATTTATTTAAAAAAAATAGTAGTCGGCAGCAGTTGTGGATGTAAGCAGAAAAAGCTGTAGGACGGAGGTTAAGTTTGATGTAAGTCACACCCATGAGAACAGTAAAGAAACCAAGAAAAGTGATGTGAGGCAATCCTTACCCAACTGAACAAGTTACTTAGGGACAGATTTATAATTTGGCGGAGAGGGTACTCAGTCCCAACAGTGATGGAGCACCCTCTTTGCCAAACTGAAGGTCTGCCTGCCTCATTTAGAGTTGGGCGGACCTTCATTATGTCAATGGTGGATACTACTTCATCTTCGACATAACCCTCTGATGGCCTGACAGAGTAAGGGCTGTTGGAGGTTTGGCCATGTCCCCACCCGTCGGATTTAGAGTGGACAAACACATGGGCACTTTTCACCGTCTGTCACCGCCAGGTAAAATCTGGCGATAAGGAGCAGTAAAAACTGCAAAATGCCCCCCTTGCCATGGAAGAAAATTCCCCTGGTGAAAAGGCATTGCTTTTTTATGTTCCACAACAAAATCCTACTTTGAGTTTGTGTTTTGAAAAAAGAAAAAAACATTGTACATTTGCCATGCAGCTCCGTCATGTTGATAGATCATCTGTCAAATTTACAATACATTGACAGGAACTTATGTGACAGTAGTTCCTGCCAATGCTAGGCCGGCAGACATCTCAAATTTTGGCACACAGGGACTCCGTCAGGGCAACAGATTACTTTACTCCATTGCCCTGACAAGAGTAAAACCTGTCTTCCAAAATTTAAATCAGGCCCTTCGCTTCTGTAATGCTAATTCTGGTGATACTCTAACTGCAGATTCCTCACCTTTAGAATATCCCTAGGTGCCAGGATGGGTCCGGAAAAATTAAACAGCATTGCTTCCACGAACCGGTAGGTGGCGCAGTGTGGCTTCACTTTTACGTTGTTCGCCCCAGAAGTGACGATCGAGTGATATATAAGGGCAACCCCTGTAGATCGAAGGCAGTTTCTTTTATTAATGTGCCCACACATTCGGAAGCGGAGCCCAACAATAATCAGAGGTACCAATATGCAGATCTCTAAATTGGGACCTTTTTAGTAGGGAATAATAGACCATGCCACAGATTTGGGAGGAGAGAGGGCCATGTAATCTTCGGCTAGATAGAGTATCCACCAGAAAGAGCGTTACTGAAGGTAAGTATCTTGCTCTTCTGATGGATATTTCTAACTGCAGATTCTTCAACTTTAGAACAGATACCTTAGCAGTATCTCACAACATATAGATCAAGGGTGCTGAAATAAATTAGGTACGATGCTATGCAGTTCATTTAAATAATTCTGAGTGATCATCAATACTCTATTAACATGACTCTGAATTTTTCAGGAATACATAAGGAAATTGCGTGGTGCAATGCTGTAGTTTTTTTTTTAAAGCACCTTAACTGATGTGTTCTAGTACTTATTAGATACTTTTTTTAGGTTCGACATAGTGTGCCAGTCTTGGCACATTTTTCATACAAGAAGGCATTGGAGGGGCTCAGCTATAGAACTTCTTTGAGATCAGCGTCATGGGTCAAGACGGGCTCTGAATCATTAACATACTAATAGCCTGATGTATCAAAAGATTTTCAAAGTCAAAGAAACCTTTATTTAATTATAAGATATAATCATGAAAGTAAGTGCACTATAAAAACAGAGAATACATTTCAGATTGCAATATTTCTCACAGAATCATAGTATTACTACACCGAACTACACTTTTAACCAAAGCACCAACAGAAAAACAAGAGATAGAATAATTTAACCTCTGCAAAAAATAGAAGGACTGGTCTCCATAACCTAAAATTGTGTGCTTTCAGAATTTGAATTTAGAATAATTCAGTATATTTAACATAAAATCAACAGAAAAAGTTAAAATGTAAGAGGGTTTGGGGAGAAACTCCACCTTAGGGGCAGGCGGTCCCACAGGGACAGGTAATGAGCCAGTGCGAAATCTTAACAGAGCCCTTTTTCATTAACTAACTGCAGGCAATAGATAGGGCTATATTTCTGAAATAGTGCAGAAAAGTATATATTGTCTACTCATTTCTGAGCAAAATTCCCTCTTCTCTCTCTCTTTGAACTTCTGGCTGTTAAGAAGGCACACTTCACCCAGGATATATCCACCTTGATTATTGACTCCGGGTCAGAAAAAAAGGGATGGCCTGCCAGGTGGCAAAAGCATTTTTTAACATACATAACCATGGTATGCAAAATCCCTCATCTCTCCTAAGACAGTCATTGATCACCTACTCGATGGTGGCCAGCAGATTGCACCAAATTGACAGCCAGAGCAACAACGGAGATAGTTTTATAATGTCCTCTATGTAACATAAACCAAGGTCAAAAACATTGGTTTTTACATAGCTGCTCATTTTGGTCACGAAAGTAGCGGATATCAGCTCACTGGGGTGGCGCTTATATGGGCATCTTGATGTGTCTTCCAGCGCAGAGCCGAGCCATGCCACCAGCTGGCACGCAGAGGTAGTGCCAGGGCCGGACTGGCCGTAGCAGGCACCGGGCATTTTTCTGTGGGCCGAAGGGGTGCGGACTGGTTTGGACCGGTGGAGGCCGATTTTGCAGCAGTGCTGCAATATCGACCCCCTGTAACAAAAGCGCAGCAGCAGCGTTTCCATCCAGCCCCCCCCCAATCCAACATAATTGCCAGGGCTGGTTTGCGTTCCCAGTCCAGCCCTGGGTAGTGCTCAAGATTTTCCAGATCCAATCTGGCTCCTGGAGGATATTCTAAGGTGAGGAATCTGCAGTTAGATATAGTCTCTACTAGAAAAGGCATTACCAAAGGTAAGTAACTTGTTCTTTAAATGCATTAAAAAAAAATGTTATCGCAGTGGCCACCTCGTCCCACTTTGTTCTCATATCTAATGCAGCTAAAGTGCTACATTAGGAGCTGTACATACCATATATTAGTTATACACAGTAGCTCCTGCCTAAGTGCTGTTTTTAATTGACTTAATGCCAGTCCCTCTACTACGACGAAAAAAACACAGAAATGAATGGGTCTTGAACTAAGAACAGTTTACTCAGATCAAATTCTAGGCGGCTTTGCGAGTGGGTTGTTGAGCAAAGTAGGTTAAACAATCTTGTGAACAGGTTACACTGAGTTGTTTTTAGCCACTTAATTATCTTTCCAGGAAAGGCTTCATGCGCATATGTTGATAAGGCATACATTTTACTTTCATAACATCCAAAAGATGATTAACAGAGAGCCAGAAAATATATTTAGCTAGTTCTACCAAAGCAAATGGAAGGGCACCATTAGCTTTTGGTTTCAATAAATTAAATGACTCCCTCTGTCAATAAACAATGCTCCCAAATACTTTTATGTTTGAAGTTCTATGAAGGACTTGTCAGGTAGCACTGTGTCACCTCGTATGGTAGAGGAGTAACAACTTTTTTTCAGTTTTGCTAGGCAGGCTCTGCTGTTGGCCAGTGTGTTCCCAATATCCACTAGAGAGAGGTTAACCCCTTCACTGCTTCTGTCGGCCAACGGCCGTCGCAAGCACTACCTCCGTAGTGCTGCGCACGTCCGTTGGCCGACGCGGCTCCGCCCACTTAATTAAACCGCCGCACCGCGGCGGAATTCGCGCCGCGGTTAAGCGGTTAAATAACAGAGATGCCAAAACACAGCCTTGTTTTTAAGCACCTGGTTGTGCTTTCTTGCTGGAGAGAGATGTATTGTCTTCAAGGTTGGCTTGCACCCAGGGATCAGTCTATAGAGTCTGCATTGCTTTCAACCGTTGGGCTTATATCCCCTGTGTATTCCTCCACTGGTTATTATGATCAATGCAGTCAAAAGCGGTTTTAACTCCTTGTGTGCTATGGATGTGACCTTCTCCACACCACAATCCACTGGATACTGTGAAGGTGGAAATCGTGTCCCAGCACCCACTCTCATGTGAATCTGACACAAGGTCCACAATGGAGCAATCAAACAAACAAGGATCCCCAACTTATTTATTTAACAATATGCTAAACGTCATATAATATAAAAGTCTGAACAGTGCTGGAGAATAGAAGAGACAGAGGTATCACAAAATAAATTAATTTTTTTAATAAAGGTACAAAATACTCAAATATGATACAAAACTAATTATTAAATAAATAAATATACATATACATAGTCCCACCACTCATTCAGACAACTCACAACTGCAAACATACTGTCATACCTCTTTTATACAAACAACCGACATACATACAATAACTAAAGCAACACAACAAAGCAATAGATACCAGTATATTCAGTACATATCATAAATATAATAACACAACATTCAAACAATCGTAGGAGTATCACAAACGCCGACGCGCGTTTCGGTGTACAAGCCGGATGTGGCTAAACACCTTCATCAGGGCGTGGATACCACAACAGTGAGGTGGTGGGAGAATTTCAGTGGATCAAACAACTACCCGATTGACCAAGCCAGAAGATGCCATACGGGGTAGCTCGATGAAATAATCTAGGTACAGTCTGATACGGAATGGCGCCTGAGCTGGAGTGGCGATAAGAATCAGATAACAGGCAAAATTCTACATGGAGATGAAAAACGACCGCCGTAGTGCTGAATTAATGCGTGCCCTGGAGTTTCCAAGAGTAATGAACAGAATCTGCAGTCCGATGTTCGGTAGGCAGCAATAGGACGCTGAAAACAGGGAAAGGCTCGTCTGGCCTAAAACAGAGAGAACCCGATAGTTGCTAGAGAATCGAGTGTTCACCAATCGGGCGAAGTAGGTGCCACGGGAAAAGTGCAGGCACTCGCTGGGACCCCTCACTCGAAATACCGGAGGGACCTATAGTAGAAAAAACACAGACAAATCAGATAGGTCTGGTATAGGCGGCGACATGATAGTCGTTACTTCGTGGCTGATGGAAGGAAGCGCAAAAAAACCACGCATTAATTCAGCACTACGGCGGTCGTTTTTCATCTCCATGTAGAATTTTTTGTTGCTTTAGTTATTGTATGTATGTCGGTTGTTTGTATAAAAGAGGTATGACAGTATGTTTGCAGTTGTGAGTTGTCTGAATGAGTGGTGGGACTATGTATATGTATATTTATTTATTTAATAATTAGTTTTGTATCATATTTGAGTATTTTGTACCTTTATTAAAAAAATAAATTTATTTTGTGATACCTCTGTCTCTTCTATTCACCAGCACTGTTCAGACTTTTATATTATATGACGTTTAGCATATTGTTAAATAAATAGGTAGGGGATCCTTGTTTGTTTGATTGCTCCTTTGTTTCCCCTATGATCCCACTACCTCCATTTGCTCAGATAGGGGCCCCCGTTGTTTGAGTGCCCACAAGGTCCACAACGCCCTGTTTGTTGCAATACCACATGGTGGTGGTGTTGTCTGCGAACACCCGCACCAGCCTTCCCTTGATGGATGAGAGTAAGGCTTTCAACGCCAAGCAGATAGTCCCCTCAACTTAAACAGACTTCTGTGGAGCTGAATCTCCGCTTGAGACCAGAGTTCTCTGATCTCCCCCTCTCACAGGCGGCTACTCCATCCTAGAAGCGATGTATTGGCCACCACTGTCCGCTCTGGGTGGGGAAAAAAAGAGGGGTCTGCTGCTGGGCCCATCGTGGTTCATCAGCCACCACTGCAGATCTTGTGCAGTCACCTTTGATATCTGGCCCAGGCCGGAGAGACTTCTCTGATGCTGCACCCACTGGGACTTCAGGCTCCACTGAAGACCCCGCATGTGCCATCGGGCATGCTTCACCAGCAGGATACAGGAGGCCATGAGATCCAGCAGCCTCAGAGTCATTTGCACCGAAATCCAGGATAGAGTCTGAAATATCAGAATTATAGCCTGACTATTCCAAACTTGCCACTCTGGAGGATAGGCGTGGAATTGCACTGTATCCAGAATGGCTCAGATGAAAGGGAGAGTCTGCAAGGGAGGGTGGGGCACTGGACAGCACGCTTGGACTGGTTCCCACGTTTTCTTTGGGATCTGTCACCCTGCCCACGAAATGACTGGTTAGTCTTCTGGACTAGCGGGTACGACTGGTAATGCGGATGCACATACATGCCCGACCATGTCCACAATATGAGCAAAAGGACTCTTGCTGGGACCAGGCATATGCAGAAATTCCAAGGTACTTGGAGGTGACCTGGCTCTCCCGAAAGCGCTCAAGCACTGTGCCAGCCTGGTTGCCAAACAAATTAGAGCCATCAAAGGGCACATCAATCAAGGAAGATTGGACATCCCCCTGAGAACCGAGTGGACCACACCCAGGCATGGTGGCGTAGCTCCACCGTAGAGGCCATGGCTCTACCCAGGGACTCCATGGTATTCAGCCCACACCGTATGGCGAACTTAGCTGCATCTCGACCGTTCACCAAAGCTTGGTTGAGGATGGCTCGGCCTTCTTTTGGAAGCATGGGAAGCAGCTGCACAACTGAATCCCACAACGCATGGGAATAACAGCCCACTAGGCAAGCGACTAGGCTGGTGAACGAGAAAGTATGCTTCCCACAGGTGTCCAGCCTCTTGGATTCACTGTCAGGTGGAGTGGAAGGGAACAACTTTGGGTTGACCTTGGCAGTTAAGGCCTGCACAACCAGGCTCTCCACGGAGGGGTGCTGAGAAATGAAGACTGGGTCTCCTGGGGCAGGGTGATGGTGTTGGGCAATCATGCGATGCACAGGAGCCCCTATACAAGGTTTGGCCCAGGCCCCCAGGAAAACGTCGGTGAGGGCTTCATTAAAGGGGAGCAGTGGTACAGCTGAACCATCTCCTGGGTGAAGCACCTCTGTCAAGACGTTGGTCTTCCCCTCAAGAGCTGAAGGTCAAGGACCTATGCCACCCTGCACATCATGGTGGCGAAGGATGCACCTTCCTCCGACACATGGCCTGGAAGGGAAAGCATGCCAGGTTCGGTGCAGTATCCAAGCTATAGGCATCACCCAGCTCCTGATACCAGTTTTCTGCTGGCTCAGGTTCCTCCTCCCAGGTACCAAACCATTCCTCCTCATCTTCCCATTCAGGAAGGAACTGTTGATCCAGGTGTGGTAAGTCTGAGGGTAGGTAGGGCCTGGATGGCATTGGAATCGACATAGAACAGAGTCGGTGGTGCCGGTTAGGAATTGGGAATAACGAAGGGCTCGTCATCGAGCGGCGCCAGTGTCGCCGGAGAAAGGCACCCCAATGGAAGGAGCCGGGGTGGGAGAAGGCATCCATGATGGTGTCGGTCCTGATAGGGGGGCGGATCCAGAGGGCCCAGCTGGCGTTGGGGGCAAACCTGTCAGCAGTAACTCAACAGGGGCATCTCTCTGCTCCACAGGGCCCAAGGGTGCATCACAGGGAGTCTTGGCCCAAAGGTTGTGTGCTTGGCATCGTAAAATTCTTTAAGTTGGGCATGCGCCGCTTTAGCTCCAGGGATCCTGGGAGTAGCGCCAAGCGAGCCTGGGTGCTGGCTCCACAGGTGGTGTGCAGGAGCAGGCAGGGCCTAGAAGCACAGCATTTGGACAGATAAGCTGAAGAACACTTCGACCTCTTCTTGCACATACCGTCGACATACCGTGAAAATGATTGTCTGTGGGAATGGCTCTGAGAAGGGCCTCGTGATCTCCCGCTTCTGTCGCGCTGCCAGGAGTTTCAAAGACCGCTTGCAAATCACCTTCGGATTCTTGGACTTGCAGTTGGAGCTGGCCTTGGGCACTGCAGGTAAACCAAGTGTGGGTCAGAGATAGACATCTGTTGGTGGCATTCCCCACTCGGTTTAAACCCGCGGGTTTCTCGTGAGACATGTCCCTAGCATAGTGGGAGCAAAGCTCAAAAAAGACTCAAAGAAAAAGTGGTTAAAAAAAATGACCTAGGTAGCTCTCTGGACCCGCACTGTTGTCGCAGAACGAAAGGAACTAATGTCGGCACTGCCAACGTCACTTCTAACATGGACGACGTGGACATGGAGATGATCAACGCCACCTTCCGGCATGCGGAGGTTCTGCTCATGATTTTCCAAATCCAGTCTGATGCCTGGGGAATAATCTAAGGTGCGGAAACTGTGGTTAGAAGTCTCTATAAGAAAAGCAGTTACAGGTAAAATCATTTGAGGCTGACTACAAGGAATGTTAGAATAGAGGACAGGTGTTGATTAGCTTTACAATCTTATAGTGGCTGTGGTTCCATCAGTCTCATCTCCTTGAATCATTGCCATTTAATAAGACGAGGGGTTATGTGAGGTTGTGTGTTGGTCTCCTTAATATGGCCTGTTTGGCAATCATGGAAACATTATGAAATAAGCACTGGCAAATCCAATAGGTCTGGTGTCGGCTGCCCACCTTTTGACTTTGTCATTGCTTGTTTTGTTCTGTCACGGTTTTTCCAGGGAAGCCGGCATTCTAAAAAGCAAAACATTTGCTAAAAGGACAAATATTGTTTTGGTCTCAAAAACTGCACATTGCAATACTAGTCCCTGGCACTGGAGGGAAGTACTTTGTGTGCCAATAAGCCCCCTGTGAAAAGGCAGAATGCTGGCACTCACAGTGAAGTTAGACAATGGCTCAAGTAGGCTGGACCATTTGCCTTATGCCGTAGTCAGCATAGGAAAAGTGTGAATGACACAATAACAGACCAATGGCTAAAGAGGGCAGGCTGAAAGCCTCTATGTTATACAAATGATTATAATAAAATCAAAAGGGCTGAGCTAATGCCAGATCTTAAAATGAGGGCTGACTCTGGGCCTGATTTAGAGTTCGGCAGACAGGTTACACCATCACAAACGTGAGGGATATCTCATCCCCGTCCACCGCATTGCAGGTGCATTCATTTTAATGGCACCTGAAATACGCCAGACGGGATATCCGTCCCGTTTGTGTCAGAGTAACCCATCGGCCGAACTCTACATCAGGCCCTTTGTGGATGTATTCAAGAAAGTTTGCCTCACGTTTTACGCTACTGTCCAGTTCTGCAAGAGGAATAAAAGACATTTTTTAAAACTACTTTAAAAAGATTTCATATTTACACTTGTCAAGATGCTATTCTGTACTGTTTCAACCCCCATGGTATGCAACTGGATAATGGCCTCATTAAAAATACGAAACTGATTCAAAACAAAGTGGCAGCACAGGTGACCTGCAAACTATAACATATCTGTAGGTTCTATTATGAAAAGGCAGGTTTTCCATGCTTATTAGCATAAACCGTTTTAATTTTCATAAAAACTTATTATAATGTATTTACTGCTCTGCTGACATTGTTTTATTGAATATTGTAATGGGTAAAACACTGATTGAGTAAGCAAGTTAAAATAAAATGATGCTGATAGCTGGGCCTGGCAAGATAATTAAAAATTAATATAGCAGGTGTAAAAATGGCAAAACCATTTAACTCCTGTGAAAGCAGGATCGTGAAAATAAGACATCAGAAACAACAAATTTGCGTGTAGCACATTAACTGGGCACTATGTTCTTGGTCCAGAGTTTTCAAGAGTAGCATTTATTTGCTTAAATTGACCAATGTGTTTGATAACAAAAATCTGAAAAGATTAAGTCCAGTACGGAACACGCCATGGTTGAATTAGACGAAGCAATCTAGTAGGTCCACATGTGATTATGGTAGCAACACAGTAATGTAGGTACAACATTGCAGTGCTAGCCCTGTAAGATATCAGAGAGGCAAAGGATAGCATGGACATGTAACCGGTTTATTTTTTGCACTCCTCGTGTAATTATATAAAAGAATCTTTCTGCATGTTTCTACTTTGCCTTTTTCCCTAACAAAAAAAAACCGAACCTGAAAGTAAGTAAACTTTATTTGCATCAAATAATTAAAATTCTTGCAAGAAAAGAGAAAACAATAATTATAGTTTCTAAAACAAACCAAGGAAAGAGAAATGTCAAGCAATTGTGCCATTGAATGGGTATAGACACCATGTAAGTTAGAAGGTGTTTTGGCACTGTCCAACGGTCCACACTTTTTGACTCAAGTAGTTGTAACACTACAGAATATAGGAAGCATGAAGCCGAGGCAAGAACCTACCGCGTGTTTGCTGGGAATATTGAAACAAAGTAAGGGCGGGAAAATGCAGTGGATATTCATACAATTGGCACTACTATTGGCAAAGAGACGAGTAGCCATTGGGTGGATGGGTACTACAGGTCCCAATAAGCAAAGATGGGGCAAAAGATGTCAAAGAATGGGCAATAGCAGAGGAAATCAGGCTACGGGGGAGTAGGGTGGATGAAAATGCAGAAGAGGATTTGACAACATGGAGGGAGGGCATAGTGAGTTTCGAGACTGCAGTGGGAGGGCGAGATCCAGTGGACTCCGGATCGGAATAGGGAAGAGCTCCAAACATCAGAGAGGACTTAGATATAGGGAAAAAGGAACTAGCAATATTACCCGTGCGGAGCATAGAGCCTGAGAAACAAGGGACTTCGAGGGGGGAAGGCGGCTTCTCTGACAACCGAGCGGGAAGGGAGGTGATGGCTACAAAGTTTGTTCGGTTTTCATAAATGTTGTAAAGTATAGTATTATAGATGTAATCTTGACAATTGTGAAATCGGAAAAAATAAACATTCTATAAAAAAAAGTTAGAAGGTGTTTTAAAGTGCAGATGTACAGGTTAAAAGCACCGTGAACATGGCACACAACTTTCTTAGGCGAACTCATAAAATCATAAATTCACAAGGCTGATTTAAAGTGCAGGTGTACAAGATTTAAGCACCATGAATATAGACACATGACTTTGTCATAGAGTCAACCCAAGTAGATTAAAACGGTGTTTTAAAGTGAAGATAGAAACAGCATAAACATAGCCCACAAGTTAATCAGGCAATCCCGTTAAATCATGAAGTCACATGGCTGTTTTAAAGAGCAGGTATACGAAATTAAAAACGGCATGAACATAAGCACACAGATTTGTCAAAGAGTCCCACGGTACCAGGATAGCTCAGTGGTTTGATGCAAGTGCCCATTCCCCTGCTAGAAGCCTGGCCCCAAGAACTAGGATAGGGGTTTTCCTTGGTTGTCACTGTGCCTTGCTGCACTCATTTTCTTGTTTATTTTTTTGTTCGAATTTACTTAGAAATTTCGCAATGCAACAGTTCAGTATAGTCATCAGGCTCTAGACATGATATGACAGACTGCCTGCATGTGCGGATCCCTATGATTTTTATTAAGGGCATGAGAAGGTTTCACCTGTCCATAGACATTTCAGGACAAATACAGGTAAGATGAAAAAGATTTTCTGTACTTGAGCCACATAAGCGACAACCTCTGTCGCCAGTATACAGCCATGCTGGTTTTTCCGCTAGTGTGGGAGGATAGCCCAAACGACACTGCAGCAGCTTTAGTTTCAGGTGGAGTGGGTAAGTGTGAGCCAGGTACTTTGCTCACTTTAACTGTGAATAATAACCATTCAGCATGTGCTCTTTTTGCGAGCTCCTCTTAATCCTTTAAAGAAGAGAGTTTGGCCACTGTGGAGTTAACTAGTTTTTTAAAAAGCATAATAGGTATTTGGCAGTAGCCATTTGTAGGAAAGTAGGATCTGCTTCTTATGGTTACCCCCACTTTTTGCTAAATGTGGTACTGCTTTTGACTAGTCTGACTGGGATCCTGCTAATCAGGACCCCAGTCTATCTGCTTTCTCCCTAAACTGTTATGATATGTACTTAGGTACACTCCAGATTGGATACTGGGGTACCCTTGTCAGTCCCTAGTATATGGTACCCATGTACCCAGGGCATAGGTACCCCAGAGGCCTCCCATGGGCTGAAGCATGTATTATGCCACCCATGAGAGGCCATGCAAAATGGAACCTACAGGCCTGCCATTGCAGCCTGTGTAAGTTGGTGCATGCATCACTTACTTAAGATATAGGTTTACTATATCTAAGGGTCACTGCACTTAAAACCTATAAGTCACCCCTCTAGCAGGCCTTTACAATCCTGAGGGCAGGGTGCTTGGTTCTAAGTGAGAGGGTGCCACTGCATGAGCAGAACACCCCTGCAGCCTACGGAGTCCAGTCTCCCGGGTTGTCAGTGAGGCAGCCATTTACGACATATGGAGTGGCATTATGCGACCGCGTGACGACTGATCCAGCGCTAACAATAAAAATTCTTCTCCTATATGACTCGGTCATCCAGGTACAACTATCTCTCCAATACACAGACTATATCCATATGACGGTGGGGCCCATTAACACCGCATATACATTCACTTACTCATTTATTCCCTGGATTACCTCCGTCCTTAACCTAGGAGAAAAAACAGTAAAACGATTCGCTGGAAGGAGACGGGATACCTCTTTTTAACACGACATAATGTTTCTCATTGCTTTTAAGGTATTCCGCTCATTGGTCGATGGACCAACTAGTAGGAATCAGTTGATGGTGATTAAGACCAGCTCAATCACAATAAACTCTTTAACATTTTACCTTAATTATTGAGCTAAAGAATCACTGAGTCATTTGTTTAAAGATAATAAAGTTTATATAAAGTTTTAGAAACAATGCATAAGTTTTAAGTTTATCACTCAGATTATTACATTTATCATCATTATAAGAATAAATTGAAATTACAATGCATACCTATTAGATGGAAGATAAAGTTTGTCACAGCAAGAACTCCAAACAGATCTATCTATCTGTCTTGGAAAATCTAATAGCTCTAAATGAAAAATCTATCAGGAGTAAAAAGGTTCTCCAAAAGCAGCATCTTATACCTAATGAAAATAGCAGCAGCAGCTTCGATCATCCGTAACAGCAACTCCGCACCCGCAACTCATCTATCAGCAATCTCAGCTCTCTCTTCTCCTAACAGTACGCTCACTCATCATCATCAATAACAATATAATAATACTAATCCCTCCCACCCGGAGTAGGTCTTCTTATACCCTAATTCTCGCTTACTAAATAAAATGTTGCCTCTTTATGACGTGATTCTCTCTCATTGGTCCATTCGAGTCCATATACATTTTTATCAAACTTCCTTGTCTTAACCAGTTCTTTGTGGAATGTCCATGCTTGCATCGTTTCCCACAGTTCATGACATTACTCATCAGTTTCGATCAGTCCAATTTGTATCATTTTCTGATACTTTTTAGGTTCAACAGTTCCGTTTGTCCATTTATTCATTTTGACTTCTCACGCTTCTTGCTGATCATCTTGGCACACATTTGCTCAGTAAGGTCACAATAGCCTTGACCATACTTCCATCCTAGGCTCTCAGCACGAACACGTGGTCATTCTTGTTCACAGCCTTTTTCCTTTTCCACACGGCTTCTCGCACATGCGTACTCTAGCTCATGGCGGCCATTTTATATCGCTGCTCAACAGGCCTAAGCGCACTATTTTCAAAGATAAACAAAATATTGTTAAAATAAAGAATATAAACCCTTTCGTTTCCCTCCCGTCTTTCTACGTACCCCAATTAAGTATTACCTAGCAAAAAGCAACATATAAAGCCGTCCCTTACTTACCATCGCTTTATTTTGCCACCACACGTTTTATTTTCAAAGCACAAATCATGCGTTTATTATTTTATTAGTACGCAAATATTACGTTTATGTTAGCCACGTCAACAATTATAAGTAGATTAATTTGCACACAAAATAGCGTGTTACCTTTAACCCTTCACATGTAACATACATTGTTGGTTATTTACTTAAACGAACATGTTTATTAATTATTTTACGAAAATTATTAGGAGGTTAAAAATTTTTCATTTATCCTGCTCCATCAACTCCCCCTTTGGTGATTTTTAATATCACCACAAAACCCAAGTTATACAATTCTCTCAGACAGCATATTTCTTTTATCCGTTTGCTTTTGTTAGTTTACACAACTGTATCCCTTTCAACTTGTCTCTTGGTCTTCTTGTACATGTTCTCTTTTATCTCTTCTAGCTCTATTTCACCCATTTCTCTCTCTCTCTCCTTGTTTATCATGTTTTCTTTTTCTATTTTATCCTGTCTTCTTCTTTTCTTTATACATGTAATTACAAGCTTCAGCACTAAAATTATTATGATTATCATGGTTGCTATTATTATAACTTTCCCTATTATTAATCCACTCATTCTTGTTAACCAATTTATTACTGAAGAAAACCCTTTACCAAGTTTTCCAAATGCACTTTCAACCTCCAGTGGAACAAGTTCTTTGTGCAAACTTGTAATATTCTTTATATACTTTTGTATATTTTCACTTTTATCTGGAATGTAAGTGCAACAATGTTGGACTTTCAGCATTCCACAGACTCCACCCTCTTTTGCCAAAAGAATGTCAAGGGCAAGTCGATTTTGCATTACCATAGCTCTCATGGCAACCATCTCGGTATTTACCATCAAGAACCCTCCAGCAGTATCTGTAGATAAACGATCTACCACTGTGGATAATTTCCGAATTTTAAATGCATTCAAAGATATTCCCACTGCTGGTATCAATGCTCCAAAAATATCACCTACTATTTCTGAAAAACTTTCCCTTTTTCTACGTGTAAAGGTATTTATCATTTTGTGTGTTCCTTTTTCTTTTCTATCCATATGAAAAATCTTTGGAAAGACCAGGCCTAAATAACATGACCCATACCAATGGTCCGGCAACCTGTAATAAGCCCTATTACCGCAAACATAATAGATCCCTGGAAATATTGGATCTTTTCCCCCTTTGAATCCCCATCCGCCTAAAATTTGATAATTGTCATGGCAAATACTGGAACCCACAAAATAATTGTCATATCTTGTTCTATTTCTTCTAATGCACAACCTTCCCTGTTGGGGCCAATCCAAAGTCATAGCTGCATTTGTCTTTTTCTTGTCATGATTGTCTTCCTCAAACGCCCAAAGAGGTGTTTTTGTCTCTTCTATCACTTTTCTTTGAAATTTCACTCTTCTTTCTTCAACCATCTCTAAAAATACTTTTTCTTCCTTCTTTAACTCACAGGTAAGGTTGTTTTTAACTATATTATTAATGTTAAAATCTTATCTTCTATGAAAAATTCACCAAACGTTTTTCCCTCTTTTATTTTGTTTAGTTCGGGAACTACAGAAACTTTCGCAAAAATCTAATCTATGTCAGTGTAATAATATTCTAATCTACCTGTTTTATAAAATAAACTTGCTAAAACACTACATGTTATTCCATACGTCAAAGGAAGGTGATGATAAGTCACACCCTCTGCTACAGACGCAGGCAATTGCATACAAACATAGCAATCTCTTACATCCATTGTTTCTACATACTCATATAATAATTTAGTAAAAACATTCTTTGAAAAATCTGTTATTGATTTGTCCTTATGTAATTCTGCACTACTTTTTAATATAACTGTTTCTTGAGTGTTAGCTCCTTTTTCTTTCTCCGTGTGATTAGACGTTTCTACTACAGCTAAACTAATTGGAATAGTGATTGCTAAAACCACCCATACTGTCATTAAAAATCCTGTACAAAAGAAGCACATCTTACACCATCTACTTAAAAATTCACATCTACATTTTCTATCCTTAGTATCCTCCATTTTGTTTTATAACCTATTTATTTATTTTCAAGAAAATTGTGTCACTACACCTCAGAAATGACTTATTAGCCACTCTGCACTCCAATGTTTTTGTCTTCGTTTGGTACTTTCTTTTAATTCTTTTCAGAATTCTTTCTTTGTCAAATCCAGTATTTTGTCAAATCCGGTAGAAATTCGTCAGATCCAGTATTTTGTCAAGTCCGGTAGAAATTTGTTTAAATTTCTTCAAGTTTGTTGCACTTCACCTTCACCCATTAGGTTTCTTTGTTCTGGGTTCTCGTGAGTGTTCTTTTCTTCTTTGATATCAGTTAAAGCAAGGTACAACCATTCAGGTGATCTATACTTCGGATTTACCTTCTTTACTCTTTTCGTTTTCTGCAAATGTTTTCCACCTTGTTTTTCTTGCTCTTTCTGACTTGTTATTTCATTCACTTGTTCAGCACTTTTTCCATCTAACCTTATGATCCTGTATCTTAATTTTCTTACTTCATTGGGCCAATTGTCTCCTTTTCTTGGCCTTTTTGCCTCACTTCCTTTTTCCTCTCTTTCTGTTTTCCAATTCCTTTTTCTTGACTCTAGTTTTTGGTTTCTTTCTTCTCCACTTTCTTCAGACTCTGTTTCAGTTTTCTCTTTATTGTCTCTTATTTTGAATCTTATAATTTCATTTTCTTCCTCTACTTGTGGCTCTTTTCTTATCTTCCTTCGTTCACCTATTTCTGTCCCTCCTCGAGGTTCTTCCGAATTTGTGTCAATCTCTCTATCTGCTTCTAAATTTCCCTGTTCTTTTGTTTGGCTATCTGTCCCTATTGCTCCTCGGGGATCTTCCGATTTTTCTAACTTTCTGTTTGAAACTCTCCCTTCTTCATCTATTAATATTATCTCCGAAGGATTTTTACCACAACTTGTACTTGGTTGCTCACTGTTACTATCTTCGTGCTCAGTTTCTTCTCTTATGCTTTCAAATTTCCAATTTCTTTTCAGAATTTCCTCACAATCCGAATGATCTGTATCAGATTCTGAACTGGTATCTGATATTTCCAGATGTCGACTCACATGTCGATCTTCAAGTTCTGGAACTTCAGCTATTTCCTCTACTTCTTCTGTCGTTGCACTTGTAGTTGGGTCTTCCAGATGTCGACTTACAGGTCGATCTTCAAATTCTGGCACCCTGTTCGTTTCTTCTTCTGCTTCTGATGCTGAACTGTTATCCAACACTTCCAGATGTCGACTTACATGTCGATCTTCAGGTTCTGGAACTCTGATGGTGTGACTGGCATGCACCCAGTGTTTCACTCCTGCACATTTGACTGCAGTGGTTGTCACCAGGATCACCTGTCGTGGTTCGTCCCAGCGAGGAACCAAACAGTTTCTTCTCCTGTGGACTTTTATGCGGACCCAATCTCCTGGATTCAAGTCGTGAGCTGGTTTTCTTTCAAGAGTGGTCGCATCCGGTCCAACCTGATGAAACACAGAACGCACCACATCAGCCAATCCTTTGCAATAATCCAGCACCAGATCATCAGTTATAGTCAGTAGTTTGTTGACAGGTACATGTGCTTGTCTCATTGCTCGTCCCATAATTATCTCATGGGGACTGAGTCCAGTTTTCCTTTCCGGAATACTTCTGATTGTCATTAAAACTAATGGCAAGGCATCTGGCCATTTGAGTCCTGTGGCTTGACACATTTTTCCTAACCTGTTCTTAATTGTTCCATTCACTTGCTCTACTATTCCAGAAGCCTCTGGTCTGTATGCACAATGCAGTTTCTGTTTAATACTAAGTGCTTCACAAATCAGTTTAATTAATTCGTTTTGGAAATGTGTTCCTCTATCTGTTTCAATCGTGACTGGAAAACCATACCTCGGAATGAATTCTCGCAGCATAAGTTTTGCTACCGTGATTCCATCATTCCTTCTGGTCGGGTATGCTTCCACCCAACGGGAAAACAAACAGACGACTACGAGGACATACCTTAGTCTGTTGCTCGGGGGCATTTCTATAAAATCCATTTGCATTCTAGTGAACGGACCTCCTTCTCGTCCTATTGTTCCTAGACTCACTACTGTCTTCCTTCCTGGATTTAATTGTTGACAAATAAGACATCTTTGACAAAGACTCTCAGCTATGGCTCTGAATTTTGGATTATACCATGTTTGTCTAAAAAGTCTGATCATTGAATCTCTCCCAATATGGGCTTGTCCATGGTACATCCGTGCCATGTCAGAAATCATGCTATCAGGCATAACTGGTCTTTCATCTCTGTAAACCCAAACATCATTTTCCTCATGTTTTCTACATCCTGCTTTTATCCATGTATCTTTTTCCTCATCATCTGCTGCTTCCTGTAACTGTCTCACCTCATCCCATGTCTCAACAGGGTTAGTAAAAAGCAAAGGACAAGAAATATGCTCTCTTTCTCGGTTCCTGTTCAAAGAGACCACATTCTTTGCACAGTACTGTGCAATCTCATCAGCATACTTATTGCCGACAGTTATGTAGTCTTCCCCATTTTTATGTGCATTGCACTTCACAACAGCAATCTGTTTAGGCAGCTGTATCACCTCAAGCAACTTTTTCACAAAATCTCCATTTCTAATTGCCGTTCCTGCAGACGTCAAGAAACCTCTTTGTGACCAATTCTGACCAAAATCATGCACCACTCCAAAACCGTATTGGCTATCTGTCACAATCGTAACCCGTACATTTCTTCCCAACTTGCAGGCTTGAATCAGAGCTACTAGTTCTGCGACTTGGGCAGACCGTATCCCTTTCAGACAAGATGCTTCCATTACAGTTGCTACTGTGCAAACTGCATACGCTGCACTTAGAACTCCATCATTTGTTCTCAAACATGAGCCATCCACGAACAGAATATAATCTGATT
Organism: Calotriton arnoldi; assembly: GCA_963921515.1. Lineage (NCBI taxonomy): Eukaryota > Metazoa > Chordata > Amphibia > Caudata > Salamandridae > Calotriton > Calotriton arnoldi. The sequence goes on from CAWUFW010000189.1 coordinate 3,691,766, forward strand.
CCTTTAAGGGCTCATCTCGTATATCTGGTCTTGGTTTTGTACAATATTCAAGCACATTCAGACAATCGTGATCTACTTCATCCATTTCAATCACACTCTCTTCATCTGGCAATGATGTCGAAGGATTCACATTCATACATCTGTCAATGGTCACATTATCTGCACTCAAAATTACTTTTTCATACCTAGTCAGCCGACTATGTGTCATGTATTGTGTTTTCGTTCTTGTCAAGAGAATTTCCACAGAATGGGGAACATATACTCTCAGTGGATATCCCATCACTATGCCTTCGCTCTGTTCCAGACTCACACAAGTAGCAGCAACTGCTTTCAAACATCCAGGCAACGCTTTTGCTACAGGGTCTAAAACAGCTGAAAAATATGCAATGGGTCTTTTCATGGTTCCATGTCTCTGTACCAAGACTGAAAATGCACATCCATCTCTTTCACTGCAATACAACTCAAAGTCTTTCTCATAGTCAGGCATTCCCAATGCTGGAGCTTCACACAATTTCTTTTTCAGCTCTCTGAATGCTTTCATTTCCTCATCATTCATTTCAAAAGGATCTTTAACATCCTTCTTTGTCAGTTTTTGCAACGGTTTGGCGATCAACGAAAATCCGCTTATCCATTGTCGACAATATCCAACCATTCCCAGAAACATTCTTACCTCTCTTTGCGTCATTGGAGCTCTCATTCCTTGAATCATCTTTATTCTTTCAGTCGTTACCTTTCGCACTCCTTTCTCAATTTTATGCCCTAAATATTGGACTTCTTGTTGACAAAACTGCAATTTTGATGGGGACACTTTATGTCCTCTTTTGGCTAAATGATTCAGCAAAGCAATTGTATCATTGACACATGCTTCCTTCGTTTTTGATGCCACCAGTAGGTCATCAATATACTGAACCATCACTGACTTTTCTGGCATTTTTAAATCTTCCAAGGATTTCTTTAGAATCTGATTAAAGATCGAGGGGCTTTCTGTGTACCCTTGAGGAATTCGGCACCATGCCAAAATACGCTCTCCAAACCTGAACGCAAATAATGGCTGGCTATCTGGATGCAATGGAATAGAAAAAATGCATGACATAAATCAATTACTGTGTACCATTCTGCTTCACGTGGAATCTGGTATAGAATCACAGCAGGGTTCGGTACTATTGGGCAACAAGGCACTACAATTTTATTTACCTTCCTCAAATCCTGTACAATTCTATATGTTCCGTTTGGCTTTTTCAGTCCCATTATTGGCGAATTACATGGACTGCTCATGATTTCTTTTAGAATCCCTTGTTCAACCATTTTATTTATTACTGGCGTTATTCCTTCAATTATTTCTGGTGTCAATTTATACTGGGGCGTATTTGGGTAACTCGTTCCCTCTTTTACGGAGATTTTAACGGGATCTACTTCTTTCATTAATCCTATATCTTCTCCTGTAAAGTCCCACACTTCCTCTTTCACTGACTTTTTCAGTTCAATTGGGATTTTCTCTGCATCAAATACAGGAAACAAATCATTTACTTCTGGTTCTAAATTTACCAGTGTCATTTTATACAATACATCTTCATCTGGGGTCTGAAATGCAATTCCATCTGGAGTACAATAGATAGTGCAATTCATTTTGCACAATAGATTGCGTCCTAATAGGTTCACAGGACTACAATCGCATACCACAAATCGGTGCATTTCACTAAATGGACCAATCTTTACCTCCACTAATTTAGTAAGAGGCGTCTTAATTTGCTGATTCGATACTCCAACTACTTGGATATGTTCACCTGAGAGAGGAAGGTTTGGAATTTCGACTGACCTAACAGTAGAACGGGTAGCTCCAGTGTCCACAAGGAATGTTACATTTGCACCATTCACTTCTCCATCCACAAATGGACCAGACTGATCTACCTCTAGAGTTGCGCCAAGCACGCACTCTTCCCCCTCTCCTAGGCACCGTCAGAAGCTTTCATCCGTTTCATCCTCATCCTGTCGTAACCAATATTGAGAAATGGCAGCTGCACGCGGCAACTGTGTTACCTGCTCTCCTCCGTAGAATCCTGTTTCTGCACTGAATTTCTGTTGGTTAACATTCTTGGGAAGTGGTGGTTGTGGCACCTGACTCTGTTGAGTAACTACCTCACTCTGCACCTGTGAATTTAATGATTGATTTTCCACATTAAGTTTTGGAGGAAATTTACACTCGTTTCTCCAATGCCCTAGCTTTCCGCAGTTGTGGCATGGCCACTTTTTCTTTGCCTCATCTATGCTCATTTGTCCTTTTCCTTTACCTATATTTGGTCGAAATCTAGCCTGTCCTGCTTCATTACCTGTATTACTCAATTGAGCTTCTTGTTTCTCTGCAACTTTCACCTGTGCCCACATGGCTTTTTCTTTCAATTTACGCTGTCTACTCTCAATATCATCACTGCAATACTTAGCATATCTCAAAACTTCATCGACTGTGCTATTCTGCCAACAAATCATATGCTGTTTAATCATCTCACTTATCTCTGGTTTCAACCCATATACAAATCTATATACAAAATGACTCATATCCTTCTCATTTAGTGTCTTATAACCACCATACTGTTTGAAAACTAACAACAGTCTCTCATAGTAAGCATGCACTGATTCTTTACTTTCCTGCGTGGTTCTGTCTATTTTTACCCAATCCGTTTCTTTAGGTGGAATCTTATTCTTCAAAAAGGTAATTGATCGTACTTTCTCATCACTTCTGGTCCTGGCGCTCCTGTTTTAGCATCCCTTGGATATTCTACAGTTGGCCAATCAATAGTAATCTTACATTCTGTCCACAAATCAGCTGGCACTACTATATCAAACAATCCATCCAAGTCTATCCACAACACCTTTGAAACTTTAACAAATCTCTCCACTTGTCTGTACCATTCTACTGGCTTCTCTCTCAACTTTGGGAAATCATTTGTAAATGACAGTATATCCTGTCCAGACCATGGAACATGCACATAACTACCTCCTGGAGTTTCTCTCATCGGGTACTCCCTTACAACTGGTTCCTTATCTGTCACTGCAAAAGCCAAAGATGCTTTATCTGTTACTTTCTCATTCTTTTTCATCCATCTACTTTTCCATCTATCCACATCACCCCATTTTCTCAGCAAAACAATTAATTCTTTTATTTGGGTCAATCTTCCTGATGTGTTCAGATTCTCTATATCTTTCTCACAAAAATCTACTCTATATGGTTTCTGCAACGTTCTCACTTTTACAAATTCTACTCCTAGTTCAATCGCTGTTTCTTCTAATTTGTCATGTAAATTTCTAGCTCTCCATGTTAGACTTTTGCACAAAAACATAATCTCATCATCCTGATAATTTTTAAATTTTTCTGTACCAATCGTTCCTAAAATTAATTCTTCCATGTCTATTTTTAACCTAATTACATCTAATGGTTTTACTTCTGTCTCTTTCGTTTTTAGCGTTTTCATCCATTCATTTAACTCATCTGGAGTCGGACCTACAGGCGTACTATTTAATTCTATCCAATTGTTACTTCTTTCTGGTGTCCCTGATGCAGACTCCGTTACCATAGGTATTCTCCTGAACTCATTCTCATTTATCGTCAAATTAGTAGGTGGGCTTGGTCTATAGGTACTAACCAAATGGTGTGCACCTTCATTGTCCAGTTCCATCCCTTCTCTTTTTCTTTGCAAATGTGAATTCATAGGAATCACTAAAGAACGTTCATCAATTTTCTGATTCTCAAAAATTGGCATTACTGGACCTATTGTTACTGGTACAGTTACAGCTTCCATATTCTTTGTCAATTCTCTTATTTCCTCAGTCAATTCTCTTGTGGTTTTTGCTAATTCAGTTGCATTGTCACTTTCTATCTCTTCATTTTGTGAAGTTTTTAATTGATCTTGTGACCTATTTATCTCATCTCTTCGTTCGGGAATTTTATTCCTCCCAGTTTCCATTGGCGGTGCATTAGGTGTCACCACCGCAGAAGTCTGTTGGTATGGAGGTGGGTTTCTGTTTAAAATATCTTCCAGCAATTCATCTTCCGTTTCACTACCACCATACCCATACTTTTCCATAACCACATGTTTCTTTTTCTCTGTACACTTTTTCTTTGCTTCTTCCTCAACTGTAAAAGCTGGAAACAAACCTCCTGTCATATTAGCACATCTCCAACGCTTTATTCTGTCCTCATGATTTACTCCCCATAACCTTCCAGGCACAAACTCATGATTCTTTAATCCTCTGAATCTCTCTCGTTCATACATCTCATCTTCCCATTCACTTAAAGCTTCAAACTGTGTCGGTCTAGGTCTAGGTTCTAACATTGCCATCTTCTCTCTCAAATTCCGTAGTACAGCTACACTAAATGAACCATTCTCAGGGAAAGCCAATGCTCCATCATTCTTGGTATATTTTGTCCAATTTTCTAACCATATGCATGTATGATATCCATATTTCAGCATCATGTGTGAAGCTGGTGATTTCGGCGGAGGAATTACTTGTCCCTCTCTAGTCACTACCTTTTTGTCTTTCTTAAAAAAGTTCTTGACTTTCGACATCCATGACGTTTTCTCTCTACCATACTCATAATAAGACATGATTCACAATCGCTTTCTCTGCTCAAACGATCCGCAATTCAACACTGTTCTCTATGCGTTATTCCAACCAATACCAGCGCGACTCACACCAACACTCCAATCATAAACTTCCACGTCACTATTCTATCCGTCAAATACTAGCGCGACTCACACCAACACTCCAATCAGAGCGGTTTCTGTCTACAGCGCACTGTCCAATCCCAGCGCGGCTTTTGTCTACGTCAGTTCTGCTCCTGTCTCTGTATGACTAGCGCACTGTCCAATCTCAGCGCGGCTTTTGTCTACGTCAGTTCTGCTCTTGACCCCTCCTTTACAAAATTTATCGGCAATTTCTTTTTCAACAATTCTTTGTTAGTTACAACATTTAAAACACATTTCCATTGTCTGATTCACTAAACCAAAGAGATAGCTTTGTCCATGTACACAAGAATTCTGTATTTTCCAGTAGGCAGCGCTTACCTCTACCCTACCACAGAATTTTCCCGTTTCGCCAATAAAGTAGCACTTCCCTCTACCTTACCCTTCTTTCAAGCAAGCGGTAAACCCGTTTCTCTGGGGATAAGACACATGTGGAGACTATACTGCTCCTGAGAATTAAGGCCAGAGTTTCACAAGAAAACCGGTCACTATTTCACTTACACACCTTTTATGCGGAAAATGTCCCTATCATAACACAACCTGTGTTATCACCAATATGAACTCAGACAATGCACTATTCCATGTGACTTCTCTTGCCACACGTGTTCCACTTCCTACTTCCCGGAAGCGTGAAAACTTACATATAACATAACGCGACTCAACATAAAGTGTTAGACATGAACTTATCAATAATCAATAATCACCAAACTAATCTATAGTAACCATAACTCTGCTACCAAGAAATCTGATCCAGCGCTAACAATAAAAATTCTTCTCCTATATGACTCGGTCATCCAGGTACAACTATCTCTCCAATACACAGACTATATCCATATGACGGTGGGGCCCATTAACACCGCATATACATTCACTTACTCATTTATTCCCTGGATTACCTCCGTCCTTGACCTAGGAGAAAAAAACAGTAAAACGATTCGCTGGAAGGAGACGGGATACCTCTTTTTAACACGACATAATGTTTCTCATTGCTTTTAAGGTATTCCGCTCATTGGTCGATGGACCAACTAGTAGGAATCAGTTGATGGTGATTAAGACCAGCTCAATCACAATAAACTCTTTAACATTTTACCTTAATTATTGAGCTAAAGAATCACTGAGTCATTTGTTTAAAGATAATAAAGTTTATATAAAGTTTTAGAAACAATGCATACGTTTTAAGTTTATCACTCAGATTATTACATTTATCATCATTATAAGAATACATTGAAATTACAATGCATACCTATTAGATGGAAGATAAAGTTTGTCACAGCAAGAACTCCAAAAAGATCTATCTATCTGTCTTGGAAAATCTAATAGCTCTAAATGAAAAATCTATCAGGAGTAAAAAGGTTCTCCAAAAGCAGCATCTTATACCTAATGAAAATAGCAGCAGCAGCTTCGATCATCCGTAACAGCAACTCCGCACCCGCAACTCATCTATCAGCAATCTCAGCTCTCTCTTCTCCTAACAGTACGCTCGCTCATCATCATCAATAAAAATATAATAATACTAATCCCTCCCACCCGGAATAGGTCTTCTTATACCCTAATTCTCGCTTACTAAATAAAATGTTGCCTCTTTATGGCGTGATTCTCTCTCATTGGTCCATTCGAGTCCATATACCTTTTTATCAAACTTCCTTGTCTTAACCAGTTCTTTGTGGAATGTCCATGCTTGCATCGTTTCCCACAGTTCATGACATTACTCATCAGTTTCGATCAGTCCAATTTGTATCATTTTCTGATACTTTTTAGGTTCAACAGTTCCGTTTGTCCATTTATTCATTTTGACTTCTCACGCTTCTTGCTGATCATCTTGGCACACATTTGCTAAGTAAGGTCACAATAGCCTTGACCATACTTCCATCCTAGGCTCTCAGCACGAACACGTGGTCATTCTTGTTCACAGCCTTTCTCCTTTTCCACACGGCTTCTCGCACATGCGTACTCTAGCTCATGGCGGCCATTTTATATCGCTGCTCAACAGGCCTAAGCGCACTATTTTCAAAGATAAACAAAATATTGTTAAAATAAAGAATATAAACCCTTTCGTTTCCCTCCCGTCTTTCTACGTACCCCAATTAAGTATTACCTAGCAAAAAGCAACATATAAAGCCGTCCCTTACTTACCATCGCTTTATTTTGCCACCACACGTTTTATTTTCAAAGCACAAATCATGCGTTTATTATTTTATTAGTACGCAAATATTACGTTTATGTTAGCCACGTCAACAATTATAAGTAGATTAATTTGCACACAAAATAGCGTGTTACCTTTAACCCTTCACATGTAACATACATTGTTGGTTATTTACTTAAACGAACATGTTTATTAATTATTTTACGAAAATTATTAGGAGGTTAAAATTTTTTCATTTATCCTGCTCCATCACGACCAACTCTAAAACGGCTGAAACTAACCCTATCGTGTTTGGTGTCAAACATGTTGGAATCATACCCTCACACCGGTAACCGGTGTGGGAGGTATGATTCCACCCCTCAGAAGCGAGCTTCGTTTGCTCCCTGGTGTTCCCGGTACCAGCCTTCTAGTCCCGGGCAGCACAAAATGGTTGCTGCCGACCAGAGACACATTTCTGCACTCCTGCTGCTGAGCCAAGTTCGAGCAGGGGAAGGCAGAACAATAGGCATCCTGTCACAGGGAGGTGTGATCACCCCCCAGACAGGATTTAGTGTATTAGGGCTGGGTGGGTGCGCTTGCCAGCGTCCGAAAGTCTGCATGAGTGGCACATTTGGTGTCCCTGTGCATAGTCCAGTTCAAACCAGTCCTGGAGCCGTTGGCTCCTGCTCTGGTGCAAAACTGGACAAAGGACATGGGAGTAACCTCCCCACTGTCCAGACCCTCCCCTGGGAGAGTCCCCCGAGTCTGTCCAACCCTCTCCCGTGGGTACAAAAGGGCTTACCTGGCTGTAGGACCTTAGATTCGACGTGGACAAGATTCTGGACCAGAAACCACCGTACTTCGACCGTCTGGACACTCTGGACTTTGTTTGGGTCCGACTTCGTCCCCCTCTTAGTCTGAAGCATCGTCTGTGCCCGTGCACCATACAGGATCCGTGCAGGACCAGTGGAGCATCAAGGACAACCAAAGATATCTCCCTTGGAGTGAAGGAGTCACTCTCCTGCATCCACAGGCACTGCAACACTGCTGTCCGGTCTGGTTTGGTCTCCCCCTGGGGCCCACTATGTATTAGTGCTACTTACTGTCATTTCTGGGCTTAAGTATTGTGTGCTTTGTGATTATCTCTGTGTAGGCGATACTGTGTCGTACTAGAGAGTGTTATATTAATAAATACATATTTTTATAACTACTGTGTGGTTCTCCTTTCATTTAACCAATACTAAAAGGTTGCATTCTGGTAAAAACAAGCTGCTTAACATTCCTTCAAGACTAAGCCTGAAGGCTGCTCTCCACAGCTACCACTTGGATAGCTTTCTAAGGTTATCTTAGACCTCTTAAATCACCATAAGGGTTGTTTGGACTGGTGCAAGGTGCCCACTTTAAATAGTGGACAGCATGTACCAGGCCAACTTCTCACATTGGTCTGCAGCGGTTGGGATTCAAGCCTGCATTTTTTTTACCAGATAAATGTTTGTATTGATTAAATGAAAAACCATTAGTACTAGGTACATATAATACTAGCTTAGAATAAGTAAGTTCTACTGAACTTAGGGTTGGGTAAGTCAAGGGCCTAGCACACCCTTTCTCCAATCTCAGAGAGTTTAGTTCCCACTAGGTTAGGTAGGTGCAACATCTCACCACACTTAGTATGTCTGCAAAAGGAGATGCCAGTGGCTCTCTGCCTACTAGATACAGTGGGCTTTCATTCTAAGAATTGAAAGCCCTGTGTGCCTCTAGAAAGTTGAAGACAGGGAGAAGTGCCAACACTCAACGCCTGGTAGAGGTGTTACTGTTAGATGACCTAAGGAAGACTCCTGGGTCAGATGAACAGGACAGAGTGGGTGGGACAGGGAATGAAGACAGGTCAGGAGGTGACACCTTTTATGACCTAGACTCTAACCCTGACCAGGGAGAACCTGATGGTTCTCACCTCGATAACTCAGATCTTCAAGAGGAGAGTGGAGGAGGCCATGAGGGCCCTCTCTTTACTCCTCCTGGAAGAGTGCAGAGTTTACCAAGGAGATCTAGATCTCCCTCTGCAGAGTCTAATCACTCAGGACAGTCTGTAGGGACCTCTGTATCTAGAAGGAGGGACCACTCTTATGATAGGGAGTACCAATTTCTTGAACTTGAGAAAGCTAGGCTTAGGCAAGAGCAATTGGCCCTTGATAAAGAGTCCCTAGAAGTCCAGAGAGCTATAAAAAAAGTTAGGACCAGAGGCCCATGATGGCAGAAACTGTGCCTAGAATTAAGGAACATTCCTTTGATATTAGGAACCTGAGCAAGATTGTCCCTCCCTACCATGTTGGGGATGACATCCACAAATGGACAACTGCTTTAGAGAAGGCATGTAAAGTTCAGAGGGTCCTTCAAGAGCAGTGGGCAGCTATCTTGTGGCTCTCCTTTGCTGACAAAGGTAGAGATAAGCTCCTCACTGTTAGAGAAGAGGATGCTGACAACTACTCAATCTTGAAGAGTGCTCTCATTGATGGGTTTGGCTTAACCACTGAACAGTATAGGATTAAGTTCAGAGACACACAGAAAGCACAGAATCAGGATTGGGTAGACTTTGTGGATAGTGCCATTAAGGCTATGGAAGGCTGGTTGCTTGGCAGCAAAGTGAATGATTTCAAGGGATTATACAATTTGATTATGAGAGAGCAGATCCTTAATAATTGCCAAAATCAGTTATTGCATCAGTACATGGTTGACTCTGATCTGACTTCTCCCCAAGAATTGGGAAAGAAGGCAGATAGGTGGGTCAGAACCAGGGTAAAGGAGAAAAACCAGAACAATGGTAGTGACCAAAAGAAACAAGATTCTAAAACTCCAGATAAAGGTGGGGACAAGGGTAAATATCAAAAACAGTCTTCATCAGGGCCCCAAAAACCTGCATCTGGGGGGGAGTCACAATCTAACAAAGGTAAAGGCAAAAAGAAACCTTGGTGCTATCTCTGTAAACAGAAAACACATTGGACCAGAGATGCTGACTGTCCAAAAGCCAAGGACAATCCTCCTACCACCACTGCCCCTAAGGCAACTGCGCCCCCTAGCACAAGTACAAATGGTTGTACAGGGAACAAGGGATTAGTAGGGTTAACCTTGGGCTCTGAGATGGGTTCTGGCCTAGTCAGAACTCCAGCGCAGGCTGTGCTTGTCTGTGATGGTGGCATGGATATTGCCACCCTATTTGTCAGTCCCAGTAATCTGGGCAAATACAGACAGCAGCCTTTAATCAATGGTAAGGAGGCCATGGCATACAGGGACACAGGTGCAAGTGTCACTATGGTGACAAAAGATCTTGTGACCCCTGAACAAATCATGCTTGGTGAAATGTACCAAGTGACCAATTCAAACAATGTCAGGACTGACCATTCCTTGGCAGTTGTTAATTTCAGCTGGGGAGGGGTAGCTGGCCCTAAGAAAGTTGTGGTTAGCTCAGACCTACCAGTAGAATGTTTGTTGGGCAATGGTTTGTAGACTTCAGCCTGGGCTGAAGTGGAACTTAGGACTCATGCAGCAATGCTAGGCATCTCCGTAGATGTGTTTGCTGTGACCAGGTCACAGGCCAAACTGACAAATACTGAACAGGCCCTGGGTCCTGGAACAATGGACCAAGGGCCTTCGAAGAGAAGGAGCAGGAGGGGTATGGCGGTGTCGTCCCCCTAGACTCAGAGTGAGGTCCAGTCTCTTGAGGGAGATGATCCCAGTCCCTGTGAAGGAACTGTCTCAGATGAACTTGAACCTGACCAGATTGAGTTCATAGGGACAGGGGGCCCTTCCAGGGCAGACTTGAGGATGGAGCAGCAAACCTGCCCCTCTCTTGAACCCCTCAGACAGCATGCTGCTGCTGAGGCTGCTGGAAGTGTCAGTGGATCTCACAGGATCTATTGGGATGAGGGTCTCCTTTACTCAGAGGGGAGAGACCCCAAACCTGGTGCCACCAGGAGGTTGGTCATACCTCTGACGTTTAGGGGCTTCCTACTCACCCTGGCACATGATATTCCCTTAGCAGGACACCTAGGCCAAAGCAAGACTTGGGACAGGCTTGTCCCTCACTTTCACTGGCCTCACATGTCAGAAGACACCAAGGAGTTTTGTCGCTCCTGTACCACCTGTCAAGCCAGTAGTAATTCAGGTGGTACCACAAAGGCCCCCTCATAACAGCTACCAGTGGTGGGGGTTCCCTTTGAGAGGGTTGGGATTGATATCATTGGTCCCATGAACCCTCCTACAGCATCTGGACTTGTTGTATTCTAGGGGTGGTGGACCATGCCACTAGGTATCCAGAAGCAATACCCATTAGAACCACCACAGCGCCTGTGGTGGCCAGGGCCCTCCTGGGAATCTTTTCCAGAGTGGGTTTCCCTAAGGAGGTCTTAACTGACAGAGGTACAAACTTCATGTCAAGTTATATCACTGCAATGTGGAAGGAGTGTGGAGTGAACTATAAGTTCACCACACCCTATCACCCACAATGCAATGGGTTAGTTGAAAGGTTCAACAAAACCCTCAAGGGCATGATCATGGGCCTCCCAGAAAAGGTTAGGTGAAAATGGGATGTTCTGTTGCCCTGCCTTCTCTTTGCCTACAGAGAGGTCCCACAGAAGGGGGTTGGCTACAGCCCTTTTGAACTTCTGTTTGGGCATCCAGTTAGGGGTCCCCTGTGTTTAGTGATGGAGGGATGGGAGTTACCTCTCAAACCACTTAAGTAAGACATTGTGGACTATGTACTTGGTCTACGCGCCAGGATGGCTGAGTACATGAAGAAGGCCAGCAAAAACCTTGAGGCAAGTCAAGAATTACAGAAAGCTTGGCATGACCAAAATGCTGTTCTGACTGTTTATCAGCCAGGGCAGAAGGTATGGGTGTTGGAGCCTGTGGCCCAGCAGCCCTCCAAGACAAGTGGAGTGGACCCCATACTATAATTGAGCAGAAAGGTGAGGTCACCTACTTGGTGGACCATGGCACTCCTAGGAGCCCACACAGGGTGCTCCATCTGAACAGGCTCAAACCTTATGTAGACAGGGTTGACATGGGCTTGCTCATGGCAACTGATGAGGGACAGGAAGAAGAGAGAGACCCTCTCCCTGATCTCCTCTCTCACAACCCTGATGATGGGTCAGTGGATGGTGTAGCTTTGGCAGGAAGGTCCTCAATCAATACAGACACATGTTCTCCCTGACTCCTAGTCAGACCACCTGGTGTACCCATGAGGTGGACACGGGTGAGAGTCTATCTGTTAAAAATAAGATTTACAGGCAGCCTGACCATGTCAGAGACTGCATCAGGACTGAGGTCTAAAAGATGCTAGAATTGGGAGTTATTGAGCCCTCAGATAGCCCTTGGGCTAGCCCAGTGGTCTTGGTACCAAAACCTCACACCCAGGGTGGTAAAAGAGAGATGAGGTTTTGTGTTGACTACAGGGGACTCAATGCAGTCACTAGGACTGATGCTCATCCAATTCCTAGGGCAGATGAGCTTATTGATACTTTGCCCTCAGCCAAGTTCCTGAGTACATTTGACCTCACTGCTGGCTATTGGCAAATCAGACTAAATGAGGATGCCAAACCAAAAACTGCATTTTCAACCCCTACTGGGCATGATCAATTTATTGTAATGTCCTTTGGTTTGAAGAATGCACCTGCCACAGTCCAAAGGCTGGTGAACAAAGTCCTTACAGGCCTGGAAGCCTATAGTGCAGCATATCTTGATGATATAGCTGTCTTTAGCTCCACCTGGGAGGATCACCTGGTCCACCTGAAGAATGTTTTGGAGGCTCTGCAGAAAGCAGGCCTCACTATCAAGGCTACTAAGTGCCAGATAGGGCAGAGCAAGGTTGTGTACCTGGGCCACCTTGTGTGTGGAGGCCAGGTTCAACCATTACAGAGCAAAATCCAGACCATAATGGACTGGGTTGCTCCCACTACCCAGACTCAGGTCAGAGCTTTCTTGGGCCTGACTGAGCACTACAGAAGATTTGTAAAAGGATATGGGTCTATAGTGACTCCCTTCAATGATCTTACATCACAAAGAATGCCTAAGAAGGTTCAGTGGACAGTTAGGTGTCAGAAGGCATTTGATGATCTCAAGCAGGCCATGTGCACTGCTCCCATTCTGCAGAGTCCGGACTACTCCAAGCAATTTATTGTCCATCAGATGCATCTGAGTTGGGGGTAGAGGCTGTGTTGTCACAACTTAATGTAGAGGGTCAGGATCAACCAGTAGCTTATATCAGCAGATGGTTAACCCCCAGAGAGAACTGTTGGTCAGCTATAGAGAGGGAAGCCTTTGCTGTGGTCTGGGCCCTGAAGAGGTTGAAGCCATACCTGTTTAGCACTCACGTCATCGTTCAGACAGACCATAAGCCCCTCCTTTGGCAAAAACAGATGAAGGGTGAAAACCCCAAACTTTTGAGGAGTCCATTTCCCTACGGGGGTTGGACTATACAGTGGAACATAGACCTGGGAGTAACCATGCCAATGCAGATGGACTCTCCAGATATTTCCACTTAGAAAATGAAGACTCAACTGGGCAAGGTTAGTCTCATCTCCTTACGTTTGGGGGGGTGTGTAGGAAAGTAGGATCTGCTTCGTATGGTTACCCCCACTTTTGCTAAATGTGATACTGTTTTTGACTAGTCTGACTGGGATCTTGTTAATCAGGACCCCAGTCTATCTGCTATCTCCCTAAACTGTTATGATATGTACTTAGGGACATTCCAGATTGGATACTGGGGTACCCTTGTCAGTCCCTAGTATATGGTACCCATGTACCCAGGGCTTAGGTACCCCAGAGGCCTCCCATGGGCTGAAGCATGTATTATGCCACCTATGAGAGGCCATGCAAAATGGAACCTACAGGCCTGCCATTGCAGCCTGTATAAGTTGGTGCATGCACCATTTACTTAAGATATAGGTTTTCTATATCTAAGGGTCACTGCACTTAAAACCTATAAGTCACCCCTCTAGCAGGCCTTTACAATCCTGAGGGCAGGGTGCTTGGTTCTAAGTGAGAGGGTGCCACTGCATGAGCAGACCACCCCTGCAGCCTACGGAGTCCATTCTCCCGGGTTGTCAATGAGGCAGCCATTTACGACATATAGAGTGGCATCATGCGACCGTGTGATGACCAACTCTAAAACGGCTGCAACTAACCCTAACATGTTTGGTGTCAAACATGTTGGAATCATACCCCCACACCAGTAACCGGTGTGAGAGGTATGATTCCACCCCTCAGAAGCGAGCTTCGTTGGGTACCTGGTGTTCCCGGTACCAGCCTTCTAGTCCCGGGCAGCACAAAATGGTTGCTGCGGACCAGAGACACATTTCTGCCCTCTTGCTGCTGAGCCAAGCTCGAGCAGGGGTAGGCAGAACAATAGGCATCCTGTCACAGGGAGGTGTGATCACCCCCCAGACAGGATTTAGTGTATTAGGGCTGGGTGGGTGCGCTTGCCAGCGTCCGAAAGTCTGCATGAGTGGCACATTTGGTGTCCCTGTGCATAGTCCAGTTCAAACCAGTCCTGGAGCCGTTGGCTCCTGCTCTGGTGCAAAACTGGACAAAGGACATGGGAGTAACCTCCCCACTGTCCAGACCCTCCCCTGGGAGAGTCCCCCGAGTCTGTCCAACCCTCTCCCGTGGGTACAAAAGGGCTTACCTGGCTGTAGGACCTTAGATTCGACGTGGACAAGATTCTGGACCAGAAACCGCCGTACTTCGACCGTCTGGACACTCTGGACTTTGTTTGGGTCCGACTTCGTCCCCCTCTTAGTCTGAAGCATCGTCTGTGCCCGTGCACCATACAGGATCCGTGCAGGACCAGTGGAGCATCAAGGACATTCGAAGAAATCTCCCTTGGAGTGAAGGAGTCACTCCCCTGCATCCGCAGGCACCACAACACTGCTGTCCGGTCTGCTGACCCTAAGGTCCTGCGGACTCTGAAGGCTTCAGCAACACAGGAGGTGGGTTTCTACGGCCCTCAAGGTCCGAGCTGCCCTATCACTAAGTTTGAGGTCAGAATCCCTTGTGGGGGCTGCAATACCTGAACCCCTGTGCACCGCATACATTTGCAAGTGTATATGCTTGTTGGCATTTCCCGAACCAGTGCATTGGTCTCCGAGTAGCCCCAACATCTGGCACCAGTTCCTACCAAGAACTCCGGCCTCCTTGCACCGAGTGCTCCGTGGGCTGCTGTTTGGTGAAATCGCTTGAGGTCCCTTCGCAACTCCTGTGCCTCCGGCCTGTGGGTCCACTTGAGGGTCAACTTTGCTTTTCTTGGGCTTCCCTGGTAGTTCTAGGCCTGCCCTGACTCCCCCTTCCTGTGCTGAGTCTCTCGGACCTTGCTGGTCTGAACCGTATCCATCCTTGACCTTCTGCGTGGGTTGCCGTTGCCAAGGCTTGTTTGTGCTCCCGCCGGACACCGACCCCATAGTACTTGACATCCTTCGTGGGCCAGCTCATATCCGGCTCCGGGTTGTCCTCAACATCTCCTGGTCCCCGTAGCTGCAGAGTCAAGAACTCCATCAATGCACCTGAAGCACCCGACATCGGTGGGCATTCGTCTACCGAGCCCCTGGTCACTCCTGAGTGACCCAGACTCTATCCCCTCTGCTTACAGGTACTCTTTGACAAGAATCCACCATTGGATTCCAACGGACACTTTTCTTCCTTCCAACAGCAGCTCTTCTTCGAAGTCCTCCATTGGGTTCGACGGCGGTTTCCAACGCCACTTCAGACCTATGCACCCGGCTTCCCTGGGATAGGTAACTTGGGTACCCCGGTATCCACGGGTGGGGTGGCTCTCCAACCTCCTAACTTCCACGGGGTTTCTTCGAAGTCCACTGGGAAGGGTCCTTAAACTCTAAAACTTCAACCGCGACTTTCCCATAGAATTGTACGGAGCATGCGGTCGTGTACCCACACTGCACCCTTCCTCCGTGGGGTCCCTACTTACTCACCTTGGGTGGTTTCTTGGGGTCCCAGCGATTCTACAACCTCTCGACACTGTCTTGACTCGAGTCGTGGTTCTTATACCACTATTTTAGTATATGGTTTGGTCCCCCTGGGGCCCACTGTGTATTAGTGCTATTTACTGTCATTTCTGGGCTTAAGTATTGTGTGCTTTGTGATTATCTCCATGTAGGAGATACTGTATAGTACTAGAGAGTGTTCTATTAATAAATACATATTTTTATAACTACTGTGTGGTTCACCTTTCATTTAACCAATAATATAAGGTTGCATTCTGGTAAAACAAGCTGCTTAACATTCCTTCAAGACTAAGCCTGAAGGCTGCTCTCCACAGCTACCACTTGGATAGCATTTCTAAGGTTATCTTTGACCTCTTAAATCACCATAAAGGTTGTTTGGACTGGTGCAAGGTGCCCACTTTAAATAGTGGACAGCATATACCAGGCCAACTTCTCACATTCCCATTGATTTCCAAGTTGCAGATTTACTAGAGACTGATCCAAATATTCTTTGAAACTGCAGCAGTTGGCACAAACCGTGTTGTCGATTGCTGACCACAGAATATTCTTTAGTGTATTAGGCTCCACATGTTTTAATTTAAATCATTTGACTGTTGCACCCTGTATCCCAATCGATTGCCTCATGAGGCCAAGCTCCAGCCGTATTTGGCTAGGGGAGGAGCTCTGTGCCAGATTTAAAACGTGCCGATAAACTTTTACTTGGAGTTTGTCCAATAATGCTGAGTCACAGCCATGAAGGGCCTCACTACTGTAGGTTAGACTTGGCAGAACTTTGCCACCATTAAACTTAAAAGAGGGTCAAGTGCTGGTCCTTTCAGCCGATTGTGAAAGGTGTTGAAAGCAACAATCATGGCACTGCTCTCGTTTGTGATGGCCTGAAGCTGTTGTTTAAGCGTTCCCTTGTCATCTAGCAGTACACCTAAGTACTTATATTCTTTTACTGTGTCCAGAGCATATGTACCGAGGTGCCAGGTTGCGTTGGTCTTGACTGCCTTAATCACCTTTGTTTTGTTTTGGTTAATAACGTGATCATTTTGCATAGCATGCAGTTGTTGTATGTTTATCAGTTTTGCAGGCCTACTTTAGTTTGACTGCACAAAACCACGCCATCCGCATATAGCAGGTGGTTCAGTGCTAAGGTACCAAGGTGGAGGGCATGGCTATTAGTTGCATCAAGTGCAAGGGAAAGGTTGGCCATTAAGAGATTAAAGAGACATGGAGCCAGCACACACCCGTTTTAGGCCTTGATATGTGTTTATCTATGTGTATATCTTTCTTGACAAAAGGGAGCCATCTCCAATTTTAACCCGCACCCAGGTGCGGCTGTGGAGCGACTCAATAATTTTGAGCAGATGTGAAGGGATATTCCAGGCCCAAAGCTTCGCTTGGTTTACACAATCAAAAGCAGACTTGTAATTGACAAAGCAGAGGTAGGTTGTGCAATGCTATTTTCCCATTTTGTCAAGTAGGAAGGACAAGGCCAGGATATTTGTGATTGTACCAGAACCTCTCCTAAAGCCAGTTTGGATTATTGGGATTATTTGGTTTGATTCCGCCCATGCAATCAAATCATGTAAAATGAGAGATGCTAAATATTTTACTTCATTATCTAGGAGAGTAGTAAGGCGATAGTTCTCTGGTAGAGTTTTGTCTACCCCATCCCCCCCTTGTGATCCGGGGAGATGACTGCACCTCTCCATGAGTCGGGTATGTCTCCTGTGGAGATTGCATTGGAAGAAAGAGGAGCCAGCTTTCCTGCCCAGTAAATGGCCTGAGGTACTCCTTGGGCGCAATGGTGCCATCTCTCCTGCCTTTTGCGATGACCATTGCAATTTGTTGTTCAGATAGTTGTCTTCCGATTTAGAAGTGGCGTGAAAGGCTGTTTCTGAAGAGAATTAATCTTGGGGTTGGTGGACTCCATGCTGGAGCTGGGGACGGTGTGCGCCTATGTTAACAAAACAATATTTGGCAGAAGTGTCTGCTTGGGGAGCTGTTGTAGCTAATACAGATTCTTTACAGGGAGGGGCTAGATTCTATAGGAGCAGCGGTGTACAATGTGCCTCATGGGGTGTTATGGTTGGGGAGTCATTTGCTGCCGAAAAGTGTTTTTGGAGGAAGGCCACCCAGCACTCTTCCCTAATTGGAATGTTACTTAAGGCCTGCTGTTGGTTTAGATTATTCACAGTTAACTAAAGGTTTCTGGAGTTGGGTTGCTTACTATCATGGTACAACTATGCCCAGAAGTTGTCCATTTCTTTTTTTATTGGAAGCCCAGATGGACTTTGTTTATACTTTTTTTGCTGCCCTTAAGATGTCTAGGTTTTTGCTTGTTTTGGCACTGATCCAGCGGAAGCCCAAGGTTGAAAAATATTTCACCACTGCATATTTCACTGGGCCCATATACATTTATTCCAAAATCACTCATCTATACTCCCTGGGCAATCCGCTGGGGGGTCAAGTTTTATAATTCACTTAAGTTTGATTAGTTATGTCCCTGTAACCACAAACCAGGTTAAATTGACATTTCAATGCCTAACTAATCTTCACGAATCAACACTCTTCCTCTGGTCGATGGACCATTAGTTGAGTTAGTTGAACAACTTCTTAACTAATGCACAGCTCTTAATGAAATGACCACAGACTGAGTAAGATTTATAAGTTTTATCTAAATTTTCAGTCATAAAGTTGAACACTCATCAATTACAGAATCACAGTGCAAATTCCATCATTCTTCAATGGGAGAGAGAAATCTCATTTAGCAAAATACATTCAATTACACAACCTCATTCAACAAAAATCAATGCATAAGAGTGGATAGATGTAGAGACAAAAGGCACATATTAACATACATTTGCAAAGAAATATGCAAATTTGACATAGAATATCATTTACCTAATAAGAAATGACCGGAAAACCAACCCTCTGGCCAAAGGAATGGTGGAGGTCCCCTGACTTAGGATCAGGAGACAAAGATTAAAGGACAGGATCAGGACAGGACCAATACTTACTAGACTTTTCTACAAACCCGACGCACCAGGGCGATTCCCTCTCTTACACTCTCTCCCTCCTCGATCTTCTTCCGCAAATCTCCGAATCTAATCAGGCTGTCATTTCGGGTCTGAATCTTCCCAGTCTGCTCTCGCCTCTCTCTTTCACTTCTATGATACTCTCTCCCGATGCAGCACACTCGTCTCTCTCTCTCTCTCAGCGTCGATGGCGATCGATCTGTCTGCTAACTTAATTCCACTTACTCTAGTTATAGTCTTTATTTCTACATGTCCCACCCTCAAGAGTTGCAAATTTCACTAAAATACGGAATATGATTGGACGGGGGCAGGGGAGTTTTCATCACATCATGCTGACATATTCATTTTTATTAAGACATTTATTGTTAACTAGCTCTTCCCCTTTAGCTCATTCATATTGTCCTCTTCCCATGCATATATTGTTGCCATTTTGCAATAATTCATTCAATACAGACTACATAGACGAATGATACATGTCTTCTTTTTCTCATGTCTTCTGTCCTTGATTCTTGGCAGTCATTCAGCTCTTTCGGTCACCGGGTCACATCATGGACTCACTGAGCATGCGCAACTCTCGGTCATCCATCGCCATTTTCTTTTTCTGTCAAGCTTCTAGAAGGCCCGAATATACACTATTAATAAAGGAATCATAAACAGATGTTGTTTTCTTAAACATGTGATTCTCACTGTTCACCACCCACTTCTACTCTATCCCAGGTTGTTATTATCTTTCTTAGGCAAAAGCGTTAACAACAGCAGCTTTCTTTTAAATTCAAGCAAGCAGATGCCGGGCATGCGGAACCTCAAGACCACGTGTTGGTTTTTCTGGCGCATGTGCAAGGTTTTCCCTCTCAAAGCGAGTTAGTCACGTTATCTTCATGTAATTCAGATTCGAACATGCGCAAAGCGTTTTCGCAAATTAAAGCGGGTTTTAGTCGCGTTGCTTTTTATTCTTCATTAGTTTAAGCATGCGTAAGCTTTTCTCCCCATGTGTCAGTGTCTGGTGTATATTAGTTTCGTCTTATCTTCAGTTTTAATGATTAGTAAAAGTTAATGGAGGATTTCTACGAGCAAGTTTCATTTTCTCGAATCCTTGCTCCATCAATCCCCCTCTGATGGCATTTTTGAGCCATCATAAAATACCCATCATTTCCAAGTGCCAACTTTCATTCATTTAGTTTTCAGTGTCTTCCTTTCGTTCTAGTAATTCTTCGTTTTTCTTTCATGTCTAATTCTTTCATTTTATCATATAAACTTCCTTTCATTTCCTCCAATTCAATCTCTTCCCTTTTCCTCTTCCTTCCCATTCTCTTATTCTTTATTTCGGCCAACATTCTTGCTCTTGTTTTACTCCTGCAACATCTATATGTCATCATTATTATCAGAGCTATTATTGCTATCGAAATTACAGGTATTCGGATCTTCCCTAATAAACTACTCCCTAAAGTGGAAAACCAACTACCTATAGCGGAAATACTCTTGCTAAGTCTTTCCCAGACACCGTCAACCTCTAGTTGGGTTAAATCTTCATGAATTTTTGTAATATTCTTTATATATTCCTCAATACCTTTACTTTTGTCAGGGATATATGTACAGCAATGTTGGAATTTCAACATGCCGCAGACTCTGCCCTCTTTTGCCAATATTATATCAAGTGCAAGTCGATTTTGCAAAACTATAGATCAAATTGCAACCATTTCGGTATTAATCATTAAGTATCCCCCAGCAGTATCTGTTGATAGACGATCAACTATTGTTGACAACTTTCGTATTTTATGCGAATTCAGTATGACTCCAACTGTCGGTATCAGTGCACCAAATATATCACCTACTATTTCTGAAAAGCTTGTTCTTTTAGTTCGTTTTAGTCCTTGACTTACTACATCCATTTCATTGTTCTTAGTAATGTGATATACCTTAGGAAATACTATTCCAATATAACAACTACCATACCATTGCGTGGGCAACCTATAATAGGCATTTTTACCACACACGTAATAAATCCCTGGAAAAACAGGATCAGTTCCTCCTTTTAGTTCCCATCCCCCCATTATTAGGAAGGTATGTTCACATTCACTAGAACCAATGAAAATGTTGTTATAGTCAGTTTTTAGTCTATGCAGACAGAATTTTCCCAATTTTGACAAGTCTAGAGACATTGCAGCATGAGTCTCGCCTTTCTTATAGTCCCCTTCCTTATTAGCCCATGGAGGTACATGTGACTTCTGTTCAACAGCCTTCTTTTGAAAATCCTGCCTTCTCTCCTCTACTAAATTTAGAAAATCCTTTTCTTCATCACGCAAAATACAGGTTAGATTATTCTTATGAGCATATGTTATGTCTATTGGGTTTGTTGTTAAGAAGAACTCACCCATGAATTCTGCGTCTTTAGCACTAGGTTCAGGTTTCTTCGACTAGGGATTTCTGAAAATACTAAATCCATATTCGAATAATAATACTGCAACTTGCCTGTTACATAGAACAAACTGGACACAACACTACATGACACACCATATGTTAAAGGAAGATGGTGATATGTCACCCCTCCGAGACAGACGAAGGTAACTTCATGCAAACATAACAATCACTCACATCCATAGTATCTACATATTCGTAAAGAAGTTTAGTAAATACATTTAATGACGAATCACTATTTGATTTATCATGATGATACATGCTCTCATCCATTTGCTCTAAATTTGTGGTAGTTGTTCTTTTAGTAACTGCATTCACTCGATCACTTGTATTAGTGTTATTTCTGTTACTATTTACCATCAAAATAGGTATTACAATGGTTAGTAACAACCACATTAACATTAGTATTAAAACACTACACAAACAATATTTAACACAGCTTCGTTTTAAACTAGATTTCGAATGTTCAGTCACTTTCGTTTCTGCCATTTTTAGTGTTCTCAAATTGACCACTATCTAAATTATTTCTTCTAAATTCTAAAATTTTCCAAAAAATTAAAAAATCTTTGTGTGATCCCACACTTCAAAAGCCTTCTGTCTTTGTTCCCCTTTATCTTTATTTTCTTTTCTTCTTTGGTTTCTTTGATTCTTTTCTATATTTATCTGTCAATTTCCACCCTTTGTGTCAAAGTCTTTTCTCTTTAAGGGGTCTCAATTTGCTTTCATCAATTCCTTCAATAGCAACACCTTCTCGTTCTTCATTCAGATCAAGATTTTCAAAATCCTCGACGATGATATATGTCCATTCAGGAGCCTTATATTTTCTGCTCGGAACTCTTACTATTTTTGATGTTCGTAAAGATTTTCTTCTTGGATGTTCTTGTTCGGTTTGACTTGATACTTCATTTACTTGTTCTAGTTCTTTCCCTGTTCTTTTTCTCAAAATATATCTCAGTCCTTTTACTCCACTTGGCCAATGATCACCTTTTCTGATCCTCTTTGTTTGCACTGCCTTTTCACCTTCTTCGCCAATTTCTAACGTTTTTTTGTTTTCTGTTTCTTTTAACTGAGCTTGTTCTGGACTTTCTGATCTTTCTATTTCTGTTGATTCATTTTGTTCTTGATCTTTAAATCCTTCCTTTTCTAATTCTAATTGAGCTTGATCGGAATTTCCTGTAGTAGTTTCTTCCGTTGACTGAATTTGTTCTGAACCTGTCAGTCTTTCTTTTCCTTCTTTTGATTGAGCTTGATCTGGATCTTCTGTTTCAATTTGTTCGGGTCTCTCAATCTCTTGCTCTTCCTCGGCCTCTACAACAGCCTCTTGAGACCCAGTAACTGGTGCCCACCCTACTTGACTTGTACTTGGTTGTTCATCATCAATTCGTTCTTCAGAGTCTGTTTCTCCGTTTTCTTTGACTTCACAACTTTCAGCTTCTAGTTCTTCTCTTTGTTCTACCAGTTGCTGCTCTTGTCGTTCAGGTGGACCTGGGACTCTTTTGGTATGACTGGCATGAATCCAGTTTGGCAAGCCAGCACACTTCACTGCTGTCGTCGTGACCAATATAACTTGACGAGGTCCTTTCCACCTGGGTTCTAAACACGATTTTCTCGTGTGCTTCTTTACCACAACCCAGTCTCCTGGACACAAATCATGAGCTTGATTCGGCTGTGCTGCGGTTGCATCTTCTCCAACCTGGTGAGACACAGAACGTACCAGATCAGCTAGTCCTTTACAATAGTCCAACACTAGATCATCAGTTATATTCATCAGTTTGTTTCCAGGTACAAATGCTTGTTTCATTGCTCTTCCCATGAGAATTTCATGAGGACTCAAGCCCGTTTTTCTGTCAGGGATGCTTCTAAGGCTCATCAATACAAGGAGCAAAGCATCAGGACATTTCAGTGAAGTGGATGCACACACCTTCCCTAACCTGGATTTTATTGTGCCATTGAGCTGCTCAACCACTCCAGAGGCTTCAGGTCGATAGGCACAATGCAGTTTCTGCTCAACTTTGAAAGCTGTACAAATTAATCGAATTATCTCATTGTTAAAATGAGGTCCTCTATCTGAATCCAAAGTGACTGGAAATCCAAACCTGGGAATGAGTTCTCTCAACAGTAGTTTGGCAACTGTGAGACTGTCATTCCTTCTCGTGGGATAAGCTTCCACCCAACGAGAAAACAGACACACAATGACAAGGACGTACTTCAGACCATTGCACGGCGGCAGCTCTATGAAGTCAAGTTGCAGTCTTGTAAATGGTCCCTCTGCCTTTCCAATTTTTCCCCAACTGACAGACGTTTTTCTACCTGGGTTCTGCTGTTAACATGTCAAGCATCGCTGGCAGAGACTCTCTGCAATGAGCCTAAACTTGGGATTGTACCATGTCTGCCTGAAGTGCCTAATCATAGCATCCCTCCCAATGTGTGTAGCTCCATGATATACTCTTGCCATTTGTGATAGTAAACTGTCTGGCATTATCGGTCTACCATCTGGACACACCCATACTTCATCATCTGCTCTTCTTGTGCAACCTGTGTTGATCCAGAATTCTTTTTCTTTTACATCTGCCTCATCCTGTAACTGTCTAACTTCATCCCATGTTTCAAAAGCAGAGAAAAACATTAGTTGGCAATTGGTAACTTCTTTTTCCAACCCCCTGTTCAAAGACATTGTATTTCGAGCACAAAATTGTGCAACTTGGTCAGCATATTTGTTGCCTTGTGTCACATAATCATTTCCTGACTTATGTGCGGCACATTTGACCACCGCAATTTCTTTTGGCAATTGTAGTGCTTCCAATAGTTCTTTGACATTTTTACTATTCCTGATAGGAGAACCTGAAGAAGTCAGAAATCCCCTTTGCATCCATAATTGGCCAAAGTCATGCACAATCCCAAAACCATATTGACTATCCGTGAATATGGTTACTCTCAATTTTTTCCCAATTTTGCATGCTTTTGTTAAAGCTATCACTACGGCTATTTGTGCAGACTTGACTCCTTTTAGACAAGATGCTTCTAGAATAGCAGATACAGTACATACTGCATAGGCAGAACTCAGCTCTCCATTTTGTTTTCGCAAGCATGACCCATCAACAAACAATACATAGTCTGATTCTTCCAATGGGACATCAAAAATGTCCGGTCTGGGCTTTGTACACATTTCTGTCACATCCAAACAATCATGATCAGCCTCTTCTTTTATTTCTTCACAGTATGGATCCGGCAGCAAGGTTGATGGATTTACTGTGGTGCATCTTATCACACTTACATTTTCAGCACCCAAGATCACTCTTTCATACTTAGTCAGCCGACTAGGGGTCAAGTGCTAGTCCTTGTTAAAAGGATCTCGACTAAATGTGGCACATACACCTTTAGGGGATGTCCCATTACAATCGATTCACTCTGCTCCAGACTCACACAAGTAGCAGCTACTGCTTTTAAGCAGCCAGGCAATGCCGCAGCCACTGGATCCAGAGGGGCAGAAAAATATGCCACTGGACGCCGCGACAATCCATGTCTCTGGGTTAACACTGAAAGTGCACATCCTTCTCTTTCACAACAGAACAAAACAAATTCTTTAGTGTAGTCTGGCATTCCCAATGCTGGTGCTTGACACAAACAATCTCTCAGTTTTATGAATGCATCCTCACTTTTATCATCCCATTCAATCGGGTCTTCACATCTTTTCGTGTAAATTTTAATAAAGGCTTCGAAAGCAAAGAAAATCCACTGATCCACTGACGACAGTATCCAATCACTCCCAAAAACATTCGTACTTCTTTCTTAGTTTTAGGCAGACTCATTTGTCGAATCACTTTTATTCTCTCTGGTGTCACTTTCCTGACTCCCTTTTCTATCTTGTGTCCCAAATATTGAACTTCTTGTTGGCAAAAATGTAATTTTTCTGGTGACACCTTGTGTCCACCTTCTGCCAAATGGTTCAGTAAGGCAATTGTGTCAGTGACACAAGCCTCTCGTGTCTTTGATGCCACCAATAGGTCATCAATGTACTGAACCAAAACCGAATTTCCTGGCATAACCAATGTTTCCAAACACTTTTTCAGGATCTGTTTAAAAATTGAGGGACTCTCTGTGTACCCTTGAGGAACTCGGCACCATGCCAAAACACGGTCTCCGAACCGGAATGCAAAAAGATATTGGCTATCCTGGTGTAAAGGAATCGAAAAGAATGCTTGGCACAAATAAATCACCGTGTACCAATGTGCATCCCGAGGTATCTGATAAAGGATCACTGCTGGATTTGGTACTACTGGACAACAGGGTACTACTATCTTATTAATTTTCCTAAAAATCTTGCACTATCCTATACTTGCCACTAGGCTTTTTAAGGCCCATGACTGGCGAGTTGCAAGGACTGCCCATTATCTCTCTCAAAATACCTTGTT
The DNA here is from genome assembly GCA_963921515.1 of Calotriton arnoldi. NCBI lineage: Eukaryota > Metazoa > Chordata > Amphibia > Caudata > Salamandridae > Calotriton > Calotriton arnoldi. The sequence goes on from CAWUFW010000189.1 coordinate 3,717,491, forward strand.
CAATCATTTGATCAATTACTGGAGCAACTCCGGCTTTTACTTCTTTTACTTCGGGGCTCATTCTGTATTGGGGGTGTTTGGATAAATTGCACCCTCTTTCACCATTATTTTAATTGGGTCTACATTTGCCATCAGACCAATTTCTTTTCCTGTAAAATCCCACACATCTGATTTCACGGTGGTTTTCAGCTCATCAGGCAATTTGTCCTCAGTAAGAAGTGAAAACATCTCATCCACTTCTGTTCCTTGTTTTGCTAGCATCATTTTGAAAGCAATATCTTTATCAGGCGTTTGGAAGGCAATACCATCAGGTGTACAATAGATGGTACAGTTAATCTTGCACAACAAATCTCTCCCTAACAAATTCACTGGACTTGAATCACATACCACAAACCGATGCATATCTTTGAAATTCCCAATATTCACTTCTATTGGTTTAGTGAGTGGTTTTTTTATTTGCTTATTTGAGACTCCTACAACTTGGATAGTTTCTCCCGAGAGGGGTAGGTTTGGAATTTCTGCTGCTTTCACAGTAGAACGGGTAGCACCAGTATCCACTAGAAAAGTGATGTCATTGTGGAATAAAAAGCCTTTTTATGGGCTCACTGATGCACCGGTCCTCAAACCAACAAAGAAGAGATTGGCACGGAAGCTGAAATATCAAAAAAGGTATTTATTATTCACTCATGAGTGGGACTACATCTATACATCACCCTCGGGCACTGTATGAGGTAGTACAAGGAGTACAGAAACCAGGGGTCTTTTATATGCATTAGTTGCATTGTCAGCATGAGACCAAGGGGAGGTACTGGCACATACAAGAATAGTTATTGACTAACATGGGCATACAAACATGTCTTGGTCAGCAAAGTGGGAGGGAGACATTTCTGTTTGCATCAGTTAAAACAGCCTGACATTTACAAACTAAGACAGGTGCATTCTGGCAGCTACAGGCCTTTCTGAGCATGCGCAAGGCTCTGGCTCAGCACTGAAGAAGTTAATTATAGTTGATGACTCAAGCGAAGTACAAGGGCAGGCAACAGTGAAGACGGAAGAAGCACATGGCTAGCACATGGCTAACTAAAATGGCTGCCACAACCTAAATGGCTTCAGCTCATGCTAACAGCGATCTCTGTCGGTTTCCACAGACGACCCTTTTAGCATTAGCTGAAGACATCTCTATGATTTCGAAGGAACAAAGAAAACATCTTGCACATCAATTTTCATCATATCGCTAACTTCTTGGTCTAACACATATTGGGCATTCACATTCTTGACGTTGTGTTTGGTGGGTATACAAGCAGAGATACAAAGGGAACAAAGCATTGGGCCACATTGTATGCATAAGCAGCATGACAGTAGGATCGCAAATAATATACATAGAACTGTCAACAGTTTCCAGCCCCAGGTAACAAACAATGTCCATAACCAGCCAGTTAGAGTCCATGTTCCTGAATCGGAAAAAATTTCAGCGACTATCTTATGTAATTTAGAGATTGCACCAAAAACTGAAGGGGCGTGATCAGGGATGTAGACACAACAGCTGCTCCCGATGATGCGACATGCACCACCACGATCAGCCAACACAACATCGAGGACCATTCTATTTTGGAGCACCACAATCCTCGCAATTTGCAGCTCCTCTGTGATGTTTCCAAGTGCCATAGCTGTTTGGTTGGTTACAGCCTCTACAACACGTGTCAAGCATCTGATTTTCCGGCTGTTTAAGGCAGCACCAACAAAAAGAACAATCCCAAATTAAAGTCAACATATTGCTGCAATGCAGTGTCAGTCTGATCTACCTCATCATGATTTATTGTCCTCTTAAATCTGTTTTTGGAAATGTCATTAAACAGTTTATAGTCTTTATGATAGGATGCAGGTGCCAAAAACACAGGTGGTAGCAAAAAGGACACAAAGCAGGTGCCTGACCAACCAATGGGTAAGTTGTAATATCCCTTATTTCCACATATAAAATACGTATTGTGTGATGACGTAAAACTGCTATTATTTATTCCAGTAATATTTAATATCAAAGTACAATCACTTTTCCCCACAGGAATACTACCAACACTATTTACACATAAGTCTGCTTGAGCTCTAGTAACATCTATAACAGGAGGTCCATTACCCTTGGCAGTTCGAGTGTTTGGGTAAACATAACTCATGGAGGAATTCCCTCTGTGATATTCCTCCATTTCCCATTTAGTTCCTGTAGCCTGTGGATCTCCTTCCTCATCAGGGTAACAGACTTTATTTAGCTGGTAGTTTAGTCCTCCTATATCAGCTAGAGTAATATTAGCAATTTCAGAGGCCCACAGCAGTGCGAACCAGGCTCTACAGGAGCCGTTATGCGAAAATGGCAGAGGAATAAAAGGCATTCCTCCCTTCTTCTGAGCTGGCATTATTCCACACACCCAACAGTTGGTAATGTTCGTAGCATTATGGGTGTGATGTAACATTTGGATGAATGTGTTGTTGAGATAAGACTGTCTGTGTTTCTTTTCATGATAAGGGAGAGTGAAGTAGTGGTGCTCAATGGGGACAGGAGTAGTAGCAGTCAGTAGATTTCGAGCAGGAGCTACTCCCTCTACAACCCATGTTATCGTAGGAATGATGATAACAATGGAAGTAAGCTCAATGATGAACACAGCCTTTCGATCACAAACTCTTGATTTCTTCTCCGCAGGCATGTTTATCTCGACGTTGAACAACAAAGCAGATTTTCACACTAAGGTCCTGGGCAGCCGTTGGTTTCGTCACTGAGGTTGAGACGGGTATCACTACTAGAGTCCCCCCCTTTGCTACTCAGGCTTTCACTAACCCAGGACAGTGACTCAACCAGTCTCTTTCAACAACGAAGTTTCCGGGGTCGCAGCTGATATCGAGATGTACCAGGGATCGTGTGGTCCGGGAAGACTTCCTCAGGTCCTTCAGGTGTCGCAGCTTGGCCTTTCTCGGTGTCCAGGATATCGCGGTGGTCCGTAATCACAGCTGGGCTCACTAGGTCCGGCGACACTTTCCGGCAGTGTGTTGCATGGACCCAGTTCTTCCGATTGGTCACTCGCACCGCAGTCCTGGTAGCCAAGAGCACCTGCTCAGGGCTGCGCCACCTTGGGGCTAGGGAGCTGGCTCTCTGGAAGGACTTCGTCACCACGTAGTCCCCAGGCCGTAGATCATGGCCCTCACCCTGCGACCTGTCTGGAAGAGTCTCCCGAACCTGTTGATAAATAGAAAGCAAGCTGTCAGTCAACTGAGACAAATAGTCATTCATCAATACACAAGGTACATCATGTATAGGGCGTGGCTTAGGAATTCCCCAAATATTCATTGGCCTTCCAAAAACCACCTCATACGGTGTGAGGCCAGATCGAGTATGTGGTATCGATCTAATGGACAGCAAAGCCAAGGGCAGTGCATCAGGCCATTTCAAAGATGTAGAAGCCTGTATTTTGGCAAGTTTCAGTTTTAACGTGGCGTTGTAGCACTCTACCAGCCCTGCTGTTTGTGGATGGAAAGCAGCATGGAACTTCTGCTTAATTCCCAATCCTTTCATAAGATACTCAACAACTTGCCCAATAAAATGGGGTCCGTTGTCACTCCACAAGACCCGACAAACGCCGAATCTGGGGAAAAACTCCTTTAGGAGCACCTTTGCTGTAGTAAGAGCTGTATTATCTTTCGTAGTGTATGCCTCTATCTATTTACTAAAGGCACAGACCACTACTAGAACATACTTCAGGTTATTACAACGTTCTAGCTGGATATAATCCATTTGCAGAACCTCAAAAGGTGCAGTTGGTATTGCAAACCCTCCTGTTGGAGTTCGTGTTCCCTTTCCGGGATTATACTGGAGACAAATCAGACAAGACTGGACTAACTTTTTAGCCGTGCCGGCAATATCTGGATGGTCCCAAACCTGCATAAGTAGCTTTGCTATTGAGGATGCTCCAACATGTGCCGGCCCATGTGCCATGTGAACCATAGGGTGTAAATAGGCTGTGGGTAGTCTCCACCTGGTCATGTCTTTATTCCTCCAACAGCTCTCATCATCCAATGTTCCCTCCTTAGACCATTGGTCTAATTCTTCAGCAGAGGCAGATCGCTGCATGTCCAGCACCTCTTGCCTGGCATCATGCCATCGTTCAGCCTGTGACTTAACCACGTACATAGATGTAGTGCTTCGCTGCATTGCAGTCTCACGGGCTGTGTGATCCGCGAAGGCATTGCCCTGTCCTATTTTATCAGTCACTTTCTTGTGCGCGCTACACTTAACAATCGCTACCTTCTTAGGATATGTCAAAGCAGTAAGGAGATTATGTACTAATTCCCCATGCACTATTTGTGTCCCATGTGATGTAAGGAAGCCTCTTTCCTTCCAAAGTAGCCCAAAATCATGAGCCACTCCAAAGGCATATCGGCTATCGGTGTAGATGTTAACAGACAGGTAAGCTAACAGATGCTAAGCTCACATGCTCTTGTCAGTGCTATCAACTCAGCTGCCTGAGCTGACTTCTGTGGGATGTGAGCTGTCTCAACAACCGTCTGAAGTGTCGTAATTGCATAAGCAGCTGATGTCGTGCCATCGGGCAACTTCAAGCAGGACCCGTCAACCCACAAGTCCCCATCAACTTCAGAAAGAGGCATATCTTGTAGGTCAACCCGACCCTTCGTCTGTTCCTCAGTAAGGAATATACAATCATGAGACTCTTGTGACTGAGACTGAGTAGCTGGAAATGGTAATAGTGTAGCAGGGTTTAGAGTCGAACATCTTTTCAATGTGATAGGAGGGGCCAAGAGTGTCAATTCATATCCTGTCAAGCGAGCACTAGTTAAATGCTGCGTTTTCGTCTGGTTCAACAGGGCATCGACTGAATGAGGCACTAACACAAGCGATCTGTGTGATAAGACTATTCCTTCACTTTGACGTATGGACACAGCTGTTGCCGCCACCGCTCAAAAACACCCAGGCAACGCACGGGCGACTGGATCAAGGACAGCTGAGAAATATGCACAAGGACGCTGCTCATCACTGTGTGTCTGTACTAAAACTGAGAGAGCGCAACCATCCCTCTCGTGTACATAAAGTGTGAAGGGCTTAGTGTAGTCTGGTGTTCCTAATACTGGTTGTTAGAATTGGGGGTCTCTAGTTGGCACAGGTAGGTACTTGTGACAAATAGGGACCCTCGCCTCTAGTCAGGGTAAAGGGGTACACTCCTAAAATAACCCCTGCTCACCCCTTGGTAGCTTGGCACGAGCAGACAGGCTTATCTCAGAGGCAGTGTGTAAAGCATTTGTGAACACATACAGTAATCTAGTGACCCACTACAGATGGACACCACACAAGGTTTATATCAAAAATAAGTATTCTTTATATAGTTTTAACACAAGACCATAAACGACAAAAATCCACAATACTGTACTTAAAATGGTAGTTTTAGCTTAGTTCAGTTCAGTTCTTAAGATGCGACACTTTAAGTCAATGTACCTTACGATGCGGGACGCTTCCACAACAAGCAATGTTGCAGCGATGGAAATGCGACAAAGTTCTGGTGCAAAGAAATAAAGACGTCAAGTTCTTCCTGATGCGGCACGCTTCTCCGAGGTTGCGAGAAGTCTCGATTCGATGCGTCAACTGCAGCGGCGACACCCTTGTTCAGCGATGCGACGGCAACAGCTTCGGCTGCGACACTCTTCTCCAACGTTGCGAGACGCTTCCGCTCGATGCGACAACTGCAGCGGCGACACCCTTGTTTCATGATGCGACGGCAGCAGCTCCGACGGCGGCACGCTTCTCCGTGGATGCGAGGCGCTTCTCTTGATGCGGTGCAATGCGACAGCTACAGCGGCGACACCCTCCTTCGGAGTTGCGACGGCAGCGGCTGCGACGGCGACACGCTTCTTCCTCGATGCGAGATTCTTCTCTTGATGCGGTGCAATGCGACAGCTACAGCGGCGACACCCTCCTTCGGAGTTGCGACGGCAGCAGCAGCGACGGCGACACGCTTCCTCTTCGTTGCGGGACGCTTCTCTCGATGCGGTGCAATACGACAGCTACAGCGGCGACACCCTCCTTCGGAGTTGCGACGGCAGCAGCAGCGACGGCGACACGCTTCTTCCTCTTGAGTCGCACTTCCAGCTCCTTGCGACACGCAGTCCCTTCAGAAGGCCCAAAACAGCAGCAGGCACTTCCAAAGGATTCTTGGGGAGCTGGTGGTTGAAGTCTGTTGTCCCTGAGACTTCAGCAGGAGGCAAGCTCTTTTCTCAAGCCCTTGGAGATACTTTACAAGTTGAATAAAAGTGCACACAAAGTCCTTTCTCCTTCCTTTGGCAGTCAGGCAACCACTGCAGGCAGATCCCTCTAGCTTAGGGATAGTCTTCTCCTCAGTTCCTTCTTGGTTCCGCTCCTCAGCAAAGGTTTCTTCTTGTTTCCCAAAGTGATCTAATTTCCTAGGGGTCTGGGTCCCCTTTTTATACACAGTTTTCCTTTGTTCTCTGAAGGCAGAGAGGCCTCTGCCTAGTCAAAACCAGTTCTGGTCAGTCCTGGAGCACTTTGTTTTTCTGACTCCTTCTTTCCTTTCAGAATGTGGGGCAGGGTGCTCAGCCGCCCGGCAGGAGGTGGAGCCAGCATTGTGGAAGGCAGGCACAGCCCTATTCAGACCCAGGTGCAACTCCTCCCTCCACTCTGGATGCAGATCTTTCTATTCAGCCCTGTGCTGACTCACCCTGTCTCCTGTAGCCACCCCCAGCCCCTGTCACTCAATCTCCAGACAAGGAATACACAACCTAGCAGAGGCAGGCTTGGAAGTTTAGGCAAGAAAATACCGACTTTCTAAAAGTGGTATTTTCAAATCCAGAATGTTAAAACCAACTTTACTAAAAGATGTATTTTATCATTCTGAGTTCAGGCATACTAAATTCGTTTTTCTACCATGTTCCCTGGGTCAGTTCTGACTATAAGGTGTAATAGTCAGTCTGCCCATTCTGGCCTATGGGGAGCAGGTAGCCTTGCAATAGTGAAAAACGAAAATGGCTGTAATTCACTATTAGGACATGCCACACACACCAGGGCATGTCCTACCTTATACTTACAATGCACCCTGCCCTAGGGCCTACTTTAGGGGTGACCAACATGCAGTAAAGGGAAGGTTTAGGGACTGGTAAGTGGGTGTACTCACCAAGTCGACATAGCAGCCCTAGGCTGCACACAGGCTCTGCAATGGCAGGCCTGAGGCACATTTTACAAGCCGCTTCTGTGGGTGGCACAACCAGTGCTGCGAGCCCACCAGCGGTATTGGATTTACAAGCCCTGGGCACACTCCGTGCACTGTACTAGGGACTGACAAGTAAACCAATCATCCAATCATGGAGTCACTAATACATAACACAATTTATCCTAGGGAGCACTTGCACTGTGGCACTGGATAGCAGTGGCACAGTGCCCAAAGCATCAAACACCAGCAAAAACGGATCGGTAACATAGGAGGCATCATAAAAAATGGAAGGGAGACCCACGCCAAGGATGCCAGGTCTAACACGTGTCCCCTCCAGCTGAAATGTGGGGAGAACTACCCTACCTCAGGGGAGTTCTCTTCACTAAGGCGGAAAAATCTGGACAGACCATCAGCATTGGCGTGTTCTGTACCAGGGCGGTGTTCCACCGTGAAATCCATCCCCTGTAGGGAAATGGACCACCTCAACAGCTTTGGATTCTCACCCCTCATCTGCATCAACCATCTGAGGGGCCTGTGGTCTGTCTGAACCCGGAAGTGAGTCCCAAACAGGTATGGTCTCAGCTTCTTCAGTGCCCAGACCACAGCAAATGCCTCACGCTCAATAGCACTCCACCTCTGTTCCCGTGGTAGTAACCTCCTACTGATGAAGGCTACGGGTTGATCTAGGCCCTCCTCATTCATCTGTGACAGAACAGCCCCCACACCATGCTCTGAAGCGTCTGTTTGTACTACGAACTCTTTGGAGAAGTTGGGTGCCAGGAGCACGGGCGCCGTGCACATGGCAGTTTTCAGGGCCTCAAAAGCTTTCTGACAGGTGTCAGTCCAAATCACTTTCCTGGGCTGCTTCTTGGAAGTCAGCTCTGTCAGGGCGCAACAATGCTGCCATACCCCTTGACAAACCTCCTGTAGTAACCCGTGAGTCCTAAGAAGGCTCTCACCTCTGTCTGGGTTTTGGGGGTTCCCAATTCAGGATGGTTTCAATTTTGGGTTGTAGGGGCGCCACCTGGCCGCTCCCCACTTGGTGTCCCAAGTACACCACGGAACCCTGCCCGATCTGGCACTTACTCGCCTTGATCGTGAGGCCTGCCCTCCGCAGCGCCATCAACACTTCCCAGAGGTGGCGCAGATGTTCTTCCCAACTGGCGCTGAACACCGCGATGTCATCCAGGTAGGCGGCACTGAACGAGTCCAGTCCAGCCAACACCTGGTTGACCAACGTCTGGAAGGTGGCAGGGGCATTCTTCATCCCAAAGGGCATCACCCGGAACTGGTAGTGCCCATCTGGGGTGGAGAATGCTGACCTCTCTCTTGCCCCATCAGTCAAGGCGATCTGCCAGTACCCAGACGTTAAGTCAAACGTGCTGAGGTACCGTGCAGCCCCTAGCCGATCTATGAGCTCATCAGCTCTGGGGATGGGGTGCGCGTCAGTCCTGGTGACTGAATTGAGTCCTCGGTAGTCCACACAGAACCGGAGTTCTGGTGTGGCACTCGGTGCGGCAGCCTTTGGGACCAAGACCACTGGGCTGGCCCAAGGACTGTTAGAGGACTCAATCACCCCTAACGCAAGCATTTTGGAGACCTCCTCCTTGATGCAAGCTCTCACCCTGTCAGTCACCCTGTAAGATTTGTGCTTCACAGGCGTACTGTCCCCAGTGTCCACATCATGGATGCACCAATCTGTGACACCGGGAACCAGGGAGAACAGATCAGAAAACTGTCCCAGCAACTGGCGGCAGTCATTCTGTTGCTCAGGGGTCAGGGTGGAAGAGAGGTTGACACCATCCACTGACCCATCTTGCTCTGTTGCTGACAGGAGGTCAGGAAGAGGCTCAGTCTCCTCCTCCATCCCAGCATCTGTCGCTAAGAGCATGCCCACTTGGGACCTCTCCAAGTGGGGCTTCAGGCGGTTGACATGCAGGACCCTCAAAGGGTTCCTGGGAGACCGCAAGTCCACCAAGTAGGTAACCGGACTTTTGCGCTCTACAACCTCAAAGGGTCCGGTCCACTTATCCTGGAGCGCGCAGGGCTCCACTGGGGCCATGACCCACACTTTCTGACCAGGCTGAAGCTCTACCAGAGTGGCATTCTGGTCGTACCACCGCTTCATCTCCTCCTGGCTGGCTTCCAGATTCGCCTCAGCGAGTTGCCTGAAACGCCTAGTTTGGTTCCTAAAGGCCAGCATGTAACTGTATACATCCTGGGGAGGTTTCCTGGGAGATTGCTCCCAGCCTTCTTTGACCAAACTTAGAGGTCCTCTTACTGGGTGTCCATAGAGAAGCTCAAAGGGACTGAACCCTAGAGATTTCTGTGGCACCTCACGGTAAGCAAAGAGCAGGCATGGTAAGAGGACGTCCCACTTACGCCTCATAGGTTCCTCAAGACCCATAATCATGCCTTTGAGGGTTCGGTTGAACCTTTCAACCAATCCATTTCCTTGGGGGTGGTAAGGAGTGGTAAACTTGTAGGTTACCCCACACTCCTGCCACAGGGACTTCATATACTTGGAAATGAAGTTGGTCCCCCGGTCAGACACTACCTCGCTAGGGAATCCCACTCGGGAGAAAATTCCCATCAGTGCTCGTCCCACCACGGGGGCCGTCACTGTCCTCAGAGGTATGGCTTCCGGGTACCGGGTGGCATGGTCCACCAAGACCAGGATGAACCTGTTGCCCATGGCTGTCTTGGGGTCCAGTGGCCCCACAATGTCAATACCCACCCGTTCAAAGGGGGTGCTGACTACAGGGAATGGCTGGAGAGGAGCCTTGCGCTTCCTCCCACTCTTTCCACTTGCCTGGCAAGTCTGACATGTCCTGCAGTGAGTGTCTGAACTCCTGCGCATTTGGGGCCAATAAAAGTGGGTGACAAGCCTCTCAAAGGTCTTGTCCTGCCCCAAATGTCCTGCCAATGGAACATCATGAGCCAGCCCCAGTAGGAAGGCTCTGAAGCACTGGGGTACCACCAGCACACGGGCTGACCCAGGCTCAGCAACCTTAGGCTCAGTATACAGGAGATCATTCTCCCAATAGACCCAATGTGACCCAGACTGATCACCTGTTGCCTGGTCTGCAGCCTGTTGCCGCAGACCCACCAGAGAAGGGCATTCTTTCTGCTCCTTGCAGAATTCTTCCCTGGAGGGTCCTCCTTCTTGCTGCCAATGGGTCAGCTCAGGCAGGTCCCCCAGTTCAGCTACCTGTTCCCCTTTAGGCTCCAGGGCATCCCCCTCAAGGTCTGCCTCCTCCTGGACCGTTGGAACTTCGGGGGCTGGTTTCCCGCGCCCCCTGCCTCTTCTCGTGACGGCAGGTACCTGGGCCTCCCTCTCAGGCTCCAGGTCCTCTTGAGCACCTTTACTTGCTGCCATGGACCGGGTGGTCACACACGCCCAGTCAGGCAAACCCAACATCTCCAAATGAGCACTTCGCTCCACCTTTGCCCAAGGTGAGCTCTCCAAGTCGTTCCCTAACAAACAGTCAACAGGCATGGCGGGCCTCACAGCTACTTGAAGAGTACCAGAGACCCCCCCCCACTCAAAGGGAACCTGAGCCACTTTGCAGTGACTCTCTGTGTTGTCAGCGGCAACAACGGGATAGAATGCATGGGGGACAACCTGCTCTTGAGACACCAGGTGACACTTGACAGCTGTCACACTGGCTCCTGTATCTCTAAGAGCCTCCACCCTATGGCCATTGATGGTCACCCACTGCCTGTATTTCTTAGTGTTATCAGGCAGCTGGGTCTTGGGGACATCTCACAGTCTCCTAATGAGACAAGGGACATCTGTGCGGGACCCCACCCCTCTGGGGCATCCATCTCCTCCCCCAGGGCTACACTAGCCATCTGCCGGGGGGCTGCACCAGGGGGTGCGGTCTTTCCAAACTGGCGGCACCTGGGATCACTCGCTATATGACCCAGGTCCCCACATTTGTAGCATCTCAGGGGTCCCCTTTGAACAGGTGGACGTGTCGGGGCCCCTGAGGGTTTCTGGGGGAGGCTGGGAACCTTTCCCTTGGTTCCCTTGGGGACTACTTTGGGGCCTTCTTTGGAACTCCCTCTGTTTACCCTTGTCCCCCCACTCTTCTGCTGGGGACCCTGCCCACCCTTGGCTGAGTCTCCCACGTGACCCTTGTGGACCCTGGTACTGACCCAGCGGTCCGCCTCCGCAGCAAGCTTCCTAGGGATAGTCAGCTTGCTATCTATCAGGTGCTGGCGTAGCTCTGGAAAACAGTTACTTGACAAGTGCTCCCATGCAATCAAATCAAGGAGCCCCTGAAAATCATCAACTTTGCTACCCTTCACCCAACCATCCAATGCTCTGCAGAAAAAAGTGACATATTCAACCCAGGTACTGTTCTCTATCTTCGTGCAACCCCTGAACCTCTGCCTATACAATTCAGGAGTTAAACCATACCTAGACATTAAAGCATCCTTCATGTGGCGATATGAATTATGGACATCAGAAGGCAAATCTAGCAGTGTGTCCCGCCCCTCACTAAGGAACCGTCCCCACAACCCCGCTCCCCAATCCTTCTCAGGGACCCGGTGGGAAGACATGACTACCTCATAGGCCTTGAACCACTGCCCAATGTCATCATTTTTAAAAAAACTCTCTGACCACATCTTTAGGAATATATACTCTAGATTCCACAGGCATTGATGGTGTGCTGCCACCAGAGGGAGTAATTTCTAAGCTCCTAGCTTTCAAATCCAACTCCCTCAAACTTCTATCATGCTCAAGCTGTATCCTCTTTTCTTCCAGGGCCAGTTTCCTAATTTCCAATTGCCCATTCATTTTGGCCAGCTCCAACTCATGCATCCTATTTCTCTCCCTGTCCTCCAGCTCTTCTGTGGACAGACCTTTGGCAGAAACACTGCTACCTGCTGGGGAAGGTGCCTTCCTTTCCCCTGGACCCAATGGCCCTTCCAGCTGCACATCTGCATTATTATCCCATTCCTCAATCTCAGGGGTTTTCCTTGCTTCTACCCAGGCCCTCAGCGCCTTGTAGAACTCTTCCCTCCTGGTGAGCCCGGTAATTGCAACATTAAATCTTTTGCAGAAGTGCTTCAGCTGCTTTGCATTGTAGCATTCTAGTTTCTCCTCTTCCCAATCAAAATCAGCAGATGCTATGGATGCTGGTTTCATGATGGCTGACTTTGGCTAAAAATGGAAAGTCCTGAAAAAAAAATCTACCAACAGTATGTGGTCGCGTTTTGGTCTGCACTCACTAGTAGTGTTCACCAATCACTGTACATGAGTCACAAATGCAAGTCCAGAATCCCCACCGCTGACCACCAATGTTAGAATTGGGGGTCTCTAGTTGGCACAGGTAGGTACTTGTGACAAATAGGGACCCTCGCCTCTAGTCAGGGTAAAGGGTACACTCCTAAAATAACCCCTGCTCACCCCTTGGTAGCTTGGCACGAGCAGACAGGCTTATCTCAGAGGCAGTGTGTAAAGCATTTGTGAACACATACAGTAATCTAGTGACCCACTACAGATGGACACCACACAAGGTTTATATAAAAAATAAGTATTATTTATATAGTTTTAACACAAGACCATAAACGACAAAAATCCACAATACTGTACTTAAAATAGTAGTTTTAGCTTAGTTCAGTTCAGTTCTTAAGATGCGACACTTTAAGTCAATGTACCTTACGATGCGGGACGCTTCCACAACAAGCAATGTTGCAGCGATGGAAATGCGACAAAGTTCTGGTGCAAAGAAATAAAGACGTCAAGTTCTTCCTGATGCGGCACGCTTCTCCGAGGTTGCGAGAAGTCTCGATTCGATGCGTCAACTGCAGCGGCGACACCCTTGTTCAGCGATGCGACGGCAACAGCTTCGGCTGCGACACTCTTCTCCAACGTTGCGAGACGCTTCCGCTCGATGCGACAACTGCAGCGGCGACACCCTTGTTTCGTGATGCGACGGCAGCAGCTCCGACGGCGGCACGCTTCTCCTTGGATGCGAGGCGCTTCTCTTGATGCGGTGCAATGCGACAGCTACAGCGGCGACACCCTCCTTCGGAGTTGCGACGGCAGCGGCTGCGACGGCGACACGCTTCTTCCTCGATGCGAGACTCTTCTCTTGATGCGGTGCAATGCGACAGCTACAGCGGCGACACCCTCCTTCGGAGTTGCGACGGCAGCAGCAGCGACGGCGACACGCTTCCTCTTCGTTGCGGGACGCTTCTCTCGATGCGGTGCAATACGACAGCTACAGCGGCGACACCCTCCTTCGGAGTTGCGATGGCAGCAGCAGCGACGGCGACACGCTTCTTCCTCTTGAGTCGCGCTTCCAGCTCCTTGCGACACGCAGTCCCTTCAGAAGGCCCAAAACAGCAGCAGGCACTTCCAAAGGATTCTTGGGGAGCTGGTGGTTGAAGTCTGTTGTCCCTGAGACTTCAGCAGGAGGCAAGCTCTTTTCTCAAGCCCTTGGAGATACTTTACAAGTTGAATAAAAGTGCACACAAAGTCCTTTCTCCTTCCTTTGGCAGTCAGGCAACCACTGCAGGCAGATCCCTCTAGCTTAGGGATAGTCTTCTCCTCAGTTCCTTCTTGGTTCCGCTCCTCAGCAAAGGTTTCTTCTTGTTTCCCAAAGTGATCTAATTTCCTAGGGGTCTGGGTCCCCTTTTTATACACAGTTTTCCTTTGTTCTCTGAAGGCAGAGAGGCCTCTGCCTAGTCAAAACCAGTTCTGGTCAGTCCTGGAGCACTTTGTTTTTCTGACTCCTTCTTTCCTTTCAGAATGTGGGGCAGGGTGCTCAGCCGCCCGGCAGGAGGTGGAGCCAGCATTGTGGAAGGCAGGCACAGCCCTATTCAGACCCAGGTGCAACTCCTCCCTCCACTCTGGATGCAGATCTTTCTATTCAGCCCTGTGCTGACTCACCCTGTCTCCTGTAGCCACCCCCAGCCCCTGTCACTCAATCTCCAGACAAGGAATACACAACCTAGCAGAGGCAGGCTTGGAAGTTTAGGCAAGAAAATACCCACTTTCTAAAAGTGGTATTTTCAAACCCAGAATGTTAAAACCAACTTTACTAAAAGATGTATTTTATCATTCTGAGTTCAGGCATACTAAATTCGTTTTCTACCATGTTCCCTGGGTCAGTTCTGACTATAAGGTGTAATAGTCAGTCTGCCCATTCTGGCCTATGGGGAGCAGGTAGCCTTGCAATAGTGAAAAACGAAAATGGCTGTAATTCACTATTAGGACATGCCACACACACCAGGGCATGTCCTACCTTATACTTACAATGCACCCTGCCCTAGGGCCTACTTTAGGGGTGACCAACATGCAGTAAAGGGAAGGTTTAGGGACTGGTAAGTGGGTGTACTCACCAAGTCGACATAGCAGCCCTAGGCTGCACACAGGCTCTGCAATGGCAGGCCTGAGGCACATTTACAAGCCGCTTCTGTGGGTGGCACAACCAGTGCTGCGAGCCCACCAGCGGCATTGGATTTACAAGCCCTGGGCACACTCCGTGCACTGTACTAGGGACTGACAAGTAAACCAATCATCCAATCATGGAGTCACTAATACATAACACAATTTATCCTAGGGAGCACTTGCACTGTGGCACTGGATAGCAGTGGCACAGTGCCCAAAGCATCAAACACCAGCAAAAACGGATCGGTAACATAGGAGGCATCATAAAAAAATGGAAGGGAGACCCACGCCAAGGATGCCAGGTCTAACACTGGTGCAGAACAAAGAGCTTGTCGTAACTGCTGGAAAGCATCCTGACATTCAGCAGTCCACGGGAGGGGCATCGGAGTGTCTTTAGTCAAAAGGGCCAACAAGGGTTTAACAATGTAAGAAAAACTAGGAATCCACTGCCTACAAAAGGAAGTAAGACCAATCAGTGCACGAACATCCTTCTGAGTACGGGGCACAGGTGTGTCTAAAATGGCTTGAATGCGATCTGATGTGAGTGCACGTCCCTCCTTAGACAGGAGGTGACCTAAATAGGTAACCTGCTGTCTACAATATTGCAATTTCTTCCGAGAGACTTTATGATGGTGAGATGCAAGGAATGATAGCAATGACAATGTTCCTTCTTCACACTGTTCAGGGGTATCAGCAGCCAACAAGATGTCATCAACATATTGAATAAGAGCCACCCCTTTCGGTACAGGAAAAGAATCAAGCTGTCTTTTCAATGCCTGGCTATAGATGCTGGGACTCTCTGTATACCCCTGTGGGGCTCTACAAAATCTGAAGGAACGATTATTCAAAGTGAAACCGAACAAATAACGGCTGTCAGGATGAATAGGTATTGAGAAGAAAGCATTCTTCAAGTCGATTACACTGAATGTAGTTGCGGTCGGAGGAACCATAGTAAGAAGTGTCGTGATGTCAGAGACTACTGGGTATTGGGGCACTACAATCTTATTAACTTCTCGCAGGTCAATGATAAATCTATAAATCTTAGAATCAGTATCCTTTTTCAAAATGGGAAGAATAGGGCTATTACAGATATTATAGGGGACTTCTTCCACAACCCCCACTCCAATCAATTCCTGCACAATATGTATCAATGCTTCTTCGCCTTCTCGAGAAATTTTATATTGGGGAATTGAGGCAATGAAGCACCATCTTTTACTTGAATATGCACTGGAGGGATAACCATTTGTCCCACATCGGTATCAGATGTAGCCCCCAAAGTGCGAGGTAACGATGCCAGAGCAACATCCTCCTTAATGAGACAAGACCTCTCAACCGTTGGATAGTTGTCATTTAAAATAACACGCACACCTCCTGGAAAACAACGTATTGTAGCACGAAAATGTTTGAGCATACGATACCCACAATCTTATCCGGGGTGTTAGGGGAAAGCAGAAATGGACATGCTGCAGTGACTTTATCAAGACTGAATGCAAGTGGCTGTGACAGTGGGCTAAGGGAAGGTGTCCCATCGAATCCTTTCGATGTTATCATTGCGCCAGACAGGGGAGCCCTAGGAACCAATTCTTTAGACAGAGCACTACGAGTAGCTCCTGTATCGACCAGAAAGCGATCAGTAGAACCCAAGACGTTTGCATCGACATAGGGACCCCTCTGATCTACTGGGACTTCAACCGGTTCCTTACCCCATCCTAGGCATTCCTATGCATAATCAGAATCCTTAGGGCCATCAGCCAAATATTCAGACATTTGGTATTGGTTTCGTCTGTCAAAAATATTAAAAGAAGTAGGATTAGCTCCAGCTGGCTCATCTCTGATACGATTATCCATGCCTCCCCTATTTCCTGTGTTCCCTGGGCGGCCTCTCATACTGCCTCTACCTCGCTGATACTGCTGACCTCGCAAAAGGGGGCACCCAGAACGCCAATGTCCAAACTCCTTACAATACGCACATTGATCAGAAGACAAAGTTGTTTGAGGGAAAGGGGGTACACCAGGGCGATACATCGCACGTCCACCTCTCGCGCTACCTCTAAATGGTGGACCATAGACTTGAGCCAACATAACCTTCGTTTTCAAATCCTTAACCTTTTTATCCTCCTTGCCTTTTGCTTCCAATTCCTGACGCTCATAATACTGGGCCATAGTCAAAAGGGAAACGAGGGAGGACGTAGTCCATGAACGCTCACTGGCCTTTAGGCGATTAGCTATTTCTGGCAACATATTAGCGACAAATTTGTCGACGAACAGATGCTTGCCCGTGTCATCTGTCAATGACTGCCCACTAAAGTCATGGAATGTCTCTTCGAATCGTGTAAAGAAATCAGAAACCGATTCATCCACTTTCTGCTTACAAGACGCTAATGTAGTCCAATCTATTTTCTTAGGGGGTATAAGAGTTTTCAACTTAGTTACAATAGCTTTGGGAAGATCTAATATCACCTGTTGTGGTTTCTGCGCAGGCTGCCTAGCAACATCTATTCCCTCTAAATTCGCCCAAGTATCACCATAAGCTACATTATCATCTATCTTCCGAATTGATCTCCACATGTCAGGGGGTAAAATAAGTCCAAAGAACATATCAATATCAGGCAATGTCATAGTACAAGAACTAATAGCTCCTTCTACCTCTTCATAAATAGCGGCTGGATTTTTACGTGGATCAGGCAAAGCAGCTTTAAGAGCCATAACGTCTGCCCTACTCCAAGGGGTATAGACCCAATTATAAATAAAATATCCCTTTGCATCATCTGAAGTTTTATCATCACTCGTTCCCGCGCCTTTTGGAGGAACATACTAAGGCGCAGCTTCACGCATCGGTTTTATAGTGACTACAGGATTACTAGTATCTGTTCCTGTCCCTACAGCTCCTTCTTGATGTCCTGGAGTCTGAACTGTTTGCTCAGCTGCTGCTTTCTCAGCTGCCTTTTTCTCCTCTCGTAATCGAAATACCTCAGCGCGCAACTTAACCACTCGCCTAATTAGATCAGAGACTTGTGAAGGAAGAAAGGTACCATCGTATAACTATTTATAATCAGCAGTTATATCAGCAGGTTCCAGAATATCAGAATATTTTCTATATCTAACCACTATCTCGCAGGTAAATGTCTCTGAAAAATATAGCTGCTCTAGATCAGACCATTGCTGAATCATTGCAAGAATCTCTACAACGGAGTCATGCCCATAAGCTGCTTTACGGGCAGCGGATCTAAGAGTGGCCTTTCGGTCAGTGGTCAAAGTAGAGCGAGTTGCCCGCCCGTCTAATTTATCCTTATCTTTCTCGTCTGCAGACAATCGCTCGTCATTGGAAACTTCAATCTCAGGGGCACTAGGGAATTTATACGGGGGCGGAGGTCTATCTAACAAAATAGAATCATCTTGTGGTTTATTAAGCATGGGATAAAGGGGCCGCCGAACAGGGTACTGGCCAGTTACTTCTAAATGACGCTCCCTTTCTTCTTTCTCTTTAATTGCCCTCATCTCTTTATTTTTCAATTCCAAGGCCTTCTGGAAGATTGTTTTGCACTGTTCTTTCTCTGCATTAGCTTCTTCTCTCCTCACTCTCTTATTCACCTCTTTCACCCACATTTGTACACAATCAAACATAGCCTGACGGCTTTTCTTCTTTAACAAACACTGCTCGACATACTGAATCTTTTTAAGGTCAAACGACCCATTTACTGGCCATCGTAGATCAGGATCCTTTTTGGTGTATTTGTTCCACAATGTACTATACATTATGGAAGAAATACCGTATTTAATGTACATAAACCTATTAGGTGTTCCCTCTGGGGGAGCCGGCTGAGTACTTTCTAAATCCATATTGGTACCACCAAGACAGCAACACATTCTACGAAGTGCGCTAGGAGCAGGCATGCCAAAAATATTACAATGCGATATAATATTATAATCAAAGCGTATTTATCCTGAAACTTATCAATAAGTAGAGAAAAATCTCCTCATTACCTGCCTTTATTTGCTGCAGCAAACAAACAAACCAGAATCTTGGCCAAGCTAATCAAAAACAAGAGTGTCACTACAGTGACCTTACCAAACCAAAGTCTCCAACCTCCACCTGCCAAGCTCTGTGTGACCTAACGGTCCTTTCAAAATACTCCAGCCAAAGGAGATCTCAGTCGGGACCGGCCATCACCTAGAGCAGAGGTCTTCAAACTTTTTTGCTCTGAGCCCCCCTAAGCAAAATGTTTTGAGGTCGGGGCCCCCCTCCAAAACTTTATGGCAAGGATTGGGGGAGCAGGAGGGACACGGTTGCATGCAAGTGGCAGGTCTTATGAGATGATTTCAGGAGTACTTTTTCTATAGCTTATAAACTGCTCTAAATATGAGACTTATAAAACAGCAAATGCATCAAACAAAAACATACATTACCCCAAACATACATATCCCCATAATTGGGGTGGTGTGAGCCTCTCACACTCTTGGACCCCAAAGCAACTACACCTGCTGCGCTAATGATAACTGTAGTCCTGAGTAGCAGGCTACTCCTCTGCATCTTTTACCTCTTACTCCACCATAACGGACCATCACCTCGGTCCTAATGCTAGAAAGGAAAATAAGCTGCCATGCCCCTTTTTAAAGGTAGACAGTCATAATTGTGATGCAGTGGGCCCCTCAAACCCCTGTGCCCCAGTCCTGCTGCATCTGCTTCCTTAATGATAATCAGCAGTGGCCACTTACACTCCTGGCAGCAGCTCCAGCTTCACTAATGAAAGAACCTTTTAAAAAAAGTTAAAAGACACTTATATTGTCCCCTTCTTTGGGGTATCTCTCTGAAAAAGCTGTCTCTGGCCATTTGTAAACATAAAAATGAGTCCCCATACAGTGCTCCCTATGCTGGGCCTTCTCTTTGACAATATCTATGAATTTCACTCCTTTCCTCTGTCTCTTAGACCATTACTGTGAGGCCCCAGGGGTCAAGAGGATTAGGGCTCTGCATCTGAATGCAATCCTGCTGGCCTTCTACCTGCCACCCCATGGACTCAGCTTTCACAAAAAAACTGCCCCTGAATGGTTAATGCTGACTTTGAGGTGCCTCTGCCTGAAAGCGAAGGGTGTGGAGGTAGTGCAGAAAGTTAAAAAGAAACCAGCCGTTAATTGATTGAGTCACTTAAAGCCAGGGCCACTGGAATTATGAGTTTCTGCAGCAGCAGCGTTTTCCACATAATTATGAGTTTACCGCATTTGCTACATAATCCATAATCTGCAGATTCCAACAAAAGAAACTTGATTCTAGCTCACACGGAACACAATTTACTTAAAACGTGGCAAAGTGTTCCAGGGCAGTGGAAGGCCATTTGCAAAGATTGACTGGTAATCTTGTAGTTGCTTACTGCTGTATTTAGGTGTTTTCATAGATTTGACACATAATCCACCATTTGCCGCATCATCTGCTGATATTAACAACAACAAAAAAATGGTTCTAGCTCAAACGGTTCCAAAGTTAGTAAAAATGCTATGACACATGGTGCCGCGCGGTGGAAGGCACTTTGCAAAGCTGGCCTGGTCTTCTTTCTGTTGCTTATAGTTATATTTCTGTATTAAACTGGTCCTAATGATGTGCAATCAATGCCCAGACAGTGTTACCAAGTTTTAAAATGAAAAAATAATGAAGCAATACTATTAAAAAAACGTGCCGCATAATTTGCCTATTCTTGCCGCATCATTTACTCAACTCTGTCTCATAATTTGGCCCTCTTCTGCCGCATGATTCCAGTGGCCTTGCTTATACCCTGGACCTCAAGCTAAGCATTCTAGGTTCATGTGAGGTACAGGCGCTGGCCAAGTCTAGAACTAGGCCCGGTAGCTCTCAGGCACCTATGACATTCCTACCGAATATTAGAACTACCCACTCTTTGATGTGCGCATTTTAAATGTTAATAAAGTTTTTGAAACAAAAAATGATTAACTCTTCATCCCATAATATAATATGACAACCGTGAACCGAGACAAGTGAAAGCAGCAATCCCTCCTCGTGCTCAAAACCAAGACACTGACCAGCAAGACTCATCCTCGTGAAACACAACCAAAAGCATCAAAAAATAAACGAGGGAAAACTCAAAGTACAAAAGTTGTATTTATTACTGCACAGTTAAAACGCATATTCAAACAAACTCTCAAACAAATATAGTTTTCACCAGGACAAAACACACCACGAACTGATTTCACATTAAGTATTTGTGCAGCCTTTACTTATTGAAACATAGAGAAAATACATGTTTCAGGCAAAATAAGTCTGTCCATTCATAATTACACAAATTGCAAACACCGCAAAATTGGTTCCTCTGTTTTTGTTGAGGGTCGTTCATTGACCAGAGCTTCTTTGATAATATGTCTATAACTCACTTAAAATTATGTACAGGGGTCAATCACAATATACGCGCTCATGCGGTTTCAGACCCGTTTCTTCATTTCACCCTGGTGCAAAAACCTTTATGTAACATGGACTTATCAATGCCTCTTCATCTATGCAGCATTAGGTGAGCAGAAAGATGAGCAATGGTGAAGGTAGACTTGACATGTTTCTGCACCAGTGAAAATGTTCCGTGTCCCAGCCCCTGTTGGGTTTCACTTGTGTTGTGCTTAATACAAAGCTATTCCAATTTGGGACATTTATGCGTGCCCGAGAGTTCTTCTACTACGTCTGTTTAATAAAACATATGCATTATTTCAATGGAGTTTCAAAGTCTATTCACTAACGGTCTTTAAAGGCTAATTGTGAACAGTAAGCGCTGCAACGCCCAGGTTTCCTGGCAACACCTTCCTTTGCAGCATAAATCATAGGCCCCCGGAACCAAGTAACTGCATATTTAAGTAAACCTTAATTGAAATTAGTGGCATGAATAATAGATGAAATCTCAATGTGAAGAAAGAACGAGCAGTTGCTATGCAATAGGTCTCGCATTTATGCGAGTTTGAGCTATTGGCATTGTAAATGGCAATGCCTTTTATTTATGTTTTGGTTTTTAAAACATAAATAAAAGGCATTGTCATTTACAATGCCAGTAGCTTAAATTCCGACAAATGCGAGACCTATTGTATTCCAAATGCTTGTTAGTAATCTCTTTGACCCTGCCAGCCACACTCACTGACCTCTGCCCCCACGGCACTCAAATCACGGGCTCGCAATAAATGAAGACAGCCTGGAAATGCAGCAAATAAACATCGCTCGCACTTCCAGGCCATCTTCATTTACACATACTTGCAGAGGCATCTGCGCCCCCCTGGGAACCCATCCACGCCCCCCCAGGGGGGCGCGCCCCACAGTTTGAAGACCTCTGACCTAGAGGGTCAGATTGGGAAAACCGGAGAAACACGTTGGTCTGCAAAGACAAAGGGCCTCCTCGTGCAGTGTACCTCCTCAGTGGATTCCTGCCCTCCGTCACGACCGCACCTTCGGATGGCCGCGTCTCCGATGAGTCCCTGTTCGGGCGCCAATTTGTGGAATAAAAAGCCTTTTTAGGGGCTCACTGATGCACCGGTCCTCAAACCAACAAAGAAGAGATTGGCACGGAAGCTGAAATATCAAAAAAGGTATTTATTATTCACTCATGAGTGGGACTACATCTATACATCACCCTCGGGCACTGTATGAGAGTGTACAAGGAGTACAGAAACCAGGGGTCTTTTATATGCATTAGTTGCATTGTCAGCATGAGACCAAGGGGAGGTACTGGCACATACAAGAATAGTTATTGACTAACATGGGCATACAAACGTGTCTTGGTCAGCAAAGTGGGAGGGGAGACATTTCTGTTTGCATCAGTTAAAACAGCCTGACATTTACAAACTAAGACAGGTGCATTCTGGCAGCTACAGGCCTTTCTGAGCATGCACAAGGCTCTGGCTCAGCACTGAAGAAGTTAATTATAGTTGATGACTCAAGCGAAGTACAAGGGCAGGCAACAGTGAAGACGGAAGAAGCACATGGCTAGCACATGGCTAACTAAAATGGCTGCCACAACCTAAATGGCTTCAGCTCATGCTAACAGCGATCTCTGTCGGTTTCCACATCATTACCTTCCACTTTCCCATCAACAAATGGACCCGACTGATCTACCGCCAAGGATGCGCCAAGCACGCATTCTTCCTCCCCCCTCAGGCCCCGTCATTGAGAAGCATCTGAATCACTCTCATTACTTTGCATCCAATATTGTTGAATCGTTTGTGTATTCTTACCACTCTCTCCACGAAATCCGGTGTTCACACTGTATCTCTGCACCTGAGCGTTCACCTGGTTGGGCATAGGGGCTTGTGGCACCTGAAATTGCGGAGTAACTACCTGTTGCTGTTGGTTCACAATCACCTCATTCTGCATCTGTGGATTTAAATTTTGATTTACCCCATTATTCTGTTGAACATTTCTACACTTATTCTTCCAATGTCCATGCTTTCCGCACACATGACAAGGAAACTTCTTTTTCGCTTCTTCTCTACACATTCGTCCTTTTCCTTTATTTCCATTTGATCCATGACTAGTCTGATTCTGATCGTTCATCTGATTGTCATTTTGAGAACCAGAATGTGCCTCTTGGTGTTCTGCTAGCTTTACTTGTGCCCACATCATCTTTTCTTTCAGTTTCTTGTGTTTGGCATCAATGTCATCACTACAATACTTCGCATACTTCAAGATATCATCAATGGGCTTGCTCTGTCAGCAAAGCATATGCTGCTGAATCATCTGACTAATTTCTGATCTCAATCCATACACAAACCTGTACACAAAATGTCCCATATCCTAGTCACCAATATTTTCAAATCCACTATACTGCTTGAATACCTGCAACAGCCTTT
The DNA here is from genome assembly GCA_963921515.1 of Calotriton arnoldi. Lineage (NCBI taxonomy): Eukaryota > Metazoa > Chordata > Amphibia > Caudata > Salamandridae > Calotriton > Calotriton arnoldi. The sequence continues at coordinate 3,740,942 of CAWUFW010000189.1, forward strand.
CATAATATGCATGCACTGACTCTTTTGGTTCTTGAGTTGTCCTATCTATTTTGTTTCAAATTCTGTTTATTGAATTTTTCTTTTAGATTGATACAGAAATGCAGTACACATGCAACAGTTGTCAAATGTAAGCCCAGAGTTACAGATCTCACATGTAAGTTACAGCTTGTTCACGAGGTCTGTGGCATAGAAAACTTATAAATCATTACAATCATATCTTGTTGCATTTAGTATTCTACGACTTTCCGTCAATCCACCCTCTGAAGAGAGTAACATGAAAAGGAAACTTAACATACCTAAAAAACCAACAAAACCGTGGTGTCATGGTGCAAATAATAATGAGGTGGTCATGAGGGTTGGGCTCCTGGGCCCCTGCTAAAGCAACTTCCGAGCTACCCGTTGCCAGCTGTGCTGCTGTGGAATTAGATATGGAACAGGTTGAGGGCCCTAAGCAGTGGGGCGCACGCCGTCAGTGGAAGCCCTTCCGACAAGCAGCTCACCAGCGGGGACCATATATATTCGAATCCTTTTCTGGTGTCGTCTACTATGTCGGCCATGCGTTCCAGTGCCAACGCCCTCCACAACCTCGCGTGCCATTGGGTCAAAGATGGTGCCTCTTGTTTTTTCCACGAGGCAGCTACTGCCATTTTAGCTGCCCCCAGGCAAAGCCACATAACAGACCTATCACTCTGTGTTTGGCGTTTCAGGGTTGGGTCTCTCACCCCCAGCAGGGTGTGTTCCAGGGATATAGGAATTGGGTAGCCTAGAATGAGTTTAATTTGGGACAGAATCTCTTTCCAAAAAGGCTGTATGGAGGGGCAGTCCCACCAGATATGTCGAAAGTCGCCCAACAGACCACACCCCCCGCCAGCACCTATCCGAAGTGTTGGGGAAGATCTTGTGTAGTTTCTGAGGGTATAGGTACCAATCATACATGATCTTATAGTGCGCTTCCCTTAGATACATCGTGCGGTTAAATTTCACTATATCCTTACTTAAATGCCCATTGTTTGTCCGCTAGAGGGGTATCCAAGAGTGCATCCCAAAAGTGTTTATAACGCGGGGTCGACCCGGGGCTCAGAGCTTGTAGGAGAGCATACAGAAAGGAAATGCATCCCTTGGAGGTGGACCCAGATTGGGCAAACTTCTCTATGGGGAGCAGGTCCCTGGTGGCAGCCTGCCGCACCAGGGGCTGCTGTACCCAATGTTTAAGCTGCAAATAGTGGAATTCCTCCGTGGCAGTCAGCGCGAATTGTTTCATGCATTCTTGAAAGGTGAGAAGCTCGCCTTTGTTAAATAAATGGGAAATCGTGAGACAACCTCCCTCCCGCCATGCCTCGAAGGGTCCCTCTTGAAGCGCAGGGGGAAAGGCAGCATTAAAATGTATGGGCGTGTAGAGGGATGGAAAGGTAGTTAGCTGTAACTTCCTAGTAAGAACATCCCATACCCGTAATGTGGTGGACGTGGTTGTGCTGATGTAAGCATTGGGCGGTCTGTCATGTTTTGGCTTCCATAATAGATCCCAAACGGTGCGACCGGTTATCGGTCTGTCTATATGAAGCCAGTGCTTCTCTGAGGCCCGCAGCGACCATTCGGTGATTACGCGCAGCTGAGCCGCCCTGTAGTATCCCTGAAAATCCGGCAGCGCCAGGCCCCCTTCTCTTTGTGGCCGCGTGAGCAGGCGGTGGGGCAAGCGAGCTCTCTTCCTCAACCAGATAAATTTAGTAAGCATTTGTCGCAACTCCTGAAAGAGACCCTTTTCCACTGGAATGGGTAGCCCCTGAAAGAGGTAAAGCAATCGGGGGAGTGCATTAATCTTGATGGCATTGATCCTGCCCAGCTAGGAAATGTTTGCAGCACTCCATTTACCCAGGTCAATTTTTAACTGGCGTAGAAGGGGAGGGAAGTTGGCCTTGTAGAGATCTGAGATACGGGGGGTGAGCTTGACACCCAAATAGGTAATCTCCTTAGCTGTGCAGCTAAAGGGTGACGCGCTCTCCACCCGCCGCCACTCCTCTTTAGGTAGGGACAGATTAAGTAAAAAGGACTTGGCCAGATTGATCTTAAACCCCGCCACCCGCTCAAACAGCAAAAGCTCCTCCTGGATAGCTGGCAGAGAGATCAGTGGTTCTGTGACTGGGAGAAGCACGTCGTCGGCAAAGAGTGATATCTTATGGTCTTCTGTGCCAAATCGTATCCCCCGAATGTCCGGGTTTTCTCTAATTTTATGCGCTAGGGGTTCTATGCTTAAGGCAAAAAGGAGGGGGGACCGCGGACAGCCCTGCCTCGTTCCGCGTGCCAAGCCAAAGGGGGGGGGAGCAATGCCATTGACCAGGACCCGGGAGCTAGGAGAGTGATAATTGGCGCGAATCATCCCTATAAAGGAATCCAAAGCGCTGGAGCACTCTAAATAAAAAGGTCCACTCCACGCGGTCAAATGCTTTCTCCACGTCTAGCGAGAGAAGAGCCGCAGGGATGTTTTTCTTCCGGGCCTTCTCTATTATATGGATGATGCGCCGCAAATTATCGTGGGTCTGCCGTCCCTTAATAAAGCCTGATTGGTCCGGGTCAATAAGGCTTGGGAGCAGAGATTCGAGGCGAGTGGCCAAGATTTTGGAGTAAATCTTGGCGTCTAGGTTCAGAAGAGCTATCGGGCGATAAGAGGAACAGGTTGTGGGGTCCTTTCCTGGTTTGGGAATTACTGCCACAATCGCCTCACCCATGGAGGGGGTGACCTGCTGCGTAGAAGCGATGACGTTAAATAAAAATAGTTAAAAAGGGGACTAGCTCCGGTGCGAAGGTACGGTAAAAATGTGCAGTAAATCCGTCCGGCCCCGGTGCTTTTTGGAGTTTAAGTGCGTCAATCGCCTTCTGCACTTCCTCAGGGGTTATGGGTTTCGCCAAGTCCTCATTGGTGTTAGCCGGGACCTGTGGGAGGTCTAAGTGGTCCAAATACCCCGTTTGGTCCTGCGCCCGCGGGAGTTCCGAAGTGTAAAGCGTACAGTAAAACATTTCGAAGGCCTGCACTTTCCCCTCCTCTGTCTTATGTGAGACGCCCGCGTCATCTACGATAAGTTTTACGTATTCCCTTTCCTGTTTGGCCCATAGTTGACTTGCGAGCAGGGACCCCACTTTGTTCCCTCCCTCATATCCCCTGGCCTGTAGGCGTAGGATGGTTTTTTCCGCCCTGTTAGTATATATGGCCTGAAGCTTCTCTTTGAGGGCAGTGACTTTCCTCAGCGCCGGGGCCGAGGGGCTAGACTGGTGTGCCTGCTCTGCGGACCGTAATTCCAGTTCTAACATGAGGCGCTCCTCGCGCTGCTGTGTTCTCAGGGTAGTAGCTAACTCGATGCATTTACCTCGGACTACCTCTTTAAGTGCATCCCAGGTAGTGGCATGAGAGGTAAGCTCGGGGACATTCTGTTAAAAAAACTCTTTAATAGTTTGCCTGAGGTCATCACGTAGAAGTCTATCCCTGCAGAGGAAGTTGGGGAAATACCAACGCGCATGTTTTGATCGTGGGTTCGGCCAGGTGAGTGTCATCTCGAGGGGGGCATGGTCAGACAGGCATATCGAGTGGAAGTGTGTCTGTAGTACCGAGGGAAGCAGAGACTGGCTCACAAAGATGTGATCAATGCGGGAGTATGTTCTGTGGGAGTGGGAGAAGAAGGAGTAGTCGCGAACGGTGGGATTACTATCCCTCCACACGTCCACCAGGCCCAGGAATTGGAGTTGTGATTTGAGTGCCTTGCCAAAAAAAAAACCCGCCGCCCTATGTGGATGAGTCGTGTCCAGCCCCTGATCCCAGACGAGGTTCAAATCTCCCAAGAGGAGTATGTCCCCTTGTGCAAAGTTCTCCAAAGCCATAAGGAAGGAGAGTACAAAGTCCTGTTGTCCCGTATTTGGTGTATAGATAACTGCAAATGTGCACTTACGGCCCCTCAGGTCCCCCGTACCATAATGTACCTCCCTGCCTTGTCAGCTTTGGTGTCCTGTGCCTGAAACGGGACCCCCGCGTGGAAAAGTAGTGCCGCCCAGTTCTGTTTTGAGGCGTGAGAGGATCTAAATATAAGAGGGTAAGCTTTGTGTTTCAGACGGTGTTCCTCTGGTTTTTTGAGGTGCGTTTCTTGAAGGGCCGCCACTTGGACATTATAGTCAAGCAAGTATTTCCAAAGGCGTTGTCGCTTATTAGGGGAATTTAAGCCCCGGACATGCCAGGTTATAGTCCTGACAGCCATAGGTATCTGTTTGGGACTCTGCCCCCCTCGTTAGGCCCTCTGCACGGACTGAGTCCCCGATCCCCCTCCCCCCTCCCACCCCAGCACAGAAACAATATAAAGAAGGCACCATGACATCTAACTAAGTTAACAAAACAGAACAAACAATAAGATCGAGTGTGGAGAATCCCATCGCAGAGGGGAACCTCCTTACCAGAGCAGGCTCGAGGAACATAACCATTCCCGTTCCCCCAGCCCCTACAACAATAACTATTAAGGCACATGCATTGTGAAATTATACAGCCATCCAGTAGCTGTCAATCGGCTGCGCACCCCTGCATGAGCTATTCAAGTCTGTCAGCCCCGGCGGCATCACAAGTGTCCAGGAGAGTGCAAGTCCTCCGCTCCAACCACCCTCCCACTGGAATCTCCTTACCGCAGTAGAGAGGGGCCACTCTACACAGTGCTCACAACAAGCGTAGCTCATCCATGTGGCCTAGGGGGATTAGCACTAGTCCCAAGGCTACAGAAAAGTGACCAGACCCGTGGATGCCCCACAGACTTGTGAAGTGCAAGACCTCTACTCCATCCATCTCTCCATAACAACATCTGGCTGCCCCCAGGGGGTGGGGGGGGGGTAGAGTACCTTGTCCTTTGATGATAGCTTGGTCTTGGGACCCACTGGTTGTGAAACTCAGTCCGGGGTTTTGTTGCCCCTTCGGCCCATTCTCCGCCATTGGCCGACCCCCTGTCGGTCTCGCTGCTTTTCCCCTTACGTGGCCCTCGAAGCTGCAGCACCATTAGGCACAGGGGTCGTGATTCCCAAGATGTCCGCCGCCTCTGTCAATTCGGTGCAGTGCAAGTGTTTGTTTTCCCACTGGAAGGCAATCCCAAACGGGTAGGTCCACCTGTTCTTGACATTCTTCTCTCTCAGGCAGTCGGTGATCGGGCGGAATTTCTGTCGGCGCATAAGAGTGGCTTGGGCCACATCTTGGTAGAGCGTACACGTGGCATTCTGAAAAGAGACTTTGTCGGTGTTTCTAGCTTTTTGTAAGACCAGATCTTTGATTCTAAAGGAGATGAATTTTGCCAGAACATCTCGGGGTCTCCTGCCCACCCCAGGAAGTCACGGCCCCACTCTGTGTACTCTCTCCAGCTGGATCTCGGGGCCGTCCTCTCTCATAACCGAGGAGAAAAGGCCCACCATGAAGGCCTCCAGGTCCGGTCCCTCACAGTCTTCCTCCAGGCCACGGACTCGGATATTATCGCGGCGGGACCTGTTTTCTAAGTCCTCGCACTTGAGCAAGGTGGCACGCAGCTGTCCACTTAAGTCCGCAGATACTTCCTCTAGGGGTTGAATGCGATCCGTCAATTCCTGGACTTTCGCCTCGAGGTCAAGCGTTCTGGTGCCCATCGAGTCCACGTCGGCCTGTAGAGTCGACAGTTTCTCCCTCATTTCCGCTCGAAACGACTCGAAGGAGGCATCCATGTCAGTCTTGATGTCTGTGCGGAGCTCCTTTTTAAATTCCCGCAGGGAAGCCAGGAGGTCCTCTCTGGTGAGCGCCATTGCTCCTGGGGGTTGCGTCAATTCGTCACCAGTCGCTCCCGCACCTGTGGCGGCAAAGTAGTTGGAGACCTTGTTGTTGGGGTCCTTTTTCGGTGCTATGCTTGGTCAGCTCCTGGCCGCCCTCGCGTCGCACGGAACCAGGCTGAGCTCTCTTCGTTCGGCTTAGGGGCCTATGTCGCGACTCAGTCCCCTGCGAGTGAATCCCCAATGCTGAGTGTTGGGGCTCCCAAAGTAGGTCAGAGGGCCCTTTCAGTGATGACGGTCTGTGTGCTCCTGTTGGGTCTCTGCGAGAGCGGCGGCAGCCGCAGGCGTTGCTCTCCGCTTTTCTCTGGCTCCTCTCAGTGTACGATAAGACGGTAGGCCTGCTTAGTAACCCTGGTAATACTGCCGGTGTTCTCTAATGAGGACCTCAGTGCTCGGCGGCCATGTTGGGGTCAGGCAACAGGCGCCCAGGGCCTCTCAGAGGAGTTGGTCTCAAGCCCCCTCCACTAGTAGATGCCTCGAGGCCACGGGCCCCCCATGCCAGTGCACATCTGACCCCCGCTGCTGCACTTGCCTCACCATCCATAAATTGCTGCCAGATGCCCCCACCAACAGTCCCAGGGGCCGCGCTTTGCCACCGGTGCTATGGGAGGGTTCAGGGCCCCGCCCCCTACTTCATGCATCGTCACTCGCTGGAAAAGGGGAGCCCCCAGCGTCACCTCATGCCTGCGGGGGCTCTTGTGAACCGGTAGTCCAGTAGCACAACTTCTGGCGGGCACCGGGTCCGCGGACACCCCGCCGCGGGCTGACTGTGCGCTCCCAATGCCGCTTCTCAGTTGGGGGGGCGTGCAGTCTGGAGCTCAGCGCGCCTTCAATCCCCCTCCATTAACTCAAGCTAACGGTCCTGACGGGGCACTCTGCCATTTTGTGTAGACTGGGTTCCACCATGAGGGATTCCGCCCGCCACCTCCAATGTCACCGTGAGGGCAGATAATCGCCTGGAGCACAGGCTGAGACCCCTCACCTGTGGCGGCCGACGAGCCCGATGCTCAGGTCCATTGATAGGGGCCCCGGGGTCTCAGCCGCTGCGCCTCTCAGAGCCCGCCATAGAGGTAACCGCCACTTTCCTTTGCTCTCGGCGCCAGGCTCTCTCATCTTGCTTGAGCTCCTTCGCCGCACCACGGGGGCACAACCGGGTTTCAGGGCAGTCGCCCGTCGTCACCACCCTTCGGGCCGCGCAGTGGGGTGGTCAGGGTGCCTGGAAATATGCCTTATGCCAGGAAACTTACGGGGCCTGAGACGGAGCCGATCGGATTCACGTCCGATCGGCCATATTAGTTGGCCACGCCCTGTCCTATCTATTTTAACCCAATCTGTCTCTTTTGGAGGAATTTTCCCTTTCAAGAAAGTAATCACCTGTTGATACTTTTTCATCACTTCATCTGAAGGCGCACCTGTCCTTGCATCTCTGGGATACTCTTCAGTTGGCCAATCAATAGTAATTTTACATTCTGTCCACAAATCAGTTGGTACCACTATGTCAAACAGGCCATCCAAATCCTTTAATAATACCTTTGAAACTTTCACAAATCTTTCTACCTGCTTGTACCATTCAATTGGTTTCTCTCTCAATCTCGGGAAATCATTTGTAAAAGACAAAATATCCTGTCTAGACCAAGGAACATGAACATATCCACCACCAGGAACTTCTCTCATTGGACACACTTTTTCAACCTGTTCTGACTCTCTTAATGGAAATGCAGATGTTTCCTTTGTAGCTGCCTCATCCCTTTTTCTTGTCCATCTACCTCTCCATCCGTCTGCATCTCCCCATTTCTTCAAAATATACATTAATTCTTTTATCTGCAATCTCCTTCCTGGCGCATTCAAACCCTCTAAATCCTTCACAGTAAATTCTGCCCTATATGGTTTTTGTAATATTTTCGACTTTTCTACGTCTATTCCAAATTCTGAAGCCACTTCTATTATCTTCTCATGAAGATTCTTTGCTCTCCAGGTTATACTTTTGCACAAAAACAATTCATCATCTCCATATGAACCTAATCTGTCTGAGCTTATAGTACCAATAATCATTTCTTCCAAATCCACTTTCAACTTGCCCACATCTATATTTGGCGTTTGGGGTTTTTTCTTGTCTAATCCTTTTGCCCACTCCTCTAGGTCTTCTGGTGAAAATCCTTTAGAGTTCCCTGCTACTTGAGTGACATTCGGTTCTTTTCTCCTTGTATTTACTGGTGTGATTCTCTTCGGGGTCTCGGTCACCGTTTTAAGATTAGGGAGATCTGGTAACGAGATATTCGAATCACACTCACTAGTTTCATCCTCTAACATTACTGCTTCTTTCCTAGCATTATTCTGTGGTACTGTCACTGGTTGTAATCTCGGGGTATCTCGTTTATCACCATACAATGGAATAACAGGTCCAATTGTTACTGGTACTGTCAAGGCTTCAGCATTCAAACCTAACTGATTTATTTTCTGAATTATCTCTTCTTTTGTCTTATTCAACTCATTCCTTTCTTTTTCCTGTAATACTCGGGTAATTGTTGGATCATATAAAACTTGTGGAACTAATGGAGTTCCCATCATTGGTGCACTTGGAGTTGTATCTCTAGCATTTTCTTGATAAGGTGGAGGTCTTTTAACTAAAAGGTCTTCTAATAACTCATCATCAGATTCATCACCTCCTGTTCCTGTCATACCTATGTGTTTCACTTTTTCTTTACACTTACTCCCTACTTGATCCTCAGCCATCAACACTGGATACAAGCCTTCTGTTATTACAGTTCTTCTCCATCTTTTCATCTGATCTCCTTGAGTTTCAAACTGATATCTTGGTAAAAACCCTCTATTTATTCTTCTACCTCCTCTGTATTTCTCTCGTTCAAATGCCTCAACTTCCCATTCCTCCAAGGCTTCATACTGCGTTAACCTAGGACTTGGTTCTAATGAATTCATCCGATTTCTCAAATTCTGAAGAATCCTTACATTGAACGTACCATGTTTAGGAAAAGCTAGAACACCATCACCTTTCGTATACTCTTCCCAATTTTCCAACCAGACACAAGTATGATATCCTCGTTCCAACATCATAAACGAAGCAGGCGTATTAGGGGGTGGCATAAGAATTCCTTCTCTGGTTACTACACGCTTATCCTTTTTAAAGAAATTTTTGATTTTATTAATCAGCTTCATTCTTTCGATCCCTGTAACTAGTTGTCTCAGCAATCAAAACTTAGAAACTCTTCCGTATTCTCACCTATCCTATTCGCCAACTCTCGTCCTATACCAGCGCGACTCACACCAACAGTCCAATCAGGGGTTACTACGTATTCTCTTCCGCAACCAATACCAGCGCGGTTCTTGTCTACCAACCAATCAGAGCTTTTAACACACCCACTTGTCTGACCAATGCCAGAGCGGGTCTTTGTGACGTCAGTATTACTCCTACTACTGACCCTCCCTTTACAATCTGCACTTGTTACACGCCCGCTGTCTCAACCAATACCAGCACGGCTCTTTGTGACGTCAGTATGACTCCTGCTACTGACCCTCCCTTCACAAGGTAATACGACAATGTATTTTCTAAACTTTCTTGATAAAATTTCTGTTAGTAACAACGTAAAAACAGCGCTACTCTGTCTGCTCCACTAATCCAAAGATAGTTTATTCACTTGCTTCAAAGAGAAAGTACTTCCTTATACTGCGAGTAAAAACCACTGTTTATCCTTCACTTAAGCTCGGGGAGGACCTATTACTCCTCTAGGGATACTCCTCCTTCGGGTAAGGCCAAAGTTTCACAGGTGGACCCTTCGCTATCACTCCCACTCTACTTTTGTACGATATAGTCCCTAATATAACACCTACAGCCCTCCGTAGCTTTTAGGTATTATGACGACAGACGAGTAACCTTCTGCAGTGTGATTTCCAGGGACCACTGCCTGCCCTTAAAAAATGAAACGAAAACGTTTCATTTATTTACTTTTAAATGCATCCCGTTTTCCTTTAAGGAAAATGGGCTGCATTAAAAAAAAAAAAAGCTGCTTCATTTAAAAGCAGTCCCAGACATGGTGGTCTGCTGAACCCAGCAGGCCACCATCCCTGGGAGGGCCAGCCATTCTTAATGGGGTCGCAAAATGCGAGTGCCTCATGAATATTGATGAGCCTCACATTTTGCGACCCCATTGGGAATCGCTAACAGTGTCTCTGACACTGTTGTACATTTGGAATTGCGACTCGCAAATTGCGACTCGCTATTTTTTGCAATTTGCGAGTCGCAATTCCAAATGGTCATACATCTGGCCCTTGGACACTAGGCTGAAGTGAGTGAGATTTGCCGCGCAGTCCTCAGGTAATCTACCGTTAAGCGTCTCATCCACTATGTTCGATGTCTAGCACAAAGTTAACCCGCGTTTGTCCTTTAATTACCCTAAGTTGGTTACCTGAGGCTGTATGTTCTAGTAGGTGTTCCATTGACTAAGAAAGTCGCCTTTGGCTCCAGCACCGATAAGATTCATATTAAAGTCCCCTGTGATGATGAATTCGGGTTCTGGTGCACAGTACATTAGGTTTAAAATGATTGATTTAATTTTCTTGGTAACAATATTTTTTGAACTTCGGGTTGGTTGAATATAGACATTTAGTATAATCAGGGCCCACTTATATGTTAGACGGGTGATTGATGTGATCAGGATGCCTGGATCTGGTTCGGGTAGCGTCTCAATTTGTTCTGCCAGGGTCAATGCAATGTAAGTGGCCCCTCCTCTGCCGAGGCAACCACATTTTTTTGTTTTTTCTGCTGGCTTTTAAGGGCTGAATAGGCTGGAAAACTAGGGGGTAAAACGGCCCATGTCTCCAGGAGGGCAATTATATTGAATTGGTTCCAAAAAAGAAGAGTTTTGTCGCTCTCTATTTTACTTTTCAAACCCGCAATGTTCCAGGAGCAGTTTGAGGCTTGTGTGACGTGCACCTTTCCCGAAATTGCAGTCATTTTCTGCTCTTTGCATTTAAAGTTCCAGAGAGCTATCCCCATTCTGAGCTCCTGATAAGGTTTGTTTTTTTGTACAGATTGACTTGCTGGGGCTTTGTTGCATGCTGGTGAATTGCTGCGTGCTCTTCTTAGCACCGAAAAGGTAGATGAACTGATGTTACTTTTCCTGGATGGAGGCGATGATGCTAACAGGGCTGGGTAATGGGAGAGACATAAGGCATGATTTTTATGCGCCATTCCTCGAACGCCGCTTTCTCTTTTAAAGCTAAGGTCAGTATGGCTGGTGGCGACCAAGTGACCATCATGGATTCTTTACAGGGGGTACCTGTCATCCAGGAAGAATTCAACTGACATTGTCCTCGAGGTAATATGGGCCAGAGAAGGTAAAGCCCTAAAAAGCCCCTATTTAAGGCTTCTTGGCAACCCCTGGACTCGAATTGAGGGTAGGAAACAAGTTTTGTTTCACCGTACTGTGGATGGGTTGCTTTGTGTTGACTGTAGTACTTTGAATATTTTATTTTAGGTCTTGTAATATGGTATTCCTAGTACGGATTCTTCGAGTAGGGGCGTTTCTCTTGGTAGGTGTGATGCGAGATTTTGTCTACGAATGCGGCACTACGTTGCTAGGAACGGAAGCTGTACTGGGACTTTGGTTGTTCTGATGATTATTAAGTCTTATATTGAGATTTTCCGGAGTACACAACGGTCGTGATCTGAGCTGAGGTGCCCCGGTGAATCTCTTCCGATGTCTAGCGGCAGAAACTGCATGTCAAATGGATCACTTTGAAGAGCAACCGATTGGTTGTTGACTACTTTCGCGCCCCCTCCACTCCACTCCACCTCCACTCCACTCCACTCCATTGGGAGTTTGTTCATCCTGGACTTCTTTTACAACGCTGTTCAGTGTCGAGGGGGGTGGTCTTTGGGTAGAGTTTTCCATGTTATGGTGAGTTTGGCATTTTTGTGAGATCCATTATCTGCTCTGCAAGCTTGATCCTGGCTTTCCTCAATCTTTTCCTTTGTTGCTTTGTAAGGGGTTCCATTTAGGGTGAGGTCACTATGTTAGTTTGAGAAATGTCCGTAGAAGCTGCAGTCAATCTGGTTTTCCACTTAGTTGCAGTCCTAAGTTGCTTGCTGGCCTTGACTTTGTTTGCCCTTGGCTACGATGGAAGAATGGGGGCTGTAGGCGGTATCTTGCCTTATTTCCACTATATCCTCGGCTTGGGCGTTTTGAAGAATTATCTTAGAAACGGGTCCCATACTAGGTTTTATATCCATGAGGAGTGAAGTCAAGGTGTCTGGCAGGGTTCGTAGTTTGTCTATGATGTGTGAGCACGAGCAGGTAGGTTGTTGAAGAAATGTAGCTGTCTCAGCTTGAATAATTAGGTTGTTTAATTTCCACAATTTAGAGTCAATGATTTATGTACAGCAAGAATGTTAAGGAGGTCCACTTGGAGGTTCAGTCTGATAGAGTGGTAATTGAGAGAGTCAAAAGAGGCCTGGATGGTTTTTAAGAGGAGAGGCCAAATGTCTAGATGAACACTTTTTTCCCTACACGGAGGGCATTCCGTTGATAATTGAGCTGGTACAGGCTTGGTGCACAATGGATGATCAGTTACTCCTGCCATAGGTTTAGCACTCGTGCTATCCTTTACCTCTCCGTGGCAGGATTAGTGCGCCTTTAATAGTCTCTACCATGTGTACCAATGTTGACCTCATAGAGGCTGTTAGATCTAGCTGTGAGGCTTGAGCAAAATCGAGCAAAATCAATCGGGCATGCTTGTTGCGGTTGGGACCAAGGGTGACTTTAAGTAGTGTATTGGAGAAGTAGTGACTGGATTAGATTGCCGGAGAGGTGGGTTTGTGTGGAGTTGCATTCTGCATTGTCCCCAAGCCGGCTACACATAGAGCGTGGACCTCTACCTTTATAACTTATTTTTGTAGGTGGGGCATTAACTGCGTGAGCTCAGCTGATTCCGCTGGCTCGACTAGCCCTGGGGTGAAATGGCCCTGTGGCATGAAGGCTCCATCCAGTGAGCTATGTGCCCACGTGTGAAAATTTGGTGCTCGTTTTTTAAGCTGGCTGCCCCTAAGTTGTCAACACCTTTAGCTTGATCCGGGGTTAGGTCACAACCGTCAGACAATATCTGTGGAGTCAGTGGCTCTGGAAGTCCTTGTAGGTTATACGTTTTCAAGAAAAACTCCAGACCTGGCTCTTTAAGAAATGTGAACTTGAACGGGATTTTCTGGCTCCTTTCAAACATTTTAATTATAGGAGAAATTAAGCAGTTGATTTCTTGACTTCTGTTTTGTGCTGTTAGAGCGATTTTCCTGGCTTCCCGACGCACCTTCTTCCTGTTGGTAGGGGCTAGTCATGTCTTGCCAGACATCATTATTATAGTTTCGTTTTAATTTGTCTGGTTCAGCTGCTACGTTCCATGCCTTAGACAGGGTTAATTATTACAGACTGGTATGGTCTTGCTGGCAAGTGTGGAGCACCAAGTTCCTGCCCAGCTCGAAGATTTTTGTTTTGTTTTCTTTCTCTTTTCCGGTGTGGGAAGGGGGGGTTTGCAAGGGAGTGCACAGGAATTTGGCTAGATGACTATTAAACGTTGACCCACCAGCGAGGACATGGGCTGATAGATACTAGTATAGCGAGGATTAATTAAAATGTCAGTGCACTGCCTTACCATAATTTCAGCCACTGGTGATAGCGTAGGTCAGTGAAGCAGGAAGAGTTGATGCAGTTTCTGCTAACAAGCTCACAAGTCACCGGATCCCAGGGCCCTCACGGTCCACATATGACAGGGAGGGGAGCTCACCCAACCCGCAAGCCGCAACCAAACCTGGCAGAGTTGCTTCTGCAGGAACGGGGCTATACCATGTCCAGCAGGCTCTAAGTCACTGCTCTCCCAGGCTGCGTGGTTTGAAGTGTGTAGGCGGGGCTGCATTCAGTGAGGCTGGAGAGATCGCAAGCAGTGCACCCCATGCGCTATCCGGCACCGTACTGTTCAATGCTGTACTGTTCTGTCGGCCCCCTGTCCGCCCAGCACGATACGTTCATCACGCTCCCGGCAGGCTCACCGTTGTAACCTGCTAGGGGTGCAGGCGTGCGGGCTAGCAGGTGAGGCAAGGCAGAGACCGAGAGCCGGGAAGCAGGTCGAAGCGTGAGAGCCAAGCGCAGCTACCTTCTGGCCTCGTTATGGCACTCCTTCGGGTGCTCCAACTCTGGCTACAGGTCTTTGCTGGCGCCTGGCCCCCTCTCTCCGCGCTCTTCGCTCACCATGCCACCGAAAGCATTAGATAACTGCTCATGCAGGAAGAATCCTCCAGACACCTGCATTTACTGTGCAGCGGGGCACTTACCAAATATGCAGCTAATCTTGTGAGCGAATTATTGCCACTCCGGCTTGCATGCACAGTGACTACCCATAGTTCAGACCACAAAGCTCATGCTGCCTCTAACTTGTAGTAAATTGCTTCTAATATCTTTTTGCAACAAATATCTAACAGCTTTTTTTTGTGTTTAATTTTGACTACAGATATTTGTATTCGTCTTGTTTGTAAACATGCTCTCTTTTCATGTAAAAGAGCTATGCACCAAGGGTTTAAGTGGTTTGTTGACAACCCGATGGTGTGACCATGCATTATAAGTAATTGAGTACCCCCTGCCATACATGAGAAGGGTATTGCAAGTAACCTCACAGTTTCATAACATTATAAAGCAACTCGGCCTTCAGCCTCATTCCTCTATATGGTCATGGCACTCCTCAGTGACTTGCAATATCCTTATAATATACAGCAGGGCGTACTTTATCCCATATGTAATAGGCGACTTGTGATGCACCCAGTCACCTATTATAAAGAAATGTCATAGCTGCTCAACTGTGATAAAGTATTAGAGTTGAGTTTTGATGTCACAATGCCTGCTGACAGCAGCCAAGTGGAAAGGCAGGCCAGGTCCCAAAGCATAATTAAAGCAGTTGTTTAGAGAACGAAAAACGAAACTTGGCTTTCTTTCTTCTGCTCTGTTTTACTGGCTGTAGAGTGACCAGCAGGAATAAGATATTTATAGCAACATGTTTATTTTTTAGACTCCTTAGTTAACTATAGAAAAGTTGGAATCTTTCTGCAGATTTAGGCACTTTTGTTTTTAAACTGATTAGTAAAATGATTCTAATATCTTTGTGCCAAAATATCTTACAGCTGTTTTGATGTGTTTAATTTTGCACTTGAGATTCTATTATTATTCTTCATGCTTGCAAACATGCTGTCTCTTTCATATGACAGACTTACACACAAATGATTTAAGAGGTTTGTGGGAAAGGTAATTTTGTAGCCAAATATAAGGAATAAAGTACCCCATGCTGTACATGAGAAGAATACTGCAAATCTCCCCCAGAATTCCATAAATGTATAAAGGAACTCAACCTTTGGCCTTGTTCCTGTATGTGGTCATGGACCTCATGGACCTCCTCTGTGACTTGCACTATCCTTATAATCAGTGCTTTAAATGTTCTGGTACTCACAGGTACGGATTACCGCCACTTCTGAATTTTCTCTTTTTGAGTACCAGAACTTCTCCTTGGTCAGGGAGAGTAATGGTACCCATAGGGGCAGCAGGACAGCCTCAGATCTGTGCAGATCTGTGCAGGTGCTGATCCCTTGCTGCAGACTAATGAGTGCACGTAGGGCACTTTTAACAGGCAGACCATTAACTCTGCCGCTGATCACCTGCTACATTAGCAGAGGCTCATTTACATAAACTTAAGGAGGTTGGGAGGGGCCTGTGTCTATACTGGGCCATATTGTCTTGGCACAGTGAATCATACTGTAGGTGTGTGCTTCAGGGCCTGCCCAATGACTGCTAAGCTTTAACGTTTAAGGTACTTAAAAATAATAACCTAAAACTGGTACGGTAAAGAGCTTGTGCGAGCTGTGTATGCTTGAAGTTTTATACCTTGTGATACACATTTCCCAGCATGTTATGTGGTCAAAGGGAATAAGACCATCCAGGAACTTGACGTTGCTGCCTCAGGAATTTGGGATGTACTGGCCTTTAGGCCCACAAGGCTATTTCACACTCAGCAATTATCTATTAAAGTAGATTTTGCACCCAGACAGCAAAATACTAAAGTACAGTCAAGATCTGTATCCCACATTTGTTTGATGCCCTGCTTTAAAAGTCTAATTGTGATTCATACAGGGTTCTGCTGAAGGCAGGAACTTGGAGGAAACAAGTTAACTCAGGGGATATGGTAAGTGCTGCTGCGGTGAAGGTTGAGAATGGTTTTATTGAAACTAAAGGAGTGGATTTCATTCTGTAGTATTTTGTAAAGCAGCGTTCATCGGGCATCACTTTAAAGTGTCCATATTGTTCAACCAGCCCTAGTAGCGTCGGCATAAAGGGATATCCATTAACTGCACTCTACTGCTTACATGAACATACACCCGCTCGTACACTTCTCCGAGGAAGTGATGATTGTTGTTTTGTAAGAAAGTATTTTCACCATTCATCCGTTACAACAAATTTGATATTCTGAACAATGTAAAGTTGATGTGGATGGTCCAGTCCTTTTAGTAATGGTCATTTATCTGTAATGAAAAATGTCCTACGACACAAGGACAATGTCCTACCAATCTGGACTCACTTCAGGCATATATTTTTAGTTCTGTTCAGGAAACTACATCCCAGCGACTTGAGTTATTGGCAAACGTAAAAAAATACAGCAGCAATTCATTAATAGGCTTCATTGATGTTTGAACTGGCAATCATTTGGTTATAAAGCTATTCTAGTTGTCAATACCGTAGGAGATTATTTGGAGGTAATAGTGATCTAAAAACACCATTCTGAAGCACGCAATGCTGAAGGAGCCAGGTTTCTGGTTGGCAGGCAAAGTGGTACTAAGAATATCCTTTTATATGCAAGGACAAAAGTAATACTGACAGATGGCGACCATGTCTCTGTATCATAACGCAGGTATACACTCAGAAAATGTTGATTCCTTTAAATGTGTGTTGCTAGCCCCACCCCTTGCCCCAACCCAAACTCCACACCTAGTCCATGGCTCAATTTGGTGAGCACCTGTAGATATTTCTTCCCATTTAAACCACTGCTTATAATTTAAGGCAGTGGTACTTTATCCTATATATTAAATCGCCGCGGACACCCTGAATAGGACTTGTGAACCTCTCGGGTTCCATGGACCGCAGGTTAAGGACCACTGGCAAAAAGCAACATAAATACAAACAATATTACATAGCACGTCTCCTGGACTGTGTATGGGTGGCTGCATATCAGGTGATTGATGTTCATGGATGTCTGTAGGTATGTAGTTCTGTCCGGGCCCTTACATGCATGCCACTTATGTGTGCATGGATGTGGTGTGTCTGCCTATGTGTAAGAACTGTACCAAAGTGAAACATAGTTTGCCTTTGCAATGCTTGTTTTCGGTTTAGTAGTCAAAACACATTGGTTTTCTTTTTTTTGGCAAATAACGCTATATTTTGAGTTCAATCTAGTGTCTGCGACGGCCTATTTTGGCGTTTCCTCGCAAAGTAAATAACACATGATCTTAATGGATGACACAGTGATAACAGCGGTATCAATACCAGAAGGATGGAATGCTGAAAGGTCTCTACTTCGATTCGAACTTGTGTCCTACAGGTTACACGTAGATCCCCGCAGAAAGCAAAATACTCTGCTGTTTATTTGTGGGTGGGATGTGATGACATCAGTTCCAGCTCTACTGGCCTCATGCTTAGTACCAAACATGTAGCCCAAGTCATTGCAGGCTAGGAAGCAAATGAAGCAATTAGGCCTAGTCTGTGGGCCCAGGACCAGCTGATGGATACAAATAAAATAAATATGTTACCTGCTCTGACGGGGCCTTGGTTGTGACAAAGTGCTCCCCGGGCGGGGCCTGGCCTACCTGGACAACTGTTAGACCCAGCCCTGATAACCTCCTAGGACTGGTAAACAAAGCTTGACTTCCCTCATTACTATGTTAGCAGCTTCACATACCTGCCTGCCTTAGGAGGGTGGTAGCAGTGTGTGCATGAACTCTATTACGAAGAGTGTACCAGCTCCACTTTATCTTGTGTTTTAGGATGGACGTTAAGGGTTTGCACCTGTACCCCTGTGACATGGTAATGCAGATTTTGAAGGGCAATTTGTGATGGAAGAACCTCCTTACCACACATAGAGCCGAGCATCAAAGATCACTGAAGCATTATACTGGAGATCCTGAAAAAATATGTAAAATCCCAGCATGAAAATGATCACTTCGTCAGAAGGCCACTGGAATTTGGCGGCAGGGTTGGACCCAATTATATAGCAGGGTTGACTAAATTATGCAGCAAGAAAAGGCAAATTATGCAACTTAGTGCGGCACAATGTGCGATAGCATTACTTCATAATTTTATTGTTTTTCATGTTAACACTGTGTGGGCAAGGGTTTCACCTCATTAGTACCAGTTTAACATCCAAATATAGTCATAAGCAACTGTAAGCTGACCATTCAACCTTTGCATAGGGCCTTCCACAGCGCTGCAGCATGGGTTGCCAAGATGTTAGTAACTTTTGCTCTGTTTGAGCTAGAAATATATATATTTTTTTAATGATGGTGGATAATGTGGCAAATCCATAATTATGCGGGAAATGCCACAGCATTGCATAATTCCAGTGGCCCTGCTTATAAAGCACCAGAGTGGCAATGTACATTCTCCTCGACTCAGGAGGAGAACGTCAGGACTCTTTGTGAACAGTGGCCAAGGAATTTGCTAAAGAATATGTGCCTCAGCCTTTTTCTTTCAGGAGGAAAACAGTTTGTTAATCCTACTTCAATATTATAATAGATGGAGGACTAAGGGTCATATTTATAAGAAGCTGGCGCTGCCACAGCATCATTTTTTTTGACACAGCGGCGGCGCAATCAGTGCTCCACACTGCTCCATATTTACAAACTGGCACATTGGGCCCAATGTGTCAATTTGTGAAGGCCTGCGTCACATTATACCTGCACCAGGTATAATGTATGCAGGGCAGGCGTTCCCACGTTAAAAGCCACGTAGAACTGATGCAGTGAAATTTACAACTTTTCACTGCGTGACTCTATGACTTGACTGCGTCAAAATCCCTACCCCTTCTCGAACCAGGCATAAGGACTGACGCAGGGCTTTTAACATGGGACTCACCTCTGTGTTCTGACGCATTGCTGGAGTTGCGTCAATCTCATGACCAACTCCAGCAATGCGTCACTTTAGCGCCAAAAGATGCATCAGAAATTCTGATACATCCGTGATGGAGCACTGTATTGTAAATACCATTCATCCATGACGTCATTAGGGCATTTGCGGCAGGTGCAAGAAATTTGCTGATGCATCAGTTCTTGTAAATATGCCCCCAAGTTCTTACTTGCCAACTCAATATAGGCGACTCAATATATGTGAGAGGGAGCTTAAAAAAACACTCTTCGTCTACTATGTGTTATCAATGTTATACTCCCATGGTTGCGACAGAGTGTTAAAACAGGTTAGATAACATCTGTTATGATGATAGTAAGTCTGATAAAGAGATTGTACCATCAACTTGGGTCTGCTGTTTTTTGCTAAACTATTAATAGAGGTGGGCAAGCGAACAAATGAACAGGCAGAGCAAAGCCAAGAGTCAGTTTTGGCTCTAGGAGACCGTGCATGATAAAGTCTCTTCCAAATTTAAAAAAAGTGCATTTCCTTAACATGCAGACGTGTTTCACCTTAGTACATCAGATTATATCACTGCATTGAGAGGTATTTGTTAAAAGTGTTGGTTTTAAACATGAATTTAAAAACATTCCTGCCCCAACTCTTACGACAATGCCACTGGGGAACTAAGAGGCAACTCAATTGTCATACGCACCTTATTTGTGGCTTACATCTTATTATGCACGGAGCAATATTACACGCTATCAAATCAAACACAATATGATTTTCTACAGTGCACATCCTAAACTCATGTATTTGGAGGTGCTTTCGTTTATGATAAAGAAAAAGGAGGTATGGTGAAATAAAATATTTGCCTACAATAAAATTTGGTCAAGTGGGTAAGCCAGGACTGATTCTAGGTAGTCTGGTTTTACATTATGCAATTCTGCCGCTAGATGACTAGCTCTTTCTTTCTTTTCAAGATCAAAGGTTTTATCTTTTTTTTTTTTTTTTTACTATTTGTGCTTGAAGGTAGAGTGTGGATGGCAGGCAGAAGCTGCCTGGAGCCTTGAGTGGCTCGCCCACCTCCAACTATTGATAACGAACAAGGACAAGAGGTTGATATAAGAGAGCAATCATTATGTTGGTCTTTGTCTTGGTATTTTTTATGTTCTTGGCCCATACTGTCTTTTGTTAAAATTAATCAACTAACAACTGTTAAACAAATTAGAATGTCTAAAAAGATTTGTCAAGTGTCAGAGGCTGTGTGGCTTGAGTGTTTGAGGTTGACCATGTTAAATCCATTGTTTTAGTCCTCTGGTAATCTTTGGAAAATTTTGAATGATCATGAAGATACTAAATTGAAGAAACATTTATTTGCTTTCAAGAGTAACAATAACTTACGCAATTCCCTGGCACATACATACAGGGAACAAAAGCCTTCACAACAAAGTACGCTTCAGATGACTACAGCCATTGGGAACCAATGGTGAGGAAATTGCACTATATGTAATCACTGTATAGTGGGAAAAATGATTGAGCATAATGGTTGTAAAGTGACAGCAAGCAGTTTAAATAATTGTAGAAGTAGCAATGTTATATACTTGATACTATATCCCTGTGGTTTGGGATACGTAAGTGAAACCAGCAGAGAGCTGAGGGTTAGAATGTTAGAACATAAATCAGCATTGAAAACAAATAAGATTAATGCTCCACTTGTTGAACATTACACAAATGTTACACATAGCCATTTGGAGTTTCGTTGGTTCATCCTTGAGGAGATTACAGGTAATAGAAGAGGGTGTAACCTGGATCAGAAGCGAGAAATAGAGAACAATGGTATATCTCTAAGTTTAATAGTGTGAGGACTGGTTTAAACTCTAGAGAGTATTGGATGAAACTTGTGATAAAGACACAAGTACCGACCCATTGGAGAATGAACAGCTAAATGAGATCACTGATGGCTCGATGTCGGTACGTTGAGGTTATAACATTATTTAACTCATCAAATCACTAAGATATTAGGGTAACTCCTTAATTTCTGTATCAGGAATTTGATTATTTGCATCACTGCAATAGACAAGTGAAACAGTTGGTAATCTATTATTACTAAACATTTGGATGAATATATTGGCACTTTAATAGAGGCAACACATGTTAAAAATCATACAGCTTTAGTCTAGGGCTACAGTGGAAGTCCTAGCGTTAAGCAGGTTCCCCTCCTGCTGCACAAGTTTTATTAATGGGTACAGCCGCGGCCCGTGCAGGTAAGAGTGGTGGGGCCAGGTGGTGTCTGTCGAATCCCCCCCCAACCCGGCCCCACCACACTTACCTGCAGGGGCCCCTCCTGAATGGGTCACCATTTGGATCAGTTCGTCATTTCAATATGGCACTGCCAGTGAAATGTATTATTATGTTTTGTAATGCTACAGCATATATTTTCAAATGTCAGAGTATGTATTCATGCTGCTCAATACATTAATTTTGAATATATAACTTTTGCAAACTGATGGGTTAAAATTTATAAGAAGTAGCTTCTCACTGCAAAAGCATTTTTTGAATCTTTTACACTTCTCAAATGTGACATTCCTTGATGGCCTCTGCATTATTTTGCCTTTAATGTGAATGTGTTAGCCCTTTGTTTATGTTTAGCAGTCAGTATCACGACACAGCTTTCTTAAGATTGATCGGGAGGGGGACGGTACTCACTCACCTGTGAGCATGGTGAGCATACCCTGAAACGAGTCGGGTGTTTACTAGCCTTTCCTGCACACTGTGGTGGATCTATGTGATTACAAACTGCATCATCAAGCAATTTTTTTGAGTGTGTGTCCATTCTTAGGTGGAGTCTGTTTGTGTATTTCGGGTTCTCACACAGCTGCCGTCAGGGTCGGAGGCTCTGTGAGACCAGGGAGGATGGCTATGGATATATATATACATATATATATATCATAGTGGCAGTCACCAATGTGTAGTTATAGTTATGTCAGAGTTTCCATAGATAGAGCGTTTTATGTTGGTGTAAATACATCCAGCCGGTTGAGAAAGTATAGTTTAAAGAGGGACTCGAGTTGGGCTTGAAGGGGTTAAATAGCTAGGTACTATTTGGGTACCGGTACTGAGCAATCTGATTAGCTAGCAGCAACTATGAAGGAAAATGTTGCGGCAACAAGACTCGGACCCCGTGTCCTGAAAAAGTGTTTAAAAAGTGTGTAAGTGGGCAGGGTAGGGTAGGGACACCCTGATACCCAGCCACTTGTAAGGAGACCCAGAGGGACCTCCCCTCGCCTGCAATTTCAATAAAAAACAAATAGGGCAGTCGGAACCACAGTACTCCCATGGGACCCAGCAGAGCCCTGCCATGACATACCATGGGAGCCGATGTACAAGCTTCTCTGACCATTGTACCTTGGTACCGTGCATGCAAAGGAAGCTTGCATGGTAGGTACAGAGGTACCAAAAAAAAAATTGAAAATAGAAAGCAAGTTGGATACTCGATGGAGTTGGGTGCAGGGCCTCCGGACAACCTTCTAAAGGCTGTGCACAGCAGTGTATTTGGGCAAAGTCATGTGATCAACCCTCTGGCTGCATACAACCAAAGGCTATGTGCAGTGGCGGGCTGGCCTACCATGGCCGTTTTGTGAGCATGGCCTAGCCACAGATCAGGCCTGCAGCCAGTCCCTTGCTCCACATGGCGGGGTTGGCTGCACGCTTGTGTGGGGGGGAGGGAGGGGGAGTGGGGGTGTTTCGTTTTTTAACGTTAGTTTTTATCTCAGCCTAACTACAACATCACTTTAACCTTTGTGTTTTTTTTTTGTTAATCTATCTATTATTTATATCTATATACATATATGTATGTTAATAAACATGGAGCATTGGGCCTCCCATAGCCTGGGTTGGCCATTATTTATTTCAGCATGTCTACTATTTATCAAGACATTACTATAATCATTTAGTAGTATCAAGTATATAGTTAGTCTGTACTTATGCTTGTGCCTAGGCATGGCTGGGTGACTGAAAAGCAGGGGTGGAGACACTGATGTTTTAAACATCATTCTTGTTTTACTCCTTGTGGCATGGTTGAACATTGACCAAGGGCTCAGACTGCCTACCCTCACATAGGGGAGATGGCCAAACTACCAAGCCTATGAAGGTCCTATAAAAGCATAAAGGACATTCTTTTCTTATAAGAGGGTCATGAGCCCAGGTTTAAATCAGCAAATAAAACAATGCAATGATTCTACAATATTAAAGTTTGAGAGGTTTGCTTGTGTGAATATTTGGGAACTGACTGGCACACAGGAATGGAAAGCCACAGGAGTGGAGTATATTTGCATAATAATATGTGCCACCTACAAATATGTTCAAGTGTCATAGACCATAAGCCCAAGCAAGAATGTTAAGAATTTGCTGCTCCCAAAATATGAGCTATAGCTGTGAGCAAATGAAAATATGAAACAGAAGAGGTATAAACTAGAGTTAGTAAAAAGATCCACTGACAGTGATGCTAAAATGCATTGGTGAAACAAAATCAAATAAATATTAGGGAACTAAGGACACAATGGACTATATCTCTATCATAGCAATTGAGCCCCTAAAAATAAGCCACATACTTGAATGTTTTGCCAGAGTGGCTTTACATTCTAACAATACATTTTAACTTGAGGACACTGTATGGTGATTTTTCTGTATGGGAGGCTGCCCAAAGCCCCCATAAATAAGCTTCAATGTCCATTTATTGACTATTTGCTTGGATATTGTCCCAAAATACTCACTTTACTAAACTGGCTTCAGGTGTAAGAAGTAGTACCTCTGTATAAAATCTATGTTCTCTTTTTCAAATGTGTGACTATAAGAACAAATTGCCTAACCTAGTGGTAAGATACTAATGTATTGGTATACAGTTTATCACTACACAACACATACCACAATTTACACTCAGCATGCACAGGATAGTACATCATCACTGTGTGCTGTGTCTACGTCTGTTTGCACTGTATTCCATTACATTTTACTAGGCATTTTAAGTACTAATGATGTGAGTTGCTTGATATTTTCTGTCCCACAAAATATAGCAGATGAGGAACGTCCTCTATTTCTGGCAATAAGTGCCCTTATTAGTAGGATACTGGGCATGCAAATTGTGAATACACAAGTCATGTTGGCTTTGTACAAAGGCAATTCTTATTCCAAGCCAGAGACATGCATAGGCCCTGAAGAAAGCCATAGACTCACCGGGCTTCTGTAGACAGCTGTAACATGTAGACCAGTGTAGATGGGTGGGAAGTGTAGTGTGCTCCCCAGCCCGGGAGCATGATAATGAATACGCCATACATGGAGCTATGTAACAAACGTCTTTATTCTTCAACATACGACTACGCTCTGCCCGCATTACACCATAACCTTTTATAACCACACCTTACGACCTCCCAACAGATACGTAATTCCCCTTAGAGTCCGCACAGAACCGCAAGGGTCCCAGCCCACATAGTGTTGACAACACTACATCTCCCCATTTGTTAAATAAAAAGAACAAACAACATGAACATTATATTTCTTCAATGAGTCTTTGAGGCATTCAAACGGGTCTGCCAGATCGAGTGGGATGAGGTAGTTGAGTTGCACCTTGATTCTGCACAGATGGCACAGGTTCAGGTGTGTGGTCTGGACATTTAGGCGAAGTCGTCTCGCTCATGGTCTCAGGAGCTTACGAGCGTTGAGGTAGATGTTTAAAATAGGAGGAGCTCCTGGTGATGGACTTCTCAGACGCTGTGCGGTCCCATATGTCCTTTGCATGTTACAACTCTCAAAAGGTCAACATCAAACAGAGTGTCTGTTTTCCGCTTTAGATTCTGTTTGACTAGCACCCAGTCCCATCTCTCAAAGATTGTTTCCTTGGTGCATCGGCGTTGATTTGCATACGTTTCATCATGAACTTCTGAGAAGCGTCCGTGACACAAACCTTATCGGCACTCATTGATCGGTCTGATGTCCTTTGCGGTAATTTGGTTCTGATACCTCACACAAATAGGAAGGTGGCAGGACTCTGAGCAGTTGCAGAGTGAGGAGTTGATCGATAGGCTTGACAGGGCTTGATTCAGATCTATTCCTTCAATCGAAGCTCACTGAATCACCTTCTTGAGGGCGCCCATAAAGCATTCAACAATACCATTGGCTTGGGGACAGAGAGTTGTGCTCTTTTGATGCTTGACATTGAGTCGAACGAGAAACTCCTTGAATTCTTTGCTACTGAAAGGCGAGCCATTGTCAGATTAGAGAATAGCGGGGATGCCCTGCGGTGCAAAAATGTCAACAAGCCGCTCAATGACTTTATCATTGGTTGATTAGTCTTCCACCAAAGGAAAACATAAGCATTCATTAATGACTTCCATGAGATGATGTCTGTTTCCTAGAGGCCCAAAGAAATCAACTGCAACCCTCTCCCAGGCATGCGCATGAAAGTCAGACATATTCAGTGGATGCTGCGTCACCTTGAGGGATAAGCAGTTACAAAGATGCCACTATTTCAGCTGTTTTTTAAATCGTTCATCTAGGTGAAGGAACCACACTCAGTCTCTTAGAGCTCTCTTATTGCCTACAATGCCACAATGTCCGTCATGGGCTAGCTCAATGACTTGCTGCCTCAAGCTCTCAGATAGAACGATTCTCGAGCCTCTCAGAGTGACGTAACTCATCCTGTGTATTTTGGAATTTTTTTAATTCAATATCAGCAGCAAAAGGGTGACTGCTTTTCTTCCCAGAACATGTCATGATGAGGTCTTTGAGAGTGAGAATGTCCTTATTTGCATTGGTAGCAACAATGAACAGTTCAATGGATAGAGCTGTTGGTTTGCTGGCCCTCACATTGAAATTGATATACTTTTCGGCCGCGTTTAATGTTGAGCTGTGGGGATGTAGCAGCACTAGTGAAAATTAATCTGCAGGGTTTTGAACTTTTCCTGGCTTGTGCACAATCACAGTCGTACTCTTGCAGTCGCAACCCCCACCTTTCAATGCGAGCAGGCATCTTAGCTTTTGGGTTTCCAAAGATAGTGAGCACTGCATGATGGTCTGTAATAATAGTGAAATGTTTCCCATATAGAAACACATGAAAATGTTCTCAGGCCCACACTACAGCCAAAATCTTCTTTTCCAGCTGAGAATAGGCACGTTCTGTTTCAGAGAGGCTTCTACTGGCATAAGCTACAATGTGTCTGAGCATTCGGATGGCCATTGTGTTGAGCAAGAATCGCCCCCAGCCCCACCGGACTTGCATCGACTATGATCTCAGTATGTAACTTGGGGTCAAAATAGGCCATTTCAATCGCATTCTTAAGTGCATGTTTTATGTCTTTGAAACTTTGGTCACATTCAGAAGACCAGTGAAATGGGACATTTCGTTTTGTTAAGTCTCTTAATGGGACACTCGCTGTAGCAAATCACGAATGTATCTTGAGCAATAACTGGCCATGCCTAAGAAGTATTGCGCCATGGTTACATCTTGTGGTGGGGCAAGTAGATGACAGTGCTTGCACTTGATCTGGGTCAGGAGTCATTCCCACCTCAGAGAATATGTGCCCAAAGAATTAAAGTTTGGTTTTGTGAAACTTGCACTTTGCTGCATGCAGAGTGAGACCTGCATCAGTAAGCAATTGGCACACTTGTGTAAGAGCCTTGTTATGCTCCTTTTGTATTGTCCCAAACACTAATATGTCATCACTGTAATTGAAAGCATGTGTAACAGGTTGAATTATTCGGCGAATGACATACTGAAATATCGCAGCAGCCGAAGATATTTCAAAACTCATTCTATTATATCTGAACAAACCAACATGAGTCGCAAAAGTAGTAATATACCTACAGTTCTCTTCCAGCTCGAGCTGATGTTATCCTTTGTTCAGGTCAAGGCGGGAGAAGATCTTGGCTCCATTCAGCTGCATGATCATGTCCGCAATGTGGGAATAGCACTCATTACAACGCATGCAGTTACAACGCATGCCATTACAACGCAAGTCGTTACAACAACGCGTTATTACATCGCATGCCATTACAATGCAAGTTGTTACAATGACTTGCTGTAGGGGGGGCGCTGGAGTTTGGAATAGTGTGATTTACTATTCCAACTCTAGTGTGTGCAACAGTAGGGAAGGTGTTGGATTGAAAATCCAATGAATCCAACACCTTCTGCCCCCTATAGCAAGTCGTTGAAACGACTTGCGTTGTAATGGCATGCAATGTAATGGATGTTTTCCCAATGTGGGGACCATTATGTCTTTCTCTATCGATTGCTTTGTTTGCCCTGCGCATATCAACACAAATGCACACTGCACCTTCACTATCCTTTTTTGGCACCACAACTGTGGGCGAAACCCACAGTGTAGGACCTGTAGACCTTTCAATGAGGTCATGCTTCAACATTGTTTCTAGTTCTTTCTCAACAGCTGGTTGTAGATGAAAACCGACTCTGCGGTGCCATTGAGCAACAGGGCAAATGTCTTCATTAATATGGAGTTCCGCTTTAATTTTCTTGAGTTTTTCTAGGCCATGAAACAGTGACGGAAACTGACTTACAATTTCAGACTGAGCATGCAGGTTGTAATTGATACATATCAGTTCCAAGTCGGAAGCAGTGGCAAAGCTAAGTTGGCATGCACCAGATGAAGTTTCTTGAAAGACATGAATAAGCGCTTGCACTGACGTCGTCTAATGTCGCATGGTTGCTGTAAACGACCCTTGACTTTGTAGTGGTTTGGAAGAAGCCCACATGTATACCTTCGTGTTTGATGGAGTAAGGCATGGCACAGGAGATAGGCTGTTGAACTTTTCTACTGGCATGAAGTTAATCGACGCACGACTGTCTAAAATGAATGTTACAGGGCAACTGTTTAGCTTTAATGTAATTTTAGGACAGCTTCAAAATGAGTTTGGTCACTTCGTTTGGTGATTTTTCTTTGACTTTTGATCTTCTTTGCAAGTAGCCAATCCTACATGTGCATGTCATTTCTTAGTCGATATCATTAATGCACATTCGTCTTCTTCGCTAGTGCTTGATAATGACGTTCAAGAGTCTTTATATGACGACCTGGACAATGATTGACTGTGCTTGGATTCCACTTGTCGTAACTGATGTTGCCTTTTTGCCTTGTGGGCATGGCGAGAATGCTTCTGGAACTTTCTGGTGTCCATTTTCTCTTCTCGCTGTGACACATTTGGTTTCTCTTTCGATTTGTAGACTGTTAGGAAGTGGTTTTCTATTCCACATCCGTTTCATTTGTCCTATGGCTGGACATTTTCGTTCATGGGGAAATGCAAATCCACATAGGAAGCATAACTTCTTTTTCATTGGAGATATCGACTTGTGTGAATCTACTTTGTGCTTATGTTTGCTTTTCATGATCAATGCTGATCCACCACGTGCTGTTCCTGCTTCCATATCAGCTCGTTCTTCTGCTCTTGGAGCCATTAGCATTTTCTCTAAACTGAGCATCTCTCTCAACATGCGCCTCCTGAAGGAATCTGAAAGACAATCATCAATGATCATAAGGCGCATGGCTTCTTCATCATTAAAGTGACAGAATGTACAGTGTTTGATAAGTGCATCAAGTCTCTCAACAAACTCATCCATTGTTTCACCAGCCTGTTTCATGCTTGGTTGAAGAAGTACCTTTCGTAGTTGACATTTGGTACTGGATTGAATTTGGCTTCCAACACTTCTTTTATCTTTCGGTACGATATTGCATCAGTTTATGAGGTTTCTTTATCACTTCTTTCAATCCATCACCGGCAAGGTTTTTGAAGTATTTAACAAACATTTTTCTTATCGTCTTCTTCTTCAAGTGCATCTAT
Organism: Calotriton arnoldi; assembly: GCA_963921515.1. Taxonomy (NCBI): domain Eukaryota; kingdom Metazoa; phylum Chordata; class Amphibia; order Caudata; family Salamandridae; genus Calotriton; species Calotriton arnoldi. The sequence goes on from CAWUFW010000189.1 coordinate 3,769,750, forward strand.
GAAGTCTTTGAATGTTTCGATCCATGCAGCCCATCAAGCACTGATATTCTGTGGTGTCAAACGGAGGTGGTGGCTTCAGAGCAGGTGCTGTTCAGACAGCGTTTTTCGCACACAGCAGGACTACCTCTCCACTCAACACTCCGTTGTTTATCGCACTTTAATCGCTTGTGCCGGTAAGTAAATTTCTGCTTTCGTACCTGGTTGTCTCTGCCTTTAGCACTTGCTTTGTATGGATGATGGCTCTGTGTTATGGTGCGGCGCAGTATCTCTTCCTTTGGCCTTACCAGCGAATACTGGTGGGCTTTTTGAATGTGCTCCTCTGCAGGGCATACCATAGCTGTGTATGGGCTGGAGCGGATCTTCGACTCCACATACGCCAACCGCAGGTTGCTTGGCACCGATTTGGGGTGCACGTGGCACACACAAGCAGTTTGCTGTACCTTTTCTCAGGGAGAGCAGTCTCGACTCTTCAGGGCACGTATCCCCTACTCGTCGCCAGATGTAGCATCCTCCCCAGCCCGGGAGCATAAAAATGAATGCGCCACACACGGAGCTCTGTAACAAACGTCTTTCTTCTTCAGCATACGACTATGCTCTGTCCGCATTACATCATAACCTTTTATAACCACACCTTAACACCTCCCAACAGATTACATAATTCCCCTTAGACCCGCCCAGAATCGGGAAGGTCCTTGTGCACAAAGCGTTGCCTACACTACAGGTATTATCCCCCCATTAATCGCCGATAACAACCTTTGTTATTATCCCACCCTTTTAATCCAGTTAAATTAACCATTAATAAATTATTAGGTGGAGTTACAGAAGAATGTTAACTTTTACTTCCTCTGGCACTGGGAGACCGCTCCTTTCAAATAAAACCCTCCCTCCCACTAAAGGTGGCTGTAGCTCATAACTCATATGAATTCAAGTGCGAGAATGCCCAATAATAAAGCACACCACATTATGTGGGTGAGGGCCTTGCAATTCTCACTGGCATAGCTGTCCCAAATTGGTGTTTTCAGATATGTTTAGCCATATTCTTTTATTAGTGAGTGTACAGTATTAATAGGGAGCACAGAAGACTAGGTCTGTAGGGCCTCTCTCCTCTCTTGTGAGACAGACACAAATCAAACAAGTCCCGAGACAAATTTAAACTATTTCCAACGGGAAACAAACCAATTAGCACAAGCAATGGTAGAAGATTGATTCCCTCCCCAAAAATCTTTGAAAGACCCAGGCATGGGCCAAAATGACATGGGGTGAGCAATTACCAGCTGGTGTAGACCACTACAGATGAATATAAAAATGCTGATGTGGGATTCCTTTCACTTCTGCAGCATCTGAACACTGCATGATTCCAATGCTACCACCACAGTGAAACTAAGAGGAGTAGCTTGCAAACAGGAGTAATTCAACAATGGACTAAAAGTCACTCCAATGCCAGCACCCACTAAGCCACAAAAGATCATTCCACGAAAGAGCACCATGAAGAGGTGACCATTAAGGACAGACTAGGCTGGTCAAGAAACATGCTTATCCACCGCAACACAGCATCGAACTAACAGCCAAAACAGCAGTAAAGACAAGCAGGTAAGAGACAATAGCTTTCCAAAATTCAGTAATAATAGATACCCATTAATGGGTGCTGATACAGCCTCACAAGCCTACAGGCCTAAACCCCTTGCTCCCAAGCCTTTTGAGCTGTGGTGCTACAGACAAATATATTATAGCCAGTCCACTGTGGGACCATTTCATCAAATATGTGGTAACTTAGCAAATACGTATTTTCTTATTTACCGTGTTTCCCTTACACTAATCACTAAGTAAAACTGAGGAAAAGGGTGCACTCACAGCCACAACTAAGGTTTACATAAACTGAAAGTATACTGCTATTAATTTTGAGTCTAGCTGGTACACCAAGCTCATGTTTATAAGTCAGGCTGAGTAGAATCCTCAGTTGGGAAACAGCACTTCTTGATTACAACTTGACAGCTTTTCCATCACCTGGATTTTCTGGGTGTGGGAACAATGGACCCAATTTTACTGGCCATGAAATCTGGCTGGTAAAAATCACATGAGGATCAGAAAGGGCTACGGGACATGCACAGCTTGGCCCCAGCTGGCATCCTCCAATGGCACTGAAGAGCCAGGGGTTGGTCTCCAATGCCTGAAACCAGCCTCCATTGATACAGTTCCTGCCTAATTTGCCTAGACCCCTGCTCTGCCTAGGCCTCCCACTACCATTTACCACCTGCTTTGAGAAAGTAGTAAATGGGAGAGGAAGTGCTCCTGGATTGGGGGTTCAAATGAGGAAAAGGACCCAGCAATTCCTGGTTTGCATGCTATTCCCCATTATGAAGGCAATAACTCTCAATGGGTGGATTTAGGTAAAGAGATACTTGGGCAAACGTTAATGCCGGCCACCCGGTATCCCTGCACCTAAATTAGCCTTATTTTTTTAATCGGGTCCAGGTTGTGTTGCCTCTGATATTATCCTTGGTTTCAGAAAAAAAGAAAAAACAGGAATAATTAATAAGAAGATGAGTGATGAATGTTAGTAAAGGTACTAAAACAATTTGATTCACATTACATGTTTCACTTTATATCAGGATATAATCATTGAAAAAGTTAAATTATGGTTCAGCAAATACAAAACCTAAATAACAATGAAATTCACCAATAATGGTATGCAACGCACACTGTAACTTACGCCCCACTGTGTTTTGCTCGACAGACAGCCTTTGATGCAGTACCTTCTGCAAAGGTGCGTATTGAGAATGCAGGAGAAGCAAGCTGTAGGGTGCATTGTGTGATGCATACCCTAATCGGAGAATTTCATTGTTTTTTGTTTGCTGAACAATAATTAGCTTTTAACTACGTTTTTTCAGTTAATTTCAGTATTTTTTTTAATATACTACATTCACCTGTCAAGTAACTATTCCGGGTTTCGCATGGCTGTCACTAGTGTATAGCAGGGAATGCCCACAGGGGCAGCCCTATGGCGAGGCCATGCAGACCCACGCCTGCGCATCCTACGAGGGATAGCACCAAACCATAGCCTTTATGACATTACACTTTTTTTTTGTGAATTGATTGTTTTTTCCAAATACAAATTTACAAGCATGTGCTAGGAATCCAACAAATGTAGCATTCCAAAAACAATTTAACAATTGTCCTTGCAATTCTTCCACACCTGTGTTCGTATAGCTGGTACTTAAAATTGGTCATTGGATCTCTCCTCCTGTCACTGAACATTTATTGCAGTCCGGGAATTCACAAACCTTTCTGAACTTGTGAATTCCAATATAGCTGACAAAATAATTCAGACCATCACATTCTTTGAAAAATTCAAATGTGATTGATACAATTCATGACCTTGGACATATTTGCAAATTTAAGACAGGAGGTATCTAAAGTTAACCATCTGAAGCCTGCCCAACACCTTTTTTAAAATGTTAATATCTCAAAAACTACTGAACTTATGTACAAAACCATGAAAAGCAAGCTTTATTGTGTTAAGTTCTACGTTCATGCCAAGATTGATTTAAATCTGTAAAGCGGATTTTGATGTAGTGGAGAGCAACCCTGCCTCACCAAGGGGGCTTGGCGATGGGAGGCATTTTTGTTGACGATTTGATGCAATTTTTCCTTACTGTGATAACACACATTGTACACAGACCAATGTACTCCAGGCCAATCTCAAATACAAGTGAGTTGCAGGGATGTAACAAAGGCCCCTGCAGCACCTGCTGTGCAAGGGCACCCCGAGCCCTTCAGAGGGCCCCCATTCAGTCCAAGGTCAATGAATATGAGAGATACAGGGTCCACTCATCACGTTCTGCAGACGGGCCGAATAATTTTGTGTTACGCCACTGGTAAGTGACTCAGGGACTTTGGGGTCACATGGGTGTGTTTCATCCACACAAAAAACCCGGAACTCAGGCCATCTTTTGGCTCACTCACAAGCATATGAGCCTGTGGTGTGCTCCCTCAAACACAGTCTAATCTCTTTATATTCATGGCTAATCCATTATAATTAGGGCTCCCGGTTTTATGGTATTTATTTTTTTGACATTTCCGTATGTATTTATCCATATTTATGTTTTGCTCTTTTTTCTGTAATTATCCATTTTTATTTTGTGTTTTCTGTATAAATGAAGCTGCAATAGGTATTTTTCCACATTTATTTAACTGATAAATGTATACTCGCATTTAAATGTCCAAAAAGTTTCAGCAGTAAAAAACACCTGCATTGTAAAATAGCATAAATAACTGTATTTCTGCACTTAATTACGCTTAATTAGGAAATCTATTGTCTTTTTTCATCTCCCCTACCTCTCAATCTGTACACCTACTGACCAGGCACTCATGATTGACAATAGAAAAAATCATACAAAGAAGGCCTATTTTCTGTATTTTTGTGTATTTAAAAATAAATACACACATGAAAATAAATAGTTTTCTGTCTGTATTTATCTGCAAAAATCAGTAAAAACGGAAAACTGGGAGCCCTAATTATAATCTACAATTTGTCTGCGTTAACCATGGCCTGAATGGTTATTACTGGATGTGGCACCCTGAACAAATCTGAACAGTTTAAAGTGTTAAACAAGCATATTCCACACTTACTGCATATGTACGATGATGGATTGGAAAACACAGATTTGTTATGCGGAGGCAGTGCTTGCTCATGATCTGGCACAAGCAGTGAAATTGCATTTTAATTGCCTCACACACACTGGCCGCCTGGTACAGTTTTGTTCGTGTAGCTTAGAACTTCTATCCCTTTGTCAAAAGCTGTTTGCGTTCTGAATAATGAAGTCTATTGTTAAGCCATAACGCTGACAGAAAACAAAGAAATATACTTGCAGGCCCATCAGGACACATCCTGCAGTCACTTTCATGCTGGATCATTTTACTTCCCATAACTGTCACTTCATTAATCCTAGCCCTGGCCCTTTTTCGACTCGGGACACTAAAAAAATAAATTGCTGATCTATTAAATGTAAACCAGGCAGTTTTGGATATTATAAGGTCCATGCTCTTGGACTTCCCCTGCATTAGAATGTTAGCTGAATTTAAGATTTCATTGCCAACGATATTTGCTTGGTGGATTGTGTGATGTGTGCTGGACTCTATAATGCAAATCCAGCTGGTGGGCAATAGAGTGTGTACGGAAGGTGGGGGCGGGATTTGGGGGATAATTCGAGACTGTGTACAGCAGTTGGATGAGTGAAATGCCACATTCATAGGAAATTGCAATTTTGCCTCGATGCACTGTGAACCCTTCCATGCTCAGACCACTCACAGAGGGATGCTGCTCAGGCTTACTCTTCCGTTTAGGGTCTGCCCAGCACAATGTGCATGTGGTCACTGGCAGATGTTTCAGCACACCACCAACTACAATTCTTATTATACGACGACTGTCGGAGTTCGAACATGAAAAAAGGGATCAAGAAAGAGTAATAGTCATTGCATCATAAAGAGAAGTTAGAGTGGTGTATATGGAAGGCCGGAAGTAGGCGTATCCAGAAGCCCAAGTTTGTAGGAAGCACTTCTGGGTTACACTGAGCATTTCCGGGACAGGCACAGCACTACAAATCATTACACAGTTTACACTATGGCTGTTGAGACTCTTCGCTATTGCTGAGGTTCACACTCAGATTGCATCCCTCACCTTTTTTTTGTTTTGGCTTCCTCTCAGTTGCCCGGTTTCAGAAAACTCTCTGATCAACCCCTGTTGGTTTGGGTAGAGCTTCTGCCTTGTTCGGTAGATCTTCTATTTTGCCGTCAAGTTACAGTACACTCCCGGCACTATTACGATAGCAACAAGATTCAGGGGCCATTTTGCAGCTGCAGAGGAATCAGATAATTTGATTTTTAAGAGCAACAAGACTATCTTATTTATGTTTCACAGGATCCCCACTATCTTGTTTACTCTTCAACATCTAATCTCTGGCTCAGGTTATCTCCATTTCCCACATTCAATTCCAATTACAAATGTATGCATCAGATATTCAACTTCACATCCAAGTGGGTAACAACTAAAATAAGTAAAACTACATCAAATAAGCAAAACTACGTCACAACAAGCCAGAAATACATGTATTCCCAAATGCAGGAGAGCTTCCATTAGCTTAATGGTCTGAGGACCATGTAATCAGAACTGAAGATAGCCCAGCTGGGGTAACTCTCAAATGGCCCAATGAACTACCTCACTTAATCTAAGTATAAATAGTGAAACATATCTTGGTGTGGCTTGATATTGATCTTTCATTTGTACATTACATTTCAACAGTCCTAGCTTCAAAGGACATCCAACAGCACAGACCATCGTTTCAATCTCACCTACAAATGGTCATAATCAGAGCATAGACAGCACCCTCTTGCCACCTTGCACACAACACAGTTTTCAAGGTATATGGTTGGAAAAACATTATACACCAACAACATGCACATTGATAAAATTAAACTTAGCACACCGCTCATAATATGCAGACTCGGATTGTGATGCATTTACATAAACACCACACAATGGACAGCTGACACATGCAATCGTACGTAAAAACCAAAACAAACAAAAAAGAAAAAACCCCTCAAAAACAGAGAAGTCTTTCAACACTCTCGCCCATACACATAAAGGTCCACAAAGATCTTCCAAGATCGAACTTACTTTAATACTAAATCATCCAGGTCATTTTGTAACATAACATTGAACAAACTCTTCTAACCACACACAAGCAAACACCAATATCGTACATTGTCATATGATGGTTTATTGAGTTCAATGGCTAACCCTCCCAAATGTGCACAAAGGGCACTTAGATAGATAGTGGACTGAAATGACGCAACAATGATGGCTTACCCTGCTCAAATGCAAAATAACATGACATATAACGTGTTCTCAAGGAACTCCACCGGCTCCCAATACAATAAGGGATATTAGGCAAAGTGCTTTGCACCAAATACATGTCTAGCGCTGAAGAGGGCCTGTACACCTCACGAAATTACCCTATCCCTCCCAGGTTCCCCTCCCAATAGTTGACCTCCAGCTTCTACCTGTTTGGCAGTTTAACCACGCTGGGCCACTCAGCATCCATGCCATTGTGCCCATTGATCCCTACCATCTCTTTGCACCAGTCCATCCACAGTGGACTATTATTTTACCTCACCCTTTGAAGTATTGAAGCGTTGTCGTTTAAAAAGATCAATCAATCAAGTCGTATTTAACAGCGTGGCTATTCTCCCCAGAGCAAGTCGTATTTAACTGCGTGGCTATTCTCCCCAGAGCGTATCCAGGCGCTGTGCTGCAGGTATCAGTCACTCTGTGAGTACTTGTGTTCAGGGAACTCTATGATTAATGTTTGGGATGCAATTTGCCCTGTACTGCTTTCTATTTTTAAAATGCAATAAAAATTGTTTAAAAAAACAATTTCCTTACCCCTACTATGCTGGATTCAACCCCTCCCCATTTTAGTCGGATCAGTCTTTTAGTGGCCAGCACTACTTCACTGAGCCACGTTGGGCAGGGTCTGCGAGGCAAGCAGAAACACTAGATTTAGAGGAAGGTTAAGACGCTGCATCATGGAGGTGCTTTTGGCTGCAACGGGGTCATAGGAACAGCAAATTTGGCCAGGGGCTTGGCTGATGTTGGTGTCTTTGAGAGCCACCCTATGCATCTGGCATGTCTTTTGAAACCTCATCATCCATTGGATTGCGTAGACCCATCGGATTCGAGTGTGCATCAGTTCCAGGTGAGTGGAGTGATTATGCATAAGCCACAGAAAGGTGTCCCATCTTAAGAATGATCACTCCTGCGAGGAAGTGTAAAGGTGTCTGCCTGTGGAAATATTTTACAACTTTGTGAGGGGAGAATGGGACCTGACAGATGGCAAGCAGTGAAAAGAGTGGTGTTGGCACCCTTGTATCATCTTCCTAAAAAGGTGGACAATTTTGAAACTAGATTTAGGGCTCTGGAGAGCAGACTAGATTGCAAGTTTACAACAGTTCCTGGACTGGAGATCACAGTCTAGTCTAGTTCTTGGAGTGCCAAACAGTAGTGTCTGAATCAGTTGCGGTCCAACAGTGAAAAATGGAAGAGAAATGCACTAACTTACAAAACTGTGTGATGACTATGGTGCCCTCTCGGGGGACTGACTTCAGAGACTTGAAAATGGCAACAGCGCACCATCCCGGAGAGTGATTGGCTGGCTAGTGACAAACAGGTGTGAGCCTTACAGACTTTTGCATTATTTCAGAGTGGGGCACTATAATGTGCAACTAGCCCTGAACCAATACAGCCGCTAAGTGGCCAAGCTGCAGTTTTGGTGATGCTGCCTGTGGCACCTCATCACGAGATCACTGTGAAGTGCGCAACCAAGATGAAAGAGGTCACATACCAAGGTCAATGTATCCTTTTCTTCACCAATATTAGCCCAGCTACATCCGCAAAACGAAGGCCCCTTCAATACTGGAGGAAAGACATACTTTGTCAAGTATGGTGTGCAGGCTAGCCTGCAATATCCTGCCAGACTGAAAGTTGAGGTAGGCAAAGTGGCTCTAAATTTATGCAGAAAAAGTTTGCAAAAACTCTCCTGTGCTGAGCACAGGTAAAACTTGAGATACTGGAAGATGGGTTATGTATCAGGCTTTTACACAGTAGAACAATGGATATATCTTTAAGTCACATTCCTCCTTTGTAATGTATTAAATATTTTCGAGGGTCTGATTAAGACACACTGTTCTGGTCTACCATACAGAATTCCTGGAGGTACACCCCGAATACAATGTGCTAACCACAGTTATAAACCTAAAGCACAGTAAAGAATGGATCTCCAAACTGGACAAAATGGTAAAAAAAAACCAGAGTAAAAGTCACAATTCCAAGAACGCAGAAATGGGAATCAGACTTGGGCGACCAGCGGTATAGATATAATGTATTTCTACAGCAAATTCTTTAAGCACAGGACTAGCACAGTGCTGTCCATGTCGAGCTGTAAAATGACAAAAGCCTTCTACCACTTCAGGCACAATATTACAGCTTTGAATTGGTAAAATACCAACCAAGCCAACCTGAAATTAATAAAAGCAACCCCAGACACGTGTTTCGCTCTCATTAGAGCTCTTCAGAGAGGTATAGCTTTGTCCAGACACAAGGGAGCATTCAGTATAAGTCAAAAGGAGAAGGTGCTCTATACAGGAGCTGCTTTCCACCTAAACTTGATAACTACCCAGAGTTCTCTGCTTCTTGTTAGCATAATTTATGCGTCACTCTATGCCTGAAAGGGTATTGTTTTGACTTATATTGGGTGCTCTTGCCAACTACCACCGGGGTTGTGGCTGAAATTACCATTTTTATTCGAGTTTCCACAGGTGCTCTGTGGGACTTGGAAGGGCCACACCTAGAGCAAAACGGTAATGATCCGAGAGGGTGATGTGTACCTTTTTATCAGCCAACCACCCTGTCACAAAGCACTTAACAGATCAGGAAGAAGTGTTGAGCATAGATTTGTGTGATCAATCAGCATTTGTATAGCGCAGCACAGTCACCCCTTGGGGTATCTGGGCGCTGGGGTGCAAGGTCTCCACCGAAAAGTCAGGTCTTGGGGAAACCGCAGGAAGAAACTAGCCGAAAAGGTATAACAGAGGGCAGAAAAACTAGCAGAACAGGCAAAACAAAGGGCAGTAAAGCAAGCAGAAAAGGGTAAAACAGAGGGCAGTAAAACGAGCAGCAGAGGGCAAAACAGAAGGCAGAAGAACGAGCAGAAAAAGGCAAAACAAAGGGGAGAAAAACTAACAGAAAAGGCAAATCAGAGGGCAGGAAAACGAGCTGAAGAGGGCAAAAGAGGGCAGAAAAACAAGCAGAGAAGGGCAAAAGAGGGCAGAAGAACGAGCAGAAAAAGGCAAAACAGAGGGCAGAAAAACGAGCTGCAAAGGCAAAACAGAGGGCAGAAAAACGAGCAGAAATAGGCAAAACAGAGGGCAGGAAAAGGCAAAACAGAGGGCAGAAAAGGCAAGACTGAGGGAATAAAAACAAGCAGAAAAAGGAAAAACAGAGGGCAGAAAAACGAGCACAAAAAGGCAAAAGGGGGCAGAAAAGTGAGCAGAAAAGGCAAAAAAGAGCAAGAACTGAGCAGGGGAGCCACAAACAGAGGGCAGCAGGTAGACAGGCAGCAGAGGGTAGTGGACTGCGAGCAAGTTGGACAGGAGAACTGTCGCAGGGGGAGCTGGCACGTATAAGTATTTCTGTCATAAGGGATGTCAGACAACCAACCCCAAATAGCTCAGCCACTTCCTTCCAGCTTGTGAGATTGCATCTGCACTATCTGACCTTTGTTGCGTCCTACCTACCCACCTGAACAGAGCAGGATCCATTCTGATGATCATCTCTATCTCCCCCTCTGCTACCTGCAGAATGTCGAAATCCTACCTGTACGAAATATTTCCAGGCCCGAATTTGGTGCATATATACCCAAAACTGTGTACTTCTGGGAGTCCATCTTCAAACCGCTGCAAGAGACTTCCCCCCCAACACCTTAATTACATTCCATGAACATCCACTAGTACATAGAATCTCCAAAATCACTTTTCCCCCCCCAGATGCGCACAATTAAGAAGGGACCATTTTGATTGTAGTTTTACCCAATCTTTTTTTCAGCTTTTATTTATTTCTAGAGTACACGCACAACATGCTCGGGAGCAAGGAAATCAGCTGCAAACTCCATTCTCCATTCTCCATTCTCAACGCATCCATCACCACGGCTGCCTTCCCTGACGGATGGAAACATGCAGAGGTCAGATCTCTACTCAAGAAACCCTACGCCGACCCCAACGAACTCAAGAACTAGCTCCCCATCTCTCTACTCCCCTTCCCCTGCCAAAGTCTTCGAGAAGGCCATCAACCTTCAACTCACAGAACACCTGGAGAGACACAACCTGTTGGACACCTCCCAATCCGGGTTCCGACCTTACCACAGCACCAAGACTGCCCTGATCGTTGCCACCGACGACATCAGAACCCTTTCTTCCAGAGAAAAACTGCGACCCTGATCCTCCTCGACCTCTCAGCAGAGTTTGATACCTTATCCCACCACACCCTCATCAAGAGAATCCCCGGGGGCCATGGCTAAGCAGGCAACCATGGCAGACGCGCATTAACAGCGCTACGAACCATCCACCCTGTAACTGCCGCTTAATCCTGCCCTGGGGCATAGACAACCATCCGTCTGAGAAATGGGGACGGCGAACCAAAACACTAAGATCTCCTGATCTGCACACCTGCAGCTGTCCGGCTTCGAAAGGAAGGGGGCGCTCCTCACCTTATGCGTGAGGGTAGAGCTGCTCCTCACCTTATGTGGCTGACACAGAGGCAAAATGGGGGCTTACTAATACCCTTCTGAAGTGGCCGACCGCGACCCGGGAACCCACCTGCCAGACCTGGGGCTCGGTGCCTGAGCCGGAGACCTGCACTGCGGAGGAGCCCGATCCCAGCATCTGGTAGGAGCCCGGTGGGCGTCAATCGCTACGATGTGGCCTGCTCCGCCGCCACTGTTATGGCCTGCAGTGCCTGAATTTGACCCCCACCACCAGAGGCCACAACTCCGCACCTGAGAGACGACCCTTTATTTTCTCCCCAGGCTACATGCTCACAGCACCTGCACCTCTGGCCCTGCGCAGTCATTCCCGAGACCCGAACCATGACGCTGAGTCGCATGGGAGCAGCCCGCGGGCCAACCGCAGAAGCAGCCCGACTGCAGGGGAGGCCTTTTGAGCAAGTGGACGCCCCACCTGCCTTAGTCCTCTGGCCACTGGCCCTCTTACTTGTGCAAAAGGAGCCCTGGCCCCCCCTGGTGAAGACGGCAGCCTGAGCATGGCTCCACACCGTGACACGCCCTGACCCGCGAGGCTGCCTCAGTCAGGACCTACCTTCCCGGCGAAACTCCACCTCACCTTGTCTCTGAGTCATAGTGAGGCCTACTGAGAGTAGTGCTTGAGCTGAACAGATGCTTCTGGGCCACGGAGAGGCCCTGAGATTATACGACGGGGACATCGGCCCCAGGGCCAGAACCAAATTGACACTTGTGGCTTAGACTATTGCTCTTGGCTGCTTTCGGGGGGCCACATCCAATCAGGCTTCATTCACTGAGATTTACCTGGTGGGAACCAGGCAAAAGAGCCTGCACCCTGAACTCTCCTGGTGTGCCTACAGGGGCCAGCCCCCTCATGGTGCCCACTGTGGTTGCTCACACAAGCCGGCCACTATCCCACATGCAGCTCAAACCACATCAACTCATGAGCTTCCATACCGCACTCCGGGCATTTGCGTCTGTCTAATGCCCGATCTCATCTCTCTGGCCTAGCCCTGGGGTTCGCTTCCGCATGTTGGACCCTCACAATCTTCCAAGACCTGCATTCTGAGGCGGAGAGCTTATGGGACGGGGACTCTCGGGGTCTACATCAGGTCACGGTGGTACCGCAGTAAGGACCCAGCAACATCTTGTCTGGTCTGCAGAACACTTCGGAAGATCTCAGTGTGCAAATCAGGTCACAGCAAATTCCTTCCCTTCGCGGAACAGGAAACTCTGGCATCGCCCACGCATCTACCCTGACTGGAATCACCAGGCTCAGTGAAAACCTCTACCCTCCATAGCACATTTGGAGGGGTCTTCATCATACTTCCTCTGGTCTGTGACCCCCCTCTTCTTGTGTCTCCAGATCCGTTTAACCACCTCTGATCCTTCTCCTTGTCTAATTGTCGGCTCACTGTGGGGTGAACACCCTTTCGCTACAACCAACCATGGGTCACCCGAAAACTGTTGCACAAACTCTGAAGTCGCCACAACCAGATCCCGTCCACGATTTCAGATGCCCTCCATCAGCACCCACCTGTTGTATCCTTGCAACCTCCACAGGATATACTGGATCAAATCCTAGCAGTTATCGAAAGCTCCCGCACATCAATGGAAACTGCCTACGGGTCTCTAGTCACGGAACTGAGCTTCCTCAGAGACAACCACCGAAAACATATGGACCGGGTGCCTGAGGGAGAAAAAAACTCTGGCTACGCTCCAGCTCCAATCGTCTGACAAAAAACAAGCTATTCGCAATTTACAGGAATGGATCTGCACGCTTGAAGAACATGCTGATGATGCTGAAGGCCACTCCTGCAGGAGCAACGTTAGGAAACTGGGCATGCCTGAAGGGGTGGAAGGGAAGGACCCTCTACAATTCCTAGACACTTGGTTCTGCTCCTCTGTCCCTACCTTGGACCTAAACCCGCCTTCTCACTGGAACAGGTGCACTGCGTCCCGGCACGGCATCCCACACGGGGGCATCACCCTGACCCATGCTGGCAAAGCATCTTCATTTCTGTGACCAGGATGCTATCCTACACACAGCTTGCCTTAATGGCCCCCTTCTGCTAGAGGACAAACACGTTATGCTCTTCCCAGATTATACAATTGTGGTCCAATGCCAACAAACCATCTTTCTTGAGGGCAAGAGTTGTCTCTGACAGGTGTGGGTTTGATACTCCTTGCTATACCCAGCAAGACTCAAGATAATACATCAGGGCAAGACTTTTTCAGTGATCCCAAAGAGGCATGGGAATGGATAGACAGAAATTTTGGCACCTTCCTGCTGTGCTCAAACAACGGAACCACGTAGACCGAAACGGAAATGGAGAAACCTTTCACAAGAGGGCTTTCCTCTCTCTGTACCAAAATTACCCTCACTGGAGCCTTAGGACTGGAGCAGATAATTTAGAACCACAGCCAGGCTCTTGCGACTGCCACATACCTGGGTATGGAGGCTGACCCTTTGGATAAAGGCAGTGATCCCAACATTTTCTTCACAGATGGAGACTCAGACTCTTCTCCTGCCTCCACCAGTCCTCCCATTGCTGACGCCTCAAACTGCAGAAACTATAATTTTATGCCTCTACACTCTTTTGATATATATCATTATAAATGTGGCTATGTTGCATCATTTCCAAAATTGTGCTCTACCTAACTCACAGCGTCCTCCACTGCCCACGCGATGGTATAGCACATAGCTTGCTCCCCACACTATGCTGTAGTTATACTGTCAGGTCCCACTATACTGACTCCAGGGTGGACTGCTACGCCCACTCTTGTTTCACATCATGGCCGCCCCTCATTCAGTATGATTAGTTATCACCAACACCCAGTTTGAGCGTTCCGCCTGCTGCGGTAGGCTCTTTTTGTTCACAGTTACACACCCATCCCCACTCCTTAACTATTCCCGACTATAAGCCACACAGGCATACAGCACTGACATGACAACCCAACTGAGCAGGTGCGGCCAAGGTTGCATGTCAGGACGCCCCTTGCCCACTTTTGTCTTCATGGCTACCAAGCTCCCATTCACACAATGGCATATTTAATTTCCACCAGATTTCTCACCCTCAATGTTAGGAGCATGCATACTGCACGCAAACGCTACCCAATTTGTTCTTAACTCAAACGACCTCACCTCCAGATAGCTTTTCTTCAGGAGACGTACACCACTCTAACAGAATTGCCCCAACTTCAAAAGCAATGGTATGGTTCAGTCTATGCCACCAAGTACTTAGCATATGCCAGGGGTGTATTGATATGGATACGACAAGGGACTCCTTTTCAAGCCATCAATACTATAATTGACAAAGACTGTGTGCTTTTTGAGGTTCACTTTAATGGCCTCACCATTTTATTTGGGAACATATACATTCGTCAATACACCTTGTGGACGACACTCTCTGGCATACTATCCCAGAAGACTCACCTCCCATGGATCCTGGGGGGCGACTACAACTGTGTCGTCAACATACAATTCGATTGGTCCCACCCACCCCTACCACGCTCCCCTCCCTACACTCAAACAGAGCGGTTCAAAAATTGGGTTCGACATTGGGCGCTAATAGACGATTGGAGAACTCTCAACCCTACATACCAAATATACTTCTTTTAATCCACACCCATGATCTATTTGTGCGGCTAGACTGCATACTGTGCTCCCAAACACTTGCACCTTTCTTACAGACCGCGTATTATCTAGGCCAAGTAG
The DNA here is from genome assembly GCA_963921515.1 of Calotriton arnoldi. Classification (NCBI taxonomy): domain Eukaryota; kingdom Metazoa; phylum Chordata; class Amphibia; order Caudata; family Salamandridae; genus Calotriton; species Calotriton arnoldi. Next base: position 3,784,816 of record CAWUFW010000189.1, read on the forward strand.
CCTAGATAATGACGCCCACACCGCGGACCTGCACTGGAGGATCCCTCACCCCCCACCTGGCATCTGCCCCTAGATTGCCTAGAGGACCCAGTATTTCGGGACTCCCATATTCGCAATTTCTTTACTGAAAATGACAGCACTGCCTCCAATAAACTTCATGAATGGGACACCTTCAAGATTGTCAACTGTGGTATTTGCCTTTAGGAATTGTTAGGAGTTCGCCGTATATTAGACAAGGAAGTCACAGAGGCAGAGCAGCATCTAACCTTGTTAGAACGCCAGGCCGAGCAGGATACCTCCCGTCGCCCTCTGTTGGAAGAGGCTAAACGCAAACACGCTTCCCTCTTTGGAGCGCTTGCGTTGTTTCAGCCTTCCTGCACATGTGGCCAAAACTCACGTGGAAGGCAATAAGTCGGGACGTCTCCTTGCTTGGCTAGTCCACCAAGAGCAAAGGGTAGCCCCCATCCTTGCATTACGCTTCCCCTCAGGAGCAGTACTACACACACCACACAACATCCTTACAGAATTCCACAATTATTATTTCCACATATACAAAGCACCTTGTGTAGATCACAAGGAAACTACGCGTTCCTTGACCACCTCTCCAACCCACATCCCCAGCATCAACGCGACTACCCAGAACTTCTTGGATGCGGGTATAACACCGGCGGATGTCAAACAGGCAAAATCCTAGGGAAGATACTGTCTGCTCGATATGCCCAAATCTTGCTGGAATTCATCCACCAGAATCAGAACAGGTTTGTCCTGGACGCAGTACCTCACAAATCTCCAACACCTTTTCCATGTTCAGGACCAGGTATGGGACCGCTAACCCTATTTGGTGTGCCTGGTGCTGAACCTGGAGAAGGCGTTCAACTCCCTGGATTGGACTTACCTTTTCCTCATGCTTACGCAAATGGGCATTGGCAATCGTCTACACTCGATTTCTGTACGCGAAACCACTCTCATGGGTCCGGGTGGGACGACTCATCTCAGGGGCTTTTTCTGTGCCCGCTTTCACATCTACTCTTTGTGATGGCCATGGAGCCCTTGGCTATCCAGCTTCGCAGGGAGAGCACAAGCTGGGGTATTCCGCTTGTTGACAGGAAACATGCGGTATCACTATACGCGAATTACCTTTTCTTGTTCCTCCGCGACATCCAGGCAGACCCTATTAACATCCAAACCGCTATACAATCTTTGATAGGATATCTGGCTTAAAGGTCAACTGGAGCAAGTCCTTCATTTACCCACTGCATGATAACCTGGCCCACAAGAAAGCACTATAGACAACACCCCCCTCACTTGGCAAAGTTCTGCAGTCCGATATCTGGGAATCTGACTGTGCCACTCTCCAGCTGACCTTTTTGATGGCAATCTATGTCCAGTGTTAGCTTTGCTGAAACCTTTAATATCCTTTTGGACAAAATTACCGCTGGCCACTACGGGGAGGATTGCGCTATCAAAGATGGCAATCCTATCTCATCTTCTGTATTACTTCACCAACCTCCCAGTTATTACTCCCCATTGTTTCTTTCAGGACCTTGACTACTTGCTGACTGAACTCAATTGGAGGAACGGCAGCCACCGGATTGCTCTGTGGAAGCTGCAATTACCCTCTGGTGAGGGCGGACTGGACGCCCCTCCTTTGAAACGTATTTCCTGGCAGCCCAACTGCAATAGGTGACCAGGTGGATAGCCTGTTGAAATCTTGGTGAAACCTGCCACAATTCCCCACCCCTCACTCCCACCGCAATCAGAGGCCTTTTACTCCTATGGTCAATATCCGATCCTCCCCACTCACTTCAAGTACATGTTGCCTCCAAATGCATCCTCAGGACTAGCGCTCTTGTGCCCGTCGTTCCATATGGTCAGGGATTCCCTCTAGTGGGCCTTCAGCGCTACCCAGGCACATAATCTATCGTTTTTTAAAATTATTTATTTTGTTAGACTTTATCATTTTCAACAAAATACAATCATTGGGTACTTATTCACAGCGCAACACTTGATGTAAGAAAAAGCATATTGCACCATAACAACTCTTGACACCTGCCCTAAGCAATTATGAACCCCAACTCCATGCCCAGCAAGACCTCTGAAATCAAAGGACACAGTAACTACTTACAGGTAAACCTCTGAACAAACAAATACAATCTAGTCTCTTAGAAAACTAACCCACTCCAGTAGGGACTATCCCGGCTGGAGATTGTGATGACGAGGATTGCGCAATTTCCAAGAGATATGCTTTCAGGGGCCCCCAGATGTCTTTAGGTCTAGAGGTCATAGGTAGTGTAGAGGCAAAGAGATCATTGTTAGTATTGCAATAAATTAAGCTACTTAACCATGCTTTTTCGGTGGGGACTCTCCTGCTTCCCCAGGCCACAGCTATTTCCCTTTTCGCCAGTAATAGCGCCATTGAGGTGCATCTAAGCAGCTTTTTAGGGATGTTGCGAACATAACCCAGCAACGCCATTTGTGGCGTGGGCTGCAAGTCTAAGTCAGTAATTTTACATAATACCTCATATACCTTTCTCCAATATGCAGCGATTCTCCTGCAATTCCAAGTCATGTGGGCAAAGTCAGCATGCAAAGCCCCACATTTAGGGCATGTATGTGGTCTGGAGTGGCCAATGGAGTGAAGTTTCGCCGGGGACATGTAGACTCTCCACAGAAACTTGAAATGCAGCAATTTATGCTTGCTATTTAATGACACTTCCTTAATTTGCGAGCAGCAGAACGCCCATTGGTCGTCGTCAATCGGGTGACCCAGATCGCGCTCCCAAACTTCCCAGATTTTAGTGTCTCTGGCAGGTAAGAGTGCCAAAGAGGACTTGTACAATTTCGAAATTAGCTCTACGTAGTTGGCAGGATTGCTCACATACCACAGCCGGTGACTTATTCTCTGATGGTCATCTGCTTTCTTTCGCCCAACTCCAGACAGACTTGGACCTCCTGGCTGTGCAGTTCCTTGCCTGTCGCCAACTCCATAATACTTGCTACAGCTGTGGCAGACTAGGGATGCGGAGCCCTCAACCCACACAGTTACGATACTTGCCATGGAGGAGAGACGGCGCTTGATCACATGGCTGTATAGGGCGATCCGTAGTCACACTGGTATCCCACTGTGCCCCCTCCGCACGAAATTGGAGGATGACATTGGAAGGGTGTTGCAAGATAAGGAATGGGCGCTGTCTCGAGAAACGCGAGTTTTAAGAACATACAGTTTCACATACTATACCGTGCATATTCAACTCCTGCACAATTTAACAGGCATAGCCCTACAGCAAATTTAACTTGTCCCTGATGTCGGTCGGGTGACGCTGATCTCCAGCACATGATGTGGTCTTGCCCTGCTCTCCATACCTATTGGCAAGGTATACATATTACACTAAAAGAAGTCACCGAACTCACTGACCTAAACTCCTGGGAGGCTTGCGCCCTAGGCATTTTCAAATGTCCGCACACGCTAGCCTTTCTGCTGGCCTAAAGCACAATTACACTACATTGGAAGGCCTCTACCGCCCCGTCCTTGGAAACATGGCAGGGCACGGTGCAGAAATGGGAAACCGCGGAGGATACAGCTCTCCGATTCAATGAGGCACGGCAACTTCGCAGACGCCCCATCTCTCCTGAATGGGACACCCTACTATCGCAGTTTGTACACCTCACCATCCCAGAAGAACCCCACATTCTACCACACTGACACCCTCGATTTGAGGCCTTACTGAACATCTTCTCCACTACACCCTTTCACGAGTCCTGAGATTCCTTGGATGTACCATCCCGCATCTCCCTCTCCCCTGCAACACATCATCTTCCCACCCGATAGCTGTGACACTATATGCTTGCTTCACAATTCCACTGTCATGCCACCCCTTTTGCCCACTCCATATAGAACCCTCCACATCTCACGCACTGCACTTGCCTCCGACTCCATCCCAGGCCCTAATTTTTGATTTTCTTCATCCCTATTCTCTTTGTGGTTTGTCATATTGCTGTGACGGGACTCAGGCTACCATTTGTAATGATTGCAGCTCTTGCTAAGTCTTGGAACCTTTGCTATTGCCAGTCTCCATAGCCGAGTAGATTATGCTGTATTGTTCTTTTTCTTCAATGCAAAATCTCTAACATTTATTTTTAAAATCAAATCAAGAGATTCCACCACATTGGGCTCCAGGGAAATGCGCTCAAATGGATTGCATCCTTCCTCACAGGATAAACCCAGACAATCCGCCTTCAACTCTTCTCTTCAGAACCCAAGAACATGATCTCTGGCGTCACTCAAGGTTCATCCCTCAGTCCACCATGTTCAACACTTACATGACGCCCCTGGCCAACATCGTCAGAACCCATGGTCTCAACATCATATCCTACGCAGACGACACCCAGCTCATACTCTCGCTCTCAGAAGACACAGCCACCACTAGGACCAACTTCCACAACTGCATGACGAATGTAGCTGATTGGATGAAAACCAACTGCCTGAATCTCAACACGGACAAGACGAAGTGCTGATTTTTGGGAACAACAACTCTGACCCACACTCACTTCAACAGACCACGTCTGCATCCTTAGCATCATCCTAAACAGCAAACTCACCATGAAATGCCAGATCAACGCATTCTTCTCCACCTGCTTCCGCACCCTCCGCATGCTCCGAAAGATCTTCAGATGGCTCCCCGTCACCACCAGGAAAACCGTCACTCAAGCCCTAGTCACCAGCCGGCTGGACTACAGTAACACGCTCTATGGAGGAATCACTGCTCACCTCCTGAACAGACTCCAGACGATACAGAACTCAGCTGCCAGACTCATCTTCAACCTCCCCAAATTGACCCATATCACCCCTCACCTCAGGAACCTCCATTGAGATGACATTTCAAAATGCAGAACCATGTCTACAAGGCCCTCCATGATCAAGGACCTGATTACATCTACCACTGCCTGAATTCCACCAACCCTGCAGACACCTGCGCTCCACCTCCCTCACCCTCGCACACACTCCACAAATCCGTCGAAGCTATGCTGGAAGACGCTCCTCCTCCTACCTCGCCGCCAAGTACTGGAACGCGCTTCCTCTGCACCTCCGAACATCATCTTCTCTCCCTGAATTCAGAAAGGGACTCAGGACCTGGCTGTTCGACTGAACCCTAGCGCCTGGATACCCTCGCGGGTGATTAGCCGAGCTCTACAAGTTCAAGTTGATTGATTCACAACCAAGAGTATCCCGGCAAAAGTAAGAGGATGAGGGAATGAAAGCTACAGTAACACCAAATCTTAACATAATAAATGGTTCTTCACAGTCGTGCCAAACAGGATGAAGTTAGAAATGCTTTGATGCGCCAATGGGAGATTGTTCCAAACTTTAGGGACAAGGACTGGAAAGCCTCTACCACTGCAATAGGCACTTGAAGCAGGAAATGGACAGAAGTAATATGCCTTCTGATCTCAAACTCTCTGTGGAAGTGTGTTGGACAAGATGGTTGGTGAGAAGCAGGGGTCCAGTTTTATAAAAGGTGTAGTGTTGTGTGAGGTAGCAATGACAGAACGCTTTTGGCTCCTGATTGACTCCGTTGAACTGTGACATAAGTGTTAGAGAGCAATGAAGTGTATGCCGGTTTAAAATGCTGAGTTCGCGGTTACACACAGACAAATAAAGACGTGTAACACCAAGCTCCATGTGTGGTGTAGTTACTAGCGGGTACCCAGGCTGGGGTGGACACTACAACTGACAATGAGATAGGGGATAAGTAACCAGAAGATTGACAGTGCTCTCCCAGAGAGTTTGCCCTAGTCAAACGAACTGCTCGTGCATGCCACGTGTACCTCAGTCGAAGAGCAGAATCGGTGTTTGCCGAATGTGGAGTCAAAGCGCAACTCCAGCCAGTGTGAACCATTTGAAGATAATGAAAGCTTCACTGAGAAGTCTGCACATCGTTGGCAAGAACCTGATGGTATGGCCGTAAAGAGAGGTACTACGCAACTTAAAGCTATACAGGTTTTGAAAGAGCTGCAAATAGTGACAGCAAATTGCAAGATAACGCTGCAATCAGAAGTGCTGCGAGGCAGAGACCAACCAGATGGTAGACTGTACAAAGAGATGCCTAAAAGCAAAGCGATTTAGATAAAAGAAACTCATCTGCTTACCAGAACCGAGTAAAGAGAGTCATCATACCACAGCATTGGGGGTAGTAGCCCCAGAAGTGGTGCCAGGGGTTGTGCTTACGGAGCCGTCCATACACGAAAGTTGTCTGATGGCAGCTCAGAACAATTCCAAAGGTCTCCAGAAAAGTGAAGGACCCCAATGGAGACCAAGAGGGAGGTCAAGGTTCCACAGACTGTCCATGATGGCCCAAAGGCCAGCTCAGGACTGCACAGGGCCTTCGAGAAAGCATGGATGAAGCAGGTCCTATTGGACAGCAGACAGTGTCGGAGAGAACTCCATTCTCGGTGTCAGCCAATCTCAAATGGTTACAATGCCGCCGCCTTCCTGAAACCACCACCACCATTCAATACTGCCAAAAAGCAAAATATTGGCAACAGATACACTGTTTGGAAAGAGAAATTTGATGATTTCATTGATGCGCTAGAAGAAGCAGATAACAAGAAGATGATCATGTACCTTAAGAATCTTGCTGGTGAAGGTGCAAAAGAAGTCAAAGAAAATGCAGCGAGCTGACGAAATTACATACTGTCAAATCAAAGAAGGCCTGAATCTCAAATTCAATCCAATGCCAAATGTAGATTACGAAAGGTACATTTTCAGTCAAGAACAACAGAAAGTAGGTGAAACCATCGACAAATTTATTGAGAGACTGGATACGCTCATCAAAAAATATAAGTTAAATGAATTTAATGATGAGGAAGCTATACATCTCTGAATTATTGACGAATGCCTGTTAGATTCATTTAGACGATGAATGCTAAGAGACACTCTTAGTCTAGAGTGAGTTCTCCTGGCTGCCAGAGTCGAAGAGAGTGCCTATCGACAAGCTGCTGACATGGAGGCCTGAGGTGCCCAGAGTGAGTCAGTCATGAACATGAAACGTAGGCAAAGGCAGAAGGACACGGAGTGATGTCTCCATGGAAAAAGAAGTTTCAGGTGTGGATTTTCTTTTCCACATGAAGGTTAAATGTCCTGCCATTGGACAGATTTGGAAAGGCTGTGGGAAGCAAAACCATTTTGTAACAGTTTGCAAGGAGAAAAAAAAGTATGTGCATCACGGCACGAAGACAAACTGGCTGCCCGAACATTCCAAAAGCGAAGTTCGACGCATGTCCAAAAGGCCAAGCGACAACACCAGCTGAGCCAAATCGACACCAAACGAAGTCGATAGTCATCTAAATCATCATCAAAAAGTTCTTCAGTATCAATAGTAAGTCAAAGTGAAGAAGATAGTTGTGCAATGTCCATGTTTACCTCAGAAAAACGTGTGCATGTTGGACTGGCCGCTTGTGAGGAAAAATACAAGTCAAAGAAAAGTCAAAATGAAAAAGCACCAAAGTCATTCAAACACTGTCCAAAGATTACACTAAAAGTAAACAGTTGCTCAATTCCTTTTATTATCAACAGTGGTGCATCGATAAACATTATGCCGCAGGAGAAATACAATGAACTATATTGCCACGACTTAAGCCATCAAAAACCAAAGTATATACATGGGCTGCATCGAAGCCATTAAAAAGTCAAGATTCATTTGCAGCAACGAAGAAACACAAGAAAACAAAAGTACAAGCACCAATTCATGTACTTCAAGGTACGGCGTCAAATGCCTGTTTACTCAGTTTCAGCACAGCTACCTATATAGGACTGATATCAGTGAACTATAACATGAATGCTCATCATGAAATAGTAAGTCAGTTTCCTTCATTGTTTAATGGGTTAGAAAACTCAAGACTATGAAAGTACAATTGCACATTAATAAGGACATCCGTCCTGTTGCTCAAAGACACAAACGGATTGCATTTCATTTACAGGAAGCTGTTGAAAAAGAACTTGAATCATAACTCAAACAGGATATAATTGAGCGTTCCACTGGTTCAAGGCCATGGGCTTCTCCCATAGTGGTAGTACCCAAAAAGGACAGAGAAGGAGCTGTACGCATCTGTGCTGATATGGGTCAAGCGAACAAGCAAATTGAAAGAGAACGACATCGACATCCAGGTGCGCACATTGCCGACATGATAACACAACTGAATGGTGCGAACGTCTTCTTCTCTCGCCTTGATTTAAAGAAAGGAATGAGAGCAAAGCTTCAAGAGAATCAAACAAGCTATCGAGAAAGCCACTTAAATGGCATACTTTGATCTAAAGCTTCATACAGAGGTTGTTGTTGACACTAGTCCAATCAGATTAGGTGCAATCATTGCACAGCACAGCAGACACCCAAATGCGTGAAAACTTATTGTGGCATATGCAAGCAGACGTTTGTCCCAAAATGAACATGCTTATTTACAACCTGAGAAAGAAAGTCTAGCCGTAGTGTGGGCTTGTGAATATTTCCATGCATTCTTATCTGTCTTTCACACTTGTGACAGATCACCAAGCATTATTGACCATCTTTGGCAATCCAAAAGCCAAGATGCCTCCTCGCATTGAACACTGGGGTCTACGATTACAAGAATACAACTACACTTTCGTGCACCGTCCAGGGAAAGATCAAAAGCCCGCCGACTACTTCTCACAAGTGCCTCTACAGTGCCATGGTACCCCTTCCAAGATGGCTGAAGCCTACATAAATATCATTGTGAAATCAAGCACACCAGCTGCCATTTTGTTGGAACAAATGGTCACTACCACGAGTCAAGATAGTGAGTGACATGTTAAAACTAAAAGACATTATCACGCATCAGACTTGGAACCAGCACACTCAACCGCTTAGCAGTGACAGTGAATACCAGAAGTTTAAAAATATCAAAGATGAACTGTCCATTGCTCAAGAAGGCATTATTCTGAGAGGTTTGAGAATTGTTATTCCGGAGAATCTGCAACAACAGATAATTGAAGTGGCCCATGAAGGACATCGTGGAATCGTTACCACAAAATGAGCTCTACGAGACAGTCTGGTTTCCTTATCTCGATGAGAGAGTTAAAAGAGAGTTGAAGGCCTGTCATCTATGCAACTGCCTTTCATCGAAAACCACTCAACACACCTTAAACATGTCAGAGTTGCCAAAGCATGTATGGCAAAGAATTACCATTGACTTCTTCGGGTCCTCTTGACAATGGACATCACCTGATGGTGATTGTTGATGAATACTCCCATTTTCCAATGATAGAAGATCTCTCATCTATCACTCAAGAAAGAGACTTCGAGAGATTAGACGACTTCTTTGTGACATGGTGTGTTCCTGCAATCTTAAAATCTGACAATGGCCCACCTTTCAACAGTCGAGACTTCAGAGACTCTCAGTCATCTTAATGGGAAGCATCAGAAGAGGAAAACAAGCGCTGTCTCTCGTGAGAGTAACGTCTCCAATGGGCACTCCTTCAAATAAATTTCAAGAATTTCCTTTTAAATTATTCGCAAGATTGTGTTTTATTTCATTTCATTTCAATTTAGTACTATTGTTCCCATAGTATTCCTTGGTTACATAATTATTCAATCGTTTCTGCCCAATGCATTTCGGGCCAAACCCTTCATTAGGGGACTTAGTTCCTATCCGTCGGTACCCCACACGGTACAGAGCCTGTGACCTCTGGCTAAATTGAAATGAAATGAAATAAAACACAATCTTGCGAATAATTTAAAAGGAAATTCTTGAAATTTATTTGAAGGAGTGCCCATTGGAGACGTTACTCTCACGAGAGACAGCGCTTGTTTTTCTCATTAATTCACCCTCACACTCAGGAGGGTTTACCAATAGGCACCCACATACCTCATAATCACCCAAGTATAAGGAGGAGTGCGCTAGTCCATACTCCATTTGGATTTCATCAAGCATCAGAAGAGCACACCTCTTTGGCCACAGGCCAATGGTTTGTCAAACTTTTCATGAGTACTCTTAAGAAAGCTGTTCAGCGTGCTGTATTGGAAAAGCTCAACCTTAGAAAAGTCTTGAATTCTACTCTTCGAGCTTTTTGATTGACTCCTCACTCGACCACAGGTGAAAGGTCTGCAACCTTGATGTTCGGGAAAGCCATGACGACCAAGTTACCTCAAAGGACCAACAGAACAAGTACTGAGGAAGAAGCCTGTATAAAAGACTTGGATCGTAAAAGGAAAATGAAGGTCTATGCAGACAAGCAGCGACATGCAAAAGACATTACTTTCACTAGAGGAGATAGAGTGCTTGTCCGTCAGTTCATGAAAACGAAGTCTGATGCTCCCTTTGATGTTGAGCCATTTCATGTTGTGACCAGCAAAGGACACATGGTGACTGCCCAACGTCCTGGGAAGTCCATTACGTGACATTCCTCGCATTTCCGACATGTGGCTCATTGCTAGTCAGGCACTGATGTCAATGTAGGGACTGGGTCTGACAGGACAATTGAAAACCCCATGACTGCTGTTGTTCCTATATCACCAATGCAGATCACAGACACTTCAACTGCCTGTCTCCAGTTTCTGACGGACATGTGATCAGAGCGCCACGAAGACTTATCGAAGAGATCTAATTATATATTTATATATATTTGTAAAAAAAATTAAATTTATTTAACAGAGGGGGAGATGTAGTGTCGTATGAGTTAGCAATGACTGAACACTTTTGGCTCCTGATGGAATCCTGGGGAGGACGCTACAAAAGGCTCTACGAATAAAGTACATGGCCTTGAACTGGATATGGTGCCAGACAAGTAGCCAGTGGAGCGTCCGACGGGCTGCAGCAACATGATCAATCTTGAACAGCCCACAAACTAGTCTCACGGCCATGTTCTATAATCTTTGGAGTTTACTGATCACTGTGGACGGCAGAGAGAGTGCATTCCCATAGTGTAGGTAGGCAAGGACACAGGCCGGTTCAATCATGCGTGCTTTGAGACAGACAGGAAGCATTGGGAAAAATTTCAGAAGCAGATGAAGCTGCAAAACGCAAGCTGCCCAAACTCTTTGAACCTGCTCTTCAAAAGATAGTTTCCAAAGCGTTCTGTGCTTATCCGGCACGCATTGCTCCTCCAGCTCAGCCATTGCAGAAGTCCAGCACTACCATCAGGCAGAGAGCCCTTCTGGGCTTTTTCTCTGGGATATCTCCTCTCCTGGATGTCGCCAGTGGTGGGAGTCAGTCAGAAACGTAGATGCGAAAGTCATCTTCTCCCATTTGCCTCCTAATTAACTCCCGCCCAGTACCAATCAACTTAATGAATGAGGTAACCTGTGTGCTCATTACAAAGTTTGACATCCTTATTACCGAGAAAAGGAAGGATTAGTTGTAGTATGGAAGTGTCTAATGGGAAAGGTTATGGCTCACATAGCAACAGCCTTATTTTTGTTTGGTATTCAGGAACACCTTCTATAATGGTTATCAAAACATTAGTTCCTGTGAGCTATGATACATTTCGGCGTTAAAAAAAGTTCTTAATAATAAAACGTCCAGAAAGGGTCAAAATGTCAGACATATAAATAATGATACAGTTACAAGGGCTTAGCTAAGATGTTAAAAAAATGTAGTCAGATACTTTTCCTGGGGTTAAGCCTTGTCTCTGGTTAGTAAATCTCTGAGATGTTAACATTTACCATCTCTACATTCCTTTATTATGTAAAATACTCATGAATAGAATCTCCGAGTGTAAAATATCCAAAGAGGGATTGTTTTATTTTATTTGTATTTACTTGTAAGACGCGCACTACAGACATAATTGTTTCTTTACTGTTAAGTATATTCTACTAAAGTAAATCTCAAATTCAACAACAACTGCCACATTGTATGTAGGTCACTTTGTAAATAAACAGAATATTTTACATTCAATACTAATGGTGTGGACAGTGTTCCATAAACTAACTGTGATGCTATTACTTATACATTACTGGTACTAGCTCTGTCACTGCCAGTACAGCGCCTAGCATTCATTTGACAGAGTGGAGGCACTTTGCTGTAAACGGTCACAGTATTTTTACAAGTAAGGGGCAACGTGGTTTGAGTGACATTATTTCTGATATTTGGATGCATTTAAAATGCAATCCTATTATGTACTTTACAAGGACTCCCGTCGATTTAGCTTGCCTAAGTAAATACATAAATTCCTGTTCCATGTTTCTACAGCATCATAGGATTTTACAAATAAATGGGAAAGTCTGCCTATAGGAATTAGTTTAGACATTAAAAGTGTAAAACGGAGTGAAGCCGAGGTGGTAAACAGTGCAGCCCTATTGCTGAATTTATCTCTTGCACAAAATTGTGAGAAACAAAAAATCTAATGACTGGTCATTGTACACACATACTATGTGGATTTTCTCCAAAATATGTAAAACGTGAATCTCCTCCAGAATCTAATATAGGAAAAAAAAACTCAAATGGGGACAGTGGATCCATGTGCGGGCTCTAGTCCCACTGCCCCGGCGGCACTATTGATACCTACACACAGGATCTAGTGAGATATTTCCTTGGTGCCCAGAAATTTCACATTTCTTATGGGACCCTCAGAGACCAACTGGTAATCCTGATACATTTGTTCCCGAACCCCCTGCACTTTCGGTTGCATCATGCAGGGCTTGAAGTGGGATGAAAAAACTGGGGGGTCTCTCAAAGGGGAGTGGCAAATGTAATGAAGGGCGTGGCTTAAAAACACGCAAGCTAAAAATCTGTGCTTAGCATAGTGTGCCGCCCGACTTGTATTTTGCTGTTTCTGTCATTGCATCCAGATATGATACAACAAGTAACATCATACCTACAACAAGCCAGGACTATTGGCTTTGTCAGTGGTTGATAGTTGCATAAGATAAATAAGCAGCAACTTTGGCTTGTATATAATATTGAAAAAGCTTCCACTTAAAGCCCTGGTGACACCACGACAATGTTGCTGCTCCTGATTTTCAAAAAGAGAAGGGAAATCCAGAGAGAAAATGACTCTCTTTAAAGGATTTCCCTTCCCCTACATCGCTCACCTGGCATGACGTCATGTCGTAACTTCTCCACTAGTGAGAAGTGAGCAGTGTGAGCACGCGCACATCCATGTGCCTGCTGTCACTGCAGTCCGGAAAAAAAAGGACCGCCTGTGCCAAGGCACAAAATAGAGCCCGATAGAGACCCGTTTCGAGGCCCCCTTTAAAAAACTGCCGGTGCTCAGCACCGGTGAGACCTGGCCCACTTAAAGCCCTAGTTGCATGCAACATTCGTAGCTTCGGGGTGGGGGGGGGGGGGGTGCGGAAGGGGGAGGGCACTGGGCTGTTTTCTAGCCACTCACAACGGCACCCTGACTGTAAACTAACGGAAGATCACATACAGCACAGATGATACAGCTGTACAAACCGAATCGGGGTACTATGTGCGACGGAATCCTCAAAACCCAAGGCAGAAGATAGCCTGACCTGGTAATCCTGCAAGACAATAATGCCAGTACCTGTGCAGTACAAATGACCGACTGCATGCATAACACTGCATATCATGTACAATGCTGTGGATCTCGCTTGCAAGTAACATGGAACATTTTTAAAGCGGCAGAGAATTTTGAAACGAACTTCTAATTTCCACAGCAGTAGATCTTTGGGACTTTTTTAGACCTACATACAATGTGTGTGAGCTCTCTGTGAACTTCATGCTTCATGTCGCAAAGGACATCCTGCGAGATTCCTGTGGAGTTCTGCGAGAGTCCTATAGGATGATTTCATATGGATCGCATCAAAGCACGTGAACTTTGCTACACCAATTTTGTTTCTGCTGATTGCCCTGCGCATAATTTCCTTTACCTTCCCACATTAAGCAATTCTTCTTCAGACTGCTTGTTAACAAAGTGATTTTCTACATATGCTTCCACTTTCATGTCATGGAAGGTTCCCGGCTTCTTAGGACTTTTACAATTTTGTCAAGCCAGCCTGCAAATGCTTCCTTTCTATTTAAGGTGCAGAGAATTTTCATATCCCAAGGTTCTGTTACCAGGCAACAGGGCTCCACTCGCCAATTGCCACCATTTCCTTTTTGCAGCACTACAGCACTACAGGCCTCATTATTAGCAGATAAATTGCTGTCATTATGTGAAGTGGCTTCCTTTTGAGGTAACTCATTAACCTTAGGTATTTTGCTGTGTGATTAGATTCGCTCAGAGCCACGGGCATGGAAAACCTTTGGCTCCTGGAGTGGAATTTTACCAAACCAGCAATTTCGTGCTCTTGGTTTTCAGAGGATTCTTCTAGTTCCTCCCTAGCTGTTCCTTCGGCGGTTCCTTGTTGCACAGAGAAAACATATAACACCAACCACTTCCATGCAGTAAGTTGTCTTCAGAGGATTTTTAATATTTGTGTACAACTGCATTTAAGGTGAGAGTTCTTGCCTCATGGATATTCTCCTCTATTACTGGGCTGTGGCGTTCCTGACAACAAGGAGAATCAAAAACCCAAACTCACCTAGTACCAGTAAACATGTACATATCTTCTTCACTGTCTCTGTTGAGGTTAAAGGCCCTACAGTGCAGCTGTTCTGAATGCTCGCCAATAAGGAGCGGTTTAAGCTAATGGCACGGTTGGCTCAATCACGCCATCAAGATGGTCTGTTGGCTCAATCACGCCATCAAGATGGTCATCTGAGTTTTAGAAGTGTAGGTATTGCAACCCTTTGTTTCCCTACTAGTGAACTTTTAACCCCCACAGGTTCATAGTAAACCTGTGCTTGGCACTAAAATACACAGACATAGCCCATGAGTTTGGTATACGGTAGGCAGGGATGTGGAACTCTTATAATCTGTATGGCTGTGACAAAGAGGTAGGGCTGTGCAAAATTATAATTGGTGGTCGTTTACCATGCCTACATGGGTGGTGCAAAAATGTTTGCACTTAAAATAAACAAACAAAACACATCATTTCCTTCACACGACTCAGAATTGAGTCGTGTGAAGTTCAGAATTCCAAGCTTCCCTAGAAGTCCCATAGAAGGTTAATTTGAAGCTTCACGACCAGTCAGGACTCCAAGGGCCCAATACATTCTCTTGAATGTCCCCCTCTGTCACTCAGTGTGCACGGATTACAAGAATGGTTAGTGCTCTGTCAGGCCAAGGGTGACAAACCTGGGACCGTGGGTTCATGCATCAGCACATCGTGTCGCAAGGTGCCAGGATGGAGTCGCAGAGGCCTGAGGAGAGCTCCCCTGCCTGCCTGGGTGAAGAAGATCCGGCTGGCCCTGAGGTGGAAGCCCCGACCTGGGATCCATTATTCAATCCGCTATGTCTCAAAGTGCCCGAGACTGGGTCCTGCAGGCCTGAGAGTACTCCCCTACTTAGTCGGGTGTGAAGAAGTTCTGACAGGGCTCTGGGTCAGAGCTCCAGCTGGCCTGGTGCTGGAAGCCTCTGTCCCTAGGCTCCATTCTCCGGGCAGCCATGTTGCAATGTGTCTCTTTTGTGGTCCCACAGGCCTGGGAAGCTGTAACATGGCCCCAGGTCAGAGCTCCGGTTGGACCTGGGGTGGAAGCCAACAACAACAATGAACTCCTTACTCCTGCACCCAACAAAATTCAGTCAATTTACCTCTTCAATTATTTTTACATACCAGTGTACTTCTAGGTTCATAGGGGGCGTCACTCTTATTAGACCATACAGCGGTGAAAAAGGTCAAAAAGTAGGAGACACCTCACTTAAGCAACCAGTCCAGCTGGCTAAAAGTTGCAATAGGCGGGGTGGAATCCTGGGTAATTTGAATTAGGCCCAGGCCTACAAGGATTATTGCCGGCAAAATGAGCATCCATATTTATAAAATCACTGAAATTGTATACATTGTTTTTACCAATAGCACTTTTCATGCTAAGGTTGTACACACACTCAATGGAGAAAAATAAAAATACAATCATATATGGTTCACTGATTTAAAGCCTTTATTGGTAGGGTGAGCACTCTAAGAAAATACAGTAGGCTATAAAAACACTAGCTGTGAAAATACAGTAGGCTGTGAGCTAAGCCTGCATTACTGAAAGTGGTTATATATAAAATGCATGCACAAGTTTGCAAAATGTGGCTATTCACAATGTTACAAGAGTGCTCCTTGATTACATACAAATACATACAGTAGAACGAAAGCAAGATAGGTGATTGTTTTATGCAATTTCGAAATTCAACCTTAAATACAATTTCTTTGTATGCTCCATTAAAATTATGCATAAACAAAAGTGTTTGATGCACACCAGTATTTAAAAACACAATGGAAAATCACTGTAAAACCATTAAGAGCAATAACATAAAAAAAGAAATTGGGGGCACCATCCCTAAAGAAAGTCGAAAGAGTGCATGTGCAGTCCTATGACCTCGTTTTCGAGCAGATTTACAACTTGCAGGAATTCACAGTTCAGAGTATAGAAGTAGGCCTGGAAAATCATACTCCTAGCAAATCTTTGTCAATTCCATTTTCCTAATTGCAAATATATGTGCACACATTGGCTAATGCAAAAATGTTTTTTTTTTTTAAATGGCAGGGCAAGCTAGAATTTACTTGTTAATACGTATTTTTTTTTTTTTTGCTCTCGAGCGTAAATATTTGCCGCGATGGGGAAGTTTCTACGTCCCATGGCTATTAGGAGGAGACTAAAACTCAGTTTTACATACTACACTTGACCACTCATTTCCCCTGCTACCCCGCGCAGTAGCAACCTCTAATGCGCAGACACTGGGTGACTGGATGTGACATTGGGGCTTAGTGGATATCTGGCATGCTTGCAACCCCAACACACGCACCTACTCCTTCTACTCCTCACCACATGGCCTACACGTCAGGCTAGACCGGATAGTGGGGACATGCAATCTTCTCCCCATAGTCCAACTGACATACTACATGGCCGCCCGCACTCAGATCACAACCCTCAAATCATACGCCTCGCTTGGGAGGAGGACACCCTGGCCATACCAGCGTGGTGCCTACAACCGGCAGCGTTGGAGGATCCACCATTTAGGGAGTCATTGGGGACAGCTGCAGCAGAATATTTAGAACTTAACAATAATACAGCAACAAACAGGTTAATTGAGTGGGATGCTTTTAAAGTGATCATGAGGGGGCACAGTTTGGGGACTTCCTGGGACATTGGTAAGCAGCTGGAAGGCAATATCACCTGCAATGAAAGCTCGCTTCTGACACTTGATACGCAATCGACGACGAACCCGGATCGTCGTTCGGTATCTGGCAGCGGTGCGTTCGGAACATGCACCCTTATTGGAGCGCCTGCAATGCCTTAATTACTCTGCACACTCAGCCCACACCCATGCCGTGTCGGACCGAGTGGGTAGGTTACTGGCGTGGTTGATACGCCAGGAGCAACCTCAGTACCCTATAATTTCACTGGGCAGCTTCTCCATACTCAGCACCGAATACACACTGAGCTCACGCGTCACTACTCTTCTCTATGCCAGTCGGCCCTTGTGGTCCGGTCTGCCCGCCTTCTTTGACACCATCAATCTCCCTATCATTACTTCGCAACAGCGAGGGGAACTCGAGGAACCGATTACACAAGTGGAGATAGGCGAGGCTATCAGGGCTCTGACAAACGGGTAAGGCCCTGGGGCCAGATAGCCTCCCAGCTGAATTCTACAAGGCCTACTCTTCGACACAGACCCCTCGTTTGCACACACTATATAAGGAGGCGCCCACAGCGGTCAACCTCCCAGCATCGTTAAGTGAAGCCCTACTTATCTGGCTGCTAAAACCTGACAGGAATCCTACTGCTTTGGGATCCTCTCGCCCCCTAGCACGGCTCAACACAGACTACATAATATTGGCTAAGGTCTTGGCTGACCAGTTTGCCCCCTTGGTCCCGACTTTGGTACTCCCAGATCAGAATGGGTTTGTCCTGGCCCACAGCACTTCACTAAATTTGTGACGTTTCTTTCACGTTTCCGAGTTCTCGGCTATTAGGTGACCACCCTCTGGATGCCTGATCTCTGATCTAGAGAAAGCCTTCGACTCCTTAGAATGGGAATTTCTTTTCATGCCATTGGCTCGTTATGGCATTGGGGATCGCTTCCTGTGTATGGTCAAGTTGCTATATACTGCGCCCGTGGCCAGAGTGCAGATGGGCACATATCTTTCAAACCCCATTGCTATATGTTGAGGCACCTGACATGGTTGCCTGCTGTCCCCGCTGATCTTCTCTCTTGCAGTGGAACCATTGGGTGCAGTGATTCGGACACATGGCCGGGACTGGGGCATTATGCTGAGGGATGGGATGCATGTCATCCCATTATACGTTGACGACCTTCTACTATACCTCCAAGACATTCGGATGGACTCTGCTATACTCGCCCAAACGCTCAGTGACTTGGATGACATATCCGGCTTAAGGGTTAATTAGGCCAAATCATGCCTGTTCCCTTTTAAAGCGGACTGCCCTGATCCCGCCTACACAGTCAGCGGCGTTCCCGTCACATGGCAGCCAGCCGTGTTTCAATACTTGGGGCTTAGGATCTACCATCAACCAGCCGACATGCTGGAGGGTAATCTCAGACGAGCCATAACGTCCGTTCACTCCCAGGTGGGGTTCTGGCGCTCACTTCCCCTCTCAGTCATGGGGCGAGTGGTGCTTCTTAAGATGGTGGTTCTGCCCTGCCTCTCGTATTATTTCACTAACCTGCCCACTTACATCACACCCCCTTTATTCCGTAAACTCAAAAGTGTCACAAGAGAATTCATTTGTAACAAAACCCGCTGTCGTGTAGCCCTCACTAAGCTGTACTTGCCTGTTGACCAGGGTGGACTGGCAGTCCCCAACATGGAACATTATTACCTTGCTTCCCAGCTACAATGGGTGGCCAGATGGATGGCGGGGAGGCAGCTCGCCGACACTCCCACCACTTCGCCGGCCTGGACACTTCCGGTATTGCTCTGACTGTTGCATCTCTGCGCACACAAGAGGCTGCCAGATCCGTTGCTCCTGGGAGTCGCACACAGTTGCTAATGGTGAGTCCTACGCATTACACGCACCATCACCCCGTATGCACTGGCACTGCCGTTGCTTGGCAGGCCACCACTGCACTTGCGGAACTTACTACCTGGCAAACGGCCGGCATCCAGACATTAGGTGATCTTTACAGGGATGGAACTTTACTAACATATGACGTACTGTCAGCCGAGGAAGGCCTACCCCCGGGTCAATTCTTACTTCATGCCTCCCTGATAACAGCACTGAGTCATAGATGGGGGAGATGTCAGAGGAACGACAGGCACATCTGATTATCCAATACCTACATGTCATGCGGGTCAGGAGACATCACACAAAATGGTTCGCGGCCGCCTTGCGCCTTCATACAACCGTGTTGCTCCTGCTACTGAGGCAGCGCTGGGAAACTGACCTGGCTCGCCCTTGCACAGACTGGGAGTGGGCTGCGATACTGGAAAGCCCCGTTCATGTCCCCCGAAATGCCCGCTTTCACCTTATCCAATATTACGTCACACAGAGGGCATACCTTACTCCTGGCAAAATAAATAGATATTTCCACTGTGACGATGCTACCTGCCCCAGATGTCACACCCTGGATACAGAACTGTTGCACTATTGGGGGCCTGCCCGCTCCTTGTCCCGTACTGGCAGGGAGTCACAACTCAATTAGCCGATTGCATGGGCCGCAAACAGGCGTATACTTGGAAGGTGTGCATCCTAGACCTTTTTCGTAGACGTGACAGAAGGTGGCCACGCATTTAATTGATTTGGGAACGCTAGTCGCTAAGCGTTTGATCACTATGAGGTGGAAGGTGTCGCACCCCCTCCCTTGATAGATTGCAGGCAGTCCATGTTGACATGGGCCAAAGCTGAGAGCATAGTGCTGCATAGGGAAGACACTCTGGGACTCCGCAAGATCCCTATAGCCACACACTGGGACACAATCATACAGGACGTCCAAAATAGATCGTGGCTTGCACACAATAATCCAAAGGCGAGGGTGGCTGTCACTGATATGCCCTGCAAGACACTCGCGAACGGGCACAATGAGGGTACGGTATGACAATCTGTCGATGTGCTGGGGGGATGGTGGGGTGAGGATGGAGGGACCTGGAGGTTACACTCTGTAACCCTTTTTTAAACTTGTTTGTCCCTGACTTCTCCCCTCCTCTCAATGTTTAATGACGATGTTCAATGCGGACCTGTCATTCGCACAGCAGCTGGACCTCCCGCTACACAGCATACAACGGAGCTCCTAAATTGCCTTCAGGTAATGAGAGAGGTGTAATTGACCATGTGCATGAAAAGAAATTGTTACAATCAAATGTTCCTCTGAATGCGATTATCGGAAGGTGTAGTGACAAGTTCACATTATCAGTTATTTTAGTATAGTAACATGCACTGCTAAACGGTTATTGGGTAACTTGGATTCTTCAATGCAATGGCTCAGTTATTCGAATTTGTACAGGCATGACTAGCTCTGTGCTGGCGCAAGGTTTGTAAATTGCATATAAACAATAAAAACGGATTAAACAAAACAAAAATGGGGAAGTTTCTACCCCTACAACCCCAGCTTTTAATTGTAGGAAAATTAAGCACACGCTTGTCAGGAATTTTTTTTCAGGTTGGGAATTCGTTGGAGGGGAATTGGTGAATACCCTTAAACATGTTTGTGGGTGTGTACAATCTAGCAGGACATTCCAGCCTCTGAACTACCACTTCCCATCTACTCCCAGCCCCTTGAAGTAGATTTGTTCCCCTGAATATCTCCAAGCAAGTATATCTTTTAATGAATGCAAAGCCAACTTCAGTACAGGCAAGCCGAACGTACATGCATATGTATAGCTTTGAGAATCAAGCCCATAACACTTTGATTCCTCAGGACCTTGCAGAGTACATGTAGTTGTAAAAAAACAGAGCATTCATAGATTTACTGCTTGGTATATATTCACAATTATGGCAAACAAGAGGACGAAGGTACAATGAAAAGAAGCGATTTTCCTACGAATTACACATTGTGGTCAAGTGGAGCAGGTCAAATCATTAGCGGTCTCAGTGAGCCTCAGTTGGTAACATTGGCACTGGACCGCAAATGTAATCAGGTTTCTACAGTAATGTTTTGTACAACAGAGTGAATGCTTGAAAGTATGTTTTCAAGACCGATTCACAAGGCGCTGCCTGAAAAACTAAAGACAGAAAGAGAGGAATGGCACAGTTACAACAATGATATATAATGAACTTGGCTGTTATCAAAACTCCAGCATAGTGAATGTGCTAGTATATTCACAGCCCTACTCTGTTAAAACCGCTGGCCTAAAGCAATCCCATTGATAAATAGTGCCTGTGATTCAAAGATCTGGCACACACAGACCCCTGACATTTTCAGACGTTGATATAATCCGAAATATGTTACATTCATTTGCTAGAATCAAACCCAATTGCTCTGATTTAATGTGAACACTAATATACATTTGTCACCTCACTGCATGGCACCAAATGGGATAGATGGATTTTATATAGGGCAAGCAGATTTCTGAAGCATCTCCTTCCTTGGCCAAATTGATATTTTATAAAATGTCACACCCTGGATAGGAATATAACATTATTTAAGAATCCATGTGCCACTATTCTGGTTTTGAGCAAAATAAATAATAGCAAAAAAAACATAGATTCTCTCCAAGAAACACACTAATTATCTTGTTGGGTGCCATTATTCAGAAAAATCTGTTTAAAAAACATCTGTGTCACAGCAGGGCCACTTTGAAGAATGACAATCGGAGCTCTTCAGAAAGCTGGGTGCAAACAAACATTCAGGTACAAATTTATAATGTTCCTCACTCCTTTGACCCCAGAGGTGCATACAATACGGAGGTAATATCTCATTCGCAACTTCATTCTGGGTATCGAGATCTCAACCCTTCATGGAAGGTGGGAAACGTTCCTAGACGTGGGCTTAGTAATGATCCTAAGCTGGGAAGCACAGAGGCATGTGGTAAAGGCCGAGTGTTGAGCTGGAGTGCATACCACACTTTCTGCCTGCCAAGGAACTGTGGGTTGGGCTACTCATCTCGCTCTCTGGTGAGCCTTTTTGCCTCATGAAGATCACTCTGTCTGCCGGTGGCTTGATGAGTCATTATGTCTGACTGCCCAGCCCTCATATTTCCTTGGATTCCGTTCTTCCCGTTAGTCTGCAGACTCTGGCCTATCTGGTTCCCTCCATCCAGGTATAACGTCAAATTGCTGCCAACCATGGCAGACGTGAAAGAGACTGGTAGGGGAGCCCCGCAGAGAGGCGCAGGAGAGCACCTCTGTATTCGGAGGCCTGCTCTCGACTCAACTCCATCATAATTGATACTAATACCTAGAAAGTTCCAATCATATCCAGTTAAGCACCCACAGTCTATCAGAAAACAGAATTGACACCAGTTATACAAGAACCTATTTCTCACTAGCTCTTGCATCATTTGTCTTTCCTGAAGGAGATATATTGTTAGCCTCTTCCCAGTCCTCTAAAAACTTGTTTGACTATGCTTAGCTAACAAACATTTCCCCAGCAGCAAATATCACGTTCCCTTGTGCACACCCCTGTATGGATGGTCGCCCTACAATATGATCCTGGGTCAATTATCTGATATATATATATATATCACCAGAAGTCCCTCGTCTGCTCGTAGCGTTCCCAGCGCTCCTTCCGCCACAAAGGACTCGCAAACCACAAAAAATGAAGGCAAATCAAATCTTTATTGCTGTTTCCTTGCTACGCGTTTCGGGCACCACTAGCCCTTGTTCACACAATCAGCGAGTAAGAAACGCCATTCTTTTAAACAATGCTTACACCACGTGATAGAACACACTTAATAGATATAGAAAACATACATATATGCAAAAACACCCAGTCTTTCTTTCATATCTTGAAATTAGTCTCTCTTTTTCATTTCATGTTGTGATTTTTTATTTCAACATTTTTCTTTCATTTTTTCTTTTTTGTCCTTTTTAAAGGCTGCTGTGTCCATATCAGATCGATACTGTGATCCTTGTGTGTATCTTAGTCCATGTGTGGGTGATAGGTCCCAGAAACATATATATATATATATACATACACACACAGGGACGTTATAATAGTTAGGAAATAGAATGATAAAAACCATAGAAATTCATTGAAAAAAAACAAAGGTTACAGGGACATTATAGTTAGGCTCAGATTTCACTCGTACCAAACCATTGAAATTCTGCAGTTATAGTTTTCCGAGCTAACTATAACTTATGCCCCCACAATGCACTGCTTATGACCTCAGATATTACATCACTTGTTCTTGTTTGTATGGCCTGCCCCGGGGAGGTGAGAGTCCCCGGGGCCGAGAACGGCCTGAAAGGAGAGCCATGCGGCCCCCTCCCATTTTTACAAAACAAAGTTGGCCCCAGGGAGGTGGTGGTCCCTTGGGGGGTTCCCTCCATTACAAACTGAATATGGGCCCAGGGAGGTGGTGGTCCCTCTGAGGCCTGGGGTTGAGGGGGTTCCTGAGGCCACCTCATTTCCAAAAATTTAAAAGCCCTTGGGAGGTGGTGGCCCCCGGGACACGTCCACGAGGCCACGCCAAATTATTTTTTGAATGAGGTTCTGGGGAGGTGGTGGTCTGGAGGGAGGGAGCGGGAGGGTCAGAGAAACCTCCCCTTTGATAGTACATAAGCTCCAGGGAGGTGGTGGTCCCCGGGGCTTTTATAAGCCGCAGGAGGGGGGCCCGTGCCCCCCCTTCCTTTACTTTCTGCATGCCCACAGGACCTGGCCCACCCAGGGGCTCCTGCGCTTCTTTTCTTTTCAGCGGGAACCACGGATCCAACGTGGCTCCAGCTGAAAAGTAAATTTAAAAAATGCTTTTACTGGCCGTGTGGAACCCCCCCCCCCCCTCACACCCAAGAGGCCTAAGGGTCAGGGTATTCCTACCCTGCTTTCTTCTCTTTTTTCTTTAACCTTTTTTTGTGGGACTCGGCTGAGTCCCAAGATGGCTGCCAACACTTCCTTGTTTGAAGTGTTAGCAGCCAATCAGATCTCAACACATGATCGGGAGGGGTCGTGGATCCTCCGCACCCCTATATATACACAATTTCTTTTAATAATTCTGCAACTACTGAACGGATTTACTCCAAATCACAAAAAAGCACTTCCCTAGACCAACATCTACCTTTCTGCCAAATTTGGTGTAAATTCATTTAGCAGTACGGGCTGTAGCCGTGTCTAAAGTTCCTATGAAAATTAACATGGGGAAAACATGTTTTGGGATCACCCCCCTTTTTCTTGGCCCCTGCTTGACGGATCACCCCGAAACTTTCAAGACAGCAGCTGAAGTGAGTGGCAAATTAGTTTGGAAAATTTCACAAGGATTCATAAACGACGGCAAAGTCATTGGCAAATGGAAAAAAAAGCTCTTCCTATGGTAAGTACATCCTAACTAGAACTACCTACTGGTGACTGCCAGTAGGTCATGTGATATATATCAATACCTTATTGGACCACTGGGACAAAAAAAAAAAATATATATATATATATATATATATATACACACACCAGCAGTAGGATATATGTATGTGTGTATATATATATATATATATATATATATATATATATATATATACACATATATATATACACATACATATATATCGAAAATCCTTGTCTGCTTGAATCTCCTCCGTGGAGAAAAACAAGCGTAGACCCAGGTGTTGTGCAATTATTATTTATTCCTCACGAACAAAGCCCACCATGACACGTTTCGGCCGATTACCGGCCTTGATCACATGACAACACTGAGAGCATGGCTCCCCCTATTTAAAGTGCCAGTGCCACAAATCAAAATAATAGGCATAAACAACATACTATCACATAGTATCCAATAGCTGAATCAATGCTTCAGTTTTTCAAACGAACACATATAAATACTCAATGTAGTTATGAATTAACATTCACTACTATTGTATTGTATTGTATTGTAATTGCATTTGTATAGCGCTTACTACCCCTGACGAGGCGTCGAAGCGCTTTTTCGGTGAGTAGCACGCTACTCCGGGACCCATAGAGGATTAGTGTTGAATTAGTATAGTGAAACATGCAAGTAAATTTTAAGTGGTGGATATGTTAGTCAGTTATTTGGATTCGGAAGGATAGCAGAAGGATAGAAGAGGAAAGAAGGTTTGTATTTATATAGCGCTTCTAACCCCTGATGGGGTGTTGAATTGCTTTTTTTTGGCGAGTAGCACGCTACTCCGGAAACCCATAAAGGATTAGTGGTGAATTAGTATGGTGAAATATGAAAGTAATTTAAGTGGTGGATATTAGTCAGTTATTTGGAGTGGGAAGGAAAGCGGAGGGATAGAAGGGAAAGAAAGGTTTGCATTCATATAGCGCCTGTTACCCCTGATGGGGTGTTGAAGCGCTTTTCTGGCGAGTAGCAGGCCACTCCGGAACCCATAAAGGACCAGTGTTGAAAACTAGTATAGTGAAACATGGTGTGTGGGCTGTAGTGTCAATCTGTTTCTACTAGTTACGGGAAGGTTTGTTATGGATTAGGTTACTTAGGTGGGTAGTAAAATCACGTTGCATAAATAAATACTTGGTATAGTACCCGAATAATTCAGGACTCCAATGCCTTTTCTAAAAAATACCCACAAAGTGACAAAGTGCTTAATCATTCCTGAAAGTGCTAAAAAATCCTAAAGTACTAAGTGCTAAATACATAATGCTACCGGAAGCATACAATGTTGTACATAATGTTTCAAATGCTTTACCGGTAATAAATCTCAAAAGTGCTAATAAAGTGCTTTAAAAACTACATACCACCAGCAGCATCCATATTGAAATAATGTCCTGATGCTACATTCCGGTAACATGATCTAAAGTGCAAAAAAGTGTGCGAAAACAGGTTCAAGGTTACATTCATGAGTATTCCATTTGCAGTTGATTCCATTCCATATGCATAAATACATAAATAAATATAAATATATATATATATATATATATATATATATATATATATATATATATATATATATATATATTATCTACTGGCGGTCGCCAGTAGATAGTTATAGTTAGGACCTATTATCCATAGGAAACCGTAACATTCTATTCCCAATAACTTTAGCGCCGTTTGACGAATCATCGCGAAATTTTCAAAACTAGTGGGGCGCTCTGGTCCGCTCCTGTCTTGAAAGTTTTGGGGTGATTCATCAAGCGGGGCCGAGAAAAAAGGGGGTCCCAACACGTGTTTTCTCCATGTTAATTCCCATAGGAAATTTTAGCCACGGCTACAGCTCGAACTGCTGAACGGAATTACACCAAATTTGGCAAAAAGGTAGCGCTTGGTTCAGAAAGCGACCTTTTTTTAAATGGTGTAAATCCGTTCAGTAGTTACGGAGAAATTCAAAAAATAAGAGTGAAAAATCAATTTCCCATAGGAAACTTTATGCAAGGCTACAGCAAAAACTGCTGAACGGAATTACACCAAATTTGGCAAAAAGTTAGTGCTTGGTTCAGAAAGCACCCTTTTTAAAAATGGTGTAAATCCGTTTAGTAGTTGCTGAGAAAATCCAAAATAAAAGTTTCGATATCTATGGCCGCTGTGGATCCGCGCACCCTCCCGACCACGAGCTGCATGCTAATTGGCTGTCAACACTCCAAACCAGGAAGTGTTGGCAGCCATCTTGTTCCTCGGTAGAACCGAGGAACAAGAAAGCAGTAAAACAAGTGCGCAAAACGCAAAAAGGGGGCAGGGTAGAAACACCCTGACCCCCTAGGTCTGCTCAGGGGGTCCCACAAGGACCCCCTGGGCAGAAAAAAGCATTTTTTTTTTTTTTTTTTTTTTAAATCGGCGGGATGCGCTTAGGGTGCGCGGATCCCGCCGAGTAAAAATAAAAAACACAAGGAACAAGTGCGCAAAACGCACAAAGGGGGCAGGGTAGAAACACCCTGACCCCCTAGGTCTGCTCAGGGGGTCCCACAAGGACCCCCTGGGCAGAAAAAAGCAAAAAAAAAAAAAAAGACCAGCATCGTGCCGGAGGCCCCGCCCCCTCCAGCAGTCTGCAAACGCGCCACCTGGTGCGTTTTAAGAAGGGGAAGTAATTCCCCTTGAATACTGGGGGTCCCTGGGCGCCAGGGGGCTGCGTTGCAGAGAGGTGTACAGAGGCCACGCCCCTTTTTACACCTCTCTGCAACGCAGCTCTGTGGCGCTTTTTGGAGGTACATGGTGGGCTAGTTGGACTCCAGGGACCCTCAGTATTCAAGGGGACTTAATCCCCCAACTTAAAACGCGCCACGGGGCGCGTTTGCACAGTGGTGAAGGGAGGGGGCGTGGCTTCAGGTGACATGTGTGCAAACAGGCCCCGTGGCGCGTTTTAAGATGGGGAATTAAATCCTCTTCAATCCTGAGGGTCCCTGGGGCCAACTAGCCCATTAGGTACCTCCAGTAAGCGCCACGGAGCTGCGTTGCAGTGTTGTAAAAGGGGGCGTGGCCTCTGAACACCTCTCTGCAACGCAGCTCTCTGGCGCATACTGGAGGTATCTGGTGGGCCAGTTGGCCCCTAGGGACCCTCGGGATTGAGGAGGAATTAATTCTCCAACTTAAAACGCGCCACAGGGCGTGTTTGCAGACATGTCACTTCAGGCCCCACCCCCTTCCTTCACCATTGTGCAAATATTCCTCTAAAATCAGCCGAACTACGAATTCCGATTTACTCACCTGTTATCAGGAGAGACCTCAGTGCTGCATCTTTGAGCCCAGTACTGATCCTGAAAAGTAATTTTAACCGTACTTACCAGTAACTTGAATTTCCTTCCATAGGCTAACATTGACTGGTTTCACATGGAAATTCTTCTAAGTGTGGAGTTTTGGAACTTTATAATATTCCTCTAAAATCAGCCGAACTACGAATTCCAATTTACTCACCTGTTATCAGGAGAGACCTCAGTGCTGCATCTTTGAGCCCAGTACTGATCCTGAAAAGTAATTTTAACCGTACTTACCAGTAACTTGAATTTCCTTCCATAGGATATCATTGCCTGCTTTTTGCTGAAAAAGTTTCTAAGTGTCGATTTTTGAAACATACAAATATTCCTCTAAAATCAGCCGAACTACGAATTCCGATTTACTCACCGGTTATCAGGAGAGACCTCAGTGCTGCATCTTTGAGCCCAGTACTGATCCTGAAAAGTAATTTTAACCGTACTTACCAGTAACTTGAATTTCCTTCCATAGGCTAACATTGACTGGTTTCACTTGGAAATTCTTCTAAGTGTGGAGTTTTGGAACTTTATAATATTCCTCTAAAATCAGCCGAACTACGAATTCCGATTTACTCACCTGTTATCAGGAGAGAACCCAGTGCTGCATCTTTTAGCCCAGCACTGACCCTGAAAAGTAATTCTAACCGTACTTACCAGTAACTTGTATTTCCTTCCATTGGAATCCATTGTCTGGTTTTCAGCAGAAAAGTTTCAAAGTGTCGATTTTCACAAACTACAAATATTCCTTAAAAATCGCCTGTATGACTTAAACGCATTCTTTCAACTGTTTACAGGAGATGCACCAGTGCTGGATCCAGGATCCACCACTGAGTAAGAAAAAGTAACGATAACACTACTTACCTGCTAAGTGAATTTCCTCCCATAGGATAACATTGGTGATTCTATGTGAAAAGTTTCTAAGTGTCAACTTTTAAAATACAATAATATTCCTTAAAAATCACTACTGTAACCAAAACGCTTTTACTCAACTGTTTACAGGAGATGTCCCAGGACTGAATCTAGGATCCAGTCCTGTGGTTAGAAAAGTAATCCATAAAGTAACTAATTGCATTTAACTAGAAATTCTCATTGAGCTCAATGTTGCATTGTGTTTGAAATTGTGTTGCCCATTGCAACAACTGTAACTACTGTACTTAAAAGTCTATTGCCTATTTGCAAAGTATTTAAACTAAAGTAATTCATTCTGAGAAAGTATATTTTGTAATGTAATGTATAATGTAATTACAATGTAATTTAAAAAATAAAATATGTAGAAATAAATAGTTTAAAAAAATGTAGTAAATCAGTATCAAAAAAATAAATATAACAATTAATACATTTAAAAATTGTCATTTACAAAACCTTTGAAATTCACTGAAAAAAACCATAGGTTTCAGACATGTTATAGTTAGGAATTAGCATTTAAAAACCTTTGAAATTCACTGAAAAAACCATAGGTTTCAGGCACGTTATAGTTAGAAATTAGCATTTAAAAAACCTTACAAATTCACTGAAAAAACCATAGGTTTTAGGGACAGTTATAGTTAGTTGGACATTGCACTCGTACAAAACCCGTGAAATTCCCCCGTTATAGTTAGTTCAGCTAACTATAACTCGCGCCCCCGCAATGCACTGCTGATGACGTCACATATTACATCACTCATGACATGGTCAGTGACATCACTCATGACATCTCAAATGACATCACTGATGACATCACTGATGACATCATCCACGTGATAATCTGATGCACCTCCTCACACCCTAATATAACCTTTGATACACTCACTCTAAATTACAGACTGCCATTCGCAAAACCATAGACACTCCAACACCAATAACTACATACCCACTCACTGATTCTTAGGTCTACACACACATCCACTCACTCACCCGTACAGTCACTCATACTTACGGTCACTCAGTACAGGACTATCATATGCACTCATACTCATATATAGACACTCAAACACCCCCACTCATCCATAGAGGTACTCACACACCTAGTCAGTCATGCAAATAATTAAACACACTGCCATTTACTCACCTATACAGTTATACACACACCAGCTCACTTACTCATACAAATACTAGCACATTCTTACGCTCTTATACAATCACTGATACAAGCACACACTCATCCATACAGTCACTCTCACAATCACACACTCTCGCTTATAGCTATTTATATACTCCAACACACATATATACTGCCTTTCACATATGTAGTCACTCACACATGTACCACTGGGACATACATTCACTCACTAACTCACTCTTACACACACTTACCCACCCATACAGTCTATCACAGATGCACTCTTGAAACCATCCACCCAGTGAATCACCCACTCACACATCTATGCACAGCGTCGCACACACCCCACCCACACAAACACTCAGGCACCCATACAGATACTCAGACAACCAATCAATAACTCATATAGACACTCATGTAGCTATTCACAAACCCATGCAGCCACTTACACAGCAATAGAGAGACGGATACAGACATTCACCCAGTTTAGTCACTAACCCATGCATTCAGTAAGATACGTTTAATCACTCACTTATAGAGTTAGTCACGCACCTACTAAATCATCCATACAGACACTTATACACCCACTCATTCTTCAATACGCATTTCCCTATATATATTAAAAATGTTTAAACTTTACAGAAACACACAGTCACTGGATGATGTCATCAGTGATGTCATTTGAGATGTCATCAGTGATGTCATCAGTGATGTCACTGACCATGTCATGAGTGATGTAATATGTGACGTCATCAGCAGTGCATTGCAGGGGCACGAGTTATAGTTAGCTGAACTAACTATAACGGGGGAATTTCACGGGTTTTGTACGAGTGCAATGTCCAACTAACTATAACTGTCTCTAAAACCTATGGTTTTTTCAGTGAATTTGTAAGGTTTTTTAAATGCTAATTTCTAACTATAACGTGCCTGAAACCTATGGTTTTTTCAGTGAATTTCAAAGGTTTTTTAAATGCTAATTCCTAACTATAACATGTCTGAAACCTATGGTTTTTTCAGTGAATATATATATATATATATATATATATATATATAAATAAAAATTTCACGAAAATTCGTCAACCGGTGCCAAACTTATTGGGAAAAGAATGTTACGAATTTCCTATGGATAATAGGTCCTAAATATAACTACCTACTGGCGACCGCCAGTAGGTAACATATATATGAAACAACCACAATCCTGAATCGAATTCCTCTTCACGGAAAATCAGGTACGGACCACATCGTATTTCAAGTTTTTCAGTGCTTTATTGCAATATCCACAGCATGACGCGGTTCGACCGGGTCTCCCCGGTCTTGATCACATAACGTGCCAGGACCTGTGACATCATTATATAGCGACACCTCGAGAGAACAATCCCTCCCACTCGTATAATAGAGCTCAACAACATACTACTACTGAGCCATCTCACCAAAACATATCATGAAATTAAATTGCATAATAAAAATATATAATCATAAATAGATATAAATGTTTAGCATAAATAGATATAAATAGTTAGCAGCTATCGACATACACAATATAAGCACACGATAATACATGTTATATACAGGGCAAGTGCCCAGATGCGATAGTATCCTTTGCCGCTGTTAGAGCATGGTACATAGGGAAAAACCTGTAATTCACCTACTAGCAGATTTTCAATGTTGAGCAAGTCGAGTGCATGACGAAATAATTGTGCAAATATTATTTAAAAAAAAAGTGCAAGTGCTTATAAGGTGCTCGTGATAAAAGTAAAAGTAAACCAACTATTTAATCATAGTTGATACAACTACTAATAAATAAATGAATGTAAATGGTTGGCCGTGCTATGCCTGTAAACATCTTTCCATAATTATAAAGTGCCAGTGCAATATATTATGTACACAGATGCACAAAACCGAACATCAGAGACAATGCCAAATCAATTCTTGAATACACATCTAATGGGGAGCAGAGACAATGTCAATCCAGTGTGCAAAATAAGCAGTGCAAATAAGCATACATTAGACCTATATATGGCCAAATGTCAATATTTTCACACTACTACAAGAATTAAATAATTAGGTAGTCCTTCACAGCTTTCTCAATTCGATTAAAATCACCAAATAAAAACCCCACCGACACCAAGTAAAACTGATAAAATCGGGTAAAACAAGGTAAAAATCGGGCTAAAACCTGGCTAAAATCCATCGAATAAAAAAGCTGGGAGTTGCAAATATTTACAGATTATATACGGAAAGAAACAAATGCAGTATTTATACGGAGGGAAACAGATGCAAACTCATATAAACATAATTACAAGAAATTATGTAGATCCTCTCCCATATTAAGGCCATTTGGCATCTTAGTATGAAGTTGTAAAATATATTGTGTCTCCAGCTGCCGTAATTTCTTTTCCCTATTGCCGCCCTATATATATATATATATATATATATATATATATATATATATATATATATATATATATATATATATATATATATATATATCTACTGGCGGTCGCCAGTAGATAGTTAGGACCTATTTTCCATAGGAAATTCGCAACATTCTATTTCCAATACCTTTGGCGCCGGTTGACGAATCTTCGCGAAATTCTCACAACTTATGGCCCGCTCCGGTCCGCTCCTATCCTGAAAGTTTCGGGGTGATTCGTCAAGTGGGGGCCGAGAAAAAAGGGGGGGTCCCAAAAGTGTGGAGAAGTGTGGCTCAATGGTTAGAGCGGCAGACCCTGATGCAGAGATCTGGCCCGGGACCAGGGTTCACTCCCGCCTCGGCGGGTCTTGGGCTCAATTTCCTCGGACCTGATAATTCTCGCCTCGGTGCCTATTCTAATCATGGGTCCCACTCTGCAACTCTGGGCAATAGCTTGCTTAATCTCCACAACGGCCCCAACAGCGCTGGGATGCCTGGCTTCACCCTGGGGGTGCCCAGGAGTGGACATTTCACAGGGAAAAGCCAGGAAGGGTTCCACAGCGGTATGCGTACAGCGCCTGGACACCCCTTTGGGGGTATGGGTGCGCTTTACAAGTACAAATTTCATTTCATTTCAACGTGTTTTCCCCATGCAATTTTCCATAGGAACCTTTAGTCACAGCTACAGCCCGAACTCCTGAACGGAATTACACCAAATTTGGCAAAAAGGTAGCCCTTGGTTCAGAGTCGTGCCTTTTGGTTAAATGGTGTAAATCCGTTCAGTAGTTCCTGAGAAATTTGAAAAAGAAAACACATATATATCTGGGCGGAGCCTAACCACACATGTCATCGTGAGATCTGATTGGCTGTCAGCACTTCATCCTGGAATTGCTGGCAGCCATCTTGGGACCAATATAAATGATAGTACCCCATTGAAATGCATTGTAGTGAATCGAAGATTTTGAGGGTTACCAAAAGGAGAACTATAAAGGGTGATAACAGACTTTAGTTACATTAGAATTCATTTGTTGATGGTACCATACTAATTTCAGGAATTGTGGTGTGTTCTAAGGTGATTTTACCCTGTGAAAAACCTTCTGCTGGGATATCATGAATTATGTTTGAGAGAAAACTATTTTCACATACTTGTCCCATAAAGTTTGGGAAGGTGCTCCAGAAGCTAAAATGAGAGCATATTTTCTGTAAATTCACATTATCTTTCTCAGTCATGTGAGAATGAAGTCTGACATTCTCAGTAAAACATGTACATCCAACAAGGGCAGAGACTGACAGTTGATTCCTTTGTGTTCTACTGCAGCTTCCCAGAGTGTTCTAAAGAACAACTTGAGTGCTAACAGCCTTACTTATGACAAAAGTATGGCACACCTGAAGCCATCTTGATTGGAATAAACTGGTAACACTTAAAACATTTAATTTAAAAAGGAACAAAATGATGGGGTTCATTTTGTCATAGAAATTATGGTTAGTGCTGTAGAAAGAAAAATTAGGACATGTTTCAAGTGTGATCTCAAATATCTTCCTGTTATATTTCAACAGGAGCAGCCTGTCAGTTGATGCCTTTGTGTTCTACTGCAGCTTCCCAGAGTGTTCTAAAGAACAACTAGAGCGCTAACAGTCTTACTTATGACAAAATTATGGCACACCTGAAGCCATCTTGATTGGAATAAACTGGTAACTCTTAAAACATTTAATTTAAAAAGGAACAAAATGAGGGGGTTCATTTTGTCATAGAAATTATGGTTAGTGCTGTAGAAAGAAAAATTAGGACATGTTTTAAGTGAGATCTCAAATATCTTCCTGTTATATTTCAACAGGAGCAGCCTGTCAGTTGATGCCTTTGTGTTCTACTGCAGCTTCCCAGAGTGTTCTAAAGAACAACTAGAGAGCTAACAGTCTTACTTATGACAAAAGTATGGCACACCTGAAGCCATCTTGATTGGAATAAACTGGTAACACTTAAAACATTTAATTTAAAAAGGAACAAAATGAGGGGGTTCATTTTGCCATAGAAATTATGGTTAGTGCTGTAGAAAGAAAAATTAGGACATGTTTTAAGTGAGATCTCAAATATCTTCCTGTTATATTTCAACAGGAGCAGCCTGTCAGTTGATGCCTTTGTGTTCTACTGCAGCTTCCCAGAGTGTTCTAAAGAACAACTAGAGTGCTAACAGCCTTACTTATGACAAAAGTATGGCACACCTGAAGCCATCTTTATTGGAATAAACTGGTAACACTTAAAACATTTAATTTAAAAAGGAACAAAATGATGGGGTTCATTTTGTCATAGAAATTATGGTTAGTGCTGTAGAAAGAAAAATTAGGACATGTTTCAAGTGTGATCTAAAATATCTTCCTGTTATATTTCAACAGGAGCAGCCTGTCAGTTGATGCCTTTGTGTTCTACTGCAGCTTCCCAGAGTGTTCTAAAGAACAACTAGAGCGCTAACAGTCTTACTTATGACAAAAGTATGGCACACCTGAAGCCATCTTAATTGGAATAAACTGGTAACATTTAAAACATTTAATTTAAAAAGGAACAAAATGAGGGGGTTCATTTTGCCATAGAAATTATGGTTAGTGCTGCAGAAAGAAAATTTAGGGCATGTTTTAAGTGAGATCTCAAATCCTCTTCTATTTCATTAGAAAATTCTGACATGCAGACTGAAACAATCACTTTCAATACCAGCAGTAGACTTCCAGTTAACTCCCTGGTGAGCAGTAGCTTTACTACAGTTATCTAATGAACAACTAGAGTGCTAACATTCTGAATTTATGACAAATGTGTGACACATCTGAATGCCTTCTTGATGGAATCAAAGTAAAAAACTGAAAGCATTTCCTACTGAGGAGACTGCAGTAAATGACGAAATTAGGAAACTTCATAACAAATAAGTCTCCCAAGATGGCCACCAGAGAAAAAAGAGCCCAAATGTAGCACAAATATCACCCAGATGTAGCCCACATATAGCCCAATGACAGAAGTGTGCAAAACACTTTTTATTTTTAGTTTTTCTGCAGTTTTATATAGTGCAAACTGGTCAGGTATTGGAGCGTTACATCTTACTTGGACCCCTTATTGCGTATTTTGCACGAAGTACATGAGATTGATCTTGCGAAACATTGAACTTTACGATTCTGTTAACCTGAAGTTGCTCTGAACCGGGCTTTGTAACACCCGTTTTTACCTACTGATTTTAATTAATTCTCACTGTATTGTATTAGGAAAGAGGATTTACTGTTTTTATGTACACTTTTATGATCTATGTTTCTAAATCAGATCAAATAAAGTTTAATGAATTCTATGGTAGGACGGAGGCGAGGATTATGCATATCTTTCCTCACTTTATTTGCATAGCAGTTCAAAGAAAACGTAACACAACAATCATTAAACAAAAGACTACACAACCCATGAACCATTAGGGGGTAGTCTCCAAGGCAACTATAGTCCAATCATATCACAGTCCATCGTATATAATATCGTGACGTCCCTTCCGCTTCCTCTTTCTTCACTGCTCGTCAGTTAAGTGCATTCCTTACATTCTTGGCTTAATCTGACGTTGCTGTTTGTATAGCGGTTTCTTGTGCACGTTATTAGCATTATTGCCTTGGTATTGTTTCATATTCCCTGCGCAGCAGGCTCTTGCTCGAGCGTGTTCTCCCCCTCGCAGTTTCTCCCGCTGTGTGCTCTGCGCGCGGTGAGATCCTGTCAGGCGCGTCTGGTCCGAGCGAGGCAGCTCCGTCGAGCGCTCCCGCTGGTCTTTACGCGCGTTTGGGAATCCGGTCACTCCTTTAGTGTCCGCTTGATTCCCGACCAACCCTCGCCTAATTTTGACACCGCTACGCGGTGATTTCCCCACACGGTCATGTTAGTGACCAGCGCCACCTGGTGGTGGTAATTGGTATTGCGCCTCAGTCTATTCTTATAACAGCTTCGGGGAAAGCCCAGCTGTTGGAGCACCGGCGAGGGGCTGTCTTAAGGATTTTAAGGGCATTTGTTCTGTGCTCACACCCTCTGCTATCATGTCTTCTCCAGAAGACCATTTTTACTCCTCCTACCAGGAAGTGGAGGAGGAATGGCCCCCAACTTCTCCCTCCAGCAGTGGACCAAGCCCTCTCTCTGGCTATTTCTAGGGCGCTGGCTCCTCTTAGGGATCAGGTTGATAAGCTGGCGAAAAGCATCCCTGGGGTGTTCAGTGACCCAGATCTGGTGGTGGCGGGTCCAAGTAGATCCCAGATGGGGAATAAAAGGGCCGTTAAGCATAACGCGGGGCACTTGGAAGGATTTGATAAACTTACGGAGACCTTCCTCAAGAGTGCGCGAACGCTAAAACATGCACCATGCCGGGAGGAGGAGGGGCCCGGACAAAATTGCGACACTGTCACCACTATTGTAGACCCCGACGGCGGGTTTCCCTTAGAGGGAGAGGGTGTATCGGAGGACGATTTCTCCTCCGATGAGGATAAGGACTCGGGGCGTCCCTGGCGTCCAGAGTCCCACTCCTCTCAGTCCCCGGTTGGGGACGGGGTCCACTCGGACATGTTTGAGCCTACCCAAATTTACCATCCTAGGTCGGCAGAGTGGACACCTGACGCCAAAGTGACAGAGTATGTGGTGGGGAAAATCCATCAACCCCTTGAAAGGGAGGTCAGGAATAGGATGAGGGGAGAATGCCCCAGGCCCTCACTGAAGGGGAAGGTGGCACACACGCCTGAAATTGATGAGAAACTATGTACCTTTTTCTCCAAGTATATGAGGGATCCCAAGAAAGGAATTGATAGGTCTTGGACGTGGTAGGGCCCTTGACCCAAATTATTCAATTGACGGAGCGTTCCAAAGAGTCAGGATCCCCTTTGTCCACGGATATTGTGGCTGGTTGGGCGCACTACCCTAAACCCTAAAACACTACCCCCTCCACTACCCAAACACCACTGTACTACCCTAAACCCTAAAACACTACCCCCAGCACGACACCCTACACTACCCAAACACCACTGCACTACCCTAAACCCTAAAACACTACCCCCAGCACGACTCCCTACACTACCCAAACACCACTGCACTACACTAAACCCTAAATATACCCCCAGCATGACCTCCCACACTACACAAACACCACTGCACTACCCTAAACCCTAAAACACTACCCCCAGCACGACCCCCTACACTACCCAAACACCACTGCACTACCCTAAACCCTAAAACACTAACCCCAGCATGACCCCTACACTACCCAAACACAACTGCACTACCCTATACCCTAAAACACGACCCCCTACACTACACAAACACGACTGCACTACCCTAAACCCTAAAACACTACCCACAGCATGACCCCCTTCACTACACAAACACCACTGCACTGCCCTAAACCCTAAAACACTACCCCAGCACTACCCCCTACACTACCCAAACACCACTGCACTAACATAAACCCTAAAACACTACCCCCAGCACAACCCCTACACTACACAAACACCACTGCACTGCCCTAAACCCTAAAACACTACCCCCAGCACGACTCCCTACACTACCCAAACACCACTGCACTACCCTAAACCCTAAATCTACCCCCAGCACGATCTCCTACACTACCCAAACACCACTGCACTACCCTAAACCATAAAACACTTCCCCCAGCATGACCCCCTACACCACACAAACACCACTGCTCTACCCTAAACCCTAAAACACTACCACAAGCATGACCCCCTACACTACTCAAACACCACTGCACTACCCTAAACCCTATAACACTACCCCCAGCACGACCCCCTACACTACTGCACTACCGTAAACCCTAAAACACTACCCCCAGCACGACCCCCTACACTACCCAAACACCACTGCACTACCCTAAACCATAAAACACTACCCCCAGCACGACCCCTACACCACCCAAACACCACTACACTACCCTAAACCCTAGAAAGAAACCCCCACCCCATGCCCAATCCCCCTTACCTCTCACTCCTCATGGTTCCTCTCTCCTCGTGGTTCCTGCTTCACGTCATCTCTGAGGGGCGGTGCACGTCGTTGTGAGGAAACGGAACAGCCTCTGTTTCCTTACAACGACATGGATCGTCTACATGTTTTTAGAACGCATGGTCATTTACCATACATACCTTTACAACAAAATTCGTTGTAAAGGCATGCGTGGTAAATGACCATGCGTTCTAAAAAATGCGTAGTAATGACTTCGTGATGTACAACGCATGCGTGGTAATGCATGCATTGTAATGGTATCGCAAAGTAAAAAAGTCGTTGTAACGGCTGTTTACCGATCGAAGCTGGCCCCTGTTCTTCAGTGATACGTTTATTTGATTAATTAGGAGGAAGGAATGTGGTTTTTTTACCGAAAAGTGCATTCCCGGCTGTTGTATTGTGAAAGTGTCCGCGTGGCCTGGTTTCACTTCCGGTGAGAGAGTGGAAGAGTCTGTTTGGATCTAAAGGAGTTCTGTTGTTGGACGGGGCCGGCGCGACATGTCATCAGAAAACATAGCTAATGGAAAGCGTCCTCCCTGAAGTGTGGAGCAGTGCCATGAGAGGTCAACGAGTGTGCGTCCCACCGAAGTATGACCGTACCGCGTGACCCATGTGCCGCCTCCAGGGTACGGGAGGCAGAAGCGGCATCGCAGGTCCTCTTGAAGACCGTTGTAGCACTAATTCTACAGTTTGGTTCTAGGGCATTTTAACTTCGTTGTTCCTGCCAGATACAAAGAGAAGATCCTGTGTTATTCAGTGCCCTCGTTACCTTTTTTGTGGGTTGTGGTGCTTGTCACTTCGCTGCCCCGCCGGTGCACACGACTGGGCACCCCACCTCGTGTGCCATCTGCAGGGCCTCTGCCCTCGGATCACTGGTTTCGGTTTCTGGAGTGGCAACATAAACAGTTGCTCCCAAAGGACTAGCCTGAACACTTAGGTGAATATCCCCTGCACCAGCATTCCACGGAAATTCTTTCCTAGCTCTCCCACGTCAACGAGCACGGCTCCGCTCGCGACACCGTATGACGTCATCGGAGCCATAAGAGGACCTCGTCGGCGTGCTGACGTCAGTTCCACCTATTTTTTCCGTGCCACTGAGGCAAACAGGGGACCGAGACATTTTCACATGTATACATAGTATAATAAATATATATATATATTCACTGAAAAAACCATAGGTTTCAGGCACGTTATAGTTAGAAATTAGCATTTAAAAAACCTTAGAAATTCACTGAAAAAAACATAGGTTTC
The DNA here is from genome assembly GCA_963921515.1 of Calotriton arnoldi. Classification (NCBI taxonomy): domain Eukaryota; kingdom Metazoa; phylum Chordata; class Amphibia; order Caudata; family Salamandridae; genus Calotriton; species Calotriton arnoldi. Next base: position 3,824,294 of record CAWUFW010000189.1, read on the forward strand.
AGGCACGTTATAGTTAGAAATTAGCATTTAAAAAACCTTAGAAATTCACTGAAAAAACCATAGGTTTCAGGGGCGTTATAGTTAGTTGGACATTTCACTCGTACAAAACCATAGAAATTCCCCCGTTATAGTTAGTTCAGCTAACTATAACTCGCGCGCCCGCAATGCACTGCTGATGACGTCACATATTACATCACTCATGACATGGTCAGTGACATCACTCATGACATCACTGATGACATCTCAAATGACTTCACTGATGACATCACTGATGACATCATCCAGTGAATGTGTGTTTTTCTGAAAATTAAATGTTTTATATATGTATATCTCAAGGTCGATGGAGGAATAAATGGGTATATAAGTGTCTAAATGGATGATTTTTTTTTGTAAAATTGATTGTATAACTGACTAAGTGTATCTTAGTGAATACATGGGTTAGTGAGTAATGTTTAAATATGAAAATATCTGTATCAGTCTCTCACTTTGTGTATAAGTGGCTGCATGGGTTGGTGAGTAGCTACATGAGTGTCTATATGGGTTATTAGTTGGTTTTTCGAGTATCAGTATGAGTGTCTGAGTGTCTGTATGGTTCGGTGGGGGGTATTACTTAGTGCATAGATGCATGAATGAGTGACTCACTGTTTGTATGTGTTGAAGACAGCATGTGTGCAGGACTGTATAGGTGGATGAGTATGTGTATGGGTGTGTTAGTGAGTGAATGACTGTCTCAATAGTGTCTTTATGAGTAACTACATATGTTTTAAACTAGTATATGTGAGTATTGGTGTATATAAGTGAGTATATGTGAGAGTGAGAGATTGGAAGAGTTCCTGTACAAATAAATAGGTGTTTCTATAAGTGATTGTTTAAGAGAGTAAGTATGTGTAAGTTTCTGTAGAAGTAAGTGTGGTAGTGTGTGTATAACTGTATATGCAAGTAAATGGATGTTTGATACTTTGTTTGCATGTGTGACTATGTGTGTGAGTAACTCTATGGATGAGTGGCGGTGTGTAACAGGATGTATAGGTGTATGAGTACATATGATGAGTGAGTACATGTATGAGTGACTGTATAGGGACTGTTGGGGAATGAGTGGATGTGTGTGTAGATCTTGGAATTACTGAATAGGTGTGTTGTAACTGGTATTGGTATGTCCATTGTTTTGAAAATGTTAGTTTGTATTTTAGAGTGTGTGTATCAAAGGTTATATTAGGGTGAGAGGAGGTCTGCCACTCTATCACAAGGATGATGTCATCAGTGATGTCATTTGAGATGTCATCAGTGATGTCATGAGTGATGTCACTGACCATGTCATGAGTGATGTAATATGTGACGTCATCAGCAGTGCATTGCGGGCGCGCGAGTTATAGTTAGCTGAACTAACTATAACGGGGGAATTTCTATGGTTTAGTACGAGTGAAATGTCCAACTAACTATAACGCCCGTGAAACCTATGGTTTTTTCAGTGAATTTCTAAGGTTTTTTAAATGCTAATTTCTAACAATAACGTGCCTGAAACCTATGGTTTTTTCAGTGAATATATATATATATATATATATATATATACATATATATATATATATATATATATGTATGTATATATATATATATATATCTCTGCTCCCAAAGTTGCCCTCCTGTAAGAAGCACTCTGGCACCAGTTTGAAGCTCAAGGCTTTATTTCGGTATGCACACCATCCCGCACATCGATGCAATTCACAGCGCTGCCATCTCCATGCCTGACACGTTTCGGAGTACAGTTCAACCCCTTCCTCAAAGGCTCCGGCAGTTCCTCATATGCGCATGACACCGCCCTGCATTTAAATACCCAGATGGTATGCACTGGATGTGCCGCTCAGCTGCGTCTTGCCAAAGAGCATTCTGGGCTTTGTAGTGTCATAATTCTTCCCTCTGATGGGTGCACGAGTTTCATCTGCTGAAATAATGTTTTTTAGCCCACAGATGGGCTTCGATGTGCGGTCGTGTGCTAGATCCGTTCCTGGTGTCTCCTGAAGAGGTATGGTCGATACCAGACCCACACGGCCCCTATTCATAGTAGGGTGGTGCTTCTCGGCGGCAGGGCCTGCCGCCAAATAGCTCTGCTCCCAAAGTTGCCCTCCTGTAAGAAGCACTCTCAATCAATCAATCAATCAATCAATCAATCACAGAATTTGTAAAGCGCACTACTTATCCGCGAGGGTCTCAAGGCGCTGGGGGAGAAAAGAAGGGGGGGGTGCTGCTACTGGTCGAACAACCAGGTCTTGAGTAGCTTCCTGAAGGTCAGCAGGTCTTGGGTCTGTCGTAGGCTTAGTGGAAGGGTGTTCCAGGTCTTGGCGGCGAGGTGGGAGAAGGATCTGCCGCCGGTGGTGGTTCTTCGAATGCGAGGGACGGTGGCGAGGGAGAGGTCGGCGGAGCGGAGTTGGCGGTTGGGGACGTAGAAGAGGAGTCGTCTGTTGAGGTAGGCTGGGCCAGTCTTGTGGAGTGCCTTGTGTGCGTGGATGAGGAGTTTGAAGGAGATTCTCCTGTCGACGGGGAGCCAGTACAGGTTCCTCAGGTGGGGGTGATGTGGCTGTGGCGTGGTACATCGAGGATCAGGCGTGCGGAGGCGTTTTGTATGCGTTGCAGTCGCTTGATGAGCTTGGCCGGGGCTCCCGCGTAGAGGGCGTTCCCATAGTCGAGTCTGCTGCTGACGAGGGCCTGGGTGACTGTTCTTCTCGTGTCTGTCGGGATCCACCTGTAGATCTTGCGAAGCATGTGGAGGGTGTTGAAGCAGGAGGATGAGACTGCGTTGACTTGCTTGGCCATGGAGAGCGTTGAGTCGAGGATGACTCCCAGGTTGCGTGCGTGGTCGGTGGGTGTCGGGGCTGCTCCCAGCGTCGTTGGCCACCAGGAGTCGTCCCAGGCTGAGGGGTTGGAGCCGAGGATGAGGACCTCTGTCTTCTCCGTGTTCAGTTTTAGTCGGCTGATCTTCATCCAATCGGCGATGGCCTTCATCCCTTCATGGAGGTTGGATTTGGCGGCGAGGGGTCCTTGGTGAGGGAGAGGATCAGTTGGGTGTCGTCGGCGTAGGAGATTATGTTGAGGTCGTGCTGTCTGGCGATGCGTGCGAGCGGGGCCATGTAGATGTTGAACAGTGTTGGGCTGAGGGACGATCCCTGGGGTACGCCGCAGATGTTCTCGGAGGCTTCGGATCGGAATGGTGGGAGGCGGACTCTCTGGGTTCTGCCGGCGAGGAAGGAGGTGGCCCATTCCAGGGCCTTGTCTCGGATCCCTGCGTCGTGGAGGCGTGCGCGTAGAGTGCGGTGGCAGACAGTGTCGAAGGCGGCGGAGAGGTCCAGCAGGATGAGGGCTGCGGTCTCACCGTTGTCCAGCAGGATCCTGATGTCGTCCGTGGCGGCGATGAGGGCAGTCTCAGTGCTGTGGTTGCTGCGGAACCCCGATTGGGATGGGTCCAGGATGCTGTTTTCTTCGAGGTATCGGGTTAGCTGCTTGTTGACGATCTTCTCGATGACCTTGGCTGGGAACGGAAGCAGGGAGATGGGCCGGAAGTTCTTGAGGTCTCTCGGGTCCGCCTTGGGTTTTTTGAGTAGGGCGTTGATCTCTGCGTGTTTCCAGCTCTCTGGGAAGGTCGCGGTCTCGAAGGAGAGATTGATGATGTTGCACAGGTGGGGTGCGATGGAGCTGCTGGCTTTGTTGAAGATGTGGTGCGGGAAAGGGTCTGACGGGGAGCCGGAGTGTATCGTGCTCATGGTCTTGATGGTGTCCTCGATGTTCACGCTGGCCCAGGCTGGCAGGGGATCGTGGTCGATGGTGTGCGGCGGGTCTGGTGCATCGATCTTAGTTGGGGCTGTCTGGGTGTTGAAGCTGTCGTGGACGTCGGCGATCTTGCGGTGGAAGAAGGTGGCGAGGGAATCGCACAGGGGTTGCGACGGTGGGATGTCGTTGGTGTTGGAGCTGGGGTTGGAGAGTTCCTTCATGATGTTGAAAAGCTCCTTGCTGTTGTGTGCGTTGTTGTCGAGGCGGTCTTTGAAGGAGATTCTCTTGGCGGACTTGATGAGGTGGTGGTGGTTACGGATGGCGTCTTTGTGGGCTGCGTGGCTGTCCGGTGTCTTATCACTGTGCCATTTCTTCTCTAGTTTCCGGCAGGTACGCTTGGAAGCTAGGAGTTCCGAGGTGAACCAGCTGGCTCTTTTGGTGGTGTCAGCGTAGGTGGGTTTTTTCAGCGGGGCGAGGGTGTTGGCACAGTCTTCCATCCATCTTCTGAGGTTGCAGGCAGCGTCGTCGGTGTTGGATGGGTCGGAGGGAGGGCTGAGAGCGAGGGTTGCCCGTAGTTGGTCTTCGGTGACTTTGCTCCAGCAGCGGCGTGGGATCTGTTGGGTGCGGTGGTGTGTGGTGGGTTTCTGGAAGGTGAAATGGATGCAGCGGTGGTCGGTCCAGAGGAGTTCCGTGGTGTGGCTGAAGGAGACGTGGGAGCTGGAGGAGAAGATGGGGTCGAGCGTGTGGCCGGCGGAATGGGTCGGTGTTGTGACGAGCTGGCTCAGACCGAGGTTGGCGAGGTTGTCGATCAGGGTGGTGGAATTGCTGTCGTTCTTGTTCTCCAGGTGAAAATTCAGGTCTCAGAGGAGGATGTAGTCGGTAGAGGTCAGGGCGTGCGTGCTGATGAAGTCGGCGATGGAGTCGCTGAACTGGGGTCGGGGCCCAGGGGGTCTGTAGACGAGGGTGCCTCTGAGGGTGGTGTTGGGTCCGTGTGGATCTGGAAGTGCATGTGTTCGGCGGTGCTCAGAGTGTTGTCGGTGCTGGTCGAGACCCTGATGGTGTTCTTGTGGACGATGGCGATTCCTCCTCCTACTGCGTTGACGCGGTCTCTGCGGGTGATCTTATAGCCGTCTGGGATGGCTATGGCGATGTCGGGGGCGGAGGAGTCGTTCATCCAGGTCTCTGTCAGGAAGGCGACGTCTGGTGATGATGTGTCGAGCAGGTCCCAGAGCTCGACGGCGTGTTTGCGTGCGGAGCGGGTGTTCAGTAGGATGCATCGGAGGTGGTTGCGGTCCTTCTTGGCGGGTGCCTCGGTGGCTCTGAGGCTGGTGTAGCTGCAGTTCCGGCAGGTGAAGGGACCATGGGTGCGTTTCGGGGCGGCCTTGAAGCAGTTGTGCGTCCGTCCGGGGTTGAGAGCGTGGAGTGTGGTGGCATCGTATCGGCGTCGGTCCTCGAGGCTGGTGCCGGGGGCGCACGGGCCAGGGGTTCTGGCACTGGGCGCGGTCCAGGCACGGACGGGCGCAGACGGGCTTGCCTTAGGCGCGCCTTCGGCCATATATGGGGAGGTGGGAGGGAGGAGCAGCTGGGAGGCAGGGGCAGCAAATGGGCAGTCAGGGGGGCGGGGCCGCAGGGGACGCAGCGGCGGGATTGGAGAGAGGCAGCGAGGGGTACAGAAGGCAAGAAGGACACAGGGAAATGGGGGCAGCGAGGGAGACAGAAGAGAAAACGGGCACACAGCAATGGGGGCAGCGAGGGTACAGAAGGAAAAAATGGACAAAATACAGTGGGGGCAGCGAGGGGAACAGAGAGAGAACGGGCACACAGCAATGGGGGCAGCGAGGGTACAGAAGGAAAAAAATGGACAAAATACAGTGGGGGCAGCGAGGGGAACAGAGAGAGAACGGGCACACAGCAATGGGGGCAGCGAGGGTACAGAAGGAAAAAAATGGACAAAATACAGTGGGGGCAGCGAGGGGAACAGAGAGAGAACGGGCACACAGCAATGGGGGCAGCGAGGGTACAGAAGGAAAAAAGGACACAATACAGTGGGGGCAGCGAGGGAGACAGAAGAGAAAACGGGCACACAGCAATGGGGGCAGCGAGGGTACAGAAGGAAAAAAGGACACAATACAGTGGGGGCAGCGAGGGAAAACAGACGAAAAACGGGCACCGAGGCCACAAGCAGAGGGCGAGCTTACCAGCAGCAGCAGCGGGCAGGACACCACAGGCGGAGCTGTGTGGCGGGGGAGCGACCTACCTGGTAAGGTCAAGGGTCGCTCTCCTCACCGTGCAGCGGCCGCCATATATGGGGAGGTGGGAGGGAGGAGCAGCTGGGAGGCAGGGGCAGCGAATGGGCAGTCAGGGGGGCGGGGCCGCAGGGGACGCAGCGGCGGGATTGGAGAGAGGCAGCGAGGGGTACAGAAGGCAAGAAGGACACAGGGAAATGGGGGCAGCGAGGGAGACAGAAGAGAAAACGGGCACACAGCAATGGGGGCAGCGAGGGTACAGAAGGAAAAAAATTGACAAAATACAGTGGGGGCAGCGAGGGGAACAGAGAGAGAACGGGCACACAGCAATGGGGGCAGCGAGGGTACAGAAGGAAAAAAATGGACAAAATACACTGGGGGCAGCGAGGGGAACAGAGAGAGAACGGGCACACAGCAATGGGGGCAGCGAGGGTACAGAAGGAAAAAAATGGACAAAATACAGTGGGGGCAGCGAGGGGAACAGAGAGAGAACGGGCACACAGCAATGGGGGCAGCGAGGGTACAGAAGGAAAAAAATGGACAAAATACAGTGGGGGCAGCGAGGGGAACAGAGAGAGAACGGGCACACAGCAATGGGGGCAGCGAGGGTACAGAAGGAAAAAATGGACAAAATACAGTGGGGGCAGCGAGGGGAACAGAGAGAGAACGGGCACACAGCAATGGGGGCAGCGAGGGTACAGAAGGAAAAAAGGACACAATACAGTGGGGGCAGCGAGGGAGACAGAAGAGAAAACGGGCACACAGCAATGGGGCAGCGAGGGTACAGAAGGAAAAAAGGACACAATACAGTGGGGGCAGCGAGGGAAAACAGACGAAAAACGGGCACCGAGGCCACAAGCAGAGGGCGAGCTTACCAGCAGCAGCAGCTGGCAGGACACCACAGGCGGAGCTGTGTGGTGGGGGAGCGACCTACCTGGTAACCTGGTAACCAGTTTGAAGCTCAAGGCTTTATTTCGGTATGCACACCATCCCGCACATCGATGCAATTCACAGCGCTGCCATCTCCATGCCTGACGCGTTTCGGAGTACAGTTCAACCCCTTCCTCAAAGGCTCCGGCAGTTCCTCATATGCGCATGACACCGCCCGGATCTAGCACACGACCGCACATCGAGCCCAGAATGCTCTTTGGCAAGACGCAGCTGAGCGGCACATCCAGTGCATACCATCTGGGTATTTAAATGCAGGGCGGTGTCATGCGCATATGAGGAACTGCCTTAGCCTTTGAGGAAGGGGTTGAACTGTACTCCGAAACGCGTCAGGCATGGAGATGGCAGCGCTGTGAATTGCATCGATGTGCGGGATGGTGTGCATACCGAAATAAAGCCTTGAGCTTCAAACTGGTGCCAGAGTGCTTCTTACAGGAGGGCAACTTTGGGAGCAGAGATATTTGGCGGCAGGCCCTGCCGCCGAGAAGCACCACCCTACTATGAATAGAGGCCGTGTGGGTCTGGTATCGACCATACCTCTTCAGGAGACACCAGGAACGGATCTAGCACACGACCGCACATCGAGGCCCATCTGTGGGCTAATAAACATTATTTCAGCAGATGAAACTCGTGCACCCATCAGAGGGAAGAATTATGACACTACAAAGCCCAGAATGCTCTTTGGCAAGACGCAGCTGAGCGGCACATCCAGTGCATACCATCTGGGTATTTAAATGCAGGGCGGTGCCATGCGCATATGAGGAACTGCCGGAGCCTTTGAGGAAGGGGTTTAACTGTACTCCGAAACGCGTCAGGCATGGCGATGGCAGCGCTGTGAATTGCATCGATGTGCGGGATGGTGTGCATACCGAAATAAAGCCTTGAGCTTCAAACTGGTGCCAGAGTGCTTCTTACAGGAGGGCAACTTTGGGAGCAGAGATATTTGGCGGCAGGCCCTGCCGCCGAGAAGCACCACCCTACTATGAATAGGGGCCGTGTGGGTCTGGTATCGACCATACCTCTTCAGGAGACACCAGGAACGGATCTAGCACACGACTGCACGTCGAGGCCCATCTGTGGGCTAATAAACATTATTTCAGCAGATGAAACTCGTGCACCCATCAGAGGGAAGAATTATGACACTACAAAGCCCAGAATGCTCTTTGGCAAGACGCAGCTGAGCGGCACATCCAGTGCATACCATCTGGGTATTTAAATGCAGGGCGGTGTCATGCGCATATGAGGAACTGCCGGAACCTTTGAGGAAGGGGTTGAACTGTACTCCGAAACGCGTCAGGCATGGAGATGGCAGCGCTGTGAATTGCATCGATGTGCGGGATGGTGTGCATACCGAAATAAAGCCCTGAGCTTCAAACTGGTGCCAGCGTGCTTCTTACAGGAGGGCAACTTTGGGAGCAGATATATATATATATATATATATATATATATATATATATATATATATATATATATATATATATATTACACATCTTGTCCCAGTGGTCCAATAAAGTATTGCTAGCTTAATTTTTCATTTACATTCAGCCTTTGAGTCTTGTAAAACCTAAGCAAACCCTTATTATGCATGGCACCATGTGCCAGTCAAGGCTGTGTTAAAAGGGCCTTGCAAACGAAGACATTTCCAGACTGGAACGTATACGCGAATGGAAAGAACCAGCCCAGGAAACCCCACAGTCCTACATACATAAATCTAAGGTATGAAACTATGTCCTTACAGAGAGACACAAAAGTTCAGCATATGCTTATAGGAAGTACCTAGCTATGTGAACTTTTCCATCTATATGTCAAACCTACCGTCACAAGGGAAGAAGCAGAGTCATAATTTAATATAAGAGAACAAACTAAATCAGGCCCCCAAAACTAAACAAAACCTTGTGATGAGATAAGAACAAGAATGAAATTCGTCCATTTAAAAGAGCCATACCAGAACTAGATAATATGTGCATGTGGCTAGAACCAACGTTCAGTTGAGAACATAAATCCGCATCTCAAAAGATGCTTTTGTGACAATGTCTTAAATTAGCCACGAGTCTAGATATCCATGGACTAACCAGTCAGTTCGCGCTGATTTTTCAATGCTGCTCCTTTACTGTCACTAAATTGCAGCACGGCCTGCATATTTTCTGCCTGTTGGCAGAACTCTGTGGAATCTGGCTGAGTTTTTATGTAACTACACGGAATTCCACTGACTGATGCCACGAGTTTCGCCCTCCCCTAGTTTTGCCCCATCCCTAATTTTGTTTCAAAGTCAAGGCATATCTTGCGTCTCAAGAGGGGGACTGTCTTTCTAAACAAGTAATAGAAATCTCTTTTTACAATCCTTCCGGATTTTTTAGCACAATTGTTCTGGTGCAAAAGAAACCAATGCAAGTTGGCACAGCTTGGGACGCAATATGTGGTCAGTTTTCAACTGGTAGAACATGGCCATAAAAGTAGTCATATCTGCACATAAATTGTTTGGAAATGCTTGCAGGATCTTTTCTGATTCAATCATGCGCAAAAAAACAAAGTGAAATTCTCTATCCTTTTACAGGCAGGCAATCTTTCAGCAGTAAAATATGTAAACCACTAGGGAATGAAGTTGGAAATGCAGCCCAACTGGCCAAAATCGGTTGGGAGTTTTGCCTTTAATGACACATTTCAGTTCAGGCAGAGTACCTTTCAGACATTATAAACACAATTTCAGACTGGTTGGTGCCCTTCGAGATTCCAAACGACTGGTGTCTTCATTCTACAGTTTTCAAAAAAAGTTTTTTCCAAATTCGGTCCTTTCACAACAGACCTTTTTACTTCCCATTTAAACTCACAACTCCCATCATTTTTCAGCTGGGTACCAAATCCTTAGGCCTTGGCGACAGGTGCCCTTCTCCAGGACTCGCCATCTCCTGAACACTATATTCTGGAATTACCAATAGATTGCTCCTCTGTTACCATTTTTACCCAACTTACTCCTCAGTCCCCATGGTCAACAACACAAATGATCCTCAATCAATCCCTGGTACTACTAGCATGGAAGGTTTCAGGACAGCCTGGAAATCCCCTGGAATTTTGGAAGAAGCTGCTCAGTTCATAGTTCATCTGCCAAGCTTGTGCCACACGAACAGCAAAACTCTACATGTCAGCTTGGATGGTATGGAATAGCTGGTGTTTGGACAAGGGTGGGGAACCCTTGTCAGCAGATGTAATTCTGATAGTGAACTTTTTTGGCATCTTTAGCATCTAGGGGAAAGTATATAGGACCATCAATACCCACAGGTCAGCAATATCTGCAGTACATACAAGGGTAGATAGTAGACTGGTTGGTGAACATCCTGTAATTTGTTGAGTGTTAAAGTGGAGTAAGGTTCTCTAATCTAAATACAATCAAATGTGGGATGTTAATCTAATTTCTTGAGTTTGTTTATACAGTGGCCAGATAATGCTTATTTATCTATTAAACTGTTGGCAGCAAAACTGACTGTTCTACTATATTGGGTTTCTCTCAAAAGTCTGTTTGATGATAACGCTTTAGATGTTTCATCAATCCAATATACTCCTTCCGGTGTCGACATCCTAGTCAAAGGAGGACAAAAACGAACTCAACATCAATTTTTTATCCTTATTTGCCCCTTCAACCTAAGCTTTACATAGGAAATTGTTTAAAACAGTATTTTGCCAGAACTTCGTATTTGAGAACGTCCTCTTCTGTACAACTCAATACCTCTTTAGAAAACCTTATAATACTGTCTCTTCTCCTATCTTGACCCGTTGGGGTAAATTGGTAATACATTTGGTGGGCATTGACACCTCTGCTTCTGGAGCCCTTTCCACAAGGGGGGATATAGCCTCAAAGGATTTTTGGGCTGGAGCAGTTTTAGAGGACATTCTCAGACAAGCTGACTGGTCCAATGTTTTTAACAGGACTTTTTATTGTAAACAGATTCCTGATGTTCCTAATCCTATTCAGATTCCAGAAAGATAATAAGAGGAAAATAGGAGCCCGGAGATTTTCTTAACTTTAGTGAAAGAAAGCCTTGATTTTATTAAAGACATGGAGGCATGTTTTCATCCCACCATTTTTTTCGAAAGGTTTAACCCGCCTTATTTCTTATTCCAGTGCCCACTACAGCAGCAAATGCCTCTTTTAGTGCAGATAACCGAATAATAGAGGTCTCTATCACCAATTACCACTTGACAAATGATCTCTGCTTCTCACAACTGGAAGTTCTTCCAGGTTCAGTTTTCAAATCTTTGAAAAAACATCACTCAGTTATTATGGATCTAACAAAAACTTCTTTAGGTTTCTCATGGCTTTTATTGTTATTCTGATTAGTTTCTTTCTCAGTGTTCCTGGAAACTTTAATATGCTGTATCTGGACTGCTAATGTATTAAAGGCTTGAAAAAATGCATAATGCTCACCTCCATGTCTTCAATAAAATCAAGAATTTCTTTCACTAAAGCGAAGAAAATCTGAATTTTTATGGATCTATTACCATATATCCCTCCACAAAAGAAGCCTGAAAATGGTTCTCACTCTAGCATGAGAGTACAATTAACGGCAAGTAGATTTGTTTGACCTCCTTACTTAACCAAAATTACAAATAAATAACTCTGTCAGAGACAGCACCCATATAAAAATAGAGACGTTCTGCTGGCCTGGATGCTTTAAGAACAAGCAGACAGTGACCAGAGACAGGCCTCTTCCCTCTTTGTTTGTTTCCCACGTGCTGATCAGTACATGAATGAAAAGCAATGCCCAAAGTTGCTACTTGTGAATACGTTTTAATATTCTATGTATTTATTTAGACAATTCATATCTTACTAATAAATTACTTTGTATTTTAATGTAGGCATGACTGCCTCTCCCTCATCCGCCTCAACGAGGGTGGTTGGACTGGAAAGCAGTCAGTCATATATATACACACAAAATGGCTCTATGTTAAATCGGCTATCTGCAATTAGCCCTGGCTTTTTTGCCAATAGCATACTGAAACTTTGAAGCCCACGCCTATAAGGGAAAAAGAAAAAAAGTCACAGAAAGCGGTGTGCTCCTAGTTAAAAACTGAATAAAGGTGTCACACAAAGCAGTGGGCAATTTGGAAGCTGCACAGTCTCTTACACTGATAGAAGACAGACCTGGACCAAGGTCAATGAAATACCAGCATTAACCCCGAAAGATTCGTAGAATGTTTTAACAAGTGCATGTTCACTCAGAAAACATCTTGGCTTTTAAAAGGAATAGCCACTAACCACTTAAGTCATTTAGCCTTAGATGTCTGATGGATCTTCCTCTGGCGCTAGCCAACCTCACCCGAGGGACATGTGCCGGTAAAGGAGAATCTGAAGAAAGGGACCATCCAGAAGAAGGTTTGGCAAATCGCTCCTACAATAAGGAATTGCCAAAACCATGGTAACATTTGTGGATGCAGAAGGCAACCTTAAAATGGGCAGACTGCTTCACTGGTAGCCACAGGAGCCTTTGACTTATTTGAGGGACATTATAATTATTTTTAAGACAATCTCCTTACTGATGGCTAAGTTTTAAAGTAGCTGAATGTTGAATAGGGTGTGTTTAGAAAGGCACAGGTAAAACCTGTAACATTATTCAAACTTCAAGAGTATATGTGCTGAGATGACATTCACATGCGCAAGTAGGTATGAAAGGAAGATTTTTTTCAGCTGCATAAAAACATGAGAAGGAAATATGATTGATCTATGTTTGGAAGGGGAGCTCTTCATCAAGTGAAATGCCCAATGCCTGATGAAGGGGCTAGATGGATTCTTACCTGCAATCTTTCTTTTTAGCTAGGGACAGCAGCAGGGTCTTGTTACTATTCCGTTTCAAGAAATTGCTGCCGATCCACAGCTGAATGGCACAACACATTCTTGAAGGTTGGAAAGAGAGTATGGGACATCTGGATCAAGAAGCGCAATCAACTAGGTTTTGTCTGTGGGTAAAAGAAAAGAGAGAAAAAAAGAAACCACATAATACAATCAACTATGTTGGTGTAAAAGAACACACAACACTCGAGATAGCACATACAAGGCTAACATACGTTTAAAAAAAATATCCAGGAAGAATACAAAAATAAACAAGGCAATTGCTGTTTCAATGGGTCAGAGTTTGGCCCTTGATTGGTTGGAACACAATGCTAAAATCCATACATTTTCTGATAATTGTTATACAATTTCAGTCAATGCAAGTATATGGAAGCAGGAACATGTGATAAAATAGAAACTTGTAGATAACCACTAATGAGCAGGTGCCAAAAACATCTTGTGGAAGGAATAGGAGAAGTCCTCGAGAAGAAGATACAGTTAATAGTGACAGCAGCTGACTCTACTACTTTCTGAAAACTTCACTTGGTTGTGCCAACTTGAGAATGAGGCTTCACTTTGCTAGTATGATACAGGAGAGATGTGCAATGTACAACATGGAGTATCTAAACGATAATTGATTTAAAATGTCTCTAAGTGTGCAACAATATCATGGCTTAGTGGTCTTAACACTGGTACAAAAACCTCGCAACAGTGCATGTTAAGGCACACATAAGAATTACCATTTACACAATAAACAAAGCATTTAGGAACATATTCAGGTACATTTTCTTTCTCGGGCGCTTTGTTTTTGCTGAATTATTTCAAATAAAATTTCTTCATTATCACAATCTTTACCATCTTCAAATGCACACAATGGATAAGCACTGGCAATGCCTTTGTTACTGCAGGTAAGCTGGACCATGCACATATCAGTTTGATAAACACAATGTCACTACAACCAGAATTGCAATAACGAATTCAAAGATCTTCATTCCCAAGTTCCTGAATATTCTTGACATCCAAGACAAGAAACCACTTGACTTAAAATCAAAGTAATTTTTAATTTTGTCTAGTTTCTTCATGCTAATCTTTACGTGGCCTATCTGTTCTCGCATACTAAGTGAGGCATTAGGGATGTGCGTACTGCACTCAGTACCTACTTTTACACAGACCCCCCTCTGGCTGATTGGAGTTAGTCTAAAGTCTTTCTGTTCTGCAAGAACATGACCCTATGGGCATCCAACTGATTTGTTATCAAACCTAGGGAAATGGCTGTGGCTTTTACTACATCTTACAGTAGCAGAGCATTGCGCCTAGTCTCTCGAATGCCCTCGCCTACAATGTCAATCATCAATCAATCAGGGGTTTGTTAAAGCGCGACTACTCACCCGTAAGGGTCTCAAGGCGCTAGGGGGGGGAGGGGAGGTGCAGGTTCCATCCATCAAGGAGGGGATCTGTCGAAGAGCCAGGTTTTGAGGTTTCTTGCGAAGATGGGGAGCGATGTTGTCTGTCTGAGGTGGAGCGGAAGGGCGTTCCATGCTTTGGCCGCGAGGAAGGAGAAGGAGCGGCCTCCCGATCTGGTCTTTCTGGTGCGGGGGACCACGGCGTATGAGAGCTGGGCTGATCGTAGGGTCCTTTGGGGTGCGTGGAATTTGAGTCGGCTGTTCAGGTATGCTGGTCCGGTGCCGTGGAGGGCCTTGTGTGCGTGGGTGAGCATCTTGAAGGTGATTCTCGCCTCGACAGGGAGCCAGTGGAGTGTGCGCAGGTGCTGGGAGATGTGGCAGTGTTTTGGCAGGTTGAGGACCAGTCTTGCGGCGGCGTTCTGGATGTTCTGTAGCTTGCGGGTGAGGTTTTTGTTTATTCCGGCGTAGAGTGCGTTGCCGTAGTCGAGTCTGCTGGTGACCAGGGCGTGAGTGACGGTCTTTCGGTGTTCGAGGGGGATCCATTTGAAGGTCTTACGAAGGAGGCGGAGGGTGTGGAAGCAGGAAGACGAGACAGAGTTGATCTGGCGGTCCATTTTGAGCTCGGAGTCCAGGATGATTCCCAGGTTGCGTGCGTGGTCCGTGGGGTTTTTTAGTTTTTTAAATTTGTTTATTAACAGCTTGTCATATCATACAACAATATCACGCGCGTGCCAGGAGCATCGCGCCCAGGAATTCAGGACAAGCAATTTTTAAGTGCATATACATATCAAGCAAAGATATGAAACAGATACCCAATGAAAATGCCATAAAGGCAAAAAAAAACAACAACAAAAACAACCCCCCTTCCCCCCTCCTCCCTCGCCCTCTGGCACTGCAACGATGTGACCTACTTAGCGGCAACATTTTGACTTCTGATGCGCACACATGTCGGATTAGCACAATAACCTGGGATCAATAGCATTAAGTATCATTAGCATAGAAATAAGAATGTGTGACATCTTACAAATCAGGGTGGCTTGATAAATATATGGTAAGTGGGGCCCAGAAGTCCTTGGGCCTTGATGACTCAGGGAGTTCTTCAGCATAGGTCTCTAGTTGTTCCCTACAGTAGGTCAAGTCCCGGATCCACTTACGAACCGTGGGCAACCCCCGTGCGCCCCAGTGCTGCGCCACGGCCCGCTTGGCCATTAGCGTCGCCACAGCTACCAACCTCCTGTTACAGGGCTTTAAGGGTGTCACATTGCCCAACAAGCATAGCTCAGGCGTGCATCCCACTCGTTCCAGCACGACCTCCGTTAACTCATCCACCACCCTAGACCAAAATGTAACTAACCCCGCAAAGATCCAGGAGAGGTGTAGATAATCGGCGTCCGCATGCCCACACCGCACAAATTAGCCGTATCCCTCAGTCCAAATTTCCTCAACTGCACAGGGGTGTAATAGAGCTGGTGTAAAAAGTTAAAATGTATGATACGTAGATTACAGTTAGCTGTAAGGCGCCCAGTCAGTTTACAACAAGCGTGCTAATGGTCTATGGACATCGTGCTACCCAGAGCTTCGTTCCATTTAGCGTATGAGGGATGCACCTCCTCCTCACGCTCGCGAAGTGATGCAGCGTATAGTTTAGTGATCAGTCCCTTACGATCCTCACTCGCGAGCACCGCCTGCAGCGCCCGCAGTGGCTGAGGCTCAGTGGGGTAGTTAGGATATATATCCCTGATTGCTTGCCGAACCCTCACGTACGTGAAACATAGCATAGCTCCATGTGACCGACCCGCCTGCACGTCCGGCAATGAGCGGAGCTGGCTTTGTTTGTACAAGTCCCCCAGCTGCGTGATCCCGACCGCTTGCAATGCGCTCATCGCAGAACGCTCTTGCGCCGCGGATATGCCAGGATGTGCCGCAATCGGCAATTTGGGGGCATAAAGGTAGGGTAGTTTCGCTCGTCTAGCCAATGTCTGCCAGGCCCAGGCGGTGCACTGCACCGGATTGATTTCCGTTCGGGGGCCTCCACTCCCACCCGAGAGAGCGGCTGCCACCAGTGGCAAGGGGAGTATTGCGTCCGCATCAATCGCCGTATGGGGGAGATAGCGGTGTGGGAAGAACCAGTAATGCGCAAAATGCGCCTGAGCGCATAGGTAATAAAGGCGCATATCTGGGGCCTCGAAGCCGCCGCGTTCAAAGGGTTGGACTAGGGTGTCCCAGCTACAACGAGGTTTTTTGCCCCCCCACACAAATGATAGTAGGGCCGTCTGTAATGCCTTGAAGGCCGAGATATTCAGGCGGAGAGGGATATTCACGAATAAATATAATAGTTTGGGCAAAATGGCCATTTTAATCACAGCGATGCGGTCCGCTAACGAGAGGGGCAGGCGGGCCCACCGCTCCGTTTTTTCAGTGAGTTGTGTGATGGTGCGTCCGTAATTCATGGATATGACCTGGGCAGGGTCCCTGTGCAGCCAGATCCCTAAGTATTTCACCGGATCCCGGGCCCAAGACAGGGGAAAGTCCATCGCAAACTCGTCAGTACCCGCTGTTAAGGGAAATACCGTCGACTTGGCCCAGTTTATACCTAAGCCAGAGAATCCTTCAAATTTAACATATTCCCTCAGCAGTTCAGGGAGGTGAGTTGCAGGCTCACGGACATATAAAAGCATGTCATCCGCATAGAGCGAAACAACAAGTGGCCGTTGTCTAAAGCGCAGCGCAGCGGAGCCGTGCAATTGGCGCAACTTACATGCCAGTGGCTCCAGTGCCAGCGCAAATAGCATTGGTGACAGAGGGCATCCTTGCCGTGTGCCTCTGCCAATGGGAAACGCCGAGGATACCCAGCCATTCACGCGAACTCTAGCCGCAGGTTTGGTATACAGGACCCTGATCCATTGCAAAAAGAACGGGGGAACACCCATTCGCGTGAGAACGGTAAACATATACTCCCAGGAGAGGGAATCAAACGCCTTGGCGGCGTCTAGTAGCACCGCCACGGCCTGGAAGTCTGCGTCAAAATAGTGAAGAGTGGCGAAGAGAGTTCGCAGGTTATGCACGGTAGACCGAGCAGGCACAAAACCAGACTGGTCAGGGAGTACCAGCAAAGGAACCAGAGGCTGAAGACGGAGTGCAATCATTTTCGCCAGTATCTTGGTGTCGATATTAATCATTGAGAGTGGTCTGTAGGAATCGCAGTGGCTGGGCTCCTTATCAGGTTTCAGTAGCATCACCAGTAGAGCCTCCCGCAACGAGGGTGGGAGATGTCCAGTGTCATACGCCTCCGCATATACTTCAAGAAGGCGGGGGGCCAGGTCCTCCGCAAATGTCTTATAGAACTCGCTCGGGAACCCGTCTAATCCCGCAGCTTTGCAAGTAGGGAGGGACATAATAGCGAGTTTTACATCTTCCTCATCAAAAGGTTGAGTAAGATATTCCCTGTGGCCGGGAGATAGCCAGCCCAGTGCGACATCATCCAAATATGAATGGATCTCGGCCGGCTGCTCTACATCTCTATTACTATAAAGTGCCGTGTAATAGTCAACTATGGTCTCGCTAATGGCAGTTGTGCCGTAACAAGCTGTCCCTGCCTCGTCTAGGATTTCCGTGATATACTCTTGACTGCGCGGTGCAGCCAGTTTTTGCGCAAGAGAGCGGCTAGGCCGTCCCCCGTCACCATAGTATCGGGCCTTGCTACGCCTGGACCTATGTACCAGTTCCTGGTCAGCCGTGACGTTATGTTCTGTCACCAGTGCACGGATTTTGGACAGAGTTTCGGGCAGCGGGTCCGTCTCGTAGGCTCGCTCTAGAGTGGAAATATCGGCGGCCAATTTGTGAATTCTGCGCCGTAAATCACGCAGTACTCCAGCCTGCGCCCCCATACAGACCCCTCTGATAGTGACTTTGAACGCTTCCCACATGGTGCCTGCGCTATCAACTGTACCAGCATTTTCCCGGAAAAAATTGCGAATAGCCTCTCCAACCGAGGCCCGGAAGACCAGGTCCGTCAGGGAGGACGGTTGTAAGCGCCACTGGAAAGGTGGTCGATCACATGCTGAGACCTGTAGATCCAGGAGCACCGGGGAGTGGTCCGAGAGCGTCCTGGCTAAGTGGCGCACTCCAGTCGCCCACGCACATGCAGCCTCCGTAGCCAGCCAAAAGTCCAAGCGAGACCAAGTCCCATGCACAGATGAAACAAACGTGCTCTCTCGCTCCCCCATATGTTGCATACGCCATACATCCCTCAAGCGTCCCGCATCCATCTGGCCATGCAACACCTCCGCCGCCTGTTTAGGCCGTGCATTTTCACTACCCCTCCGGTCAGCCTCCATATCCAGACAGACATTGAAATCCCCTCCCCATATAATCTCCGCGTCTGGAAACCCCGAGATGCGGCGCCATACATCAGCGAAGAAGGCCGGGTCATCAACATTCGGTCCATACACATTTACAAAAAGGACACTCGACCGACCTAGTTGACCATGCACCAACACCACTCGGCCCTGATCATCAGTCTCTGTGCGCGTGACTTGAAACGGTATCCCTTTCTTGATCAGAATAATCACTCCCCTTGCATAGCTAGAATAAGAGGAAGCGGCGCGAAAGCCAGCCCATCGAGCCCCCACCCTCCCTTCGGAAACTTTGGTAAGATGTGTCTCCTGTAAGAAGGCAATGTGGACCTCCATCCTGTCTAAATAGGCGAACACCGACCTGATCTTTTTGGGAGTATTGAGGCCACGAACATTCCATGTTAAAAGGCGTATTTTACCACTCATCTATCAGCAGGCTATGAAATGATGTGACTATCGAATATTTCAGAGACATGCCTGTGCTATTACATTGAAAATAGTAAAAAGCATAAAACCCTAAAAAGACAGTGCCAGAGAGCCTCCCCCCCATCGCAATCCCCCATCCCCCCTCCCACTTCAGCATCCCCAACTCGCCAAAGCCATCCCTACCCACACCTCCCCCGTCCCAACGAACAACCAGCAATGCAAAACTTAGATGGGGTGTTCCCATGTGAGGGCGTTAGAGTGCTACTATCCTCCTATCTAGTAGGAGGAGGCTGAGCAGGGGTCAGTGACTATGCCTGGAAATTACAACATATTCTGCTTTTTCAGGCGGATTATAGGCGGATAGTGGCTCAGCCGGGCAGAGCGACCTTAAGGTGCGGCCATCTTGCCGTGCGCCCTCTAGCGCCCCATGGTCCGTGGGGGTTGGCGGGTTTCCGAGGGCGGGGGGCCACCAGGTGTCGCTCCAGGCATCGGGGTTTGGGCCCATGATGAGTACTTCTGTTTTGTTGGTGTTTAGTTGTAGGCAGCTGTTTTTCATCCATTTGGCGACGGCTTCCATGCCTTCTCGAAAGTTGCGTCTGGCGGTGTTGGGCTCGTTGGATAGGGAGAGGATGAGCTGGGTGTCGTCTGCGTATGACACGATGTTGAGTCCGTAGGTTCTGACGATGGGGGCGAGTGGAGCCATGTAGACGTTGAAGAGCGTCGGGCTGAGGGAGGAGCCCTGGGGGACTCCGCAGGTGGTAGGTGTGGGGTCCGAGAGGAAAGGGGGAGTCTGACCCGCTGCGTCCTGCCGGAGAGGAAGGAGCGGATCCAGTCGAGGGCCTTGTCCTGGATTCCTGCGTCGTAGAGTCTGCGTATTAGGGTGCGGTGGGAGACTGTGCCGAACGCCGCTGATAGGTCGAGGAGGATGAGGGCTACTGTTTCTCCTTTGTCCAGTAGGGTGCGGATGTCGT
Organism: Calotriton arnoldi; assembly: GCA_963921515.1. Taxonomy (NCBI): domain Eukaryota; kingdom Metazoa; phylum Chordata; class Amphibia; order Caudata; family Salamandridae; genus Calotriton; species Calotriton arnoldi. The sequence goes on from CAWUFW010000189.1 coordinate 3,844,223, forward strand.
CTGTTGCGGCGAGGAGGGCGGTTTCCGTACTGTGGTTTTTTCTGAAGCCGGATTGGGAGGAGTCGAGGATGTTGTGTTCTTCAATGAATGTGGCGAGTTGGATGTTGATGGCTTTCTCGATGACTTTCGCTGGGAACGGGAGCAGGGAGATGGGTCTGTAGTTTTTGAGGTCGGTGGGGTCCGCTGAGGGTTTCTTTAGGAGGGGGTTGACCTCGGCGTGTTTCCAGTCGTCGGGGAACGAGGCGGTCGCCAGGGAGCGGTTGATGGTGTGGCGGAGCATGGGTGCGATGGTGTCGGCGGCTCTGCTGAAGATGTGGTGGGGGCAGGGGTCCGTGGGGGCCCCTGAGTGGATTGACTTCATTGTCTTCAGTGTGTCTTCGGTGGTGAGGGCTGTCCAGTCGTCAATCGCTGGTTTCCGGGTGTCGGGGGTGGTTGGTAAGGGTTCAGTGTATTGGTTGTCTTCGTCGAAGTTGTCGTAGATGCTCTTGATTTTGTGGTGGAAAAAGGTGCTGAGTTTGTCGCAGAGGTCTTGTGAGGGAGGGATGTCGGTAGACTCGCTAGTGGGTTGGGCGAACTCCTTGATGATGCTGAAGAGTTCCTTGCTGTTGTGCGCGTGGGTGGAGATTCTGTCTTCAATCGCTTTTTTCCTCGTTTCTCTGATGAGTTGATGGTGGGCGTTGGTGGCGGCTCTGAAGTGGTCGTGGGCTTCTGTGGATTTCGTGTTCCTCCAGGCCTTTTCGAGGCGGCGGCATGTGCTTCTGGACTCTCGAAGTTCGGTGGTAAACCATCTGGCTTTCTTGGCGCGGGTATTGTTGTTTTTCTTGAGGGGGGCTATGGTGTTGGTGCTGTCCGAGATCCATCTATGCAGGGTTCGGGCTGCGGTGTTGGGGTCGTCGTTTTCCGCGATGGTTGGGGTGGAGTTGTTGAGTGAGGAGGTGAGCTGGTCGTCGGTGATTTTGGTCCAGTTTCTTCGTGGAAGCAGGTGCTGGTGTCTGTGGATGGTGGGTGTTCTGAAGGTGAAGTGGACGCAACGATGGTCGGTCCATGGGAGTTCGGTGGTGTGGCTGAAGGTGATGGAGTTTCCTGTAGTGAAGAGGGGGTCGAGGGTGTGTCCTGCTGAGTGCGTGGGCTCGGTCACGATCTGGCGCAGTCCAATGTTGTGGAGGTTGTCCAGGAGGGATGTGGTGTTGGGGTCCAGTTGGTTGTCGAGGTGGAAGTTGAGGTCTCCCAGCAGGGTGTAGTTGGTGGATGCGATGGCCTGCGGGGAGATAATGTCCGTGATGGAGTTGGCGAAGGGTCCGCGGGGTCCAGGGGTCGGTAGATGAGGGTTCCTCGGAGGGTGGCGGTGGGGCTGGCCAGTATCTTGAAGTGAAGGTGTTCCATCAGTTCTGTGGGCTCGTCAGGGAGAGTGCTCAGGCGGAGGCTGGATTTGTGGACGATGGCGATTCCTCCTCCTGGGCGGGTGGGGCGGTCCTTCCTGGAGATCTTGTATCCTTGGGGGATGGCGATGGCGATGTCCGGTCCCGAGGTGGTGTTGGTCCAGGTTTCGGTGAAGAACGCTACGTCCGGGGTGGTGCTGTCGAGGAGGTCCCAGATTTCTGTGGCGTGTTTGTGGAGGGATCGGACGTTGAGGAGGATGCATTGCAGGGTCTTCGGTTCGGTTGTGTTCTTGTGGGCGGGTTGTGCTGGATCCGTGTTCTTGGCGGTGCTGCAGGTGTGCCGGCAGCGGTGACAGCTGAAGGGTCCGTGGGAGTCGGCTGGTGATGCTAGCTTGCAGTTGTTGTTGCGGCCTGGATTGAGTGCGTGGAGTGCTGCTGGGTCGTAGCGTTGGTGGGGCGGAGGTCCAGGGTTCCTGGCGCTGGTCGTGGTCGGGTCGCGGACGGGCGCAGACGGGCTTGCCTTTGACGCGGCTTCGGCGCGCCAGCGGCCGCTGCTCGGCCGCGCAGTGGCCGCCATTAACTAGGGGTCGGGGAGGGCTGGACAGCTGGGAGGCGGGAGCGGGGAGGGGAGCTGGATTCGGCCGGTCGCGCTGGGGGGGAGGGGCCGCGGGGGCAGCAGCGGCGGGGAAAGGTAAAGGGAGGAAATAAGGGATAAAGAAAAAAGGGAAAATAGGCAGAAATAAGGCACAAAAGAGCAGAGATGCAGAAAGGTGAAAGATAAAAGAGGGTAGAAAAACGAGTGAAAACTAGTGAAAGGGCAGAGCGAGATGAAGGGAAAATGAGCAGAAATAAGGCACAAAAGAGCAGAGATGCAGAAAAGTGCAGAAAGGTGAAAGATAAAAGAGGGTAGAAAAACGAGTGAAAACAAGTGAAAGGGCAGAGCGAGAGGAAGGGAAAATGAGCAGAAATAAGGCACAAAAGAGCAGAGATGCAGAAAAGTGCAGAAAGGTGAAAGATAAAAGGTAGAAAAACGAGTGAAAGAGCAGAGTTAGAGGAAGGAGACAGAGGTCCACTGGACCACCAGGGATGAGGCGCAGGAAACCTGCGGGTGGAGGAGGGCCTCGATCACCAACACTCGAGAGTGCAGGGGCAGGGGCAGGCCTCACTTAATGGTGGAGCTGCGAGGGTGGGAGAGCAATTTCACTGACAATGAGTCAGTGGTCTTGCTCGCCTGACCCCGCAGTGGCCGCCATTAAGTAGGGGTCGGGGAGGGCTGGACAGCTGGGAGGCGGGAGCGGGGAGGGGAGCTGGATTCGGCCGGTCGCGCTGGGGGAGGGCCGCGGGGGCAGCAGCGGCGGGGAAAGGTAAAGGGAGGAAATAAGGGATAAAGAAAAAAGGGAAAATAGGCAGAAATAAGGCACAAAAGAGCAGAGATGCAGAAAGGTGAAAGATAAAAGAGGGTAGAAAAACGAGTGAAAACTAGTGAAAGGGCAGAGCGAGATGAAGGGAAAATGAGCAGAAATAAGGCACAAAAGAGCAGAGATGCAGAAAAGTGCAGAAAGGTGAAAGATAAAAGAGGGTAGAAAAACGAGTGAAAACAAGTGAAAGGGCAGAGCGAGAGGAAGGGAAAATGAGCAGAAATAAGGCACAAAAGAGCAGAGATGCAGAAAAGTGCAGAAAGGTGAAAGATAAAAGGTAGAAAAACGAGTGAAAGAGCAGAGTTAGAGGAAGGAGACAGAGGTCCACTGGACCACCAGGGATGAGGCGCAGGGAAACCTGCGGGTGGAGGAGGGCCTCGATCACCAACACTTGAGAGTGCAGGGGCAGGGGCAGGCCTCACTTAATGGTGGAGGTGCGAGGGTGGGAGAGCAATTTCACTGACAATGAGTCAGTGGTCTTGCTCCACTACAATGTAGTTGGGAAATAAAATAGAGAAAAATCTGTTTCAGGGCTCTCATGGCGGCCACCTTCTTCGGCGTGTGTGAACAGAATGTCTGAAAGCAGGGACGCATCCAGAGAAGCAGACCCCAGCCCATTCTTGAGGCACTCGCAGAAGACTTTCGTTCTGCAGTTGAAATGAGGATATCTTTCTTGATGGCTACGTTTGTAAAACACCATACCAGTGAGATGGTTGTATTCATAAGGAAGTGATTCAAAAAGTCTAGCCTCAATAACAGAGATATATTTACTCTGGCCCACAAACCCCCCTATTGCCTCCTCCGGGTAAACATCGTTTACCCCGAAACCAGAACACTGCATGCAATTACAACGACCGCGTTGTAACACCACATGCCATTACTCCGCAACTCGGAACAACGACTTGCGGAGGGGTCAGAAGGTGTTGGATTTAAAATCCAACACCTTCCCTACTGTTGCGCAGACTGGAGTTGGAATAGTAAATTATACTATTCCAATATCCAGCTCCCCCTACAGCAAGTCGTTGTTCTGACTTGCGGAGTAATGGCATGCGTTGTTACAACGCGGTCGCTGTAACAACTGCGTTGTAATTGCATGCGGTCAAAAAGCATGCATGGTAAGGTGGCATATTCCCTCCTCCGTGGTGCCCACAGACTAACCCCAGTACCAACATGGCCAGATGATTTACAACAGGTCTGTAACGGCCAAGGGGACTGTTATACTTGGAGTCCTTGGAAAGACGGGGTGAAATACGAGCACTCCGATCAAAGTTACACTTCCTCCCATATCGGCAAGTGAGGGAGGACCAATAGGAAGACAGATTAATCGTGTGGTATTATTTCTCAAGCAACAGCATTTAGGAGTGGTCACATACACAGAATGGCGGCCTCGCTTAAGGACTGGTTCAGCACAGTTAGGCCTTGCCATAACTTCCCATTCCACAGCAAGGATGTATCCAACCATGAGCCAGAGGCTGAGGGCAGCGGCAAAGACTGCAGGCCAGAACCATAGAAGCACCCAGTATCCATGAGACGGCCGCTTACCTGAAGTGGTAACGATGAGGGATGCAGCATTGCAGGGCAATGGAGGGGCAGACAAAGAAGGTGTGCACTGGAAATCTGGCCCACTGGCAGGTGGAAAGACAGCAGTAAGAACAGCTCTGGAAGAGGGAACAGCCTGGAGCTTGATGCAGGTTCAGAAGCAGACAACAGTGGGCAGTTTTCCTGAGGAGAAGCAGCGTGCTTGCACTGAGAGGAGTGGATCTACATCCCCAGACCAACACACTTAACGGCTGTGTTGGTGATATACAGGATCAAGGAGAGGCCACACCAGTAAGGTTTCAGAGAGGTCTTCCTTTGGTGGGCACGTATGAAGACTCACTTGCTTGGCTGGATGGAATGGCAGGCTTCTGTCAGGCACTCGGGTAAGACTGCTTGGACCGAGGAACAGAAACTGTAAAGACAGCATATAACCTTTCTGCACTATTGTAATACTGAATCATTATTCAGTTGCAAGTCGGATTTAGTAGCAGAAATGGGAGGGCTTGAGGGCAACATCATGGGGTGTCCCATATCTATCTCTTATGGGCTCAGCTTTGTTTTATTTCTATAGCTCTCATGGACAACAAGGCTAAAGGCTGAGCCTCTGGCCACTTCAGTTGAGTTTCAGAACATGTCATAGCTATTTTATTCTTGATGTACCATCATTTCTATCCACATAACCTGCTGACTCTGGGTGATGGTAACAGTGGCAGTGCTGATCTACCCTTAGGGCTCCTGCACTGTGTATGAAATGAAGTGTATTACTTGGTCGCTCGAGTGGCAATTTGAAACTCTGATCTGCGGGATAAAGTGCCCAAGTAAGCCCTTTCCAAACCTAATGGCATCTGCTCTTGCACAGGAAACTGTTTCCACACATCCCAAAAACATACAGACAATAAGGATGTACAAATATGAAGAACATCTTGGCATCTGGATAAATTTGATCTGCAGATGTTCTAAAGCCCCCAAGAAGGTGGGGTGAGCAGCAGAGGTGGTCTTGATCCCTGTCCTAGGACCGACTGGTGACAAAGGGGTGGCAATAATTTTGTGCCATAGAAGGAAAGAAGCGTGCATACCAGTGGTTTGTATCGCCACATAACATGCCATTCCTACCCACTTGGGCAGCTCCATGATGCAACCAATGCAAGGTTGGAAAGTAAAAATTTCAGTGAGACCACACACCTTCTTCTGCCTCTCCACACTCCTTCTGGATCTCTTGCGCACTTCTGCTTGATCCAATACTGTTTCTCACTTTCAGAATCTTGCTCCTGTAAGAGACATCTTTCAGGGAAGGTAGGAGAATCAATTCAGTATGTACCTAATGCATAGCAGCATCAGAGGTTCCAGTCAGAGCAGCCTTTCTAAATTGTGATATGTTGATTTGCATAGCGCACTAATCATCCAAGAGAGTATCAAGGTGTGTATATATATAAAGAGCCAGGTCTGCAGCTCAATAAGTGAGGAGGAGGCTCTGATGTGTTGACGGAGGTGGTTCCATGTCTTGGGCGCGATGTAGGAGAATGAGCAACCTCCAGTTCTACTTTTGCGGATGCGGGCGTGTGTGAGAGTGAGGAAGAGCGTAGGTGTCTGGTGGGTTGGTAAACGTATATGCATCTATTCAGGTCCTGTGTTGTGTAGGGCTTTGCATGCGTGTGTGAGAAGTTTATATTGGCTCTGCTTGAACAAGGAAACCAGTGAAGCTGCATTATGATATGGGTGCAGCATGGGAGGTCAAGTACGAGTCTTGCGGCTGCGTTCTGGATGGTCTGGACTCTGAGTCTGTATAGGAGTTGTTTGGAGATTGGTGATGGGTGCTTGTGTGATGGTCCAGCCGGTATTCTGAGGCAACCATTTGAAGATCTTTTTGAGCACGCATAGGATGTGGAAGCAGGAGGTGCACACTGCATTGACTTGAGCCGTCATGCTGAGCTGGTCATCTAAGATGATCCCTAGATTTCGTGTGTGGTCTGTGGGTGTTGGTCCTAGCTCCGACAGCCACCAAGTGGAATCCCATAGGGAGGTCTTGTTGCTGAAGACCAGCACTTCCGTCTTGTCGGAGTTGAGCTTCAGGCTGTTAGCCCACATCCAGTCTGCTACCATGGTCATGCAGTTTGTGAAGTTGGTTCTGGTGGTGTTTGTCTTGTCCGTCAGGGAGAGGATGAGTTGGGTGTCATCGGCGTAGATGACGATGTCCAGCGACTGAGTCAGCAAAACCATTCCCTCAGGACATTTCATCATGAAGATATTGGTGGGCAGAGCATTTGACCACTGCAATCTATCGTAGCAACAAAGAGGTCCGCAAACTATGTGCAGGATAACCATTCCTGATTTGGGGTTCCAGTGGACATGAGGAAACCCCTTTGCATCTAGAGCAGCCCAAAGATATGCATCTCTCCAATGGTCCAAAAGTCCATGTACACAGCTACAATCTTTTTCTTGGCCAGGATACAGGCTTGAGTTAAGGCAATGAGTTCAGCAACCTGAGTAGATTTACAGGTTTTCACTATTTGCTACACAGTGCATATAATGTACTTTGTTGTCAGGACACTTTCATCATTTGTGAGACATGAAACATCAACAGAATACATCAAATCAAAATTCGGTACAGGAATGTCAATTAAATCAATACAGGGTCTGGTGACATGAGAAGTGAAAATCAAACAGCTGTGGAGTTCCCCCATCAAGGGTGGGCATCAGAAATGCAGGTTTCAAAGTGGGACAGGGGACAAGAGTAATTTGGGAGGCAGACAGCAGCAATATTTCATTCCTTGACTATCTGGCAGTAGAAAGATGTCGAGTTTTGGTAGTGAGGAGTTGAGCATCAACAGCACGGGGCACAGCAACAATAAAAGTGGAGCTTAGTACAATATTTTCAGAGGCTTTAATGAGATGGTTCGCTGCAGCCTCAGATCGGAGGCATGGACAGAGCCCAGCCTTGACTGGGTCCAAACTGTGGGAGAATACGCTACAGGCTTTTCCTGATCCCCAGGGTCTTGAACCAGTACCCCAAGCACCAATCCACTACATTTGTGACAATAGAGAGCAAAGAGTTTGGAATAGTCAGGGAGTCTCAAAGTGGGCATAGAAGTCAGAGCTTTTTTTTATTTGCATAGCTGCATTTTCTGTCTTTTTAGACTCACTGCAAGGGTTCACAGGTGGCTTTTCGGACTTAGTCTTGCAAGGGCTTCGCCATAGCTAGACTTCATTATCACCAGTCCCCAGCCATACCCAAGAAAGTTTGTACCTGGGAGGCGGTCACTGTATGAGATAACTTACAAATGTCTCCAATGCAGCTGGGCGACAGGTGGAGCTCGTGGAGATTTCATGGCCAAGGCATCACAGTCAAGGGCGGCAAAAACTGCTGATTCTTTTTGAAGCCTTATGCTCCCTTCTCAGCCAATTCAGAGAGGAGGTAGAGTGAGTTCACCTAGCAGTGTGTTAATATTGATGCCGATGTACGCAATGATACATGCGTGCATGAAAACGAATTTGAATAATTTTTGTTGAAATCACCATATTTAACCTCTCCATCAACCCGGAGTGAGAAATACGTTGTCAGGCAGGCCTTTCAAACTAGGCCTGACGCAACTGATTGACAGATCACAGGTGGGGTGGCACGTAACCAGCAGAAAAACACAGATTTGTCCCACAGATAAGCAGCGACACCACAATGGTCCAGGGAGATTGGCCCCAGTAAAGCACACATGGCTGGAGGGGCGAGTGTTCCCAAAACACCATAAAATTAGATGCCACATGAAGTTAGGAACACTCCGCCAATCAGGACATAGCACACATAGCACAAGCAGTGATCATGCACTCCCCATGCCGGACATCTGGACAGGTTACCCACAGGCCCACATTGTGTCAACGCAAGGTCGAGAGCCACCTGCATTTGCTATCCGATGGAAATAATTTATGGTTCCATGACTAAGCCCACATTCCTCACCCTAAACTGGATCCATGAATTGTTTTATTATGCTCCAAGAAATGTATATAAAGGTGCTCCAAACGATTGCACTTCGAGTCAGTCCTCAGACCCGTTTCTGTATGCTGCACTCCCAGCCGCAGTGTTTAATTAAACCAACTGTTCCTGTTTTGCCAAACACCTCTAGTTTTTTTTTTCCCCCGAACTAAATTCATATATTTAACCAATATTTTGGTGAGCCAGCCAGGTGAGATTGGTGCTTTGAACCCAACTGTAGCCGAAGGAAAGGATCCCAATCTGACGGATTCACATCTGCGCAGCAAGGAAGGTTCTGCTGAATCTGCAGGGTGGAGGTCCATTCTGAAGCCGCAGTCAATGGGTAAGCGACTACATCTGATCCTTAATCCCTGCATTTGGCGTATGGCAAACTAGGAAAAAGCTCAAAAATTTAACCTGAGCTCCCTGTCACTGACAAAAATCTGACACATTTCCTATTTTATTTGTCCGAACTGAGTAGTCGCAAGGCGGCCTCGGTGGCAATCCGGCGGAGGTCCTCTTTCTTCGATAGCCAACACGTTAGGAAAGGTGAAGGTTGTTAGTCCCTTGGACTGCTGGGTGTGATACAGATGGTACACTTGTCTCCTGGGTGTGATACAGGGCAAGGTCTCACCGCTGAGCATGATACAGATGATACGCATAGGCCCTGTGTGTGATATACGGCCAGCACCTTAATCTTATTTTTTTTTGTCAAACTTTCTTTATAAAGTTATTTCTGGGCATCAAACAAATTGTTGACAGTTATTTTAGTTAAAACACCGCAGTTACATACACCATTGCTTATGAGGTATACATTTTCTACCAAAGGCCGGTGTCTATAGTCACAACTTTTCAAATAGTTAACATAGAATTGTCATTTGTTGATCAAAACGAAAAAACAATGTTCGCCCACGTTAAACCCCCAACACACTTAACTAAGGTACATGAGTGGATTAAGAACAGTACAGGATGTCTCAGGACATTAGGTTTGTGAAAGCACCGGGTAGGGCCTGGGTAGGTAGCATAGCAGTATGAGGGGGGAGAACAATAGGCTTTAAGCTAAAACTGAAAGAGGTAATGAGCTGTCATGCATGTGGGGCAATCGCACAATGGAAGGCCCCTGGAAAGGAATTCGATCAGGGGTCCCCAGGTGTACTCAAAATTCTTATACTTATCGTTAAAAATGTAATTCTTCCCATTGTGATGGCCTGCCAGAGTCTAGCGTGCCATTGCAGCATTGATGGAGCCCCACTCTTCTTCCCAAGGGCCGCTGAGATATTTTAGTCGACCTGAAAAATAGCCACAGCACGATCGCTGGTGATTTGATGTTTAAGTGAGGCGTCTCTCATTCCCAACAGTGCACCTCAGGGGTATCAGGGATTGGATAGCCTAAAATCTCCTTAAGCCAAAATCTCTGACCAAAAAGGCCTAATAACCGGGCAGCCCCGCCATATGTGGCAAAAATCCCCCAGAAGCCCATACCCCTTCAACAGAGATTTGACGTGGCAGGAAAGATTTTTTTCAATTTAGTGGGGTATAGGTACCAATCGAATAATACTTTATAGTGCGCCTCCCTCATCCCCACAGATTGATTAAATCTGGGAATGTCTCTCCAGAGTCTATGCCATCTCTCCTCAGAGATAGGTTCTCCAAGCATTTGTGCTCAAAAAGTGAGATGACGGGGTTATGGGGAAATGCTGGTAGTGACAGACCAATAAAGAGTAGAGGAAAGAGATACACCCATTTGAGCTCCCTGCTCTCTTCACAAAAGTCTCTATGGGAGTAAGGTCCCTAGGGCAGCCTCTCGAACTTTCGGGGTAAGGACCCAGTGCTTTAACTGTGTATAGTGATATCATGCCGAACTGGGGAGGCTGAAGTCTCACTGTCAGTTCTCAAACGTGAGAATATCCCATCCGTGGAATAGATTGGAAACGGTAAGACATCCCCCCTCGCCTCACATGTCAAAAGGCCCTGGTTGTAAAGCTGGCGGGAATGCTGGATTGAAATGGATGGGGGTAAAAGGAGAAGGAAATGAGGTCCAGTCAGAGACTTGGGCCACCCCGTCCCATACCTTCATTGTTGTTTTCGTGGGCGTGCTGAAATATGCATTAGAGGGCTGATCCACCCTAGGCTTCCATTCTCAAATGTATCTACCTACCACTGCTCCATCCATGTGTAGCCAATTGTATCAGACTCCTTTAGGGAGCATTCTGAGATTACTCGTAGCTGCGCTGCTTTATAGTACAAGTGGAAGTCGGGCAGGCGATCCCCCCCCCCGAGTCTCTGGGTAATCTAAGCAACTTGTACTTCAGTTTTGTCCTGCGGTCCTGCCATATGAAAGTGAGTGATCAACGAGTAGGGAGAAAATCATGTTCCAGCTCAACGGGAAGCCCTTGAAAAAGATATAATAATTTTGGTAAGACAGTCATTTTGACTGCATGAATGTTGCCAAGCCAGCAAATGTACCTGGGCGCCCATCTTTTGAAATCTGCTTTCAGTTGCTGTAAAAGCGGGGGATAATTTGCCCTGTTTAAGCCTGCCACTCTAGGAGTAATTTTAATGCCCAAGTAGGTGATCTCTTTTTTTAGCCCACAGAAATGGGGCAGATTCCACCATAGCCTCCATATCACGGAACAGCAGTCAGGTTCAACAGGAACGATTTATGTAAGTTGATGCGCAAGCCGGCTACTCTTTCAAAGGTTCCTAGTTCTGGTTGTCACACTGACAGGGCTGATGAAGCGAGGTGACATCAAGACATAGTCTGCAAAAAAGAGAGATTTTGTGTTCAACTGACCGAAATGTGACGCCTTGAATGGATTGGGTAGCACGTACCTTGGCTTCTAAGGGCTCGATACTAAGAGCGAACAAGAGCGGGGATAGAGGGCACCCCAGTCTCGTCCACCTCTCGAGTCTGAACAAGTTTGAACCGATGCCATTAACCAATACTCGGGACTATGGTCTGGCGTAATTCGCCTGTATCATTGCTATAAATTGTTCGCAGAAGCCAAACCAGCGCAGGGTGTGGAATGAAAAGGACCAGTTCACCTGGTCGAAAGCCTTTTCGGTATCAAGCACCAATAATAATGCTGGAATATTCTTCTTTTCGGCTTTCTCAACAAGGTGGACCACCCTCCGCAGATTGTTATGGGTCTACCTTCCTTTAATGAAGCCTGACTGGTCCGGGTGGATCAGATCAGTCATGAGGTCATTCAATCTGGTGGCTAGTATCTTAGAGTATAGTTTAGCGTCAAGGTTGAGTAGCGTTATGGGTCTATAGGAGGCACAGGTGTGAGGGTACCTACCAGGCTGCGGTATAGCTGTTATTAGGGCTTCGCTCATCATAGGGGTAACAGCAAACACCTCAGCCATGTAATTGAACAGGGCTGCAAGATGAGGCACTACATCGGGGCTGAAGGTTTTTAAAAATTGGGCTGTAAACCAGTCAGGTCCCAGGGATTTGTTTAATTTAAGAGCATCAATAGCTGCCTGGACCTCGTCATTGCGGATAGGGCCCCCTAGCACCTAGTTGTGATCCAGACACACCTGGGGGAGCTCTACCCCACCAAGTACACAACCTGCTCGGGCAATGAGTCAGAGGAATATAGATGTTTATAGAACTCTTGGAAGACTTGCGCCTTCTCGTCTTAGGAGGTGACCGGTGGGCCCTGCTCCGGATTAACAGCTCCAATGTATTCTTTCTCCCGTTTGGCCCAGAGTTGTCGCTCTAGAAGGGACCAAATACTATTACCCTGCTCGTATGTCGTTTTAAGGCATAGCAGCGCGAACTCCGCTCTATTAGTATAAATTGCATTAAGTTTCCCTCTCAGCGTTGGCATCTTTCATTGTAGCGCCAAAATCAGTGTCTCTCTGTGAGATTTTTCAACTTTCTGTAGTTCATCCTGTCGTGTAGTTCCTATAGTACCAATGCAGGACCTGCACGTTTGGATAACATAAACCGTGGGCTTGTTGGCAGACTGGCTCTGTGCACCCCCACCGCGTATGTTGGCCGGATTTGCATTAGCTAGCTCACAGTTCCACTAGAATCTCCTCTTATCAGGGAGAGATTAGTTTCTGGCCACCTTAGATCATGACAACCCTGATCCCTCAGAATCGTGGAAACAATATACTACTTTTCGCTCAGTCACTCGTGCTTACTTATTCGGTTTGTCTCAGAGAGTTGCACAGAATAAACAGTCTGGGCGTTTCAATAAGTATTTATTGAACAGTTGTTATTCTAGTGTAAAATATATGTGCTGCAGCAACCAGCAGACAATAGCAGAGATATATTATCAGCAGTATGATAAAAGTGAAGGAATAGAACAGTTCAACCATATTGCAATAATCATGAATATATACATGAATATAAAATGCATTATGCAAGTGTGCGTACTCCTACGATGCCTAACTAGATGTACCTGAGTGTACCTAGCATATGTGTAGGTCTAAAAGCCTAAGAGCCAAGAATCCTTCTGGGATTTAGTCGAACCCCCATACCTGAATAGAGAGAGTGTGGGACCCCGTCCTGGTCTCGAGTTGGACACCCCGCAAGGGCTGTGTTAGACTGCTGTCAGCTGGAGCGACTGCATCCAGGAGCCTCAGCGTCTCTGGTCAGTGTGTCAGCATGGAAGTCTCGGTTCCCTCTGTCTTACCGTGGCAAGATGTGGTGTATTTATACCCTAAAGTGTCTTGTCCCTTAGTATGGTTTGTATTGGTCTTTGTTAGACATGAGGAAGACGTCAGGGGTGAACTTTGTACATACATATTATGCGGGAGATGTAGCTGGTGAATGCTCATGCATAATTTATGAGTACATTGTAGGCCTGTGTTCTGGAAAGACCTTGCAGTGTTCTAACCACAGACTAGATAACGTTCAGCCCTCAGAGCTCATTGTGTACGGTAGGGAACTAATGTAGGTGAAAGATCATGCCTATATTAGGAGTCATGACTATAATAGGGCATGTACGAGTATGACCATAATAGGGCATATACGAGTATGACAATAATAGGGCATATACGAGTATGACCATAATAGGGCATATACGAGTATTTCTACATTATGGCATATATGAACGGGTCTACATTAGGGCCTATATACGAAACATAACACCCACTCCACTTCCGAATTGGATGACAATGACCATACTTAAAGTCTGGACAATTTAAAAATATTCACTTAAAAACGACTAAAACATGGATTTTAAAAGGACTTTTAAAAAAAAAAGTTAAAAAACGTTAAAAATTATTTCTTAGTTACCACTTGAAAAAGTTAATTCTGTCCCATCTATAAAAGTTACATCACTATAAGCTGAAGAAGGCCATGCTTTTCCAAGCGAAAGTGTCAATTTTAGGAAATGTTCCAAATTTTGTTCGTTTATTTATGAAACGAAGTGGAGAAGCCGAATTCTTTCCCAGGACGCGATGAGCCAATTCAAGATTAAGGGGCCAATTCCGATCTCGGCCGGTAGGGCTCCGAATCGGATTCGGCTTTACCGGATCCGATTCGGAGCCCTATTTCCCGACCGAATCGTACGTGCGTCCGGGCGAGCTAGTACGATGCGTGCGCTCGCGAAATCTCCGACCGACTCGTACGCAGGACCCGACCGCTCCGACCGGTTCGCACGGGAACGACTCGCACCACGCTATGGAGACGTTCCCCGGCCGGGTAAGTACGATGCGCATCGCGACCGCTCCGACCGACTCGCGCAGTCCGGCTCCAAGGAGCTGTCGGAGCCGCACTTTGGGGGTCCGTGTCGGACCCCCCTGGAAGCGTAGGCACGCGAGTCGCACACAGGGGGGACCCATGGGTCCCCCCTACACGTGCATGTACGGCGCGACCCGCATCGACGTGAACACGCTGTAGGGGGCGCCATTGTTCGCGTCGTGCCCATTGAGTCAATGGGAGCCCGTGTACGCGTCGTACGACTGGCTCCCATTGACTTCAATGGGAGTCCGACCGAATCGAGTCCGATAGCATACGTGCGCATCGTACTCGTTCGGTCGGACTGCTAGAGTCCGATTCGGTCGGAAATCTCTCTGGGACCGGCTCGGTCGGAGAGATTTCCGGCCCGAATCGGAATCGGCCCCTAAGTGTCCTGGCTGGGAGATACAGCATTATCGGTGTTAGCTACTGCAGACGACAAATCCAACGCTTCACAGAGAACGTCAATCGCACATAGATGGAATTCGGCACTGCCAACAGTCGTTGCTGCGGGAGCTTGTGCGGCAGTTGTTACCTCGGTGCCTGTGGAGGAGCCACCTAACCCAGCAGGAGCAAACGGCACCTGTGGATTCTCAAGGAATGCATTCATCAGAATTGGAAGACGCTGGGAACAACGCAGAGCATGGGCCTTTAGGGGGTCCAGCATAGCATCTAGGTCCAGTGGCGTATCCGATGGAAACGTTAAACAGAGATCCAACGTGCATTCTTCACCGCAGAACAGGCATCGAAGAACAGGTAAGATGCAGTCCACCCAGACTGGTCTAAATGATAGAAACCAAGAGGCGTTCAGTTCTCTTAGGCAAGGTATGCCCAGAAGCTGCACCATGCGTTCACGATATTTCCGTTCCATGAGCGTGTTCGCCATTTCCTCGGAAATGGGGCCGTCCATTGCGTAGCAGTAATATTACAATCAGGACTCCTGCAATTAGGAACAGGATAAGCGTGAGACCTCCAAAGACGCTTCCCAATACGGAGTGTACAAAATTTGGGATTACTCCGAGGACTGTCCGAAAGGTGCTTAATAGTCCTGACCCTATGGTCTTAAATAGGTGTACAATACCGCTCGTATCAGACATGTTAAAGATACGACCCACCATTTCTGCGAAATGAAAGGGGCAGTTTGTACGTATAAGCGCTTGTATCTCAGTCGAGGTCCTTGCAACTTGAAGTTCAAAGATTTCTCGAGCGGAGGTTAAGGGCACGGGTTGCTGTAAAAGCATGGCTTTCAGTCTGCTCAAAGTATCAAATGGTATAAAAGAAACATTCAACGAAGGCCATAACGGCGCCTTCCTGACTGTGTTCAGTGGCGGAAACAATACTTGCATAGAGCAAGTAACCCCGGAGTTAACAGTGACCAGATAGGCGACGACCGGAAGCATCCCACAGCAACCTTGATCATTTAGCATTAAGTAACTCCCATTTGAGAGCAGCTGGAAAACCGGCGTGATCATGGCCGCTGGGGTCCCTGACATGTGACATGATAAGTTCGCTACCAAACCACTACATGCTCCGTGTAGAGAAAAATCCTGACACATGAGAGAACCGCTTAAAGCGTTCTTGCAGTTTGTACCACTCAGATACACTTCCCGATCCCCATTCCGGCATCGATATCTATATGGTAACTCCCAAGTTTCCTTAATGTACCCCTTACCCATTTTTTCATATTTGCCTGCCTGCCTTTGCTCAAGGCAATATTGAAACTGAAACGTAGTGACCGGCAGAGTGATTTGGCCATGAATTAGACATTCAGTTGACGGCAATTCGGCTACAGTGAATGGTAACCTTTCCAGTTTCTCAATACGCAGCATTGTATATTTGGCTCCCCTTTGTGCCATTTCTGTCTGTTTATCAGTTAGATTGTATTCTGAAAACAGAGACGTGGTGTTTATAAAACGCCAGGGCACATAGCCTGCACGCAAAGATTGCAGTGTCCAGCTTAACATCATAATAGAACGTAATTGGGATTGCCCGTGTTGTAACAAGGCCAGATCTTGTTCTAATATGTCGATTGCCGAAGATACAATGTTGCCTAAAGAGTAAATCCTGGAGGTCCAAGTTGTTAACCCATTATCCACTACAGCTAATGTCTTCTCTAGGTTAATATGGTCTATTTCCCGTATCCTTTCTGCGGCCTCTTGTTGGGATATCTTCCAGTTTTCATTATAATAGGCATAAAGGCCAGCATATATGAAACGTTTCTGACGGGTTTTCCTTGGGCCTAGTAAGAAATCCCTAAGGTCTACATCAGGTGTCAGTAAGGTCAAGTGATGTTTCACTTGTGTGAGCGTTGAGGTTTCTAGCCAATCAAGGCACAACTTCCCAACACTATAGGAGGTCACTACCCCCGGGTGTTGTCCCTGTATATAGCGAGGATCTGGCCTATGGATACTAAATCCATCGGCTGTACCCACGAATCTCTGTTGACATGTGTTTGTGTCAATGGGCCAAATCAGCCATCCTGTCCAATTGGGATCTGACCTGTTGTACTGGAGAATGTCATCTAATCTTACCCCATGAGTAGTTGAATTCTACCCCCACCCATCTGTGATGGTGTTGGAAACCCCGGTGTGTTCATTTCCTTGTTCTTGGCTAGTCCAAGACAAAATGTCTGTTGCACAGTGTCATTTAGAAATATCATCTGCTGTGGAATGAGGCATGCTCTCAAAAGCGCTTCTGTTCCCTGGACCTGCCAGTCCCTAGAACCCCAGATTGATGAATGCTTACATCCCAGATGGATACAATGGGCTAATTCTCTTACTGCAACGGATGTTGAATACAGATTTGATCCAAATTTAAAAACACAAGCATTTCTGCAATACGAACAAGAATATCCTCTTCCAAATGAGATTTTGCCTCTTGATCAGTATGAATACATTATTTACACTGACGGATCTGCTCAATCAGCCATAGGGAGTAAGCAAGCTTACAGCGCGGCGTGTGCAATCGTTAAAGATCGCATGCGCGATGGAAAGTTCCATCCACGTTGCACTAAAACGCAATCTCTAGGAGACTGCACGGCTCAGTTAGCAGAATTAAAAGCACTGATACTGGCACTTGTAAATACGGAACACGAATTCCCCACACTAATTGTGTGTGATTCCTTTTACTGTGTACAGTCGTACAATGAATATTTACATCATTGGGAACAAAACTGGTTTAAAGACGCAAAAGGTGGCACAATTAAGCATAAAATGCTATGGGAACAGGTAGTGGAGTTGAGAAACGAACTACCAAGGGCTCGCGTGACTCTTTGTGCTGTCGAGCTCTGCTGGAGATATCGTCCATTAATAAGCATACTAAAAGTTATTATTAAACCTAGCCAGAAAAGAAAAAATAAAATCCCAGTGATATACCATAGTTCAATCCAAGGTGACATCAGATAAGTCTTTCTAGAAAAGTTCAAAAAGTCAGTGAGTTTCTGTTTGAGTGATTTTTTGGCTGGCATAGTTTCCGGCTCGCTTGGATCCAGTGAAAACGTATCAAAGTTCATAAAATAGCCAGAAGCAGTTCGATCAATTGTTGGAATTGCATCGGGATTTGTTGAAATTGGATTTTGCTCTTGACGAGGCATGTTGATGTAGATACCTGTAGTCGGTCTGATTGCAACTTGGTTGTTAAGTTGATTTTCTTCTTGTTGAAGTGGAACGAGTTCCATAGCATTGTTGCTTAGTCCTTCATTCCGTACAGGTGGCTCTTCAAACGTGATGAGTCTTTCTGTTTGAACTTCTTGGATTGTGGCGAGAGGAGGGCGTCTGCTACTGTGGAGTCCACGAGGCCTACTGTTTGTATCGGCCACATAGTGTGGTTTGATTAAGTCAATTGAGACAAATCTTTTCTCCTTTTTCCCGGCAAGAGGCGGCAGAAGTACAGTTCTTGTGCCTTGGATTGCTAGGACCGGTACAGGCTTTCTGTAGGATGGCCCAAATTCTTTCTTGTCTGCAATCTTCTCTCTGACCAGATCCCCGACTTTTGGGATCCAGACAGGTCTTGCCGTTACTGCCTTGACTTCCTCAGTGGCGGTCTGTCTTAAGTGGACGTTGCTTTGTTGTGTCCGGGATACATTTAGATCCTGTAAAACAGCCAAACGATCATGGATATCAAATGGTTTTTCATCCGCCACTGCGCCTTCACAATCCAGATCAGGTACCCACATTCTTGTCCCAAATAGGACCTCGTAAGGAGTGACACCCCCTAGAGAGCTTCTTGGCTGATTGTTTATTGCTCACTGGACCCCATAAAGGTGATCGACCCATCTACCGCCCTTGCCTAATACCCTAGCTGTTAAAGATTGCTTTAAGTCCCGGTTTTTCCTCTCCACAACAGAATTTCCCTCAGGATGGTACGGAGAGGAGTACCGCAATGCTACGCCCATTCCTTCCATGGCCTCTTTGTAAGCCCAAGAGCTAAACGCCGGGCCACTATCAGAATGTAACGTGCCAACTGCGCATGTGCCGATAAAGACTCGCAAATCTTTTATAACAGTTCGAGTGTCAGCCGAGCGCTGAGGCCAGACCTTGAGGAAACTTGAGCTGGACGTACACGAACGGACAACCTAATGCTGTCTAATAATGGTATCTGTACTGGACGTGTTGTGGTGGACCCTTTCATCTGCTTGCAGATGTCGCAGTTCCAGACATAGTCTCTAATCTGCCTTCACATCACGGGCCACCAATAGCGTTGTTTCAGCAAGGAAACAGTCTCCCTAAGTCCCTTATGTACAGACCCTATCCCTTCGTGTGCTGCCACAATAAAGCCCTGCCTACGATCCATATTTGGTATTACTCCATCCCCCACTCCAGGAATCTGAGCATATGGAATGTTATTGTGCATCTAACTTGTAGGAGTACTTGAGTGGAATTTATTTAGGTACTGCTGTGCTGCCTTTGCGTGAAGCATTGACAGCTACCAAAATCTCGCCGTCTATACTCGTTTTTGAACGAGTGAGGGCAGCTACGGCGTCTGTGCGTACAGCCCCCTTTGCGGCTTCATCAGCCAATGAATTCCCTTCAATGTGAACGCCATCACGCTGATGACTCAGTGTATTCCTTCACTTGACAGCTCATACCCTAAAAATAGGACATTGAGGTGGGCAATTTTTGATTTTTTGAAATTAAATTTATAGCCCTCAGAGGCGAATCCCATAATAATGGTGCTCACCCTGGTCAAGTGCCTCGGTAAGTCATCATCCGTCGGATAAATATCATCTACATTGGACAATGCTTCTTCATCCAAATTTTGGAGTAACTCTGTTACTCTTGCTGAAAATACCTCGGGCTATTTTTATACCCTTGGGCGCTGGGACCCTAACGCACTGAATGCGGTCAGCCTGATTTCAGGTGCTATATTTTGGCAGAAAAATCCATTGGAGATATCAAGTGTTGTTTTGTATTTTTTGCTCACAATGTTATTCATTAATGCGGCACTGTGTGCATTTTGAACTGCAAATGTCTTTGTACAAGTGTTTAAATGTCTGTAATCCAAAACTAGACGATATGTGTAGTCAGGTTTTGCTACGGGGAACAAAGGATTGTTCATAGGTGAAGTGCAATTTTCTATCACCCCCTGGTATTCAAGTTGATCTAGGATCTCCCTGACTTGTTTTTTAGCTTCCTGCTTTATAGGGTATTGCCTTTGAGCATTTGGTGAAACCTTTAACGGGATCACGTGGTGGGTTGAATCCTCATCCCAACCAACATGATTTTTGTACAATGCTGGAGCTAGGGCAACCGGCCACTCCTGCGCATATGCATGTTTTAAATGTATGGGAACGAGGTCGGAAAAGGCTGGAAAAATTACAGTTTCTCCCCTTGGGCACTCCATGACGAATGCTGGCGGCCAGTCTTGCTCTGCTAATAGGATGTCATATCCAGATGACAGATTTTTCCAAAATAGACCTTTAACCTTTCTGGGCTTGTGCCACTCCATCTGGAGTGTTATCTCATGTAACTTATGTGGGACACTTACCCGAGTATCAGGTGTTTCCACCGTGATATACTCACTCAACTCCGCTGTCACCAGAAATTCCTTCAGGTTCTGGCGAGCTATTGTTACTTCTGCCGCGCTGTCTAGCATCGTCAGAGCCCATTCCCCGTTCAGAAGCTGTGTCCTCAGAATTCTGGGCATGTCTGATCTTGAGACCTGCTACCTTCTTCTTTTTTAACTGAGGTTTTTGTTTTTGTTTATCTTCTTTTTTAGGTGCGTAGTCCGCAGCGCGTTGCGTGTCTCTGGACTTTGTACGCTCCTCTTGTCTGTGTTCTGACCGTCCTTCCCTCTCGGAGTTTTTGATGAACCCTGAAAGGAACGAGAGGAACGTGTATCAGTATCCTGATACCTGTCAGGTTTCCTAATATTATCCCTATTCCTGAGGTTATACCTCCTTTCAGAGGGCTCCTGTTGAGGAGATCTACCTCTGGATTGAGATCTGTTGTCTTTAGACTTTTGTTGTTTTTTATTTTCCCACTTCTTTTTAGAAGAAGTAGGTGTCTGCTTCGTAGTGTCATTTTCAGGACTGCCCAGTTGTGGTTTTAATGCTTTCCCACCTAGACTGTCTCTGCCTAATTCTGCATATGCAGTTTAAATTATTCTGGGTAGTTCGTGTTGTTGATCCACTGGACTGAACTCCCTTAGGCATTGGCGGATCGCCACTGAAGCTGCTTCCCCCTTAATGTTAGCTAGTATTATGGCTGATACCTGATCAAAGTTGTTTAGTAACTTCATCCCTAAGTTTAGGGCAGGCTCTGCTCCGTACTCATTTTGTATCTGTCTCAATACGTCAGGTACTACTGCTAATGACGGGATACCATGTGTTCTGGTATATATGGCAGCAAAGACTGAACCCCAAGAGGTGCAATCCTCTACTTGTGGTGTGATCCCCATGGGCAAGCAGATTGTTAGAATTCTGTGTTTTTCATAGGTGGTAGTATTCGGGAATACTGCCTCAAGCGGAGTTATTTTCTGAGCTATCCAGAATGGTATTTGTTTGCGTTTCGCGGGCATTTTGCCCATTACCGCGTGTAATGTTTGAGGAGTGATTTTATTTCCTGTACCCTGAGCTGGAGTACTATTTGCTGCACCTGGTGCAGGTTTGATTGTTAAAGTCCTCATGACGAATTGTGTCAAGTTTCTGTAGATTTTAATTAAATCTCTGTGTTGTACGAGTAATTCTGGCTGTGGCATTGTTCCAATGTCAGGGTGCGGTGTGTAAGCCGCTAGTATTGGCCATGTGGCCCCGTCTCCTCTGAGCGGGCCTAATCTTACTCTGTTTCTTATGTGGGGTAGGGCGCCATTAAACCAGTAATGATGTTCCTGGTAAGTGAGTGGAATCTCTATGTCCTCAAACGGGGCATATTCCAGTGGTGCATCTCCTGCTATTTAGTAGTGGAATGTCTTTGTTATGGCATTTGCTGCTGGGAATGTAACCCATGAATAGAACACCTCTGTTTTGTTTGATTCGTGTGCCTCAATCACGAAAACTACCATGCCACGCTTGGCTGGTAAGCTATTTTCTAATAGTCTTATGGTGACTGTCCTTCTGAAGTTTGGTGCAATCTGTATTGCATCCTCAGGATCTTCCTCGTCGTCCGACAGGGGCAGTGGCATTTGTAGTGGATCTAAGACCGCGGTAGTCATTGTGTATAGAACACAGACTAATGTTTCAAAGAAACTATGATAATGTTTTAGGCACAATTTTAGGAACGCTATCTCTTTTCAAGCTTGAATAACCAACAGCCAATAAATAGTATTTTCGTACTACTCAGCTGCGGCAGATTTTGTTCCTACCCACTCCAGACGTCTCTGGGGTTTTGTGAGTAGGTTCTCTGAGAATAGCATGACTGAACTACTCAGATTCTACTGTTAAATAAGTACCCAACCAACGTTGGCGGTGCCATGCCGTGTAGTTCCTATAGTACCCATGCAGGACCTGCGCTTTTGGATAACATAAACTGGGGGCTCGGTGGCAGACTGGCTCTGTGCACCCCCACCGCGTATGTTAGCCGGATTTGCATTAGCTAGCTCACAGTGCCACTAGAATCTCCTCTTATCAGGGAGAGATTAGTTTCTGGCCACCTTAGATCAGGACAACCCTGATCCCTCAGAATCGTGGAAACAATATAGTACTTTTCGCTCAGTCACTCGTGCTTACTTATTCGGAATGTCTCAGAGAGTTACACAGAATAAACAGTCTGGGCGTTTCAATAAGTATTTATTGAACAGTTGTTATTCTAGTGTAAAATATATGTGCTGCAGCAACCAGCAGACAATAGCAGAGATATATTATCAGCAGTACGATAAAAGTGAAGGGATAGAACAGTTCTACCATATTGCAAAAATCATGAATACATACATGAATATAAAATGCATTATGCAAGTGTGCGTACTCCTACGATGCCTAACTAGATGTACCTGAGTGTACCTAGCATATGTTTAGGTCTAAAAGCCTAAGAGCCAAGAATCCTTCTAGGATTTAGTCGAACCCCCATACCTGAATAGAGAGAGTGTGGGACCCCGTCCTGGTCTCGAGTTGGACACCCCGCAAGGGCTGTGTTAGACCGCTGTCAGCTGGAGCAACTGCATGCAGGAGCCTCAGCGTCTCTGGTCAGTGTGTCAGCATGGAAGTCTTGGTTCCTTCTATCTTACCATGGCAAGATGTAGTGTATTTATACCCTAAAGTGTCTCGTCCCTCAGTATGGTTTGTATTGGTCTTTGTTGGACATGAGGAAGACGTCAGGGGTGAACTTTGTACATACATATTATGCGGGAGATGTAGCTGGTGAATGCTCATGCATAATTTATGAGTACATTGTAGGCCTGTGTTCTGGAAAGACCTTGCAGTGTTCTAACCACAGACTAGATAACGTTCAGCCCTCAGAGCTCATTGTGTACGGTAGGGAACTAATGTAGGTGAAAGATCATGCCTATATTAGGAGTCATGACCATAATAGGGCATATACGAGTATGACCATAATAGGGCATATACGAGTATTTCTACATTAGGGCCTATATACAGTCAGAGAGAGTATATATATATATATATATATATATATATATATATATATATATATATATATATATATATGAAATCCAAAAAGAGTTGCCCCCAATGAAGACACCACACCCGGCGAGTTTTCACCTTTTAATCCAAGGATTGCAGGAGTTTGTCAGCCTTGCTACGACAGCAACAAATACAGCAGGCCAGACGCGTTTCGGGCATTCCGCCCTTGCTCACTGGCACTTACAATGTGATACGGCAGCAAAAACAGACCAGCTGCGCATATTTGAATGTTCCGCCCAAGTGGGCATATGCGCGTGGAGCATCGTGGATAATGTAGTCCGTTTTTATTATTGAACCCCAGTGGGTGTTGCTATACCGCAAAATGTCCAAATGTTTACCCCAGTGGGTTTGCTGCACAATAACAGGGCTGAGGTCCTGCCAATACTTATCCCTGGATTGGACTCGTCGTGCCACAAGCGTCTCTCAATTGCAGATGCTGCAGCCCTGCCATGAATCCGCAGTGGGGCATCTTCGCGGCTGAGACAAACCGCACACATGAAATCCAAAAAGAGTTGCCCCCAATGAAGACACCACACCCGGCGAGTTTTCACCTTTTAATCCAAGGATTGCAGGAGTTTGTCAGCCTTGCTACGACAGCAACAAATACAGCAGGCCAGACGCGTTTCGGGCATTCCGCCCTTGCTCACTGGCACTTACAATGTGATACGGCAGCAAAAACAGACCAGCTGCGCATATTTGAATGTTCCGCCCAAGTGGGCGTATGCGCGTGGAGCATCGTGGATAATGTAGTCCGTTTTTATTATTGAACCCCAGTGGGTGTTGCTATACCGCAAAATGTCCAAATGTTTACCCCAGTTATACTTTACCGGGGGCCTCCAACTCTGCAAGGCGGGCTCTCAGGCAGGAATGGAGAATCCTGTTTGAAATTTGGCACACAAAAGAAACGGAGCCCACAGCTTCGGCATCACTTCATGCTGAGACTTTATTGCTCTGGTTAGCGTGGCAGCAAAAAACAACTCTGAAATACCTTACGCGTTTCGGCGCACAGCGCCTTGCTCACAGGTGAGTTGGATTAGTTTTATGTCCAAGAGGTCATGTGATCCTTGCTTTCGACCACAGTTCCCAGAATGCATTATTATTCAAATTTTTAAGCTGGGCTTGACCTCGTATTATACTGTGCATTAGTACCGTTATCCTTTAGTCAAAGTCCAATTATATGCTATTTTACACACTGCATTCAGGAAAAATGTTTTAAAGAAGCATAGTGCACTTCGCTGCCACGCACTGGGTACTTGCTTGACTTGAAAACACGAAGTCCGTCAGAAAGAGGACGACTCCTCCTTCATTTCCCTTTCGCTTGTATCAACACCGAATAAGCTTGGAAATCCACTTTAATTTATGAGTACATTGTAGGCCTGTGTTCTGGAAAGACCTTGCAGTGTTCTAACCACAGACTAGATAACGTTCAGCCCTCAGAGTTCATTATGTACGTGTAGGGAACTAATGTAGGTGAAAGATCATGCCTATATTAGGAGTCATGACCATAATAGGGCATATACGAGTATTTCTACATTAGGGCCTATATACAGTCAGAGAGAGTCTATATATATATATATATATATATATATATACACATATATATATATATATATATATATACATACATTGCTCCACTGAATGCCACTGAGGAACTCCATGCGAGTCTTCTCAACTAAAATCACTTAGTATGATTAAGGCACTTTTTTGAACCTACACTAAAACGACAAGGCAGTTTCTCTCAAACAAAGATTATGACAAAAAACACTTTGTTTTATATTAATGCCAGCCTCATCCCGCATAGATTTTAAACAATACACACAGTAAGATAGGTTTTTACACAGAGTTGTTTTATATTGAAGCACTAGTCACTTTTTTTCTTAATATTTTTGCACATAAGTAGCACCTTGTGATGGATGGGTAGATATGTTATACACTGTTATACCAGATATGCCCTGTTTGGATATTGACACAAATCCAACAATAAGGTCCGGTATTTGTACTAAGACCTGTCAATAGAAAAACGGTTCTTTTACAAAAGAAACAGAGTTTTTTTAGAAGGTTGATTTTAGGTATTTATACCGATATTTTAAACATCCTATGTAACATGCAGGTACCTATGTACAAGTTGGTGTATTAATGTATATTAATATTTATATATGTATATATTTATATATTTAACCTCTTAGTTATTTATTTATTTATTTATTTAACTATCTACATCGTAACACAGATGCCAGCAGCTAATCGTCTGAAATCTTTGCCTTTAAAAACTTTTGCTGTAAAATTGAAAGCCACCTTTTAGAACTGTATCTTGAAACCATGAAAATGAAACACCGATGTGTTTTGTTTACGGGCATACATTTGTATTTCTTCCATGTTCATTGTCACTGGTGTTAATTTATTGCACTTGTCACTTTAAGAAACTTCACGAGGGAAAAGTTTGGTAAAAAAATGTATTTAAATAGACCAGTCTGCTGCAAGCGCGTCATGTGATCAAGTCCCCTGTGAGGGACGAAACGCGTCATGGCTGCTATGATCTGTTGGGAGCAACAATAAAATAGCCGGCAGAACTTACTAAGTGGTCCGTGCTCTTTCTTTGCCAGTGGAAACGAGCGAGATGGGAAGGAGTAGCTTGGATATATATATATATATATACACATTTCCCGCTAATAACCACCTTGAAGGCGTCCCAGGTGTTAGCCAAGTCAGTATCCCTGGGGTCATTAATCTGGAAGAATTTTTTCATGGTTTTGCAGATTTCATCTCTAAAGACACAATCCTTAGTGAGGGTCCCCAGAAAAAACCATCAGCGAAATTTAGGTGTTGGTGAGGCCCACTCCAGCGTCAACGCCAGTGGGGCATGATCTGAAGATGTAATCGGATTTATAGTAATGTCAAGCACTGTGTGTGTTAGGGCTTGACTGATAAAGGCATAATCAAGGCGGAAGTCTGTACGGTGTGAGTGGGAAAAGAATGTGTAATCCCTAGTTGTAGGATGAGCAGTACATCAGGCACATACAAGCCCCATTGCTTGGACCTCTCGTTTCAATGCTTTTGGGAAGCTCCCAGTGGGTGTTCTATGGGGATGGGTGCTATTGCTCCTCGAGTCTCAAGTTAGATTAAAGTTGCCCAGTAGGACAATCTCCCCCCTGCAAATCCCCACCAGTAATATCAAAAGTGTATGTAGGAATGAGGCTTGGTTAGTATTGGTTAGTATTAGGGGCATAGATTGATGTAAAAGTGCACATCCGACCCATGATGCGCCCCTTCACCAGCACCACCTGCACCTCCTTATCCGTTTTTACATGCTTCTGCCTGAAACTTCAGCGAGGAGTGGAAAAGAAGTGCCACCCAGTTCTGTAGGAGCAGAGGATCTATATATCAAAGGGTATGCTCTGTGTTTCAAGCTATAGTCCTCGCTACGCTTGAGGTGAGTCTCCTGTATAGCCACTACTCCATGGCACTGATCTTGACGGCATTTCCAGAGAGCGTGTCTTTTAGCTGGGGCATTTAGCCCCTTAATATTCCAAGTTAAAGCGGCAATCAACATGACTCTTCCATATCTCTTCCCTCCGTTAATGGCTCGCCATCTGGCACGTTAGCCACATTCACCCCTCGCACCGCCCCCCGTGGGGATTGAATTCTAAAGCAGAGCGTCTTTCCCCTACGCCTGTCCATTGTCCCTACCCCGCACTTGTGGAGCTGCCCACTCATGTACCATAACGAAAAACAAACTGTGAAATACAGTAAACACATTCGGGGTTTGAACACCCCAACAAGGTATAGTAATTTCAATAACAGCCATAAATGTAGGCGTAATGGTCAGAGTATGCTAAGGCATTCTAGGTGATGCGAATCTTAAGCCAGGTGCACTGGCGTCAATCAGACTAGTAAAACATCACAAGAGTTTCTATCTTCATACCATGGAGTAAATTATAACTGAGGGTGGTCCACAAGAGGGCCCCATTCCCTAGAACGGGCACCCACCAATCAAGAAAGATAGTAAATATTTCTGGTGCCTACTAATGAGATTGGACTTTGGAGATTAAGGTCATTTAGGTTTCTGCAAAGTTCCTTTCTCAATCCGCTGGCCTCCAAATCACCACTTACGCTTCTCTGTCGCCCTTGTGTAATCCAATGTCCCCCGTCTGCGTCGGGGGTCATGCTTCTGGGCGCTCCCTCTGGTTCCTCCCCCTGTCTCATGTTGTTATACGCTTCCATTTCCAACAAGTCCGCCACCTCTTTCAGATCTGTAATGCGGTGAGAATTGTTTTGGAATTCTAAAGCGAGACCAAACGGGTATGTCCACCGGTATTTGATGTGCTCTTGTCGCAGTTTATCTGCGATGGGCCAAAATTGCAGGCGACGCGCCAACTTTACTGGGGCGATGTCTTAAAAGAGAGAGCACGTCACTCCCTGAAATGAGACCTCATTGACACTTCGTGCTGCTTGCAGAATGGAGCCCTTCACCTTAAAGGAGTGGAGCTTCTCCGTTTCCATCCACCATGGATCAGCAGCCCCACTCAATGGACTCTATCAAGCTTTATCTTGGTGCCTCCTTCCCCCAGCAATTCAGAGAACATGCCCACTACAAAAGCCTCTAGGTCGGGGACTCTCCACACACTCCTCCAGGTTGCGGATGTTGTCCCATCTCAATCTGTTTTCTAAGTCTTTGCACTTCAGGACAGAGGCATGCAACTGCAGTTGGAGGAGGCTAGTGAGCTCTCTATGTGGCTCACACGACTTTCCAGATTTTGCGATTTGGTGTCGAGGTCCAGGGTCCGTGTGCCCACCGAGTCTACATCCTGTTGCTGAGTGGTAAGGTGGCTGTGGATATCGGTTCTGAGGGCATCTAGGGAGGTTGCAAGGTCAGATTTCAGATCCTCCTGCAGCTCCCGCTAGAAGTCCTATAGCAGGTCCAAAAGGTCTTCCTTTGTGAGCGCCCTGGTGTCACACTGACCAGTAACCTGAATGAGGGTCTCCAGATTCCACTGGTGCATAGCAGCTGGACACACTGTGGCCCTGGACTTTTTTTGGAGGCATAAAGGCAAGAGGCAGATCCCCGCGCACAGTCCCCAGCCCCTGGGCACAGTCTTTTCCTGGAGTTTGTGACAACCACTTCGCCTGTGACCTTCGTGTGGGTTTAAAAGTTACTTCGTAATCCCCCTTCAGTGGAGCCACTCGCCCCCACTATCATTCCATCCCCCACTGGCAAAGCGGTAACCCAGGCCCGGGATGGGACAGCATGCGCCCACTGTCCCTCCTGCCCCCAGGAGCACACTTGGACCCCAAAGGTGTGTTGCAGTGGAGTGTTTGACCCAGAAAAGATCTAGAAACGTAGGCCTACAGGAGTGCTATTGCAGAGCACAGTAATGTGCTGGACAAGGTGTCCCCCAGTGTCTCATTACCAACATCAAACC
Source organism: Calotriton arnoldi (assembly GCA_963921515.1). Taxonomy (NCBI): domain Eukaryota; kingdom Metazoa; phylum Chordata; class Amphibia; order Caudata; family Salamandridae; genus Calotriton; species Calotriton arnoldi. Next base: position 3,872,711 of record CAWUFW010000189.1, read on the forward strand.
CGCACTTCTCCTGGGCTCTTCAGAGGTCTTCGGGCAGTCTAGGAATCCCAGTGCATCCACTCTCGCAAAGACGAGATACTTTATCATGCAGGCATCAGGCAGTTCCCACTCCCTCGGTGTCCGACGTGCCCGCCATTTTGAAGTCAGGCAGCAGGGGAGTCAAAAATATTTTTTCCGCCCAGCGGTTGTGGTATCTTTCCTCCTGGGGGTTGCATTATCCCTCCATGATAAGCCCCCGCCAGGGTGGGGGCTTGTTTGCCAAGAGACCTCGTTCTCCAGTGTCGCAGCTTCATCTTTCAGCTGTCCAACGGCCGCGGCGTGTTCCTTGCCTCTACGCAGCTCACACCTGGTAGCCATGGAGCAGGGGGCACTGGATGTCGCCCCCCCAAAGGCACACTCCCCGTCGGTCCACGACCACAGCGATCCGGCCGCGTCTGGGCCAGATGGCCTCCCCATCACTCTCTCTGCATTGTCAGGCAAGTCACGCTCCGGCAGCCAGGCCTCATCTACTCAGCGCCGCAGTTGCAGCAGTCCGTGGCTCTGTCCGGGTGTGCTGGCAGCCCCTCATGGAGCCCCCACTCTACTTGGTACATGGCAGCAGGGTCTAGCTCGCTGTCCAAGGATGCCAAACAGCGTGAATTAGTGGGATAATGCCACAGAGCCCATGTAGATCACGTCCAATCGGCCATGATGGTTGGCCACGCCCCCGTTTAGCCTTGATCTTATTTTTTAGTCCAAAAGGGTTTTCTTAGTGCTACCCGTTTCTTAACACTGTTGGTATCTGAGAGATGTGAGAGGCGTTATTCGCTTGGGACTCTGGGTGTGATACAGATGGTACGCTTGACCCCTGGGTGCGATATAGAGTGTAATTCGGACATTAGGGAAAATTTGGACCTTGGAGAATAGGTGTAGCTTGTGCCTGGCCAAGGAGGGCCTATGGTTGTCAAGTTGTTCCCCGTAAATTGTTATCTTTGTCGCAGAGCCGATATTGACAGTCTATCGGGCTCACTAGTCCTGTGTACCGCGCAAAACCTCCCCTCAACATCGGTTAGCATGTGCTACGGAACGGGCTAAGATACTTTTTGACAGTCATTTTTTCTCTACCGGTTTTTTCTCTATTTTCTTCACTGTTGGTTTCAATTGATGCATTCTTGATGTTGTGGTATTGGTAAATTGTTGCAACTGCATATTTGTCTTGAATGTTGTGTTAATAGCTCAATGTTCTTATGAAGGCGCCGCTAATTTTTACAATCGTTTTTCCATATCTGCTATTTTCTTGTTGAAATCTCACGTTTCAAACTAACAATTGCACTTTCTTTCAGGTTGTGACCCTTCATATGCATGTTTTGTTTATGAAATGTCTATTCTGATGCATCTATATACATAGTATTGAGCTCGTAGAAGTATTTTTGACCAGTAATCCCCATGTATTTATTTTCCCAACGATCAGCGTACAATCTAATTTTTGATCCCGAGAAGCCAGAGTGTATCAGCCCCTTAAAAACTTCCCATCTATCATGGAGTTGCCTCTAAAGCACATGTAGGTTCCCCACACAAGTTAAAAAAGTTAGCAAATATTGCCGCAATCCGCACCCACACACTAAGGCACACACGTTCCCCTGGCCAGAGGGGGGAACCTTCCACACTAACATAATGGAACACACGAGAACACACATTCGGACCAAATACGTAGGGCATAAGAAGACCTGAAGAGAGGCACTGCTACAACTATAGGCCATCTTTGAGGAGGCCCAGACCAACAATCCTATCCTAGAACTTGCCTTCCCCACCTTATGTAGGATTGGAGGTGCTCTCTCCAATGCCTGCCATCCCCGCATTAGGTTATACCAATCCACCAGTCGAGGGAGCTGGAGGGCCCCCCACCAAACCACGAACTACTAGATCCAGACAAGGGAGGCCAACAGGCCACCAGGCCCAGACAATCCTAGCATCACCCCAGTCCAGTGCTACAGCTCCCAAAAACTCAAAGCCCAGTCCGTCGCATTCAACCAATTGAACCCCAGCGATGCGGTAAAAGTAGGCTCCCACCGGTTCAGGGGAACACAGTCGGGTGATGGGGAGATTCATAGTGAGTCTGGACAGTGATACGACTAGCGAGAGTGAGGAGGGTGGCCCCAGTTCCCTGGGATACGACCACAAGAGTGAAGCTACAGGATCAGACCAGCAGACGAAGGGGGAACAAAGGGAGGCTAGGCCAGAAACAGATAAAAAACACCCAAAAGCAAACATATACTACTGTCCACCCCAGACTGATCAGAGGAAGACCCCATGGTCACGGTGCTCGTGAACAAGGCACCAAACAAATTTCCTGGTGGACACGGGGCGACGTGGGCATGCCTACTGGATGGGACAGTCCCCATATCAAAACACACTGCAACTATACAAGGAGTCTCGGGTACAGTGGCCGGGATCCCCATCACAGAACCCGAGCTGGAGATATGGGAGGAACAGGATTAGGGAACAGCTATTTTACGTTCCCTCATCCCCGACTAATATATTAGGGCGAGACCTAATGACCAAGCTAAAAATAGTCCAGTTGTCGGCAAACTGAATGGACAAAACCTGCTCCTCCCTTGGAGCTTCTTCCCTAGAACCCTGACCAGCGAAGCAGTCTGGCACTGCATGTACACAGCCAAGGTCAGTCCCAGCCAATCAGACCCCCTTCACAGAGGCCGTCCTGGAGTATATAGGAAATTTCTTTGAACTATGCGTGTTAGCCCGGCAGTGGACATGTCGCGCACACACACCCTCATAGTTGAAGCAGCCAAAAGAACGAGGACCTTGATGACCAACAGGGTATTCAGGGAGGAAGGGAGCTGAGACCATGACACGCACATGCCTGCTCGGTCCCCCGAGCCTGGGTGTAAAGCAGGGCCGAGGTGCATAGGGGCAATGGCGGTAACCGCCAGAGCACACATACCTCTGAGATCACTTAGTTTAGCCCCTATTGCCACCATGGCACCTCCACGTGTGAAGAGGTGGTCAGGGCCGGACTGGCTACCGGGCGTTTTGGAATGCTGCCGAGCTGAGGGCTGATGTCACTGCGGTGGGGGCTAATTTCGTTGATGGAGACCTGCGTGTGCTTCGAAATAAACAAAGCACAACGAATTTCGTTCAGCACACGCAGGTCCCCATCAACGAAATCAGCCCCCAGCTCGGCAGCATGCCTAAACGCCCGGTAGCCAGTCCGGCCCTGGAGGTGGTGCAGATGTGGAGGCCTGGCAATATGTGGTACGTTCCCGAGGCCCAAGGACCGTTCCTGCTGCGGAATGTGGTATCCCGGCGCGTAACCACCATAGGAAATGTGGCACGTAGAGCAAATAGAAAACCACGCCAAGGAAGTGTCCCTGCCAACCACATGTGGAGGGACCCTGAGCCGGGGATGGCTAGGCAGACTCACAGATCACCCACACTGCAGCCCACTGGGAAAAACAGGAGCAAGCAACACAGACACTGCCAAATTGGTCCAACACAAATTGAAAAAGACCACCCTTGAGGGGGCCGCGTTGGATGCAAATGTACAAATGGCACCAGTCTTGAAGGGGGTTTCTACGCAAACCCTACAGGATTTCAAGCCAGTTATAACGGTAGAGGTCAGGGATGTTGGCAGGACCCGGACCTCAGAGAATGTTATTATTGCACTGAATGGGCCACATGGCCGACCTATGCCGCATAAAAGTATATCACGAGCAGAGATTGATAAATCGGGTCAGAACCCGCAAAATCCCCCTCCTCAAAACCAAGCCCAAGGTAACCCAAATATTCCTTACGCTCAGCTGCAGGGAGGTCAGACAGCCACTGCACCACCGCAGCAAGGAGCAGATAGTTGGTTGAATGCGTTGCAACAGCAGCAACAGTCAGGGACCCAAGCTCAACAAGGACCGCAGCAAGGAGGGGTATCTGTCTGGGGAGGCAATGCTTTACTCAAACGCAAAACCTACCTACGCTGTAAGTTCCAAACCCCAGATGTAGAACATACACTTCATGCACACCTCAAAACACATTTCAAAATAAAGACTAGTACGACAACATTAGGAATTCCAAGTATTTACTTGTTTTCGGGAAACTCAGGGCTGCTGTACCTTGCCTCGGTCGGGAATTCACACTAGAGTCCGCCATTCGGGTGCCTGCAGGGTCCTAGGCCCCACTTTGCTGCTGATACCCCCAGGGCAGGGTTGGCTGGCCACGTCCCAGGGGGAGGGAAGTCTGATGAGGGGGCAGGGAGGCTCCCCATCCAGTGCATAAGAGCAGGAACCCAGGTTCTCACCCAAGTCCAATCGAGACGGGTTCCTATGACCAGATCAAAAGGACCCCATTCTCGGGCGTCCGGCTTGGGACCACAATTCCTTTATGGCCTGTGGTCCCAACCGCAGCCAACAGCCTCCAGGCCAATGGAGGCCCCTTCTTAGTTCCTAAACAAAGCAATGTTCCAGTGTTAAAAGTCAGGCTTCCCGCACACTTGTGATGATAAATACCCATAACGTCCAGAGCACACGTATAAAACTCCGACCGATAACAAAAGCTCTGCATAGTGTCAAATCAACAGGGATGTAGACCAGAACATTCGGTCATCCCAGTCCATTACCCGTATCGGGCGAAATTTGACACGGTCTGGCCTCGCACTGGACTCTCCATTTAGCAAATATTCTGCCTGTTCCTTTCCCTGAAAGTTCTTCAAACACCCAAAGCCTGCTCATCGGGTCATGTCCCTCCAAATACAATGAAGGTAGCGTGTCGCCGGCTGGAAGTCAAACGCCACAGCCGGGGACAGCAGGCTCAAAATCCTGAATAGGGCATAGCCGAAGGGAGAAGGGGTGCTGGAAAGAAGAGAGTCTGCAAAAATCCATCACAGGGGGCGCTAGAGGGCCAGCGGACAAGATGGCCGCACCCTAGGGAGGCTCCGTTAGCCTGGAAGCAACATCCAACGTAATCCTGCAACATGAGGCAATAAAAACACCTAATAAGTGCAGATATCGCTGTGGGATACAACCGGCATTCGAACTAGCCCTGTATTGAAGTGCGAGAGATCTGCTGAAGGGAAGAAGGGCGGACACTCTGCGGACACCCATGTTGTGGCGCAGGATGACGGCCTAAGAAACTCTAGTGCAGCGTGGATCGCTACCGCTGAAGCGAAAGCCCTACCTGTGGCTTTGCTGCTCTCACGGCCTGCGGTGGTGCATCCTCCCCTGAAGAAGAGGTGAGAGGGGGTCGCGCCTTGCCGACCGGAGCCAGGGACGGTGTGTGGCGGTGGGTGGGGCCCGCGGACGCGTGGCCAGGCCTTGAGCCCCGGCTGGGAGCGGTGAGCGAGTGGCGGGGCCCGACGCCTTATTGAACTGCCTAGCGCGCTCCTGCGGCTGCCGGGGCTCCGGAGCCTGCACTACCTTGAGGCCGCGGACCGAAGGTTTTGTCCGCACGTGCTTGGCGGCCTGCCCCCACTTGTGCTGCCTTGTGAAGGCGTGCGGCCCCTGCTGATTGCAGGGAGTGGGTGCCGCGCGAGAGGGGCGGCGTCGGAGCTGGTGTGCGGCTGCCGGGCGGGCCGGACTACGCGTGACTGGATTTGCCCGAGGTCGGCGTACCCCTACCGAGGCCTCAATTTCGCATCCAAGAGTGCCCTGCTGTAATACCCCCACGCATAAGGGACACAGTCGCGAGGCAGTGAGCTGATGCACCGGCACAGCGCCAAAATAAGGCGAGGCACAAGTCATTGGGGCTCAGGCTGAGCTGGAGAAACCTGCTGGGGGGGACCTCTTGCCTGTTGCGGTGCCCCGCAACATTAGGAGGTTTGACTGTGTGCTGCTCTATTGTGGAGAATGAAGCTGGGCTGTATTTGGACATTAAAATAAATACGCTGCTGGTGCTTTGCTAGGGCTATCCACACTCTAGGCCTGTTCCCTGCGTGAGGAGCAGAGAGACCTGTGCACGTGTCCTGCCCTACCTGAAGTACGCATTTTGACAGGATCGGTGGTGTCGCGGCTGCGGCCTGCTCTATTGATGATTGGTGGACATGGGCAGTGACTGGTGCTGCTTTTGCAGGGTGCTGCCTGGGTTGGGACTTGCTGTGGCGCTGCGGGGGGATGCGGAGTGCACAACCGAACTGCGGCTGGTGCCCCACAGCTAGCGTGCTACGAGCTTGGTACAGGCAAAGTCTGTTGAATATACCCCGCGACTGAACACCCCTGACCAAGCACGGATACACTGGTGAAGAAAGCGGGCCGCTCTAACCGAGACTGCTGTTCCCCCCACAATACAAAACACGCTGTACCTGAAATTTGCCCCTACTACAAGCCCTTAAGAGCTGCTCCCACCGCGTAGTCAGAGACACCATGGGCTGCACGGAGGGCAAGCAGTCCAAGCTGCAATTTTCTTCTCGGAAAAATGTCCCGGAAGACCCAGAGGACATGGCATCGCAGAGGGAGGAAGGAGCCCCTGCCTCTACCTCATCACAAGACTCTGACATCAAGTCACTGTTACTGACCATGCGACAAAGCCTCACGTCAATCGAATCTAAAATGGAAGCAATGAATATGCGCATGGATTTCACTACGCAAAAACTAGAAAAACATGACAGCCTCATATCGGAAACTGAACAACGCATTTCTGCAATGGAAGACTGCTCCAGGGCCAGCAGTGAAAAAGTCCTAGGTATGGAGAAGTTGCTGAAGGTCATTGCCGCTAAAAATGAGGACTTAGAAGCGCGGTCGTGCAGGAACAATTTGCGCTTGGTGGGGATTTCGGAGTCCACCGCCATCGGACGCATGGAGGACTACATTGAAAAACTTTTGCTGGACCCCTTCGGGGCTGAGGCCTTTTCCAAGGTCCTGGTGGTTGAGAGGGCTCATCGTTCCTTGGCGCCAAAACCACCGCCGGGGGCACCCCCGTCCCATCCTAGCACGCTTACTTAATTACAAAGACCGTGATACTGCATTGCGACTGGCTAGGGAAAAACAAGATCTGTCATATGATGGAAACAGAATTTCGATCTACCCTGACTTCACCTTGGCGGTGCAGGAGGCACGGAAAAAATCCTTCCCATCAAGAAAAGGCTCCAACTGGCCAGTATACAATATTCCATGCTCTATCTTGCCAGGTTACGAGTTCTCCATCATGGTAAATCCTATGTTTTCAACAACCCACAGCAAGCCCAAGACTTTTTGAAAACTGCCCTGCGGCGCTCGCCGACGCCTCGAGACGAGAGCCGGGGCTCTGGAGGATCGTCTCAGTTTCCGGACGAGGAGTGAGGGTAAAGTGTAATCATGAAATAACCGTTTGTGTAACTGATAGGTCAGCATGGGCTGCTGAGCTGCACGACGACGCACATGGATGCTGGACATATATGGCCCTATGTACATGATGATATGCCAGGCATAATTACCAATTGATATACTAAGCCTGCCTTACAATAATGATCTTCTGGGCTCCCTCGCTACTGTGAGGTCCGCTGGCGGTCCCTCTGGCGTACATCCCCAGTGGGAATGTCCCCCATGTTTGATGTCGTTTTTTAGGTCGAGCCTAGCGCAGCGCGCATGCGCTGCTCTATGGGAGGCTTCTTGTGAGCACTCTAAATTTCTCTGTGTGGGTCTGACTCCTCCCACACATTAGATTGGCTTTTGCGTGTGTCTTTCAAGAATGAAAGCACGCAAATGGCTAAAGGCGGGCACATATCCCACCTCTTTAGCAAAGGTTCACTCCCACAGCGTTTTGCTTGCGGGAGCGAGCAGCGGCGCGCAGAGTGGCAGCTGCATTCCTAGTTTTTTTCTTCCTTGCAGCGCGCGCACCACTTGCGGGCACCCTTACAGCGCGCGCACATCGCACACCACTCGTGGGACGCTGTTTTCTGTCCGGTTTCCTTTTCTCCACGACCCGATCATTAAGTTGAAATGCTTGTCTTTCTCTTCAGTGTGCAGGGCCCTAAGCATAGGGGGCTCTCCCCCATCTTACTCCTCTTGGGTCCATCCAATATTCGGTCCTGTGGAGACGGCTGCTCCGTGTGGCACAGCTCCCGCGTGAAACCCTCGTCTTGGTTGTAGTGTGTCCTGCATGAAGCAGGGGGACTCTGCTGGTACTGCTGTTCCTGAACTCTCGCACGGAATCCTCTCCTTGCATGCAGTATACGCGGCCAGCCTGCAAGGGGTCCGTCCCTGCTGACACAGGGGCTCGCGTCTGACATGATGTATCTTTGGGTGAGTGCGGCCACGATTTGCACGTACATTCCTCTGATGCTACTTGGTGGTGTAACCCACAGCACCGTGCTTCCTCCACTTTTGGTAATCTTCTGCAGTATCTTTCCTCTGGCACCCTCTACTGGCGGCCTCCTACACGCGTCTTCCTCAGACACTCGACGCTGGCCTCCTCTTGCACGCTTCGTCCTTTGCCACTCAGTGTAGCCACCTCTGGCACAGGCGTTGCTCTGACACTACTCGCTGCCGATTCACAGTGCTGGGATCCTTCACTTCCAAACACCTTTAACGCCTTCCTTCCTCTGACGCTTAATGCTGGCCGCCTTCTGCTTATACCTTCCTCTGACTCTACTCAATGCTGTGGCGCATAGCCCCTTGATCCCCTTACTACCGGACATCGTGTGCACGTTTTCCTCGCACCCGCTTCTGCCCACGCGCTCTGTTAACCGCAGGACACACCTTCCTCTGACTCCCAAAGCAGGCTACCTTCTGCGCGCGTCTTCCTTTGAATCTACTCGCTGCTATAATGCAGTTTTGCACTCCTTTTACGGTTGCCTGGCTTCATCTGAAACCCACTTAAAGCTAGATTCTGCACGTGCGTTCCTGTGACACCTACCGGCCACCTTCTGCTCTGATAGTACTCGCTGCTCTGATGCTCAGCCATACACTCTATCCTTCACTGAAGGGGACCTCCTATTTGTGCCTTTGTCTCACAGAGGTTGCTAACCACTTTTTGCATGCTCCTTCCTCTGACATCCAAAGCTGGCCACCATTTGTGCGCTTGTTTCTCTCAACCTCAAGGTAGCCACTCTCTGCATGCGCCTTTCTTTGAAACTACTTGCTGCTATGATGCACGGCGCCGCTTCTCCCTTAAGTGCTTACACAGGTTCTTCACTAGCCTTCACGGAATGCAGTGTAGGCCACGTTCTGCATTCTTCTTCCCCGGACATCCAATGCAGCCCACCTTTAGCCCAGCCTTTTCTGACACCCACCCTCCCATTATTGTTTTTAATCACCCCCACCCTTCCGTCGTTGTTTTCAATCAACCCCACCCTCCCGTTGTTGTTTTCAATCACCCCCACCCTCCAGTCATTTTCAATTTCCCCCCACCCTCCCATCGTTTTTTGCTGACCTCTCACCTCCCCCAACCACCATGTCATAAAAAAAAGAAATATCGGCAAAGCTTGGCAATGCGTTTATTCATTTCTTTATTCATATACCTGTTTTGGTTAAACAATTAACATGTTCAGAAGTTCTTCCACAAATATTTTCTTCACATAACGATTTTACTAGAACATATAAATAAATATGTAAGTATCCAAGACGATCGTATGTGCAATGTTTACCTACCCCACTTCAAAAGCACAACACAATCACAGGATTGTTGTAGATGTGGGAGAGCTAACTTGATCCCAATAGCTACGGCACGAGCCGAGCCTGGAAAGCATCGCTGTGTAACACACTAACCCCTAGGGATGCGTTATGGCATTTTTTATGTTAATTCTTTTTTTTTTATACAGTCGCTCAGTTATACATAATATCTTAATTATATCTAAGGTAACAAAAATGTTTATAACACTTATAAATTTATAACATACTGTACAGCAGCCACACTGCTCTACATCATCGCTTAAACACATTGGCAAAGCCAATAGCTCTCACTAAACACTTATAAGGTCCCAAAGGCGAGACCTATTGGCTATGCCAATGCTTGTCTATAATATGTCATCTTTAGTGACATTTTGCACCTTGTTGGGTGTCTTTTTCAGACTTAGTAAAGTTGGGAAGGGTGGGTATGCATTCACCTGTGGGGTTGGGTTGCAGGTGTGGGTGGTGGGTGGGTTAAGGTTATTTGTCTTTAGCGGAGAGGTATTGCACTGCATAGTACTGAATGTATAGGACTGTATATGCTTGATTTCACTGTCTAGCTATAACACATTATGGACATCAAATGCATTCCCGTCCCCACTGTGATTCCCAAGGGGTGAAGGCCACTAGGGGTCCAGACAAGGCTCCCATAATTCACTGTCTGACGTGGAACGTGCGCGGGCTTGGTGACCCACGCAAGCGTAGGCTGGTTCTGGGATTTTTAGAAAGGCACCAGGTCCAAATAGCTATGATACAGGAAACGCATCTCAATCCGCGGGTTCCGGCGGCCTTTGGTAGAAAATGGACGGTGCACAGCTGCTTCATTTCTTTCTCCACGTATGCCCGGGGGGGTGACTACTGTCCAGTAGGCCAACTGCCAGACACTCAAGGCAGATTCAGCATCATGTGGGGTAGGCTTTCTGGTCACACAGTCACACTGGTCTGTTGTTATGCACCCAACATTGATGATCTGGATTTCTTCGCCAATCTCTGGGGGCGCCTCTTAGAAATAGGATCCACGTTCATTATATGGGGTGGTGACTTTAATTTGACATTGGACCCCGGGCTGGACCGTTCCCCCTACCATACACATTCACATCCCCAAGCGACCAAACACCTCTCAGACATCATGGTCGATCACCAATTGTTTGATGCATGGAGGGTCCTTCACCCTGCCCACAGGGAGGGTACTTTTGTATCCAGCGTACATTCCATCTGGTCGAGGCTAGACTTCTGGTTGCTCTCTGCGGGACTAAACCCGTGGCTCAGGGAGGTATTGCATCTCGCGCGGACCCTGTCCGATCACTCCCCGGTTCTTTTGAAACTTTCCCCACCGGGTGCTACCTCCCCATATCGGTCATGGAGGCTCCTGCCCATGACCTTGCTGGACACAGCTTTTTGCGAGGAGATACGCCAGGAGATCATTGAATTCTTTCCGCGCAATGTTGATAGCGTTGCAACGCTGTCGTGTGTGTGTGTGGGAGAGCTTTAAAGTGACGATGAGGGGACTGTGCATGGCCAAGAGCGGGGGGATTCTTAAATCTATATGGGGCACTCTACACAAAATAGAGATGGATATAAAAAAGACAGAAGAGGCAATTGCATCCTCCCCTGATCGGCTTTTTAGCGCGAGGCTCAAGGAGCTCCTTACAGAATATGCAGACGAAGCAGAGCGAGAATCCAAGTTCCGTTCGAAATACCATGTGGCCCGAGTTTATGGGGAGGTGGAGCGCCCGGGCAGGGCTCTCGCGGAACCTACCAAGACCCCAAGATTTGGCAACCAAGTGCTGGAGGAACTAGACCATGGGGGTACTAGACATACCGACTCTAACAAGATCCTTGAGGTATTTTCCATAACCATGAGGATTGGTCTTTAAAAACTCAAACAAGTAAACCGGAAGGATCTATAATAATATCGATCAGTCGAGGTGAACGGCGAATCTGGAATCAGGCATCTCCAAAAACTGAGCCACAACTAAAATAAAATTCCTGGTCCTGGATCTCTAGCAATCTGAACAGCAATAAACAGGGTAATCCACCAACACTTCCTTTTTAACAAAAATTTAACAGTTATCTCCTGGAGTATCGCTGGGAAAAGTCAAGAAAAGTTAGCCCATATCCTTGAAAAATCTCCATCGATTCTTTTATTACAGGAAACATGGTCCGTAGATCCCTTCACTCAAAAAAATTATTTCGTGTTTGACATTGCAGCTGAGGCCACAAAAAGGGGCCATGCAAAAGGAGGCCTTGCAATTTTACTAAAAGAAGAAATCTACTGGGACCTAGAAATTATTGACTTGCATCCTCAAAATGCTCAGTGCATTAAGATTAAACATTTAAACAAAATTTGCACATCATCCAGGATTTGCTAATTTTCAATGTTTATATAGCACCGGGCCCCCGCTACGACTCTCTGTTGACAAAAATATTTGAGATGATTGAAACAATAACGGCCCAAAAAGGGTTCCCACCAGCAATATTTGCTGGAGACTTCAATGGAAAAATCTCTCACGCATTACTGGATAAAGAGGGACATCGCGAAAAAGAGGATGCCTGTTTTATCCCAAAGCTACTATTTCCAACTAAGATAAAAGCTAATAATCGAGGAAAACTACTACTCTCTCATGTCAATGCAATGAATGGAGTAATCTTAAATGGTAGAGTAGAAGGGGATATCCCGGCCGCATACACTAGATCAGGCACAAATAGTTCATCTATCTTAGACTATGTAATCTGTAGCATTTACTTTTTTCAGAAAGTGCAATCACTGAATGTACAGGGTATATACGAAAGTGATCACGCCCCCTTGTCTCTGGAAATGGAGCTTTCACTCCAATCTACTACCCCGTGGTCATTAGGCTCCTTGAATGGCCATGCCAATATAGATCATAAAAATGGTAGGATCATCTGGAAATCTAAAGCAATAGAGAAAATGAACATCGTAATCTCAGCTAAGCCCTCAGATCCGCTTAATAAAGAAATAAACCTGTTAACGAACTACGAAGAGACAGTAACCACGGTAGTCGCTCTCTTCAGGAACACTCTAACAGACAGGAAAAGAGAAGGAGCCTTCGAAAAGGAAAGAACAAAGACCATGAATCAGCAAAATTAAATAGCCTGATTAGATTGCAGTTTCTGAACCATTCAGGGATAAGACAGGAAGAAATCAAAAAGTTGAAAACAATTACGTCAACGGAAAAAAGCGAAAAAACAACAGGAAGAAAAAGATAAAAACTGGATAGACATACAACAAGCAGTAAAAAGTAAAAACAGCAAAGCATTTTGGAGCCTAGCTGCCAAACAAATGGGTATAAGGAAAACAACACAAGCCCTTCCAGTGACAGCATTGGCCTGGGAAAAACACATCTCTAACCTGTCTAAACCTTATTCACAAAAGGCGGAAAAATTGTACCAGCAACCTCAAGGAAAGGGTCAGACAAATACTGATGTTATAGCCTCAACAACTAAGCAAATAGCTTATCTTATAAAGGCCGCAAGATCCATGGCAGCTATGGGACCGGATGAGATCCTGATTAAGGTCCTTCAATCAAATCCGGACGAGTGGAGCAAATTTCTATCCCCCCCTATTTCTTTACTGTTTTTCAACAAGAGATATCCCAAAATCATGGCAGGGGGGTATAGTGGTTCCTATTCTAAAAAAAGGCTCCAGAACAGATCCAAAGAATTATCGGCAAATAGCCCTACTCGATCTTTGCAGCCTGTGTATTGGACCACCTTAAAGACTGGGCCTTTTCCAGTGGAGTAATTCCTATGTCCCAGGCAGGATTCCGCCCAAAACATTCAGTAATACACAACATTGCAATTCTACAAACGATACTTGACAAATATGTCATGTCAAAATCACAAATTGTATATTGTGCTTTTATTGATTTTACTACGGCTTTTGATGGGGTAGACAGGCCAACACTCTAGAAGAAATTGGTGATGATGGGAATCCCTCAAGATTTACTTACAATAATTATATCCCTCCATACAGAAACATGGTGCAGAGTTCAAATGGGGGGATCAAAGGGTTTAACTAGACCAATTCCCACGCTAAACGGTCTCAAACAAGGTTGTCTCCTTGCTCCTTTGCTATTCTCCCTTTACCTAAGCGACTTACCAGAGCACTTTATTCAAGTAAAACATTTCCCTCCGAAACTGGCATTGAGTGACACACACATTTTAATGTACGCGGACGATATCGTGATCTTAGACCTTACACCGATTGGGCTACAAAGAAACCTAAATGCACTAAGTGGCTATGCAGATGACAACTTCTTAACCCCAAATATTTCAAAAACTAAAAGTCTACCCTTTAGGGGAAAAAAGCGACCACAACCTTTTAATTGGACATTGGGGGGGGGGAGGGGGACCGTTAGAATCTGTCAAAGAATATACTTATCTTGGTCGCATTTTCTCCCAAACTCTACAGAATTATTCCCACTTACATCACATAGGTCGTAAGGCAGATGCCCATGTAGGAGCAATGCTGAAGTTATATTCCTCTTCTGGGAATAGACATTTCCAAACTCTGTTGGAGGTCTATCATATGAAAATCCCCCCATCTTAACGTATGGTCTAGAGTATATCCATATAAAAACCTGGAAATCTGTAAAAACAAGAGAAGGAAATTCCTTACGGAAACTGACAAGAGTAAATCAAGCTATCCCGGCTCAAGCATTACGTCTTGAACTCTCCCTATCCAGCATACACGCAAGGGCTATTTCGAATATATTAAGATGGGCTTATCATCTTCTGTATGCTGACTCTGGCTCCTTAAGGCACATCTTAAAATTGGAAACTTTTAGAAAAGAGTCGTCCCGATACACTTTTAATAAGAATCTTAATATAGCTTTTAATCAGTCTCACTGCACAGTAGCACTTTTACAATCCTGGACACCGGCACTTTTGAAGCTCTTTCTAAAAAATATGGTTCCAAGATTAAGCTTTGATCTGGACGTAGAGCATTGTATACAATTAAAATAATATAAAGAATACGCAAAAACCATAGACTATAAATCCCCAGAGAAATATACAAACTTCTCATTAGATCATAGGGTCCGGCGCTGTATTCTTCTACTGAGGCTGGAAATCCTCCTTTGAAAGTGTGTAAAGCAAAGTGGAACAAATCTGAAAATACAACTGAGCTTTGTGATTTGTGTAAGGGAGGAATACAAGATCTAACTCATGTTTTATCTGTCTGTCCTAACCCAACCCTAGTTGAAGCCAGGAGGAGGTATTTAAGGCCTATGAGTATCAGATGCAATGCTACGTCTATACAAAACCTAATTAAGCTCTGTAAATCACCACGGGATGAACCCGCTTGTTATCAATTGTATACATTTTTAAAGAGCTTTCTAAAGTTGTTTTAAAATCCATGATGATAACGTTTTAAAAATTATAATTATTTAAAGTTGATATTATGAACTATTACCTTTAAGTACAACCTGCCTTTTCAAATGATCTATTTAAGCTTTGGGAAACCTATCGGATGAATCCATCTGTTATCAACCATATAAATATCTAATGAATTTTATTTTAAATATGTCGCAAAAATTATGATGAAACGTTTTAACCTTTGAAATCCTTAAAGCTGATGCTATGGCTGTCATTATAAATGTTTTAAAACTATGTTTTTGTATTTGTTGACCTCAGTTGAGGTCTATATCAAAATTAAAATAAACTTTGACAGCGCGTGCAACGCCCGCACCACCATTAAAAAAAAGATATTTTCCAACTACTATGCGACACTATCGCTCTAGGGAAAGTGGCACACCAGATATAGCATCTTATTTTGAGGACACCGCGCAGGGGTGGATAAGTGACTCTTGTAGAGAATTTTTATCTGCTGAGTTTGAAGAAGATGAGATACGTGCAGCAATAATGGGTCTGCGTTCGGGCAGGGCCCCTGGGCCTGGGGGGTTGCCTACAGATTTCTATAAGTGCTATATCGAGCAGCTGGTCCCTATACTTAAACAAGTTTTTGAGGAGGCTAGGGAGTTAGGCGTCCTTCCACTGTCAATGCGCCAGGCCATGATTATATCACTACTCAAATCGAGTAAAGAGGCCGCCAACTGTGACGCCTACAGGCCATTATCGTTAATTAACTGTGACACCAAAATCCTGGCTAAGGTCATTGCCAATAGGTTTTCATTACTAATGGACGGACTGGTCCTTCCGGACCAGGCGGGATTCGTGCCAGGGAGGGCTACTTCACATAATTTAAGAACCACCTTTGCACTGCTACATGACATAGCCCCGGACATCTCGGCAGCGGGAATTTTCTTAGACGCTACAAAAGCGTTTGATTCCCTTGAGTGGGGATACATGTTTGCCATATTGAGTAGGATGGGGCTTCCCCTGCCTTTCCTGAGGTGGATAAGGCTATTGTATACCGAGCCTGAGGCAATAGTTCAGGTTAATAGACTATATTCCGAACCGATCAACATTACGAGGGGCACGCGGCAGGGTTGCCCGTTGTCCCCGGTGCTTTTTGTTTTAGCCATTGAACCCTTAGCGGCCAAAATCAGACAACATCACAGGGAATATGCGGTTCAATATCCCTTTCGGCAGATTTTGATATCACTATACGCTGATGATATCACTCTATATCTACAAGACCCCAGCATCAGCCTCAACCCGATTCTTCGGGAATTTATAAGATTTGGCAACATTTCGGGAATAAGGCTGAACTGGAATAAATCTCAAATATTTCCACTCACTCCTAATACTGTACAATTTACTCCTGATTTCCCGCTGAGCTGGTGTGATCAGGAAATAAAATACCTGGGTGTGGTCATCACCAGAGATAGAGAATCAACCCTCCGAGTGAATTATGGCACAGCGATCGAGACTATTCGTACATGGATAGATAGGTGGGTCAAGTTGCCACTCTCCCTGGCTGGAAGGGTGGCGTTGATGAAAATGAACATCTTACCCAAACTCTTATACTGGTTTGTCAACATTCCCTATAATCCTGGCCGTCCCTTTTTCAATATTCTCCGATCCTTGCTAATTAAACTCGCATGGGGTGGAAAGCAACCCAGGGTGTGATGGAAGGTTCCGACACAGCCATTCTCTAGAGGGGGATTTGAGGCCCCAGATATGGAGCTGTATTTTGAGCGCGCAGGCCCATTAGGCTACTTATTGGCTTCATCCCCCCCCCCTTTTATGCCACACCTGGCTATTGAGCAGGGGTACATGTGGCCCACACCTCTAAATTCCTTCCTGGGCAACGCAGTTCCTGGTGAGGGGGTTGCTCACTATACTGTCAGCTGCACCAATCTTGCATGGAAGAGATTGTCCAAAATAATGGGAAAATCGGTATTATACTCCCCACTGTTGCCACTCCTGTACTTGCACGTTGCGCCGGTTACTCAGGAAGCTGCATGCCGGGAAATGTTTCGGAAGCGAAACCTTACTGTACGGGGGGACCTGTACCACGAAGGGCAATTCAAAACCCAGCAGGAATTACTAGTGGGGAATAGGACAACTCCCTTGGAAGTGTTTCTATATATAAGGCTCAAACACGAGATCAGGGCCAATGTCCCTGGCTTCCCAATAGAACCGCCTACACTGGAGGTCCTCCACTCGTTATTGAAGATGCAGGGACCGGCACACGCTGTTTCCCACATTTACCGAACAGCACTGACTGAAAGGCCACAAACAATGCACGGCGTCAGAGACGAATGGGATCTTGACATGGGGGAACCACTTACGGATGAGCAATGGGCATACTGTTGCTCACAAACAGAAGCCATCACTGCAAGCAGCCGATTAGGCATAATCCATTTCACGTTTTTAAACAGAACCTACTATACCCTTACAAAACTGCACAAATTCAAACTAAGGGAGGATGATTGCTGCTGGAGATGCCGACGGGAGGGTGCGGATTTCTTGCACCTCTCATGGCACTGCCATGAGTACGTGAATACTAGGGGGAGGTGCTGGAGGCGCTATCTAAAATGGTTGGCGTTGCTATCCCATTCACCCCACTGTTGGCACTCCTGGGGTACACAGCCAATATACAGCAATCCTGCAGGAAATTCGTGGCACTGGGCTTACTGTTGGCTCAGCGCAGACTGGCATGCAGGTGGGGTAGGGGGCGAGCTCCCAAGTTTAAGGAATGGCTTTCTGACTTTATATACTGTAGAGACTAACTTACGACCTATGCTGATCTCCTGCCGACGTCATCCAGTCCTAGAGACATTTGGGAGCCACTATTGGAGTACCTAAAAGACACTGCTGAATAATGTCATATATGGCCGTGTATACTTATGCATGCATACTGGGGAGTGAGCTGTCCTATAAGACGAGATGGGCTTGGGGCAGACCAAACCCCCCACACTGCTTTGTATTCCATGTATTGATAGAGATAATATTCAAGGATAGATGTACTGTGTTCGATCAAGTAGAAATCAATGCTAACTCATGACTACGCTTTACAATATGTGTCATATACCAAACCCTGGGTCAATGCATAACCAACAGATGACTGTATCTATGTATATTACGATTTGACCTCTATATTCTTCTCTCAATTTGGAATGTGCAATGTCTCTCCAGTGTTATTTCTTTCCAACTGTATGTTTGATTGAAAATGAAATAAATAAACACAAAAAAAAATCCATCACAGCTCCATGCAAGGTATTCAGAAACAGGCTCACCACCGTAACCGGCCTAGCAATCAAGCTGACACTCACAAGGCCTTACACACATGTAGGGGAGCAAATCAGCCCAAACTTGGACACCACCACATCAGAAACACATGGGAGTCGCGGGACAGTTCTCTGACCCTCTCCGATGCACAACAGAAATAACCAAATCACATCAGGACCTAGGGAAACGACCAGGAGCCCAGCAAAAAGAAGCCCAAAGTTAGCCCAGAAGAACCCTCTAGACAAAGGACGTGGTCAAGACACCTGGTGCTGTTAGGCAGGGTCCCACTGCACGCCATGTCCTAGCACCAGAGGGGTATATACGCGACCCCAGAGCACGCTGCAATCACCAACAGCACCTAATTTCAGCACGTCCCCTCTTTACACATCACCCCGCGTACGTGTAGGTCAAGATATGCCCACACTCCCTCACTAGGGAAGGTAGGATAATAGAAGCCTAGCTACATCCATAAATCGTTAGTTAAAAAACGAAGACCATCCACAGGCTCATGAAAACCACTCCTTAACAAAATACATCCTTTTCTGCCATGGTGAAGAGGAGAACCGATAATCTGTAAAGCCAGAATTAAGGCGACCCATGAATAAACATTCATTGTCTTCCAAAAAATTAGACACCTCAATTGGGGGCCATCTTCTGATGCCTCACTAAAAATAACACATATGAATGTAAAAGCACACTCCTAAAAAAGAAAGGCACAGGAATCCCCAAGAATGATTGATAATGCGCAAGGGTTAACTAATAAACAACAAATCTGCAATCGAGCCACCAAAGTGCACCACCCTTACAGCGGCACATTATCTCTTCAGCGACTACTTCCATAATCCTAACAAGACCCAAGTGTGCAAATTGAAGACCTCGAGCTATTATCACAAACATTTTCCACCAAACTCTTTTTTAACCTTTCCGAAGTAAAAACATCCCCTAATCACAGGAGGTCTACAGACATCTTTCCTGGATTCATCCCCACAACCTACAATGTTCAACAATTTATGTATTATTGTACAATTGTATGTCTTCTGTTTACTGTGGGAGTGGCCGCATCCATACATTGCCGAAGATCTGCATAGTCTATGGAGTCCACCCCGACATTTGCACAGCACTTGCGTAGGGACCTCTCCCATGTCACTTACAATTACACTGAACCCAACACTAGGATTCCACACGCACTACACAGCGCACTCTTACACAACACATGGTATCAGCCATGACCACGGTGGGCGCCCAGACATCAGTCATGTCATGTATTGTCTGCTCACTGATATCACATGCAGTAGGCGCAGACTGGCTTTTACTTGCTCCAAGAGATAGCTCCTGAAAAAGCAAAATGCGTTCTCCACCTGTACCTGTCAGGGCTGGACAATACAATCCTTTAAGTTACTTCCATTCAGGTAGCAGAAGGAAGAAAACGCTGAATTTTCCTTGGAATCGGCTTCGCCGATTTACCCCATTGAAGACTGTACACAAAAGGTTTTAGGCTCCGTTAAAGTTCCCTCCCAAGATGGCGGCCGCCTGTAGTTCACCCTTCTTAGTGTTGAGTTCTAGTGGTTAAGAGTATCTGAAGTGTTCAGGATATCGCGTGTGCGCGCCTTGCGCGCGGCGCACTTCAACCGTCGTCCATGAGGAGAAGGCAGCGTTCCTGTGCTGCGCGCTCGCCGTGACAGAAATTTCGTCAGGGGAATAGCGTCTCGTTGCGCTTTTCCGCCTGACTTTTCCCGCAGTTTAGAAGGAGTATTCCGGAGCAGCTTTGAATTCTCTTTCCTGAGAGAATTTCTAAAGAAAAGGTTGGTCTCCAGTCGGCGCTTCATCTTGGCAGTTCAAGAGGGCTTACATTTTGAAGGAAGAGACAAGTAAGTCCTGCATTCAATTACTAGTTGACACCTAGCTCTTCAGTGCTGCAGCTCCAGGCTAAGTCACCCTGTCAGCGCTACGTCATTTTCTGGACTTTTGCAAGGTGCAGTCAGGCTTCGCAGCTAGAAGAGAGAGGCGTTTAGTGGCGCAATTCTGGTGTCCATATTCAGCACAATACAATAGCAGTGAGGCGTGCTGCCATAAGACAGTTTGAATATTTAACTGCGCTTTTGAACAAAACCAAGTCTTTCTTCTAAGGCAACAAAAGACTACAGATAAGATAAGGAATCCACGAATTGAACTCCTGCAAGAACTGTTTCAGTAGAGTTTCTCTTTTCCATAAGTACAATTTCAACTGAGTGTGTATGTAGTAATATATATATATATTATACTTACCAACAAGCTTGCCAGCTGAAAAGAGAAGACAAGGAAGATTATAAGACAGTATAATACCCAAAACCACAATACAATATTGCTAGAAGAGAGAGGCTAACCACTGTAGAAAGTTGGGTAATGATTTAAGGGGAGCGTTTAGTCAACAGCTTTAACGTAGGAATCGAGTAGGGCAAGGAAAGTATTACAATTATTTGTGTTCACAGATGCCGAGCAGTCCCTCGCTGAGATACCTGTGAGGAAGAGGCACAGCAGTGGAGTCTCTCTTGTCATTCCCATTCCCCTTTCCCCTGCTTTACTGAAAGTGAATCAGGTGTTCGTTGGCAGTGGAGCGTGGGAGTTGGAGAAAAGTTCTTCTGCTCCTGTGGAAGCCCAAGTAATTAAGGTGCGTGGTACTCTCGTTCTGACATACTTGACAGATTGAAGTGCCATTAAACTTCCACCCGGGCAGAATGGCTGAGGGACTGAATGTCAAGGCCTTGGCCACAGTATTGGAAGGTATTCAGAAACAGTTAAGCGAGACTATGGAAGCAAATAAAAATCTTAGGGATGAGCTGAGGAAGTCTAGTCAAGAGGCCAGTTTCCTTAGACAGAGATTTGATGACTTCGTAGTAGGTTCCAGCTCCGAGTCCAAAGAACAAAAACCGCTACATTTCACCCCAACCCCCTCAGCAGCAGAGTTAACCACACAAGTTATACATGCCATTTCCCCTACTATACCCTTGGCAGCTCCTGAGACGTTTAATGGAGATCCTCATAAGGCCCAAATTTTCCTTACACAATGCTCCTTACATTTCCTTTGTAGATCAATTATTTTTAAGGAAGATCAATCCAGGGTGGCCTTTTTACTGTCTTACCCGAGTGGAGATGCCGCAGCATGGTCTATGCCATTGGTCAATTGCAATGATCCGATTCTCTACAATTTCGAAGAATTTAAGGAAGAATTCCTTCGTATATTTGATCGAAGAACCATTTCTCAAGCCACAGATAGTGAGCTTTTGGATTTGAAGCAAGGAAATCGGGAGTTAGTAGCATACCTTGCTCAATTTAACAAACTAATTGTGGAGACCAAGTGGCCAGAAGCAAAGAGAGCGGCGATTTTCTACAGAGGGCTCAAAGACGAGCTAAAGGATGGGTTACCTCAGATTCCTAAACGACCCACTGATGTTTCTGAACTAATAGACTTGGTGCTTCAGATTGATCAGCGTCAAAATGAAAGGAAGAGTGAGCGCTGCAAAGACATTAGACCTTTCCCACCTCGCACAGATAGGGTAAAATTGGATTTCGTAAAACCCAGTGAGCCTGTCTCCGGAGAGGAGCCCATGCAAATTGGTTCAGTACGTGGCCCATTGACCAAGGAGGAGAGAGAGCGACGAAGAAGTGGGAAATTGTGCATGTACTGCGGAAATTCAGGGCATTTTGTGAAAGAGTGTCCTAAGAAGCCTAAGACCAGTTCGTGGGTAAAAGACAGGCCCCACCAGTAGGAGGAGTTGCTCTGGTGGGAGCGTCCGACAAGACGACTCCAGAATTTCAATTGGTGGCAAATACTCTGCAATCAGCGGCCCCACATTTGATCATCTCCAGTTTAATTAGATTTGGAACCACGGAAGTGGACGAGATTTCCGTTATGATAGACTCCGGTGCAACCGGGAATTTCTGTGACATAAGATTTGCTAAGTCTTTGGGAATTCAGTTTATTCGTAAGAATAAACCAGAACCAGTGCGAGCAGTTGACGGAACCAATTTATCTTCGGGTCCTATTACTTATGACACAGAAGAAATCACCTTGATTGGCACTGGTCAGCACCAAAGTTTTCTGAAATTCTGTCTAATTGATGCCCCTCAATTTCAGCTTATTCTGGGGCTCCCGTGGCTGACGGAACACAATCCGAAGATTGATTGGGCAAAAAGAACCGTGGAGCTGAACTCAGAATATTGCAAAGAGCATTGCTACCAAAATGGTGAATTGTGTAGTCAACCATCCCAACCCTCGCTTTTGGCAGAACCATCTCAAATGATTTGTGCTTTGGAAACTCCAGAAATTCCTTGTGAGTATCATGACTTGGGGGGGGGTGTTTGATGAACAGCAGGCGAAGAAGTTACCCCCACATTGGGAGTATGATTGTAAGATTGAGCTGGAACCAGGAGCTTCGTTGCCCTGCAGCAGAATATACGCCCTGTCAGAAGCCGAAAACAGCCACCTGAAGGAATATTTGGATCAATACCTAGCAAACGGGTTCATCAGACACTCCCAGTCTCTGGTGTCCTCTCCGCTGTTCTTTATCCCGAAGAAGGATGGGAAACTTAGAACTTGTATTGACTATCGTGCCCTGAATCTGGTTACTAAGAAGAACAGATACCCTCTGCCATTGATTTTGGAGCTTATGGATAAGGTGAAGGATGCCCGAGTATACACCAAATTAGACTTGAGAGGGGCCTACCATTTGGTGAGAATGGCCGAGGGGCATGAATGGAAGACCGCGTTTCGTACTCGATTTGGTCTATTCGAGTACCAGGTCATGCCCTTCAACCTATGCAACGCCCCAGCTGCATTCCAGCATTTTGTCAACGATGTTCTCCGGGACTTTTTAGATCGCTTCGCGGTGGTCTACATCGATGATATCCTGATTTTTTCAGCGAACATGGAGGATCACATTCAGCACGTGAGAGCCATTCTGAGGAAGCTGTTAGACCATCAGCTTTTTGTAAAATTGTGTGTGTTCCATTCCACCAGAGTTGAGTTTTTGGGTTTCAGCTTGTCCCCGGAGGGAGTGGAAATGGATGATGCCAAGGTTAAAGCAATTCAGGATTGGCCCTTGCCTCGCAGCGTCAAAGAAATCCAAAGCTTCATTGGATTTGCCAATTTTTATAGACGCTTTATTCCCAATTTTTCCGAAAAGGTTAGCCTCCTCACTCGTCTTCTGAAGAAGAAAGAGAAGTTTTTGTGGAGTTCGGAAACGGAGGAGGCTTTTCAACTTTTGAAGAAGATCTTTACCACAGCACCGATTCGGTTACATCCTAACACGGAAGAACCCTTCTTTGTGGAAGCTGATGCATCTAACCAAGCCATTGGAGGTATTCTGTCGCAAAGACACAAGAACACCGGACAACTCCATCCCGTTGCATATCGGTCCCGGAAATTAACTGCAGCCGAAATAAACTACTCCATTGCTGATAAGGAGTTGCTGGCAGTGAAGGATGCCTTCCAAAAATTGCAGCATTATTTGCTTGGGGCCAAGCATGAAATCACGGTGTTTACGGACCACAGAAATTTGCAGTTTTTGAAGTCAGCTCGAACCCTTACCCCACGACAACTGAGATGGTCCCTTTTCTTTGCAGATTACAACTTTGTGCTGACTTATAAACCTGGAGCCGCCAACGGAAAGGCAGACGCCTTGTCTCGCCTGAACACGAGCGATTTCAAAGAAAACAGCGGTGAAGGTCACATCATTCCTGAAGAAAAGATAATAGGTTCCATTTTGTATGTCGAACTAGAAGAGGAGATCAGGAATTCACTTTCTAAAGAAGGATTGCAGGAGTGGGTTAAGGAAGGTTCGGAGAGAGAGATTAAGAATGGCAAACCGTATCATCAAGGAAATCTTTACGTTCCTAGTGAGGAATTGCGCAAGAAGGTGGTACAGCACTTCCATGATGATCAATTGGCTGGACACAAAGGAGTGAAGAAAACCCTAGACTTGATAAGACGTGAATTTTAGTGGCCCAACCTTGAAGCTCAGGTGAGACAGTATGTGGCATCTTGTGAACAGTGTGTGAAAGGAAAAGTGTTAAGGCAGGCCCCACAAGGTTTGCTCATGCCTATGCCCGTGGCTCCATCCCCTTGGCATACAGTTTCCATGGATTTCATTGTTGACCTTCCTTCCAGTCAGGGATACTCCACTATCTGGGTGGTGGTAGACCATTTTTCTAAGATGGCTCACTTTGTTCCATTAAGATCAATCCCTAACTCCACTCAACTCGCTACCTTATTTACTCAACACATAGTAAAATCTCACGGAATTCCTAAGGTGGTTATCTCAGACCGGGGACCCCCAATTCGTTTCACGATTCTGGAGGGCTTTCCTGGGAAGACTTGGAGTCGACTCTCGTTTGTCTACCAGTTTCCACCCGGAGACTGACGGACAGACAGAAAGAGTCAACCAAGAACTGGAGCAATATTTGCGCCTGTACTTGATGGACCAAGAAGGAGATTGGGCAGATTTGATTTGGGCGGCCGAATTTGCCTATAATAACGCAGTACATGCATCCACCGGCTATTCCCCCTTCTTTCTGAATTCCGGTAGGCATCCAAATACATTCGTAGGTAAGACAGAGAGTGAAGTCCCGGCAGTGGAGGAGGTGGTACAAGAATTGCAGAGGGTCTATCGATTAGCAACCCAAAATTTAATGAAGGCAAAAGAGTCTTATAAGAAACAGGCTGACAAGAAAAGGAGGGGAAACCCAGGTTTTTAACCTGGAGATCAGGTCTGGATTTCCACTTGGAATATGTGCTTAAAAGGGAATCGAACGTTTCAGCCTAGATTTGTGGGCCCTTATTTTGTGGACAGAATGATAAATCCAGTTAGTGTACAGACTAGACTCCCCACCAGTTTGAGGATACATCCTGTGTTCCATGTGTCTTTGGTCAAAAGAAATCCCATGGGTTTGAGAAAAGATCAACCCCCAGCTCCAATCCAGCGTCAGTCAGGTGAAGAGTTTGAAGTGAAGAGAATTATTGATTCTAAGTGGAAGAAAGGAAAGGCTTTCTATCTGGTTGATAGGAAAGGATTTGGTCCGGAGGATCGATCCTGGGAACCTAGTTTTAATGTCCATGCCCCAAGATTGGTTCGTGACTTTCACAAGACTCACCCCAACAAACCTAAAGAGGGAGGAGGAGAGGTTTTGGTGGGGGGGGTACTGTCAGGGCTGGACAATACAATCCTTAAGTTACTTCCATTCAGGTAGCAGAAGGAAGAAAACGCTGAATTTTCCTTGGAATCGGCTTCACCGATTTACCCCATTGAAGATTGTACACAAAGGGTTTTAGGCTCCGTTAAAGTTCCCTCCCAAGATGGCGGCCGCCTGTAGTTCACCCTTCTTAGTGTTGAGTTCTAGTGGTTAAGAGTATCTGGAGTGTTCAGGATATCGCGCGTGCGCGCCTTGCGCGCGGCGCACTTCAACCGTCGTCCATGAGGAGAAGGCAGCGTTCCTGTGCTGCGCGCTCGCTGTGACAGAAATTTCGTCAGGGGAATAGCGTCTCGTTGCGCTTTTCCACCTGACTTTTCCCACAGTTTAGAAGGACTATTCCGGAGCAGCTTTGAATTCTCTTTCCTGAGAGAATTTCTAAAGAAAAGGTTGGTCTCCAGTCGGCGCTTCATCTTGGCAGTTCAAGAGGGCTTACATTTTGAAGGAAGAGACAAGTAAGTCCTGCATTCAATTACTAGTTGACACCTAGCTCTTCAGTGCTGCAGCTCCAGGCTAAGTCACCCTGTCAGCGCTACGTCATTTTCTGGACTTTTGCAAGGTGCAGTCAGGCTTCGCAGCTAGAAGAGAGAGGCGTTTAGAGGCGCAATTCTGGTGTCCATATTCAGCACAATACAATAGCAGTGAGGCGTGCTGCCATAAGACAGTTTGAATATTTAACTGCGCTTTTGAACAAAACCAAGTCTTTCTTCTAAGGCAACAAAAGACTACAGATAAGATAAGGAATCCACAAATTGAACTCCTGCAAGAACTGTTTCAGTAGAGTTTCTCTTTTCCATAACTACAATTTCAACTGAGTATGTATGTAGTAATATATATATATATTATACTTACCAACAAGCTTTCCAGCTGCCAGCTACAAAGAGAAGAAGACAAGGAAGATTATAAGACAGTATAATACCCAAAACCACAATACAATATTGCTAGAAGAGAGAGGCTAACCACTGTAGAAAGTCAGGTAATGATTTAAGGGGAGCGTTTAGTCAATAGCTTTAGCGTAGGAATCGAGTAGGGCAAGGAAAGTATTAAAGTTGTTATTTGTGTTCACAGATGCCGAGCAGTCCCTCGCTGAGATACCTGTGAGGAAGAGGCACAGCAGTGGAGTCTCTCTTGTCATTCCCATTCCCCTGCTTTACTGAAAGTGAATCAGGTGTTCACTGGCAGTGGAGCGTGGGAGTTGGAGAAAAGTTCTTCTGCTCCTGTGGAAGCCCAAGTAATTAAGGTGCGTGGTACTCTCGTTCTGACATACTTGACAGTACCTATGTAGGATTAGGGCCAAGATACAACCCAACAGAGTAGAACCCCATAGAGTAGTAGTGAACGTGACCCGTTACAAGACCAATACCACAGCACGATACCTCTTCACTGATCCTATGAGATTCAAACAGAGCTAGATAGGATGCACAGGCGGGGCACCATAGGGGAGGACACTGTTTGGCCCTGAGAGTTTCCAGAAAAGAGATTCTTGGAGGTAGCAAAGTCAAAGCAGCAGTGCACAAACATGTCCGCTCCCGCTTCAGTCTGTGGTCCCAGGGGAGCCCTTAGCGTGTCAGGGGCAGTTTTCGTTAGTAACAAATGGATGCCAGACATGGAGTTCCAGTGTAGGGCCATCCACCTTACTGATACGAAGGGAAAGGAGTCTCGTAGGGGAGGGTTAAACACCAGCATAGATAACCCATGTCAGGAGATATGGGATTTCAAGATAGATAGGTACACGTGGTTGGAAGGGAAGGGGCAACCTCTAATTGTACGGACACGTACTGTATTCCTTGTGTTTCAGAGGCAAAAGGACGATTCCACTCAGCACAAATGAGAACTGTGGCCCAATACCGCATGTACCAGACATGCAATGGGGCACCTCCATGCTGATGGATACGTACT
Source organism: Calotriton arnoldi (assembly GCA_963921515.1). NCBI lineage: Eukaryota > Metazoa > Chordata > Amphibia > Caudata > Salamandridae > Calotriton > Calotriton arnoldi. The sequence continues at coordinate 3,900,061 of CAWUFW010000189.1, forward strand.
GGCAGTGCGGCGAGTTTGCCTACACCCAGCTCGTACCCAGATGGCATGGCCAGTGCTTCCTGGTAACCATATCCACCCTTACCCTGGTCATTCCTGGAGAAGATCTGTCAGAGTTGTACCAACATCCGCAATAGAAGAAAACAACTCTGTTGCATTAGGCTCGAGAGAAAAGAACTGCTGATTATTTTGGCTGGGCACAGTTCAAGGACATTTTAGAATCATTCAGACTGTATTCTGACACACAAGTCAATGTGGGAGAGTCCATACCCTTCTTCACTGTGCAGACGAAAGCAAACACCTGCTGGTTGCAAATAACCAGATGGGAAATGATAAACAGTACTGAGTTCAGCCTTAATGCAATCAAGGAAGAACTAAAAGCCATCCGCCGCATGGTGATGCAACAGTGGTATGTGTTGGACTTGATGACCGCAATGGAGGGAGGGGTGTGTGCCAAGATCGGTGCATCCTGTTGCACGTTTATCCCAGGCAATGATATGAACAATGGGACTCAGACTCTTGCCATCCAAGCACTGCATCGTTTACAAACCGACATGCATAAGGAGGGAGGTGCCCTTGAGCAGGACTGGTACATCGATAGGTTCTCCTGGCTCCCCCGGTGGGTGACAGGACCGTGTACCTCATTGCTGCCCATTCTCATTTTTGTATTGTTTGTGTGGTTTCCAACAAGTGGGGGTTTCCTGCTGTAAAAACGCAGTTCTCAAATATGGAAGAATGCAAGTAACTAGGGAATAGTAATAGTTAAAACTGAAACACGACAACCCCCTAATAATGTGACTGCCATCAAGTATGGGGTAAATGATGTAGTTGAAAATTCAACTAGAGGGGGGAATGTTAATATTGATGTCGATGTACTTAATGATACATGTGTGCGTGAAAACGAAATCAAATTGCTGTTGAAATCACCCCATATGACCTCTCCATCAACCCTGATTAAGAAATATGTTATCAGGCAGGACCTTCGACCTAGGACTGAGGCAACTGATTGACAGATCACAGGTGGGGTAGCACGTAACCAGCAGAACAAATACACGAACAGAAAAAACCCAGATTAGTCCCACAGATAGGCAACAACACCACAATGGTCCGGTGAGATTGCCCACAATAAAGCACATGGCTGGAGGGGTGCGCTTTCCCAAAGCACCATAAAGTTAGATACAACATGAAGTTAGGAACACTCAGCTAATCAGGGGGATAGAGCACACAGCACATGCAGTGATCACGCGCTCCCCATGCCGGACATCTGGACACGTTACCCAGATCTTTTTTAAAGCTCGAAAAAAGGTTGACGGAGACGCTCTAAATCCTTGTGGAAGCCGCTGCCAGGGAACAGGAAGAGGAAATGACAAGAAAAGAAGACAGAACAAATTTCTACCACAATAAACCATTGGCAGTTTCTGGGTTTGCAAGAAAGGATGGTGGCAGGGTTGGGGGACCACAGGAAGGACAGTGATAACCACATTATGGTCTTGCATGACCCGGTACATGTTGGCCTTTCCCTCCTGCTTGTGTAGGCAAGATCAGGGTATCGCATCTACTGTCAATATGTACGAAAACTCCTGCCTGATTAAATCTGCTATTACAGGACAGATCACTGCCTTTAGAGGAAACGGAGGAATTTGAGGTTGTTTTATTTGTGGGGGGGGGATCATGATCTTCACAGGTGTCACTGAAGCTATGAATCCCACATCATTAGCCCCTGTGGACCATAATGTATAACGCGCACGAGAAAGAAAATTAGTTAAGATCAAGGGGCAGCTCATTGTTATTTACTGAAGGTTGACAGTTTATGTTCTTGTAAATCAGGGTGAGGATTTAATTTTCATGGTGCTTGGGTATGTACACCGTCAGGTGTACAAAACACTATGCAGTTTAACCTGTATAAGATATCCCGCCTTCTCTTCACCCCCCCAACAGATTAGTTGGTGAGGTGGGACTAAGTAACTTATTGGTGAGGGGTCCGAGGGACATAGACACTGGTTAGAGGTGTGATGGGGAACATGTTAGTTAGAAATGCCGACTGTGTTTATGGACAAGCCAAAAAAAGGTAATGAAGGGGACTCCGAAAAGGATTTCAAAGCAAGGTCAATAAGACAAGTGGTGAGTTTGCCATTTACTATTCAATCAATATAGGGAGCTTTCTGATGTACTGGGATTAATGAAAACGAATTTATAGAACCCACAGATGCTCCAGAGAGAGTCCCAGTGCTAATGCCTGACAGTAACAGGGAGGTTAATCCAGAGAGAATAACCAAGTATTTTCCTGAAAGTAGACTCAGAAGAGAATGGAGTTCAACTGGCAGTTGATTCCAGGCCTTTGCTGCAAGATAGAAGGAGCGTCTGCCCTTCCTAACTTGTCTGATACTAGGGACTACAGCCAAACAAAACTGAGAGAAGCGCAATGTCCTAGCCAGAGTATAAAAATAGAGTTTCCGAATCAGATACTGAGGGCCAGCCCTAGACAAGGCCCAATGAGCCATGACTAAAGACTTAAATTTGATTCTCTTCTTAATCGGTAACCAATGTAAAGAGCACATGTGAGGTGGTATAGGTGTCTGAAGCAGAAGCCTCATAATGAGCCTCATAATGAGCATTCAGAACAACCTGAAGTCCTGTGATCAGATAATTGGGAAGACCCAGATATAAAACATTGGTATAGACCAGCCTAGATGTAATAAGGGCATGGACTACCGAAAAAGAAATTTCTTTAGGGCTTGTAGGAGACGAAAGCGTGTTCCCACCACCGCAGATACCTACAGTTGAAAGGATAAGAGGTTATCAAACCTCACTCCTAGATTTTTTACAATCGTTAAAGGTAATGGCAGAGACAGGGCCTGACCCAGACAACAGTTGAGACACCAGTTCTCATAAAAGGACACACACAAAAATAATCTGTCTTTTTCGTATTGCATAGAAGATGGCTGGCATGAAGCCAGTCAAAAACTGCAGTAAGGCAAGCCTTAAGGTGATGGCCATCAATGTCAGCCTCTTTCGCAAATGAGAAAAGAAGCTGGCTGTCATCGGCACAGGACGCAACCTGGAAGCCATAAGATTTTACCAAGACTGCTCATGGGGCCATGAAGACTTTAAAAAGGGTCGGGCTAAGAGAAGAACCCTGAGGCACACCAATTGAAACGGGCTTTGACTCCGAAGAATAAGAGGATTAAGGTATTTAGGGCACACTCTGAACATTTTGGGCTGTTGTAGAACTTAAGATAGGAGTTCTGCACAACTTTGTGAAACAGCTGCAACCTGAAGAAGATTCCCTCCTCGAGAAACGGCTGAATCCCTTCAAAAATACAATATGTAGTTAAAAAACTTCTCAAATGGACCGTTCGCAATGGTTTTTTATGCGAGGAGCCATTTTTTTTCCAACAAGGAGGAAGTACCTCAGACTCCAACTTCCTGTTCCTATCTAGCAGGCTCCTACCAGTGCTTTCTCCACCTCCTGGTCACTTCTCATTTGGAGCTGGAAGGATCACTTTGTCTGCTGCCTATATACCATTGAATTTGAGGACTTTGTTTTAGTGATATCACAAGTAAGTTCAAAAACTGTTGTATAAGTGTGCTGTTTGTTTGAAAGAAGTAATGCATTAGGCTTTATTTATACTTTTATTCAATCTTTAAAATTAATGTGGTGAGTAGCCTGCAGTTTTCAGTAGGGACCTGGTTATTTTTTTGCACGTAGTTCTTTTATAAAGGAAAAATGTTGCACAGTTCAGTACATTTTCTCCATGTTTTTACATAAATTTGCAATATTAATTTAATTTACTATGTTGCCTAGTCTGCCAATGGGCCTTCCAGCCAGTAGGCCAGGTACTAGTCATGGGTGCATGAAACAACAGTTTCTGTGGTGTCTGTTGAATTGAAACATCATTTAGGCCATGGGTGGCATTGGATTAAATAACAAAATTTGTTTTCTTTGGAGTATTTCACTTTTTTTTCCTGCAAACAGTGTATAGGTGGGGTAATATTTTTGATGCCTTTGGAGGATGTGTGTTGTAAAAATGTTTAGCCCAGTTAATTTTCGTTTTTGGAATTGCTGAATTAATGCTGTGTTATGGTGCTTCCTTTGTCTGGCCAATGTGTCAGTGTATTTGCCATAGGCCACCATTTGTTTTTGTTTGCAATGCCATGAGCCAAAATTAAAGAGAGGGGTCCTTCTTGCCAAAGGGACAGGACACCGAAAGCAGACAATATGTCAAACACAAAATCCCTTTGGGTTTCTCGTAAGCACACTATATACCACACCAATCTCACATGCACTCTAATCACCATCAATGGAATTGAAAACCAGAAAAGTGTAATACAAAATATCTTTATTGACAGGATCCTTATTCAATATTATTAAAAAAAAATATATATTGTTATCAATTCTTTTCCTTTTTAAAAACACACATAAGAAAACAATATTATTAAAAATACATGTTCAAAATTCATGGGAGAATACAACAAAAATTGTGATAACAGTAGAGCCAAGTAACTCTATTAAGCAAACCAAGACACAAAGGTTTTATCAGTATTTCATTTGAGATTAGACATTACATGAAACAGGTCTGAGTGTCCTTTCAATTCCCTATTGTAAAAAACCAGTGATGCTTGGGTGCGTTTTCAAAACAAAGCGACGCGTTTCGGTGGTTTGATAGAATACACCACCTTCTTCAGGCTAGCAATTAATTTTGGTGTTTCCCAACACAATAATCTAAAAAGATATTCATATAAAATCAACATATTAGATTTTATCCAAAAAAAAACATAAATACATAATATATCATATTACAATTGATCACTTTTTTATAAAACATACAACAAATACAACAAAGACATCTATATTACAATTTCAGTCCAATCCATGGTGATTCAGATTTAATAATTCCAGGCATACCACTCAATCCACAACCTGAGTCTAAGAAAAAAACTCATAATATATATATTCCTTAATGGATAAACCCATCACCAACAATGATTTTAAAAAAAATAAAAAAGAATATATATATATATATATATATATGGGTTTTATAAAGGATCTTTCCTTTTACACAAACCTTTTTCATCACGCCAATCACATGGTCGTTATTGATTATAAAAAGAGGGAGGGACATTTCCACTCATGCACCAACCCTATTCTGCCACACTCTAATAGTGATTCTAGTTGTAAATAAATGTACCCACCTAAACAGATGAAAAAACAAGGAATGGGAAGAGGAAAGTACTATATTCCTTCCTTGATAATTGTAATTCTCCACATTAACCACACGATCCCGCAATGATAATAATGGGGGTTATTCTGTGGATGTATTGTGCAAGGGAGAAAAAAATAGAAAAAACAACCATTGTAAAATAGCATTCATCCAAATGTGAATTCATTTTTTTGTCGATGTCCATTAAATAACTGAAACTCTACCTTTAGTATAAAACCAAAATTATTCGGGATTTAGGATTGTACTTCCATAAACTTCACAGATCTACTGGAGTCTGTATGTAGATAAAATCGTCCTTAGAACCCTACAAAACACCAATTAGTGTAGAAAAGGGGAGAGAACGATTTATTAAATCTGCCCTATTTATCTACGTTTCAACTAAACAGGTGGTTTTATAACATGAAAATAAAAATAAAAATAATATGTACACTACCTGATCATGTGCCCATTTGGGTTTGGCCACTGGAGCTGTGGCTCAAAAAATAATAATGCCGAACTTCTGGCAATAATAAAATCCTCAAATTTAAAAGGAAGGCCTATCAGCAGCCTCAATCAAAACGTTGATGCCTGCATAAAAGAACAACACTGTGGTAAGTTATAAATTACCTCCAAATTCTACATGTCGCCATGCTGCCCCAAAAGAATATTTAAGGCATAAACCCATATTCACATCGCCTCTTCTATTTAATTTATCAAAGCTTCTTAGGGCTCTTCTAGTAAACTGTCACACTCCCTTATTTTAGCCATGCATTATCCATTTTATGGAAGTTTATTTCAAAAAACAACAATTTATCGCGTTTTTTTTTTTATATATAGAAAAGCATTACCTCTTTTTTGTCATTAATCTGTATAATTAATAAATAATGCCATCCCCCTCCGGTTCTAACCCTCAAAGGCATTCGACTCATCCGGAGAAAAACACTCCAAACTTGTTGTATCCCACATATACGATCAATTTGCATCTAAAACTACCCCCCAGTTACTCTCTTATAACAAACAAACTCACCACTATCATTAAACCTCCTAAAGGTGGCCCGCAAGATATAGTGCCAGAGGAATACTCGCCATGCATTTAAATTCTGAGCTATAAAAGAACCCCCAATTAAACTACTACAGAGTAGGTACTTTATCCCAATTAAATAGACTAAATGCCCGTAATTCTAACCATTCCTTCAAAATATATCTCCCTCCATAATCACCTACCGGGACTCAAAAGTCTCCTTACGTGCTCATGCTTCTTCCGAATTCTGTGATAAATGAGACCAACCGGCATTCCGGCTTAAATACACGCTAACTTCCGGGTGCACGAATAATTTGTAAGACATAAAGAACAGACAAAAGGCCACAATGGAAGCCGCCATCTTAAAGAGGGTTAAAAAACCACTTTCACATTCATTAACGGAATATATAAAGTGTCTTCTGTAATTAAACCTCCAACGGTGCCCGCAAGCTTACCATATTTGACATTAATAACTTTAACCCTTTATGCAAGGCACTACATTGTTCTAAAAAATCTGGCCTCATACCATCTCAATACTAACGTGGATAGAGCGAGTACCTTGCGACTCCAAAACCAGCCGCCATCTTGGATAAGACTAAACATACTACCTCTATATTCTCTAAAAAACGATATTCCATAATGCCAACATTAAGATCCTATTTATAGGTGGGCATTAGGTAAACCCTCAATATAAATCTCTTTCCAGTTTGACCAATTACCCATTCTTTTTCAAATAGCTACCTCTATGTGAGGGATGCGCAGAAAAAACTCTGTATTTGTCAATATGAAGACACAGAAAAAAAGTAAGTTAGGAGAAATGAACCCAGACTCATCTTGTCAATTTCTCCCATTCTTCTCTCGAATTCAATCCTTCTCTAATGGTATTCAGAATGGAAATGTACCATTGTTCTCTCGCTTTTCTTTTTTCTTCAATGTTACCCCCTCTTCTATTCATCAGTACTCTTTCCAAAATATACCATTCAAACTCGGTCTCTTTATGCCCTATTTCTAAAAAATGTGCAACCAATGGAGCATTCAATTTTTAGTTTTAATCGCAGATTTATGCTCCAATAGGCGTATCCTCAGTTCTCTCCCTGTTTCTCCCACATAAGCGTGTCCACAGGGACACCGTAGCAAATAGATGATATTTTTGCTCCTGCAATTGTTGTGTGTGTGGGCTGTAATTGTTCTGCCATTATGTTTCAATTCTTTTGCCACTATGCATTGTGGACATATAGAAGAGCTACCGCACCGATAGTTGCCTTTCACTATAGAATTATCTATGGTTCTTTGCTTGTTCACTGGTTCCTCCCTATATGTGTGGACTAACTGGTTGCGCAAATTAATATTTCGTTTGTAAGCAAACAATGGTTTTTCTAACAACACATTTTCATTGTCATTGATTATGTTCCAATGTCTGTTGATCACATTTTTTATTTTATTGCTAATCTCGTAAAAGTGACTCACAAATACTATTTTGGATGTTTGTTCAGGTTTTTTAGGGCCTGCAAACATCGCATCTCTATTATAAAAACGTGCTCTTTTAAATGAATGGGATATCAACTTTTTAGGATAGCCTCTATCCTTAAGTTTTTCTTTCAATACTTCTGAATGTTTATAAAAGTCTTCCAATTCAGTACAATTTCTCCGAAGCCGGAGAAATTGACTGAAAGGTATATTTTCCTTCTGGGATCTCGGGTGGAAGCTGGAATAGTGGAGTAGTGTGTTTTTATCCATTGGCTTAGTATACAATTCTACTTCCAATTGCCCATCCTCTGCTCTAATTGTGATGTCTAAGTAGTCAACACTGTTCTTGCTACAGTGAGCAGTAAATCTGAGGTTGTCATCTCCCAGATTTAACCAACTAAGAAAATCATTTAATGTATTCATAGGGCCATTCCAAATAAAAAATACGTCATCGATAAAACGATGCCATTCACAGATATTTTCATAAAATGGGGCGAGTTCATTGTATATATAATGTTTTTCAAACTCGCCCACATACAAACACGCTAGACTAGGAGCGCAAGTTGCGCCCATGCTGGTCCCTTTCTTTTGGCGGAACAATTGATCTTTGAACAGAAAAATGTTTTTTAACACCATATTAGTACATTTTACAATGAATTCTTTGTTAGCTCCCTCTATATTCGTATTTTCCAAAATATCATGGATTACCTCCACAGTGGATTGCTGCGGGATATTTGTATATAAGGCCTCAATGTCTAGAGTAACTAGACATTGAGTTTCCTTACAATAAGGTTTATGTTCCACTAAACTAATAATGTGAGTGGAATCCCTAACGTAGGATTTAAGTTGGCTCACCAAGGGTTTTAAAAAGAAGTCAATATATTTGCTGAGTGGTTCAAGCAATGAACCCAAACAGCTCACAATCGGCCGCATGGGCGGATCATTGTGATTCTTATGCACCTTCGGCAGTCCATATATTGCCGGTATTTTGGGATTATTGTTATGGAGGAATCTAAATTCCTCATCACAGATCCACTCTTGGTCTCTAGCTTCTGCCAGAAGGTCACTGCAATTCTTCACCAAAATTTCAAGCTCTCTATTTTGTACTTTCTCATAATGTGCCTGGACATTTAAAAGCTCCAGCATCCTATTGTCGTAATCCTGGGTGTCAAATACCACCACACCCTCGCCTTTATCGGCGGGTTTGATTGTTATAGAGTAATCTTCTTTGAGGGTGCTAATCGCTATTCTTTGTTCCTTCTCTAAATTGTGTGCTCGAGAAAACTCTGTTTTCATGATATTTTGAATCTCTATATCAACCACTCTTTCAAAGGTTTCTATGTTTTTCCCAACTTGCGCTAGGGAAGGGGTGAAGGTGGACTTGGGTTTAAGTCCAGTAATGTTCTGTGACTCTCTAATTGGTCTTCCCTCAAAAAATCTTTTTAACCTGATTTTTCTAAAAAATGATCTCAGGTCTCTTTCTAATTGAAACCGGTTTACCTTAGCTGTGGGAACAAAACTAAAACCTCTACCCAGCACGTCCATTTCATTGTCATTAAGGGACCTGCTCGATAGATTAATAATAGGTATCTTATCTATCGCCAATATCTTTGGCGTCTGGTTTGCATATATTCCTGTGGAGGCTGATTGCGAACTGGTTGCCCCCTCGTCTGGTTCCCGTTGTATCTGCCCCTTCTGTTTCGTTGTTCTAAAAAAAATACCCTGTTCTTCATTCGGTCCCCTACTATCCTCTTCCCTGTGTGTATATTCTTCTTCACTGCTTGATCCGGAGGTTTCGGAAAATGTAACTCCCTTCCTACCTCCCCGTGTATATCTTGGTCTCCTGTAAGCATTTCTGTCCCAACCCTGATAATTTTTTTGCTCCTAGTACTTTTCCTTGAGATATGGATAGGCCAGCTCCTGGCTAAACCTATTAATATCCTTTCGAAGCTTTTTAATTTTTTTATTGTTGAGGTAATCCCTATAGCCATCAACATCCTTCTTGATCTCTTCTAGTTTGAGTTTGGCATCGTCCACGGCTGTATTGTCTCTAAGTTCTAATTCTAGTTTTTCTATAGCTTCCCTCTCTATGACAATTATTTCTTGAGCCGTCTCTATTATGAGAAGCATCCAGTCGCGGCTACAGCGATTTGATATTTGTGTCCAAATCTCAAGAAATTTTCTATTTTCAATAAATAAACCGGGTTCGTTCCGTATCTGTAACCCAATGGGTATAACACCAGATTTAACATACTCAATTAAGAACTCTGCATGGGCTTCTGTTCTTATTAATTTCTTCTTTAAATTCAGTAAAGTACCCCAATTTTCTCCTTTACCGGCAATCACCATAACTTTATTGCCCTTTTTGGTATTAATTATCCTATTGTATTGTTCTTCATTGAAACCAAAAGTTTTAAACGAATCCATTTGCCTAAACAAACTAGGTCAAACGGTCTGTCAAAATACACAATTAACAGGGCAATGCCCAACTGCTCTCCAGTCCAGAAGACCGTGCACAAGATCCAAAATTAAAGAGAGGGGTCCTTCTTGCCAAAGGGACAGGACACCGAAAGCAGACAATATGTCAAACACAAAATCCCTTTGGGTTTCTCGTAAGCACACTATATACCACACCAATCTCACATGCACTCTAATCACCATCAATGGAATTGAAAACCAGAAAAGTGTAATACAAAATATCTTTATTGACAGGATCCTTATTCAATATTATTAAAAAAATATATATATTGTTATCAATTCTTTTCCTTTTTAAAAACACACATAAGAAAACAATATTAGCAATTAATTTTGGTTTATCCATTAAGGAATATATATATTATGAGTTTTTTTCTTAGACTCAGGTTGTGGATTGAGTGCTATGCCTGGAATTATTAAATCTGAATCACCATGGATTGGACTGAAATTGTAATATAGATGTCTTTGTTGTATTTGTTGTACGTTTTATAAAAAAGTGATCAATTGTAATATGATATATTATGTATTTATGTTTTTTTGGATAAAATCTAATATGTTGATTTTATATGAATATCTTTTTAGATTATTGTGTTGGGAGACACCAAAATTAATTGCTAGCCTGAAGAAGGTGGTGTATTCTATCAAACCACCGAAACGCGTCGCTTTGTTTTGAAAACGCACCCAAGCATCACTGGTTTTTTACAATAGGGAATTGAATGGACACTCAGACCTGTTTCATGTAATGTCTAATTTCAAATGAAATACTGATAAAACCTTTGTGTCTTGGTTTGCTTAATAGAGTTACTTGGCTCTACTGTTATCACAATTTTTGTTGTATTCTCCCATGAATTTTGAACATGTATTTTTAATAATATTGTTTTCTTATGTGTGTTTTTAAAAGGAAAAGAATTGATAACAATATATATTTTTTTTAATAATATTGAATAAGGATCCTGTCAATAAAGATATTTTGTATTACACTTTTCTGGTTTTCAATTCCATTGATGGTGATTAGAGTGCATGTGAGATTGGTGTGGTATATAGTGTGCTTACGAGAAACCCAAAGGGATTTTGTGTTTGACATATTGCGATGCCATGAGGCCAGGGACCATTTTGTATAGTCACTGTCAATAGGCCTGCATGTGTTCTTTGTTTTCCACGCCTCCTGTATGTTGTTTGACCATGTGCCTGGTGGCCGTTTTATGGAGGCAGCCAGTGTGCTTTTGCCATAGGCCTGCATGTGTTCTTTGTTTTCCATGCCTCCTGCTTGTTGTATCACTGTGTGGCTGGCGGCCATTTTGTGTAGGCAGCCAGTTGGCTTTTGCCATAGGCCTGCATGTGTTCTTTGTTGTGGCCATGCCTTCTTGGTTGTTTGACCATGTGGCCATTTTGTGCAACCAGTTTTCAAAGCCATTTTGTATGTAGAGGCTTAAGCCTTTCTGTTTGTGCTCATTTTTTTTTTTTTTTACTTTTCCTTGATATCAGTTTAATAAATTAATATGCTTGAGGCCTAGTAGCTCAATGCTCATACTAAACGTACTGCACGAACAGTATTTTATATTATTATACACTTTTCTTTTCGCATTTTTTACTGGCACGACTCCTTGCCGCCTTCCAAATCCCAATGGGTTTCTCTTGGTAGTCCCCCTAGTACATCAGCAACTATATTTTTTTAATTTTTATTTTTTTGGTAATTTTTTCACAAACTTTTTTTATTTAATTTTAGTTTTAATTTTTTCAAATTTTTGTTACTTTTTTTATTTAAAAAAATATTTTTTCTTTTTCACATTTTCCTAACATCCATCAACTCCATGTCTACCATAGGTGCACAGCCACACAACAGCAATCATTTTCTAAGGATTAGTCCATTGTCACCTGCACCTCCATGAGTGCCACATCCCAACTTGATGCACATAAAGTAAACAGTTACATCTGTAAGTTGTTGCTCTTTCTTATCCTTCCTGGGTGTACATGAAAGTTTATGTTGGTGTGGTTATACGAATGGATACACTGTATTGTTAATTATTTATAACTTAATTAACACCACTAAATGATATTGTTTGTACTACTAATTCAACTAGAACAATGCCACATTTCACGGATGCTCTTCTTGCTTGTTTGCTTTTAGGTGCACAAGAGAAGTGACATTACCCACAGTACTACTGCCAGACAGAGGGCCTGTGCACGACATGAGGCTTGACCACACAACACGGACATCTCTTCAGCTTGTGAAGCTAAGTGCCAATGTCAACTGACCGCTTCAAGATGACCCCAAAGAATGGTGCTACCAAGAAAGTGGCCAGTGATAAGAAGGAGCTTACCACCACTGGTCTGTCGCCTCAGACCTTGTTTGGGCAAAAACGTGTGCCTGCCTCACCGGCCTTCGGGGAGCAAGCGGAGAGCAGAATTCCCGAATCAGCGACCGCACTCCGACCTAGGCCCAAGCACGCCTGAGGCAGTCACTCTAATCACGGCAACGCAGACAAGCAGTGACATTGAATCGGAGTTATCCCTTTTGCAAAGTAGTGCCCAATCGTTGCCAGCAACTCAGCTAAGTTGACAACAGCTGTAGCCAGCAATAGTAGTTCCTCCCAAATCAGGAGCACTTCAGGAGATTGAGTTTCATGCTGAGGAAGTAGAAGAAGCCCCTCTTTCAGATGGTTGATTGTCTTCCAGATGTCCAGGAAGAAAAAGGAAGGGTACTCCATCATCTTCTCCATCATCTGCTTCTCCAAGCCCTCCTTCTGACGATCAAGACTCCACTTGGATGCCACCTCAATCTGAGATACGCCGGGGGAGGCTAGTGAAAAGGAAGGTTCCTAAAAGCCTTTGCATTATGGATGAAGAGAAGGTTGTTGATGATACAGTCATCATGGATGTTAGCCCAGCCCCAGTGGAGACCGACGTTACCCCATCTCAACCTGCTCCGAGGGATGTAGAACCGGCACCACCAGCTTTCATATTTGCAAGATCCCGACTGCGACCTACATCCACAACCACCTCAGTAGACATAGGCACTGCAGAAAGGCAAACGTCAAAACACCCACCTACTGACATTGGCAGTGGCACTAGTGTCAGAAAGTTGACCTCCCAGTTTGGGACTTCTTTGTGGTTAGCAATAAGGAGCCGAACATAGTCGGGGTAAGCTTGGTACAAACTATGGTACTGGAGGCCAAACAACCCACTTGCGAAGATACCACACAATCCGCTGAGAGGCGCATCTTAGCCAAAAAACGACAAGTGGTGTTGGTGAAGGGGGTGAGAGCAGGGAATCTGATCCGATCAGTGGAAGGTGAAGAAGAGGGTGACATTTTTGTTATGCCAACCAGCCCTGTCCCCTGCAGTGCCATAGTATTGCCCACATCAGCAACATTGCAATGGCGCAAGACTCAGAGTCAGGTCATGACACCAAGACAAGAGCATACAGTGACTGCCTCGCTGAGACGCACATTGAGCCTACCACCTTCTGCTCTCATGAAGTCACCTGCATCAGTGGCACCTGAAAAGAAAAAAAAATCCCGGCTACTATTCCTGGCATGTTTAGTCAGGAGGGGCTGTACGAACGCAATCACCCATCGGCACGTTTGTACTACAGCAAGCTGGCTAAAATGTTAGCACAGAACCCCCTTTTTTTTTGTTTTGTGGAAGGAGTGGGTTTTCTAGAATTTGAGGTGCCCATCTGCCTGAAATGGAATGGTCCCAACTAGACCTATTTTGCCAGAGTTGCTGTTCCAGCGCTACATCACGATGTGCTGGAACTGGCTGGACAAGCTTTGCAGCAGAGTGCTGTTCACACTATCCACCCGACGACAGACATGTGGACCAGTTGCCAAACCACTGATTACATGTGCATCATTGCACACTGGATCTCTACAGCTGCAAACATCTTGGATGACTTTAACAACAAGGTCTTTAAATGGCTGCGACCCAGAGGGCTTAACATTGGATTTGTTGCCATGGACAATAGCAGTAATATAGTTAAGGCCATGAAAGATGGTGGCCATTTCAGGATCCTGTGTTTGGCGCACTGCATCAACATCATTGTACAGGACTTTCTCAAAAAAGAAGACTGAGTCAGCAACTTACTGTCCACCTGCAGAAGAATCTGCTCTCATTTTAGCCCTTCTTTTAAAGCCTGGAAGCAGTTGAGGATCATTCAGTGTGAAATAGAATGCCAGCTAAAGCACTCATACAAGAGATGCCAACACGTTGGAACTCGACTTATTACATGTTGCAACGCCTGTTTGAGCAATACAGACCAATCAATGAATATGTCATGCAGAGGGGATGCAACTGTGAAAGGCATGATCATTGAGATGGACCAATGGGGCCTAGTCAATTGCCTATCAGAGATGCTGCAGAAATCCACATTTTGGACATACAGCCATTTTGGGCTAGGCAAAGATAGAGATTAACTACGCGACCAGCCCGACCTGCCGCATACCTGTAAGTGAAGAGGAAAAGAGCTGTTATAGCTGCGTGACTGATGCAGAGTTACAGCGGTGACTGGTACACCATGGAAGTGGTGACTGGCACACCATGAAACAAATGCCTGCCGGTCAGTAAGGAACAGCGGCATCTGTTGGGATTCTTCAGTCACAGGTACTTTACACAGTCACATATGAGAATTCCAGTGGCAGGCACACCTAAGCCTGTCACTGCAAGGAGCACATGAGAGCTTTGGCTGAGGAATTCATCAGTCATAGGTATTTCATGCAGGTTCACTTCATTTGTGAATTTCGGTAACAGGCACACCTAAGCCTGTCACTGTAAGAAGCACATTAGTGGTAACTTGGGCAAGATCGCTGACAAGCACACCTAGGTGGTCGATGTATGTTAGCATAAGAATTTAATTTGAGTAATTTCTTGGGAGTGAGCAAATAATATTCTTGAAAAAGAGTATGGTTATACAATGACAGTGTCATGTCCTTTAGGCTAGTCCTGTCATGTATACCCCTATTATATACATTTATCCCATCCACACGACAATAACGATTCTAAACAGGTGACCTTTTACCTAGTAGCTTGCTCCTGTCTCTTCATCACCAGGCTCTCGGTACTCTATCTTAATCCCTGTACCTGACGTACATAAACATGTCCTCAGGCACGGTATAATTATTCTGTATAAGGGTCACCACTTTTTTCATCCTTGGCCAGCAGCCAGCTGTGCATGATCGCATTTGTTTGGAAAAACATTCATGATTGTTTTCAAAACATTTATGACTGTTTTCAAAACATATAGAAGAAACCCTGGAGTGACCACTCTAGTATATAAGACCCTTATTCCCCCATGCAAATTAGAGGAGAATTCCTTTCAAGCAGACACTGGGTCTTGCATGCTGAATCTTCGACACGCAGTGGTCCGACATCCCTTGTGGGGTGTCATCCTCGAAGCCGAGACGGGGACCTTTGTTCTCAACCATCAGGTGAGGGGGCCGGTTCTTCCCTAGGGGTTTCTTAGCTAGATACACATATACATGCTACACATATAGATCTAGGCTAGGTACATTTAGGCAAATTACTTAGGATGCGCATTTTATGAATATGCAAGTGCTACTGTTTTTATCTGAACTGCGTATGTTCATATCCTGTGGGGGTGTCCAGAGTCGGTTTGTACACCAAGCCCTCAGTTTAGGTTATCCAAAACGCGCAGTTCCTGAGGGATTCCTAGGAACTACACGACAGCAGTACAGAACGTTAAGTATTGACAATTAAGTGATTCACTTAGGCAACAATCGGAGTAGGGAATATTCCCTGGCATTTGTTATTTACGCTGATTTTACACTGGATGTAGAATAATACAGTAAACATGCAGAACGCAACGCCGCCCCCATTTTTTTTAAGCAGCCCAGGGGAGCCAAGCATACCATCGAGCAAATGGAAAAAGATGTTCAATCGTGATCAGTTTATTTTTAATCCTAGCAAAGAACATTTCGATTTCTGGAGGAAGCAGACTCTCTCAGAGCGCCGGTAATCTTCTTCTGAAACCTTCATTCTTCAGTAAGAAAAAAAACATACGATAGAGCCTTCTCTGGAACTGCACCAAGAATATGGAACTCGCTCCCTCCGAGCATCAGAAAAATCTCATCTACTTCTATTTTCAAAAAAGAAGCTAAGTCATTCCTACTTAGCAAATTGCTCCCTTAATCTGCAGCAGCCTGTTCCCACCATGTTGTAGAAGCCCCAATCAGACAATCACTCGACCTACTCTAGCCTGCTGAGTGATACTCTCTGTAAGTTCATCCGTTACCAGACTCTAGATGGAGCTCTTCACTCTATTGCTAGGCGCAATCCGCTTGTCCTTATTTCGCACTGAGATATCCTCTTGAGGACAGCTACATTTAATGTCACCATTGTGAATACCCAGAACAAGTACAAGTGTATTATAAGTTAATAACCTAGGTTCTTTCTAACTGTATTATTGATTGTACAAATGTTTCCTCGCTTTACTTCTTTTTTTTTTATTGAGACACCTTGCAACTGTTTTTAGGTATCAATTTTACTGTTTAAAACTACAATGCTATATATATGTGAAGCGCTTTGCTACCCATTTCTGGGTATTGTTCGCGCTATAAATGAAATCATTGTAAAGCGCGAACAATTACCCGAGGGTGTCAAGGCGCTGGGGGCCGTCGGGAAGATTAAGCGAGCTATTGCCCAGAGTCACATGGTGCTGGGCTAACCTGCCGCCGGAGCCGGGGATCGAACCGTGAGCCCCTGTGTTCCGGAGTCAGGCGCCCTGGCCACTGCGCCTGACTCCGGTTGATACAAAACACTAAATAAATAAATAGAAATTACGTGAGGGTGAGTGGGCCAACTTTAAGTGCGGAAAGGAGGCATGCTATGTTGATGCATTGTTTGGGGAGTTAGGGTCAGGAGGTCATGGAAAATCTACCTGACCTGTGTGCTGAGGGACAAAGAAATGTTAATGAGTATGAGGCGTGTTTGTTGAGAATAGACAGACATTTTCTTCCCAGAGTGAGCAGGATTATGGAAAGGTATTATTTTCGTAGGCTTTAACAAGGGAAGGATGGAATGGTGGAGGAGTATATAACGTGTCTCAGGAAATTGGCAGCTAAGTACAAGTTTGGTGCAACGCTAGAGGAAAGAATTTGTGACCACTTCGTTTTAAGATGTGGGAATGACAAGATCAGGGAGGAATTGGGGTTGAAGGATGAGCCAACCTTGGAGGAAATAATTATGGTAGCCAAGAGAGTGGAACACATGGTAAAGTGTGTCTCTGGGATATGTTCTAATAAATAGAAAACTGTGTTAAGTTCAGAGAAGGTGGAAGAAGTGATGTGTGCGGTAAAAAAGAAGGAAGTGGTCAAGGAGACAGAGAGAGATGTTCGCACGAAATTTACAGGGGAATGTTTCAGGTGTGGTAATAGTGTCAAAGACAAAATGCGAGTTCTTGTGGGGAAAAAGGGCACTTCTACAAATGTTGTCGCAACACGAGCAGGAAGAATGCCAGAAGGGATGTTAAGGAGGTTTCACAGGAAATTGTGTTTCAAATAAACAAGTCACAGGGAAAGGACAAACATCCCAGTGAGAAAGTGGTGATTGATGGGGTAGAGGTGTTAATGCAGTTTGACTCCTGTTCGCATTTGACTATTATTTCTAAACATTGTTATACACAGAATTTGAAGGAGAGAAATAAATTACACTAGATGGATGTGAATCCAGGAGGGTATGGTGGACAGCCAATCAAAATGCTGGGTTACTTTGAAGGATGTTTGGAGTTAGGAGGAACATACGTGGTAGGCAAGGTTTACATGGCCAACAAAGGGGACAATCTGTTGAGTTGGCCACACCAATGTCTATTGGGTGTGGTGCTGAACCCAAATGCTGAATCACAAGTTCAAGTGCAAAAGATCCATGTGAGGGACATCGATTTTGTTAGTAAGTTTTCAGAGGTTTTTACGGAATCTTTGGGGTGCCTTAAAAATTACAAACATTGTATCAAGTTGAAAGATGGAGCGATTCCGGTTACTGCAAGGGTCAGAAGGATTCTGTTGGCATTGCAAGATCAGATTACTGCAGAGCTTAGGAGATTGGAGGCTGCAGGAGTAATAGAGAGGGTAGAGGCACAGAGTGGTTGGTCCTAATTGTCGTGGCTAATAAGGGCAATGGGGACATCAGGTTATGTGTGGACCTCAGAGTCCTCAACAGAGAGGTGGTGATGGACAAGTTCCCTCTTCCTAACATAGAGGAGATAATTTCGATGTTGGGGGGAGGGGGGGCAAAGTTCTTCACCGCATTGGATTTGACGTCGGCCTACCATCAGATGGAATTGGATGGTGGGTCACAGGACCGGACGGCTTTCATAACACTTATTGGTGCTTTTAAATTCAGGAGAATGCTGTTTGATCTCGTATCTGCGGCCTCAGTCTTTCAACGCATAATGTGTAGGGTCTTACAGGATTTGGTTGGGGTAATGTGCTACCAGGATGTTTTAATTTTCGGAAGCACTATGGAGGAACACAATGTTCGTGCGTGTAGAGTTCTGGAGAGGTTGAAGGAGGCAGTTCTTACCCTCAAAAGAAGTAAATGCCAGTTTGGCATGGGTGAGATGAGTTATCTAGGTCACCTGATCTCGGGAGGAGGTGTAAAGCCCAAACAAGATTTGATGGATACTATTAATAATTTGGAAACGCCTCAGTCTAAAGAGGAGTTGTGAGGAGTTAAGTTCATTTTTTGGAATGGTGTAATATTATGGGAGGTACATAAAGATTTTAGCAGGGAAATCAGTGAATCTGAGAGGTCTGTAAAAGAAAGACGAGGAGTTTGTGTGGAGCGACCTGTGTGTGGTGGAATTCAGAGCGTTTAAACAGGATTTGAAAGAGGCACCATGTCTGCAGGCGTTTAATCCAGATGAAGAAACCTACATCCTTACAGATGCCAGTTCCAAAGGATCATGGGTCAGGAGAAACTGATAGCATGCGCCTTGAAAACTTTGAGTGATACAGAGAAAAACTATTCGGTTATTGAAAGAGAAACGTTGGCGATTTATTGGGCCCTTAGGAAATTTAAGAATTTCATTTAGAGTACAAGGTTTGTGGTTTTATTGGATAATAAGCCATTGGTGGAGGTGTTCAAGAAAAAGGCGTTGTATTGCATTTCGGCAAGGATCCGAAGATGGATAATAGCTTTGCAAGAGTATAATTTTGGGGTGGAATATCTGCCTGGTATACAAAATGTAAGTGCAGACTGCCTCTCAAGACTGGTGAGGAGCAAACGAGTGATAGACATGAGGAGGTCCAGGATTTGAAAGAAGATGTGTGTTAGGTCATACAAGATGTGGGTGAAATTACTCTTGGAGCAGAAACTGAAGGAGAGTGGAAACGTGAACTGCAAAATGATGAGAATTTGAAGGGAGTGATTAGTGCCCTAAATCATAGAAGGTTCAGAAATCTGGAGAGAGTGTGGCATTTGGTCTGGGATGAGTTGGCTGTAGATCGAGGATTATTATTGAGGGGAACAAGATTAATCCACCTTCACAGCTCAGGGACAAACTAATAAAAAACAGGCTCATGTACACCATTTGGGGACAGTAAAAACAAAATGAAGTTTGAAAGCTGACTTTTGGTGGCCTGGAATGGATGTGGAGATTGAGGGAGCAGTAAGAGACTGTGTAGAATGCTCTTGCAGCGATAAAGTGTTGAAAACACATCAGGTTCTGACAGTTTGCAGGGATTTACCAAGTCAACCTTGGGAGGAAGTGTCCATTAATATTGTGGGCCCATTGCATGGTGAGCAAGCTACTCCTGATCTAATTGTGATGATGGGCCTCTACTCAAGGTGGGTAGAGGTGATTAATGTTACAGATATTTCATTGGTTGGCATCATTAAGTTCATGGGGGGGGGGGTGTTCAGAAAAGAGAGTTTTCCAAAGAGCATCTTAGCTGACAATGGTCCTCAAATTTGCTCTAAGGAACTTGAAAGTTATATAAAGACTTGTGGCATAGAGCATAAGAAATGCGCCATTTATCACCCGGAAATGAATGGTGCCATTGAGAGGTTTAACAAATTTATTAAGGAGAGTATTCAGTTGGCCAGTGTGAATGGCCTAGACTGGAAACATGAATTACAGGAGAGGATAGCTGCGTACCGCATGTCCCCGCACATGACCACCGGAAAATCTCTTTTTGAACTGTTTAAATGGAGAGCGCCCAACACAGGTTTATTTCCTGGGTGGATGGAATGGGATAAAGGCATGAAGTTCAATGGACAGACAAGTTGGAGCGGTTGAGAAAAAAAAGACTCATGTGAAAAGAAAAGAGAATTTTGACAGGAGGATAAATGTTCTTAACATTGAAGTCAAAGTCAGGGATGTGCTGAAAATGAAAGCACCAGTAGGTTGCGCAGCATGGTCTGAGTTCACAAAGGCACAAAACGTTATTAAGTTATTTCATAATGCAGTAAAAACAGCTGAAGGAAGGATTTGGAACAAGAACAGGGTTGTTCTAGTTAAAAGAGAGATGAGAAAAGAGGTGCATATGGGCAATGAGAAGAGGGGTGGTGATGGAAGTTCAGGTGGAGTGAGGAGATGTAACAAAGGAGAGAAAGGGTCTGAAAGATCGGAAGTGAGATCTTGGAGTGATTGGAATGGTAATAAGGAGAGAATAAGAGTGAGTTATTGGAGAAGAGTGCCACCAAGTTATCTTAAAGATTTTGTCACAGCAGAGTTTGTGGAAGGTGGAATGTGTAACCTTACCAACTCCAATGAACAGTCTGATGTTTGGATTTGGGTCATTATTTATTTAATGAATAAGGAAGGGAGATGTGTTATGTCTCCTGCATATGGTTCTATGAGTAGAACCACATGCAGAGTAATAAAATTAAGACAGTGTTCGATATCTGTTATTTGTGTGTCATCGGACTCAGTTGCTGGGAACTGGCGATGGAGGAGGTGTACATTTAATACACCTCTTAAGTTACCCAACTGCGTGTGACAAGCATACTTTTAAATATTAGTTTGTCCACAGGCAGGTCTTTATTTCTTGACCCTAAAATGTTTACCTCCTCATCCGCAACAACCAGACCCTCATTTCAGGCAGCGCGTCTCAATAAAGTGAGCTAGAGCAAAAGGCTCCAACACATGGACACTAAGGACACCTAACTCTGGGAGGACCAACAACATAAGCTTGCTATTGTGCACAGTTCCTCTGTGTGCCTATTCTATATGCTGAACACCCATTCCAAGGTGGAATAAACTGTCTAGCAATTTGTACATAGTGTTTGGTTGTACTATCGCCAAAAGAGTGAATATTGTGCAAGGTGTTGTGTCCTCAGAAGTCTCCACAGACTAAAATCACCTACCTCTTTCCTTGTACATCTGTTACAGCATATTAGGGGCAGTGTTGTGAGCATTTCTGGTGGTTATGTACTTAGAAAAGATAAACACCCACAAACATGCACAACGGTGGGCGTTTGCACACCTCTTTCTGGTAGTAGAAAAGCATACCTCTGTCAGGTAGTTTTGCATCTTGAATGCACACAATGTTACTGCTGTTAAATATAGGAGTAATTTATTTTCCAAGGTGGGAATTGGGGGGTAACACAAACGTATGGGAAGAGGGTGCGAGAAGGGAATTTCCCCATGGGGAACATATTTTCCAGGTAGACAAAAAGGAAATTACTTGTGTATAAGCACGCTTACAACACATTTACGCGTGAAATTTTCCACCTGATGGAAATTACTACTCCGCACGCCTAATTTCAATGCATTGGAGTACTGAAGGAAATATATCTCTGTACATTTCGTTCTGCATTCCTGAGGTTCTTTAGGACTTTGTTAAAAGTTCCAAAAAAATGATCAAGCCTCAGGGAGGTGGTTCCCTTCGTTACCTCCAGCTGCTTCAACACCCTCCGCAAGACTTTCAAGTGGATCCCCCCTGAGTCAAGGAAGACAGTCACCCACGCACTCATCACCAGCAGACTGGACTATGGAAAGGCGCTCTACGCCGGCATAAACAAGTCCCTACTCCGCAAACTCCAGACGATACA
This sequence comes from Calotriton arnoldi, assembly GCA_963921515.1. Lineage (NCBI taxonomy): Eukaryota > Metazoa > Chordata > Amphibia > Caudata > Salamandridae > Calotriton > Calotriton arnoldi. The sequence goes on from CAWUFW010000189.1 coordinate 3,922,231, forward strand.
GAACACCGCTAGACTCGTCCTCGGCATCCCCCGGCACGAACACATCAGCCAACACCTACAAAGACTCCACTTGCTCCCCGTGGAGAAAAGAATCACCTTCAAGATCCTCACCCATGCCTACAAATGCCTGCTCAACACCCGACCAGTTTACCTCAACAACAAAATCAACTTCCACATACCCAAAAGGAACCTCAGATCTTCCAACCTCACACTGGCTGAAACCCCTTGCATCCACAGAGCCAGAGCAGGCGGAAGATCCTTCTCCCACATTGCAGCCAAGACCTGGAATGAGCTCCCGGCAGACATCAGACGCGCCCCCTCCTAAAACACCTTCAGGAACCTGGCTCTTCGGCTAAACAGATCTGCTGATCGCCCCCCCCCCCCCCAGCACCTCGAGACCCCCACAGGTGAGTAGCGCGCTTAAAATACCCTGATTGATTGAAATTGGCCCAAGGAATAAGAGGTATGGACACCGGAGCAGCCAAAGCTGTAAGTCGTTATACATACACAGTGCAGTCCAAGGAAGTTTTAGGCTCCTGGCTCATATTTTTGGGTGTTTTCGGGTTTTTTCCTGGTCTCAAAACCGCCAAAAAGCTTCAGTGATGGAGGAAATTTGGATTTGTAGTTTGAACGAGGACTTGCTGATATGCGCGATAAAAAAAGAAAAAAGGGGGGGGCGAACAATATTACTTTTTTAAACAAAAAAACGGGTAGTCTCCCACTAAATATGGAGAGTTGACGTAAACTTTCCAGGCAGCTTTATGGAATTTTAGTTTGCATTTACTCCGTCTGTTGGTAGATGGTGGACATCGAGTAGCCAAAACTGGATTTAAATAGTAGGAATAACTTTAAGCCCAACTGACAGACTTCAGTTGATAAAAAAAAAATCCTTACGCAGCACACCATTTCAGGCGTGTTGATAAATAAAAAGACACCCACGTTTCTGTAGCTACAATCATCTAAACCTTAATTTAATCTCACTCTCTTTTATGGCCATCTGGGCAAAAGAAAAGAACGCACCAACACACCGGCCGAAAGCTTCAAAGAGTTTTCCTGGCCGCACTGTTAGCGCCCGCCCTCCGCGCGGAAGCCGTTGAATTCTGGGGATTTACAGCTTCCTCCCAGGGATCACCTGTGCTGCCGTTTAAACACAAGTCTGTTTCTTCAGCTGTCTAACCTCTTGCTTTCCGCTGACTCCTGTTGACCCCCGGTTTTATAATTGAGCACTTGTATTTGCTCGTGCAAATTGGGTTTTTCTAGATGACAAAAAAGAACAAAAAAAACGAACCCTCGAACACTTCAGGGATGGGGGGCGCGAGGCTTTGATCATTCCATCCCCCCCACCCCCGAAGGAGCAAACATTCCGCCAGCGGCTCGCCACTAACATTATTACGCACTTAAATGCGCCAAGATACTAAGTGCATGCGCCGTTTCGTTTTTTGCCCCATTAATGTTACGATAACAACCTCGTAGAAAAAAAAAAGCAGGGTTGAACCGGAGGTAAAAAAAAAATGTTTGTGGAGTTTATGGGGTATAATTTCACAACCATAATTTAAAGGCCCCAACCAATTTGTTGAGCAACCAGGACCAATCAGACCCAAAAGGAAGAAACAAACCTGATGTAAACTGGTCTTCGGAACAATGCTAGTCGTTTCCCCGATAGGTATTTAGCCTGTGTGGCAACCTAGAAATTAAGGCACAGTGTGCCAATTCCTCCAATCTTTTAGAAAGTAACACAAATAATAGGAAGAAATACATGGATGGTGGGGTGTATTTCTGGCTTGGTGCTTTATTCCAATGTGGTGCTGCAGCTACGGAGTGTCTGAAGGGACAGCTCCGTGCTGGAGCCTGGAGGCCTCACGCAGGAGAAGAGCTTGTCCGTTTTCTGTTTGACTAGGAGAAGAGCTTGTCCGTTTTCTGTTTGACTAGGAGCCTTGCCACTGTCGAAGTTCAAAGTGCAGTTTCCAGTATTTTCTGTTCCTACATTGTGTGTTTGATAGGGCAGGAAAGAATCATGCAAGCCAAAGTAATATTTCACCACGTTTGTCGTTCTCAAAGCGGTACAGTACAAGAAGGTTGCAAATGTAAACAAGGTTAGGTGTTTTTTACTATCTTTAATTATTGGGGGGTAGTCTCTCCGTCTTTTACGTCGTTAAACCCTACTCACATAGTATCAATCTGTGATGTCCTCAAAGGAAAGAGCCGAAGACATCTAACGGTAAGAGAAACACTTTATTAAGCACCTTCTCCAACGAGGACACATCAACTGTCACCAGGCTCTTCCAAGGTTCTATGCGTCATCACTGCCTCTGAGATCATCACATTCCAAGAGAGAGACAGGATGAACTTGCTAGGCCCTTTGCCACACTTCTTCCTCCCCATAAAACTTTCTTTTTTTTTTTTACAAAAAAACAGTCTGAAATGAACATTTTCCACCTAGTATGATTAGTGAAGAACTAGAAGTGTCCCGTGGAGAGACACACAATATTAAGAACTTTAAAAACAATAATAATAAAAAAAAAAAATTGAGGGAGAAAAAAACACAAGTTATTAGTATGTACGATTCGTTCTACAAAATCTCTAAGATACATTGGTCTTTTAATGACTCTATTACTCTTCCTTTGCACACCTTGACCTTCCTCGTGACCTTTCATAATACCACTGATGGGGAAATCTCTCGACATATGATCACCTTTCGGATTGACAACGGGGAATTCTTTAGGACCGGGAACAACTACCACTCTGCTTTTGTTCCAGATATGCCCGTCATGTGTTTTTACCGCATTTTAAAAACATTTTACCACTTCTAACCTCCTAGTGAATTTGGACCAATCCGCACACACTTTTGGCGTCTTTACCTTCACAAAATCACCCACTCTAACAGACACACTCTTAATTTTTTTAGACAAATCAAATGTCTCTTTTCTCCTCTTTTGTGCAGCTATCTCTTTGTTTCTCCATTTTCCCACTGTGTTGTCCACGCACCCCTTTGTCCAATGCATCCAACCAGTATTAACCTTGGTTGACCGTGCCCTTCCCTTGAACAATTCAAAGGGGGATTTACCAGTGGTTGTGTGTGGTGACATGCGATACCTAGATAACCTATTGGACAACTCTTCCTTCCAATCTAAGCTATTGACCCTCGCCAATTGTATGTCTTCCTTCAGTGTTTTGATCACCCTCTCAATAGCACCATTGGTCTCAGGATGATCCAAAGCAGATGTCTTGTGTACAATCCCGCAATCTTTAAAAAAAAATTCCATCTCCAGTGAACAAAACGGTACACCATTGTCCGTTAATATGTAACGTAGAAAACTTTCATGTCTAAAGATGTTTTCCAAAAATTTTATCACAGCAGAGGAAGAAATGTCATGGACACACAACACTTCCACCCATCTGGAATATAGATCCATGAGAACCAAGACATAAGGAGTGGCATGCTCCTCTCTCACTGGTCCCAGAATATTCATTGTTACTTCGTCCCATGGATATTTTGGAAGTGTTCTACACACCATGGGCGTCTGACTGGTTTTCAATCCTTTGTCACAGCCAATGCACTCCGTGCAATTCCTTCCTAATCATGCATTCCACATCATGATCAATGCCAGGCCACCAAAAATCACTGCAAAGTCTCCCTTTCGTTTTTACAGTACCCATGTGACCTTCATGAGCTAACCGTAATATCCTTGTTCTCAACTTCTCAGGTGCAATTAACCTTGTACCTCTCAATAAGAATTCTTTATCCACCGCAAGCTCATCCACGATCTTCTCCCATCCTCCCTTGCAGTCCTTGAGTTCCTTTCCATTCCTTCTACCCAAACTCACAATATTCCTAACCTTACACAAAGTTTCATCCTTTTGCAGCTCATTTAACCACTCCTGTTCACTTATGGTACCTTCTGTTACTTCACATACACTCACTTCATCTTCCTCATCCAACTCATCACCACCATCAGACTGCAAATCAGACACATCTACTAGTCTAGACAAACAATCAGCTGAAAAATTGCTTGCCCCTGGAACGTATTGAACAGTAAAACAAAAATCTTGCAATCCTACAACCCATCTTCGTATACGTGATGATATAGAATCTAGGCCTTTCTTGGTGAAAACTTCAACTAAGGGTTTATGATCTGTCTGTACACCAAATTTGATGCCCCACAGAAACAGTTTGAACCTCATAACAGACTAATACACAGCTAGAGATTCTCTCTCTATAGCAGAGTAGTTGCGTTCTGCATCTCTGAGAGTTCTTGAAATGCATGCAATCAACTTTTCCTTGCCATCTTTCATTTGAATTGGAAGTGCTCCCAACCCTTTACCACTGCCATCACATACAATCTTAGTATCACACAAAGGTTCAAAAGCCTGAAGAGAAGAAGCATTGCTCAACTCCTGTTTCACATTTGCAAATTCCTGGGTGCATTCAATACCCCACACAAAGTCAATTTTCTTTTTTAACAGTTTTCTCATATTGAATGTTTTGCTGGCAAAGTCTTTGATGAAACGACTATAATATTCAACCATCACAAGAAAAGAAGATAGTTCCTCCTTGGATTTGGGTTCCTGCAGCGCTTTGATTGTGTCCACCTGCTCAGTTTTTGGTCTGATCCCTGTTGCAGCAACTCTGCATCCTAAGTAACTGACTTCACTAACACCAAACTTGCACTTGTCAGCTTTAAGAGTTAGTCCTGCCTCCTGTAGTTTGTGTAACACTTTACGAACTCGCTGATCATGCTCATCATTGTTGTCCCCAAAAATAATTATATCATCCTAATAACATTTTACACCAGTTTGGTCTTTCAAGATCTTCGACATGATCCTTTGAAAATCTTCTGCGGCTGAAATTAGGCTAAAAGGCAGCCTTTTGAAGTGAAAATGCCAAAAGGAGTTGTAAAGGCTGTGAGACCCTGTTAACACTTATCTAATTCAACCTGGTGGTAAGCAGACATAAGGTCTAGTGTGCTAAATACCCTTGCACCAGAAAAAGAAGTGACCGTTTCCTCAATGTTGGGCAAAGAAAATCTGTCAACTATTACCTCCCTGTTTAGTGCCCTCAAATCCACGCAAAGAGGAATCTCACCATTTCCTTTGCGTGCAACTACAATGGGAGCCAACCACTCTGTTGCCTCAACTCCTTCAATGACTCCACACTCCACCAATCTCTTGAGTTCATTAGCTACTGCAGTCTGTAAATGTATGGGAATCCTCCTCACTTTAGCCACTACCGGGGTTGCATGCGGCCTTAGTTTGATCCTGTGTTTGTAGCCAACTAATTTACCAAGTTTGTTCTGAAACAACTCCTTAAATTCCGTCACAAATTTGTGTTGACTACATTCAATTTCATCTATTTGTACTTGTGGTATTTTGTTGGGATGTAGGCTGACCCCCAATTCTTTCTGGTGACCCCATCCCAAGAGATCATCACCATAGCATGAAACATATACTTTCCCACGTGTACATTTCCCACTCATACCTATGCCAGCTTCAAAATACCCCAGCATTTCAATCTTGGACCCATCATAACCACCAGGTTGTATGTCCATTTCTGTGAGTGTCTTCTTGTTGGCAAACATCCCCAAAAACGTCTGTTCATATACTATCGTGATACGTGAACACAAGTCAAATTTCATTTGAATGTCTTTTTCATCAATACTCACAACCTCAGAAGGAAACAACTTGCTAGACTCACCAACCTGTAAAACCACTTCTTGACACACTTCTTGACTTCTGCTCCTGTTGTATTTCCTATACTTGTTCCTGCAACATTTACTAAAGTGCCCCCTGATCCCACAGGAATTGCATACTTGAGACACAGCAGGACAAGATTTATCATTAGCTCTATGACCCTCAACCCCACATCTGAAACATGTTCCTTTGAAGTTCTGCTCTATTCTCCTAAAACCTTTGACTTCAGAACTCTGCTTCTTCCCAGGAACATTCTGGGTCTTGACTGCATAACTTCTGTCACATTTTCCTTCTCTGTCGCCTTCACCTCCTTCCCTGCCTTGAGTTCTCCCACACACTTCATTATGTGCTGCACCTGTTTTGCAACAATAAGTACCTCCTCAAGGGGGGGGTTCATCCTTCATCCATAATTCCTCTCCTATTTTGTCACTGTTACATTGTAAGATAAACTGGTCTCTAATCCTCTCATCAACTGCACCCCCAAAATTGCACTTCGAAGCTAATTTCCTCAATGCAGTCACAAACTCTTCTACAGATTCATTCTGACCCTGACCACTCAGCCCAAAATGGTACCTCTCTAAGATTGAACTCATTCGTGGTAAGTAATGACGATCAAATTTAGCTATAGATATTTCAAACTCATTCAAGTCACACACTTCTGCATGCGGAAGCTCAGGTAAATTTTCCAAAACATCTTGTCCATCCGCCCCCAAACAATGCAATAATAAGGCATGTTTCCGCTCTACACTCAAGTTAGTGCCACACACACGTGCATAGTTCCCAGATACCTTTTTCCATTTCGTCCACCCAATCAAAGGTTCTCCTGGAGAGGGTAGGAAAAATGGTGGTGAAGTGACATTCTGCATATTGTATCACCTCCTTAGATTAAAAATAATACAAATTGCAACGAAGATACAAATTGTAGTTCAAACAACTCCTAACCAAAATGAATAAGTCCCACTTTAGTTATAATAACACATGCGAGCATACAAACACCTGCAGGTTGAACATCTTCGAAAGTGCACATTCATGTTAAAGCTTGGCACCACCCCCCAGAATAAAACTGAGAAGATAAAGCACTTTCTCCAAACAATATCCCATTACTTTGTAAAAATGTATCAACAAGGCGAACAATGTCGCATTCGTACATGCGTTGATGTCCCAAATATGACCGTAGACACACAGCAAACAAAAAAAAACCTCCAAAATGTCAAAGATCTCTGTGAAGCACTGCCGCTGACAAGATGACTGCTGGTGCTTAAGTACTACCACCTGCCACTTCTCAAAGCGCATGCTCAGCGAGATAACACTTTACCTTCTGGTGGCCTGCCAAGTGTACACAAATGTCTCCTCCTTCGTGTCTCCTAATCCCACGAGAATGGCTCCAGGCTTCCTGCACCTACCACACAACCAGGCTTGATGCAGGATTTGCACTTGGGATTCTTCTGACACACGCTGCCTCCGGAAACAAACTAATTAACGAACTGCGCAGCCTCGTAGAAATGAAACCAATCACACGAACTACGCAGCCTCATAGAACTGACTCCTCCTTCAACGATGACGCTAAGATTCCTGCCCCCCACTATGCAACGGGGCTCGTAGTCGGCAGGATTCTGCATACAACTTCCCGCTGCAGGCTGCTTCCCCCACCAAGGAACTACCAAAAAGACACAGGCTCCTTACCCCGTTGTCCGTTCAGGAAGCGCCGCACCACACGGATCTCCAACCGCCTCCAGCTGCGTTGGACGTGCTCCACAACCGCTTTACAGTTTGAACCAGGCTGAACGCGGCATCGACCCAACCAACCTGGCTGGTACCGCTGAGATTGAATTATCAGCAGATGGAAACACGAAAGACCCTCAACTGGGCGTGCGACAGGGTTCAGCCTCGCTCATTAAATACCGAAGTCCAGGAACCAACATCACACTTTGGTGTCGCCTCGTTAAGGTGCTTCTCTAGTTCGTCAATCCTGATCCGATCGCTCGTCACCAAATTGTGATGTCCTCAAAGGAAAGAGCCGAAGACATCTAAAGGTAAGAGAAACACTCTATTAAGCACCTTCTCCAACGACGACACATCACTGTCACCAGGCTCTTCCAAGGTTCTACGCATCATCACTGCCTCTGAGATCATCACATTCCAAGAGAGAGGCAGGATGAACTTGTTAGGCTCTATGTCACACCATCCCTCAGTGTGCGCCCTCTAGCTCCCCATGACTTTAACCCTCTGTTAGACCTGGCATCCTTGGCGTGGGTCTCCCTTCCATTTTTTATGATGCCTCCTATGTTACCGATCCGTTTTGCTGGCGTTAGATGCTTTGGGCACTGTGCCACTGCTATTCAGTGCCACAGTGCGAGTGCTCCCTATGATAAATTGCGTGATGGATTAGTGACTCCATGATTGGATGATTGGTTTACTTGTCAGTCCCTAGTACAGTGCACTGAGTGTGCCCAGGGCTTGTAACTCCAATGCCGCTGGTGGGCTTGCAGCACTGGTTGTGCCACCCACAGAAGCGGCTTGTAAAATGTGCCTCAGGCCTGCCATTGCAGAGCCTGTGTGCAGCCTAGGGCTGCCATGTCGACTTGGTGAGTACACCCACTTACCAGTCCCTAAACCTTCCCTTTACTGCATGTTGGTCACCCCTAAAGTAGGCCCTAGGGCAGGGTGCATTGTAAGTATAAGGTAGGACATGCCCTGGTGTGTGTGGCATGTCCTAATAGTGAATTACAGCCATTTTCGTTTTTCACTATTGCAAGGCTACCTGCTCCCCATAGGCCAGAATGGGCAGACTGACTATTACACCTTATAGTCAGAACTGACCCAGGGAACATGGTAGAAAAACGAATTTAGTATGCCTGAACTCAGAATGATAAAATACATCTTTTAGTGAAGTTGGTTTTAACATTCTGTGTTTGAAAATACCACTTTTAGAAAGTGGGTATTTTCTTGCCTAAACTTCCAAGCCTGCCTCTGCTAGGTTGTGTATTCCTTGTCTGGAGATTGAGTGACAGGGGCTGGGGGTGGCTACAGGAGACAGGGTGAGTCAGCACAGGGCTGAATAGAGCGATCTGCATCCAGAGTGGAGGGAGGAGTTGCACCTGGGTCTGAATAGGGCTGTGCCTGCCTTCCACAATGCTGGCTCCACCTCCTGCCGGGCGGCTGAGCACCCTGCCCCACATTCTGAAAGGAAAGAAGGAGTCAGAAAAACAAAGTGCTCCAGGACTGACCAGAACTGGTTTTGGATTAGGCAGAGGCCTCTCTGCCTTCAGAGAACAAAGAGAAACTGGGTATAAAAAGGGGACCCAGACCCCTCGGAAATTAGATCACTTTGGGAAACAAGAAGAAACCTTTGCTGAGGAGCGGAACCAAGAAGGAACTGAGGAGAAGACTATCCCTAAGCTAGAGGGATCTGCCTGCAGTGGTTGCCTGACTGCCAAAGGAAGGAGAAAGGACTTTGTGTGCACTTTTATTCAACTTGTAAAGTATCTCCAAGGGCTTGAGAAAAGAGCTTGCCTCCTGCTGAAGTCTCAGGGACAACAGACTTCAACCACCAGCTCCCCAAGAATCCTTTGGAAGTGCCTGCTGCTGTTTTGGGCCTTCTGAAGGGACTGCGTGTCGCAAGGAGCTGGAAGCGCGACTCAAGAGGAAGAAGCGTGTCGCCGTCGCTGCTGCTGCCGTCGCAACTCCGAAGGAGGGTGTCGCCGCTGTAGCTGTCGTATTGCACCGCATCGAGAGAAGCGTCCCGCAACGAAGAGGAAGCGTGTCGCCGTCGCTGCTGCTGCCGTCGCAACTCCGAAGGAGGGTGTCGCCGCTGTAGCTGTCGCATTGCACCGCATCAAGAGAAGAGTCTCGCATCGAGGAAGAAGCGTGTCGCCGTCGCAGCCGCTGCCGTCGCAACTCCGAAGGAGGGTGTCGCCGCTGTAGCCGTCGCATTGCACCGCATCAAGAGAAGCGCCTCGCATCCACGGAGAAGCGTGCCGCCGTCGGAGCTGCTGCCGTCGCATCACGAAACAAGGGTGTCGCCGCTGCAGTTGTCGCATCGAGCGGAAGCGTCTCGCAACGTCGGAGAAGAGGGTCGCCGCCAAAGCCGCTGCCGTCGCATCACGGAACAAGGGTGTCGCCGCTGTAGCTGACGCATCGAGTCGAGACTTCTCGCCACCTCGGAGAAGCGTGCCGCATCAGGAAGAACTTGACGTCTTTATTTCTTTGCACCAGAACTTTGTCGCATTTCCATCGCTGCAACATTGCTTGTTGTGGAAGCGTCCCGCATCGTAAGGTACATTGACTTAAAGTGTCGCATCTTAAGAACTGAACTAAGCTAAAACTACCATTTTAAGTACAGTATTGTGGATTTTTGTCGTTTATGGTCTTGTGTTAAAACTATATAAAGAATACTTATTTTTGATATAAACCTTGTGTGGTGTCCGTCTGTAGTGGGTCACTAGATTACTGTATGTGTTCACAAATGCTTTACACACTGCCTCTGAGATAAGCCTGTCTGCTCGTGCCAAGCTACCAAGGGGGTGAGCAGAGGTTATTTTAGGAGTGTACCCCTTTACCCTGACTAGAGGCGAGGGTCCCTATTTGTCACAAGTACCTACCTGTGCCAACTAGAGACCCCCAATTCTAACATTGGTGGTCAGCGGTGGGGATTCTGGACTTGCATTTGTGACTCATGTACAGTGATTGGTGAACACTACTAGTGAGTGCAGACCAAAACGCGACCACATACTGTTGGTAGATTTTTTTTTCAGGACTTTCCATTTTTAGCCAAAGTTAGCCATCATGAAACCAGCATCCATAGCATCTGCTGATTTTGATTGGGAAGAGGAGAAACTAGAATGCTACAATGCAAAGCAGCTGAAGCACTTCTGCAAAAGATTTAATGTTGCAATTACCGGGCTCACCAGGAGGGAGGAGTTCTACAAGGCGCTGAGGGCCTGGGTAGAAGCAAGGAAAACCCCTGAGATTGAGGAAGGGGATAATAATGCAGATGTGCAGCTGGAAGGGCCATTGGGTCCAGGGGAAAGGAAGGCACCTTCCCCAGCAGGTAGCAGTGTTTCTGCCAAAGGTCTGTCCACAGAAGAGCTGGAGGACAGGGAGAGAAATAGGATGCATGAGTTGGAGCTGGCCAAAATGAATGGGCAATTGGAAATTAGGAAACTGGCCCTGGAAGAAAAGAGGATACAGCTTGAGCATGATAGAAGTTTGAGGGAGTTGGATTTGAAAGCTAGGAGCTTAGAAATTACTCCCTCTGGTGGCAGCACACCGTCAATGCCTGTGGAATCTAGAGTATATATTCCTAAAGATGTGGTCAAAGAGTTTTTTAAAAATGATGACATTGGGCAGTGGTTCAAGGCCTATGAGGTAGCCATGTCTTCCCACCGGGTCCCTGAGAAGGATTGGGGAGCGGGGTTGTGGGGACGGTTCCTCAGTGAGGGGCGGGACACACTGCTAGATTTGCCTTCTGATGTCCATAATTCATATCGCCACATGAAGGATGCTTTAATGTCTAGGTATGGTTTAACTCCTGAATTGTATAGGCAGAGGTTCAGGGGTTGCACGAAGATAGAGAACAGTACCTGGGTTGAATATGTCACTTTTTTCTGCAGAGCATTGGATGGTTGGGTGAAGGGTAGCAAAGTTGATGATTTTCAGGGGCTCCTTGATTTGATTGCATGGGAGCACTTGTCAAGTAACTGTTTTCCAGAGCTACGCCAGCACCTGATAGATAGCAAGCTGACTATCCCTAGGAAGCTTGCTGAGGAGGCGGACCGCTGGGTCAGTACCAGGGTCCACAAGGGTCACATGGGAGACTCAGCCAAGGGTGGGCAGGGTCCCCAGCAGAAGAGTGGGGGGACAAGGGTAAACAGAGGGAGTTCCAAAGAAGGCCCCAAAGTAGTCCCCAAGGGAACCAAGGGAAAGGTTCCCAGCCTCCCCCGAAACCCGCAGGGGCCCCGACAGGTCCACCTGTTCAAAGGGGACCCCTGAGATGCTACAAATGTGGGGTCCTGGGTCATATAGCGAGTGATCCCAGGTGCCGCCAGTTTGGAAAGACCGCACCCCTGGTGCAGCCCCCGGCAGATGGCTAGTGTAGCCCTGGGGGAGGAGATGGATGCCCCAGAGGGGTGGGGTCCCGCACAGATGTCCCTTGTCTCATTAGGAGACTGTGAGATGGTCCCCAAGACCCAGCTGCCTGATAACACTAAGAAATACAGGCAGTGGGTGACCATCAATGGCCATAGGGTGGAGGCTCTTAGAGATACAGGAGCCAGTGTGACAGCTGTCAAGTGTCACCTGGTGTCTCAAGAGCAGGTTGTCCCCCATGCATTCTATCCAGTTGTTGCCGCTGACAACACAGAGAGTCACTGCAAAGTGGCTCAGGTTCCCTTTGAGTGGGGGGTCTCTGATACTCTTCAGGTAGCTGTGAGGCCCGCCATGCCTGTTGACTGTTTGTTAGGGAACGACTTGGAGAGCTCACCTTGGGCGAAGGTGGAGCGAAGTGCTCATTTAGAGATGTTGGGTTTGCCTGACTGGGCGTGTGTGACCACCCGGTCCATGGCAGCAAGTAAAGGTGCTCAAGAGGACCTGGAGCCTGAGAGGGAGGCCCAGGTACCTGCCGTCACGAGAAGAGGCAGGGGCGCGGGAAACCGGCCCCGAAGTTCCCACGGTCCAGGAGGAGGCAGACCTTGAGGGGGATGCCCTGGAGCCTACAGGGGAACAGGTAGCTGAACTGGGGGACCTGCCTGAGCTGACCCATTGGCAGCAAGAAGGAGGACCCTCCAGGGAAGAATTCTGCAAGGAGCAGAAAGAATGCCCTTCTCTGGTGGGTCTGCGGCAACAGGCTGCAGACCAGGCAACAGGTGATCAGTCTGGGTCACATTGGGTCTATTGGGAGAATGATCTCCTGTATACTGAGCCTAAGGTTGCTGAGCCTGGGTCAGCCCGTGTGCTGGTGGTACCCCAGTGCCTCAGAGCCTTCCTACTGGGGCTGGCTCATGATGTTCCATTGGCAGGACATTTGGGGCAGGACAAGACCTTTGAGAGGCTTGTCACCCACTTTTATTGGCCCCAAATGCGCAGGAGTTCAGACACTCACTGCAGGACATGTCAGACTTGCCAGGCAAGTGGAAAGAGTGGGAGGAAGCGCAAGGCTCCTCTCCAGCCATTCCCTGTAGTCAGCACCCCCTTTGAACGGGTGGGTATTGACATTGTGGGGCCACTGGACCCCAAGACAGCCATGGGCAACAGGTTCATCCTGGTCTTGGTGGACCATGCCACCCGGTACCCGGAAGCCATACCTCTGAGGACAGTGACGGCCCCCGTGGTGGGACGAGCACTGATGGGAATTTTCTCCCGAGTGGGATTCCCTAGCGAGGTAGTGTCTGACCGGGGGACCAACTTCATTTCCAAGTATATGAAGTCCCTGTGGCAGGAGTGTGGGGTAACCTACAAGTTTACCACTCCTTACCACCCCCAAGGAAATGGATTGGTTGAAAGGTTCAACCGAACCCTCAAAGGCATGATTATGGGTCTTGAAGAACCTATGAGGCGTAAGTGGGACGTCCTCTTACCATGCCTGCTCTTTGCTTACCGTGAGGTGCCACAGAAATCTCTAGGGTTCAGTCCCTTTGAGCTTCTCTATGGACACCCAGTAAGAGGACCTCTAAGTTTGGTCAAAGAAGGCTGGGAGCAATCTCCCAGGAAACCTCCCCAGGATGTATACAGTTACATGCTGGCCTTTAGGAACCAAACTAGGCGTTTCAGGCAACTCGCTGAGGCGAATCTGGAAGCCAGCCAGGAGGAGATGAAGCGGTGGTACGACCAGAATGCCACTCTGGTAGAGCTTCAGCCTGGTCAGAAAGTGTGGGTCATGGCCCCAGTGGAGCCCTGCACGCTCCAGGATAAGTGGACCGGACCCTTTGAGGTTGTAGAGCGCAAAAGTCCGGTTACCTACTTGGTGGACTTGCGGTCTCCCAGGAACCCCTTGAGGGTCCTGCATGTCAACCGCCTGAAGCCCCACTTGGAGAGGTCCCAAGTGGGCATGCTCTTAGCGACAGATGCTGGGATGGAGGAGGAGACCGAGCCTCTTCCTGACCTCCTGTCAGCAACAGAGCAAGATGGGTCAGTGGATGGTGTCAACCTCTCTTCCACCCTGACCCCTGAGCAACAGAATGACTGCCGCCAGTTGCTGGGACAGTTTTCTGATCTGTTCTCCCTGGTTCCCGGTGTCACAGATTGGTGCATCCATGATGTGGACACTGGGGACAGTACACCTGTGAAGCACAAATCTTACAGGGTGACTGACAGGGTGAGAGCTTGCATCAAGGAGGAGGTCTCCAAAATGCTTGCGTTAGGGGTGATTGAGTCCTCTAACAGTCCTTGGGCCAGCCCAGTGGTCTTGGTCCCAAAGGCTGCCGCACCGGAGTGCCACACCAGAACTCCGGTTCTGTGTGGACTACCGAGGACTCAATTCAGTCACCAGGACTGACGCGCACCCCATCCCCAGAGCTGATGAGCTCATAGATCGGCTAGGGGCTGCACGGTACCTCAGCACGTTTGACTTAACGTCTGGGTACTGGCAGACCGCCTTGACTGATGGGGCAAGAGAGAGGTCAGCATTCTCCACACCAGATGGGCACTACCAGTTCCGGGTGATGCCCTTCGGGATGAAGAATGCCCCTGCCACCTTCCAGAGGTTGGTCAACCAGGTGTTGGCTGGGCTGGACTCGTTCAGTGCCGCCTACCTGGATGACATCGCGGTGTTCAGCGCCAGTTGGGAAGAACATCTGCGCCACCTCTGGGAAGTGTTGATGGCAATGCGGAGAGCAGGCCTCACGATCAAGGCGAGTAAGTGCCAGATCGGGCAGGGTTCCGTGGTGTACTTGGGACACCAAGTGGGGAGCGGCCAGGTGGCGCCCCTACAACCCAAAATTGAAACCATCCTGAATTGGGAACCCCCCAAAACCCAGACAGAGGTGAGAGCCTTCTTAGGACTCACGGGTTACTACAGGAGGTTTGTCAAGGGGTATGGCAGCATCGTTGCACCCCTGACAGAGCTGACTTCCAAGAAGCAGCCCAGGAAAGTGATTTGGACTGACACCTGTCAGAAAGCTTTTGAGGCCCTGAAAACTGCCATGTGCACGGCGCCCGTGCTCCTGGCACCCAACTTCTCCAAAGAGTTCGTAGTACAAACAGACGCTTCCGAGCATGGTGTGGGGGCTGTTCTGTCACAGATGAATGAGGAGGGCCTAGATCAACCCGTAGCCTTCATCAGTAGGAGGTTACTACCACGGGAACAGAGGTGGAGTGCTATTGAGCGTGAGGCATTTGCTGTGGTCTGGGCGCTGAAGAAGCTGAGACCATACCTGTTTGGGACTCACTTCCGGGTTCAGACAGACCACAGGCCCCTCAGATGGTTGATGCAGATGAGGGGTGAGAATCCAAAGCTGTTGAGGTGGTCCATTTCCCTACAGGGGATGGATTTCACGGTGGAACACCGCCCTGGTACAGAACACGCCAATGCTGATGGTCTGTCCAGATTTTTCCGCCTTAGTGAAGAGAACTCCCCTGAGGTAGGGTAGTTCTCCCCACATTTCAGCTGGAGGGGACACGTGTTAGACCTGGCATCCTTGGCGTGGGTCTCCCTTCCATTTTTTATGATGCCTCCTATGTTACCGATCAGTTTTGCTGGCGTTAGATGCTTTGGGCACTGTGCCACTGCTATTCAGTGCCACAGTGCGAGTGCTCCCTATGATAAATTGCGTGATGGATTAGTGACTCCATGATTGGATGATTGGTTTACTTGTCAGTCCCTAGTACAGTGCACTGAGTGTGCCCAGGGCTTGTAACTCCAATGCCGCTGGTGGGCTTGCAGCACTGGTTGTGCCACCCACAGAAGCGGCTTGTAAAATGTGCCTCAGGCCTGCCATTGCAGAGCCTGTGTGCAGCCTAGGGCTGCCATGTCGACTTGGTGAGTACACCCACTTACCAGTCCCTAAACCTTCCCTTTACTGCATGTTGGTCACCCCTAAAGTAGGCCCTAGGGCAGGGTGCATTGTAAGTATAAGGTAGGACATGCCCTGGTGTGTGTGGCATGTCCTAATAGTGAATTACAGCCATTTTCGTTTTTCACTATTGCAAGGCTACCTGCTCCCCATAGGCCAGAATGGGCAGACTGACTATTACACCTTATAGTCAGAACTGACCCAGGGAACATGGTAGAAAAACGAATTTAGTATGCCTGAACTCAGAATGATAAAATACATCTTTTAGTGAAGTTGGTTTTAACATTCTGTGTTTGAAAATACCACTTTTAGAAAGTGGGTATTTTCTTGCCTAAACTTCCAAGCCTGCCTCTGCTAGGTTGTGTATTCCTTGTCTGGAGATTGAGTGACAGGGGCTGGGGGTGGCTACAGGAGACAGGGTGAGTCAGCACAGGGCTGAATAGAGCGATCTGCATCCAGAGTGGAGGGAGGAGTTGCACCTGGGTCTGAATAGGGCTGTGCCTGCCTTCCACAATGCTGGCTCCACCTCCTGCCGGGCGGCTGAGCACCCTGCCCCACATTCTGAAAGGAAAGAAGGAGTCAGAAAAACAAAGTGCTCCAGGACTGACCAGAACTGGTTTTGGACTAGGCAGAGGCCTCTCTGCCTTCAGAGAACAAAGAGAAACTGGGTATAAAAGGGGACCCAGACCCCTCGGAAATTAGATCACTTTGGGAAACAAGAAGAAACCTTTGCTGAGGAGCGGAACCAAGAAGGAACTGAGGAGAAGACTATCCCTAAGCTAGAGGGATCTGCCTGCAGTGGTTGCCTGACTGCCAAAGGAAGGAGAAAGGACTTTGTGTGCACTTTTATTCAACTTGTAAAGTATCTCCAAGGGCTTGAGAAAAGAGCTTGCCTCCTGCTGAAGTCTCAGGGACAACAGACTTCAACCACCAGCTCCCCAAGAATCCTTTGGAAGTGCCTGCTGCTGTTTTGGGCCTTCTGAAGGGACTGCGTGGCGCAAGGAGCTGGAAGCGCGACTCAAGAGGAAGAAGCGTGTCGCCGTCGCTGCTGCTGCCGTCGCAACTCCGAAGGAGGGTGTCGCCGCTGTAGCTGTCGTATTGCACCGCATCGAGAGAAGCGTCCCGCAACGAAGAGGAAGCGTGTCGCCGTCGCTGCTGCTGCCGTCGCAACTCCGAAGGAGGGTGTCGCCGCTGTAGCTGTCGCATTGCACCGCATCAAGAGAAGAGTCTCGCATCGAGGAAGAAGCGTGTCGCCGTCGCAGCCGCTGCCGTCGCAACTCCGAAGGAGGGTGTCGCCGCTGTAGCTGTCGCATTGCACCGCATCAAGAGAAGCGCCTCGCATCCACGGAGAAGCGTGCCGCCGTCGGAGCTGCTGCCGTCGCATCACGAAACAAGGGTGTCGCCGCTGCAGTTGTCGCATCGAGCGGAAGCGTCTCGCAACGTCGGAGAAGAGGGTCGCCGCCAAAGCCGCTGCCGTCGCATCACGGAACAAGGGTGTCGCCGCTGTAGCTGACGCATCGAGTCGAGACTTCTCGCCACCTCGGAGAAGCGTGCCGCATCAGGAAGAACTTGACGTCTTTATTTCTTTGCACCAGAACTTTGTCGCATTTCCATCGCTGCAACATTGCTTGTTGTGGAAGCGTCCCGCATCGTAAGGTACATTGACTTAAAGTGTCGCATCTTAAGAACTGAACTAAGCTAAAACTACCATTTTAAGTACAGTATTGTGGATTTTTGTCGTTTATGGTCTTGTGTTAAAACTATATAAAGAATACTTATTTTTGATATAAACCTTGTGTGGTGTCCGTCTGTAGTGGGTCACTAGATTACTGTATGTGTTCACAAATGCTTTACACACTGCCTCTGAGATAAGCCTGTCTGCTCGTGCCAAGCTACCAAGGGGGTGAGCAGGGGTTATTTTAGGAGTGTACCCCTTTACCCTGACCAGAGGCGAGGGTCCCTATTTGTCACAAGTACCTACCTGTGCCAACTAGAGACCCCCAATTCTAACACCCTCTATAGTTAAGTCTCCCTTCAATGTCTTACCCACATTTTAATGAAATTCAATTAAATATGGGGAGAGGATGTGGCCTAACGGCTAGGGCGGTAGATCTCAAACCGGGGAAACCGAGTTCGAGTCTTGCGCTATACAAAACTCCGGAAAAAAAAATGCATTGCTTCCATATCACTCAAATTTATTGATTTACTGAGGACGTTTGAGGGGCTCATTTGACCTCCATATAAATAGGAACACAATTGTGACTTTGAAGTGTAAGACTGGTATAAGCTCTTTTTATGGTCCTTTTACAGCACCGTTTGCCAGGTAATTATTGAACGATGATCTCCATTATTCCTTACTCTATACTTCATCAGTCTAATGCCCCAGTTACTTTAAAAAAAAAAACTTTATTTGTAACTTTTCACCACAAACTAAGCGGTCATATACAGAATCCTTCGAGACAATATCCATTGACTTTTTTACGTTACACATATTAGAGCCCCGGACACATAGCACAGGTAAATACACTGTACATTTTTCATGGCTTAGTAGTAGACACAGCTTCATATACAGTTAGGGAGACAAGCGCACCTGCGTTTACATACTATTGTCACCATCAGTCTCAGCAGTCTGATCACTTTCTGTCCTTGTTAAGATCAATAATTCTCTGCATAATTCTCTCCAAGTTGCTATGTCCTCATCCAACCTTTCGTCCCTGCGACAGGCTTTCATATGTAGTTCCTCTGCCAGGGACCACTCCCCCTCGTCTCTCATCCAATTTGCAAAAGAGGGAGCCCGCTCACCCATCCAGCAAATGGCAACCCTCCGTTTAGCTAATACCAGCGCCAGCTGCAATAGCTTGTTGGCCATTTTCCTCTTCTCGCTGTGTGGCACCAGCCCTAGAAGGCACTGCTCAGGCTTAGCCTCCAACGCTATTCCCACTCTTCCACAGAGCCGTGCTACTACCTCAAGCCAATACTGATGCACTTCCGGGCATTCCCACCCCAAATGCATGAACCCAGCATGGGCTCCATGACATCTAGGACATTCATGTGAACAGGAAGCATCAATACGATGGAGCCTCACCGGGGTCATATACACCCGTTGCAGGAAGTTATAGTGCAGCAACTTCAACCGGGCATTGCAGGACACCTTGCGTGTCAGTGTGCATACTCTGACCCACTCCCTCTCCAGTAACGGTGCCTGCAAGTCTTCATTCCAAACATCCCATGCCCTAAGCGCCAAAGACCCTGAGTCCGCCCTCATAGCCTTATACAACAAAGACACCAAACTACGCCCTCCTCCACACGTTAACAAAATGTCCAAGGTCTCAGTGGTCCGGGGGATACCCGGATATGTGGGCCATGTCATCTTGGCCACTTCCATTAGACCAGCGTATTGTAGATATTGCCCCTGTCCCAAACCGAACCCTTCACATGCCTGCTCAAATGTAAGTTAGGTATCATTTATATATAGATCAGCCAACACCCTGCAACCGCCCTCGGTCCATGCCTGGAAAGACATGTTTTCCGCCATCCTGCGCACAGGAACCAACTGCCAAACTGATAATTCCGGGTGAAAGGGAGCCCGCCCCAGCACTCGTTCCACGATTTTCTGCCATATATAGGCCATTTGTCTAACAATATATGGCACCTCCGCGCTCACCCCCGCACCCTCCATCAAGAGCGTAGGGAGATCCCCTGACTGCACTCTCCCAGCTAACAAACGCTTTTCCCAATGGTCACCCTCATCCAACCACTGCACCGCATACTGAAGGTGCGCCGCATAATAATAAAGATAAAATCTGGGTGCTCCAAGACCACCCTCCTCATACCGTTTCTGGAGTACCTGCAGTGCAACCCTACAACGCTTCCCTGCCCAAAGCAGGGTCACCAGAAGCGAATTCAGTTGTCGAAACACTGTCACAGGAATCAGGCACAGTGCGTTCTGCAAAGCATATAGACATCTCGGCAGCATCACCATCTTTGCCACCGCCATTCTTCCCATTAAGGACAGCGGCAGTGTATTCCAGAACTCTACAGAGTGCCTCAGCGACTCCACCACCCTGCTCATGTTCAGCTGGAGCAGCCTAGCGTCCCCATGAGCCACCTGCACCCCTAGATATCTAAAGTGATCCGTCTCCCATCTCAATCCCAGACTAGGCAGGTCCTCCGCTTCCCTATCTCGCAGTCCTGCTAGAGGGAATGCCAAGGATTTACGTCTATTTATGCGCAGTCCTGAGTAAGTCGCGAACCTATCCATCAGCCTCAGCAGTTGTGGTATTGCTTCACGCGGAGATGTAACATAAAACAGTGCATCGTCCGCATAGCGTGAGATAAGATGCGTTCTCTGCCCAATTTGTATGCCCCAGCGGCCCAGTTCCTGTCTTGCCCATATTGCCATAGGCTCAATGGCCAGAGCAAACAGCAGCGGCGACAGTGGGCACCCCTGTTGCGTGCCCCGCCCCAACAACCACTCCGCCGATCTGGTTTGACCCATTCGCACACATACAGCCGGGTTTGTATATAGTATTTTAACCCATCTGCGAAAACGGGGTCCAACTTCCCAAGTATTTCAAGCAAGTACCCCCAATCCACCGTGTCGAACGCCTTTTCAAGGTCGATGGCCACCAACGCCATCTCCCCAGGGGCTCCCTGCATCTTATGCAAGACATGTGCCAGTCTCCTTATATTCATTGACGTACTACGGCCCGGGATGAAACCGCACTGGTCCTCGTGAACTAGATGGGACATATGTGGACCCAACCTCTTGGCCAGGACTTTACATAACATTTTTACATCCAAATTGATCATCGTCAGGGGTCGGTATGCCGCCAGGTCCTGTACATCGCCACCCAGCTTTGGAATCAGACACATTTCACCCTCACGCATCGTAGGGGGCAATATTCCACTCTCAAAGGACTCATTAAAAGTTTGCAATAGTGGCCGGGTCAGTATTGCTGAATATGATTGATAATACTCAATGGGTAACCCATCCTCTCCCGGAGCTTTGGCTCTAGGTATGTCGGCTATCGCCTCCCTGAGCTCCTCCTCAGTAAGCTGCGCATCCAGTTCCGCCTTGACCTCATCGGATTTCTGCCTCAACTATAGACCCTCTAAAAAGGGGGCATAATGATCTGCACCCACCACGGGGTCTGCCCTATACACAGTCTGCAGGTGTTGCCGGAATACCTCTAGCATAGCTGCCCAAGAGCAAACCAGCTCGCCCGACTGTGCTCGAAGACTGGTAACCATGGGGGGGGGACTGCTCCCTTCACAATATCCAGGCCAATAACCGTCCAGATTTATCACCCTCCGCATGTAACCGCTGGCGATATTTCATAAGGGTATACTTATCCAGCCTATCCCAAGTATCTGCAACCTGTTCCCGTAATGCACGCTCCCGTTCCTGGGAGTCACCTTGCCCGTGTGACCCTGACTGAAGTTCTGCCAACATTTTCTCCCTGTCCTGCAGTTCAGATAGCAATTGCCTCCAGACGTCATATGTCAGCCCCATCGCCGCCCCGCTAACCACAGCTTTCATCGCATCCCACTCGTGAGCTCTAGTGCTAGCAGTGCCCCAATTAAGGGATGCATACTCTGTTAACGCGCTCGAGAATGCCTCCTTACCAATCGGATCCTCCAGAATGTCAGCGGGGAGCCGCCATCTACGAGGGCCCTGCTCTCCTGCCGCCCACCGCACCGCGCAACACACCGGTGCATGATCAGACAAGAAACGCGCCAAGTGTATAACCTCCGCTGCCATAAATGCTGGATGCTCTGTTGCTAGTACCCTATCTAGGCGACTGTACGTATTGTGAGTGGGTGTAAAACAGGTAAACATTTTCTGGGTCGGGTGGTGCTCCCTCCAAACATCCCGGATGCCTAAGTCGCTCATTAGTTTTTGCAACTGCTTAGTCATACGCGGCTTAGTACCCCTTCGAGGGGGGCATCTATCCAATTCCGGATCCACCACACAATTAAAGTCGCCCAACCATAATAGAGGAGTGTCAATGCCCCAGTTACTTACCTGTAATCTTCATTATCCTCAGTCCATCTCGTTTTTGTCAGTCATTACAGTTAATGAAGATTACTAGTAAGTTACCGGGGTATTACTCCTATTTTCCTTGTCTCAGTCATTGCAGATGAGGTACACCAAAGATGAGGTCCTTTGACCACTCTATAAACCATAAAACTCAGTCTTGAATACGCAACACACCAAGTTTTAGTGCATAGTTAAAAAACAAATTAGGTGCACACTATCACCATTTATAATGCTGAATTCAACGTGACTAAACACACAGAACTGAATTGCTGAATCAGTCCTCCCACGTTTGACAGAGCCTCCATCGTCCTAGCATAGTCAGGAACATTGATTCTTGGTGTTCGTGTCGTATTTCTGTCTCTTAAAGGACTTGAAGTAGGACTTCCCTTGAAATTAGAAGATTGGTCCTACCCCTGTTGTCTCCTTAAAGGTTGACGAAAGGAAAATTTCGATTTGGAAGAACTCGAACCTCTAGAGGATTGACGCCGAAATTGCAAATGTTTTCTCTCCTTAAAGATACAATGGAGCTTATTCTCCATTTTGGCACTAGATAGTGTGCAACCCTTGAATGGCATTTAAAGTGTAGTCGACCCTGAGCACCATCAGTGTTCCAGTCTTTTAGGTACAAGTTCCTTCTAGCAGCTATAGAAGCTCCGCTCACCAGTGCTGCTGACCAGACCACATCAAACGATGTCAGATAGAAACCATATCTGATGCTTCATAGCCTTCAGAAGAGGGAGGCAATCTGATTGATGCTGGATAGTCATAAAGAGATTCTTGAAATCTCAAAGTAAGGTTTGAGCAGTGTAGGGCCCGTAATTCTTGGCTCTTAAGGCAACATGAGTTCCAGAGAAAACTTTTTTCAATGAAGAGTCCACTTTTTTATCTGATGGATCCTCGGCCATGGATGAATGACCAACGAGACTTGCCACAACAGAAACCACATGCACATTGTCTGGCAACATTGTCTTCATGTTTTCCAGAGAAGAGAGCTTAGCCATGAATTTTGTAACTTGATTTTGTCGTTATCTTTTCATACTGGTTTGCTGAATGGTCAACCCCACATTAGAAGGCTTTTAAAATTGCCTCAAGAGCGATTTATCTGAGGTTAGGGCCTATCCAAAACAGGAAAGTTTATATTATCCCTAATATAAGCCAGCAAGTCTGTCATCATCTCTGTAGTGATATATTTGCCTTTTAAGTCCGAGGAGGACGAAGTGTCTTCAGGTGAATCCGGATTATCTGTGTCACGTATTGTCTCCGATGTCTTCTTCTCTAGCACAGGTGAAGAAGCATCCTTTTTGAATGCTGCCAGAGTCTGGAAGACATTCCTTCTAATTCTTTCCTCCACCTCCTCTCTAGCATGTCTTCTACATTTTAGAGGAGGAAAATGCCCACATGACCCAGAAGAAGCTGAAGGAGAGATGTGCCTTTTTGATATATGCTTGCCCGTACTGAAAAGAAATGGAAATCAAACTAACTGCTGCCACGAAACTCACAACTGCAAAACAAAGTAATAACGCTTACCTACGCTTGCGTACATAGCTCAAAAAAGGACGCACTGCTCCCGGCATGAAATGAAAGAACACTCATGCGAACTGCTTCAGTCCTACCGCGCAAGCGTGAACCTGAAACAGCGATTTCCAGGATGATGGCAGCAATCTCCCTCCACTCCTACCAAAATGCAGAAGAAGGAAATATTGGCCAAAAATCCCGGAATCTTACCAGCACAGGAGGGGACACGTCAACACCATAATACTAATAATGGTATTTACACTCCTCACACCAAATAAGCAGATGGTCTGGGACTATAAGTAAACTTGCGAAAATAATTTATTCCGTGAATTCACAGTTTTTTTCAGCTTCAACACATCTGATGCCCACAGTAACCCTCCCAAAGTTAAAAACATATATCATCAAATTCATAATTTGGCAACATAAACTACGTAATGTTGGGAGTCTCTCCAAGAGTCCAGTGTTCACCATCTGTAGAATCTGTAACACTAATTCTTCAT
Organism: Calotriton arnoldi; assembly: GCA_963921515.1. Taxonomy (NCBI): domain Eukaryota; kingdom Metazoa; phylum Chordata; class Amphibia; order Caudata; family Salamandridae; genus Calotriton; species Calotriton arnoldi. The sequence goes on from CAWUFW010000189.1 coordinate 3,945,984, forward strand.
ACAACTCCTCAACTCCCTGTCATTATCCAAATAGCGACTATGATGTCATAGTTTCAACTTGCATATTCCCTCACCTTCATCAGGATTACAGATATATTGACTAGTAAGTCTTAGATCAACAATCCGGTACAGATGTGTCTAGAAAAATGCATAAAAACTACAATAGTCAACCAATTTACACGCCAACCACCATTCAAGAGAAGGACTCCGGCAGATCCTCGTTTCGGGAAATTCCGCTTCCACAGTGGAGGCATGCACCCCACAGTCCTGACAAGAGAGGTAAGCATAACCATGAGATAGGCGCAAGCTAAGCAAGAACCTGCCACGTCATCATCCTGTCATGCATTAAAGCAAAAGAGGAGGAGCCATGAGTGCAGCTCCCTTTATGGCACCCAGGTTGGGTGGGTGGGGCTAGCATTCAAGGATTCTCCTGCTTTGTTCCTGTCATCATGATGTGACATCACCTCATCTGTAATCGAGGATGAGGGATGTAGGGGTTATAAAATGATTCTCACCACTCTGACTGGAACTTCACTTTGTTTGCTATGTGTTCTTTTTTTAATATGAAGGCAATGACCATGCATTGTTATGGCTGATACAAAAGGGAGCGCCAGTCCCATTAAACTTCCAGGTGTGCGCAAATTCAATCTGGATGGGAGCCCAATTGCACAGGGTGTGCGGGTGTAGAGCAAGGACTGTGAGGAGGAGTAGGATTAAGAGTAATAGAGATTACCAGAAAGTAATCCTGACATCAAATCCAGTCATCTCTAATGAGGAATACCAAAGGACAAGTCCATTTGGGCCAACCCAACACATATACATAGTGCTCTGAGAATTATATATGCTGCAACATCACAGGATGCTTAATATAATAAATTCGTACAGCATCGGGGCACATGGAGTTTTGGCTTCTTCTTATTTGTTCAGGGATTAACATCTCCCTGTCTTCCCCAGGTCCAAACCACACCAGTGCCTCACCCGGGTTGGCCGCTGTTGATGGTGCCCCTCGGAAGACAAGAGATACCTCAAGTAAGTACCTGCACCCGTTTCATTCCCTTGGCTTACCCTTACTTTCCTTCCACTTTCTTCCTTTGGATTGCTAGAATCCTCTGTTCCCCTTTACTCTGTTTTTCCACAATTTTCTGTTTTTTTGGGGGTTACACAGGAACATAATGCATATCTTGCTATAAACCACAAACCTGACCTTTCCACACACCCTCTTTCTTTGGGGTTTAGTTATTGGGCTAGCATCTCCTTACAACCCCATCCCCTTCTAGGTCCCAGCATTATACACCCCCTTCTTTGGAGGCATTACCAAAACTGTTACCTTTTGGGTTTTGTGCATACACCTTAAATCACCAAGTCCCTTCATGACTGTGGCGGGGCAGTGGCATGGTGGAAGGCGGGCCTGCGAGCATTCTCCATCTATTCCTGATGTCCAGCTTGGTCTGAAGTCCCTCTGTTATGTCCATACGGGGAAGGAGAGTTGGGTCTCTCTTGTTCTGGCCTCAGGGGGTTCCGGGGTTCTTCTCCTTCTCTTGTCAGTAGTCACGCAGCATGGCCTCCTTTCCCGGGTCATTGCCGGTCTGTGGCATTCCCCTCAGGTTTCCCGCATCTGTGTCCTCATCATCCTGTGTGTTATTAAGCATTGTCAAGATCTCACCTGAATTTCTGCAGGAGTAAGCGGAAGAGCGATGTGTAGTCCTGACTCCCCTACCAGATGACAAGAGCCCAACTACCCAGCCAAAGCTTCTCCACTCTAACAAGTCCAACAGGGAAGAGGGAAATGAATGATAAACAAACACGGTTCCTGTCTTCAGAGGGATTCTAGAAGTATGTCTGCCAAACTTGGTTGTCTCCAATTTTATAAAATAAATGATAACTAAAATAAGAATTCTAATCAAGAATTAAGCCAGGTTTCCTCTATTACCCTTCTATCTCTGAATACCACTACTCTACCTGGAGTTCCCTTTTCTCATGCCTTTCACTAGTCCTGGATAAAAGAACCTTTCAGGAGAAGGAGTGGAGACCTCTGGAATTGATTACACACACTTTAAGATAAAGAATATTTGTAAATCACATGTCCTCTTTTAAAATTCACTCTTCGTGTATATATTCTTAGAAAACACTCACACCTACCTACATTGTGAGTAGTCGCAGAATAATTTGAAGAAACTCATATAAAATAACAGCTGGTATATAGGCTCAATATGTATAGCCATATGTGATGAACATGAAGGGAAAAGAATAATTGAATAGACAAATAGCCTTTTATCATATAGATATATCGCATTACATCATGCTTGGGTAATTGCTACAACATGCCTTTGACACACATTGCATATTTAAGTTTTCCTATGATTATAACTATTGTCAATGAGTACATCTAATAGAATGTCCTTTTATCTTGCAGACACTGGTTTAACTTGGAGCAGAAGATTCCATGAAAAATAAAGCTGCCAGGAATTCCATAACATCAAGCTGGATTTGGGGGGCAGCCGACCGGAGGGAGGTCTGCTCCCCAGGTAGTATGGGGAAGTGGTCTGGCCTGACGACTGCTCAGGGGTTTGGGCCTTATTTGGGCTACTTTTGTAGCCCAAGGGTATAAAACCGGGCATTTTGTATGCCAGCCACCATTTTGTCAGGTGACACAGGGGCTGGCAGGGTGGTTTTTTCCTGGTTGTTATTTAGGCGTAGTTGTGTAGTCTTAGGGCAGGAGTATTAAGGTGTAGCTGCAGGTTGTTTGATAGTGCTATCACTTACAATTATGGTGGCAGCGGGATTTTCCCAGGATGAGCTAGCTAGTAGCACAGGCGATGCAGCTCCTAGCATCGGCTGGACGCCTCGCTCTTCTGGCGCGAGGTGCGCCCCTTAATGGAGGTCGTCCTAGCAGAAAGGCGGCGAGTGGGGTCGCGGGGTTGGCCTGTGGATCGCCACACCGGACCCCAGTGCAGGCAACCCGAGGACACGTGAGAGCGAGGAGCCGCTCTCGCACTAGGAGAGCGGCCCCGTGTAATGGGCAGGCCAGTGCGGGCGCATCGGTTTCTCTGGTGCGCAGCGGGGGCAGATGGGAGCCAACATGTGCTGGCCCAATACCCGGGGGCTGGCCCAACATTTGGCATGCACTCATGAGGTCTCCAGTGAGGCAGAGGAGGCCTTGCATTTTCAAAGAAGGGGCGGGCCGCTGCGAACGGGCACGCAGCCTTGCAGAAGGGGAGGGGGAGGAGGACTGTGGCTGGGGGAAATGGGGAAGTCTAGGAGCAGGCGGCAGAGTGCTCCAAGGCCCCTGATGTAGCAGGGAGGGAGGTGAGGGAGGGAGTATCAGTCCGGGGGAGCTCTGAGACAAGTGTCCCTTGGAAGGCTGTCAAGTTTTGGGAGGTTTTTGTATGAGCTCATGTATGAACAGCATGCGGAGACACACGAGTATGAACAGGACCTAGGGCTTGAAGGCAGACAACCGAGCAGGTGGAACACTATACAGTGGGAAAGTTCCACATGGTTGGACAGGGCCACGCTGGAGGTCAAGGAGCCTTGTGTGGAGGGGGCAAGGGCCACATCCACCGCAAGTTTGGCAGGAAGGAGCGTGCAAGGGCACTGCATCTTTGGACCAGTGGGGAGGGCAAGGTACAGCCCCTTAATGTAAGTTGGTTATAGATGCTTTTGGGCAACAAGGGTCCCATTTACAGAGCAGGGTTGAGAGGGATGTCCAGGAGTTGGACATGTTCTATGCAAGCCAACAAACGGTACTTGACTATGAGTATGAGTATATCTAAAGCTTAGAGGAAGTTGAGTTGAGGGATGAAGACAAAGTGCCCATTTGGTGGCAAAGCGGGGTAGTGGGGGGTTCTTCTAATCGCTCTGCCACTAGTGTTTTGCAGGAAACCGGCACGCAGCAACAGCATGAAGGTCAGAGCGGAACCTGACGGCAAGAGAGGGTAGCGAAGCTGCCTGCTCCTGAGAGGGCACTGACCTTCGCACCAGGTAATTTGTTGCATAGCAGTGCGGTACCCCACCTGCATGGTATCTGTGGGAGAAGAGGCGAAAGAGCCTCAGGAGAGTGGGGAGGCCTGCCTCTGGAAGGGCTTATACGTAAAAGATATGGCATTGGGCACAGATGACAGTTTAGTGGAACGCATACCTTCAGGAGTAGAACAACAAGGCAGCCAAGAGGGAACATCCATGGGGGAACCAGGCCAGGCGGCCAGCAAGGAGGTGAGTATTAGCTTCGGGTTGGGATTGATAAGTGAGGGTCAACAAGCATCCAAACATACAGACAAACTGGAGAGCAAAGACGTAACATTTAAAAATTACCCTACATGGGAACGTCTGAACCACCAGGGGCCCACCTTATGCTCTCAACGAAAGAGATATGGAAGGGTGAATACGTTGAAATGTTGAAGCTACTACATAGGGAGCTTAGATCTCAGGAGGGTTCAAAAGAGGAAGAGCTAGAGCTTTCCAAACAACCAAGAGTGCCGGTAACCATTGAAAATTGGATGGCTGCTTTCCTCATTTACGCAAGCATTTATTGCGAACGGCACCCAGAGAGGTCCGTGGCACTCTTCAGCTACATGGACGTAATAAGGAAGGCCCAGTTGAATTACAGAGGGTATGCCCGGGCACAATATGATGAGGAGTTCCGGGCCTGCATGGCGGTTGACCCAGAAGCCCCGTTGCCGGAACTAGACATGGATCTCTGGCAGCATACAATGGGCCCGGCAAAGTTTGGCAATACGTTATTTACCGCTGGTGGGCTGCCAATCACCTATCAGCGGTCAGGCATCCCCTGGTCAACTGCTTTGGGGAAGGGCGGGCATCAGGGGCAGGGGGAAATTGGCACCAGCAGGGGTCTACGGGGGGTCAACAACATGGGGGGCAACAGGATGGACAGGGTAACACATACAATGGGGTGCAGAGGGGACAGTGACCTGCAGGAAAGGCTCATACGCCTATTAAATTGGACAGGCTGGAAATTTGGCTCGCTCACTATGATAAGCGTGGCAGTGCTGAGCTGCTGCTGCTGGAAGGATTTAAATGGGGCTTTAGGTTGCAATATGAGGGCCCGAAACTGCAGCATTGGGCGGCCAATTTGAAATCAGCTTCAGAACACAAACAAATTGTAAGGGATAAGCTGAGAAAGGAGATTCAAGAAAGGAAGAAGGCGGGGCCATTCTACGAGTGGCCAATGGAACACTTAATAGTGTCCCCAATCGGAATAGTACCCAAAAAAGAGCAAGGCCAGTTCCGTCTCATTCAACATCTCTCCTGGCCGGACGGCTAGTCAGTAAATGACTATATACCTGTGGAACAGGTTTCAGTCACATATTCCTCAGTCGACATGGCCTTAGCTTTGGTGACCAGAGTAGGATAGGGGGTGCTTATGGCTAAAAGCGACATTAAGTTGGCTTTCCGTTTCTGCCGGTACACCCTGCCTATTTTCACCTGCTGGGTATACAGTTTGAAGGTAGTTGTTACGTTCATAAAGCATTGCCAATGAGCTGTTCGATCTCCTGTTCTCTTTTTGAGTGCTTCAGCTCTTTTCTTCAGTGGATGTTCACGTGGTACACTGGAAATGTGTACCACATAACCTACTACTTAGATGACTTCTTCTTCGTAGGGAGGTCCGGTTCCTCAGACGGCCAGTGTGCGCTGGACAGTTTCAAGGAGCTCATGGCTGACATAGACATGCCCTAAGCACCCGAGAAGACAATGAGTCCTAGCACGGTCTTTGGTGGCCAGATTGCCGGAAGACAAAAAAACAGAAAATGCAACACCTTCTGGACGAAATGTTAGGCTAGGCTAAAGTCACGGTGAAAGAGGTGCAGGTACTGTTGAGACACTTGAATTTTGCTTATTACACAAAAGAACACAGCAGAAATGCCATTTTTCACATGCACATCTGTACCCTTTGTTCGTCGGATAATAGCTTCACCGGATTTTGGTAAGTTGTGGTGCTCTCCAAGCAAAAAAACCTCCCTCTGCCGACAGAAGGCAAGATCAACTCTCAAGGTGAAGCAGCCTGGAGTTGAAGTACACAATACACAATGCCGAGGCACACCAAGAAGTCCAGATATTGTACGACTGGTTTTGATCAACCAAATATGTATCAAAAGAAGTCCATAGAGCAGACTCTGTTTTCCTTGGTAAATCCTTTATTTCATATCAAAACCGATTTTCGAAAAGGGCAGCCGACACGTGTTTCGCCCAAAAGGACTTTCTCAAGGCTGCAAACAATATTAAATCTACAGTTAAAAACAGTGTATCAAAGACCAATATCAATATATACACAATAAAAACTAGGTTAAAATCCGAGTGTGAAGAAGGTGACAGTAACACTGACAGAGTGGATGCTTTGTCTCCTTTGCAGTGGAAGAGATTCAATGGACTGGCCACGGAAGCGGACAGAATCCAGACCCGGATGCCCCAGGAGCTTTGGTCTGTAGGAGAGAAAGGATGCTTCAGCTGGTGGCAGGTTCTATAGTGCCATTGGCACAGGCAGGCTTGGGCCAAAGTTTTAGCCGGGGGAGCTAGGCCGAGACAGAAGAGCTGGCTTAGGACAGAGGACGTAGTGCAATTCATGATGTCCCTTATAGAGGAAGGACAGGTGAGGGTGACTATTGCGGGAAAGTTGGCGGGCAAAGCATTCATGGGTAAACTCCTTTGGGGGTACACTCGGTCAGCGGGAGTGCTAGGCAAGCGGATTTTGGAAGGCTGGGCTAGAGAGGCAGGGCATTAAGGTTGCAGGAGGAGACCGCTGATGTTAGAAATTATTGGGAAGGTGATGGGAGCTCATTCAGCAGTGTGTACATTGAATGGCAAGTTGGCAATATTTTCAACACTCATGTCATGGATGTTCTTTGGGGCCTTTAGAGTGTCAGAATTGCTGGGGAGTAAGCGGGGTAGAGGGGTCATGTGGGAAGAAGTCTAGATATTATGAGGGCCTGCAAATATGGTTATACAAGTCCAAGATGGACCAGAGGGGCAAGGGCAGGAGTGTCTTCTTTAGGAGTACACAGTAGCACGACTATGTCCTGTGTGTTGTGGGGCAGCCATCCAACAGAGGACAGGGCAGGGGAACAGAAGGGTTTTTCAGCACACAGATGGTAGACAAGTCACCCCTTCCAGTTGCTGTCAGTGATGTGCAAGGCGCTCAGTTGGGTCGGAATAGCCCCAGGCAAATTTGGTACCCATTCTTTTTGCATAGGCATGGCCACAGAAGCAGGTAGGCGGGGTTGGGAGTCAGAAGCCACCATGGACATAGGCAGGTGGTCATCAAATTGCTTTAAGCGATATGTCAGGGGGTGGTAAGGGCTTTACTAAGTTACAGTGCAGGTTGTCATATTTTGTTTCTGTTACAGGTTCCGTTCCCTGACCCCATGCGGCTGGTTTGAAGATATGGATCGTAGGCCATTCCTTCGTGAAATGGGTGGAACCGCATGCGAGATCTTCAGGGCAAGGGACACATTTGGGTTTTGATGTGTCCATGTATGATTTTAAGTGGTACGATAAAGGGGGAATGAGATGAGGGAACTCCTTACTTGTTTGAAAAAACTCGGGGTAGGTGGACATTGCCGGGATATCCTGCTGATTCATCTAGGCGAAAATGACTTGGTAGTACAAAAAGGTCTGGCACTGAGCAAGTGTATGAAGGTAAATCTAAGGGAGATACGTTCCTTGTGGGCCGGATACCATGTGATCTGGACAGAGTTCTTACTTAGGAGAGTGTAGATGGGGGCAAAAAAACCAGCGGCTATAGACAAGGCGAGGAAGAAACTGAATAAGGAGATGCAGTTTTTCTGTAGGGGCTTAGGGATAGGTAGGTTAGAGCTTTCAGACCTCCGATACGATGATCAGGAGTTTTTTTTCGCAGTGATGGAGGTCATTTATCATTCATTGGCATGGACCTCTACCTGTTACAGATTAACCTGGTCCTGGAAAAGGTACTGAAGGTTGGTTAGTCCTAGAACATACCTCCTGAGTAGGGGAGGACAGAAAAAGGCAAGCACGAGCCAGAGGTGCTCAGCACCCCACCTTTTTCTGGGTGGCGGTTGGCAGAGAAGTTGCCATGGTTTACCGAAGTTTATCGTTGTTGTCAGCGGCAATTCAGGCTGGAAGGGGAACGGGTAGGCAAAGTCACGCCTAGTCAAAACAAGAAGTTTAAGCTTAGATAGGAAATTTAGTGGGCTAAAGGGTTAATAGATGTAGGAAAGAGGGAAGCGATTTTAGAGGTATCAGTTATATTCAAACACCTATTGATCAGATACTATGTTGATGTATGAAGTTGTTATGAAGGGGGCTAAGTACCATAGAGTTGGGGGTATAGTAAAAGGGGAGGTAGGCTGTATCTTTGTATAGTGAGGTTGTAGTTTTGTAAGGCGAAGGCCCTTGTTTAATTGTGATGTACACCCATTTCAATAAATCGGCCTTTTTCACACACAAACTTGGTGTCTTTGGGATGTGCTGCTCCCCTCTTCCCCAAGGGGGATTTGGGAGCAGCTGACTAGAGGGAGGTCTGCCCTCCGGGTAGTTTGGGCAAGTGGTGCAGTCGGACGACTGCTCGGGGTTTGGGCTTTATTTGGGCTACTTTTGTAGCCCAAGGGTATAAAACTGGGCATTTTGTATGCTAGCCACTATTTTGTCAGGTGACACTGTGGCTGGCAGGGTAATTTTATCCCCTACACTCTTGCCCCTTTTTTCTGGGTTTTCCTTGGCGTAAAAGTGCCCTCTTTTTTAGTTGCTGGCAACTTTTATTGCCACAGGTGTGCAAAGGGGGTTCATGCTATTGCGATAGGTTGTCGCTTGAGGCAGTTGCACTGGCTTTTGGCAGTGAAGTTGCCATGGTTTGCCAAAGTTTATCACTGTTGTCAGCGGAAGTTCAGGCTGGAAGGGGAATTGGTAGGCAAGTTCATGCCTAGTCGAGACAGGAAGTTTAAGCTTGGATAGGAAATTTAGTGGGCTAACAGGTTAATAGATGTAGGAAAGAGGGAAGGGATTTTAGAGATATCAGTTACATTCGAACACCCATTGATCAGATACAATGTTGATGCATTAATTTGTTATGAAGGGGGAGGGATACCTTACGGGTGGGGGTAAAGGTAGGTTGCATCTTTGTATAGTGAGGTTGTAGTTTTGTAAGGCGAAGGCCTAGGTTAATTGTGATGTGCACCTGTTTCAATAGAGCAGCCTTTTTCACACACTAACCTGGTGTCAGTGGTATGCGCTGCTTCCCTCTTCCCCAAATAAATAAGTCTTTAACACTCGCGAACTCAGCTCAGCGTGTTACCCCATGAATGCTAATCATCCGCTTTTGTCTTTACATGTTTACCAAGATATGAGGAAGCCGACGATTTTCTCCCAGCGCTGAAGTTGCCGACACCACCGCAACGATGAGACGATTTCACAAAGGACGCCGACACACACCTGAAGCCTGGGATCCAAATGCAGAGGTGAGTTTCAGATACAGCAAGTTGCAAGCCAGCTTGGAAGCTTGAACAGCAAGCAACTTCCCCCTGGGTCGCACATGGCTTTATAGCCGACATGACTCCTACCTGCAAGATGGTGGCAGCCTAGTGATTCTGTGGCAGTTCACCAGAGCACTTGTGACCGCGCATCAGACACACCAGACAAGCATAATCTGGGTTTCATTTTTCTCATTCTCCTCACTCCCTCGTACTGCATGTCCTTCATCTCTTTCTACTCTCACCTTTCTTCTACATGTTGTTTCACTCTTTCTTTCTCCCCTTTCATGTGCAGTGTGGAAACCGCAGAACACTGAAACCCCATGCGACTGGAGGCGAATATAGCGTCATCTGCGTATAGGTGCCATACTTGGTTCTTGAAGTGAAGACGTGCTTCACAACCCTGCCCTTCCAACTGCACTCCAAATAAACTCATTCACAGGGCCACCTATTATTGATAAATATAATGAATTTAAATCCAGCATTACAGTTTCTGCAGTGAAAGCTCTCATCCTTCCAAAGTCCGGTCACATTCGTTCATTCCAGTATCCATAGCCTGGTCAAGGGCATACAAATTGTGAAGCAATGAGTTTGCTGAATAGGCTATGCAAGTATTTTCAGCCAGGTATATTAAATGTGTCTTCCTTCATCCCTAGGAGCAAAAACACATACTGAATTGATATTTTTCTGACCCCTCCACTGAAGCTTCGGCAAAATGGTGCTTTTGAATATTTTAGCGACATCAAGAGTGGGGCATCTCATATTGTGCTAAAATCCACTGAAAGTATGGAGTAAAATTGACTTTTGGGACATTATTTGCTATAGTACATTCAGCAAGTGTGGATTATATATGCACCATGCAAAGCAGAACTTCATCTCAGCCTGTGCTCCAAACCCAGCATGAGACAATATTTCAGCTAAAAAGGCAGCAGCAGAATAATGAAGTACTATGCACAAAACATCACCTCTATACCATTCTATGGAGTTTGCCACTTGATTGTTTTGGAAAGAAATTGCCCTCTTTCATCTTCCCCTTTCCTGGTCCCGCCTGGTCAAATGTTGTTAGAGACCATCACCTCTCGAAAACTGGCAATTCTCTGCATAAAATGCCAAAATCTCTGGATCTCACCATCAGGTTTTCACATTCTTCAAGAAAATAGGTCCCCTTTCTTGTCAGGCACTGTAAAAGCAATGAAAGGGGGAATGCAAATTTGAACACTCATGACTGCTTTACAAAACTCTTAAATTCACGGTTTCAAAATCTGGCCGTTGCTGTCTTAATAAATCTCAAGTATCTCAAGTTTCTTCCAGCTACACCTTCCAATATTATTGCACCCAGATCTGACAGTTCATTGTTTCCAGACGCAATGGCCCTGGGCTTCCTGACCTTATGTCACATCCTTTCAAGCTCTCATGGCTTATCTCATCTGGACCTCCCAATCCTTTTCTTCCAGAGATCGGGCTTTCTGCACCTTGCTTGCACAGGGTCTCCAGATTTAATGGCATAGCCATTCCAGACCTCATGGCTTATCCCGCCTCAACCTCACATTCGATCCTTTCCAGAGATGTGGGTCTGTAATGATCCGAACCCATAACTGGCCTTGAGCTTGTGTACAAAGATCAGGGAAAGAAGTGATGTGGAAATTTTCTTTGAAAATGCTTAGTAATGAACTGACTGATAACAGACAGAAGGTACCTTCTACAGAAAACTGTAAACGTAAAAGGTCACTTACTTGATTAAATTATGAAGTTTGCAAGGAGCAGAATTGGAGAAGAAATTGCTTCTCCTTGCTTCCCACTAAACAATACTGCTAGTATCTTAATCTGTTGTCTTGTATAATATGTATAACATATTCCTTTTAACAATTTGTCACTAGTATTCTCCAATGAAGTCCATTTCAGGGAAAGACGGACCGCAGTGAGTACAAATATATTCTAAAGGTGTACGTCCATAGCTCTCGGGTTCCAGTTGCGTCATGCCATCATTGGTTCATCTACCCCTGCAGCTTTTCTGTATGTTTCAATTTTGGCTATGTTAAAAAAGTAGCTACCTGATTACTAATTCCAGTGCTCCTCAGAGAAACTATTGGCATTTTCTGATACAAGAGGAACTCCAAAAAGGTCCTCCCAGTATTCGTTCTCAATGGATTCCCTGCAGTGACGGTCTTGGCCAGGGTTGGCCTTAGCGTTTGCGTTGCCTTAGCTGAAAATGCCCAGGTATGTCATGTAACACTTCCTCCTTCTCAGCAAATGTGGGTGCACCACCCACAGCGCACACAAATGAGAAAATCAATAAGGTAGTTTAGTAACATATAATTTGCTCCCTTAATTTGGACTATTGGGAACAATAGATTTCACATGGTACATGTAGATTTCATAGCTCTTTATAGCATATCTCAGCACAAAACACATCACCCACCTCTTTGGCAGTGGGTATACCTGGCATGCATTGGTGAAACAAAAATTAAGGAAAGAAGAGATTGCTTGAAAGAGATAAGCACGCCTATGTTTTTATATTTCAATCTAATTAAGTTGATGTCAGGGTTGGATTGAAAATCTTGAAACAAAATATATGAAATCTGTGACTATTTTATGTTTTGATTGGCACAGACTTTATACTGTTTGAGTTCTATATAAAAGCAACCAGTATGATATATTAATTATGTGGGTAAGCCTTCTAATTGAACGTTTGCCAGTTATTTCAAAGCTCTTATTTCACAGAAAAGACATCTAACTGTTGAACATTTCTTATAATTCACAGTACTGAATTAATCTGCTGGATATTTAGCTTCCTTACACAAAACAAGATAAATAGATTTTGAGGCAGCATTTCCTCTTTCAAAACACTTTCACACAGATGGTGCTGCTCTAAGAGCATTAATCAACACACCTGACAAGCTCACTCTTGCGGGTCCCATCTTGATGGAAGCATCTCGCAATGAACCCTCACCAGTCTATGAAAATTGTAAAATCAGAACCCTGTCAGCAAAACGTTGCATTGTCCCACATTGCACTTTATTTTCTATCTTTATATATGTCTTGCTAAATCTACTCTATAGTGTCAATGTACTACAAAAGAGTACATTTTAGAGTGCATGTTTTTAATTTCTTTACAATGCACTTTGGATTTAAATTGTGACTTATTGTAATATATATGTTGTATAAAACACATTTGAAATATAAGCATATTATCCCCAACAAAAATATTGACCGACATATCTGCAGTCTCGGGAAACCAATGAATATTAAAGAGATAACGCTTCAGTATTTCTAAAGAGGGATAAAATTGAATGAATAAAACAAGTGATATAAATATAATGAGTAACGTGTAATATGGTCCTATATTGTCATCTTGGGATTCATGTGACATTTCTAAATGATTGGGCTCTGCCTTGTAGTTTGTTAATGTCATCAGAACCCCTCAATGACAATATAGGCCCATATTACCCAGTTACTAGCTATCTGTTATGTAGTCTATCTCTCTCTGTATGTATATGTATATACAGAGACCGAGAGAGAGAGAGACAACGTCTAAATGTCATTTTCACCAATTATAAATCACATGTGTCTCTTTGATATGTAAAGTGATATTTGATCTTAGAAATCATTTAAAGTGAAAACATTTTGCAGCAAATGAAATGTTACCTTAAAACATGGATGTTCTAATGTAGCTGAACTGGAAGACACCCACCTGGTTGTGGCATCGGTGTTCTAATATAGCAGAACTAGAAGACACCCACCCTGTTGTTGCAGCGCTGGGAATCCCTAATGGGGTATCTGAGTGCTTAACAAATTGCTATATATTACCTACTGGCAGTCGCCAGTAGGTAGTTATAGTTAGGACCATGTTCCCATAGGAAAAGTGTTTTTTGACTTGCCTATATCTTTGCGCCGTTTGACGAATCTTCATTGAATTTTCTAAAATAAATGCCCCGGTGATTCTAGTTGTACATGGAAAATTTTGGGGTGATCTATCAAGCGGTGGCTGAGAAAAAGGGGGGCTTAAAAAAAGTGCTTCCCATGTTAATTCCCTAAGAGTCTTTAGACATGCCTGCAGCCCGAACCGCTGGACAGAATTACACCAAATTTATCAGAAAGGTAGCTTTTGGTTAGCAGATTATGCTTTTTGTTATTTGGTATAAATCCGTTCAGTAATTTGTGAGAAATTAAAGGAAGTACAAATTTGGAAATCAATTGTCACGATGATTCGCGAATACGCGTGCCAACAGAAATGCTGTGATTGATTGGCCGCAACCTGAGCAGAAAGTTGCGGCCCCCATTTTAGTTTATCGGCAAAGTCTCCGGGGCTACACAGAAATGGCAGAAAATGGCATAAGGGGACAGGTTGGATGTACCCTAACCCCATGGGTGGAATATAGCTGTGTTTCTAGGATACAGAATGGGCAGAAAACATCAAAGAAAATGTTTTTCCGCACCACGCATGGTATTCGCAAATTCGCCGCGATGCTCAGCGTGGCCCTCCGTGTAACGTTGTGACATTCGCGAATATCGCCAGAAAAATAAAAACTATATATATATTCACACATCCACTCTGTCTTACTTAGACGCTCACATATCCTCTCAAGTCTCACTGAGACACTCATGCACCCAATCACCAACCCAGTCAGACATTCATGCACCCACTCACAGACCCACTCAGACACTCACACACCCATTCAGAGACTCATGCACCCACTCAGAGATCTACTTAGACACTCATAGCGTCACTCAGAGTCTCATGCACCCACTCACAGACCACTGAGATACTCACACACCCACTCAAACACTCATGCATCCACTCAGACACTTATGTGCCCACTCACAGACCCACTCAGACACTCATGCACCCATCCACAGACCACTCAGGCACTCACACACCCACTCAGAGATCCACTCGGACATTCATGTACCCACTCATAGACTCTTTCAGATACTCATGCACTCACTAACAGACCCACTCAGACACTCATGCACCCACTCAGAGACCCACTCGGACACTTATATACCCACTCACAGACCCACTCAAACACTCATGCACCCACTCACACATCAACTCAGACACTCATGCACCCACTCACAGACTCACTCAGACACTCATTTACTGACTCAGAGCCACTCAGACACTCATGCACCCTCTCTCAGATACTAACGCACCCACTCATGTACCCATTCAGACACTCAAGCACCCACTCACAGATCCACTCAGACACTCATGCACCCACTCACAGACCCACTGAGGTACTAATGCACTCACTCTCAAAGCTACGTGGACCCTCATACAACCAGTCAGAGACCCACACAGCCACTCTTGCACCCACTTACAGACACACTCAGAGACTCATGCATGCACTCACAGACTCTCTCAGACACTCATGAATTCACTAACTGACCCACTCAGACACTTACATACCCACTCAGAGACCCACTCGGACACTCATGTACCAACTGATAGACCCACTCAAACACTTATGCACCCACTCACACATCCACTCACAAACCCACTCAGAGACTCATGCATGCACTCAGACTCTCTCACACACTAATGCACTGACTCACAGACCCACTCAAACACTCATGCACCCAGTCACACAACCACTCAGATACTCATGCACCCAGTCACAGACCCACTCAGACAAAGACATACCTACTCGCAGACCTACTCAGACACTCCTGCACCCACTCACAGACACACACTGACACTCATGCACCCATTCCCCACTCAGACACTCATGCACCCACTCACAGATCCACTCAGGCACGCATGCACCCACTCACAGACCCAATTACCCAATTAGACAGTCCCACACCCACTCAGAGACTCAGGCACCAACTCACAGGCCCACTTAGACTCTCATTCAATGACTCAGACCGACTCAAACACTCATAGAGCCACTCACAGATACACTTAGAGACTCATACATGCAGTTATAGACTAATACCCAGTGTGATGGACAGAATCACTTATATAGTTATGCATTTTGAATGTGCTGGTGTCTATTGAATGTCTGCCTTTGTATTGTGTATTTGTGACGTCTTTGCGGATTTTGGAAAAAAAAATGATTTAAGTTGCTGAGAAACATCCTGTTGCCTTCTCCTGTGAAGTGAACTCCATCACTTCTATAGATTCCATGCATGTCAAAAGGCAAGTTGTTTTTGTAGATAGAGCCCATGTTATTGTCTCTGAGGAATGCAGAAACAGTTTTATTAACACGTTTCTTGTCTTTGTCAGTCTGTGGACAGAATTGATTTGACCACTTCCATTTCTGCCTTTGGCATATGCTGGAAAATACCAAGGCAGTGTGAGGGAAAAGTGGCATTAACTGTACAAAGGTATCCTTCATTAGGATTTCCAGTCCTACACCCTGCAGTGTGCCTAGGTCATTGCCATCACAGTGCACAATCATGAGGTCAGGGGTTTGGCAATCCACAATGCTTTCAACCAAAGGTAGCAATTGATGCCACTTTAGCCCTCTCTGGCCAATCCATGTAATGTCCACAGTAGTCAAACCAAGTCCCTGTCAATGCCACTCTTTCGAGCACTCTCACTTCTCCAAAACACATAGCTGTGGGCCACAATCCACACTGTAACCATTTTGAAGTGAAGCAGCAGTAGCAGCTAGGAGAAGGCTGGAGCTCAATGAGACAGTTTTCAATATGAAAGGAAGTTAAAATGGAGGTGATGTGGAGGTTTAAAAAACATAGTTAATTGGATGGTGTAAATATGCAGGTTAATACAATTAGGTAGTGTCTTTAAAGGATAAGTAAGTAAATCTGTGATTGGTTCTGGTAAAAATAAAAAAAATATAATGCAAACTTGGATATGCTTTTAATTGTGCATAGTCAATCACACCTGCTGCAGTTGATTGTGTAACTAGTATGGTCCTTCTAGAATGTGCTGCAAACTTGTGACCTACTGTTTCTAGTGGGTTGCTATGGAGACTATGCTTAGAGAGTGTTGGCGGAATGGTGTTAAGGAGAGAGTTGTCTTTTTATTTTTTTTAAATTATAGGTGTTCAGACTCATTGTTGAAGAATAAGGATTAGTTTTCTCAGTGAGGGCTTTCTAATAAAGTGTAGTGTAGTTTTAAAGTAAGAAAATAGCCTTGCTAAATATGGTTTTGGACTCCCGTAACTATTCGCGAATTCATTGTGATGGTCGTGAATAATTCGCAAATATGCACAAATACTCTTCAATATTGGGCTTCTTTTTCGAAAGTGCATGAAAGGGTTAACACATACTAACCATTCAGAAGTGGATTAACAAAACTAAAATATGAAAGGCATGTTTTTATTTGCTGCCTTCCACAGTATCAGAGAGTGCCAAGTTGAAAAGGTTGCCATTAATTGTTGCTTTGTATGAGATTGGTGACCCATTCTTATGCTTAGTTTTCTCATTCTCTGCGAGTATTGCATCTATCTAATAAAAGCAAAAAAAAGTATTTCACCAACTAACTCAATTTTCAGGTATGCGAATTAGGTTGAACATTTTCGAAAAAAATGGTTTGAAAAGGTATATGTTTATTTGAGGCTGATGAAAGTGAGTATGATATACAGAAAAGTATTCTAACTGTATGAGATGATCTAAAAGTGGTTGTATGAGTGTTTTTATCCATATATATATGGGTGAGTAAGTCTATTTCTGGGTGTGTGAGTATGTGACTGTTTCTCTGACATTGAGGCTAGGTGTGTGTGAGGTTGCTTAGCAATGTGTTGCCCTAGAACTGTATATTGTACATGTGTTGTTTTGCTGCTTGCTCTAGCTGGCATAAAAAAACTGCTTACTAAGCTTTAAATTTATATTTAACAATGCACTAAAAACTCTGCCAAGTTTTAGAAGTCCATACATCATGTGCTGCTCAGAACTAATGTTTTTCTTTGAACTCTGGGACTTGTAGCCTTATTTATTCTATTAAAAGAGGACTACAAGTCACAAAATTGAAAGGCAAAACATGTACTGGTGCAGTACATAACGCATGAGTCTGTGAAAATTGGCAGCTATTTATTAGATACCCTTTAGGATAGCTGTATGTAAGTTATAGGACAGGTTTGTATGTGCTTAGATAGTAAGACATGCTGTTTGAAATAATACTTAGTTATAGGTGTAGTTTCAGAGTCCAAAGGTATAGTTAAATATGCAGTGTTTCACAAATTGTACAAGTTTTATTCGTATGTAGGAAACAATTATTACTCATGCAGTCTGTCAGACAGATTCTGAGGTATGTAGGCATTCAGTGACTTACCTATACAGAACTTTTGTTTACAAGAGTAATTACATATAACTCATTTGTTTGGTAGGCTGTAGGTAGGCAATAGGACAGAGTGCTTTCAAGTTAAATGTCGTTTTAAGTTTAGTAACCTATATGTGTATTTATATACCTATATGTCCAGTTATACATGCAGTATCCCACCTACAGTGCAACTTACTTACCTATTAAGGAAAAGATAGCGGTACTCATACAGCCAGTCCGAGAGAGCCAGAGGAACTTACCCATTCAGTTACATGCCATATAGCACTTATATATCTAACAGTAAGAGAGGCAACTGTACATACAGTTATATACCCCAGTGCTCGCAAATACAGCCAGTAAGCAATCCATACAGGCAGTTAGATAAACATATAGAGACCCATAAAGATAGTAACACAACTAGTCATACAGTTACATACTCATTTACACATCCAGTGGCACAACCAGAGAGGGATTTATAGATTTATTTAGATATGTACTTGAAGTAGTGATACTTCTAATCACCCATGCAGACAAGCAGCCCTAAAAATATGTGTTGGGCCTGCTTTTCCCATTTACTGCTAGTTTGACTTGACATTTAAAACATCTTGCAAAATTGTTAAATTTCCCTTCTTCAATATATAACTTACCCTTAAGGTACGGTATACGTAGGCCATAGGGCAGAGGGCTAAATGCACTTTAAAGTCTCAGTCAGTCAAATGTGTGTTTGAGACCCCTAGGGACAGTAAAATATACTCCTACAGTCACTCAGATATACAGGCAAGTACTCACACAACCTAGGTACAGAGCTACTTGTTCATCCACTTACATACAGATTTAGGGCCCCATGCATCAACCGAAAAACCGGTTGCAAACGGGCAGATTCACAGAATCTGCCCCTTTGTGACCGGTATTTTTGCATTTGGGATGCATCATCCCAAATGCAAAAATCGCATTTAAAGTAATCGCTAATTCCCTAAATGCAATGCATGATGCAATCGCAAATAGCGATTTCGCTATTAGGGGTCGCAAATTACCATCAATTTGAACTTGATGGTAATTTGGAAAAACTTTGAAAAATGCACTTAAGTGCATTTTTCAAAGTTCCATGTTACACACACACATGCCCTTGGGGCATGTGTGTGCGCAACATCTGCACACATGCATATTTCAGGGGTGCAACAGGGTGTCTTTTGGTACCCTTGCACCCTTGAATTGCATGCGCAATTTGCGAGTACCTATTGGGTACTCGCAAATTGCGCATGCAATTCCCATTCATTCCTATGGGCCTGTAGGCCTGTAGGCCCATAGGAATGAATGAGAATCCATTCCTTAATTGCGACTACGCAATTTGCGAGTCGCAATTAAGGAATATGTAGGGATCACTATTTTTTTAGCGATTCTTACATGCATAGGCTTTTGCGATTCCATAAATGCGATTCCTTAATAATCGCAATTAAGGAATCGCAAAAGCCTACCTTGATGCATGTGCCCCTTAGTGAGCCATAGAGTTAGTTAAACAGATAGTCATGTACTGGTACACTTAGTTAAGAGTGATGGCACTCCCGTAGGAGTACTCTCCCACTTACTTAGATATGCAGCCAAGTACTAATATAGCCTAGTCACACCTCCAGTCAAGTGGTCATTTAAACATGGGTCAGGCCTACTACTGCAAAGCGTGTCTCTGTGTTTTTAGACAAGGCCTACTACTGCAAAAGGTATCTGTGCTCTTTGAATGCCATTTTGATTTGGCATGAAAAAGCCCTTTTCCAAGTCTTAAACCCACTTTTTAGTGCTAATAACTCACCTCTGAGATAGGCTGTATGTATGCCGTAATCCACAGTGGTTTGTGTTTAAACACTAAGAGATGTCCTTTTCAGTTTCATTAAGTTATTCGTGCACTTGGAGACCCCTTTGCCAAGTAGTACATAGAGTATACCACGGATAATGTAAGTGACATACATGTTCTGAAAAGCGTAGAGTCTCTGTCTCATGCAGTCAGACAGTGCAGAGGCAGATATGCATTCACTCACATGCTCAGAAGCTACTTATGTATCCAGCACTATCAAAGGCAGTTGCACACACACACTTTCATACCCAGGTATTCACCAACAGAGGCACTGAGCTATTTGGTCTGCCAGCTACATACATTTTTAGTGGGCCGTAGAGTTAGTTAAACAGACAGTCATGTACTGGTATACTTAGTTAAACATCTGATGGCCCTCCTACAGGTGTACTCCTCCACTTACTTAGATATGCAGCCAAGTTCTGGTACTATCTAGTCATACATCCAATCAAGTAGTCCTTTAAACATGGGTCAGGCATACTACTTCAGAGGGCATCTTTACATTTTTAGATGGGTCAGGCCTACTACTGCAGAGGGTATCCCTGCATCTTTAGATGAGGCCTTCTACTGCAAGAGGTGTCTGTGCACTTTCAATGCTAGCTCAACTTGGCATGAAAAAGCACTTTGCCAAGTCTTAAATCCTCCTTTTAGTATACATAACTCACCTCTGAGATAGGCTATAGGTATGCCATAATTCACAGTGGTTTGTGTTTAAAGAGTAAGAGATGTCCTTTTCACTTTCACTAAGTTATTTGTGCAGCTGCAGACCCCTATGCCTAGTAGTACGTAGAGTATACCACCCATAATACAAGTGACATGCATGTTCTGAAAAGCATAGAGTCTCTGTCCCATGCAGTCAGACAGTGGAGAGGCAGATATGCATTCACTCACATGCTCAGAAACTAGTTATGTATCCAACACTATCAAAGGCAGTTGTAGACACACTTACATGCCTCTATATCCACCAACACAGGCACTGAGCTATTTGTTCAGCCACTTACACACACATTTAGAGAGTCATGGATTTACTAAAAAAGATTCATATACTGACATACTTACTTAAACATCTGATGGCACTTCTGTAGGTGGACTCCTACACTCACTCAGATATGTAGCCTAGTGCGAACACAACCTATTCACCCATCCAGACAACTAGTCCTTTAAAGATGGGTATATACACAGGAACACAGTAATGGATATGATAGTATACTTAGAGAGACACTAATGCATACACTGACACACACAGAAACACAAAAACATAAACATGAAAATTAATAGAGTAATGTTAGCTATAGTATAACTGCACACGTTTATGTTGGTAGTTATATAGTTAAACTAAGTAATCTGAGTATGTAATGTGTTTTCAGGCATCAATTTCTACACAAGTATAGACAGTTATAATGGCATCAAAAAGTGAGAGAAGAAAGAAACTGAAGTTAGGATACTATCTCCTCACAACTGAAAAACAAAAGGGGCAAAATGCGGAAAAAGTGGTAAAAGAGAAAAGAGCTACTGGTAAGAGAACCAAGACATTTCTTAAAATAGTATGTGGACAATTGGAAAGTCAGTGATATTACATAAATAAAAACCAAAGTTTCAGATCAACTAAGAAAGGAGAAAAAGTACATGATATGAAGACTAAAAAATATTTCAAAAAAAGCAGTGAGTTTAACCAGAAGACAGAGACAGTTTAAGGAAATCAGAGTTATAATGTTCCGCAGTAGAGGAATTCAGAATCTGATAAAAACTATGAAGAAGTATAAAAGAAGAAGCGAAGCAGTCAGAGTAAAGGAACTTCTTGAGGCTGTAGTTGATAAGGCCTTTGCTCTCAAGAGGAAGCCATTTATTTTGATTCTAAACAGATTGAGGACAGTCGATAAAATAGTGTTGTCTATGAGGAAAAGAAGCCAAAAGAAAAGACTTGTCAATAGAAGTAACTTTTGCAAAGAATGGAGACATACTTCGAGTACCGAGCCTTTCTTTAATGAAAAAAGCTACTTACAGGAGAACACATTAGTGCATGCAGTTAAAGATTCTGGGCAATGAGATGAAGGATGGTAGTCCTGTTCCAAAAGAGGTGATGGTAGCTAAAAATGTAAAGGAAGTGATAGCTGAAGAGGTACAGGGAAGGAGTAGACAGGCCCCTGTATATAAATGGAACTGTAGCAGTGTTTGCACTATTTGGCAGGAATCTATTGATATATTGAGAAGTTTCCTACGTACATTTCCAGGCAAAAGTGTGAAACAGAAAATTGTGGCTTTGCAAGGATTAGATCCATGCAAAGTAAGGAAGTATAGTAATTTACAAGGACATCCACTTGCATGTCTTTCAAGGAAATTGTGTACAAGCATTTTCATCACTTTAGAATATTGAGTGTTCATCATTCTAAAATGCGAAATTTAGTTGGGAGACTTTACTATGTGTAAACTCCTGCTCTATGTTTAGGAAAAATGAATAGAGCTCTTTTGCATGATACAGTAGCAGATGTGGAAAACGTTTGTAAGATGTTCAGTTTAGTTTCTTTGGTCCTGAACAGGAGTGTAGAGAAAATGAAGACTTGATATCTGCAGGCGTAGAGGAACAGGACATAGGTATTGCTGTTGATAACTTTTGAGGAGAGATTACAAAGTTTAACACCGTTTGTTCAGAGAAACCGAACTGTGTTCGTATATGTTGCGGATGCACTCACTACAAAAGTCAAACTTGTTATGTTGTTGTGTCTTCAAAAATTGAAGAAGAGAACAGAGATAAGTGGCAAGAATTTGGAGCTTATTTATTTATAGAGGAACGCTTTGAGTGTTCCACACGACAAATTATATGTAAGTACTCTTATGATAAATTAGAGGATAATAAAATGGCAGCTAGAGCAGTACATAACAAGTTAGAACTAATTCAATTCCACAAGAACATCGAGATTTAAATGTTTATGAATTAATTCCTATACAGTGTATACATCCTTTCCAAGCTTTAGTTCGTATGGGATCTAAACGAGGGAAATTACCTCCAACAGAGCTTCAGAAAGGTCTAAAAGGTAGAGTTGTGTACTTGCCATTGGCTTTCAAGCTGAATATTGAAACTAGGGTTGCAGAGAGAATTTGAAGAGCCACTTATTATTCTAGTCAATGATGTAAAAAGAGCAAAAAAATATGGCAGGAGTTAGTGGATCTTAATAAACTACAAAAAGAAACATTATATCTGGTACAAAATAATATTTATGATAAAAATGTAGATGTTCTTTGAGATATAACACATATGGAGGATGACACATTACCATCAAGAGGTCAGATTGAAAAGGTGAATAGATCCAGATCAGAAGAAATTTATGAACACTACAGTATCCATCTTCTGCATTCTAAAGAGATTATTGGTGATGCTATTGATCTCTTTCAAATGAAAGAAGCAAACGGAGCTCCCTTGAGTGTGTGGGAGAAAAGTTTAGAATCTCTGTGTTTTCTGCATTTGTTTCCCACTGGAGTGGGTGGTAGGTATGATGACCTGCCTGTACATATTCCAGCAGCTGAGTACAGATCATATAGACTATATTTAAAGGACCCTAGATTTCGACAGTGTATTCCCTAAATATTCCATCTTGTATTTGCGAGTGACTTGTCAGGACTATTTTATGCAGTAACCACATTCTCATGACAGGAGTAAATCTGCAAAATCTCACAGCAAGAGAATTTGTTGAGAAAGTTCAAGGAAAATATGAAAATCTGGAATACAACTTGATTAATTTGATGGCGCGCCAACGAGGCACTAATGAGTATGGGTATCATCATCATGGTGAGCTCAAATACATGTTGAGAAACCTAGAAGCACCTACTTGGTTTCTAACACTAAGTTGTGCTGAGCATGCATGGGATGACCATCTTGAATTCTTGCGAGAAGCAATCTCACATGGGTTTCAAGTCATGATGTCTTTCATCTGCAACAAAAGTAATCCTCCTCTGGGTGAAGTAACTGATTTCTTTTGGCGTAAAGAGTGCCAAGCTAAAGGTGCTCCACATATTCACATGCTGTTATGGGTAAAAGATACACCAAAATTTGGAACAGACAGTGATGAGTCTGTCTTGTCTTTCATAGAACAGTATGTGACATGTGCCATCCCAAAAGACGATGTTGAAAAGGGCTTGAGACAACAAGTTATGCGCTTTCAAACTCATAGATATGGGAAGTACTGTAGTCAAAAATACAGGTGCAAAGGAAAACTTTACAAAAGACGTTGTTTTGGTTTCCCACGACCTGTCATTTCCCTAGGTAGAGTGAACAGCTTTTTGTCTTCAGATAGACATACACTGACATGGAAATCACTGAAAAATAGATACAACCTGAGAAGAACAGAAGCTTCCAAGTATATTAATGACTACAACCCTGTGATGCTGAAGATGTGGAACACAAATATGGATCTACAATTTGTTGCAGACAATTCCATCACTGTTGCTCGCTACATCACTTCATATATAACAAAATTAGAGAAGACCGAAATGAAAGAGATGTGAGATGCGATTTCTTACCAAGAAATTCTATAGTTCCATCTTGAAAATACTTTCCCACAGAGAAATAGGATCCTATGAATGCTCTCACTGGTTGAGCTCGGCTAGTTTGTTCTTAAAGTCAAAGGGAATTGTATGGGTAAGTCTAGGCCTTGCAAGCAGTCGAAATAGAGTATTAAAGGCTTTCCCAGAAATACAATATCTAGCAGAATTTGATCCAGAGAGTAGAGACATACTGAAATCTAATATGTTGTTTAGGTACTACCTAAGAAGTCCACTGCTTCAAAACATGTGCCTCTTTGAAGTACTTCAATATTATACAAATAGAAGTAATGTAACTGAAACCATAAAAGAAGGTAGATATGCAGTATGTGGATTTGATGGTTGTTTGGTGAGACACAAGAAAGGAAATCTAACTAACCACAGAAGGCTTAGTTGCCAAACTCCAGAGAGAAGAGAGTTTTTCTACTTGGCACTTTTGCAGTTGTTTAAACCATGGTGTGCTGAATCAGATTTACTTGGACACTTTAACTGTTAAGAAGACTCTTTCAACGCTGTTAAAGACAGCATTGGGTATTCAGTCTTTCCAACCTATTTTGAAAATGTTGAAAGATGAGATTGAATAGGAAGAAACCATTGCTGCTGTGCTAGCCAATGAGAGTTCTCAAAGCAGCCAAAGGTCTGAACCACTGACTCAAGATCCTCTTGGAGAACCAATAACTCAAAATGAAGCAGCTATAGCTATAAATGAGGTGGAGAGTGCAATACAGCAAGCAAGAGAGGAAACTGTTCATTACGATGAATAGAAAGAAATTTACAATGAAGTTCAAGATAACATAGTGCATGGATTTCGCCACGAGAACAAACAATGTCAATGTTCTTTGTTTAAACCAATACTTCTATACATCAGTGGCCAAGCTGGCACTGGGAAAAGCTTTCTTATTAAAGTTCTCACCGGTTATCTACAGTAGACTGCAGAATCAAATATATCATGTGTAGTAACAGCACCAACAGGATTAGCTGCACATAGCATTAAAGGAATTCCTTTACATCGAATACTTATGCTACCTATTGAACATGACAATAAACCAGAAATTATATGGTGAAGCTTGTCATGAGGTATCAAGAGTATTGTAAAAACTGAAGCTTTTAATCATTGATGAGGTGAGCACGGTATCAAACTTAATGCTTGCACTTGTACACTTAAGAATGCAGCAGATTTTATGAAAAAACTATGATATACTCTTTTGAGGAAAGCATTTGATTTTATTTGGTGACCTACTGCAACTTACCCCCATAAAAGGCAACCTGTTTTCCAAACACTTGTCCATAATGAAACAATGAACTTCTTTAGGAAATATTGGCAATGTAAATATTTGGTTACACTTTGAATACAAGGAACTAGTGAAAAATATACATCAAGCATCTGATGTAGATTATGGAAATATACTTAAGGACATTAGAATAGGAGTTCTAACAAATGTTGGAAAACGTGCTTTAGAAAGTCGACTTATCAAGAACCTATTTCCATCTAACATTACAGCAGCAGAATTAATGTACAATTTTATTGAAGAACAGAAATCCATAATCTGTTTAATGCCTACACTTTAATAGTGCTCCAACTTCAATGAATAATTACTAAAACTGGAGAAGGAAGAGATTTTTGAAATTACAGCTATCGATTAAATGGAACATCAGGGAGTTACAATAGTACTCACAGAAAAAGTTGAAGCAAAACTGGATTCTGTAGAGAATTCTGTATCCAGGACTGCAGGATTAGAAAAGTGTTTACGCGTATGTAAGAACAGCTGATTAATTTTGAAGTGTAATTTAAATGTTGAAGAAGGGTTAGTAAATGATGCAATGGGTAAAGATTAATGATTCATTTTCTAAATAGAGATGACGTTGAATACTTGGCCATAAAATTTGATCATATTGATGGCATGAAACAGATTGGCTGTTGTGCTGTATGTTTTTTGCTAGTGAAAGACTTATGTGTGTGGCACCAGCAGTTCCCACTCTCTCCAGTGTATGCTGTAACTAGCCATAATATATAGAATCACCCAACAGGAGGGTACCCTTCAACCCAGATGAGACCTGGGTAAATAATATGTATAACAAGCAACAATGTCTTAACAGGTATTAGTGGAGGACAATTTTTCTTACAAGAAAGCATGCACAAAAAATGTAGGAAAAGGAGGGAGAAAACAAGGAGACAACAATTAATATAGCAGTTAAATGCAATCTGTATTTTGGACAAGACTAGCAAAATTGGAGAAGAACAATATTGCGGCACTTAGTTACATTAAATGTACATGTAACTCGTAAAGACTTGTGCACAATGGTGCTCGTGAGGTAAAGATTGAACTGCGCAAGTGACAAGTGAAACTATATATATATATATATATATATATAGCAGAGTGGAGACACTCCAGCGCAACGTTTGGCGCTTTTGTGAATCAACAAAAACAAAATGTTCCCATAATTATACATCAATACATCGGAACCACTTAAAGCTCTTTGTATATATTGACATTTTTGTTCTCGTTGTCTTGAGCTGACTTACGCTGTATATAGGATATATCTTTTTTCACTTGTCACTTGCGCCGTTCACTCTTTACCTCATGAGCACCATTGTGCACAAGTTTTACGGGTTACATGTACATTTAATGTAACTAAGTGCCGCAATATTGTTCTTTCGGTTGTATATCAGCTTATTTGAAAAATGTCTCCAAAATTGAAGAGCCCTTTTATCTTCCAGAAAGGGTTTAATATAACATCTGGATACTACACTGTCTAATTAAAGAGTGAAACTAGATGGACACATTTCAATCACAGGAATTCTAAATACAAACCAAAACTGCCTTTCAAACGACAAAACTGTCATCTTTTGTTTCTGCAACCGAACATCTATGAACTATTTGTGGGGAAAAACATGTGTTGGATTTTGTGCAGATGGATCATCAGTGTATTAGACATCCTTTGGCCTACTACAGGTGATGTTTTCAAAAGGATATCCAAAATTCAAGTGTGGTTTACATTTATTAGTAGTATTGTACCAGGTATAATATTAAAATAAATATTTTTAAGATATGGTTGTTTAGATTAGTGTACTAACTGTAGGTAAAACAACTGAATAATGAATTGTAGTGAGTGTAATGCATAGTGTTTCTTATTGATAGTGATATACTGTGTCGTTTTGTTCCCCTACAATCCATACAATTGTTTTTTCCCCACTGTTCAAGGAAGAAGCTTCATGCATTACATCGTTTATGGTGAACAAGTATGAAAGCTGAGAACAGTAAAAAAGGGAAAATTAAATGTTTTACGATATTGTGATATACTGTTACAGCATAACCAATGTGTATTGTTAAGTTTCTGCAATTTTAAAAATGAAATACTAACATATATTTATGTTCTTTTTCTTTTCCAATTGTTTCTGGAGTGCTAAGTCTTTAGATGTCTCTAAACAATTGTTGTACCACAGAAATATTTCTTAACCATACCTCTGGAGAGTGGTTTTATGCATGAAGAGCAGTTAGCATACCGTGCCACCACTTTGTTTTGCTGATGTCCTAATTATTACTTTCAGTTTAGTTCAGCAAATGTGGACTGTAAAACTATACACCAGCCACTGACACATTCACAGACACACTGATTGTACAACTGATACACCCAATCACTCATTCATTCAATCACTCACTCATCCACTAACTCACTGACAGTTTATAACACTCCATCTCACTTATGAATACATCTACTACTACATGATCTTACTTATCCATACAGATATTCACACACTTAGTTACTTCCTAATACAGCTATTAAAACTGCACTCATTCACCTATACAGTACCTTATACAATCTGTCACTAATATACCCAGTCCCTCACTTATACTCACACTCACCTACCCAGTCACTAACTCATACAGGCACAAACACACCCAGTCTCTCACTTATGCAGACACACGTACCCAGTCACTGACTCATAGCCACTCACTCATCCATATAGACATTCACATATCCAGTCACTCACTCATACAGTCAATCACACACCCAGTTACTCACCCATACAGACACTCACAAAACCACTCACTCAAAGACACAAGCACTAACACACCCACTAACTCATCCATATAGGCACTCACACCCCCAGTCACTCACTTCTGCAGGCAGTCACACACCCAGTCACTCACAAAGCTAGTCAGTCACTCATACAACCACTAACATACCCACTATTTCACTCATACAACAGGTCACCCCCCCTCGTTGACTCAAACAGCCACTCACACATGCAGTCACTCACTCAAAGAGCCACTCATACACAATCACGCCTACAGCCACTAACACACCCAGTCACTCACTTATACAGATACTCATCCACCTAATCACTCACTCATACAGCCACTCACATACCCACTCACTCACCCATACAGATATTCAGACACCTACTCACTTACTCATAGAGATACTAAGACATGCATTCATTCACCTGTGCAGTCATTGACACAACCATTCATTTACCCATGCATTCACTCATTCACTCACGCAGTCACTCATACAGCCACTCACACATCCAGCCACTCACCCATAGTTATTCATGCAGCCTTTCACTCACTCATATAGACATTCCCTTATACAACCATACACAGACACTCACTCACCCATGCAGCCACTCACACACCCACTCACTCACCCATAGAGCCACTCATGCATTCACTCAGTCATCCATACAACCTCTCACCAATCCTTTCACTCACTCATACAAGCACTCACATACTCACTCACTCATACAGCAGCTCATGCACCTACTCGTTCACTAATAAACCTACTCATACATCCACTCATTCATTCATACATCACTCACACATTGATATAGGCCCTAACACACCCAATCACTCACTCACACATACATTCACACACTGAGTCACTCACTTATACAAACACTCACCCTCCCAGTCAGTCACTCATACAGGCACTAACACACACACCCACTCACTTGTACAGCCACTATCACAGCCATTCACTCAGTTATACAGCCACTTACAGAGGTAGTCACTCACTCATGCAGCCACTAACACACCCAATCACTCACCCATGCAGCCATTAACACACTCAGTCACTCACTTATACAACCATTCTAGTTTATATATACACAGGCATACAGTTTATCTTTTTTTAACCATAAAAGGTGGTTCTAACAAGAACATTTTTTTCTTCCTTTTTTTCTGGAACTTTTTTTTGCTTTCTTTTTTTTCGCTTTGTATTTTTTTCTTAAATAACATTCCAACTTGGAAAATAAAACATTATATCCACAAACTCAGAAACAATGGAAAAAGTGCGTAAATTAAAAAAAATATATCATGTGTTTTTTGGGTTGTTTATAAAATGACAGCAACCCACTGCTCGCCAACTGTAAGGGTTGTGTTACAGTCTATGCAAAACGTGCCTATTCTCTTAAACTCAGGAGATTTTTCTTGCAGCCCCCTCTCCACTTCTTGAGGAAGTTGTTCTCCTGGAGCAGGTGGTGTAGCAGTTGAAGTTGATGGCTGCTCTCCACTTCTCTCCCTCTGTGCCCTCTTCAAGTGATTGTTATATGTTTTTAAATGGGACAGCATGCTTGTTGTCCCACATGAATATTTTTTTAGAAGTACCCCCTTAAAAGGGTTTTCTTGTACAAGGTACACTTAACATATTTGGTGACCATTTTCTTTTTACCAGAGGTGATTGTAAAAAAATCCCATGCAATAGACTGCCGTTTTGAAGCTGGTTCTTCATCTGAAGAGTCTTCATGACATGGGCGTGGCTTCTGCCCCTCACTTCCTTCATGTACCTCCTGCTAATCACTTCCTCTGGTGGCCATCTTATCTGAGATAAAATGACAAAAAATAAACAAAAGACAGTTCTGCACTGAAAGTACAGGACAGCTGCTAGGAAAGTTCCAAATATCTACTGGAAGCTTCAAAAAGAGAGAAATGAGTGGAATCTTCCTTTGAAGATTAAGGAAAAGTGTCTTGTCCAATCAAATCTCTTTATTACATAGTTACATGATATTCGCGAACGCCAACGTCATCGCCAATACCGCCGTTGTCGCAAAGACGTCAAATGCAATTAAAAAGTGCTTTACGATAAAATTAATTTCACAAATACAAGTTTAAACACTATGGGCCTGATTCACAAAAGTAATCTGAGACAAAATCCTAACTTTACGACTTTTGGTATTCACAAAAGGCATTTAGGAGTGGTAATGTTAGGATTCCTAACTTTGCTACTCCTAAATTGAGACAAAATCCTAACTTTACAACTTTCGGTATTCACAAAAGGCATTTAGGAGTAGTAAAGTTAGGAATCCTAACTTTACTACTCCTAAATGCCTTTTGTGAATACCGAAAGTCGTAAAGTTAGGATTTTGTCTCAGTTTAGGAGTAGCAAAGTTAGGAATCCTAACTTTACCACTCCTAAATACCTTTTGTGAATGCCGAAAGTCGTAAAGTTAGGATTTTGTCTCAGATTACTTTTGTGAATCGGGCCCTATATTAGTAAAGTACTGTTCTCAGACATTAATTACAATATGTGTATATATGTGCTTTACATTTTATTAAAAACACACTAAGTTCGTAAATATCCGCGATATTCTGGCAAATGCGTAGCGTGATATTTTGCAACGAATTCGTGAATAATAAAAAAAGTAAATAAAATATAGAGTGAATAATGCACTAAAAAGGACATGTAGAGGCACACACAAACACCTAAATGGGTGGCATTTATAGGGGGAACAGGCGCAGTGAGGGACACCAACTGCAAGCACCTCAAGGGTGTGTGCAGATAGGTACAGGGAACACAGGCACGGATCCCCTCCCTGTTTTTGTAACTAGTATGTGAAGGTCTTCCCCCTTTTCCCATGTTGATGGACAGCTTAACAAAAGGCTCCCAAGCGTGTTTCCAGCCAATTTTGCTAACGCTTATTGATGCAGAGAAATAGGAGGACATCTACACCAAACAAAGAAGCACTTACTTCATTTAGTTAAGAGGAAACACCCTTGTTTGGTGAAGATTCACCTCTTTGTAGTCTTGTCATCTTCTCTTCACAATGATTCATGTTATGACAGATTTGTACATGAAGACGCTCAAGGAACAATCACATTGCCGAAATTACATACACATACGGTCACTGCAAACATTACCTAGTGGTCCTTTACACAGCTGTAGTGCAGAATGTGCATGAGACATTTATCCACCAAGGTATCACTTACTAATTAACCAGATGAAAGTACTCCAGTTGGGTAGACGCTGGAAAATATGAGTTTCCATTTAGGTCCTAGTGTGCATTTTACAGAAATTAAACCTCAACTGGAAGCACTTACACATATAAACATAGCAGGTGCCCCAGTGCAAGCTCTACTTCAATAAAGCACAAAAGATCCTAACGTCTTGGGCTTGGCGAAAGCAAAGAATAAATAAAGAATAAACTTCTCCATCCAACGCATATGGGCTTCCGGGCCCACCACAGCACGGAAACAGCCCTCCTGACTGTTACCGAGGAACTCAAAGCTCTATTAGACAATGGAGGGTCGGCCGCCATTATTTTGCTAGACCTCAGTGCGGCCTTTGATACTGTAAATAATGCCATCTTAATTAATAGACTCAGGGAAATAGGAATCCGAGATATAGCACTGGACTGGCTTATCTCTTTTTTGGAAGATCGATCTTACCAAGTGATGGAAAAGGACTGCTTTTCTGAGCACCTGCCAATCAACGGTGGGGTACCACAGGGTTCTTCCCTTAGCCCTACGTTATTTAATATATACGTGAGACAGCTTGCCACTACCGTGCAGGAGTTTGGCATTTCAGTGGTATCGTACGCTGATGACACCCAGTTAATTGTCTCTCTGTCCCATGGTCCCAGCCAGAGAAACCAACAATTGGCTACCTGCTTGGACAAATTGTCTCACTGGATGTCAAATTGTTGCCTAAAACTGAACGGAGAGAAGACAGAACTAATGATACAAGGCAACACGGCCATACCCAGGCCACGGTATAGTTGGCCTTCTTGTATGGGTAATCCACCAGACCCTAAATTAGTTATAAAGAATTTAGGTATTTGGATGGATAGCACCCTTACAATGAACCACCAGGTAAACAAACTGTCGGGCATATGCTTCGGGCTCCTAAGAATGATTAGGAAGATATTGGCCCTCATCCTAGAACAGCTAAGAAAAACTGTCAGGCAGTCACTTATAGTCTCGCGCCTGGACTATGGCAATTCCCTTTACCTAGGCTTTCCAAAGTATGTGATAAAGAGACTTCAAGTGGTGCAGAACGCAGCAGCAAGGGTCCTGCTCAGGCTCCCTTGCCATGTCTCTGCCAGAGAATCTCTTAAACAACTCCACTGGCTGCCAATCGCCGCAAGAGTCAGGTTCAAATCCCTATGCATCACTCAAAGGGCAATAAATAACAAAGGCCCGGAAAAACTCAGAAACATGATATCCACCTACGTACCCTCTAGATTACTAAGATCCTCCCATCTACACCTCCTCCGCACTACCAGATTCAAAAGAACTAGATGGGGAGGAAGATTCTTCGTACACTTGATTCCAAAGTTGTGGAACAAGGTCTCACCCAATTTAAGAGCACTGGAAAATGAAATTACATTCAGAAAAAACCTCAAAACCTGGCTATTTTCCTTCAGTCACTGATGGGTACTGTCCGCAATACAGCACTCCTCACTAGCGCTGGGAAGCCCCCGGGCAGCCATGCGCTCTATAAACCCTGAAACTAAACTAAACTAAGCTAAAGCAAGTGTGTTTCCTCTCATATTCCATGTTAAAAACGACCTGAAATTCTTAATGGAGTTAAAAGCGATCTGAAATCCTCAATGGAGGTGACTGCATCGTTGATCTGTTGGAGCACAATCTGATCTGAGGTGACTGTGACGAGTGATTTCTTTCTCATCGTCTCCTGGGGAGAACAGAGTCCATGATACTCCCTTTTAAATACCCTAAGTATGGAAATGCCCAAAATGCATAGACCAGCCCTATACCCACTCAGAGACATACACAGGTACTCACACATCCACTCACAGACCCACACAGGAACTCACAGACCTACTCACGGGACTCACAGGTACTCAAACACTCATACAGCCACTCACACACCCACTTACCCACCCATACAGCCAATCACACTCCCACTCACACACTCATATAGCCTCTCACACCCACTCAAACACACATAGAACCACTGACACACCCATCACAAATAAACAAAGCTTATAGAGACGTTATAGTTAGGAAATAGAATTTGTAAAAAACATAGAAATTCACAAAAATAAACAAAGGTTACAGAGACGTTATAGTTAGGAAATAGAATAAAAAAAACCTTAGAAATTCACAGAAAAAAACAAAGGTTACAGGGGCATTATATTTAGGCTCAGATTTCACTCAAACAAAACCAGTGAAGTTCAGCTGTTATAGTTACTTGAGCTAACTATAACCTATGCCCCCTCAGTGCACTGCTTATGACATCACATATTATACCACTCATGACATGGTCAGTGACATCACTGATGACATCTCAAATGGCATCAATGATGACATCATCCACACAACCACTCACACAAACACTCATACCCTTACTCACATACCCATACAACTGCTCACATACCCATTCACTCACCCATACAGCCACTCACTTACCCATTCACCTACTCACACAGCCACTCACTTACCCATACAGTCACACAGCCACTCACTCACCCATACACCTACTCACACACCCACTAATTCAACCGTACAGGCACTCATACCCCCACTCACTTACCCATACAGCCTCTCAACAGAACCACTCACTCACCCATACAACCACTCATGCACACACTCACACACCCACACAACCACTCACACACCCATTCACAGACCCATACTAGTACTCACACAACCACTTGCCCATAGAGCCACTCACACACCAACTCACTCACTCATAGAGCTTCTCACTCACCCATACAGCTACTCTTGCAGAGAGGGTAGCGGACTACAGGCAAGCTGGACAGGAGAACTGCCACAGGAAGAGCTGGCACGAGGGCCTGCTTAATTTTGACAGAAATAAAACCTCAATAGAAAACACTTACATATATAAACATAGCAGGTGCCCCAATTGAAGCTCCACTTACAAATGATCCTGACCTCCTGGGTTTGACAAAGACAAAGCAAGTGTGTTTTCGCAGCAATTCCACATTGAAAGACGATCTGAAATACTTTGTGAAGGTGAATGCATCGTTGAACTATTGGAGCGCAATGTGTAGTGACTGTGATGAGTGGGTTCTTTCTTGTCCTTACCTGGTGAGAGCAGAGTCCATGGTTCTCCCTTAAAATGACTACGAGTATACAAATATGCAAAACACCTGAAGCTCTGCCTATTTGGACCCACCCCATCCACCTTAGTTGTATGCAGTGGTCTTTCCGCCTTTTGCCAGGATAATGGGCAGCTTACCAAAAGGCCCCCCAGCACTTTTCCTGCCAATTTTGGTGAAACTTTCTAGATGCTGAGGAATATGAGGATATCTCCACCAAACAAAGAACCCTTCACTTCATATAATTAAGAGGGACGTTATAGTTAAGCTCAGATTTCACTCGTACAAAACCAGTGAAATTCAGCAGTTATAGTTACCTGAGCTAACTATAACTTATGCACCTGCATGCTTTGCTTATGACCTCACATATTACATCACTGATGACATGGTCAAGGATATCACTCATGACATCACTGATGACATTCCAAATGATATCTCTGATGACATCAAACACAGAACCACTCACACATCCACTCACACACCCCCACAATCACTCATATAACCCATTCACAGACCTATACAAGTACTCACACCACAACTACTCACTCATTCATAGAGCCAGTCACACACCCACTAACTCACACAGCCACTCACTCACCCATACAGATACTCATACAACCAGTCACTTCCCCATATAGCCACTCACACTGCGTTACGGCTACTCACACACCCACTTACTTATTCACCTATACTGCCACTCACACACCCACTCACCCATACAGTCTCTCAAAACAGCCACTCATTCACCCATATAAGTACTCATATACTCACACACCCACGCAACCACTTACATACCCATTCACACATCCATACAAGCACCCCATATCCGCTCACTCACCCATAGCCATTTATGCAGACACTCATTCTCCAATACAGCCACTTACACACCCAGTCACAGACTGATGCAGCCATTCAAACACCCACTCACTCACCCATACAGTCACTCACACACCCACTCACCAACCATACAGCTACTCACAGTTACTCACCCATACAGTCACTGACACGCCTACTCACTCACCAATACAGCCACTCACACAGTCACTCACCCACCCACACGGCTACCCACACCCCCATTTATACACCCATACAGCCCATACACACACCCACTCACACATGTATACAGCCACTCAGACACCCACTCACACAAAGATACACACAGCCACTAACATAATAGATGATAGAAGTAGTAGCACTCATTAGGAATACACCTAGTATACTAATTTAACATTTGTAGTAGCATAATATGTATAGTTAACAATCATAAACTCTTAGAGAATACTTACACTCACTGGATAATGTCATCAGTGATGTCATCAGTGATGTCACAGACCATGTCATGAGTGATATAATATGTGAGGTCATAAGCAGTGCAATGCAGGGGAATAAGTTATAGTTAGTTCAGGTAACTGTAACAGCTGAATTTCACTGGTTTTGTACAAGTGAAATTTGAGCCTAACATTAAGGTCCATGTTACCTTTGTTTTATATATATATATATAACCTTAACACATCTATAACGTACTTTGTACTGTCAATAAAACGTGTTGCTTTTATGTTAAAATTTAAGAACGAAGGAAGGCTAGCAGGCATATTTTGAACATCCAGGCAATGATGCCCACACCTAATAAAATGTTGGCCCTACAATTTTGATGATAATTCTTGCTACGCTGTGTGCATCCTTGGCAGAATGTGTATATTTGTTTTGAGAAAAGGAAGGATGACTACTGCCCCTAGATAAACAACAGGGTCATCCCATCTCTTATCAAGGGAGTTATTTTTCTCAGATACATAGCATTTGTCACAAGAGAGAGTGACCCATTCCCATGATGACAGTGGTACATGCTGGTGAACTAGATCAACTTGGCTGAGAGTGGGAGAACACCCACAAATTCAGCCTCCCTCCTGATTGTCTGACCCCAAGGCCCTGCTGAAAATCTAAAGCACAAATGTTGGCACATGATTATCTGAGTCAACCCAATGCAGCTGGTTCTAACCATTGTAAATATATTCAATACTTAAAAACATTAAAAGAAAAGTAAAGAAGGTTGTAAGGGATGATTCCTTATCTTAAATAGTAGGCCTCGCTTCAGGGGGAGGCAAGTCCCACTTGCAAACCTGCAATGCTCCCATATTACAGGCCTGGATTTCACCTCTCTAGTAAGGTCTGACACAAGCAGCATCGCCAGCCTTGCAATAGACAGCACAGAGATGAGGAGGGCTGGGGGAGCAAGCTAATGCTGCACACTCTCACCTGCTAGCAATTGGACCGTATAGAACACGGATTCCAGCAGATCACTTAAGAAATAATCAGAACTCATTGTGACTGTTCCAAGACAGCCCTAAACCTCAAAAATTAGATAAGATGTTTCCATCATAGAACTTTGTTAGCTTAGAAACAATTAAGGACTGTAATCACCCAGTGTAGCAAGCCCTAAATGTGTAACAAATTGCATTTAAACCAAAAAATATACACATATGTATGTAATATATGCATGTTGATCGCACGATAGAGTACAAAGAATAGGAGTTTGTATGTTCAAAAAAGCAAATGAACAGCAATACAATTACAAACAACAGTCGATTCTATTCAAAATCTTTATTCAGCGCCATCAACATAGGGCATAAAAGAACAATTGTTTAAAATACAATATATCATAAAACAGAATAAAAACATTAAA
The DNA here is from genome assembly GCA_963921515.1 of Calotriton arnoldi. Lineage (NCBI taxonomy): Eukaryota > Metazoa > Chordata > Amphibia > Caudata > Salamandridae > Calotriton > Calotriton arnoldi. The sequence goes on from CAWUFW010000189.1 coordinate 3,983,034, forward strand.
AGACATCGGAGACTCAATGTCATACAAACAAAACAATACTATAATTGATAAGGAATGCTTTTCCTAACATGTATTACCTCCCAGATGTAAGAGGCAATACTAAAACATATTGCTTGGGACACAAGAAATGCATTGCAACATTGTGATCCCTGATATTGTATGCAATAAAAATTGGTTTAAAAAAATGCTTCCTTAGATCGAGATAAAATTGGCAGAAAAGCATAAAGTGCTGAGTGCTCTGTTTTGAGGTTCCATCACATGGGCACATGACAGACACTCTATTCCATTGGTTAATGATAGGAAAAGTGACATGGTGATGTGCACTGCCTAACCACTATCTAGTCAAAGCAAAACGGTGTTGAGTGTTTGTCACCAAAGACAGATACTTTTGAAACCCCTCAGGCAAAGCGTTTGACATGCACGTGACAACCGTGGATTTCCTAGTATCAGCAAGAGCTCTTTTTTCTGCCCAAACATCAGATAAAACCGCCTTCATCCTGGACGTCTGATGCCTAATAATTCTGGATGGCTCCTGAAGCCCAGGGAAGCCAAACACGATCTTAAGAGTATCATTGATATAAGACAATCACAGGATATGAAGTGCGTAATCTAACGTTCAACCGTTCCGTATGGTTGCCTTCATGAATTCTGTCTCAGGTTTTGCCCATATTGAGCACCATAATAAAATAGGTTTGAGTAACAACATGTCTTCCAGGTGAATTAATCCTCTTCCTTGTGAATGATAGTAGATGGTGATGAAGAGGGAGTACACAAAAGAGGCCTTAAGAAGGCATTTTCCTTGACCTGTAAGGGGCTGCTAGACGTGTGACGCCACACACCCCCACCACAAAATGCGTCTGCTAAGGTTGTCGCTTCATAGATGGTAATCATATCCCTAATAGGGCAGCATCCGAGTTTGGAGGAAAACCTGAATACACCCTCGCACACTTTGTTCATCTTTAGCCGGGCATTCTGTATATGTTGGACCCAAGAACCGTTACTAGAAATGAATGGGGCATTGGCCTGGAAGGACCGAAGGGCATCATCTACACTATTTATAAAAAATGAAAATAAAAATAAGGCCAACACACACCCCTGTCTCTCACCTCCCCCCTTAATTCTAAAAGGTGGAGAGCATTCCCCATTGGCACTGTATCGTACCTTGGCAGAAAGATTATTATACAGCCGGGAAAGAAGGCAGACAATATTTTTAGGGGTGGGTGGGTGGAGTTCGCGGAGTTGCACCACGCAGAATTGTGGAGTTGCAAAAAAACTCTGTGGAATACCGCAGAGTTCCTCTCCGCCTTACTAAGTACATACATGGACTCAGGAAGATGAAGGATGCTGTGGTGCACACAAATTACGTACGGTGAACGATGTCGAGAAAGTAGGGAAGCTGCCTACTTCTTGGCACTATTGTGGCCCGGGTCCAGAGGAGCTGTGTGAGCGGGGGGAGCCACAGGCACCCCCTGCTTGCCTGGGTGCATCTTTTTCCTGCTCCCGTTGTGGCTGCTGCTGCCGCAGGCTCCCAGGGCTCTCCTCTCTCCACAGACGGTGGGCTCCTCGAATTGCTGCACGAGCTGGCTCCTCATCGCTAGCCTGTGTGTGCACCGAGGGGCAGAGTCACTGCCTCCCCTCCTCCTCCACACGTGCCTGGGTTGCTAGTCACTTCATGAGAGGCGGGATGGCGATACTACAGGGGTGGTGCGGGCAGCACTACCCACCGCTTCCTTATCCAGGGTAGAGAGTGAGACCTGGTTACCACCACTAATGCCCGCTGCGTGCCCCGCAACCAGGGCTCCCTCACAATCCGGCTCCTTTCTGGTGCTTGCGCACATGCGCAACACAGTGATTCCTACAGCAGCCAAATTAGCTAATGTCATGAAGATCCAGTGTACTACACAGTACACACACGCACTAGGTAGGCTCCAGTCCCAAGGAGACACTCAAGCTTCAGATTGGAAGCTGTAAGTGTGGTTTGCTCTTGTGCTGAAGTCTTCTCTCCATTTAGAAAGCAGCTCCGCTTTAGCCAGCATGAGCACGGATACACTGAGTAATGGGCTGCCCAATCAGAGGCAGAGATTTAGTCTTGCCTAAGGGGGTGGGGAGAAGGCAAGGAAAGGGTTTGCCACCAGGGTTGGGCGGCGGGGGCAAACTCCGCCATACGGCGGAATCAGCATTTATTTGATGAACTTCATTAGCAAAACTCTGCAAACTCCACTGAGTAATGGGCTGCCCAATCAGAGGCAGAGATTTAGTCTTGCCTAAGGGGGTGGGGAGAAGGCAAGGAAAGGGTTTGCCACCAGGGTTGGGCGGCGGGGGCAAACTCCGCCATACGGCGGAATCAGCATTTATTTGATGAACTTCATTAGCAAAACTCCGCAAACTCCACTGGCGGAGCAGAGTTCACTGCCCCTAAATATTTTCAGGAGCCCCATATGAGAGGAAGGTGTACCACAAAATTGAGTGGATCAAAAGCACTACTAAAGTCGGCAAAACACAGATAAAGGGATCTTGGCTTTATTTTGTGTATTTCCCAATAAGGAGTATGAGGTTTACACATTGTTCCACCATCCCCAGTCCCCTCCTTAACCCATACTGGACATCCAAAAGGGTGGAATTATCGGTTGCTCATTCCTCTAATCTCTGCAAGATGACCCTGCCCAGGAGTTTCGCAGATGAATCCAGAAGCGAAATGGGGTGGTAGCAGTTTTGATCAGACCTATTGCCCTTCTTGAAAATGGGGACAATGATGGAAATCTATCCATGTAGAGGGTACTGAACCCATCACGATGGGTACTGAACCCATTGCGCCGCATTAAAGACTCAAGTCACAATTGGGCTCCATAGCTCACCCATACTTATAAAAGTAGCAACCGGAACCCTGTTGGGTCCTGGGGCTTTACCTTTGGCACAACCTTTCAAGGCTTTAACGACCTCAACTAGGGTGAAGTCACGGGACATGCAGCTCTTAGAAATAAGACTTGTTTCTGTTTCTTCTACAGTCAAGTTGATGTACCTTGAGTCGTTATTAACCGAAGCGTTAACGAACCTTTCAAAGTGGTCTACCCAGGCTTGAAAAGTGACGTGTGATGTTAATTCAGGAATAGGATCACTTTTCAAAAACGGGGCATTTGCAGTATTCCAGGACAGATTATTGTCATTAGTTTCGGCTGCCTGGACCAGGTTTGGTCTGTTCCCTTAGCTCCTTTTTTCTAGAGGTAATGCCTCATTGTAATGCTTTCTTAGAGGCTTAATAAGAGAATAGTCCCTTGGGACACAGTGGAGGGCGGCCTTCAGCTTCTTCATGGCCTGTGTACACACATGATTGAATTAGCCATGTCAATCAGACAACCCTGTACTAGCCGGTCTCAGCAAAAGGGTATTGAGGACCCCAGTGATTAGCTCAAAGGCTGAGACCAAGCCCTCATTATCCACATCTGGGGCTAAATCGAGATCAACTTGTTTGAATTCATGACTAGCAGCCTCCGCAATACGCACATAGGGTCAACTCCCGACCATCTGATTCGTACACCATTGGGCCTGACAGGGATGGTGTTAGATACGCCGTCAAAGGCTGTAGGGCAGTCGACATGAAAAATCATAGATAGCACTATCGGGTTATGTTCACTCACTACAGTTTGTTTAACCCTGGTGTTAGAAATTAGGTGGTTAACAGCAGAGCTAATAAATATTTTTAGCAAGTTTGGAATGTGCGCCTCACCACACAGATGTGTGGATCTGTGAATTGCGTGTAGTGTTATGGTCTTCTAGCAACAGAAGATCATATTTGTGAATCAAAGATTATTTACCATGGGTAAAGATCATATTTGTGAATCAAAGAATTTAAAACCTCACCATACACACTGTGTATGAAATGTGGGGGACCTTCCCTACCCAATTAGTAAAGCCAATTACAAACAGCAGTCAAATGCTGGTACCAGAAATATTGAAATATCAAATTCTGTCCCTAATCTAGTTGCATATGTTGATGATGTTGCAGCCCATTCATAATTATCGGCTATCTTCAGGACTAAACACTGAACTTGAGCTCTTGCTGGAAAAGGCTGATGTACTTCAACCAGATAATTTTTCATGTTGTGGAAATGTAGCTTGCAAGAAGGTCCTGAATGGGGAAGTACAACTGTCACTGTTCGCCATGTTGCTCCTTCCCCTGGCACTATGGTATGTCTATGCCAAGGAGCTAATCTCCATCATGGGTGATGATCATTTGGCCCTCAGTTCTGGCCTGGTGGTGGCCCAAGATGATCCACAAGAGGGCTGTGCACACCCCAAATATGGCCCAAGTCACAGATTATGCCCTGCCACACCCCAGTGGGCTGTGACTTGGCCTCCCAGACCCAAAACATGTCTGAGGCCCACATGAAGCACTGCTAAGACCACCAGTCCCTGGGTCTGTCCAGACCATGAATGAAAGTCCAGTCAGGCATCACAGAGCCCCAGAGCCATAGTCCAAGATGGCCTGTGGAGGGACTGGTTCAGCCTCTGCGTCCATTGTGACACAAGCCACTTCTTCCCCTTTTCAGCTGTAGATGGCCACTGACCACCCAGCCTGCACCTACAATGTTTTACCTGGTCTTGATTTCCATTCGACTCTCAGCCTTTGATTTTGCTACAGAAAAAATGTGCAACTTTCCTTGCTTTTTACTACACTCAGTTGGAAGACCCTTTGGAATATGAAGTAGACCTAGAGGTTGAAAATTTCTAAGGGAGGGTGCACATCCACCCAGAGAAAAGGGCAGAGGACAGGATCTTTGCCCCTAAGCCAGACCTAATTTATAGTTGTTATGGTTGGACCCTTTATTTCTTGGGTACTGTTCATCATCCATGCCGGGAAGGAGTTCTTTTTTTGGGATTATTATTTCTTAGTACACTGCTAGATGCCACTACAGTCGGAGCCAGATATTTAATAAACCTCCAATATTTCCATGCAGGCTAGTGAAGTCCAAGAACTGTGTTTATCATCCAGCAGTGTAGGCCCTATGCACATTTTTATCAGCCTGACCCAGCGCCCTTGCCACCATCAACCAAGGCATTTGAGTGGTATGCGCCAGTCTGGTTTTGACCCCTCTATATTGTTTACTCCCTCCTACTGCAGCATGGCTTCACATGTCTGCCAGACTATTTATAAACTTAGCACCAACATGCTGCAATCCTGGAGGGTGCAGTTTTACATCTTTGTTGCATCCTTCCCTGAAATCCACCTGCATCATTTAACCGCATCTGCTACAGACTATAGGTATTTATAGCACCCAACACCACTAGTCTGCAAGCAAACTAAAAGGCCCCACCATTCAGGGCACTGGTCTAGAGGGCATCCTTTTGGGTTAAAAGATTGGGACAAAACCCAGGCACAGCAATTACTTGCCAGCAGCATCAGCACAGTATGAATTACTTGTGGTCAGAGTAGGAGGGTATTCGTCATTGGGACCTGTCAAGGTAGATGAACATACCCATTAGATAAATTTATGATTTCTTACATTTTGTAATTCAGAACATTTATATCTAGAATGTTGATTGCACATACTTATTATAGAATGTAAATTTAAGTAATGTTGTATACTTATACGATTCAAGCCAAAATGGTGAATGTCCGGTGCGTCACAAAACAAGATAGAGTCCACATAGTGAGAGTCACATCACAAACGAGAATAAACGTGAACTAGAATGTGGCGGCCATATTTGAACACAAGAATACCAAGCCGTTTACCTGGAAAACCTTGCTTCCCAATGACCGTATTTTGTTTTCTTTTGTTTTGCTCAGTTTCAAGACTGAATAGTGCTACGATCATCTCTGGAAAACCCTCTTTGTGATATTAGCTGAATTTCTTTAGTGGAACTGTTTGTTGTTGAAGTGCTGAAGTGTGTTTATATGAACTTGGATGTTTATTCTAAGGTGGTATAGTTTCATTACTGAATCTATTGACGTAAAGTTACATTTTTGTCTGCAGAGTGAGAATCTCCTATTCCTTCCAAAGACTCAGGACAATGTACTGGATTTGGTTTTCTGAATGTATAACAAACTGAATTTAATATTGTTCGAGGGGAACCAATTGTATTCATAAGTACCTGTAGCTGCAGAGTGTGACCCAACTCTAAAAGGTACAAATAGATAGCATTTTAGATAGTGTGAGATCATTTATTTCAGAAGATTATATAGTAAATGTTGTTTGCTTATTCTCTTCAGGACTCAAATGTTTGAGATTAATCCATGCCAGGTCCAAGGAAGGGTGCTACGCAGTGACGTGTGCCTTTCTAATTTCTCCTTTCCCCCTGTGTTCTCCAGAGTGGCTTCTTAACATCTTTTTAGTACAAGGTGGGTGGAACGGCGATGCATCAAAACCCAGACACCCTAAAGTGGGACGGTAAGCCTGACATTGCCTTCCATCGGGCTCTAGTTCACTGATGTCAGGCATGTTTATAGTTCCTGTATCTACATAAATCCTAGATGTACATATATGTTACCTGCTTTCCTTCCCCTAGTTTAGTATGCTAAATATTTGCTGTTGTTTACAACAGCCAACAGGTAATATATGCTGAAATAATGTCTTACAGGGCCTTTTATATATATTGTGCTAGGACCAGTTGTGATATTTTCCTTTTTGTAAGCCCATGCTCCGAGCTGCTACTCACTTGCCCTAAACTCTAACTTTCAGCCCAAGCCAGTCAGTCTCCTACCGAGTGCAACTTATAATTCACTATGCAGCGCCAGCAACAAACGTGGTAGCATACACCCCTCCCTTTGCCAACTATTTCCATGTAGGACCATTCATTGGGGACTCCTGTATTCCAGCAGATAACTCTTTGCCATCCACCTGCATGTGTGATTGTGCTAAACCCATGCTTCATGGGCACATTTTTGGACCCAAGGAGATAGAAGGCCCTGTTCAAATAAAGACAGTTTACCAAAGTCTAGGCTAGAATTATTCCTGAGGCCTCTTTAGACCGGTCATTGCCGCATGATTTAGCTCATTTTGCAACACACAGATTGGAAATGTTGTGGCATCTAATTGAGTTATTTTATGATACCTTATTTTTTCACATTCATTAGTTAGCATATTCTTTCGGCCCAAAAACAGATGCACACTATCCCAGCTATTGCACTTTGGGGTAGCATTCTAATAGCTTGGTTCAAGTGCACACATGCAAGTCTTATCCCCTCACAACCCTCATTTGGCCAATTATTCTGGTGATTGTTGCTTGCCTCTAGACCTTTCATATAGGAGAGAACAGCAAAGCAATAGTGGTGTTGTCTATATAGATGGCTGCTTAAATCTTTATTCGTACTGCCATCAGTCGTTATCATGCGTTCTTATTAGAAGTATCAACAAGTTAGATTTTACACTGTTCCTCAGCACCTGTAACAATGTTGCACACTCTTAAGGCCTACCCTTATTGGCTTCTATTTCTCTTGTATTGTAGTAGCATTAATTCAGTGTTTCATACCCCTTATGAGGGGCTGAAATGCATTACCGGGTAGGTAGAACACAACATTGTAGGGAGCACATTGTTGGAAGAATGTTAAATTGCAGTATAGGTTACGTGGAAATGTTTTGGAGTTGTGCATGGTGCTCTTATCCTAACATCATGTGCTGACTTTAAGGATTTATGGAAAGCAAGAGGAGGGCGGGATAGAACACATGAGTTTTATATGAATTTATTTTTTTGTCTGGTTGGGTGGGTGTGGGTGATGAGCGTGGCTTGTATAGGAAGTGTTTTGTTTACTTGTGTGATGAGTAGTGGGCTGCACATATTGTGTTGCCTTTAATGATGGCTATGCCTGGAGTAGAATGAAGAAGAGAGAGATAGTTGCAGATATGGTCAAGTGCAGAATCCTTGAGCGGGAACCGATTCTGGGTGGTGGTTAGTTTCTTCTCCCGAGTCATCCTATGTCCCGACCCTTCTTCTTTTTTGTGAATGGTAGAATCTTTTTATTTGTTAGAGTGATCGTTCATCATTTATTTGGGAAGTATCTCATCTTGCCTGACTTTTTGAATTCCAAGTGCTGTTGGACATTTCTTGTCTTTGGAAGGAGGGAATTTCATAATTTTGCAGCTTGTAAGGAGAAAGAAGGTTCCATCATTGCTTTTCTTCTAGTAGAGAGCAATCATAAGCCAAGGTGCTAATGTGGAAAGGAGGGTTCTGTTCTATGAGGATCTGTTGAATTTAAGCAAAGAATTTACCTTACTAATGGCCCGTGTGCAATGCATAGCACCTTGAAGATGGAGCCAGTGAAATGCTTTGACCACTGGAGTGATCAATGCACATGGGCAGAAGAGTAGGAGCTGTCCTGATGCCACATTTTTGATTCTTTTCAGACTCTGATGGAGGACATTTGTATAGTCTTATTGAGACTCGAGAAGGATGATAGCGGTCTGCAGCTTTTGAGGCAATATTAGATGGGGGAAGATGCAAAGAAGAGTTTGCATGATGTAGTAGATGCATCTTATGATTTGGTTCACTTAAGGGCCCAGAGAAAGGTTGCAGTTCATGATAACTGATTTCTTACTTCATTTGATGTCGCTAGTGGAGGTTAAGGTGGTTGTAGGTTGGTACTTCTGCCATTGTCCACAGATTCAGGTCTCAGTTTTGAAAGGCTTAAGTTAAAGCTTGTTACTTAGCATCCATTCAACAACAGCTTGGAGGCAGTGGTCAAGCCATGATCTTTTGACATTTCAAATTTTCTAGGTCAATGAGTCTGACTCCAAAGGAAAGTTGGGCTACATTGGAGACTTCTAGGTTTGTAATGAGTGTTCTCTATTGGGTGAGGCCAGGGCGGTTGAACTAGATCATGTTTCTCAGATTGTAGTGATTTATTGTCATGTCTAAAAAGGCATCTCCATCACTGAAGGCATTTTTTAAAGTATTCTTTTGTTCAGCAGATAACTGTATTTCAACAGTAAAAGTAGGTGTGGATCAATGAACGAGAAGTGGTACACATGGTCATGTGACATTATTGTAAGCCTGTGGTCTGTAAGGTATTCATGAAGAAATCTGCTTAGCCTCCTACAACCTTCTTGTGACAGCTTTGAGTGATGGTTTACTATACGAGTAGGATGGCTTCATTAAGGATTAGTGGTTTGCTGTCACCTAGAAAGATTTCCATGATGAAGAGGAGATCCGGCTTTAAGTCCAGGATGAGGACATATAGTTATAAGCGGTTCTTGTTAGTTGATTATGCACTGATGAAGAGGCAGCTTATCTGGGGGTATGTAGAGGGTTAGAGGGGGTTAGCGGTAAAGGACTGCTGGTGTTGAGAAGTAAGACAGAGGGAAGAAATGGAAGTTAAGATAGAGGTGGAGGGCTTCTTCAATGGATCTGGGAAGTGGATAAGGGGCTTCAGGAACTTAAATGTTACTGGTGACTAGGTGGATGAAGGTTGAATATTGAGGTGAGGTAGACAAGATGTATTAGAACTAAGAGACGTGGGACAAATAGAAGATAGAGAAGGGAGGGAGAGGCAGAGAGAAGGGAGGGGGCGAAAGAAAGGCTGTCAGCTTCATTTGTTAGGTTGTGTGTGTAGGGGTGGGGTGTCTTGTAGACAAGCAGGGAATGGGGTTCATACAGTTTGAGGTGAGAAAAGAGGTGATAAATATGGTGTGCGAGTAGTATGTTGGGGACGGTACAGGAGAGATAGTACAAGGAGGGTTGTTAGGCAAGGTAGGAGTAGGTGGAGAGGAAAACAGTATGACAGTGATGATGGATGTTAGAGGGATGTCACTGGAGAAGGTATGGTAAGAAGTGAGCAGGGTATTAACAAGTACAGCAGAGGGGCTTGAGGTGGAAGAAGGTGGAAGAAGGTTCCAGAAATATTTGGAATAGTGAGGAGGAGAGGTAGGAGTAGTTTGGGTTGGTATGAAGGCTTCAAGCGGTTAGAGGGGAGAGGAGGCTTACAAGGAACGTGGAAGATGGAGACAAGGAGCAGTTGGTAGGTGGAGTAAGAAGGAAGTAGGGAACTTAGGTGAACATGCAGGAGATGGAGTAGGCACAAGATGAACTAAGTGAGTAGTTAAGCAAAAAGTCATTATGGAGAGTAAAAGGGAAATAAGGCAGTTAAAGAGTGGGTGACAGTGATGGGGGTAGCTAGAGTGGTACAGATGAGTTAAGCAGGATTGGAAGAGATGGGGTAAGATGCGTTCTTCAATACTAGGTATAGTTGGCGGATTTGGTGAGGGTAAAAGCACTATTAAAGTGTTAGGTAAGATTAGCAGGGTAGAAGGGGTAAGAGGAGGGTAGAATGGAAAGAGGTGGTCAGAGGTCGTGGGCGATGTCAGGAAAGATAGTATGGTAGATGGAAAGTGTGGAAGAGGAACTAAGCGGTTTGAGGTACTGAAAGTTACATGAAACGTTGTGGTGGTAAGCGTGGTGGATGGAGTTAAGGGGGCATAGATCTCAAGTAAAGTGTGAGGAGTTGGGAATGGTAGGAGGATGCACTGAACACTTAGGGGCCGATTCCGATCTCGGCCGGTAGGGCTCCGAATCGGATTCGGATTCACCGGATCCGATTCGGAGCCCTGTTTCCCGACCGAATCGTACGCGGGTCCGGCCGAGCGAGTACGATGCAAGCACCCGCGAAATCGCCGACCGACTCGAACGCGGCTTCAACACGCTCCGACCGACTCGCATGGACACGACTCGCACCGCGCTATGGAGACGTTCCCGGCCGGGTAAGTACGATGCGCGCCGCAAGCAGTCCGACCGACTCGCGCCGTCCGGCTCGAAAGAGCTGTCGGAGCCGGACTTTGGGGGTCCGCGTCGGACCCCCCTGTATGCGTAGGCGCGCGAGTCGCACACAGGGGGGACCCATGGGTCCCCCCTACCTGTGCATGTACGCCGCGATGCGCTTGGATGCGTACACGCTGTAGGGGGCGCCCTTGTCCACCTCGCACCCATTGACTTCAATGGGAGCCCGCGTACGCGTTGTACGACAGGCTCCCATTGACTTCAATGGGAGTCCGACCGACTCGAGTCCGATGGCATGCGTGCGCATCGTACTCGTTCGGTCGGACTGCTAGGGTCCGATTCGGTCGGAATTCTCTCCGGGTCCGGCTCGGTCGGAGAGATTTCCGGCCCGAATCGGAATCGGCCCCTTTGTAGGAGATGGCAGGTTGCCAGAGAGTGAAAGAGAGGGGAAGGCACTGTAGAGTGAAGTGTAAAGGGGGAAGGGGAAATATAATGGTTAGAGTGGTGAGGTGGGTGGAGTCAGGAGGAAAGATATTCTTGGGAAATGAGTGAGCATGCACCCATGTTGAGATGAAATACAAAGATTTTTTCTGGTGTGGGACATCCTTGAGTTTGTAACACCTGTTGCTCCTGTGGTTAATTTTTCCTGTAGTGAGTTGCAAACCACAGATAGCCACAAGCAACAGAATGATGCCACTTACCAAACAAATCATGTAATATAGGAGTCTCTAAAGTCCACTACAAGTGGCCAACCTACAGAGAAAGGCAGCTTTAATGACCATCCAGGGAATTTAGTAGTCTGTAGAACCCACATAGAATTGATGTAGGTATCCTGCAGTAATACACAGCTTTCAAAAACCTTCAGTGAAATTAAATCTATGGACCTACCTAAAAGCGCCACAGGCTCAACCACCTGGAAGATACAGATTTAAAAAAAACCTGAACACTTAGGTGTAGGTTTCACAAAGTATTTGTGAGTCTACAGTGCCCTCCTAGTATAGGAAGGCACAGCACACCAAGATGACATTTTCTGAAAGACATGAGGGAACTTAATGGGCTATGGTGTCCACCTAATGTCAGCACAGGCAGAAGCAAAGGGAAAACAAAGAACACTAAAACTGCAGTCACCATTCTTGCCACAGTGGGACTACACTCAGCATATAAACAGTGGTAATATATTCTCTATTTATTTTATTTTTTGATATAGCGCTACAAAGCCCCTGGGCACAGGATAGCAGAGCGCTTTACAATATGGAGCAATGCTACATGTTACAGGTGGAACTAAGACAATTTAAGTTGTCAGCTGCATTAACAGTATGACAGTACAGGTACAGTAAAAAGCAACATTCTGCATTGGGAGAAATATTGTGCATCGTCTGGCTTCAAACCATGAATGCAGATCTAAGATCTCTAAGAAAGTGCTCTTTGAGGTCCCCCTTGAAGGCAGATTTTGGTGTGTCCTGTCTGATAGGCACCAGAAAAGCATTCCATGTCTTTGGCACATATCTGAGTAACGACGAGAGTGGAGGTCCTTTGAAATCTGAGTTTCCAGGTATAGCTTGGCTTCTTAGGATTCTGTTTTCGCCAGAGAACTGAAGGATTTTTCATAGATAGTCTGGCTCAATCAGGTGGATTGCCTTGTAGATGATTCACGCTGTCTTGGACGCAACATTCCTGGGGAGGCTGTCTCAGGGAGCTGATGACATGTATTATGGACTCAAGTCCTTTTGTGTTGGAAATTCGAAGGACAGCAACATGGAGGACTCCTTTGAGTAGAGTTGCTGAGACTTGAGAAAGCCATATTATAAAGTTCTTGGAGAACATAGGCAGTTCTGACTTACTTAAAGAACAGCATGAGCTTTATTTCTAATCCTGCCCTGCTCACCAGTCCTGTATCTGGGAACATTGATACACAGAATATAATTCCAAGTCCCCTATACAACTTCCTGGATGAAATACTTGCCCATTATAATATGATCATTTCCTAACATAAGAAAGGCTTTAGCATGCACACCTAGGCTCATGCTACCAGACATATGTCTCCTTCCTGGATAATCCCTTTCACAATACACACATGAAACTCCAGTGACACCTTGAAATAACAAAGTACCCACCTTCCTGGAAATTATGGAAGGAAATTACTGATCCTGGTCCAGTCTTGCTTGCCCTTCATGTCTAACTTTAGGTCTCGACACAGCTCAGAACCTGACAATGAGAAATAAATACAGTTGTGTTTGGAGTCGCCCTCTAGGATTGTCGAGTGAATTAGGTGAGGGGCTAGTGTTCGGGGAAGTGTAGTCAAGAAAGCCCCTTGGTCGGTATTCGGTGCATACACGTTAATCAGCGATATATCCCGTACCTCCAGTCTGCCCGTTGCTACCACGTACCTGCCCCCTGGGTCGATCAGGTCCCATGTATGTTGGAATGGGACTCCCGCTCTCACCCATATTAATGTGCCAAATAGGATGTATAATACACCTGCACTCTCCACTTTGTCTGTAATGCTGCCCCCTCCTTGCTCGTCAAGTGCGATTCTTTCAGAAGAGCTATATGGATTTCTCTCCTATTTAGATAAGAAAATACTTTATAGTGCTTCATCATGGTATGCATCCCCCTGATATTCCAGGAGAGGATCCGATACCTCATAGGGGCTGCCATGCTACGGATATGCACATGCATCCACACCTCCAGCTCGTTACTCCAGTCATTCCAAGCAGCCCTGACAGCCAAGCACTGGGCAATGTGATGCATCGAAAGGCAGATGCTGTCCATGTTCTCCCTAATAACTAAGGCACAACAGTCATCCCAACTCCCACACCCCAGGACCAGGAAGCAATGACTCCCCATCCAAACTTACAAACTAACTAATAGCCCTTACGGGGGAACCCACGTGCAACTCTAAGTGAGGAGGGTAAGGCCACGTCGTGCTCTCTGCCAGTTTCCCCCATCCAGTAAGCTAGTAGTGAAAAGGATCCCCAGACCTATTATATGGCAACATGTTCTCTCTGCTCCCCAAGCACCCTTCATCATATTCACCAATTCCAAACATCGTGCCCATGTCTTGGCTTCAAAGAATAGTTCCTTCAAATGATGTCCTCAGACGTTCCCGGCATGGCCACCATCAGCTCATTGCTTAGGGCCCCAGAGGAGCTGGATCCATGATCTGAGTCCGAGTTCCATTCCTCCTCTTCGTCTGCTCCTGAGGTTGGGCTCCGGCCTCCGTCACTAATCATCACCAATACCTCCATTATTCTCTGTCTTACTCTGCGAGCTTCTGCACTTGTTGGAGCACCCTTGTTGCGGGTCTCCGTTGTGATCTGGCTTGGCAAGAGTGCTCTGCTCCCACATTGCCGACTATGTCCAGCCTGTGAGTGCTGATCCAACCAAGACCAAAACTCCCGTGGGGTCTGAAAGAATTGGACTCCCTCCTCTGTTGCTACCCACAGCCGCGCTGGAAACATCATGACGTATTGGATACCCAGTTCTCTGAGCCTCTTCTTTGCCTCAAGGAAGCGCGCTGCCTCTGCACATCCCTGGAGAAATCTGGGAAAATTTATACTATACTGTTCCCTACTAGGAGGTCTCCCTTCTGCCTGGCCTGATTGAGGATATGGTCATAGTCTTTACAGTGGCGGCTGGTAGAGAAGAGGGGTGGCGGGGTGGGCGGGGGGACAGGGGTAGGGGTTTGAATAATATAAAATAAAAACTCTCTTACCTTTTCTGCTGCCTCTCCTCTGTCTCCGCTTCGCTTCTCTTCCTGACTCCAGTCTGGAAGAAGCTGCAGGAAGCACCTGGACACACAGGCTCCCCTGAGCCAGTCATAACGCTGCAATGCAGTGTCGTGATTGGTCTGAGCGCCGTGGATCGGCACTCAGATGGGGACAGGGAGCCTGTCATATTCCCCACCAGGCTGTGCATTACAGCCTGGTGGGGAATATGCAAAGTGCGCATGAATGTTTAGCCGGGCCTAGACCACCGGCCAAGCAGTCATGCGCACTTAAGTGTGCCCAAACGACTCCTCCTCCCTGAGCCACCTGCCCCGCCCGCCCTAACCCAGCCCTGCAGTAGCGAAAAATAAAATGATAATAACGTTATTATCATTTTATTTTTCCCTTTTTTACTGCTCTAAGAGCAGTGGGGCGACGCTCCTCTGCCTTACTGAAGGAGCTGCCACTAAGTCTTTATAGTACTGTAATCGAGCAATACCTGGGCGCGATTGAGCTCCCAGGGGTGGCAGTTTTGCTGGTACTCTGTGTGCTTGCTGCAGAGCGAAGAACAAAAAGAGCCCCTCTGGCGCTACTTCCTCTCACAGACAGCGTTCGAGGTAGGTCAGCATGCTCTCTATGCACTCAGGTAGACCCACCACGCGTATATTATTTGTTCGTGATCTATTTTCCGTGTCCTCCGCTCATAGTTCTAGTGTCTGCACTTTTGTTTCCATGTTGTCTAAGTGCTCCCTCACTGATGTCAGCACCGGAGACACTTCCACCAGGTCTTTTTTCACAGTTGTGACTCGGTCGACGAGATGGCAGTGGTCATCTCGCAGAATGCCCATGTCCATCACTAGGGTGTCAATTTTGGTTTCCAACACCTCTCTGGAAGTTGTGATGGCCTGCAGTATGTCCTGCAGTGTGAGGCCCTCAGATTGACTGGTGCGCAGCAGTCGATTTACATCTTCCTGGCTCAATGGCTGCTCTGTGGATGTGCTCCCTGTGTCCTGGTTCTTTTTCTTTGCAATCTTTCCCATTTCGGCAGTGAATCACATGCACTGACCGCTATTTAGGGAGCGTCTTCTTCGTGGTATGTCAGCTGTGAGGGTGCTGGGCAGGGAGTAGCCAGTCTCTGGCGTCACAGTGTGTCTGTCTAAGTCAGGTATCCCACAGCTTCCCTGGAGCACTGGATGCCTGTTCCAGGCCGAATACTTTGTGCTAGCAAGCAGTGTAGGATCTCGTAGTTGAACAGGAGTTGAGGCCAGGAGTGTTTTTAAGTCAGTGTTCCCTAATTTTGAACAGCCATCTACTTAATATTGTTTTTTGGCTGAGGCGAGGCACTCTAAGTAGTGTACGGCAAGCTCTCAACGTGGTTCACCCGCCAGTTCGTTGCTTGCCGCTGGGCCTCCACTGACTAGCTCTCTAGTGGCGAGCTCTCTCTTAGTGAGCACTCTCAGGCTGTTCTCATACTGGCGGGTGCCTTCGATCTATGTCCCCCAGGTTGTGCTCCTGTTTGCAGTGAGTGCTTTCTGGTCTTCAGGTCGCTAAGCTCGTTTTGCTCTACCAGCCAAGGTCACTAATACTGTCCTTAGTGGAACTATCAGGTTGGGACATTCAGACTTGGGGAGACAGCATTCTTGGCAGCTTCAAATTATGATGCCCCTCCTGCAGCCCTTCAAGGTCTCTGCTATGGCGGGGGCTCTCCCTGGTACCGGTGCTTCATGCCCCATCCCCCAATGGTGCAATCAAGGCCTCCTCCCTTTACGCCTCCCGGTGTCTGTGCTCTACCTGTAGGGACACTACCCTTGCTGCCAACTTCGCCAAAAGCCGCGGGCTATGAGCGCCCCCCGCTGTTAGGCTCCCTTTCATACAGGCAGACCCATGGAATTCAGTGATTAAGACCGTTAGTAATGCACGGCTGCCGTCTTGCATCCACGGCCACACGTCCCTGCAATGCTGCACTAAAGCACTCTGTGGATGCAGGGCTGGGGCGCCGATTCTCGGTGGGGCTCTACCGAGGGTAGGGGCCGATGCATAACGTAGCCTCCTGCATTTAGCAGCACATAGGCGGCAATGCTGCAGCTCCGTTCACTGCTGCCTGTGCTGTCCCCTGCCTCACCTCTAGTGCCGTCGCAGTATTCCCGTCAGGAGTGGGCCTTTCATCCCCGCTCCTTCTTGTCACGACTCTAGGATAAGTCACTGCTGGTACGAGCCCTTTGGCACCAGTGTTTTAGTGCCGGCTAGGTTACAGGGCAGATTTTGGCTGGGCCACAGAGAACCCCTATCATTTTTTGGCAGCATCAGCCTGGCCCTCTGTTTCTCTTTCCGCAGAACTGCGGTGGTTCTCAACTCTGTTTTATCTGGGTCCCGCTGCAGCATTCCTTGGATCAGGGGTTGTCGCCCAGCCGTTAGGCATCTCCTAGGTCAGTAAGGGGTGACAGGATACTGCTGTATGGGGTTTTGCCGTCAGGAGCACTGACTCCATTGGCATTAGGCCACATTCCCTCTGGTATGATTGGCATGATGGGGACAGTGAGGCACAAGTACTTCAGTATTGGATACTTGTCCTTTCACGGATGCTTTGGTGCTCTAAGTAGTTAATGCCCTATTTTGTGGACGGTACCACTGTAGTAGTCACTCGTTGTGAGAAACCAGGGCTTTTTGCAGTGTCCCCCACTTTTTGCCCCATTTTGACTACTAGATGCTGGTTTTCTGACTGCCCTGGGCTCTTCTAACTAGGCCAAGGCCAGGTCTCTGTATAAAAGGTACACGGATATAGGTGTAATTACAATTGGTACTGACAACCTACCTGTAAGTCCATAGTATATAGTAGGACATATACGTTTAGAGGCCTAGTAGATTTAATGTACTTAAGTGTGCACTGCTGTGGTGCCTGCTGTCATTTTTAAAGCCAGCCCTGCCTTGCAGACTGCTTTTAAAATAAAACTATGTCCATATTCGACTTTGGGATAAAAGGTACTTCCAAAGTCTTAAACTACCTTATTTTTATATATAGGTCACCCCCAAGGTCTGCCCTAGATGCCCCAAGGGTAGGGTGCCATGTTAAAATAAGCAAGGACATTGTGTAAACTATGTTGTATATGCCCTGGTGAGGGAATGACTGCCAATTTCGTTTTTTCCCATTGTAGTACATTAGCCTCATAGGCTAACAAAGGAAGGCTTTATTCAACATTAATAAAGTCTATCTTTTGACAGGAGTGAGCTAAAATAATACTTCAAAGTATGAAAATAATAGTTGCAATAAATCAAGCAACTTGCCAAGGCTAGATTTATTATAACTATTGCAGGAAAGTAACTGCTTTCCTAAATTTACCTAAAATCAGCCCTGTAGCAGCCTCTTCTGATTGGCCAACCTTTGACAGGCTGAACCAAGCTGTCTTAATGAGGTGTGAAGTGGCTTGTGCTTAGACAGAGGAGACATCTGGTGGGAGGAGATCTGCTGCAGCAGAGGCCAGGACAGGAAGGGGGCTGGGTAGCCAAACTGGTCTTCAAAGAGGGAAAGACATTTAAGACAGGACCCAGGCCCACGCCCACTTCCTGCACCCCCAACCAGATGGGAGCCACTGTAATTGAATTAGGAGAGGGGCTGGAAGGGGAGTGTTAGGGAATGCTAGCCACCCCTTTGGTTGGCTTAACCAGACATGAACCTCTAAGAGAGATTTCCTCCATATTGAATTTTTGTGAACAGTGCTTTCTGGGACAAGAAAATGCCACACTTCAGTGGAAGTGGTCTACACAGAGGGTGACACCCTACACACCATTGGTCATGGGTACCCCCCTTCTTGCCAGCCCAGAACCTGGATTAATATGGGAGAGCTGCCCAGCAACTCAGATCCCTGCCTGGAAATATCAAGAGAAGAGGGACCACCCTGCTGAACCCTTGGTCTGCACCACAAGAGGACTGCACTCATAAGGACTGCACCTGCTGCACTCACAAGGCTTGACAACAAAAGGAATTTGCCTGTCTTAAAGGATACACTGGTGGTGGCACTGTTGTTGGATGTTACTAATGAGAAGGACACCGTTGATACAGTAAAAACTTGCATAGTAGTCTTCATGCAGTAAAGAACTACATTACCCAGAATGTCCCATGCAGCAATCATTTTGAAAGGTTTGCAAGTATATACGGGTCCCCATCACTTCCTTAACCACTCATCGCAGCGTTGTTTAAGCCTCAATAGCAAAAATCACCACTGTCAGATCAAATTTGATTGTCAGAGAAGCAGATGATTCTTTATCTCTCAGGGGTATCTTATCTGAATGGAGTTGGGTAGAAGAGGTTCTTGTCCCTGCAAGATTGAGGCATTTGCACATTTCGAAACATCTACGAGGGACGTTCGAGGCCATCTAGCAAAGTGGTGGTGTTTGAATTTTGAACTCCTGCTGAGACAGTGGAGTCCCATTTTACAGTAACTGTGCAAGTGTAGTTGAGAACTACACAGGTGTACTTTGTAAAGACATAGAGGCCGAATCACAAAAGTGAGAAGTAATAGTACAGGAGTACTCTTTTACGTATTCTTACATGTCTTTGTGAATTGGCCTGCAACATTCAACTCCCTATAAGCAAAAGTGCAAAGAGAGCACAGTCCTTTCTATTTGTACTACTTGTATATGAATAATCTAATTTAATTCCCGTTTTAGATGTAATTTGACTAATTCACAAAGTCATGTAAGAGTACGTAAAAGAGTACTATCGGAGTGCTACTTTACGTACTCCAAAGGAATAGACTCTCTTGTTGCGGTCTATGGAAAGTCCACAATAGTACCTCACAGGAGGAGTTTGTTGGACTTGTTCATGTATTTGAAAAGTTCTAATGTGAGCTAATACCTGGGAGTTGGAGTGGACGCCCATGGTCAATGGACCCTGTGACCGGGGAGTTTTGCCATTGAATCTAATGCATAAAGTTGAACATTGCAATGCTGTGGGACATGGTGTGGCATTGGTTAACATTTAGGTATTGTGTACAGTTGTTTAAAGGAGCATTAGGACGATGCAGAACTTCACACACCGTTCTGAACTGTGAGTTGCAGTATACTTCTCCACAATGATTGTGGAATAATCAACTGGGCTGCATGCATGTCCATCGGATGGTGGCAACATCCCAAAGCGCAAATTTGAAGGCGAGTAGAATATAGGGGTCATGGTAAGGTATTAGAGTTTGCTTGAATTGATTAAGTGACTATGAATCATCGTATTTCAGTACTCCCTCATCCCAGAAGGTGACTCCCATGGGAGAGGGACACTACATAGACTATACCTACATCCTTGGTTAGGAACAGCTAGCCCGAACACTGACACAATCCCTCTCCCTTAAGTCTGGTTCCCTGCAGCATCTTCCCCGTATTCCCATCCCCTCTTCTGACCACTCCGCGCCTCTGTGGCATTGACAAAACAGAGTTGATGCTGCCGGAAGCTGGGCTTCTTGGAAGGTGTTGTCCTCGAGGCCAGACAAAAAGTCAAGCAAGTTTTAGAATACAGCTGTGCTTCACCCTAGAAATGACGCATAATTTAGTCAACCCTACCTCATTATAGGCCCTCCGTTTAGGCATACTTTCAGTGGCCCTCATCTTAGCCAAATTAGTCCTATAACTCCATCTTTTAAAAAAAAAAAAAACCTGATTTTACCATTGAACAAAATAAAGAGTTTGCCAGTAGACCAGATGAGTGGTACATACATTGTCGATAGCAATTGGCTGTCGGTTACAGTATCCTCTGTGTATGTGGTACGTTAGCAGCATTTTCATATTGGGATGTTAAATCTTTAATTCGCTGTCATTCAAGCTATATATGTCTTGACTTTTCCCAAAACGCGCAGAATTGTTGAGTTCAGCTGACCTCTGAGTTAGGGATCAAACGTTTTAAAGCATGGGCAAGGTGGGCTGTAGCCCAGGGCCCCCCGATAGAGCCAGCTCTATTCTGCACAGAGTCTTGCCCTGATGACCATGAATAATTCTTAAAGGGATTGTTTTAAATGCCGTTTTCCTTTAATTTATTTTCAATGTATGTGATGTGTGAGTCTTTTTCAGATAGTTTGCAGAGAAATGTGTTTATGTTTCATGCAACAGCCATAAAAAAAGCTTCTTTTAGTTCATAACAGGACTTCACATATGAAAAATAGGGGGGGGTATAACAGAGATTAATTGTAGTAATATTAGTGAACTGCTGCTGTTACAGTATTAAAAACCACACATCACTTTACTTAAATATTAGATGTAAACCCATTTAGACGAGGGTGCCTAGGCACTGTCAGTGACCTGGCCAAAGAGGGCATGAAAGAGCTGAAATTGGATCATAAATTCAAAAATGTTCCAGACAGGGGCCCCCCAAACCCTTAAGATGCCCCTGAGTTAGGGCTACCCAACCTCCAACGATCATAAAAACGCAGCAGTCCGAACAATGCTAGCTGCTTGCCAGGGCTAGAGTTGGCAGTGGGTTTACACATATTGACTTTAAGTTAAAATCCCTGGAAGAGAGTTTTTGGCAGGGGATAGTCTATAGCCTCGCTAGCGTATTTAGCTTTGAACCACTCCGGTGCTTCTGGCGTTCCAATTAATGAGGCATTATGCTGCTAAACTAAACAAAATCACGTGTGTGCCTGTCCAGCAGGGAGTGAGCCGAAAACACATCCAACTGTGTGCAAGCATGCCCCTGGCTGGAAGTCAGACGGCACAATGTCATTCCAAGAATTCAATAAATTGTTAACTGTAGGAATGGTATTCTAGGGTTATGCTACAACGAATCATTCAGGAGAAAGGCGTGTAAGTTGCTTGTTGGTGTTGTCTGTGTTTAATTTATTGATCTCTGCACAACCTTGAAGAGGATGACGAAGGAACAAATCATCATCCAGCAGAAAATTTTAGAACATGCCACACATGTTCAACACAGTACATATGTGTATTTTAGCTGGCTCTCACATTGTTCCCAACAGTAAGTGCAACAAAGAAAACCACACATGAACTTCGTACAGACCACACTTGACATAACGCTGCACATAAATACAACACAGGTACACAGACACATCTTATAGCTGGAAGTCACATCACTCTAATAGCACTTTCAAACAAAATACACCTCACGCAAGTACCCAATAGAGCACATGAGGCAGAACAATACATACACACTCAGCGCTGCTAATACTCTTTCTTTTTTTGTTTGTAAAATCATCTTTAATAATTTATACAACAGTAAGGCAACATACGTATGGAACTAATTAGTTCAGGTAAACGTTTGTCAGATGTTATTTTCCAATTATAAGGGGGCATGCAGCCCCCCTCCCTAAGCCTTTGTAGGCCCCATCCCCTGGAGTCGTATATTTTTTTGATAAAGGGGAGGAGGGTCCAGAGCCCCTCCGAGCCCCTCCAAGCCATTTTGGGCCCCAGGGACCCCATCTCGTGGGGCTTTTTAAAAAAGTAAGGTTAAGGGGACACATGGCCCCCCCTCCCAGAACCAATAAGGGCCCGGGGACCCCATCCTTCTAAGCCTTTTACATTTATAAAGAGGAGGGGACTCGTGGCCACTCTCCATGAGCCAATAGTGGTCCCAGCGAACCCATCCCCCAGGGCCTTATATGCTCTAGAATCAGTACGTTCCACTAATCTGTATGTTAGGGGCCACAGAGGGAGCCCAAGGGACCCCACTGCCCTGCTGGCTCCCAGCATGCAACCTTCCTGGGTTCTTCAGGAGTTGGCACAGCTCTCACCTGGCAGGAGCAGCTGTTTCTGCTTGCTCCTGCCGTGAGGGAACAATGTGAGTATCCCTGCCTGCAAGAGTGTAGGAGCATTTTTAAAGCTCCTCGCGGGTGGGAGCACGCTTGTTTTCCCTGCCCACGCTCCTGCGGACATGGAAACCACTGTGTCACAGGTGTGGGCTCCCTGGGACACTGTGCAAGGGTCTGCCCTGGGGGATGGGGTCCCAGAGGCCTTTTAAGACTTGGGGAAGGGGGGGCCGCATACCCCCTCCCCTATACTTAAGTGTCGCCTCAGGGGATGGGGTCCCCAGGGCCTGTTGCTGGCTCAGAGACTGGGGCCGCATGGCGCACTCCCCAATTTAGGCCTATACAGGCTTGGGGAGGGGGGTTGCTTGCCCCGCTCCCCTCTTTTTATATATTTACTTTGTCCCAGGGGCCTTGATTAGGCTCTGGGAGAAGGGCTGTGTGTCTTTTTTTTATAGACCCTCATCCCCCGGGCCGTAATCAGCCTAAGGAGGTGAGCTTGCATGCCCCTCTCCCTTATTTATAAACTTTGGCCTGGGTGATAGGGTCCCTGGGACCTTGATGATTTTCACGGTGACCTCCAGCTGCCATTTTCTTTTTTTTTTTAAACTGCCATGACGGGACTCTTGCTGGATTGCGGCAATTTAAAAAAAAATGGACCCCCCAGGGGAGTCCCTCTGCCCACAGGATCTATATAATTTTTTCACATTTTAACTCAGAACAGAGCATTACGTCCCCTAGTCCTGTAATGGCTGCCCGCATTATTTTTCTTCATGTTGCAGGCAGCCAAGCAGAGCGCTCGCTCCCGCTGGATTGTGTCTCACATGTGGATCAATTGGTCCAAGGGTAACAGCCCCCTGTGCCAATCAGAATGCTCTGTTTTTTAAAATTGGGTTAGAGGGACTCACACAAGAGTTCCTCTAACCCACTGTCTAGATATACAAATATTTTCGAGCCTTAATTTTTCAAAAAACTACTGAATGGATTTACACCAAAATACAAAAAGCACACTTTGTGGACCAAGATCTAGCTTCTTGCCAATGTTAGTGTTATTCTGCTCAGCAGTTTTTACAGTGGCTCTGTCTAAAAAAGACTGTGGAAATTGCATGGGAATTTTACATTCTGGGAGCCCCCTTTTTTACGGCTGAGGCTGCACTTGACCAATCACCCCGAAAGTTTTATGACGAGTCGACAAACGGCACTAAAGTTATTAGCAAACCAAAAAAATCTCTTCATACGGAAATGCAGACCTAACTATAACTACCCAGTGGCAAATGCCACTGGGTAATACATATATAAGTGAGGGAGAGAGAGAGAGAAAGTACATAATGGTTAACTGTGGGACATGGTCCAATTTTGCCATTGAGGGGTTCTAGCTACATCTTAAACTACAGGGCTGAAGGCTAAGTGGTTTGTAAATGTCAGCAGAACTCTGAGATGGCAACATAGGGTTATAATTTAGATAGTAGCCATTATGTATTTTTTATATTGCATGTTTATTTTGGGGCAGATAGCTTGAAAAAGGTTGTGTCTTCAAAGTGCAGCTGTCAATGGGCACTGATTGGAATTAGAATACTTAGGGGCCTATTAGGATGGCGGTCGGAAAATCACCCCGACCGCCATGGAAGCGGAAAACAACCGCCCGCCGGCACCGGGGAGAAACCGGCGGCCAAATTAGGATCAACCGCCAAAAAACACCGACCGTGGCGGTACGGGGGAAAGAAAAACCGCCCGTAGCGTGCGGAGATGACCAAAACACGTCCGCGGCAGACGGATCCGCGGCGGAAAAACACCAACCCGCCGCAAGGATAGCGGAGACACCGCACGGGAAATTAGGATATCCCCGATGGTCCCGCGGCACGTTCCGCTCTTTCCGACCGCCGCGGTCGCTAACAGTGATGAATGGGAGAGCATGTGGAAAAGCTGCAGCAAAGCCACCGCCGCGGACTCTCCGTGACAAATTTTGCGGACGATTAAAAAATCCCACAATAAGGCCACAAAGTGCTCACACCAAAGTAGCCATGCCACCCAAAAACAGAAAACACACCCCAATGACACAACATTGCACACCAAAAAAAAATTACAAGGACAACCCACACAACACACCTGAGAGCACTCCCACATGTGGACACACCCACATAGAGCATAAAACCAGCCCCTTCCTTGACCACAATCCTCTGCACTAACCCACAACTGAAGGGCCCAACCCCTGAGAACAAAGGATAGGCAAAGCTACACACCATCACCACTCACACCACACACAGCACCACCACCACTTCCACACCTGCACCCCTAACCCCTTTGCACATCACACACCATACACATCACCACCACTTACACACCTGCACCTACAACACCTCTGCACATCACACACCATGTCAACACATAAAATGCCCAAATTCACAGAGAGTGAGTTGAAGGTAATGGTAGATGAGATAGTCAGAGTGGAACCACAACTGTTTGGTAGCCTGGTCCAACAGACACCATTAGCCACAAGGACTCAAATGTGGGCAAGGATAGTCCAGAAGGTCAGTGCAGTAGGGACCATCCCAAGATCCAGAAAGGAAATCATGAAGCGGTGGCATGACTTGAAGAGGGTTGTCAAAGAGAGGAGGACCAAGAACCGTCAGCTGGCTGACAAGACTGGCGGTGGCACTCCCATACCACCAAAACCATTCACCCCATGGGAGGAGAAGGTGCTTGCCATACTGCATCCAGAGAGTCTCACAGGAGTACCCGGGGAGTGGAGGCTGGTAAGTACAAACAAATGACTACCACCACACTGCTATGTACTGCCTTGCACAACTACAAAGATACACCTCCTAGGACCAATTCCATTAATCTGCACCACACACTCACAAAAACATGTCTCACAGATCCAACATCCACCCCTCCCAATCACCACCAATGTAGCTAGCAACATTACCATGGGTGCATGTGCACAGGCAGCCAGCACTGCAACTCCCACCATGCCCCCTTGTCCCACACCTCAGCAGGATGGAGCACTCCCCCACCCCACCCAGAAGCATGTGTCAGCCATTACATCCCCAACAAACAAACTAACAGGTAGGTAGCCATCTTGCCATGGAGGGCTGTTTGGGGGAGGCCTGGACTACTACTCCCACCATGCCCCCTGTCCCACACCTCAGCAGGATGGAGCACTCCCCCACCCCACCCAGAAGCATGTGTCAGCCATTATATCCCCAACAAACAAACTAACAGGTAGGTAGCCATCTTGCCATGGAGGGCTGTTTGGGGGGGAGGCCTGGACTACTATTCCCACCATGCCCCCTGTCCCACACCTCAGCAGGATAGAGCACTCCCCCACCCCACCCAGAAGCATGTGTCAGCCATTACATCCCCAACAAACAAACTAACAGGTAGGTAGCCATCTTGCCATGGAGGGCTGTTTGGGGGAGGCCTGGACTACTACTCCCACCATGCCCCCTGTCCCATACCTCAGCAGGATGGAGCACTCCCCCACCCCACCCAGAAGCATGTGTCAGCCATTACATCCCCAACAAACAAACTAACAGATAGGTAGCCATCTTGCCATGGAGGGCTGTTTGGGGGGAGGCCTGGACTACTACTCGCACCATACCCCCTGTCCCACACCTCAGCAGGATGGAGCACTCCCCCACCCCACCCAGAAGCATGTGTCAGCCATTACATCCCCAACAAACAAACTAACAGGTAGGTAGCCATCTTGCCATGGAGGGCTGTTTGGGAGGGAGGCCTGGACTACTACTCCCACCATGCCCCCTGTCCCACACCTCAGCAGGATGGAGCACTCCCCACCCCACCCAGAAGCATGTGTCAGCCATTACATCCCCAACAAACAAACTAACAGGTAGGTAGCCATCTTGCCATGGAGGGCTGTTTGGGGGAGGCCTGGACTACTACTCCCACCATGCCCCCTGTCCCACACCTCAGCAGGATGGAGCACTCCCCACCCAGAAGCATGTGTCAGCCATTACATCCCCAACAAACAAACTAACAGGTAGGTAGCCGTCTTGCCATGGAGGGCTGTTTGGGGGAGGCCTGGACTACTACTCCCACCATGCCCCCTGTCCCACACCTCAGCAGGATGGAGCACACCCCACCCCACCCAGAAGCATGTGTCAGCCATTACATCCCCAACAAACAAACTAACAGGTAGGTAGCCATCTTGCCATGGAGGGCTGTCTGTGGGAGGGAGGCCTGGACTACTACTCCCACAATGCCCCCTGTCCCAAACCTCAGCAGGATGGAGCACTCCCCCATCCCACCCAGAAGCATGTGTCAGCCATTACATCCCCAACCAACAAACCAACAGGTAGGTAGCCATCTTGCCATGGAGGGCTGTTTGGGGGAGGCCTGGACTACTGCTCCCACCATGCCCCCTGTCCCACACCTCAGCAGGATGGAGCACACCCCCACCCCACCCAGAAGCATGTGTCAGCCATTACATCCCCAACCAACAAACTAACAGGTAGGTAGCCATCTTGCCATGGAGGGCTGTATGTGGGAGGGAGGCCTGGACTACTACTCCCACCATGCCCCCTGTCCCATACCTCAGCAGGATGGAGCACTCCCCCACCCCACCCAGAAGCATGTGTCAGCCATTACATCCCCAACCAACAAACCAACAGGTAGGTAGCCATCTTGCCATGGAGGGCTGTTTGGGGGGAGGCCTGGACTACTACTCCCACCATACCCCCGTCCCACACCTCAGCAGGATGGAGCACTCCCCCACCCCACCCAGAAGCATGTGTCAGCCATTACATCCCCAACAAACAAACTAACAGGTAGGTAGCCATCTTGCCATGGAGGGCTGTTTGGGGGGAGGCCTGGACTACTACTCCCACCATGCCCCCTGTCCCACACCTCAGCAGGATGGAGCACTCCCCCACCCCACCCAGAAGCAGGTGTCAGCCATTACATCCCCAACAAACAAACTAACAGGTAGGTAGCCATCTTGCCATGGAGGGCTGTTTGGGGGGAGGCCTGGACTACTACTCCCACCATGCCCCCTGTCCCACACCTCAGCAGGATGGAGCACTCCCCCACCCCACCCAGAAGCATGTGTCAGCCATTACATCCCCAACCAACAAACTAGGAAGGTAGGTAGCCATCTTGCCATGGAGGGCTGTATGTGGGAGGGAGGCCTGGACTACTACTTCCACCATGCCCCCTGTCCCATACCTCAGCAGGATGGAGCACTCCCCCACCCCACCCAGAAGCATGTGTCAGCCATTACATCCCCAACCAACAAACCAACAGGTAGGTAGCCATCTTGCCATGGAGGGCTGTTTGGGGGGGAGGCCTGGACTACTGCTCCCACCATGCCCCCTGTCCCACACCTCAGCAGGATGGAGCACTCCCCCACCCCACCCAGAAGCATGTGTCAGCCATTTCATCCCCAACAAACAAACTAACAGGTAGGTAGCCATCTTGCCATGGAGGGCTGTTTGGGGGGGAGGCCTGGACTACTACTCCCACCATGCCCCCTGTCCCACACCTCAGCAGGATGGAGCACTCCCCCACCCAGAAGCATGTGTCAGCCATTACATCCCCAACAAACAAACTAACAGGTAGGTAGCCGTCTTGCCATGGAGGGCTGTTTGGGGGGAGGCCTGGACTACTACTCCCACCATGCCCCCTGTCCCACACCTCAGCAGGATGGAGCACACCCCCACCCCACCCAGAAGCATGTGTCAGCCATTACATCCCCAACAAACAAACTAACAGGTAGGTAGCCATCTTGCCATGGAGGGCTGTTTGGGGGGGAGGCCTGGACTACTGCTCCCACGATGCCCTCTGTCCCACACCTCAGCAGGATGGAGCACACCCCCACCCCACCCAGAAGCATGTGTCAGCCATTACATCCCCAACCAACAAACTAACAGGTAGGTAGCCATCTTGCCATGGAGGGCTGTATGTGGGAGGGAGGCCTGGACTACTACTCCCACCATGCCCCCTGTCCCATACCTCAGCAGGATAGAGCACTCCCCCACCCCACCCAGAAGCATGTGTCAGCCATTACATCCCCAACCAACAAACCAACAGGTAGGTAGCCATCTTGCCATGGAGGGCTGTTTGGGGGAGGCCTGGACTACTACTCCCACCATACCCCCTGTCCCACACCTCAGCAGGATGGAGCACTCCCCACCCCACCCAGAAGCATGTGTCAGCCATTACATCCCCAACAAACAAACTAACAGGTAGGTAGCCATCTTGCCATGGAGGGCTGTTTGGGGGGAGGCCTGGACTACTACTCCCACCATGCCCCCTGTCCCACACCTCAGCAGGATGGAGCACTCCCCCACCCCACCCAGAAGCATGTGTCAGCCATTACATCCCCAACAAACAAACTAACAGGTAGGTAGCCATCTTGCCATGGAGGGCTGTTTGGGGGAGGCCTGGACTACTACTCCCACCATGCCCCCTGTCCCACACCTCAGCAGGATGGAGCACTCCCCCACCCAGAAGCATGTGTCAGCCATTACATCCCCAACAAACAAACTAACAGGTAGGTAGCCGTCTTGCCATGGAGGGCTGTTTGGGGGAGGCCTGGACTACTACTCCCACCATGCCCCCTGTCCCACACCTCAGCAGGATGGAGCACACCCCCACCCCACCCAGAAGCATGTGTCAGCCATTACATCCCCAACCAACAAACTAACAGGTAGGTAGCCATCTTGCCATGGAGGGCTGTATGTGGGAGGGAGGCCTGGACTACTACTCCCACTTTGCCCCCTGTCCCATACCTCAGCAGGATGGAGCACTCCCCCACCCCACCCAGAAGCATGTGTCAGCCATTACATCCCCAACCAACAAACCAACAGGTAGGTAGCCATCTTGCCAAGGAGGGCTGTTTGGGGGGGAGGCCTGGACTACTGCTCCCACCATGCCCCCTGTCCCACACCTCAGCAGGATGGAGCACATCCCCACCCCACCCAGAAGCATGTGTCAGCCATTACATCCCCCAACCAACAAACTAACAGGTAGGTAGCCATCTTGCCATGGAGGGCTGTATGTGGGAGGGAGGCCTGGACTACTACTCCCACCATGCCCCCTGTCCCAAACCTCAGCAGGATGGAGCACTCCCCCACCCCACCCAGAAGCATGTGTCAGCCATTACATCCCGAACCAACAAACCAACAGGTAGGTAGCCATCTTGCCATAGAGGGCTGTTTGGGGGGGAGGCCTGGACTACTGCTCCCACCATGCCCCCTGTCCCACACCTCAGCAGGATGGAGCACACCCCCACCCCACCCAGAAGCATGTGTCAGCCATTACATCCCCAACCAACAAACTAACAGGTAGGTAGCCATCTTGCCATGGAGGGCTATATGTGGGAGTGAGGCCTGGACTACTACTCCCACCATGCCCCCTGTCCCATACCTCAGCAGGATGGAGCACTCCCCCACCCCACCCAGAAGCATGTGTCAGCCATTACATCCCCAACCAACAAACCAACAGGTAGGTAGCCATCTTGCCATGGAGGGCTGTTTGGGGGGGGAGGCCTGGACTACTACTCCCACCATACCACCTGTCCCACACCTCAGCAGGATGGAGCACTCCCCCACCCCACCCAGAAGCATGTGTCAGCCATTACATCCCCAACAAACAAACTAACAGTTAGGTAGCCATCTTGCCATGGAGGGCTGTTTGGGGGGGAGGCCTGGACTACTACTCCCACCATGCCCCCTGTCCCACACCTCAGCAGGATGGAGCACTCCCCCACCCCACCCAGAAGCATGTGTCAGCCATTACATCTCCAACAAACAAACTAACAGGTAGGTAGCCATCTTGCCATGGAGGGCTGTTTGGGGGAGGCCTGGACTACTACTCCCACCATGCCCCCTGTCCTACACCTCAGCAGGATGGAGCACTCCCCCACCCAGAAGCATGTTTCAGCCATTACATCCCCAACAAACAAACTAACAGGTAGGTAGCCGTCTTGCCATGGAGGGCTGTTTGGGGGGAGGCCTGGACTACTACTCCCACCATGCCCCCTGTCCCACACCTCAGCAGGATGGAGCACACCCCCACCCCACCCAGAAGCATGTGTCAGCCATTACATCCCCAACAAACAAACTAACAGGTAGGTAGCCATCTTGCCATGGAGGGCTGTATGTGGGAGGGAGGCCTGGACTACTACTCCCACCATGCCCCCTGTGCCAAACCTCAGCAGTATGGAGCACTCCCCCACCCCACCCAGAAGCATGTGTCAGCCATTACATCCCCAACCAACAAACCAACAGGTAGGTAGCCATCTTGCCATGGAGGGCTGTTTGGGGGGGAGGCCTGGACTACTGCTCCCACCATGCCCCCTGTCCCACACCTCAGCAGGATGGAGCACACCCCCACCCCACCCAGAAGCATGTGTCAGCCATTACATCCCCAACCAACAAACTAACAGGTAGGTAGCCATCTTGCCATGGAGGGCTGTATGTGGGAGGGAGGCCTGGACTACTACTCCCACCATGCCCCCTGTCCCATTCCTCAGCAGGATGGAGCACTCCCCACCCCACCCAGAAGCATGTGTCAGCCATTACATCCCCAACCAACAAACCAACAGGTAGGTAGCCATCTTGCCATGGAGGGCTGTTTGGGGGGGAGGCCTGGACTACTGCTCCCACCATGCCCCCTGTCCCACACCTCAGCAGGATGGAGCACACCCCCAGCCCACCCAGAAGCATGTGTCAGCCATTACATCCCCAACCAACAAACTAACAGGTAGGTAGCTATCTTTCCATGGAGGGCTGTATGTGGGAGGGAGGCCTGGACTACTACTCCCACCATGCCCCCTGTCCCACACCTCAGCAGTATGGAGCACTCCCCCACCCAGAAGCATGTGTCAGCCATTACATCCCCAACCAACAAACTAACAGGTAGGTAGCCATCTTGCCACGGAGGGCTGTATGTGGGAGGGAGGCCTAGACTACTACTCCCACCATGCCCCCTGTCCCACACCTCAGCAGGATGGAGCACTCCCCCACCCAGAAGCATGTGTCAGCCATTACATCCCCAACAAACAAACTAACAGGTAGGTAGCCATCTTGCCATGGAGGGCTGTATGTGGGAGGGCCTGGACTACTACTCCCACCATGCCCCCTGTCCCATACCTCAGCAGGATGGAGCACTCCCCCACCCCACCCAGAAGCATGTCTCAGCCATTACATCCCCAACCAACAAACCAACAGGTAGGTAGCCATCTTGCCATGGAGGGCTGTTTGGGGGAGGCCTGGACTACTGCTCCCACCATGCCCCCTGTCCCACACCTCAGCAGGATGGAGCACACCCCCACCCCACCCAGAAGCATGTGTCAGCCATTACATCCCCAACCAACAAACTAACAGGTAGGTAGCCATCTTGCCATGGAGGGCTGTATGTGGGAGGGAGGCCTGGACTACTACTCCCACCATGCCCCCTGTCCCATACCTCAGCAGGATGGAGCACTCCCCACCTCACCCAGAAGCATGTGTCAGCCATTACATCCCCAACCAACAAACCAACAGGTAGGTAGCCATCTTGCCATGGAGGGCTGTTTGGGGGGGCGGCCTGGACTACTGCTCCCACCATGCCCCCTGTCCCACACCTCAGCAGGATGGAGCACACCCCCACCCCACCCAGAAGCATGTGTCAGCCATTACATCCCCAACCAACAAACTAACAGGTAGGTAGCCATCTTGCCATGGAGGGCTGTATGTGGGAGGGAGGCCTGGACTACTACTCCCACCATGCCCCCTGTCCCACACCTCAGCAGGATGGAGCACTCCCCCACCCAGAAGCATGTGTCAGCCATTACATCCCCAACCAACAAACCAACAGGTAGGTAGCCATCTTGCCATGGAGGGCTGTTTGGGGGGGAGGCCTGGACTACTACTCCCACCATGCCCCCTGTCCCACACCTCAGCAGGATGGAGCACACCCCCACCCAGAAGCATGTGTCAGCCATTACATCCCCAACAAACAAACCAACAGGTAGGTAGCCATCTTGCCATGGAGGGCTGTTTGGGGGGGAGGCCTGTACTACTACTCCCACCATGCCCCCTGTCCCCCAGTCCAACAAGATGGCTCTCCCCATACCACCCAGATGCATGTGGCATGTATTGGATCACTCCAAATAAACAAACAGCTAGCCAGACATATTATACTGTCTTGTGCCACCACTGAGCAGGATGCAAGCCTCCACCACGCACACACAGATGTGTCACAAAACAAAGACAAATGCTAACACACAACAGGTAAGTAAGCAGTACATGCACCTAGCCATTCGACACAAAAAGAATGGTGCCATATGACAACACCAGTCCTCTCAATGCACAAATATGCACACCGATCATATTGCCATGCACAGTGTGCACACAGCTAAGCAAAGGAAACTGTCACAGCAACCAAAGTGTGACACACCAATGCACATGTAGAGGAAAGACTGGGAACAATCATGCACAGCAATGAATGACAGGTTCAGTGCCATGGGGCCAGAGTAACAAGGACCATATGAACAGTAAGAAAGCATGGTATTTGGTATCGATCCAGATATGAACATGACAAGACAAAGGTATGCAGGAGATGACAATGGCCAGGACATGCCCAGATGTGATGGCTGACAGGTCAAAAAAATCTACAAACAGTCCGCACAAAAATCATATTTAGCGCAAGGCCCTAGATGTCAACATGTCCCTGTAATCACAAATTATGCACGTGGCGCATGGTACATATTGACACCTCACACCATGGACAAGAAATGCATGTACCACCGCAGCATGTCAGGAGGCACAGTAGTGCACATAGGAAACAATGTGATGATCAGTCAACTGTGTAGTGTACTAACAGTGAATGACACACAGCTAACACAAATCTTACGGGGTGCACCCCAATGACCATTTCCCATCTGACCCACAGGTGACCAAGAATTGACTGCAGAGGACGACACCAGCAACCTGCATGGCCAGTCTACCCCCCCCGGAACATCGACTCTCGGATGTTGACTTCCAGGAATCTTCGGATGAGGAGACCGAGGCCGGCCCATCTGGTGTTCCAGGGCTCAACAGGTCCCAGGACCCCATCGTCCCCCCCACCACACCTGCAGCTAAAACAACCAATCTGCATGCCCCTGCTGTTACGTCCGGTGCGTCCTCCACCACCACCATAACCACAACCACCAGTGGTGCCTGCAACACCCTCCCTGTCCCATAGGATGACCACCCCACCCCACCAACTGAGGAGGGCAGGGAGAGGATGTGTGGTCCGACAGTGGAGAGGCAACCGGTCCGTGGCAGCAGTGCAGGTGGGAGGGGCAGGGTCACCCACACACGATCACAGCCT
Organism: Calotriton arnoldi; assembly: GCA_963921515.1. Classification (NCBI taxonomy): domain Eukaryota; kingdom Metazoa; phylum Chordata; class Amphibia; order Caudata; family Salamandridae; genus Calotriton; species Calotriton arnoldi. The sequence goes on from CAWUFW010000189.1 coordinate 4,016,500, forward strand.
GGGACCGAATCCCTGGACCACATCCACAGAGTCCTTGGGGCATATGAACGGGCCCAGGGACAAACGGCCCGGTCAGAACAAGATTCACGTGAGCTCCTCCTGCTGAGGAGGTCCATGGACACCCGCATGGGACAAATTGTGGACCTCTTGGGCCAACTAGTGGCGGTACTGAGGGACAGGCCTGCGCCACAAACACCTCCCCCTCCTACTGATGGTCTGCAGGATGACAGTTCATCATCCTCCCCTGCGGCCACAGAGAGTGGTGAGTCCTCAGACCCCACTGGCCCTATAGCAGAGTCCCCCCCTGCCAAACGGAAAAGGGGCCGTCCGAAGAAAACCCTGGGAGTATCTGTTGGCAAAGCACCTGCCAAACGCCAGTCACGCAGCCAGCCATGATGGCAACCCTCTGCACCACTGCATTGACTTTTTGGACTGTCCTTCCCCACACTGCCTTGTGAATGGCATCTGTCTGTTGGACTGGGTCACTACACCACACCTATGTGGTGACCACTCGATTATCTCATTTACCATAACTGTCAACTCACTGCTCCACTAATCACCTCACTGTCAATGTACCCCTCCTCACATGTCACCTTTGTAAATAAACAAATCATTACACACATGTTGTTGTACCTGCTCCGTCTTTATTCCAGGATGTACAATTTTCTACAGGAATACAATGTACCAGGGGACGGACTGTATGTAGGCAAGGAGAGGTCAAAGGCACCTAGGAAAACACAACAGAACAACATTCACTAGTCTGGGTGTGGCATCACAGACATCACACAACACTTCACAACAAGAACAACCCACATGCACACATAACAATGGGCAACAAGTGCCAACATACACATCCTGTAGATGTTCATAAATGAACTGTCCCATGAACATTGACAGCAAACACTGAGTCTACAACTGGCTGCTGTCACAAATCTCACTTACACCCTCACAACAACAGCAACATCATCAGACAATGGGTACGTTGTACATTGTCACCCACCTTCAAGTGAAGTAGCGGGTGATGAGCTGTTGACGCAGGTCAACACCTTCCTCCTCTCCACTGCATCACTGGACATGGGTTGGTTTGCAGGCGGGGGCCTTGGCTGCTCATCATCATCCAGGAGCAGGGAAATCTCCTTGCGAATGGCTAGGTTGTGGAGCATGCAGCATGCCACTACAATCTGACACACCTTCCTGGGCGAGTACATCAGTGCCCCTCCGGTCTTGTCCAGGCAGCGGAAACGTGACTTCAGTAGTCCAAAGGTACGCTCCACCACATGACGTGTCCTCCCATGGGCATCATTGTAGCGGACATCAGCTGGTGTCCTGGGGTTCCGCAGTGGGCTCAGCAACCACGGACGGTTGGGATATGCAGAGTCACCTATGTGTGACAAACACAAAGAAACATTGCAATGTCGCAGATGCAGAGGACAGCAGGTCACACACACAGCACGCCACATGACTAGGCATACTCACCCACAATCCATGCACGCTCAGGAAGCAGATTGGCCATCAGCTAGGGTACAATGCTGCTACGCAGGATGTATGAGTCATGGGCCGAGCCAGGAAATTTTGCACACACGTGTGAGATGATCATATCTGCCAGGCATACCACTTGGACATTTATGGAGTGGTAATGTTTACGATTCCTGTAGATGTGCTCACGGACCTGTGGTGGCACTAGCCCAACATGGGTGCAATCAATGGCACCAACTACATGGGGGATGTGTCCGAGGGGATAGAAATATCTCCCATTACAGCTGCCAATTCTGCCCCCCTGGGGAAATGGATGTATCTGTCCTTGTAGATCATCATGGCGGACAGAACATCCCGCAGCACCATGCTGAACATGGGTTGTGACATCCCACCTGCCTCGGCCACCGTGTACTAGAATGATCAAGTCGCAAAAAAATGCAGTGCCGCCATCACCTTATACGTTGGGGTGAAAGCTGTTGGATATGTTCGGCGAGGCTGCAGGTGGGGCTCCAACAAATCACAAAGGGTCTTTAGGGTGGCTCTATCCAGACGGCATTTTCGGATGATCACCTCATCCTCCATGTCTGCCAGCACTGTCAAGTGACGATGCAGATTTGGTCTCCTCCTAATTGAGATGAGAGTGGACACATTGTAATGCAATACATCATGGGATGTGCACAGTATCTCACATCATGGCTGACACAACGCCAACAAAGAATGTCATATGAATTGAGTCACAGACCAGCTGACATGTAGGGACCCCTTCAACTACACAAATCACACACTTGTCTAATTACACACAGCAAGTCCCCCAAACAACACCTCGGTCAAAGTGAATGGACATTGGGACATGGCCACATTCCCCATGGGCACGCCTGGGAGTCTGTCATCCTGCACATGTGTGACAAGGCAACCCCACGGTATCCTACCTAGCTGCTGTACATGACACTCATTCAGGCATCAATTGAACCTGGCACACCTCAACAACACAATGACCACAGTCTGAGCATTAATGACGAGTGTGTGCATGATCTAACATAAGGGGACATGCTAAAACAAATATCATCAATTGGAAAAAAAAATGCTGTGATTGACAATGCACATTAACACATTGACATGTGTGCACATTGTATTGTCCATACCAACACTGTCCTGTAGTGTAGTGTAGTGTAGTGTACTGTAGGTGCGGTACTGAGAGACAAGTGATGCCCAAATGACGGTTGGCATGCTCCGCCACCCAAGTCGCGGTGCCTCATGTGTGTCTATGGCACCCAAATTGCGGAAACTACCGCCTGGCACCAGCGGTGTGTGTGCAACACACACCAATGCACGGGTGCGGTACTGATAGCCCCAGAGACATGGCCAAATGGCGGTTGGCATGCTCCGCCACCCAAATCGCGGTGCCTCATGTGTGTCTATGGCACCCAAATTGCGGAAACTACCGCCTGGCACCAGCGGTGTGTGTGCAACACACCCCAATGCACGGGTGCGGTACTGATAGCCCCAGAGACATGGCCAAATGGCGGTTGGCATGCTCCGCCACCCAAATCGCGGTGCCTCATGTGTGTCTATGGCACCCAAATTGCGGAAACTACCACCTGGCACCAGCGGTGTGTGTGCAACACACACCAATGCACGGGTGCGGTACTGATAGCCCCAGAGACATGGCCAAATGGCGGTTGGCATGCTCCGCCACCCAAATCGCGGTGTCTCATGTGTGTCTATGGCACCCAAATTGCGGAAACTACCGCCTGGCACCAGCGGTGTGTGTGCAACACACCCCAATGCACGGGTGCGGTACTGATAGCCCCAGAGACATGGCCAAATGGCAGTTGGCATGCTCCGCCACCCAAATCGCGGTGCCTCAGGTGTGTCTATGGCACCCAAATTGCGGAAACTACCGCCTGGCACCAGCGGTGTGTGTGCAACAGACCCCAATGCACGGGTGCGGTACTGATAGCCCCAGAGACATGGCCAAATGGCGGTTGGCATGCTCCGCCACCCAAATCGCGGTGCCTCATGTGTGTCTATGGCACCCAAATTGCGGAAACTACCGCCTGGCACCAGCGGTGTGTGTGCAACACACCCCAATGCACGGGTGCGGTACTGATAGCCCCAGAGACATGGCCAAATGGCAGTTGGCATGCTCCGCCACCCAAATCGCGGTGCCTCATGTGTGTCTATGGCACCCAAATTGTGGAAACTACCGCCTGGCACCAGCGGTGTGTGTGCAACACACACCAATGCACGGGTGCGGTACTGATAGCCCCAGAGACATGGCCAAATGGCGGTTGGCATGCTCCGCCACCCAAATCGCGGTGCTTCATGTGTGTCTATGGCACCCAAATTGTGGAAACTACCGCCTGGCACCAGCGGTGTGTGTGCAACACATCCCAATGCACGGGTGCGGTACTGATAGCCCCAGAGACATGGCCAAATGGCGGTTGGCATGCTCCGCCACCCAAATCGCGGTGCCTCATGTGTGTCTATGGCACCCAAATTGCGGAAACTACCGCCTGGCACCAGCGGTGTGTCCCCGCCATGGTCCATGCCATTACAGCCAATGGGCTCCGCGATCGCGGAAGCTCGATGCAATTTTGAAAAGAGCGGTAGGCGTGCTACACCACCGCGGTGCCGGTCATTGGATGCAATCAAAAGATGCAATACCGCGGTAGCGCCCGCCTGGCCCCTGCGGTGTGTCACCGCCATGGTCCATGCCATTACAGCCACTGGGCTCCGCGATCGCGGAAGCTCGATGCAATTTGAAAATAGCGGTAGGCGTGCTACACCACCGCGGTGCCAGTCATTGGATGCATTTGTAAAAGGCTGACCTGGTACACCAATTGCAGCAGCCCAGGACTACTGGAACGACACCAGGGGGCTATATATGTGTGGGAGAGTGCCCAGAATTTCCACTGCTCACAGAGCCTGCTGCCTGAGACCCTCACCTGCTGCTGCCTCCAGGGACTGCTGCCTGAGACCCTCACCTGCTGCTGCCTCCAGGGACTGCTGCCTGAGACCCTCACCTGCTGTTGCCTCCAGGGACTGGTGCCTGAGACCCTCACCTGCTGCTGCCTCCAGGGACTGCTGCCTGAGACCCTCACCTGCTGCTGCCGCTGCTGTCTCTAACCAACAGTGATGTCAAGGACAGAGAAGATCCATGCCAGTCCCTTCACCGGCGAGGAGCTTGAGGTCCTGGTGGACGAGGTGCTCACACAGTACCCAAGGCTATATGGTGCCCCAAATGTCGTGGTAAGTCTTCCACAGTGGGTGTGAGAGTGCAGGGGGGCACACATGTAGTCGGTCTGATGCAGTATGTGCATGTGAGTGTGGGTTTGTGTCATGCATTGCCTAACTTGCATTCCATTGGGTGAAGGGGTGTGTACCCTACTCCTCAAGTCTCCCTGCCTGCACATCAAGATTGGAGGGACATGTCTTGTCTTGTCAGCCATACAGTGAAGCAGCAAGTTGGTAATGGAGGATTCAGGCCGGTGATTGCTAGTGTGCATGTCTTTGCGTTTCCCTGTTGTCCATCTCAGTGTGAGCCCACCTGGCCTGCACAGTCACCGCCCAATACAACAAGAACACATCACTGACTGTACAGGGTGTAACATGTTCATTTTCAAATTTGACTCCCCATCAATGTGCCATGTCAACCCTGTAGATTGCACACGACTGGCACTGTGAGAAAGGACGTGGGTTTGTGAGATCATGTCCCTCAATGTGATATACATGACACAGTGGGCTACTCACAGTGCATGTTCGTTTACGCCTGCGCATTGTCGGACACAGTGGGTCTCGCCACATACACATGTTGTTTTGTGACGTATGTCTTACTCTACCTAAAAATGGTTAGTAGATGTGGGCAGAGTATACATGGTCTTCTGTGCTGGCATCCTGCTTGTACATGAGATGTGCAAGTATTGTGTCCCCCCTCATACATGCATGCATTTACGTGTGATTCTCACATGCAGATGTACCATGTGAAAAGCATTCCTGTCTCTGCATGTGAGATATGTGGATTTGTGATTAATCTGTATCATGCTACTGTCCTGAGTGATTTTGTCACATGACACTGTGTCACTGATGTTTGCCCCCTCTTGTCTCCCATGCCTGCAGCTCAAGGTGCACCAGCGTAAGGCCGTGTGGAGGGGCATTGCGAACAAGGTGCGTGCTCTGGGAGTATCAAACCGACGGCGCACCCACTGCCACAAGAGGTGGAACGACATCTCGCGGCTGGCAAAGAACGTTGCGGAGATGACACTGGGGCGGATCCCTCGCACTGGCCGGATGGCACGGCGCAGCATGACACCACTAATGTGCCGCATCTTGGCCGTGACTCACCCTGAGCTGGATGCACGATTGAAGGAGCATCAGCAGGTAATTAGGGGTGAGTGTACTGGGAAGGGTGACTATGGCTGTGTGTGGCTGCATGTGTGCACAGCATGTGCCAGCGCTGGGCGATGTGATGTTGGTAGTGTGATGCAGTGGCCTGTGAGTGTAAGCTTGTGCCTGTGCTGGGTGCAGCTGTCATGCATGTGTCCTACCTGTACTTAACACTGGGAAACGGGTATGGGGCATTTAAATGGCATTGTGGGTGGTGTGAGACAGGTATGAGCTATCTGTGTTGCTGTTTTAACGGAGCCACATGCAGGATGTTTGTGCTGTGTGGTCATCACATTGCTCACTTTGTCCTGGTTTGATAGTGCACACGCACTGTTGTGATGACAGAGGTGGGTTTGAACGATGTAATTGCACAGGGTGGCGTGCAACATGTAGATCTAGACATCTTAATGGTTGTCTGTATTGCATATGTTTGTTCTGTTGCTGCCACTGCACTGACCCTACATCTCTCTCTCTCATGCAGCATCTCCCGTGGTCACGGAGGAACAGGGGACGGACACCAGTGGTGGGGAAACTAGCACAACAGCTGCAGAGGAGCCCTGTGACACAGATGTGACCAGCGCCTCGGAGGGGGACAAGAGTCTGCTGGAGGAATCACAGCCCGAGACGCAAAGTAGTACGTCATCTGATGCCAGCGGTGACGCAGATATGTTGGCGGGCACAGGGAACGGGGACTCTGCATCATCTTCCACCACACAGCGTGCAGTGCCCACCCTCCCAGCCACTTCCTCTGGTGCTGCCTGTGTTCGCACCGCTAAGAGGGGAAGGGTGTCCTTCACCCCCGGCACTGCAGCCCCTGCCCCGGTCCCCCCTGCTGCCATCAGTGCTGAGTCTGTGGACCTTTTGCGCCAGCTGTGTGTAGGCCAGACAGCTCTCCTCAATGCATTCATGGACCACGACAGTAAATTGGCTCAGGTGGTTGCATTCATTGAGGGCATACATTCAGACGTGGGTGGGCTGCACCGGACTGTCCAGTCATTGTCCACTGCAGTGACATCAGCCCTTCAACTGGCACAATCTGGGAGTCCAGCGAAAGTCCCTTTGTCCACACCCATGCCAGTGGCCACGTCAGACGACAGTGACCACGCTCCACAGACCTCTAAGTCACGATACGGCACACGTAGCACACAGCAGCAACAGAAGCCCAAGCCGTCCAGGCCGCAGACACCATCCCCACAGATGACCAAAGCCACCCCAGTGCACACAGACAAGAGCCCATCAGGCAACACCAGGGGACAAAGAGCCAAGAAGCAGGCGTCAGGGTCACGTGCCTCAGGGACATCCCCAGCCAAGGACTCTCCTGTCCCGAAAGCGTCTCCCAAAACCAAACATACAATTTCCATGCCCACTGAGAAGGTGGTGAGTGCCAAGGATAGGCATAAGAAAGGCTGCAAGTCCGATTCAACCACTACCTCGACTCCCATAGCAAGCCCAGTGAAGCAGGGAATGGAGGGCACTGTGGGGGGACCACCTGGTAGGCAGGGGATGGAGGGGCAAAGCCAGGGCCATGCAAAGCGTTGCGCAGGTTCAAGCACGTCACCAGAGGGAGGGCCAGCATCTGCACCTGCTGCAGCCTTGGTGTTGAGTGAGCCTGATGTGTCCACGCCACTTCCCATTGTTCCCAAGACAGTGAAGCCATTGCGACTCCCCAAGAAGTGGAAAGGCACCCCTCCACAATCTCCCATCCACACTGTGGGGCCGATTCTGATGCGGGTTGGAAAAGCTTCCCGACCGAATCGGTTGGGAAATGGTGTCCGACCCACTCGGATCGGGAAAGTCCGACCGGCGGAGTAGGATGCATCCGGATGCTTCCAGATACGATTTGGTTGAACTCCCATTGACTTCAATGGGAACATTTGTTCCTAACCGCATCAGAATTGGGCCCTCGGTCGGGAAGACACGTTCCCGATCCGATTTGGAAGGAGCAAATGCCGTTAGGAGGCCTTCCTAACCGCATCAGAATCAGGCCCTCGGTCGGGAAGCTTTTCCAACCCGCATCAGAATCGGGCCCTAAGTCTCATGTCTGCATGACTCCACCTCCACGTGCCACTATACCACCTGGTCCAAGCAGCCCTCCGTTTTGCCAAGACACTGATAGGTATACCTCAGCTGTGCCTCCCTTTCCCCAGTCAAGTGCTCCAACTGGGCCCGACACACAGCCAGCTCCCAGTACGACTGACAGCCAAGTCTGAGTGTTGGTAGACCTCACACACCTGTCTCTCACACAGCATGGCCTGTGCTGCACATCGTGACACCCCAGACAGTGTGGCTGACCATGGTTAGGGTACAGTTGCACACATTCCCTGTGCATCTTCTCATGGACTCACTCTGCACTTTGTCCTGCCCACTGGCCTTGTCGTTCACTGCTGTGTGCCCCCTGCCTGTGCAGCTTCTCATGGACTCACTCTGCACTTTGTCCTGCCCACTGGCCTTGTCGTTCACTGCTGTGTGCCCCCTGCCTGTGCAGCTTCTCATGGACTCACTCTGCACTTTGTCCTGCCCACTGGCCTTGTCGTTCACTGCTGTGTGCCCCCTACCTGTGCAGCTTCTCATGGACTCACTCTGCACTTTGTCCTGCCCACTGGCCTTGTCATTCACTGCTGTGTGCCCCCTGCCTGTGCATCTTCTCATGGACTCACTCTGCACTTTGTCCTGCCCACTGGCCTTGTCGTTCACTGCTGTGTGGCCCCTGCCTGTGCAGCTTCTCATGGACTCACTCTGCACTTTGTCCTGCCCACTGGCCTTGTCGTTCACTGCTGTGTGCCCCCTGCCTGTGCAGCTTCTCATGGACTCACTCTGCACTTTGTCCTGCCCACTGGCCTTGTCGCTCACTGCTGTGTGCCCCCTGCCTGTGCAGCTTCTCATGGACTCGCTCTGCACTTTGTCCTGCCCACTGGCCTTGTCGCTCACTGCTGTGTGCCCCCTGCCTGTGCAGCTTCTCATGGACTCGCTCTGCACTTTGTCCTGCCCACTGGCCTTGTCGTTCACTGCTGTGTGCCCCCTGCCTGTGCAGCTTCTCATGGACATGCTCTGCACTTTGTCCTGCCCACTGGCCTTGTCGTTCACTGCTGGGTGCCCCCTGCCTGTGCATCTTCTCATGGACTCACTCTGCACTTTGTCCTGCCCACTGGCCTTGTCGTTCACTGCTGTGTGCCCCCTGCCTGTGCAGCTTCTCATGGACTCACTCTGCACTTTGTCCTTCCCACTGGCCTTATTGTTCACTGCTGTGTGCCCCCTGCCTGTGCAGCTTCTCATGGACTCACTCTGCACTTTGTCCTGCCCACTGGCCTTGTCGTTCACTGCTGTGTGCACCCTGCCTGTGCATCTTCTCATGGACTCACTCTGCACTTTGTCCTGCCCACTGGCCTTGTCGTTCACTGCTGTGTGCCCCCTGCCTGTGCAGCTTCTCATGGACTCACTCTGCACTTTGTCCTGCTCACTGGCCTTGTTGTTCACTGCTGTGTGCCCCCTGCCTGTGCAGCTTCTCATGGACATGCTCTGCACCTTGGACTGGCCACTGGCCTTGCTGTTTTGCCCCTGCCTGTGCAGCTTCTCATGGACATGCCCTGCACCTTGGACTGGCCACTGGCCTTGCTGTTTTAGCCCTGCCTGTGCAGCTTCTCATGGACATGCTCTGCACTTTGGACTGGCCACTGGCCTTGGTGTTTTGCCTCTGCAGCTTCTCATGGACATGCTCTGCACCTTGTACTGGCCACTGGCCTTGCTGTTTTGCCCCTGCCTGTGCAGCTTCTCATGGACATGCTCTGCACCTTGGACTGACCACTGGCCTTGCTGTTTTGCCCCTGCCTGTGCAGCTTCTCATGGACATGCCCTGCATTTTGTGCCTTGCTATTATCTACTCTTGTTGCTTATCTGTGCAATTTGTGAATAAAGACAGTTGCTCCTTTTGTCAGTGTCCTTACTGAATAAAGTTCTTTTGCTGTGTGTATATGGTTTACTGTGCCACATGCTGTGTGTGCCACTTCAACCGTGCCAATTTCTTTACTCACTTACTCTATTTTTTGCAGGGGTGAGGGACTTCAGTTTTTCCTGACCCTGAAACTTGTGTGGGCAATGTATTAGATTTGAGGTGTGATGCAGTTGTCATTGTTTGTTCATGTTGGCTGTGTTGTACACATGTCAAGTTGTGGTGCACTGCCAGCTCAGAATAGGATTCTGTCCAGAGGATTGCAGGCATGCTGGCCAGGCTCATCATGTATGTGTGTTCTTATTTTGTGTGCCCAGTAGTGTATGTGTGTGGTCATCTTGTGATGGGCAGTCATCCTAGTCCCATGGGTTTCTTTCAATGTGTGCTCTTGGGTGGTCAAGAAGTGTGCAGTGTGAAGGTCTTGACTTTGTCTGGAGTGTTGATATGTGTGTGCCCCTGCATTGTCAACTACACACATGTTTCACCCAGGATGTATGTGCCTGTTGTTTGGATTGTTTATCCCTGTGGATGTGGTTGTATGCACATGTGTGAGTTGTATGTTGTGCAGTGGGCAGTGTGTTGGTGTGTCCATGCAGTTGTGGCTGACTCCTACTTGTTATTTCTGTCACTTGTGAGTATGCAGTGTGTGTGTCTGTCAAGTCAGTGTTGTGTTTTGTTGTTCATCCATCTGTCATGTTACTGTTTGTGGAGACAGTGCAGACCTGCTGATCCACGCTGACATTGTGGTTGTGTTTTCTCATGCATTGCTGTCACATGGTGCCTGTTTGCCTCCAGTATGTGATGTTGTGTGTGGTGTCTTGCCATCCCCTATCTGTGCTTGGGATGCCTACCCATTGTGAGTCTGCACTCCCTCTATTTGTGTATGGTACACTCCTGCCATGGCACTTCACTTGGATGTCAGCTGTCCCCTTGTTTTACATGTGTGTGTGCCTCCCCATCACTTGATATGTGACACTGTGCTTTGTGGTGCAGTTCTTTGGACAGTGGCAATGTGCCACTCAGGACATTTCCCCAATAGGTTCTGTGTGATGTTCTTGGGCTGTTTGTCAGTCATGTTTGCTCATATGCACTTCAACTGTGTGTGCTGCCCAGTCCCCTGGTCAAGTTGTTTCCACCTTTCTGTGCCAGACTTGTGCATCTGTTGGTGTTGTGTTGTATGTATGTGTGTTTGCTGTGGTACTGCTTCACTTCCTGTGTGTGATGTTGTCTTTGTGCTGTGCTGATTGGTGTTGTGTGGGTTCATGTTGTGTCACTCATTTCTGTGTGTGGCTGGTATGCTTGTTGTGCAGACACTGCTTGTATTGCATGCAGTGCTGTGGGGGTATGTTGCCTTGTCATTGGCTGGTATGCATCCACTTATGTCCTGCTGTGTTTGGTATGTGTTTTTTTTTGGCTGTGCATCTGTTGTTTGTTTGCTGTGGCTGTGTTTATCTGTGATGGTACACTTCTTGTCTGTGTTGTGGTATGTTGTCTGTGCATTGTTCCTGACTGATGGTGTTGTGCACTCCTGTTGTGTCTGTGCTCCCATTGCCTTTCCACATTTTTGCTGCACAGGGCATGTCTGTTCTTGTTGTGGTTCTGTGTGTGGTTCTGTTGGGTTATGTGTTTGTCTGTTGTTTTTGTGCAGACATTGGTTCTGGCATCCCTGTGTGTATGTGATGTTTGTGGCTACCCCCAGGGAGTGTGATTGTTTGTCTGTGTATTGCCTGGACATTATTGCCACCCTTCTGTTTGTTTGACACTGGTGTTGTGTGCTGCAGATGTGAGGGGGGTATGTGTGTGGATTCCTACTAGTGTTTGACAGTCATGGAGTGTGTCAATGGGCCCTGTGTGTTGTGCTGCTGGAGTATTCCTGTGAAGTATTTGTATACATATGTGTGGCTGTTCACAGTTTGACTTCAGGGCCTTCCTTTCATCCTTGTGCCTATACATGTGTTGCCTTGCTGTCTCCCTGGGTTGTTGCACTGTGCTGTCTGTGGTTTGACTTCAATCACTATGCAAGCCATGTGTGATTAGATGGGCTGGGGGTGTTGTTCTATGTTCCTTGTCTTGCATGTGCTGTACACATGCTTGGTGGTTGTCTCCTTGGCCTTCCATTTGTGTGCACCTCACGTTGGCTTTCCTGTTTTGTGTGCTCCATTGCTGGTGGCATGTGGTCTGTGTATGTGTCTGTGTGTCAGTGTGGGGTATGTGTGTGTGACTTGGCAGGCTGTGTGTCCAGTGAGATGTTTGTTCCTTGTATGTGTGTGTGTCCATTTGATGCTTGTACTGAGTTTACTTGCCATTGGTGTGGTGTTGTTGTGGTGTGTGTGTGTAGCCCTGGCCCTGTGCTTCTGTGCTGTGTGTTCCTGTGCAGCCACTCCTGCTGTGGCTGTGTCCCTATTTGTTTTGTGTGTGGTGCAGGGTGTGGTGTCACCTGGCTTGTTGTTGTGCATGGGGGTGCACAGGGGGGCACATGGCATGTCCCTTCAGTGGGGGGCTAGTGTGTGAGGGTGGAGTTGTGGCCCTGTGGTCTTTGTGCCCTGCCCATGCCTGGCGCTGGCCCAGCCTTCTGCATTGTGCGCATGTATTCCCTTGTCTTCACCGCTGCGGTGACGTGGCCGTGACATTGCTGCACGATCGCGGTCGATGTGTGACCTGGATGCGGAGGGGTGTATTGGTGGCAAGTGGGTCATGTGTGTGTGCACTTGGGGATGTGTTCCTATCCCCACCAGCGTATCTGATGTGGTTAGGGACCCTGTGCCAGTCCATGGTTTGTGTTTTGTGGTTGTGTGTGGTTTTGTGTTGTTGCGTACCTGCGGCGGCGTCCGCGACGGTCCATGATTTGCTGGTGATGTATCAGGTACAGCACCGGGAAAACGTGGAGTGCTGGGTCCATGGCGGTCGTGTCCGGGCGCTGTTGACCGGGTCTCTGGTTTCGCGCTCCGCTGTTGAGGTTCCGCCGTCTAGGATTGGGCGGTTTCTCCGCTGCGCTGCGACTGGTTGTTTGGAGCATCCTAATTTGTGGACCGGAGCGGACGTCATTCCGCACGGTGGTGTGTCTCCATTGGCTCCCACCGCTGCGCTTGCGGGCGCACTTTGATGGCGGTTCGCGTCGCACGGCGGCGGACGGGAAATGGTCTATGTTTGGCCATACTAATATGGTGGACATGAGTACCGCTGCTCGCGGGCGGAAAAATTCATTTTTCCGCACCGCCAGCACCGCGGTGGTGCCAACGCCCGACATCCTAATGGACCCCTTAGGCTCTATTTACCCTTCTTCAATAAAGTGTTAATAAAACAATGGCCATTAGTGACAGTGAGTGGATTTAGGAGATTCTGTGGCTGCAGTGTGTACTGCATAATCATGAATTTACTGCATCTGCCGCATAATTTGCAAGACTTTCCGATTTAACCAGAAGTGTTTCTAGATAAAAATGAATGTAAATAAAACTTCCAGAGAATGTGCGAGATAATTTTCATTTAATTCCTACATAATTTAAAACACCTTCCTGAATATTTTGGTCCTCCATGCCACCTAATCCTTGTAGCCGATTGATTTGTTGAATGTTATTATGTTAATGAAATCTCTATGTCACAGGCCACCCTGAAATACATGCCACGATTCCGTGTTCACTGTGAAATATGTGTTTTACACCAATGCATTTTGCAATTTGTGCAAGAAAAACAGGTGTGTGTGTGCGCGCGCTTCAAGTGCTCACGCAGTAGTATAAAAATCCCTAATTCACAGGGACCTGTGAAACATTTTTATATTTTGAGGAAATGAATAATGACACCCTGTAAAAAGCATTATTGTCTCTGATCTTAGCCATTGCTGGCATTAGATTGAGCAATCTCTAATTTGTATGGCCTGCATGTTTTTAAAGAGAACAAAGTCTGTTTTATCTGAAACCCTGCATAATTACTTTTCGTTTTACTTAAGATAAAATGAAAATGCATTGTGCTCCTCATCATTATGTTAAAGTCATCAGACTACTTCAACGCATTAAAAAAAAAAAACACATATGCCCCCCTGGGCGCTCTGTTGTCAGGGTGTCACTCGCTTGTGTGAGTTACACCCCACCTTTATTTTTCCTATGGTCTGACCTTGGAAGGTGGCTGCAGTAAATCGAAGCCTCTTCCCATTCATCTGTTTACTGCAGGAACACGCCAGTCACTCCTTCCAAGCATGTTGTATGCAGTTTAGCAATTCCCAATCTTATGTCTTCTGCAGCAAAAATATTCATAATATATCCTCTACAAATACTTTCACTTGTATGCAATCCTTTCTTCATTCGACTAGGAACTGTTGATATATCCTGTGTTCTCAGTTTATGGTGTGTGCTACGAAAATAAAACATATTCTTTCATACAGGTACTAAGTGGTGGCGTTGGGGGGAGTTGGGGGCAGATGGCCCTTCGTGCAGTAGGTTTTGTTTCACAACAGTCTTTGCCACAAAGCTCTGCTAGTTGTAGCTTTGCATTTTGTTAGACATCTTTCAACGGCTGAAGCTGCAGTTAGGAGGAATGTCACACATTCCAATCACAGAACATTAAGGGCCCTGAAAGGCTAGAGTCAGGTTACAACTCAGGAATCTGCCCTTTTTGACTTCCAAGTGCATATGGTATTAACAATGTGCAAAGACTGAACCTTGCATCCGTGGTTAGATGTCAAAGTGCCTTTCAGGGAAGTTATGCAAGCATGAATCAGTGCGACAGGAATTGTTAGAGGTGTACAGCCGGGCGTTCAACTGTGCACTGGGTTCAACGGCATGGGGACGCACAAGGTGCTGCTCTGCCACACAGAACTAGTGGAGAAAAAATATATGTATTTGGTTACTTTATTTCTGTAGTTTGATTTAAAAAACAAAAAACAACAAAAAAAAACGCGCAGCACACCCTATTCAGGCGGGAGACTCCTGATTTTGAAAACAAAAATGGCGTGCTCATTGCTTTCTCCCACCTGAAATTACCCCTTTACCCCTGTTCCAATGAAAATCAATAGAGAAAATTAATTCCCCCCGATTTATTTTTTTAAATCTCCCGCTTTCCCACGTCCAAATGTTGTCATGTATGTTTATAGATCGCTGCCATCTTGCCTAGCGGTTACTGCAGAACGTCATCGCTTGCTAAGGGTGTAGAGACTAAGGGGGTCACTAGGATAGCGGGTGGATCGCCACCGCCCGTATGGCGGTGGCGATCCGCCCGCTATTTTCCACCGACCGCTTCACATTTCCCCACCGCCATATTACGATGGCGGTGGGGACCCAGGCGGACGGAAAGACCGTCCGCCGGTTTTCCGCCGGTAGGCAATCGGCCCGATTGCCTACCGGGCGGAAAAGGTCTGCAATATGGTGGCGGTGCCTTGCAGGCACCGCCATCCATATTATGATGGTCGGCGGTGCAGGGCTTTCCATGGCGGTGACTCCGCCATGGAAAGCCAGGCGGAATCCACTTTCGGGGGCCCGTTGCGGGCCCCCAAGATGTTGGCGGGGTGGGTGGTGCACATGGGGGGTACCTATGGTACCCCCCTGCATTGTCATGGACATGGTGGCAGGCACCTCGCAGTGCCTGTCACCTTGTGCATGACGATGCACACAGTGCATTCCCAGCATTGTGGCGGGCGGTGCTGTGCGCACCGCCCGCCACAATGCTGGGAATGGAGGATGCCACCGCCACGGTGGCGGTGGCATCCTAATCACCTGTGCGGGACCGCCGCACCACTGGCGGCCGGTCCCAGCACAGCTAGGGTGGCGGGCGGACGAAAGTCCGCCCGTCATCCTAATAGGCCCCTAAATATCGAAGTTTTAATATCGAAAGTACAAAATATCGAGTACAAAATATCGAGAGGACAGAATCTAGAAAAGACATAATATAGTTGGAAAAAAAAAAGTAATATCGAATGTCATATTGAATTTTATTATATCGATTTTTTTAAAAATTGTTTTATATGTTACTATATGTGTTAAAAAGATATTTTTTTTTAATGTATGTTACAATTTTTTTAAGGTAATGGATTTTATGTGAATTAATTTTTGCGTATATTAGTTCCGTAGCGGGTTGTGGGTTTATAGGGGAATAGGGTGGGAAGTAATTTAATTTACATTATAAAAATTAATAATTAATTAATTAATAATTTAGTGTTTAATAATTACTATTGTTTCATAATTTTTGCGTATATTAGTTCCGTAGCGGGTTGTGGGTTTACAGGGGAATAGGGTGGGAAGTAATTTAATTTACATTATAAAAATTAATAATTAATTAATTAATAATTTAGGGGCCCATTAGGATGGCGGGTGGAAGCACCACCGCCGTGCTGGCGGATGCAAAAGCACCAGTTACCGTCCGCCCGCCACAGCACTCACGCCCGCCCAATTAGGATCGAAAAGTCAGCCAAACACCGCCCGTAAGCCAGCTACGCCCTCCGCCATCAAAGTGCGCCCGTCCACGGAGCGGCGCGGACTAATGGAGACACAACGCCCGAAGAAATCACGTACCGCCCGGCGTACAAATTACGATGCCAGAACCAAACAGTTCCCCCGGCTAAGAGACACCGCACGTGAAAGCAAGGCGGAAAACTGAACGCACAGTACGGATAGCAAAGAGGCGGACCCCGGAGCATGAATCCAGCACTGCAGGCCCTCCCCATGCTCTACCTGATGCAGCACCCAGGAGTCAACGCACCGCGGCGACGCAGGTAGGCAGACACACAACAGGGGCACGCAAACAGCGCACACAGTGCAAGGGCGGGAAAACTGTATATGGCCCCCGACATCCCTGCATGGACACGACACATCCACCACTGCACCCACACATGCGCACAACGCAGAGGCCAACGGCAGCGCAATGCATGCGCCGCACACAAACAACACAGGGTCACAACCAAACACCACACACACCAGCACCACCCAGAACGCACATGTC
Organism: Calotriton arnoldi; assembly: GCA_963921515.1. Lineage (NCBI taxonomy): Eukaryota > Metazoa > Chordata > Amphibia > Caudata > Salamandridae > Calotriton > Calotriton arnoldi. Next base: position 4,033,232 of record CAWUFW010000189.1, read on the forward strand.
ACGTGACAGCCCTGCCACAATCATGTCCCCAACCGGCAATTCACTGTTGCCAACCTGACGTCACACAAGTGACCCGAACATGTCAGTGACGTCACGCCAAATTAGGACACACCCCTGTGGGCAAAACACGGCGAAGCACACAGCGGAGGCAACATCACCCAGCAGAATATGGACCCCGTCGGGAAAAGGTACGCCAGTACCACACAGAAACACCGATGCCACCCTGCACCCAATAACAAGACATGCAATACGTAACATCAAAGATACCGGGGACAGACAACAGGTGGGACCAATTATAACACAAGGCCCAACGTATAGCGGAAACGCAGCCTGCTGCCCACACACGGGAGAGGAGACAGCACTGAATGACCTTCCATTCCCACTCTGAAACCACATCCCGACTAAACAAGCCGGAGACAACAGTCATTGCACCAAAAAAGCCCAACACAGGCATGCAGAGGGAAGCGGCCACAGGGCAGATAGCGCATAACACCAAAGAACATTCACAACGGAAAAAAGAAATGATAACACTCCCCCATGTGGTTCACATGCAAGTTATCTGGAAGGAGTCAGACACCACTGACCTTCACCATTCAGAGAAGCATGTGGGATGAGGGCCCGTGTCCTCCGCACAAGCCAACATAACACAAGTCCTGCCTCCCTATGACCATTACAGAATTCCCAGCAACGTCGGAGGTTGCACACTGCAGACTGCACAGACAGCCGGAGCACGCCACCACAGCGCCCTGCAGCAAAATGGCACTTGCACCACACCTACCCAACTACGCCGGACAGATTAAGCTGTACAAACATAACCTGATACAGATATTGGGATGTGACAATCTGGCCTTGCTGAACGTAAGTTACCGACTAACTTACCGCATCGCATTGTTCAGCTGCGTCATCCCCGTCTTCTACTGTCGGAGGTGTCCCTTCTACTATCCTGTGGATTTATGTCTCTCCAACCCGGCATGTCCAAGGGCGGACCTGCTACAACTATTCAACCCCTGGACGTCCACGACAGGGCCTGTTCAGCCTATGGGGGCATGGCGTATGTGGCGACTATCGGACCCACACTGCAATGGGACCACTGTGCCTCCACACGACGGATAATGGATTACAGTTACATCGAATGTCATCCAACATGTCCCATCATGCTCCTACAAGGGACAACTCACGACCAACACCTTGGCAGCCACCATCCGCTACATTGGATGGCATCCATGTCCACCACCAATGCCGTGGAAGCCCTGCTGGAAGGTATTGCATACGTGACAACCTGTCAATTCGTCGGGCCCCGCCGCCATACCCCCAACTGAGCAATGATGTCCCACACCGTACCCATGCTTGGCTTCCGCACGGACTAGGCAGTTACCAGTACAACAACTATACCATACAACCTGCAACTGACACCCCATCATCACCTACACTGCCATGATATCTGATATTTTCGGGACATGCACCCTGTTCCTCATCACATCCAGTAACTCTGCATGAACAGGGGGAGGCAGAGGCATGGGATTTGTGTATGGCAACCACGTGGACAGAACTGCACGTACAACCATGCCATGATATGGATCCTGCGCCCATCAACATATGCACCGGTCAGTGGACAGTAATCGTCCTGCTGTAGTATGTGAGAGCTGTCACCTCACCTCCCTCTGAACATCCGTGCCAGGAGCTTTGCATGGACACCAAGTTCATCCACCAACAACATGAGCCCAGTGACTGTGACATGGCCAGTACCCACCACATCGCAACAACAAGTGGGACGCCGTTGCATGCACGTAAGCCCATGCCCTGATGTCACCTCCACGCACGTGTGTATGAGTAACTATAGCAGCAAACCTGTAACATGGAACTGAGATGCACTGTGCCCATGATGACAAGCGGACTGGTAGGCTAAATGTATACTGTCTGTGTCAAAGTCAGCAGCACCACAGTAATTAGCAAATGTACATTATCACAGCAACGGCTAAGCAGTTGTAACTCTGAAGCCCACATCCCACAGCCAACAACTAATCACATGTACCCCTACACCCTATGCTATGTGTACACATGCTGAGTATATCCTCCACATGCATTTCGCTGCCAGTAGTGTTCACTATACTGCATCACAGAGGACATAAGTCCCAATACATGGCTTGAAGCAAAAATGTGTCTCTGCTGATTCATTTCACAAGTACGAATGAGAGAGGATGAGAGTGTGTGAAGTACACGGCAGTCGTGAGATGACCATGTAGTCCACTGTCATTGGATGTCAACGCAAATGAGTAGCACAACTGTGGAAGACACACATGTGTCATGTGAAGCGGGAGTTACGCATGGCTCAGGTGGGTGGGTGTGACGGGTAGGTGCGCACATGCAATGTTGAAACACGCTGTGTTGGGAGGACTCAGGAACAGTACATTGGCGCTCCCTGGGAATCTGTAAAGACCACCTGTCTGGTGATGAATGTGAACTCGTGTGTGCACAACAGGCGGGCACACGATCAATGCTGCATCAAGTGTAGACGTCAGCCCACCCTCCGTGGACATGCTGGATACTGCTGTGCGTCCGCCAGGCCCTTGCCAAGGCACTCACATCCCCTGTCGACCTGGTGTATCCCCAACATTGTCCACTTGCACAGGCAACCCAGGGCACGGGATGGCAGTAGAGCATGGTGGGTGAGAGGTCATGGCGCGCTCCTCCTGGTCACATCACGCAGGCAACACATCCTCAATGTGTAGTATGGCACAAGTCAAATGGAAGTAGTGGGGGACGCACACATCACAAGCAGGAGTGACATCACGGAAGGTGGCTCGCACCATCCCACCCATTGACAATACACCCACACACGTTACATGCCATTGCAACAGAGAAGCCAGCGCGTGCACAAGCAGCTCCAAGCTCGCCACAGAGAGGCCAAAGAGTGAATGTGTGGGGCCATGAGCTCCAGTTGGACGCGGCCTGGCCCGCTAGGGCAGCTACAGCCTCTGTGTGTTGCAGGTGGTGTATCCGGACTGCGGAGCCTGTCATGCATTGTCAATGTTGCCCGGGTCTCGAGTCGGGCACCACGCATGTGGACGGCGTCCCGCCACTTATCATACCGTGAGACAGACCACTTGTTCAACTGGACCCACACATACACTCCTTGGCCTCTCTGGGGCGAGCTTGAGCTGCATGTGCATGCGCTAGCTGCTCAGGTGCAAACGCATATTGGGGTGAGCGAGGGGAGGCCATGAGGACAGTGCAAAAGATGACTGTTTGATTTTCAGCCAGTTTAAGGAATGACCCTGAGGTGGTCGGAAAAAGACGTGTCTCGTGTGTATTGCAACTAGTAGATCAGCCGATGAACTTCCCATGTCTTGCATGTAGCCCCTCACCCAGCCCCGCCCACTCGACACATTAAAATGAGTACCAGCACCACATTCTACCCATTCGAAGCACTGACTGGGGGTGACAACCATTGCACAGTCTTGTGTAGTCCACCCACGCGTACATGTGGGCCCTCCATGATCCATGTCACCTGCGGCAAAGTGATGTCATGGGCAATGACGGAAGTGAGCAGAGCTGTCTGCCCCACGCACAGATGGTGCATCAGCTCAACAGACCCAGCACTCAGTGCAGCAGGGGTCACATGTGCAGGGGCAGTTGTGCCTGGTGTGAAGGCACATGCATATAGACAGCACATCGAGCAATGTGTAGCCTGCCCACATCTACTGTCCATTGTCAGGCTGACCTAGAAAAAGATCACAAGGCAACACATCTGTGTGGGTGTACCCACTGTGACCAACACTGCGCAACCATCAGCGGACGTGCCCTGTGCATGGCCCACCCCGCAACGAAGGTCACATTCAGTGCCACTATCTCTCACACACATCCCTATCACGAGTCATGGTGTGTCCAATCGACAGTGCAGAGTAAGCGCTCATCCGGGGGGTCCTGAACAGGAGACACTTGTAACCCACTAGGCAGTCTGTGTCGGCACCTACTGGCATTGTGCAGTCAATGTGCAGGCCAGGCCTGCTGGGACTGAGAAGGGCAGCATGGCCCCAGCCTGACTTCCACACGACCAACAAGTGCACTGAGACCTGCATTGCCAATTGTCTGTGTCACTGGATGTCTGACATGAAGTTGCCATGTACCACCACTCGGGAGGGACAGACAGGTCAAAGCGCCCGAGAGCTCACATACCCATGCCACCTGCAGTCAGCATGGTGAGCAGTGCATGTTTGAACACCACAGGCTCTGACTCATAGTGCTGCGGAGCAACGACATGTGTGTCCCCCACATGCACACCCGCACACACTGCAGTTGTCTCTCACACACAACTTACGCAAGGAATAGCCATGTGCAGTGTGCGTGGAGCTCGGAATCCAGGTTCGCCAGCTCCTCGCTGGTGAGTGGACCTGGACATGTCCTCAGCGTCATCCACGTGTAGGTGGAGTGTGCAGGTGTTGTCGAGGGGTGCCAGGCTGCAGTGCCAGGTAGCTGTGGTTATGCCTGTCCCACTCACACACACATATAACCCCCTGGGGCAGTTTCAGTGGGTACAAGCTGGTGCAATTCGTGTACCATGTCTGGCAGCTTCAATTGCAGACGTTGGCCTGCTCCCAGCTGGCCATGGACGCCTACCTCCACAGTGAAACACGCAGGGTGCAACCGCGAGGGTCATTGGAGTTGGCCGTAAGGGCCTGGCCCATGGCGGGTTTAGTCCGCTGATGCCATGTGCACCACACAGTATAATGTGCGCAATGCATCTGCAGGTGTGGCCATGACTTGCGTGTGGGTGCAGGTCCCCAATGGACAGGGCCACAACATGCTGTGTGCATAGGCAGGGACGGCCAGTGCTCAGCCTCCACATGTCTGTTGGCACATCATCATGTACACATTGGCATGGGAGCATGGGATATGCATATGCACACACATGCCATCTTACACTATGTACATCTGCCACTTGGCACGTGCAATGTTACGTGTCACTTGTGATGTGTAATTGCAAGCACACAGCCGTGTTGGCATGGGGCTGTCAATGTGTACACCTGTCAATGTTTCTGGAGGTGTGATCCGTACAGTGCTGTACATAGGGTGCAGTAGTGACATCAATGACTGTCTCATATCCCCTCGTGCCACAGGTCCCACTTGTTTTGGCCGCTCAGCCTGTGTCCATAGCGTTGTTGGTGTGTGCCCTACACACCCAGCCTCGGAAGCAGTGTGATGCACAGCAGCTAGTCATGTTGCCGTGGTGTTGCCGCTTGCCGAATATGCAGTCTGTTACCATCAGCATGCCTTACAAGTTATTGAGGCCTAGATCCCCATGTGCATGCTCATGGCAATGGGGTGTGTCACTGCCCATTGCTATTGTTAGGGGACCCGTGTAAGTGTATTGTGGCTGTGCTGTCCCTACTTGTCAGCTGTTCTGTCATTCAATTGCCTGCTCAGTCATTTATGTTTTGTGTATGTGAATATGCCATGTGGCGTGTTGCTTTGACATGTGTCCACTTCCATCTTTCCTAGGCGGAGACCAAACATTCATCGCCCCTACCAATTGCTGTCAGACATGGTGGATGTGGAGGTCATCCGCAAATACCGTCTGGACCAACCCACCCTGCATCGTCTATGTGCCTTGTTGGAACCCCACCTCTGTCCTCGCACGGTGTATCCAACAGCATTCACCCCCACGGCTAAGGTGATTGCTGCACTGCATTTCTTCGCCACTGGGTCATTCCAGCACACAGTGGGCAGTGGAGGTGGGATGTCCCAACCCATGTTCAGCATGGTGCTCAGGGATGTACTGTCAGCCATGATGCTGTACAGGAACAGATACATCCGCTTCCTCAGGGCTCGTGAATTGGCGGCAGTGAAGGGTGCATTCTATGCCCTTGGACGGATCCCCACGTCGTTGGTGCAATAGACTGCACCCATGTTGGCCTTGTTGCACCACAGGCCACTGAGCACCTCTACCGCAACCGGAAGCACACACACTCCCTGAATGTGCAAGTGGTGTGCCTTGCGGACATGGTGATTTCACACGTGTGTGCGAAATTCCCAGGATCGGCCCATGACGCGCACATCATGCGCAACAGCATCCTACCACGTCTGATGACCGATCTGCAACTGGACCGTGGCTGGATTGTTGGTGAGTATGTGGAGTAGTGTAGCGTGCTGGCTGTGCGATGCTGTCTTGTGTCCAGTTGGAATTGCAACGGTTCTCTGTGTCCCTCACACCCAGGTGACTCTGCTTACCCGAATGGGCCCTGGCTGCTCAGCCCATTACGACGTCCTGGGAGCCCAGCTGATGTCCGCTACAATGAGGCACATGGGAGGACCAGACGTGTGGTTGAGCGGACCTTTGGCCTCCTAAAGTCCAGTTTCAGATGCCTGGACCGCACCGGGGGCGCACTGGCGTACTCCCCACAGAAGGTGTGCCAGATCGTTGTGGCTTGCTGCATGCTGCACAATCTGGCCATCCGCAAGCAGATCCCCCTAATTGTGGATGACGGAGATCAACCAGGGCCCCAGCCTGCAGACCAGGACAGCTCTAGTGAAGAGGACAGTGGAGAGGATGAAGCTGTGAATGTGCGTTAGCAGCTCATCGCCCGCTACTTCACTTGACGGTGAGTGTCCATGTACGACGGCTGATGTAGCTGTAGTTGTGCAGGTGTATGTGTGCTCTGTCACGGGGGCCTTTTGTTCACTGAGTGCTGTGTGTCAATGGTCCATGTCCAGGTTGGTATGCCACTGACAGTGGCTGTAGCATTGTGCCCTGTTGCTCTGTGAGATGTGTGTGCATTGCTTGTAGTTGGTGACAAGTACTGTGTGATGAGTGTGTGACACACTCATTGAATGTACTCTTGTTCTGTTTTTCACCCCTAGGTCCCTACAGCCTCTCCTGTCCCATCGACATGCCACACAGCAGATGCATTTCTGCTCATGGTGGCGATTGCACATCGTGGAATAAACCCAGGACACATTAAGCCGATTGTGATCAAGGTGTATTTATTAACAGCGGTGATATGTGATTGTGTGCAAGGTGATGACAAATGTGGTGCATGCTGTGACAATGAGTTGACGGTCATGGCTGCGTGATGGACAAGGTGTACCCATGGAGTTCTATGTCCACAGTCCAACAGACACATGCCATTCACATGGCAGTGTGGGGTAGGATCGTATTACAAGTCAATGCAGTAGGTGGTCAAGGTGGCTGGCTGACTCACTGGCGTTTGGTGCGTGCGAAGTCCTCTCTGGACACCTGTTTCCTCTTCGGACGGCCCCTTCCACGTTTGGTAGGGGGTGTGTTGATGTTCCGCTGGTGGTGGTTGAGGAGTGCTCACTCGCTGTGGACGCAGGGAACGCGATGCTGCACGAGCCTGCGCCACAGCAGGTGGTGGCGGAGGTGGTGTTGCTGGCCTTGCTTGTGCCCTCCCCCCCACCACCAGCTGGCCCATGAGGGCTGCGATTTGGCCCATATGGGCGTCCATGGACCTCAACACCGCAAGGACCTCCCGCGTGTCGCTAGCCGACCTGGCCCATTCTCCTTGGGCCTCTTGATAGGCCCCAAGGACTCTGTCGATTTGCGGCAGGGCTTGGCTCCCAGGCACAGTTGGCGTTGGCCTGGCCCTGCTCCTCCTACCAGTACTGCAGCCACCGACCTGCCCACTAGCCACATTGCTCACCACGGTCCTCGCTCTGGCTCCCAGGGTGGAGCCCGACGGCCGTGCTGACCCTTGTGCAGGGGCTGTGGCGAGGGATGGCGTGGTGGTGGTGGTGGTTGCGGCGGTGGTGGTGGCCGCACCGGCCGTGGCAGCAGGGGTCTGTGACTGGTCAGCAGCCCTGGGTGATGGGTTGGTGGGCAGGAGGGGCCCTGGGTTGGTGGGCAGGAGGGGCCCTGGGGAGCGGTTGTGCCCTGCCACTCCAGATGGGCCTGCTGGGTGCTCCGTGTCCGGAGAGGTGTCCAGCTCCTCTACATCCGTGAGTCCGGGTCGGGGGCTTGCGGACTGGCTGTGCTGGCTGCTGTCACCCTCTCCAGCATCCAGCAGTTCGGCACCTGTGGGGAGAATGAGATGGGTCATTGTGTTGCACCTAGCAAAGTATGTATTGGTTGTCTGACATTCACAGTTCGTGCACTGTCGTGCACAGGTTTCCCAGTGGCGTTTGTGTGGATGTACGATGTGTGTATGCGTGGCTAGGCAATGGGACTGTGTGATGTGGACATGTGGCATGGGACGGATTAGCAATGCCGATGGGTGTGTGTTGCTATGCTCCTACATTTTGTGGCTCGGGTGTATGCGTGCTCCAGGACCATAGACGATGATGGGTTGAACGATGGTTTAGGGGGAAGGATGGAACGCTTAGGTACGCTGATGCCAAAAGGGTGTACAGCCCCCTAAACGCTCTTGGGTTGGAATATGCTTTTGGGGTACATACTGTGGGTATTGGGTGCAGAACGTGACATGTGTTCTGTCAACATGACAGTGCATAGACAAAGGTGTGTGTCTGTCTCACATGCCCGGAATATCTGCTGACTGTTATCATTCAGGACATCACATTGGTAGCATTGTTGTGAGTTCGTGCTTGTTGTGTGCCACACGACGTATTGCAGATGGGCCACATCCCTTGTGTGCGTGCTACCCTGGTACATGTGCATCAGTGCTGTGCTCTTGGGGTGTTGACTATATTATGTGTGTTGTTACTCGCAGTGTGACGTGGGCTTCAGTCACTGCAGGCACATGATTTGTCATGGGCAGGTATCTTTGCATGACTACTGTATGAGGGCCAGCTGTTCGGATGACATAACTTTCATGACACTGTGGCTGAGAGATGAGATGGATGATATGTTGAATGTGCATTGTGTGCCTGTGTGTTTCATGGGTCCAGTTGTCTTTGTGTGCAATATTGTGGTTCCAAGCTGTTACTTCTAGTACGGTCTGTCTTACGTGGGCGTTGTTGTACGATGTGTGGGTGACAGGCAGTGAGGACTACATGGACAGGACTTCGATGGTGTTGCTGATGTGTGTGATGGGTGGCAAAGTGCCTGCCGTGTGGGTCTGTGCTCCAGTGGGACTTGTGCATGCAGACGTGGCTCCTTAGGTGTTGCTGTATCTGTGATGGGTCATGTGGGGTTTGACTCTGTTGAACATGTCCGTGTGCACATTGGTCTCATGATTGTGACTGGGAGCAGTGCTGCGTGTTCCTCTGCTACGTGACATGTCCCATGTGTCAGTCGTAGTACAGTCCTCATGCCTACAGACGCCCCGCCCTGTACATATTCCCACCTACAGGTTGTTTCTGAGTGCGCAATGCAATGGATGCCACATGGTGCTGGGAGGGAGGGGTGCTCCACCTTGCTGGTCTGTGGGAGTGGGAGCCTGGTGGGTGTTTTACTTCAGCTGTCCCCCCTCCGACCCACTGTCTTTGTGTTCCGGCTACTCACCTGTTACTTGTCGGTCAGTGCAGCTATGGCGGACACATGGATGTGGGGTGTGCTCCACCTTGCTGGTCTGTGGTAGTGGGGGCCTGGTGGGTGTTTTACTTCAGCTGTCTCCCCTCCGACCCACTGTCTTTGTGTTCCGGCTACTCACCTGTTACTTGTCGGTCAGTGCAGCTATGGCGGACACATGGATGTGGGGTGTGCTCCACCTTGCTGGTCTGTGGTAGTTGGGGCCTGGTGGGTGTTTTACTTCAGCTGTCCCCCCTCCGACCCACTGTCTTTGTGTTCCGGCTACTTACCTGTTACTTGTCGGTCAGTGCAGCTATGGCGGACACATGGATGTGGGTGTGGGGAGTGCTCATTCTGGTGCATCTGGAGTACAAGGGTACCTGGTGGGAGTTGCGGTGCTGGCTGACTGTACACATGCCCCCATGGTTTTGTTAGTTGGTAGCTTTGGGCTGAGTGTGTGTGAGTGTCTGTTGCATGTGTGGGTGATGTCTTGTGTATTGTGTACTGGACATGGGGGTGTTTGTCCCTAGGAGCTATGGCATGGTGGTAGTGCATGTGATTACATGGCGGTGTGCTGGTATACGTTTGTTTGTACTTACCAGCCTCCACTCCCCTGGTAATCCGGTGAGGATCTCCGGATGTATGATGACTCGCACCTTCTCCTCCCACGCCTTGAAGGTCTTGAATAGCGCGGGATTCCCTCCGCCAGTCCTGGCAGCCAGCTCTCGATTTTTGGTCTCCTTCTTCTTGACCACGCTTTTGAGGTCGTTCCACCTTTTGTTAATTTCTCCTCTGTTGCGTGGAACGTTCCCGACTGCATTGACCTGGTCTACGATCCTGCTCCACAACCGGTTTCTGGTGGATAGTGGTGTCTGTTGGACCTGGTTGCCATAGATTTGTGGGTGCACCTTGACGATCTCGTCGACCATGACCGTCAGCTCGGTGGAAGTGAACTTGGGCATTCTGTGTGGTGCCATGGTGTGTGTTTTGGTGTTTGTGGTGCTGGTGCGGTGTGTGGTGTGTGATGTGCAGGGGGTTTGTGTGGCCGGTGTTTGGTGGTGGTGGTGGTGATGGGTGTGATAGGTGCGTGTCTGTGGTGTGCTGCTGTCCTTTCTGTCTCGCTGTGTTGTGTGCTTTCGTCCTCAGTTTGTAATGTTGCAGGGGGTTGTGGTCTGTGAAGGGGCTGGTTTTGTACTTACCTATTTGGGTGTGTCATGATGGTCTGTTGTTTTCAGGTGTGTTGTGGCTGGTGTTCTGGGATTTGTTGTTGATTTTTTTGTCCAGGGGGGGTGTGTTTCAGGGATGTGTACTGTGTTTGGGTTTTTGTGCGTGGGTTGCTGTGTGGACTTGTTAGCCATGTTGTGTGTGTTTGTTTTCGTCAGCGGATGGTTTCTGTGCATGGACGTGGCCGCCAGGGCTTCCGCCGTGTCCATTTTCGTCACTGTTGTTTGCGCTGGCAGGCGGTGTATTTGTGGATTCTCCGCGTTCATGTCGGTACGATCCTAATTTCACGGGCGGTGTCTCGGTCGTCAGGGCGGGAGGTTTTGGCTTGTCGTGCGTCTTTCCGTCCGTGGCGGGCGGATGGACTTAGACTCGGACATGGGCGGGCGGTATTTTCTGTTTATTTTCCGCCTCCGGCGGTTTTCGGTTCGCGGCATCGTAATTGCTCGGTCGGTATTCAGACGGTGTAGGCGGGCGGATTTTCGCCACTGTGGTTGATGGCGGATTTTTATCCGCCCGTCATCGTAGTGGACCCCTGAGTGTTTTATAATAACTATTGTTTAATAATTTTTACGTATATTAGTTCCGTAGCGGGTTGTGGGTTTATAGGGGAATAGGGTGGGAAGTAATTTAATTTACATTATAAAAATTAATAATTAATTAATTAATAATTTTGTGTTTTATAATAACTATTGTTTAATAATTTTTGCGTATATTAGTTCCGTAGCGGGTTGTGGGTTTATAGGGGAATAGGGTGGGAAGTAATTTAATTTAAATTATAAAAATTAATAATTTATGAATTAATAATTTATTGTTTAATAATTACTATTGTTAATTAAGTTAATTTATTATTAAATATATAAAAAGTGAATAATCTTTTTTAATTAATTGATAATTATGTAAATTGTTTATTTTTTTATTAATTAGTAATTAATTACATATTAATTATTAAACATTAATTTATTAATATGTTAATTATGTACATTTTTTTAGTAGTGTGTTGAGTGTTGATAGGGGAGTAGGGTGGGAATTAAGTTAAATTTAATTCAAATTTTTATAATTTTTAAATATTATTTATTCAAAGTTATTTTATAGTGTTAATTGTGTTAATTAATTTAGATATAATGGTTATTGATTTGATTGTTAATTGTAATTAGCTAATTAATTAAATGTTAATTAATTATGTTGATTCATTAATATTTTACACTATTGGAGGTGACGTTTATAGGGGAAAATGTTGGAAGGTAAATATATTTTAATTAATTAATTATTTGTTAATTAATTTTAATTATATTGTAGGAGTGGGTCTACTCAATTATTCCCCTACGCTACCCAACACTTTCCCTACTGTTGCACTCACTGGAGTGGGAATAGTTATTTTTACACTCCCGCTATCCAACACTTTCCCTACTGTTCCACTCACTGGAGTGGGAATAGTAATTTTTAGACTCCTGCTATCCAACACTTTCCCTACTGTTCCACTCGCTGGAGTCGGAATAGTAATTTGTACCCACCCGCTATCCAACACTTTCCCTACTGTTCCACTCGCTGGAGTAGGAATAGTAATTTTACCCTCCCGCTATCCAACACTTTCCCTACTGTTCCACTCGCTGGAGTGGGAATAGTAATTTTTACCCTCCCGCTATCCAACACTTTTCCTACTGTTCCACTCGCTGGAGTGGGAATAGTAATTTTTACCCTCCCGCTATCCAACACTTTCCCTACTGTTCCACTCACTGGAGTCGGAATAGTAATTTGTACCCACCCGCTATCCAACACTTTCCCTACTGTTCCACTCGCTGGAGTAGGAATAGTAATTTTTACCCACCCGCTATCCAACACTTTCCCTACTGTTCCACTCACTTGAGTGGGAATAGTAATTTGTACCCACCCGCTATCCAACAAATTCCCTACTTTTGCAGTTGTTGGAGTGTGAATACTAATTTTATTCCCTTAGCTATGCAACGTTTTTAATTTTGTTATATTTAATGTAGTGTAAATTATTAATTAACATAATTTTTTTGTACTTTAATTATTTAAATTATTATATATTATTTATTTTTATATTTATATAATATGTTTATTTATATATATATATATGTAAATATATTTTTAATAATGTTTTAAATATTTTATAATTAAGATTAATAATTATTTTATAATATTATTAAGTAAATATATATATGTTAAAAAATAATTCATATGTTTTTTTTTACTTTACATTTATTATTTTTACATTTTAAGCTTTTTTACATTATTTTAACTATGTTTTATTTAATTGTGTTTATTATTTAATTACTTTTATATTATTTTTAATACAGTTTAAAAAATCGATATTTTAGTTAACTATATTTTAAACATCGATATTTTGTACTCGATATTTTAGTACTTACCTGTTTGTAGATAGGGACTCGATATTCTGTCCCTCAATATTTTGGCATCGATATTCTGGACAGTCGATATTCTGTCCCTCGATATTTAGTCACTGATCCCTTGCTAAGCAATGGTGTTGTTTCAGGGCGTCCTAGCAGCAGTGAGGGCCCTTGTAGGTAAGGCCTTGTGCTGTCCCCAAGCCCCCAAGAATACTGCACACACAAGGATACTTTGCATGCAGTAAGATCACGTGCGGTCTACGCCCCTTTATTTTATAGCCTCTGACCATGTCTGGCCAGAGGATGTACTTGGTGGTGCATCCGAGTAAGACCACTTGCGGTCTATGCCCCTTTATTTTATAGCCTCTGACCATGTCTGGCCAAAGGATGTACTTGGTGGTGCATCTGAGTGAAGACCTCCCCGGATAGTCCCGGGTGGCTCACTACATCCCTTCTCAACTCCATCACAAATTGTCATTGTTAGATTTGGCACACAAAGTCTTTGACACGCTGACTCGGTCGCGGGTTAGGCCGGAAGTGGTACCGCTGATGTTGTGAGCAGTCTGATGTCTCTCTGATGGCTCAAGTGTCCTAAGTAACTCTGTTCTCCTCCACTGCACTATTGGGACTCCCTTGGCAAGGGACAGTCTCATTGTGGCTTTACTCCTCCTGCCAGCTGTTCTCCTCTGTGTCATCTTCTGCAGGTGTCTGCTGGTTGGTTACGTCCACTTTCCTGAACCATGAGATGTTTCTTGCCACGGTCTTGCTGCCCTTTCTCGCTGTGATCATGGTGCCATTGACTCTCAGCGCTGTCCATACTTCAGTTTGGAAGGTGTCTTGAATTTTCACCCAGGTCTGTGATCTTTGATGATGACTTTGTCTCCTGGAGGGACTGACCGACTCTTCGCTCACTGTGTCTGGCTCACGTGCATGTTGCACCAGGTGCGCCGGGATTGAGCCTCTAGGGGGTCATACAGTGGCGGAGTCCACCCCAGATACGTCAGGCCGTGTCCAAACTGGGGCCATTGAACATCAGAGTCCACGGGGCTTGTTGGGAGGTACAGTGTGGTGTTCTGCGATACTCGTGGAGGAACTTCTGGAGGCAGATCTCGAGGTTGGTGTTTTCCACCACATCAATCCTTAGTGTTTTGTTTAACATGCGCATAAATCTTTTGGCCTTGTCATTGGCCTGCGACCATTGTGTCATGATGCGACGGTAATTTATCCGTAGGTGATTGAGCAGATCCTTGAATTCTGATCCTTGAAAGTGTGAACCGTTTTCAGTTTTTATCTCGGTTGGTAGACCAAACATTGCAAATCTTTTTACCAGAATTGGTGCCACATGCGTGAAAGCGGTTGAGTCAATCACTTTGACAACAGGATATTTGGGATAGCTGTTGACCAGGACCGTCGTGTTCCATCCATCAGGAAGATTCCCAAAAACAAGGCTCAACTTGGAACACAGGGTGGTGCACGGTTCTTCTGTGATGATGGGAGCCAGGCTTTCAGGAGGGCTCCTGATTTGGCACACTGGGCATTGCCGCACTACTTCATCTACCATGGTTTTGAGGTCAGGGACCCTCACCTGTTCTCACTTGTGGGTCTTCATCCGCAAGGTTCCTTGGTGCCTGCCGTGAGCCAGCAGTGTGACTTGACGCAGTAGCGTGGTGGTTAGTACAAGTAGGTGTCCTCTAAGCCATTTTGGGTGGCACTGAATTTGTTGTGTACCCTCCACATTTTAACCAGCCTCTCCTTATCATTGCTCCTCCATTCGTTGGCATCTCGCAGGAAGTTTTGGCAGGATCCTCCTTACACAGCTGATTTCACCTTCATCATCACAGCGTCTTCTTTTGTGGCTTCCTCGATGTCACTGATGCTAAGCACTCTTGGGCAAGCAGCCTGCGAGATCATGTGGATGTATCCTTCCACAGCGTTGGCCTTGTCAGCCTCCCCATCGTCTGTCGAGGGGGTTGTGACGGGTGAGGAAGTCTGCAGGATTTTTGGATCCTGGCCGATATATCACTTCCATGTGGTAATGCTGTAGCTGATGGCCCACCTCTCGATCCGAAGTGGTGGATGTGGTGCTGAACCTTGAAAAAGTGGGATGAGAGGTTGGTGGTTGGTGATTACTTTGAAAGGTCTTCCACTCAAGTGTAGGTGAAAGTGCATGCAAGCCCACTTGATGGCCAATGCATCTCTTCTGATTTGGGCATAGCGTGTCTCCGTCGGGGTCAGCGCCTTGCTGGCGAGCGCTAGTGATGCCCACTTGCCAGGCTCGTGAGGACTGCTCCCAGCCCCACAGGAGGACTGCTGGGAGAGGACTGCTCCCAGCCCCACAGGACTTGCATCTACGAACAGTTCTGTTTGTTTTTTGGGATTGAAGTAGGCCATCGTCGTGTTGTTCAGGAGGGCATCTTTTATACTGTGGTATGCATCATCCTCCTCCTGGCCCAATGTCCAGCCGGCATCAGCCTTGGTCAGGGCTAAGAGTGGCTCGGCTAGGGTTGCAAGATTGGGAATGAAGGAGCCGCAATATGTGGCCATGCAGAGAAAACTGCACACTTCTGAGACTGTAGATGGTGCTGGGGCATGCTTGGCGGCGTGCAACTTCTGGGGGTCGACCTGTACTCCATACTGGTTGAAGACGTAGCCGAAGAACTCGATTGAGGGCTGGAAAAAGGAGCACTTTTCATGATCTAACGTGACCCCATGTTTCCAGAGGTGTTTCATGATAGCTTGCTTGTGGTGTTCTTAAGCTATTGCTGAATGGATGAGGATGTTGTTACTTACATTCATAATGCCTTGCAGTCCCTATAATGTCTCTCTTATGGCATCCTGGAAGAACTTGGCAGCCGAGGATATGCTGAAATTCAGTCATTTGTAACAACGCAGCCCTAAATGATTGGTGAAGGTGGTGATGTACCTGCTTTCTTCGGAGAGGAGCAGCTGATGGTAGCCAGCATTTAAGTCCTGCTTAGAGAACCACCTGGAACCATTCAGGTCAGCTATGATGTCATCCATTGTGGGTGTTATGTGGCATTCCCGCTTGATGGTATGGTTCGGGAGACGCATGTCAATGCAGAGGCAAATTTTGCTGGGCTGCTTCGGCTTTTCGCGATCACCATTAGGGATACCCACGGCTTTGGTCCTGACACTTTCTCAATTACACCCTGCTTCTCGAGCTTGTCGAGTTCTTCCCCCACCAGTGGTCACAGGTGGAATGGGACCCGGTGGTGTCGAAGCGCCACAGGTTTGACGGGCTGTTCAATGTGTAATTTGATTGGAGGGGCCTTTAGGCATCAAAGTCCGTCGAATAGACCAGAGAACTGGAGAAGAAGGTCGTCAATTTGGAGCTCTTTCACGTTTTGGGCAAACGATACAAGGCCCAGATCTTCGGCGGAGTGGCTCCCCAATAGCGTGCTGGCTTCTTTTTCCACTACGTGGAACGTTGTGGTTACTTCCTGGACATTGGACTTCACCTGGACGGACATGCGGCCTCGTAGGGGTAGTGGTGATCGGCTGCCATATGTGAAGATCTTGGTATGTGACGGGGTAAGTGTTGGTCTGGGTTAGGAGGCTGTTGTATTGCTGGATCCCCATGACATTTACTGATGCTCCCGTGTCGATGAGAGCTTTGACTTCTGATCCAGCGATACGGAGAACACACATGGTTTGAGGCCTCTGGCGTTGCTTCAGCTCACTCGAGAAAGAGATGAGGAATGCTTCCTCCTCTTCATCATCGGGCGAGGAGTCTTCTAGACGCCGATTTTGTCGTGATGTGCTTTTTGAAGTGTCTGACAGTGCTTGATCATTCAGTGATAGCTGGTGGACCGTTTTGGACTGCGGCCTTTCACCTCTGGAACCTCTCGTCCTGGCTCCTCCTCAGCAAACAGACGCAAAATGGTTACTCTTTCCGCAGTTTGAGCATGTGCGGCCTTGGGCAGGGCAGTCCTCCGGGGGTGATCTTTGCAGCTAAAGTTCTCACAGTGAGGCTTCGACGGTGGGGGTCCGTGTTTCTTGGTTGCGTTAGCTCTCCCTTTTGTGCATATAGCGTCAGCACGTTCTGTCTTGATGATGGTGGGTTTCTTAGGTGTTTTGTGATAGCAATATCCATCTCATTGGCTCATGCGGCAGACATGTCATGGGACAGTGCCAGGATTAAGATATTGTTCAGACTTATATAGGGTTGTTGGAGGAGGAAGGTTCTCAGGGTCTTGTTGCGACACGCTTGTATTATCTGGGGCCGTGTTTCTTTTAGTTTGTCACCTGCAGTGCAGGTGCTGGCAAGTTCACGCAGCCGCACATAAAACTTGTCAATATATTCACTTTTGCATTGGCGGGTCTGACGGAGTTTAAGCCATTCAAAATCGGGATTCAGTTGCGGGTGGAAGTGAGCGCTGATCACTCTGACCACAGCATCATAGTCAGTGGCATGGCCAGGGTTGTGCAGATGCTCAAACAGTTTGTAAATTTCCGTCACGTGCGTAGTGGAGCAGGTGGGATTGTTTGACGGCTCCATCAGTCTCACGTGTGGCCACAAAACTGTTCTCTAGTCGTCCTATCCAGGTTTTCCAGCGAGGTGACGCTGTGGCAGGGTCGGCAAGTTCACTGAAAGGTTGAAGTACACCTACGAGTGTATGCTGTGGTGGGGGCTGCCCGTGTGGTTGGACCCCTGGGAGCGCAGCATTGGCATCATCCATCATGGCCAGGTGGGTATCAAGTGGGAGTCAGGCGGGTTTCACAGTTCTCAGCACTGCTGCCCACCTACTAGTGTCATGAAATGCCTCTGTGAGATAGAAGTGTTCATGCGCCTCTATAATTGCCGGAGGATCCTCTGCATCAAAACACTGTTCAAGCACCCTTTGCAGATGATACACTTCACTGCCTTGTAATGTGGAAGAAGCCAGAGTCAATGGGGTAGTATGAGATGCAGGAGCTTCTCCCCCCATGGTCCTCCAATTGGGTGGTGCTGGGCGAGGTAAACGAACACTGCAGAATCCACATGCACTCCAGGCAAAACGAGGCGAGTAGGATGCTCCGTGCAGCATTGGTGTTGGGGCAGGGACAGCTGCCAGAAGAGAGCGCGACTTATAGGGATGCAGTCGTGATACTTGCCCGGCACGCGTCCGCAGAGCTGGCCGCACAGCAGAACCCAACAGCAGCTGGAGACATCGTCACAGGGATCGGAGCTGCGGTTGGGGCCTGAGTCCGCTGCCAACCGCAGGAATGTATCAGCGGCGCAGATCGCCGTGCAGGCTGGCCTCAGGGCGAGCAGCGGGGGCAGCCGTTATAGTGTGGGGGAAGGGCCGTGCAGCAGCCGCCGTCTCCGGGTCCTAGAGCCGGCTGGAGAGGTTGCAGCAGACAGCAGGTACCACCGGGTATGAGAGGGGGCACCCTCGTCGCAAGTGTGCCAGGGCGTCCTAGCGTCAGGAGAGGGCCCTTCCAGGTTAGGTCTCGTGCTGTCCCCAAGCCCCACAAGAACACACGCACACACAAGGATACTGTGCAGGTAGTAAGACCACGTGCGATTTATGCCCCTTTATTTTATAGCCTCTGGCCATGCCTGACCAGGAGATGTACTTGGTGTTGCATCCGGATGAAGACCTCCCTGGATAGTCCCAGTTTGCTCTCTACAGGTGTGAGCATGCTCCTTCCACAAAGGAGTGGTTGGTCTGTAAACATTGTATATTCTGTCTCCCTCTCCTCACAAGTTGCGAGTTCTTTGAATCAAGCTCAACCATTTCCTATGTGCTCTGGAAAGCATGCTCAGCTTACTGCTCAAACGGCTGCATCACCCAAACTGAAAGGGTCCTGTTCTGATGTGTGACACGAAGACTGGTAGGGTTCCGGCAGTACCCATAAGTGGACACTTCCTACTAACTTCTCAGCACTGAAGTCAGAAATGTTCTGGATGCTAGTGTGTTCAGGCGTAGATCTGCAGATTGGGTGCCCTGTCCCGGTCTGCCTAGCAGCGCACTTTGGGTGCGGGTATTGCATATGTGGACAGTGGGGCAGACCTGGAAGGTGCGCCCAATTATGCTTACAAAAATACTCTGTGCAGGCGCAATCTTTTCCCCAAATGAAATGTGCAGCGGTTTTTTGAAGTCAGGTGACTAATAGCACTTTATTTTAAATGCTGTTAGCACGATGCTTCTGTTGGATCTCCAGTTCTGACACTGGGTCTTCAGTGTGAAAGGATGGCAGACGTCTTACTAGCACCGCAACTGTTTTTCTCTCCAGCCCTGAAGAACAAGCATTGGCATAGCCAATAGGTCTCGCTTTTGGGACCTTATAAGTATTTAGTTATGCAACTGTTGCATGGCTAAACACTTATAAGGTCCCAAAAGCGAGACCTATTGGCTATGCCAATGCTTGTTAATACTGGCACACGGCCGTAAAAGTAACGCGGCCGGGAGAACATCAAAGCGGCCGCGAAAGTGATCGCGATCGCGATCAAGCGCGGCGAGCGATGCGCTTAATGAGCATGACGAGGAAAGCCATATGGCACCTCTGCTTGTAAGCGCGCGCCAGCGCACATGCACTGTAGCTCTAGGCTGCCCATGGTAGCATTTTTTGAGCCCTCACTAAAAGTCTCGCCAGACCAGCGCATGCGCTGGGTCAGGCGAGACCTAAAAAGGGGTAACAAGTCAAGCCAGCTTGAAATTTGCCACGTCATTTGAGATGTTACATAGCCTGCCAAACTTTCTGTCATATGCCTTTTGCAAAAATATTTTTATTTTCTGTCACAAAAAACGAGTGATATTGCTGGGAAAATGTAGAAGGAGTCTACATGCAGGTGGTTAGTTTCAAGGAAATGGAGCCTTTCCAATTGTGTTTACATCAAAATATGAAAATTGAAAGCAGATCACTAAATGTGTTTTCAATTCCAGAAAACCACCTGTCTAATATTTGTTACTCGTGAAGTCGGTAACTTAGATTTACAAGTGAACAGTATATAAAAAATTTTGGGTGTGTGCTGCCATGTAGTCCTATGCCCAAAACGGATGTCAAATAGAAAGAAAAAAAAAGAAGGAAAAAAATAAAGAAAACTTACCTGCTGGTCGCGTCGCCAGCCGCCGCCTCTCCTCGTTGCAGGAAGCACCTGGGCTCCCAGGCTTCCTAAGCCAATGACAACGCTGCAGTGCAGCATTGTGATTGGTTCCCCTAAGTTACCCTAAGCCAATCACAACGCTGTATTGCAGTGTTGTGATTGGTCTGAGCGCTGTGGTTCCGCGCTCAGATGGGGACAGGGAGCCTATGCATGTTCTCCACCAGGCTGTGTAAAATGCAAAGTGCGCATGAATGTTTGGCCGGCCGAAGACGGCCGGTCAAACATTCATGCGCTCTTTGAGTGGCTCACCACTCCTCCCCTGGCCCCTGTTCTGGCCAGCCCCGCCCTTCCCCGCACCTAGGAAAGGAAAAATCACTTTTCATTATTATCATTTTCTTTTTCCTCTGCACTGCTCTTAAAGCAGTTGGGCGACGCTTGTCCGCCTTAGCGGAGGATCTGCTCCGGCTAACAATGAGCAGGCCCTGCAATTAAAATGTTTAAGTTTCGTTTACTATTCTTAAATACATTGTTGATGAAACAATGGGCAATCATGAGGGTCAATGGATTTATGTGTTTCTGTGGCTGCAGTGTTCACAGCATAATATTCGATTTATAGCATTTATCACATAATTTGCAGATCTACTAAAATTATTGTATATAGCTCAAACAGTGGCAGCTCCTCCACTAAGGTCGCCCCACTGCTTTGCAGCAGTGAAAGAAAGGAATAATAAAATGATGATAACTTGACGTTATCTATCATTTTATTTGTTCCTGCTGTGGCAGAATGTGGGCAGGGCGGGGCTGCTTTGCTCACAGAGCAGGGCAGGGAAGAAGTGGTGGGCACACTGAAGTGCGCATGACGTTTTGGCTGGTGGTCTCCGTCCGGCCAAACATTCATGCGCACTTAGCATGTTCTCCACCCAGGCTGCATTATAGAGAACATGCCCAAGCCCCCAGTCCCCGTCTGAGAGCCGAACTATGGTGCTCAGACCAATCACAACGCTGCACTGATTGGCTCAGGGGAGCCTGGCTACTTACTGTTCGGCCGACGCAGAGGAGAGACAACGTGGGAGAAAGCGGCGAGGAGGTATTTTTTTCTTTTTTTACACCCTCTTGCCACCCCAGATCCGTGCCGGCCACCACTGAGCTCAAATGAATGAAAATAACACTGACAGAGAACGTGCCACATAATTTTCATGTTGTCACATGGCAAGGTCGCGAATTATAGTTACCTTAGTACATGGTTTACAGTTATTTGAGGTAAATATAACTGGTGAATTTCAGTGGTTGAATTTGTTTAAATGGTACTGATATTTTAACATCCTCTCTTGGAGAGAGGATGTGGCCTAACGGCTAGAGTGGTCGACCTCAAAGCTGGGGAACCGGGTTCGAGTCTCAGCAGGGACGCTCAACATCCTGTGATTCTGGGCAAATCACTTAATTTTCCCGTGCCTAACACAATGAATGTGTCTGTCTGTAATGCTACTGGTGCTCATGTAAAGTGCTCTGATATCTTTTGGCCGAATATGGCTGTTTACAACGCATGCGATTAGATCGCATGCCATTACAACGCGGTCGTTACAACGACAGCGTTGTTAGTACGCATACCATTACATCACAAGTCATTACAACGACTTGCTGTAGGGGGCGCACTAGACTTAGGAATAGTATTATTTACTATTCCTACTCCAGTTTACGCAACAGCAGGGAAGGTGTTGGATTTTAAATCCAATACCAGTGCGCCCTCTACAGCAAGTCGTTGTAATGACTTGCGATGTAATGGTACACGTACTAACAACGCGGTCGTTGTAACACCCGCGTTGTAATGGCATTCGTTGTGGAGACAGCGCTGTAAATGCTGTTTCCCCTTTTGGTCGACTTCGCGCTATATAAAACTCCACACAAAAAACTAACTGTTAGAAATTGAGGTTTCTGTTTAGCAGAGTATACACCCTGTCCAAACAGGAGCCACAACCCTAGTCAGGGTAAGTCAGATACATAACCTAAATTAACCTGTGCTTACCCTCTGGTAGCTTGGCACTGAGCAGTTAGGCTTAACTTAAAAGGCAATGTGTAAAGTATTTGTGCACACTTAAATTACAGTAACACAGTGAAAACACCACAGAAAGACTCCACACAATTTTTAAAGACTAAATCCAAAAACAGTGTTTAGAAGTCACTAGCCTTCAAAAGGTTACTTGAGGTCACGAGGGACCGGTGCAAATCCAAAGTTCAGACCAACCGTGGTGGAGGGCAGGCCGGCTACAGAACCCACACAGGGTCCGCTGAAAAGGTACCTTCTGTGGAGCAAAGCATCAATGCCGAGGGCACGATGTGTCTGGTTGCTGCGTCGCCGTCGAGCTCCATTGAAATACAGGCAATGCATTGGCGTTGAACCGCACAGAGTGCTGTTGTCAGGCTGCGCAGGCTTTGGAACTGCTGTCGTCGAACAGCCTCTGCATCAGCGTCGAAAGGGGATGCATCGGTTCTGACTGGCGCAAAGGCGACGATGCATCGGTTTTTGCAGGAAACAGCTGCAGAACCCACTTCTGATGCCCAGGCCTGGAGGGGGCACCTCAGGCAAGGGTAGGACTCACAGATGACAGAGTCCATCCACACCAGGAGAGTTGTAAGAAGTCGTTTCTGCCCCTGAGACTTCAGAAAACAGGAGGCAAGCCCTTGGAGACACTTGGGTTCAAGGATGTAGAGAACAGCTCCAGTCCCTCTCACTCCCAGGCAAGAAGCAGCAGGCCAACACAGCAGAGCAGGTAGCAAAGTGGTAGTCCCTCCTACAGCACAGCAGCTCGTCTTCCAGGCCGAATGTGCTTGGCTCCAGAAAAGTTCTGATTTGGTGGTGTCAGAGGTCCAGTATTTATACCCAAATGTGCCTTTGGAGTGGGGGAGACATCAAAGAGGCCTTTGATGATCACAAGGTCCCTGCTTTCCTGCACTGGCTCCATACTTACTACAGGAAAGTATGCAGCTCTTTGTGTGGGGACAGGCACAGTCCTATTCAGGTGGAAGTGTCAGCTCCTCCCTCCCAAGAAGGCCCATCTGTCTGGTGATGGCCCATCAGGATGCAAATGTCACACCACAGCTCCCTTTGTGTGACTGTCTAGAGGGAATGTACAAAGCCCAGCTGTCACCCAACCCAGATATGTATTAGGAGACAGGCAGAGGCACAGAATGGTTAAAGTAATTAAATGCCAACTTTCTAAAAGTGGCATTTTCAGACTTACACTTTAAAATCCGGCTTCACCATAAGTTGTAATTTTAAATTGTGAGTCCAGAGACACCTAACTCCAAATTTCTTTCTGCTCCCAATTGGAAATTTCACTTAAAAGATGTTTTAAGACAATCCCAATGTTAACCTATGGGAGAGACAGGCCTTGCAGTAGTGAAAAACGAATTTAGCAGCTTTTTACTACCAGGATATGTAAAACTCAAAAGTGCTTGTCCTACAATTTAAATATATTGCACCCGCCCATAGAGCTGCCTAGGGCCTACCTTAGGGGTGACTTATGTGCAATAAAAGGGAAGCTTTGGGCCTTGGCAAGTAGGCTAAATTGCCAGGTCGAAATGGCAGTTTAAACTGCACACACAGGCTCTGTAGTGACAGGCCTGATCCATGTTTAAAGGGCTACTAAGTGTGTGGCACAATCAGTGCTGCAGGCCCACTAAGAGCATTTAATTTAAATGCCCTGGGCACTTATAGTGCACTTTACTAGGGACTTATAAGTAAATTAAATATGCCAATTGTGGTTAAGCTAATGTTACCACATTTTAGGGAGAGCACATGCACTTTAGCACTAGCTAGCAGTGGTAAAGTGCCCAAAGTCCTAAAGCCAACAAAAACGAAGTCAGAAAAAAGGGAGGAGGAAGGCAAAATGTTTGGTGGTGACCCTGCAGAAAGGGCCAGGTTCAGCACTAGCTAATGGTCCTATAACCTTTGTTTTTTCAGTGGATTTCTAAGTATTTTTGGAATACCTAACTATAACTTTTACTTCAACCTTTGCTTTTTTCATTAAATTTCTAGTTTTTTTTTAATGTAAGTCACTGTCAATACATAAAAGGCAAGCCTGTTGGTTTGGTTAAGGAGTAATTGCAATATCTGTAATAATTATTTAAATAGCGTTTTCCTTTTACACTCGTTAAGCCACATGATGCAGCCATAAGACCATCCACAAGGAGTCCCTGTATTCCTAACCTGAAGAGCAAAAGCTTCATCTTTGGAAATACTTATAGGCAGGGGGAAAAATAAAATGTTTGTTCCTGCCTGGGGCTGTAATCGGTTCAGGAGGGGACCACACCCTCCTCCAAAAAAAAAAAAACCCCCAGGGGATGGGGTCCCCAGGGCCATAGTATGGCTCGGGGAGGGGCAGGTCGCACACCCCTATGCCTATCCTCAAAAATGGCAAGCCCCAGGGGCTGGGGTCCCAGGGCCAAAATCAGCTCGAGGAGGGGGGCACTCCGACTCCCCATGTTAAAAAAATGGTGGGACCCAGGGGATGGGATCCACAATGCTTAAATTGGCTCGGGGTGGAGGGTCACACGCCCCACTGTCCATCTTTGAAAAAATGGTGGCCCCTCCCCGGGGGATGGGGTCCCTTGGGCTGAAATCAACTCAGGGAGGGGGGACACTTGCCCCTCCACCCACCGAGCCCTGGCCCACCTCGAAGGAGTATTTTTTAAAAAAAGGATGGGAGTCTGCATATTTTGTTATATTTTACTGTGGATCCTCTGTTAATTCGCAGTAAAAAAAATATATATTTTTGGGCCCCCACCAGTCTAGTTGGGCACGGTATCCCTACCCTGCACCCTACTCCACTATTTATGTTTTTCAAATTTTTGCAGGACAAGGGACTTGGGTCCACAAGTTCTAAATGGCTGCTACCACATCCTTGTTCATGTGGTGGCAGCCAATCAGATAATATCTTTTAAGCTGTCGGATATGCAGATCCATCTTGGTGTGATTTATACATACATTTTGAACATTAATTTCTTGAAAAGTTCTGATCCGATTTACACCAAATCACAAAAAGCACACTTTCTAGACCAAGATCTAGCTTTCTGCCAAGTTTGATATAATTCGGTTCAGCCGTTTTGGCTGTAGCTGTGTCTAATTTTCCTATGGAAAATTGAATGGAGAAAATGTGTTTTGGGAGCCCCCCTTTTTCACGGTCGCCTCTTGCTGGATCATCCCAAAACTTTTGAGGAAGGAGCTGAGGTGGATGAGACTTTATTTTGGAACATTGTGTGAAGAGTTGTCAAACAGGGCAAAGTTATATATATCAGTGGCAGTCACCACATTGTAACAATGATTTAGCGGGACTTTCCATTTTGATTTGCTATAACTTTTGAAATCTGCCAACTTAGTCAGTTAGGATCCAGCATGCTAAATTTTTGTGCAGATCCATTTAGAAGAAAAAAAGTTGAGGCGAGGTGAAAAAAAAGCGTTTTCCACTTTAGATCCCTTAGGAAATTTTGCTTGCAGATACATCAAAAACCACTGAATGGATTTACTCCAAACTTGACATGAAAGTACAACTTTACTCAAAAGGCGTGCTTTGTTTTAGATTGCAAATCAAAAATTGTGAATCTTGTCAATCACTTGTAAATTTTTATGAAATGTGTTTTGGTGGAAAAGGGTTGAAAAAACGTGTTTTTCAACCATCTTGAAATTCGTGATTTTATTTAAAAAAATTGTTTTAACTGTGGAAAAAATATTTTGACAGCCATGGAGGCAGTCTAAGACCTGCCCGCCCCAGGGTAGTCGTGGAGGGTGGCACCTAGGGGCATGGAAAAATACACCAAACCAACCCATGAAAATGGGTTTTAGCCACTAGAATTGCCCTTTTAATGAAAATTGTGATGCAGTGCCACCGTTTTGTGACAGCAAAACGGTATCATTTTGTGGAAAATCACGATTTTCATTAAAATCTGTGTCTTTTACTAAAAATAAAAGAATGAAAACATAGGAAACATAGGAAAATAACTTTCCTACAAACAAAAACTATGCACAGCCAATAAAGATTGTGCACAAAAGGGCTGGCGACCCACTGCACATGGACAAATGCCAGGCATAGCGAGTGCCAGGCAAAGGCTGTGCGCAGCAGCAGTTGCCTGCTTGTGGCAGGTTGGATACAGTGCCTTAACAAAGGCATGTTTTACAGGCAATCCCTGCTGCACATAGCTGAAGGCTGTCTGCAGTGGGGGTTGCCCACCTGTGGTGAGCAGATGCACAAGGCCAAAGACCTGTTATGTCCCGTATAGAGGCCCTAATGTAGACCCGTTCATACATGCCCTAAAATGGACGTATTCGTATTTGCCCTAATATGGTCATATTCGTACTTGCCCTATTATGGTCAAAGCCGCATATGCCCTATTACGGTCATAACTGTACATGTCCTATTATAGTCATGATTCATTATATAGGCATGATCTTTCACCTACATTGGTCCTCGCTAGTACACAACGAGCTCTGAGGGCTGAACATTATCTAGTCTGTGGTTTTTAATACAGCAGGGTTTTTCCCAAACACAGGCCCACACTGTACTCATCAATTATGCATGGCTCTCTAGGAATACACCACCTGCATAATATGTATGTACAAAGTTCACCCCTGACGTCTTCCTCACATCTAACAAGGGCCAATACAAACCATACGAAGCAACTAGAGTCTTCAGGGTATAAATACACCACATCTTACCCCGGTAAGACAGAGGGAACCGAGACTTCCATGCTGACACACTGACCAGAGACGCTGAGGCTCCTGCATGCAGTCGCTCCAGCTGACAGCGGTCTAACACAGCCCTTGCGGGGTGTCCAACTTGAGACCAGGACGGGGTCCTACACTCTCTCTATTCAGGTATGGGCGTTCGACTAAATCCTAGAAGGATTCTTGGCTCTTAGACTTTTAGACCTACACACATATGCTAGGTACACTCAGGTACATCTAGTTAGGCATCGTAGGTGTACGCGCACTTTTCATAATGCTTTTTATATTCATGTATGTATTCATGATTATTGCAATATGGTAGAACTGTTCTATCCCTTTGCTTTTATCGTACTACTGATAATATATCTCTGCTATTGTTTGCTGGTTACTGCAGCACATATATTTTACACTAGAATAACAACTGTTCAATAAATACTTATTGAAACGCCCAGACTGTTTATTCTGTGTAACTCTCTGAGACAAACCGAATAAGTAAGCACGAGTGTCTGAGCGAAAAGTAGTACATTGTTTCCACGATTCTGAGGAATTTGGGTTGTCATGGTCTAAGGTTGCCAGAAACTAATCTCTCCCCGATAAGAGGAGATTCTAGTGGCACTGTGAGCTAGCTAATGCAAATCAGGCTAACATATGCGGTGGGGGTGCACAGAGTCATTCTACCACCAATCCCACGGTTTATGTTATCCAAACGCGCAGGTCGTGCATGGGTACTATAGGAACTACACGACATGGCGCCGCCAACGTTGGTTGGGTTCTTCTTTAACAGTAGAATCTGAGTAGTTCAGTCGTGCTATTCTCAGAGAACCTACTCACAAAACCCCAGAGACGTCTGGAGTGGTTGGGCACTAAATCCGCCACAGCTGAGTAGTACGAGAATACTATTTATTGGCTGTTGGTTAATCAAGCTGGAAGGACATTTAGTTCCTAAATTGTGCATAACACCTCTTCCTCTAAACATGACTGGTTCAGGGGATGAGAGAGTTGACCTGAACGTTTTAGAGGGAGAAGAAGATCCTGAGGATGCAATACAGATTGCACCAAAATTCAGAAGGACAGTCACCCTAAGACTATTAGAAAATGGCTTACCAGCCAAGGGTGACATGGTAGTTTTCGTGATTGAGGCACACGAATCAAACAAAACAGAGGTGTTCTATTCATGGGTTACATTCCCAGCAGCAAATGCCATAACAAAGACATTTCACTACTATTTGAGAGGAGATGCACCACATGAATATGCCCCGTTTGAGGACATAGAGATTCCACTCACTTACCAGGAACATTATTACTGGTTTAATGGCGCCCTACCCCACGTACGAGGAAGAGTAAGATTAGGCCCGCTCGGAGGAGACGGGGCCACATGGCCAATACTAGCGGCTTACACACCGCACCCTGACATTGGAACAATGCCACTGCCAGAATTACTCGTACAACACAGAGATTTAATTAAAATCTACAGAAACCTGACACAATTCGTCATGAGGACTTTAACAATATAACCTGCACCAGGTGCAGCAAATAGTACTCCAGCTCAGGGTACAGGAAATAAAATTACTCCTCACACATTACACGCGGTAATGGGCAAAATGCCCGCAAAACGCGAACAAATACCATTCTGGATAGCTCAGAAAATAACTCAGCTTGAGGCAGTATTCCCGAATACTACCACCTATGAAAAACACAGAATTCTAACAATCTGCTTGCCCATAGGGATCACACCACAAGTAGAGGACTCTTGGGGTTCAGTCTTTGCTGCCATATATACCAGAACACATGGTATCCCGTCCTTAGCAGTAATACCTGACGTATTGAGACAGATACAAAATGAGTACCGAGCAGAGCCTGCCCTTAGCTTAGGGATGAAGTTACTAAACAACTTCGATCAGGTATCAGCCATAATACTAGCTAACATTAAAGGGGAAGCAGGTTCAGTGGCGATCCGCCAACGCCTAAGGGAGTTCGGTCCAATAGATCAACAACACAAACTACCCAAAATCATTGAAACTGCATATGCAGAATTAGGCAGAGACAGTTTAGGTGGGAAAGCATTAAAACCACAACTAGTGGGCAGTCCTGAAAAGGACACTACAAAGCAGACACCTACTTCTTTTAAGAAGAAGTGGGAAAATAAAAAACAACAAAAGTCTAAAGACAGCAGATCTCAATCCAGAGGTAGGTCTCCTCAACAGGAGCCCTCTGAAAGGAGGTATAACCTCAGGAATAGGGATAATATTAAAAAACCTGACAGGTATCAGGATACTGATACTCGTTCCTCTCGTTCCTTTCAGGGTTCATCAAAAAACTCTGAGAGGGAAGGACGGTCAGAGGAGCGTACAAAGTCCAGAGACACGCAACGTGGACTACGCACCTAAAAAAGAAGATAAACAAAAACAGAAACCTCAGTTCAAAAAGAAGAAGGTAGCAGGTCTCAAGATCAGACATGCCCAGAATTCTGAGGACACAGCTTCTGAACAGGGAATGGGCTCTGATGATGCTAGACAGCGCGGCAGAAGTAACGATAGCTCGCCAGAACCTGAAGGAATTTCTGGTGACAACGGAGTTGAGTGAGTATATCACGGTGGAAACACCTGATACTCGGGTAAGTGTCGCACATAAGTTACATGAGATAACACTCCGGATGGAGGGGGACAAAGCCAGAAAAATTAAAGATCTCTTTTGGAAAAATCTGTCATCTGGTTATGACATTCTATTAGCAGAACAAGACTGGCCGCCAGCATTCGTCATGGAGTGCCCTAGGGGAGAAACGATAATTTTTCCAGCCTTTGCCGACCTCGTTCCCATACATTTAAAACATGCATATGCGCAGGAGTGGGCGGTTGCCCTAGCTCCAGCATTGTACAAAAATCATGTTGGTTGGGATGAGGATTCAACCCACCACGTGATTCTGTTAAAGGTTTCCCCAAATGCTCAAAGGCAATACCCTATAAAGCAGGAAGCTAAAAAACAAGTCAGGGAGATCCTAGATCAACTTGAATACCAGGGAGTGATAGAAAATTGCACTTCACCTTTGAACAATCCTTTGTTTCCCGTAATGAAACCTGACAACACATATCGTCTAGTCTTAGATTACAGACATTTAAACACTTGCACAGACATTTGCAGTTCAAAATGCACACAGTGCCGCATTAATGAATAACATTGTGCGCAAAAAATACAAAACAACACTTGATATCTCAAATGGATTTTTCTGCCAAAATATAGCGCCTGAAAGCAGGTATCTAACCGCATTCAGTGCATTAGGGTCCCAGCGACAATTTTGTCGACTAGCCCAAGGGTATAAAAATAGCCCCGGGGTATTTTCAGCAAGAGTAACAGAGTTACTCCAAAATTTGGATGAAGAAGCATTGTCCTATGTGGATGATATTTATCTGACGGACGATGACTTACCGAGGCACTTGACCAGGGTGAGCACCATTATTATGGGATTCGCCTCTGACGGCTATAAATTTAATTTCAAAAAATCAAAAATTGCCCACCTCAGTGTCCTATTTTTAGGGTATGAGCTGTCAAGTGAAGGAAAAAGCCTAGCAGCTAACTTTTTAGAAAAATGTGCGCTGCTCCAACCTCCAAAATCATTGAAGAATTTACAATCAATTCTGGGATTCCTAAATTTTGGTCGAACATACATTTTGGATTACGCAGAAAGAGTAAAACCTTTCTACGACTTAATAAAACCTGATTTTTCAGTCAGACAATGGACACAGGAACATACAAATATCCTGCGTTCCCTACAGGAAGACATGATAGCTTCTAAACATTTACAGACAAGCGTAAATGTACGCAACTTAGTGATCCGAGTAATAGCGGGTCAATGCGGGTACACTTATTTGACTTTCAATGAAGGCGAAACAGTACCAATCGCATACAAATCACACCTGTACACAAACGCAGAGATGCGTTTCACTTCAACTGAAAAAATCCTGACAGCAGTGCAGACCGCTGTAGCAAGAGAAAGAGCTCTGGCTCAGGGTAAACGCATAATGGTCGTGACCCCAGTACCAGCTTTAGAAGCTGTTACAAAAGCTAGCATTCCAAATGCGAAAGCCTTACATCCCAGATGGATACAATGGGCTAATTCTCTTACTGCAACGGATGTTGAATACAGATTTGATCTAAGTTTAAAAACAGAAGCATTTCTGCAATACGAACAAGAATATCCTCTTCCAAATTAGATTTTGCCTCTAGATCAGTATGAATACATTATTTACACTGACGGATCTGCTCAACCGGCCATAGGGAGTAAGCAAGCTTACAGTGCAGCTTGTGCGATTGTTAAAGGTCGCATGCACAATGGAAAGTTCCATCCGAGTTGCACTAAAACGCAATCTCTAGGAGACTGCACGGCTCAGTTGGCAGAGTTAAAAGCACTGATACTGGCACTTGTAAACACGGAACACGAATTCCCCACACTAATTGTGTGTGATTCCTTTTACTGTGTACAGTCATACAATGAATATTTACATCATTGGGAACAAAACGAGTTCAAAGATGCAAAAGGTGGCACAATTAAGCATAAAATGCTATGGGAACAGGTAGTGGAGTTGAGAAGCGAACTACCAAGGGCTCACGTGATACATACACTGAGTCATCAGCGTGATGGCGTTCACGTTGAAGGGAATTCATTGGCTGATGAAGCCGCAAAGGGGGCTGTACGCACAGCCGCCGTAGCTGCAGTTACTCGTTCAAAGACGAGAGTAGACGGCAAGATTATGGTAGCTGTCAATGCTTCAC
Organism: Calotriton arnoldi; assembly: GCA_963921515.1. Taxonomy (NCBI): domain Eukaryota; kingdom Metazoa; phylum Chordata; class Amphibia; order Caudata; family Salamandridae; genus Calotriton; species Calotriton arnoldi. Next base: position 4,064,782 of record CAWUFW010000189.1, read on the forward strand.
GCAAAGGCAGCACAGCAGTACCAAAACAATTTCCACTCAAATACTCCTACAAGTTAGATGCACAAAACATTCCATATGCTCAGATTCCTGGAGTGGGGGATAGAGTAATACCAAATATGGATCGTAGGCAAGGCTTAATTGTGGCAGCACACGAAGGGAAAGGTTCTGTACATAAGGGACTTAGGGAGACTGTTTCTTTGTTGAAACAATGCTACTGGTGGCCCGTGATGAGAAGGCAGATTAGAGACTATGTCTGGAACTGCGACATCTGCAAGCAGATGGAAGGGTCCACCGCAACACGTCCAGTACGGATACCATTATTAGACAGCATTAGGTTGTCCGTTCGTGTACGTCCAGCTCAAGTTTCCTCAAGGTCTGGCCTCAGCGCTCGGCTGATGCTCGAACTGTTATTAAAGAATTGCGAGTCTTTATCGGCACATACGCAGTTGGCACGTTACATTCTGACCGTGGTCCGGCGTTTAGCTCTTGGGCTTACAAAGAGGCCATGGAAGGAATGGGCGTAGCATTGCGGTACTCCTCTCCGTATCATCCTGAGGGAAATTCCGTTGTGGAGAGGAAAAACCGTGACTTAAAGCCATCTTTAACAGCTAGGGTATTAGGCAAGGGCGGTAGATGGGTCGATCACTTATATCGGGTACAACGAGCGATAAACAATCAGCCAAGAAGCTCTCTAGGAGGTGTCACTCCTTACGAGGTCCTATTTGGAACAAGAATGTGGGTACCTGATCTTGATTGTGAAGGCACAGTGGCGGATGAAAAACCATTTGATATCCATGATCGTTTGGCTGTTTTACAGGATCTAAATGAATCCAGGACACAACAAAGTAACATGATCCAGAAACAGGCCGCCACTGAGGAAGTCAAGGCAGTCACGGCAAGATCTGTCTGGATCCCAAAAGTCGGGGATCTGGTCAGAGAGAAGATTGCTGATAAGAAAGAATTTGGGCCATCCTACAGAAAGCCTGTACCGGTCCTAGCAATCCAAGGCACAAGAACTGTACTTCTGCCGCCTCTTGCCGGGAAAAAGGAGAAAAGATTTGTCTCAATTGACTTAATCAAACCACACTATGTGGCTGATACTAAACAGTAGGCCACGTGGACTCCACAGTAGCAGACGCCCTCCTCTCGCTACAATCCAAGAAGTCCAAACAGAAAGACTCATCACGTTCGAAGAGCCACCTGTACGGAATGAAGGACTAAGCAACAATGCTATGGAACTCGTTCCACTTCAACAAGAAGAAAATCAACTTAACAACCAAGTTGCAATCAGACCGACTACAGACATCTATGTCAACATGCCTCGTCAAGAGCAAAATCCGATTTCAACAAATCCCGATGCAATTCCAACAATTGATCGAACTGCTTCTGGCTATTTCATGAACTTTGATACGTTTTCACTGGATCCAAGCGAGCCGGAAACAACGCCAGCCAAAAAATCACGCAAACAGAAACTCACTGACTCATCTTACAAAATTGTGGAGAATTGGACGACGTCGCGGTGCGCTACTGTTGCAGGACCATTGCCTAGGTGGATAGTATCCACTGATACGTGTATTAACAGACTGTTTGGGTACACGTTGCACATCTCTGTCTTTGCGGTTATTATACCGGACTACCCTGGGACCCAGAAGAAGCTGCCCATGGGTTTAAATATGGATAAATCAAAGTGTATTGGTACTTGAACTGGTCGAGAAGCATCATTCACAGAGGATTCTTGGTTATTTTTCATCGGACGGTCTTTTTCGCTTGCACTTGCGTTACAAGAAAAGTACAATTGCACTGAAGAAGTCCTACTAGATTAGGACAAAATGTGTTGGCTGATGGCTTTCGATTGAAAATAAAGAAATTATAAACCAACTGTTGGGACAATTAACTTCTCTCGCACTAATTGGTTCAACTGGATATTATGGTCATTTAAGATTTCTTACATATATGTTAAGAAAGGTGGTGCAGTTCTGATCTATTGTTAGAAACTCACTGACATTTTGAACTTTTTTAGAAAGACTTACCTGGTGTCACCTTGGATTGAACTATGGTATATCACTGGGATTTTCTTTTTTCTTTTCTGGCTAGGTATAATTATAACTTTTAGAATGCTTATTAATGGACGATACCTCCAGCAGAGCTCTACAGCCCAAAGAGTCAATTTGATTTTGAAACCACACCAGTCTTCACATCGTGAACCAAGAGACTTGTCTTCAGTGAACATCACATTAGTTCCTATACCGGACGGTATAGTATGGGACAAGATTGATTATGATATATTCGGTCCGACTGAACTTTTAAAGCTTAAACATGTATTTAAAATTTCTTTAAGTGATATCATTACCTCCAGAACATTTTCTGATGATTGGGACACTGAAACTGTAAATGTTATGATGTCTGATTTAGAAAAAACTGCTGCATTTCCGAACAATGAAATGTTAGAAGGTACTTCAGACTATGATACATTGTACTGTTACCAACATTATGGTCATCATTTCTTGCATAAATCTATAACACCTAGAAATGTATTTGAATACCACCAGTGGGAACACTGCCCAACTCCTCCAAAAGGTAGTTCGCAAACTTTTGCACAGAAATTCACATACTTTTCAGGGTTCAACACTTCTGACCCGAGGTCATTTTATTACAAAAGTGGCAACAATATCAGCACAGAAAATTATGTTGACTAACAACAAACAGATTTACTCTGCTTCCTTTATGGCCCAGTTGTCTACACAGGGTTTCGACCTATGGAAGGACACTATAGATTTAAAATCAATCTGGGGTTCTAGGGACTGGCAAGTCCAGGGAACAGAAGCGCTTTTTAGAGTATGCCTCATTCCACAGCACATAATATTTCTAAATGACACTGTGCAACAGACATCCTGTCTTGGACTAGCCAAGAATAAGGAACTGAACTCACCCGGGTTCCCAGCACCATCACAGATGGGTGGGGGGCAGAATTCAACTACACAAGGGGTAGGATTTTTTTTTCTTTTATATGATACGGTAGCGTGAGTCTTTGCCATCTGACCCGCGCCTGTTTTCCAGCCCAAGCCAATTTAACCATCAAAGCTTTAAGCCTCCTAAAGAATGTACTTGGTAGTACCAATGGGATATTAGAAAAAAGAAACAGCAAACGGGGCAGTATCACCATCTTCATAATCGAAATTCTGCCCACCAGGGACAGTGGCAGTCGGATCCAGCCCTCAATCTCATCTTCCAATTTCTAATCGCCACTCCATAGTTTTCCCTAAATACAACGTCAGAGTCCATGTGTACCTGGATACCTAGGTATCTCACCGATTCCGTTGACCACTGCAACGGGTAATCAGGTTCGAACGGAGTCGTGGCTGGGGTAAGGGGAAATATGATAGACTTCGGCCAGTTCACTTGTAGACCAGACACTGCACCAAAGCGCACCACTTCACGCAAGACAGGGGAGAGGTTACGCTCCGGGTCGCGGATGTATAGGAGCGTGCCGTCCGCATAGGTAGAGACGATCAGTTCATAGCCCGGGAATCGTATACCTTTATATCTATGGTATTCTCGGAGCGCACAGGCTAAAGGTTCTGCCACCAGAGCATACAGTATCGGAGACATCGGGCAGCCCTGCCGCGTGCCTCTTGTAATGTGTATGGCGTCGGTCACCAGATTCCCAATTTTGATCCTGGCTGTGGGAGCACTGTACAATACTCCTATGAGCTGCAGGAAGACTTCCCCCAAGCCCATCCTCGTCAAAACCTGTCTCATGAAAGGCCATTCGACAGAGTCGAAGGCTTTCTCCATGTCGAGAAATACTGCCACCGCTGGAATCTCCAGCCTAGCGTGCTGTACCGCTCCGAACACCGTTCGCAAATTGTAAGTAAGGTTCCGACCTGGCACGAACCCCACCTGCTCCGGGGCAACTAGAATCGGGATCAGTGGGACCAGCCTGTTTGCTAGGATCTTCGCGAAGATTTTCGTGTCGACGTTAAGCAGGGAAAGCGGACGATAGGATGCACACTCCTCAGGGGGCTTGCCAGGCTTTAAAATGGTAACAATGATCGCCTCTCTCATCGAGGGCAGCATAGTGCCCGACACACACATCTCATCGAAGAGAGTGACTAAGTGTGGTAGTAGCAGGTCCAAGTACGCTTTGTAAAAAGCAACTGTTAGGCCGTCTACACCTGGCGCGCTACCCGACCTCATACCTGATAATGCCATAGTGAGTTCTTCTCTCTCCAGGGGTCTCATCAGGAATTTGCGATGCGTATTTGTTAGCCACGGTAACTTTATATAAGTTAAGTAGTCTAAAATTTCCGCTTCGGTACCCCCGCTACGAGTAGAGTAAAGCTGCGAATAATATTGCCTAAACCTCCTCCTCTGTCTTGATCTCCGCAACTACCGTTTTTTCTCGTCGCTTTTTAAGTAATTGGGCTAGTACCGCGCCAGGCCTTTCGCCCTCTCCATAGGAGCGAGCTGTGGCGTATTTACCGAGGTGCTTTATTTCCGCATCTGCGGTATCATGATATTCCTCTAACTGGATTTTGAACTCCCGTGTTACTTCGTCGCCAGTACAAGTTAGAAGTCGAGCCTCCAGGGTAGCCAGAGTCTTTTCCATATCTACAAGCCTTCGACGTATCGCCCTAAGGACTCCAGCATGCTTCGTCATGGTCACTCCGCGAATATAGACCTTGAATGTCTCCCACACCTCCTGGAAGCTGTCCACCGACCCCACATTCGTGGCGAAGAATGTTTCAATCGATTCTGCCAGTTCTTCTTTAAAACTCGCATCTAGCAAAGAGTAAGGCGGGAACCTCCAAGTAAAGGGGGGGATATTTTTCCGGGGTGTATCTAACACTAACAGTATCGGGGAGTGATCCGAGAAAGTACGGGGAAGCACCTCGCAGGACCGGGTTTGCTCGTACAGCTGCCTGGTTGTTAGCCAATAGTCAATGCGAGTGTGTAAATCATGATACGCTGAGTAATGTGTGTATCCCCCTTTGTCCGGGTACCTCTGCCGCCACACATCCTGTAAGTCTAACTGAATCATGACATCTGTCACTGTTCGGGCTGCCGCCGTAATGTGCCTCTCCGGTCCCCCCGATCTATCCTTACTTGGGTTAAAAACTAAATTGAGGTCACCACCCCAAAGTTGTTGTCCCGACCCGCAGAGACTGACTTTTTCAGACAATGAAGCATAAAAGGTGGGATTATCAAAGTTCGGGCCGTATATATTAACTATAAGGAGGTTCATTCCCTTACCTCTACACCGGGATATTATATAACGTCCATCTTTGTCAGTGTCTAATGGTTCAAGTGTGAGAGAGGCCTTGGGATTCACCCATGTAAGCACTCCTCGCGCATGCGTGGTAAAACCTGCTGCGTGCATATTTCCTCGCAATCCCCTGCTGCGAAGCATAGGGCTATTAATGGGGAGGTGTGTCTCTTGCAGTAGTGCAATGTCTACTTCGTGTCTCGTTAAGTAGGCTATTATCTTACGTAGCTTCCTGTGGTCATTAAGACCCCTCACATTCCATGTAAGCGCTTGGAGCCTACCACCGGATGTATCACTATTAGTCTTACTGTGGGATGTCATGTGGGCCTACGTTGTCTATCCCGCTGTGCCTGCCCGTGAAGCATACTAACTGTGCATTGAACATGCGTGAAAGTGCTTTGATCAGGAAAATTGTCATGTTGTCTGAGTCCCCATCCCTCCCCGCCCCCCCCCCCCCCACGCCTGGCTAGCCCCAACTGTGCCTCGGCGAAAAAACAGCAAACATTCCCCTCGTTCCATCTGAAGAGTCAGCAATTGTAAGCTACTTAACATTAAACAAAGAGAAACCCCCCCCCGTGAAAGTTCCCAAGTGTGTGTTTCACACGTGGGTGGATGTTGGTCGCCTAGTAAGGTAGAACTTCTACACCTCACCAGGTATCCACTCCGTTCACCATCAAACAAATATAGTGCATCTGCAAAAAGAATACCCTCACACCCCCCTCATCTTTGCGTCTATGAAGTAAAGGGCATCGTAGTTGTACTCCCATCAGGTGCTGGCCCCTACGCTTCTAATAAGACTTCACAATCATTCCCTTATTCCTCTCCAAATATCAATAACGCAGTCAATCATACTCAAGCTGTTCAACACCTTAAATTCTCGTGTCAGGGCACCCCAAACCTCCCCCGATGTAGCAATCTTATCTGCAAGGAGCGTAGGCCAGAGTTCAGTCCTGATCGTCTAAACGGCCACCTTCAGCACCCTCTAAGGAGCTTCGTTCCGGGATGCGACGCTTTTCTTTAGACCATTCCTTCAGGGCTTTCTGTAGGACCTTTGGATCAGTGAAGATTCGCGAATGGCCTTGCCGATTGACACGAAGTCTGGCTGGGTATAACATTGCATAGTCTATATTTTGGTCTCTTAATTGCCGCTTCAGTGGAGCAAACTGCCTGCGCGCCTCTTGCACTCTAATCGTGAAATCCAGGTACAAAGAAATGGTGGACCCCTCGTACTGCAATGTCTGTTTTTCTCTGGCGACCTTCAACGCCGAGTCTCTGTCACGGTAGTTCAACAACTTCGCAATTATCGGTCTTGGGGGAGCGCCAGGGGCCGGGCGAGGGCCCAGGGAGCGGTGTGCCCTCTCCACCACAAATATGGGTGAAAACTTTTCGCTTCCAAGTAACGTAACTAGTAGTTTCTCCATGAACTGTTCCATGTTGCCAGTCTGGGTCGATTCCGGAAGTCCCGTGATCCTTAGATTATTGCGACGAGAACGCGCTTCTTGGTCTTCAGTCTTATCCTGTAGAACTTGCATCACCTTTCCCAGTTGCTTATGTTCGGTGTCCAACGTTGTCTGCGTTTCCTCTACCTCCGTGACTTGGCGCTCCGTCATATCCAATCTTTCTGCATGCTTGTCCATTCTCTCGGACATTCTGTCCATTCGGTATGAGAGGGGGTCTATCTTCGTGCCTGTGAGAAGTTGGCCTGGTATATGCTGTTCACTAATTAAAGTGGACACCTTGCACCAGAACAATTCGACTCTTATGGTAGATAGGTTTAAGACAACCTTTATAGAAAGCTATCCTAGTGGTAGCTGTGGAGAGCAGCCTTCAGGCTAAGTCTTGAAGGAATGTAAAGCAGCTTGTTTTACCACACAATCTCTTGAATCACCAAATGAAAAGACACCACACAGGTATATATATCAAATATATATGTATTTATTAATAAACACTCTCTACTAATCTCTTTATGAGATTAGAGGTCAGGAACATATGTACAAGTCAAATGTTATCAAAATAAGTTTAGCACAATCGAATATCACAATCTTAGTTTGACTAGACCTAGGTCTAGGGCATCTAGAATTGAGGGACCCCCAAGAACCACCCCAGGTAGTTGTAGGAGACCCACAGGGGACGGACGCGGTGTCCTGGCACCGGTGCAAGTCCTGTACGAGTCTATACGCACAGACGCGATTGAGATTTCAATGTTAAAGGTCCCTTGCGAGTTCGAGGCGAACACACCGATCGGTCCTTGTACGAGTCGAAGGACGCGATTACAGATAGAGTTGCAAGGGAGATGGACGCGCTGTGTCTAACACAGACGCAAACCTTGTGCGAGTCAGTACAATGGAGGTCTCGATGTTACAGGCCCCTTGTGTGTTCGAGGCGAACACCGATCGGACTCAGTACGAGTCGAAGGACACAGTTCTAGATAGTGTTACAAAGGAGATGGACGCGGTGTGTCTAACACAGACGCGAACCCTGTACGAGTCAGCGCAATTGTAGCACTTAGAAAATAAGAGTTTTAGGGCACTTCGAGGGAAGCTACAAGCAAGTCACTTACAGGGTAAGTAGTTCTAGGACCCACACCCACAGGAGCACCGTAGTGCTGGAGTTACCTCACCCAGGGGAGCCGGGTGCATAGGTGTTCTTTGGTGTCGGGTCGTGGCGTCGTTTTCAATGGGAGCCAGTGAAGACTTGCTGCTTGCGGCGACAGGAGAAGTGTCCGGAGGAATCCAAGCCTAGATTCGGAAGATGGAAGACCTGAAAGCAGAGGGGACAGTGTTCAAAGTCACTTGGCAGTGACTCGGGGCAAGGAAGATGGATGCCCACCGTCGTCGCAAGATTCAGGTCGTTCGCGGGTGCCTTGACTCTTCAGCCACGAGGTCCAGGAGGCGTTGACGACAATCAAGAGCTGGATTCGGCGTGCCCATGATGTCTGCGGCTTACTGCGGTGTCGGCGACTCGATTGGAGCCAACAAGCCTTGGTAACAGCAAGTCTCGGGGAAAGTGTGAAGAGGCAATGGCGCAGACCAGCAAGGTCTGGGGGACTCACCCAGCGAGGGTAAGTCAGGGCAGGCCTGGAGCAACCAGGGGAGCCCTTTGGTTTCTTTAGAAAGTCTTTTGGGGACCCACAAGCCGGTTGGCAAGGGATCGTGAAGACGCCTCGGGAGGATTCGCTCACAGGGGCCCACGGTCTCTCGGGACGTAGTAGGCCTCTGATCTTCAGAGAGATTTTTGCTGGAGGCTAGGACCACACGTGGTCTAAAGCACAAGTTCGTGGAACGTTGTGAAGGGGTTGCACTTGACAATAGTGCATGGTACCCAGGGGTCGCAGTTCCTCATCACTCTTGGGGTCCACTGGCCTCAGCTTCGCTGGGGACTCACAATGGCCTTTGAGAAGTCAGGAAATCCACTTCTTGGACTGCAGGGACTTCGGACTCCGGCGGGAGCGGCATAGTTTGCGACCGTTGTTTGTAGTTTTAGGTGCCTGCCAAGCAGGGGAGTCACTCCTTGACTCCAAGGGAGATTCTTCAGTCTTCCAAAGGTAGTGGAACGTCGAAGGTCTGGGATTCATCTTCAGAGCGTCGTCCAGGGAAATCTAGTTTGCAATGCACAGGTTCCCCCTCTTATACTAAAAGAAAGGGAGGGACTAGCTCTATGACCCTACCTATGGGAGGGTCAGGGGAGGGGGTGGCTACACCCACTTCCCTTTGTCCAGTTTCGCGCCAGAGCAGGGGCAGGTAGCCCCTGAGCCGGTTTGAACTGGGGTATGCACAGAGGAGCCTTCTGCTCCCCCAGTGCAGGACTTCAAAGCACTCTAAGAGTGCACCCACCCAGCCCCAATACACTAAACCCTGTCTGGAAGGTGGTCACACCCCCTTGGGACAGGATATCTATTGTTGGGCTTCCTCCACTGCGAGTGTTGGTCATCAGCAGGAGGGCAGCCCAGTGTCTGTGACTGGTGGCATCCATTTTGTGATGCCAGGGCTCTGCAGGATTCTACCGCGTTTCCACAGTAGGTACATGTCTATCCCTCTAGAAGGGTGGAATGCTACCCCCGCCGCCAGGACTGGCGGGGGGGTAGTATTCCAAGATGTTTGACACCAAACACGACATGTTTCGATGCAGCCATTCCAAAGTTAGCATTTTACCGCGAGGATATAATGCACTTAAAAGTATATGGTTTAACCGCATCCACAAACAGCACCAGAGAATGGACTCTGAGAGCTGCAGAGGGGCCCTGCTCAGGCAGAGGTACCCCCTCACATAGAAGCCAAGCACCCTGCCCTCAGGATTGATAGGGCCTGCCTTAGGGGTGACTGATAGGTTTATATGTGTGTGTAGGAGAGATATAGGGGACCTATATCTCAGTGAGGGGTGCTAGCACTTCCTCACCCAGGCTGCAGTAGCAGGCCTGTGGTGTCAGATTTAGTCTGCTTCCCAGGGGTGGCATAATACATGCTGCAGCCCCTGGTAGGCCTGTGAAGTACCTATGCCCTTAGCACCTAAGGTACCATATACTAGGGACTCATAAAGAACCACAGCATCCAATCACTAGTGCACCTAGAGTGCACTCCAAGTCATTTAGAGAGAACAGAGAGGCTGGGGCCCTGATTAGCAGGGACCCAGCCAGACTATGGCCAGAAACCAGTGTAAACATCAGAAAAAAAGTGGGGGCAACATAAGAGGCAGATCCTACTCTCCTACACAACCCCCCCAAACGCAGGGACACTAAACTAACCTTGACCAGTTGAGTCTTCGTGTTCAAAGTGGAAATACCTTGAGAGTCCATCTGCATTGGCATGTTGGGTCCCAGGTCTATGTTCCACTGTATAGTCCATCCCCTGTAGGGAAATGGACCACCTCAAAAGTTTTGGGTTCTCACCTTTCATCTGTTTAAGCCATAGGAGGGGCTTGTGGTCAGTCTGAACTATGAAGTGAGTGCCAAACAAGTATGGCCTCAGCTTCTTCAGGGCCCACACCACAGCAAAGGCCTCCCTCTCTATAGCTGACTAACGTTTCTCTCTAGGGGTCGGCCTTCGGCTAATAAAAGCTACTGGCTGGTCTTGACCTTCATCATTCAGTTGAGACAGTACAGCTCCCACACCCAGCTTAGAAGCATCTGTTTGGACAATGAACTTTTTGGTGTAGTCTGGACTCTGTAAGATGGGGGCAGTGCACATGGCCTGCTTTAGGTCTTCAAATGCCTTCTGACAGCTAACTGTCCACTGAACCTTTTTTGGCATTTTCTTTGAGGTCCGATCATTCAAGGGGGTCACTATAGATCCATATCCCTTGACAAACCTCCTATAGTACCCAGTCAGGCCTAAGAAGGCTCTCACCTGTGTCTGGGTGGTTGGAGCAACCCATTCCATTATGGTTTGGATTTTGCTCTGTAAAGGCTGAACCTGGCCTCCACCCACAAGGTGGCCCAGGTATACAACCTGACTCTGCCCTATCTGGCACTTAGTGGCCTTGATAGTGAGGCCTGCTTTCTGCAGGGCCTCCAAAACATTCCTGAGGTGGACCAGGTGATCCTGCCAGGAGGAACTAAAGACAGCAATATCATCTAGATAAGCTGAGCAATAAGTTTCCATCCCTGTCAGAACTTTATTCACCAACCTCTGAAAAGTGGCAGGTGCATTTTTCAATCCAAAGGGCATCACCACAAAGTGGTAGTGCCCACCAGGGGTCGAAAATGCTGTTTTGGCTTTTGCATCATCAGCTAACCTGATCTGCCAGCAGCCAGCTGTCAGGTCAAACGTGCTTAGATACTTGGCCGAGGCCAAAGTATCAATCAGCTAATCTGCCCTTGGTATGGGATAGGCATCAGTCCTAGTGACTGAATTGAGGCCTCTGTAGTCTACACAAAACCTCATTTCTTTCTTACCACCCTGGGTATGAGGCTTGGGTACCAGAACTACTGGGCTAGCCCAAGGGCTATCTGAAGGCTCAATTACACCTAGCTCCAACATTTTCTGGACTTCATTCCTGATACAGTCCCTGACATGGTCAGGTTGCCTGTAGATTTTATTCTTGACAGGCAGACTGTCTCCAGTGTCCACCTCATGGGTGCACCAGGAAGTCTGACTAGGGGTCAGGCTAAACATATGTCTATACTGTTGCAGAACTTGTCTGCACTCAGTTTGCTGATGGTCAGTGAAGCAACACCATCTACTGACCCATCATCATGAGAGAGCAGGTCAGGGAGAGGGTCACTCTCCTCCTCCTGTTCCTCATCAGTCGCCATGAGCAAGCCCATGTCAGCCCTGTCAACATATGGCTTTAATCTGTTGACATGGAGCGCCCTCAGGGGGCTCCTGGGAGTTCCAAGATTCACCAGGTAGGTGACTTCTCCCTTCTGTTCAACTATTGTATGGGGGCCACCCCACTTGTCCTGGAGGGCTGCTGGGGCCACAGGCTCCAACACCCACACTTTCTGTCCTGGCTGGTATACAGTCAGTACAGCCTTTTGGTCATGCCAAGCTTTTTGTAATTCTTGGCTGGCCTCCAGGTTTTTGGTTGCCTTTTTCATGTACTCAGCCATCCGGGAGCGGAGACCAAGTACATAGTCCATCACATCTTGTTTGGGGGGCTTGAGAGGTAACTCCCAGCCCTCTTTTACCAAACACAATGGACCTCTCACAGGATGCCCGAACAGAAGCTCAAATGGGCTGTAACCAACCCCCTTCTGTGGAACCTCTCTGTATGCAAACAACAGGCAAGGAAGAAGAAGGTCCCATTTCCGCCTAAGCTTCTCTGGGAGTCCTTTAATCATTCCTTTCAAGGTTTTGTTGAAACGTTCAACTAAACCATTGCATTGTGGGTGATAGGGGTGGTGAACTTATAAGTCACACCACACTCCTTCCACATTGCTTTCAGATATCCTGACATGAAGTTGGTACCTCTGTCAGAAATGACCTCCTTTGGAAAACCCACTCTGGAGAAAACTCCAATGAGGGCTCTTGCCACCACAGGGGCTGTGGTGGTCCTCAGAGGAATTGCTTCTGGGTACCTGGTGGCATGATCCACTACCACCAGGATAAACCTGTGCCCAGATGCAGTTTGAGGGTCAAGGGGACCAACAATGTCAATCCCTACCCTTTCAAAGGGTACCCCCACCACAGGTAGTGGTATCAGGGGGCCTTTGTTGTGCCACCTGCCTTACCACTGGCTTGGCATGTGACACAAGAGCGACAAAACTCATTTGTGTCCTCTGACATATGTGGCCAATGAAACGCGCTAGAGGCAGCACTCAGGATTTCCTCGACTCAGTCAGACGAGTCAGTTACAGCAGGAGCGCCTGGTAAAGGGCTCCATACTCTGTCTTCCCTACTACTTGTGCACGTTAGCTTCACTGTTTTTGTATGCACTCACCGTCTTTTCTTAAAGACAAACGCCTAATTTTAGACTTTTTTAAGACTCTTCTGATTTTAAACATGAAATAAGTACATTTGCCTTTTAAAACGCGCACATTTTTTACTCACAGTTTTGGGTTGCTCAGAGGGGTGCCTCCCCGGTCCACCACGGATTGTTCCGCTTGAGTGGAGGGAGTGTTGCACTACCCGGAAGTTACGTGCAGTTACCAGGTCAGCCGTTTAGCTGCCTGGAACTATAAATTCTCATGCCCTGGCCGACGCGCAGCGGACGCGCTAGAGGCAGCACTCAGGATTTCCTCGACTCAGTCAGACGAGTCAGTTACAGCAGGAGCGCCTGGTAAAGGGCTCCATACTCTGTCTTCCCTACTACTTGTGCACGCTAGCTTCACTGTTTTTGTATGCACTCACCGTCTTTTCTTAAAGACAAACGCCTAATTTTAGACTTTTTAAGACTCTTCTGATTTTAAACATGAAATAAGTACATTTGCCTTTTAAAACGCGCACATTTTTTACTCACAGTTTTGGGTTGCTCAGAGGGGTGCCTCCCCGGTCCACCACGGATTGTTCCGCTTGAGTGGAGGGAGTGTTGCACTACCCGGAAGTGACGTGCAGTTACCAGGTCAGCCGTTTAGCTGCCTGGAACTATAAATTCTCATGCCCTGGCCGACGCGCAGCGGACGCGCTAGAGGCAGCACTCAGGATTTCCTCGACTCAGTCAGACGAGTCAGTTACAGCAGGAGCGCCTGGTAAAGGGCTCCATACTCTGTCTTCCCTACTACTTGTGCACGCTAGCTTCACTGTTTTTGTATGCACTCACCGTCTTTTCTTAAAGACAAACGCCTAATTTTAGACTTTTTAAGACTCTTCTGATTTTAAACATGAAATAAGTACATTTGCCTTTTAAAACGCGCACATTTTTTACTCACAGTTTTGGGTTGCTCAGAGGGGTGCCTCCCCGGTCCACCACGGATTGTTCCGCTTGAGTGGAGGGAGTGTTGCACTACCCGGAAGTGACGTGCAGTTACCAGGTCAGCCGTTTAGCTGCCTGGAACTATAAATTCTCATGCCCTGGCCGACGCGCAGCGGACGCGCGCAGCGGGCGCGCCGCCGGCACGCCGAAGGCGCGCCTAAGGCAAGCCCGTCTGCGCCCGTCCGCGCCTGGTCGTCGCCAGGAGCCAGAAACCCTGCTGGTACTTCCTTAAATCCAGCAAGTAGTCCCAATCAGCGCATTAGCTTTACCAGCCAAGAGCTAACGTACATTAGGGACCATATGCGAGCCAACTCCTGTAGCCACAAATTTCCCAGATCAGTGGAAGGTCCCCTTGCATGCATCAACTGCAGATTCCAAAGTATCTCACCCATACCATCAACTGACTTTAACAATCCCCGCAAATCAGGTGAAAATAAGGTAAGCTGGGACTGTTTTTTGGCAAATGTCCATTCACTCCCTAAGCATGCCATTAACATTTGGGACTTGCTTTCTTCCTCTTCCCCAGACATGGGATTCTTAACGGAAACATGGATGAAACCATCCTCACTCCCAGCAATTGCCATGGCAATCCCAGATGGATATCGTATTTTGAAATTAGATAGACCACGCAGGGTAGGAGGAGGGGTAGCCATTATTCACAAAGACTCGATCAAAGCTACTTTATTAGATCATCTTAGCAATGATAAAATTGAAATTCTGGTATTCAGGTTAGATCTTCACGCACAGTTGAGCTGGAAGGGAGCTCTCGTATACCGCCCCCGGGACCGCTACTTGATTCCACCACCCTGTTATTGGACCTGATCGCCCCACATCTAATATCCTCCAATAAATTTCTTTTACTTGGTGACTTTAATGTTCACAGTGAGAATCCAGAAGATCCCAAGGCCTCTGCTCTATTGTCCGAGCTCGCGTCATTGGGACTCACAAAAATTAATGAGGCGCCGACGCATATTGCAGGTCATACTTTGGATCTGGTTCTCTCTAACTCCCCACACATATTGTATAAATCTACCACCCCTCTGACCTGGTCGGATCACTCCGCCATTTCATTTGATTTAGAGGGCCCCGCCGCCCATAAATGCGCGGGAAAACCTATTACGCGAACCCATAGACAATGGCACAAACTGACACCTACACTTTTTAGTGAAACTTTTATTCCTCCAGATTTCTCTTTTTTTGATACGGTAGAGAAACGACTAGCGGATTTTCAGGACGCATTTCTAATCACCTTAGACGAACTAATCCCCTGAAAAGTTCATCAGTGGCCCCCAAGCGTCCCCAGACTCCATGGTACTCAACAGACCTTCGACTCGAAAAAGTCGATGCAAAAAGATAGAGCGTCAATGGCGCAGATCCCAGACACCTTCTGACAAAGTAAAATATAAAATTGCCATAGACTCCTATCATAAAAACATCAAAGCTGCTCGAAAAAACATATAGCAGACCAGCTAGCACTAGCAGATAACACCTCTAAAGCGCTTTTCCAAGTACTCAACACCTTCATAAATCCCAAAGCTTGTACTCAGTAAGACGCACCAACCCAGTTACTCTGTGATAACATTGCGGACTTTCTTACGCAAAAGATTGATAACATCTACAATAAAATAATTACTACTGTTACTAGCACTAGGAATGAACCAACTGCAGAATTACCCTCTGACTCATACAATTCTCTCACTTTAAAAGAATTTCCTCTGCTCACTATTAAAAGCACAGAAAACTTATTACAATCTATTAAATCCGGATCCCCTAAAGATTTAATTCCATCTAAAATCTCCAGAAGTTTAGCAGCAGAGTTGGCTGCCCCCCTGTGTTCTATTTTAAATAGTTCAATTAAAGAAGGCAAGCTTCCCTCTGAGTGGAAAGCTGCCCAGATAATGCCTATTAGGAAAAACACCAAACTACCCCCTGATGTAATTTCCAACTATCGTCCCATTTCACTTCTCCCTCTATATAGTAAAATGCTGGAAAAGCACATCAACACTCATCTTTCTACCTTTATAGAATCATCAGACTGTCTTGATTATTCGCAGTCGGGATTTCGTCCTAAGTACAGTACTGAATCAGCTCTGGTCAATGTCATGGATGACATCCGAATGCATGCGGATGCTGGTCGAGCAGTGATTCTTATACTGCTCGACCTCTCCGCAGCATTTGACACTATCTCACATCAGATTTTGTTGGAGAGATTACGAGCTATAGGAATACAGGACTATGCACTGGACTGGTTAACTGATTTCTTAAAGGGAAGAACTCAAACAGTTAACCTTGGCCCCTTCAAATCACAGACAAGTATGGTAACAAAGGGTGTGCCTCAGGGCTCTTGTCTTAGCCCTTCATTATTTAATATATATGTCGCCCCACTTGCAGCACTTTTAAGAAAGATTGGATTTACTCCCATCTCATATGCGGACGACACACAGCTCCTTCTCTCCTTCGACAAAAATACACCTAACATCAAGAGCACTTTTGCAAATGGCATGAAAACTATCACATCATGGATGAGTAATAACTTTTTGCAGTTAAATGCAGATAAAACTGAAATAATGCTATTCAAAGACGCAGTGACCAGTTGGTCACCGTGCTGGTGGCCAGAGGAGCTGGGACCAGCACCATCCCCTAAATTAGTGGTCAAGAATCTGGGCGTGCTAATTGACAGCAAACTTAATCTGGATGACCATATAGCCACTACAAAACGGACCTGCTTCCATGTTCTCAGTCTGCTCCGGAAGGTTTTTCACATTCTCCCTTCTTCAACACGAAAAACCTTGATACATGCATTGGTCCTTAGCCGACTGGATTTCAGCAATGCTCTGCTGATCTCCGCTAAAACAACTGCCTTGAGCAGCTTACAAGTGGTCCAGAATACGGCGGCCCGATTGGTGACTAGTGCTCCCCCGAACTCCATCAGGTCCCCTGCTACGCAAATTACACTGGCTGCCAATACGTAAAAGAATAGAATTTAAAATTGGTTGCCTGGTTTTCAAAGGCCTCAATAAAATGGGACCTAAATATCTAGCAGACAAACTGGTTAGATATACACCGTCGCGCACCCTTCGATCAGCAGATAAGGGCCTTCTTACTGTCCCGCGCATAAAACAAACTAGGCTAGGAGGCAAAGCATTCTCCTACATAGCCCCACAATTATGGAACCAGCTTCCTCTGGAGATCCGCCAATGCACTAATTACCTAACTTTCAGAAAAAAACTTAAAACTTCACTTTTTTAGTCCTCTGTGCCTCTCTAGTCGCCATTAGCGCGGAGATACCCCATTTGGGGTGATTCATGCGCTTTATAAATGACAGAAATAAATAAAAAAATAAAAATGTGGGACAAGCCTGTCCCAGGTCTTGTTTTGGCCCAAGTGACCTGCCAAAGGGATATCATGTGCTAGGGTCAAGAGGAACCCCCTAAACTTCTGAGGTATTACCATCCTCCTGGTGGCTCCAGGGGCTGGATCTCTACCCTCAGAATATAGGAGTCCCTCATCCCAATAAACTTTATGGGACCCACTAGCACTCCCAGCAGCCTCAGCAGCAGCCTGCTGTCTGAGGGGTTCAAGGGAGGGGCAGCACTGTTGCTCCTTACTCAGATCTTCCCTAGAAGGGCCCCCTGCCCCCAAGAACTCAACCTGATCAGGCTCAAGTCCCTCTGGGGCAGTTCCTTTTCAGGATCTGCTTCACCTCCCTCTGGGGGTGAATCTGTGATCTGAGACAGAGGGGAAGGCACTGCCTTTACCCTACTGCTCCTCCTCTTCTGAAGCATCTGGTCCATTGTTCCAGGATCCAGAGCTGGTTCAGTGTTATGCATTCTTGCTTGTGACCTGGTCACAGCAAATACCTCTGCAGGGATGCCCAACATCTCAGCATGAGTCCATAACTCTACTTCAGACCAGGCTGAAGTCTCTAGATCATTGCCCAATAGACATTCGACAGGGAGGTCTGCACTGACTACAACCTTTTTGAGGCCAGTTACCCCTCCCCAGGAGAAATTCACAACTGCCAGACTATGGTTGGTCTTGACATTGCTTGCATTGGTCACCTGGTACATTTCACCCAGGATGATCTGTCCAGGGTCCACAAGATCCTCTGCCACCATGGTGACACTAGCACCTGTGTCCCTAAATGCCAAAGCCTGTTTGCCATTTATTACAGGCTGCTGTTTGTATTTGCCCAGATTACTGGGACTTACTAGGAAGGACATGTTAAGGTCTCCCTCATAAATCAGCATTGCCTGAGTGGGCACTCTGACTAGGTCAGAGTCCACTTCAGAACCCAGGTTCAACCCTACTACACCCTTATTCTGAGTACCACCTCCACCAGTAGCTGAGCTAGGGGGAACAGTTGCCTTAGGGGCAGGAGTGGGGGTGGTTTGGTCTTTGGACTTGTTACAATCAGAAGTCCAGTGCCCTTTCTGTTTACAGAATTTGCACCAGGGCTTCTTTTGGCCTTTCCCCTTGTTGGATTGGGACTCCCCACCAGATGCAGATTTTTGGGGCCCTTGTGAAGACTTCTGGTCTTTTGACTTATCCCCACCTTTCTCAGAGCCCTTAGGATCTTGCTTCTTGGTGTCACCCCCTTGGTTCTGGGGTTTCTGCCTCACCCTGGTTCTGACCCATTTGTCTGCCTTCTTTCCCAATTCTTGGGGAGAGGTCAGATCTGAGTCCACCAGGTATTGATGCAACAACTGGTTCTGCAATTATTAAGGATCTGTTCTCTAATCATCAGATTATACAATCCCTTGAAATCAGTAACCCTACTGCCAACCAGCCAACCCTCCAGAGCCTTGGTTGCACAATCAACAAAGTCAGTCCAGTCCTGAGTCTGTGCCTTCTGGGTGTCTCTGAACTTCAACCTGTACTGCTCAGTGGTTAAGCCAAACCCATCTATCAGTGCACTCTTCAGGACTTCATAATCATCAGCATCCTCTTCTCTAACAGTGAGGAGCTTGTCTCTACCTTTGTCTGAAAAGGAGAGCCACAAGATTGCTGCCCACTGCTTTTGAGGGACCTGCTGTACTCTACAGGCCCTCTCCATAGCAGTTATCCACTTGTGGATATCATCCCCACTCTGGTAGGGAGGAACAACCTTGTTCAGGTTCCTATGGTCTGGAATAGATTCTCTGCCTCTAGGGACACTGTTGCTGCCACCAAGGGGTTCTAACCCCTCTCTTCTAGAAGCTCTCTGGATCTTCAGGGCTTCTCTATCCAGTGCCAACTGCTTGGTTCTGAGGGCAACTCTTGCTTCCTCATACTGCAGCAGTTTGCACATTCTTTCAGAGGAGGTCTCTCTTATGGAGAATTCCTCTGTCCTTTTCAGGCCCCTTGAGGCCTGGCCCTTCAATCACAGAGTCTTGGTCATTCTGATTTTCATCATCTGACCCAGATACTGTAATTGACCCACTCACTGATTCAGACCCATTAGCTCCTAGAGCCAATCTAAAATCATCTGCTGTCAGCAGATCTATCAGGTGTAGTGTGGAGGGACTTTGTCCTAGCTTCAGGTGTCTTTCAACACACATGGCTCTCAAGTCAGAGAAAGCCATGTCCTTATACTGAGGCTGAGTGGATCCACTGCTTCCACCCTTTAAGGACATTCTAGTGTTGTGCAGTGCTGTACTACCTACACTAGTTTGTGGCCTACTGATACTAGCTTGAGCTGTAGAAAGGGTGTGCTATCCCTTGGCACACAGCTCTAAGTTCAGTAGAACTTATTGATACTAACCTTGACTTTATATGTACCTTAAGTACCTATAGTGGTTTTCAGTTAGTAATTCAAATAGAGATTTTCTGGTAAAACAATAGCAAGCTGGAATCCCACACGCTGCCCACCAATGTGAGAAGTTGGCCTGGTATATGCTGTTCACTAATTAAAGTGGACATCTTGCACCAGAACAATTCGACTCTTATGGTAGATAGGTTTAAGACAACCTTTATAGAAAGCTATCCTAGTGGTAGCTGTGGAGAGCAGCCTTCAGGCTAAGTCTTGAAGGAATGTAAAGCAGCTTGTTTTACCACACAATCTCTTGAATCACCAAATGAAAAGACACCACACAGGTATATATATCAAATATATATGTATTTATTAATAAACACTCTCTACTAATCTCTTTATGAGATTAGAGGTCAGGAACATATGTACAAGTCAAATGTTATCAAAATAAGTTTAGCACAATCGAATATCACAATCTTAGTTTGACTAGACCTAGGTCTAGGGCAACTAGAATCGAGGGACCCCCAAGAACCACCCCAGGTAGTTGTAGGAGACCCACAGGGGACGGACGCGGTGTCCTGGCACCGGTGCGAGTCCTGTACGAGTCTATACGCACAGACGCGATTGAGATTTCAATGTTAAAGGTCCCTTGCGAGTTCGAGGCGAACACACCGATCGGTCCTTGTACGAGTCGAAGGACGCGATTACAGATAGAGTTGCAAGGGAGATGGACGCGCTGTGTCTAACACAGACGCGAACCTTGTGCGAGTCAGTACAATGGAGGTCTCGATGTTACAGGCCCCTTGTGTGTTCGAGGCGAACACCGATCGGACTCAGTACGAGTCGAAGGACACAGTTCTAGATAGTGTTACAAAGGAGATGGACGCGGTGTGTCTAACACAGACGCGAACCCTCTACGAGTCAGCGCAATTGTCGCACTTAGAAAATAAGAGTTTTAGGGCACTTCGAGGGAAGCTACAAGCAAGTCACTTACAGGGTAAGTAGTTCTAGGGCCCACACCCACAGGAGCACCATAGTGCTGGAGTTACCTCACCCAGGGGAGCCGGGTGCATAGGTGTTCTTTGGTGTCGGGTCGCGGCGTCGTTTTCAATGGGAGCCAGTGAAGACTTGCTGCTTGCGGCGACAGGAGAAGTGTCCGGAGGAATCCAAGCCTGGATTCGGAAGATGGAAGACCTGAAAGTAGAGGGGACAGTGTTCAAAGTCACTTGGCAGTGACTCGGGGCAAGGAAGATGGATGCCCACTGTCGTTGCAAGATTCAGGTCGTTCGCTGGTGCCTTGACTCTTCAGCCACGAGGTCCAGGAGGCATCGACGATGACCAGGAGCTGGATTCGACGTGTCCCACAATGTTTGCGGCTTACTGCGGTGTCGGCGACTCGATTGGAGCCAACAAGCCTTGGTAACAGCAAGTCTCGGGGAAAGTGTGAAGAGGCAATGGCGCAGACTAGCAAGGTCTGGGGGACTCACCCAGTGAGGGTAAGTCAGGGCAGGCCTGGAGCAATCAGGGGAGCTCTTTGGTTTCTTTAGAAAGTCTTCTGGGGACCCACAAGCCGGCTGGCAAGGGATCGCAAAGACGCCTCAGGAGGATTCGCTCACAGGGGCCCATGGTCTCTCGGGACATAGTAGGCCTCTGATCTTCGGAGGGATTCTTGCTGGAGGCTAGGGCCACACGTGGTCCAAAGCACAAGTTTGTGGAACGTTGTGAAGGGGTTGCACTTGACAATAGTGCACGGTACCCAGGGGTCGCGGTTCCTCATTACTCTTGGGGTCCACTGGCCTCAGCTTCACTGGGGACTCATGATGGCCTTTGAGAAGTCAGGAAATCCACTTCTTGGGCTGCAGGGACTTCGGACTCTGGCGGTAGCAGCATAGTTTGCGACCGTCATTTGTAGTTTTAGGTGCCTGCCAAGCAGGGGAGTCACTCCTTGACTCCAAGGGAGATTCTTCAGTCTTCCAAAGGTAGTGGAACGTCGAAGGTCCGGGATACATCTTCAGAGCGTCGTCCAGGGAAATCTAGTTTGCAATGCACAGGTTCCCCCTCTTATACTAAAAGAAAGGGAGGGACTAGCTCTATGACCCTACCTATGGGAGGGTCAGGGGAGGGGTGGCTACACCCACTTCCCTTTGTCCAGTTTCGCGCCAGAGCAGGGGCAGGTAGCCCCTGAGCCGGTTTGAACTGGGGTATGCACAGAGGAGCCTTCTGCTCCCCCAGTGCAGGACTTCAAAGCACTCTAAGAGTGCACCCACCCAGCCCCAATACACTAAACCCTGTCTGGAAGGTGGTCACACCCCCTTGGGACAGGATATCTATTGTTGGGCTTCCTCCACTGCGAGTGTTGGTTATCAGCAGGAGGGCAGCCCAGGGTCTGTGACTGGTGGCATCCATTTTGTGATGCCAGGGCTCTGCAGGATTCTACCGCGTTTCCACAGTAGGTACATGTCTATCCCTCTAGAAGGGTGGAATGCTACCCCCGCCGCCAGGACTGGCGGGGGGTAGTATTCCAAGATGTTTGACACCAAACACGACATGTTTCGATGCAGCCATTCCAAAGTTAGCATTTTACCGCGAGGATATAATGCACTTAAAAGTAAATGGTTTAACCGCATCCACAAACAGCACCAGAGAATGGACTCTGAGAGCTGCAGATGGGCCCCGCTCAGGCAGAGGCACCCCCTCACATAGAAGCCAAGCACCCTGCCCTCAGGATTGATAGGGCCTGCCTTAGGGGTGACTGATAGGTTTATATGTGTGTGTAGGAGAGATATAGGGGACCTATATCTCAGTGAGGGGTGCTAGCACTTCCTCACCTAGGCTGCAGTAGCAGGCCTGTGGTGTCAGATTTAGTCTGCTTCCCAGGGGTGGCATAATACATGCTGCAGCCCCTGGTAGGCCTGTGAAGTACCTATGCCCTTAGCACCTAAGGTACCATATACTAGGGACTCATAAGGAACCACAGCATCCAATCACTAGTGCACCTAGAGTGCACTCCAAGTCGTTTAGAGAGAACAGAGAGGCTGGGGCCCTGATTAGCAGGGACCCAGCCAGACTATGGCCAGAAACCAATGTAAACATCAGAAAAAAAGTGGGGGCAACATAAGAGGCAGATCCTACTCTCCTACAGTGCCCAAGACAGAGAGACTGCCCTGCAAGCCTTTTTCCATTGCAGCTAGCATGGAACGGATGTTTCCATCAGCCTCCTCTTGGGGCAGGTCCTGAACAGGGTCTCCATCGTCAGCCGCAGTGTCCCGCCCTTTAGTTTTCTTTGGATCAAACGTTAGTTTAGGCTGAGTCTTGTCCACTCTGCCCATTTTGGCAGATCCGCAGCAGAAATTTGAGTCAAAATTCACCAAACACCCAGGCCGGCAACAACTGTCAAGTAGCCCGCTTCTAGGAGGATTCAGTGGATCCTCCAACGATTTCTACTCTGAGTGACGACCGAAGCAAGATCTTAGTTCAGTGGTCCCGGTGTCGCGCCCCTTCACAGAGCAATCGCCGTAGTGCACCAAGCCAAAGACGCTACCCAAGCGCTCCGCTCTCTTCAATCACGCAGGGAATTAGGCCAGCCACGACTCACCCAGGGTGTCATTCCCGCTCCAAATGCTACCTTCTGCTAGCGTCCGCTACAAGCGCCACCTCCCTGTGTCTTACGTCGTGGACACTGCAAGCCGCAGCCGCTCTCCGTGGCGTGGCGCGCAACAGGGGTAACTGCACAGCTCCATTCCAGTGGCCCTTACCAGGTGTTGCCGCCAGATGTAGTACCGCGCGCAGCTCTTTCAGAGGTAACTACAGAGAGTTTTAGCATAGAGGTCTCCGCACAAAATGGCGCCACAGTCTTTCGAGCACTCCCCAGACGTCACTCGGCCACAGGTTCCCTCCGTGCGGTCCCTCTCCCACACCTGTCCTCAGTGGGTGCAGAGACCTTGAGTAGCTTGGCGCTCCACGTTCCCTTGAAGTAGACACTGCCCCCAGTTAGTGTTATTCAGGTTCGCCACAGAAATCCGGGAACACGGCAGGGGTCTCCCGCACCTTCAGGCCTCAAGATGGCCGACCTCGAGTCCCGCATTCACACCATGCATGGAGGTCCGTA
Organism: Calotriton arnoldi; assembly: GCA_963921515.1. Taxonomy (NCBI): domain Eukaryota; kingdom Metazoa; phylum Chordata; class Amphibia; order Caudata; family Salamandridae; genus Calotriton; species Calotriton arnoldi. Next base: position 4,088,236 of record CAWUFW010000189.1, read on the forward strand.
GTTCAGCTCCCCGTTCTCAGGGCACGCAGGCTGATCACACACACCAGGGCAGCACCCCAGGAGCCCGCTACCGGCTTTTCACCTCACCGCGATGGCGTCGCTCTGGAGCGTCACTGCCCACAGCGGCCCTTGGTGTTAGTCCCCCGCCGGCCTCACCGTTCAGCACGCCCAGGCCCCCTGCGCTCTTTCGAACGCTCGTGGCGCAGGCCTCTCCGGTCACCGCACCATGTCTGGGGCAGGGCGCAGCTCCAACGCCGCCAGCGCCGTCCAGCCACCCGGGTCTCGTTACGGTCTCGGAAGCGCTGTAGTCCGTAGAGCCGCAGAGCGCCCGGCCGCCACGCCTCCCAACGTCAGCTCGGGGATCGCGGCCTTCTGCGGGTCGGGTACCAGCGGAGTCAGCTCGCTCGATGCTTTGGGGGAGTGTAGGGATCGGAGGCGGCCCCTCGCACTCTGGAGCCTTATCGGAACTGGGATCGGCTCTTATCAAGCCTTATCGGTCAAGCAGATGCCGGATTATTAACGGATTATGAGATGGCAATGCGGAGCTCTCTGCTCAAATGGCCATCTTCGTCGCGAGCAAGCTCCGCCCCTCTACAAGGGGTAGGATTAGATGACATTCTCCAGTACAACAGATCAGATCCTGATTGGATGAAATGGCTGATTTGGCCCATTGACACAAACAGCTGTCAACCGAGATTTATGAATGCAACCAAAGGGTTTAGTATCCATAGGCCAGATACACGCTATGTACAGAGACAACACCCAGGGGTAGTGACATCCTATAGTGTTGGGAAGTTGTGCCTTGATTGGCTAGGGACCTCAACACTCACAGAAGTAAAACATCACTTGACCGTACTCACATCTGATGTAGACCTTAGGGATTTTTTACTAGGCCCAAGGAAAACACGTCAGAAACGTTTCATATATGCTGGCATTTATGCCTACTATAATGAAAACTGGAAAATATCCCAACAGGAGGCCGCAGAAAGAATACGGGAAATAGACCGTATTAACTTAGAGAAAGTATTAGCTGTAGTGGATAATGGGTTAACAACTTTGACCTCCAGGATTTACTCCTTAGGCAATATTGTGTCTTCGGCAATCGACATCTTAGAACAAGATCTGGCCTTGTTACAACACGGGCAATCTCAGCTACGTTCTATTATGATGCTGAGCTGGACGCTGCAATCTTTGCGTGCAGGCTATGTGCCCTGGCGTTTTATAAACACCACGTCTCTGTTTTCAGAATACAATCTAACTGATAAACAGACAGAAATGGCACAAAGGGGAGCCAAATATACAATGCTGCGTATTGAGAAACTGGAAAGGTTACCATTCACTGTAGCCGAATCACCATCAACAGAATGGCTAATTCATGGCCAAATCACTCTGCCGGTCACTACGTTTCAGTTTCAATATTGCCTTGAGCAAAGGCAGGCAAATATGAAAAGATGGGTAAGGGTTACATTAAGGAAACTTGGGAGTTACCATATAGATACCGATGCCGGAATGGGGATCGAGAAGTGTATCTGAGTGGTACCAACTGCAAGAACGCTTTAAGCGGTTCTCTCATGTGTCAGGATATTTCACTACACGGAGCCTGTAGCGGTTCAGTAGCAAACCTATCGTGTCACATGACAGGGACCCCAGCGGCCATGATCACACCGGTTTTTCAGCTGCTCTCGAATGGGAGTTACTTGATGCTAAATGATCAAGGTTGCTGTGGGATGCTTCCGGGCATCGCCTATCTGGTCACTGTTAACTCCAGGGTTACTTGCTGTATGCAAGTATTGTTTCCGCCACTGAACACAGTCAGGGAGGCGCCACTATGGCCTTCACTGAACATTTCTTTCATACAATTTGATACTCTGAGCAGACTGCAAGCCATGCTTTTACAGCAACCCGTGCCCTTAACCTCCGCTCGAGAAACCTATGAAGTTGCAAGGACCTCGACTGAGATACAGGCGCTTATACGTACAAACTGCCCCTTTCATTTCGTAGAAATGGTGGGACGTATCTTCAATATGTCTGATACGAGCGGTATTGTACACCTATTTAAGACCATAGGGTCAGGACTGTTAAGCACCTTTCAGACAGTCCTCGGAGTAATCCCAAATTTTATACACTCCGTATTGGGAAGCGTATTTGGAGGACTCCCGCTTATCCTATTGCTGGTTGCAGGGGTCCTATTCATAATACTACTGCTACGCAATTGACGGCCCAACTCCCGAGGGAATGGCGAACATGCTCCTGGAGCGGAAATACCGTGAACGCATGGTACAACTTCTGGGCATTTCTTGCCTGCGAGAACTCAATGCCTCCTGGTTTCTATCCTTTCGACCAGTCTGGGTAGACTGCATCTTACCTGTTCTTCGATGCCTGCTTTGCGGAGAAGAATGCACGTTGGATCTTTATCTAACATTTCCATCAGGTGCGCCTCCGGACACGGATGCAATGCTGGACCCCATAAAGGCCCATGCTCTGCGTTGTCCCAAGCGGCTTCCAATTCTGATTAATGCATTCCTGGAGAATCCACAGGTGCCGTTTGCTCCTGCTGGGTTAGGTGACTCCTCCTCAGGCACCCAGGTAACAACTGCCGCACAAGCTGCCGCAGCACCGACTGTTGGCAGTGCTACATACCATCTATGTGCGATTGACGTTCTCTGTGAGGCGTTGGATTTGTCATCTGCAGTAGCTAACACTGATAATGTTGTGCTTCCCAGCCAGGACACCTAATCTCAAATTGGCTCATCGCGTCCTGGGAAAGAATTCGGCATCTCCACTCGTTTTCATAATAAGCGAGCAAATTTGGAACATTTCTTAAATTGACACTTTCGCTTGAGAAAAGCATGGCCTTCTTCCGCTTTGAGTGAAGCAACTTATATAGAGAAACAAAATAGACATTTCTTTTTTTAGTGGCAATTGGAAATAGCTGAATTGTAACATTTTTGATTTTTTTTTTAAACAATTTTAAAACCATGTTTTTACTTGCTTTTAAAATGGCTTTAAATTGTCCAGATTTTAAGTATGGTCATTGTCATCCTATTCGGAAGAGGAGTGGGTGTTATGTCCCGTATAGAGGCCCTAATGTAGACCCGTTCATACATGCCCTAAAATGGACGTATTCGTATTTGCCCTAATACGGTCATATTCGTACTTGCCCTATTATGGTCAAAGCCGCATATGCCCTATTACGATCATAACTGTACATGTCCTATTATAGTCATGATTCCTTATATAGGCATGATCTTTCACCTACATTGGTCCTCGCTAGTACACAACGAGCTCTGAGGGCTGAATGTTATCTAGTCTGTGGTTTTGAATACAGCAGGGTTTTTCCCAAACACAGGCCCACACTGTACTCATCAATTATGCATGGCTCTCTAGGAATACACCACCTGCATAATATGTATGTACAAAGTTCACCCCTGACGTCTTCCTCACGTCTAACAAGGGCCAATACAAACCATACGAAGCAACTAGAGTCTTCAGGGTATAAATGCACCACATCTTACCCCGGTAAGACAGAGGGAACCGAGACTTCCATGCTGACACACTGACCAGAGACGCTGAGGCTCCTGCATGCAGTCGCTCCAGCTGACAGTGGTCTAACACAGCCCTTGCGGGGTGTCCAACTCGAGACCAGGACGGGCTCCCACACTCTCTCTATTCAGGTATGGGGGTTCGACTAAATCCTAGAAGGATTCTTGGCTCTTAGGCTTTTAGACCTACACACATATGCTAGGTACACTCAGGTACATCTAGTTAGGCATCGTAGGAGTACGTGCACTTTTCATAATGCTTTTTATATTCATGTATCTATTCATGATTATTGCAATATGGTAGAACTGTTCTATCCCTTTGCTTTTATCGTACTGCTGATAATATATCTCTGCTATTGTTTGCTGGTTACTGCAGCACATATATTTTACACTAGAATAACAACTGTTCAATAAATACTTATTGAAACGCCCAGACTGTTTATTCTGTGTAACTCTCTGAGACAAACCGAATAAGTAAGCACGAGTGACTGAGCGAAAAGTAGTACATTGTTTCCACGATTCTGAGGAATTTGGGTTGTCATGGTCTAAGGTTGCCAGAAACTAATCTCTCCCCGATAAGCGGAGATTCTAGTGGCACTGTGAGCTAGCTAATGCAAATCAGGCTAACATACGCGGTGGGGGTGCACAGAGTCAGTCTACCACCAATCCCACGGTTTATGTTATCCAAACGCGCAGGTCCTGCATGGGTACTATAGGAACTACACGACAGACCGTACGTAGCAGTGTGCTCCTGTAGCACGTTGGGTGTAGGACCAGGCGGCAGGCCAGGACCTACAGGCTACTCCTGCTGCTCATGCTTGAAGGCTGTGAACAGCAGGGAATGACAGCCTGTGGTAAGTCGGCTGTAAATGGTTGTGCCTATCAGGTGTTGGCTGCCTGTTATGGGCTAGGCACAGGGCCTGGCTGTAGGCCAGGCCTTTTGAGCAACCCTTGCTACGCCCAGCCAAATGCCTTGCTCAGAAGGGTTTTGCTTGCCGGTGCCAAGTTAGACGAAGGGCCCGGGCAAAGCCCATACCTAGTGGGCAATCCCTTCTGCGCACGGCCAAAGTCCATGTGCAGAATAGGTTGGCCGACCCAAGCCTATTGTATGTAGAGACTATTTGTGAAGCGACTGCCCATCTGCATTTAAGACAACTGACCTCAGTTTCACTATTTCCTTTTTTAATGACACCTAAAATAACCCTCTGCGTCCCAGTTGACCCTACCTTAATTTAGCCAGAGTTAACAAGACAGCAGGAACATACTCCTAACAATGATTTTTGAAAAAGTCTTCTTTTAGAAGACCTCACTAGCCGCAGCCTATGACTCTTTTTGTCCCATTTCATATAGTTCATAGGAAGATTTGTGTAGTCACAGTCAACAGTAGTTGGATCTCAAGTATGGCTTCTCTTTGTCTGCCTGTAGGACAGGGAAGGAAGCATTCATATTTCCATCCTTGATTCTACTGCATTCCTCACCACGATGCACTTCCATTGTTGAATGAAAAGATAGAAACAACAACGGACTGGGTAGGCTGCACCTCAATGACAAGTCAAAACAAGTATAATGTCCTGTGCACAAATCTTCCGGCACCTGCCGCTGTTTAGTGCCACTGTCCAGCAGACCACAAATTATCATGTATAGGAAGGTGCATCAGGAAGAAGTCAAGTTCCAATGTAAATTCACAATATTTCCTTTATTATTCTTCAATGCAGAAAAGTTAAAATCCAGCCAACGCGTTTCGTTCCAACTACTCCTCGAACTTCATCAGGGCTCTAAATCGTGTCTGGTGAGTATTTTCTTAAGTGATATGACTTGACCGTCCATCCACATAATCTAGAATGGAAGTCCTCCACATTCAGTCATCCATTTGGGATGGTAACCTTCCTTAATACAGAGGAAGTTCATAAAACAACATGTTTGATACCATGATACGTATCAATGTGTCCACCAGACTTGCACTTCCATTGTCTTGAGAGATTTACATAAACTCTCCAGCCAAGGATAACTTCCTACTAAAGACTTGAATGAAGGAGGGAGAAGGAAGCATTCAGCTTTCCATCCTACATCATACCGCATTGCTTCTAGTCTCCCAACTGTTCATTTATATTGTTGCAATCTAGGGTGAGGGGCCTGGTATAACCCTTTTTTCTAGTATGTCATTGGTGTTTTCCTTCCTCAATTAACTCCTTTGGGAAAGAACTACCTCCTCCTTCCTTTTGGCCCCTCCTCCTTTAAATAGTGATCCCTGATCTTTTTTTTTTAGGTCTCGCTTAAAACAGTGTGCATGTGCTGTCGCTTGCCATAGATATTGTTTACTATAAGTGGCCTGGAGCCACCCAATGCTTGCCATTTGTTGGCTTTATTGTCACTCTTATATGCTGCTTTCTAATTGGCCAGTGAGTGTCGATGTTGCTTCTTCCCTCACACCCCTGTCCATGTTGCTTCTAAATCTTCTACCCCCTGTCTGTTTTGCTTCTTCCCTCCCACCCCCAGTCTGTGTTGTTTCTTCCCTCACTGTCTGTGTTGTTTCTGCCCTCCCACCCTCCCTGTCTGGGTTGTTTCTTCCCTCCCTTCTTCTCTGTCTGTTTTGTTTTTTCTAGATCTGTCTGTGTTGTTTCTTCCTAGTCCCACCCTCCCTATCTGTGTTATTTCTTATAGTACCACCCTCCCTGTCTGTTTCTTCTTCCCTTCCACCAAGGGGTGGGCGTAACTGGCATAATTCTGTGCAGCGTAATTACTCATAATTACCACAGAATTACTGGTAATTCTGCGTAATTGTGTGAGACACATAATCTAGCATTTAGCGCTATTTTCTTAGTGCAAAATAGACCCTTGCATCTAAAATGGGCCTGAGGACGCATTTTGCACTACTAAAATAGCGTAAAATGCTACAGGGCATGAACATCAGCAGCCACTCACTCTCTCTTGGTTCATTGTCCCTGTGCTCCTTCGGTTGGATTTTTGCTCCAAATCACTCTTAATTACTCAAACTGAAGTAATTGCATAATTTCCGTAATTTCACATCACTATAGTAATGCATAATTACTGAAATTACTTCGATTACTCTGGCGTAATTAAAATTTCACCCAGACCATCTCCTACCCTGCCGTCTGTGGTGCTTCCTCGCTCCCATCCCCTAGTCCATGTTGCTCCTTTTCTCCTACCCCCTTGTCCATGTTGCTTCTTCCCTCCCACCCACCCTTGTCCATGTTGCTTCTTCCCTCCCACCACCTCCTATCACCCCCTTGTCCATATTGCTTCTTATCTCCCACTCCCCTTGTTTCTTCCCTCCCACCCCACCCCACCTTGTCCGTTTTGCTTCTTCCCACCCACCTGCCACCCTCCCATTCTCTGTGTTGCCCTCCTACCCTCCTGTTGTCTGTGTTGCCCCTATACTCCTGTTGTCTGTGTTGACCTCCCACCTTCCCGTTGTCTGTGTTACCCCCGCACCCTCCCATTGTTTCTGTTGCCCCCAACCCTCCTGTTGTCTGTGTTGCCCCCCAAACCAGCATAAGAAAAAAAAGCACAATGACATGGCCAGCACTGGCATATCATAGCGCCCATTGTCTGTGATGCTTCTTCCCCCACCCCCTGTGTCCATGTTGCTTCTTCCCTCCCACGCTCACATTGTTGGTGTTGCTTCTTCCCTCGCACTTGCTACACTCCCGTTGTCCGTGTTGCATCTTCACTCCCACTTCCCATAGTCCATATTGCTTCTTCCCTCCCACCTTCCCATTGTCTATGTTGCCTCCCCCGCTTCCCATAAGAAAGAAGCGCAATGACGTGGCTAGCTTTTTTTTACCCTGCTGTTGTCCATGTTGTTTGTTCTCTCCCTCCCTTTCTCTGTGTTGCCTGTTCCTTCCCACTCTCCCTGCTGTTGCCCATGTTACAGTGGTGCAACAATAGCCCCCGTGTTGCGGGGGGGCCCTAGCTCCAGGGGGGCCCCCTCCGAGTACCGTGCACGGACATGCCTGAGAGCTCCTGACTGGTTCCGGAGCGTGGTGGCCCCACTCCATGCACTTTGCAGGGGGGCCCCCTCAACTTTTGTTACGGCACTGCCATGTTACCCACCTCCACCGCCATAAGAAAGAAAAAATGCTATGACGTGGCCAGGACTGCTTTACAACATGGATAAAAGACCAAAGCATGTATTTCTCTGTCCTCAACATTGGCTTGGAAGAGGGATAGGAGAGCGTGATCTCCCCTGAAGCTCAGGGGTCCACACTGGAAAAGAACATGGTGATATACACCGCCACCCCGCTCGCACAAATATCTGTGGCATCTCAGGGAAGCCCTAAAGATGTGCATGATAGCAGGGGTTTAGATGTGGAAAAACAGGGATAGAGGGGGCACTTAAAAAAAATCTTAACTACATTCTTTTATCACTGCGTGCGCAACATTTCCTGTGCCTTTCTTAAAAATGCCTTGTGGAAGTGTGTAATTCGCTTCCTCACACCTTCTTGTGTGGAATTACAATTATGTGTAAATATGGTTATTTCTGCCTTAAATCCATATTTGATTTTCTTCTTCGCACCCTACCCCTCTGTTTTTGTGGCGAAACATAAAACAATGAAGCAACAGTTTTGGACATTTAATAATATATAAAAGATTCAATGTGGAGGAGATTTGACCTTGTACATCAATTGCTGGCACTTTCAATATAACCGCCCTCTTCCCATTTCTTTCTTGCCTCGAATGGACCTCACACACCAAACAGTTCTGTGTTTCTGCATATTGCATCTCAAGAACGAGATGCTCCCTGCTTCTTGTGGCTATGGCCGCTCTATATCAAATATGTTAAATAATAACATAAAATACTACTTCGCCTGTTAGGAGGACTTTAATGTGTATTAGAACATTGGAATGTGGAGCACTCCATTGAATACAATGGAGTGCTCCGTGCTTCTACGGGCCAGTAAAGGCCCGCAAAGCAACATTCCAATGTTGCTTTTGTTCACAGCTGCTGCTGTGAACAAAGGCCTCTCGGAGTTCGAGGGGATTTAAACCCCCTCGGGCTCTGAGAGGCCTTTGTTTAATTTGTTAGAACATTCTGCCCTCTAGTGGCAGAATGTTCTACTTCGTAGCTGGGCTATACCGGCTATTAAAGTCCCGCTCCCCTGTTAAAGGTCCTCGCCTTCGGCTCGGGCCTTTAACACTGGAGTGGGCCTTTATTAGCCTTTATATCCCGCTACGGCGGGCTATAAGGCTATATTAGAACATTGGAATGTTGAGAGCTCCATTGAAGACAATGGGGTATCTTCAGGCTTATAATGGCTGGTATAAGCCTGGAGCTCTAACATTCCAATGTTTGTCTTCATGTTTCCTACTTTTTAATTTATAACATTCTACCTTTAATGGGTGGAATGTTCTAATAGCCTTATAGGCCTTCCGCCTCGGGCTACAGCAGTTGTTAAATGCCCTCTCCCTCGTTAGAGGCCCGAGCCGCAGGCCTTTAACAATCGGTATAGCCCTTGGCAACAAGCTATAAGCAGGGCACGAGTCTGGGGTACACGCAGGTACACTGCGTCCACCCACTATTCTCACAGGGTGGACGCTGTCCTCCCTGCCAAAAAGTTGGGACTCACAGAAATATGTTGAACTTGTCCCAGTGTAAGACACCGGGACACGTTCAGCAGCACCTGCACGTTGTCTGCTTTCCATTTCCAGCAGCAACGTGTAGGTAGCGAGGGGGCTTTTTTCACCTCCAGCTAGGCCGAAGTTAAGGGGCCATCAGGCCTCCTTTGTTTTTATATCTTGACTGGAGGCAGCCTGGAACCTCACACTTAAATGTAAATGCCATAGAGGGAAACAAAGGCACACAGCTTGCTATCTCTTCACAGGTACTTAAGAGAGGCATGCTTTTGCCTTTGTTCTGTCCCTGTATATAAGTGCAGACACCGTAAGACTTTTCAGATGGGGTGGTCTGTCCCAGTATTTACACAAATAATTTAAATAGCACTATTTGATTTCTTTTATAGCGCTACGTCGTGACATCATGCGCTGAGATGGCACGCGTCATGATGTCACTTGCATAGTGTCTAACTTGGTTAGTCCCCCCACTTCTTTTTATAGGACTTGTGCCCTTGCTAAAAGGCTATAATATTGCAATTGACCATTTAGGATAATTGGCATTTATTTTAATGAAATAAATCTGCGTGACTTATTTTACTATACTAGTGTATTATATCAACCAATCAGCTTGAAATACCACTTATAATTAGTCTGTGTTACGAGCAGTTCGAAGTGAGTGAGGCCTGACCTTTTAACCTCATGATTTGTGCTTGGGAACGCAGCTAAACCATATATATATATATTTTTTTTTTTTTTTTAAGGTCATGCAGTATACTCGCCTCCTGAGTTATGTCCTCACGAGGTCATAACACCAAGGCGCCATTCTAGCCTGCGAGCCAGTATCCTGGGAGACAGGCCTTCTAATTTGTAACCTGTTTATGACTCGAGGTCTGGTCAGGCTCAGCCTCGGTTTCTGTAATAATCTCCCATGACATGAACTAGTGATTTCCTTCTATGGTTCTGACAGAATTAGGCGTTAGCAGAATGTCTGGTATGCGAAAATGAAAAAAAAATATCCGTAAGAACAGCAAAGAGAGGAAGACTGGAAGATCAAGGCCTAGATTTGCTAAGGATGTGTCGCTGCGCGGGTGCTTGCGCGGGGCAGTTTTCACTTGCGCAATTTTCTGCTGCGCCTGCCTGGCTTTCAATTGGTAAGTAAATTGATGCAATGCTGTGCGTCACTTTGTGCCACATGAGCATCAGTGCAAAACACCAGTAAATAACCCCTAACTGTAATACAGACCCAGCTTTTTGAAAAAACAAACTTTTGCATTAGACAATGTCTCAACTTTTAAGTGCTTCCCCCCTTGCTAATCATATACCCTCCCGGGCCGCGGTATCATGGAATGTGTGCTGGGGCATAGCAGCTGACCCCTTGAGTCTGTGCTAAGCTCACCTCTTCCCTCAGCACTTGCATCTTTTAGTGTCAGGTTGTTATGTTAGCTTTATCGTGATTTTGTTTTGCAGTTTTATGTAGCGTTAAGTCGATCCGAAGGTATTGGAGCATTTATCTGAGCACCACTTACACTACACAAAGACACATTCATTTTTTTTAAGCACATAGAGATATTAAGTGATTTGTCCAGAATCACAGGATGTTGAGCCGACGCCAGACTCGAACCTGGTGCCCCAGTTCCAAAGTCTGCAACTCTGGTCCCATGCCACACTAAACTGCTGACAAATATAATAACTCAACAAGTTATTATAACTGCAAGTTGATTTTTATTATTAAAGTTAAGAACACGTCTGTGGCACCTCCTCTGTAAAGACAGCAAAACTATGGAGCTCCCTGCAGCAAAGGCAAGAAATATCCAAGACCACTTTCACATTCAGAAAGACTGTAAATACCCGTTTCTTCCACAACAGATGATGACACATGACACATAGCACACACTAAGAGACAGCCATTTAACTGAGAATGGGATCAAACCTGCATCTATCTACCTCCTGTACCCCCTCTTCAGATCAAATCAATATTATTTTGATCCGTTGCTGTGGGGCCCCTAAAAGGTGTGGGGCCCATAGGCCCTGCCTACTTTGCCTACTTGGTAATTCGAAACTGCTAATAAGCAAGCCCTACGTACACCAATTGACCACTTTCCAGTCCTCAACCCTTCTCCTACTCCTTTCACTCCTTCTCACTCTACGCTGTTTCTTCGGCGAGCAGTGGGCCATGCACACAGAAACTAAATTGCTTTCTCATCAACATCCAATCCTTTAGTAAGAACTGTATTGACATATTTAACTTGATCTCAGATTCATCACCAGACCTTCTTTCCATAGCTGAATCTGGAAATGACCGCCCACCAGCCTGTCATTGGGCTATCCCCTAGAATAATGCAATGGAGTAATGTAATGCTGCAACCAGGCTAAGATCAACGGATGTAGACCTGCATTCTGTTGGGATGGGAATGTCTCCTGCATTGTTTTGCGAGCAAACACCAATGCCATGAATTACCTAAAGAGCACTTCCCAGGTGATCTCTGCCCTTTTTCTTGGCCTCAATGGAACCAGCATCGTGCTTGCAAGCTGAGGGCTGGCACTCTAACAATTCACAATCCAGAGCTCTGCCCTGTGGTTTGGAGGGACAACCCAAGTGCCCCCTCTTTTCGACAAGTACTTTGCTGAACTGTATTTGCCCTGGTCGCAGCTACCAATGCAAATGTATACACGTAATTATTGTAACTGTAACTTGCTGTACCCTTGAATCATGCTACTGTTGCACTTCGGGTCATGTCCGTGCTATACAAAATTTCAAAAATAAATAAAATTAAAATAAATATTTGACTGACCATATTAGCAGGTATCTGTTTCTTTAACAGGGCACGCCTCTTTACCTGTAACCCATGCAGGGAGAGTCAACTACTGGCCTCTCTACTTTTTCTCACCCCTTTGTCTGGCCTCTGCAATTGGTCTTTTGCAACTTCCAAGTATGTGTGGATGTTGCGTTTGCATATGTGTGGCAATGGCAGGAAGAACTAGGAGTATATGTGTCATAGTTGATTGTGGGCATAGCAGAATGCATTTTGGATGACCAATGTGAGGATTTTGTACAAAATGGAGTGTGGAAGTAATCTCTCAGATGAGCAGTGTATACTGCAGTGCTCCTTAATGCATTCCTCAGACCTTTGTTAGTACCCAGACTTTAGGGTGTTGAGGACAGAAGGCAACTGTTCCTTTTGAACTGCTGAGTTAGCCTTTGTCAATGCCGTACCCTTTAGTTCCCCCAGAGGTGTTACCACCAACAGGTTGAGAGGTGTGGGTTATGAATGCTTCTTTTTCCTTTATGCCTATGTTTCAGTGAGCTGGAGACTCCAAGCCACTCACATTCTTTCTGCTGACACTAATGGACAAAGACTGCGGATGGCCTGTCCGGAGAGGGATACACAAAATGGCAGAAATACCTAGAACCAGTCCCAGAGCTGTGTCTGAAGAATTCACTTACTCTGGCTACAAGTATGATATGAGAAGGGGACTGAAACCCCAAGTCGGTGTTCAGGACTTCTCAATGACCTGCACCAATGTCATACCCTGCCCATCTGGGAGTCCAAGGATTTTTGCTGAAGTTCCTAGGTCCTGCTTGGATGAGGAGCTGCCTCGCTGCTGAGAGAGAAGTACTGGAGGTGTTTCTGCCGAAGGCCAACTACTCAGAGGTGAGCCCAGCATTAACAGCCTTGTAGAGGTGCTGCCCAGAAAAGGGACTGATCAAGTACTACAAGTGACATCTGTACTGTGAGGCCCTGGGTAAGATCTGCTCTGCAAACACTTTTAGTGAGCTCCTGTGCCCCTGCTTGACCAGTACATGTCCTTGTTGGCCAAACTTTGCCTCAAGAGTATCTTTGCTGTCCTCCCTAGCTCTGGGGTGTTTGCTTGGGTTTCCAGTGTGGCCTACAAGTGCATGAAATCCATGGCGTGGATAACTGATGCTGTGGGACCCTCTCCATACCTCAAATGCCCCAAATCATTCCCCAAAGCTTGATGGGCTGAATTGACTGATCCATGATTGGAATTCCAAGTATTTTGCTAAAAACTGTGCCTGGCCCTTATAAGTACAGCCTTGAAACGTTTTCTCCCTCAATATTGGCATGAATCTCCTAATCGGGGATCTCACAACTCTACCTGAGTTTCACCCGCTCGAGGGCCGGTTGCTTATGGGGGATCTGGGGGCCCATAAAATTAGGCAAGTATATCAAACAATCACTACGCACTCCACGACCACTATTCACCGGACTCGGGCGGCGTGGGAGGCGGATGTGCCCACCCTGACTGATGATGACTGGGCTGAGGCATTGGCTAGCCCTCGGTACTCCGCTGTCTCCACCCGGTACCGGTTGATCCAATTTAAGTACCTCCACAGGGCCTACTATACACGCTTACGCCTCTACAAGATGGGGGCTATCCAGTTGTCCATGTGCCTTCGCTGTGGCTCGGAGGAGGGGTCGTTCTTACACACGGTATGGAGCTGTGGCGCACTGCAACATTTCTGGTCTGGCATTAGGTCTTGCTTGGGGCGGGTCCTTGCGTGGAACATCCCTGCAGATCCGTGACTGATTCTCCTCCATGGCACGGAGGACATCGGGGGGAACAGATACAAAAGACACCTGCTATTCTTGGGTCTTACACTTGCCAAGCGGGACATTGCACAACACTGGAAGGCGGCGTCCCCACCCAGTATAGGTAATTGGAAGAAAGCAATGGATAGATGCCTGTCGGCTGAAGTGGCGGTGTTTCAGGCACGGGGATGTCCGCAAAAGCATGGGAAAATATGGGCGGGCTGGGCCACGTACAGGGGCATTGACCTATCGCTCTTGGGGCCTCCGGATTCCCGGGACCCGATTGACAGACTAGGTGTGAGTAACTCTCCAGTTTAATGCTACGGGGTGGTGCGTGTGAGTGGAGCATGATTACATAATATTACTATATGATGACTACAGGGTGTGTGCTGCGGGGTTGGGGGTGGGGGGCTTAGGTCTGATGTTTTGCAGACCCTCCTTGGGGTTAATATTGGGTGCCGAGAATTTCTACAATCTGCCTGTATCATGTATAATGCTTGCTGGCTTTGCTCCTTTGGCACCATTGAAAACCAATAAAATTTGTTGTTAAAAAAAAATATTGCCATGAATCTATCAATTAATCAATGAGGATTTATAAAGCGCGCTAATCACCCAATAGGGTTTCCAGGCGCTTGCAGACCCCGGAGGCTTATTCGAACAGCCAGGTCTTGAGGGCCATTCGGAATTCCGGAAGTGAGGTGATGGTCGGGAGGTGTGTGGGAAAGCTGTTCCAGGTCTTTGCTGCAATGTGGGAGAAAGAGCATCCTCCACTTCTGCTTTTGTAGATGCGAGGAGTATGAGCAAGTGAAAGGGAGGCAGCGGAGCGTAGTCTTCTCGATGGTTGGTGGAAGTTCAGACGCTGGTTAATGTAGGCGAGTCCTTGGTTGTGTAGAGCCTTGTGTGCATGGGTCAGCAGTTTGAATTGACATCTTTTCTGTACGGGGAGCCAGTGGAGTTTCCTGAGGTAGGGTGTGATGTGGGTTCATCGGGGAAGGCAGAGGATGATTCTGGCTGCGGCGTTCTGTATGGTCTGAAGTCTCTGTAGAAGGTGTGTAGCGATTTCTATGTAGATGGCATTGCTGTAGTCCAGTTGGCTGGTGATGAGGGCGCTTGTGACAGTGTGTCTTGTGTGTAGGGGTAGCCACTTGAAGACTTGAAGATCTTACGTAGCATGCGCAGAGTAAGGAAGCAGGCGGAGGAGACGCGCTGATCTGTTATTTCATGGTGAGCTTGTTGTCAATGATGATTCCAAGATTTCTGGTATGGTTGGAGGGAGTGGGTGCAGGTCCTTGGCAGCCGCGGCCCGTGCAGGTAAGAGCCGTGGGGCGGTGGGGCCGGGAGGGGGGGGGCCTGGTATTTCGACAGATGACCACGAGGAAAAATGTATTATTTATTTAATTTTCCCTCGTCGTCGTCTGTCGAATCCCCCCCCAATCCGGCCCCACCTCTCTTACCTGCACCGGCTGCGGCTGGTCCTCGGTCTGATGGCCACCAGGAGTCATTCCATGTGTTGCTGCTGTTGCCAAAGATCAGTACCTCCGTCTTGTCCGTGTTCAGCTACAGGCAGTTGTTCTTCATCCAGTCGGCGATGTTTGTCATGCATTTGTGGAAGTTGGTTCTGGTGGTGGTAGGGTGACCTGGTGGTTCTGAGTCTCAAGGGCTCCAGGGATATCTCTGATCACGCAGGGGACTCATGCCTCATCTGCATTTGAAGGCTTTTGGGCTAGGCGTTCATCTTGTGTGGGAAGTAGATTTTGTTTGCATCCATGACCACAACTACAACCATTGCCCGACCCAACTGTGACCTCTGCCATCTGCAAAAGGACCTTATGAGTAAGTGGGTCCAGGCAGCGAGGAAACTGCAACTGGAGAGCAATAATTGACTGTTGTCCCCATGAAGTGAGTCCTCACCTCCACATTAACTTGGAAATAATTCCACTGCAACTGCCAGAGACCTGGGACACACCAGGGGCATAGCCAGAACAGTGTTAACATAAGTTTGGGTATTATATTTGGCGCAAGAAACTTTAAGGACTACTGTAGCATTTCCTGGGCCCTTACTAAATTTTCACTCATCTTAAGCTACTCATATTCAATTGGTCCTCTGATTGATCTTGCTCTGTGCTGAAAGGGGTTGTTTATTCAGGGATTGGACAGTTACCCAATGAGGACCAGGAATAGGATAACTGTATCCAAACCCAATTTCCACAACTCATAGATTAATTTTTCCCAATACATAGATAACCCAATGAATGTTCACTGTTAAGGAATGATGAGACAGAACAGCAGAATCAGGTCAAATTAAAGTTTTAGTTATTCAATCTAATGGTTAAAGAACATTTGCATTTAATAAAAATGGCAAACAACTCTATGATTCAATTAGTAAAGGAGTTCATGAAATATACCCAGCCTCTGAGATTCAGGGTGATAAGATGGGGAAATCTTCCTCAGCCGAGGCAGATTCTGATCACATACAGCGCATGTATCGATATTGATAGATAGCCAGGAAGAGCCAGAGTAAAGTCTCTCAGGAGAGTTTGGCAAGGTTCCAAGTCACCAATCCAGTTTGTCAAGACAGTGATCAGTCTCAGTTCGCGGCTGTAACAGCAAGAGTCACAGTGACATGGCCTGATCCCTTCATCCAAAAAGGTTCAATCTGCAATCAGGACACCATCAGCAGTAATGAGTCCAAGTTCTCAAAGTCTCAGAAATCAGTAGCGCAATAGCTCAAAGAAGCTCTCAGAAGCTCCAAAAATCTTATAACTCAAAAGCCTTCACGTTCTTCCAAAAATGAGCAATTATACTGGAACAGTTCCGGGGTGAAACCCCTTGATATCACCTCAAATCTGTCAGACCATTCAGTTAATTGGATAATCCACAATAGGGTGATGGTGATGTGGCAAAAAGAAGACACAAATCCGGAAAAATTATGTGAATCAATTATGCAGTTCCTTAGGTCGTGTAAGCATAAGACACATTGAACAATAGGGCATTAAAAAGAAAGCATAAGGGTTCAAAAGGTCTCTTTCTCAAGCAGCTGCTCCAAAGTGTAACAAAAATTGTTGCAAGTGCACTATTCAGTCTGGGAAATGTCAAAGGAAACAGTTATCATTTCAATACAACTTGCAATATTGAAAGAAATTCTCATACGCTTGGAAATGTTAAGTCCATGACTTCACTGGAAAGGGAAATGAGGCCTTCATGAAATTTGGGCTATTATACAACAAGATCATGTTAATTTGTGAATTATACATTAATAGGGAAGTAGTATGTGAATTCAAAATATGACAGAAATACATTTGTAAGCATTTCATTCTGATCATAGTTAATACATGTCAGTATAATGCGCTTCTAAATTTTGGTTGTTGTTGTCGATATTAATCAGATAAGAAAATGTATATAAATCATTGTCGTTTATGTGTCATTTGACTAATACATGTGTGAAATACATGCTAAAGAATATTCATGAGAACACATCTAAAAATAGTTGCGTAGTGCCTACTTTTTTGTCATTTTCGGTGCACACGCTATTACATGTAATTACATTATAGTTAATTTTTACATGAAAACCAAACTAAATCATAGTAAATTTCTTTTAGTCATTAATTTTATATTCATTACATAAAAATCAAATCAATTAGCAAAAAAATCCAAAACGTTAGATTTTTCTCCTACATTATTCTAACACATATAAATGAGGGAATAAAGTGTTTCATGATTAATAGTCACATCCATGTTAATTGAATGATTAATATGTTTCAAATCTATCTTTTCTTCTGCATGCTTTTACGATGCAGTAACTAAATTTCATATTTGTGTCAATTTTCAGAACGTGAAACCTTGCACACGTTTTCTATGGTTTTACACAGAAGTTGTCAAAATCATTTCTTTTATCAATAAAATCATTTAATGTCCTCTCTGCTCTATCAGAACCGACCACATGGTTTCAGAACTACACAGAAAATGAATCACTAGATTCACAGTGAAGCATTACCTAGCCATACCACTTCCCTCAATACGCCTTGGATTGCACCCCTTGCTACCTTGAGAGTCAAATGCCAAAAGGGTGTACTTGCTGCTCATTTGACACAATTCATAGTAGGCTTCTCCAATGATATAAGATTTAGAATGCCCCAGTAACCACAATTGGAACTCTGTACTTGCCCCTAGGCACCCAATCTAATCCTTACACAGTCATAAAATAGAACATTTATTTAAGATCGTGCCATGACAAAATGTACATCTATGCTTGGCAAGGTACTCCCCCACTCCTACTGTTTCTTGTTTATTCCTTTTGATTCATAGGCTACCTCCAATGAGCTGGAGTTTGAAGGTGTCTTAACCAACACTATGACAGAGACCACACTTCATGACACCAATATATATATTTTAAGGGATATGAACATTTGGTTTAGCTGGCCAGATTTAACACTAGCAAGATCCATTGCTCAAACGTTGAGGTCCTAAACTTTTATCATCTTGTTAGCAGATCCACACACACTGTAGGACATACTCTGGATGTAATCTTCACCTCCCGAGGATACGTCACCACACCATCTCTTTCAACACTTATATGTCAGAATATCGAATACAAGAAAACAGGCATGCATGGAAATCAAAACTGCTAAGATCCTACATTCCATGTGAAACTTATTTTTTTAGTAAATGCAAATTAACCTAGACAATATGTGAATGTGATAAATTAACATATATATTTAAATAGAAAAAAAAATGTGTATACCACTGCAATAGATAAATACATTTACAGGTAATAAGCCTCAAAATACTAATGCAGCAATAACCACAAAAAGTCTGAACCAAGAAAACCGATAACGCTTACATGTTTACATTTCTGACCTTAACTATGATCGCATTTTGTTAAAATAACGTTTCACATAATTGCAAAATGGTTCTTCGTATAAAAAGAGGAGCTTGAAATGCTTGTTTAGAATGTATTATTTAGTAAAATTATGAAGAATAAGCTCACATAGAATACAGTACATGAATCCTCCGTAACCTTTTTTACATTTTTATTTTATTCCGAAAAGATGAAGTCACCGAAAACAAAGTTCTTTTTGCTATCATGGATATTTCAAGTTTTATATAATTCATTGTTAGTTGACATACAAGTTGTTTTATAATAAGGTTATAAATGTAGTTCAATTCATGGGAAAGGATGTTTAGAACAAAGAAGTCTCATGGGTGTTTAGACTAATTTTTTTTAAATAAAGTTACTACTTAGACAAAGCTTATTATTGCAAACGATTACAAATTAATCTTTTAGAAGGGACATTAATTTCATACATATAGAATTGGCATTCAAAACTTTATCTTCACCCTTCAACTAACTTGTATTTTCTTTTCAGTGAACACTTATTGCAAGAATGATTTCTTTTGTTATATAGATGTTTCAATTTTTTTTTATTATTTGTTTATTGAGTTTTA
Organism: Calotriton arnoldi; assembly: GCA_963921515.1. NCBI lineage: Eukaryota > Metazoa > Chordata > Amphibia > Caudata > Salamandridae > Calotriton > Calotriton arnoldi. Next base: position 4,107,350 of record CAWUFW010000189.1, read on the forward strand.
CAAACAAGAAAAAACATGACAAACAATGACAAATACAGAAAAAGAAAGGAAAAAAATTCAGTCACAGTGTACATATACAAAATTCAGGGAACATGCCTGAAATCAGAGCACAGGGTCATGGGGCTGTTCAATGATGGGGTGCGAGCATCCCAATGAGGTCTAGTACAATCATTGTTGGGGAAGCATGATGACAATGCGGAGGCACAGTGCATGGAGACAATTCCGGGGTAAGGCCCCTGCAACAGCTTACAGAAGCAATACACCAAGTCAGCACATGGAAACGAGACCCTAAGGGGAAACCGATAATGCCCAGCAGTTGCCCACTGACAAATCCCCACAGTAAGAAAGAGATGAGTTCCACAAATACCTAGTTTACTCCTTACCCGCTAAATAATTCTGGTATAGGCTCCAGAAGTTCTTGGGACGGCTTTGGGGGGAGTAGTTCACTATATAGTTCGGATTGCGTGTTACAATATAACATGTCTTTAGACCATTGCGCTGTGGTGGGAGGAGGCCCTCTAGCCAAATGCATTGCAACCACACGTTTAGCTATTAATAATCCCATCTCTACCAAGCTCCTAATGTCTTTGCGTATATGCTTGGAGAAGCCAAGTAGAGCCAGCAATGGGTCCGGGTTCAGAGACTCTCCTGTGATATCGCTAAGTTTCCGGAAAATGGCTATCCAATAGTTGGCTACGTCAGGACACAGCCAGGCCATATGGATAAACCCTGCGGGATCTATACCACATCTTTCACATCTCGCTGTGTCCCGGAGGCCGTATTTGTGTAAGCGGATCAGGGTGCAATATACTCTGCTGATAAATTTGAAATGTATAAGACAATGTCGTCCGTTCAGAGAGACATGCCGTGTAGCCTCACAATAGCGCCATGTATCGTCATCTAATACGATTTCTAAATCAATTTGCCAATCCAGCCTGACTTTAGTGAAGTGATTCTTCCGATAGTCTTGGGCTAGGGTGTAAATATTTGAGACAACCTTCCGAGGGGACTCCACACGCAACAGGAGGGAGAAGGGGGCAACCTCCGGCGGTTCAGTCAGTTCATGTCCCAACATATCGCGGAGCGCATGTCTGACCCTATAGTAATGGAACGACGTCAGGGGGGTGACGTCCTGCCTGTCCGAAACAATCTCATCCCATCCCCGTCCCTCCCCGTCTTCGAAAAGGTCGCCAATACGAGAAATATCGAGAAGCAATAGTGCGCGTAGCACCTCCGGCTCAGTGAGCACTGGCAACCAGAAACACAGTTCAATTGGAGTGAGTGGAGAATATAAAATAGAGGCCGCCTGCCGCTTCAGTATGTTGAACCATGCATGTGTGGTGGCATTTATGGAATCAAGCGTACCAGCGTGTCTATATGTCGCCCGTCTATATGTCTATATGGCGCCCGGAACAGAAATGCAGCCAGTGGGGAGGGCGCCGCGGCGACCCTCTCTATGTGCAGATGGGGAGGAGGGGTTTGTTGATGCAGCCAGTAAAAAGCAGGCGAGCACTGTGCCGCATGGTAGTAAATGTCCATGTCCGGGGCACCAAGGCCACCCATAGAATAGGGGAGCATCAGAATATCCCATCTGACCCGGGGCTGTTTACCGGCCCAGGCTAAGTGGATCAGCAGAGATTTAATACGTTTAAAGAAGGGAGCTGGGAAAATCATCGGTATGTTACAAAACAAGAACAGGAACCGAGGGAGGACCACCATTTTCATTAAAGAGATACGACCTATGAGGGACAATGGCAAGCGCACCCATCTATTGACATCATCTTCAAGTTTAGCAACCGCCCTGCCGTAGTTCTCGTTGAATATCACTTCGGAATTCGTGTGCACCTGAATGCCCAAATAGCGCACAGAGTCAGTAGTCCATTGTAGCAGGAATTCCAGTTCGATGGGTTCCAGTGCTGGCGTGAGAGGGAAAATTGCGGACTTGGTCCAGTTGATCCGGAGACCAGAGAACTCACCGTAGCGTACCACTTCCCTCAGAACCGGGGATAGGTTGGTCTCTGATATATAAGAGAGTATCGTCAGCGTAAGTGGAAATGATGAGGTTATATCCGGGGAAACTGATCCCTCTATGGCACTCCCTTAGAGCGCACGCCAATGGCTCGGCTACAATAGCGTAGAGGAGTGGTGATAGCGGGCACCCCTGGCGATCACCCCTAGAAATTTTAAAAGGTGAGGTGACCAGATTACCCACCCTGACCCTGGCAGTTGGGGAGTTATATAGGACTGACACTAGCTGGGAGAAGAGGTCGCCAACACCCATCCGCCTTAAGACCAGCATCATGAAGTCCCACTCAACCGAGTCAAAATCCTTCTCGGCATCCAAAAATATCGCAGCGGCCTTGACTTTGGGATTAGTGTGTTGGATGGCACCGAATACTGTGCGCAAGTTATGGGTTAGGGTGCGTCCCGGGACAAAACCTGCCTGTTCAGGACTGACCAATGTCGGCACCAATGGAGCTAAGCGGTTGGCAAGTACTTTGGCGAATAGCTTGGTGTCAACATTCAACAATGAGAGCGGTCTATATGATGAGCACTCATCTAGGGGCTTACCTGGCTTCGGGAGGGTGACTAGTAGGGCTTCCCACATAGACGAGGGCATCATCCCACTCTCTCCCATTTCTTCGAATAAGGTAATCAAGTGGGGGACCAGGAGATCTCTAAATTCCTTGTAGAAGGCCACAGTTAGGCCATCTTGCCCAGGAGCACTCCCTGCTCACATAGATTTTAGTGCATCGTGGATTTCCCATGCCTCGAGTGGCCTCATCAAATACTCCCTGTGTTCATCCACCAACCAGGGGAGTTTTATATGTTCCAAGTAGTCTAAGGCTACGTCACTCCCTCCTGTCGGTCGGGATTGATAGAGCTCGGAGTAATAGTCTCTAAACCTATCAGCGATGGCATCAGGATCGTGCAGTACCTCACCGGTGGCTTCTCGGAGTTCCGTGACTCCAGTCGCCTCGCGTCTACCCCTCAAGACCGCCGCGAGTGTAGCACCCGGGCGCTCACCTTCCCCATAAGTTTTAGCGACGGCATACTTCCCTAGAAATTTGACTTCTCTATCAGCAGTCGCATGATATTCGTCCAGTGTAGTCTTTAATTCTTCCACTACCTGGTTGGCTCCGACTTCTAGGGCCTCCCGCTCGAGGGTAGCCAGTTTCCTTTCCAGAACTACCAGGTAATCCCTGATGGAGCGGAGCACCCCCGAATGTTTAGTCATAGCAATCCCTCTTATATAGACCTTAAAGGTTTCCCATGTCGTAGCGAATAGGGGAACAGAGCCAATATTAGTGTCAAAGAAGACCTTGATGGCTTCGGCCATTTCAGTCTTGAACACATTGTCGAGGAGGGCGTAGGGTGGAAACCGCCAGGTAAAAGGAGCAGGCTTTTTCGATGGGGTATTGAAGTTTAATTGGACAGGAGAATGGTCTGAGTATGAGCGTGGGTTAACCTCACATCTGCCAACCGCAGTGATAAGGGAGCCAGTGACAAACCAATAATCAATCCTGGTATACAGATTGTGTGGTACTGAGTAGTGCGTGAACCCCCCCGAACCACTATTTCTGGAGCGCCAAACGTCTATCATGCTTAGTTCTGCGATGGCATCCTCAACGGTTTTAGCCATTAACTATTGTCGTCGCACCGGGCCCCCGGAGCGATCCAAAGCGGGATTGAGGGTACAGTTAAAATCACCTCCCCAAACCAATGGAAACGATGCCCATCGCCGCAAGCGCACTAGGAGATCTCTAAAGAATTGCGGGTTGTCAAAATTGGGGCAATATGCATTAACAATGATAAACTCCATTCCCTTCCCTTTAATCTTGGAAATTGCAAATCTTCCCTCCCTATCAGTCTCTAAAGCCTCAAGGGAAATACCGCTTCTAGGGTTAATCCATGTGAGCACCCCTCGGACATGCGTGGAGTAGCCTGCAGCGTGAAAGGCACCATGTAGTCGCCTATGAGTAAGCATCTGGGAGTCAGTGGGTAAATGGGTCTCCTGCAGGAGCGCAACATCTATACTGTGTCTATTGAAGTAGGCAATCACTTTCCTGGTTTTCCGGAAATCGTTTAGGCCCCTAATATTCCAAGTTAAGAGCTTCAGTCTATCATCCTGGTGTCTACACAAGGGATCATTACAGCATGAACGTCGCTCCCATATCTAGATAGGAATACCTTACAGCTCCCCGCCCCATTCAAGGACGCCCCTGTTGAATTGAATGAACACAAAGTTTGCTCTGTGACAGAAAAAAGAAAATATGAAAACAAACAATTCTTAGAAAACCCCACCCGCCACCCACGCCATGCAAACCCCAAAATAGCATTGACGACACCCTCCCAAACAAAGACCATAATCCAGCAAAAACAGTACGGTGAGTAACACGTGGGGGCGGATGTTACCTTACTACCGCAAAGAACACTACAAAGTAAGAAACATAGTAATGCCATCGAATACACATCTGGTGCATCCATGCTTAACAGCGACAAAGTTGTCCTTTCAGCTATAACAGTCCGGCGCCCCCAGTCCATGTTTACAGGATATAGAATCTGCCATCTGGGCACAGAGTTAAAGAGATCTATCGAGTCCCTACCCCGCCAACCCACATGGCAATTTAAACAATACTTGCGCTACGCTGGCTTCATGACTGAAGAAGAACAGGAGCAAATAGTCGGGCATAGGATCGCAGACTGATGGGATCAAGGAAGGGGGGGAAAGGGCAGGGTTGTACCAGACGTCCCAGCGAGTCCTAAGGTGTGCAGTGAAGGGCGTGTTAATCCTCTTCACCGGCTGCACCACCAGCTGCCTCGTCCAGCCCCTCAGCTTCTGGGCTGCGCCCCGTCGTCTTGGGAAGGTCCTTCAAGGCTTTCTGGAGCGATTTAGGGTCAAGGAAGATTCTGGAGTGGCCGTTCATATTTACCCTCAGCCTGGCGGGGTAGAGCATGGCGTAATCGATATTTTGATCCCGTAGGCGCCTTTTCAGAGGAGCAAATTGACGTCTGGCCTCCTGTACCTTCAAGGTGAAGTCCCGGAATAGAGAGATCGTGGATCCCTTGAACTGCAGGACTCCTTTTACTCTTGCTTGCTTCAGGGCGGCATCCCTATCCCTATCCCTGTAGTTTAGGAGCTTTGCAATCACTGGATGTGGCGGAGCCTCCGGGGGGGGGGTCTAGGGCCTAGCGAGCGGTGTGCACGCTCTACCACGAACATGTCTGAGAAGATTTCTCGACCTAGAAGTGTGACCAGCATCTTTTCAATGAACACCTCCATATAGCCAATCGAAGTGGATTCCGGCAGCCCAGTGATACGTAAATTGATTCTCCTAGATCTCGCCTCCAAATCTTCTGCCTTCTCCTGCAGTGCGGCAAGTGTTTTTGCTAACTGCTTTTGGGCTGTGCCCACCTCTGATTGTGCTTCCTCCACTTCAGTGACTCTCCTCTCGGTTATATCAATACGTTCAGCGTGTTTGTCTAGGCGTTCTGACATTCTGTCCATCCGGTATACAAGGGTATCGATCTTCCCGTCTATGGTGTGAGGGTTTTCTGTAGGCTTTTATGCATCACCGCAAGAATCTGCTTAAGATCCCCTGTCGCCTCCTCCGACATATCGTCCTGCACCTCATGAGGGTGGCCCCCTCTGTGTCTCTGGACCTCGACTTAAGCTGCTCAAATTGCAGCTTGGACTGGGTTCTGTCCACCTTGCACATGCTGGACTGCAGGAAGGGAGGAACCCAACACAACCCAGTCCAATTACGCACTAGCGCCAGACGCAGGGTCAGGGGACAACGCGGTCTTCACACTTCCCTGGCTGGGGCCCAATATACTCATAGGGGACACCGGCCCGCTGGGCGCTCCTGGCTCTCAAAGTAGGCAACGCAGTCAAGGGGATCCCTCCAGCGCATCAGAGGAGCAGTACCCACCAGATCTCTGCCGGGTTAATCTTCCAGGAAGCGTGTTCCAGGCGAGCAGGGCGCGGGGGCCCATCCAGGGTGCAGACAGGGCTCCGCGGGGCAGCAATGCCGAAGCGAGCCCGGGCTGAACAAACTATGTGTCTAAGCTCCCCCAGGAGATCACACAAGTTAGGCCGCTACATACGTGTCTCAAGCTTATGGAGCCTCGGAGCCCACCGCTGGAGATCTCCGCACTCCGAGCCTCACGGCAGTGCTCTGCCGTATGTCACCATGTGTTTCCCAGCCGGGTTGTTTGGGGCAGACAGCAGGGCGTCCAAAGACAAGGGCAGCTTCGCTACGCGGCAGGACGCCAGCCGCTGGACTCACTTGGTAGGCAGAGCCGGTGATAGTGTGCAATGCAACTTCGCTGCACCTAGGCCCATTCCGGCACTTCACCACGAGGCATCTCAGTATGGCTGGATGGCGCCTTCAATCCTGTGGCGGGCGGCTCGATCCACTGATTGACCCGCAGGGCCACAGCGCCACCCCAGGCAGGGACGTCGCAACCACGCGCCAGTTTCCGGCAGCTGACCGCAGGTCCGTCAGCCGGCAACCGCCATTCAGCACAGCAGCCGCGGTCCCCGCCGAGTCACGCACCTGGGTATCAGCCGGCCCGGCATCTGCCTTCAATTCGCTTGCGTGCTCCCCCGGGCTGACGCAGATGTTCGGGGCAAGATGTAGCTTCCGCAGCCACGTTGAGGTCGTGTGTTCGATCAGGGGCACAGCGTACCTCCAATCCGACCTCACTCAGGCAGGCCCAGACGGGGATCGCAGCCAGACAGGTCAGAGCACAGGCCGCAAGCGTAGGCCGTAGCCGCCTCAGGTGTCCCAAGCGCTCAGATTTCGGCAGTAATCACATCAGGCGATAGCGTGGTCTCGGGTTGCCTCCTGCCGTCGATCGGAGCTGACGGGGAGTGCATGAATGCAGGATAATTTTCGGATTGCAGCGATGACTCGCGGAGCTCGCTCAAAGCGCGGCCATCTTAGGCTCCGGCAAGCTCTGACCCCCATAGATGTTTCAATTTTAGCCTATTGTGTAGATATTTGATTTTAAAAAGTTATAGGTATAAAAGTAATATGTGGGAAAGTGACTCTGAGTGAGAAAGCTGACCCTTACTAAACAATAGTTGACACAACATTTATATTGTTGCTGAAGAACTGTTATATCCTCATGTGAGAAACCAAGGAGTAAACATGTTCCCAAGAAGAACCTTGAATGATGATTGGATGATAGAAGGAGAAAATGCAATATTATCGGCAATATTTATTTTGACTGTTTATAACAGTATGTGTTCTAGAGTAGATTAATCTTAGCTCCCATCCCTGAGGACAGAGAGAGAGCGTGCATACACCCATTATCCCTTATTCACCCTGCCATGACTCTCCTGCCATCCTTTTGGCTGCGGTTGCTACTGCACAGTTTCCCTTGCCTTATTCCTTATTTCTTTGAGACTCTACCGAGTTTTGTGAACGTCCCTTCATGGGAGTTCTGCTTTGATTGATTGATGACTTTTGGATATTTGAGCTTTATGCTTAATCTCACTCTCTTTCGAACTCTTCATGGGTTTGACTGACAACTTATTTCTGCCCCATTTTAGAATAGGGATTTCTTTTGCTTTATGGAACACGCTTAATGCATTTGTTTTAAATTGATTAACCAATTTTTCCTTTATTAATTCTGAAAAAGTAAATTTAACTGATAAAAGTAAAAGAGACTTACAAAAACTTTGAAAATAAAGTCTTTCAACTAAACCAACTCTCATTATTGACTGAACCTAGAGTAGATCTGTGGATATTACCATGTGAAATGTTTTAGCTCATTACTCTCAGGTGCAACAGCAAAGGTCCATCAACCGGCCGTAGCAAAATCACAAAACCAGGGATCAGCCTGGATTGAGTGATAGTAAATCGTATTTATTTTAACTGATTCCCACTACAGCGCATGACACAAATAGCCAATGTAGAATGCCTCTCAAAAGAATTACACAGGATTCTTGCTGTGTTCTGCAATCCAAAATCCATCTCCTCTGTGATACCACGATAACAAGTCTTCTGTGACGCAATCACTAATAATCTTATCTCCAAAATAAAGAAACCAGAAGACTGTCTCAGGAATAAAACAGCAAACAATCATTAGACAAATAACAGATGTATTTATTTTAGGAGTTTTATATAGCGCGAACATGACCCGTCCGGGTATCAGAGCGCTGTACCAACTGCAGAAACTGGTTGAAAACAAGCAATAAACAGATATAGGTATAGACAGCAAATGTTGTACAAATAGTTAACATGTTGTAACATATAAAGCGAAAAGGAGAAAACAAATAAAACAATGTATATACACTGTAGCAAATGACTTAGTAATTTCTTAGTAGATTAAGGATCCAGAAATGTATACAGGAAAAATAGTTACGCAGAGTGATTTCAGGTCTACTGTTGAGAGTATCTATTCAGAAATAGCAGCTTTACTTCTTTTTTGATGGAAGTAGTCGAGGGGTTAGATCTGGTTTCCGGAGGTATTGCATTCCATATTCTTGGGGCAAGACCCGAAAAGGAGCGGTTATAAGTTTTCTTTTTGTTGAACTTCTGTGGCTTCAACAATAGAGAGTTAGAACTTCTTAGGGAACGACTCCCACCTGGTAGTTCAAGTTTTGTTTGCCAGGTAGACGGGAGGGTTATGATAAAGAGCCTTATGTGTCATGCAGGCTTTCTTCATCTGAATTCTTGCTTCAAATGGTAGACATTTGAGATGTTTCAGATCTGGTGTAATGAGGTCACGTTTACTTGATCCGTGATGAGCCTCGCAGCTGAGTTCAAAGTGGCTCTTAACGGAGCCAGCCTAGCTTTGGGTAATCCTGCAAGAGTAGCACTCCCGTAGACTAGTCAGAAGATGACTAGGAATTGGACTTCTAACTGAAAGTCATCCGGGGCAAGAAGGGTTTTATTTTCCTTAGTATATTCAGTGTGTAATTGACTCCTCTGGTGGTTGCACTGATGTGATCTTGCATATTCAGGTATTAGTCCAATGTTATGCCTAATGATCTAGTAGAATCAACAGCATGTGGGGCGCAGTTGAGCGCTGTAAGTTGTTTGAGCCATTCATATATGGGTTCAGAGAGATTGTGGGGGGTGATCAAGAGAAGTTCCTTCTTAAATGTGTTTAGCAAAAGATGATTGTGGGTTAACCATTGTTGGGTTTTTAGTAGGAAATGGTTAAGAGTTTTTATTTCTTCGGGTGAGGAAACTTTCAAGTATAATTGTGGTAATGTATGTTTGAGTGTTTAAGAATTTCGGTAAGAGGTTTCATGAACAAGTTGAAAAGCGTGGGTGACAGTGTGAATCCTTGAGGTATTCCAATTGATATCGGAGAAATGTCCAATAGGATTTAACTTTTATTCATTGAGTTCTATTATGATTGGAGGAGGAGAACCAGCTTAAGACGGGACCAGACAAACCCATCCTTTTCTCCAACAGGTCAATCATGTTGTCATGTTTGGCCATACAAAAAGCAGAGGAGAGATCCAGGAAGATAAGCAGGCAAGGTTCGTTCTGATCAAGTAATCTCAGGGCGTCATCTTCAATGTGTGTTAGAGCCATTTCAGTGCCATGACCAGTTCTGAAACCAGATTGGCAGTGGCTCAATGTGGTTGCAGAATTGTAGATGTACGCATTTCTCTAGTAGTTTAGCTAGTGTCATAGTATTAGTAATTGGACGGAAATCATTAAGGTCTGACAAGTTTGCATTTTTGGGGGGATTGGGGTAACCTGTCCTGACTTTAGGCAATCAGGAATCGTGCCCTGGGAGAGAGATGCATTGACAATCTTAGACCAGAGTGGGAATATGGAAGATCTAAGTTCTTTGAGGAGTTTGGAGGGCAGAGGATCTTTGAAGTGGTTAGAGGGTTTTATCAATATTATTGTTTTGAGTATCTCAACTTCATCCGGAAGTTTGAAGGTATTCCATGAAGCATTATTCTTTGTAGTAAAATCAGTGTGAACGGACCTCATCATGGGAAGCATTGGTAGGATACTGGGTTGGTGCTGGCTAAGTGGACGTTCAGAAGCGAGTTGTAGTTCAGATGCAATCTTCCTCGTCTTTTCAATAAAATGAGTAGAGAAATTATCACCACTAGAGAGTGACACGTGATCTTTGGAGTAGTGGTTAGATCTGCCAATAGCTTGCTGTTTGGTGATTTTGAAAAGTTTTTTTTTCTGTTTTTGGCATTGTCCAGTTGCATCCTAAAGTATTCTGCTTTGGAGCTACGGATGAGTTTATTATAGGAGCTTCTTATTGACCTCAAGTACTGAAGGTGAGTTGTGGAGGGAGAGATTCTCCATTCCGCCGCTTGCAAACATGAACGACATTCACGACCTTACCGATCACTATAACAACGCCATGCTATCTGCCTTGAATGATACGGCCCCCCTTCAACTAAAAAGAATCCCCATAAAAGAGTCCAAACCTTGGTTCAATGACAGACTAAATGCGGATAGACGCAGTCTAAGACTAGCTGAACGCAAGTGGAGATCCACTCCCTCCACTGATCTTCTAAAAACTCTAAGATTCAAAAGAAGTAGATACACCAAACTCATTAGAACGGCGAAAGCCAACTTTCAAATAGCAACTTGACAAAGCCAAAAATTGCCCAAAACGACTTTTTGAGCTCATTAAATCACAATCCAACAACACCTCTACCCAAGCTCAGCACCTCACTCGCCCGCAACCAAACTGCGATGCAGTTGCTGAATTCTTCCTCGAAAAGACGAACAAAATCGAATCAGATCTAAGGTCTGCTGCACTCATTCTCTCGCCCTCTCCTGACTCCTCTGTCTCCACACCCCTGCCCTCGCTTCATGGTCTCTCCCTCAAAAACAATGCTTCATGGAGTCAATTCACTCCCCTCAATGACATTACCATCCTCACTATTCTCTCAACCCTTAAACCCTCAAATCACTTCAATGACCCCCTCCCCCCCAACTTCTTTAAAGAAATGAGAGGTTCACCAGCACCGCTCTGGTCCAAGATCATCAACACCTCACTTCTTCAAGGTGAGATCCCGGACTGCTTGAAGGCGGACCTAGTTCTCCCTATTCTCAAAAAACCCTCGGCTGACCCTGTTGACCTGAACAACTACCGCCCAATCACAAACATACCCACCCTGGCAAAACTTCTGGAGAAATGTGTTCATGAACAACTACGCAGTACAGAGACGAAGGAATACCCACCCTTTTGAGAATAATAACGGCCCGCAAAGGGGTCCTATGATAATGATTAAGTAAACAAAGCAATCTCCTGCAAGCAAGGAAAGGACAACAATAGAAACAATAAGTCGTTTTGTCTTTTTTATTAACAAATTATCAAAAGATTATCACAAAATAAGTCTTATATTACAAAGAATTGATGCATATGAATGAAATACATTAAAGAAAACACAATAAATACAGTGCCCCACAAACACTCATCATTCATGCAAACCCACTCATATCAATCATATGAGCTCAAAACATCCAGCAGACATACTCAGCAATCATCCAGCATCGGAAGAAAAACATCCCCCATTAAAAAGAAAGCCCACAAGATAAGTAAATATTCTAGTATACAGGTCCAGATAGAAGATGAAGAATGGATTGAGGTATTAAAAGGACAAACGCCGACGCCGTTTCGGTGGAAACCCTATTCACGGGCCACACCTTCCTCAGGGCAAATCGTAAACACTGGCATAAATGCCGTGGGGCACTCAATAAACCTAAAAAGATATATATATATATAAACATATAATTTGCAATACTCTAAGGCAGACATCATGTTCAATGCATGCATGAGAAGCTTAAAAATTGATATATCGGAATACATGAATAAAGGTCCAGCGACATGGGCCAGAGAAACGAAAAAAGGAAATGTGCATCACCAGGAAATGAGATAAACAAACAAAAAAACACCGAAGATAGTCAAGTGCGGTTCAAGAAAAGGAGTGGATCATACAGAGAATATGTGACAGTGGTACTACAAACTACAGATAGAATACGCACCAACCACCAATCCGGAGTTATTCCTCATGATTCCAGAAAGACCACGTGAAAGTACTCAAATTGAACAACAAATGTTCTTGAATTAAAGACCCATAACCATAGCGATAAAGATAAATAAGTAGACATACCAATTGAGGTATTCTGGACAAATCATAATCCAACTGCGACAGACTGAGATGATAACCAGATCGGTCTATAGATGATCAAGGGAAGCAACCTTCATCTCTGCAAAGCAGATAAGCAAACCCAAATTGCACATAGACCGTATAGCACTATGAATCAAGGCTTAATAACATGAAGCAAACAATAACAACCTACCCGATAAAATGAATCCAAATGCATAATTGGCAGAGAATCACATCTATACTGCTTCTGCCCAGTCGTATTTAATAATAATTCTTGTGCGACACTCCAAACAGTCGTGAGTCTTAAAGAAAATACGAAAGAGGAAAAGATTAGAAAAATCCTAAACGCGATAATAAAGGGTTAAAAAACAGCCACCGCACCAGGGCGTGTGACTCACTAAAAGCAGGACTAATCACAAACATAGCTATCGTTTGTGGCAGGAGAAATCTCTCAAAGTGAGTAAAGCACGCAGTTCTCTCTACCCCAGTGTACCTCCACACAATTACAGGGCCAGCATAGCGAAGCGCGTCTCACTATACCCTATCTCATAGCAAGGATCATTACCTGGATATAAGACCCACGCTCGCGAATACGGGTAATGGTATTGCCCGTTTCCTTCTGCCGTCTTCCTTCAGGGTGTACGAAAGCCAGCTGGATATGAAGGGCGTATCGGCAATAAGCCCGCCAAGAATCAACAAGTAAACACAAACAAGGGACCCATAAGTTCATGGGAGATAGACACCAAAAACAAACGGCGGCCATTTCTAACTAGTGGAAGAGTATAATTACCAAGGAAGGGATTATCGATCCACAACTCTTCCATCGAGCCAAAATCCTAGACTCGATATGAGATCCTCTCTCAGGGAAAGGAAGGTAAATAGTAAAGGCGTCAACCCTATTTTTGCACCGACCAAGTCAGAAGTGGATATGACTTGGCATGGGTTATGCAGACATATCGCCCATAAGTCCACCAGAAGGCAACATATAAACATGAACGAGGGACTCAAAGAATAGGGAAAGGCAAGATGACGAGATCATGGCAGCCATCTATGGATAGAGGAGATCAAATTCCTCCAGACAGCAGATATTACAACAAAAAAATGTGTGTATATAAGGTAACTCCAGGCCAAAAAAAGGCCACACAATAATGGGAAAGTACACAAAAACTTAAATAATGACTCAAACTCAAGGGACCGCGAAATACAGGAATAGACACACTGGAGAGTCAAAATGGAGAGTTGCTATATAATAGCATTCTCCCAGGGACAATGCTCATTAAGGCCATTCTTAACAGAATTCCAGAAATAAATCCAAAATACTTCGCGTTTTTCCTGGTCTGCGTGGGATCCTTTCCTGGAGGCACCTTAATTCTCTCAAGAATAGACGATCTAAGGTCTAATTCAGTATGTTGATTACTAAGCCAGTGCTCCACCAGAGGTGTTGATATCTTTTTGGTGCGTATGTTGGATTTGTGCTCGCCAATTCTATATCTTATTTCACGTCCCGTCTCGCCAATGTAGATGGAATCACACGGGCATGTAATGATGTACACCACATTGGATGTCCTACAGTTCGTCATTTCGCAAAGGGGTATAGATTGTTCCCTAATCTTGATGACGTCACCAATCATGGCATTGGCACAGGCCTGGCAAGAACCACATCTGTGGTTGCCATAGATGGGATTAAGACCTGTAATAGATTTCTGGCACAGGCCAGAGGTAGGAGTTATCTTGCCTGTTACTAGATGATTTTTCAGATTTTTATTTCTCTTAAATGCAAAGAGGGGCTTGGCAAGTTTAGGCTCACTGTTATCCAGATTAAGCAGATACCAGAGGGAGTTGACCGTGTTCCTAATTTTATGATTGATGTTGGAATGTTTAGTAACACAGACTACTCTATCCATTTTCTTTCTTTCATGAGTTTGAAACATGGCCTCCCGGTTAAAATATCGGGCCCGCTTGAAGGAGTCCTTGACCAGTTTGAAGGGGTATCCACGGTTGACCAGTTTATTTCTCAGGATATCTGCTTGCTGGAACAACTACGCAAACACATTGAGCAATTCCAGCTTCTCGACCTATTCCAATCGGGCTTCCGCAATGGCCACAGCACCGAAACGGCCATCACTCACATAGTGGACGACGCTCTCACTTTACTTGACCAAAATGAAGCCTGCCTTATAATTCTGCTCAATCTCTCATCTGCTTTTGACACTATCAAACATGACAATCTACTCTACCTCTTGGAATGCAGGATGGGGCTCTCAGGCACGGTCCTTAAATGGTTTTCCTCTTTCCTCAACAACAGAACACAAAGAGTTAAATCCAACCAGTCTCTCTCCAACCCTAGTTCCTGCACACTGGGTGTCCCCCAAGGATCCTCACTCTCCCCCACACTCTTTAACCTTTTCCTGGAACCATTGACTGTAACTCTTAAAGCCTCCAACATCCAATATCACATGTATGCAGACGACACCCAACTCTACATGAAAATCTCCTCCCCCAAAGACATCAAATCTCTCAACGGTACCCTGCTCAAAACCCTCAACTGGCTAACCTCCAACCATCTCAAATTAAACGCCCTCAAGACGGAATTCCTCCTCATTGCACCCGCTTGGCAAACTCCCACTGTGGTGAAATTTCTCGGTAACCTCACCGCCCTCAACTGCACACCTCACATCATTGACTCCACTAAATCACTGGGAGTTGTGCTAGATAAAAACCTTAACATGCAAGACCACATCAGATCAAAGGAGCGAACTTCCAACTTTGCATCCTAAGAAAACTCAAACCCTACCTTCCCCATGATGACTTTAAAGTGGCGGTGCAAGCACTTGTCACCTCTAGACTAGAATTCGGCAGTGCGACTCTTTGCCGACTGCCGAAACTCAGTTTAGCCCCTATCAGAGCATCTCTGAATGCTGCTACTAGACTCATCATGGGTTCTAAGAAGTCCAACCACATTTCGCCGGACCTGAAATCGCTCAATTGGCTTCCCTTTGAAGCAAGGATCCAACTAAAGATCGCTTGTATGACCCATAGAGCACTACACTTCAACACCCCACTCTACCTGACAAACAACCTGGAACTTTCTGGTGGCTCCAAGTCCACAAGGAGCACCGGCACACTGCCGCTCAAGCCTAAGAAATTTAATAAGCTTAAAACCTACAATCGTACATTCTCTGGCATCGCCCCGAGAATCTAGAACTCCCTTCCAGTGGAAACAAGACTGATTCCCTCTACACCTGCCTTCAAAAGGGAAGTCAAAATCTACTAATGAACAATGCGTTGAACTAGATGCTGTGCTCCTTTTGCCCCTAAGTTACTGTATACTGTCTTGTTTGTTCTTGATTTATATTGCCCTACTTGTCGTTCTCTCCCAACCGGCTTCCTTTGTCCACCTCGATTTCATCTTGCACCTGCTGTATTTTGTCCCACTGTTTCCCTGATTTTTCTCCCATTGCTGTTTTCCGTTGTCTACCTAAACCGTGTGTAAAGCGCTCTGATACCCACCTGGGTCATGTTTGCGCTATACAAAACCTTAACCCCTTCCCTGCGGGGGTAATTCCCCCACGGGTGCGGGGGGCGGGAGGGTGAGCGCGGCGCCGCGGAGCTCGTGACGAGACCAGCTCGTCATGAGTAACAGTGGAGCTGTGCTCATGACGAGCTGGTCTCGTCACAACCCCGCCCACTCATTAATTCTCCTGCACAGGCGGGGAATTAATCCCGCGTGGGCGGCGCGCAGCCGTTATGACGAGACCAGCTTGTCATGAGCACAGCTCCACTGTGAATCATGACGAGCTGGTCTCGTCATGAGCATCGAAGCAGTTAAATAAATAAATAAATCTCTCGACAAAAGCCTTAATTTACGCCTAGCCTCATGAAGGTGGCTGTTAAACCGGGGTTTGGAGTGTCTACTGGGTATTCTTTTAAGCTGCTTTGGAGCAATTGTATCAAAACTGTCTGAAATGGATTGGATGTAATGTTCGGTAATGCCATTCAGATTCGTCATGTCTGAGGGTTGAAGAAGGAGGTTGTTGCTAATGGAAGTTAGATTGGTTATGTTAATATTTCTCAGGTCTCTGGACCATTGTCTGGTTTTACGGAGTTGGCCTTATATAATCAGCACATTTTCGAAGATGAGGAAGGAGATTAGGTAATGATCTGACCAGTCTCAGGATAAAATGGATTCATATTGAATGACATTGTCCTTGGCGATGATTAGATTGAGAGTGGAGCCTCTATTGTGGGTTGGGCCATTACAAGACTGGGTAAGGTTGAGGTCAGAAAGGAAGACTTTGAAGGTGTTCAGTATGGGGTCATTAGGGTCAATCCAGTGAATGTTGAAGTCCCCAAGGAAGATCTGGTTAGGAGGTTGGTCAGTGTTATAGGAGATGGTGTCCATTAATTGTTCGATGAAAGTTAGATTATTTCCCGGGTGGTGATAAATCATGTGGAGTTTGTGTACCATCTTGTCCTCGTTCCATATTTCGATGCCTAGGTATTCACAGGAGGACATTGGAGCAATTTGTGCATGTTTTAGGGTGTGTATCAGCAGAACATAATTAAGGCTCCCGGTTTTCCGTTTAAACGGATTTTTACATATAAATACAGACGGGAAACTATTTTTCCTTTGTCTGTATTTATAAATAGAAACGGTAAAATACTGCCGAAACTGATTCAGAAACTTGTGCTGCACAGCCGTGCTCCAGCCAAGGGTTGCCACGCTGCTCTGCCTGATGTAGATCTTTGGATGCACTCTGCCTGCCCCGAACCCCCTGCTGACATTTCCTAATTAGTTTCTTTCACCTAATCGTGGTCGGATTTGTGTGTCACAGTGTGGGCATAACAGCCCCCCTCAGCCACTTCAAAGACAATGTAAGTGAAAGGGAGGGTGCACATCTATGTTTTATTATTTGAATAGCGTGGAGCGAGGTAGGGGAAATGGCCTTTTGTAGTGTAAACCTCCCTTTAAGTGGAGAGGTGAGCGATCCTTCACGCCTGAATCACACTTCTCTGTGCCACCTTGAAACTCAGGTTTTGGGCTCTATATCTGTTGCAGGTGTCGTGGTTTAATTCCTGACTGGTGTTAAGGGAGAAATTACAGCTGGATGGGGCTAGTGCAGATCCCCTCTACGTGCTGCATGCTATGTTCCTCTGTTTATATGATGTTTAAACTTCTGACTTTTCAGAAGCATAAGCGCGCATTCATTCTAAACGACCAGGGTATCAGAGTGCACTATTTCGAGATTGAGGTTTTTAGCTGCAGGGGGTGGGAGGCAAAGCAGGGTGTGTAAAGGGAAGTCCACAAAATAATAAATAGCTGGGAATGGGGTGCGAGATCGGCATGTACTCCTGGCGTGCAGTGGGTGGTGAACAATTACTGCTGGTTGCTTTTCTCTGACCGGGATAGGGAACGTATAACTTTTTACAGACCCAGGTGGTCTATTTTGTCTTTATTGTTTTGGAACATTGCACGTTGTAGCTATTACATGACATCATTTTCAGTGTTGTACTGAAGATCGTTTTAAAACCGAAGTATAGGAGCTCCTAGGAAGCACACATAACAGTGGATCACAACTTGTCCTATGTCATCGATCCTGTTTTGTATACCAATAATTACACACGTCATGAAAAGTGCTACACGACTGGCGGCGGGTTGCAAAGGGAAACAGCTGATATGGTCCTCACGAGCACTCTGACTCTAGGAGCTTGAACATGTGCTTGTTCTACAATGGCAAAGTTTTCAGATGAATGTAATAAGTAAACTTAATTTGGCATATATATATATATACATTTATAAATCTATAACAACCGAGTACAAGCGTGCATTGGCTATTTAAATAAATGTGAAAAAATACTAGCTGCAGCCTCTTCTTTTGCTTGCTATAAAAATAAATGTGGATAAATACAGACGGAAATGTTAAAAAAATAAATACCATAAAACCGGGAGCCCTAAACATAATACATGAACAACCAGTAATCTATAACTTCTTTCAAACAGTTATCTGATACTAAATTACTAATGACCAGAGAGGCCTCACCTACAGGAACTGACATACTTAGTGGGAATGATCTGGATCTACTAGCTGTCTTGGAGGAATTAGGCAGCAGTGAACCACAATCAGAAACTGAACGTTTGGAAGACATGGATATGGTGGCCTGCCATAGGATTGCACAATCGAAACCATCGAGTCCTTTTCGCCCAACCTCAAAGTTTATTCCTCAAACGACAGTCGATGCCATAGACATTTTCTCGGAGAGTGTCACTCAAGATCTCCTGAAATTAAGGGAGGACACAGACATATCGATGAACAAATGGAATATCACTCAAACGCAAGGAAAGGCACTGAAGAACCTTGAAGCTGATGAGACAATTGTGATCAAACCCTCGGACAAAGGGGGCAATGTGGTGCTGCAGACACCGGAGAATTATTGCAAAGAGGCCTACAACCAATTGAATAATCAATGAAATTATCTACCAATCATGACTAATGAGTACATGGACAGCATTAGAGACTATGAACAGCTGATCTCTAAATGGTAAAAGAAAGGAATGCTTTCTGCAGAGGAATACAGCTTCCTATCGATACCACATACTCGACTACCGACATTTTACCACCTGCCTAAGGTACATAAGAACAGACTGCATCCACCAGGACGACCAATAATATCCTCGATTGGAGGCCTTCTGGAGAATATGTCTAAATTTCTGGACTATTTTTTATTCCCCTTTGTGCCAGAACCATCCTCGTATATAAGAGACACCAAGGATTTCCTGAAACATATAGAGGGGATTATATGGGAACCTGATTTCCTCATGATAACTATGGATGTAGCTAGTCTGTACACTAGCATAGCACATAAGGATGGGATGAAGGCCATGAGATACTTTCTGAGGAATCGTTCCCTAAAGTATGCAGAACTTAGTGAGATGCTGCTTGAATTCTTAGATTTCTGCCTGCATCACAATATATTCGTTTTCCAAGATCAGATCTATAAACAGCTGAGAGGGCCGGCCATGGGAGCCTGCTTCGCCCCCAGCTACGCGAACTTGTTCTTAGGCTGGTGGGAGAAGCAGGCAGCATGGTCGGATGCGT
This sequence comes from Calotriton arnoldi, assembly GCA_963921515.1. Lineage (NCBI taxonomy): Eukaryota > Metazoa > Chordata > Amphibia > Caudata > Salamandridae > Calotriton > Calotriton arnoldi. The sequence goes on from CAWUFW010000189.1 coordinate 4,126,565, forward strand.
GTGACAGTTGGGTGGAGAGCACAGTTAGCTGGAGATGCTACATCGATGATCTCTTCATGATCTGGTGGGGCACAAAAGAGTCAGCCCTTCAATACATTGACTATCTCAACTCCAATGACCTTAACCTCAAATTCACAAGTGAGATTAGCTAGAAGGAGGTTACTTTCTTGGACTTAAGAGTCTTTGTAGCGGATGATAAGATACAGACAGCACTGTTTAGAAAATCTACGGCAGGGAATTCGGTGCTACATGCTAGAAGCAGCCATCCAAGCAATCTGAAGAACAGTATCCCTTATGGGGAACTGCTGCGGATTAAACGCAATAGAACTAGGGAGGAGAATTTCGAGAAAGATGCACTGGAAAGCATGAGGAGATTTGAGACGAGAGGTTACAAGAAAGGCATCCTGAAGGAGGCCACTAAAAGAGCGGCAGAAAAGTCTAGAGCGGACTTGTTGAGGGAAGAACAGAAAAAAAATAATTCTGAGATGAAGAACAATTTCAGGTTGATAACAAGCTACACCAATGCAGCCAGCAGTGTGAGAAAGATAATGCAAGCGAACTAGCACATACTAAGATCGGATGTAGTGATAGGTAAGGATTTGCCACCTCATCCCTCACTCACATTCATTACACGGTCGATTAGAGACCAGCTGGTAGAAAGCTACTTACCACAACTCAAAGTGCAGAAAGGCATCTGGGGCATCACAGGTTTCTTTCTGTGTGGTAAGTGTAAGGCCTGCAGTAACAGTACTAAAGTCACCTCATACAGGGTTGCAGGCCTGAGAGATCCACTACACATTACCAAATTCATGAACTGCAATACGACCCATGTAGTATATTGCCTTACATGCCTGTGTGGCCTCAGGTATGTAGGTAGCACTATCCACCCAGCTAAAGTCCGCATTTTAGAGCATCAGCGGGCGATACAAAATAGGGACCCTAGCTACCGGGTGGCAAGGCATTTCCAGACACATCAAACTAGTAATAGGAAGCTGGTTAAGTACTTTTGCATTGACCATGTATCACGTGACCCAAGAGGAGGAGACAGGGAGAAGCGGCTGCGTAGACTGGAATCGCGTTATATCCTAGATTTGGTAACGAGGTCCCCGTTAGGCCTGAATATGGGTGAGGAACTAGGGGTGCATCTGTAAATAGGGTTTTAATTTATGGAAGCAGGCGGATATGTTATTCCAGAGATATTTCTTGAGAGGTAGCGTGAGGAGGATAGTCCCATTGAGGGCGTCATTGTGCATATAACTGCACTGCATCATGCATAGGTAGCGAGTTGGGGGTCCTTTAATAAATAAGAGCCCATATAGGGCTGGATGGTGAAATTCTTACCCACAGGCAGAACAAAAGTGGCATCTTGCAGAATTGGCAAGGTGGGGGTTCCTTTTGGGAGCGGTAGCCCATGTTGTATTTATCTGTTTATTTTACCTCACCATCGCTGTATGTTAATTATGGCACTTTTTCTGACTGCTTTGTTTCCCGTAGGAACTACTAATGAGACTGCCAGTGCTTGACATGTAATTTTACTTGTTAGTACAAGCTATTATAGTACTAAACAGTAAAGTGACCCGCTGTTAATTTAAATGTATTTTTAATGACGTCACATACCACTCTAGTATGGTGGAGGATAATGTTATCTCGCCTGACCTGCTATGCCTGACTTCCAATTGAATGACGATGTATATATAATGAGGTGAAAATGCAGCGGCCGCCAACACTGAGGAAGGCGTATCGCTGAAACGCGCTTGTTTGTTAATTTTGTGTGCCAATAAATCCTGACCTGGATTATACCCCTGCGAGTGCTCATGTTAGTTCTTGGAGCATATATATATATATATGTATATGTACATAAATAAATAATAGGTAGTTAGAGTTAGGACAAAAGTTTCCATAGGTTTAGATTTGGCGCCGCTTGATGAATCTTCACGAAATTTTCAAAAAACTTCCCCTTTTGGGGTCGGCTGCTGTGTTGAAAGTTTCGGGGTGGTCCGTCAAGCGGGTGCCGAGAAAAAAGGAGGGTCCCAAAACCGATTTTTTCATTTTTTGAACACGACTACAGCCCGAACCGCTGAACGGCATTACATCAAATTTGGCAGAAAGCTAGCTATTAGTCCAGAAAGTGCTTTTTGTGATTTGGTGTAAATCCGTTCCGTAGTTTCAGAGATATTTAAGTAAAAAAAAATATAGATATCTGGGGACCCGAGTCCTTGCAATGGACTTGCGGATCCTACTGAAATTTGATTGGCTGCCAACACTTCATCCAGGAAGTGTTGGCAGCCATCTTGGAACTCAACTTGAAATAAAGAAAAGGGGGCAGGGTAGGAATACCCTGACCCCAGATATGGTGAGGGCGTCCCACAAGAACCCTGCTGGGGGTTAAAAGTATTTCTTTTAATTTAATGTTGCCGTGAATTCGTGGCTGGACCTGTGGCAAAATAAAAAAAAAAATAAGCACGGCCTCCCGCGCGTCTTTTAAAAGAAGCCCTGGGGTGGGCCAAATCCGGAGGGTGTATGAAAAATAAAGGAGGGGGCACATGGGGTCCCCCTCCTAGGATTTAATTAAAGCCTGGGGACCACCAACTCCCCAGGGCTTGTTTACTTATTAAATGGGAGGGGCCTCTCTGTCACCTACCTGGGGCTTTACAATTAAAAATGTGGGGGGGCTGCGCAGACCCTCGCAGCCCCTTGGACCGCCACTTCCCCGGGATTTTAGGTTTAATTAATGGGTGGCTGCGCGGACCCCGTCAGCCCTAGAGACCGCCACCTCCCCGGGGCTTTACCTATATTGAATGTGGGCACCACCACCTCCCCGGGGCAAATTCAAAAAATTGGAGGGGGGACTGCACGGCCCTCCTCCTGGAGTCAAAGTTGGCCCTGGGGCCCACCATCCCCCAGAGCTGGCTCCAGCTATGTCCCGGGGTGCCCATAGCTGTTTGCTATGGCTTTTGGGAGGTTCACTGCTCCCGCCAAGCCGTGGTAAACTGTGCTCGCTTTCAGCAAGTGAGAACATTAAAAATGCTCTCGCTCGCTTAAAGCGAGCACAATTGCTTTGACAGAGAGGGAGCAGCATGTTTGCAGCTCCCTCTGTGTCAAAGCAATGCCGGCTTCCACAGGAGGCGGGAAGCCGGCAAGGACTGCGGGGCCTTGAGGCTCCCCCTGTGGTCCCAGTGGTGAGTGGGTGCCCTGGAGGCACCCACTTTAAATGGCCTGGCCTGGGGGATGGTATGGCAGTCACACACACACCCTCATCACCCACACAGACACTCAGGCAACCATGCAGGTACTCATACAACCAATCACTCACCCATACAGCAAGTCACGTACCCACTCACACACCCATACAGCCACTTAGACACCAACTGACAGACTGATACAGACTGATATAGATATTCACACAACCAGTCACTCACCCATACATTCACTGAGACACCTAATCACTCACTTATACAGTCAGTCACGCACCCACTGAATCATCCATACAGGCACTCATACACCCACTGATTCACCAATACACCTTGGTATATATATTTTACACTCATAAACTTTTTAAAAACAATCACAGTTACTGGATGATGTCATCAGTGATGTCATGAGTGATGGCATTTGAGATATCATCAGTGATGTCATGAGTGATGTCACTGACCATGTCATGAGTGATGCAATATGTTACCACTTTCTCTCGCTCTCATCTCTATCCTGCATCTTGTTTCAACCGTGGCTGTTTCCCATGCCAGGTCTTCTGTCTCTCCCTTTCCCAAAATCCCCCCTCTCGTTCATTGGCTACACCACATCAGCTGCACTGCTCTTCAAAACTATTTACAGGCACCCCTGACTCACGTTGCTTGGCTTCTTGGATTTCTATCCCACTCGAATCCCAGCTGAGAGAGAACGCCGGAGCGTTTCTGCTCTCAATCAACGTATTCCCTTGTGCGCGTCAGGAGCCGCGAGCACGTCCTTGATTCTTTTGGCCGCAGACGCGGCGCCTAGGTTCTTGTGATTCCCCGCGGATGCACGGCAGGAGCCGTTAGCACCTTCTTTCACTGCCCAACCGCTGGGGCGGTTTAACACTCTTCATTGGAGTAGAGCGGTTCTCCACAGGAACTGTGCGGGCCGCTTCTACTCTTTAGGCCGCAAGCGCGGTCCAACACGCCGGACACAATAGCAAGGTTTCAGCAGGAGCCGAAAACCCCGCCCTTTGATCTTCTGACCGCTAATGCGGTCTGACTCTCCCAAATTCAACACGGGTGCACGGCCGGAGCCGTAAGCACCGTCTGCTAAACCGCGGACGCGGTTTCAACAGTGATTATCCTTTGTGGGGCGCGTGGCTGATGCCGCGCACACTTCACTCAAGTTACCCGCAGCAGCAGTGCTGTTTGCCTCTTCTTTACTCATTCTGCAGCAGCTGCTGTAATATATATACTTTTGGATCTTCAACATACCGCGGATGCGGTCCGAGTCCTCACGTTGTTAACTCGCAGGGGGGGGCACGCCAGGAGTCGTGTTCTCTAATCCCATTTGATTTATAGCCACTGGAGTGGTTTTCAGTTTCCGCATTTACCTTCCAATTGCTGGGCAGGAGCCGGTTGCCTCTTGCACATCTCCTTTGGTCGCAGGCACAACGCTTGAGTTCTTTGTCGTTTCCTTTTCAAGCATCACCTCAGTGGAGCACTGGGACTTCATAAAGGATATATCCAGTTCACGGAGGAACTTCTACTTCCACACACCTTTGAACCTGTGGTGAGTGCACATACCTATGTCTTCTCACTCACAGCAGAGACATGTTATTTGTACTACTGTGTACCTCCCTCGTCTCTTCCCTTCTCTAAAGACCCTCTCATGGTTATGTCTTCCAGACCTTGAACTGCCTATCTATCCTGCTACTCCTACTATACAGACGCTGTCTGTGATTCCCGTCATCCCTCCCAAGCACCTTCTGGACTTCATACCTATAATCTCGAACCTCGACACCAAGCACCTCTGGTGTGGGGTATTCCACGTCCCTTTCCCCTTGAAACCAATCGCCCAAACTGTTAGTAGTCAGTGTGGAGGATTGGTCTGAAGGTGAGAGGGGTGACTCTCTCAATTTCCACGGTTCCTGGTTTTCAGGTGAGTGGGATTGTGACACAATATGTGAGGGCATAAGCAGTGCATTGAGGGTGTGTAAGTAATTGCTGAATTTCACTGGTTGTGTACGAGTGAAACCTGAGCCTAACTATAACATCCCTGTAACCTTTGTTTATTTTCAGTGAATTATATATACACACACATACATATATGTGCCAATAGGTAGTTATAGTTAAGACCATGTTTCCATAGGAAAAGCATTTTTTGACTTGCCTAAAAATTTGGCGCCGTTTGACGAATTGTCATGAGATTTTCCCACAAAATTGTCAAAATAGGTCTTGTTGTGCATGGAAAGTTTCAGGGTGATCCGTCAAGTGGGAGCTGAGCAAAAGTGTAGTTAAAAAAAGTGTGTTTTCCCGTGCTAATTCCCATAGGGGCTTTGAACATGACTACAGCCCAAACCACTGGATGGAATGACACTGAATTTGGCAGAAAGGTAGATTTTGTTCCACAGATCGCACTTTCAGTTATTTGGTGTAAATCCTTTCATTAGTTGTCAAGAAATTAAAGGAAATTCAAATTTGTATATTTGTGGCCACAACGACTTTGTGACTAATGAGTTCGTGCAGAGATCTGCGGAGCTCTGATTGGCTGCCAATACTTCAACCAGGAAGTGTTGGCAGCCATCATGGGACTCAGCTTCAGCCAAGTCCCACAACAAAATGCACAAAAAAGAAAAGGGGGCAGGGTAGTAATACCCTGACCCTGAAGCCTTGGTCTTGGGGTCCCCTTGGGACACAGCCATGGCAAAAAAGCATTTTTAAAAATTTTTGCTGCGAAATCACAATTTTAGGCAAAAATTGAAATAAAAACTCCTGGCGTGCCCCCCCATGACTCAAGTGGGTGTGTGATTGCCTGCATGATTGAGTGACTGTGTGTGTGTGGCTGATTATATGGGTGAGTGAGTGGGTGTGTCAGTGGTTATGTAATTGAGTGAGTGGTTGTCTGATTGGCTGTATAGGTGAATGACTGGCTGTGTGACTGGCTGTTTGATTAAATGATTGGATGTCTGAGTGCCTGCATGACTGAGTGACTGTGTGTGTAAGTGTCTATATGGGTGACTGAGCGCCTGTATGAGAGAGAGACATGCTGTTTGAGTAGCTGATTGGATGAGTGAATGTGTATGTGAGGGACTGTATGATTGAGTCCAGTATTTGTAAATGTAAATGTCCAGTATTTGTAAAGCGCGAACAATTACCCGAGGGTGTCAAGGCGCTGGCGGCCGTCAGGAAGATTAAGCAAGCTATTGCCCAGAGTCACATGGTGCTGGGCTGATCTGCCACCGGCGCCGGGGATCGAACCGTGAGCCCCGGGTTCGGGAGTCAGCTGCCCTGGCCGCTGCGCCACACCTCTTCCCTTGAGTGAGTTGTTGTGTGACTGGCTGCATAGGTGAGACCCTGCGGCAACTAGTGCCTGTATGAGTTAGTAATTGGGTAGGTGAGTGTGTGTATAAGTGAGTGACTGGGTGTGTTAGTGGCTGTAGGGATGATTGAGTGGGTAGGTAAGTGTGCGTATAAGTTAGTCACTGGATATGTAAATAGCACTATATCTGACTGAATGGAGGTGTAAGAGACTGTACAAGTAGGTGAGCGGCAGTGTGAGAAGTTGTGTGGGTGAATAACTAACTGTGCAAGTACTTATATTGGTGAGTGAATGTGTGTATAAGTACCTCTGTGAGTAAGTCAGTGGCTATGTCGTTGTTTGCGTCAGTGTGTGACTGGGTGTATCAGTGGCTGTATTATTGTGTGTATGGGTGTAATAGTGTATAGATTAGTGTGTGCCTGGGTGTATTAGTGTACACACAAGAGTGTCTCTGGGTGTGTCAGCGAATGCCTGGGTATGTTACTGTATCAATCAGTGTGTGGATTCGTCATGAAATACAGTGGCATGTATGTTCTGATTTAGCAGAATCGGAACATACATACATACATACCGGATGCATTAGTGTATGAATGAGTGTGTGCCTGAGTGTGTCAGTCTATGTATGAGTGTGTGTCTGGGTGTGTAAGTGTCTGTATCAATGTATGCCAGGGTGTGGTAGTGTATACAACACTGTGTGACTGGGTGTGTAACAGTCTATATCTGTGTGTGAATGGGTGCGTGGGTATTTATATAGATGAATAAGTGGGTGCATGAGTGTGTGTATCAATGACTAATTGGCTGTGTGAGTACCTGTACAGATAAGTAAGTAACTTAGTCAGTACCTGTATGTAATATTGAATATGTATGGCAGTGGCTGTGTAGGTAACTGACTGGCTGTGTTAGTAGCTGTTTAGATAAGTAACTAAGTGTATGCATCACTGTTTATAGGAGTGAGTGGATGTCTTTCTAGCTATATGGGTGACTGATTGGGTGTATCAGTAGTTACATGGGAAAGTGACTAGGTGAGAGATTGTATGCATGGCTGACTGCTTGTATAAGGTACTGTGTAGGTGACTTAGTGCATGTTTTAGTACCTGTATTAGGAAGTAACTAATGTGTGAATATCTGAATGGGTAGGTAAGATCATGTCGTAGTAAATGTATTCATAAGTCAGATGGTGTGTTACTAACTGTGTCACTGAGTTAGTGGGTGAGTGAGTGGTTGAATGGATGAGTGACTCGGTGTATGAGTTGTGTAATCAGTGTATATGTGAAGGTGTGAGTGGCTGTACAAGACTCTACCTTGGTGTATAGTTTTACAGTGTAAATTTGCTGTACTACACTGAAAGTTATATTTACAAAATGGGCAACACAAAGCAGTAGCAAGCTATGCCAAGTGCACTTCATGTATAAAAACACTCTCCATGGGTATCTCTAAGCAATATTTCTGTGGTAGAAGAAGTGTTTTGAGACATCAAAAGATGTACAACTCCAGCCGCTATTAAAAAGAAAAAGAACATAAATATATGTTAGCATTTCATTTTCAAAATTACAGAAACATAACAATACACATTGGTTATACTGTAACACTATATCACAATATAGTAAAAATGTTATTTTCCTTTCTTTACTATTCTCAGCTTTCATACTTCTTCACCATAAACGAGGGTCTGAATGAAGGATCATCCTCGAACAGTGGGGAAAAAAACAATTATATAGATTGTAAAAAAAACAAAGCTGCACAGTACATCACTAAAAATTACACTATGCATTGCACTCACAATTCAGTTGTTTTATCTGAGTTACTACACTAATCTAAATGAACCTATGTTAAAAATATTTTTTTAATTATTATATCTGCCACAATACTACAAATAATATATAAACCACTCATTAATTCTTGAGATCCTTTTGAAAACATCCCCCATGGTAAGCCAAACGATGTTAAAAATGCTGATGAGTTAGCAAAACAGAGTATGCCATTCCTAGGGGGGATTCTAGGTCTGTCAGGGAGAGGGTTTCTCCTTTTAGGAGCCAGGGTCTTCACACATGCTGTTGTGTAGTTCTTATAAAAACTTATACAGGATCTGCATGTTCGGACAACATATACTGTAGGACTGGTGTCAGACTGATTCCAGTCACCCCCACCGAGTATGTTGGCCTTCTGATTCAGCTAGCTCACAGTGCCACTAGAATCTCCTCTTACCAAGGAGAGAATAGTTCTTGGCAACCTTCGAACATGACAACCCTGATCCCTCAGGACCGTGGAAACAGTGTACTACTTTTCGCTCAGTCACTCGTGCTCACTTAGTTTCAGAGAGATACACAGAATAAACGGTCTGGATGTTTTTCTTTTTTTAAAATATTTATTTTATTAAGCATTTCCAGAAAAATACATATATATGAAATAACAATCAATGATAAAACCAGTTTATACATTAAAATAAATTAATTAGATTAATTAAAAGGCAGTTGGTTTAAAAGAGAAGCAGTCTTAAGATTTTACATTTCATCAGAAATTAAAACAACTCGATCTTAAAAACGAACAGCTAACCTCTCTTGCACGGTATTTTGGAGATATCTACAAGCGAGTCAGTTCATTAGAGCCTATCTCTGATAACACTAAGGGCCTCCTCTGTTAATCCCTTCCTATACCACCCTTACATCTCTGCTCCAACTGGCGATATGTGCCCAAACCTTCTGCCCCCGAATTCTAGCCTGTCTACCCCTGCTAGCGTAGATAGCCCTCTCTTGATTATAGATTCCGAGAAGCCTGGCAAGCCACATGTAGAAGGTTGGTGGTTCAGCATCTTTCCATCTAGTTGCTAATAAAATCCTATATACCGCTGTCCCCAGAAAGAGACAGTATTCCTCCTCTACACTAAGTTCCCTTGAGCCATCATAACCAAGAATCAACAGAGTAGGGGATAGTTCTAATCTACGGCCAAATACTTCCTCCCAGTACCCTGATAAACCTTTTTTTAGCAAAGTTAGTTTATCACAATCATAGAGCATATGAATCAGGGTGGCTGGTCCTGACCCACATCTAGGGCACTTATCATCTATCCTTTTCCCCCATGTGTTCAATTTAGCTGGCGTAAAATATAAATTAAAATAGTTTTGTACAATTGAGCTTTTAGGTTCGAGGATAAAAGTATTTTAGCTGTTAAAGAGAGGCTCTTATAGATGTCCACATCGGGATTTCCCAGCTTCGATGCCCAAGATCATTCCGTTTTTTCTAAATCATCTGGAATCTTATCAAGAAGTAAGCCATAAAGGTTCCTAATTTTGGTGGACTTCCTAGTTATGATATCTAAAAGTGGAATCTTATCGAGCGTGATCTTAGGGGTATTTAAGATAAGGATGTTTTTAATCTGAACAAATTTAAAATAATGGTCCCCTCCTGTGGCGCTCATCACTATTATCGTCCCAGGTTAACGATGATATGGGGAAGAAATGGGAAAGGTTAGGGGTAAGAACAATTGGGGACTTTTGTGGTGGGGAGCAAGATTTTCAATTTCCCGTGCTTCAGAAGGTTTTTGATATACCGGGTCTGGATGTTTTTCAATAAGCATTTATTGAACAGTCGTTATTCTAGTGTAAAGTAGATGAGCTGCAACAACCATTAGACAGTAACAGATATAAATGATTAGAAGCACTATGAAAGTAAAAGGATGATAGAGTTCTACCATCTTGCAATAATCATGAATACATTTGAGTATATAAAATACATGATAATAAGAGTGCATACTCCTACGATGCCTTCCTAACTAGATGTACCTAAGTGTACCTAGCATGTGTGTAGGTGTTAAGGCAAGAATCACTCTAGGATAAAGTCAACCCCATTACCTGGATTGAGAGACTGTGGGACACCGTCTTGGTCTTGGGTTGGACACCCCGCAAGGGATGTTTGGACCACTGCGAGCTGGAGTATCTGCATGCAGGAACCTCAGCGTCTCTGGTCAGTGTGTCGGCCGGGAAGTCCTGGTCTCCTCTGCCTATCTTAGCAAGATGTGATGTATATATACCCATAGGTCTCCCCGGGGGTTCTACCTCACTTTATTACTTTGTCGGACTTAGGATGACGTCGGGAATGAACTTTGTACATAGATATTATACAGGAGATGTTAGCCCTGCTGTGCTTCCAAGAATCCTCATGCATAATGTATGAGGTTTTTACCAGGGAAAATCCCGCGTTCTGAATGCAGTGTCGTATCTAGGTAAAAGGTCAGTCCCTAAGAACCGTTATGTATGTAATGTAGGGAAGAATATAGGTGAAGGGTTACGATGTTACCTGAGCCTATATTAGGGTACCTATATGGAATATAACACCCACTCCTCATCTGACTGGATGACATAATTCAAATTCTAAACGTACTACTAGGCTGACTATGCACTGGTACGCAAATAACTATAGTAAATCAAATAATTGTGCTAATAAAATGTTTAAAAATTCTAAAAAATCTTTAAAAAATGGAAAAAGGAAATTGTCACTCAAGCCATAGCTCCAATATAGCTCTAATATGTCCGTATGTATAGTTCGAACTACTACAAGCGTCTGACAGCCATGCATGTCCATAAAAAAGCGTCAATTTGTTTTTGAGTTCCAATTTTAGTTTGTTTAAAAAAGACCAAATTTCTTCCAGCACACAATGAGCCAATTGTTTATGTGTCCTGGCTGGTAGACGCAACATTACTGTTGCCTGCCTTCGCAGATGACGATCCCTGTAACACCTCGCAGATTACATCATTTGAGCACAGATGATCTTCCGTACTGCCTGCAGCCGATGCTGGGGCAGCTTGTGCGTCGTCCAAGGCCTGGGTGTCAGTGGAGGAGCCGGTATCCATTCCGACAGGAGCCGTGACTACCTGTGGAGGCTCTAGGAATGCCGCCATGAACTTTGGAATATGCTGCGGACACTGCAGAACATGGGCCATTATCGGGTTCAGTAAAGCATCAACGTCCGAATGCGCACAAGATGGGAGTGTCAGACAGAGATCCAACACGCATTCTTCTCCGCAAAACAGGCATCGGAGGACAGGTAAGATGCAGTCCATCCAGACTGGTCTAAATGACAAGAACCAAGATGCACTTAGTTCTCTCAGCCGAGGTGTGCCCAGATGTTGTACCATGCGATCACGGTATTTACGCTCCTGGAGTGCTTTTTCTATCTCCTTGGTGACTAGGAAGTCCATTACGTAGCAGAAAAATGCCAATCAGGATTCCTGCTATTAGAAGCAGGATTAGCGGAAGTCCTCCAAAAATGCTTCCGAACACGGAGTGCATAAACTTTGGTTTAACTCCGAGAACCGTCTGAAAGGTGTTTAACAGTCCTGAACCTATGTTCCTAAATAGGTGGATGATACCCATCGTATCAGACATGTTAAAGATACGATTTACCATTTCTGTGAAATGGAAGGGGCAGTTCGTACGTATGAGTGCCTGTATCTCGGCTGAGGACCGAGCGATCTGGAGATCAAAAGTCTCTAGAGCGGAGGTTAAGGGCACGGTCTTCTGTAGAAGCATGGCTTTCATCCTGCTCAAAGTATCAAACCGTATTAAAGAAACATTTAGTGAAGGCCATAACTGCACAACCCTGACTGTATGTGTTGGTGGAAACAATACTTGCATACAGCAAGTAACCCTGGAGCTCATGGTTACCAGACATGCGATGCCCGGAAGCATCCCACAACAACCTTGATCGTTCAGCATCAAGTAACTCCCATTTGAAAGTAGCCTGAACACTGGAGTAATCACGGCTTCCGGGGCACCCCTCAAGTGACAGGATAGGTTAGCTATTGAACCATTACAGGCCCGTGCAGCATCATATCCTGGCATATGAGAGATCCACTCAAAGCGTTCTCACTGTTTATACAGCTTAGAAACACTTCTAGATCCCCACTCCTGCATCGAAATCTGTACAGTAATTCCCAAGATTCCTTGATGAATTCCCTACCCATTTCTTCATATCTGCCTGCCTGCTGTTGTTCTAGGCAACACTGACATTGGAAAGTTGTGACCGGTAGAGTGATATGGCCATGGATTAACAATTCTGTGGACGGTGATTCTGCCACTGTAAAAGCTAATTTGTCCAGCTTTTCAATACGCAGCATTGTATATTTTGCTCCCCTCTGTGCCATTTTTGTCTGTTTCTCTGTCAGATTGTAAGCGGAAAACAGAGACGTACTGTTGATAAAATGCCAGGGCACATAGCCTGCGCTCAAAGATTGCAGCGTCCAGCGTAATAACATAATAGAACGCAATTGTGATTGCCCGTGCTGTAGAATGGACAGATCTTGTTCTAGTACATCAATAGCAGAAGATACAATGTTGCCCAGTGAATATATCCTGGAAGTTAATGTAGTCATACCATTGTCAACTACGGCTAAGGCTTTCTCTAAGTTAATCCTATCTATTTCTCATAACCTCTCCGCAGCTTCTTGTTGGGAGATTTTCCAGATTCGTTATACACAGCATAATAGAAACATTTTTGACGTGGCTTTCTGGAACCCAATAAAAAATCCCGTAGGTCCACATCTTCTGTAAGTAAGGATAAGTGTTGTTTCACCTGTGTAAGTGTTGAGGTTTTTAGGCAATCTAGGCATAACTTCCCAACACTGTATGACGTCACTACCCCTGGATGTTCTCTCTGTACATTGCGTGGATCTGGCCTGTGGATACTAAACCCTTTGGTTGTACCTTTGAATGTTTCCTGACATCTATTAGTGTCTGTGGGCCAAACCAACCATCCCTTCCAATTGGGGTCTGATCGATTGTATTGCATGATGTCATCTAGCGTAATCCCGTTTCGTGACAGAAGGTTACTCTCAGTGTGTGATGGTGTTGGAATCCGAGGTGTGTTCAAATCCTTATTCTTGGCTATTCCAAGACAGGTGGTTTGTTGCGCAGTATCATTCAGAAACATAATCTGCTGAGGAATGAGGCATGCTCTAAATAGTGCTTCTGTTCCCTGGACTTGGCAGTCTCTAGAACCCCAGACTGATTTTGTGTCTATTGTGTCTTACCATAAGTCGAAACCTTGTTCAGACAACTGGGTAATAAAGGAAGCAGAGTAAATCTGTATGGTGTTTGTCAACATATTTTTCTGTGCTGATGTCGGTGTAACCTTATAACAATATGAGGCTGGGTCAGACATGTTAAACCCTGAAAAATATAAAAGTTTCTGTGCAAATGTTTTTGAACCGCTTTTCGGCAGTGTTAGGCAATGTTCCCATAGGTGGTATGTGAAAACATTTCTGGGATTAGCAGATTTGTGCAAAAAATGATGACCATAATGTTGATAGCAATACATTGTGTCAAAATCTGATGTGTCTTCCAACATTTCATTATTAGAAAAGGCAGCAGATTGTTCTAAATCAGACAACATATTCTTTACAGTTTCATAATCCCAATCATCAGAAAATGTACTGGAGGTAATGATATCATTTAAGGATATTTGAAATGAATGTGGTATTTTTAAAAGTTCGGTCAGGCCAAATATATCGTAATCAACGTTGTCCCACACTATACCATCAGGTATAGGAACTGCTGTAATGTTCACTGATGACAAGTCTCTTTGTTCACGATGTGATGAAAGGTGAGGTTTCAGAATCATATTCACTTTTGATGCTGCAGAGCTTTGTCTAAGATAAGTTCCATTAATAAGCATGCTGAAAACAGTTACCAAGCCTATCCAGAAAAGAAAGAAAAGTATCCCAGTGATTACCCAAAGTTCTATCCAAGGTGATACCAGGTATGTCTGTTTAAGAAAGATGAAAAAGTCTTTGATCTGCTGGTGACGATTTATTTGGGCCGGCACTGTTTCAGGTTCACTTGGATCCAATGAAAAGTTATCGAAGTCGATGAAATAACCAGACGCAGTTCGATCTATTTTTGGTAGTCCCGCAGGTTTTGTTGAACTTGTAGATGGCTCTTGTTGAGGCATGTTGACGTAGACATCAGTGTTTGGTCGAATAGAAATTTGTCTTTCATTTTGATTTTGAATTTGAGTTTGAACTTCATTGTCAAGAGGAATGGCATTATTGCCTAGTCCATCATTCCGTGCTGGGGACTCTTCGAACGTGATGAGTCTTTCTGTTTAAACTTCCTGTATAGTAGTGAGAGGAGGGCGTCATCTACTTAGGAGTCCACGAGGCCTACTATTCAGTATCGGCCACATAGTGTGGTTTTATCAGGTCAATGGAGACGAATCTTTTCTCCTTTTTTCCAGCAAGAGGTGGCAGAAGTACAGTTCTTGTTCTTTCAACTGCCAGGACAGGTACTGTATGATGGCCCAAATTCTTTTTTGTCCACTATTTTTTCTCTGACCAGATCCCCGACTTTAGGGACCCAGACAGGTCTTGCCGTGACTGACTTGACTTCCCCAGTGGTGGCCCGCTTTACCTGGACATTGCTTTGTGGTGCCCTTTATTCATTCAGATCCTGTAAAACAGCCAAACGTTTATGGATGTCAAAAGGTTTTTCATCCGCCACTGTGCCTTCACAATCAAGATCAGGTACCCACATGCTCATCCCAAATAGGACCTCATAAGGAGTGACACCCCCTATAGAACTTCTTGGCATGTTGTTCAATGCTCTTTGTACTCCATATAAATGTTTGACCCAACTATCACCCGAACCTAATACTCTAGCTGTTAAAGATTGCTTTAAGTCCCGGTTTTTCCACTCCACAACTCCACAACCGAATTTCCCTCGGGATGGTACGGAGAGGAGTACCCCAATGCTACACCCAAACCTCCCATGGCTTCCTTGTAAGCCAGAGAGCTAAACGCAGGGCCACGGTCAGAATGTAATGTGCTAATTGTGTTTGTCCCTATAAAGACTCGCAAATCTTTGATAACAGTTCGAGAATCATAGGAATCTCGAGCAGGAATCCACTGCAACCATTATATACTTGTAAGCCCCATCTGTCTGTAAGGGGCCGCAGTGGTAAAAATAAACACATGCAAGTGGTTTGTCTGATATTAATAATGGTGTCTGCGCTGGACGTGTTATTGTGGAGACCTTCATCTGCTGGCAGATGTCACATTTCAAGACATAGGGGTCGATTCCGATCTCGGCCGGTAGGGCACCTAACAGTATTCGTCCGGAAAAAATACAAGCCGAATGGGTGTTTCCCGACCGATTCGTACACTCGTCCGGACGAACAAGTACGATGCGTATAACAACCCAGTTTCCGAGTGAGCCGTACTCACCCAATCCAGCTCCTGTTCCCCACCCGAGCCGGATCCGTGAACGCCGAATTGAGCCGCACGGAAGCAAATACACAGCACCTTCCGGCCGCACTAGTAAGATGCGCAATCCGTACGCGCCGAACCCGTCGCTACGTCCGGCCCGTTTGAGCATCCGGGCGAGCCGTACATAAGCTCCGTTTCGCGCCACAAGACGATCCACGGCTACGAGACGAACAAGCCTGCTACGAGTACGACTCGAAGACACGAGAAACCCGAACGAGACGATCCAAGCATGAATCCCACTGCGAAGGTCCTACCTATACTCTACATCTATTACCGGGACCGGCACGGACGCGTACGGCGCAGACGGTAAGTCAAACACCAACAATACAAACAAACTACACGTACCCGAAATATGTCACACACACATAGGGATGCACAAATAACGTACACTAGCAACAGCAGAACCATAGGGGTGGGATGGCCAACACCAATGACATACACACCCATAGGCGGATGGATGCCTACCACCAACACCACCCTACCACCACCCCTACTCATGGGGGGCTAGATGCCTGCCACCACCACCACCCCTACTCAGGGGGGGCTGGATGCCTGTCACTACTACCAACATCACCCTTAGGGGGCTGGATGCCTGTCACTACTACCATCCCCACTCATGGGGTGATGGATGCCTACCACTACCACCACCACTACTAATGGGTGCTGGATGCCTGTCACTACTACCATCCCCACTCATGGGGGGATGGATGCCTACCACTACCACCACCCCTACTCAGGGGGGCCTGGATGCCTACCACTACCACCACCCCTACTCAGGGGGCCTGGATGCCTGCCACTACTACCATCCCCACTCATGGGGGGATGGATGCCTACCACTACCACCACCCCCACTCAGGGGGCTAGATGCCTGCCACCACCACCACCCCTACTCAGAGGGGCTGGATGCCTGTCACTACTACCATCCCCACTCATGGGGGATGGATGCCTACCACTACCACCACCCCTACTCAGGGGGCCTGGATACCTACCACTACCACCACCCCTACTCAGGGGGCCTGGATGCCTGCCAGTACTACCATCCCCACCCTTAGGGGATGGATGCCTACCACTACCACCACCCCCACTCAGGGGGCTAGATGCCTGCCACCACCACCACCCCTACTCAGGGGGCTGGATGCCTGTCACTACTACCAACCCCACCCTTAGGGGGCTGGATGCCTGTCACTACTACCATCCCCACTCATGGGGGATGGATGCCTACCACTACCACCACCACTACTCAGGGGGCTGGATGCCTACCACTACCACCACCCCTACTCATGGGTGCCTGGATGCCTGCCACCACTACCATCCCCACCCTTAGGGGTATGGATGCCTACCACTACCACCACCCCTACTCAGGGGGCCTGGATGGCTGTCACTACTACCATCCCCACTCATGGGGGATGGATGCCTACCACTACCACAACCCCTACTCAGGTGGGCCTGGATGCCTACCACTACCACCACCCCTACTCAGGGGGCCTGGATGCCTGCCACTACTACCATCCCCAACCTTAGGGGATGGATGCCTACCACTACCACCACCCCCACTGAGGGGGGCTAGATGCCTGCCACCACCACCACCCCTACTCAGGGGGCTGGATGCCTGTCACTACTACCAACCCCACCCTTAGGGGCTGGATGCCTGTCACTACTACCATCCCGACTCATGGGGGGATGGATGCCTACCACTACCACCACCCCTACTCAGGGGGCCTGGATGCCTACCACTACCACCACCCCTACTCAGGGGGCCTGGATGCCTGCCACTACTACCATCCCCACCCTTAAGGGGATGGATGCCTACCACTACCACCACCCCCACTCAGGGGGCTAGATGCCTGCCACCACCACCACCCCTACTCAGGGGGGCTGGATGCCTGTCACTACTACCAACCCCACCCTTAGGGGCTGGATGCCTGTCACTACTACCATCCCCACTCATGGGGGATGGATGCCTACCACTACCACCACCCCCACTCAGGGGGCTAGATGCCTGCCACCACCACCACCCCTACTCAGAGGGGGCTGGATGCCTGTCACTACTACCATCCCCACTCATGGGGGATGGATGCCTACCACTACCACCACCCCTACTCAGGGGGCCTGGATGCCTGCCACTACTACCATCCCCACTCATGGGGGATGGATGCCTACCACTACCACCACCCCCACTCAGGGGGCTAGATGCCTGCCACCACCACCACCCCTACTCAGAGGGGGCTGGATGCCTGTCACTACTACCATCCCCACTCATGGGGGATGGATGCCTACCACTACCACCACCCCTACTCAGGGGGCCTGGATACCTACCACTACCACCACCCCTACTCAGGGGGCCTGGATGCCTGCCAGTACTACCATCCCCACCCTTAGGGGGATGGATGCCTACCACTACCACCACCCCCACTCAGGGGGGGCTAGATGCCTGCCACCACCACCACCCCTACGCAGGGGGGGCTGGATGCCTGTCACTACTACCAACCCCACCCTTAGGGGGCTGGATGCCTGTCACTACTACCATCCCCACTCATGGGGGATGGATGCCTACCACTACCACCACCACTACTCAGGGGGGGCTGGATGCCTACCACTACCACCACCCCTACTCATGGGTGCCTGGATGCCTGCCACCACTACCATCCCCACCCTTAGGGGTATGGATGCCTACCACTACCACCACCCCTACTCAGGGGGCCTGGATGGCTGTCACTACTACCATCCCCACTCATGGGGGATGGATGCCTACCACTACCACAACCCCTACTCAGGTGGGCCTGGATGCCTACCACTACCACCACCCCTACTCAGGGGGCCTGGATGCCTGCCACTACTACCATCCCCAACCTTAGGGGATGGATGCCTACCACTACCACCACCCCCACTGAGGGGGCTAGATGCCTGCCACCACCACCACCCCTACTCAGGGGGCTGGATGCCTGTCACTACTACCAACCCCACCCTTAGGGGCTGGATGCCTGTCACTACTACCATCCCGACTCATGGGGGATGGATGCCTACCACTACCACCACCCCTACTCAGGGGGCCTGGATGCCTACCACTACCACCACCCCTACTCAGGGGGCCTGGATGCCTGCCACTACTACCATCCCCACCCTTAAGGGGATGGATGCCTACCACTACCACCACCCCCACTCAGGGGGGCTAGATGCCTGCCACCACCACCACCCCTACTCAGGGGGGCTGGATGCCTGTCACTACTACCAACCCCACCCTTAGGGGGCTGGATGCCTGTCACTACTACCATCCCCACTCATGTGGGGATGGATGCCTACCACTACCACCATCACTACTCAGGGGGGGCTGGATGCCTACCACTACCACCACCCCTACTCAGGGGGGCCTGGATGGCTGTCACTACTACCATCCCCACCCTTAGGGGTATGGATGCCCACCACTACCACCATCACTACTCAGGGGGGCTGGATGCCTACCACTACCACCACCCCTACTCAGGGGGCCTGGATGGCTGTCACTACTACCATCCCCACTCATGGGGGATGGATGCCTGCCACTACTACCATCCCCACCCTTAGGGCCTGGATGCCTACCACTACCACCACCTACACTCAGGGGGGCCTGGATGCCTACCACTACCACCACCCCTACTCAGGGGGGCCTGGATGGCTGTCACTACTACCATCCCCACTCATGGGGGGATGGATGCCTACCACTACAACCACCCCTACTCAGGGAGGCATGGATGCCTGTCACTACTACCATCCCCACTCATGGGGGGCTGGATGCCTACCACGACCACCACCCCTACTCATGGGTGCCTGGATGCCTGCCACCACTACCATCCCCACCCTTAGGGATATGGATGCCTACCATTACCACCATCACTACTCAGGGGGGGCTGGATGCCTACCACTACCACCACCCCTACTCAGGGGGGCCTGGATGGCTGTCACTACTACCATCCCCACTGATGGGGGGATGGATGCCTACCACTACCACCATCACTACTCAGGGGGGCCTGGATGCCTACCACTACCACCACCCCTACTCAGGGGGGCCTGGATGGCCGTCACTACTACCATCCCCACTCATGGGGGGATGGATGCCTGCCACTACTACCATCCCACCCTTAGGGGCCTGGATGCCTACCACTATCACCACCCACACTCAGGGGGGCCTGGATGCCTACCACTACCACCACCCCTACTCAGGGGGGCCTGGATGGCTGTCACTACTACCATCCCCACTCATGGGGGATGGATGCCTACCACTACCACCACCCCTACTCAGGGGGCCTGGATGCCTGTCACTACTACCATCCCCACTCATGGGGGATGGATGCCTACCACTACCACCACCCCTACTCAGGGGGCCTGGATGCCTGTCACTACTACCATCCCCACTCATGGGGGATGGATGCCTACCACTAACACCACTCCTACTCATAGGACGGGTAATGCATGACACAACTAGCATACTCCCACATAAGGAATGACAGAAGATTACATCCCCCCAACACCATGACAAGTGTGTGTAGTCTGTGTCAAATGCCTACAACACTGAACATGACATTGAACATACAATGTGACCCCCTAGCACATGTGTCACACAGAAATGTGTGTGGCCTCCACAATGCAAGCCGACCATGGCCACTGTGGCAATGGGCTCGAACACCCCATCACCACAGTGACCAAAAGGTAAGTGTGGAATCCATAGCTGATGCACATTTTGAACAGTGTGGCAATGCAGCCTAAAGCCCCATCACCACAGTGACCAAAAGGGAAGTGTGGAATCCATAGCTGATGCACATTTTGAACAGTGTGGCAATGGGGCCTAAAGCCCCATCACCACAGTGACCAAAAGGGAAGTGTGGGGTCCATAGCTGATGCACATTTTGAACAGAGTGGCAATGGGGCCTAAAGCCCCATCACCACAGTGACCAAAAGGGAAGTGTGCTATCCATAGCTGATGCACATTTTGAACAGTGTGGCAATGGGGCCTAAAGCCCCATCACCACAGTGACCAAAAGGGAAGTGTGGAATCCATAGCTGATGCACATTTTGAACAGTGTGGCAATGGGGCCTAAAGCCCCATCACCACAGTGACCAAAAGGGAAGTGTGCTATCCATAACTGATGCACATTTTGAACAGTGTGGCAATGGGGCCTAAAGCCCCAACACCACAGTGACCAAAAGGGAAGTGTGGAATCCATAGCTGATGCACATTTTGAACAGTGTGGCAATGGGGCCTAAAGCCCCATCACCACAGTGACCAAAAGGGAAGTATAGTCATGGTAAAAGCTGCCAAAGCCAAACTGCATGGATGAATCCTGGTCACACAACAACAAACACATCAGTGGCATAGTAGTGCTTGTGTCCCATAGCAACATAGATTGGTCGAGGCAAACAGTGCAGTGTCACTGAAACATCGTTTTGGCCATGTGCATACAAACATCACCTATGGGGGCCCACATTGTCAACATTCACAAATAACACAATGACAGAAGTGACCATCATAATGCTGACCCACATATCTGCACCAATGGACACACAAATGTAGATATCCTGTGGAGACTGTAGATGTCAGGTGAACAAATACCATACCATGGCAGCAATGGGACATACAAACCATGATTATTGTGCTGACTGATGACCTAGGAGTCCCAGGGACAGCAGGGGAAAGCCACCAAACAACATACAGCCAATGGCACACTCAAGATATGCCAATGCAGTGGTGCAAAGGCACAAACACAAACAGGCAGACTCACACTGCATAACAAACACAACAGGTGATGGGGGGTGTGCCAGTGTCCCCAGGCAACCACACAACACATGAGGAGGCCTGAATTCCAACCACACAGATGTGTATACAGTGCCATACAAAAGTTACTCATGGATCGGATACCCCTATGTGGGCAATCAGGCATTGTTAGATGAGAGGGAGCCCAAATTACACATGTCACACAAGCTTGTAGGAACAGCAACTAACACAGCAAGAGACAGACCCACCACAGCACTACCCCCAGGGACCCCACATTGTGCTGACACTAGCCTGCATGATAATCCCACTGTGATGACAAAGTTAGATGTCGTTCACACTGTGAACCACAGCCATGTGTCCTGAGCAACTAACTACCATCACACCTAGACAAGCTCCAATCAATCAGCACGGACTGCCAGCCAAGGCCAATATGGAGGTAGGGGTCTAGCCGTGCAAGAACTCACTTTTGCACACACTCAACACCACACACCCTGATCTCCACCAATGTGCAGCAGTGAAGCTCACATGGACTGGTGACATTGGACATGCACCCATGACAATACCAGGGGTGGTGGTGGGAACTAAGGTGCAGAAACCCATCACACATGGCCAGTCAACAAGACTCGTCAATGTCTGACACACAGCACAGTATGCCGTACATGGGCATGATGTGAAATCCACCACAATCAATGGGATCCTGGCCATAGTCACACACCAACGAAGAAGCCAAGGTGACACACGAAGAACACACGTACACAACTTCCAACATTGCAGCTCTGACCCTGAGGAGTGGCAGCAGTCACACACACAACGTGTCACAATCACTGAAAGCTACCACAAACTGTAAATCACATGACTTGTGTAAACAACAAGTGCCAAGGGGAATCCTGAATGGTCCCATCTGCGTTTGCCCACATCCCCAGCCCTGACAACAAAGACAACCTGGTATGACAACCTCATGAACATTAGTTTGCCATGCACCCACATCACAGAGAAACCAGGTCCAAGATGCTGGATGAACACAGAACAACTCAGCAAGCATCACAAACAGGAACATCCCTAGGGACACAGCCTGTGTAGGAAAAGGGAAGGGAACACGCACAGACATGCTTACACAACACACAACACAGGCCCACGCAATGTCACCGGATTACACACTGCCATGAGGGCACTCCACTCCAGTGGAAGGTCCGCTGTGCCAAACCTTGTCTGTGCACGACCCAAACATGTCAGCAGAACACTCCGTCAGTGAGTCAACAACCACAACACACAAAAGGCTCTGCTCACATCAGCCTGGGTACGGGAGTGTCACGTCAGTCATCTGCATACACACAAAACACGTGTCAAGCAAGTTGCACTGTATACACAGATGAGTCCTTCAACATTGATGTGCAAAACTGCATGTCCAGTGGAGCTGGGCGCACAGTCAGGGAAATCGGAACATTGAACAGTGGTAAGCCCACCAGATGTGCATCAGTGTAAGACAAAGATGTTCATTTACAAATGCAAAATGGACATCCCTGTGTCAAATGCTGAACATTACACCCTCAGACTGTAGCAAAGGATGCCATAGATCCAGACTACAACAGGACACATATCCCATGGACCACATGGAGTCCATCACTGCAATACTTCATTTTCCTGATATGAACACTATTACAACTGCAAATGCAGGATGCTACTCATCCACATCATGTACATAAAAAGAAAACCCACAAGTAAACAAAAAGAGGTTTTATTCAGCAAATGTCAGGGTAAACACGGAAGTCCAAAAGAAACTAAGGCCAATGGCCAGTCCAAAATCACAGTCCCAACAGGGTGAGAAGTGACAACTGGTCACACATTGCTTGCCTGCACTGGTACGGTTAGGGGACATCCCCTTGGAGGGGCATACAAGGGGCAGGCCAGGCACCGCAGAGACAGGATCAGGGGATGGCAGAGTGAGGCAGTGAAGGGGTGGTGGGTGCAGCAGTGTCACCGGCATCTGCAGTGGAGGTGTCTGACTCAAGGGGGGCCAGCACCACTGTGGTACACAAGTCAGTTGGTGTGGGTGCTGCAACCACTGCAGTGGGCTGGACTGATGTAGTGGACTGGGTACCCACTGCAGTGCCCGAGTCAGACGTGGTGGTTGTGGACTCCACTGCAGTGCATGACTCCAAGGGAGTGGAAGTGTGGGCAGATGAGGTGGGCAGGACAGAGGGGGGGACCCGGTCTCCACACCAGTGGCACTAACAGGCAGAGCGTCTGGGTTGGGGGTGGAAGAGCAAGTGGCAGGGGGGGAGGGCCTAAGCAGTCTAGGGATGTGGTATTGGTGTGTGGGGGAACCTGGGGCAGGGTGTGGCGGGGGAACCTGTGCAGTGGTGGCCTGGGGGATGGAAGAGAGCGACTGGGCGGTGGAGCTGCGTGGTGGTGGTGGTGGGGTCTTGCTCTTCCTGGTCCGGGGGGACTTCCTAATAGGGTCCTGTGTCTGCCTGCACCTGGGGAGGGTGTCCGGGGGCGAGGGCACTCCCTCTGTGTGGGTGGACTTCCTCTTCCCCGGTATGCTGGATCAGCAGGATTGGAGGGGAAGAGGCCGAGGTCACACAGGAAGATCTGCTGTGTAGGTGGGGTAGCAGGCGAGGCAAGGGAAGGGGTCTTGGAGGGAGAGGATTTGGAGGACTGCGGAGTGAATGTGGATGCCTGTGTGTTTGTGTGTTCCCCATCCCCTGTGTCTGTGGTATCAGTCCCCTGAGGATGCTTGTGTGCACGTCTTGCCTTTCTCTTGGGTGTGTCTGTGCTGCTCGTGTCTGTGTGTTTGGGTGACTGTGCAGGTGTGCATGTGCTTTGGACAGGTAGGGGGCAGGAAGTGTGGATGGGGCAGAGGTGGGAGGGGTGAGGGACTGTTGGAGGAGGGACACTGCTGCCGTCAGGGAGGAGTCCATGGACTTATTGCTCCTCTGTAGGGCAGACATACCCGTCGAGATGCCCTCCATGAACGACACCAGCTGTGTCAACAGAGTGGTGTGTGCATGGAGGACACTCAGCATTGCTGTCTGCCCTACATGGAGCTGCCGAAGGAGGTACACAGACTCCTCACTCAGGGCAGCAGGGGACATAGGGGCAGGGGGTGCGGTGCCTGGCACGAAGGAGACATGCTCCCGAGCACGGGAGCCTCCACGGACCTCAGGAATGGGAGCCAATGGGAGGGCGGTGGTGGTGGTGGTGGTGGCGGGGCCAGACAGACTAGCTGGCCTTTGGTGGCTGCTGAGACCCGCCTCCACAAGGGAGTCATCCTCCGAGCTGCTGTGGTCCTCAGCTGAGGTGGATGGTGCTGAGGACTCCTCGGTGTGGCTCCCCTCGCCCTCCGTGCCACTGGGTCCCTCTGACCACTTGTCCGATGCTGACCCAGTCTGGCTCCACTGCTCCTCCTGGTCCGTGGAGCTGTCCCCTCCTGTGGCCGTGGATGTATCTGCAAACAATTAGGGAAACAGACAAACATCAGTCACCTGCACTGACCGCACACACCACAGTAAGTACAGCACATTACAGAGCAAGCCCTGGCATCCTTAGTTGAACATTGCCTAAAGTCCTCACACAGATTCGGGGAAGCCAATTGTCAGTCTGATGGTCAACCATGGGACTCACACCCCTCCTGCCCTTGCACCCATCTGTCTGGTGCCTGTCTGATGGTAAGACCCCAGTGTGGACACATGCACCACCTACACAGTTGTTGGACATTGCAGGGAAGACGGTGAAGTATGTGAACATGCACACATCACATCTCTTGCCACTGAGTCAGTGCAGGTGTCCGGATAAAGAGATGGCCAGAGTCTAAATAGAAATGCATGTGATGCATACCAGCACCAGACACCATGATGCACCCATGTCCGGATAGTCAATGCCACAATGGGGTGCATGTTGCACATGTCACTCCCCTGCAGGATCAGTCTCAGGAAGTTTAATGCCATGACACAGGAATGCGTGCAAAGTCATACATTACTGTCTCAAGTCACATGGCCATGGCCATGGCAGCCAGCCAACAACAGTCTGCACTGTGTCACAATCCGAGGGCATGGGGAATGCAAGTTATGTGACTGACAAGTGCACATGTCCATCCCCCAAAAACCACATCATCTGTACTACTATTTGTCCACGTCATACCAACTGGACATATGGGGGACATGAAACACAACTCTCTGAACATGAGCACCTCATAGTGTGCTGTGAATGAAAATACAGCTGCCTGAAAGTCACAGTCGCAAACACCTGTGTGCACAGTCAAGTGATCAGACACCTATAAGTCACAGAAGTATCGTCTATCATGGTCACATCTCCGATGGCATGCTGAGCCCTAACCGATAAACATACCAGTAGTCCTGACAACGAAGACACAGCACAATGAGACAGAGGCAGACACCTGAGGGTACATTTCACTGATCACAACATGCCAGATGATACATGGGAGTGGGAGTACAGAGTGTATTGTATGCCCTGGAGTAGGCATGACTGTCCAGCTCCACCTGTAAGAGGGATGAGTCCTGGACAGTAGGCAGGTGGCTAAGCATGTGTGACACACTGGATACACATACTCCTGAGGCCCAAACATTGTTCCCACCAGCAGCATGGGTGTGTGCCAAATTCCCCAGGGACATGTGGTGAGTCAGAGCAGCAAGCGGACCACATATCAAAGTTACACCCAGATTACATGTCAGAACTTAGGCATTGTGTAAGCAATTGACCCACCCATGAATCACACAACATAGTCACGGGAACAAATGCTGTCCCCCACCTTGAGCAAAGCTAAATGCAATGACACAGTCCCCAAATGACACTATTTCCTGACTATAAGGGCCACACATATGCGTATCAGAGGAGAAGTGGGCATGTCACAAATGAGGGACATGCGTCCTGGACCACATGACTGATGTACTGTGGAAGTTTAACCAGGCCAGAGGAGGGCACATAGCATGACAGACAAAGTGCACAGTGCAGTCATGGACTCACCCCCTCCTTGCTGCTGTCTGGCCTTCAGCTGCCCATCCAGGTCAGGGAAGACCACCGCCAGGATCCTGAGCATGTGGGGGGTCAGGGTCCGGTGTCCGCCCCTCCTGCGAGGAGGCGACAGCTTCAGCTGGACCCTTGCGATCCTCCGGGTCCAGCCCCGAAGATCCTGCCACCTCTTCTGGCAGTTGCGGATCCTGCGCCACGGATCTTACTTCCCGGGCGATGGTCAGCCAGATTTCCTGCTTCTGGTGGGCATCAACCTGTGAGGATGACAAAGTGAAAAGGCCATTACTACACATGCAACATATACGTGCATCACACAGTTGGATATACATGTCTCAATCACAGGGGCATATGATGTACACAGGCAGTGCAACAATGGCTATGAACAGTTTGCCAGCAGTCACTACATGGTATCATTGCATGGGAAGTAAACCTAGTTGGAATGCACTGTTACTGCACTGTACCAGTTCAGTGCATGTAACTACACACTTTGGGGTGTGACAACTACTCAGTGAGCATGCTAGCCAGTGGTGTGCACACTGTAAGTCCTGCTAGTCAGACAACATGCACAATTAGTAAGGCAGTGGACACCACACTCACCTGCTCCCCTGGTTTCCCATACAGCTTGCTGTACTGTGGAAGGAGGCTGTCCAGCAGGGCCTGGTTCTCCTCAAGGCTGAAGGCTGGGGCTCTCTCCACAGTACGTGCCATTGCAGTAGCCAGAGGATGCATAAACAGCAGCAGTGTTGGTGGCAGATGTCATCCTGGAGCATGTAGTGCAGGCAAGTGAGCTCTCAGAGGAACAGCCAGCATTATATGTGTGCTGCAGAGGCAGATACTGTCCCATGTGTCCAAAGTGATAGGTCCAAGTCGTTTGCATCTTCTGAATCTGACCAATCCATGGAATAGCAGCACTAATACACGCCCACAGCATCCTTCAAATCTTCAACTTCATGACACCCATGATTTTGCAACATTGTTGTGGCTGGCCAACTGAATTCACTGCATCAGACTCGTTGGAGCTTCGAAAACGCGTCCGTTGCCATGCCAGGCCCCAGCCAATGTGTGCGCACCGTTCGGTCCATTGCTGTACAACGCGTATTTCGGGATACAACGCGTAGCCGCACACATCATATGCAATGGGCTGGCCGGGCACACCGATCGGTCCATTGCTGTACAACGCGTATTTTGGGATACAACGCGTACCCGCACACATCATATGCAATGGGCCGGCCGGGCACACCGATCGGTCCATTGCTGTACAACGCGTATTTCGGGATACAACGCGTACCCGCATACATCATATGCAATGGGCCGGCCGGGCACACCGATCGGTCCATTGCTGTACAACGCGTACCTGTACAGGTCAGTCGCATATGTCACCATGCTTGTCACTGGTGAACGTATGCCAGCCACATATACCTGCCAGAGACCATGGGGCACACCTCCAACACCACACCCAGTCCACACTGTTTCCTGAGGCATGTAAGGCTGCATTTCCTTCTCTGTGTATGGGGGTTAACATGTGGTTTCTGTGGTGGCACTTGTGGGCAGCCACACCCAGGCTTTGCATGTGTTCATGGGGACAGGGTCCTTGGTGTGTTGTGCACATGACCACTGTGATGTGCAACAGTTCATTTTGGAGCATGTGGCATGGTCACATTTCCAGGTTGTGTATGTGTATGACATGTCACATACCCCCAGAGTCCCATGTGGGAAGGCATGTACGTCACAGGATGACCCATTGCCACAATAGTGATGTCCCTCCACAGTCTGTGTGCATGTTGTGTTTCCGATGTCACTGATTCCATGTGCACGATGGGAGACAGTCTCCACATCAACGTTGTTTGTGCATGGACTTTGATGTTGTGCGTCACTGGCGTCCATGTCTGTCCTGCGGATGCGACAGGGGCCACTTCCTGTGGGAGTCATGTTTGTTTTTCTGACGTGTACATGATACGCCATGTCATGCCAGTGTCTATGTGGCAAGACTGGGTCACTGGGAATCTACCTGTCAATGATCTGTGATGCCTGTGGCGCATCTGTCCAGACATGTCACTGTGGTGTGTGTGTGGAATGTGACAGCAGTAAATGGGTACTGTGACACAGCCTAATGGTTTCCCATAGCACAACCTGGTACCTGTTGTGCACACATGTTGTACTGAGAAGTTAGATGATGGCCATGTAGGTGCGAGTTATGTCCGACAGAACGGCACACACATCAAGTACTTGTGTCACGTAATGATGTATCATGTGAAATTGAGTATGGTGAATGGCACATATGTGGGGTGACTGACAATCTTTCTTCCTTCAACCTATGCACTGCAGGGCTCCAGCTGTCCATAGACCATTCCCTGACCTGGCAACGATGGTGGAACGTGACAGCATCCGACGGTACCGCTTCACCAGGCAGCTGATTGAGGATTTGGCAGTGCGCTTGGCACCACATTTGCAACCTGGCCGTACGTACCCTACGGCGCTGACCCCCAAGGTGAAGGTAATGGCAGCCCTACACTTCTATGCCACCAGTACCTTTCAACACACTGTTGCGACTGCCGGTGGGATGTTCAGCCGTGTGCTACGCGATGTTTTGGAGGCAATGTTGAGATGCCTGAACCAGTACATCTATTTCCCAACACGTCAACAACTCACTGACGTCAAGAGGGACTTCTATGCCCTGGGGAGGATGCCACATGCCATTGGCTCCATTGATGGGACACATGTGGCTTTGATACCACCACAGGCACATGAGCAGGGATACCGGAACCGTAAACATTACCATTCGATCAATGCTCTGGTGGTATGTTTAGCAGATATGAGCATCACACATGTGTGTGCCCGTTTCCCTGGTTCAGCACACAATGCCTACGTGATGAGGAGTAGTCGCATCCCGAGGATGATGGCACAGATGCAGAACCAGCGTGCCTGGCTTGTCGGTGTGTACTGACTTTGTACCATTGTGTGTGTTCTGATCTGTAGTATTCCACCCACTTTTCCAAATCAGCTAATGTGCACTTGTCTGTCCGTAGGTGACTCCGGATACCCCAACATGCCGTGGTTGCTGACACCCCTCAGGAACCCTGTGACACCAGCCCAGATGCGCTACAATGAGGCACATGGTCGGACCAGGAGAGTGATAGAGCGGACCTTTGGTCTCCTGAAGAGCCGCTTCCGCTGCCTGGACAAGACAGGAGGGGCCCTCCCATATGCCCCAGCAAAGGTGTGCAAGATTGTCATTGTCTGCTGCATGCTACACAACCTGGCAGTGCGGAAGGAGTTGCCTCTCATCCTGGATGACGATGTCCAACGTCCGCCACCTGTGGAGGATCCTGGCCTG
Source organism: Calotriton arnoldi (assembly GCA_963921515.1). NCBI lineage: Eukaryota > Metazoa > Chordata > Amphibia > Caudata > Salamandridae > Calotriton > Calotriton arnoldi. The sequence continues at coordinate 4,156,386 of CAWUFW010000189.1, forward strand.
GACCACGATGCCAGTGATGATGATGATGATGATGATGATGTCCGCACACAGCTCATCACCAACTTCTTCAGCTGAATGTGAGTATCCAGGGAGATGTAATGTGAATGATGTGAGTTTGCATGATATGTGTGGGTGGTGCTCTGGTGCTGTTTGAGTGTGGCCATGTGCTACTTGACTGGATGCGTGCAGCAATGTGTCCTTCCAGGTAGTCTGAACTCCCCAACAGTTTTGATATGCTAACTTGGTTTTGTGTAGTTGTCTTGTGACATGTATTGGGCATGAGTATTGCAGTACTGTCCTGTTCTACAGTGATTTTAACTGTGTGTCATGTCTGTCCTTCACAGGGTGCTTACTGAGTACTTTGGTCAACTTGGATCCCCGACACCATGATTCAGCTTTCAGGGTGGCAGCAGTAGTTGGCCTACAAGTGATGTGCCACACACCCCTGGACTTCATATCTTCTGCACTTGTTGACTGTGTGGCCACTGCCACGTGGGTAAACCTTGCATTTGTAGTGGAAACAACATGTTGCAAATGTGTAATAAACCTGTGCTTCACTTTGGGATGTGCGTTGTCTGTGGTCACACATCTGACTGACATTTGCTTACTGCACCTGTGGGCTAGTTGACACAGACTCTGAATAGGTGTGGTGTCTGTGCATTCCACTGTATTTCCTGGAAACATCACTGTGGGCGATGAGTCCGATGGCCCTGGTGTCTGTGTTGTGTAGCCCTAGTGGTGTGTCTCCCTCATATGTGTCACGTCACCATGACTCACACGACGGTGTTGTACTTGCTGTAGCAGTTAGCATACACAGTGTAATTTAGCAGAACATCATCACCATAACAGTATCCACATTTGAATAACAACAGTGGCAAGTATGGTGTACTAGTGATTTTATTTACAGAAATGTGTGTGTGTATAGTGCACAGGATGGTGGGTGCTGTACATTGGGATTGTGATCCAAAGTTCCCAGATGAGTTGGAAGTCTTGGTAGCAGAAATGTCCTGAGTGAAGTCCACAGTCATATGATACATTAGTCCAACTTGAACTCCCCATGTCATGTGGGAAAGTAGTGTTGCATTCGACAGGGTGAAACGTTTGCACACAAAGGAGAATTTCCGGAACAGGTGTTGGCTTCCTGGGGGATGTACGTGGCCATCAACCTCTCAGTTTTCCTTCCTCGGACAACCCCTCTTCTTTGTGGGGGACCCTCACGTGCAGGCTGCTGCGGTGCAGGGGACTCTCCGCCAGAGTCCTCCTCCCTCCCTGTGGTGGTGTCAGTTGTTGCAGCACCAGATGTTGTGGGCACACAGGGAGGTATGGCCATGTTGGTGCTAATCTGGCGGAGGCATGTCAATATGTCCCTATGCACCGCTGTGAGTTCTTGCAATGTGTCCCACTTGGACTCCATGCCCGACATGTGTGTCTCCACACGGGCCATGTGGGAGTCCAAGCGGGCATAATGGGCAGCCTGCTGCTGTTGTATGTCCTTGAGGATCCCCACTACCTGTCTGACCTCTCCGGTGCTATCCTGGTACGCATCAGCGATGCGTGCCAGTTGTGGGTCATCATGCAGTCCAGACCCCTCTGCAAGCAGCGACCTATGTCTACCACCCCTCCCACCACCCCTGGCGACACGTGCAGGACCTGCGGTGGCACGCACAGGTGACCCGAGGCCCACTTGGGGGTTGTTAGTGGTGTTGTCATCCGTTGCTCCACGGTGGGCCTGGGGCCCTGTGCTGTTGTCAGCGGTGGTCCTTGGTCTGTCCGTGTCGGCGGGGGTGGTCTGTATGTTGGCAGTTGTTGGAGGGGTGGGTGCAGGGGGTGCAGATGTTGGTCCAGCTGGTGCTGCATGATGACTCACACCGGAGGGGCCAGGTAGGTCTTCGCCATCCGAGGAGGGCAGAGGCTGTTCCACACCAGTGAGCTCTGTGTCCCCCGGAGCCTGGGACAGGGACTCCTCCTCGCCTTCTGCTGTGTCCCCATCATCGTCAACTGTATTTGGAAGAGACACACATTGTATGTAATGTTTCTACAGGCATCAATGGTTCACACACCTGACAGTTGTGACTGTACCTCTGGATGCGGGCATGTACATTGCATTGTCCTAAGTTGTCACAGTAAGAGGTTGATATTGGTGTAGCACATTGTCATGCATACCTGGGGCATTTCAATATGAATGTTGAGGTGTGTGCATGGCCAGCATTGGTTGTATTTGGTGGACATCCGGCCATCCTTCTCCACCTGGCCCAGTTATCCCACCATGAAGCATGCCACCCTTGCAGTGGGTTCAGGTTGACTCTCAGGATGTCATTCAGTGGTGTTGTGCTGTTTGTTGGTGCACAGTTCCCAGCAGGGCCTTGTGCTCCCCACAGCAGTAGCCAGTGTCAGTCCTTATCCACTCCCTGTGATGTGAGCATGGTTCAGAGTGGTGTTGATGGGCCAATTGTGAGGGTGAGCAGTATCTGTGACTCCAACTCCCATCATGCTATTGCCTACACCCCCCTTCCCAGCATGCCCGTACTTCCTTCCTTTGGACTCTGCTTCCCTGTGGGGTAGTGTGCCTGTGCTGACAGGAAGGCTGACAGTGTTGTCCTTGCGTTTGTTTGGCTACAAGTCCCAGGTGTGTCCCTGTGCTTCACACAGCATTACCCAGGGTGGTGGTTCTTTGTGGGATCTTCATTTGGTATGTGAGGCATTGCATTCTCCCAGGTGGGTTATGTGGAGTTTGTGTTGAGGGAGTGTGTGAGGTGAGCTGCTTGTAACTATGGTCAGTGCTGTGAGTCCTCCTTCCCAGCCAGCCAGATATCCTACCATGCAACGTGCTTGCATTGCAGAGAGTGCAAGTTGGCTTTCAGGATGTCAGGCAGTGGTGTTGTGCTGTTTGTTGGTTCACAGTTCGCAGCAGGGCCTTGTGCTCCCCACAGCAGTAGCCAGTGTCAGCCATCTTGTCAGTCCTTATCCACTCCCTGTGATGTGAGCATGGTTCAGAGTGGTGTTGATGGGCCAATTGTGAGGGTGAGCAGTATCTGTGAATCCAACTCCCATCATGCTATTGCCTACACCCCCTTCCCAGCATGCCCGTACTTCCTTCCTTTGGACTCTGCTTCCCTGTGGGGTAGTGTGCCTGTGCTGACAGGAAGGCTGACAGTGTTGTCCTTGCATTTGTTTGGCTACAAGTCCCAGGTGTGTCCCTGTGCTTCACACAGCATTACCCAGGGTGGTGGTTCTTTGTGGGATCTTCATTTGGTATGTGAGGCATTGCATTCTCCCAGGTGGGTTATGTGGAGTTTGTGTTGAGGGGTGTGTGAGGTGAGCTGCTTGTAACTATGGTCAGTGCTGTGAGTCCTCCTTCCCAGCCAGCCAGATATCCCACCATGCAACGTGCTTGCATTGCAGAGAGTGCAAGTTGGCTTTCAGGATGTCAGGCAGTGGTGTTGTGCTGTTTGTTGGTGCACAGTTCCCATCAGGGCCTTGTGCTCCCCACAGCAGTAGCCAGTGTCAGCCATCTTGTCAGTCCTTATCCACTCCCTGTGATGTGAGCATGGTTCAGAGTGGTGTTGATGGGCCAATTGTGAGGGTGAGCAGTATCTGTGACTACAACTCCCATCATGCTATTGGCTACACTAACTTCACCAGCATACACAGAATTCCTTCCTTTAAGTGAGCTTCCCTGTGAGGTGGTGTTCTAGTGGTGGCAAAATATCAGGCAATGTTTGTTGGTTATATTTGTGCCACTGCCTTGCTCTATTTGTTGTTAGGTTTGTGCATGTCATGACACAGTTACATATCACTATGAGATGGCATGTATTGTGTTTATCTAACTGACATACACATCTTGGGATGATTATCTTTTGGTTGCTGTTGATTTGCTAGGGGTGGATGGTTTGACTGTCCCCTTGACAGTGATGTGTGTGTATTGGCACACAATATTGTGTATATTAGTTGTGTACTCACCAGGCTCTGGGATGTCTGTTAGTCCATATACGCTCACTGGTGGTAGGATGGCCCGCACCTTCTCCTCCCAGGGCCTGAGGTATACTGGTTTTGCAGGAGGGCCACTGCCGGTGTGCTGGCTCAGGAGGTAATCCCTCTTGAGTAGGTCTCTGACCCTCCTGCGCACATCATACCACCTGTTCTGGATGTCTTCCTTTGTGCGCAAACATGGTGATTGTGCGTTCACCCTGTCGACGATCCTCGCCCACATCTTGGTTTTCTGCGACATGGGGGTCTGTTGGACCAATGTGCCAAACAACTGTTGCTCTACCCTCAGGATCTCATCTACCATGACTTCCAATTCACTATCTAGGAACTTTGGATTCTTCTTTAGGGGCATGGTGATGGGTGGTGGTGGTGGTGATTGATGTGTGTGTGTGTGCAAGTGAGGGTGTGTGTGTGTAGGTTTTGCTGTGTGTGTGTGAGGGTGCTATTTGTTGAGGTGCTAATGGTGTGTGGCTTTTGTGTTGGATGAGCTGTGTGTGTGTCTGTGTTTGCTGTGTGATGGTGTTCTGTGCTGGCAGGTCAGTGGAATTTGCAAAGGATCATGGTAGGGATTTGTGGCCTTTATGTAGGTGGAGTTGGGGGTGTGTCCTTGTTCCATTTTTTTCACCCCCTGTATTTATTGGCTTTGTCATTGCTTGTTTGGCCCTTTTTTTTTGTATTTTTTCATTTGTGATTATTGTGCATGTAGGAGTCGTTCTTCTGACCGAGTAGGACGTTGCAGTTGTCTCGTGCGTGCCTCTCCGAGTCGTTCCCGCTGTGTTTCAGCTCAGTTTCATATGCGGCGTACGCATCGGTCGCAGAGTATTGTGTTTGTTCGGCTGGGTTTTGTATGCGTGTCGGTCGTACGGCTTGGGCTCCGTACGAATCGGTCTGAATTTGCACCCATTGCATCGTACTGCGCGGGTCGGAGTTCGCGGGTACGTTTCGTTCGGGTTATTTCCTGATGCGTGTCGGTCGGTTCGATTCGCGTGGTTTCCCGGCCGGATAGCTTGTTTCCGTCCGGGTCGGTCGTTCGCCTTGTGTTCCGTGCGAGTCGGTCGTGATTTCCATGCATTTCATCGTACTACCCGGGTCGAACGGCGCCGGTACATGTCGGTCGGACTAAATTCCAGTACCGAGTCGGTCGGTATTTTTTCCGGGCCAAATCGGAATCGGCCCCATAATCTTTAGTCTGCTTTGTTAATCCTGGCCACCAATAGCGTTGTTTCAGCAAGGAAACAGTCGCTGTTACCCCTGCATGTGCGGAACCCAGACCCTCGTGTGCAGCTAGTATTAAACCTAATCTGCGATTCATATTTGATCTTACTCTATCCCCCACTCCAGGAATCTGAGCAAATGGAATGTTGTTTGCATCTAACTTGTAGGAGTACTTGAGTGGAAATTTTTCCGGAAGTGCCGATTTATTGCGTGTAGCAATAATTGCAACCATAATCTCACCATCTATTCTCGTTTTTGAATGAGTGATTGCAGCTATGGAAGCCGTGCAGCTTCATCAGCCAATTAATTCCCTTCAACATGAACGCCACCACGTTGATGAGCTCTCGGTAGATCGTTTTTCAACTCCACTACCTGTTCCCATAGCGTTTTGTGCCTAATTGTGCCTAATTGTGCCACCTTTTGCATCTTTGAATCCATTTTGACCCCAGTGGTGTAAGTACTCATTGTACAACTGTACACAGTAAAACGAATCACACACAATTAGTGTGGGGAATTCTCGATACGTATTTACCAGTGCCAGTAACAGAGCTTTTAATTCTGCTAGCTGCGCCATGCAATCTCCTAGAGATTGTGTTTTTGTACAACTTGGATGAAATTTTCCATCCTGCATGCGTCCTTTAATGATTGCGCATGCGGCGCTGTATTGTTGTTTACTTCCAATGGCCGGCTGAGCAGATCCATCATTGTAAATTATGTATTCATACTGATCTAGAGGAATTATTTCATTCGGGAGAGGATATTCTTGTTCGTATTGCAGGAATGCTTGCATTTTTAGTCTTGGGTCGTACCTGTATTCTAAGTCTTTTACAGTGAGAGAATTAGCCCATTGTATCCATCTCGGATGTAATGCTTTTGCGTTAGGGACGCTTGCCTTTGTCGCAGCCTCTAAGGCTGGTACTGGAGTCACGACAATTATTCGTTTCCCCTGAGCCAGTGCTCTTTCTCTCACTACAGCAGTCTGCACTGCTGTCAAAAAAAATTCTGTTGATGCTAAACGCATCTCAGCATTGGTATACAAATGTGACTTGTATACTATTGATACTGTTTCACCTTCATTGTATGTTAGGTAAGTGTGCCCTGATTGTCCCACAACTATACGGATCACTAGCTGCTAAGCTTTTTCCTTCACTTGAGAGCTCCTGTCCCAGAAATAGGACATTGAGGTGGGCTATCTTTGATTTTTTTAAATTAAATTTATAGCCTTCAGAGGCGAATCCCAATATTATGGTATTCACTCTGGTCAAGTGTTCCTCCAGGTCATCATCCGTTAGATAAATATCATTCACATAGGACAATGCCTCTTCATCCAGATTTTGAAGTAATTCAGTTACTCTGGCTGAGAACAACCCCGGGCTGTTTTTATACCCTGGGGGAGTCGACAGAATTGACGCTAGGAGCCTAACGCGGAGAATGCTGTCAAATACCTGCTTTCAGATGCTATATTTTTGCAGAAGAATCCATTCAAGATGTCTAGTGTGGTTTTGTATTTTTTCCGCACAATGTTATTCATTAATGCGGCACTGTGTGCATTTTGTGCTGCAAATATTTTTGTGTAAGTGTTTAAATGTCTGTAATCCAAAACTAGACGATATAAGTTGTCAGGTTTCATTACGGGAAATAAAGGATTATTCATTTGAGAGGTGCAAGTTTCAATCGCCCCTTGGTATTCAAGTTGATCTAAGACCTCCCTGACCTGTTTTTTAGCTTCTTGCTTTATTGGATACTGCCTCTGTAGAGTAGGAGTAGTTTTTAATGGTATTATGTGGTGGGTTGAATCCTCATCCCATCCAACATGGTTTTGATATAATGCAGGGGCTAGGGCCATGGCCCAGTCCCGTGCATATGTGTATTTTAGAAATTTGGGAACAGGGTCAGAAAAAGCAGGCAAAATTACTGTTTCCGCTCTTGGGCAATCCATAACAAACGCTGGTGGCCAATCTTGTTCAGCTAAAAAATGTCATAGCCAAACATCAAGTTCTCCCAAAAGATACCTCTAACTTTCGTGGTCTTGTCCCCTTCCATGTGGAGTGTTATTTCATATAACTTATGTGGGGCGCTTACCCTAGTATCAGGTGTTTCCACTGTGATATAATCATTCAAGTCCGCTGTCACCAGAAATTCCATCAGGTTCTGGCGAGCTATTGTTACTTCTGCCGCACTGTCTAGCATCGTCAGAGCCCATTCCCCATTCAGTAGTTGAGTCCTCAGAATTCTGGGCATGTCTGATCTTTAGACCTGCAACTTTCTTCTTTTTGAATTGAGGTTTTGTTTTAGGTGTTTCTTCTTTTTTGGAAGTGTAGTCTGGAGCGTGTTGCTTATCTCTGGACTTTGTACGCTCTTCTTGTCTGTCTGACGATCCTTCCCTCTCTGAGTTTTTCGTTGAACCCTGAAAGGAACAAGAGGAATGTGTATCAGTTTCCTGATACCTGTCAGGTTTTCTAATATTGTCCCTATTCCTAAGGTTATACCTACTTTCGGAGGGCCCCTGTGGGGGAGACTTACCTCTGGATTGAGATCTATTTTCTTTATTCTTTTGTTTTTTGTTATTGTCCCACTTCTTCTTAGAAGAAGCAGGTGCCTGCTTAAAGGTGTCCTTTTCTGGACCACCCATCAGCTGAGGTTTTACTGCTTTTCCCCCAAACTGTCTCTTCCTAATTCTGCATATGCAGTCTCAATTATTTTCGGTAATTCATGTTCCTGTTGTAAAGGACTGAACTCCCTTAGGCGTTGGCGGATTGGCACTGATGCTGCTTCCCCCTAAATATTTGCTAATATTATAGCTGATACCTGGGCAAAATTACCAAGTAATTTCATCCCTAAGTTTAGAGCAGGTTCTGCTCGGTACTCATTCTGTATTTGTCTTAATACATCTGGTATTACTGCTAACAACGGGATACCATGAGTCCTGGTATGTATGGCAGCGAAAACTGTACCCATGAGGTACAATCCTTTATTTGTGGTGTTATCCCATGGGCAAGCAGATTGTTAACATTCTGTGTTGTTCAAATGGGCTTGTATTCGGGAATACTGCTTCTAGCTGTGTTATCTTTTGAGCTACCCAGAATGGCATTTGTTCACGTTTTGCAGGCATTTTACCCATTAATGTGTGTAACGTTTGTGGTGTGATTTTAGTTGTTGAATTCTGAACTGGACTTGTTATTGTAGCTGTTGCTGGCTGAATCGTGAGTGTCCTCATCATGAACTGTGTCATACCTCTGTACAGTTTTATTAGTTCTTTATGAAGTGTAAGTAAGTCTCCTCCTGGCATCGTTTCAATGTCAGGATGTGGTGTGTAGGCCGCTAATACTGGCCACGTCGCTCCTTCTCTTCCAAGCGGACAGAGTCTTACCCTATTTCTTGTATGGGGGAGGGCGCCTTTAAACCAGTATAAGTGTTCCTGGTAAGTTAATGGAACTTCAATGTTCTCATGGGGCAATATTCGTCCGGTATTTCACCTTCTGTGTAGTAATGAAATGTTTTTGTTCTTACATTTGCAACTGGGAATGTAACCCATGAATAGAATACCTCTGTTCTAAATGATTTGTGCGCCTCAATCATGAAAGCTACCGGTCCACCCCTGGATGTTAGACCATGTGCGCCTAGTTTTATGGTGATGGCATTCCTAATATTTTCTGCAAGGTGAATTGCATCTGCATCTTCCTCTTCTGTTGAGAGCTATAATTCTTGTACAACGTTATTTTCTGACTCAGTCATTGTTTTAGTAAAGAAGAGCTTTCCAAGGGAACTAAGATAAGGTGTTATGCACAAATAGGAACAACGTGTCCTTCAAGCTTGATTAACCAACAGCCAATAAATAGGATTTTTCCTCCTCAGCTGTGGCGGAGTTTTGTACCCTCCCACTCCAGACGTCTCTGGGGATATGGGAGTAGGGGTCTCTGAGAATAGCACGATTGAACTACTCAGTTTTGACCGTTAAATAAGTACCCAACCAACGTTGGGCGCCATGTCGTGTTGTTCCTATAAAAACCTAAACAGGATCTGCACGTTCGGACAACATATACTGTAGGACTGGTGTCAGACTGATTCCAATCGCCCCCACCGAGTATGTTGGCCTTCTGTATCAGCTAGCTCACAGTGCCACTAGAATCTCCTCTTACCAAGGAGAGAATAGTTCTTGGCAACCTTCGAACATGACAACCCTGATCCCTCAGGACCGTGGAAACAGTGTACTACTTTTCGCTCAGTCACTCGTGCGCACTTAGTTTCAGAGGGATACACAGAATAAACGGTCTGGACGTTTTTCAAAAAGCATTTATTGAACAGTCATTATTCTAGTGTAAAGTAGATGAGCTGCAACAACCATTAGACAGTAACAGATATAAATTATTAGAAGCACTATGAAAGTAAAAGGATGATAGAGTTCTACCATCTTGCAATAATCATGAATACATACGAGTATATAAAATACATGATAATAAGAGTGCATACTCCTATGATGCCTTCCTAACCATTACCTGGATTGAGAGACTGTGGGACCCCATCTTGGCCTCGGGTTGGACACCCTGCAAGGGATGTTTAGACCACTGTGAGCTGGAGTATCTGCATGCAGGAACCTCAGCGTCTCTGGTCAGTGTGTCGGCCGGAAAGTCCTGGTCTCCTCTGCCTATCTTAGCAAGATGTGATGTATATATACCCATAGGTCTCCTTGGGGGTACTACCTTGCTGTATTACTTTGTCAGACTTAGGATGACAACGGGAATTAACTTTGTACATAGATATTATACAGGAGATGTTAGCCCTGCTGTGCTTCCAGGAATCCTCATGCATAATGTATGAGGTTTTTACCAGGGAAAATCACGCTTTCTGAATGCAGTGTCGTATCTAGGTAAAAGGTCAGTCCCTAAGAACCGTTATGTATGTAATGTAGGGAAGAATATAGATGAAGGGTTACGATGTTGCCTGAGCCTATATTAGGGTACCCATATGGAATATAACAATGCTAAGGGGTGTCATGCTTATCTACTCATGTAGGAATAACCCCCATACTTTTCACACACGTGAACTGAGGGCTTGAGAGGTTCATTACAACCTGCTCTTGCCTCGACTTTGTACTTTTTAATCATAACAAAGGAACCCTCCCTCCACTTCTACTCTGAATCAATCACCACACACCCTACCACACCCCACCATTCACATCAGCAGAAAGAAAAGACCTCTGGCAAAGAGCCCCCCTGTGGGGCCCGTTGGGCATGGCAGCACCGGCCCAACGAGGAGCTGCCCGATGATGAAGCATGACACCCCTTGGGATGTGTAGGGGCCCTTGCTCCTGAAAGGAGAAACCGCCTCCCTGAGAGACCTAGACTCCCCCCTAGGAACAACGTACTCATTGTTTGCTAACTTAACATAGGGACACGTACGCTGGACCTTCTTCAAGCCCCATTTCCCCCTAGTTTTTTTGTCCTAAAATGCTGATGATCCATATAGACACAACCTCATACAGTAGTTTATTTCCACAAAAGGTACGTAGACATTTGGTTGATGAAAGAAAAAGAGGACAATTTTTTAGTTTTGAAGGCCGTTTTTGGTTTCAACTTAAGGTTGTTGTAATTGGATTGTGCCAATCCAGTTTTAGACTTTAATTAGAGAGTGTAGTATTTAGATGTGGTATTAACTCCTTTCTGGATGATAAAAAGGCTATTGAATTTTGAAAATCTTTTTAAAGACATTACTGTGAGAAAGTGCCCTCTTTCTGCATGGTTGCCCCCAGTTTTTGCTCAATTGCTGATGTACTTTGACTGAGTGTGCCCTGGGCTCCTGCTAATCAGGTACCCAGGGCCTATGTTCTTTCCCTAAAACTGCATTAAAGCCTAAACCCAATTGGCATCTCTGGCCACAGGTCAGTCCCTGGTAAATGGTACCACAGGTACCCAGGGCACTGTGACCAGAGAAGTCCTCTAAGGGCTGCAGCACTTATTGTGCCACCCTTAGAGGTCCTGTACCACTACACTCACACACTGCCTTTTCAGGCTGCATGTTTTGGTGCAGAACAAAGTGAAGAGTCGACATGGCACACAAATCTGTGTGCCATGCATACAACCCACTGCCCTGGCATAGGTCAGTCACCCCTCTAGCTGGGTACACTATACCAGTGGTGAAGGTACAGGTGCATGAGCCCTGTACCCCTACAGTGTCTAAGTCCATTCTTAGACATTGTAAGTGCAGTGCTGCCATTAAGAGTATATGGTGCTGGGAGTTTGTCATTACGAACTCCACAGCACCATAATGGCTACACTGAAAACTGAGAAGTTTGGTATCATGTGTGAAAAATGCACACAGAGGGCATCTTAGAGATGTCCCCTGAAAACTAACCCACCTCTAGTGTCCAGGCTAAGTGGCTACTTTCAGCTGCCACCACCAGACATGTTTCTGGACCCCTGGGTCGAGAGCCTGCTGCTATCTGGGGCCTGAAACAATGCACATCCTGGGACGAGGTGCCAAGCCTCCTCCCCCAGGATGGGCAGGGTTCACGAAGGGGAAGCTTCAAAGGCTTGCCGCCTTTGTGAGCTTCCCGAGGCCACTTGCTGCTTTCAGCAACTGGTCCCCACTGGTTCTGACCCCCACTTTGGGTGGGAGAACCGGTGGGAAAAACAAGTGAGGAAGAGAGGTGTGCCCACCTTTGCCAACTCCACCCCTCAGGTGGGGGAGGCGAGGTGAAGCACAACTCTCAGTCCACGCCATCTTGAAGATGGGGGGACTCAGCCAACCAGGGACAGGCCCATGCCCCCCTCCCACTGGATGGTGTCATAATAGGGGGCGTACCCACCCCAGGGAACTGACCCATTGGTCCCTGCCTTTTACCTACCTGTAACGCCCCTAAATCTAGTATTTAGGGGCACCCCTGAACCTTGCTTCCTCAGATCCAGACAAGAAACAAGAAGAAAATAAGAAGAAGGATCGAACAGCCGTGCAGCAGCTAACAAGAGGAAGACGCCCACTGACTTGGCCCCAGCCCCACCGGCCTGTCTCCCCTCGAACCTGCTCCTGCGAAATCCCGGTGTGTCCTGCAGCCAACCCAACTTACCTCTCGAAGTGGTGGTCGCACCCAGAAGTCCTTCGTCTCCCTGCCTGCAGTGCTTTTGCAAACCGGAGGCTCTCCATTGGAAACAACAGGGCATCCGACGTCGAAACAGCACCCTGCACCCGGCCGCCCTAGTGCCGCTGAGGGTGCACCTTTGGTGCTAATTTGTTTCCCCATTTGCCCTGAGCTAAAGTCCAGGAGCTTTGCTCCCACAACCCAGTGGCCTGCTTGCCAGCAGCCACCAACCAGAGGCCCCCTATCCCCCATTGGATAACATTGGGCCTCAACACTCTGCACCTGGCCGCCCTAGTGCCGCTGAGGGTGTAACAAGAGTGCATCACTGACCCTGGGGGACCCCTGAGTCTACCCCCAGAACCTCAACTCCCACTACCGAATACTTACCTAAAAAACGATAACCATATTTTCCTCCATAGGATAACAGTGACACTTTTTCCTGAAAAAAGTTTCTAAGCGTGGAGTTTTGAAACCTAAAGAAATTCTTTAAAATTGTACGATATAACAAAAACGGTTTTACTCACCTGTTTACAGGAAATGTCCCAGTGTGTAGCATCTAGGCATACAGCACTGAGTAAGAAAAGTAATCCAAAAGTAACTTACCTGCTATTTTACTGAAAATCCTATTCAAGTCTATGTACTGTATTTACAAGTGATTGCATTTCTCTGAAACAATACTGTAAGTCAAACCATAGTACGTTTACAATTGCAATTGAACTGTTTTACAATCAGCATTTACTACTGTAAAGGATTTATTGCTTACTTGTGCCAGGCTTGTTTGGTTCTAAAAATAAAGTAACTAAAAGAATATTTTTATACAAAAACAATTGGTCTGAAGTTCAGTCTTTGAGTGTGTGAATTCATTTGCTGACTGAGAGTGTACAACAAATGCTTAACACTGTCCTCTGATACTACCTTACTGCTCGACCACACTACCACAAATAGAGAGTAAGGTTCTATCTAACTTTGCCTCTGCCTACCTTTGGGGTTCCACTGGACTCTGTGCACACTATACCTCACTTTGGTATAGTATATACAGAGCCAGCTTCCTACAATTACCCCTAATAGGCCGAATAATATCTAAAACACTGATGAACCACGTAGAGGAAACACCGTAAACTACTTTTTTATCCAGAACTCCTGCTTAGAACTTCGGTTGAACAAAGAAAAGATAAAAGTTTGGTAGTTTGAAAGGACGTTTTGGTTCAAATTTAAGGTTGATGTCATTATATTTCGTCTATTCAGTTTCGCTCTTTAAATAGACAGTGTAGTGTCCAGAGGTTGTATTAATTCCTTCTTGAAAGATGATAGCCAAAGTAGTAGAAGTTGTTCCCGAAATTGATATTTGTCCAGCTTAGAAGTTTGTAATTTGAACCATCTGCTTTGTATCATTGTAGTATTACTATAAGGTATTTTCAGTTGTTCCTAGAAACTACGTAGACATAACATATGATCTGCAGTTTGGGCAGGTCATATTTTGGTTAGCCTGTTTTAGCAATTTGTCAAAAGGCACAGTTTTTGAATCTGGTAATATTAAATAGAGAAAACGCTCAGAGTTTATTTCCATGTGTAACTCAGTCCTAATAAATCATCAATATTTACATCTCTTTTTCTAAAACTCCAAACATAACCATAATAAGTTCTAGTGCGTATGGTTGAGTGTTGAGAGTAAATATTAGTGATCCAATACATTTATCTAAAAGATCTCGAATACCTGAAGCAGAATGTATCACAGTTGTGTTAGTCAGTACACGTTGGAGCAAATGATACAGTGCAGAACACAATCTCTAATTTGGCTTTTGTTGAATTTGGTTTACCTGATGTGGTAAATGAAACAATACATTGAAAACAAAATTTGCATAGCAGTTGACACCTGAACTGTTTTCCAAGTGGTAACCTACAATATCTTCATCATTTTCCAGTTTTCTCTTCTTAACAGTTTCTAGTTTGTCTTCGTGGCCTTTCTTTTCTTCATCATCCGTACACTCTTTTGTAATCTTCCGCTTTGGACAGATTATCCATTTTTCATAAACAGGGTATTGGCCTAAATGAGGAGTGTATACACTTCTTAACCGATTGCACTTTGTTACACAGCTTGCATCAGCACTAGTTTTCTAACCATCAAAATCAATAAAAAAACAACCGGATAATGTTCTAACTCGCGTCAATGCTACATATGACATTCCTTCTTTAAATGCAGTACATCCAATATTAACAAAAGCTGCATCTACACTTAAATCTTGTGATTTATGGATAGGTACAGCATACGCTAGAGAGAGTGGAAACTGCTGGCACCGCACACATAAGTCTTTCACTAGTAAAACCGCACAACACATCAGCCAATCTGCTTCACACCATCAATCTGTAAAATTGTATGGCCAAGTATTCAACCTCATCTCTGTTTGGAAAATTAATGAAATCAATAACTTTACCCATGCACCATTTACCTATCCTTCTTCAACATTTAAATTACGCCGCAAAATTACTCGGCTGTTCTTGCATATGCATAAATGCTTATCTAATCTTTCAGTCCTGGATACAGACTTCTCAAAAGAATTCAGTTTTGCTTGTACTTTTTCTGTGAGTAGAATTGTCCCTCCCTGATCGACAGCTTTTATCGACAGCTGTAATTTCTAAAATCTCTTCTTTCTTGTGTTTTAATAATTGTTTGTTTAAGTTGGAGCACTCTTAAAGTACAGGCATTAAACAGACTATGGATTTCTAATCTTCAATAAAATTGTACATTACCAATACTCCCCAAAGAATTTCTTGTTTCATTATGGACTGTGTTTTGAAAACGGGTTATCCTTTTACGGGGGTAAGTGGCAGTAGGTCACCAAATAAAATCAAATGCTTTCCGCCAAAGAGTACATTGTAGTTTGTTCTTGAAATCTGCTGCTTTCTTAAATGTATGAAGGTAAGCATAAAATTCAATACCATGCTCACCTCATCAATGATTAAAAGATTCAGTTTCTTCAATACTTTTGATACCTCATGGTAAGCTTCACCAGATAAAGTATGCCGGTATATGACTATCTGTTTTAGTAACTCTACGACTCGCTCACTGCCTGTGTTGCTGAATACTGGGGTATGTAAGTGTGTCTGCAAGTGCCTTTGAAAGTGCTGGAAACATACCTGGTACTGGAGTATGTGAGTGAATGTATAAGTGCCTGAGCACTCTCTGACTGGGAGAGAGCTAGAGACTCTATGTATGTCACTACATATCTGAGTGAGCGTAGGAGTCCCCCTGTAGGAATTACATCAGATGTTTAAGTCAGTATGCCAATATATGACTATCTGTTTTAGTAACTCTATGACTCTCTTAATGAGTATGTAAGTGGCTGAATGAATAGCTCAGTGCCTGTGTTGCGTTAGAGGTGACTTACATGTAGCAGAAAGGAAGTGTAAAGCTTGGCAATGAGTTTTAAATACAGCTCGAACCATTAAATTTGCACACACAGGCTCTGCAGTACCAGGCCCAACATATTTTTAAAGGGCTACTTGTCTGCATATGTGATTAGGAGTCTCAGTATGTCAGTACATACCTAGATAAGGGTATTACTCCTTTCTGGTTGTGACACTGGAAGTGTAATTTACTATGGGCCAGATGTACAACCATTTCATTTAGCGCCTCGCAATTTGCGACACATTGCGAGTCGCAAATTGCGAGGCGCTAAATGAAATGTACAACAGTGTGTTTAACACTGTTTGCGATTCCCAATGGAGTCGCAAATTGCGAGACTCATTAATATTAATGAGGCTCTCGCAATTTGCGAGCCCATTGGGAATGCCTAGCCCTCCCAGGGATGGTGGCCTGCTGGGCTCAGCAGACCACCATGTTTGGGACTGCTTTTAAATAAAGCAGTTTTTTTTAAAAATGCAGCCCGTTTTACTTAAAGGAAAACGGGATGCATTTTAAAAAAAAATGAAACATTTTTTGTTTCATTTTTTAAGGGCAGGCAGTGGTCCCTGGGACCACTGCCTGCCCTTAAAAAATAATTTCACATGCATTTGCAAAGGGGAAGGGGTCCCGTGGGGACCCCTTCCGATTTGCAAATGCAATACCACCTCCTTGAAGTAGGTGGTAATTGCGAGTGTTTTGCGACCGCAATTGCGGTCGCAAAACATTTGTACATGGTTTTGAGACTTGCTATTTGGAAGGGAACACCCCTTCCAAATAGCGAGTCGCAAAACCTATTTAGCGAGTAGCAAAAAAATTGAGACTCGCTAAATAGGCTATGTACATGGCCCAATAGGTTTTTGCATGCGCAAACGGGTTCGCAAACCCATTTGCGCATGCAAAAACGGGTCGTACATCTGGCCCTATGTTGCTAAATGACTTGTTGTCTTATTATGTCTATGAGTTTCTATATGTCTATCTAATTAGCTGTATGGATTGCTTACTGGCTGTATTAGTGAGTGCTGGGGTACATAACTGTGTGTGCAACTGGCTCTGTTACTGAGCTTTATGGGCATGTGACTGAATGTGTAAGTGCCTCTGGCTGGTTGTTTGAGTAGCTCCATGTTTTTCTTAATAGGTAAGTCAGCTGCAGCATAGGTGCTTGCATAACTGCACATACAGGTCTATAAGTAAACATATAGCTTACTGAAATTAAAACTACATTTAAGGACAATGTACTCTGTCCTATAGCCTACCTACACCTCCCATAGGAATCAGTTATATGTAATTACTGCTGCATACATAAATTCTCTATGGGTATGTCACTGAATATCTACATGGTTCACTGACAAAACATCGACTCCCAAAACATCCCCATACCACAATATCGACTAATAAATATAGATGTCAAAAATATCGACATCCTATATTTATAAAGGTAAGTACAAAAATATCGGAAAAAAATATCGATGACATAAATATAGATGCAAAAAATATCGTTTTTTATATATATATAAAATAAAATAATAAATATTAAATATATTAAATAAACGTAATTTAAAAAAATTGAATATACATTTTAACAAAAATAACAAATAAACTTAACTTAAAAAAGTTAAACACACATATATAATAATTATTATATATATTTTATTGTTAAACATTTAATAAACTATTAATTTAAATGCATTTTATCATTTTAAAAATATATAAAAATGTAACAAATAAATATATATATATACATATACCAATAACATAAAAGTTATGTTAAAAAACATTCTATTATTAATTTAAACATTAAACTATTTAAAAATATTTAAACTTAAAATCCCACTCCAGTTATTACAACATTAGGAAAAGTGTTGGATAGCAGAGGGGTAAAAATTACTATTCCCACTCCAGTGAGTGCAACAGTAGGGAAAGTGTTGGATAGCGGAGGGATAAAATTTACTATTCCCACTGTAGTCAGTGCAACAGTAGGCAAAGTGTTGGATAGCGGAGGGGTAAAAATTACTATTCCCACTCCAGTCAGTGCAACAGTAGGGAAAGTGTTTGATAGCGGAGAGGTAAAAATTACTATTCCCACTCCAGTCAGTGCAACAGTAGGGAAAGTGTTGGATAGCAGAGGGATAAAAATTACTATTCCCACTCCAATAAGTGCAACAGTAGGGAAAGTGTTCGATAGCAGAGGGGTAAAAATTACTATTCCCACTCCAATTAATGCAACAATAGGGAAAGTGTTGGATAGCGGAGGGATAAAAATTGCTATTCCCACTCCAATAAATGCAACAGTAGGGAAAGTGTTGGATAGCGGAGGGGTCAAAATTACTATTCCCACTCCAGTCAGTGCAACAGTAGGGAAAGTGTTGGATTGCGGAGGGGTAAAAATGACTATTCCCACTCCAGTCAGTGCAACAGTAGGGAAAGTGTTGGATAGCGGAGAGGTAAAAATTACTATTCCCACTCCAGTGAGTGTAACAGTAGTGAAAGTGTTGGATAGCAGAGGGGTAAAAATTACTATTCCCACTCCAATGAGTGCAACAGTAGGGAAAGTGTTGGATAGCGGAGGGGGAAAAATTACTATTCCCACTCCAGTCAGTGCAACAGTAGGGAAAGTGTTGGATAGCGGAGAGGTAAAAATTACAATTCCCACTACAGTCAATTCAAAATTAAAAACAAACAAAATATCAACAACAACAAAAAATATTTGAAAAACAAAATAAATGTAAAAATATATATATAAATATATTAAAAATTAAAAAACAAATATATTTAATATTATACATTTAAAAAAAATAAAAACATAAAATAATGTTAAATATATATCACAAATACCTACAAATATTATATTAAATAAAATATAAAAATACTTTCAAACAAACAAATATTTTGAGTTAGAAATTATTTATAAATAAAAACATTATTACATACATTTATTTTATTTACCACCTACCCTATAACACCACACAATTCACAACCCACATCTAAATTAACAATAAAATGTACTTCCATAATTAACATAATTAATTATCAATTAAATACATATTAATTAAAGAAATTAAAACACATAAACATTTATTAACTTCCCACCCTTTTCCCCTATAAACCCCACAACTCACACCTAAAATAATTACACAATTCCCATATTTAATTTTCAATTAATGAAATATTAATTAACAACTAATTATTAATCAATTAAAAATAAATTACTTTCCACCTTTTACCCCTATAAACCCCACAACCCATACCTAAAATTAATTACACAATTTAAATATTTAATTTTCAATTAATTAATTAATAATAATTAACAACTAATTATTAATTAAATAAAAATAAATTACTTCCCACTCTTTACCTCTATAAACACCACAACCCGCACCTAAAATTAATTACACAATTTCAATATTTAATTTTCAATTAATTAATTAATATTAGTTAACATCTATTTAATAATTATTTTTAAAAAAATTACTTCCCACAATTAACACTATAAAATCTCAATTAAATATTAATAAATAAAAAATACCATTAATTTATTATAATTAAATTACTTCCCACTCTATTCCCCTATAAACCCACAACCCGCTACAGAACTAAAAAACGCAAAATTTAATTAAAATAAAATTGATAACTACTAAAAATTTAACACATATATTAAAAATCATAAACAATACTTATACAAAAAATACATCACATACATTTAAAATATATACTAAAATACATAACACTAATTAAAAAATCGATATTTTAAACTATATTTTTGCAAACGATTTTGTTGACTTCTATATTTTTAAAAACAATATTTCTTACCTTCAAATCGATATTCTTGGCCACAATATTCTTGCTGTTGATATTTCTCACTGACGATATTTAGGACTCGATATTTCTGTAGTTCGAAATTTCCAACTCGATATTTTGTCTGCACATCTATCTACATACCTCTGACTCTCTCACACAGTAGATGAGTACTAAGGGGCCGATTACAATGCGGTTTGGAAGGCCTCCTAACAACATTTGCTCCGCCCGAATCGGATCAGGAATGTGTCTTTCCGAACGAATTGGAAAGGTTTCCGACCGACCGATTACGATGCGAGTTAGGCGTTAGGAATATCCTAATCCAAACCCAACGGCATTTGGAATGACCGAGCCGTACGGAGCAGACTCGTACGTCTCTACAGGACGCGTTTCCGAACAACTGATTACGATGCTGGATTCGGACAGCCTTTCCGAATTGTGACGTCCGACTCAAATTAGAAGTTGGAATCAGACTTTGGGGGCCCGTAGCAGTCCCCCCTGCACACGGAGCCTTCCCAGTCGGGCCCGTGGGGGTACCAATGGGTCCCCCCTTACCAGCCATGCACAGTGAGGCAGGCACCAGGGGGTGCCTCCACAGAGTGCCCGATTTTTCCCAGCCACCCCTTTCTTCAATGGGAGTTTATGCATTCAGTCGGAACATAGCCTCCCATTGAAGTCAATGGGAGTCCGACCAAATCGTATCTGTAAGCATCCGGATGCATCCTAATCGGTCGGTCGGACTCTCCCGATCCGAGTCGGTCAGAAACCATTGCCAAACCGATTCGGTCGGAATGATTTCCGAACTGCATTGTAATCGGGCCCTAAGTGTTTCCAACATTTGTATAAAATGTGTACTGCAAATTTAACTGTGCCTAGCACTCTTATGCTACACATGTGACTCAGTAATACTTAAAACTGCATATCTTACCATCTAAGCACATACAAACCTGCCCTATAAGTAACCAACACTCCCCCTAAAGTATATCTAATATATACCTGCCAAGTTTCACTGGTTCATGCATTATGTACTGCTACACTGCATATTTTCCCTTTTAATTCTGTGACTTGTAGCCCTCTTTTAAAATGGAATAAACAAGACTACAAGTCCCATAGTTCAAAGAAAAGATTCTTCGTGAGCAGCACATCATGTTTGGACCTGTAAAACTTTGCAGACCTTCTAGTACATTGCTAAGTATAACTTTAGAGCTTAGTAAGCAGTTTTTTTTATACCAACTAGAGCATGCAGTAAAACCGCACATGTACAATATACAGTTCCAGGGCAACACATTGGGAACCAACTTCTCACACACCTAGGGACCGATTCCGATGCAGTTCGGAAATCATTCCGACCGAATCAGTTTGGGAATGGTTTCCGACTGACTCGGATCGGGAGAGTCCGACTGACCAAGTACGATGCACCCGGATGCTTCCAGATACGATTCGGTCAGACTCCCATTCACTTCAATGGGAGCCTATGTTCCGACCGAATACATAGGCTCCCATTGAAGAAAGGTGCGGCTGGGGAAAATCGGGCACCCTGTGGCGGGCACCCCCTGGTGCCTGCCACACTGTGCATGGCTGGAAAGAAGGGACCCATGAGTACCCCCACGGGCCCGATTGGGAAGGCTCTGGGCACAGGGGGGCCCACTACGGGCCCCCAAAGTCTGATTCCGACTGCCAATTTGAGTAGGACGGCACAATTCGGAAAGTCTGTCCAAATCCAGCATTGTAATCGGTCATTCGGAAACGTGGCCCGTAGAGACGTATGAGTCTGCTCCATACGGCTCGGTCATTCTGAATGCCGTCGTGTTCGGATTAGGATATTTTTAACGCCTAACTCACATCGTACTCGGTCAGTTGGAAACCTTTTCGATTCGGTCGGAAACACACATTCCCAATCCGATTCGAATGGAGCAAATGCCGTTAGGAGGCCTTTCAAACCTCATCGGAATCGGCCCCCTAGTCTGCACCTCAGACAAACAATCACATACTCACAAACCCAGAAAGGATCTTACACACCTACTAACAAATATATACAAACACCCGCACTACTACTCATAGATCATCTCATGAAGTTACTACATTTTTCTATATATCCTACTCACATTTAAGAACTTCACATACACATATACCTTTTCAATCAATTTTTTTTTCAAAGTTCAATCTAATTCACATACCTGTATTTTGAGTTTGTTGGTGAAATAGTTTTTTTTGCTCTTATTAGATAGATTCAATGTTCTCTGAAAATGTGAAAATTGAGCATAAGAATGGCAGACCACTCTCATACAAAGCAACCATTGATGGCAACCTTTTCAACTTTGCACTCTCTGATACTGTGCAAGGCAGCAAATAAAAACATGTCTTTCATGTTTCGGTTTTGTAAGTCCACTTCTGAATGATTAGTATGTGTTAACCCTTTCATATACTTTTATAAAGAAGCACAATATGGGAGAGTATTTGCGAATATTTGCGACTTATTCGCGACCATCACGACAAATTCGCAAATAATTACCGTACGCTAAAAATATATTTAGCTTTGTAGTTTTATGTCTTTGAAACTACACTACACTTTCTAAGAAAGCCCTCAGTAGGAAACAAATCCTTATTCTTCAAAAATGAGTGTAAACACCTTTAATTTGAAAAAAAATACAGACAAGTCTCTCTTTAACACACTTCCCCAACACTCTCTTAGCAGAGTCTCCGTAACAACCACCTAGAGCCGGTAGGCCACAAGTTCGCAGCACTTTCTAGAAAGACCACACTAGTTACAGAAACAACTGCAGTAGGTGTGGTTAACTATTCAGAATTAAAAGCATATCCAAGTTTGCATTACACATTTGCATTTTAACCAGAGCCAATCAGAGATCTACTTACTTATCCTTTAAAGGCACTACCTAATTTTATTCACCTGCATATTGACAGCAACCAATCAAATATCTTTTTTTTAATCAGGACCTCACCTCCATTTTAAATGCCTCTCATTTTGAAAACTGTCTCATTCAGCTACAGCCTTCTCATGTCTGCTACTGCTGCTTGACATCAAAATGGTTAGAGTGTGGATTATGGGCCACAGCTATGTGTTTTGGGCTAGAGAGGCTGCTAGAAAGAGTGGCATTGACAGGGGCTTGGCTTTGGCTAATGTGGACATTGCTTGGATTGGCCAGAGAGGGTTAAAGTGGCATCAATTGCTGCCTTTGGTTGAAAGCATTGTGGATTGCCAACCCCCTAATCCCATGATTGTGCACTGTGGTGGCAATGACCTAGGCACACTGACTGGGGTAGCACTGGAAATCCTAATGAAGGATACCTTTGCACAATTAGTGACACGTTTCCCTCACACGGCCTTGGTGTACTCCAACATATGCCAAAGGCAGAAATGGTAGTGGTCAAATCAATTCTGTCCACAGATTGACAAAGCCAGGAAACATGTTAATAAAACTGTTTCTGCATTCCTCAGAGACCATAACATGGGCTCCATCTACAGCAATAACTTGCATTTTGACATACATGGAATCTACAGAAGTGATGGAGTTCACTTCACAGACGAAGGCAATAGGGTGTTTCTCAGCAACTTGAAACTCTGCATCCTGTCTTATGTGTAGCTGTCATATGCACACAATTAACACAAAGGCTCTTCTCAGAGCCAAACTATTTCTCAAAATGTTGTCCATTTTCTTTAAATATATCTTTTTTTCAAAAAAATTCAAATGTGTGAATACATTGTGAATACGCAAAACAAAAGCACACATTCAATAGCCACCAGCACATTCAAAATTCATAACTATATAAGTGATTCTGTGCATCACACTGGGCACATCACTATCTAAATAAGTCTGTAAGTGCATGTATGAGTCTCTGAGTGGGTCTGCTAGTAGGTGCATGTGTGTGAGTGAGTCTGTGAGTGGGTGCATGAGTGCCTGAGTGGGTCTGTGAGTGTGTGAGTTAATATTTGAATAGATCTGTAAGTGGGTGCATAAGTGTCTGTGTGGGTCAGTGAGTGGGTGCATGAGTGTCTGAGTGGGTCTGTTAGTGAGTGCATGAGTGTCTGAGTAGGCCTGTGAGTGCATGCATGATTCTCTGAGTGTGTCTGTAAGAAGATGCAAGTTTGTCTGAGTGGCTCTATGAGGGGCTGCATGAGTGTCTGAGTACCTCAGTGGGTCTGTGAGTAAGTGCATAAGTGTCTGAGTGGGTCTCTGAGTTGATGTGTGAGTGTCTGAGTGGGTCTGTGAGTGGGTGCATGAGTGTTGCTGTGGGTCTGTGAATGGGTTCATGAGTCGCTGAGTAACTCTGTGACTAGGTGCATGAGTACCTCAGTGGGTGTGTGAGTGGGTGCATGAGTCTTTAACTGGGTCTCTGAGCAGGTGCATGATTACCTCAGTAGATCTGTGAATAGATGCATGAGTGCTTGAGTGAGTCTGAGAGTGGATGCATGAGTGTCTGAGTAGGTCTCTGATTGGGTGCATGAGTGTCTGACTAGATGTCTGAGTGGGTGCATTACTGTCTCAGTTGTTCTGTTAGTGAGTGCATGAGTGTCTCAGTGGGTCTGTGAGTGGGTGCATGAGTGTCTCAGTGGGTCTGTGAGTGGGTGCATGAGTCTCTGAGTGGGTCTCTGAGTGGGTGCATAGGTCTCTGAATAGGTGTGTGAGTGGGTTCAGGGCCGGCTCTAGGGCGGTGCGATCAGTGCGACCGCACCGGGCGTTGACTTGGGGTGGGGGCTTCATTTTTGAAAATGTGTATCATCATTTTAAAAGCACCTGCTGCCTCGTTCCTGGCCTCCAGCAACTTTCAGACATCAATTAAAATGTCAAGAGAAGTCCTGTGATTAATCGTCTTCCTGGAAAGAGACCGGAGGTTTGTCTAGTGGAAATTTTGACTCATCCTAAGGTAGCGCAGATGATTAAAATGCCTGCTGCTAAGAAAGTGTACCATGCAGATAACCAAGTGCATATAATGTAAATAGGTCAGTGGGTTACTGCTTCTGTAAGAGAGCTCCTTTTGATACTTTTGGTTTCTAAGTAAAAATCCTAATATAGAACATTGAGCTATTAACTGTCACCCTAGAGCTGCTGCAAACTGCAAGGTATATGTTAGAGCTATATGTTTTTTTGCCCAGTCTTTCATTATCCTAATCTTGTGAAAAGGGTTCATTTGGGTAGAAAACAATTCTTATTATGAAAGAGAACCCTTAACAACGATGTTGCGTTTTAAATTCTGAATTTGTGCCTTTCCTGAATAAGAACTTTAACTATATTGCCTACCAGTATCGATGACATGCCACTCCTACACTACACTGTGTAGTACTGTCTGATGTAACATTTCCTATATACTGATTTACACACATATGATTGTCTCTGTGCAATGTGTATGTGGTATAAAGTGCTCTGACACCTTACACTGGTATTAGTGGTGCTATA
This sequence comes from Calotriton arnoldi, assembly GCA_963921515.1. NCBI lineage: Eukaryota > Metazoa > Chordata > Amphibia > Caudata > Salamandridae > Calotriton > Calotriton arnoldi. The sequence goes on from CAWUFW010000189.1 coordinate 4,181,272, forward strand.
AAACTAAATGAATCTGAGAGACAGTGGTTATGGAGACTTGAGAGGCACTGTTAAAGGGTGCTAATGAGGGAATCCGTGCCAGAGGTGGTCATTGGGGGGGGCGCCAACAGACATTGTCGCACAGGGCGCCACCAGTGCTAAAGCCGGCCCTGAGTGGGTTCATAAGACTCCGGGCCGGTAGGGCTCCGAATCGGATTCGGCATAACCGGATCCGATTCGGAGCCCTATTTCCCGACCGATTCGTATGCGCGTCCGGACAAGCGAGTACGATGCGAAATCGCCGACCGACTCGTTCGGGCGTCCCAACCGCTCCGACCTACTCGTTCCCGGGTCGAACCGCACCGACCGACTCGCTCGGACACGACTCGCACCGCGCAATGGAGACGTTCCCCGGCCGGGTAAGTACGATGCGCGCCGCGAGCAGTCCGACCGACACGCGCCGTCCGGCTCAAAAGAGCAGTCGGAGCCGTACTTCGGGGGTCCGTGTCGGACCCCCCTGTATGCGTAGCCGCGCGAGTCGCACATAGGGGGGACTCATGGGTCCCCCCTACCTGAGCGTGTACGGCGCGAGTCGCTTCGCCGCGTACCCGCTGTAGGGGGCGCCCTTGTTCGCCTGGCACCCATTGAGGCAATGGGAGCCCGCGTACGCGTTGTACGACCGGGTCCCATTGACTTCAATGGGAGTCCGACCGACTCGAGTACGATAGCATACGGACGCATCGTACTCGTTCGGTCGGGCTGCACGGGTCCGATTCCGTTGGAAATCTCTCCGGGTCCGGCTCGGTCGGAGAGATTTCCGGCCCGAATTGGAATCGGCCCCTAAGTGGGTATGCGAGTGGGTACATGAGTCTGAGTGGTTCTGTGAGTGGGTGCATGGGTGTCTGAGTAGCTTTGAGAGTGGGTGCATGAGTACCTCAGTGCATGAGTGTGGCAGTGGGTCTATGAATGGGTGCATAAATCACTGAGTAACTCTGTGTCTGGGTGCATGATTACCTCAGTGGGTCTGTCAGTGGATGCATGAGTGCCTGAGTGAGTCTGAGTGGATGCATGAGTGTCTGAATAGGTCTGTGAGTGGGTGCATGAGTGTCTCACTTGATCTCTGAGTAGGTGCATCAGTGTCTCAGTGGGTCTGTGTGTGAGTACACGAGTATCTCAGTGGGTCTGTGAGTGGGTGTGTGAGTGTCTGAGTAGGTCTGTGAGTGGGAGCATGAGTCTTTGAGTGAGTCTCTGAGTGGGTGCATGAGTCTCTGAGTGGGTCTGAGAGTGGGTGTGTGAGTGTCTGAGTGGGTGTGTGAGTGGGTGCATGAGTCTCTGAACAGGTCTATGAGTAGATGCGTGAGTGTCTCAGTGAGTCTGTGAGTGGGTGCATGAGTCTCTGAGTAGATCTGTGAGTGGGTGCATGAGCGTCTCAGTGGATCTGCAAATGGTGAGTCTCTAAGTGGATATGTGGTTGGGTGTATGAGTCTCAGAGTGGGTCCGTGAGTGGGTATGTAAGTGTCTTAGTGGGTCTGCAACTGAGTGCAGGAGGTTCTGAGTGGGTATGTGAATGGGTCTGTGAGTGTCTGAATGCACCTGCGAGTGGGCATGTCACTGTCCTAGTGGGACTGTGAATGGGTGCAACAGTGTCTGTGTGGGTCTGTGAGTGGGTGCATGAGTGTCTGAGTAGGTCTCTCACTGAGTGCGTAAGTGTCTGAGAGGGTCTGCGAGTGGGTGAGTGAGTGTCTCAATGAGTCTGTGAGTGGGTGTGTGAGTGCCTAAGTGAGACTGAAGGTAGGTGTGTGAATATATATTTTTTCAGTGATATTCTCAAACTCATTGTGACTTACATGAGGGGCCGTGCTGAGCGTCGCGACAAATTCGCAAATATCACGCGAAGCACAGAAAAACCTTTTGTCTGACATTTTCTGCCCATACTGTGTCCCAGAAACACCCCTATATCCCACCCACAGGGTCAGGGTACACCCAACCTGAATCCTTATTCAACTTTCTCCATTTCTGTGTAGCCCCCGGGACTGTGCAGATAAACTAAAATGGCAGTCACAACTTTCTACTCAGGTTGCGGCCAGCATATCACAGCATTTCTGTTGCCACGCGTATTCGCAAATAGTCGTGAAATAGTCATGAATACATTGCTGCCACAGATATACAAATTTGGATTTCCTTTAATTTCTCACAAAGTACTGAACATAACTGAAAGCATGATCTGCGAACCAAAAGCTACCTTTTTGACGAATTTGGTGTTATTCCGTCCAGCGGTTTGGGCTGTAGCCGTGTTCAAAGCCCCTTTGAGAATTAACTTGGAAATGCACTTTTTGTGACCCTTCCTTTTTCTTGGCTCTCGTTTAACGGATCACCCCGAAACTTTCCATGCACAACTAGAATTACCGGTGCACTTTTTTGGAAAAATTTAATGAAGATTTGTCAAACTAAGCCAAAGTTATAGGCAAGTCAAAAAACACTTTTTTTATGGAAACATGGTCCTAACTATAACTACCTACTGGCGACTAAACAGTGCATTGCAGGTGCATATGTTATAGTTAGCTTAATCTATTTAATAGGGTGGAATGTGCCACTGTGTTAAATGCTGCCAGCAGGTCTAACATCACTATCATGGCGGATGCGTTGCCATCCAGAATTTCTCTGATGGTCTCTGACACTTCCAAAAAGTTGGTCTCCATGTTGTATCCCTCACGGAAGCCAGATTGAGTGTCGTGAAGCAGATCACTGGCTTCAACAAAAGATGAAAGTTGGCAGAAAGCCTGCTTTTCCAAACTCTTCACTGGTGCAGGCAGCAATGAGATGGGCTTAAAGTTGCTGAGCACCCCGGGCTCCGCATTGGGATTCTTTAGCAGTGGCAGTAGGAGCGCTTGTTTCCATATAGCAAGAAAAATACCGGATTTCAAGGAGGCATTCCACATCCTATTGAGAATAGGATTTACAGTGAGGGCCACCAGTATGAGAAACTGAGGAGGGCAGGGGTCCTCTGGGGAGCCGGATTCACATTTTAGGAACTCCTCTAAAGAATCTTTTTCTGAAATTTGATGAAATTCTGAAAGAGCAGATGCTGGACTAGAGGGCAGCATTGGTGGGTTTGCTGAGCAGACTTCTCTCAAAAAGTTGAGTAAAGCTTTTGAATTTTATCATCAAAGAAATCAGAGAGGCTAGTGCAGAGGGCAGGTGAAGGATAAAAAGCACTTTTAACCACTTCAGTTGAAATAAAGGATTTACAATATTAAAAATGTCTCTAGAAGAGTTAGCCACATTCTCAATGCGCAGCGAGAAATGCTCTCTCATATTTTGTTACGTAAGTTTGGGGAATTTTTTGAGGGACGCCTTGTAGGAGTGTTTTGCTACATGGTCATAGGAACTTCTCCAGCTATGCTCTAGCTTTTTACAAAGGATGGAGCAGATGGTTGAGACAGGGGCGGCTCCTCTGTTAAAGCGGAGGAGCGTCGCCCCACTTAAAAATCATCCCAAAGATGAAAAATAAAATGGTAATTAAGTACCATTTTATTTCTTATCCCCCATCCTGAGCTGAGCGCCAGGACGGGGGCGGGGCTGCTGCTGAGTGACAGAAGCATGTCACTCAGCAGGGAGGAGGGTGGGCTGGTATGGCACTGTTTAAAGTGCGCATGTCTTTTTGGCTGCCCATCTTGCGACGGCCAGCCACCCATGTGCACTTTAAACCTCTCAACCCAGCTGTCTTAAGACACCTGGGTTGAGAGACAGAGCAGGCTTCCAGGGCGGTGTGGAGTACTGAGTGAGGCCGCTCCCACCAATCCTGGCGCAGTTCACATGCTGCATGTGAGCAGCGCCAAGATTGGGCAAGGGAGTTCCAGCATATGGTTCCAGTTCCGAGTCAAGAAGAGGTGCGGAGCGAGGATGACGCGTCAGGTAAGTTGTATTAATTTTTTGATAATATTTTCCCTGCGCGCGCCCCCACCCTCCTCCTGGAAGATGCCAGCCTCCACTGGGATTAGATCTTTGGCCGAGAGTGTTTTTAAGGGAGCAAGAGGATCCAACACCTTAGAGATCCATACTAGTATTGAGTGATACTATTTTTAACATATGTGATGTGAGTAGCTGTGTGACTGTATTAGTGTGTGAGTGGGTGTCTGAGTGACTGTATGGGTGTGTGAGTTGGTGTATGAGTGGTGTATGGGTGAGTGAGTGGGTTTCTGAGTAGCTGTGTGCGAGTGGTGTGTGAGTGGCTGTAAGAGTGGTTTTGTAAGTGGCTGTGTATGTGAGTGGGTGTCTGTGTGGTTGTTTGGAAGTGTGAGTGGTTGTGGGGGTGTGAGTGAGTGTGTGAGTGAGTGGTTGTATGGGTTTGTAAGTTGGTGTGAGTGGTTGTATGGATGTGTGAGTGGGTGTGTGAGTTGTTGTGGAGGTGTGAGTGGGTGTTCGGGTATGTGAGTGCATGTGTGAGTAGTTGTATGCATTTATAAGTGGGGGTGTGAGTGCTTGTGTGGGTGTGTGAGTGCATGTGTGAGTAGTTGTATGGGTTTTATAAATAGATGTGTGAGTGATTTTATGGGTGTGTGATTGGGTGTGTAAGTGTATGTGTAGATGAGTGAGTCGGTGTCTGAGTGCCTGTATGGAAGAGTGAGTAGGTGAGTCAGTGTCTGTATTAGTGAACGACTGCATGTGTGAGTGCCTGTGACTGCTGTATGGGTGTGTGAGTGGCTGTATGACTAGGTGTGTGAGTGGCTGTATGACTGAGTGTGTGAGTGGCTGTATGGGTGAGTGAGTGGATGTATCAGTGGCTGTATGGATGAGTGAGTGGGTGTGTGAGTAGTTGTATGAGTCTGTGAATGGGTATGTGAGTGTTTATATAGACATGAGTAGGCATATGAGAGACTGCATGGGGTAGTGAGTGGGGGCCTGAAGGGGTGTGCCAATGATGTCATTAGTGATGTCATTTGAGATGTCATCAGTGATGTCACTGACCATGTCATGAGTGATGTACTCTGTGAGGTCATAAGCAGTGCATTGCGGGGGCGTAAGTTATAGTTAGCTCAGGTAACTATAACTGCTGAATTTCACTGGTTGTGTACAAGTGAAATCTGAGCCTAACTATGACGTCCCTGTCACCTTTGGTTTTTTCAGTGAATTTCTAAGGTTTTTTAAATTGTATTTCCTAGCTATAATGTCCCTGTAACCTTTGTTTTTTCCAGTGAATTTCTATGTTTTTTTAAAAACTTTTCAATCCTAACTGTAACCTGTCATCTTTGAGAGTGGGTGTGTGAGTGCCTGTGTGAGTTTGTGAGTGCCTGTGTGTGTGTGTGAGTGTCTGTGTGGGTCTGGACGTGTGAGTACCTGTGTGTGGGTGGGTGTATGGGAGCCTGTGTGTGTCTGTGAGTGGGTCTGTGAGTGCCTGTATGGGTCTGTGAGTGCCTATGTAGCTCTGTGAGTGGGTCTGTGAGTGCCAGTGTGAGTGTCTGAGTGGGTGTGTGAGTGTATGTGGGCTCTGCAAGTAGGTGTGAGTGCCTGTTTTGGGTCTGTAAGTGGGTGTGTGAGTGCCTGTGTATGTCTGTGAGTGGGTGTGTGAGTGAGTGGTGCTATGCATTTTAGGCACTTGCATGCTTAGGGTGTTTAAAAGAGAGAACCATGGACCCTGCTCTGACCAGGAGACATCAAGATAGAAACAACTCATCACAGTCACTACACATCAGATTGTGCTCCAATAGATCAACGATGAATTCACCTCCATTAAGCATTTCATATTGTTTTTCAATGTGGAATACAAGAGGAAACACACTTGCTTTGCCTTCGCCAAGCCCAAGAAGTTAGGATCATTTGTGCTTTACTGAATTAGAGCTTCAACTGCTATGTTTGTATTCGTAAGTGCTTCCTGTTGACGTTTCATTTCTATGAAATCAGAATCGAACTTCATTTTTTCCAAGAAGAGTCCCCAGTTTTGCCAAAAATGTCTACCCAACTGGAGTACTTTCATCTGGTTAATTAGTAAGTGCTACCTTGTTGGATAAATGTATTGTGCATAATCTGCACTACCGTTGCGTTAAGGACCATGAGGTAATGTTTCCAGTGACCTTTTGTGCATGTCATTTCGGCAATGTGATTGTTCCTTGAGCATCTTCATCCACAAATCTGTGATAACGTGAATCCTCTTCAAGAGAAGTTGAAGAGACTACAAGGAGGTGAATCTCCACCAAACAGGGGTACTTCTTCTTAACTAAATGAAGTAAGTGCTTCTTTGTTTGGTGGAGATGCACTCGTATTCCTCTGCATCAATTAAGCGCCACCAAAATTGGCTGGAAATGCGCTCGGGGGCCTTTTGTTAAGCTTTTCATCAACATGGGGAAAAGACGGGAAGACCTTTGTATACTACTATGGAAAACAGGGCATGGCCAAATGGGAGGAGCTTTGGGATGATTTTGGGCATTTGCGTACTTAGGGTAATTAAAAGGGAGAATCATGGACTCTGCTCTCACCAGGAAATGGCGAGAAAGAAATCACTCGTCACAGTCACCCTAGATCAGATTACGCTCGAATAGATCAATGATGCATTCACCTCCATTAAGGATTTCAGATTGCTTTTCAACATGGAATATGAGAGGAAACTTACTTGCTTTGCCTTCCCCAAGCCCAAGAAGTTAGGTTATTTTTTTAAACAAAGGGATCCCCCAGGGCCTGGCCATAATTCAATGGTGGAGGGGGTCCACATGGCCCACCTCCCTGAGCCAATTTTGGCCCCGGGGACCCCATCCACCACGGCCCGACCATAATTTTATGGGGGAGGGGGGACCACACGGCACACCTCACTGGGCCGATTTTGGCCCTCTGGACCTCATCCCCCAGAGCCCAACCACAAATACCTGGGTGCCCTGGAGCCCACCCAGGTCACCCAGTGTGGTTTGATGGGGACTGCGGGGGAGCCTCAAAGCCCCCAGGCTCCCAGCCGGCTGTCCTCCTGCTGCAGGAGCCGGAATGGCTCTTGCACACAGGGAGCTGCTAGATATGCAGGTCCATGTGTGCGGGAGCAATCATTTCATCTGTTTCCCTGCCCGCTTGACCGCAGGGAGCCTGTTAAACTGAAAGGAGGTGGGCCGTCCGGCCCCCTTTCTGGAGCCATATACGGCCCTGCGGACAACCACCCCCCAGGGCCAGCTCCGGCTATGTCCAGGGGTGCCCACCCCCGGGACATAGCTGTTTGCTATGGCTTGGCGGGAGCTTTACTGCTCCTGCCAAGCCATAGCAAACTGTGCTCTGCTTTGAGCAATCGAGAGCATTTTGCTCTTGTGTGCTCAAAGGGAAGCACAATTGCTTTGACAGAGAGGGAGCTGCATGTTAGCAGCTCCCTCTCTGTCACAGCAATGCCAGCTCCCGCAGGAAGCGTGAGGCTGGCAGGGACCGCGGACCTTGAGCTTCCTCCGCAGTCCCCAACACTAGAAAGTGGGTGCCCTTGGTGGGACGAGGGCACCCACACTAGAGGCCGGGCCCCGGGGGTTGGGGTTCCCGGGGCCAGAATTGCCCTGGGAGTATGGCTATGCAGACACCCTCCCCGAATAAAGAAAACAAAATAACAAAAAAAAGACTGGCAAGTCACCGGAGGCCCCACCCCCTTTCTTCACCACTCTGCAAACGCGCCTCCTGGTGCACTGTTGGTTGGGGATGAAGTCCCCTTGGATGCCGAGGGTCCTTGTGGGCCAAAAAGCCCTACTGTTACCTCCAGTAAGTCCCAAACAGCCTGATTGCTGAAAGGACTTCGGAGGCTACGCTCCCTTTCTCCACCACTCTGCAAACGCGCTCCTGGCACACTGCTGGTTGGGGAAAGAAGTCCCCTTGGCTCCAGAGGGTCTTTGGGGGCTAACAAGACCTCCTGTTACCTCCAGTAAGTCTCACAGAGCGGGATTGCTGAGAGGTCTTCGGAGGCCACGTCCCCTTTCTCCGCCACTCTGCAAACACGCCTCCTGGCGCACTACTGGTTGGGGGATGAAGTCCTCTTGGAAGCTGAAGTCCTTAGGGGCCAAGAAGTCCTTATGTTACCTCTAGTGTGACACAGCGGGATTCGTGAGATTGGTCTTAGGCCCGCCCCCTTTTCCCACCACTCTACAAACGCGACTTCTAGTTAAATAGCCATAGAAATTCACTTAAAAAAACCAAAGGTTACAGGGACGTTATAGTTAGGAAATAGAATTTAAAACACCTTAGACAATAACTGAAAAAATTAAAGGTTATAGGGACATTATAGTTAGGCTGACATTTGATTCATCAGCAAAAAAGTAAGGAGCAAGAGAGGGAATATAACCAGGTGGCCCTCCACTCACGGAATTCATACAAAAATAACCTGGTTAAACAGAACACTTTGTAGTCTTTATAACTTATATTAAGCGGGTATTATGTACTCCTAGGTATGGCTATGCTAAGATAATTCAGCATAGCCATACCTAGGAGTACATAATACCCGCTTAATATAAGTTATAAAGACTACAGAGTGTTCTGTTTAACCAGGTTTTTTTGTATGAATTCCGTGACATTTGATTCATACAAAAATATAAATATATATATATTACCTACTGATGGCCGCCAGTAGGTAGTTATAGTTACAACCTAGTAAGGTTTAGGTGCTGGGGAGTTCCCGGACCCCGACGTACCCAGTGAAAAAGGCAGGAGGGGAGTTGGGGGAAAGGCACCACCACCGCCGGCAGGTGCCACCCCCGGCACCCTGATCACTGCTCCCCCCGGGCGCACTGCTCTGGACCCAGCTCTTCAATGGCTGGGTCTCAAGGCCATCATCTTGGATCCCAGCGATCCTCCCTGGGACTGCTCCGGTTCTCTGCCGGAGTGCTTCGCTGCAGGCTCCAAAACCTCCTGAGGTGTCACCAGCAGTCGGGCAGTCTTGCACTGCCACGGGCCGCCGATGGAGGCCCAGGTGGCGCTCAGATGCAAAAGGATTGCCGGTGCGGCACAAGAGCACTCTCAGATGGCAACCACCATCAAGCACGTCGTGACCACACCCCGAGCATCCCACTGATTGATGGATTATAGAGTTTCTTCCCATCAAATGTGAAATTGATGACTCCCTCTTTCGGTCTTCAAGTTTTCTTTAGGGATTGGACATGGAGAGTGCTCTCTGTGTGCTCAAACTGCCTCTCAAGAATCCCAGTGAAGCAAGTGGGCCCCCTCATCCAGATGTTTACTAAACCAAACCTGCAACAGCAGAAAGTTGGGAAGAAATTAGCGAAACATTAGGGATGGCATTTGCCAACAAAGAGAACAAAAGTGACACTTATAGACATGGAAATAGAAGGTTGTAATGATGTGACGGACTTGATATAGAACCCCAAGAATGAATAGTAAACCAATATCCAAAGTAAATATAAGAGGCAAACGGCCTTATTTAGAGTTTGGTGGATCCAGAAGAACCAAAAAGTGGTGAAAGTCCATTTGTCATTTTTAGTGCATGTAGAAAGCTATGCACTCTAAATAGGGTTGACAGGACATCCGCCAATTTTTGATGGATGCCCTGCATCCTTCACGCTCTAAACCAAAGTTTCAGGTTCACAATGGTTACAACTTTCGGAGTAGTCTCTGAGCAAGAGAAATCCCTGCCTGGTCTGTCTGCAACTTAGAGGCAAAGAGGAAAGTCATTAGTGATATGGGACCTTTTGTAAAATAAATAGATGCTGCTTTTAGCAGAAAGCTGCATTGCTTGCACAGGGCGCTCCCCCTAGGGATGCTTTGCTGATGTGCATATGGTGTGGACAGGACATGGTCTTTGGGTCAAGGCCATCATATTCTTTTCCCCTAAAACCTTTCCCCCTTCACTCATGGCATCAGCTTTTCCGCAGTCACTCCTCAGGCCTTCTCTAGAAGCAGGCATGAGAGTTTAGACTCTCTAGAATCCTTTAAATCCCTGGGAGGTGTACAAAACTGATCTCGATGTAGTCATCATTTCAGAATCTCAATAGCTGCTGCACCCACTTCTTTTCTTGCTGCCCTCGTGACTAGTGAGCTGCACAGAAGGATGGCTCCCAAGTTATGGGGTGTAGCTTGAAGCTAGAGCCTGGGCTCAAGAGCACTCTTGCATGACCAGGAGCCGAGGAAACCGCCTGCTGCAGATGGGCTGTTGCTTTTGCTCCCAAACTGGAAGCCGGTGCAACCTGCACATAGGGAGGGTGAAGAGGGGCAAAGTACTAGCTGAAGGGATGGAGCACATAGGCCTCTATTGTCCTGCGATTACATGCATTTCTTGCATAAACACTGCTGAAGGTCACTACAAGGAAGGAGGTCCTTGGATGGAATGCCTCTGTAAAGCTCTGCCTTTTGTCGAGCTCAGCCCACGCCCTTCTTCAAAGCTCCCAAATGACATTTTTGTTTCTTGCAGTGCAAAATGAAATCTAGTTTCCAGTGAGATGAGGACACAAATGCTCTGCATAAGCGACCAGCAGGTCTAGAGAGGGGGGATCATGATGACCGTGCAATAGGAGCTGGCGTTAACTGGATAGCTGTTCGCCAACAAAACCCTATGCAGGCAGCTGCTTCAACCGGCTTGTGACACAGTGTGAAAAGATTCACCCAAAACATAGCAGCAGTGGCTTCTTTAGCCTTTATAATCCAGCTCTACACAGACTACTTGACTGCCACTAATGAGTAGCCCAAGCTTCTCCGGGCCGAGGCTTCTTGAATGGCCACACTCTTCTTGTACAGTGCTCCACCACTTGCTAGCTAGGTATGACCTATGTAAATCCCAATACTTGCATACACAGAAAAAAAAACAGAAAAGAAGAAAAAGGCAGAGTGGCCTAGCGGAACAGAAACTCTGAACCTTAAAGAAGCAGGTTGCAGTCATTACCGAGTGTCAGAAGAATGGCGCAGCTGCAAACTCAAGCTTGTGATGGACAACGGATTTGTGAAGCCTGTGCCTGGATGTGGTGGTGACCCTGCACTGCTTTCAGAACCACTTTGAACTACTTTCCGGTCCAGCCAAGATATGGCGAAGATATGGTGTTAAGAACAGAAGCGAGCCAGTGTATAGAAACAAGCGTTAGCAAAGTCAACAGGTGTGGCGATGCATCTACTATTGACCATTGCACCGACTATCACGATTTGCAATTACCTGCATCCCTTGCATATTAACCATTGCACCGACTATCACAATTTACAATTACCTGCATCCCTTGCATACTAACCATTGCACCGACTATCAACATTAGCTGGCACTAGCAGCGATGAACTCTGTTTGCACCCGTTTCATCCTATACCTCTCATTGTACCCATTATCGACCGTTTCACCAACTCTCTGCCAATCTATCGTTCTGTCTGTTACTGAAAAGTAATCACATTGGTGCAGTGGTCACTGCGCATGACCAGTTCTACGGATTCACTGTACAGACATGTTATGAGCATTTGTATAGCGACTTCTGCCATTAGTATTGCACCATAGCATTTTCTTAATCAGACGCTCGTTTTGTGCAATTCTGGAATTTCCACCTATCAGAAGTCATGGTTGTTTGTTTGTTTATTGTTAGCAGAGATTTGCTTAGTGTATTTTAATAATGGTTTGTGTTGGTTAAAGTGAAAGTCAAATGAGCTTGTATCTGCCAAAGATTTTGACGGTGTGTTAGGTGGATGGATGGATGTGCTGAAGAATGTAGCCGTTTTTAGCTGCACCAACACAGCCCATGTCCACCTTCTGACTACTCAGCGCCTCTTTCGATAATGGCGCAGAGCCCAAAAGTGCGCTCACAAATTCCACGCCACAGTGAAGGCAGGTGGGGAGGCGTACCTGGTGGAAAGGTCCCGTCATTGTAGGCAGAGGCACGAAGCACGGAATTGCTGTTGACAGCTGAACACTTTATTATGGGGAGAAAGATCCCCTCAGGAATGTAAGGTCAACAGTCCTCCCACGGGAGAATTTCTTATGCACATCAACGCACATATGTTTGATGCCTAATCCTTTAATATGATTTTTGTGGAGTGATTTCAACAGGAATTCGGTGAAATGCTTTAAGTGGCAGAACAGCTTCCAGGCCGGAATTTATTTTGTCGGGACGTGTGCTCCGGAGTGGACCTGCGCTAAGTCTTTAATTCTGCTTCACGCATGGAGATGGATTCTACGGATATCTTTTATGTTGATGCTTTCGGCGCTTTAGCGTCGCGGGGGCCCTTTGATGAGGGCCGCTCTGCTGTCACGTCTCCTGCGGTAGCCAGGGGGAGCCTGGCCTCCAGAGGTCACTGCACACGCCAGTAGCCCTTGTCAGCTCGTAGACGCTTTCACCATCGGCTGCGTCACCTCTAGCGACTTTTTCTACATGCCTGTGTTTTAGAGACCACTAAATACTACATGGCAGCCTCTTAGCTTAAACCTGCAAGCTTTCATTTACGTCTGCTCTGGGGAATTCATGGCTTCATTTCAGAATAAGGGGGCATATTAGCAAGACCCACGTTAAAATTAGCGCCGTTTTAGCGGCAGGAAACTGCCGCTAAAACGGCGATAATGGGCTTGCTAATATGCGTTACGGAATTCCAATAGAAGCCCAGGTTAGATGTCCTGCACATCTAACCTGGGCTTCTATTGGAATTCTATAACGCATATTAACAAGCCCATTATCGCCGTTTTAGCGGCAGTTTCCTGCCGCTAAAACGGCGCTAATTTTAACGTGGGTCTTGCTAATATGCCCCTAGATCTCATAACTCCGATACAAGCAATGATGTTGTCAATGAGCGGACTTCCCAAAAACATCTCGGTCCACTAAAAGGAGTTCTACTTGCTGCAGTACGTTTCATCTCTGGGCCAAAAGGAATGACCATATATCACTGGTACTGTTAACGCTCAGTTGAAGTCAGGGCTATTTACAACAAGCATTAGCATAGCCAATATGTGTTGCCTTTGGGACCTTAGAAGTGTTTAGCCATGCAGCACATTATCCTGGGTGTCTGTGCAGCCAGGGATTTAAATTTATCATTGGGATACGGGGCAGCTTTTGTTTTTACTTCCTGAGCGTCCGCCAACGGAAGACCCATTTTGGTAGGCATTGCTGACAGAGTTATTATGCAGTCCCAACACAAAGGTTACATACAGTATGTGTGCTGATTAAGGAATTGAACTCTGACCAGGATGCAAAATTCCTCACAAGAGAGTATTGTGCCCAAAAAATTGGATTCCGAATGCGATTTCAACGAAAAGTAATTACATTTGGTGGCAATTCGAAAATGCAATTTGTAGTTTGTAGCTGATTATGAAAGGACTTGTCCATGAGTTAACTTGGACTGTGTAGCAGAAGATACTGTTCACAGTCTTTCATAAATAAGATGGGAGTGTATTTTGGGTGAACTTAGATTGCCACCACAAAGCCAGTGCACAAGGCCCAATACTGGTAACAACGACATACAGTACATAACAAGAGGAAGCACACACCAGCCCCTGGTTAGATTCACTCTTAAACAGGTTCTACGTGCAAGACAGGAGCGGAATGAGCGCAAAATGTACCGTTTCCATTGCCAGGTCAAAGGGCACTGACCGTGGCAGTGAGCGCTGCTAATAAAGGAAATCACGTATGCCAATTATGCATCCTAACCACTCCATGGATTCATGGGGGTTGTGTTACGTACCGGGATTGTGACGCACATGCGGAGCACGTCATGTTCCAGCATTGAATCATGGGCAATGTGGCAGGCGTATAGGATGCACCACAGTTATGCAAGGAACGTCTGAAATCACAGTCAAAGCGAGCTTCTGTGGTGTTTACACAAATAGTGATTACAGGACAAGAAAACAGTCAATGATGCTAACATGATGGGTATGAAACATCATTAGTATTTTGCAGCAGGATCCATGGGAAATGCAGTACCCATGAGTCAAGATAAGCGCAATGAGTGGTGTTGTCAATGAATGAAAACGAGCAGCAGAAGCCACAAAAAAAGCTGCAAATACTAAACAAGATAAGCACAAAGCGTGTTGTTGTCGGGAAACAAAAACGAGCAGTGGCAAGCCCCCCCCAAAAAGCCGTAAATACTAAATAAGATAGGCTTGAATCGCGCTGTAGTTGGGGAACGAAAACGAGCAGTTGTAAATTCCAACCAAGATAAGCACAAATCGCTTTGTTGTCGGGGAACGAAAACAAGCAGCTGCAAGGCACAAAAAAAAGAGTGCTCACAGAGTGTCATAAATAACAGTAAGTATAAAAGCACATGTAACAGGGGCAGTCCTCATGGGAGATTACAAAATACCAAAAGGAGGGACTATTAAGCACATTCACCAAACAAAAGCAGCTATTTACGAAAGGGCAGTAACTGGAACCAATAAAAACGATAGGAGGTGCTCAAAGCCCACATTGTAGATACAGCCGTGTGCTGCCTAGTTGAGATGTGGAAATGTACCTTTTATGGGGTACACTGGTGCAGGGTCACCCTTTTGTCCACGGGTTCAAAAACCAACAAAATAGAGATCAACACTGAAGCTGGAATTCAAAATAACAATTTTATTAACTTCTCATGAGTGGAACCACGTCCAACAACACTCTCAAGTGTTGCAGGAGGTGGCACCCTGAAGTCACAGAGCACAGGCCTTATATACAGAGTTTGTTGCAGAGTAAGCATGTAGTTACAAATAGAAGGTACAAGCATACACAGGAATAACTACCTACAAACATGGGCAGATGGGAGATCACTTAGTCAGCAAAGTGGGAGGGAGATCAGAACTGCTTACAACAGTAGAAAAACAGTTGAGAGTTATATCTTTAGCCAGGTACATTCTAGCAGCTACAGGCCTTTGCTCAGCACATTGCTTTTAGCTCAGTACAGAAGAAGTTAACTAGAGTTGATGACACAAGCAGAATAGAAGGGCAAGCAACAGTGAAGACGCAAGAATTACATAGCTAACAAAATGGATGCCACAGCCAAAATGACTGTAGCTTATGCTAACGTAAAATATTTCCACATTTCCACAGAGACCTAAAAAGTTCTGCATCACTTGCAAGGCACTTTACATCTCCTCTCCACATTACCTGGTTGCCACATTAAATATATTTGGAGGTCTAGACCAACTGGAAACGCTGAATCTCTGCTTCTGGCACTCCAAACCTTTAAAAAGGAACAATTTATAGCCTAATCCTTCCTAGTAAGTGCAGCCTGAGTCTGGAACTCTCTACCTCCAGACTTACTCACATATGCCTCACTGCCAATTTTTAAATCCAAACTGAAAGCCCTTCTATTTGAAAGACATTTTAGTTAATTTCTCTTCTACCTACGAACACTGGTGGACTTACATTTTGCACTACTTCTTGCCTTGAGGTTTACTTTTCAACCTTAATATTGTATAACGGTTTTTTGAGCCTGCTGCTACATCTTGTTACTCAATATTTATGGCTATTGTTATTTATGTTTCTTATGTAATGTTCTATTTCTTATGTTGTGTTCTAACAACTTTAGGTAATGTCCACTCTAAATGAAACTGCACAAATAAACCCGGGACGAGGCTCAAATACTTCAACAGAGAAGTGCCAGAGCCTTGCTTATTAACCTTGGAGATGCAACAGAACACTAATCTTCATGTTCATGCTTCAGGTCCTAGTGGATGCTGGTGATGCCATTTTGTAATTTCTGCTGTCCGCTCGATTAAGCATCAACTACTATTCAGATTGAGAGACCATGTATACCTCCTTTCCCTCCTCTGCCCACAGATGCCCCTGCCATATATCCTGAAATTTATGTCACTTTCCCTGTGATTGACCGTCTCGTAGCCCTCCCATATCTCTAATCCCTTAACCATCTTCTCTTATTTATCAGTCCTCTACTAGATGCTGCCTCTTAACCTTTCCATCTTCTTGCCTCTTCCATCGTGTCTGACTGTTTCCCTCCTTCCAACCATCATTATGCTTTTGTCTGTATTTGCTACTGTGCATATGCAACCTGCCTGTCAGATACCACACCTCAATGACTAATCCTCATCCTTTGTGCAGCCTGCCTGTTTGTCTTTGCTCCTTTGTGGCCCATCTGTTAGCCCCTTTAGGCATCACACTCTAATAGGTCTGATTCTAAGGTGAGTCTGTCTAATAGGGCTATAACCTATCTTTATATGGGCACATAATAGAGATTTGTGGAAGAGAGTTTGCGGAGTAGAAGCTCTAGAATCTATTATCTGGTCCTCCTCTGACACTCTAGGAATGATTATGCAAAGGTGAAAGTTGTACTTGCCTAATTGCTTAAAAACGTGAAATCTTACACAGTCTAAGCAGTGCAACCCAGAACGAGGCTACTACAAAGTGAGTGGGCCAACAGTGATGACCTGCAATGAATAAGCTATAATAAGGGCAAAATGAGCCAACAGAAAAGCATCAGGCAAGCTTTCCCATGGCTGTAGCACCTCTCCATTCCATGACATATTCTTGTTTAAATGGCAGTCAGCGATGGCTGCCACTATGATCCGTAGAGAAAAAAAAAGCATAAGAAAAGTGCAGCCGACCATCCAACTAGGTTGGACAAAGAAGAATGAGATGCTGTCAAAATAAGCATAGTCAATGGGACAGTAACAGGAACATAGTATCAAGTTGAACCATCTTTAATATATTGGAAGGGAGGGAAAACAGACTGTGCATGCAGAATAAACTGAGTTTCAAAACTGTTCTGCTTCCTCTGGTTCCAGGATTCCCTTGCTAGTCCTTGGTTGACTCCTTTCCCCTCAGAGAAATAATGTCCACAGGGTACGGTATAGTTCCCTATCCAAGTTGATGAATCCAGAGGTGGCACAACCGTCCTGCATTCACAGTAGAGGTTTATTTTTGCTCAGAGGTGGTGTGGATGGTGGTGTGTTGTCTCCTTTTAAGGAGATTTGATCCACCCAGACTCTCTGGGAGGGCCTGATTCATGCACGCAGACGAAATGCCAAACAAATTGCTGAATGTTTTAAAGATTTAATAGAGCCACTAGTTTTTGGTTGCTGTGCACTCACAGATACTCTTATTCAGGGAATGACTCATTGTGAGGGCCTGTTAGCCTGTTGCCAAGTACATATACAGAAATGTGAACTTAGCCTTAACCACTCTGGTCAGTAGCTTATTCTCTTTCTGAGATATCAGACTTTGCCATCAGTGGTTCACATTATGTCCCTTTAGAGATCCTTTAGACTCTAGAGGAATATAAACAGCCCCATGGGGTCTGTGGTCAAATTAAGAGAATATTCTACTCTCCCTGCCCTCACATGGGGAAACAACCGTTACAACGCAAGCATTACAACGCATGCTTTTACCGTGCATGCCATTACAATGAAAATGGCTTGCTGAAGGGGGTATAAGGTGTTGGATTTAACTCCAAAACCTTCCCTACTGTTGCACAGACTGGAGTTGGAATAGTAAATTATACTATTCCAAACTCCAGCGCACCCGACAGCAAGCCGGGGTAAAAAATTGCGTTGTAACGGCATGCGGGGTAAAAGCATGCGTTGTAACGTCATACAACCGCTCACATGAGGTAAATTGCACAGAATAGTCTGCCCAGATACCTTACCCATCTCTATAGAGGAAGATCTACAAGATGTCTGAAGGTAAAATGGTTTAGCACCTGCATAAAATGAGATAGAGGACTTAGCAGGTGGCTAGGCCCCACACAGTGTGTTGGTGGCTGTGTGAGGTGACCCTCACATGGTTGCCCACTTGCTTTTTTCTTCTACATGCCATTGCACTGAGTTGAGACACAGAGTAAAGCCACTCCCAGCTTGTGAAAGTAGTAGTGATGTGATTCCCCAAAAGAAAACCTCTATATTTACATATTGTCCATTTTCCAGCTTTTAGATTATCCCTGTGTCTTCCCATTGTCCTCTGGAACCCCGGCATGCGGGGGGCCCTGGGAAGACCAGCCCTGTGAGAGATGAAGAATCTGCTTAGTCTCTAGTGTCTCTCAAAACAATTGACAAAAGACTCAAGATCATTGTCTCGCCAGGCAGACGTTAGGCACACCTCTTCATCTATCTAGCCAATCAACAGTCCAGTCATGCATACTGACAGCCAGAATCCACTCCAGCGGACAATCATACCTCCTTCCTGTTACTATGGGATGCTAACTGCTACCTCACCCCATAAAATCTGAATGCCTGAGCTCCCCAGCCTACCCTGCTATCCTTAATCCAAATATGACACTCCAGAGGCAGGAGGCACTCCAAAACTGAGGAAAATCCCAACTACAAACTTACAGGATATGGATGTGGACTTTCTTAGCCTTCCACTGGTCCAGAACTGTACTTCTGAAGTTTCTGAACCCTAAGGGATCAAAGGAGTACTGGAAAATCCAGACAATTAATGTCAGAAACAGAGTTATGTGGATGGTTAGCTGTCCAGTAACATGCAAACCTAACAGAGCAATGCTTGCCCCTAAAGATGGGCAGGGGCATCATAGAATTGTGACCCACAGAAACCGAGCTGTGGGAATGTTTTACTTCCTAGTGGACTCTAATCATTAAATATTCAAGGCTCACAAACCCTTTTGCACCAAAAAACTTGACTGTGGGAGTGGAGGTCATTAAGGCCCTATAGAAGACAGTGTTGTGTAACCCCAATGTCTTCTTTTAGTCTCCAATTGTAAAGAATTACAGCACCAATAATAGTTTGGGAGGTATCCCTGGTAGTGAAAGTGGCTAAGATAACACACTGGCCTTTAGGATAACATTGTGCCATACTTTAGAAATCAAGAATACTGACTATAGATCATAGGAATCGTGAATACCCCACTGGTTAGCGTTGGGCCATGCATTTCAACTTGAACGGTTATCCTAGCTTGTGTGTGAAGTTCATATCTCTGTAACGTTTAAGGCTAGATCCTGCAGTTTTATAATGATTCAGTCATTTTCTGCAGCTCAGTAAATTGGTTGTAAGGGTGTTAGATTTAATTGCTATGAGGAATGCAGCACCTCCTGCCTGTCTCTGTAAGGGAGTTGAACATAATTGGTTTAACATATGCCCTCTAGATGTGCAACACAGATGAGCACTACTACATCCAGAACAGCCTCCCTATGTCATTGAGCAGAGGAAGCTTGGATAGTCCTAGGCTTTAATATGGGCGACTAGCTTGCACATGTGCTCAATCAATCGATCAATCAATCAGTGATCTTATAAAGTGCGACTTCTCACCCATGAGGGTCTCAATGCACTGAGTTGGGGGCGAGTCTGTGACTCAGTCGAAGAGTTAGGTCTTGAGGTCTTTCCTGAATTGCGGCAGTGATGGTGATTGCCTGAGGTGCAGAGGCAGGGAGTTTCAGGTCTTCGCAGTGAGGTAGGAGAAGGATCTTACTCCAGCCGTGGTCTTGCGGATCCGTGGGATGGTGACCAGGGCCAGTTGGGCAGAGTGGGGATGTCTGGTGGGAGTGTAGAAGGAGAGGCGGTGGTTGAGGTAAGCAGGTCCGGCGTTGTGGAGGGCTTTGTAGGAGTGGGTGAGAAGATTGAAGGTGATTCTTTTGTTGACAGATAGCCAGTGAAGGTCTCTCAGGTGGCCAGTGATGTGATTGCAGCATGGGATGTTCGGGATGAGTCTGGCGGAGGCGTTCTGGGTGGTCTGCAGTTTTTTTGGGGAGTTTCTGGGTGGTGCCAGCATAGAGTGCATTGCCGTAGTCGAGTCTGCTGCTGACGAGCGCATGGGTGACCGATTTCCTAGACTCAGTGAAGATCCACTTGAAGATCTTACGAAGGAGGCGGAGGGATTCTTACCTGGTTAAAAATGACTTCAAAGACAGTATTACAAACATATTTTGACCCATTGAACTAGTAACGGGCTCTCCTAGATCCATTCTGTTTTTACACTGTAACTCACTGTGATTAGAAATCCTCCCTAACATTGAGCTGTCTATTGTGAGTGAGCAACTGAAAATGAAAGAGCCACATCATCGCATAGTCCATCTGCTCCAGCCAATGAGGCTCAAGTCAGCTAACAGGTGCACTATCACAGTTGGCCAATCTCGTTTTGAACAGCAGCAATAAGCATAGGCTGTTACACTGACTGTAGATCCAAGTAGGATTGTATGTCAACATCGAGGGAAATATGTCACGAGGCCTAAATATCGAGAAACAAAATATTGATAAGGTAAATGCTAAAGGAGAGTATAGATTTACTATTCTTAACTCCACATCTACTTATCTTTAGGATATATATATCGTCAACGTACATATATGTGAAGCTAAGTACAATACACCCATACTTACCTATATATACTTACCTTCACTTTATTTTTGTTCTTGGTACATAGACCTTGATATATTTTCTTAGAAATTCTGGTAGAAAACGTCCAAGAAGGTTGTTATCACCACCACACTTCACAGCTGCCAGAAACAGAACCACTACCAAAACTTTCCCACATCTATGCGTCTACTTCCTGTTAGGGATAAACCAGAAGGAAAATGTGAGGGAAGAAGTAGGACTGGACCTAAAAGACTGTGGGGCATATGTACAAGGGGATTGCGCCACCGGAACATCACTTTTTTAGACGTTCCAGTGGTGCAATGCCCTGCACCATATTTACAAAGCAGCGTTAAGCCTCCTTGCATGGCTTAATGCCGCTTTGTAAATATGGTACTCTTCATGCACGTATGTGCGTGAAAGGAGCGTGCAATAGGTGCTGCTGTGGGCGTTCCACCGCAACACCCATTGCTTTTTGACGCTGCCCCAGATTTCCAAGTACCTGTAAATCTGAGGCAGTGACAAAAACTAATGTCATGCAAGAGTAGGTGTTAGATTGGAGCAACGAGGAGAAAGAAATACTTTTATTTCTCCTCGTTTTTGCTTTCTCTATTGCATCGAGCTCTTCTGCTCCAGTCCACTGCAGGCACAGGCTCCCAGACTCCCATGCGGCCAATCCTGATGCTACTCTCATGTAGGAGAGCAGAGCTAGGATTGGCTTGAGCGCCCTGAATTTGTGCTCCCAGTGAAACGCAGCTAAGGGTTGGAGGCAGGTTCAGTACGCAAGTCAGTTTGGCCGTCCTGAGATGGCCGGCCAAACCCACATCCACACTGATACCAGTGCATGCCACTCCCCCTCCAGTGACTGTCATCCCCCTTTGCCCCGCCCCCAAAAACTCGGCCGGGGAAATAAAAATAAAACGATAATAAAACGTGTTTGTTATCGTTTTATTTTTCCTTTCCTGCCATTTTAAGGCAGCTGGCGGTGGGGGGGAGGGTGCCGCTGGTGTCTGTGTTGGCGCTAGGCAGCTATTTTTAGCACCAGCACTAGGGAAAACACAGGGGTGCGCCGTATTCTTGTAAATATGGTGCATCACTGAGGAAAGGACGCAGTGCGGCAAAATTTGGAGCTGCGCCATTTTCTTGTACATATGCTCATCTGTCTGGTGCGACTTGGAGGTTACAAGTTTGACATACAGCATGGCCTGCTTAGCTGTTCAAGATTCTAAGGTCGATAATGCAGCATCACAAAATTGGAAATAGTAACGCTTGTTATTTACAGCGATCAGAAACAAGAAAAACACTGGTAGGAACAACTTTGGAATTATTATTACCCTTATACATAAACATATATAAGGATCACGGCCTTATGTTTTACATTCTTGTGATATGTGTTTTACACTTTCTCTAGATGACACACCTGCACCAGACTGAGCCAGCACAGCAGATGATGTCTTTGTGGATATGTGTGCCAGGCAAGTGCCCTTTCATCTGTGTGCACCTTTGCTTCCTACAGTAGGCTGGGTGGGCTGCAGTATTGATCCGGATGAGTTTTAGGGCCCAGCACTGAAAAGGCCTCTGTTCCTCAGTAGGTGAGTGCAAGCCCTGCGCATTGCTAGCAGGCACAGAGATAATAATGGCATGGGAGCATGGCAGCTTGCACTCTGGAACGGTTTATGAGGAGGAAGTCGGCAATAACATATTTCTGGGCAAACATTAACCAAGACTGAGGATGGGAGTTGCAGAAAAACAACATACGGCATCCACTGGCGAGCGATCCAGCTGCCAGCCAGGCAGTGCTCGGCTCACCGTGTCTGAGACAGAAGCAGCATTTGTTCTCATTTTCTGAAGAATAGGGGTCCTTCGCACCTTCTTGGGGCTGCGATAGAAACTAGCTCCATTAGACACGACAATTGATTTAATTTGTGCGATTTTATGTAGCGCGGAAATGGCCCAGGGGCATCAAAGCGCTTTAAAAGAGGACAGTTTCCAACAATCATCACGAGAATATAGTTGAGACACAGCACAGGAAAAGGGAAAAGCAGACCTTTGCGAGTGTTGGGGACATGGTAGATTTAGCTAAAGAATCTTTCAAAGTGAAGAGACTTAAGATAAGTTTTTTTTAAAGTAGCATAGCATGGGTGAGATGGAGGGTCTCGGAAGAAGGGAGATCCAGATTCTTGAAGTGCTTTGCGAGAATGGTGATTGTTTCATGTATCATTCTTGTTTGAACGTGGGAGGTTCCAGGAGAAGGGATTCTGCACTTCTTGAACCCTGATTTGTGACCAAAATAAAAAAAATTCTAGTTAGGTAGATAAGCGAAGTGGAATACAGGGCCTTGTGTGTGGTGCAGGCTCTCGCCTCAATAGAAAGCCATTCGATGGCTAGAAGGATAGGTGTGATATCATCAAATTTCTTGTGTTCAGTAACAAAGCAAGCCGAAGCATGTAGAACTGGCCTGTGCGGAGCTAAGAGGGCTTTAGGGGTACCCGAGAGGAGTGAGTTCCCGTACTCTAGTCCGAAGAGAACCAACGCATGAACAACTGATATTAAGTCCTCTTCCGTAATGAGCTGCCTAATCCCCCACAGCAGCTTTAGTTGGAACCTGGCACTCTTGGCCATGGCTGTGATTTGACTTTGGCGGTTAAGCTGAATCTTGAGGATGAAGCCAAGCGACTTGGCATTCTGAACAATGGTAGGTTTGCACTTCAGGCAGAGAGGGATTCTATCCCTTCTTGTACGTATAAGTTGAATTTCTTCAGAGATATAAGAAGGAATTCTGTTTTCACATGGTTAAGTTTAAGGTGGTGAGTTGACATGCATGTCTGAATTCTTGCCAAGGTGTTGGAGAGAATGGTGATGTCATTCATGGATAAGACATTCAGGTAGATCTGGGTATCGTCAACATACAGGTGGAAGAGGATCCTAGAGTTCCTACGGGTCTCACAAAGTGGTTCAAGATAGTGACAAAATAGGATTGGTGAAAGGATGGAGTTTTGAGGAAGCCCTTGTTGCAGGCTGACTTGATCAGAGACAGAGCTCCGTATTATTACTGCTTGTGAACGGTTCGTCAGATAGGAGGTAAAGCAGTCAGGAACTACCCCTTTGGTACCCATTCGAGTCCTCAGGATGCTGAGCAGACCGTGGTGGTTGACTATTTCATAGGCAGCCGAGGGATCGAGGAGTAAAAGAAAACATGAGTTTCCAGTGTCATGGATGCGGAGCGAGTCAGCAACAATCTGCAGAACTGCAGTCTTGGTGCTGTAGCCCTGTCTGAAGCCAGATTAGAGAAAGTCTAGGAGGTTATTTGCATGGCTCTGAGACAACAATTCGGAGGCTGCACAGCTTTCTATCAACTTCCCAAAGGAAGGAGGGATGGAGACTAAACAGAAGTTGTTTAGGCCATCAAGGTCCACTGATTGTTTCTTTCAAAAGAGGAGAGATTTGACCAACTTCTAGACAGTTTGGGAAAGTATCTTGATCGAGGACAGAGTTGACCAGGGTGGACAAAAAGCAGAGGAACTGTTTGGCGAGATCTTTGCTGATAGAAACAGGGATAGAGTCGGAAAGGTGGTTTGATGGTTTCACCTTAGTGATGGTCTCCAGAAGTTCTGATTCTGAAACTAGGGCAAAAAGAGACCAAGAGTTTATCTGCCTAATGCATGGTGGTGCTACCAGGAGTGCAGCAGGTGTAGTGGCATCGCAGTCAAAGTGCATGATGGCCGCGTAGCCCACAGTTATGTTTGTCTTTTAGTACTAAACAGTGGTGCTGGGGGCCTGTTTTGTCTTACTTGCATTGTGATCCATGGTAGCCTTGCTATGCCACATGCCCAATGCAGGGCTGGCAGCCCATACTGAAGACTTTGGGACTGGTCCCCTGCTCTTTAGGTTTGCTTCACTACATATGTTCACATGAATTCTTCTTTATCATCTCTATATCTAAACCTGAATCCAAACTGCAGTGTTACATTTTCTGTGATGCTCATCCCTTCCATCACTGTTTAAACAAACAACAGCTCCTCACACACCCTCTGTACAGCTCATGTTCACAGCATGTGTGGCAGCAAAAGGGACATTCCCCCAGGCTCCCTGTGACACCCCACCATGTATTTCTATGCATCCCAGTCTACACCTGATTAGACACTAGCATAACATATTATTCCCAGCTTTGAAAGTGATGGGATGGTTGTGGTATGTAGTGTTTGAATGTACTTGCACTATTGTTGCTTATTATTGTATCAAGAGTGCAGTAGTTGGTGCAACACTAGCCCCATGCTAGAGATTTCTTTGCTGTTGCATAACTCACTACAGCACTGATCTAACCCCTGTTAGTACTGAGGGTTTGGTGTAGGCTGCAGCTGCTCTACATGCTGAGGGTTACTCCTCCTGTGTGCTTGGAATGTATGTTACTGTATATTACTGAGGTCTGCAAAGCAGCTGCAGAGGTGTTGCTGTGTCATGTGATCCAGAATGAAAGGTTGTTGAGCCAGTGATCTCAAAAGAGGAGGTCCAGGCAACCTCAATCTGGTACCCTTCCATGACAGGAGTGCCAAAAGGAGGTTCGAGCTGGTGACAGGAGGATGACAAGAGTCACTGTTCTTTCGAAAGAATGGTAAAGGACCCTTCATTGAGCAAAATACCCAGGGTAGCTCTTGCTTAAGGAGGCTCCTTTCGTACTTCGAATGAGAGGGGTCCCAGGTTTATGGTGTCATTCCTGACCAGATTAAGCCATTCCTTTGGAGTTATGGATTGCTGTTGGATAGTGGTGGACACCCAAAAACATGAGGTTTTTGGGTGTATCAGCAAAATATTGATGGCTCTCAGGGGTCCCCTGTGACAGACAAGTAAGTGCCAGCAGGCAAGGTGGATGAATGAGGAGGGAGGATGCTTCTTAAGACACCCAGCGTGTTCCAGTACTAAGTTAGGGCAGAACCCACATAGGACCAGCATAGAGTTACCTGTGGGAAATGGTTTCTCGCTTGGTCTAGTGAGATTCGATTTCCCCTAAACAGTAAGTATGGATCCTGTACTCTGTTCTACAGTGAGCTGTATGCCCTTAGTAAGCATGGTGAAATAGCTTTATGAGGACTCCATGGGGCCCACAGCACCACTGATCGGCAAGGCTGGTCGAGGAGTGAGATCCACACATGGTCTTGGTAGTGCTGAGCTTCAGTTTCCTGAGTAACAGGGGAAAATCTTTAGGTAGTTGTGGGGAGGTTAAAAACAACACAGGGTGTTCAGACGATGTTTGAGTCTGATCCAGACAAAGCAAAAGAGAAGGGGTAAGAGAGAGAAAGGCAAATAACAAGACCTGAAAGGGTCGTAGCTCAAACTGCTCAGGAAAAGACCCTACACTAGAGAGATCTCCTCCAGATTGAGAAGATAGTCAACCAGGCACAGATGATTCCACATTGTATTTCTGTTAACTAGGTTTAGTAATAGTACAGTGCCCCATCCAGCAGCGTACAGAGACAGCTGCTTCAGATGCCTTCCCCAAGTTTCCAACTTTTGACACCTCTTAATAATCTCGTAATATGAAATCTTCATTAGGGAGATTCCATACAGTCAAGCAAGATGTCACACATCTCCCTTCTATTAAAGCAGCAGAGCAAGAAATATCAATGTATGTACAGATTATTAAATGGAAGCTGTGCATCATACCAGCTACTGCATACATGACCGAAATGCTTCACCTTTAACATAAACGAAAACAATGCTTTTGATATAATAGTCAAGAGAGTCAACTAAAACATGCAAATTTAGTGGAGCATATTATATTGAAATTATGCAGGTTTCCTTATTTCTGTCATTTTAGGAGCAACACAATTGGAAGATGCATATGAGAACACTTCCACCAGTTAGTCTTCTGCTGTTCAGGGCTGCTCTTCTTCAGTCTCCCCATTCCTAAAACCACCTTCACTTTTTAAAGGAGGAATGCTGTGTAATTTCCAGATGTGACCGTCTTGCGCTTTAACAGCATAATGGTAATTTAGCCACAACAAGTAGTTTCAAATATTTGGACCTTTTCTTGCTTCCCACTACTTTTGACAGGTGTGGCTTTAATAGATTTCTTGTGATCAAACTCAAGTTTCCTTTTCCTTTGTTGCTTTA
Organism: Calotriton arnoldi; assembly: GCA_963921515.1. Classification (NCBI taxonomy): domain Eukaryota; kingdom Metazoa; phylum Chordata; class Amphibia; order Caudata; family Salamandridae; genus Calotriton; species Calotriton arnoldi. The sequence goes on from CAWUFW010000189.1 coordinate 4,207,504, forward strand.
TTGCCTCATCCTTTTTCTCCTCCAGTGAATGACAGTTCCATGTCATTCAACTAGGGCAAATGCTAGAACTGGCCTTCCTTCCTATGACTAACTCAAAGGGACACTTGCCTGTGGTGGCATATGGCGAGAGACATTAAGCAACAATTCTGTTCCTTAACCAGCCGCAGCCGCAGCCACTGCAGGTAAGAGCGGTGGGGCCAGGTGAGGGGGGATTTCGAGAGACGACCACGAGGGAAAATTAATTATTTATTTAATTTTCCCTCGTGGTTGTCTCTCAAAATCCCCCCTCACTTGGCCCCACCACCCCACCGCTCTTACCTGCAGCAGCCGCGGCTGTCCTTAACTCCTCCTTGCAGTTTTTCCCACTTCACTTTGTTAACTCAATGTCTTCCTTTATTGTCCTGTTAAATCTCTCTACCATTACATTTGCTCCTAATGATATAAGGCACTTCTATTGTGCTTTATGCACCTTTCCTCGAAGAACACCTTCATTTCATTCAAAGTGAGATGAACTCTATTATCAGTTGAAATTGAGGGAGGAAAACATTTCCCTGTTAAAATTCTTCATCTAAAACACAGTTCTGGTGGTGATTATGTTAACACTGATAACTTCTGGCCAACTGCAAATCATATCCAGTAGAACTGTTATGCAGAGAGGTTCACATTCCCTACTAATCTGAGCAATGATATCTAAAGCAATTTCCTCCCACAGTCTTGTTGGCAATTGCCTATGCATAATTCTGGGTGTTCTGACTTTGTGTTTTTTATAGCTGCTCTGGCATTCTGACATTTTCTCATCATCCTTTTAACATACCGGTCCACTCCCAGCCACCAATAAATATATGCCCTAATCGGTTCCCTCCTAAACATGCCCAAGTGTCCCTCTTGAGGCACATTGAGTAGGCCTGCCATGAATATATTGGATGGTATTTACCTACTTCCTCTAAAAAACTTTTTCTTTTCACAGCTCTTTAAGAATCCAAAATTGCTTGCGAACCTCACTCACTTGCTTCTTGTTCCCTCCCTTTCCTTGATTTATAAGACCAACTTCCTGTAACACTCATCCTTGTCAATGTCACGCTCCTATTCGTCTATTTGAGTAAGCTTTGTGTCTTCTGAAATGGTTCCAATTGTTACCATATATAATCTTTCTACTTCACCCTGATTAAAATCTTCTACTCTACTCGATGTCAACTCCCCATTTTCATCTACAAATATAGATAAAAAGTCTGCAGCTTATTTTTCTAGATGTTGAGCATCAAATGTACGCTCTTGGAACTTGACCTCCCATTTTCGGATTCTTGATGACACCCTCATCAAAACATTTCTTATTAAATATTACTTTTAAGGGTTTGTTGTGTGTCATAATTGTGAAAGTTTTGCCCATTTCAAAAGTTTTAAAGTTCTGAATTGCTGAAGTGCAGCCAACACTACTCTCTCAATCAGGGAATAGTTGTTCCAGTTACTCCTAAAGTGTGCAAATCAAATACCATTGTACTTTCTTCAGCTACTCCATTTTGAACTAAGACTGCTTACTTACTTATGCCTACTACCCCTCCTGGGGTATAGGCCATCGACCAGGACTCTCCAGCCATCTCTGTCCTGGGTTTTGTTTTCAATCTGACTCCAGGTTTAACTCATCTCCTTGCAGACAGCTTTGAGGCCTCGGCGCCAGGTGTTTCTTTGCCTTTCTCTTTTCCTTTTCCCTTGAGGGTTCGAGGTCAGGGCTTGTCCGGTGTTGTTTGATGCAGGCTTGCGGAGGGTGTGAACGATCCAGCACCAGCGTCTTTTCAGGATTTCTTCATGAGCAGGGAGTTGGAAAGTGAAGAAAGTGGCCCGATTAGGGCCACCCGGGTCACTCACGACCTCCACTCAGCCTTCCAAGAAATGAAGAGTCGGTAACGCAGTAGAGAATACAAACCAAAGTTCTTTATTGTAAATTGCGCTGCAGCGGAGTCCAGTCTGACTAGCCTCCTAAGATGCTACCGAGGGACTGGCTGACAAACATTTGGTAACGTATGATAAACCTTCCAACATCTCTCGAGAACCCCGCCCCTCATGGAAAAGTACTGCTTGGGCACAGAGGCTAACAAAGGAGGCACTGAAAGATGAGCTAACACCTGCAGCATGGGTACATGTTATCAGACTTCCAAGGCCGTCTTACTCGATCTCAGCTCTCTCTAGTGTGGGAGCGTTGCTATGTCTGATGATAGGAATGCAGGGCTGAATAAACTATTCTCTTCGTACATCTGGGTTCCGACCTTGGATGAGATATGAGAACCTTTCGGAGCAGCAGCTCCTGCCGGGACAGAGAGAGCGGGGGTGCAGAGATGAGGGGATTGTTCACAGCGCAACAGGGCCAGTGTGACTCAGAGAAAATGGCGTCTCAGATGCTAACTTAGGCCTACACTACTACGTGATCTACATGCACAATGGAAATCACGAATATATGACATTGGTCAGAGGAGTTGGCCTAACGGCTAGGGCGGTCGACCTGGAATCTGGGGAACTGGGCTCGAGTCTCGGCAATGACGCTGAACATCCTGTGATTCTGGGCAAATCACTTAATCTCCCCGTGACTAACAAAAATAAATGTGTCCTCATGTAATGCAACTGGTGCTATGTAAAGCTCTCTGATACCCGATTCGGGGTCAAGTTCGTGCTATATCAAACTCTGTAAAAAAAAAAAAAATAGCTACATGAATGCTAACCTAGCACAGCATATATCATGGAAGACGGGGGAAAAACAGTTCGATTCTAACAGACCCTCCTTTTAGCATTCATTGCTAAGCCTTTATTGGTGCTATCAGGTCAGGGTCTTTACAATTCTAATGGAAGAGAAAGCAGTATGGCACACATATAACAGTGAGCTGTTGGGGCAATCATTAGGAATATAGAACAGACACATATATCAATATTCGAAAATGCCGTCGTCAATCATCATTAAATCTTGAACAGCTTGTACCATCATGACAGACTTTTTTCCCTTTTGCTCTCGAACTCCAGGCTTGGGTGCTAGCTTCTGCACACAATAAGAGCAACAGGCAGGAAGACAAGGGATGCACAGGCAACAGGTGAATATTACACCGGCAATGGCCACTAAGAATATGAGTATTTTCCAGCCCCATGTCGCTAACAGACCCCAAAACCACCCAGATAAGGACCAGGTACCATTCTCCTGATGGATGTCAGATGCTATTCTATGTAACTTTTGTATAGCTGCATATACAGTCGGGGCGTGATCTGGGACATACACACAGCAGCTACTACCAATGACGCGACAGGCCCCACCCCGATCAGCAAGGATGACGTCTAACACCATCCTATTTTGAAGGGCAACAAGTCTCGTGGCCTGAAGCTCAGCTGTGAAATTGGTCAGTATTCCTGCAGTAGTGTTAATGACTCCCTCTACCACCCTTGTGAGTCGGCGCATGCTTCGACTGTTGTGCATGGGGCCCCAAAAGGGCAGGATACCCTTCATGGCATCTGTAAATTGCTGCAAAGTAGTGTCTGTCTGATCAATATCCTGTGTATCAAGAACTCTCTTTACTCGGGTCAAGTACACACTCCTGCGCTGTAATCTATGGTTTCTATGGTAATTGGAAGGTGCAATATACACAGGGGGCAGGAGGAAAGACACATAGCACACCCCAGACCACCCCCTAGGAAGCCATATATGATCCTGGGATCCGCAGACGAAGTACACATTGTGAGGCGGAAGCAATGGTGGACTACTGGTGGTGTTCAAATCATAAGTGTAATTGCAGATACTCTCTCCCACCGGGACCTTCCCAAACCCTCGGACACAAAAACTGGTGGTGGTGTTAATCACTGGCACCGGCATAGCCTTATCTTTAGTAATATTGCGTAACTGGAAGGATCAAAAATATTCAGTGACATTAAAATCTTGAAAATCGGCCATCTCTTCTAGAAGCCATGTTACATTTTTCTTCCTTTCATACACATTCATGCATGCTGCGGGATGAAGTGTGGCAGCTGCCCCATTCTTCCCCAGAGTATATCCTTGGTGTGTTGCTATATAACCCAGTACAGTCTCATAATCATGATACGTCATATTCATTGCATCTGAATGATAATGGATATATACCATAGTGAACAACTGGAACCAGGCTTCGCAGCTGGCTAGATAGGAGAGGGGCAAAGACAATAACAAATCATTCTTGTGCACCACTGAGGGGAGTAAACCACAAACCCAACAATCAGTGACATTGGTGGTATGGTGTGCCTGGTGTAACATCTGGAGGAAAACATTATCTACATATGTCTGTCTATGTCTTTCCTTATGCGGGGCTAAAGTGACAAAAACGTGCTCACGGGGAGCTGTAGTTGTTGCAGTCAGGGTGTGTACAGGATGTCTTTCTTCTAAGAACCATAGTACACCTAACACTGCCACCAAAGCTATGAAGTCTATTACTAGGCACCCTATCTTAGTCTTAGGGGGCCAGCTCGACCAAGTGGGGCCATGTTGGTCAGGACGACGCACCTCTAACAGCTGTTCCTCCTCTCTAACTATACGACCAAAGGGGTACATCGTCACCTATGAAACTACCAGAGGAGAGTCCGTGCTATGGAGCCACATATACAGGGGAAAAAGAAAAATAGTCTCTTAATGTCTATTATCGGTAGTGCTAATGAGCACTTCAGGGGAAAAAAGAAAAATAGTCTCCCTGAGACTTCCAACGGTGGTGGTAACGAGCACGTCGCAGTGGGGCTGCATGATCACAACCCTTGCTGTCTCTCTGCTCAGGATAGGGCGACTTCCCTCCTTGGAAAGCACCCCCCACTTATCCTGTCCAATATCTCAGACAGCGCACCAATCTCTCTGTCCCTAAACTATTGTTGGTACTATACGCAGAGTACACAAGCCCTATTCTTCATCCAGAAGTCCATCCCTACTAACCTGACTGTCCCTCGGGTGCTCTGTCCCTCTGCCAGGGACGCAAATTGTATTCGAGCCACTCCTGGCACTGACTCGTCTCGGAAAAGGACTTTGAACTCAGGGGAGTCAGTAGACTGAGACTCCTGTTCCTGTGGACCAGATGGAGGAGAGACCTGGGCAGTCTTTATTTCCGGAGGCACCGCCTCGTTCAAAAACAGCATCATTCTCCTCTTCCGTCTGTGCCCAGGTCAGCCGGGCATCAGAAAAGGGGATAAAGCGAGGGACCTTCTCTGTCTCCTGGTCCCCAATCCCCTCGAGTGCCCACTTGTCGTAGGGAAGAGGAAGTGGGACCCGCTTACAGTGAGAGGTATGAATCCAGTTCCTCCGTCCCTCCACCTTCACTGCTGTCCTTGTTGCAAGGAGGACCAGCAGGGGTCCCCTCCACAGTGGCTCCAAGCACCCTCGCCTCTGGAAGTTTCGGACCAGCACATACGTTCCAGGCTGGATCCCTGGTGGCAGTGCTTCGTGGACCTGTTGATGAATAGAACACACATTTTTAGTAAGCTCATAAAGGTAATCCACAAGCAACGGGTAGTCAATATCAGAGAAATAACGCGGGCGGGGAACACCCCACATATTCGCGGGGTGGCCAAAGACCACCTCGTGTGGGGATAACCCTGTTCTGGAATGCGCTGTCACTCTAGTGGATAATAGGGCAAGGGGTAGTGCGTCCGGCCATTGCAATCCTGTGCTCTCCCTGATCTTAGCCATCTTCAACTTGAGAGTACCGTTATACTTTTCAACTAAGCCAGCCAACTGGGGGTGGTTTGCTTCATGGAATTTTTGCTTAATATGCAGGCTGTCGCATACTAGCTGAATCACTTTTGCATTAAAGTGACTTCCGTTGTCACTCTAAATCAATCGGGGCAAGCCGAAGCGCGGGAAGAACTCCTTCAATAGGACTTTCGCCGTCGCCATGGCTGTGTTTCTTTAGTGGGGTAAGCCTCAATCCATTTACTGAATGCACAAACCACCACCAGCACGTACTTCAAGTTGTTAACCCGTTCCATTTCGATGTAATCCATCTGGAGAACCTGGAAAGGGAAAGAGGGGGGTGCAAAATTGCCAGGAGGTGTAGAGGTGCCTTTCCCTGGATTATGTATCAGGCAAACCATGCATTTCTTCACTAGATGGGCCGCTACCTTAGGGATGTTATCATTTTGCCATACGGGGTCCAATAGCTTACATATCCCCCTTGCACTGATGTGCGCTGGACCATGAGCCATCGTAACTACAGGTAATACGTATGCATCTAGTAACATCCATCTTTGCTTTTCCGACTTGTCGGTCCAGCACCCTTCCTCATCTAGGCGCCCCGTACTCTCCTGCCGCATTGCCAGCTCCTCAACTGTTGCCTCACTTTGAATCTCCTTCACATTTTCTAGTGTGTCCTCAAACATCCCACCCTCAGGTACCCACCGAGCTGGCCCTGCCACAAACATCCTCTTCATCTTGGACTTAGCTGTCTCTTTAGCTGTTTGGTCTGCAAACGCATTTCCCCTCCCCACATCATCAGTGATCGCTTTATGGGCACTACACTTCACTATCGCCAGTCTCTTGGGAAGCGCTAGGGCTGACAGGAGCCTATGTATCAGAGGGCCATGCTACATCCTTGCGCTATGTGAGGTCAGGAATCCCCTCTCCGCCCAGAGCCGCCCAAAATTATGGGCGACTCCAAATGCGTAGTGACTGTCAGTATAAATATTGACAGTCAATCCCTCACTTAGCTCAAACGCTCACAAGAGGGCAACAAGCTCCGCAGCTTGTGCCGAGTGGTAAGGAACACGTGATGTCTCAACTACAGTGCGCAGCGTAGTAATATCATATGCTGCAGTGGTGGTGTCATCTGACAGTTTGAAACAAGAGCCATCGACATATAGCTCCCCTTGTGGGTCAGATAAGGGAACATCAGTCAGGTCTACCCGTCCCTTCGTCTCTTCTTCTGTCCGGTACAGACAATCATGGACATCTGTGTCCCCATTGTCCGAAGGGAGAGGTAGTAACGTGGCCGGGTTCAGAGTGGCACATCGTTTGATTGTAATGTGTGGTGCAAACAATGTTAATTCATAACCAGTCAGACGAGCACTGGTGAGGTGCTGCGTCTTTATCTTGTTCAAAAGCGTGTCCACAGCACGAGGTACCATTACTGTGAGGTCAGTATTGAGGACGAGCACTGCCGATTGTTGAATAGAGACAGCCACGGCCGCGCCCTCGGCAGCTCTTAAACAGCTCGGGAGGGCTCTGGCAACAGCGTCAAGAAGAGCAGAGTAATAAGCACACGGCCTCTGCTTACCTCCAAAGGCCTGTGTTAACACCGAAAGTGCACACCCAGCCGTCTCGTGTACGTACAACACGAAAGGCTTCTGGTAGTCAGGCGTACCAAGCACAGGCGCAGAGCAAAGCGCAACCTTTAATTGCTCAAAAGCTTGCTGGCATTCATGCGTCCAATGTAAAGGCTCATGCACATCTTTAGTTGTTAGGTGCAGAAAGGGTTTAGTTAGTAAAGAGTAACCGGGAATCCAGTGGCGGCAAGACGAGGTGATGCCTATGAAAGCACGCACATCCCTCTGAGTTTTAGGGATGGGCATCCTAACAATGGCATCAACTCGTTCAGGTGTTAGCCTCCTACCCTCCTTCGACAGTAGGTGACCGAGATAGGTGACCTCCTGTCGACAATATTGAAATTTGGAAAGGGACACTTTATGTCCATGCTGTGCCAAATGTAAGAGCAATTTGACTGTGGCTTCTTTGCAACCCTCTTCAGTATCGGAGGCTATCAACAGGTCATCCACATACTGCAATAATACGTTACCTGTAGGAAGAGAGAGGGAATCCAACTGACCTTTCAGGGCTTGACTATATATGCTAGGACTTTCAGTATACCCCTGAGGAGCACGACAGAATTGGAAACTTCGGCCCGCTATGTTAAATCCAAAAAGGTACCGGCTATTAGGGTGAATTGGAATGCTAAAGAAAGCATTTTTCAAATCAATCACAGAGAAGAATTTGGATGTGGAAGGAATCATTGTTAGAAGAGCAGTGATATCGGGGACCACCGGGAACTGAGGGATGACTATTTTGTTAACCTCCCGCATATCAATTACAAAGCGATAGACATCAGGATGCGCATCAACCGAGTCAGAGGGTGTCTTTTTGAGGATGGGAAGAATAGGGCTGTTACACACATTCGCAGCTGTCTCTTCAACCATCCCTGATTTGATCAAATCCTGTATAATCTGCAACAAAGCCCGTTCTCCCGCCTGCGGTATTTTGTACTGGGGAATACGAGGTAGCACGGCATTGTCTTTTAGTGTGATAGATATCGGCGGTATCTGCAACAATCCTACATCCGTATCTCCTGTTGCCCACAACGTGGGCCGTACATCTTTGAATTCAGCGGGAAGCGGTACGTCTTTCGATAAACACTGTTTGGTACTGGCCACATCCGGTCCTATTGTCATAGAAACACCATCCGGAGAACATGAAATCTTAGCATGCAACTTCTTCAGCAAATCTAGTCCCATGAGATTTTCGCCATAATTTGCAGTCAACAGAAAAGGCGAGTCCACAGTGAAAGGGCCAATAGTTAAAGCAAGAGGTTCAGAGATGGGGCTCACAACCGGTATGCCTGAAAACCCTACCGAAACATTGTTATGGCCAGACACAGCTGCCCCGGGGACCAGTGAACGAGAAACAGAGCTATTCATTGCACCTGTGTCCACCAAAAACTTCTTAGCCGAACCATGCAGATCCGCCATGACTTAAGAATCACGCTGATCTACAGGTATTAAAACTGGTCCCGCACCCTGTCCCTGGCTGTCCTAGTTATAGGACATCCCTGACACCTCGTCCAAATCATAATCATCATGGTAGTACTGCCTTCCCCGGGGATCATCAAAATAATTCTGGTCAGAGCGACCCCCCGAGGACACCCCACCCTATTTCTCATCACGACCGCCTTCACCACGTCCCCGTCCACCGGCACCCTGACCCCTGGGGGCGGCGACCTTTTGCAACAAGTCCGGACACTCACCCCGCCAGTGCCCTTCTCTCTTACAATACGCGCACTGATTCGGCCCCACGGGACTACTTCCTCTGCCTGCACCACGTGATCGCTGAGCTGGACCACTACTGTGTCCTCCACCGGACCCTCTGGCTGCCTGCTGCATTAGTACTTTGGTCTTCAACTCCTTATTCTTCTTCTCTACCTTCTCCTTCTCCTCATTCTCCCTATGCTCATAGTACTGGGCCATGCTCAATGTCACTGAATGGGAGGAGGTAATCCAGGTACTTTCAGAGGCCTGCAACCGAGCAGCTATCTCGGGAAGCAAATTTGTTACAAATCTGTTAACAAACAACCTGACGCCGCCCTCCACTGACAAATCCTGTCCACTAAAATCCCAAAACACCCCTTCAAACTGAGTGAAAAAATCTGACACACTTTCATCCTTCTGTCGACATGCCGCTAACTTGTCCCAATCTACCCGTCTGGGTGGGATGAGGGAATGCATGTAAGTGATGATACGACCCGACAAAGCCAATATCTCAGCTCTAGGTTTTTTGCCGGGCTTCCGCTCATTATCCTACGCCCTAATCGCATTCCAAGTGCCATCTAACTCCGCAACATGATCCTGCGTGTGCACCTGCCGCCATATATCCACCGGTACCAACAACCCGAAAAACATCTCAACGTCGGCCAGGGTCATCACCGTCGATGAAGCGGCCTCTGTTAATTCTTTATAATATGCTGTGGGATTTTTCCTAGGGTCTGGTAGCTGACTTTTAAGGGCAAGTACCTCACTCCTTTTCCATGGAGTGTAAACCCATTGCTCCTGAAAGCGAGCCTCTACCCGCGGCTGAACTACAATATCCTGCGCATTACGTCGTTCTGGAATCTTGGGATGAAAAATAGGATGGACCTCTCTCATGGGGAATTGGGATACCGCCGTAGGCGTTTTCTGGTGCAACCTGCCCCTGTACCCGATCATCGTTGCCACATTGCTGAAGACATCATTAGGGGCCATATCAGCAGCATATACACGATCTCGAATGTCATAAATTATCTGGGGTGCTACACCACCAAAACACTGCTCCCACAACCCTATCAATGTAGCCGACATGTGCTTGAGGGCAAGCTGCTGCACAAACGGCTCGAAATCCTTCAACACACCACACACATCCTCTACAATGTAGATCGGATTCCGCGCCCACTGCACAGCCTGATTAGCGACCATCTGCTTTTCCTCACACCCCACATCAGATCGAATCAGCACTCGCCCCATCCGTTCCCATGCCGCAGCCCAATTCCCCTCATCCACCCCATGCACTGGTGTCCCAGCTCCTAACGATGCTGGGGATGAGATGTCCGGGAAAGACACAATAGATGAAGAAGCAGGTACCAATGTGAGTAAATACTGCGTTGAAGGTGTGAGAGAAGGGGGAGAAACAGGAGCGGGAGCAGCAGATACAGCGGGAGGGCCCACAGCTACTGCACTCGCAGCTTGCGAGACTAAAGGGGAAACAGGCGGGGCTGTAGCGGTAGCAGCTGGATCAGAGGCAGCAGAGCCAGATAGAGAGACAAGAGGAGCAGCAGGCTGAGGTGTTGGAACAACAGGGTATATCCTTTGCGGGTCATAGGGAGGCGGGGGCCTAGCATCCAATAACTCATCCACAATTGCATCCCCCTTCTCTCGGGCAACATAGGACTTATCACATTGCAGTCAGAACTTCCTGTCAGCACTCTCAATACCCTTTTCTATTTTATCCCGATCATAGGCTACTGCTTTCTGAGTTATTGTTTGCATTTTCACTCTCCGGGCCTCTTTCTCCGCCCGCATAAGTAGCTGCCTAGCTTCCTTCTGCCATACCTGGAGAGAATCAAACATCGACTGCCTACTTCTCCTGGCAAATAATTTATCTTGCAGATAATTCAATTTCTGTTCATCAAAAGTACCTGTCGGTGGCCACTGAAGCTCGGCATTGTCCCTCGTATATTTGTGCCATAATGTACTAAACATAATAGGGCCAAGGCCGTGCTTCACATACATATCAAAATTCGGGGTGCCTTCCGGAGGCGCAGGTTGCCTCTCCTCCAACCGAGCCTCCGCCGAGCAACAGCGGCACCCCACACACCACAATTTGCTTAAACAAGGCATCTCAACAACAGACACATACACCACTCGCACAAACTGAACGACACACCAAACAAAAGGAATCCAAAACAAGGCAGTCCGAGGACTGTACCAAAACAAGACAGTCCAAAGACTGTACCAAAACAAGACAGTCCGTAGACTGTGCCAAAACAAGACAGTCCGAAGACTGCACCAAACCAAGAAGGCAGGCTCTAGCCCCAGGCCTTTTCAAGAGTAAACCAAATACAGCAGGTGGCCCGGCAGAGCGTTCGCAACACTCTATACCTCAAGGGTTCACAGACCCACCAAGTTCAAACAAGTTAAGAATGGTCCTCAGACCATATTCAAAATACCAAAAGACAAGACAAACTCACCTGGTGCACACAGGTCAAGCAAAGTTATTCTCCACTGCCGACTCTTCGGACCAAACGGTCAGATCCAAGGGTTTCTCCGTTTCAGGACCCCAGCCGAGATGACCACTAGACGAGGAGCTGCCCGATCAGACAGGTGGGGCAGCCGCGAGAACAAAGCTCGGTCGTATGGGGATCCCCGATCCGCCCATCTGACCGGACGCAACCCCGACCTCCACAACCCGACTACGGGCGAGATGGGTCACCTGGTGGAGTCCCTGTTCGGGCGCCAACTGAAGGAAGTGGCCCGATTAGGGCCACCCGGGTCACTCACGACCTCCACTCAGCCTTCCAAGAAATGAAGAGTCGGTAACGCAGTAGAGAATACAAACCAAAGTTCTTTATTGTAAATTGCGCTGCAGCGGAGTCCAGTCTGACTAGCCTCCTAAGATGCTACCGAGGGACTGACTGACAAACATTTGGTAACGTATGATAAACCTTCCAACATCTCTCGAGAACCCCGCCCCTCATGGAAAAGTACTGCTTGGGCACAGAGGCTAACAAAGGAGGCACTGAAAGATGAGCTAACACCTGCAGCATGGGTACATGTTATCAGACTTCCAAGGCCGTCTTACTCGATCTCAGCTCTCTCTAGTGTGGGAGCGTAGCTATGTCTGATGATAGGAATGCAGGGCTGAATAAACTATTATCTTCGTACATCTGGGGTCCGACCTTGGATGAGATATGAGAACCTTTCGGAGCAGCAGCTTCTGCCGGGACAGAGAGAGCGGGGGCGCAGAGATGAGGGGATTGTTCACAGCGCAACAGGGCCAGTGTGACTGAGAGAAAATGGTGTCTCAGATGCTAAATTAGGCCTACACTACTCTACAGTAGCCGGGCACATGCACAAAAACAGTTCGATTCTAACAAAAGTCTGCTGCCATAGGTCATTGTTGCTGATGGTGTATGGCCAGTGGATTTGGAGAATTTTCCTCAGACAGGTTTTGATGAAGGTCTAGACTTTGTTGGTGGTGGTCCCTGTTGTCTTCCAAATTTCTGCTCCATATAGAAGGACTGATTTTACGTTGGTGTTAAAAATCCTGATCTTGGTTTGCAGTGTTAGGTCCTTGGAGCTCCAGATTTCCTTTAGCTGAATGAAGGCAGCTCTTGCTTGACTGATTCTTGCCTTGATGATGGCGTCTGTGTTGCCCTGCTTGCATATGACACTGCCCAGGTAGGTGAAGGCCTAAACCTCTTCCAGTGCATTACCTTCCAGAGTGACTGCAGTTGTGCTGCCTGTGTTAGCCTTCAGAATTTAGTTTTTTCCCCTGAAGATGTTGAGGCCAAGTTGTGCTGATGTGGCTGCCACATTGTTGGTCTTCTCTTGCATCTGCAGATGGGTTTGGGAGAGTAGGGCCAGGTCGTCTACAAAGTCCAGGTCGCTGAGTTGTGTTCAAGGATCCCATTTCCTCCCCTTGCTGTGGATGTCTTCATGATCCAGTTTATGGCCAACAGGAAGAAAAAAGGTGAAAGCAAACAACCCTGGGGTACTCTGGTCCTCAGTTGGAAGGCTTCCGTGAGTTGTGATCCATGGACTATCTTGCATGCCATTCCCTCATAAGAGTTCCTGATCACTCTGATGAGTTTGTCTGGCACTAGTGGCTGAGGAGTTTCCAAAGGGTCTCCAAGTCCACGCTGTTGAATGTCTTCTCTAAGTTGCTGAAGTTAACATAGAGGGGGGAGTTGCATTTCATCAACTGCTCAATGATGTTGCGCAGTGTTGCAATTTGATCTGTGCAAGATCTATCTTTGTGGAAGCCAGCATGCTGGTCTCGCAGCTGAACGTTGACTTCTTCCTTCATTCTGTTCAGGATGACTCTGTTGAACACTGCCTGGGGTTGATAGAAGAGTTATCTCCCTGTAGTTTGTGCAGTTATGCAGGTCACCTTCCTATGGGATCTTGATGAGATATCCCTCCTACCAGTCTAATGGCACCCTTACCTCTTCCCAGATCCTTCCAAACATGGAGTAAAACATGTCTACTGATGTTTCAATGTCTGCCTTCAGTGCTTCTGCAGGAATGCTGTCAGGTTTTGCCACCTTCCAATCTCTCAGATGTTTGATGACTTGCCGTATTTCTTCCTTGCTTGGTCTGCTGCAGTCAATTGGTAAGTCCTTGTCAGTTGGCTGTAAGACTGCGGCACAGGCTGGAGAAGCAGTTCTTCAAAGTGCTCCACCCATTTTAATTTTTGCCTTCGTTTCCCATGATTGTCTTCCCAGTTTTGTTTTTAAAAGGTCTTTCTGGCTTGCTGTATCTGCCGGAGAGTTTCCTTGTTATGTCATAGAGTTCTTTCAAGCTTCCATGGCTTGCTGCTTTGTGGGCTTCTGTGGAAAGACCATTGATGAATCTTCGCTTATCTGCTCTTAAGCTTCTCTTTGCTTCCTTGTTGGTTTTGGTGTATTCGCCTTGAGATTTTGCTTTTTCTGCTCTAGTTTGTCTGGTGTTGACAGAAGCTTTCTTTTCCTTTCTCTCTTGGGTTTTGCGGATAGTCTTGGAGAGATCCATTCTTTATGCCGGTGTTTCTTGGGACCCAGTACCTCCTGGCAGGTTGATTTCACTGTTTCTTTGATCTTCTCCCACTGACTTTCTACTGGGTCTCTGTCGTCCTCTAGTTCTTGCAGGACTTTGAACTTGTTACTGAGGGTGGTGTTATAACGCTGGCATTGGTTTGTCAGTTCGAACCATGCTTTCTTTAGCTTGGCCATGACAAGGTGATGGTCTGACGCTTGTCTGCTCCTCTCATCACTCTCACATACTGCAGGGACCTCTAGAATGTCTTGGCAATGCAGACATGGTCGATCTGATTCTCAGTTGAATAGTCTAGTGACACCCACGTTGCCTTGTGTATTATTTGGTGTGGGAATACACTACCACCTGTCACCAGACTGTTCAGGGCACAGAGATCTGCAAGCCTTTCACCCTTCGCATTCATGTCGCCAAGGCCATGGTTGCCCATGACTTGTTTGTACCCAGTGTTCTCGGTTCCAATCTTGTTATTGAGGTCCCACATCAGTATGGTCATGTCTCTCTCAAGACATTGCTCCAGGATGGATTGGAGTCTGTTGTAAAACTGTTCTTTTTCCTCTTTTTCCTCTCCTTTGCTTTCCTTTGTAGGTGCATAGCACTGGATAACATTCATGTTGATCCTCTTTTTCTTTGTGTGAAAGGTCGCTGCGATGATTCTGGGACCGTGGGCTTCCCATCCAATCAGAGCTCTGTCGACTGCTGGCGTTAGCATTAGTGCTACTCCCTGAGTGTGTGGGATGTTCTCTTCCTCTTGTCCAGAGTACAGCAACATTCCTCCTGGAGCTAGTCTTTTCTGTCCAGACTGTGTCCATCTGGTCTCGCTGATGCCAAGCAGGGCAAGGTTGAATCTTTTCATCTCTACTGCCACTTAGGCTAGATTGCCTGTCTCGTAGATGGTCCTCACGTTCCATGTCTCGATGGAGATAGTCTTGTTTAAAAGCAGGTAGATTTACTTTGTGGCTTCCAGGGATTTTTGGCTTTCACCACAAGGCATCATAGTTCTCCGTAAAATAGATTCCTTTCTCCCCAATGCAGGGATGTCTATTCTTTTACATGGTGGGGTAGCTAGCCCCACACATAACCCTCCTCCTTTCACTGCTGGGCTTGGGACTGGTGATGGCGGAGTTACCAAGGCTGCTCCCAATTCCATATTACTTTGATCCACTAAAATAGTACATTTGTATCTTGGATCAAAACATCATAGATCTTATGCCGTAGAAAAACCCCTTTTAAGTTATTAAATTCTTTAATACATTCTTCATCCCATGCTGAGGTTTTATTTTCCTTTAGTAATTGCCCAATATTTTCAATTTTGCTCATCACAATCTTTTCAAATTTTGCATAAACATTTGTCATGCCTAAGTAATGTTTTACTTCCTTCTTACAATTGTGTATGGCTATCCTGATAATTGTTTTATTAAATCATCTTTTGGTTTCATTACACCGCTATTAATTAGAAGTCCCATGCACTTTATCTCATTGCACCCAAATCTGCATTTATCGTCTTTCAGTCATACCATGACCTTGAAGGATGAACAAAACATTTGTAATCCTCTCATTGTGTTTCTCCTTATCGTTTCCATAAATCAACACATCTTCTTGAAAAGAATGACCACCCTCTCTACCGTCTAGTATGTTAGTCATAGGTCTCTGGACAAAAGCAACTGTTAACAATAGTTCAAATAACATTCTAAAATATCTACATGCCTCCATGGGTGAAAGCAATTGAGACCCCAGAGTCCTCAAGTAATTTTATCTGATGGTAAGAGCATGACAAATTGATAGTGGTGAAAAAAAACTTCACCTCATGAAGAAGAGTAATCATTTCCCCTATGTTTGATAAAGCAAATTTCTCCAAAATTACACATTTATTAAGTTCTCTGAGATCAATGCAAAAATAAATGTCACCATCAATTGTTTTCACTATCACAACAGGAGCAAGCCAGGAGTAGCTTCTACAGATTGAATAACATTGGTTTCACGTAGCCTTTTCAGTTATGTTACTACTGCTTCACTCACACTAATAGGAATGTTGCATTATCAGCTTACTACTGGAGTGGAATCACTTTTTAATTTTATCTTCTGTACATAATCTTTTAGACACGGCAGTTTTTTCCACACTACATTTTTCAATTCTGCTTTACAATCAATCCATTTTAACTATTCCATTGATTATTATTTGTGAATTGGCATGGGGGAGGTTCAATCTCACGCTAAACATTTTCAGAAATGGGAGTCCTAAAATATTGTCTCCCTTTGCCTACTATAAATCTTTCTTTGTATTCTAAACAGTCTTCAAAATATCTTGTCATTTTTATCGGTTCACCACCGTGACCATCTAGCTTGATGTCTTACTTTTTCAGCTTGTGTTTACTCTTGAGTTCATTTTCAAATGCAGCTCAGGAGATAATTGTCAGTCCATCGATCATCTCTACAACATTGGTATTCACATCACCTTCACACACAACTTGTAGTACTATTGCAGTGTAATCACCATACTCTCTTTAACTTCCTTACTACGTCTACTACTTTTGCAGCATTTATCCAAATGTCCTTCTTACGACAGACCTTACAAAATTGCTCGATTGCTGGACGACCATTATTGATAGCAATATGTCCCATACTCCATCTTGAAACAATGCCCTTTTATTCCATACTCCTTTTTCATCCTTTACAAGAGGTAGCTAAAAGTCTCAATTCAGTTAAGTAGTCTTCTACACTCTTGTCCATTCTCTGAAATGTCATCATGAAATAATATCTCTCCAAAATTATGCTAATGTTTGGGAGATAATGCAAATCAGTTTTTTTCCTCACAAATCTCATGCTTGTCATCAGCTAGTTCTGGCCCTCTCTCAAATACATGGTAGCCTTCTCCACCGAAACAAATAATAATAATGATGTTTTTCTTTCTGCACACTTGTTAGCAAAACAAACTTATGTATAATGAATAAAATCGTTTTTCCATTTCACTCACTTCAAAAGTGGTTCTTGTAGAAATATTAGATAAAATGGTGGGCCTTTTAAGTGTTGCCTTTTCCTAAAATAATTGTTTCACAAACACCCAACATGTAATAAATAAATAAATAAAAATAAAAGAAGTGAACACAGATTAAAAGATGGTTAACAATGTAAAATCTAAATTTCACTGGTATTTGATTTGATGCCTGAGAATGCCTCAACTCTTTTGCCTGATGTACCCTAAGGATGATAATTGCTTTATCAAGGTGTAGTTGCAAGTGGCTCTCCCTCAAAAACGTGCTCTGACATGTATACGCCAAGCTTTGGCTTTTACTTGAAAGTGTGCAGGCCACAGTCTGTAGAGTTACTGTCTGATGGCACATAGCTTGGAAGTCTCATGCTCTTACAGTAAATTGTTTCACGTCACTTGCACTTTTGTGACACAAGACTTGCACTCATGCATGCATTTTGGACTAAACCATGTCCTCATCTTTGTACTGGTGTCTGGTGGCAGATCTAGAGCTAGGGCTTATCAATGATGATTTGGTGGGCACGGGGCACCTTACTCCTAAACTGTCCACATAACGTTTATTTCATGCGGAAAGGTTGGCTTTGTACAGGAGTGTTGGAACAACTTGGCGTAAGGCTTCATGCTTGTCCAGAAAGCACTATGCAAAGATGCCTGACTACAGTGCAACAGTTTCCAGCAGGCCTTGAATACTTAGCATGTTTGGAGATGGTGATAATCATGTTGGATCATCAGGTATAACCTGCATTGTGTGTCACTGTGTCTTTGCCAGGCTACTATGTTGCTGCAGTTAGAACCCTTGTTTCACAGATTTGTGATCTGTGTTGGAGGAGCAAATTTTGTTTAAGAGAGGTTGCTTGAAGACATTGTTTTTTAGAAGAATTCTGGAAATCGAAGTCAAGTGGTAAAACAAACTTGAACTGTTTTTTTAAACATAGACTTTAATAATCAAATTCTTTTGGGGCAACTAGTTCCATTTTGAAATTGATATGTATATATTAAGCACATTCAAGGTAGAAGTTATATTTATCAGATAATAAATGTGTGGTTAGACTAGGGATTAGAGAGTTCTAATGAATGTTAATTATTTTCAGTGTCATTAAGGATAAATCAGAACTGAAGCCAATTAATATCTGAAGGTTTAAACATATAAGTTGGATGTCGTTATCTCGCTAATAGGAGGGGAAGCTACTAAGCATGTCAGTGATTTCTAAAATTTCCATTCCAGGAATTTCAGCTGCATATCAAGAACACAGTGAGGTGGTTTAGCAAAGATAACTTCAAGTTATATCATTTCCACTGTCAGACGTAGATGCTTAACAGTCATGAGAGATTACTAAGGAATTCTGATTTTGTCTTTAGATATCCATTCCAACATGCCCAGGTCGTAGCAAATGAAATCATTGTAGATACCTTTCAAGCATTGCTAACAGAGATCAAGTTAATGTGGACATGCCTGGTTAACTATACTAACCATGGCAACCTCAATAAATCTAGATATGCTTGATATGATGATGAATGTTACCAGGAAAGAAGGCTAGTGTCACAGGGTCTTATTCACCGACATTGTGACAAGCAAAGCGAAATATATTTCCAGACGTGTAGAAGGGCTCACAAGCAATTGTTAAAATCCAAGAAACTCAGCTGACAGTGTATGTTATAGGAGTAACTGAAGCAGGCAGCAGTCGAAAAGAACTCCAAGTATTTTTGGAGATTAGTCAGCTTATAGAAAGGGGAACTACCAACCAGTTAAGCCACCCTATCAGTCCAAAGGACTGGGTTTTCATTTTAGTAAAATGTACAAGGTGGGACATGGAGTCTAACAGATTATGGACATGAGAGCAGAAATTCCGGTCAAAGCGAGATTACACTACTACAAATGTTAAGACCAGAAGTCGAGCGAGCACTCCAGTCTATGAAAAAAATAGGGCGCCTGGTCCAGATGCCGTCCTGCAAGATCTATTTCAGATGGACCCGAGTTACTGGTCATGGGTCCTGACAAAGTGTTTTAATGCTGCCATAATTAGTGGCTGTATACCAACTTCCTGGTGCTCAGCAAGCATAATATCAATTTTCAAAAAAGCCAGCCCAGCGAATCCATCCAATTACTGCCCTATCTCCCTTTTGATAGGAGTTGGGGGAAAGTAATACTCCATAGATTAAAAGGTATGGTAGACTCTGGTAACCTATTGACAGAGTTGTAGGCTGGCTTCAGATCAAAAGTTGGGACAATTGAGCAGATATGTCACTTATACCTAGTATGTTACAAATACACTGTTATTAAAAAAAAGTTTGCTATTCCTAATTTTTATTGATCTGAAGTCAGCCTTCGACTTGGTCGACCACCCTAAATTATTGGAAGCTCTTGAGCGATTGGGGGTCACAACTCCAATATTACAAGCCATAAAAGGCTTGCATCAGGATAATACAGCATCCATACGCTATGGGAACATGGGGGAGTGCAGTGCTTCATTTTCTATTGAAAAGGTGGTAAGACAGGGTGTATATTAGCCCTATTATTCTTCTCCTTATTTATAAATGATGTAGTAGAATATCTATTGGAAATACCTCTTGATGTTCCTAAAATTGCAATTAGCAAGGCCCCTATTCTCCTATTTGCCGATGATGCTCTATTAATTTCTAGGACAGAGAATGCCATGCACAAATTGCTTACCAGGTTTGTGGATTATTGTACTAGAAAGGGTCTGGTCATAGACATCGGCAAAACAAAGGCAATGGTTATACATCCATTCCCAGCATCTAAAAGGAAGATTATGGTAAACGAGGATCGAATTTAGGTGGTCAGCCATTACGATTATTTTGGTATTAGACTGAACAGTAAATTAAACTGAAATGACCATGTAACAAAGGCAACCATCACCTTGCAGCAAACCAGTTGAGTGGTACGTACGTTTAGATATAAGACAGGTTCCCTGCACTTAAGTATTATACTGTAAATTTACAAGCAGAAAGCGGTAGCTGCTGGTTTGTATGGAGCCGAGATATGGAGTTATAAAAAAATGGATAACCTACACGTAGAAGAAAACACCTTTTTTTAGATCCCTGTTGAGTCTAGGACGTGGCATCCCCATGGCTTCCGTTTCTTAAGGAACTGGATGTAGCCCCTATTACAGATCAGGCCAGAATTCAGGCAGTTTTATATTGGATCAGATTAATTAGGAACATAAAGGCCAAGAGCAACTTAAAAGCTGCAGAGGGGGTGAGCAGGAGTACCGGTAAAGTGGTATGTTCGTGGACTGCACACATAAGGAAATAGCTTATTGGCCATTGACCTGATCGCTTTTGGGACTGGTGGGTCCTGACATGACATATTTAGTTAAGGAGAATTACTATATTTTACTGACATATGTCTAGGCTGGGAGCGCGCGACCTGGTGGTCTAATAGACCCATATTGCATGTATAGGACTGAGGTAGGGTTTAGAGATTATCTCAAAAAAATACATCCCAACCAAAGAAGGCGGGTACATATTTTGTTCAGATTAGGGATTTTTCTAACAAGGCCATATTTTGTGAAAATAAAATGGCTAAGAGAGTACGATTCCCTTTGTTACTGTCCCGTAGCGGGGGATGACACCATAACTCAAATGCTCCTGTTTTGTACAAAATACATTTCTTTTCTAACTAGGTGGTTGCGGCCTCTTTTTGATTTATATCGGATGTGTAGCATTAACAATGCGACTGAGCTTTGCTATAGTATAGATAGGGAGGACATCTTTAACAATGTATCATCTTTTTTCAAGGGGGACTTGGCCTGTCTGTCAAACAATTGACAGAAACTCTCAAAAAAACACAGTTTCACTGTTAGTATTCACAGTCTATTATAAATTTGTGTGCAGTACAGCCAGTCTCGATACATGTAGGCAATGCTGCATGGTTCTGTACGCATTGGCTTAATATCAGATTATCAAGATTTGACAAATCAACCTACGAGCGCAACTTTGTCTAACTATCTTAACACTCTGTAGGAGCATGAACAGCACTTTAAACTCATCTGATGATCACCATTTTAGGTACTGTTAGCACTTTATATTTAGCAGTGCATAAGTTAATGGGCAGTATGTAAACCCAAACCTATGTTTATC
This sequence comes from Calotriton arnoldi, assembly GCA_963921515.1. NCBI lineage: Eukaryota > Metazoa > Chordata > Amphibia > Caudata > Salamandridae > Calotriton > Calotriton arnoldi. Next base: position 4,228,622 of record CAWUFW010000189.1, read on the forward strand.
ACAATTAGCACCTTATTACTGTTTATGTATTTTATTAAGCGGCGTTGCTGGGGTATACTAGTACAGTCTAACTTAGACTGCAGTGATAATTATTTGTGTTAAGCTGTGTGTCTTCTGAAATGTCTCTAATTGTTACTATATATAATCTTTCTACTTCACCCTGATTAAAATCTTCTACTCTACTCAATGTCACTTCCCCATTTTTATCTACCAATCTAGATTAAATGTCTGTAGCTTAGTTTTCTGGATGTTGAGCATCAAATGTACTTTCTTGGAACTTGACCTCCCATTTTCGGATTCTTGATGACACCCACATCAAAACCTTTCTTACTAAATATTACTTTAAGGGTTTGTGGTGTGTCATAATTGTGAATGTTTTGCCCATTTCAAACGTTTTAAAATTCTGAATTGCTGAAGTACAGCCAAAATGACTCTCTCAATTATGGAATAGTTGTTTCAGCTCCTCTTAATGCGTGCAAGTCAAATACTATTGTACTTTTCTCACCTGCTTCATTTTGCACTAAGATTGTTTACTTCCTTACTTATGCCTACTACCTCTCCTGAGGTATAGGCCATCAACCAGGACTCTGTGAAATATCTATTTCTCCCTGTACCCTAGCCTAAGACAGTTCACCATTTGGTAACATATATCAGGTTTTTAATCTGTGTATTTATTACTCTCTTACTGGCTAAATGAGCTATATATATTTTTTTTTTTGTATGGTGTATTTTATTGATGTTATTACCCAGAAGTTAAGTATAAAATGTCTTTATTTAGAACCTGTTATGAAGGACCATTTTATTGGATAAAAATGTTTTTTAAAGCTTTTTACTAAAATACAGTAAATTTAATTGATTGATTACATTCCAACATGCAGACATCAGAACCCAGCAGAGTGAAAAGGCAGAGTGTGATATCCAGTGACTATGTTTTCTAACTTATCTCATTCCTTTTTCCTGGCTTCTACTTTTGTCTTACATATATTACTGTGTGTGGTCAAGATGTAAGAGTGCATTGCTGCATGTTGGATCCAGAGTTCAAGCTGTCAGAATGCGGAGCCAGACCCGCTTACCTTTACACAGTGGTCCAGTGTGGCGTGCTTCTCCAAACTTGTATATCTTTAGGAGCCAACAAGGATGAAGGGCACTAGAGTGTGGGCGCCATCAGGACAGCAGCCTTGCGTCTCACAGGGATATGCTATGTTAAACAGCTGAGTACAGGAATGGAGGACTACAAGTCCTATGGAGCTGCAGGGCTCTCTCGAGACTTGCAAATGGTGGCAGCCATCTTGAATGGCTAGATTATAAATTCATTGTAGTTCATAGCGTCCTTGCTAGGCCATCGTGCTACAAAGTTGATGCAGTTCAGGCTTGCTGTTGGAAATAAGAATCCTTGTGACCTGTTATTCTGAAAAGTCGACGAAAGACATCAATGGTGATAGACAAGTATCATCACACCCCACTTGCAAAGGACGTGTAAACATTTGTCATTTTCTACAGAAGTCAACTGTTAGAATTACACAACTTATATTTGCTCTTGTTTCATCATTAAAAGTCATCCATTAGGATTATGAACTTTATTGCACTTGTTTTCACCAGGAGTCATCTGTTAGGATTACAAAATCTTCCTTGCACTACATTTTTCCCACAAAGAGTCACTCATTTGGATTAAGAACTCAAAAACGGTTGCAAATATTTTCATAAGTGAAGTTGCTGGAATTGCTGGCTTAGAAATATTGCTGTGAGACAAGTATGGTGTGAAGATATTGATTATAGCAATTATATGATTACCCAAGGTATAGAGAGGGTGACTGGAATTATGCAACAGGTTAGGACCAAATTATGCGGCAAGACTGACTTAAATTACGCAGCAAAAAAATGCGAATTATTGTATTACTTCATCATTTTGTCACTTTAAAACATGTTAACATTGTCTGGGCAAAGGGTTCACATATTATTATCAGTTTAACACCCAAATACAAAAATAAGCAACTGAAAGGTGACTAGTTAACCTTTGTGAAGGGTATTCCACTGAGCGTCAATATGTGTAATTGCAATTTTAGTAACTTTTGGTCCATCTGTGCTAAAAACAAATATTGTTAAAATATGCAAATTATGCAGGAGATGATGGATTATCTGGCAAAATCTATAATTATGCTGAAATGCTCAGATGCAGTAAGTAATTCCAGTGGCCTTGGGTATAGATGAATTATATGATATTTATGAATGCCTGTCATATTACAGTTATCAACCTGTTACCTTGAAATATAAAGAGAATCCCAGAAAGGTCTTGCATAATATTGAAGGTAGCTTTCTTTCGCAAACATATAAGAACTCGTTGATGATGTTGATGGTGGGATTTCTTAAGCGCTACGGTTACCCAAGGGTGTATCGGAGCTAACATGTGCCAAGCAGTACTTTTTTTTAAAAACATCTTTTTATTAAGTTTTTACATTGTAATTACAGTTTATAGCCATATATAGTGTGTCGAGTCTACGGACCTCTTCAGCTGTTGTGTGTTTAGCATATAGGGAAAAAAGATAGCATAAAAGAGCATATATTGTTCATGTGTTTCTGCGCATTGCTAAACATCAGTGTTCGACAGTATATCGTTCAAGGGTGGGGGTGAGTTCGGTTTGACATTACCCATGTGTCACATTCTAATAACTAATCATGTATAAAACATTTTCTTTACGAAACTTATTAACAACAAGAGCGTCTATTGGTAAAGGGCAGGCTATGTGTGTATTGGTCAGGTTGTTCTGGTGGCAGGTAGGTCCTATATACATCCTGTATGCTTCAATGGTGTTGTAGAGGCCATCTAGAGGTCGCCAAGTGGGGTTGCTGGTTTCTGTCTTTGAGTGAGACTCGACCATGGATTGTTTTTATTTATGGCGATGAGGGGGCTTGGGATGGCGCAGGGGAGCTGTCGCCTTCAACTGTATCTTTTGCTTCCCATTCCCGTACGTCCTCCGACCATAGGTCCGTTATAGGGCGGCGCCTCATCCCTCTGCTGTCCTCCTCTATTAATGCTCTTTCTTCCGCGCGGCCCAGGCCGTAACATACTTTTCACAGTGCAGGATGCCAGGGCCAGTGGAGGATTTCCATCTGAGAGCTATTCTTCTTCTAGCCAACACCAAGGCTAAATCTATGAATCGGTTTCCTACTTTTTTAGGTTTTGGCCTAGGGAGGAAACCCAGTACGCATGCCTCCATTGTGTAGGGGATAGTGCATGCTAGGACCGTGTGTAGTGACTCAAGGACATGGTGCCAGTATTCAGATAGGGATGGGCAGCTCCATACCATGTGTTTAAAGTCAGCGTCTGGCTGTGCACAGTCTGGGCATTGTTTGTCAGTGCTGCCCCATATTATGTTAAGTCTGTGTGGTGTGAGATAGGTCATTTGGAGAATGTTGAATTGGGTGTATTTGAAGCTAGCATTTCTGGAGATTGTCCTGGGTAGTCGCAGCGCTCGTTTCCATTCTGCCTCAGTGATGGTACACTCTGTGGTTAGTTCCCATTTCTGTCTTAGCATGGGTAGTTGGTTCTCAACCATTTCTCTAAGAGCCCGATAGAGCCATTTAATTAGATGTCTTGCAGATCCCAGTGTAATCATGGCATGCAAGAGCCTGTGTGTGTTTAGTTCATGTGTGCCCGCTCTCCATAAAGACTGAAAAGTTTTTTGCATCCCGTGGTAATTCAAAAATTGCCCACGAGGTAGATCAGACTAGGAAATCAGGTCCTCCAGAGGGATCAATGCTCCCTCTAGGTAGAGGTCTCCCGCTCTCGAAAGGCCCGCATTTTCCCAATCTCTCAGTTGGTTCGTGGTAAAGGATGAGGTTCCTCTCGGCAATCCCACCAAGGGAAGGTCAGGTGAGTACAGTGTGATTTCTGGCGTTCGCATAATGCTTACATGCCAGCATTTCAGGGCCGGTGGCCAGGGGGCCCTGAGGTCGGACTCTCCTCCTAGGCAGTAGCAGCCGAGTCAGCAGTTTCCCTTTCAGGTCAGTGCAGGGTGGGGAGTCAAATGACTCCAACCCAATCCCCTCCAGCCACTGAGCCAACCACTGCAATTGGGCAGCCAGGTAGTATGACTCGAAATCCGGGGCTCCCAATCCCCCGTTTTCTGGCGGTCTCTGGGCGATTGCTAATGACACTCTGTTGCGGCCTCCGTCCCAAATCAAGTCTCTCAGTAGCGTGTCTAATTCTTTAAACCAGGTCTTCGGGATGACCACTGGCAAGTTTGCAAAGAAATAAAGTAGGTGTGGTAACATAACCATTTTGGAGAGCGCTACTCTCGACATAGTGGGGAGTTTAAGGGAGCACCAGAATGCCACTTCTGACTTGAGTGAGCAAAGAGCTGGGTTCAGGTTACCCTCTAGGAGGTCATTTTGTCCTTTGAACATTTGAATACCTAGGTATCTGAAAGACCGGAGGGACCACTTGGTACCTGTCGGGAGCGTCAGGGGGCAGGAGGCTGTAGGATCAAGGGGGAAGATATGTGTCTTGTGGCGGTTTACCTTCAGACCGGTGAATGTGGTATAGTCATTTAAGATATCTATTGCATCTGTTACCCCCAAATCGCCGTTCCGCAGATACAGGAGGATGTTGTCTGCGTAGAGGGAAAACATGTGTTCCCTCCCGTCCAGTGTCAGGCCGAGACGACCGCACTCTGCTCTGAACTGCACAGCTAATGGCTCCATTGCCAGCGCAAATAAGAGGGGCGACAGAGGGCATCCCTGCCTGGTTCCTCTATGTATCTCATAGGAGTTTGAAATTGTACCGCTCGTCTTAACTCTAGCTGATGGGAGAGTGTAAAGTAACTCGACCCACTTGATCCATCCCTCCCCCAGCCCCATAGCATGCATTACCTTCAGCAGAAAGTCCCATCGCAGGGAGTCGAAAGCTTTTTTCGAGATCCACTGCCATAACCACTGCGTTCGGGTAGTTCGGGAGGTCCCGGTGAAACATTACGTGATATAGCCGTCTAAGGCTGCCCGATGTGGATCTGGTTGGGATGAACCCATTCTGGTCTGTGTGGACTAGTGTGCGCATGTGCAGGAGCAACCTGCTGGCTAATATTTTGCTTAATATATTGAAGTCCATGTTTAACATGGATAGTGGCCTGAATTCTGTGATGTTAGGGGTGTCTGCTTTAGTCTTAGGGATGGGCACTACTAGGGCCTCTCTAGTTGTTGTTGGCAAGTAGCCACGGTCCAATGAGTCAGCATATAGCTTCTCGAGGTGGGGCGCAAGCTGGTCGCTGTATGTTGCATAGAATTCAGCTGGGAGGCCATCTGGGCCTGGGGTCTTCCCTTTTGCCATGTCCTTAATCGCTACTCTGATTTCTTGTATACTTATAGCGTCCCCCAAGTCTTTCTGGGCTTCAATGCCAATGGTCTGTAATGGGATTTTGTCCAGGTAGTCCTGGGTTTGATTCTTTGGTATGACTGATGGGCGCTCATATAAGGACTTATAATAGTGTAGAAAGCAAGCATTTATTGTTTTAGGGGAATAGGTCATAGTGCCATCCCCGTCCTGCAGCTTAGTGATGAATGACCCCCTGGTCTCTGGCTGAATCAGCCACGCCAGCAGTCTACCTGACTTCCCGCCTTCAGTGTGTTGTTTCTTCTGATATTCCTTACAGTCTAAGGTTCGCAGTCTGTCCAGTGTCTTGTTGTAGGTGCTCTTGTCTTGGGAAAGTTGTGTGTGAGTATCCACCTGAGGCCCCAGCCTGAGCTCAAGCACGTGGATCTCAGCGTCCTGTGCCCAGAGTTCATTCACGATCTCCCTTCTAGCTCCCACCGTCTTTCCCATACAGTGTCCCCTGATAACCACCTTAAAGGAGTCCCATTCCACTAGTGAGGAGCTGGCCGTTCCCTGGTTGTTGGAGAAGTAGTCAGTTATGGAGGTTTGCAGAGATTGTTGGAAACATGTGTCTTCCAACATGGTGGCGTCTAAGCGCCAAGTCAGAATAGCTGTCACTTCGGGCGTGATGGAGAGCGTCAGGAGTAAGGGGCTATGGTCGGACAGTGTGCGTCCCAAGTATTCCAAGTAAGACATTTGTGTGCTAATATAGGATGAACATTGGAACATATCTAGTCTGGTATGCAAATGGTATAAGGGGGAATAGAATGAGTAATCTCTAACCTGTCCATGGTGCAGTCTCCATACGTATACTAAATCCCAGTGTTTTATCCAAGTACGAAAAGCTTTCGCGTTGGAGTTGACCAGTGTACCATGTAGTGGTGGTGTGGATCTGTCTATGGTGATGTCTGCCACACAATTATCGTCCCCCCCAACACCACATCTTGTGTGGCTATTCCTGCGAGCGGGTTGTAAAGTTTACGGAAAAACTGCTATTGCTCTTGGTTAGGGGTGTAGATGCTGCCCACAGTTATCTCTTTGCCAAGTAACATCCCCTTAATCAACACGTATCTGCCCTCGGGATCAATTAGGGTTTGTACCGCATCAAAGGGGGTTCCAGAGCGTATCCACAACAGCACCCCCGGGAGAAGGTGGAGTACGACGTGGCATACAGTTGGCCTCTCCATCATCGTCGGAGGCGCTGTCCTTCTTCTCAGGTCAAGTGGGTCTCTTGGAGCATGACTACTTATGCCCCCCTGCGCCTAATGTAGCTGAGTATGTTATGGCGTTTCGCTGGTGAGCCAATGCCTCTAACATTCCAAGTAAGGAACTTTATCCCTCTAGGGCCTACGTTTGTACCTGCCATGTGTTGTGAACTGCCTGCCATGACCAGCTGTGACTATGTCTTATTACCTGAACGCTCATGTAAACTTTAGAAAACCCAACACCCCAACCCGAGGGCAGCAGCGCAACCGCTAACCGCCCAAACTTACAAACCAAACAGTACATAAAGTCAGAACGCCGCCTCCAAACCACTAGGCGAAGCCTTCTGGTGGGGGTGGATGCAGAGTTCAGGTGGGGCAGGAGCGCCTCATCCCAGCTCCACCACGTGGTTGTGCTCTCAAGCTGCAGTATTCAGTCTTTAGTTCATGTCTATAGTCTGTGGCGCCCCCATTACCGGGTCCAATCATGGTCCTTCTTCTGTTGTGTGGATTCTTGGGGGGGTGTAGGATATATGCCAGTTCAGGGGGTGTCCCAGAGGTCCGCCTCAGCTAAGCGATGTCATCCGCTAGTCGTGGAGTGAGCTTCGGCAGGAGGGAATCAGTTTCAAGGGAGTCCCCAGATTCAGCCGTTGCATCAACAGATACGGCCGAAGTCTCCGAAGTTTTACCCTGGTGCATAGGCGAGATGATTTATGCCACTGTTTGCAGCGCAGCCTGTCTGTCTTGGTAGGTTTGCGAAGCTGTGGGCTTTCATGCTTGAGCTGCCTTTCGGCTGAGCTTCGGTCTTCTTCTGTGTGGCTGTGGCCCTGTCTCTGTTCGCAGCAGTCTCTTAGGTAGTGGCACGCCTTTCTTATACGCCTCCATCCAGGTCCAAACCTCCTCCGGGGTGTCGCAGACGTGTGAGGTGCCATCTAGCATGATTTTCAGCTTGGCCGGGAATATTAGAGAGTATTGTATTCCTTCTTCCCTAAGAGCTTTTTTAGCTTTGAGAAAGGATGCCCGCTGGGCCTGCACCTTAGCCGTATAGTTCGGGAATATTGGCAACTTCCTGTTTTCGATCACGTACGGGCCATGTGCATGGGAGTGCCGTAGGAGCATGTCCCGGTCTCTAAAATGGAGAAGCCTGGCAATTACAGGTCGAGGAGGGCCCCCCGGAGCAGGTGGGCGACCCAGCACTCTATGTGCCCTATCCAGGGCAAAAAACTGAGAGAGGAGTTCCGGGGCCACAACAGAGCGCAGCATTTTTCCAGAAATTCCACCATGTTGGACACTTCTGCCCGCTCCGGTATCCCTATGAGTCTGACGTTATTTCTGCGATTGCGGCCTTCTGCGTCTTCCGCCCGCCGCTCAAGGATTGCCACTCTAGTGGAGAGTTCATCAAGCTTGGCAGCCTGTGTTCTTTGTTCTGGCTGCAACTCGGTTATTGCGGATTCTGTTTCCCGGACACTATCTACCAGCTTCCGATGTTCTGCTTGTAATAGTCCCAGACCTACCGTGACCACACCAATGTCTTGCTGTAGAGTGTTCTTGGTATCCATGATTGCCGTCAGCACCCTGTCCAGGTGCAAGTGTAGGGAGTCATTCTCGCCGGTGGTCTCACTGCCTCCTCTCTCGTGCCACGGGCGAGGGTTCCATGGTAGCAGGCTGGGTGCCCCCTGACTTCTGCTTCGGCTTAGGCATCCTGTCCTCTGGTAAGCCCTTTGTGGAATATACTACGACTAGGGCCGCAGTGAAAGGATCTCCCCCAGGCCCGAGCGAGGCGCCGGTGCCTTCCGGCTCCGTGGCTGGGCTACTTCTGGTTGCGCTTTTCTCCGCTCCCAATGCAGCACACTCACGAGTGCAGCCCTCTGTGTCATCGCGGGCTTGTCTTTGGGGGGAGATCAATACTGCTCCTCGTTTCTGGGCTTCCTCGTGGTTTCAGTCGAAGTCTGCTGCGTCACCTCCTGGGGCCTAGTCAGGCCTCTCCGTCCCCGGCGCCGTCTCCGACACACCACAGGCCTATGTCGGAACTTCGTCTCAATCTCAGCAGGCACACCCACGTATCGTCTGGAGAGTCCCTCGCTGTGGGACCGCAGCCACTTCTGCCGTGCGTTGCAACTGGGCCCCCAGCGACCAGGCCACAGTTGTCACCGATCAGCCTGTTGCTTTCACTGCGCCATGCGCGTCGGGGTCTCACCTCCTTCACCTTCTGAGTCCCCGTAGTCTCGGGTGTTGGCGTCGATCAGCGCTCAGTTGAGTTCCCCCCACTACTAGGCACCTCGGGGCGGTCACCTCAGTTGCTCAGGGCCACCGTGTGTCGTCGCTGGGACAGGATATTTTAGAGGCCGGGACGGAGCTCCGCGCTCACACGTCCGCCATGCTTGGTGTCTTGGCCACCCCCCTGCCAAGCAGTACTTAAAGTAACCAATCACAACTAAAGATCACATGGTGTATAGCCATGTTTTCAAACGTTTCTGAAAAGACAAGAAAGTCTTGATTGAACTAAGCTCCCTCCGTAGCTTGTTCAACAAATGTGGGAGCTATGCTGTAGTATTTCGTTTTTCATTGGTGTGAGGCCTACTCCTCTCATAGGCTAGCATTGGAAATTCCCTTATATACTTGTCAGTGGTAATTCCTGATCAGAAAGGAGTGGTGTTGCCATGTTTAGTATGTTTAGAATTGTAGTGGTAAAACCTACTTACTGGTGTAGTTGGATTTTACATTACTATTTTAGAAATGGCACTTTTAGAAAGTGGGCATTTATCTGTGCTTTTGACTCTTTGTGATTTGCAGCCTATCTCCAATACACATCTGTACTGGGTGTTTGCTACATTTTGTGCATACTTTCTAGACAGCCACAACACAGGAAGGTCTGGGTGTGACAGGGGATACATCTGCATACTGATAGTCTTCCTTTGCTGGGAGAGGTGGTTCACACTTAACACTTGTATTGGTTGTGTCCTTCCCTCACACAAAGGGCTGATTCATCCCCCGCTGATCCTCTGGAACCAGGGATGGGCTGAAAGGGATTGTTGCACATTTCTAAGGGTTCCTTTGAAGTCACCCCTTCATCAAACACATTTTTGAGTATAAGTACTGGGGCTCAGACCCCATGTTTTTAGACACTGCATGGGACTTGTAACCAGACGCTACTGGCTCTACATCTGCACATTACAAGGAGGACTGCTGTGCTGCCAGGAGAAACTGCCATTTTGCTAACAGCTTTGCTGGGTTGACCTGCTGACTGCTGGGCTGCAGGAGTGACTACTACTTTGCAGCTTGCTTTTATGTGCTGGCCTGCTGCCTACTACCTGCTTTGGTACCATACTAGTGTTCTCCAAGGGCTTGTTGGCTTGCTCCTTGTTCTCTCAGAGTCTCAGGGCCATAAAACGACTCTGTATCAGCGTGATTGCTGTGGGACTCTGAGTCTGGCAATTAAAACGATTTTTGAACCGACCTGCGCTTTATTCTGTGAGCACAGCGCTTCTTGTTGCCTGATTCCCCATGTGCCTGGAAGGAGCACTGAGGTGAGGGCGCTTTCACCAGGACTGAGTAACCTGGGTGGTGAAACTGGCACTGCAGCGACGTCAAGGGGCTGTTGGCATGATCCCTCCATGTGCCTCGGTGCCTGGGAGTTTTAAAGGGCGGGTGCTGGTGACTGGATTGGATTTCTAAACCCGGCGCTGCAGCACCGAAAATCACCCTCTTTCCGATTCTAGGGTGTGTTACACGACGTGCTCCTCCTGCTACAGCAAAGCGGGCGAATCCGGCGAGCCACCTCTTCAGGGATGGTTGCTACGGCAACCAGGGAAGACAATCTCGTCCGATGTCCTTTCTGTTGTGATAAGCCCCAAGAGCGTGAACGAATCGGATGCTGCTGGCACCGTTTTCGAGGCCTGCCGACACGTCTGAGGGTGAACTACCCCAGTACCAGTATAGAGTGTGCCTCTGACAGCGAGATTCCCCCAGAGCAGTCCCGTCCTCACAAGGAGCACCGAGGGTGAGTGCGGGCACGGGGGGAGTAGTGCAGCCGTCCCGCGCTTCTTTCGCTGGCGGCTCTGTTTCTGTTTGACCCAGAGACGCAACCCGGGTGGCCACGAAGGGCTCACCAACGTAAAGGGGACACTGTTGTCTTCTATGTTGTGGGGCAGAATCCCCCCCCATGGAAGGACTCTCTCACCGGTTAGTCTTTCACCCGGGGTTTAGTCCCCTTTGTCTGGTGAATTTAGGGAAAACTTACCCTCAGGACTTGTGGAGCCCTACGCTCCCAATCTGATCATAGGCAGTCCAAGTGTCAAGTCCCGATGGGGAACTTCATCTGAACCTACCATGAAGCCCCTAGTAGGCATGCAAGCGCTTTTCCTACATTTATCCCAAAGGGGCTCATCCCTTTACAAGGGCTCACGTAATTTACTGTAACAATGTACTAGGAGCACAGGTGTTCTCTGCCCTATGTTCTTACTGTGAGTTATGTGATTTACCCTAACAACCTGCTTATTTTGAAAAGTATATTCGGTATAACTATCATTTTGCCCTTACCACGAGTGATATATTTCAAACCTCACTCAGCTAACTCTCAATCTGTTGGCGTCACACAGCTGGCTAGGAATAGCTCCAGAAGGAGGCAAGAGGTGTCCTTACATTACAAATGGACCTCTGTCTCCTATCCTCTACACTTTGTTATTAGTAAACTACAAAGCACCTGAGGGATGCTCTGTAGGAGGATTGCTGTCTGGCAGGTTCTATCCAATCTCTATCTTAAGTACCTCTCAAGTGCAGAAAATCAAAATGATTTCCTGGAGTGGCACAGTTATGCACAGCACACACACACTTCATAACATCCTACTGCTTGTACAGATGGCACTCACCTGTCCCACATGGATGGAGGAAAGGACCTGGTTGCAGGGGACTGACAGACCAATTTGCAACATGATAGGCCAGGAAGCAATTCTCTGACAGGTGACAGGCAAAATCGCCTGTCCTGCCATAATATTCTGCTGCTGCCACCACTGTCATTCCTCCACAGCTTGGTGAGCTGACGGTATGACATGCTAAGTAAAAAGGGGTGCAAATGGTGTGCTCCTCCAAAGACTGATTTGCATATGGCTGGGTCTAAACTAGAATGTTGTGGCAAGCAAAAAAAAAACGATGGATTTAACCCAGATCTGTGACTAGGGGTAAATGTTTGATTTGTTCAGCATTCCATCCATCATCTGTTCTTTTTGCATTTGTCGCCCTTTGTGGGAAGGGTATGTATGCCCAGACGTGGGTCCTGTTCTCACTATGCCACCAGATTCAAGCTAGCCTGGCTGATGAAGGATGATACCCTGAAACTGGTCTCAGGATGCTTGTTTCTGGTCGAGGGAGGGCATGGTCTGGCAGTTCGGGCTGTACTGTTCCCATGTGGAACTGGGTCAAGATTGATTTGCATATGGCTGGGTCTAAACTGGAATGGCATTGCAAGCAAAGAAATTATGGATTTAACCCAGAACTGTAACTGGGGGTGAATGTTTGATGATTTGTTCAGCGTTTTGTCCATCATCTGTTCTTTGTGCATTTGTCGCCCTAAGTGGGATGGGAATGCCCAGACGTGGGTCCCGTGCTCACTATGCCACCGGATTCAAACTAGCCTGGCAGATATGGGGTGATACCCCGAAACCGGTCCCAGGATGCTTGTTTCTGGTCCAGGGAGGTCCTGGCCTAGCAGTTCGGGCTGTACTTTCCCATGGGGAGCAGGGTCAGGACTGATTTGCATATGGCTGGGTCTAAACTGGAATGGCGTGACAAACAAGAAAAACTATGGATTTGACCCAGATCTGTAACTGGGGATGAATGTTTGATTTGTTCAGCATTCCGTCCATCATTTGTTCTTTTTGCACCTCCAGAACACAGAGCAAAGCTCTAGGTTGTATTGTGTTTCCCAGTTGGCCCCTTAGTGTCCATGCTTGATTATTGTGTATGCTGAGGCCAAAAAGTCACCAAAAATCCATTATGGAGAACTCAGGGCAGGGGCACACGCTCATCCCAAGCCATGTAAGGGACCTTATCCATAACAACAGTGTGAGTATGTTCACTCTTGTTGCCTCCAGAGATGTTGGGAATTATTTCGACTTCAGCCCCAGCCCTGGGGATTCAAAGAGGTAGTTAGAGGAAGTCACCTTGAGCCTGCAACCACTGAATACATTTTTATACGGCAACTGGCACCACAGGTATTCGTGTTTGAACCTCCAGTCCATGCTCCAGGTGGTACATTGGCTCTAGCATTGTCCATGCTCTTTTTTTGACTGGAGCCATTGTCCTCGATTTGGGACATCTCCAGAAATAGAATTTTTTGACTGTAGCTGGTGGATTCTTAGATATAGGCCCCTGATGTTTTATGGCATCTGTTGCTGCTATCGTGTTGCACCAGCTATTACCCCAAATGACTAGCCAGTGGCAAGTTGGACTCTCTTATGATGGACACCGTACATCAGTTGCTGTCTGGTGCCAGTACACAGCATTACCCATGCTGACGATCAGACTTTGATAGTTTGGTATACCAGACTAGGGTAGGCACTTTGTTCTTTGAGCAGGCTCCACAGGTAGTCATGGGTCCAGAAGGGTTTCCTGTCAGGTGCAGAGAAACCTAATTCCATGCCTGTACCAGTTACTGAAACTAAAATCACAGCAGTGCTAAAAGACTTACAAATTTTCACTTCGAAGTGTAGCAATGTCAATACTTGCGCTTTGAAGTTTTCCGCTGAGAGATTAAGATTTACTGCTCCTGGTTCCCTTTCCTAAGCACTGTTGCTGCCTCTCTGGTATTCTGAAGTTGCGAGTTTGGGCTTCATGAGCACCTTCTACTGAATAACATTGGCCATGGGCCCTCATGCTGAGTCTGTTTATAACACTTAGCATGCCAGTATCAAAATAATGTTAGTTCTCATATCTCTGGCCAGGAATGAGCTAGAGACTTATGGTTTTGTTTGAAAACTATTAAAGTAACATCTTATTATTCTTATGTTTATTAAAGTACTTTTCTTTAATGGGGTAAAACACTGGCTGCAGAATGAGTTATTAGAGTGTATTAATATACCCTACCGTGTTTTGAGTGTCTAAATCTACATCACTCACCTGAGAAAGCTGTGGACTTTTCTGCCTTATTGAGACTTGTGCTTGAGGGTACCAGATGACTCATGACATTGGGGACTCCATTTTCCTGCTCAGTTTTTCCTTTTACAAATGACTGCAGCCCACAGTTCAGTTGAGATGATGGAGGATGACAACTCTCAGCGTGCACTGGGTTCTTAAAAGAAAGACTGGAACACTCAATACTGGAGAATTAAATTGATGTATCATATTTGGTTTTTATGCCTGTAATTGTGGGCATTCAGTAGCTTGAAATTCTGAGTAGTGTTTTACTACTTTGTGATTTGTATTTATTTATTGCAATTTTGGTTTTAATTATATGCATGATGCAAATTGGGTGGCTATTTATGGTGATTTTGACATTAGTCAACTATAAAGACGAATAAAGAATAATTGATTAGAACACAGCTTACTGTGCTGTTTGTAGAGTAACATAAAATGTAGCTTTTTGGGTGAAAGGGCGGCCTGAGCAGGGACTAAGTTTGGAAGCTGACTTTTTTACATGCGGTCTCAGAGAGGGTGTTCCCTGACTAAAAGGTATATTTTGCAGGGACAGCATGCGGAGCTGTCGCCATGTTGTCCTTCCTTCTTGGTCAGCACCCCCACCCCCACCCCCAGCGTACCAGGCCCCCTTAGAGACACAAAGAGGAGAAGTAAATGACATTAATCATTAGCAAATGTCTGCCTATTTTCTTCGACCCCATCTGTTTTTAATCCTGACAGAGGAAACCCTGATGGATTTCTCCATTCAGGTATAATTATCCCCGAGACAGATTGGCCATTTAAGTACACATAACGCTGCCTAACTTTAATTAGGTTAAATTAGTGACATTTGTGTAACCGGTTGTTTGAGGCCGTTCGATGCTTGTAAGCATATTTTGCATATCAGTTCCTGTCCTGGCTAAAGAGCGAGGGGCCTGTAATCAGCAAAAATCCGCCACAAATTGCAAGGCTAGGAACAGGAAGCGTGCTCTCTTTTCAAAACGGCTTATAGGATACGTTGACGAAAAACATATTCGCATGATTGAGGATTTTGTATCTTAATAGTTTCCAACGGTTTCCTGTGTTGACGTCGTTCCCTTAAGCCAATTAACGAATAAGCCCTGGAGAATGCTATTGCTTCTAACAAATGTCTCTATTTGTCCATTTCTGTCACTTAGATTTCCACTTCTCCTGCAATCCAGTTGGGTGACCATTCGGTATTGTCGGTGACTTGCAAGTTACTGTGTTAGCGTGACTTCTATCACGTATTCTAGATTCAACTCTGTATTTTTCGCACTGAGGAAACTTTACATGCAGTGCACAAGGGGCGTAAGGATGTCGTGGCAGTCGTGCAAATATTGTGTTGTGCTGAAGTTTGAAGTATTATGGTGTGCTGAAGTTTGAATTCAATCCAAACGACGTGAATTCTAAGTCAATGGCTGGTATGCAATTTGACTAAACTTTCACAATTTTACACTTGTGGAAGGATCCTTTTCTTGGGAGTGTAGATTTACTGCGTGTATTTCCTGAGTGGTGAGAGAAGACAGTGTGTGATTTTGAAACTTTATAGAAGGCTAAAGAAAAGTGTGCTTTTAGTTCAAATAATAGTATCTTCAGTTCGCCAAACTCCTTAGATTGCTTCACTACTGGCTTTGTTCTAGACGATTATATTAAGAAATTGCCATTCATTTAAATTTTTAAAAAATCCATGAATTTTTCTTTTTAAAGCACACCTACTGTGTGCTAAACTAATTAATGAAAACACTTTGGAAAGAAGTTCACTTTTTGTGAGAGTTCATGGATGTTGTTGTCTAGCTGAAATCTTCCTTCAGCACTGGGTTTAATCTCTTGCTTTGGGAAAAATTCGCTCTGATAAACAACCATTGCCAAACCCAATAGAGCTCGCCTGTTCAGCATCAGCAAAACAATGGTTTATTGCCTATGTTGATGAACATCGGCCCAAACAAAAATCTTTGGCAAGTCCAGAGTCAACGCTTCTTTGTTTTATCATGATGTTAGTAAAACTTTATTGTTGGAAGAGCTTCTGGTCCCTCGCCAATATATACAAAACATATTGACTAAAAGCAAAAATATTTTTTTTTGCCTGTAAAAAACATATATTGACATACTAGTCTCCTGCACTGAAGGGTCTACTTTGTGTTAGGATGTGCCCCTTGGGAAAGAGCAGAGTGCCTTTACTCACAGTGAAGTAGCCAATGGCTCAAGTGGGCTAAATCATTGCCCTATGCTGCATGCTGTAGTGGGCAGAAGAAAAATGTGAATGATACAACAACAGGCCAATGGCTGAAGAGATCTGGCTGAACGCCCACCTACGTAAGTAGGCTATACATATAAGTTTAGTAAAATTAAAAGGTCTTGGCTAATGCTAGATCTAAAACAAGAAAAGAAAAAAGCAAGGCCCAGCACAATTACGAATGCAGGACCATGCACACTTACGCCAGAGCTGCCGATGGGGAAACTGGGGAACCAGGTTCGAGTCTCGGGGCTGAACAGTTTGTGATTCTAGACAAATCACTTACGCTTCCCCTGCGTACGAAAATGAATGTGTCATTTTGTAATGTAACTAGTCAGCACTTAAAGCGCTCTAATACCATTGGCTGGTGTTAGCACTATGGCAAGATGGAGGTCGGAATAAGCGCTCCAATGCCAATAAATTTTGCAAAAAAAATAATAATAAAATCAGCAGCAACGAGGGAGGTAGTGGGGGGACAGGTCAAGCAGGGAAGCAGGAAGGTATGGGAAGATGGGCAAGCGACGACGGGATAGGGTGGGAGGAAGCAACAATGAAGGAGGGAAAAATACCTTAATTGAAGCAGGATCAGCGACAAAAGTGAATGTGTCATTGTGTATTGTAACTGGTAAGCACTTTAAGTGTTCCAATACCATCGGCTCGTGTTTGTGCTATGGCAAAAAGGAGGAAGGAGCGAGAACTCCAATACTATCTGATCGTGCAAAAAAAAAAAATAGATGTTCGTGGTTTAACAACTATTTAAGTAATACATTAGTTTATGTACACACGCCTGCATCTTAATTTTTTTATTTTTTATTTCTTTATTGAGTTTTCAAAGGCAATTGCCTCACCAAAGGAAAAATTAAGAAAACAAATAGCAAACAAAAAGACTCGGCAATAATACATCCTCAGTCGCAGTGCATACAGAAGTCACTTACATTAAATTGAGCAATAGTTACTGCAGAAGCAATTCGAAATTGTCCATACCCCACTAACAGTATGCTGTCTGAATCCAGCATTGTCAAACTCACAAGATGACTCCCCTTTATCCCACACACCTTGTCGTCCTGTACAGTGCCTCACAGCCCCACCCATCCCAACCATCTCAATCATTTACAACAAATGGGCATTGATACAAAAACATTACGAGTTATAATGCCCCTACCACCTCCATTGTTTGCCTATATGAGGTGTACAAACCCCAGAAATTCTTTGGTCTATTGCGAGGAGGGAGTAGTTCGCTAAATACTTCTGACTGGGTACTACAATACAACATATCATTCCTCCATTGCGCAATAGTGGGAAGAGGGCCCCGCCACCAATGGGTCGCCACCCCCCGTTTGGCGAGCAACATTCCCATATCCACCAACCTACGTACACTTCTAGGTAACATTTTCGTGTAACCAAGCAGAGCCAAAGCGGGATCAAAACCTAATGATACCTCTATAATTGACTCCATCTCTTTAAATATTGATCTCCAATAGGACTCTATACCAGGGCATCACCAGGCCATATGTAGGAAGTCTGCCGAGAGTACATGACAACGATCACACTCCGTGGTGTCTCTCAACCCATATCTTTGCATTCTTACTGGCGTGTAGTACACACGGTTAAAAAATTTAAAATGTATTAGGCGGTGCCTGCCATTGAGGGAGACCCGTCTCGTACTACTACAACAATAGGCCCACATATCGTCGCCCAGCTCCCTATTCAAGTCCTGTTGCCACGCCAATCGAGCCTTAGTGTACTGGTTAACCCTATCCTGCATGGTGGTATTATATATGAGAGCGACAAGTCGTCTAGGTGATTGAGCCTTTATTATATGCGTCAGAGGCAGCAGTTCCGGCGGCTCAAGCAGGTCATCACCCAGAATTTCCCTCAAAGCGTGTCTTATTCTATGAAATTGGAATTTGACCAGCAGGGAATGTGGGCGTTCACTACAATCTAGGTCTTCCCAACTTTTAACGACACCAGCTACAAATAATTCTCCCAGTAAGGTCACCCCCAGCTTATTAAGTGCCTGTACCACTCCCCGTTCCTTGCATGGCGGGAGCCACATACACCACTCTAGTCGCATTAACGGTGAATATAGTTGGGCACCAGCCTGTAGCTGCAGAATACTGTGCCAAGCATGCGTCGTGGCATTGATAGAGTCCAACACCCCCGTTCTGCGATCAAGCTTTTGAAATATCATCGCAGGAAGTGGCAGAGGGTCAGCTACCACCGCTTCTATGCTGAGGTGCGGGATATCAAATGGACCATGTATCCAATAATATGCATGCGCTCCTTGTGCCGCTCTATAATATAGTGTGAAATCCGGTGCTCCCAGCCCTCCCATAGGGTACGGTAATGTCAATATCTGCCACCTTACCCGTGGCTGCTTCCCCGCCCAAGCCAGGCGTATCATCAATGATGTCAGACGATCGAAAAATACACGTGGAAGGACCATCGGGATGTTAGTAAACAAAAACAACAGCCGGGGCAACACCACCATTTTCATTAACGAAATTCTACCCAGCAAAGACAACGGCAACCTAGTCCACCTTTCCACGTCGTCTTCAAGTTTGCTCAAGGCTGTACCATAATTTTCCCGAAATACTACATCTATATCTGTGTGCAAATTAATTCCCAGATACCGCACCGCATCAGTAGACCATTGCAACGGGTAGTCTAAATCAAACTTCGGGGTAGCCGGGGTGAACGGGAATACTATAGATTTCTGCCAGTTAACATGTAATCCAGAAATGGCCCCGAAGCGTATCACCTCCCTCACTATTGCCGAAAGGTTAGCCTCCGGCTGACGCACATACAAGAGTGTATCATCTGCATACGTAGAAACAATGATTTTGTATCTCGGAAAGCTGAGACCCCTATTCTGGTGATATTCCCTAAGTGCACAGGCTAAGGGTTCTGCCACCAGGGCATAGAGCAAAGGGGAAAGAGGGCAACCCTGTCTAGTCCCTCTGGAAACCTTAATCGCGTCCGTGACTATATTCCCTATCTTAATACGGGCTGTAGGTCTATTGTATAGTGTACCTATGAGTTGCAGAAACACAGGGCCCACACCCATCCTGGTCAGGACGTGGGTCATAAATGGCCATTCGACCGAATCGAACGCTTTTTCAATATCCAAAAAGACTGCAACCGCTGGAATATCCTGTCTAACATGTTGTAGGACCCAAAAAACCGTACGTAGGTTATATGTCAAGTTCCTGCCAGGAACAAATCCCGCCTGCTCCGGAGCGACCAATAGTGGAACCAATCTATTGGCCAGTATCTTAGCAAAAATGTTTGTATCCATATTTAACAAGGATAAGGGCCTGTATGACGCACACTCATCAGAAGTTTTACCCGGCTTCAGGAGAGCCACAATTACTGCCTCCGACATTGAAAGCGGCATCTGCCCCCTAGAACACATATCATCAAAAAGAACCTTCAGCTGTGGCAACAGGAGATCAATAAATGTCTTATAAAATGAAACCGTCAGCCCGTCGGACCACGGAGCACTACCCGCCCGCATATTATTTAGAGCTAATATGATTTCATCCCTCTCAATGGGACGCATAAGAAAGGCCCGATGAGTGTCTGTGAGCCATTTCAATTTGATATGCGCTAGGTAATCTAGAATTTCTTCGTCTAGGGCACTTTTCTTGGAGGCATAATATTGACGAAAGCATTCCGCCACCTCCGAGTCTCCTGTAAGTAGCGAGCCATCCGCCGCCTTAATCGAAGCAACGTTCTGTTGAACCCTATGCTGTCTGAGGGATCGAGCTAGGATCGACCCTGGTCTATCGCTTTCACCGTAAGCTCTCGCAGTAGCATATTTACCTAAATGCTTAACTTCGTCATCAGCAGCTGAGTGGTACTCTGTTATCAATGCTGCAAGGTCCTCCCTACAGGCTTCGTCTTTATTCAACAAAAGAACGCGCTCTAAATTACGAATCTTCACCTCTAAGTCCGCCAGCCGTTTACGGATGGCGCGAAGAACCCCCGAGTGTTTGGAGATCACAACCCCCCGAATATACACCTTAAATGCCTCCCAGACAATCTGATAGTCGTCCACTGACCCCACATTAACTTCAAAGTATGTTTCAATGGCTACCGCCATTTCTTCCTTAAATACCCCATCTAATACCGAATAGGGAGGGAAGCGCCACATAAAAGGAGGAATCTGTCTGTTAGGAGCATCCATCTCCATAAGAATTGGGGAATGATCTGAGAATGTGCGTGCCAGAACCCGACACGAACGAATTGCTACGCATAAGTGACGGGCCGCCAACCAATAGTCAATGCGCGTGTGCAAGTTGTGATGCGCTGAATAGTGCGTGTAACCGCCCTGTACTGGGAAACTCCAGCGCCATACATCCATCATATCAAACCTGATCAGTATTGTATCAACCACTTTGGCCGCCGCCGAGACAGGCCGCTCAGGGCCACCTGATCTATCCAGACTAGGATCTCATACCAGATTGAAATCCCCACCCCATAAATGTGACCCCCCCCTGCATGTAACCACTTTACCCGCCAATACATTAAAAAAAACTGGGGAATCGAAATTGGGACCATATACATTAACCAGCGTTAACTCAATCCCTTCACCGAACACCCAGTAATAACATATCTGCCACCTACATCCGTATGCAACGGGGTAAATACAATTGACGTTTTAGAATTGAACCATGTGAGGACACCCCGAGCATGTGTAGTGAAGCCTGCAGCATGTACGTTACCCAACATACCCCTGCATTTCAACATAGGCGAATCGAGAGGGAGATGCGTCTCCTGCAAAAGCGCAACTTCGATTTCATGCCTCCTCAAGTACGAGAGAATCTTTCGCACCTTCCGATGATCATTTAGGCCTCTTACGTTCCAGGTGAGTGCCCTTACAGTAGCTGTCTTTGGACTAGGGGAACCTTGCTGTACAGGTGTTTGCACATGCGCCATATCACTCAACAACGCTGACATTCAGATTTAAAAAAGTAGAGAGGAAAATCAAAGCTCCTGCTGCACTCATATTTCGTACTGTAAGCATCCGGTAAATAGCTTCCGAGTCTTAACAACACCCCCCCACCCACATCAGGACCCACCCAACCTGGACCTGACGACATGTTACCCACCCACCTGTCTCAAAAGCACTGAACAAAATTTTGCACATATTCCGTAACAGACATCCCTCCCAACAAAAAACTCTCATAAAACCCCTCCCAATGTGTATTTCACTCGCAGGCGGAGGTTGCCAACTTATCTCTAGGAATCCGTTAGGAAGCAGCCAACCCGACTCCCCCCACCATCACATTCATCTATGTAGCATCACGCCAAAGACTAAACTGTACCCCCCAATTCCCTTCATTGAGGATAGCCAACAAACAGAACCTGCAACCCCCAAAGGGGTGCAGAACATGCCTCCTAATAATAATCCACTATTTCTACTGGAAATCACCAGGGTATGCATAACGAAACCACCACCCCCATATAACCTGCAGACATCCTATCAATATGCCTGGCAGCAGCCGCTCCTGTACAACCCCCAACTATCTTATCCGCACATTGCCGTGACGGCCTTCAGTCTTGCTCATCCAGGGACCCTCCCGCTGCACCCGCTTCCGCTTCTCTGTCCGAGCTGCTGCGCGACTCCCTGGACCAGTTTTTCAACGCTTTCTGCAGCGCCTTCGGTTCAGTGAAGAAATGCGATTTGCCCTGATGGTTAACCCTAAGACGTGCTGGGTACAACATTGCATAGTCCATATTCTTGTCTCTCAACAGCCGCTTCAAAGGGACAAATTGGCGGCGTGCCTCTTGAACTTTCATTGTAAAGTCTGGGTACAAAGCAATCGAGGAGCCCTCGTATTGTAGGACCTGCATCTCCCTTGCCACTCGGAGTGCCGCATCCCTATCACGGTAGTTAAGTAATTTTGCAATAATAGGTCTCGGCGGTGCGCCCGGGGCAGGACGTGGACCAAGTGAACGATGCGCCCTTTCCACCACAAAGAGGTTCGAGAAAGTCTCCTGCCCCAGCAGTGCCACAAGCATTTTCTCTATGAACTGCTCCATATTTCCTGTTGCTGTTGACTCCGGCAGACCCGTTATGCAAAGGTTACTTCTCCTTGACTGCGCTTCAAGATCCTCCGTCTTGTCCTGCAATGCCAGCATCAGTTTGTCGATGCGTTTCCGACCTGTGTCCTGTTCCATTTGTGATTCTTCCACTTCCGTAATACGACGTTCTGCCATATCAAGGCGCTCAGCGTGCTTGTCTAACCTTTCGGACATTCTGTCAACACGGTACGAGAGAGAATCTATCTTGTTGCCCAACGTGGCAAGGGTGGACTGGAGCCCTTTTTCCATAGAAGTCAACATTGATTTTATATCGCCCTTTGTCGCTTCAGAGTTCCTCTCCGAACCGCTATGTCTGTCATCCATGGATTGGGCGCGGTCCCTGGGTTTACGTTGCTCGAACGACAATTTTTGCAGCGTCTTCTCCGTGTGCCCCATCTGGAGACCTTTTAGACCAGACCTATCGACTTGAACTGTACCCCAGTGGCTGTGCCTGCACTGCCCCGCACCTCAGTACGTTTGCAGCGCAGCTTAGTAGATAACGTGACCGCCACCAAAGAGTGAGGCACCAGGTCGCTTCCGCGTAGTAGTGGCAAACCTGGCTCGCGGGTGACCTTCACCAACTGCAGCTTTCCTGACAAACGTTTCCCACTCCAGCACGGGAAGGCGCTATATATCACCTCTGTTACAGGGAGGCACCCCACACTGCTACACAGCAGCTGTTACCCTTTGTCAGAAACCACTTGCACAGTTGACACCCGGTGTGACTGCTCCTCAGTGCCCTCCAAAAAAGAAATACTCAACCAACAGCAGAGGTCTCGTAACGTTATCACACATTGCAATCTTTACTTTACCTCAGCTGCTCCTCTGCACCTCCATTACAGTAGCGCCGATCCGTGGGATGCAGTCGACCTCCAATATCCACCTCCTCCCTGGGCAATCACAAAAGTCTCGTGACTCTGATAATGGCGACGTGCAGGTACAAGCATATCCCTTCCACATGGCACCGCTATGGCACTGCGGGAGCTCCTAGGGTTCCGACCCCATGTGTAGGGGGGCAGCACAGCTCTCCACGCCCCCCAGCAAATGTCCCTGAGCTGTGCCTTACATACAGGTACTCTCGTCGCTGGGAGTTGCCCTGGGAGCCGGCTCCACAGTTCAGGCACCAAAGACACCGTTAGCCTGGCAGTGTGGAGGTAAGTACCTGACACTGGTGATTAGCAGTGTTATACTATCTCCTCCGCTGCACGCATGCTGCGCATCTGGACTCACTGCCTGAGTGTCTTCCCCCACGTGCACAGAACCCAGCTACCGCCCTCCAAAGCGCCGCAGTCCAGGATGAGCGCCACCCTCCGGGTAGGACTGCATCGGGCATGGAGGGGGGACACCGACACCACCGCCGTAGCTCGTCCGCCGCTCACTCAGCTCCAGCAGATCTCCGGACAAGCATGAGAAGGTACCCCGCCACCTCTGACCGTCCCTATTAGTCCCGCGGGCCAGACTGGGGTCGCTCTTCGTCCGCCTTCGAGCCGCTCTCTTCACACACCCTGATGTGCGCTATCAGCGCCGCACCGCACCTCACAATCCGCAGCGCCTATCTGCGGTCGCCAAGTCCGCACCAGGGTACCGCTCTGCAGACAGCACACTCACGGGGAAGGCGGGGGCTCCGTCCGCTTCTGGCCGACGACCGTGCACTTCCGGTCGGATCTCCAGGAACTCCAGCACAGGGATTCTTCGGCCCAGTGTCGTCGCGGCTGCGTCACTCCTGCAGCGTCCGTAATACTGCACCGCTAGCTGTCTGGAACGGCTCGTTACGACGCCAATAGCCTCCAGTGATGGAAACTTTATTTAACAGACAAATTGCTTTGGTGTGATGCCAGATATTGAAGGATAGAAGTCGTGATGGTGAGGAGCTCCGTTACTAGGCGGCCATTTTCAGCGCCGGCAAGCTCCGCCCCCACGCCTCCATCTTAATTGTATGTGTGTATGTGTACAAGGGAGGCGGCCTGAAAACACAGGTACTCGTATAAAGTGCTTGAAAACAAAGAACAAAGGAAAAATAGCTGCGCAAACTGGGAGCAGTGTAAGGAGACATGTACTTGGTCCATGCGCTCTGGGAGGGTCAAACACAAAAAGAGGGCATGATGCTCGCCAGCCATGACGAATGACATCAAAGAAAATTAGAGAGGCGCTTAAGTTTACTAATGGTAGGAGATGTGCGGCCTGTAAGCGCAGAGATAGAAGACAAGACGCCTCTTTGTGACATTGCATGTGCTGTCTAGCCGAGCAGCGCATGCGCTGTCCACCCAAAACCTATAAACAATAGATTTCTCACAGGTGAAACCTACTGGCTTTGCCAATGCTTGTGTTTAGAAGCGGGAAGATTACGCCATTTATCCGTAATCACAAAATGTGAAACTGAGGCCAGACTAGGGCGCTGATATGGCCTCCTTTTGGGAGAGGATGTGGTGTAAGAGCCAGAGCTGCCGACTATGGAGCTGGTAAACTGGGTTCGAGGTCTGGCGTCAGCTTAACATCCTTGATTTTGCGCAAATCACTTAATCTCGCCGTGCCTACAAAAATGAATGTGTCCTTGTGTAAAGTAACTGGTGCTAATTTAAAGCAATCCAGTACTTTCGGGTGGTGTTGGCACCAGTGGCGGCTTGCACAGGTAACGCTGTGGGGTGGCGAGGCGGGGCGGGGCTGGGTGGGGGGCTAGTGGAGTGTGACATACGCCGACTGCGATGCTGCGAGCACAAAGTAAGTGCTTTTATTTATTTATTTCTTTACTCTCCACTTTCCCGTCGTATGTCACACTCCACTGACCCCCCAGCCCCGCCCCGCCCTGCCTCGCCACCACATAGCGTTACCTGTGCGAGCCGCCACTGGTTGGCACTATATAAAACTTCACAAAAAAATAACTGGTGCTAATGTAAATCACTCCAATACCTTCGGGTGGTGTTGGCGCTATATAAAACTGCACAAATAAGTAACTGTTGCTAATGTACAGCACTCCAAAACCTTCGTGTGGTGTTGGTGCTATGTAAAACTGCACAAAAAAGTAACTGGTGCTTATGTATAGCACTCCAATAGCTTCGGGTGGTGTTGCCTCTACATAAAACTGCATAAAATGTGAAAAACAGAGTTGGTGGAGAAGGGGATCTGTGCAATGGAGTTCAGTGGGGCAAGCAGTGGGGGCGGGAGGTGGAAGGGCAACCAACAGCAAATGTGGGCAGCCACGGGGATATTAAGTGATTTGCCTGTAATCACAAAATGTGGAACTGAGGCGGAGCGTAGGGAGATGATGTGGCGTACTCTTGGGAGAGGATGTGGCGTAAGGACCAGAGCTGCCGACTGTGGTGCTGGGAAACCTGGTTTGAGTTTCGGCGTCGGCTTAACATCCTTGAATCTGGGCAAATTACTTATTCTCCCTGTGCCTTCAAAAATGAATGTGCCCTTGGGTAAAGTAACTGGTGCTCATATATATAGTGGTACAATACCTGCGGGTGGTGTTTGGCGCTATATAAAACTGCAAAAAATAAAGTAACTGGTGCTTATCTAAAGCACTCCAACACATTCGGGGTGGTGTTGGTGCTACATAAAACTGCACAAAAAACAAATGTAAAAGCAGAGTCGGGGAGGAGGGGATCTGTACAACGGTAGGTCAGCATAGGCAAGCAGCGACAGGCGGGAGGCTGATGGGCAACCAACAGCAAATGTGGGCTACTATGGAGAGATTAAGTGATTTGCCTAAGTTTACGGTATCCTCGTGGAAAGTAACTGGTGCTAATGTAAAGCACTCCAATACCTTTGGGTGGTGTTGGCACTATATAAAACTGCACACAAACAAAGTGTTAAAAAATTGTCGGGATGGAGAGTATATGTGCAACGGAGTTCAGCGGGGCAAGCAGCGATGGGCGGGAGGTGGATGGGCAACCAACAGCAAATGCAGGCTGCCATGAGGAGATTAAGTTATTTGGCCGTAATCGCAAAATGTGGAACTGAGGCCGAAGCTAGGGAGACGATGTGGCATCCTCTTGGGAGAGGATGTGGAGTAAGGGCCACAACTGCCGACTATGGAGCTGGGAAACTAGAATTCGAGTTTCGGCTTCGACTTAACATCCTTGAATCTGGGCAAATCACTTAACTTCCCTGTGACTGCAAGAATGAATGTGTCCTTGTGTAAAGGAACCATTACTAATGTAAAGCACTCCAATACCTTCTGGTGGTGTTGGCGCTATATAAAACTGCACAAAAAAAGTAACTGGTGCTAATGTAAAGCACTCCATTACCTTCGGGTGGAGTTGGCGCTATATAAAACTGCACAAAAAACCCCCAGAAAGAATCACAGTGTTGGGCTGGTTTACAGTAGTGAACATGATGAAATACATTGCTTTGGCAAACACATTGAAAGGACTACTTTTGGCATGGACACTGAGGGGCAGGCAGACTTGATGACAACAAGACTCAGCCGGGCTCCTTTGAAGAGAAATCAAGTTAAGCAACAATGGTGCACGGAAACACTTGGTGAATGCGGAAAAAATAAGAAAGTGTCCAGACGGGAGAAATTTGAAGAAATCGAGTCCCACCCTATGAAATGAGAAGCAACAAGGTGCGACACGAACACTTCAATCATTTCTCACAGGAGAAACGTGGTTATGCAATTACAGCAGAAGGCACAGGTACTAGAGAAGCTCTGACATGCCTTGTGATAAAGTATACCTGATTCACTTGAGGTCTGATTTTCCAGCTATAAACACCATTGCCGAGCGACTACATATGGTGTAAACATGCTTGCACATCTAGTACTCACATGTGTGGAAAATAAACAGAGACTACATGTGTACCAAGTAATAGCAGCCTGCACACATGCTCCAATCAGCATGCCAGCTATACACTTACCGGACATTAAAAGGCAGAACACCACCACTCACTAGAATAAAACAGACTATAATGGGAGTTTAAAGCAGTGATGAGGGAGGGGGGATTTGTGGATGGGGCAAGCACCGAGAGGTGCGAGGGAGCAAGCAGAGACGGGAGGGAGGAGGTGGGGGATGGAAAGCAGCAATGAATTGAAAAGCAGTGACAGGGAGGGGGTGATCTGTGGATGGAGCATGAGAGCTGGTAAAAGCATGAGCACTGTGTAGGTTGCTAAAGAAGAAAGAAAAAAGTAGGTCCTAAAATGGTCATTAAAACAGGAGCAGTGGATGTTTATAAGTACTTGGTCCATGCTCAGGGAGGAAAGGCTAAACACAAGAAGAGGCATGACCATGCATGCCTGGGACAAATGGTGACAAAGAATTTGAGGCAGATGATTGAGCAAGCAAATGGGAAGCCTGTGGGTAGGCTGAAAACCACAGTTTAAACACAACATGTCTCATCGAGACAGTTCGCATTCGCTGTCTAGCTGAGACCTTACAAGGGGAAGGAAATAAAGTGAATAAGAAGTAAGTAAATGCTCTTGACAAGAAAGACAACCAATAGTAAGCTATGGGATGACTCAAAGGCCACTACAAGTATTGGTATTGTCGAAATTTGCTTTATGATAAAAAACACTTCAAAACTGTCTGTAGGCAAGATCTGAAAAAGAGGATAAAGAGTCTACTCTATGAAAATCAGGTCGACAGTCTGGATTAATTTATGCCATTGTTCCCAGGGTGTAGCTGAAATGAATACTGGCCCTCTTGAAGGCCCAGGGTGGTACAGTCTCAGAAAATTCCTCCTGTAATGAAAAGGACCACCAGGGTTTCCAGTTCATGTAATGGTCTGAAGTACATCTTAAACAACATAGTTTGAATCATGCCTTGAAGCCCAAGGAATGACAAAGTAGAAATCAGTTTTCTTGATCTGAATTGTATAACTATGGGGCCTATCACGATGTAGGGCAGACTCGTGTCCGCCCGACACCATCTCGAAACTGGGTCCAACCAACCTCCTGTCGGCAGTCCCTACCTCCTGATTAGGATGCGACCAAAAACTGTTCGGTCGCATTCTGACATTTCCCTATGGGAGCATGTATTACGGCCGTAAACTGGCCGTAGTACATGCTCCCATAGGGAAATGGAAGGTGGTGTTAATCCCTGCACCCCGTGCACCCCGTGGCCATAGGTGCCCCGTCAGCCCCAACAGGATGCCGTACACACAAGGGGGCCCTGCTAGGGGCCCCCAAACACGCTTTCCGACAGGGTTTCCATGACAGAAAGGCCGGCATGGAAATCCTGCCAGAAACTGCCCTTTGGGATTACGGGTCAGCCTCTGACTGGCCGACAAGCTTCTTGAGCCCGTCAGAAGCCAGCTGGAACGACCAGCCGGTTTAGTTTCCGACCGCCAGCATTGTAATGCGGCAGTCGGAAAGTAAACCAAGATGCAGCCCGGAAAGGCTTACCAGGCCGCATTGTAATCGGCCCCAATATGTCTCATTTTATAAACTGTTGCCTGTTCTTAAGGTGCACTAGCTTGGCATCCCACTAGGACATTTCCATAAATATTTAGATTTCTCTATCTTTCCTTCCTGTAGCACCTCACTAGCCTTGTTATCTCTTCCTAGAAGATCACCTTGTCAGCCTTCTTCTAAAGTGCTTTAGTGAAAGTTTATCTTTTAGTAATTTCTATCAGGTTGGTTCACAGAGAAAACTTTAAGACTGCAGGAGTGTAGGCATTTATTGTAATTGTATTTGTATTTATATAGCACTTACTACCTCTGACAATGCGTCAAAGCGCTTTACGGCGAGTAGCACACTACTCCGGAACCCAAAAAGGATATTGACCCCCATAACACCGACCTACACAAACATCGAAATATCGAAACACTAATATTGCATCCAAAAGAATCGACTACCTATACTTAACATTAAAAATACAAAAATATCGAGAGAAAAAATATTGTATAAAAAGAAATCGATACCAAAAATATTGAGTGCAAAAATATCGTAAACATAAATATCGTTTAAATTAAATAAACATATAAATTGACAAAAATATCTACATCCACAATATTGACAACATAAACATTGCTTAAATATCATTTATTTTTAACCAAAACATTAAGGGTCCGATTACGATGTCGGGCGGAATTGCTTCCGCCCCACACCGTCTCGTAAACGGGACCGACCGACCTCCACAGAAAGGCCAGCATGGAAATCCTACCGGAAACCGTGCATCGTAATCCCAAGGGCGGAAAGACCGCCCTTAGCGATTACGGGCCAGCCTCCCACTGGCCGACGGGCACCTTGAGTGTCACGATTCACTCCATGTGCTCTCGTGCCCACCACCGGGTGCCAGAATTGTGGGGCTTTCCAGTATTCTGATATGCTTTCAGACACTCCCCTGTATGCATATCCTGACTTCCAGGCATTTGGACACCATTTAGGAATTGACATCCATTCCCAATCCATGCAGGGTTTTGTGGAAGCCAGTCTGCTCATGCTGGAAACTCCATTACCTATAATCCCCTGCTCACTGCTTTGTCTCCACCCCTGCAGGCCAAGATGGGTGGAGGAATTCAGCTCACCTGTGGCTGGCTGCTGCTAGCCTGCTCACACCTGATGCGCATGAGTACTGTGAGCTCTTTTAAGCCCCAGCTCCCTTAAGCCCAGTGTTAGTCATTGTAGCTGTGTACCGGTGAGACCGATCCTTGTTCCAGTGTTTCCTGAGCTTTTAATATCCTTGAGGCCGATTCACAGAACTAATCTGAGATAAAATCCTAAACTTACTACTTTTGGTATTCACAGAAGGCATTTAGTAGTAGTAAAGTTAGGACTTCTAACTTTAGAAAGATAAGCCTAGACAGTGGAACCCTATAAGAAAATAGCACCTGACCTGCTATCCCTAGTTATTATACATCTACTGGGAAATGCCCAAGTTCTGTGTGCACACTGTTAGCGCACCCACTGTCACGGTGCAATCCAATACTGGAATATAACAATCTTTAACAAAAGCAAAGGTGCACCACTCAGAGATAAACAAACACACATCAAAATATCAGATCCGTGTCCAGAGCTGTTTCTTTAAGGTCTTCGTTTATTCAAAAAGTTAAAAGTGATCAGGTTAAACTGAACAGCCGACGCGTTTCGTCCATACACATGGACTTCTTCAGGGCTGCCGATTTAACAGATACATATACACACATCAATATGGTAAAATACAAAAAAGACTGACACTACAGAACCAAGTAAAACATGACATTTATACTGTGTTACTCGAACAATAAACATAATGATGACAGGACTGTTATATATATAAGTTACCACACATTAATATCCACATATGAAAAAACTCACCAAGACATAACGCATGACATCCATATATTTGCCAAGACTATACACGGAACACTATACATAACATAACAGATAGCATCTGTGACACCCTATGAGAATGGGAAAAGGAATTGTTAAGATAAAGCGAAATGAAAAAAGGATCAAGCAAGATATAGGAGATATCCCTGTGCACAGAAGCATTACTGCAGGAAAAAGAAAATGGAAGGAGACACAATCATAAAGATTGTTTGAGGAGAGAACGAGAAAATGAGTAACCAAGAAAGGCACACCAATAAGGCAGTTGTGAACGGTCAATAATGTGACTAATATGGAGATGAGGAGGAGATGAGTATGAATATATAGTCACTTTACCCACCATCCATAAGGTATTCCTAAGATATGACGTCAATATGTCCATGGCGGATAAAAACAGCAAGGAATATGTTGAATCCCGTCCACTTTAACTATACAAGAAAAAGGATAAAGTGGCTTAGTGACCCCCTGGAATATGAGGACTTGATTACTGGGAAAGGTGCTGTTACTGATAGAGCATGTTAAATACTCACTCATTAATAAAGCGAGGGAAGCTTCACGTAGGTGAGATTAACCAAGGCAGGATAAATCCAGATTATTTAATTCAAACAGTCACACCAGGATAAGATGGACCCTGTATTTAGGGCAACTACCTGTTCCGACCTATACCGGAAGAAGATGATTTTATATATATCAATATCGGGTAATTTACTTATAACAAAGGGAAGCACATTCTTGTTCATAATTGAAATGAATCAGTGTTATAAAGCAACCACAACCTGAGAGGCCACGTCACAATCTAAATTGTAGTGTCCCAATGGTAAATAGAAAGAAAAATTTGCAAGACACATAGGACTATTTGACACGAACGGGAGCTATCACTGCCAGCACGCAATCACAAATAAGACTTGGGAAACCCCTGTTTTCCTGTCATGTACTTATATTTATAGTGTGATGATAGCACGGGCGGGGGTCTAACGACCTGGGCACATAATTTGAGTATAAACAACATTGCAGCAGTGCAAGCCAAGCCTATCCCCCCTGAAGGGGAGTGAACATTATGTCCCCCATCCAATGTGAATTCGCATTGATGATAGCCCAGGGGTGGGTCCTGAAAAACCGAAAACACAATTAGGATATAAGCACCATTGACGCGGCGCAAGCCAACCCGTTCTCCCCTAGGAGAAGTGAACAATCAGCCCCCCATCCAATGCGTGTACTGGATAGTCGGAGCGGCAAAATTTAAAAAGCCAAGCCTACCAACCGGAGCGTAAATCGTGAGCACATTAAAAACCCACCCAATATGAGGAACTAAGTGTAACCAGGGACCCCGAGTCTGTCTCCTTACCGTGATAAGTCAGGAACCTCAGCCCAAAAATGTCTCTAGTTGAGTAGCGTCAGGAAGGACTCGCTAGTCGTTTCACGTCCGGTTTTAAATAGCCCACGTTGTTAACAAAACTCGGGACAGCTGAGAGGGGTGTGTCCCGAGTCCTAGGGATTATGTAGGACACGTATAGCGATGCAGAGTGGCCGCTATCTTGGAATGGTGCACGGCGAATAAATGGAACTAGTGTGACTAAGTTTCAGGGATTAAGTGCATAATATAATTAGTGAGCATGTTCGGAAAAATAACCAAAAAAGTAAAAAATGAAAATCCAGACACTCAAAATGACTGCCATAGTGAAAAGATATCAATGAGCCAACAACATTAATAAGCCAGGTCCGGGGTCATAGGGGATCGCGCGATCACAGCGATATATATTATAGCGACTGGGGAAAAACAGCGAATTTGTACTTGTATGTGAGCAGTACTAATGCGTGTAGAGAAACAAAGTAGGAACATCGAACAGAGGAACATCACAAAAATCGGCCAAATAAGTTTGACACTACAACGAGCTTATGGTGGTAGTGGACAAAAGTCCTACGGTGTATAAATCACCGCTAGCTGATACGGAGACTTGATCCAAGGACACCGACTGGATGAGTGTAAGAATGCGGTGAGTTCATGGTAATTAAGGACCTAAGTCCAGTGATAGAAGGATATACTGTGGTTGCAAGCAGCCTCGAGACGCATTACTTGTCATAGGGGAAAAAATAGGGTAATCTTATAAAAAAAGAGAAATTCTCTATAATGCCCACATTGCAACAGTCAGCAGTATAGACAAATAAGTAAAAAGGGAGTAGGAATAACAAAAGTGCAAACAGGTAAAGAGAGAAAACAGAGCGAATGGAGATGAGAACAGTATACATATAATAATAATAGTAATAATAATAATAAAAATACATATAAATATAACGTATACAGGAGCGCCAGTTTACAAATTAGGAGTGCATGCTACAAAAACAGATCCATAAGGCGCTGCATCATCATGTCTGAATATGTGCATAGGTTGTAAAAACAGTTTAGCCAGGAATCTATTTGTAACAAGTGATGATAGTGTACAGAGTATTTCCAGAGGTAACCATTTCAATCCATATGAAACCCATACATATCTTCGAGTATAAGGAACAATGGTAAACATACAGAATAGGGGGAAAAGACCGTAGTTTCACAGAAAATAATGTAATTCTTCGTCACTGTTATGGCCAAGTTCTACACTGCGGAGCTTGCAGATCCAGCCTGCTTCATTTTTTCTTAGGGATAGTTCCCTATCTCCCCCTTTAGGGTTGGCCGGTATATGGTCAATACCCATAAACCAAATCTCAGTACCGGTGGTATGGTTCTCTTGCATGTGAAAGGTTAGGGGATATCTGAGATCACCATTGAGTATTGCACGCAGATGTTCCTGGATTCTTATTTTCAGAGGTCTTATGGTGCTGCCCACATAGATCTTATTGCATGGGCAGCCCAAAATGTACGTAACATATTTCGTTTTGCAGTTGATCAGATGATTAATGTCGTATACCCGACCAGTGTTAAAAATGAATGTTTTAGTTTTGTCTTTCCCCAGTCTGCAAACATTACAGTCTTTGCAAGTATAGAAGCCCTTAGTTGTATGGGGCAACCAGGTTTCCATCCTTGGTGTGGTGACATAACTGGGGCATAACAGATTTCTCAGGTTCTTCCCCCTTCTATATGTCACTCTAGGCCTAGGGGCTAGAGTCTCCTTTAAGCTTGGTATGTCTGTGAGAAGGTGCCAATGTTTCCTCAATACATTATACACCCTATTGCTCCGATTATTGTATTGTGTATTAAAAGAAACTGGAGCCTTCTTAGTTTTGATAGGGGCCTTAGGTTTCAAGGTAGTTTCTCTGGACATTTTGGCAATCCTCCTTTCTGCTTTTTCCATATTGCCTGGGAGATATCCTCTCGCTAAAAAGCGTTGTTTAGTCTCATTGATGTTTTTAGTAAAGTTCTCATCTGTGCTACAGTTCCTCCTCATACGCACCATTTCTTCATATGGGATGTTATTAATTATGTGACGAGGATGTGCACTACAAAAATGTAGGGTGCTGTTACAAGCAGTACTCTTCCGATGGGTCGAAATCTGTATGCAGTTGTTTTGGACAAAATAGTTAATGTCCAAAAAGTCAATCTATTCCCCACTGTAGTTGATGGTAAACCGTATGTTAAAGGGGTTTTCATTTAAAAACGCATGGTATTCCAACAGTTCTGAGGCAGGTCCATCCCAGAGCATAATGACATCATCAATGTACCTGCCCCAGAAAATAATGTGTTCTGTCCAGTTGGCAGCACGACGGCCCCAGGCATGCTCCAGCTCGTACCAGCCCATAAAGAGCCCGGCATAAGATTCCTAACTTTACTACTACTAAATGCCTTTTGTGACTACCGAAAGTCGTAAAGTTAGGATTTTGTCTCAGTTTAGTAGTAGTAAAGTTAGGAGTCCTAACTTTACTACTACTAAATGCCTTCTGTGAATACCAAAAGTAGTAAGTTTAGGATTTTATCTCAGATTAGTTCTGTGAATCGGCCCCCAGTTTCCAGTGTTTCCTGAGCTTTTGATATCTTTGTTTCCAGTGTTTCCTGAGCTTTAGTTATTTCTTGTTCCTGAGCTGTTGCTGTTTTCCTTGTTCCTGAATTAGCACTGCCTGCAGTGCTACCTTGACTCCTGAGCTTTAGTAATTTCCCTGTTCCTGAACTAGCACTGCCTGCAGTGCTACCTTGACTCCTGAAGCCTTAGTAATTCTCTGTTCCTGAACCAGCACAGCCTGCAGTGCTACCTTGACTCCTGGGCTTTCGTAATTCCCTGTTCCTGAATTAGCACTGCCTGCAGTGCTACCTTGACTCCTGAGCTTTATCTCAATTCTAGTTCCTGCTCCTGAGCCTTAGCATTCCTTGTTCCTGAGCTACAGCAGTTTCCCTTGTTCCTGAACTAGCACTGCCTGCAGTGCTACCTTGGCTTTTGAGCTTTTGCTAAATTCTTGTCTTGCTCCAGCACAGCCTTCAGTGCTACTTTGTTTTCTTGACTCCTGATCCAGCACTATTCTAGTATACCCTTGTAGCCTTCCCTTCTGTATATCCTTTTCCAGTCCCTGCTTTTCTTCCCATTTCCTTGGTTCCAGTTCCTAGTTTACTGTCTTGCTAGTCCTGCTGTCATGTTTCTATTACCTTGTATGTTTGTTACTTGTTTTCTGCCAAGTGTGCCCTGTGAATTCCTTCCTTTCCTGTTAAGCACTCCTCCATGCTAGCTCCTTGTCTATTGTGCCTGTATTTAGTTCTACCCCCTTGCTGTTACTGCCTTGTGTGTTCCTGTTTGATCGCCAGGATCCGTGGGCCCAGCTGACTACCTAGGTGGTGTTTCTTGTTCACTGTGAGTACTGTCTTTGAGTTACATTTATAACATCACCATAGGTATCAGCCCCACAGACCCTGCCTTTGCATGCATATCCTATATGTGGGTATTTGCAGTCAGTATCTGTAATAGCAATTGTGGGTGAGGAACTTACTGAGCTTCAGTCCTACCGTGTGGAGCTCCCGAGTGCTTTACCCCACATTCCCTTTATTGTTAATGTTGTATTATATATATGTCTTGCACGTTCCTCCTGGGTGTAGTTAGTCTGAATGCTAAATTGCCTCATGAGTGCCCTTCCTTTCTGAGTCTTAGCCATCTTGTTCACTTGTACAGGCTTCCCCTTTGGATCCCCTTTTCTCCTCTGACTCCCTGTTTGATCCTGGGCAGCGCTGTACTACTCTTTCTGTGCACTGTATGTTTTCTAACCAGTTCCCAGTCCTTGCCCAAATCCCTGACTGTGTTCCCGACATAGTGCTGGACAGTCCCTGACATTGAGCCTGTCAGAAGCCAGCCGGAATGACCGGCCGGTTTCAATTCCGACCGGCTGATTCATAATCAGCCGGTTGGAATTGAAACCGATGATGGCGGTCGGAAAGGCTTTCCGACCGCCATTGTAATAAGCCCCTAAGTACACCCATTAAAAATAAATATAGAAACATATTAATAAATACCACAATTAAAAGAATACATTTCAAAGAAGAAAATAAATATGTAAATATATTAACAATTATAAAATATTTATAATTAACAAATAACCAAACAACGCTAATATTTAAATAAATAATCAAAAACAAATAACATTTATCACCATTAAAAATAATCAAACATGAACCTGTATCAAATATATTTAATTACAATAAAACATATAAATACAAATATATTGTTACATAAATATAATATTAAACAAAATATACCCTTAAATAAATATATACAACGTTTACCAACACATAACTGCCAAAATAATTGAACAGTTGCTATAACAACCAATAAAATAAAAGCATAAACAACAAAATCCAATAGAAAGCTTCAACTAATTAAAACAACACTATAAAAGATACCAATTAATTAACCAAAAATGACCTCACAACCAGGTCCGGACTGGGAACCAAAACCGGCCCTGGCAAAGAGCTCCGCCAACCCCCGGGGGGTGGGGGTGCGTCCGAGCTGTTTGCCAGGGCCGGTTTTGGCCGATTTTATTACAGGGGCCGATATTGCAGCTGTGCTGCAAAAACGGCCCTGTAACAAAAACGGCCCCAGGGGCCCAAATTCGGCCCCCACCCTGGCGGCCTACCGGGGAAACGCCCGGTGCCCGCTATGGCCAGTCCGGCCCTGCTCACAACCTGCAAAGATTGGAGAAGGACGACACTCTGCCAGATTTAAGGCTCAACAAAGAACCTTCAAAAGAGCCACATAAAACAACTTAAATTCAAACTAAGTACAATATCTAAAAAATTTACATATTCCCCAAACTAAACTTAAAATAATGAAAACATGTAAAATAAATAAATAAATGCATTTCAATTTGTTTTCTAATTTTACAGACTAAACAAACCGATTTACAAACCTTACCAAAAATCAACACTGCAAAAAAATAAACCCTGCAGCATTCTACCAATCAAAGATTAAGAATAAAATAAAATTGATCAAACATATAAAACAGAGTAAGTATAACCATTAATAATTACAAAACCTTGGCTATATCAACTGATAAGCAAAACTAACTAAATAAAACTAATACGCATTTACACCTTTTTTCTACTACAGGCTGCAACAATTCCAATCAAAAAACTTCAGTAAAGAAACCAACTAAATATACCAAAAATAGTAAGTATTGTTTTAAATATACTTAAAAATAATACCAACTAAACACTAACTAACCTGATAAAATTAAAACATATTAAATTTCCATCATAATAATAATAATAATTTTTTTACCCAACAGATAACAAAAACAACATTAAAGCAGAAGAAAACAACAAAGAACTTCAAAGAAAAATCGAAAACGACAAAAAACAACATATACGTAAGTATAAATAAAAAGTAATATAACAGCAAAAAAATTTACATTGCATTTATTAAATATTTTAATTTAAACCTGCTGCACGGGCCTCTGATGAGAAGCTAAGAACGCTTCGAAACGCATCAGGCCAGGGACGAGATACGGGGAGGGAAAGCCACATGTCTTAAAGAATAAAGTAGTGTTATCCAACCTACTACGGAGTGCGGTCCCGCATCTGGGGAAACTCTTGGAAAACAAGTATTCGCGGCGCTTCCAGGCCGCGGGGACGACGCACCAAATCGAATTAAAGATGGACCCGCAAGTGAATATTCACGTTTGCATGGGCGGAGTGGGTTAATCAAGCAGACATGTGGAGTTTTCTCCTGAAGCCCACCAGAGGGCTGTGAACATTGTTGTCCTATACTGAGTGTGGCAGGTTAACCCACTGGAGGGCATGATTTAGCGTAATGGACTACATTCCCCAGCGTGCATCAGTAATAGTCATCCATTGTGAGGGCACACCGGAAGCCCATAAATTGAGGGAAACGTGTGGAGGGGGTGTGGTAATGCTGTAATTTAAACCTGCTGCACGGGCCTCTGATGAGAAGCTAAGAACGCTTCGAAACGCTTCAGGCCAGCGACGAGATACGGGGAGGGAAAGCCACATGTCTTAAAGAATAAAGGAGTGTTATCCAACCTACTACGGAGTGCGGTCCCGCATCTGGGGAAACTCTTGGAAAACATATATATATAT
Source organism: Calotriton arnoldi (assembly GCA_963921515.1). Classification (NCBI taxonomy): domain Eukaryota; kingdom Metazoa; phylum Chordata; class Amphibia; order Caudata; family Salamandridae; genus Calotriton; species Calotriton arnoldi. Next base: position 4,266,396 of record CAWUFW010000189.1, read on the forward strand.
ATATATCGAAGAAAAACAATCCTGCTCCAACGAAGAAGAGGCACGTACTCGAGGTATGTGTGGATAAGGCTTCTTTATTGTTTGTCGGGTCTCCCACGACCCCGCAAACATATATATATATACATATATATATATATATATATATATATATATATATATATATGTATATATATATATATATATATATATTTGCATTAAAACTAAGAAAATGACAGAAGGGTCATGAAAAGGGAAACTCTTGCTCTGTTACAAGGGCTAAACTTATACCCAAGAAAGAAGATCAACTAATCACATGCATTGGAAATTCACCAAATACTACTCTAATTCCTGCTATGGGAGGGCAACAACCACCCTCTCCCCCCAATGTTATTACTGAAATTGAGGTAAGAGATGTTTTAGAAAACAGAAAAGAGGCAAGCACTAGCTCCCAACGACAAGCACTCAAATATTAAAAGATGTCCTAATCCATGTCCCAGGGCACGTAACTGGCCAGTTACCTGCCATCCCATCACTAAAACACCTAATAGCCAGAACCAAAAAATCTACCGCCCAAACGCCCCCAGCCGCAAAACATTTCAGATGTAGAAATACTACCTTAATATACAATAACACAATAAGAGGAACAATTCCTTCTTCATGACAATAAAAGTCATGAAAAAAGAATTATCATCTTTGCCACCCCTGCTAATATCCAAAAACTAAAACAATGCAATACCTGGGTGATGGATGGGACATTCAAAATATGTCCCAAGCCATTCTACAAATTATACACTATCCATGGAGAATACCAAGAAACAAACATCCCTTTAATATATGCACTAATTCCCAATAAACATTCTACAACCTACATAGAAGTCCTACCAAAAATAAAACAGACAAAAAATTACTGCCCCCAAAAAATAATCATTGACTTCCAATAAGCAATGATACAAGCAATTTAAAAAATGTACTCACATAAAGCAATACAAGGATGCTATTACCACTTCAATCAGAGTATATGGCGGCATCCACAAAAATCTACACTAAGTGCCAGATTACGACCTTAGAGCAGAGCCGCCTGCCAGATTACTACTTTACAGTGGTCTGGCCGGCGGGTGGCATGGCAGTTCCCCCTGCGGTGGCCTTTAAAAGGCGCAGTGCCTTTAAAATGGCACCACAATGGGAACGCTTCACAAGGTTCCTGCACGGCGTGGACTTGTAAGTCCATGCGGTGCAGGAACGTATGTGCTTGCACACAGGGGGGCACATGTTATGCCCCCCTTTGTGCATCCAAATTTGAGGCACAGGGGGGCCCTGTAGGGCCCCCTTTATTTCCTCTGCACCAGGCTTTTCATGGCAGTGGAACCACCATGAAAAGCCTGGCTGAGAGAAAACTCGTAATATGCTTGGTGGGACCGTGGCGGGACCGTGGCGGTCCCGCAAAGCATATTGCGGCCTCTGACCGCCGCTCCAACGCCAAGGAACAGCAGTTCCCTGGCAGAATCGGCTGTCCCAAGGCAGTCTGACTGCCCAGGACCTAATCGGGTGGACGGACTGCTGCGCCACCATGACCAAGGACCGCCAGACTCGTAATGTGGCCCTAAGTGTAGAATATGCAACAAACAGTAACTTTACATATCAAATAAAAAAATTAATAGCCGTAGCCTACGTCCACATAACTGAAGTGTCAAACTACTACAAGTTCCTTCTACCAATGAACTCCCTTACTAGACTTTTTGGAAGACACATGGGGAAGGAGACTACACAAATCAGGACATAGAAGGCAACCCAAATTCCACATACCCTGGTGGAATGTGTACGACAGTACTCTAGCCCAAAAAGCTAAAACCAACAATGCAGTGGAAGGATGGCTTAATGCCTTCCAAGCCACATTAGGAAGAACACAACCAAGTCTACACAAGCTACTAGAATCTATAAAAAAAGAACAAAGTTACCAAGAACTAAGGGCCTGATTACGACTTTGGCGCATCAGCGACGGCACAATGCTGCCTCCGCTGCGCCAAAGCCGCGCAAGCACCACCGACCGTATTACGAGTTGCAAATGTGCAACTCGTAATATGGTTAGCGGTTCTTTGGCATTTCCCGTGGTGGTGCCTTGAAAACAGGCACCGCAATGGGAACGGCCAAAAAGTTCCAGCACGGAACTGGGGGGAATACAGACAGGGGGGCACATGTTGTGCCCCCCGAATGTATCCCCATGACGTCGGGAGCTTAGGGGCCCTGTGGGGCCCCTTTGTTCTTGCCCACCAGCTTTTTCATGGCCATTTTCAAATACCATCTTTCTAAAATATGATGAAAACATTTAGAAATATATTTCTAAATTTTACAATAATTTAAAATACATAAAAAAAAATTCAAATGAAAATTTTAAAATTAATTAAATATAAATACCAAAATTAAATTATAAAAACACCAAAAACAACTACTAAACGTATAAACTTTACAAATACTAATTGTTTTTTAAATTATTCAAAAATAAATATTTTTTTTTTTGATTTTTTGAATTAAACTTTGAATATATAAAAAATTGTATTTTACAATTTATTTTCAATAAGAAATATTACTCTAAACTCATAAAAAAAAATAACTATATTTTAAAAATAATTATTAAAAAATAATTAATAATTAAACTTAATTCTTATTAAATAACACATTTTTTTATAAATGACTCCCCACCCTCATCCCCTATAGACCCAACATCCCACTACTAAAATGTACAAATTTCTAAACATAATATATAAAAAAATTACATTATAAAACAAATGTATGAAATTATAACATATATATTTTAAATAACTCCCCACCCTTTTCCCCTATAAACCCAACATCCCGCTACTAAAAATTATATTATAATATTTAAAAAAGTATACATTTTTAAATAAAATAAAATAAAATAAAAAAAATATTAGATAACATAAATAAAAAAATTAAAAAATAGCACTTAAAAAAACAGCAACCCAATAAATTGATATTATATACAACTATATTTTTAACATCGATATTTAATACATAACCAATTTTCAATATTTTTGACATCGATATTACTTATCTCGATATAATGCTGTCACGATATTCTTGACATGATATTCATGCCACTCAATATTTTCATCTAGATATTCTGTCATTACACCTCCTCTGTGGTTTCTGTTTCCGTGATGTGTCCAAGTCTGAACCCGAACTGAGTTCGGTCTAAAAGATGATTATTGTGGATGAACTGGGCGGGGCCCGGTACATCATGCACCCCTACCCTGAGTTCTTGCAGCATGTCTCTTGAGGTTGTTAATTGTTTGCCCAAGGACACATGACAACTAAGGGGTTTATTACCATGTCAGGTGTATTTGCATATGCCCCACACCGTCGCGGAAATGGGACCGACTGACCTCCAGTCGCATACTCACATTTCCCTATGGGAGCATGTGCTACACCCGTAAACCGGCCGTAGCACAAGCTCCCATAGGGAAATGGGAGGTTGTGTTCATCTCTGCACCGCGTGGCAGGCAAGGTGCCTGCCACATGGTGCAGGGATCCAGCCCCCAATCAGAGGCCGCAACCAGAAGGGGGCCCTGCTTGGGGCCTCCAAACTCACTCTCCGACAGGCTTTCCAAGTCGGAAAGCCCGCCATGGAAAACCAAGCATAGTATTCCAAGCATAGTAATTCGGACGGTGTAAAACGCCGTCCATATGGATTACGGGCCAGTCTCCTTGAGCCCATCAGAAGCCAGCAGGAATGACCGGCCGGTTTCACTTCTGACCACCTAAATTGTAATTAGGCGGTCGGAAGTGAAACCGACGATCTCGGTCGGAAAGCCTAAGGTCGGAGGCTTTCCGACCGAGATCGTAACCGGCCCCTTAATGTGTGCACTGAGAGCCTCTTTGAAATGGTTTGTATCCAAGAGCAAAGCTTTGCAGTATGGAGGAGACACCAGGCATACCCATCTTTTCTGAGAGTGGCTACTGTTCTCACTGACTGAGCGGACAAGAACTGGAATTGATGGCAGTAACTTGATTATAGTGGAAAGAGAAGGCCTTTTTACCAATTACCTTCCACGTTAAATTGCCTACCACACTCTCCTGTTTAATACGTTTTGCTTGTTCCTTTCAACTTAGTCCTTCACCCCATCTGTAGGTGAATAGGTGATATGGTGTAGTGTAGTTCCTATTTTCCTAATAGGCTCTGCGCATTGGAATAATAAACACTATAGGTTTGACATAGGACTAAGGTCGGTATGTCCCTATCGAGTATATTAAACTTAATTACTTGTGCCAGTTAGCTCAGAGGCCACTAGAAACTCCTTGAGAACAAGAAGGGAGTAGTTTCTGGCAACCGAAAAACATGACAACTTTGTTTCCCTTTAGAAGCGGAACACATCTCAGAATCGTGGAAACAATAGATAACAGTTTCACTCAGTCAATCGTGCATGCTTAGTTTCTACAGAGTTACACAGAAAGGAAAGACGGGCGTTTCAATAAAAAGGGTTTATTGAACAGTCTTGTTTCTCGTGTAAGAGATATGTGCTGTTATGATCACAAGACAGTATGCAAGATAAATAATGTACAGCGTAAGCAGTAGAAATAAATAATACTGCTCTAGCAATATCTTTTAGCATATATTCACGTACATAAATAACATGAGCTAAAAATGCGAGTACTCATACGATGCGTCTCTAAGCTAGTTCTACCCCAATGTACCTAACCTAGTCTAGGTGTAGGGAAAGGTAGAAGTAGGTGGAGTATTCTCTAGTCTGGTATACTAAGAGTATGTGAAGTATAGTACGCCAAGTATAATATGCCAAATCTAGTATGCCAAGAGTCCCTCTAGGATCTAGTCAGCTCCATACCTTGAGAATGAGAGAGGTGGGAATCTCCTGCCGGATCTGGAACTCTAACACCCCGCGAAAGGAGTTAGAACACTGGAAGCTGGATTCGTCTGCGTGCAGGAATGACAGCGTCTTCTCAGTGCGCCAGGCCGGGATACGGGCTCCTCTGAAGTCGAGGTCTCCTCTAACTTGCTTGGGCAAGGGAAGGTATATTTATACCTGGTAGGTGTCTTGGAATGTTAGCATTGACGTGAAGTCGGACAGAGGAAGACGTCAGGAATGAACCCTTAAGGTATAACGGTTCATACATAATAGATGAGTTCTTGGAGAAATCAATAGTCCTGTGCTAGGGGAACTCCCGAAGCCTAAGGGTCTGGTTTCTAAGAACTCGTTGTGACAGATTAGGGTGGACGGATGTCGGTGACCATGCCTGTATTTGGAGTGCACGGTTAATACCTAAATAAGGACAGGGATTCTATGCCTATATAAGGGCAATGCAAATTGAGCCTATATAAGGACATGATTCAGGAAAACCTATATTCGGACCCCTAAAGCGGAATACAACAATGGATGGCACAGACATATTTGCTCTGTATGTGTGCGGCAGAAAGTATGTATTGTAAGAGTCTAGTTGACTAGATGGAGTGTGAAGATGAGCCTGCCAATCAGAGATGTGATTTAATAGAAAATGAGGGAATGTTACTAGGCTCATTGAAGTGAGCCAGGTTCATATAAATGCAAGGTGTGGGGCAGAACCCTCCTTTTGGAGTACAAGGACAGCCCCTGCCCTATTCCTGCTTCACATATAATTCCCCAGAGTTGTGCTGCAGACTGCTGTGTGTAGTACCAGGCAGGGAAGATCCCTCTCCTTTTGTGCTATTGTATTACAGCTTCTGAAAGGAAACCCCCATCTCCATCTCCCTTCCTGACTATGCTGTAGATAAGAAGGAAGGAATAGGGATGAGCAGCCTGTGTGGAAGAGATCCACTACTATGAAACCAGACCTTACCCAAAACAGAACTTGACTCTCAGATACACAAATGCATCTGCCAAACGTAGGTAAATATTGAGGAGATATGCCAAGCCTGTGTGCCAAGGATTCCTCAGTGACCAGTACCAGTGTCCCTAAATAGTGAAGGTTGAGAAAGACTTCTGAGCTCCGAGTATTTAGATTTTTAACTGCCAAATCCTGGTGGTCCTGCTGGAACAAGCTGCCTTGTGCCACCTTGAAGGAGCCTTGAAGGAGCCCACTGACTACAGGGGCGGTGGGGGTATTGGAAGTATCACGTGAAGAAATGGTTATCTAGAACAGTGGTGCCTTGAGGAGCTGTTCAAGAAAAAATGGATGTTAGTCCACCATTGAGCATAGAAGGATCTGCATTACTAGGCCATGCTGCTTCCCTTTGTCTCCTGCCTTGTGAGACCTTGTGACTGTGCAGCCCCACCCCAGGAGCGATGGTACCTGCTCTTAAAGTATTATTTCCCTTTACTGGTCCATGGATAAATGCATATCTCATCATCACACACCATATCAGTTGATACCATGCCAAATCACACCATATCGCATCTTAAGTAGAATTTCTTTGATGCTGCCCTGACTTACATAACATAGAACATGCTATATCAATCTTACTACACCATTCTCTCAAGTTTTCAGCTCCACGCACGAGCTGCTCCTCCAGCCACATGACTTTTGCATTCTGGAATTTGTTTTATCCGTTTGTAAAATCAAGATAACAGCAGTCCTCAGAATAAAAAAAAAAGACTGGATGAGTTACGCACAACTATACAGCTATACTGCACAAGACAATAATACAGCACTGGAAAAGCTTACTGTCTCCAACGTAAGGAACGCTCTTAGTTTAGCTGACAGTGCCATAGTGTGGTGTATTCAGCCTTCTGTGTCAAGAGGCTACCTCAATGGCAATAGTTGTGTTTTAGGAAAAAGCATCATGATATAAAATAGCCTAATAACCCCTTACTTTAAAAGTACCTAACATAACATAAATAACATAACATAACAAAACTTAACATAACATAACATAACATAGCATAACTTTTAGAAATGGGGGTCTCTAGTTGACAGTGATATGCAGTGATATGCACCCTGTCCAAGTAGGGACCCTTCCCTCTAGTCAGGTTGAGGGGATTACACATCTAAGATAACCCCTGCTCACTCCCTTGGTAGCTTGGCAAGAGCAGTCAGGCCTATCTCAGAGGCAATGTGTAAAGCATTTGTACATAACACACACAGTAACACAGTGAAAATACTACTAATGGACAACATACCAGTTTAGAAACAAAGTATCTTTATCTAAACCAAACAAGACCAAAACGACAAAAATCCAACATACACAACTCAAAATATGACTTTTAAAAGATTTCAAGCAATTCTGTCCATAGGAAAGTATGGATGCGTGATTTTTACACAAAGTACCTCAAACCCCACAAGGCAAAACAGCCGCAGAGGAGGGAAGCATCAGAAAACACAGCGATTCATCAGTTCCTGAGTCCTTGGGGAAGCGAGGCAACAGTGCTGCTGCACGCAGGAGAAGTGGTGCGTCAAATCCGGATTGTAGGGGGAAGACAGATCTGGTCTGCTGGTGCTGCATCGGCGATGCGTGGTGCACAAGCATGATGTGTGGAAATACGGGACGCGCTGGAGGTCGATGCGGCGGCGGCAAAAAGGCGCTTCGTCGATTTCTTCAGCTGCGGTCCCACGATGTGTTGTTTCTTTTAGCCACACAGCAGGGCCTGTGTTGGAGTCGGTGCGGAGGTCTCAGACTTTGGAGACCAGTGTGTCGAACTCTGCATGCAGTGATTCATCGGGCTCCTGACAGACGCTGCATCAGTTTCTTCGTACGCACGGGGCTGTGCATCAGGATTTTCTCCTGCATAGCTGTGCTGCGTTGGAAAATACACCCGCAAGAAGGGTGGAGCGTCGATTTTGCAGGTTTCTTCAGTTCTTTGTAGTTCTTTGCAGCAGGACCAACCTCCAAGGGCCCAGAACTGGATTTGGCACCACAAGGCAGGTCAGAACTCCCAGCAGTGGAGTTCAAGAAAGCTGTAGGTGAAGTCTTTGTGCTCCTGAGACTTCTTAACAGGAGGCAAGCTCTACATCATGCCCTTGGAGAATCTTCTTAAGCAGGATACCACAGCAAGGCAAAAGTCCAGACCTTTCCACTGCCCACAGACAGAAGCAGCAACTGCAGGCCAACCCAACAAAGCAACGCACAGCAAAGGGGCAATACTCCTCCTGGCAGCTCTTCAGCTCTTCTTCTTGGCAGGGTCCTCCCAATCCAGATGTAATCTAAAATTCTGGGGTTTTGGGTCTAATACTGATACCCCTTTTTCTCTTTGAAGTCTTTGTTCAGAAAGTCTGTCTTGCTCCACAAAAACCAGTTCTGTCCTGCTTGGTCCAGCCACACTACAGGGGATGGAGACAGCATTGTGCAGGGCAGCCACAGCCTATTCAGGTGCTAGTGACAACTCCTCCCACCACTCTATCCCAGGATGGCTCATCAGCATATGCATATGCAGGGCACATCTCAGTTTGTGTTAGTGTCTGGAGTGAATGCACAAACAGCCCCTGTCAGTCTAAAACCAGACGATGAATACACAAGCAGGCAGAGCCACACAGGATGGTAAAACTTTCTAAAAGTGCCCTTTTCAAACACACAATTTAAAAATCACCTTTACTAAATGTATTTATTTATAACGTTTTGTATAGCGCGAACAAGACCCTAAAGGGTATCAGAGCGCTTCACATTATAGGGTAGGTAGGATGCAGTTGTAAAAAAGACATTTGTTACAGATATCAGAGTGGCAAGGTAACGCTGGAGTTCATGGTTGCACATTAATGTAGTGGTCAATCAGGGCATCGGGATAGTGGGCAGGTGAGTAAACAATAGGACCTAAAGTCACTTAGGGCAGAAACTTGTTCATCAGTATTGTTTTCACTTCTTTTTTGAAAGAAGAGGAAGATGAGATTCGGCGTACATCCAGTGGCAGAGAGTTGCATATTTTCGGGGCAATGCCCGAGAAGGCTCTGTAACTCGTTCTCTTTTTGCGGAAAGCCTGTGGTCTCAGTAGCAGTGAACTAGCACTTCGTGAGGATCTGCATCCCCCTGATAACTCTAGCTTTTGAGCCAGATATATGGGGTTCTTGAAATGTGGGGCTTTATGAGTCATTCAAGCAATCTTTAGCTGTATTCTTACTTCGTACGGCAACTAGCTTAAGGTTTTTAGTGCTGGGGATATGTGACCATTTCTTTTTGTACCGGTTATCAGTCTGGCCGCAGCATTAAGGGAGGCCCGTAGCGGGGCCAAATTGTATTTAGGAAGTCCACAAAGAGTGGAGCTTCCGTAATCTAGCCTCGGCTTGCACCGCAATCTTGAAGTCGTCCTGAGGTAGGAAAGGTTTGAGTTTCCTTAGTGTACTCATCTGGTATTTAGCTCCCTTGGTGGCATTGCTTATATGATTCTGCATATTCAGGTGTTTGTCTAGTGTGATTCCAAGTGATATAGCGGATTCAATAATGTGAGGAGAACAGTTGAAGGCTGTAGCTGTTTAATCCAGAGGTCGATCTTGGGAGAGTGGTTAGGAGGAGCGATGAGGAGGAATTCCGTCTTGGAGGTGTTGAGCATGAGGTGGTTATCAGTGAGCCAATTTTGAGTGTTCAGCAAAATAGAGTTGAGTGAAATGAAATCTTCTGGGGAGGAGATTTTCAGATACAGTTGTGTGTCATCTGCATACATGTGATAAAGAATGTTTGCAGAATTCAGTGCATTTGCAAGTGGTTCCATGAATAAGTTGAAGAGTATGGGTGACAGTGCGGACCCCTGTGGAACCCCCATATTGACTACGGAGGGCTGAGAGAGGGATTGCTTCACCTTGACTCTTTGGGTTCTGTTGTGGAGGAATGAAGTAAACCATTGCAGTACAGGCCCTGATAGGCCCATTCTTTATTCAAGAATGGAGAGTAAGCTGTCGTTTTTAACAGTATCGAAGGCAGAGGACAAGTCAAGTAGAGTCAGGAGACATGATTCATTTTGGTCTAGCATTTTTAAGATGTCGTCCAAGATGTGAATGAGAGCAAATTCAGTGCTGCAGTGCTGTGCCCTTGACGAAAACCAGATTGATGTTGATCCATTAGTTGGCTACTTTTAGGCAGTCCGGGATAGAGCCTTGCGATAGTGAAGCATTAACAATCTTTGCCCATAAGGGGAGAAGTGCCGCTTTTATTTCATTGAAGATTGGAGGTGGTAGTGGGTTGCTGAAGTGATTAGGTGGGTTGATCCCTAGAAGGATGTTGTAAATGTCACTTTCGCTGAGTGGAGTGAAGGTGTGCCAGGATGCATTGTTCTTAAGGACATCTCCAGAGGGACCGAACCCATCATGGCCCAGAGAAGCGAGTGGAGGAACTATCCTTGTATTTGGAGCCCTCTTTGATTCCAGGTCTATTTAAATGCTTTTAGTTTTCTCCACGAAGAAAGCGGCTAATTCCTCGCATGAAGGAATGCTGTCACCATGGACTGGCCGGTTGGATGTGGTGAGCGTTTGTTGCTTAACGATTTTGAAATGTTTTTGGGGACGGTTTTTGGTTTGGTCAAGTTAAGTTCTAAAGAAGTCGGCTTTTGCTTTTTTGCTTTTTCTGTTGTAGGTGTTCCTGACTGATCTAAGGTGTTTTAGGTGTTCGGTGGAAGGTCTGGATCTCAACGTTCTTTCGACTGACCTTAGACAGCGACATACAGATTTTAGGTTGTCATTGAACCAAGGTTGGGAGATTTTGGTAGAAGCATTTTTTTGTTGTAGAGGGGCGATAGAGTCAAGGATGCTCGAGATAGGGGAGTTATAGAATTCTGTGAGGTCATGGACATCTCTCATGTCAGCTTGGGGGGTCAGGGCATTGTTACATCGGGTTGCTAAAGACTACGGGATTGATCTTTACTAGGTTCCTTTTCCATTGCTTTGTTTTCATGGGTTGGTCTCTCTTCGAGGTCACCTCCAGGTTGATAAGGAAGATGATGCTGTAGTGGTCAGACCAGTCATTTGGGATAATGGAATCCAGTGTGATGATGTTCCTTTTAGATATGATAAGGTCCAGGGTTTCACCCTTGTTGTGGGTAGGGCTGTCCCAGAATTGGGTCACCTTGTGGTCTGATAGGAAGGTTTTTAGGCAAATTCACTGCATGATCGTTTGGGTTAGACCAGTGGAGGTTGAAGTCTCCAAGGAAGATTTGGGACACTAGGGGATCATCGTTGGATGTGATGATTTCCATGAGTTGTTCAATGAAGGACAGATTGTCTCCAGGGGGGTAGTAGAATGTGTGTAGTTTGCAGATGGGGTTGTTATTGCTTGAAATGTTGATGCAGAGATATTCACTGGAGGTCAAGGTGACGGTTTCTGATTGGACACCAAGAGTGTATTTCTATGTATACAAGCTATTCCCCCACCCTGTTTAATGGTTCTGTCCAGACAAATTATGTCGTGGCTGGGAGGGACTAGTAGGTCAAGCATAGGAGTGGAGGAACTGTTAAGCCAGGATTTAGTGAGGATGATTATGTCAAGCTCATTTGTTAGGATGAGATCATAGATATCGGGGGCATGTTTACTAGCTGATCTACAGTTGAGAAGAATGCATTTCAGTTGGCTAGTAGAAGGGTTGGTGAGTCCAGAGAGCCCAAACTCCAAATCTTTAGCTGTTCCCAATTGAAAGTTTAACTTGTAAAATGTTATAAGGCAGCTCCAATGATAGCCTATGGGAGAGCTAGTCCTTGCCATAGTGAAAAACGAAATACACAGTATTTGGCTATCAGGACATGTAAAAAACACCAGTACTTGTCCTACCTTTCACATACACTGCACACTGCCCATGGGGATACCTTGGGTCTATCTTAGTGGTGCCTTACATGTAAGAAAAGGGAAGCTTAGGGCCTGACAAGTGGGTGCACTTGTCAGGTCGACATGGTAGTTAAAAACTGCGTGTGCAGACACTGCAGTGGCAGGTCTGAGACACATCTGAAAGGCCTCTGGTGTGGGTGGCACAATCAGTGCTGCAGGCCCACTAGTAGCATTTGATTTACAGGCCCTGGGCACACACAGTGCACTGTACTAGGGACTTACCAGTAAATCAAATATGCCAACCATGGAGAACCAATCAGAATTACAATTTACACAGGGAGTACTTGCACTTTGGCACTTATCAGCAGTGGAAAAGTGCCCAGAGTACCTAAACCAGCAAAAACGAAATCCAGCACACAATCAAAAATACAGGAGGTAGAGGCATAAGGACAGGGGAAACCATGCCAAGGATGCCAGATCTAACAATAACATAACATAACATAACACCTTGAGGTGGCCTCAGGACTGCATTAAGGTTAGCGTTTTACAAGCAACTAACATAATAAAGCTGCAAATAGCAAATCGTACACCACTCTGACAGTTCATAAAATCTGGCCCCAGCATTTTTCTTTGGAAAGCATAGTAGAATCACGTCTCACACTGTAGGAGCAACAGAGAATATGCCCTTCTTTTTCCATTTCCGGTGCTAGACACGAGTCATACTCAATGCCTCTAGAGTGGTGCGACCATTGCAGCCGCACCTGGTGCTGACTTGGGGGGGGTGGGGGAGGGAGGGGGCGGCTTGTTAGAAATAACACAGACTTAAAAGCACTTGCTGCAGAGTTCCTATGTCCAACAGTTAGCAGTCAACAAAAAATGTCAAGATAATACTGGTGATTAATGTTCGTGCTTGAGAGAGATCGAGTTTGTCTAGTGGCGGTTTTGACTCATCATAAAGTAGCAGTGCAGAGGGTTAATGTGCTTGCTGTAAAGAACGTGCAACTTACAGATCACAGAACGTATTTTATGTGGATAGCTCAGGAGGTTACTGCTTTTGTCACAGAGATCCTTTTGTTACTTGCAGTTTATAAATTACAATCCTAATACAGAACAGTGAGATATGAACTGCCATCAAAGAGCTACATGCAAACTTCATAGTATATATAGGGTACAGTGTTATGTTGTTTCCCCAGTCTTTCATTAGCCTAATGTTGCTAAAAAGGGTTCATTTAGGTAGAAATACATTCTTATTAGTAAAGCCAACCCCAACCACTGAGGTACGTTTTAAATCCTGAGTTTATGCTTCTCCAGACCAAACACTCATGAAATATACTGACTACTGGATGACATGTGATTACTACACCTTTTAATCCTCATTGCTTTATATAATGTTTTGATCCAGCGCAATATTAGCCAACAACATTCATACACCATATACTCACTTGGGCCCATACATTCACACTACACTAATACTTACGCTGGGTGTCAGATGTACTCTTTTATCAAAGTCCCTGCTACCAATTACCTTCTGATTGAAGAGTAATAACTTACCAATGGATCCTTTGCTAATTGGGAAGTTTAAAATGAGTGACATTCATTATAGTACATAATCCTGAAATAACCACTGAGTCAGGAAGTTTTTAAAATGTTTATCTAAAAGTTTTTGCAGAGTAAAATACAGAAAACACGGTACTTGATTGAAATACCCAAGAAAAAGCATAGAAATGATTTTGCTAATAAATGACGGTGTTTAAGGAAGAGGAGAAGATAGAGACAGCAGCGCAACTAAAGGTTGCAGTATAGTTACCTAAAATGCGAGAACCAAGCCCCTTAGCCAAGGAGTTGGAAAAGATAGGACCCAGGAAGGATGAAGAGCAAAGACTTCTTCCAGGATCAGGACAGGACCGGTGACCTCTCTACAACGACGCCTGCGCTGTTCCCCTCTCTGATACTCGACTTCTCTCGATTCTCCCGTCTAATGGACTCCGCCGCCCCCTCCTCAGGACCTCTTCCGGACAGGAATTCAGTCAGCAACCGATCAGCTGGGCAGTCTGGAGTTGAGAGCGCTCTGGCAGTATGGACGCCTGTTCTTCGTGAACGCATGCTCTGACTAATTTACTAATGCTATATTCTATTATACCCTTCTACGCCCATGTACCTCCCTTAATGTTGCTAAAATATGGGACCACTACTTCTGATTGGACAGGGACAGGGGGTGGATTCTCGCACCATATCGATTTGGCCTAAATTGTAAAGCCTATTGTCTTTACGTTCCCTCCCCTTCAAATTAATACATTCACTTTATTTCCCACCCGTCTCACGACAAATGTTATATATTTTACAGGAGAAAAGTAACAATTTGTCCGCCGGAAACATTGAGTACATCATCTTCGGCCAATAGGTCGTGGCCTTGGGAGACGTCCAAGTTGACTTCACTTGGCAGGCATACAGGACACATGCGCAGAACCATCTGTCTCTCGAGTTTCAAGACACCAACCCAGGCCCAAGTTTACGAATTACTAAAAGTGCAAGAAGAAAATATTAAAATCACAAATAAAAAGTTTCACTGTATGCCCACTTTCCCTACTCTATTCCCAATTAATTATAATACTATCCTGCATTAGTAGCATTAAGAAAACGACAATTTAATAATGACATGAGAGCAAGCTGAAGCATGTGAAAACATTTAGCGGCCATTTTAGTGCACACTGCGCAGAAGCAGAAGTTTCCCACCAAGCAAAGAAAGACGTCACACCATGTGATCAGGTTGCGACATGCGCAGTGAGGTTCCCAGCTTTAGCGGACATTTTGGATTACAGACAAGCGTTATTCATTAGTAAAACACATAAGCAAGCTTCTGTCCCTCTTGTGTTTGTGAATGCAAAGTTTAGTTTTGACAATACAAGTTTAATAAATTAATACTATGAGGAAGATTGCGTACAAGCAAGTTTCATTTTTGAAACCTTGCTCCATCAATCCCCTCTCTGATGGCGTTTCTGAGCCATCAAGAATACTACCCTCAATCAGATGCCAACTTCTAGCAATTCGTTTCGTTCTCATTTTTACATTTTCTGTTTTTCACATCCCCTTTCAACTTTTTGTATAAATCACTTCTCCATTCTTCAAGTTCTATTTCATCTAGTTTTCTCTTCTTTCCTTTTCCTGTCACTTTATATGTTCCATTCTTTCTACAGCATTTGCACCATATTGTTATTGCCAATATTATTATTGCTATCCCTGCTAGGGGTACTAATATTTGACCTATAAGTCCTTTCCTATATTAGCAAACCAGGTTCCAATTGACGCAATACTATTTGTCAATCTTTCCCATACACTATCAACTTCCAGTGGTTTAAGTTCTTTCTCAAGTTTAGTTATGTTCTGAATATACGTTCCAATTTCTGCACTCTTATCAGGAATATAAGTGCAACAATGTTTCAGTCTTCAATAATTTACAGACTCCTCCTTCTTTTGCCAATAGAATGTCAAGAGCAAGTCGATTTTGCATCACCATAGATCTAATCGCAACCATCTCCGTATTAATCATTAGAAAACCTCCAGCAGTATCCGTTGATAAACGATCAACCACTGTAGACAATTTACATATTTTCCTTGAGTTCAGAATTATTCCCACTGAAGGTATCAATGCACCAAATATATCACCTACAATTTCTGAAAAACTAGCTCTTTTACTACGTATTAATTCATTATTGTTTTCATTGCTTCCAGTGTTTCTTTTTACGTGGTATATCTTTGGAAAAACTATTCCAAGATAACAACTTCCATACCACCTTGCAGGAAGCCTAAAGTAAGCCTTATTCCCACATACATAATAGATTCCAGGAAAAACTGAATCTGTTCCTCCTTTGAGTCCCCAACCTCCCAGAATTAAAAAATTGTGTTCACATTCACTGGTACCGATGAAGACATTGTTATAATCAGTCTTTAACCTATGAAGACAAATTTTCCCTTTCTTTACGAAATCCAGAGCCATTGCAGCTTGAGCTTTACCAGGTGTATAACTCCCTTCCTTCTCCGCCCAAGGTGGCAACTGAGCCTTATGCTCTAAAGCTTTCTTTTGAAAATCATGTCTTCTATCTTCTACTAAATTCAAAAATATCTTTTCTTCTTCTAGTAAAGAACATGTTAGATCAGAGTTCTTCAAACTTTTTGATGCCGAGACCCCCTGTCAAAAATTTTTAGGCGTAAGGAACCCCTCTTGACAAAAAATTATAGAACTTGGGGGCATATTATCAAGAACAGCGTTAAAATTATCGCCGGTTTAGCGGCAGAAAACTGCCGCTAAAGCGGCGATAATGGGCTTTATGCCCTGGAGAATTCCAATAGAAGCCCAGGATCACACCAGAACATGGACTTCTATTGGAATTCTCAAGGGCATATTATCAAGCCCATTATCGCCGCTTTGGCGGCAGTTTTCTGCCGCTAAACCGGCGATAATTTTTAACGCCGTTCTTGATAATATGCCCCCAAGTCCTCCTCACCATTACCAACTATCCAGCGGTGGCCGGCTCAGGTAAGCACGGTGGGGCAGGGCGGGGCAGGGCGCGGCAGGGGCAGACGACGGAATAGGTATTATTTATTTATTTAATTATACCTATTCTGTCGTCTGTCGACTTCCCGCCCCGCCTCACCGCGCTTACCTGAGCCAGCCGCCGCTGCAACTATCGACAACCATAAATGCCCCTAATTCCCACAGCAAATCATTTTTACACTGGGGAAATAAATTGAACAATGTTTAGCAAACCAAACGTCAGTGAGCGTAATGACATGGTCAAACGTGTGGCTAAAAACAACGTGCCTCATTTATGAGCATTCGCGTAGGGCAGCACCGCAAGTCTTCTTGCTGCGTTGGCCTACGCCAATGTGAAAGAGCAGGAATGCACCTTATTTGTGAAATATGGTGCATTCCTGTCCTTTCCCTCTGTGTTGGCGCACAAATTGCTGCCTAGTACCAACATAGGCAGTATTGTTTTTGTGCAGGAAGGGGCACCTTCCTGCACAAAAACAATACTGAGAGAGGGTTTCCTCTTTCTATGTGTGTTGCAGAATGCAACACACATTTAAAGAGGAAAAAACGAGGAGAAATGAAAACATTTCTCCTCGTTACGCCTGCTGTGGGGGAGGTGTAAGGTTTTGGCGCTCCTCCAGGTTTACATGGTATGGAAATCTGGGGCAGCGTCAAAATCCATGGGCGTTGTGTGGGAACACCCACCACAATGCCTATGGAACGCCAACTTGACATAGATTAAGGCAACGCAGTGACTTGCGCTGCCGTGTCTTACTCCATATCTATGAGGCCATGCAAAGCCACGCTGGGTGACTTTGCCTTGCCTCATAGATATGATTGAGATGCTTGTGCCACCGAAGCTTCAAAAAAAGTGACGCTACAGCGGCACAAGCCTCTCATAAATCAGCCCCAAAATATTTTGTTTGTTTTTTAGGTCTTTCACCATCAGGTAGCTACATATAAAATAATGGGTAGCTTAAATGAAAAAGAAATTTTAAAAGTTGCTACTCAGTGGTAAATACACTATATAGTACATTATGAGACCTCTTTTATTTAATGCACTGCAGAGGTCTGTGTGTAACCAGAGAGCCGCTGAATTAAATTTGGTTGGTGCAGTGGAGAATAGTGACTTGTGTATTTTTAGTGCTATGAGGTCACAGCCTGTGACAGAAAGCACTGTGAATGTGTAAGTCATTATTTTATACTTGCATTACACATTATAAGATACACTGCTACAAACTGTGCAAATAGTTTTAGGATAAAATGGAGCTTCCAAAATGTAGATTTGAGTAATATCAGACCATAAGTAATACTTTTTATTTTGCATAACTGTCCCTCAACTCCTCCTCAGGGGTAAGAAGCATTGTGTAAATACAGTTATGATTAAAAGCACACACTTCACATCCCAATTGTTAACCACCATGCAAAAAACCCCCACATCTTTGACATTACAATGCTTGGAGTGATTCGAGCAATTAAAGCCAGAACCCCTCCCAAGCATCCTTTACATTTGCAGATTGATAAACAATTCACACATTTGCATTTTTCATTCAGGCAAGTAGGCACCCTGGAAAGAAGGCTTGTTTGAAGGATTGTTTTACCTGTCTTCTGGGCCTCTTCGTTTTACTCAATTTACTTCAGCTTAAGTATTTTAACTAATGCGGTTGTCTTTGTCCAAAACGAAGAGCACATGTTTTAGATTCCAGGCAGAAGTGAGGCCTGGAAATCCGCGACCCCCTTCCCAGGACTCCGGGGCCCCCCTGGGGGTTGCGCCCCACAGATTGAAGACCTCTGTGTTAGATTGTGTCTATGTGCATGTGTTATGTCTATCGATTTCATTGTTAAGAAAAACTCTCCCATAAACTGTGCGTCTTGACTACTAAGCACTGGGTTCATACTCTTGCGAATCGGAACCTCAGAAAATATCACATCTAAGTTTGAATAATAATACTGTAGCCTACCTGTTCTATAAAATAAACTTGTTAATACACTACATGAGATGCCATATGTCAGTGGTAAATGATGGTATGTTAATCCTTCCGCTACTGATTCAGGTAACTTCATACAGACATAACAATTACTAACTTCCATTGTGTCTACATACTGAAACAATAACTTTGTGAAAACATTTAAACTAGTGTCGTTATCAGCTATTTCATGATGAATTTCTGCCTCATCTTCTGCCATTAATTCTACTCTATTGCCCTTCATTTTTGCTGTCCTCCCTTTAGTTTCATTATTAATCTTCTTATCTATTATCATAAGGTAAGGAATTGCTACAATCAGGACTAACCATACTATAAGCACCAATACTAGACTACATATGCAGATTGCACAGACTCTCCTACAACAATTTCGTTTTGGTCTCCCAGTAACTCTATCATCAGGCATTTTTCGACAAGGAAGATTGCTCTTCTTATCTCTTATCTCTTCTTCTTTTCTTTAGAGGATTCTTTTGTTTAGTCAGGGTGGTCTTGTTTCTTCTTCGTATGTTAGTTCTGCACTTGTTCCTTCGCCACCACTGTCACTTGACTCTGAGCTTTCAAAATCTTCAAGAATGATATAAGTCCAGTCAGGACCCTTGAATTTGTTATTCACAAGTCTCAGTCTTTTACTTTTTCTTTTTCCTGACTTTTTCTCTTGTTCAGTTTGACTTATCACTTCAGGTACTTGTTCTGGATCTTCACTTCTGGTTGTTATGTGGTATTTTACTCTTTTAATGACACTTGGCCAATGTTCTCCTTTTCTTGTTTTCTTTGTTGGCACTGTTTCTCTGTTTACGTCTTCAAAGATCTCGTTATTTTCACTGCTTAATACTGTTTTGTTTTCTTTGATTACTGCCTCTTTTGTTTGTTCTTTTTCAGGTCTGATTTGTTTCTCTTCAGTAGCTCCACAATGACTTTCAAGATGTTAGCTTTGTTCCTTTTTTATTTCTTTATGTTCATTTGTATCAACCCCTTTTTCTTTAGTGAATTCTTCTTGATCTAACTGCTTCTGATCAGGGCTTATTGCACTGTGAACTTCTGCAGCCTGACCGGATTCTTCTAAACCTGTTTTTCCCTGTGTAAAGTCAATTAAATCTTCACTGTTTTGTGTCCAATTTTCTTTCCCTATCTTATTTTGTTCAGGATCTTTTACTATCTTTTCTTCTTGATCCTGAACTGCTTCTTCTTCACCTATCTGATCTTCTTCAATTTCTTCCAATTTTGTTTGATTTCTCGTTCTGTAATATACTTCAGGAACTTCTACCACTGGTATCCAATCCTGACTTGTGCTCGGTTGTTCTCCGTCAGCTTCTCTCGAACCTCTAGCCTGAGATTCCTCAGCTGGGCAACCTTCAGCTTCTTCAGTGATTGGTGTTGTCTGTGGATTCTCTTCTTCAGGTTCTGGTACTCTCTTTGTGTGGCTTACGTGAATCCAATTAGGAAATCTTGCACACTTCACTGCTGTATTGGTGGTCAATATAACTTGACAAGGTCTGCTCCACCTGGGTGATAGACACGTTTCTCTGGTGTGATTCTTCACTACCACCCAATCACCAGGATTCAGATCATGTTCTAGTTCAGGCTGCCTGGAAACTGCGTCTTCTCCAACCTGATGAGAGACAGAACGCACTAGGTCAGCTAATCCTTTGCAATAATCCAGAACCATATCATCAGATATATTCACCAGTTTGTTTGTGGGAACATGTGTTTGTCTCATTGCTCTTCCCATCATTATTTCATGGGGGCTCAATCCTGTTGTTCTGTCAGGTATGCTTCTGAGTCCCATCAGGACAAGTGGCAATGCGTCTGGCCACTCTAATGATGTTGATGCACACATTTTTCCCAATCTTGACTTTATAGTGCCATTCAATTGTTCAACCACTCCAGAAGCCTCTGGGCGATATGCACAGTGCAATTTCTGTTTAATTTGAAATGCTTCACAAATTAGTTTGATTACTTCACTGTTAAAGTGTTTTCCTCTATCTGATTCCAAAGATACTGGGAAACCAAACCTAGGTATGAGCTCACGTAACAACAGTTTTGCAACTGTAATACTGTCATTTCTCCTAGTAGGGTAAGCCTCCACCCACTTTGAAAACAGACACACTATGACTAGTACGTATTTTAGTCCTCTACATGGTGGTAACTGTATGAAGTCGAACTGGAGTCTTATAAATGGGCCCTCTGCCTTTCCAATCTTTCCAAACCCAATTATCGTTTTCCTGCCTGGATTATGCATTTGGCAAGTTAGACATCTCTGGCAAAGACTCTCTGCAACAGCCCTGAATTTGGGATTGTACCAATTTTGTCTGAACAGTCTAATCATTGCATCTCTCCCTATGTGTGTGTCTCCATGATGCATTCTAGCCATTTGTGAGAGTAAACAGTCTGGCATGACTGGTCTGCCATCTGCACTGATCCACACTTCATCTTCTCCTCTTTGGGAGCAACCCACTTTGATCCACAAATTTTTCTCACTTTCATCAACCTCATCTTGCAATTTCTTCACCTCATTCCAAGTTTCAGGTGGCATATACAGCATAAGTTGGCAGCTGATTCCCATTCTTTCCACCCTCTTATTGACTGACGTTCTGGTTTTGGCACAATGTTGAGCCACCAGGTCTGCATATCTGTTGCCGACTACCACCCAGTCATCTCCTGACTGGTGTGCGGCACATTTCACCACAGCCAATTCTTTTGGTGATTGTATTGCTTCTAGCAATTCCCTTACAAATTGTCCATTTTTAATGGGGGATCCTGAAGAAGTCATGAAATCCCTCTGCATCCACAGTTGGCCAAAATCATGCACAACCCCGTAACCATATTGACTATCTGTAAATATGGTCACTCTCTGATTCCTCCCAATTTTGCAAGCTTTTATCAAAGCAATCAATTCAGCTACTTGTGCAGATTTTACTCCTGGTAAATAGGATGCTTCGACTATTCCAGTTAATTCACATACCGCATAGGCAGCAGTTAGTTTACCATCTTCATGTCTTTGACATGAACCATCGACAAATAGCTCCCTGTCTGGCTTTTTAAGAGGCTGTTCCTCTATGTCTGGGCGTGGTTTTGTACATAATTCTGTAATTTGTACACAATCATGTTCATCTTCTTCCTCATCTTTATTTGTTTCATGATATGGGTCCGGCAATAAAGTTGCTGGATTTATTATTGTACACCTTACCATGGTCACATTTTCAGCACCCATAATTATCCTCTCATATTTAGTCAACCGACTAGAGTAAGATGCTGAGTTTGGGTTCTTGGCAACAGAATGACAACTGCATGTGGAACATACACTTTTACAGGATGTCCCATCACAATTGACTCGCTTTGTTCAATGCTCAAACAAGTTGCTGCCACTGCTTTTAAGCATCCTGGCAACGCAGCTGCTACTGGGTCCAATGTAGCAGAAAAGTACGCTATAGGACGTCTGTCTAGTCCATGTCTCTGAGTTAGGACAGAAAGTGCACAATTTTCTCTCTCTTGACAGAATAATGCGAATTCTCTTTTATAATCAGGCATGCCTAAGGCAGGTGCTGAACAAAGTGCGTTTCTCAATTTTACAAAAGCTTCTACACTTTCATCCTCCCACTCAACAGGGTCCTTTGCTTTCTTTTTCGTCATGTTAATTAAGGGCTTAGCTAACATGGAAAAATTTGGTATCCATTGTCGACAGTAGCCTACTATTCCTAGGAACATTCGCACTTGTCTTTGGGTTACAGGCATTTGCATTCTCTTTATTAATTCTACTCTTTCAGAGGTTATTCTTCTTTTTCCCCTCTCAATTTGATGTCCCAGATATTTAACAGCTGTCCTGCAAAACTGTAACTTTTCAGGTGAGACTTTATGCCCTTCCTCAGCCAAAAGATTTAATAATGCTATGGAATCGACAACACAGTCTTCTCTGGTGGTTGACGCCACCAATAAGTCGTCGATATATTGGACTAAGACTGAGCTTCCTGGCATCACTAGTTTTTCCAGGCACTTTTTCAGTATCTGGTTGAAGATGGAAGGACTTTCTGTGTACCCCTGAGGAACACGATTCCACACATAGACTTTATTCTCAAATTTGAATGAGAAAAGATACTGGCTGTCTGGATGCAATGGTATTGAAAAGAATGCTTGACATAAATCAATTACTGTGAACCATCCTGCATTCCAAGGGATCTGGTATAGAATTACTGCAGGATTTGGTACTATGGGACAACATGGTTCCACAATCTTGTTTATTTTACGCAGGTCCTGAACAATCCTATATTTTCCACTAGGTTTCTTTAGTCCCATGATTGGTGAATTACATGGGCTACTCATTACTTCTTTTAGGATGTTTTGTTCTACCATTCGTTTTATTTCTTCAATGACTCCTGCCTTTACTTCTGCACTCATTTTGTACTGTCTGGTATTTGGGAAAATTGCACCTTCTTTTACCGTAATTTGAACTGGATCTATTTTTGCCATAAGTCCTACTTCTTTTCCGGTGAAATCCCATACTATTGTGTTTACTGTACCTTTTAATTCTTCTGGTAACTCATCTCTTGTTATTAACGAAAACATTTCGTCTATTTCTGTACCTTGTTTTGCAACCATAATTTTATATACATGGTCCTCATCTGGTGTCTGAACTGCCACACCATCCGGCGTGCAGAAAATTGTACAGTTCATTTTGCACAATAAATCTCTACCTAATAAATTCACTGGGCTAGAATCGCACACTACAAATTGGTGCATTTCTCTGAAGTTTCCTATTTTGACTTCCATTGGTTCTGTAAGAGGTGTTCTAATTCTTTGATTAGCTACCCCTACTACTTGGATATCTTCACCAGAGAGAGGAAGGTCTGGGATGTCTGCTGATCTCACAGTAGACCTGGTAGCACCAGTGTCCAAAAGGAAAGTAATATCATTACCTTTCACATTTCCTTCAACATATGGACCAGACTGATCTACCTGTAAGGATGCGCCAAGTACGCACTCCTTCTTCCCCTCTCCTAGGCACCGTCATGAGTTGAATTCACAGTAATTGTCCTGCAAAAGAAATTGTGATGTCATATAATCATTCTTACCACTCCCTCCTGGGTATCCAATGTCTGTACCATGCTTTGCTCTGCTTACATTACCCTGAACAGGTGGAGGTGGTAATTGACTCTGGGGATTTACACCCTGCTGTGAGTCATTCTGTGTCTGTGGATTTAAGTTTTGATTTGGGCCATTATTATTCCGAATCTTTTTACATTCGTCCTTCCAATGCCCCAATTTTCCGCATCCATGACAAGGAAATTTCTTTTTAGCTTCTTCTCTACTCATTCGTCCTCTAAATTTTCCACCATTTCCCGTATCACCACTCGTTCCAGACTCTTTTCCTTGATTTTCACTCGGATTTTCCAAATTAATTCCCTGCTTTTCTGCCATTTTCACCTGTGCCCACATCACCTTTTCTTGTAATTTCTTGTGTCTATCCTCAATATCGTCTCCACAATATTTTGCATACTTCAGAATCTCATCTATGGGCTTTCCCTGCCAACACAGCATGTGTTGTTTAATCATCTGGCAAATCTCTGGCTTCAGACCGTAAACAAATCGATACACAAACTGACTCATGTTTTTGTCTCCAATGTCCTCAAATCCACTATACTGTTTAAACACCTGCAATAAACGCTCATAATAGGAATGTACTGTTTCACTGGCTTCTTGGGTGGTTCGATCTATTTTCACCCAATCTGTTTCTTTCGGTGGTATTTTCCCTTTCAGGTAAGTTATCACCTGCTGATACTTTTTCATCACGTCATTTGATGGGGCACCTGTTTTCGAATCTCTAGGATACTCATCACTTGGCCAATCCACTGTGATCTTACAATCTGTCCATAAATCGGCAGGTACCACTATGTCAAACAGACCATCCAAATCCTTCAACAATACCTTTGACACCTTCACAAACCTTTCAACCTGCTTGTACCATTCAATTGGCTTTTCCCTCAGCTTTGGAAAATCATTCGTAAATGATAAAATATCCTGTCTGTCCATGGGACATGTACATATCCTCCTCCCGCAACTTCTCGCATTGGATACATTTGATCTGCTTTTCCTGCTTCCTTCATCACATATTCAGATGCTGTTCTATTTGTTCGTGCTTCTTCCTTTTTCTTGGCCCACCTAGATCTCCATTTATCTAGATCTCCCCATTTTTGTAAAACTAACATTAATTCTCTTATTTGTAGTCTTCTTCCAGATGCATTCATATTTTCTAAATCTTTGTCTGAAAATTCTGCTCTATAGGGTTTCTGTAATACCTTTGATCTCCCTATTTCTATGTCCCATCTGTAGTGCTAAATTGGACAATTTTTCATGGAATATCTTTACATTTCTAGTGATACTCCTGCACAAGAATAATAATTCTTCTTCATCATAGGTATTCAAGCGTTCTACTCCTACATTTCCTGCTATTATTTCTTCTAATTCAACTTTTAATTTATGGATATCCAGTACTTTTGGAGGTGTGCACTGTTTAACTGACCCTTGTACCCATCTTTCTAGATCTTCAGGTGTTACTATGGTAGCACTTTTTGTTCCTGATGAAGTTACTAAACTTACATCTTTTGAACCTCCAGGTACATCTCTTCTTGGAGTATTATTCACAGAACCTCGAATAGGTAAATCCATGAGTGATATTGTGGATTCACAGTCACTAAATTGATCCTCAATTATAACTGGAGCTTCAGGTTTGGGATTATTCACAGGAGTAGGTGTAAGTATCGGTGGTGGACAATTTACCTGAGTACCATATAATGGAACCACTGGACCAATTGTTACAGGTATGGTCAACGAATCAGGATGTACTTTTATCTGAGTTATTTTCTGTATTAATTCTGCTCTGGTCTTTTCTAGGGCTTCTTTTTCTTTGTCATGAAGTATTCTAGTCAGGGTGAATTCATGCATTACCTTTGGTACCATTGGAGGTTTTGGTGGTGCACTTGGGGTGCATCCATTTGTCCCTTCCTGATATGGTGGGGGATTTCTTAACATTTCCTCCATAAATTCGTCTTCTGAATCCTCATTTCTTATTAAATGTTTTGTCTTTTCTGTACATTTGCCTCCTGATTTTTCTCCTTCTGTGAATAATGGATACAGTCCCTCTGTAATCATTGCCCTTCTCCATTGTTTCATCTGACCCTCTCTTGACTCACGTAAATATCTGGGGTAAAATCCTGGGTAACTCCTATTACTTCTAGATCTATCCCGCTCAAATGCCTCGGTTTCCCATTCTTCTAGAGCTTCGTACTGGGTTAATCTAGGTCTGGGTTCTAAATCATTCATCCTCAATCTCAAGTTTTGAAGAATTCTTCCATTGAAGGTACCATTCTGGGGAAATGCTAATATTCCATCATTTTTGGTGTATTCTATCCAATTCTCCATCCATACACAGGTATGATAACCTCTCTCCATCATCATAAATGATGCTGGCGTTTTAGCTGGTGGAATAATAATTCCTTCTCTAGTTTTGATTGGTTTGTCCTTTCTAAAATAATTCTTAATCTTTTGCAAAAATGACATTTTTCTCCTTTCTCCGTACATTCTATCTAATCTTCTGTGTACAAAATTATATTCTGCAAAACCTAGGAATCTCCTATCCGGACGAGTTCCTGTTAAAGTCGGATCACGTTTTAACATGCAATCCTTATCCACTAAGAATTTTGCTTCTATAATTTCGACCAATCAAATGTCTGCTATCTTTTATTTCCGAGCCAATCCTTGCGCGGCCTTTTGGTGACGTTTCTCTGTCAACCCCTCCTTTACAATCTGCTCTTTTCTGTCCTCGCTGGTTTAACCAATCCCAGCGCGGCACCTGTGACGTCAGTACTACTCCTGACTACTGACCCCTCCTTTACAAGTGTCTCTCCACACCCGCTGTTTCAACCTACCACAGCGCGGCGTTTTGTGACGTCAGCTCCCTCTCCGGCAACTGACCCTCCCTTTACAAAACTTTACGCAAACTTATTTTCTCTATAAATCTTAATTAAATTTCAGTAACAACATAAAACATTCGCTATCGTGCCAGTTTCCACTAATTTCGAAAAGATAGTTTCTTCCACACTTTAGTAAAACCTTTCCGTTTACTAATACATACACTACGAGTAAAACACTTCCGTCTACTCTTCACACAAGCTCCAGAAGTACCTGTTACTTCTCCAATGTTACCCTTACTAGGTGATATAACATCAAATTTTTATCAGAGTACCCTTTTTGCTATTACTCACACGCATAGAGTCCCTAACGAGTACTTGAAGTCCTGCTTAACTTCTCAGTACTATTTCTGCCTGACAGATAACCTCACTGCAGTATGGCTTCCACTTGCCACCCACTATTCTTTTTACCTACCCCGGGGTATTCTGGACAACATATAACAAAAACTCAAAAATAAGCGGATGTTAGTTCATATAAAAAAAATACAAATAAAATTCTCATTACCCAATTAACAAAGAGTAACAACAACCGTCCTCTGCTTACCAGAAAACTGATCCAGCGCAATATTAGCCAACAACATTCATACACCATATACTCACTTGGGCCCATACATTCACACTACACTAATACTTACGCTGGGTGTCAGATGTACTCTTTTATCAAAGTCCCTGCTACCAATTACCTTCTGATTGAAGAGTAATAACTTACCAATGGATCCTTTGCTAATTGGGAAGTTTAAAATGAGTGACATTCATTATAGTACATAATCCTGAAATAACCACTGAGTCAGGAAGTTTTTAAAATGTTTATCTAAAGTTTTAGCAGAGTAAAATACAGAAAACACGGTACTTGATTGAAATACCCAAGAAAAAGCATAGAAATGATTTTGCTAATAAATGACGGTGTTTAAGGAAGAGGAGAAGATAGAGACAGCAGCGCAACTAAAGGTTGCAGTATAGTTACCTAAAATGCGAGAACCAAGCCCCTTAGCCAAGGAGTTGGAAAAGATAGGACCCAGGAAGGATGAAGAGCAAAGACTTCTTCCAGGATCAGGACAGGACCGGTGACCTCTCTACAACGACGCCTGCGCCGTTCCCCTCTCTGATACTCGACTTCTCTCGATTCTTCCGTGCCTTCTAATGGACTCCGCCGCCCCCTCCTCAGGACCTCTTCCGGACAGGAATTCAGTCAGCAACCGATCAGCTGGGCAGTCTGGAGTTGAGAGCGCTCTGGCAGTATGGACACCTGTTCTTCGTGAACGCATGCTCTGACTAATTTACTAATGCTATATTCTATTATACCCTTCTACGCCCATGTACCTCCCCTTAATGTTGCTAAAATATGGGACCACTACTTCTGATTGGACAGGGACAGGGGGTGGATTCTCGCACCATATCGATTTGGCCTAAATTGTAAAGCCTATTGTCTTTACGTTCCCTCCCCTTCAAATTAATACATTCACTTTATTTCCCACCCGTCTCACGACAAATGTTATACATTTTACAGGAGAAAAGTAACAATTTGTCCGCCGGAAACATTGAGTACATCATCTTCGGCCAATAGGTCGTGGCCTTGGGAGACGTCCAAGTTGACTTCACTTGGCAGGCATACAGGACACATGCGCAGAACCATCTGTCTCTCGAGTTTCAAGACACCAACCCAGGCCCAAGTTTACGAATTACTAAAAGTGCAAGAAGAAAATATTAAAATCACAAATAAAAAGTTTCACTGTATGCCCACTTTCCCTACTCTATTCCCAATTAATTATAATACTATCCTGCATTAGTAGCATTAAGAAAACGACAATTTAATAATGACATGAGAGCAAGCTGAAGCATGTGAAAACATTTAGCGGCCATTTTAGTGCACACTGCGCAGAAGCAGAAGTTTCCCACCAAGCAAAGAAAGACGTCACACCATGTGATCAGGTTGCGACATGCGCAGTGAGGTTCCCGCGCTTTAGCGGACATGTTGGATTACAGACAAGCGTTATTCATTAGTAAAACACATAAGCAAGCTTCTGTCCCTCTTGTGTTTGTGAATGCAAAGTTTAGTTTTGACAATACAAGTTTAATAAATTAATACTATGAGGAAGATTGCGTACAAGCAAGTTTCATTTTTGAAACCTTGCTCCATCAGTTTCCTATGGACTGATTTACACACCTATGATTCATTGTCTCTGTGTAACGTGTGTGATGTAAAGGGCTCTTACACCCTTCACTGGTATGAGTAATGCTATAAAAAAAATTAAATGAATGTAAGAGGGGTTATAGAGAGAAGAGGATCTCTGTTGGAGGGTGGTAGGGAGATATTCCGTGGAGAAGGTCAGTGGGTGGGCGGGTCACTTTGGCAGAAAAGAGTCTCTCATCGGATGCCACCAGCACTAAAGCGACCCTGCGTCTAGCCGGAGGGCGCTAACAAATAACAGCAAATAATCCCCCTTCATTTTCAAAGGATGCCAAGCCCTAGAAAAATATTATTTTCAGCTGTGGTGACCTCTACTTTGGCGGAAAATGGCTTCTAGGCCTTTGTGCATCTGCATTTATAGACCGCATTTTCAAGTGAATAATACACCGTTGTTTCGTTGGGGGAGCTGAAGGAAAGGGTTAAATGTGAAGTGGTTAAAGTAAATGGGAAATTAGAAAGGATGTTTACATTGGCCCAGTTTGATCGAATGAGAGTGTCTTCAAGGGAGTCATTATGGGAGGTGATTTACATTCAGACAGAGTATGTTAGCGTGACCTTCGCCTCAATAGAAAATCTGGATCATTTCCTCCTCATCCGGCCCTCCCACAGGAAATCGAGAGTGGTCTGGCTGAAGCCATGGTCGTTGTGAAAAGGGCCAAAGGACACAAGAAATATTGCGACATCCATTCATGCTACATAGATAGATTTGGTACTGGTCAGTTAGCAGATTGCAGAAGGGTCACTGCACTGGGCTGTAGTTGCACAGAAATTGTTACGATTTTTTCTAGAAACACTTTAGCACTGAATAATATGACTTCATATTCTTTCACACGTTTTAATACAATGTATGAATAGAAAAGGGTAATCATTTAACGTACTTCCTTTCCGATTCATAATAAAGAAATGTGGTGCTGAAAATGTTTCATTTTATATGTCTATTGTTTAGTTTAACTTTATTAGAAGGTCAGAATGTGCTCATGGGAAAGGAGGTGAAAGCATAGAAAGGCCTCATATGTAATTTTGATTAAAATGTAAGTTAAAAGTTTGTTTCAGATTTCTATGTGTGCAATTTTCTTCAGTTAGTCACAACTTGTTAAAAAGCTTGACTGTTCAGAACATATTTTATATTTACCTAAACGATCTCTATTTGTTATGATGACAAAAGAAATGTTTATTTAACAGTTACAAATTCAGAAATGCATTTTGCTTAATTTGAGGGCACCCGTTTTACTTTCATTTATTTTTTATTGTGAGCTAATCAAACTTGGCCAGCTGCTTTGCAAGGATTCCAGTGAAATAAGTCTATCCAATTTAGGCTGCATACATTCGCATTTTCTTCAGGGCGACTCAGTGTATTATTTTGTGTTATTAGAACATTGTATCCAAGCCATCAGATCACATTTTTTTCATCTGAACATTTGCGATTAGTTGACTGATTGCTCTGTGATACTTGTCTTAGGAATGAGACTGACTTGTGCAAAATGTCTTCTCACATCTACAGAGCTCTCAGGTTTCCTAGTTCCATCCATGAGTAGCTCATCCAGTACAGCTTTTTAGATCTCACCCTTAGACAGCTTTTAACTGCCTGTTGTCGAAAGCCCTACAGTATGTACATAGGACTTTGGGTCACCCCATTGAGTATCTTTGGTTGGCTTTCCTGTCAATCTCATTTGCTTGCGTCTTATTCAATGGCTTTCCTTCCTTTTCTTCTATTAATCTCTGCCCTTCGGCATAGCTTTTTTACCATCTATTTGATTTAAGGATTTACCTTTCCTCAGCGTAAATTCAGGGTACTACCAATCTATTTTGCCTTTAGCAGTCTATTGTAGTGGATGTGTTTTCTTGCTGTATCACCCTCCCCTTTGGGCTTCTTCCTCTTTTTAGCTCTCCCCCCAACTTGACCCAACTCGACCATTGCTACCTTCCCCATCCCTATTCTGTGTGGCTTCTTTTATTATTAACCCCCTGCCCCCTCAGCACCCTCGGTTGCTCCCTCTGCTCACCTCAATGTGCTTTGCACAACTTTGTTTTCTAATTTACCACTGCAAGATGGTTCTGCCATTCTGCATTTATAAGCACCCATATACGTCATCATGATGGGGACACCTTAGTTTCATGATTCATATGTTTGGATGTGCATGCATACCTCATCATTTTCATCTTCAGCAATAACAAGGTTTTTGTTTGTGCCAAATACTGAGCAGCATCGGCATAAGCATGGGCCATGCCAAAAGGTGAGACTAATTGCATTGGCTTACTTTCTTCAAATTTATTTTTTTTGTCCTCATTCACCTCAGACCTCAGTGACCAAACCAACGGCCAGTACCATATATGTTGTAGAATAGCAGGTTTTGGAGTTTGGGGGGTGGGAGGGGGGGTTCGCCCACCTGCAGGTACAACTGCAGACTGGAATGGCAGAGTCCCGAAAAACAGGCATGGTCACTCTCTAATATGGTCCAGTATATACTGGCAACTGCTGATGTCGGCACAGGGAAAACGAGAGATGCCCAACACAGTCCAGAGAGATCCAGAGAGGTATAATCATAGGACCAAATTCTATTATGAATAGATCAAGTGCACATTAAGATTTCTAGGCCGTTCTCACACACCTCCGCATTTGACCATCTCAATAGTAAATCCCAATGTGCTTTCTTCTTCCTAGTCTGGGTCCCTCTCAGATCTAGCTTGGACATCAAGAAGACCGAAGACAACCACTCAGCGTGCAGAGGGGGCGAGCGTTCCACCCATTTTTTACATAATTCCCTCCTGGCCTGAAGTATAGCATAGAGGAGGAAGGACCTTGCTGGGCCTGTGACTTCACTGGAAATTCCAAAAATTATCAAACAGAGGCTCAGTTGGATTTCTAAACCCAGGATAGCCGAGATGGTTTCGCCAATTTTTACCCAAAAGTCAGAGATAGCCGGGCATTCTTGGAACATGTGTATAGCAGATGCTTTCTCCAGGCCACATTTCTTACAGCTGACTGGAGACCCTGCCGTTATCTTTGACAGCCTTTGGGGGGTTAGGTAGGCCCTATTAATCGTGAATAGATGGTTTCTTCTTAGCCACGCCGGTTTGACTGTAGAGAACAGAATGCTGAAAGATGTTTGCCAAAGATGTTCCCCAAAGATGTTCCCAGGGTTCGTCCGGCAAGCAAGCACCCCACAGCTCCTCTTCTAGTTTGAAATCCCCATCGATTGCCTCTTCGATGCCCCAGTACCACATGGAAACCTCCTTCTTCCCCCTTGGTCTTTCCACCAGGTGTTCTTCTAAGATGTTTCCTATGCCTATAGGTGATTTCAGGTTTTGGGCCCAGCTTTGAAGTTGAATATATTTAAATTTAGAGATACCCCCTTCGAAGATGGTGTGAAGCGCTGACCAGGGTAAAAGTGTGCCCTCTTGAACTAGGTCCCACCATACCTTGAGCCCGGCCTCTCTGAGTGGCTGTGCTAGTTTATCCCTTAGGCACTCCGGTGCACCGGGGGAATCCCACAAGGGGGCAAGACTGGAAAAATAACTAAGGCCCATCAGCCGTCTGATATTTGCCCATGTTCTCGCCATTGCCTGTAGCACTTTTAGCCTTATCTTTTTAAAAAACTTAGGCTCTCCATATTTGAACAGGAAACCCTCCTGGGCCAGGCTAGCGTCCTTTAGCATCGCTGAGAACATTGCCCCAACCCCAACGCAGTCCGGTGTCTTTAAGAGCATCCTGGTGTGGGACAGTTGTAAGGCCCAAGCATAGTACTGCAGGTCCGGAAGCGAAAGTCCTCCCTTCTCCCTCCTGCTTCTCAGCTTCTTCCAGGCAATTCTGGTTCCTCTATAGGCCTATATGAATGAATTAATGGCCTGCTGAAGTTTATCTATAGCTAGTTTGTCAAAGTGTAGTGGAATTACATTAAGAAAGATAGTGATTTTGGGAAGCACTATCATTTTGACCAAATTTACCCTCCCAAAGATTGACGTGGGGAGGTGGACCCAACTTTTCATAAGCCTCTGGCATTCCTTTGTTACGTTGGCCAGGTTGGTCTCTGCAATTTTACTGATGTCATGCACTATTCTGACCCCAAGATACCTCATGTCTCTTTTGGTCTGATGTTGACATACCCCCAGATTCCATGACATGACCTCGGTCTTCTCAGCATTTACCTCATACCCTGATATCCTGCCAAAATCTTGGGCATGCTTTATTACCGCCGGCAGGGCAGTAGAAAAGTCAGAGGAGAGAACCAAAACGTCATCGGCATAGAGAGCCACCTTTCTCTCCCATCCCTCATACTTAA
Source organism: Calotriton arnoldi (assembly GCA_963921515.1). Taxonomy (NCBI): domain Eukaryota; kingdom Metazoa; phylum Chordata; class Amphibia; order Caudata; family Salamandridae; genus Calotriton; species Calotriton arnoldi. The sequence goes on from CAWUFW010000189.1 coordinate 4,299,000, forward strand.
ATGGTAGAATGTCCACCTCATCCCTCAACCTCTGAGCAAATGGCTCAATATACAAGTTGAAAAGGAGGGGGGATAGGGGACAGCCCTGCCTGGTACCCCTAGTGATTTTAAAGGGGCTGGTTAGATTACCATTAACCAACAATTTTGCAGACGGGTCTTGGTAGATCATATGGATGGCTCTGCAGAATTTTACACCAAGGTTAAATTTCTCCAAAACATCCGACAGATACACCCAGTTAATCCTGTCGAAAGCCTTGGTGGCATCTAAGGTCATCGCTGCAAGAGGAAGCGAATACGTTGTGGCTAGAGCAATTGCGCCTATGAAATCATATGTGAGATAGTATAAATTGCTTCCCTTGACGAAACCCTTTTGGTCGAGGTGGAGCATGTCTCCTGCTACCGTTCCCAGCCTGCCGGCCAGGACCCTAGCAAAGATTTTATAGTCTGCATTTAACAATGAGATAGGTCTATAGGACTCACAACTCGCTGGGTTCTTCCTCGCTTTTAATATCAGGGTGATAGTTGCCTCGCCCCACGAGCCTGGCAGCTTTGCTCCGTCGCATAGGATCTCAATGAAAAGGTGGGTCATAACTGGAATCAAGACCTCCCCTAGATTTTTGTAGAGTTCTATTGGCAAACTGTCCGGGCCTGCTGCTTTTCCCCCTTTACTAGCTAAAATGGCCCTCCTAACCTCTTCCTGTGAGATTTCCTGTTCTAAAAATTCCTGTTGGGTTGTATCCAAGGGATTAAGCGAGCTCGCACTCAGCCATTCCACAACCTCGGACTTATTAACTACCTTGTCCTCGAGATATAGGTTCCGAAAAAAGTCATTGAAGGTGCCCCTATCTCTTCGTCTGTAGATAAGACAGTATTGCTGTCAACATCATCAATTGCTTTAATCAGATTGCGCGTCCTATCTGATTTTACCTTCCAGGCTAATAATCTACCTGCCCCCTCGCCATATTCGAAATGGGCAAGCTTAATCGCCTCTCATCTATTCATGACTCGCAACTGAACAGTGGTATCTAGCTGCTCCTTTAGTTCTTTAAGTCTGGCCATATTTTCCTGTTGTTTCTACGGTTTTACCACATTGTTCATGTCAACCTCTATGATCTTCATCTCTACTTCTTTTTGGGCAACCTCTTATCTATATTGCTTATTTCTAAAACACACCCTACTGGTGACGGTCCCGCTAAGGTACACCTTCAAGGAGTCCCAGACTGTGGAGGTCGATGCTGACCCTATATTGTGGGCCAAAAAGCCCTTCATCTCATGGGTCAGATGCTTCATCTCTTCTATATCTAAAAGCAGCGTACGATCAAAAGTCCAGACTCTACCACTCTGCCTCCAGATCTAAGTCAAGGCATACCCGTGAGTGGTCAGATAAATGTGGTGTCAAATAGCCAATATCTTTGATTTTCCCCCTCAAGCTATGACTGACCAAAATATAATCGATTCTTGATTTATGGCCATACTTCCTATTGTAATAGGAGACTCCTAGCTGGTAGCCAAATCTATCCCTCCAGAAATCGCAAAGTCCTGTATGCTTCATCATTGAATGGAGATATGCCCGAGATTTAGATGGAGTAGTGGCTCTGCTATTCGGTGACTTATCCAGTTTGGGGTCCAACACAATGTTAAAGTCACCAGCCATGATTACTGGGTCTTGGAAGTCTAACAGGTTTGCAAAGATAGTTTTAAGAGGGGTAGGATCATCATGGTTTGGGCCGTAATAGCCAACCAGAGTGAAAAAAGAGCCCAGGATGATAACCTTCAGGATAACCCACCTACCGCCAGGATCAACCAAAAAATCCAACAAACGTGCTTTAACTTGTTTTTTGATTAATACCGCCACTCCTCTAGTATTGGCACATTGATTGGTACAAATCATGTGATCCACCCATTTTAGTTTCTTAAATATCTCGGTTGACTCCTCCCTCGAAAGGTGTGTTTCCTGCAAAATAATAACCTGCGCGGGAGAGTCCCTAATGTATTGTAGAATTTTAGCCCTTCTGTGCTTGACGCGTAAGCCGTTCACATTCCAGGACAGGAGCTGAACCATTCTCACAGAGGTTTAACCTTGAGATGCATGCAAAGTATAGAGAAAAGAGGTCGCCAACACCAGACCAAAACATTTGGAACTAAGATAGCTAGGACGGCTGATAAAAAAACAACAAACAAACTAAGGTGAATGAGGATTTTTTGGGGAGTTTTTCCCACATGCTCCCCACATAGTGCACCCCCCCCCCTCTGAACCCCTCCCTGGAGAACCCACCCCATTATTATCCTAGACTGATGTAAGTCCTATCTGCTACACCCGGGGGCTTCTCGCTCTGTCCCTCTTATAGAAACAAGGAAGGCTAGAAACCACAGCAATCAGTCGTAACTCACATATTTATTTGTTTCTAAGTATTTCCATTTATAACTTTATATATAATTCGATATAAGCCAGACTGGTAGTGATGTACCCTGCCACTAGCGCCTTCTCACACGGAGGTGCGGCATTCCTAACTAGGCATCGCCTTTTTTAATACTTTCCAATAGCTCATCTGCCTCTTGTAGCGATCTTAGATTATGCATCTTGTTTTTGTGCATAACCTTCAGGGTCGCTGGGAACTTAAGCTGGGCCACTGCCCCTAGCTTTTAAAATCCTCCAGCTTTCTCCCCAACTCCCATTGCCTATCTAAGGTAGCTCGGGCAAGGTCGGAGCGTATTTCGAATGAAAAATCCTTCACCCTAAATGATTTTACCTTCAGGGCCATGTTGAGGATTTTTTCCTTCAAAGAGTAAGTATGGAAGTTAAGAAGAATCTTCCTGGGTCTGGTTCTGTTAGGATTTCTTCTGTATGGGTCCCTATGTGCCCTTTGAATGTCCTTCTTTAAGTCCTCCTCAGATTCCTCGATCTGCAATGTCTCCTTCAATAGTGAGACAATGTAGGATTTTAGATCTTCCCCCTACTTCCCCTCTGGAATATTCAAAATGCGCAGATTACTTCTCCGGGAATTGTTCTCGAGGTGCTCATATTTGTCTCGAACAGTCTCCTCCTCTCTTTTGAGAGCCAAGATATCTGCTTTAGCTGAGCTAAGTTGTTCTTTTAGCTCTACTACAGAGCTTTTCAGAGTCTCAGTCCTTGTGTCAAGGAGGTCAATCTTCCTCTCCAGGGACTCAACAGAATTTCCTAATCTCTCCCTGATTTGACTCGGACACAGAAAACCCCTTTTTAATGTCCTCCGAGAGAGTGTAGAATAACGCTTCCAGGGATGCCGGTGGAGCCCCCATTGAGTCTTTGAGACCTTTCTCGGCCACCATGGATTGGGCTCCTCCCAGAACATTGGGTACAGTGTCACTCAAAGCCCCAAGATCCCCCGCTGTCCCACCTATCTCTGCTGTGTTTTGCTCCTGCGAGGTGGTGACGATCGATGATGGGGAGCCTCCCAAGGCCTCCATTTGCTCTATACTGGGCTCTGTACTGAGCAAAACAACAGACCCCCTCCTGAGCGCTTCTCCCTGTTGTACAACGTCGACCACAATAGGTTGTACTTTGAAATATGATCTGAGTGAGGGAGTGATTCTTACTTTAGGATCAATAGTCTTAGTTTTGGTCTTCCCACCCTTTATACTTCGGCTTTTAACTTCACACCTCTGGAAGGTAGAAGAGCTGTTTCCTGACCCTATCTCCTGATTACCAGCTTGTATGGGGGGAGGGGAGCCTTTCCTACTACCTCCACAGACAGACTTCTCCTTTCTGGGGGCCTGCTTTTTCCCCTTCAAACCTAATTTTAGAGGTCCCTGGGAAGCCCCCCAATACCCTTTCCCTTCATTAACTGTAGAAAAGGCGCCCGATGACATTTGGTCCGGGGGGCCCGCCTGTGCTTTTTGGGGGGGTCAGAGGTACCTTAGAAGCAGTGCGGGATCCCAACCCTTCTGCCTCTTCTGCAGCATCAGCCTCCTCCACAGCTAAGCAGACCCGACGTGTTCTGCCGCTGTTCACGCCGACCCGGAGGAGGCCATGCGCCGCTGCTCTGCGGCCCCTCCTCAGCTCCAGAGCGGCCGCCTCCCACCGAGTGGAAGCAGTGGAGGCAGCCGATGAGCTGGTCACAGCCGGCACCAGGATGACGCAGCACATACTTTGGCGAAGAAGAAAGGAAGAAATCGGCACAGCCACGTTCGGGGATATCGGTAAGGAAAGAAAAAAAAGAGTGGTTCTAGCTTAGATTAAACATCTGTGTCATACACGGGACGGGAGAGCCTCCGGAAGCAAGCGGCAGCTCACACAGCGGCCGCCATGTTCCCACTGAAACTCCTTATGACATTACTTTCTTCACATTGTGGGATTTGTAGTCGTCCTGATCCAATTATAAAATTAGGACTGCAAGTCCCAGAGTGCAAAGAAAAGCCCAGGACAGATTGAGCTACTCCTGCATGAATCTTGGAAACTTGAGAGTGCTGCATTTGGATAGAGTGGTCACTGTCAATCCAAGAGCTTTCACAATTCTGCAGTGCGCAAGCTAATTTGTTGGCACACGCTAGGAAGCTGACACTACAAACTTCACGAGTTGAGTTTGAAGCTGGGTAATCTGCAATGTGCCACAGAGGTTAGGTAATAGAGCTAATACTTTAAATGGCAACCATGCACTCCTGATCAGAGAATTACTGAGCGGAAAGCCATGCCTATGTCCATGATTAATTATAAAGCAAAATAGCTCAAAGCACACCCCCAACTTGGACTAATAAACTGTTGGTTCCAGTTATAGAATAGTGGATTACTAAATAATCTACTATTGGTTGATCCTCTCATTTTTTATGTAATTTATTTGTTTGTTGTGCATGTATTTGTCAAATCTCTTTAATAATGAGCTAGCACATGAGTCTTGAAGATGTTATGATTAACTTGCTATGCTGTGCCTAAAGTCTTATTCCGACTATGATGGAAACCCCATGAAAATGTTTAATAAATGGTTTAAGTATTTATAAAATAAAAATTACAAAATAAAAATGGATATGTACAACTGCGCTACGAGTACTCCAAGCATTTGTCATACTTTATGGCAACTAATATTTATTTATGGCTGAGTGGGGGTACTTTTCTTTCTACCTCAGGTTCTTAAGACATTCTTCGATCAGTTAGATATCAGTGACAGTCTTCTAGGCTTCAGACATCTGTTTATTTAGATACCAAACATTTTCTACAAGTGTACATGATTGGGGCTAATGACATCACTCTTTTCAAATGCAACTAAATATTGTACTGTACAGATAAATTATTAGGTTACTAGAGCGAAAATCTACTTTAAATAAAACGGTTTGGGTAGAACCCTGTCCAGATTTACACATGCGAGTTTCCTCTCACTTCTCTGCGACAGACCTTTGCCGTCATTTTTGAGAAGATCAGGAGCTATAAATCCAAAAATCAACAACTGCAATAATACTCTTAAATACAGTAAATAAAGAGAGGTTTTGGGCAGTTTTAATGGTTTTATTCTCACTAACAGTTTAGTACGTTTTTTTCTTTCTTTTTATTTTATTAGTAAAGTCATCAATAAAAAAAAACAGAATTGATAGTAAAAAATATTGGTTCAAACACATCATTAATAAGCAATACAGTGCATTCAATAAAGAAAATAAATCCCTATCTAAAGAATGGGCTGAAAAGTGGGAGTTAACAAGAAACCATGAAGAGTTCAAGTAGGAGAGTCAGGAGTGAGAGTCAACATGAAGCTCAGATCAATTAAGCAAAATCAGCTGAACTTCCCATAAAGAGAGGTTCACAAAGCAAAAATAGTCATACAGCAGCAGTAGCGACTGCAATCAACAACAGGTCAGGTAAGGCTGCAAATCAGCACTCAGCCATCAGCATAAAGCCATTAGCATTCACCTTCAATGTGGGCAAGTGATATTGATAAAGAAAAGCATCAGGAAAGGGCAGAGGTAGCCTACTCCAGGAACACTAGTTAATATAAACACCTAAAAAATTATGTTGCAATCCTTTATTCTTCAGCCCAAAGGGTGTTGACTCTTCTAGAGAACCGTCTCGTCCTGTTCTTTCTCATGTACTTTCCCACCGACTTTACAAAAGATCACCTTGAAATCTGAAACAAAATTTTAGTCTAAATTACATATAAGGCCTTTCGATGTTTCAACCTCCTTTCCCATGGGCATGAGCACATTCTAACCTTCTAATAAACTTAAACGAAACAATGGACATGTAAATTGAAACATCTTCAGCAATGAATATTATTAGCACCACATTTCTTTATTATAATTTGGAGAGGAAATAGGTTAAATTATTAACATTTTCTGTTCATGCATTGTATTAAAATGTGTGAAAGAATATGAAGTCATGTTATTCAGTGATATAGTGTTTCTAGAAAAAAGAAATTCAAAATGTTATTGTTAAACATTTTCTCTAATGCACTATGATGCTTTAAAAAAAATTACATATCAAAATAAGGTCAGCTATCATATATTTTGTGCATATTCAGTTTTGCTGCTAAAATAATGAAGCTTGCTATAACATTTTTGAGGCCTTATACTAATAGGTATGTCTGGGTACCACGAAATTGCACATTTTTATGTTGTGTCAGTACAAAATGCACGTTAATATTGCATATGCCTCTTTACTGTTTTAATTTTACATTTGTAATGAAAACTCTTCCAATCCCCGATCTGATGGTTATCTTAACCATCACCTTTCGCATGTAAGGTCCGTTCAGAGGGCACTCACATCATCAGCTGAGTCTTGTCTCTTTCTTTTCAAACCTTTGAATTTCAATGATTTTCTGTATTCATCATTTAGACTGTCATTTAACATGAATTCTTTTTCCATTCTTTTCTTCATTTCTCCGCTCTTTTGTGCTTTAATGCAATATCTACATCCTTTGAACAATGCAAATAAGGTGAGTAAACTAAGCCCTACAATTAGTATGGGCAGAAACCAATTGTCAATTGTGTGTCTTCCCTGTCTAAATTTTCTACAATGCTAGGTGTCTCTAACTCTTCTAATTCTAGTTTCAGGTCTGAAATGTTCTTTCCAAATTCTTGAATTTTCTTACTCTCATCAGGAATGTATGTACAGCAGATGTCTAAAGCAAGACGATCTTGCAAAACCATTGATCCAATTTCTGCAAGCTCAGTGTTTAACACAGCTCAAACTCCAGAAGTGCTAGTTGCAAGCTTGTCAACAACTGTTGACAGTTTTCTACTCTTTTCGCCATTTATTATGACTCCTACAGGTGGTATGATTGCTCCAAAAATATTTCCTACTAACTGGTTTGTGTTTTCTGCACCACAGGCCTGTCTGTGTGCAGGTTTAATTGTTAATGCATCTATACTGTATACGTGATACTTCTTAGGAAACAATACAGCTAAATGGCAAGTAACCTCTCAATCAGCAATTAACTGGAAGTGTCTTGCCCACAAACAAAATAAACTTCTGTGATTGCATTTTCTTCCCCTTGTAAAATTTGCCATGTTCATCCCATTAATTCAAATGAATTTTCACAATTACTAATTCCAAAATATTGTGTTCCCTTGTATGTTCCCCATTTGTAAACACAGATTTTCCTTTTTGTCATCTGTCTAATTTCAGCTGTGGGTAAACCATTTTCTTTTTTAAATCGTCTTCTTCCTGTTTCCAAATATTTTTCAAAATATAATTTTTCCTTTCCTTACTATGTATACTGTTAATGTTTCTTTCTTCTAATGCCATTATAAAGACTTTTTCTAAGGGTCTTATTAAGCAGGCTATGTTGTTTTAATAAGCCTTAACATTATCTATAGGTATAGATGGTCTAAAATAGTTCCAAGCTATGTCCATTTCTTTTGCTTGTGGGAGTATATTCATGCTCTCTTGCAATGGTACTCTAGAAAGTATCAAGTTATAATTCGAGTAAAAGTATTCAAAATATTCTCGTCTATAGACAAATGAAAGCAAAATACTGCATGTGTTAGCATATGATAATGGTACGCGGTGATATGTGACTTCTTCAGCTGCATATGACGGGAAGTGGGCATAGACATAGCAATCTTTTGCATCCATAGCTTGTGTGTATTCCTGTACTAACTTAGAATAAACATTTGTAGTAGAATCATCTTTTTTGTATCTGGCAAATGATGCTTTCAATTTCTCCTCAGCTGTTGTGTGTGTAAACGTAGTAGTATGCAAATGTTATGAGAGAGGCCCCTCTCACCAAAGGGACAGAGCTCTATCAGAGCTATATTATCAAAAAATAACTCCCTTTGGGATATACTCTATTCAACACTCACACCCATATGTACAGTCAATCACTGATCCTAAAGGTACAATCACCTAAATACCAGTATCACTCATAGTACCACAACACAATGTATACTGTCAAAAACAATTTATTGTAAAATAAATATGGTCACCACTATCTACACTATTTAAACAAATTCAGTCATTTTTAAAAACACCACAAATTGCCCAAACTCTAAAAAGTTAATTACAAAATGCAAGGCTCCTCCCAGACAATCAACAATGAATCATCAATAAAACTTTTCCATCATAATAACATCATTGAATCATGGAGAATAAGATGAGGAGAAAGAAAGAAAAGAAAGAGAGAGAAAAAAACATATGACAATGCACTATTACTTATTGTTCGTTCACCAATCGGTTACAACAATTAACTACTTCTACTACTGTGTTCTTCTAAAATCTTATCCCTACTGCAACCTTGGGCCTAGGTAATCTTCTTAAAAAAAAGGAAATGTTACGTTTCAGTCTCTTTTTGCACTTTTCAAACAGTTCTTTGTTTTGTTTTTCAAATGTATTTTTTAAATTATTTCTCCAAACTCTTTTTGTCAAACAGCTTTAACCAAGAATGTTTTTTAGTCTGATGTCATGGAGGTTTAAGCAGTTCAGTTTTCATATCACACAATTCATCCACTGATAAATCCAGTTCCTTATACACATAGTATGTCCATTCAGGTGCAGAATACCTCCAACAAGACACTCTTGCTCTTTTTGATCTTTGGTCTCTGTTGATCCTCCTCTGTGTCACTTCCACCGCTCACCTCTGTCTCCTCTTTGATGGTCGGTGGGATTTGATCAACTGACACGCTTGTTCTCAGTCTTCTTTGATTACTTCCTCGTGGCCATTCAACTTTATGGGTGACTCTTCTGGTTTCAGTGATTGTTCCTTTGCCTTGATTCTCTTATTGTACTGATGCTGTCTCAGGGGTTCTCTCAGGAAGAGGATCAGTCTCTTCTTCTTCATCAGTGACTTCAGTGCCACTTTGTGTGATGACAGGCACTTGGTTTTGTGCAACAGTTTGCAGTTCTTCACCCTTTCTTCTCCTTGCGGTTGTTGTGATCTTGCTGAGACTCAGCTTGTGACGGTGCAGTCACTGGCGCTCTCCTTTCAGGCTCACAGAGCACAATTTCTTCATATGGATTTCTCACTCTTCTGGTGTGAGAAACATGCACCCATTCCGGAACTCCAGCACATTTGACAGCAGTATTAGTGACCAAGATAATCTGGAAGGGCCTTTCCCATCTAGGTTTCAAGCAAGTCTTCCGAACGTGCTTCTTGATCATGACCCAATCTCCTGGATTAAGGTTGTGGCACTGTTCCCACTGTGGGTCTTGTGTGGCAGCTGCAACCTGGTGAGAGACAGAACGCACCACATCAGCCAATCCTTTGCAGTAATCAAGTATCATATCATCTGTGATGCTCACAAGTGCATTTGCAGGTACAGCAAGCAGTCTCATAGCCTATCCCGTGAGAATCTCATGAGGGGATAAAGCCGTTTGTCTATCTGGGATACTTTGAATACTCATCAGCACCAAAGGCAAAGCATCATGCCATTTCAGTGATGTTGAGGCACAAACCTGGGCCAATCAGGACTTAATTGTGCCATTCATCTGCTCTACGATGCCAGAAGCTTCAGACCGATAGCTACAGTGCAGTCTTTGCTCAATCTGAAGTGGGACACAGATTATTCTCAGGACTTTGTTGTTTAAGTGGTCACCTCGATCTGATTTCAGAGAAGCCAGCATTCCGTAATGGGGAATCAATTCGTGTGATAACAATTTTGCTACTGTGAGACTGCTATTTCTTCTGGTTAGGTAGGCTTCCACCCATCGTGAGAAGATGCACACTATGACCAGGATGTATCTCAACCTGTTGCAAACAGGCATCTCGATAAAGTCAATCTGCATTCTGTTGAAGGGACCCCCTGACCTCCCTATGTGACTCACTGTAACAGGAGTTCTCTTCCCTACATTCATTTGTTGACATGTTACACAATGATGACAGAGTTCTTCAACAAGCTTCCTAAATCTGGGATTGAACCAATTCTGTCTAAATAATCGGATCATGGCATCCCTCCCTAAATGTGTATGTCCATGAAAGTGTTGTGTAATTGGAAACAACAAACGTCAGGTAACACTGTTCTAGCATCAGCTGACATCCAGATGTCATTTGCATTTTGTTCACATCCTGCTTTGATCCAACCTTGCTGTTCTGCTTCTGAAACATTTTCCTGCACCCTTTTTCAATTCTTCCCACGTGTCAGCAATTGACATCAACATAGAATAGACAGTGTCCTCTTCAGATTCACATGCAAAAGTTCAGTTAAGTGTGCTGGCCACTAGTGCACAATACTGTGCTACTTCGTCAGCATATCTGTTACAAACGGCAGTGTAATCACTGCCAATCCAGTGCCAACACCACCCTCAGAGGAACCCTCATCTACAGACCCCCCGGACCCCGACCACAGTTCAGCGATTCCATCGCTGACTTCGTCAGCACACACGCCATCGCCTCCACGGACTACATCCTCCTCGGGGACCTGAACTTCCACCTCGAGAACAACAAGGACACCAACTCCACCACCCTGATCGACAACCTCGCCACCCTCGGACTCAGACAGCTCGTGACTACACCCACCCACGCCGCCGGCCACACGCTAGACTCCATCTTTTCCGCAAGCCCACACGTCTCCTTCAACCACACCTCCGAACCCCACTGGACTGACCACCACTGCATCCACTTCACCTACAGGAAGCCCACCACGCACCACCGCACCGAACAAATTCCTCGCCGCTGCTGGAGCAGAGTCACGGAAGACCAGCTAACCACAACCCTCGCCCTGAGCCCACCCGCCGAACCCTCCGACCCCGACACCGCCGCCCGCAACCTCAGACAGTGGATCGACGACTGCGCCAACACCCTCGCCCCGCTCAAGAATCCGCCCAACAGCCACACCAGCAAGAAAGCCACCTGGTTCACCGAAGACCTCCAGGCCTCCAAACGAACATGCCGAAAACTGGAGAAGATCTGGCTCCACGAACGGACAGCGGACAGCTACACCGCCCACAAGAGCGCCACCCGCAGTCACCATCACCTCATCAGATCCGCCAAAAGGGCCTCACTCAAAGACCGCCTAGACAACAACGCACACAACAGCAAAGAGCTCTTCAACATCGTGAAGGAACTCTCCAACCCCAGCTCCAACACCAACGACATCCAGCCGTCGCGAGACCTGTGCGACTCACTGGCCACCTTCTTCCACCGCAAAATCGCCGACATCCACGACAGCTTCAACACCACGACCGCCCCGGCAACCACCGAGACCACTGCCCCCACAACCACCAACCGCCTGCTCTCCTGGACCAACATCAACGACGAGGACACCAGCGAGATCATGAACACCATCCACTCCGGTTCACCGCTAGACCCGTGCCCTCACCACATCTTCAACAAAGCCAGTACAGCCATCGCGCCCCATCTCCGGAAAATAATCAACATCTCCTTCGAGACAGCAACCTTCCCGGAAAGCTGGAAGCACGCCGAGATCACCACCTTACTCAAGAAACCCAAGGCAGACCCCAAGGACCTCAAGAACTTCCGACCCATCTCTCTGCTCCCGTTCCCCGCGAAGGTCACCGAGAAAATCGTCAACAAACAACTGACCCGCTACCTCGAGGAGAACAACATCCTGGACCCTTCCCAGTCCGGCTTCCGCAGCAACCACAGCACCGAAACCGCCCTCATCGCCGCCACCGATGACATCAGGACCCTGCTAGACAACGGAGAAACAGCAGCCCTCATCCTCCTGGACCTAACAGCCGCCTTCGACATGGTCTGCCACCACACACTACGAACACGCCTTCACGACGCCGGGATCCAAGAGGAGGCCCTGGACTGGACCACATCCTTCCTTTCCGGCAGAACACAAAGCGTCCGCCTCGCCCCCTTCCGATCCAAGGCCACCAAGATCATCTGCGGCGTACCCCAAGGCTCCTCCCTCAGCCCAACGCTGTTCAACATCTACATGGCACCCCTCGCCCACGTCGCCCGACAGCACAATCTCAACATCATCTCCTATGCCGATGACACCCAGCTGATCCTCTCCCTCACCAAAGACCCTCACACCGCCAAAGCCCACCTCCACGAAGGAATGAAGGCCGTCGCCGAATGGATGAGGACCAACCGCCTGAAGCTGAACTCGGACAAGACGGAGGTCCTCATCCTTGGTTCCAACCCTTCAGCCTGGGACGACTCCTGGTGGCCAACATCACTGGGAACAGCCCCGCCACCCACCGACCACGTACGCAACCTAGGGGTCATCCTCAACCCCACCCTCTCCATGACTAAGCAGGTCAACGCCGTTTCCTCATCCTGCTTCAACATCCTCCGAATGCTCCGCAGGATCTTCAAGTAGATCCCCACCGAAACAAGAAAAACAGTCACCCAGGCCCTCGTCACCAGCAGGCTGGACTACGGAAACGCCCTCTACGCAGGAACGACGGCTAAGCTCCTGAGACGGCTGCAACGCATCCAGAACGCCTCTGCACGTCTTATCCTCGACATCCCCCGACGCAGCCACATCACACCCCACCTGAGAGACCTGCACTGGCTCCCTGTCAACAAGAGGATAACCTTCAAGCTCCTCACCCACGCACACAAAGCACTCCACAACTCCGGACCAGCCTACCTCAACAGACGACTCAGCTTCTACACCCCCACCCGCCAGCTCCGCTCGACCAGCCTCGCCCTCGCCACAGTCCCCCGCATCCGGAAAACGACCGCCGGCGGCAGATCCTTCTCCCACCTCGCCGCCAAGACCTGGAACACCCTCCCCACCAACCTCCGACAGACCCAAGACCTACTGGCCTTCAGAAGACTCCTCAAGACCTGGCTCTTCGATCAGTAGCAGCACCACCCCCCTCTTCCCCCAGCGCCTTGAGACCCTCGCAGGTATGTAGTGCGCTTTATAAGTGACATGATTGATTGATTGATTGACTGTGCACTTAACAACTGCAATCTCAGCAGGTAATTGGAGAGCTTCCAAGAGATTCCTAACATATTCACCGTTTCGGATTGGAGTGCCAGATGAGGTGATGAAACCTCTCTGTGACCATAATTGCCCAAAATCATGTACAAAGCCAAAGCCATACTGACTATCTGTAAATATAATCACCTTTAATTGGGCTCTCAATGTGCAAGCTCTTGTGAGGGCAATTAATTCCACAACTTGAGCTGAGGTAATACCTCGATGCCATGAAGCTTCTACAACATTGATTGTGCAGGCAGCGCAAGCTGCTCTCAGAATATCTTCATTGTTTCTCAAACATGAGCCATCAACAAATATTATGTAACGCAGCCCTGTGGCGCTTACTGGAGGTACCTGGTGGGCTAGTTGGCCCCCAGGGCCCCCCAGTATTGAAGGGGAATTAATTCCCCAATTTAAAACGCGCCACAGGGCGCATTTGCAGAGTGTTGCTGGGAGGGAACGGGGCCTCCGGCACGATCGCGGTCTTTTTTTTTTTTTTAGAAGGGGGCTGTGTGGCCCCCCTTCTTTTTCCTTTTTTTGGGCCCTGGGGACCCCATCCCCCAGGGCCTGACCCCTTTTTAAGAAAAAAAAAAAAAATCTGAACGGGAAGGGGGTCGCGTGGGCCCCCCTCCCGTGGCCAATTCCGGCCCCGGGGACCCAATCCCCCGGGGCATGGCCACATATATTTATGTTTTTTAAGGAGGGGGGCTGCGTGGCCCCCCTCCTGAGGCCTCTATTGGCCCCAGGGACCCCATCCCCCGGGGCCGGCCTTTTTAAAAAAATTTATTTTTTTTTGGGGGGAGGAGGGGGTCCCCGGGGCTGCGGGGGGGCCGTGTGCCCCCGCAAATATTTAAGGAAAGCCCCGGGGGGTGGCGGTCCCTGGGGCTGCAGGGGCCCCCCTGGGCCCCTGCAATTACAATATAGCATGCCCCCGGGACTTGGCCCATCCGGGGGCTAAATATTAACGAAGCGCGGGAGCCCGCGCTTCGTTTTTTTTATTTTCACGGCAGGATTCGCGGATCCTCCGCGAATTTTGCCGGTTTGTTTTTTGAAAAAATGCTTTTTTTGGCCCTGGGGGTCCTTGTGGGACTTCCTGAGCAGGCCTAGGGGGTCAGGGTGTTTCTACCCTGCCCCCTTTTCTTGTTTTTTAACGTTTTTTCTACTGTTTTCTTGTGACTCGGTTCTACAGAGTCACAAGATTGCTGCCAACAATTCCTGGTTTGGAGTGTTGACAGCCAATTAGAATAAAGCTCGTGGTCGGGAGGGTCCGTGGATCCACCGCGCCTCTAGACATCGAAACTTCTATTTTTTGATTTTCTCAGCAACTACTGAACGAATTTACACCATTTTAAAGAAAGGGCTCTTTCTGAACCAAGGGCTACCTTTTTGCCAAATTTGGTTTAATTCCGTTCAGCAGTTCGAGCTGTAGCCGTGTCTAAAGTTTCCTATGGGAAATTGATTTTCCGACCTCTTTTTTTTTAATTTCTCAGGAACTGCTGAACGGATTTACACCATTTAACAAAAAGGGCTCTTTCTGAACCAAGGGATACCTTTTTGCCAAATTTGGTGTAATTCCGTTCAGCAGTTCGAGCTGTAGCCGTGTCTAAAGTTTCCTATGGAAAATAACATGGAGAAAACACGTTTTGGGACCCCCCTTTTTTCTCGGCCCCCGCTTGGCAAGTCACCCCGAAACTTTCAAGACAGGAGCTGACCGGAGTGCCCCACTAGTTTTGAAAATTTCGCGAAGATTCGTCATCCGGCGCCAAAGTTATTGGGAAAAGAAAAAACGCTTTTCCTATGGAACCTAGGTCCTAACTATAACTATCTACTGGTGTAAAAAGGGGCATGGCCTGGACCACCTCTCTGCAACATAGCCCTGTGGCGCTTACTGGAGGTACCTGGTGGGCTAGTTGGCCCCCAGGGACCTTCAGGATTGAAGGGGAATTAATTCCCCAACTTAAAACATGCCACAGGGTGTGTTTGCACACATGTCACCTCAGGTCCCGCCCCCTCCCTTCACCACTGTGGAAACGCGTCCCGTGGCGCATTTTAAGTTGGGGGATAAAGTCCCCTTGAATCCTGAGGGTCCCTTGGGTCCAACTAGGCCACCAGGTACCTCCAGTAAGCGCCACAGAGCTGCGTTGCAGAGAGGTGTAAAAAGGGGTGTGGCCTGGACCACCTCTCTGCAACGCAGCCCTGTGGCGCTTACTGGAGGTACCTGGTGGGCTAGTTGGCCCCCAGGGACCCCCAGTATTGAAGGGGAATTAATTCCCCAACTTAAAACGCGCCACAGAGTGCGTTTGCAGAGTGTTCCTGGGAGGGGGCGGGGCCTCCGGCATGATCGCGTGTTTTTTTAAATTATTTTTTTTGGAAGGGGGGCTGTGTGGCCCCCTTTCTTTTTACATTTTGGGCCCTGGGGACCCCATCCCCCAGGGCCTGACCCCATTTAAAAAAAAATATATATATTAATGGGAAGGGGGCCGCGTGGGCCCCCCTCCCGTGGCCAATTCCGGCCCCGGGGACCCCATCCCCTGGGGCATGGCCAAATATATATTTTTTTTTTATGGAGGGGGCTGCGTGGCCCCCCTCCTGAGGCCTCTATTGGCCCCGGGGACCCCATCCCCCGGGGCCGGCCTTTATTTGTTTTTCCTTTTTTTGGGGGGGGGGGGAGGGGGGCCGCATGGCCCCCCTCCCGGGCCACTTCTAGCCCCGGGGATCCCATCCCCGGGGCAGGCCCTATCCGTTGGGGACCGTGGGGGAGCCCCAATGCCCCCACGGTCCCGCCGGCTCCCGCGTCCTGCGGGAGCCGGCATTGCTTTCCACATGGGGAGCTGCTGACATGCAGCTCCCTTGTGGAAAAGCAATCTGCTTTGCTTCATTGAAGCGAGAGCAGGTTTCCCTGCTCTCGCTTCAATGAAGCAAAGCAGTTTGCAATGACAGGACGGGAGCCGCGAGGCACCCCGGGACACTGCAGGAGCTGGCCCTGGGGGGTGGCGGTCCCCAGGGCCATCAAGGGCTCCAGGAGGGGGACCGCGCGGCCCCCCTCCCACCTATTGCACAGCCCCGGGGAGGTGGTGGTCCCCGGGGCTCGGGGGTCCGTCACGGACCCCCGAATTTGAATATTAGTGTCCTGGGGAGGTGGCGGTCCCCGGGGCGTGTGGGGGGGCTCGAGCCCCCCCACACAGGTCTATCTTTAAAAAAATAAAAGCCCCGGGGGGTGGCGGTCTCCGGGGCAGCGGGGGGCCATGTGCCCCCCGCAATTATAATTAATAAAAGCCCCGGGGGGTGGCAGTCCCTGGGGCTTGGGGGGGCCTTGGAGGCCCCCCACACATTAAAAATAAGAAGCCCCGGGGGATGGCGGTCCCCAGGGCTGCGGGGGGGCCGTGTGCCCCCGCAAATGTTTATGGAAAGCCCCGGGGGTGGAGGTCTCCAGGGCTGCGGGGGCCTCCCTGGGCCCCCGCAATTACATTGTTGAATGCCCCCGGGACTTGGCCCACCCGGGGGCTAAATAATCACAAAGCGCGGGAGCCCGGGCTAAGTTTTTTTTTAAAATTTCGGCCGAAATTCGCGCTGGGTGCGCAAATCTCGCCGATTTAAAAAAAAAAAATGCTTTTTTTGGCCCTGGGGGTCCTTGTGGGACCCCTGAGCAGGCCTAGAGGGTCAGGGTGTTTCCACCCGGCCCCCTTTTCTTGTTTTTCGCGATTGTTTTTCTGTTTTCTTGTGCCTCGGTTACCGAGGCACAAGATGGCTGCCAACACTTCCTGGTTTGGAGTGTTGACAGCCAATTAGAATAAAGCTGGTGGTCGGGAGGGTGTGCGGATCCTCCGTGCCTCTATATATCGAAACTTTTATTTTTTGATTTTCTCAGCAACTACTGAACGGATTTACACCATTTTAAAAAAAGGGCGCTTTCTGAACCAAGCACTACCTTTTTGCCAAATTTGGTGTAATTCCGTTCAGCAGTTCGAGCTGTAGCCGTGTCTAAAGTTTCCTATGGGAAATGCATTTTTCGACCTCTTTTTTTAAAATTTCTCAGGAACTACTGAACGGATTTTCACCATTTAACAAAAAGGTCTCTTTCTGAAACAAGGGCTACCTTTTTGCCAAATTTGGTGTAATTCCGTTCAGCAGTTCGGGCTGTAGCCGTGTGTAAAGTTTCCTATGGAAATTAACATGGAGAAAACACGTTTCTGGACCCCCCTTTTTTCTCAGCCCCCGCTTGCCGAATCACCCCGAAACTTTCAAGACAGGAGCTGACCGGAGCGGGCTACGAGTTTTGAAAATTTCGCGAAGATTCGTCAACCGGCTCCAAAGATATTGAGAAAACAAAAAATGAGTTTCCTATGGAAACTAGGTCCTAACTATAACTATCTACTGGCGACCGCCAGTAGATAATATATATATATATATATATATATATATATTGTTATACAAACGCCCTGGAGCTTAGGAGCGCACTCGGCAGGATGCCTGCCTTTCGGCTGTTAGTTTCCGCTTCTTCCATCGTGCCAACAAACATTCTTCTGCGCCTTACGCGTTTCGATGCACAGCATCTTAATCATAGGCTTGTAATGTGAGGTTACAGGAAGTGCTCTCTTTTATTTTTAATTTCATCATCACTCACACGCCCATAGTGGGCTTGGCAAAGTGCATTCCCTTGTTCAATGCTTTATGGGATATGTAGTCCATCACGAGCATTAGTTATTCCCTTTGTAGGCTCCTGTCTCCTTCACTGTAATTATACATTTAAATACCTTAGTAGGCTTGGCACAATGAAAAAAGTCAATTTCTTTAGGCTTCCAGCGCTGTCCGGTAAAGAATGGTTTCTCCCCTCAGCCCCTCTAATGACGAGGTGGTGCTTCTCCTCTACGACGGGGGCCGCCGCGAATAATATTGTTATACAAACGCCCTGGAGCTTAGGAGCGCACTCGGCAGGATGCCTGCCTTTCGGCTGTTAGTTTCCGCTTCTTCCATCGTGCCAACAAACATTCTTCTGCGCCTTACGCGTTTCGATGCACAGCATCTTAATCATAGGCTTGTAATGTGAGGTTGCAGGAAGTGCTCTCTTTTATTTTTAATTTCATCATCACTCACACGCCCATAGTGGGCTTGGCAAAGTGCATTCCCTTGTTCAATGCTTTATGGGATATGTAGTCCTTCACGAGCATTAGTTATTCCCTTTGTAGGCTCCTGTCTCCTTCACTGTAATTATACATTTAAATACCTTAGTAGGCTTGGCACAATGAAAAAAGTCAATTTCTTTAGGCTTCCAGCGCTGTCCGGTA
This sequence comes from Calotriton arnoldi, assembly GCA_963921515.1. NCBI lineage: Eukaryota > Metazoa > Chordata > Amphibia > Caudata > Salamandridae > Calotriton > Calotriton arnoldi. Next base: position 4,317,587 of record CAWUFW010000189.1, read on the forward strand.
AAGAATGGTTTCTCCCCTCAGCCCCTCTAATGACGAGGTGGTGCTTCTCCTCTACGACGGGGGCCGCCGCGAATAATATTGTTATACAAACGCCCTGGAGCTTAGGAGCGCACTCGGCAGGATGCCTGCCTTTCGGCTGTTAGTTTCCGCTTCTTCCATCGTGCCAACAAACATTCTTCTGCGCCTTACGCGTTTCGATGCACAGCATCTTAATCATAGGCTTGTAATGTGAGGTTGCAGGAAGTGCTCTCTTTTATTTTTAATTTCATCATCACTCACACGCCCATAGTGGGCTTGGCAAAGTGCATTCCCTTGTTCAATGCTTTATGGGATATGTAGTCCTTCACGAGCATTAGTTATTCCCTTTGTAGGCTCCTGTCTCCTTCACTGTAATTATACATTTAAATACCTTAGTAGGCTTGGCACAATGAAAAAAGTCAATTTCTTTAGGCTTCCAGCGCTGTCCGGTAAAGAATGGTTTCTCCCCTCAGCCCCTCTAATGACGAGGTGGTGCTTCTCCTCTACGACGGGGGCCGCCGCGAATAATATTGTTATACAAACGCCCTGGAGCTTAGGAGCGCACTCGGCAGGATGCCTGCCTTTCGGCTGTTAGTTTCCGCTTCTTCCATCGTGCCAACAAACATTCTTCTGCGCCTTACGCGTTTCGATGCACAGCATCTTAATCATAGGCTTGTAATGTGAGGTTGCAGGAAGTGCTCTCTTTTATTTTTAATTTCATCATCACTCACACGCCCATAGTGGGCTTGGCAAAGTGCATTCCCTTGTTCAATGCTTTATGGGATATGTAGTCCTTCACGAGCATTAGTTATTCCCTTTGTAGGCTCCTGTCTCCTTCACTGTAATTATACATTTAAATACCTTAGTAGGCTTGGCACAATGAAAAAAGTCAATTTCTTTAGGCTTCCAGCGCTGTCCGGTAAAGAATGGTTTCTCCCCTCAGCCCCTCTAATGACGAGGTGGTGCTTCTCCTCTACGACGGGGGCCGCTGCGAATAATATTGTTATACAAACGCCCTGGAGCTTAGGAGCGCACTCGGCAGGATGCCTGCCTTTCGGCTGTTAGTTTCCGCTTCTTCCATCGTGCCAACAAACATTCTTCTGCGCCTTACGCGTTTCGATGCACAGCATCTTAATCATAGGCTTGTAATTCGCGGCGGCGAAGGAGACAGGAGCCTACAAAGGGAATAACTAATCCTCGTGAAGGACTACATATCCCATAAAGCATTGAACAAGGGAATGCACTTTGCCAAGCCCACTATGGGCGTGTGAGTGATGATGAAATTAAAAATAAAAGAGAGCACTTCCTGCAACCTCACATTACAAGCCTATGATTAAGATGCTGTGCATCAAGCGCGTAAGCGCAGAAGAATGTTTGTTGGCACGATGGAAGAAGCGGAAACTAACAGCCGAAAGGCAGGCATCCTGCCGAGTGCGCTCCTAAGCTCCAGGGCGTTTGTATAACTATATATATATATATATATATATATATATATATATATATATATATATATATATATATGCATATTATATGGTAAAGACATGTCTGCCAAAAAGCGTTTGCCTGCTGCTTGCAATTAAAATTGGATATGTGTTCTTTCTTCTGGAGTTGTTGTGAATATATATATATTATATTCACTGAAAAAACCATAAGGTTTTAGGGACAGTTATAGTTAGTTGGACATTGCACTCGTACAAAACCCGTGAAATTCCCCGTTATAGTTAGTTCAGGTAACTATAACTCGCGCCCCGCAATGCACTGCTGATGACGTCACATATTACATCACTCATGACATGGTCAGTGACATCACTGATGACATCACTGATGACATCTCAAATGACATTACTGATGACATCATCCAGTGACTGTGTGTTTCTGTAAAGTTTAAATATTTTTAATATATATAGGGAAAGGCGTATTGAAGAATGAGTGGGTGTATAAGTGTCTGTATGGATGATTTAGTAGGTGCGTGACTAACTCGATAAGTGAGTGATTAAACGTATCTTACTGAATGCATGGGTTAGTGACTAAACTGGGTGAATGTCTGTATCCGTCTGTCTGTTGCTGTGTAAGTGGTGCATGGGTTTGTGAATAGCTACATGAGTGTCTATATGAGTTATTGATTGGTTGTCTGAGTATCTGTATGGGGGCCTGAGTGTTTGTGTGGGTGGGGTGTGTGCGACTCTGTGCATAGATGTGTGAGTGGGTGATTCACTGGGTGGATGGTTTCAAGAGTGCATCTGTGATAGACTGTATGGGTGGGTAAGTGTGTGTAAGAGTGTGTTAGTGAGTGAATGTATGTCCCAGTGGTACATGTGTGAGTAACTACATATGTGAAAGGCAGTATATATGTGTGTTGGAGTATATAAATAGCTATAAGCGAGAGTGTGTGATTGTGAGAGTGACTGTATGGATGAGTGTGTGCTTGTATCAGTGATTGTATAAGAGCGTAAGAATGTGCTAGTATTTGTATGAGTAAGTGAGCTGGTGTGTGTATAACTGTATAGGTGAGTAAATGGCAGTGTGTTTAATTATTTGCATGACTGACTAGGTGTGTGAGTACCTCTATGGATGAGTGGCAGTGTTTGAGTGTCTATATAGGAGTATGAGTGCATATGATAGTCCTGTACTGAGTGATCATAAGTATGAGTGACTGTACGGGTGAGTGAGTGGATGTGTGTGTGTAGACCTAAGAATCAGTGAGTGGGTATGTAGTTATTGGTGTTGGAGTGTCTATGGTTTTGAGAATGGCAGTCTGTAATTTAGAGTGGGTGTATCAAAGGTTATATTAGGGTGTGAGGAGGTGCATTAAATTCTCACATGGATGATGTCATCAGTGATGTCATTTGAGATGTCATCAGTGATGTCATCAGTGATGTCACTGACCATGTCATGAGTGATGTAATATGTGACGTCATCAGCAGTGCATTGCGGAGGCGCGAGTTATAGTTACCTGAACTAACTATAACGGGGAATTTCACGGGTTTTGTACGAGTGCAATGTCCAACTAACTATAACTGTCCCTAAAACCTTATGGTTTTTCAGTGAATTTCTAAGGTTTTTAAATGCTAATTTCTAACTATAACATGCCTGAAACCTATGGTTTTTTCAGTGAATTTCAAAGGTTTTTTAAATGCTAATTCCTAACTATAACGTGTCTGAAACCTATGGTTTTTTCAGTGAATTTCAAAGGTTTTTTAAATGCTAATTCCTAACTATAACGTGTCTGAAACCTATGGTTTTTCAGTGAATTTCAAAGGTTTTGTAAATGACAATTTTTAAATGTATTAATTGTTATATTTATTTTTTGATACTGATTTACAACATTTTTTTAAACTATTTATTTTTAGATATTTTATTTTTAAAATTACATTGTAATTACATTATACATTACATTACAAAATATACTTTCTCAGAATGAATTACTTTAGTTTAAATACTTTGCAAATAGGCAATAGACTTTTAAGTACAGTAGTTACAGTTGTTGCAATAGGCAACACAATTTCAAACACAATGCAACATTGAGCTCAATGTGAATTTCTAGTTAAATGCAATTAGTTACTTTATGGATTACTTTTCTAACCACAGGACTGGATCCTAGATTCAGTCCTGGGACATCTCCTGTAAACAGTTGAGTAAAAGTGTTTTGGTTACAGTACTGATTTTTAAGGAATATTATTGTATTTTAAAAGTTGACACTTTGAAACTTATTCACATAGAATCACCAATGTTATCCTATGGCCGGAAATTCACTTAGCAGGTAAGTAGTGTTATCGTTACTTTTTCTTACTCAGTGGTGGATCCTGGATCCAGCACTGGTGCATCTCCTGTAAACAGTTGAAAGAATGCGTTTAAGTCATACAGGCGATTTTTAAGGAATATTTGTAGTTTGTGAAAATTGACACTTTGAAACTTTTCTGCTGAAAACCAGACAATGGATTCCTATGGAAGGAAATACAAGTTACTGGTAAGTACGCTTAGAATTACTTTTCAGGGTCAGTGCTGGGCTAAAAGATGCAGCACTGGGTTCTCTCCTGATAACAGGTGAGTAAATCGGAATTCGTAGTTCGGCTGATTTTAGAGGAATATTATAAAGTTCCAAAACTCCACACTTAGAAGAATTTCCAAGAGAAACCAGTCAATGTTAGCCTATGGAAGGAAATTCAAGTTCCTGGTAAGTACGGTTAAAATTACTTTTCAGGATCAGTACTGGGCTAAAAGATGCAGCACTGGGTTCTCTCCTGATAACAGGTGAGTAAATCGGAATTCGTAGTTCGGTTGATTTTAGAGGAATATTATAAAGTTCCAAAACTCCACACTTAGAAGAATTTCCAAGTGAAACCAGTCAATGTTAGCCTATGGAAGGAAATTCAAGTTACTGGTAAGTACGGTTAGAATTACTTTTCAGGACCAGTACTGGGCTGAAAGATGCAGCACTGAGGTCTCTCCTGATAACAGGTGAGTAAATCGGAATTCGTATTTCGGCTGATTTTAGAGGAATATTTGCACAATGGTGAAGGGAGGGGCGGGGCCTGAGGTGACATCTGTGCAAACGCGCCCCGTGGCGCGTTTTAAGTTGTGGGATTAAGTCCCCTTGAATCATGAGGGTCCCTGGGGGCCAACTAGCCCACCAGGAACCTCCAGTATGCGCCAGGGGCTGCGTTGCAGAGACGTGTACAGAGGCCACACCCCTTTTACACCTCTGTGCAACGCAGCTCTGTGGCGCTTTCTGGACATACCTGTTGGGCTAGTTGGCCCCCAGGGACCCTCAGGATTGAAGGGGATTTAATTCCCCATCTTAAAACACGCCACGGGGCCTGTTTGCACACATGTCACCTGAAGCCCCGCCCCTCCCTTCACCACTGTGCAAACGCGCCCGTGGCGCGTTTTAAGTTGGGGGATTAAGTCCCCTTGAATCCTGAGGGTCCCTGGAGTCCAACTAGCCCACCATGTACTTCCAAAAGCGCCACAGAGCTGCGTTGCAGAGAGGTGTAAAAGGGCGTGGCCTCTGTACACCTCTCTGCAACGAGCCCCTGGCGCATACTGGAGGTTCCTGGTGGGCTAGTTGGCCTCAGGGACCCCCAGTATTCAAGGGGAATTACTACCCTTCTTAAAACGCGCCAGGGGCGCGTTTGCAGAGTACTGCAGGGAGGGGGCGGGGCCTCCGGCACGATGCCGTTTTTTTTTTTTTGATTGTGAGGGGGCTGCATGGCTCCCCTTCCCTCAGCCACTTTTGCCCCGGGGACCCCATCCCCGGGGCCTGAGCATTTTTTTTTTTTTAAATAAAAAAAAACGGGAAGGGGCCGCGTGGCCCCCTTCCCTGGGCCAGTTTTGGCCCCGGGGACCCCATCCCCCGGGGCATGCCCTCGATTTCTATTTTTAAATTTTGAGGGGGCTGCGTGGCCCCCTCCTCAGGCCATTTAAGGCCCCGGGGACCCCATCCCCTGGGCCGGCCTTCCCTTTTTTTTTTTTTAATTTGGGGAGGGGGCTGCGTGGCCCCCTCCCTGGTCACTTATGGCCCCGGGGACCCCATCCCCCGGGGCCTGGCCTCTGGTTGGGGACTGTGGGGGTCCCCAATCCCCCACAGTCCCAGCCGGCTCCCCGCCTCCTGCGCGAGCCGGCCATTGCTTTCCACATGGGGAGCAGCTAACATGCTGCTCCCCATGTGGAAAAGCAATTGATTTGCATTTTGAAAGAGAGAGCAGGTTTCCTGCTCTCTCTTTCAAAATGCAAACTACAGTGTCCCGGGGTAGGCACCCGGGACACTGCAGGAGCCGGCCCTGGGGGTGGCAGTCCCCAGGGCCATCAAGGGCTCCAGGAGGGGGCCGCGCGGCCCCCTCCCTTGAATTGCACAGCCCCGGGGAGGTGGTGGTCCGTAACGGACCCCCACATTTATTTTCTATGTGCCCCGGGGAGGTGGTGGTCCCCGGGGCGTGTGGGGGGGCTGGAGCCCCCCCACATGTTATTTAAAAATTTAAAAAGAAGCCCCGGGGGGTGGCGGTCCCAGGGGCTTGGGGGGGCCCTAGAGGCCCCCCCCTACATAAATTAAAACCCCCCCACCATGCCCCCGGCACTTGGGCCACCCGGGGGCAAATTACCATCAAAGCGCGGGAGACCGCGCTTCAATTTTTTTTTTTTCCGGCAGGATCCGCGCACCCTGAGCGCATCCTGCCGATTTTTTTTTTAAAAAAAGGCTTTTTTTTGCCCAGGGGGTCCTTGTGGGACCCCCTGAGCAGGCCTAGGGGGTTAGGGGGTTTCTACCCTGCCCCCTTTGTGCGCTTTGCGCACTTGTTTCTGTCCCTCGGTTCTACCGAGGGACAAAATGGCTGCCAACACTTCCTGAATCGGAATGTTGACAGCCAGCTGACAGCCAATTAGCATGCAGCTCGTGATCGGGAGGGTACGCGGACCCTACTCGGCCATAGATATATATGTGACTTTACTTGTGAATTTCTCAGGAACTACTGAACGGATTTACACCATTTAAGCCAAAGGCACCAGTCTGAACCAAGGGCTACCTCTTTGCCAAATTTGGTGTAATTCCGTTCAGCAGTTCGGGCTGTAGCTGCGACTAAAGGTTCCTATGTAAAAATGAATGGGGAAAAAGCGTTTTGGGACCCCCCTTTTTTCTCGGCCCCCGCTTGACGTATCACCCCGAGACTTTCAGGGTAGGAGCGGAGCGGAGCGCCCCAACAAGTTGGAAACTTTCGCGAAGATTCGTCAACCGGCGCCAACGTTATTTCAAATAGAATGTCGCGGATTTCCTATGGATAATAGGTCCTAACTATAACTATCTACTGGCGACTGCCAGTAGATAATATATATTAATAAAAAATAGCGAACCAACGGTGGACTCCAATGGCCGCACCTCCTCGATGTGTTCCCCAAGTGATGATTTGGTGGTATATTCAAAGTTAGTGTGCACGATCAGCTCCTGCACCCACCGTTGTAGGATGCCAACTGCCAGGCAGATATACAATGCTTTAAGAATACTGGAGAGGTGCACTCCTAGATGGGTATTATGTCAATAAGGAAGCTCAATCAGTATCTTCGTAGAAAAAATATACGTCTTTATTTCAAACAATCCATAAGGTTTATGTAAAACATCGCGTTTCGTTCAATGGTTGAACTTCGTTGAAAAAGCTTTTCCATGAGTTGAGATGTAATTTCGACGGACTGCAGGAATAATAACTGGGCTCTTATCAAGGAGGCCCACCGCACAGGCGCAGTTCGAGATCTACATATTAATATCTTCACCTCAGACCAGTTCTGGACCGGATCGGGTTCCAAGACCCACTTTGTAACGGGCGCCACATTCGCCACTACTTGCCAGCAATTACGATTGCCCTGACGAAGTTCAACCATTGAACGAAACGCGTTGGCTGATGTTTTACATAAACCTTATGGATTGTTTGAAATAAAGACGTATATTTTTTCTACGAAGATACTGATTGAGCTTCCTTATTGACATAATACCCATCTAGGAGTGCACCTCTCCAGTATTCTTAAAGATAATATATATTCACAACAACTCCAGAAAGAAGAACACAGGCACTCACAGGGTCAGACATCCAGTTTTAATTGCAAGCAGCAGGCAAACGAGTTTCGGCAGACATGCCTTTATTAATGCCTTTAACTCCTGAGTGAATTACAAAGAGGCAGTTACATTTGAACTTATTCCAAAGCACTGTCATTGGATGACAGAAGTGAACAATAAAAGAAGGACTGCGGCTGTGTATATTATATGCAATCTCTGTGCTGGCCATATTTGCATGTAACAAATGCCATTATCCAAGTTGTAGTGCCTCTTCCTTCTGGAGCTGTTGTGAATATTTCGTGAGTCCGACATCATGTACAGAACACCCATCCTGGAGTTCGGCAGCTTTGATGGACTTCTGGAAACAAATATATATGCTGCCTGAACCACTGCAGTGTAGTTGCAGGCTTAAATTCGTCGACCAGGGAAAGGTTGGAGAATATTGAATTGAATGGAGTATCCTCTCGCAGCTGTGGAGAGATCTCCAGACATCACATAGTCCAAGTGCCTGCACGAAGCTCTCTAACTTCCCCTGGCTGTCTCCCCGTCCACTCTGGTGCTCATTCTATTGAGCTGTGTGTCTAATGCGAGATTGAAATCCACACCTATTACTGTTAGCACTGAAGGAGCTTCAATCAGGATGTTCCCCACTTTCTGAAGTGTTGCTGACTGGAGCTCTGTAGGCGCATACACATTCATCAGTACCATAGTTTTGCCCTCATGTTTTCACATGATCACCATATAGCAAACCTGCGAGTCTGTCCATGTGTGCTTCGTGTGAACTGGCAGCAACTTTCTGAGAAGGATCAACACGCCCTTCGACTATTGTGAGTAGCCTGCCGGTTTTTCCCTCCCCATCCTACAGAGTTGCCCCTCAATGAATTGTGTTTCTTGCAGGAACACAACATCTGGTTTGTGTCTGCTAAGGGCCTTGATAACCAAACTCCTCTTTACCCTGCTACCTAGTTCATCGACATTCCACGTTAACAAAGCTAATGCTTGGGTTGGTGTCATGGTGGGTGTGTAACCTCCTCTCCTCTTTGAACTCGGCTCCTGGAAATGAGTAGTTTGTGATTCCCCCACTGTGGTGTGTCATGGTGCTGTAATCTACCCCTATATCTAGCCCCCTCCCTACCTACTGAGAAGTGATTCTAAAACTAAGCACCCCCCAAATCACAGTGCGTTTGAGTCTCAAACCTTAACAACTCAAATACAGCATGTGCTTCTGTCTCTTTAACTCGGTCAACCAGTTTTTGTGATCGTCCCTCAGTAATCCACCTTCACTCACCACTGCGGCGATCTGCATTTCCAGGGACGTCTTTGTGTCTTTTATGACTTCCAAGATGGTTGCCATATGTGCTGCCAGGGATGTGTGGCCCTCATTGTGCTCGGACTGGCCATCACTGGTGGGTACTGACCCTGTGTCTGGGGGCCCCCACCTCGCAGTGCATGGCTTGCCCATACTGAATGCAGATTTCACTCTCCCCCTCTGGAGAGGCCCCCTCCAGCAGCTGGTCGCTGTCTTTTCAGCTGCTGTTAGTAGCTCCTTGCATGCAGTGCCTTATTATTTCGCTACCACCCTACCATGCACTGAAGTCCTCTTGAGGGGGGGAATAAGCAGCCTGGGCCCCTGCGCTGTAGTTTCCAACCTGCCCACGATTCCTTGATTTTCCTGCCACTGCTTCCCCGTCTCAGATTACCGTCCGCGGCTGCAGTACATAGGGCTAGTACATAGTCCCCACCCAAGGGTGCTGGATCGACTCACAGAGTCTTTCAGGCAATGTGTGAATGCTGGTGGCTCACTTCCTTCCAGCCAGGCCTTATCAAGATTGACTCGTTTCTCCCCTAGTTATGGGCACTGTAACCCTCCCAGCTCCAGCAACCACTCACCAGGTGTAATCTCCATCCCTGGCTTGTGTCCAGGCAAGACACTGAGGCCAGCTGGTATCCCCGTGTATTTTGGTTCTCTAAGTCCCTTCCTTTGGGACACTCAGGGGGGTCTCCTCTCTGTGCACCACCGTGCCCGGGTCCAGTCGACCTCATCCCGTCTCCATCATGGTGCAATAGGCTCCGCCCCCCGGATGCACTTCTGCAGCTGGCGCGTCCCCTGACGACCGCTGCACCGTCCCAGCAGTCGCCGATCCTCCGACCGCTATCTCGGGGTGCAAGCTGCCATCTTGTTGGTGCGGTGCACCATAGTCGCATGCAGAACTCGCTTCCGCTGCAGGCCCCTTCACTCACGTCAGAGAGAGCCACACGAACACCACTGCCGCCTTGCTGCAGGGTCTCCTCCCCAAGGGCTCCGGCGCCGTTGTGCAGGCTGTCAGGCTTATAGCCTGCCTACAACGCTCCGGCCGCCATCTTTGCTGTGCCACTTGCCCGCGGCTTCGGCAGTGTTGTCACTTATTTCGAGGCGATTTCATCACCAGTGGTGAATAAAGAAATGCTCCTGAGACAGCCTAAGGGTTCTCACCCCACGTGTCGCCGTTGACTAATGCAGGGGCACAGGATTCTGGATTCCGGGGCTTGCTCAGTGGCGGGAGCTCAGCGGAGCACATCTACCTCTCTTCCAGGCAGGCCATGCCTCACATTAATTAACCTTTTTGATTGCTATAATTTGTTTTTATGATGTTTCTTGTTTGAACTACACTGTCGATATTAAATTCCTGCTACAACAAAGTGATAGTAAGTCTGACTTTCCTGTTGAACTTCAGAATGTCTTGCTTCAGATGCTTTTTTGATGACCAATAACCTTTTCAAATTGAATGTTAATACAACTGAGGTGTTGATTCTAATCATTCTTTGGGAGGGAGGGGCGCAGACAAACACATACCACTTGTGTGTGTGAAAAAGACCGCTTTATTGAAAAAGGTGCACATCACACAATTTCCTGGCCAACCGCCTTACAAAACTAAAACCTCGCTATACATCCATAGAACTATCCCCTATCCCACCCCCACCCCTACGACCCCCCAAACATGCCCACCCTGCAGATAACTCATTAACTGTATTACATTCAACATTTCCAAATTGAATTCCCCCTACGTCCTATGAGTATCTATATGAGCCTGTAAGTAACCAAATGTCCTAAAGTGAATCTTTAACACCCTGCCTACCCTCCCCTTGCACATGGATCCCCCACTGGCAACACGAAGCAACTTCCGCAAACTCCTGTCCAATTTTTCATGCTCCCCCTATGCACCTGCTCAAGCGACAGCGAATACAAAACCTACCCCTGCCCACCTGTCTCAACGCACAGCCCAAAAAGGGGTACCCCTGGCCTTCTCACCTCCCAAAAAGCCCTAATGAAGGGATGGGAGGGAGGGACAAAGCAACACCACGAGGTTTGGGCTACCAGTCACCAGGCCACCTGTACTTAAAATGGCGTCTGGTAGCCCAAATCAAGCCCCTAAATAAGTGTTGGGCTGCGTTTGGGTTGTAAACCAGCTCAACACACAAAATGGCAGTTGTTGGACTGCACCACCCTCCCAATCTGCCCGGGGGGCAGACCTCCCCTTGGTCAGCTGCCCCCCAAACCCCACTTGGGAGGGAGGGGCACAGACAAACACTGACCACTTGTGTGTGTGGAAAAAGGCCGCTTTATTGAAACAGGTGCACATCACAAAATGTCCTGGCCAACCGCCTTACAAAACTAAAACCTCGCTATACATCCATAGAACTGTCCCCTATCCCACCCCTACGATCCCTCAAAACATGCCCAACCTGCAGATAACTCATTAACTGTTTTGCATTCAACATTTCCAAATTGAACTCCCCCACATCCTATGAATATCTATATGAACCTGTAAGTAACCAAATGTCCTAAAGTGAACCTTTAACATCCTGCATACCCTCCCATTGCACATGGATCCCCCACTGGCAAAGCCAAGCAACTTCTGCAAACTCCTGTCCAACTTTTCATGCTCCCCCGCCACCCAGACAAGGGGGGTTAACCTTAACCTCACTTTTCTGCCCCCGCCGCCCCTTTCTTCGTGTTATCTCACTTCTTTGCGGCTTCCTAATCACGTCCATGTAGTTGAACGTTCCCACACAGCAATCTGGATATTTCTCGCAATACACACTGGCATATATTAAGAATGCCGCCGTCCAATTCTCTATTGTCAGGGGAACCTTTGGCTGCTTGGCCAATTCGTATTCCTTCTCCTTGGAGCCCTCTTTCGACCGCACTTCTCTATGCAGGAGTTTCGGAATTTCCACGTACTCCCCTTTTCAAATGCGCTCTTTAGTCGCTAACATCCAATGGGCACCCAACGGTTTGGTCACCCCCATATATGGTAACTTCTTAAACCTCAATTCTTTGTTGTCAGGACCGTTCTTCTTCCCTTCTCCCCCGCAGCCCCCCAAGATCCTCAATTTTGCTGGGGCCTACCATGCCCCCAGTACCCGCCTGTTCCTCCGTGCCCACTCCCACATCGGTCACGTATTTGCCTTTGCGCAGCCTCTGGCCCCTGCCGCTCCAGCGCTAGCATCCACACCTGTGGACACCATTGTAGGAGCAGCAACCTCTTTTACGGCCTTACCTGGCGCCAAGGTCGGTGCCCGTGCTGCTGCTATCCGCCCCGTCATTCCAGCCCCGACTGGCTTTCCTGCGTCCAACTTAGGCCTCTGCAAAACACTAGACACTTTGCTAGATGGCCCTGCCCCCCCCACCCTCCTCTGGCTCCTTCTCCCGGAGCTCGCCCTTTTCCAGGCTGTCCTCCTCATAATCCAATGTAACCCCACACTGCGGGTCCTCCACACACTCTCATCCGCTGCGCTGCACCACAGGTGCCTCGCACTCTGTGAACTTTAACGTAACGCCACGACCCCCAGCGTCCGGGGGGCCGAAGCGACCCTGCCCTGCTGGTTCACCGCTACCGTATGCGTCTTCATCGTCTCTCGCATGCCAGAGGTGGTGCGTGACCTACCGGTTGCTGGGTCCGATGAGGTCGCTCTGGGCCTTCTTGTGTCGGCCACGTCAGGATCCCTCACTGGTTTCGGACGGACCGTGCGGGGCCCAGCCCTCTTGTCACCTTGGCGTCCGCTCCCATGCCCCATTCCTGCCCCCGCAATGAATAAGACACAACTAGTGTGCTGGCGTCCCGAAACCGACCCTTTACCCCCTCCAAACCCCAGGGCTCATTCCCGTCCACACCCCCTGACTGTCAGTTTCCCGAGGGCCCCCCCACCCTGCCCCCCCAGGGACGAGCTCCCTATGGGGGATCCCTTACATATGCCAAAATCATCGTCACCTAAGTCCTCATCCCCCGTGTCCTCCCTCCCTGAGTCCTCCTCCCCAGGATCCACTTCCTCATCACTCCAATCTAGCATTGCCGCCACTAATGCAGAAGCAGGTCCCGTTGCGACCCCCTCCGCCCCCACCCATGGTACTCCCTCCCCTGTAAGCGCCCGACTTCTCCCCCCCACCCCAATGGACCCCCTCCATTCATATAAGCATCCTGGCAAGACACTATTCCCCCCACCCGGCCCCTCCCTCCTGCCCTCTCCGCAGTATAGCGCTCTTTCCCCAGGGGTCCGCAGAGGCCGCGTGCCTCCTGGAACCCCTCTTCATTACATTGCCATTGGAAGCGGGCGGCTCCTCAGACGCCGCCCGCTTCCTACCTCTGTTTAATCCCGCAGCCCCGTACATGCGCAGCACGCACGATGGGCCGTTTCACTGTGTCCCGCCCCTTGCACTCGGCCGTACCCGCTTCTGCCTCTCTGCACAGGCCGTCCGGCCCCAAAAGCCTCACAAGCGTGCATGTGGCCCTCCCCTTCCTCCCACGCGCCGCCCCAGCAGGCGCAGAAGACCTCACCAATGCAGGCCTGCTTCCACCCTTGCTGCAGCCACTCCCTGTGTACCAGAGCAGCCACGGGCGCTTACCTCGAGCGATCAAGTCCCTGCATTACGCCCAGACCGTGGCAGCCAGCATGCCAGCACCACTGCGGCCACTTCCGCAGAGGCTCTTCGCGGAATGCGAGCCGGTGCCTCCTGGACAACCAAGTCCATCCAGCTGGCTTCCTTTAACAGGCGCATCGCCTCAGCAACCAACGACTCGCTGGACATGGTAGGCTATTCCACACTACCCTGCACCTACAAAACACCACAAAAAGCGACAAAGCAGCACCACGAGGTTTGGGCTACCAGTCACCAGGTCACCTGTACCTAAAATGGTGGCTGGTAGCCCAAAACAGGCCCCTAAATAAGTGTTGGGCTGCATTTGGGCTGTAATCCAGCCCAACACACAAAATGGCAGTCGTTGGACAGCACCACCCTCCCAAACTGCCCGGGGGCAGACCTCCCCTTGGTCAGCTGCCCCCCAAACCCCCCTAGACCTGGACTTCTGTTTGATGATCACTGGCTCTTGACACACCCCAAGCCTCTGATACTATGACTAAACATCTTGGTGTTCCTATCAGTGCTGATCGTATCTTACCAGCATGTCAACAAGAATACTGATACATGCCACTCCCTTTTGAGGAGCTTAAAGAAAAATTCTTCCTTGCCTCTGAGTTGAAGGGAGAATGTTGGTGCACCAGGCAGCTGTCTCATGCTGTTTGGATTATAGGAATGCAGTCTTGCTTGGTTTACATAAATATCTTAAGTGTCAGATTGTGCAAAATGCAGATGCCATTTCTGTTACTTAATGTTCCTCAGCTTACTTTGGTTTAATCCCAGTTGGACTTCCTCCACAGTGTACCGGTGAAAAAACAGATCTTACATATTACAGTTTGCATGGTGCAGAAGGCACCTGCTGGCACTTGTCCTGATTATCTCAGCTGGGTTGTGCCCATGTTCCATCCCCCCAGAGCCGGCAGACACTCTTTCTTGGTTTTCGCTATTTCCGGTAACAAGAGGTAAAAGGCTTCTCAGTGCATGGTTAGCAAGGTGGCTGCCAGATCGAATGGCATTGAAAATGCGTGTTAAGATATGTGTGCTGGGGAAGTCTGGTACACATGTGTGAAAAAATAAGAAAGAAGGTAAGTAACTTTGGACCGCCCTCTTAAATCCAAAACAAAGTAATCAAATGACCCATATTTGAAAAATGTTAAAAAACAATAAATGTCAAGGAAAATGGGTTAATTCGTGGATGAAGTAAGAACAACCGAACATGAAGATTTCACATGAGTGTTTAACCAGCAAACCGGATCTGTGCTATTTCGGACTAGATATGTGTTTTCTTCATCATCATCTCTGCCTGCCCACACGCCTATCCTTCCAGTGCCCACCAACTTTTAACAACCTCACACCTTTGATTTCCATCTTATCCACAGTATCTGTCCATCTATTGGTTCACCGGTCCATCAAGTGTTCAATTGTTTCATAGTTTGTCATAGCCACCTGTGTGTCGATCTGTTTACATTATAAATCGTTATTGAAACCCAAATTCTAAACCTGGATTTCGAAAAGGGCATGCCGAGTTTCATATAAGATGTATTCCGCAGAGGAATACAAATGTTGAAAACACTAGTCTGTTTTTGTGTTTAGATCTCCTGATGTTTCCAATTTTAGCTTCTGCAAAAACAAAACGTACACTTTGCTAATCTATAAAAACTTTAATAAGCATTTAGCCTATCCTGTGTGTATATTCAACTAAATATCGAGCTCACAAAACTGTATAAAATACACAATTTAAAAATAGGGTGTCAAGAACAACAAAAAATGGAAAAGGGGAAAAAAATCTGTGTTCATCTGTTGAGACTAGTACATCGTGCCATTTGCTATTCCTCTCACGGTTTTCAGTAGCCCCGAAATGAGACAAAGTTGAAAACCCCCCTGGAGTAGGATTCAATGTGAAATGCCAGCCCCATAAAGCTGGCATGCCAGCATGAAAACCAACGCAGAAAACTCGACGGAATACTAATTTAGCGTCCTGGCAGCAGGGAAGAGACTGCTCCTCTGTCTGAGATGGACGGACGTGAGCTGGGGCCCGAAGCGAAACATGTGAAGTATGCACTAAAGAAAGAAGCGCCTGGTCGCTGCATCCATACTGCCAGAAAAACGCTCGCCTTTTCTATAACCTTCTGTTGTTGCACTGGCATTTCTAGGTCACATTTTACTGTTAAATATGTCATGACAGACAGGCAAAACGACACCTTCTTGAGTTATTTCTCTCCTTGAGAAATTAAGGGATTCTTCAGCTGTCGTCTATTCTCGAGACTGGGGTGAAATCTCACGCTAAAGTTCTGTGTAATAAGGCATGTGTCGTCATCTGTCGACAAATGACGCTTTATTACAGCAAGAAAACATTAAAAGTCCAAATATTAGAAACTACTTGAGATCAGGTGTAATGTGTTTTTGTTTGCCAGATACTGAGGGCTTTTTCACATAAAGTGAGCACCCGGGCTGCTAAAAATATAGGCCCTCATTACGATGGCAGTTGGACGAGCGTCCGACCACCATTGTACCGGGATTGAGACCGCCCAACAAGTAGTTGCTAGCTCCACCTGCCAAATTATGATATGACCGCGGTGTAGGCGGTCAGAAACATTTTCTATTGCGGCTTGTGCTGCGGAGCGGAAAAGGGCCACAGTAGAAAAAGGCATGTTTTAAACACCCATCCCCCTGGGTCTGGCACCATGTGGTGCCTGGCACACGGCGCATTGATGTTTTGGGGGCACCACAGATGCTGGGGCTCCCCAAAGTCACTTTCCGACAGCCTTTTTATGGCAGTCGGACCGACATGAGAAAGCCTCAGACGTCGGACGAACCGCCACCAACAGCCTGTCAGTGGCGATCCACCCGACATCATAAATAGGCCCATAGTCTTTGGCACAATCTTGGTTGACTGGTGTCTTAAGTAGTTTGCAAAGGCATTATTGGGGGAGGTGGGGGGTAGATGCAGCCGGTACCCCAGCCCTGCCTACTTGTGGCCTATTTTTTAAAACGTTTGTAGAACATGGGGACCAAACCGAATCCTGTAATGGCGGCCCCACCATTTTGCTCTGAGTTGTGGCCAGCCAATCAGATCGCTTGGTAACGTGGGATAGGTCTCAGTTCTGAAGTAGTTGTGAAATGGCCAATGTGAGAAAAAGCACCCTCGACTAATCAGAGGGCCCTATTTTTTTAATTTTCGTAACTGCAGGACATCCACAGGACCAACCATCCAGTTATAACTAACTTTTTAACCCCTTCAAGCTAAACCTGAGCACCTATTTAAGTACAAATGTCTGGAAAAGAGCAAAATGGATTTACACCATATCACAAAAAGCATGCTTTCTGAGTAAAGTTCTAACTTTTTGTCAAATTTGGTGTAACTCTTTTCAGCCATTTTTTCTGTATTGGAGAACAAAGTTTCCTATGGGAATTAACATGGAAAAGCAACGTTTTATGACCCCACCCTTTTTTTGGCACCCGCTTGATGTATTTGCGCAAAATTTCCCATGAGGGAGCAGAGGTGGATGAACTTTTTTTGCAAAGCTATGTTCAGATTTGTCAAACAGTGCCGAAGTTATTAGCAAAGCAAAAGATGCTTTTTCTATGAAAAGTCTGATCTAAGTATAATGACACAATGGCAACCGCCATATATATATACACAAAGAGGCTCGCACAGGCATTCTTTACAGTTGCCCTTTGAAGGTGGCCCCACCATTTTTATCTGTGGCCCAGTGTGTGCCCACCTAAAAAATCACTTCTAGAGATACCACTGAGTAGTTGAAGAGCTAAAGCAGCGCTATTTTACCACCTAGACAGTGGTAGATGTGTGCTTGTCACAGTAACTCTGAAGGAATGTTCAGTTTTTGGCTGTAAATGTGGCAGCATTTGTTGGCATATCTAAAGTAAACAACTGAATATTCATTATTAGTATTCATAAAGCAATAAAACAACAAAATTAAAACATAACAGGACAGCTCACAACAAAACACAACACATCATCATGCTGCTATACTGCAGCACAAAAACACAAATGTGCAAAATCGCTTTTGTCACACATTACCACCTCCAGAATCCTGTTGTCATGTGTCATGATATGGTAGTAAAAGATGTTTGGAGCAGGCACTGCCTTAACATATTACCAAGGACATAAAATAGAGCTTTTTAGGACTGGCCACTCATCTTTCCACCCCTGAACTCTATGCCTCTGTTCTCTGCATCACTTTATTTTGCAACACTCTACTCTGCGCCACTCTACTCTGTGCCACTCTGCTCTGTGCCACTGCACTCCACTCTACACCACTCAACTCTGCGCCACTCTACTGTACTCTATGTCACTCCACTCTGCTCGGCACCACTCTACTCTATGCCACTCTAACCTGCATCGCTCCATTGTGCGCCACTACACTCTACGCCAATCCACCTTAAGCCATCTACTCCACGACACTTCACTCTATGACACTGCAGTCTATGCCCCCTCACTCTACGCCACTGCACTGTACTCTGAAACAATCTACTCTATGCCATTGCACTCTACTCCACTCTGCGCCATTCCACTCTATGACACTCTACTCTATGCCACTGCAATCTACCCTGTGCCATTCCATGCCACTCTATTCTACGCCACTGCACTCAACGCCAATGCACTGTAAACCACGTTACTCAAAACCAATACACTCTAGGCCACTGCACTCTACTCTGAAACAATCTACTCTATGCCACTGCACTCTACTCTGCACCATTCCACTCTACACCACTGCAATATACCCTGCGCCACTCCACTGAACTCCATGCTACTCTATTCTACGCCACTGCACTCAACGCCAATGCGCTCTACACCACTTTACTCAGAACCAATGCACTCTATGCCACTGCACACTATGCCAATCTACTCTGTACCATGGTACTGTATGCCACTATTCTCGACACTGCAACTCTCTACACCTCTTTACCTACACAATTGCACTCTATGTCACTCTGCTCCACTCTACGCCACTGCACTCTAGACCAATGCACTTTACAACACTCTACTCTGCAACACTGCACTGTCAGCCACTGATCGCTACGCTACTCTACTCTGTACCACTCTACTCTGCACCACTGCACTCTATGCCACTGCACTCTAGTCTACACCACTCTACTCTATGCCACTCTACTGCACGCTACGCCAATGTACACTATGCCACTGTAGTCTACTGTGCACCACTGCACTCTGACACTGCCTTCTACACCTCTTCACTCTAATCTGCACCAGTCTACTCTATGCCAGTGCACTCTGCCCCACTCTACTATGCACCACTGCATTCTTTGCCACTGCACTCTGCCCCACTCCATTCTAGGCCACTCCACTCTACTCTGCACCACTCCACGTCACTCCACTCTGCAACACTGCACTCTATGCCACTACACTCTATGCCAATGCACTCTACGCCACTACTCTATAGCACTGCACTCTGTCCTGCACCACTCCACTCTGCCCCACTTCACTCTACTCTCCAACAATCTACTCTACGCCACTCCTCTCTACACCACTCTACTCTACTCTACCCCACTTTACTCTACTCCACTCTACTCTATGCCATTGCACTCTATGCCGCTATTCTAGCTTCGACGCCTCGTCAGGGGTAGTAAGCGCTATATAAATGCAATTACAATTACAATTCTACATCACCGCACTCTACCCTACATCCCTACACTCCACCATGCACCACCCCACTCTATGCCACTTCACTCTACTCTGAAACAATCTACTCAAAGCCACTGCACTCTATGCCACTAGTCTATGCCACTGCACTCTACCCTACACCACTCCACTCTACGCTGCAGCACTCCACACTACGCCACTTAAATTTACTCTCAAACAATCTACTTTACACCACTGCACTCTGTACTGTACTCCACTCTGCGCCACTGCACTCTACTCCAATCTATGCCACTGCACTCTATGACATTGCACTCTAAGCTGTACAACTCTATGCCACTCTATTCTACACCACTCTGCTCTACGCCACTCTACTCTAAACCACTGCACCCCATGCTAATGCACTCAACACCACTTTACTCAAAACCAATGCTCTCTACGCCACTGCACCTTACAGCATCTACTCTGCACCGCACTGCACTCTACGCCACTGCACTCGATGCCACTGCACGCTACGCCACTCTACACCATTGTGATCTACTTTACTGCACTCTATGCCACTCTACACCATTGCACTGTACATCACTGCACTCTACGCCACCCTATTCGACTCTGCCCCACTTTACTCTAGGCCATTGGTCTCTGCACCACTCTACTTTACACCACTGCACTCTACTCAACTGCACTCTATGCCACTGCACTCTACACCATTCTACTCTGGAAGACTGCACTCTCCGTCACTGAACTGTATGCCACTCTACACCATTGCGCTCCACGTCACTGCAATCTATGCCACTTTATTCCATTTTGCACCACTGAACTTTACACCACTTCTCTCTGCAACACTTTATTCAGCAACACTCTACTCTGCACCACTCTACTAACTGCACTCTACTCTGCACCACTCAACTCCACTCTACTGCACTCTATGCCACCCCACTCTGCATCAATCCACGCCACTCTAATCAATTCTGCACCACTGCCTCCATGCCACTAACCTCTACACGACTGTACTCTACGCCACTGCACAGAGTCCTAGGGAGAAGGGCAACGGAAGGCCTAATTACCCGTGGGAGTGAAAAAGCCACGTTTTCAGTTGTTTCCTGAATTTTAAGAGTTTTGTCTGGGTCCTGAGATGGTCAGGCAGTGCATTCCTCCATTTGCATGTGGAAAGTGAGAAGCTTCTTCCTCCCCAGTGAGTCTTTTTTATTCTGAGGATAACTACCTTTCTTGCCGCACTAGATCACAGGTTGCGAGTAGGTACATACCATTAAAAGATCTTTTGGAAGAAGAGAGGGGCCACCTTGTGTAGGGCCTTATGGGCCCAGCACAAGGCTTTGAAATTGATCCGCTCCCTAACTGGAAGCCAATGCAGGTCGATCATGGTTTGTGAAATTGAACTAAATTAGGGAGTTTTATCAACACTCAGCCTGCCGTATTTTGGAGAGTCTGTAGTTTATTTTGTAGGTGCTGCTGGGTGCCAACATACAAAGCATTGCAGTAATCTAATTTTGAGATTACCAGAGCTAATTTAACGGTTTTCTGCAGCTCTGTGGGAATGAAAGGAAGAATTTTCTTTGGGGTTTTCAAACTGAGGAAGCAAGAGGATGTTACCTGATTGTTGTGATTAGCGAATGTTAGTTTGGCATCAAAAATGACCCCTAAATTGTTTGCTTTTTGGACTGGTGGCGTAAATGACTCTAGATTGGGGGGCCACCAGGCGGTACTCTAAAAAGAGGTGTCACTGCCAAAAAGCAACACCTCGGTCTTCTCAGAGTTTACTTATAAACGTTTTTTCAGCATCCAATTAACGATGTTGCTCATGCAGATGTTAAATTGTTTGGCTACTTTTTCTGGTTTATAGGAGACTGACACCACTATCTGGGTGTCGTCGGCATATGAAATGACTGAGAAGCCACACGAGCTAATGAGTTCAATCAGAGGGGTGACGTACACATTAAAAAGGGTGGGACTTAGCAAGGATCCCTAGAGTACCCCGCAGGCAAGTGTGAAAGGGTCTGATGTAAAGTCCTCCAGAGTGACAACTTGCTCTCGATTGGACAGAAAGGAGCTGAGAAGTTCTAGTGCCAAGCCTTTGATGCTAATACTTTCAAGCTGGTTGATCAGAAGAGAGTGATTGACCGTGTCGAACACAGCCAAAAGATCCAGCAGGATCAGGGCTGCCTCACAACCATTATCTACAATGGCTCTAATTTCTTCTGTGGCTGCCAAAAGGGCTGACTCTGTGCAGTGGTTGGTTCTAAACCTATACTGCGATGGATCAAGGAGGTTGGTATTTTCGAGAAAGGCCATCATTTCTTGGTTCATTGTTTTCTCTAGAATTTTAGCTGGAGGGGGAAGGTGGGAAAACGGCCTGTACTTTTTTAGAGAGTTTTTTTTTAGGAGTGCCAGTATGGACGCTTTCTTCCAGGCTGATGGAAAGTGTCTAGAGATTAAGACTTTATTCAGAAGCGCTGTGAGATGGACTGAGGTTGTTTTTGATACAGAGTGGAGGAACTGTGGGGGGCAGGGATCTGATGGGGCACCTGATTTGGAAGTTCCAATTAGCTTTGCCACCTTTGCTTCTGTGAGAGGGGTGAAAGTAGTGAATGTTAATGGGCCTTGTTCTGGATTGGGGGCAATTGCTTCCTCTAATGTCTCCTTCCTAGAGGAAGTATCTGAGTTTGCCGACAGAGCGGTGAACTCCAGGAATATATTATTAACGTTTGATAGGAAGAAGTCAGCTGGTTTGTTGTACAATAATTGATCTGGAGCAACGGTGTGTTTATTGTTGAAATTGGAAAGTGATGTAACTGTATTGAAGAGCTCCTTAGTGGAATTTTTAGCAGTACTAATTGTTTCTGTGAAAATGTAGTCTTGGCTGCACTAATTTGTTTTTTATTTATTTAAACAGTTTTATATAGCGCTGGCTAGACCCAAAAGTATCAGAGCGCTTTACAGGGATTGGAAGTAGAAACAGATTGTAATATTACATTCATACAAAAAGGAAAAGGATGAAAAAAAATATGAACAAAATGCAATGAACAATAACTAAATGGACAAGAAGATCAGAAGTACATATAATCCATAACCATGATTTGGATAGTTGTGCAAGTGTGGGTAGCCAGAGATGATGGGGGAAAGTATGTAGGTAGGGTGGAACCGAGGAAGGTGAAAGGAGAGGAGATAGCATGTAGGAGTAGGTGGAGATATGAGGACTAGTAGAAGGAGGGTGGAAGTATATGTGAGGGAGAGAAGCGGGGGTAGTAAAACAGGTATAATGTGGTGAGAAACATAGCACCGTCATGGGCAGGTTGAGAGACCCTGTTAGATAGCGGGATTAAGGACCCCAGTATTTGTAGAGAAGTTGTTGCTTGAGATATTTTTTGAAGCTGAGGTAGGAGGGGTTGCAACGTAGGTCTTTGGGGAGTGAGTTCCAGATAGTAGGCGCGTTTCCGGAGAAAGCGCGTGACTGGGTTGATTTCTTGTTTACCAAGGGAGGTACCAGAATGAGAGATACAGTGGGGTTTGAAGATGCAAGGCTTTATGCGTAATGCACGCATTCTTGTAGGTGGATCTGCCTTTGATAGGAAGCCATTTGAGATCTTTGAGGATGGGAGAGATGTGATCAAACCTCTTACAATCCGAAATAAGCCTGGCCGCGAGGTTAAGGACTGACTTGATTGGGGCTAAGTGGACTTTAGGTGTTCCAGCGAGAATGGCGTTACCATAGTCCAATCTGTAGAGTACTAATGATTGAACAACAGATTTAAAGTCATCAACAGGAATGAAGGGTTTAATTTTCTTGAGGTGATGTAGAGAAAAGAGAGCGCCTTTAGCTGCATTTTTTATGTGGGGAGAAAGGCTGATGTTTTGATCAATACTTATTCCGAGGGATTTTACTGAGCTAGAGGTAGACAAGGAGCAGTTGAGGGCTTTAAGATCAGAGATCCAATGTTGAATGGGGAGTCGGTTATTTTTAGGAGCAAAGAGAATGACTTCTGTTTTTTTAGGATTGAGTTTAAGGTGATTGTGATGGAACCATTTTTGAATCTTAGTCAGGGCATCATTGAGGTGAAGAATGTCTGCATGGGAATTGATTTTATAGTAAAGCTGGGTATCATCCGCATAGAGGTGATAGTTGATTGCTGCTTGCTTTAGAATGAGGGTGAGGGGTTCCATAAAGAGGTTAAATAGAGAAGGAGAGAGAATAGAGCCCTGGGGAACACCCAAGGAGACCGGCATAGGTTTCGAAAGGCAATTGTTGATTTTAATTTGTTGGGTTCTGCATTGAAAGAAGGAGGTGAACCATTCAAGAACCGGACCATTGAAGCCAAATCGATCTTTGAGGGTGTTAAGTAAGGCAGAATGGTTTACAGTATCAAAAGCAGCCGAGAGGTCAAGAAGAATGAGAAGAGAGGCCTCCCCCTTATCGAGGGAGTGGTGGATATCATCAACAATGTTGAGCATCGCAGTTTCAGTACTGCAGCCCTTTCGAAAGCCTGACTGTAAAGTGTCCAATAGGCTAAATGAGTCAATGTGTTTGTCCAGTTGGAGCAAGGCGCATTTTTCAAGGGCCTTGGAGAGAAGAGGCAGATTAGAGATAGGACGCAAATTGTTAAGGTCATTGGGGTCAGCAGTGGTATTTTTGAGGGTGGGAGAGATTTGGCCAAGCTGGAGGGAAACAGGGACGCATCCTGTGGTCAAGGAGGAGTTGATGATGGTAGTCCAATAAGGAGCAATGATATGCTTTAAATCTTGAACGAGGTTGGCGGGGAGAGGGTCAAAGGTATGAGAGGAGGGTTTAAGCTTAGTGATGATGTTGAGGACATCTCGCTCAGTAACTGGGCTAAAGTAACGCCAAGATGCATTATTTTTTAACTGTGGACTGGTGAGGAAATGTTCAAGGGGGGCGACGGTGTGTGGGAGACAAACAGAGTTAGGAGGGGGCGAAGGCGTAACAGGAGATTTGGATGGTAAGACATCGAGGGGTGATGAGCACTGAGGGGAGGGAGTTGCGGCAAAGGATAGATCAATCTTGGAGATTTTATCAGAAAAGAAATTCGCAATTTCTTCACATCTTTCGGTGGAGGCCATCAATTTGGGGGGAGCAGAAGCTGTTTGATTTTTGATGATGCTGAATAGTTCTCTAGGTCTATTCTTAGCTTGGTCGAGTTGTGCGCGGAAGAAGGAGGCCTTTTCATTGAGGATGTGTTTTTTATAATTAACCCTAGCGGTTCTGAGGAGGGAAAGATTTGGGGGGGAGGGATGTTGTCTCCAAGTGCGTTCGGTCATCCTAAGCGCTCGTCTCTCATTGTTGAGATCAGCATTAAACCAGGATTTGGCAGGGATGTTTTTTTGTGATTTTAATTTGGCTGGAGCGATTAGGTCAAGAACCTCAATGATGGATTTGTTGTAGTGTTCAGTAAGATCATTGGCATTTTGTGAGGAGGTGGAAGTTGAAGTTTTGCTTTGATCTTTGTCTCCAATTCGCCAGGAGGAATAAGGTGAAGATTTCTGGTTAATTTCTTATGTTTTATGTTTTTGGGGGAAGGGGGGGGTGCAGCGCTGTTAATCGTGAAGAGGATAAGGTGATGGTCCGACCAGTCAATAGGGACAATGTGCGAAAGGAAGCCAGATCTTTGCTAGTAATGATAGCGTCAAGAGTAGCCCCTTTGGAATGTGTTGGTGAATGGCAAAGTTGAATCAAGTCAGTAACCTCGAGGAGGTCATTGAGGATGTTAACTGAGGGATCAGCCTTATTGTTCCAGTGAATATTGAAGTCTCCGAGGAAAATGTTTTTGGAATTTGAAATCGAGGCTTGTGAGAGTAAGTCAGACAATTCCTCTATAAATGGCAAAGGGTCAACAGGGGGATGGTAAATATTATGTAGCAGAATAGAAGGGGCCCCCTGAATTTTAAGTTCAACTCCCATGTATTCGAAAGTGGATTGATAAGTATTCTTAACAAGGGAGAGTCGGAGTTCATCTTTATGAATTATGGATAGGCCCCCCCCAATTTTGTGAAGTCTATCTTTTCTGAGGATAGAGTAACCCGGGGGGGAGAGCAAGTCAAGAATCGATGAAGAGTGAGCCTTGAGCCAGGTTTCAGTAAGAAAAGCAATGTCAATGGCTTCACTAAGGATGGTTTCCGAGATTTCTGATGCATGTCGTGCAGCCGATCGGCAGTTGACCAGCATGCAGTTGAGGGGTTTATGGTTGGAATCAGGGGAGCAGCCAGAATGAATAGTGGTGAGTTGCGGGGGAGGTCTGGGCGAGCCAGGGGAGGTAGGGGTACGGTTTATCCCCAGGATCACGGGAATAGTGGAGTGCGGTGTAAGAGGATCAGTGGTCGCAATGAGTTGTGGAGGAAGCCTGGGCGAGCCAGTGGAGGCAGGGATGCGGCTTCTCCCCAGGATCACCGGAATAGAGGAGTGAGGCATGAGAGAGTCAACAGTCCTAGAGCTAGGAGGGAAGGTATTATTTAATTCCCAGGGGTCCGGGGAGGAGTGATGAGTCGGGGCTTGGGATGGGATAAGGGGACAGTTCCCAGGAAGTCCCTCAGCTGAAATGCCATAAGGAGTAGTAAATCCTTGTAGGGGGAAAGAAGTGTTAGTATGTACGCCGCCCGTTGTGAAGGGGTGATTGGCAGGCTTAGTATCAGAGAGGGAGTTAAAGTCTTTCCTGAGAGATGAAAGTTCTAACGTCAAGATAGAGAGGTGGAGTTCAATGTTAAGAAGCGATTGGGTTAAAAGCGTGGACGGTAAGGAGGAATGGAGGTCGTTAGGGAGAGGGGCATGTTCAACATAAGACGGGGAGAAAGGCATGGGGAGTGGACGTGGAGGGAAACCAGGAGGCGGGAAGTGAAGGGTGTTCCGGAAGCTAGGCTGAGGATGAATTGTAGTGCGAGCGTCCATGTATCCAGGGGTCGTATGGGTGCTATGAGAGGACGAGGGGGAAAGGGGCAAGTGGGGAGAGGTGCTATCAAGTCTTTGGGGGTGAGAATCATTAAGATTGGGAGGGATAGGTGTCAATAGTGGAGCAGTAGGGAGGATGGTGTGAGGGGACGCAGTGTGTAGAGGGATCGGAGTAGGGGGATCAATCTGAGGGAGCTGGGGGAATGAGAGGTAAGAAGGGAGTGATTGGAATGGGGTGGGAGCACATCAGGTGGAGTAGAGCGGATTTGGGTTGCCGAGAAGGTTGGCGGAATATCAGGAGAAGGAGGGGAGGCCAATGAGGCGAGGGGAGAGAGGGTTTGAGTGGATAAGTAAGACGTGGCAATGTCAAGCGAGGGAAAGGTTGCTAAGGGAGCGGTGGAATCAAAGGTCGGAGATTGATAGACTTCATTGGTAGTTGTAGAATCAGATAGTGGTGGGGTTGGCGTCAGAAGGGGCGAAGCCGGGAGGTCTTCCTGTGATTGAGAGGATGTAGAGATATGAGCAGGAGAGGATAGTAGATCATATAAGGTGCTGAAGTGGTGCTCAAAGATGGAGAGGTGGTTTTCGGAGGCTTGTATGAGGATATTTCCGGATTTAAAAATCGAGATGTCAATTTCGCCTAAGAAAGTGGAGGAAGGGGTGGTGGACAGCTTTAAGCCATAAGGGATTTTGCAAGATTTTGTTATGGGGAGGTAATGGAGGAAGATACTTTTCCATTTAGAGGGCGTCTAGTGTAAAAGATATAGTTAGTTTTAATAATGGAGGTGAGGCTTAGATAATTGTCAACAAATAAGGTTTCTTGGTGACGTATTAATAGTTTGTGTTTCAAGTTCTTTTTGGCATTTTTAGAGAGGTTAGGGGGGTAAAGTATGGTCCAAGAGTTGGGACCAAACCTAGTGATGAGTGTATCCGTTGCAGTAGGGGTATGATTGAGGGGAGGCATGGTAATTCAACTAGTATGGTCGAGTGAGCAGGCAGGAGATGGTGGGAAGCGCAAGGTTGGGAGAGAGTGGCAGAGGGGGGGTGGGAGAAAAGTCTGTGAATGGGAAAAAGTAGCCCAAAAACCGGGGCAAGGGTCTTATATTAAGGTGGATTGAGACAGAGAGGTGTTGGGATAAGGAGGGATAACCAGAGGTAGCGACCGTGTTTTGGGTCAGCACGATAGAGAAGGAGAGGGTGACATAGTGATCACCAGGAGGCAGAAGTGAAAAGTAAGAGGGTGATCAGAGTAAGACTAGGGAGCAAAGTGCAGTGTGCAATTATGTTGCTAATTAAAGAGTAGGCTATAAAATCCAGAAGAGGTAGATCAGTTTGGGCGCACGAGGTGACATTGGACAAAGGAACATCAAGTCATAAATCAAATGAATTACAAATAGACAAGCAACAGGCAAGGTAACATTTGAGAAAAATAGCATCAAAATGAGGAAGATAAATTTGAGTGCACGTGGAGCATAAGGCTAAAAATATCAAGGACATAGCAGTAGGTAACGAGACATTTGAGATGTTGGCGCAACAAGAGGAGGTAGGTCCATTTGGATACACAGGTCGTAAAAAGGTAAAAAAACATCTAGTGACAGTACAAAAGAAGCATTACAAGTTATTAAGCAGCAGGTAAGAAATACTTATAAAATATTGAAGCGTCAAAATGAGGAAGATGCATATAAAGG
Organism: Calotriton arnoldi; assembly: GCA_963921515.1. Classification (NCBI taxonomy): domain Eukaryota; kingdom Metazoa; phylum Chordata; class Amphibia; order Caudata; family Salamandridae; genus Calotriton; species Calotriton arnoldi. The sequence continues at coordinate 4,345,262 of CAWUFW010000189.1, forward strand.
GGGTACAGTGAACATAAAAATAAAAATAAGAATAAAAAGATTGTTTGGCAGCAGGAAGAGAAACATTTGTGATAAAAGTCTCCCCAAGAGGTAGTTCAATTAAAGTGTAATAGGTGAGAGGCGTCTGGTTGGAATTAGACATAAGATGTAATTTGTCGAGCCGTCAGGAGTGAAGCCATTAAAAATAGAAAATAATGATTTTTTTTGGGTGCAAATTAATCCAAAGGGTAGTGTATGGGTCTCATGCCAATCCAAAATAAACTGTACCCCGGAAGAAGTGGGATGGCTGGAGCGGCATTTTAGGAGAAGCGTAGAGTTACTAGCCGCAATATGGACTCATAAAGTGGGGGTGGACAAAGTTTAATGCATATGGAGTAAAATAAAGATAATATCCTGTAGTTGCTCAGGCAGAATGACTTATCTTAAAGTAGTGAGTTCCATTCAAAGCTGGCCCCCCTAGGAGTACAAAGGGGCAAGTCCTTTTTCACTTTCCACTCTGTCTAGTCAAAGGTCTCAAGAAGGGAGGCAGCGTCATCTGGCCTGGAAAAGATAACATGTCGGCCAAACCTCTTAAACAAAATGGGCGCCCAAGAGTAAAGTCCCCAGTCCAGTCTAAACCCCAAGCACAGGTAAAAAAAAAAAAAAAAAAAAAAATCAAAGAGAAAACATTCATTGATCTGACTCGCGCTGCCAGGAGACGCGCAGGTCAAAGACAACCAACAGGCTGGTCTGTTCGCTTCAGCCTGTTGGTTGTATTTGTATTTTTATATTCCTTAATCATGACTTTATATTTAATTTTTTCATCAGGGCTATAGTTTAATCTCTAAAGTTGCTCCTGGAGCCTGCTTTTCTGTTTTAACTCTCTGAGTTCCTGAGAGTACCATGGAGCGGAGGGCATGGACCTTTATCAAGGTGGTTAGTCCTCTACATTTAGATCTGCTACGTACTAGCAAAGAATCAGCCTCCAGACAGAATGAGAGCCCATCCCACCATAGCCAAGGCTGCTGCCACTGTGCTGGTACAAGGATTGCCTGTTCTTGACATCTGCCGGGGATACAACGTGAACCTCAGTGTGCACGTTCACGAAGCACTTCTGCCTTTACAGTCAGGCCCAGCAGGAAGGTAATTTTGCCTGCTCAGTCTTGCAGGTCTTTTTGGTCGTAGCAACTCTATAGGCCCTCCTTCATGGGAGGTACTGCAATGATATCTATTCTAAAGGTGACAAATCTGTGGTTAGAAGGATCCATCAGACGAATGTCCTTTCTGGTGGATATTGAACCGCAGATTCCTCACTACCGTCCCACCTCCCCATTCAGTGGAATGGTCTCTTTTCCTTACTAAAAAGTTCCAAAATGGTATTCTTAATGTTCTTTGGGTTCTGTTTCCAAGGGCGCAGAAAAAGTTCAGAAAGACATGGATGTCCGCACGCAGGGGTGGGGCTTACATGCGACTCCATTTGTCATTTTCTGGGGGGGTGGGACTAATTCACCACAGGAGCCGCATGACACCACCTGCTGGCATGCAGAAGCAATGCTATTTAAAGCTTCCAGATCCAGTCTGGCACCTGGGGATATTCTAAAGGTGAAGAATCTGTGGTTAGACACAGTATCCAGCAGAACGAGCGTTGCCGAAGATAAGTAACTTGTTCATCTATAGCAAGCCAACCATGTCTTCAGTGTGGTTGTCATCTTAGGAGCTTCATTAAAACTCTGGATGCAAATATTAACTGACATCACTATTTTACTTACAGAACACTCAATTGGTGAACAAATTGAAACCTCAATGTAGGCTTTCTACCTCCTACCTATCTTACTGGGTGCCCATACTGTTGCACCACTTCGTTACTTCTACTTATCCTATTTTACTTACCAATGAAATCAAAACACCAACATTTCTTGGGCATTTTTGTACATATTATATTGGATTTTCTGGACTGTAAGCTGGTCTATTCTGTGTACACCATCATCATACTATAGACAGGCCTTGGAATCACTCTCAAGTAAAGGATGGAGACATATAGCACTATCCGATCGTAGAATTACTAAGTGACTTCCCAACTGTGCCAAGTCTGTGACGTTGTTATTTTGTTTATGTTTTACACTCTGCCTTTGTAAGGGGCAAGAAATATCTTACAACCAAACATTCTGAACTCATTTGCTGATTTTTTTGTTTTTGTGGAGGAACACCTTCACCTGCATATTTAACGATGTTTGGGGGTGTACTGATCCGCTTGCCACTCTAGAAAGGGATTTACCCCTGCCCTTGTAAGAAGCACATTTATGACATTTTCCAGATTGGGAAGGGATCAGAGAGAAGTTTAGGAATATTCACAAATGTATACGTTTGTAAATGTGCATACAATCACAGGGCACTCCAACCCTAGAACGTCCATCACTTGCCAACTCCCCATCCTTGTGAGCAATTATACACACTAAAATATTTTTAAGTAGATCATTTTATGAGGCAAAAGACAAACTTTTTTGAACTTAAAAGTGATTTTGCACCCACAAAAAAGGCTATTTGATTGTGTAAGCCGAACTCATACACATACGTTGTGAATGAAGTGAATTAATGTTGGGGTGGTTACAGGTGTACAAACAACATAATCCAGCAAGCAAACTAGTTGCTAAAACAAGGGCTTGCAGGCAAAAAATAAAGCTAAGGGTAACATGAAGTTTCATGGGACTTAGTGATTCAGGTGAATGGCTGGGCTTTATTACAGACTGCAAATCCCATCGACGAGCGGATCTAGGTGAGGCAGCATGACCAGCCATGATTCATATACCTCATCTAGGGAAAAATGCACGGGAAGGCCCAGCTTCTTATGCCTTAAAGCAACATATTTAATTTATATGTAATCCCAGACCCTCATATCTTCAGCAATAGTTGGCAGAGAAAGAAGAAGCCATAACAGTGGAGAATGATTTGTATGCCATGATGATAATGTGGTTTTCTCCAGTAAAGCCCCTCACTCTTCAGTTGTGGGACGTCATAATGTGGATCAAAGAGTAGTTAACTAGTTGTTAAACCTCACTTACTGAACCAGGAAGGTGAAGTGGATAAAATCAATCCAACATACTTTGGAAATATCTACTACATGAACATGCATGCAGTGTGGTGATGGAAATGCAAGATGTTCCATCTGGGATCTTTAAGTGGGGCCACTGAAACTTCTGGTGAGAGGGAAGAACTGTAGTACACCATTGAAAAATTGATGAATATGCCTATTTCTCGCACTCAGACTACTCTTCCAGCGAGAAATGGAAAGGTTAAGGAACTTTTGGAATTCAAGTCGAGAAGTAGTTTCCAAGCCCCCATTTCACACAAGATGTTGGACACCTTTGAGATCCTGGTGAAGAAGGATATACAGAAACTGAATTTCGGTACTAAGAAGAGGCAGAATTTCACGATACATGGAAGAAACATTCTGAAGTCACTTGCTAATAATTCTGACATCCACATTCAGAACGCTGATAAGGGGGGTGCCATTGTGGTTATAGGCACAACGTACTATCAACAGAAAGTTGACGAACATGTCTTAGACACAACCACATATTTGGCATTGGATCAAGACCCCACTACTGATTTAACTGCGACATTACAAAAGATTTTAAACAGAGCTTTGGAGATGGGTTGGATAAGCAACACTACCAAGTCATTCTTAACAGTATCAAACCCAAGGAGACCGCAGTTGTACATGCTGCCAAAAATTCATAAGAGTGTTCAAGATCCACCGTTCAGACCGATCGTGACAGGCTGTGGAACATTATTCGAACCGTTAGGACAATATCTTGATTGTTTCTTGCAACCTTTTGTGCAAGGATGGTCTTCATATGTTAAAGACACTACAAATTTTCTGCTGAAACTACAACAAGTGGGAGATTTATCAACTGATCACAGTATAATATGCACGATTGATGTGAAGTCTCTCTATACCTCCATTCCACACATGGAAGGCATGGAAGCCGTTGAGTGGGCACTGTTGCAACAGCCGAAGATAAGAGCAGACAAGATATTTATGTTGGAGCTATTACATTTCTGTCTCCACCACAGTTATTTCCAGTGGGAGGACAGTTTCTTTTTACAACTTACAGGAACATCGATGGGCTTTTCTGGACCCCCAGCGTATGCCAACACATTCATGGCCAAATTTGAAGAGGACCATGTGTACGGTGATCATGAGTGGACCGACCATCTACAACTTTATTGTAGATTCATTGATGATATATATTTCTCATTTGGACGGAATCACCAGCGAAACTAGAATATAAGATCCGGGAATTGAACGCACATGATTCCCGCATTCAATTCACGCATACGATCAGTGATTCATCAATAGCTTTTTTGGATGTATTGATACAAAAGACAGAGTCGGGACTTCAGACCCAGGTATATAGTAAAGAGACTGATAGAAATAATACACTTCTATACACGAGTTTTCATCTGAACAATTTGGTACCCAACCTACCATTTTCACAGTTTCTGAGGATGAAAAGGATATGTTCTGACCCCAAAACACTGGAGGAACATATGACAACACAGAAACGAAAATACCTAGAAAGAGGGTACCCATCTGAGGTTGTGGAGGAAGCTATACAGAAGACAGTTAAAGAAGATAGAACCAAGCTGTTGAGAAAACAAACAAAATCCAGATCCCATAGACAAGTTTTTGTTTCTAGATATTCTACTAGTTCGGCTTAACTCAAAAGAATCATCAACACGAGGTGGGATCTGCTGCAGAATGAACCAGATTTCAGAGACATTTTCAAGGAAAAACCACTACATGCTTATAGGCGATCAAAGAACCTTAAAGAATTATTGCTATCAACTCATCATGAACAACGTCCAACACCCCAAAGGACGAAGAGGTGTCAAAATTGCATCCATTGCAATAATGTTATTACTGGGAATAAACTCACACATCCGAGAACAGGAGAACAAATTGAACTGACTCATACTACGGATTGCAATTCAAAGAACCTGATCTATAGCATTAAGTGCCCATGCGGGCTACTTTATGTTGGAAAGACTGAGAGGAAGATTAAGACGCGAATCTCAGAACATAAAAGCACCATACGTACATCCAACAAGACATCTAGTTTAGCAGCACATTGGCTAGTAGAAAAACATTCCATTTCACAGATGTGATTTCAAGTGATTGAAACTTTAACTTCCACGCCAGGGAAAGACACTACCAGATCATTACTCCAAAGAGAGATTCATTGGATCAAACGATTGGACACACAGCAGCTCAGCGGACTCAATGAAAAAGTAGACATGAGTTGCTTTTTATAATACCAACACATCAGTAACAATAGTTGCACTGATCTACATTTATTCATGAGGTTCTTTAAAATGTAAGGATTACTAATAGGCTTAACAAGGGTGATGTTCATGGTTCGCAATGTACATGAGGAATATCATTATCATCTTTCTTTTATTCTTTTTTCCTCTGTTCTGTTTATCCACACCACACTTCAACTCACATAACACGTTTCTGTATCCTTATTCTTTTGTTATCATCAGTTGTATCATCAGAACCCGTAGTGATGATCCGTTGGGATATTTAGTATGTAGTATTTTCCCATCAGCTCAGGTGAGCTTCGCACAGAATTAGCTTTTTTCCACTATTCTACCATGACGTTTGTTAAAGCTTTGGTTACGACAGCGTGTCAATAATTCCTAACGAGTTTCATTTAACCTTCTTTCGCAGGCACCTCTTACTGGAGTGTCCTGCCCAGTTTGTATCACAGGGTCAGCTTTTTTCACCATTCCAACATGGCGCTGGTTTAATCTTCGGTTACTACAGCGTGTCTATGATTCCCACAGAGTTCCAGATTATCGCGACTTCTTTGCAGGCACCCCTGATCGGAGTGTCCTACCCAGTGTGTATTAACTGTCAAGGTGTTAGATTTATGATTAAAATCTGTCCGTGTATACTAAGGTCACTATTGATGTGACGGGTCTCCTAACCATTTTAAGATGGCGGCGACCGGGCTCCTGGTATGCCGAGAGGAAAGTAGTCCTTCGTTTACTTCCGGTAAACACGGGACGGGTTGAAATAGGAGAGAGCCAAGCATCCAGGGTATCCACAATGGCGAGGAGAAGCGGTCGGAAGGTGACATCTGTTATTTGGAAGGTAGACATGGGGTGAGTGCTTGACGGTAGTGCGATTTGGTTGGATAATGGACCAAGTGATGGTAGGCTCAGTCTTGCTGTTGGTTTTTTCATTTTAGACTTTGGATGATTTCGAGTAGAGTTTGGGACACTGGGCGACGTGGTGTTCTTGTTTTCACAAGGTTAGTCTCATTAACAATCTGTTAAGTCATTATTTTGCAATTCATCAGTACAAGGTGTAAGAATCACAGTGGTACATATATAAACAGAGCAATGTTTTATTTTTCTCAGATTTTCAGAGTTTTTCATATATGTGAGCAGCAGCACGTATTTCTTCCAATTCTCCAGTGAGTATGCTGTACTATAATCTATAGGGTGGTGATTGACAATCACTGGTTAAGATTGAGCTCAAATCAAGTGCGCACGGGTTGATTCTCATGCTGAGATCTTGCTTTGGTGGTTACTTAGGAAGGATATATCTCACATTCATTGTTCACCATTCATCCTTCACCATTCTTTATTTCCACATAAACTATCTGATCACCTCCTTTTGTATCCTTTGACATTCACCTTCATGCATGTGTAATGCACATGGAGAAGTGTTCTTGTGTAAAGATGTAGAAAGGTTCACCATGCTCATTGTTATATCTTTTACAGATTGGCAATTTACCCCTGACGATGGGACACCAGTCCCGAAATGCATTAGGATTGCCTTGGAAGAATGATAATTTGATTGCTAAAGACTGATTTCTGTATTCTGTGATGTGACCAGATCAGTTATCATATGTTACATGCATTGTGTTGTTGTAATACTAATGAACACAGTATTTTGAATTTATTTGCAAAAACAATCTTTATTCTAATACAAAGAAATTAATGAACAAGACAAAATTGTGAGCATTTGCTTTTTTGCTACAGTGCACATTGGTACAAGTATATGTACTTGATTGTTTGTATTAGAGAAAGAAGAAGCCATAACAGTGGAAAATGATTTGTATACCATGATGATAATGTGGTTTTCTCCAGTAAAGCCCCTCACTCTTCAGTTGTGGGACGTCGTAATGTGGATCAAAGAGTAGTTAACTAGTAGTTATACCTCACTTACTGAACCAGGAAGGTGAAGTGGATAAAATCAATCCAACATACTTTGGAAATCTCTACTACATGAACATGCATGCAGTGTGGTGATGGAAATGCAGGATGTTCCATCTGTGATCTTTATGTGGGGCCACTGAAACTTCTGGCGAGAGGGAAGAACTGTAGTACACCAATGAAAAATTGATGAATATGCCTCCTTCTCACACTCAGACTACTCTTCCAGCGAGGAAAGGTTTATAATAAACTTGCGAGCATGTCGGTGCAGGAGTGATGTTTCAGAACACATTTACAAGAGTAGAAGGTAGAGGAAACCTCTGAGGGTGAGCACGCAGTTGGCTTTGGAATAAGGGAATGTTGATGAAAAATGTCCTAGCTATCGTAACGGAAAGTTTCAATTCTATTAAGGACTCGGAGGCGGGGATTATGCTTTCCTTTCTCTACTTTTATTGAACAGCAGCCATTTCAAAACTCAACTCAAACAACTACAATTCCCAAGAGGCCTTGGGAATAAAAACAAACAATAGAGTTCGTCATGATGACAGTCTCTTTATCCCAGCCAATCAGGTGTTGGCAACCCAGGTCATAGTCATCACTGGCCACTCCTCCTCTTTCGTCGCGTGAAATCAGCCACTGTCGTCAGCTCACAAATCCTGTTTATTTGCATCCGTTCCTGCAAACAAAAGACATATTTAGGACACATTCATGGCTAATGTTTAAACCTGAAAGGGAAGAGGGCAAAGATCACAGGTTCACCGGTGAATCAAACATTTAGCCATGCAACATTAGCTCAACACGAAAAACTCAAACTTAGTCACTTACTCAGCAAAGGAACACAGGGGGGGTTCCAGCCATAAGTGAACTTTGGGTAGGATAATCCTCGCCTCCGAGTCCTTAATAGAATTTAAACTTTCCATTACGATAGCTAGGAAATGTTTCATTCTATGTCAGGACAGGAGGCGAGGAATATGCTAGTTTAAAGCTTACTTACCACCAAGTGGGCCATCTGTAGCACCGGTTTGAAGTAAAAGCGTTTGAATGTGGAGTCCGAAGACCAATCTGTGGCGTTAAGTATATCCTCCAATCGGGCCCCCAATGAGAAGGCTTTTGAGGCCATCGCCCCACGCGTGGTGTGGGCTCCGAAGAACCTCAGGTCAATACCCGCTTCTTGCATCACCCAGTGAACCCACCGGGCTATTGTGGGGGAAGACACCTCTCTGTGAGGCTTATGCAAGGCAATTAAGAGTTGCTGCTCGCCTGGAGGGCGAAATTCCTCTGACATTTCTTTATAGGCCTTAAGACAGGACACTATGCACAATTTCGGTGACTCAGGGAATGCCGGGTACGAAATAGACTTTGTCCTGCATTTCGGATGGTGAAAGTTTCGCTGAAAGCTCTTTTCTGGAAAGGAACCTGTTCGGTTGCCAAGAAAGAAAAAGGTTGAGTACCTGGTTCACATCCCAGAGCACTGAATATCTGGGCTCCGGAGGCAGGGACAGCCTGAACCCCTCGCAAGAGTCGACAAACGAATGGGTGTTCCCCTACCGGGGAGCCATCCACTCCCACAGAGATAGCCGAGCGAAAGGTATTAATAGACCTGTAGGCCAAACCTTCCTTAGCCAACGAGGCCAGAAAATTCAGGACATGGATCACATCCGCTGCCACGGGATCGAGACACCAACGGGACCACCTTCTCCAGGTAGACCTATAGCGTTTGACTGTGCTGTCCGCCCAGGCCTTGGACATGAACTTTTCTGCCGCTCCCAAAAGGCCTGGGACTGACCATCGTCCCCTGTAATCCGCCACGCCATGAGGGCTAGCAACCCTTGCAGGATGAGCAGGTGAGGCTGTTGTGCCCGATTGAGAAGCAGGGCTGAAAACAGGGGGAGAGGGATTGGAAAATCCCAAGAAAGTTCCAGAAGAACTGGAAACCAGACATGCGATCTCCAAATTAGTGTAATGATCACCACCTTCGCTGAGTGCCTCCGAACTTGGGCTGAGACCCTGGTGATCATGGCGAATGGGGGAAAGGCATAACCCTGTTCCCCCGTCCAGTCCTGGAGGAATGCATCCGTGGCCGCCACCAAGGGATCCGGTCTACAACTGAAGAACCTGGGTAATTGGTGATCCAGGCAGGAGGCAAAGAGGTCCACTGAAAAAGGACCCCATTTTTTCTGGAGTTCCGAGAATACCCTTGCATGAAGTCTCCACAGGCTCATGTCCATGAAGTGACGGGACTGAAAGTCCGCTGCCTGATTGTCCTGACCCGGAAGGTATTCCGCCGTCACCGAGATCTGGCGGTCCAGGCAATATTGCCAGAAGTTGGCTGCGAGATCGGAGAGAGCCTTTGAGCGGGTGCACCCTAGATGGTTGATGTACCAGACCGCCGATACGTTGTCCATCTTTAGGAGAGCACAAGATTGGATTGAGTCTTTGGTCCAACATCGGATTGCAAAGGAACCCGCCAGGAGCTTCAAACAGTTGATATGCAATTGTTGTTCGAAGGAGAACACATCCCTTCTGTGGTGAAATCGCCACATCTGGCGCCCCAGCCTAACCTGCTGGCATCGGCCTCTATGACGATAACTGGCGCGGAGCCAAATATTTGCCACCCATTCCATGTCTCCATGTTGGTTAGCCACCAGGTGATCTCCTTCCTGGCTTCCGTGGAGAGAGTCACCTGCTGAGCATATGAGAGCCCCTTGCGCAGATGGGCGGCCTTCAAGCGTTGGAAGGTGGGGTAATGAAGAGGCACCGGGAAGATGGCCTGGATGGAGGAGGAGAAAAGGCCTACGAGGCATGCCATCTGTCTCAGGGAGATACGAGGTTTTGTGAGTGCCCGCCCCAATTCATGGCGATATTTTGCCACCTTTCGAGAAGGGAGACTGAGAAAAGTCTCTACGGAGTCAATCAAGAGACCCCGAAAAATCACCTTCTGGGCGGGGACCAGGAGAGATTTGGAATCGTTGACTATGAACCCCAAGTTCTGTAGGAGATTGACCACCATCCAGAGTTGCAGCTCCAGTTTGTTTGGGCACTGCGCCATTATCAGGAGATCGTCGAGTTGGACGATAAGTCTCATTCCCTGTGACCTCAGGCGCTACACCACCGGTCTGAGGACGTTCGTAAAGCACCAGGGTGCTGAGGAGAGGCCGAAGGACAGAGTGGTGAACTCGTACGTGTCTCCTTCCCAGGAAAAATGTAGGAACCTCCTGTGGGGGGAGAGGGAAATGGGGATCGAGATGTAGACGTCCTTGAGGTCCAGACGCACCATCCAGCCTCGAGGGCGGAGGCTGTCCCGTAGCAAATGGATCCCCTCCATTTTGAAGTGGTGATAGACAAGCCATTCGTTGAACTCATGCTGGTTGATGACCGGACGCTGACCTTCGTCCACTTTGTCCACCAGGAAGAGGTTGCTGATAAACCTCCTGGGGTGTAGATCCACTGGGGAGATAGCTCCTTTGGTCAGGCGGGATCTCACCTCCTGGTCCACCAGGGCCGACTCCGCTGTCAAAAAACGGATGGGGCGTGGACGTTGGGGCGGGAGTACCATAAAACTCTTTCTGGAAACCTTGAATGGTCTGGAGTACCCAGGCTTTCCCATGATGGAAGTCCAGGCCTGGAAAAAATTTGCCAGTCGCCCCCTACCTTTACAAGGGAAAAAGGGGAACACTCACCAGTTCTGTTGGAGGCCCCATTGCCTATGGCTCCTCTGCCTCTGCCTTGCCTCCCTCTGGTGGGGCAGAAGTTTGCGAATCTGGCCTGGTCTTGATACTGGCCTTGGTAGGAGCATTGTCTGCTGGAGTTGTACTGGTTATTGGGGCGGCGGGACGAGTGGCCCCTGCCTCGACCGGCCCCGCTAAAAACCTGGAAGTGGAAAACTTTTTTAATAGAGGACTGTCCTTTGTCCAATTTAGTGAAGGTATTTACAAACCTCCCCAATTCCTTGATAAAAGGTTACCCAAAGAGGCCACCCTGCGCAATAGGGCCTGCTTCGGAGTCGGCCAGATCTCCGAGTTTGGGGTCCACCTTAATGAGCAGGGACAGACGTCTCTCAGTCAACAATGTGCAGTTTGTTGCAGAGGAAGACAACGGCCCGCTGTGCCCAGGCCAAAAGGGTATCCGGTGAAATGAGGGAGCCCGATGACCTGGCCTCTTCCACCAAGTCGAGGATCTTCGTTAGAGGGCCCAGAGTGTCCAGCAACTTGTCCTGGCAAGCCCGCCAGGACCTGTCTATCCCTTTCTTAGGGTCCTTCATTAACTTTTGCTTGCAGGAAGGTGGCCATTTGTGGGTCTATTTCGGGCGTTAATGCCACCTTGCCTTCTAGGGAGGGGCGGGGGCACTCAGCCCTCAGACAGTTTCGAGATTCCTTCTCCAGAGGCTTCCGAATGTGGCCCGCCACGTACTGTGCGACCTTCTCTGATGGGGCCCATTTGGAAGACCTCGGGTGAAGAATCTCATCCGGGTCCAACATGTCAATGCATAGCCCCTGGTCATCAGGCACAGGGAGGGGCGGGGAGTTGGGAGGAAGGGAGCCAGGGTGAAACTTCTGAAACTGCCCTGTAAATTGATGCATCAACGCATCATAGAAATCATCATCTCAAGGGAGTCCGCTCAGGGGGTCCTCCTCCCCCAGGGTGTCATTGAAGGAGTCCATTCTTGGGGTTGCCCACTGAGCCCTACACTGTAAGTATACGGGCACTAGAATATATTGGGACAGAAGGCATTGAGAGTGCTAGGTACTAAGGGCTGTGTGTCAGCCGCACTTCAAAGTCGGGCAAGCCTCACCTCAATAGGGCAGAAGCCCGGGGACCTTGCACCCTTGGGGCGCAATATTCAGGGCTAGTTCGTCTGGGAGGTGGTCCCCGCAGGCTAGAGCCTGCTCAACAATACAGACTCCCTCCAAGGGGAGCGTCTGACACAGGCGGTGGTACAGACCCTGTAAACAGGGCGTATCGGTAATTGCTGCCAATCCAGCAGTACAGACCCAGATTGGGTGTCACTCTCCAGACGGAGAAGGCTCCAAACCGTGGCACGCGGCTCCTATTCCTGAGGTATGCGCGGAATGTGCAGAATGTAGAGAGCGAGGCTGCGGTCGATTGGTGCCAATCAGGCGCCCTCTATGGGTGGGAGGACAACAGCGCGGAGCCGCTCCAGTAATCAGCAGCCGCGAAGGGGCGATAAACGCTCCTGTGGCCGAAATGATTACCGCCGTGCAGTGGTTGTCACACAAAATAAGGAAAAAGTTTGTAAACAATACCGTGTGAACGTGGGTGGCAAAACATACCCGACAGGATAATAAACAGTCAATTAAACATTGGCATACTTCACCACGAGGTCACGGGTGACCGCTAACAAACCACAGGATATCAGCGCCAAGGTTACATAAGGAATTTAACAATTTAGCAATACCATGGCAGGAGAGAAGAAAAACACCACTTATCTTTTGCTGCGAGCAGCGAAGAAAGATAAGGAGTGGCCAGTAATGATGGACTGTGACCTGGGTTGCCAATCCCTGATTGGCTGAGATAGAGAGACTGTCGTTCTGACGAACTCTATTGTTTGTTTCTATTCCCAAGGCCTCATGGGAATTGTAGTTGTTTGAGTTTTGAAATGACTGCTGTTCAATAAAAGTGGGGAAAGGAAAGCATAATCCTCGCATCCGATCCTGACATAGAATTTGTAGAATCTATGCCTTTTTTTAGGTTTCGCTTGCACAGTGCTTGCGCTCTGCTTGTAAAATCTCTTGTAATTAAAATAAAAAATCTTAAAAGGGTCTTACAGCCCACCCATTACTTACCATTCATAGGCTTCATGGTCACTCTCATTTTCTTGTTTCTCAGTGGTCAGCAGCAGCTTCTCACGTCATCAAGTTTCACTTCCTCTCTTTCCTCGGTTGTTCTCGGCTTGGACCAACTAATGTTTCGGACTGGCGGCAACTGGCTGGCGGCCAGTGTTCTTCCACTGGGCGCGCACTTCCGAGGTACTTTTTAAAAATGTCTTCTCATCACACCATACGAGTGCATGTGTTTTGTCCTCTTCCTGCACAGAATCGTTTTTTTTTGCTTGCACTCTCCCTGCCGTCCTCCGGCTCCCTCGTGCTGCTTTAACCTTTCCACTGCCCATTGTTTGTGTTCCCTATGACCTGCCCCCACCTGCAGTTGCTTCCAACACTTCTGTCGTGTTTGTTTACCACCCCCCCCGATGTTCGTTCTTTTTTATTTTATTTTTTTGCAATTTTAGATTGTGAAGGGATAGCTGCCAAGGTTTCAGATTGCTTATGTGTGACATTTTCATAATTTTAGAGTGACATTCAATGATGATGAGTGACAATTTGCTCACGAGCAAAATCAAGCAATGAAGACCGGGAAAAACATATAATTATCAGAAATGACACCCATTGAGCAACAAGAAACTGTAAGGAGATCTTAAAACTGCTGCAAAGCACCAGAAATGAAAGGGCCCTTGTAACCTGATCGTACTGTAAAACAAAAAAGTAACTATGATATTAAACTTAAACTGTGACTGGCGTCAAGAGCAAAGAAGTGCTCGCTAGGGAGGGTACACGGGGAGTTTGTTCTATACCTCACGGACACCCAGAAATGTAATATAACATCATTAAAATCCCAGATTATTTGCGGAAACATGTTTTGAAAGCAATCGAGTACTTTTGGATCTAATACTGCAAATATAGAAAACGGACAAAGATAAACTTATCGCAGAAGACCTCCTGGGAGTGCCAGCAATACAACTCCCTCAATTGTTTTCCATTGCAGTTGTAAATATTACTTATTTTGTTCTGTGATGTTTTGGAGTGGCTCAGTTATATTTACCTGCCTCGTCTAACATCGTAATTCCCGAAAATGTTTAGGAATTTTGCTCATTGGTGCCTCCAAGATAAGCCACGTAAAGCACCCCCTGAGGTAACCACAAAATGTACAGGCTTTTTTAGGCCTTATTATTTCCAACTAAAGAAAAAGCACCAATGTTCTGAAATGTTCACCATGGTAACAACTTGTGCTTAACAATGGTGAGCGCAACTATCACGTTCATTTTTGTCTTAAAAAGTTTACAGGTATAGTAGTTCTCTCCAACGATTATGAATTTGGGAATGCAAGTACTTATTTACTTCACAGGTCTGTGAATGATCTGGCATCTCGACAGTGGTGGAATGAATGCCTTGCAGCATCTGACTCCGACCCTACCCTCTTATTAATTTCTCCCTACCGCTGGACCTCTCACCCTACACGCACGCTCACCTTCGACCCCTCTCTCAGCTCCAGCATAAACGTTCTGCTAGACGGCCAAACAAAGCAGGGAGCTCGAGACCAGGTAGCCAACACCGGCGTCTGAGGAGGCCGGGGCCGCCATGATAGTACAGGAAACACGTGAGTGTCACAAGAGCAGCGGTCTGCTAAGCCATTCGCTGCCATGTTGGAATCGGCCAACTGAATTTAAATTTGAGACTGTGAGTGGGGCCAGGCTCAAGAACGGACCCTCAAAGGAGCCATGTTTGAGATGGAGCCAAACTCAGATGACTCCACTTTGGAATACAGGGGATGAAGATGATTGCCGTGCTCCATGTCCCCTGCAATTTGAAGTTGACTAAGAAAGCAAAAAACACCCATGTGTGACATTAAGCCCCCAAAGTGTTCCAACATGATCACACGGGTGCATAGCTGCCAAGGTTTCAGATTGCTTATGTGGCGGCAGGCTGGGACTCTGGGGGCCGACTCCAGGGCTCTACTCCTGTCATGGCCGGACTGGGAATGGAAACCAGCCCTGCCAATTCCGCTCGACCTGCCCCGGGGGGGGGAGCGGGGGTGCTACTGAGAACCTCCGGCCCTCATTTGCGCCACTGCCGCTTTTGTTACAGGGGGATGATATTGCAGCCCCCCACCTTTCCGGCCCACTAGGAAAATGCCCGGTGCCCGCTAAGGCCAGTCGCCCTGTACTGGCCTTAGCTCACTGTACTCCCGGTCACGGCTGCCCCAGCCCTCATTGACCACTCGGATGCCGCGCTGCTGTAAATGCAGCTCTGACGGTCGTGGCCACTTACCTGCTTCACCCTCAGCAAGCAGGTGGTCAAAATGCGTGATTAATGCATTTTAATGCAGTGATGCGGTGCCACCACATTAAAATGCGTTAGTCTGATGGCTGCGCAGGTGTCAGAGCGCTTTACATAAGCACCAGTTGCTTTACAGACAGACACATTCATTTTCAGGCACGAAGAGATTAAGTGATTTTGCCCAGAATCACAGGATGTTGAGCCTCCCACCGAGACTAGAACCCTGTTCTCCAGCTTCAAAGTCAGTCACTCTAGCTACCAGGCCACTTCCTCTCCTTGTCCATGTTTGTTAGAAAGATTTCATCATCACGAATAACATCAGTCAGTTGATTTAAATTTGTGGTTGTGCACTCCTGCAAATTGCCCGGCAGCAAACGTGCAACAAACATCAGTATTCAGCCTTGGAAAGTAAAACAACATTTACAAACCCAATAGATATCGCATAGGCGAAACCTATTGGCTGTGCCAGTGCTTGTGTTCTATAGATGTCACTTAAATGGCTGTGTCTTCAACAATGTCCAGAATTCAAGACAGGTAGGAAGAGTTCGATTGAGGCGGAGTGTAGGGTCAGGTGGACAGTGTGTGCATATGAGTCTTTCCTCTCTTGCAGTTGTGGCGTTCCAGTCTGGGAGAGCTTGCCTGCTGGAGTTCTGGACAGTTCTGGAGACAGTTTGTGAGGCAGAAGCACTTCCAGACGATCCGAGCTTGCTGAGGGAGCCAATAGAACCTGATCAGTGCTATTTCTTCCCAGCAATGTGTTCCCACATATTTGGAAAAGTAAATAGTGCACGATGTAGGAAAATGAACAACCTGTATTCCATGGTAACATATGTGCTTAAATGTTTTTCTCGATCTACTGCCATTCATGGCTCATCTTCTTGCAGCTCTTTTCTCATCAAGCTGGTCATTTAGAACTGAGGTGATGGTGCACAAACAAGACAAGTATAAATAAGAGAATCATGGGAGTGCATATGGGACCTCAACCATCATGCTAGTTACTTAATTTGCCATTGGCTCTTTGCTCCCTCATTAATCGTTTTAAGACTTTGAGTCCAATTCACAAAGGCATTTATGAGTGCATGAAGGTGTACTACAGTAGCAGTGCTTCTTGAACTCATAAATACTAGAATGCCTGCCTATTGATAAATTGCATATACGTATTTTGTCTAACAAGGAGAGATAGACATGCTTTTGGTCCTAACTTTTTAAAAATGCAGAAACTAAAATCTGGAACTGGGGAAGATGCGTTGCTAAAATCTAGATACAGCCACTTACCTGTGTTTCTCATTCATTCACAGTATAGAGGTTCACACGGCTTTGGGTTCTAAAAGCTTTAAGATGCAGTTTTCATTTTTAGGTCTAGCCTGGGCAGTGCATGCGCTGCTCTGCGAGGCATGCTGTATTGAGGTAGGGACTTGAAGCTCCACCCACTCTTCGCCCACATTTTTCATTGGCTTGTGTCATTGTCCACTGTAAACTGTGGCTGTTCATTGGTCAAAAGGTTTGGTAGTCCCTCCTTAGTACCGCCTTGTCTCATTTTGTAACCTCCCATGGCGACACCCCTGTTACGTGTGTTGCTGCTCGGTAGGCTTTAATTTCAGCCTCTAAGCACTATTTTCTCAAGAAGCTTTGCGGACATGCTCTCTCCTAATGCTTTTTTTAATTTTAATTTCACGCATTGGTCTTGCATTTGCGACAGTTTAAGCTATTGGCATTGTAAATGACAATGCCTTTTATTTATCTGTATTAAAAACAACACATAAATAAAAGGCATTGTCATTTACAATGCCTATTGCTCAAACTCTCATAAATGCGAGACCTATTGCATTGCAAATGCTTGTTGCCACTAGTTACTGGTACTTTCCTCAATTTCCTCAGTTGGAAACAAGAGCACGTGTTGTAGGCCATACTTTTCCTCTGTCTGAAAAAGCACTGTACCTTTTAGAGAAAGGAAAGCAAGGCAGAAGAAAAAAAATCGAAAAACACCCTTGGGGATAAATTAATTAAAGCTACTGTAGGTTGCCAGATAGAGTTTAGCCAGTTTGTTGGGAATTTCCATTGAAGTGCTAAAATATTTTTTTGATTTATCGTTTCCCGTGCGCTAGTTTTCTTAAAAAGCTTCCTGAGCCTAGCACCTGAGGGCTTGTCAAACATTCAAGCTGTTAATGTTTTTGGAGAGCTGCTATATTTATCAGCATGTGCATGGAAAGATATGTACCCTGTCGAAAAATGTAGCTATTGTGTGACTAAGGACCCAGTGGTGCTGGGACCATTTGGGTGCTGAAATTAATGGGCCCGATTCACAAAAGTAATCTGAGACAAAATCCTAACTTTATGACTTTCGGTATTCACAAAGCACACTTAGGAGTAGTAAAGTTAGGATTTTGTCTCAGTTAAACTTAAGTTTTGGTCTTAAGTTTAACTTAAGTCCAAAACTTAGGTTTAACTGAGACAAAGTTTTGGTCTTAAGTTTAAGTTTTGGTATTAAGTTTAACTTAAGACCAAAACTTAAGTTTAACTGAGACAAAGTTTTGGTGTTAAGTTTAAGTTTTGGTCTTAAGTTTAACTTAAGACCAAAACTTAAGTTTAACTGAGACAAAATCCTAACTTTACTGCTCCTAAATGCCCTTTGTGAATACCGAAAGTCGTAAAGTTAGGATTTTGTCTTAGATTACTTTTGTGAATCGGGCCCTCTATGTTCAAGTATAGTGTTATTGATGATAACAACAAGCACATAAAAACAGCATCCTGGGGCAAGATTTTAATATTGCATCACGCCTAATATTGCATCACGCCTCTCTCCTTTCCTCCCTCCATTTGCCATTTGTGTAACAAACCGATCAGCACGTGCAGTTGACTGTAGCCTGGTTTTGGCATGCTTTGGAACAACACATGCACCGGGCTTCCGAAGAAATTCAACAACAGGTTGCAAAAACTACATAGCCGAACCTTTGAAAATGTTTCCACATAAAAGGAGCCATAAAACCATGCCACTCACTTGGTGGGCTTAAGGATCAAGGGCCAGATTTATCAAGATTTAACGCAGCGGGAACCCATCAAGACAACATGGTGTGCTGCGTCAAATGGAGAGGGCAGGAATGCCCCATATTTACTAACATATAGCGCATTCCTGCTCTCTCTCTGCGCTGGCACACTTGTGGCTGCCAAGCGCCAATGTAGGCCACCATGCACCACGTGTGTAGAATGCAGTACACTTACAAAGAGGAAAAAATGAGGAGAAATAAATATATTTCTACTCGTTGTGCCTCTATCGGGAAGTCGTACAATTTTGACGCATTCCTAGGTTTATTTGTCTTGGTAAATCTGGGAATGCACCAATATGCATGCGTGGATGCGTTGGAACACCCACACTCCACCCATGTAACACATTCCCGCCGCAGACTAACACAACTAAATAATCAGAAGGGGCAACCCCATATTCCTGGGAACCTGGGTTAGTAATATATCACAAGGAGGAAGTGAAACAAGCCTTTGCTTCCTTGGCAAATATCATCAAGTACCAATGTTGATTCTTTATCACATGGTTGAATGCAATAGTGCATAAACAGATAATACAGTGATCAGTGTGAACTTTGTCAATATGTCAATGGTGCTCCAGTGAACAGCGCAGTTAGTAGTGGAACAAGTGAAGACAAGTGCACAATATGTGATTAAACAAATATAATGAAATAACATGTAAAAGAGTCCACACTTAGTTAAGTCCAATAGCTGACTCAATGTTGATATTCTCTACACTCTCTGCTCAGTTGTCTCTGTAGATTTGAACTTTTTGGTGAGATTCAATTAACAAAACTGAAAGAATGGCATCTCAAGAAGAGCACAGAAGAGATGTTGAGCACCAGGAAGATCTAGAGGATGCAAAGAGTTCTTCCCAGTCCACATGGATTTCTTTTCAGCTCCTCCATTTTAAATGTAGCAATTATGCTGCTTGTCCATTTACTTTTAATACTAAGCAGTTTTTACATAATAAAATGATTTGCCTACTCAAACTGTATACTAATTGTAATTCTCAAAATGTCATCTAAGCACATTTGAGTCTTTGTAACAAGACTTATATTGATCAGATGCAACACTCCCAATTCCCTGCTGGTGGACTATTATAGGAGATTTGGACATTCTGCAACTGGCATCCGGTGGCAAGTAATGAACAAGTGACCAAGAATCCACATGGCATAGACCTCAGTCTTACACCCATGCTTCGAGATGGACTGTCCAAAGTCAGTAGAGAGAAGACAGAACGAATATGAGGAATTCACCTATGCCTACAATTGACTGTTACCTGAATCCACCATTTCATAATGAGTAAATGTCTACCTGCCTTTGTCCTATTATGTGTTATATCAGCATTACTATCATTATTTTTTTCACATACTTGCACTGTATTGTCGTCTAGGGCCTTATTTAGGGGCAGATTTACAAGAACTGGCGCATCTCTGCATATTAGCAGAGATGCGCCAGTTAATTTGCGACACGTAAAATAACCCTTGCGCCACCATGGATGCATCACATTTACAATGCAGCGCACCGTGGCGCAAGGATAGACAGATGCGTGACGCATCTTTTGGTGTAGGGGCAGCGCAGTGCTGGAGTCGTGTCGCAAGCACAACACAACTCCAGCAATGGTCAGGAATGCCTATTCCTATCATCCTGCGTCACTCCTTGCAAGGTTTTGACGCAGTGCCGTCGTAAAAGTGACTCAGTGAAATCTTGTAGATTTCACTGCGTCACTTTTACGAGGCTTTCTTGCGTCGGAACGCCCACCCTGCATACATTATACCTGACGCAGGTATAATGTAGCGCAGGGCTTTACAACGTGACGCAGCTCCCTAGATGCGTCACGTTGTAAATATGTTGCAACGTGGCACATTGTTTATGACGCCGCTGCGTCACAGAAGTGACGCAACGGCGGAGTAAAGTTGTCGCAAGGGGCTTGTAAATCTGCCCCTTAGAGTTTGGTGGATATAATACCTTTTTAACGTGGTGTCAATCTGGTTCGCCATGTTGTAGATGCCATAGGTTATACTACACTGGCAAAATGATGGATGGGACATCTGCTACATTTGTGATGGAGTAGCCTATCTGGAAAACTCAGAATAAGACCCCTAGTGGCTAGTGGCACCAGCGGAGATGTATGTTACCCACATGACCTTCTTTTGACCATGTGAGTTTAGTGAATTAGAAGATTGTTTTTCTACAAAATGCTACTTTTATTTTGGGACTGGGGCCTGTATTGCCTACTAACTGTATTTTTGTGTTTATTTATGCTGGCGTTTATGTAACTTGTGACATCAGCAGAAATATGTGTTACCCACTACACATTTTTTGGACCACATGTGGTTAATAAATTCCACCATGGGTTTTCAAGAATATTCACTTTAATTTTTGGGCTATTTATTTTATAGCCCACTAACTGTATTTTAACCTTTATTCATACTTTTTTCTATTTACCATTTTGCACAATGTTTCTTTGATATCAGGTAGTAAAAAGTAGTACACCAAACTGTACACATTTCAGATGGCCCATTGTCATCCATAAAGTTTTCTTTTATCTCCATCAGGGGTGTTTTTGTGAAAATTGTAACATTGTAAAAATGTGTTTTTCATAAATGTACCTTGGGAGTAGGTCTCCTTTCCCTTTTCCCACCTTGCTAAATAATTTGTATCAGTCGCCAGGCCCTAGTGGTGCGCAATCCCCTGGTGCCATCATCTTTTGATCAGCATGCTGCGCTAAGGTCTTCGCCATGTTAGATGTGCTCTATTAACCATTTGAAGGTGATTCCGTCCAGGCACTAATCTTTGAAATGTTCTCATCTCCCTACTCTAGACGCTTTTTTATCAGAAACACTTACCCTGCTTCTCCTTATGCCTCAGCACTGTAAGTGATGTTTATTTGTTTTATTTCTCTTCACTCACTTACTTTGGGGTAATACTAAATCCCTTACTATATTATTTTGATGACAGAAATTACTTTTGCTTTAGAGCAGATGCTTGACACTGCCATTATCATCTTTTCTCCCATTACTGGGGTAGTCTATGCATTCCTCTTTTCCCATAACCAGTGCATCATATTTACTTACTGAAATTGCCCTTAATTCAATTTCAGCTTTCTTCAAACCTGAATTATACATGTCCATTTGCACTGGGTAAGTCTGTTTTGTAACACTATCTTTTTGGGTCTCTTTCCACTACCTTATACCTAGTCACTCTTTTGTTTCCCCTGACAGTGTGCTAAGGATCATTGACTCTGTCCCCATGTCCTGATGAAGACCCTCATAGTGGTTCTGCTGGGTTTGAAACATTGGTCAATGACCTTTAATGTTTTTGGGCTGTTTTATATTATTATTATTTATTCAGGTAAGCAAATTCTTCTGACAAAAACAATGTGTTGTTTGGTTCTTGATGTTACAGCCGAAAACTTTGTATCTATAATTACTTTGAAACTGTCTGTTGGTTTACAGTTTTCATTTATCAAATGCAGTGATCACAAGCACTACGCTACCACCATTGTATTTTCACAGTAACACCTTTATTGTTTCTTGCATACATTTATCTAGAAAACATACTGATTTTTCTTGATAAACATTTATCATCATCTACAAATGCCTGTGCTGTACCTCACATGCTGGTATATGTTTTTACCCTTCAGTAAGTATGCATTTAATGCCCTACATAAAGAATTGCACCCGTTTTAAATATATTCTGAGGGAACCATTTTTTGCATACTGCAATTGATCATTTTTGTATCCGGTGCATCCATTCAAGGAATCTCCGCTGCTCTCTGGTGTCTCTATGCCTTTGGGTTTGTGCAGGTTTTATGCTGAACAATGGACTAACGAATGAAGCAACACAATTCCATTGCTCCACAGGCCACTCCCTTGTAGGGTCTGCATTATATTAGAAGTTTGCATCATTATGACATGCATGTCCACAATAGACCAGTAATTGTCACAATGAGGCCATGGGCGTCCTTTTGCCAAGAGTGGGAACCAGCATGCATAGTTGTCCATAATATGCCAGGAGAACCACCAAGAGTATACCAAGGTCAGCATCACCTTGGAGTGGAACTCACCATGTTATAGACACCCAAAATATGCAAAATAAGACCACCATTATGCCAGGATCAACATTATTCCAAGGGGGAACATCTTCATGCCTCGGATGCCCACAATATGACAGGAATTAATAATAGTATGCCAGGTCAGTGTTAAACCAGTTTATGCCACAAATCATACAATGATTTCACCAGGGTTGGGCATCAACATTATGAATTGGTTAGCAATTGGTTTCCCACCTCATGGATGTGGTTGGGGGAAGAGGATATGTTACTGTCTCCTCTGCACTTAAAGCCTCTCTGACATTTATAGTTTGGAGTTGTACATCTTGAGAGCCGTGCAAAGCCTTGGAAAGCAGGAATTAAGTTGCCTTCATTTCAGATTAACATTGCTAATAGGTCCAAGTCACCCAAATTTGATTAATCTGTGTTTATATTCCTCTTGAGGTCGTTGTAAAAAGATTATCCTAGGGATCTATGTCACAGACTACTTCCTATGGTGTCCTGGCTCTCCCAGCAGCCCTCGTCTAACTCCTATTTACCAAGATTATTATTGGAGAAGTCAGTAAAGGAGCCAGGGTCAAGTAACACTTCTATAAAGTACAAAACTGAGTGGTAATACTCAGTGTCAACACTGTTACTGCAAAAATGGAAAAGCTTAACCAGAAGATCATGCATGAAGTAGAACCAGAGGAATTAACAAAGAGGAAGACCTGGGTGAGCACACAAAACCTTTCAGTAGCAATACATTTACTAATTTCACATAAGTAACTGATGCATACCATACCTTCAAACTGATCCATTCATTACAACTCCTGCAGCTGATGGTATACATGGCCAAGAGATAACTGTTATAGCATGTCTCATAAAAGGATGTATGTCATTATAACACAGGGCAATAACATGCATGCCTTCACCACGCATTTAAGGTAAGTCCACCCCACAAATAAAAAATTGGGGGGAGAGCCTCCAAACCCTCCCACTTTAAAGAAAATAATTAATTAATTACCCTAAATAGACCCTTACCACCCTATATCCCAACCCGCCCCTAAACCCTTAAAAACCCTTACCACCTTTGCCCCAATCACCTCTAAACCATAAAAATACTCTTACCACCCTCTACCCCCACCCACCCCATAACCCCTAAAATACCATTACCACCCTATATCCCTACTAACCCCTAAACTATGAAAACAACCTTACAACCCAACACCCTTACCCACCCCTTAACCCTAAAAATACCCTTTCCACCATATGCCCCTACACAACCCATAACATAACACTAAAAATACTCTTACCACCCTATGCCTCTACCTACCCCTAAACCCTAAAGTACCCTTACCAACCCGTGCCCCTACCCACACCTAAAACCTCAAAATAACCCTACCACCCTCTACCCCTACCCACCCCATAATCCTAAAATACCCTTACCACCCTATACCTCTATCAGCCCCTAAACCAAATACATTACCCAACCCTAAACCCTTACCACCCTAAACTCAATATACCTTAACTATACTTACTATGTGCGGTAAGGGCATATGTGTGGTAAAAGCATTTGCATGATAAACATTTTCGTGGTAAATGATGCGTGGTAAAAGCATTTTGTGGTAATGCATGCATTGTAAAGGCTGTTTCCCCTCATAAACAAAATGAAAGTACATAATTAAGTGATTAAACCATTCATTTATGACTCTGCAACTATTACAAACGATCATTCATCGGGTGCCGGGTAAACTGCATGTTTGCTGGTTGCTACATAGCATCATTCCCACAGTTTTTCTCACACTGCCACGTTCCAGTTGGTACAAAAATGAAGCTTCTTTTGAAATTCCTGGGATCAGAGAAGAAAATACCTGTGAACCAAAGTTATAGTAATCCCTACAAAAACACAGAAAAGAGAAAAGTAATACCCTCAAAAATGGGGCCAATTAGAAAAATGTCGGAAATGTGCTTCCGACTTGGGCTACAACACTCACAGTTTAACTAACTTAAAAAGATGATCAAAGACCACAAATAATGGTTCTACTAATGGTCAGAAACTATGGTGGAATATCAGTGGAGATTAGCTCAAGAAAAAATAGGAAGCCAATGATAAATTTAAGGGTGTATGAAATTTACATTCTGCCAGTGCAGTTGGGCAAAATTCATCAATTTTTGCTCTTGGGTAGGTTGCAAAATGGTTAGTTATCTTGTCCAATAATGCTTCTACTAAAATAATTGTACAAAATATTGTTTGCAGAAACATCGGCTAGTATATACTTAGAGTGGGTTTTGAGTCAGTCCATTGCTCATAACTGGATAGGGTTGTAATTTATCTCAGTTGTCTGCTTGGGAATCTATGGTTTTCTCCCTATTTTTGTGTTTGACCCACCCAGGAGCATTTTGGTCTCACGGTGTTCAGATTGGATGGGTTCTAACCTTCAACTGAATATTTGATGAGACTCTTTTTAGGTTCCCCCCTACCAGACAGAGCAAGCTGTCTGGATGAGGAAGACATTTTGTGGGCTTACCAAAAATCTTACTATAGGATTACAGACTGCCCATTGCTTACCATTGGTTGGCTTTATTGTTTCTCATCTGCTTGCTCCTTATTCAATCAGTTGTATTTGCCCCTTCTCTGAAGGATAACCTCTTTACAATTCTATTGATTGGCTGACTTTTATCTTTCCACTGCTTACTTTTAAGGGTTTGTTTTCTTTTTGGTTAAGCACTCCTTGATCGTGGCATATGTTTTCCAGGTCTCCCCCTCAGGTGCTTCTCCCCCTCTAAATACCGGCCTAACCGTCCTCAGAGTAGCTCTCTCCCTTGTGTGTTATCTCCCTGCCAAACTCTCCCAAACCACTCTACTCCTTTTTGCTACATCACTCATGTGCTTCTCCACCCAGCCGTGTTGTCTTGTGTGCTGCTCTCTTACTCATGTACTTGTCCCCTGCCAAACTCTCCCACCTCCATGCTCTATGTTGCTCTCTCTGTAGCCTGGTTGTCTCTGACCCCTATGCTGCTCTCTACCTTGTCTACTGCTTTCCCATTCTCCCACCACCCACTCACCATATCATCCCCCACCTGTCCCCTCCAGCAGCTCCTCTGTTGCCCCCATATTTTTGCCAATGCTGAAAGGCATCTGCAAATAACATTAGAAAAGGCAGTAGGTCCAAAAGGTGAACCCTATTTGCTTTTGCAATGTTTGTTTTATTTTGTATTATGCACTCAGTGGGCTGGATGTGTTTCCTTGCTCTTTTGCCCCCTTCTTTCGTCTTCCTTGCTCCACCCTCTCTCTTCATTGCCTCCCAATCCATGATACTTTCTGTCGCTGACTGCATCCCGCTTTCCATTCCACTCTGAGTGTTTTATTTCTTTATTTTTTACAAGGGTGTGGTGTTGTGTATATTTCCTCTCTTTATTATTTTGCCTTGCATGATATATTTTGTTAGTATTTCTACTGTACCTTTTATTTTATGATAGTGGCTGGAACCTTGTATTGCCATGGTTCTTCCACCTATGTCATCCTGTTCTGAGAGTGTTTGTATTTTTCCTGCTGGGCAGTTGCTGACCATTCCCTGGGCCCTCTGGACTGCTCTATTCTTTCTCCAATAAACTACAAGGAAACACTCCTGTTGTCGTCTCGCAGTCTTTACAAGTTGGCGACAAGTTTGGGATCGAGCTCCTCCGTCTGGCCATCTCACTCAGGAACTCTCCTGCTGCCAATTTTCCAAGAATTCCCACTGATGTCACTTCTTGCTGTTGGACTTCGATTTTTCTGGAGGTATCTCACTCCAGTCCAGGTATTTCATTTGTATTGAGGGCCCAGAGGTCATCTTTTTTTTTGTGGGAAACTGTCTTTAAAAACTTGCCCGTTATCAACGTGCGCTGTGTCTCGCGCCCCACAACAGCATTCGCTTGAGCGTTCTACTGCTCGCGGTGTCCTCGCATTCTCCCGGGCTTCTACTATGCTCGTGGTGTCTCCGTGCTCATTCCAGCGCCTTCTCTGCTCGTGGTGGCTCCACGCTTGCTCCAGCTCCAACCTGCTGTGGTGCCTCCGCGCTCGCTCCAGCGCCAACCTGCCGTGTCACCACTACCGGCAATCATGCTTCACTTTGTGCGTGCGACGCAAGTTACATTATTTGATTTCCTGTCTTTAAGTATTCCATGTTTTCGGCAATCACGCTTCATTTTGAGCGTGCAACGCAAGCTTCAAATCAAGCCACTTTTCAACAATTCAGTCTTGCATCTGCTTCTTCGTGTGCAATATAAGCTTTTACTCACTCCTTTTGCCAGCTTCCGTGCTGTCTGGGAAACGCTCCGATCCACACATCTTTTTGCATATTAAGCATTTGTCAATCGAGTTTCCACAGACTATCTCCAGTTGTTACCATCAAGTTTGCAGAGACTGTCTCATCACTGCTTCCTGCTCAGCAGCGCTCCGTGTGGAACTTTTAATTACTGCAGCTTGTTAAAAAAAAACGTTTATTGTTTCTTATTGGCATACATTACAAAATATATCTATATTTTGTGCATATATCACTGCATTTTTCCATCTTTCTCATTTATCTTCACCACAGCTTTGCTATATATATATTTTTTTTGGCTCCTCTCCCTCTCATTGTTCCTTTATTTCTTGTCTCTGTTTCTTTTTCTTATTCTATCATTCCTTTCCGTCCTTTCCTTCATTATTACTAATTCCTTTTGCTTTTCAGGTTCAGTAAGTTGGGACACATTTTAGTTACTTTGTGTCCATTCATTCTTGTACCAATATGCAAACTGTAACTCCTCCGAGTCCTTTTTTTACAAGAGCCAGGCGAACCACCTGTGAAATGGCGGTTATGGTATAGATCTTTCAATGTCTATTTAGGTGCAATTGATGGTCTTACATTTAAAGCAGACAGGAAACGTAGTCTGTTATACTATTACTTAGGCGTTGAAGGTCAAAATGTGTTTGATCATTTACCAAAATACACTGGTCATGACAGTGAAGACCTTGATGAATTTCAATTAGCCGTGAGACAATTAAGTACATACTTTGAAGGTAAAGCTAATTTGGTGGTACATAGACATAAGTTTTTTACACGTGTTCAGTCTCCCAATGAATCTATCGATTCCTATGTAACTGCACTAAAAATGCTGGCTGAGTATTGTGACTTTGAGAATTTCACGTCTCAGCTTATCAGAGACCAGATTGTTTGCAGATGCCATTCTAAAAAATCCAACAAAAATTATTATCGTGCAAAAATCCATCTTTAGATGAAGCTATTGACATAGCTAAAAGCATTGAAAGTTCTCAACTTGATGCCAAGCAATTGGAAACCACTGTACCTGTTACTGGGGTAGCTCTTGAAAATTCAGCCACTAAACCCTCGTCTGTGAGCGGTACCAGTAGCAATATTCAAAAAGGGGCAATTCCTGGTGATAATGTCTTCAGGGGTGGCAAAAACAACGTTACTTCACGCAGTTTTCAAAAATTACAATGTTTTAGATGTGGTTCATCCACTCATGTCTCTAATTTTAAAAATTGTCCTGCAGCTTCACAAGAATGCTATAAATGGAAAAAAGTAGGGCACTTTGGAAAAGTTTGCAAAGGTGGCAAACGTTTTCCTATAAGGAGTGTTCACGACTGCACATCCTACAGTGAACAAGAAATAGTTGAATAAAAGGTTGAGGAACTTTTACTATGTGTGGAGTGTGTCGAAGTCAACAATGTTCAAACTAGCAAAGATTTTACTGATGCTCGGGTACATATTGAAATTGATGGCCGTGGTATTCCACTACTTATTGATTCAGGGGCAAGGGTTACCATCATTTCTATTAACAAATTTAAAGAGTCTTGGTCTCACAAGATATTGTTACCTACTGATGTCATCACTACTGCGTTTGAAGGGAGCAGAATTGAATTGAATGGGTTTTTCTGGGCTGACATCAAGTTTGAAAGCAAAACCATTCATGGTAAAGTGTATGTAGCTTTTAAAGGCATCAATGTGTTGGGATGGTGGCATCAAGCTGAGTTTGGCATGGTCATCAAACCTGGTCAGAAAAATCCTGTGTCATTGGTTAATGCTGTAGATGTTCAAGTACCTTGGAAGAATACGTTTGAGAATGTTTTCAAGAAAACATTGGGCAAATCAAAAGTTTTTCTCATTTTATCAAGGTCAAAGAAGATGTTGCTCCCGTTAAGCACAAATTGCACAATGTGCCTCACAGTATCAGAACTGAGTTGTCAGCTATGCTTACCAAATGCAAAATGAAGGGATTATTGAAAAGGTGGATGCCACCTTGTGGTTGTCTCCCAATGTTCTTGCAAAGAAGAAGTCTGGCGAATTACGCCTCTGTGTAGATTTGAGGTCCCTAAACAACGCAATTTGGGTAGAAAGTTTTCCTCTCCCACGCATTGATGATCTAATCACTGCTGTTGGTCAATCCAAATGGTTCTCCAAGTTTGATTTAAGGGCAGCTTATCATCAGGTGGTTTTAGATGAATGGTCCCGCCATCTGACAGCTTTTGTCACACCTGATGGTACCCTCCAATTCTGTTGCATGCCATTTGGGTTGGCCTCTGCGGCCTAGGTCTTCCAGAAGGTAATGACCAACATGTTTAAGGATGTACCCAATGTGGTTATTTTTCAAGATGACATTTTTCAAGATGACAGTTCATACAACTTTACTTACTGAACACAATGTTATTATTGAACAGGTTCTCACTAATTTATAAAAGGAATGGTGTAACATTAGGAGATGACAAATGCATCTTTCCAGTCAATGAAATTGAGTATTTGGGGCACATTCTTTCTCATGAGGGTGTCAAACCAAAGCCCAGCATTGTTGATGGCATTGTCAAGGCTCCTCACCCTACTAATAAGGAACAACTCAAATCGTTTATGGGCTTGTGTGAATTCTACGTGAAATTTATAAGAAATTATGCAGGTTTAACAGAATGTTTCAGAGGTCTTCTTAAGAAAAGTGCTGACTTTATTTGGACCTCTACCTGACAAGAACATTTTCAATCTATTAAAGAAAGCATTCTGTCTGCTCCTGCTCTTCAAGCATATGTTGAAGGTCGTGACACCTATGTCACTGTTGACGCCACCTCCTATGGTATGAGGGCAGTTTTGTCACAAATGGTGGGTTGCAAAGAAGTGACTGTCGGTTTTGCCTCTAGAAGAATGAAAGATGTTGAACTCAGATATTCCGTTATTGAAAAAGAGATGCTTGCCTGCATGTGGGGAATTGAGAAATTCAAGCCTTACGTATGGGGAAGAAAGTTTTTTCTGAGAACTGATCATAAGCCTTTGGTGGACATTTTGTCAGGTAACAAAATCAAAAATGCCACGGCCAGATTGTCTCGCCTATCCACCAAACTGCTTGAGTTCAATTTCTCTGTACTTCACATTGCAGGTGGCAAGAATATTAAGGCAGATTTCTTGTCTAGACTTCCTGTAGAGGACTACAATGAACAATCCAAAGTTTTTGAGGAGGTTGAAGAGTGCATTATTGCTAGTGTCAAAGACACTGTAATTTGTCCCAACATGAATGCTTGGCTGGATGCGTTAAAATCGGATGATGTTCTCAGACAAGTTATGAATCTTGTTGTTACTGGTTGGCCTAAAGAAAAATCCATTGATTTTGATTTACAACCTTACTGTAAGGTTGCTGACGAGCTGTCAATTGAGAACAATTTACTAGTCAGGGATGGGAGGTTAATTCCTCCAAAATGTTTTAGACTCAAAATTCTTGAAACTGCTCATTCTGGTCACTTGGGTATGACTGCCACCAAAAGCAAAGTTTGTAATGATTTTTGGTGGCCCAGTGTTGATCGAGATGTTGAGTCTTTGGTGAGAGAATGTGTACAGTGTGCCTATAGTGATAAACATCTCACTACTTCTACTCCTGCACCGAGACCTGTTCCATGTCCAGACAGAGTGTGGCAGGGGGTAGCTGTAGACTTTTTAGGACCTTTTCATGTGCTATCTAACAACATGAAATATTTCATTGTGTTATTGGACCATCTATCCAGATGGGTGGAAGTGAGGGGTGTCTCTGAGCCTAACACCAAATCTGTCATTCGGTTCTTGCAAGATGTTTTCAGTAGGGAGGGTACTCCTGAAGAACTACTATCTGATAATGGTGAACAATTCACTTCGGCTAGCATGCAAGAATTCTTAACCAAAACAGGTGTGAAACATTTGCGCACTCCGCTTTATCATCCTCAAGCCAACGGAAAAGTTGAAAGATTCAACAGAGTTCTAGTTGAATGTATTCAGAGTGCTGTCAAGTCTAGGGTGGATTGTGAGACCGCTGTTAGGGAGGTGGTTTGGGCGTATAGGACCACACCTCATTCAATTTTTGGTTCTGTGCCATTTGAGTTGATGAGATGTAGGAAGGTAAGCTCGACTTTGAATCCATTTTGGAAAATCAAGGCTTTGAATGGTGGCTGCAATGTTTCACAGGAGTCTAGTAAGGCGAAATCCGCCAGTGATACGTTCAGTCGCAAAAGATGTGAGAAAATGACAGTTCAGTGTAAGAAAAGAGCTGTGAACTTTTCTGTTGGCGAATGGGTTTGTGTCAAAAAACCCTTACTGTTGCAAAAAGGGTCCTAGAAATTTAGGGATCCGGCTTGTATTGAGGAAATAAAAGGCCATGCCGTCAAACTAAGCAATGGTCAGTGGTGGAACATGTCTCGTTTGGCCAAATCTATGAGAAACGATTCTGCTGATGCCGAAAATGTTCATGAAGTCACCCACCAATGGTTCGGATGAGTTCTAGAACAAAAGTGTTACCTAAAAAGTTCAATGATTTTGTTACTAATTAGTTTTTTGTTTTTTTCTCTCATAAGAAGGGGAGATATGTGGTGTTGTATATATTTCCTCTCTTTATTATTTTGCCTTGCATTATATGTTTTCTTAGTATTTCTACTGCACCTTTTATTATATGATAGTGGCTGGAACCTTGTATTGCCATGGTTCTTCCACCTCTGTCATCCTGTTCTGAGAGTGTTTGTTTTTGTCCTGCTGGGCAGTTGCTGACCATTCCCTGGGCCCTCTGGACTGCTCTATTCTTTCTCCAATAAACTACAAGGAAACACTCCTGTTGTCGTCTCGCAGTCTTTACAAAGGGCTTCTCTTCTTCCCCACACACTTTCTCTCCCCAAAGCTCCTCTCTCTACTCCTCGATCCACTTCTACTTGTGCTGCCCATTTTTTAAATGAAATTTACATTTTTTACAAGGGCCCTGCAGTTGAGAAGTGCTGTCAGGCCGCTCGCTTCTTTTTTTTTTTTTTTGTGATTCATGCAAACATTTCTCCTGTTATGTAATGTACATTTGTTTAGCGCAGCTTATCACCCGCAAGAGTATCCAGGCACTGGAGCAGGAGCGTAGGCCCGGTGGTGCTCCTAGTTGAACAGCCAGGTCTTCAGTTTCTTGTGGAAGTGGAGGAGTGGAGTTGCAGTCCTGATGTGTAAAGGAAGTTTGTTCCAGTTTTTGGCGGCGTTGAAAGAGAAAGCGTGCCCTCCTTTCTTCCTTCTGCGGATGGCGGGGATTTGTGTGAGGGAGTGAGAGGTGGAGCATAGCTGTTTGGAGGGTTGGTAGAGTTGGAGTCGGTCGTTGAGGTAGGTTGGCCCTGTGTTGTGGAGGGCTTTGTAGGCATGGATGAGCAGCTTGAGTTTGCAGCATTTCTAGATTGGTAAGCCAGTGTTATTCCTTGAGGTAGGGACTGATATAGTAATTTCTGGGGATGTCTAAGATAAGTCTGGCACTGATGTTTTGGATTGTTTGGAGTCTTTGCATGAGTAGGCTGGAGATACCGAGGTAAAGTGTGTTGCCGCAGTTGAGTCTGCTAGTGATGAGGGCCTGGGTGACTGTGTGTCTTGTGTGCATGGGGAGCCACTTGAAGATCTTGCGAAGCATTCTGAGGATGCAGTAGCAGGATGCAATCACAGCGGTGACCCTTTTATTCATCAAGAGTTTGTCATCAAGGATGATGCCAAGGTTTCTGATGTGGTCTGTGGAGGGTGGGCGTGGGTCGCAGGTCGGTTGAGCACCAGGAGAAGTCCCAGGGTGAGCTCTTATTTCCAAAGATCACGATCTCCGTTCTGTCTGTGTTGAGTTTGAGGCATTTCTTTGGCATCTAGTTAGCCATGTTGGACATGCAGGCGGTGAAGTTGGTCCTGGTGGTGTTGTTCATGTCGCTGAAGGAGAGGATGAGCTGAGTGTCATCGGCATAGGAGAGAATGCTGATGTTGTGGGTTCTTATGATGCGGGTGAGAGGTGCCAGGTAGATGTTGAAAAGTGTTGGACTGAGGGAAGTGCCTTGGGGGACTCTGCAGATGAGCTTCTTGTGTTTTCGGAGGTGAAAGTGGACAGTGTGAAGTGATGTGTGATGTTGGAGAGGAAGGAGGCAATCCAACTAAGGACGGGCCTTTCGATTCCTGATTCCCGAAGTCTGGCGATGACGGTGCTATAGGAGTCGGTGTTTAACGCCGCAGAGAGATTGAGCAGGAAGAGAGTGGCGGTTTCTCCCCAGTCCATAATTGACCGGATGTTGTCTGTCGCTGCCAGCAGGGTGGTTTCCATGCTATGACTGCTGTGGAACCCTGACTAGGTGGAGTCCAGGAGGTGGTGCTGTTCAAGATGGGCAGGGAGCAGCTTGTTGATCGCTTTTTCCAGGATTTTGTCCATGAAGGGAAGGAGCGAGATGGGCCTGTAGTTGCTGAGATCTTTCAGTTAGCCGAGTGTTTCTTCAGGAGGGCAGTGACCGCTGTGTGTTTACATCTGTCCAAGAAGTTGAGGACGGAGGAGTTTATGATAGTGGTGAGGTACACGCTGATAATTGTGTTTCACAGGTTGCACATGTGGTGAGGGCAGGGGCCTGAGGAGGATCCCGAGTGGATGTGCATGATTCTGGCAGTGTCATCTGTGGTGAGAAGGCTCCAGCCTGTTGTAAGGTGGTTGCTCCTAGTGGTGGTGTGGCCTTGCATGATGATGTCCTCTACGGTGAGTTGGGGTGTGAAGTTGGAATAGATCTTGAGTATTTTGTTGTGAAAGAAGTCTGAAATGTTGTTGCAGAGGATCTGTGAGGGGGTGATGGTATTGGTGGGTGCAGCTGGATTGGTGAATTCCTTGAAAATGTTGAAGAGTTCTTTGCCGGAGTTGGAGGAGGATTCAAGTCTGATCATGAGGGCAGCTTTGGTGGCTTCTTTGATCTGTGTGTGGTATCTGGTGAGTCGGATTTGTAGGTGACTCTGGAGGTGTTGTCTCAGCTGGTCCTCCATCTTTTTTCCAGTTGTTTGCAATAGCACTTGCAGTCGCTTAGGTCTGCCATGTCCCAGCATGATTGAGCGCAACTTCTGTGTTTGATCTTTTTTGTGGATGCCAAGGTTTTGGCACAGTCTGAGATCCAATTGTTGAAGTTGGATAGGTTGTTCTCTAGGTTGCCTATGAGCAGGGCTGGCTTTAGTGCTGGTGGCGCCTGGTGCAACAATCTTTTTTGCCCCCACCATGACCTCATCCTTGTATTCCCTCATTACCACCAGGCAAAAGTGCCACTTATTTCCCCATAGCTCCTATCTCACATAAATTTCATTTGCCTTAAAGCTCTGGTAAAGGCTGGCTTTACTAATCCACTCAGCTGTCCACATTAAATACGTATCTGTTCTTTGCAGCAGGCATATTAACCCTCTATACTACTTTTTGGTGAGTCAAAACTGCCACAATACAAAACTCTGATCTCTCTTGATAGCAGGAACATTAATCACAAGAGCAATCTTGACATTTTTATTGCTGCCTGAAAGCAGGATGCACAAGAAACTCTGCAGCAGGTCCTTTTAAATCTTAAGTTATAGCTAAACACAGTGCCCCCCCTGAGTTCAGTGCCCCCCCTCCATGTTAGTGCCCAGCACTGGTCGCACTGCCCTAAAGCCGGCCCTGACTATGAGGATAGGCAGTTTAGATCTGAGGGTATGGATCCAGTCTGCTTCTGTTATGTTGTTCCAGTTGCTGGTGAGGTTGATGGTGGGTTTTGGTTTGTTGGGGTGGGTGCATCAATGTAGAAGTGTACAATGGAGTGGTCTGTCCATGTGAGCAGGGAGATGTGGCTGAAGGTAATCTTGTTGCTGGCTGTGAAGATCGGGTCGAGTGTGTGTCTGGCAGTGTGAATTTGGCCTTGTACGAGCTGCTTGAGTCCGATGTTGTCAAGGCTTTCTAGGAGGTTGGTGACATTGCAGTCGGTAGGGTCCTCAAGATCAAAATTGAGGGTGGAAAGCAGGAGGAAGTCATTGAATCTAATCAGTGAGGAGGTTGCTGAATGTGGTGCAGGGTCCTGGCGGTCGCTAAGTGAGGTTGCCTGAGATGGTTATGGTGTGGCTGAGATGCAGTGCTCCATGAGCGTGGTTGGTTCTCCCGTAGAGGTAGTGCAGGTGATGGTGTCTTTGTAAATGATTGCGAGGCCACCTCCAGCTTTGTGGGGCCTGTTGTGGTGAATGATCTTGTAGCCAGGTGGGATGGCCACTGCGATGGTGGGGGTGGATGACGGGCTGAGCCAGGTCTCGGTAAGAAAGAGGATGTCTGGGAAGTGAGTGTCAAGATTTCAGTGGCTTGCTTGCAGAGGGATCTGGTGTTGAGGAGCACGCAGGTGATGTGGGGTGAGGTGTGTGCGGATGGCGTGAGGGGGTGCTGCTAGAGAAGGAGCAGTGAGCACATGAGAAAGGTCCTGCAGTGTGATGCGGTGTGGGATGGGGGCAGATGTTGTGACGGCATCCGGGTTGAGTGCTAGCAAGTCAGTGGAGGTGTAATGGTGGTAGTTGGATGGACCAAGGTCTGTGACGCTGGGTGAGGTCCATGTGCAGATGGGCATAGATGGGCTTGCCTTTAGCGCGCCTGCTGCACAGTTGCACAGTGGCCGCCATTAAGTAGTTCCTGGGAGGGGGAGGAGGACAGGGGTCCGGGCTAGGGAGGGGCGGGAAATCATAGCAGGAAAAGGCACACTGGAGTGCAGAAAAGGAGAGGGGGAGGAGGGAGGTGGGATAAGCACAGGTGGGCCAAGGTGGGGGAGACAAGAGGGGCTAAAACAGAAGGGTAACAGAAAATGGTGCAAATATGGGCACAAAAGACAAGTGCGCACAAAAGACAAACGGGCACAGAAAGCGGGCACTAAAGCAGTAGAGCAGAAAAGAGCACAAGAGCCAAACCAGGGATAAAAGAGAAGCAAGCAGAAAAGTCAAACAGGCACTAAGTGGAAAGGCACAAGAGAGCACAACAGTCAGAGAAGGCAAACAGGCACAAAAGAACAAAACAGGCACAGACACTAAACACAAAAGAACACAGAAGGCAGTGTGCAAAGTGAGGGTGTGGAGGAGGGAGTGAGAGCAGAGTGAAAGTAGAAGCAGAAAGCAGAATGAAGCAGAAGGAGAGATGGAGTGCAGCGGGTGAGAAAGGACCTCGCACAGGCGGACAAGTTTCAAAAGGGCCTTAGATTGGTTGGAGGACCAGTCCAAGGTAAATGGGAGCTGGGGCCTTGCCCTGGGCCTCCTCTTTTAACATTTTAATTTACTGTTCTAACATGACTGCCTGCCACATTAGAACAGTAAATTAAAATATTAATAATAATAGTAATACATTCTCACCATCATCATAAAAATCATAACCTAGGAACGCACATCATGGGTTATAGAAGAGGAGATGAGAGTTAATGACCACCAATACTAGTATAGAAATTGGTATAAGTAATACCATCCTGAGAAATGCACGTGTTGCATAGGTTCTGAGGTGGGTTTGAAGTTTTCTTGATGAAAGTGACCCATCCCCTCTCTTTCAGAGTGTGAGCTTCAGAAAAGTTGGTTATCCTGAGTGTGAGACCTGCACAAAAGTAACGTTGAGCCGCTTCTGCATTCATTTACTTAGTGATATCCCCACCAAGGGTAGAGAAAGCTGCAAGGCTGAAACCTCTATCCCACCTCGATATTGTTGAGGGGTCCTGGCAGGTGCGCCTGACCTGAACACAGGATTTTGCATTTGGTCCCAAATTAATTAAGATTGAGTAGAATTACACATAGCAAAGTCTTCCACAGGGAAAGTTATGAATAAACAGAAAACCATACATACGCAAACACTCACAAATATTAGTCAGATTGACAGACACTACAGTGACAACATTACTAAAGAGAACAAAAATTGCATTTGTGAGAAGTTGGCCTGGCATATGCTGTCCACTAGTTATAGTGGGCACCTTGCACCAGTCCAAACGACCCTTATTGATGATAGGTTTAAAGACAACCTTTATTGAAAGCTATCCTAGTGGTAGCTATGGAGAGCAGCCTTCAGGCTAAGTCTTGAAGGAGTGTAAAGCAGCTTGGTTTACCAGATTATAACCTCTTGAATAACTAAATGAAAGGAGAACCACACAAGATATATATAAAATATATGTATTTATTTCTAAACACTAACTACTAATCCCTTTATGAGATTAGAGTTCAAGATACACAGTATCACAGTATTAAAACGACAGTAAATAGCACAATACACAGTGGGCTCCAGGGGAGACCAAACCATATACTAAGAAAGTGGTATAAGAACCACGATTTGACTAGACACAGTGCCTAGAGCACGTAGAATCGCTAGGACCCCAAGGAACCACCCAAGGTAGTGACACAGGAGACCCACGGGGGACGTGTGCAGTGTGAGAACACAGCCGCGAGCGCCGTAGGATTCAATGCGGAAAGTCGCGGTTGGAATTTTAAAGATAGAGAGGACTTTCAGCAAACCCCTTTAGACTTAAGGGGTTCTAGGGCCAACACCCACGGGAGCACCGGAGTACTCGAGTTACCTCACCCAGGGAAGCCGGGTGCATAGGTGTCAAAAGGTGTCGGGAATCGTTGTTGTTTTCAATGGCGATCTGCTGCAAAGTACTGCTGCTGCGAAGGAGAAAAGTGTCCAGTGTCATCCAAGCCTGGATCGAAGATGTGAAGAACCTGAAAGCAGAGGGGACAGAGTCTGGGTCACTAGCCAGTGACCAGGAGCGGAGCAATCGAATGCCCACCGATGTCGGGTGCTTCAGGTGCGAAGAGGTGAAGCTTGACTCTGCAGCCACGGGGTCCCGGAGACGTCGACAACAACCAGGAGCCAGATTCGAGCTGTGCCACAAAGGATGTCGAGTGCTGGGGTGTCGGTGATCGGATTGACCACAACAAGCCTTGGCAACAGCAACCCATGCAGGAAGAGAAAAGATGCTTCTGTGCGGACCAGCAAGGTCCTGGGGACTCCCCAAGCAATGGAGAGTCAGGGCACGTTTGGAGCAACCAGGGAAGCCCAATAAAAGTTAGAGTTGCCTTCTTGGGGACCCACAGGTCAACGGACCAGGGATCGCGAAGGGACCTCAAGAGGAATCACAAAATGGTGGCCCACGGAACACTCATTGAGTGTAGGCCTGCAATATTCGGAGTAGTTACTGCTCGGGGTCAAGGCTACAAGTAACCCAAAGCTCAGCCTCAGGGGTTGCCGGAAAGCTGATGCTTCTGCAAATGGTTGCGGTGTCCAGGGGTTCGGGTTGCACGGTCTCCACGAGGGATACGGGCTTCAGACTTGTTGTGGGTACAGATCAACCTCAGAGACCTTAGTAAACCCACCTCTTGTGTGGCAATATTCTTCGGAGTCCGTCGGACCTCGGAGATACCAACCGGTCAGTTGCGTTAAAGGTGCCTGCCTTGCAGGGGAGTAACTCCTTTACTCCAAGGGAGATTCTTCAGTCATCCAGCGTAGTGTAGATCGTTGAAGTACTTGGTTTCTGGTATCAGAGTTTAGTCCAGGTGTAATCTAAAGTCCTGTAGTCAGGGTTTCCTACTTTATACCCAAGGAAGGGGTGGGACAAACTCTGTGGACCCACCAATGAGAGGGTCAGGAAAGAGGGGTGGCTACACACATTTCGTTTGTCCAGTTTCGCGCCAGAGCAGGGGCTGTGTGCCCCTGTAACCGGTTTGAGCTGGACTATGTACAGGGACACCAAATGTGCCCCCAGTGCAGACTTCAAAGCACTCTGAGAGTGCACCCACCCAGCCCCAATACACTAAAGCCTGTCTGGGAGGTGGTCACACCTCCCTGTGACAGGAAACCTATTGTCCAGGCCTCCCCTGCTGGAGTTTCGTCCAGCAGCAGGAGGGCAGACTCGTGTCTGTGGCTGCAGCATCCAGTTTGTGATGCCAGGGCTCTGTTAGCTGGTACCGGGTATGCCGGTGCTGTCATGTCTCTCCCTCTAGAAGGGTGGGATCATACTCCCACACCAGTTACTGGTGTGGGGGTATGATTCCAAGGTGTTTGACACCAAACACGACAGTTTTCCATGCAGCCATTCCAAAGTTAGCATTTACCGTTTGGTTATAATGCACTTAAGAGTATATGGTCTGGCTGCATCACAAACAACCCCGGAATAAAGATTCCGAAAGCTGCAGAGGGGCTCTGCTCATGCATGGGCACCCTCTCACATGAAACCTAGCACCCTGCCTTCAGGATTGTTAAGGCCTGCCATAGGGGTGACTGATAGGTTTAAATGTGCAGTGATATGGAGAGATATAGGGAACCTATATCTCAGTAAGGGGTGGATACACCACCTTACACAGGCTGCTGTAGCAGACCTGTTTGTGTCATTTTAAAAGGCTTCCCAGGGGTGGCACAATACATGCTGCAGCCCCTGGTAGGCCTCTGGGGTACCTTTGCCCTGGGTACATAGTATACCATATACTAGGGACTCACAAGGGTACCCCAGAATCCAATCTGGAGTGTACCTAAAGTACATACAATCAATTTAGAGTAGAAAGCAGACTTGGGTCCTGATTAGCAGGGCCTCAGTCTGGCTAAGTCGAAAAACAGTGAAACATTAGCAAAAAGTGGGGGTAACTATAAGAAGCAGATACTACTCTCCTACACAACCCCCCCCCCCCAAATGTCAGGACATTAAACTAACCTTGACCAGTTGAGTCTTCATGTTCTAAGTGGAAATATCTGGAGAGTCCATCTGCATTTGCATGGTTACTCCCAGGTCTATGTTCCACTGTATAGTCCATCCCCTGTAGGGAAATGGACCACCTCAAAAGTTTGGGGTTTTCACCCTTCATCTGTTTTAGCCATAAGAGGGGCTTGTGGTCTGTCTGAACAATGAAGTGAGTGCCAAACAAGTATGGCCTCAGCTTCTTCAAGGCCCAAACCACAGCAAAGGCCTCCCTCTCAATGGCTGACCAACGTTTCTCTCTGGGGGTCAACCTTCTGCTAATAAAAGCTACTGGCTGATCCTGACCTTCATCATTCAATTGTGATAACACAGCCCCTACCCCCAACTCAGATGCATCTGTTTGGACAATGAATTGCTTGGAGTAATCAGGACTTTGCAGAATGGGAGCAGTGCACATGGCCTGCTTCAGGTCATCAAATGCCTTTTGACAGCTAACTGTCCACTGAACTTTCTTCGGCATTCTTTTAGAAGTTAAGTCATTCAAAGGGGTCACTATGGATCCATACC
This sequence comes from Calotriton arnoldi, assembly GCA_963921515.1. NCBI lineage: Eukaryota > Metazoa > Chordata > Amphibia > Caudata > Salamandridae > Calotriton > Calotriton arnoldi. Next base: position 4,385,103 of record CAWUFW010000189.1, read on the forward strand.
CTTTGACAAATCTTCTATAGTACCCAGTCAGGCCCAAGAAAGCTCTGACCTGAGTCTGGGTGGTTGGAGCAACCCAGTCCATGATGGTCTGGATTTTGCTCTGCAATGGTTGAACCTGGCCTCCATCCACAAGGTGGCCCAGGTACACAACCTGACTCTGCCCTATCTGGCACTTGGTGGCCTTGATAGTTAGGTCTGCTTTCTGCAGGGCCTCCAAAACATTTCTCAGGTGGACCAGGTGATCCTCCCAGGTGGAGTTAAAGACAGCAATATCATCTAGATATGCTGCACTATAGGCTTCCAGGCCTGTAAGGACTTTGTTCACCAACCTTTGAAAAGTGGCAGGTGCATTTTTCAAACCAAAGGGCATCACCACAAATTGGTAGTGCCCACTAGGGGTAGAAAATGCTGTTTTGGCTTTTGCATCCTCAGCTAGTCTGATTTGCCAGTAGCCAGCTGTCAGGTCAAATGTGCTGAGAAACTTGGCTGAGGCCAAAGTGTCTATGAGCTCATCTGCCCTTGGTATGGGATGGGCATCAGTCCTAGTGACTGCATTGAGACCTCTGTAGTCTACACAAAACCTCATCTCTCTCTTACCACCCTGGGTGTGAGGTTTAGGCACTAAGACTACTGGACTAGCCCAAGGGCTATCTGAGGGTTCAATCACACCCAAATCCAACATCTTCTGGACTTCAGTCCTGATGCAGTCCCTGACATGGTCAGGTTGCCTGTAAATCTTATTTTTAACAGGCAGACTGTCCCCAGTGTCCACTTCATGAGTGCAATAGGTAGTCTGACTTGGAGTCAGAGAGAACATATGTCTGAACTGATTGAGAACCTTTCTGCAACCAGTTTGCTGCTGGCCAGTGAGGCTGCCTGCCAAGGCTACACCATCTACTGATCCATCATCAGGGTTCTGAGAGAGCAGGTCAGGGAGTGGATCACTCTCTTCCTCCTGTCCCTCATCAGTAGCCATAAGCAAGCCCATGTCTGCCCTGTCAACATATGGTTTCAGTCTGTTGACATGGAGCACCCTGTGGGGGCTCCTGGGAGTTCCAAGGTCTACCAGATAGGTAACCTCTCCCTTCTGTTCAACAATGGTATGGGGGCCACTCCACTTATCTTGGAGGGCTGCTGGGGTCACAGGCTCCAACACCCATACTTTCTGTCCTGGCTGATAAACAGTCAACACAGCCTTTTGGTCATGCCAGGCTTTTTGTAATTCCTGGCTAGCCTCAAGGTTTTTAGTTGCCTTCTTCATGTACTCAGCCATCCGGGAGCGGAGACCAAGTACATAGTCCACAATATCCTGTTTAGGGGGTTTGAGAGGTAACTCCCATCCCTCCTTCACTAGACACAATGGACCCCTAACTGGATGTCCAAACAGAAGCTCAAATGGGCTCTAACCAACCCCCTTCTGTGGAACCTCTCTGTAGGCAAAGAGAAGGCAGGGCAAAAGTATGTCCCATCTGCGCCTAAGCTTTTCTGGGAGACCTTTAATCATGCCCTTCAAGGTTTTGTTGAACCTTTCAACTAAACCATTGCATTGTGGGTGATAAGGGGTGGTAAATTTATAATTTACTCCACACTCCTTCCACATAGCAGTCAAGTAACTAGACATGAAGTTGGGTCCTCTGTCTGATACTACCTCCTTAGGAAAACCCACCCTGGAAAAGATTCCCAGGAGGGCCCTTGCCACCACAGGAGCTGTGGTGGTCCTGAGGGGAATTGCTTCTGGGTACCTAGTGGCAGGATAAATCTGTGCCCAGATGCTGTTTGAGGATCTAGGGGACCAACAATGTCAATCCCTACCCTCTCAAAGGGCACCCCCACCACAGGTAGTGGTATCAGGGGGGCCTTTGTGGTGCTACCTGCCTTACCACTGGCTTGACAGGTAACACAGGAGCGACAAAACTCCTTGGTGTCTTCAGACATATGAGGCCAATGAAAGTGAGGGACAATTCTGTCCCAAGTCTTGTTTTGGCCTAGGTGACCTGCCAATGGGATATCATGTGCTAGGGTCAATAGGAAGCTCCTAAACGTCAGAGGTATAACCAACCTTCTGGTGGCTCCAGGCTTGGGGTCTCTACACTCTGAGTAAAGGAGTCCATCATCCCAATAGATCCTATGGGTACCACTAGCACTCCCAGCAGCCTCAGCAGCAGCTTGCTGTCTGAGGGGTTCAAGAGAGGGGCAGCTCAGTTGCTCCTGGCTCAGATCTGCCCTGGAAGGGCCCCCTGTCCCCAAGAACTCAACCTGATCAGGCTCAAGCTCCTCTGGGACAGTTCCTTCTTCAGGACTGAGATCATCTCCCTCAAGAGACTGATCTGCATTCTGAGGCAGGGGGAAGACACTGCCTTAACCCTACTGCTCCTCCTCTTGGGAGGCACCTGGTCCATTCTTCCAGAATCCAGGGCCTGTTCAGTTTTAGACATTTTTGCCTGTGACCTGGTCATAGCAAACACATCTGCAGGGATGCCCAACATTTCTGCATGGGTCCTGAGTTCAACTTCAGCCCAAGCTGAACTTTCCAAATCATTTCCAAGCAAGCATTCAACAGGGAGGTCTGCACTTACCACAACCTTCTTAGGGCCAGTTACCCCTCCCCAGGAGAAATTAACAACTGCCAGGGAATGGTCTGTCCTGACATTGCTAGCATTGGTCACTTGGTACATTTCACCAAGTATGATCTGCTCAGGGGCTACAAGATCTTTTGTCACCATTGTGACACTTGCTCCTGTGTCCCTGTATGCCAAAGCCTCTCTTCCATTATTTAAGGGCTGCTCTCTGTATTTGCCCAGATTACTGGGACTCACATAGGAGGACATATATATGTCTCCATCACAGATCAGTACAGCCTGAGTTGGAACTCTGACTAGGCCAGAGTCCATCTCAGATCCCAGGGTTAACCCTACTACACCCTTTTTGGAACACCACCACTTGGAGCTGAACTAGGGGGAACAGTTGCCTTAGGGGCAATGGTGGCGGGAGTTGAGTCTTTGGTCTTTGTACAATCACTAGTCCAATGGGTTTTCTGCTTACAGATTTTACACCATGGTTTCTTTTGGCCTTTTCCTTTGTTAGATTGGGACTCCCCACCAGATGCAGATTTTTGGGGCCCTTGAGAAGACTTCTGGTCTTTACCCTTCTCCCCACCCTTATCAGAGTTCTTAGAATCTTGCTTCTTAGAGTCACCACCTTGGTTCTGAACCTTCTTCCTCACCCTGGTTCTGACCCACTTGTCTGCCTTCTGACCCAATTCTTGGGGAGAGGTCAGATCAGAGTCCACCAGGTACTGATGCAACAGTTGATTTTGACAGTTGTTAAGGATCTGCTCTCTCATGATCAAATTATACAATCCTTTGAAATCACACACCTTACTGCCAAGTAACCAGCCTTCCAGAGCCTTAGTAGCACAATCAACAAAGTTAACCCAGTCCTGAGTCTGTGCCTTTTGGGTATCTCTGAACTTTAACCTGTATTGTTCAGTGGTTAGGCCAAACCCTTCAATCAGAGCACTCTTCAGGACTTTGTAATTGTCAGCATCCTCTTCTCTTACAGTGAGGAGCTTGTCTCTACCTTTGTCTGCAAAGGAGAGCCACAAGATTGCTGCCCACTGCTCCTGAGGGACCCTCTGTACCTTACAGGCCCTTTCCAGTGCAGTTATCCATTTGTGGATGTCATCCCCACTCTGGTAGGGAGGGACAATCTTGTTCAGATTCCTATGGTCATGAGTATGATCTCTACCTCTAGGGACACTGCTGCTGCCACCATGGGACCCTAGTCCCAATTTTTGTGAAGCTTTCTGAAGCTCCAGGGATTCCCTGTCTAAGGCCAATTGTTCTCTCTTGATTCTTAGCTTAGCTTTTTCAAAATCAAGCAGTTGGCATTTCTTCTCATAAGAGGATGCCCTTTTATGAGAAGCAGAGGACCCTATAGAAGTACCAGAACGATTAGATTCCTGAGAAGGAGATCTTGATCTTCTTGGTAGACTATTAACCCTTCCTGGGGGAGTGAAGAGGGGGCCACTGAGGCCACTGAGGCTTCAGGAAGAATTAGATTTTCCAGGTGGGAATCATGTTGATCCCCCTGGCCAGCATCAGAGTCTGGGTCATAGTAGTTTTCATTACCTGGCCTTTCCTCTTCTACTGCCCCACCCAACCTGCCTGCCTCATCAGACCCTGGTGTCTTTCTGAGCTCATCTAACAGCAAAGCCTCTATGAGGCGTTGAGTGCTTGCATGTCTCCCTGTTTTCAGTCTCCTAGAGGTACACATATTTCTCAATTCCTGGAATGTGAGATTGTCATACCTAGTGGGCAAGGAGTCACTTACTTCAGGCCTTGCAGACATTCTAGTGTGGTGTGGTGTATGCACCTACCTACTCTAGTGGGAACTGAAACTCTCTGGAGTTGTAGAAAGGGTGTGCAAGCCCTTGACACACAACTCTAAGTTCAGTAGAACTTACTGTATTCTAAACTTGATTTATATGTACCTATAGTGGTTTTCAGTTAGTCACTTCAAAGAGATTATCTGGTAAAGCAATAGCAAGCTTGAATCCAACCGCTGCACACCAATGTGAGAAGTTGGCCTGGCATATGCTGTCCACTAGTTATAGTGGGCACCTTGCACCAGTCCAAACAACCCTTATTGATGATAGGTTTAAAGACAACCTTTATTGAAAGCTATCCTAGTGGTAGCTATGGAGAGCAGCCTTCAGGCTAAGTCTTGAAGGAGTGTAAAGCAGCTTGGTTTACCAGATTATAACCTCTTGAATAGCTAAATGAAAGGAGAACCACACAAGATATATATAAAATATATGTATTTATTTCTAAACACTAACTACTAATCCCTTTATGAGATTAGAGTTCAAGATACACAGTATCACAGTATTAAAACGACAGTAAATAGCACAATACACAGTGGGCTCCAGGGGGAGACCAAACCATATACTAAGAAAGTGGTATAAGAACCTCGACTTGACTAGACACAGTGCCTAGAGCACGTAGAATCGCTGGGACCCCAAGGAACCACCCAAGGTAGTGACACAGGAGACCCACGGGGGACGTGTGCCGTGTGAGAACACAGCCGCGAGCGCCGTAGGATTCAATGCGGAAAGTCGCGGTTGGAATTTTAAAGATAAAGGACACTTAGGAGAGGACTTTCAGCAAACCCCTTTAGACTTAAGGGGTTCTAGGGCCAACACCCACGTGAGCACCGGAGTACTCGAGTTACCTCCCCCAGGGAAGCCGGGTGCATAGGTGTCAAAAGGTGTCGGGAATCGTCGTCGTTTTCAATGGCGATCTGCTGCAAAGTACTGCTGCCGTGAAGGAGAAAAGTGTCCGGTGTGATCCAAGCCTGGATCGAAGATGTGAAGAACCCGAAAGCAGAGGGGACAGAGTCTGGGTCACTAGCCAGTGACCAGGAGCGGAGCAATCGAATGCCCACCGATGTTGGGTGCTTCAGGTGCGAAGAGGTGAAGCTTGACTCTGCAGCCACGGGGTCCCGGAGATGTCGACGACAACCAGGAGCCAGATTCGAGCTGTCCCACAAAGGATGTCGAGTGCTGGGGTGTCGGTGATCGGATTGACCACAACAAGCCTTGGCAACAGCAACCCATGCAGGAAGAGAAAAGATGCTTCTGTGGAGACCAGCAAGGTCCTGGGGACTCCCCAAGCAATGGAGAGTCAGGGCACGTCTGGAGCAACCAGGGAAGCCCAATAAAAGTTAGAGTTGCCTTCTTGGGGACCCACAGGTCAACGGACCAGGGATCGTGAAGGGACCTCAAGAGGAATCACAAAATGGCAGCCCATGGAACACTCGTTGAGTGTAGGCCTGCAATCTTCGGTATAATTACTGCTCGGGGTCATGGCTACAAGTAACCCAAACCTCAGCCTCAGGGGTTGCCGGAAAGCTGATGCTTCTGCAAATGGTCGCGGTGTCCAGGGGTTTGGGTTGCACAGTCTCCACGAGGGATACGGGCCTCAGACTTGCTGTGGGCACAGATCAACCTCAGAGACCTTGGTAAACCCACCTCCTGTGTGGCAATATTCTTCGGAGTCCGTCGGAGCTCGGAGATGCCAACCGGTCAGTTGCATTAAAGGTGCCTGCCTTGCAGGGGAGTAACTCCTTTACTCCAAGGGAGATTCTTCAGTCATCCAGCGTAGTGTAGATCGTCGAAGTACTTGGTTTCTGGTATCAGAGTTTAGAAGGGTGTAATCTAAAGTCCTGTAGTCAGGGTTTCCTACTTTATACCCAAGGAAGGGGTGGGACAAACTCTGTGGACCCACCTATGGGAGGGTCAGGAAAGAGGGGTGGCTACACCCATTTCCTTTGTCCAGTTTCGCGCCAGAGCAGGGGCTGTGTGCCCCTGCAACCGGTTTGAGCTGGACTATGCACAGGGACACCAAATGTGCCCCCAGTGCAGACTTCAAAGCACTCTGAGAGTGCACCCACCCAGCCCCAATACACTAAAGCCTGTCTGGGAGGTGGTCACACCTCCCTGTGACAGGAAACCTATTGTCCAGGCCTCCCTGCCGGAGTTTCGTCCAGCAGCAGGAGGGCAGACTCGTGTCTGTGGCTGCAGCATCCATTTTGTGATGCCAGGGCTCTGTTAGCTGGTACCGGGTATGCCGGTGCTGTCATGTCTCTCCCTCTAGAAGGGTGGGATCATACTCCCACACCAGTTACTGGTGTGGGGGTATGATTCCAAGGTGTTTGACACCAAACACAACAGTTTTCCATGCAGCCATTCCAAAGTTAGCATTTACCGTTTGGTTATAATGCACTTAAGAGTATATGGTCTGGCTGCATCACAAACAACCCCGGAATAAAGATTCCGAAAGCTGCAGAGGGGCTCTGCTCATGCATGGGCACCCTATCACATGAAACCTAGCACCCTGCCTTCAGGATTGTTAAGGCCTGCCATAGGGGTGACTGATAGGTTTACATGTGCAGTGATATGGAGAGATATAGGGAACCTATATCTCAGTAAGGGGTGGATACACCACCTTACACAGGCTGCTGTAGCAGACCTGTTTGTGTCATTTTAAAAGGCTTCCCAGGGGTGGCACAATACATGCTGCAGCCCCTGGTAGGCCTCTGGGGTACCTATGCCCTGGGTACATAGTATACCGTATACTAGGGACTCACAAGGGTACCCCAGAATCCAATCTGGAGTGTACCTAAAGTACATACAATCAATTTAGAGTAGAAAGCAGATAGACTGGGGTCCTGATTAGCAGGGCCTCAGTCTGGCTAAGTCGAAAAACAGTGAAACATCAGCAAAAAGTGGGGGTAACTATAAGAAGCAGATCGTACTCTCCTACAGCATTTACCATATATTTTTAGCTGTTCCCCCTCCTGTGTAGGAAGTAAAGGGATTTATAATCAGGTAGCTTCATACAGTGGTACATTTAGAAATGCAAGACATCAAGAGAGCAGTCTTAGCCTGCTAGAGGGAGGCTGCACCCCAGTCCAGGAAGATATTCCTGGGTCAATGTCTGCCTACGGGAAATCTGCCCTCCTTTAACCACTCTGTTTGGGCTTTGATTCAGTGCTGCACTCAAAGCTTTTTTGCAGTAGCAAGTGGTGCTAGAGTAATATATTGGTGTACCCTTCCTTTGCAATAGTACAAAGTGACCAGGGTCCTAATTAGAGTCACACTGAGTTAAGATACTTCAGATTACCCTGCTGCCCTGCAGCAGTTGAATAAGTATATTGTTGCAATGAGATCCTACAATGCCGCAATGGAGAAGAATGGGTATAGAGTCTCAGCAATATCTTCAAGCTGGCAGTGCACTTGTTCCCAGTGAAAAGGATCTTCATAACAAGGAGGACACAGTGATTGGGATGATGGATATGCCATGTCCAGAATCAGAATTATTAGTGAAGTAATTTCAGACAAAGGAAGTGGATGTCGGACCGATAATGTGGGGAAGTGGGCAGTGGGCCACTATCATAGAGCATGATGACCGGTGAATAACACAAAAAGAAAAGCTACTGTTTCAATCCTATGGAGTGAACATCCACAGAACATGGCTCCATAATCCTTGATGGCTCCTAGTCAGTCACTGGAGGTTCAATGCAAGTGAAGAGCTTGTTTGAAGGACCTCAGGCAAGCCAGACTGCATTTTTTCATTCAAAAGTTTGTAAGTTCATGCTGAAAGCCTCACAGTGGACGTGAACATGGTGAAAATCAAGCTCTGGCCACTCAGGGCTGACCTAAACATTGTCTAATGCAATCTATTGACTTCAAAGATTTCCAGCACACATTATCCATCCTTTTTAAACTTGATTTTGTCCAGTTATACAGCAAACCATATTCTTCGCTCAAATAACTTGGCCAACAGCTTAGGTGGGATGCACTAGCAGGAGTCAGATAGAAGTAAATGAGTGAATGAAGACATTTATATAGATCAGCATCACAAATGTAATCTCATCAAGCGCTTCCTGCAAAAGGACTATAAATATGGTGTTTCATGTTTCTTTCTGAAGGCCAAATGATTGACCTCAGTGGAAAAGTTGATGAGGTACTTTAGACCTAGGTGCAGTGACATTATGGCACCTCCCTTAACCCTCATCCCACTGGCATACGGCCATTTGATTACTAGTAGCTCCATTTTTGAGGCCCCTTGCTGGTTTAACTTTCCTCTAAAATAGTTTTTGACGGGGATGGTGACAAGATCTACTTGGAATATAGATTATGTTATTACCCAATTAAGATAAGAAGACATTGTGAAACGTATCATATTGTATTTTATTGGTATTTATATTGCACTTTCCATACCACTTTCAAGGCCTAAAGTATTCCTTTTTTGTAGCTTAAGTAGCTCTCAGCATGTTTAAACCCATAGCACATTGTAGTCCTGACGAGGTCACAGAAGCGCTTGGATATTCACCTTTTGGGTGCTTGATTAAAGGAGTGTTGGCGCTAGATTGCCCTATGTAGAAAACGTTGGGTGCTATGCTTGAACGTTGGAGGCGGGGAAGAAGTGTTGTAACAGGGCACTGAAAGTTTTAGGGATTAAAAACCAGAATAACAAAGTAAAATGGTATTGGGTAACAATCTGCAAATTATGCTATTTGAACTCATAAGCAGGGAATTGCCAAGGAATCAGCGATCCATTATTTGATTAATCATTTCCCAATGTTTCGCTGTCTGAAAAAGGTTCTTGAACCTTACAAACAACAGCTTGTCAGAGATACATAGGGGCATATTTACAAAGACTTAACGCTGCCGTAGCGTCAATTTTTTGACGTTACGGCAGCTTTTTTTTTAATCGCCTTATTTACAGTTTGCCGCTAACTGCGGTTAGCGGCACTTTTCCAGCGTAAACGTGAATTTTCAACATCGCCACTACTGTTAGCGGGACTTAACGAAAATGAGATGCAAGGTAGGCGTTCCCGTGAAAAAACTGCCGCTAACCACACTTCGCGATATTTACAAGGAATTCCTTGTATGGTGCAAAACAGAAAAAACTGCCTCTAAGTCCAGTTAGAGGCAATTTTTTAAGACCAAAAAATAGCTGGTCTTAAAATTGGTGCAAATGCTTGGCTCCACATATAAGATGGTTGGGTGCTGGACAGCGCTGCAATGAATATCGCTGTGCTGCGCTGCCCTGCGCCAAAACAAAAGGTCAGGAATGCGCCTTATCAATAAGATAGGGCGGATTCCTGGACCTCATTCATGAAAAGTGTTGCATCGCTGCAACACTTTTCACTGAGCCCTACTTGCGACACAATGGATGCGCCTTATTTACTGTACGGCGCTCCATGTCGCAATCAATGACAGATACGTCTGGAATCCTGACATATCTGTCAGCGCTAAAGTCACGCATTGCTGCAGTTGTGTCGCAAGCATGACGCAACTCCAGCAATGAATGGGGCAGGCCTATCCCTATGGCACTGCGTCAGCCTTACGCCGGCCATGAGGCAGGCTTAAGGTTTAGACACAGTGGCGCCCTAGAATTGTCGCAGTGAAATCTGATAGATTTCACTGCACCACACCTACGAGGCTTTGTTGCGTGGGAACGCCCACCCTGCATACATCATACCTGATGCTGGTAAAATGTGGTGAAGGACTTTAGAAGGTCACGCCTATTCCTAGATTCGTCACTTTGTAAATACAGCGCAAAGTGGTCTAAAATTAACGCTGCAAGTACGTTAAGAAAATGGCGCACCAGAAGCTGTAAACTGTCGGAAGGGTCTCATGAATAAGCCCACCTGTATTTTTCCCCTACATTGACGCACAATGGCTGCCATGCGCCAATGCAGGCCCCCTTGTGCCATGGTGTTGCGGAGTTGATTGATGTTGTGCAGGAAGGGGCACCTACCTGCACAAAACCTATCAATCCAGGGAAATTCCTCTTCCTCTGTGTGGTGAGAGGTGACGGCGGATTTGAAGGTTGTGTGAGTTTAACTGGTATTGTTGTGGCTCCATCTCTTCTCAAGACGTCTGCAGGTGTATCTGGACTAGTGGAGTGTGGGAGTAAACCGGTTGGCCTTCTTAGAGTGTTGTTTGGCTGGTCTTTTCTTCAGGGGTGTCTGTGCAGGTGGAGATCCATCGATGGAGGTTGCGTGCTGCGCTGTTGGCATATGTAAGCGTTGGCGGAGTGGTGGTGCTGAGGGAGTTGACAAGAAGTTCCTCGATGGCCTTGATCCAGCTGCAACGGGGGGCGGTGATGGCGGTGGTGTACATTGGGCATGATGAAGGCATGATGTAAACAATGATGGTGGGTCCAGGAGAGTTCGGTGGTGTGGCTGTAGTTGAAGTTCCCGCTGGCGGAGAAGACAGGCTCGAGCGTGTGTCCGGCTATGTGGGTTGGTGCGGTGACTAGCTGCTTGAGTCCGATGTTGGCGAGGTTCCCCAGGAGGGGGGTGGTGTTCTGTCACTGGGGTTGTCCAGGTGGACCTTGAGGTCTCTGAGTAGGATACAGTCTGTGGATGGGAGAGCCTGGGGTGCAATGAGGTCTACAATGGCATCGGTGAATGAGGGTTCCTGGGCTGGTGGGCCTATAGACGAGGGTGCCGCAGAGGGTGGTGTTGGGGTTGGTCCGGATCTGAAAGTGGAAGTGTTCCATGGTCGCCGTTGGGTCATTAGAGTGCGTGGTCAGTCGGAGTGTGCTTTTGGAGACAATGGCAATGCCTCCTCCTGGACAGTCGGGGTGGTTCTTACGGGTGATTTTGTAGCCGTCGGGGATGGGTAATGCGATGTCTGGTCCGGAGCAGAGGTTGGTCCAGGTTTCCGTGAAGAAGGCGATGACTGAAGAGGTGACGTCGAGGAGGTCCCATATTTCTGTGGCGTATTTGTGGAGGGACCACACATTGAGGAGGATGCAGTTGAGTCGGTCGGGTGCGCTGTTGGTCGGCTGGGCGGCAAGAGACGCTGGTGTGTTGATGTGGCAGAAGGTGTGTTTCCAAATTTAGCAGGCGTAGGGTGCAAGGCTATTCTTTGGTGATGCTAGATGGTAGGCGGCATGGCGTCCAGGGTTGAGGGTGTGGAGGGTGTTGGCGTCGTAGCGGTGGAGTGTCCGAGAGGCAGGGTCCCTGGTTCTGGATGCGGTAATGGGGTGGACGGACGCAGACGGCTTGCCTTCGGCTGACCAGTGTTATGTCCGCTGCGCATGACAGGACATCGTCCGCCATTAAGTAGAGCTGCGGGGGACTGGACAGCTGGGAGGTGGGAAACACAGGAAAGGACACTGGAGGGGGCGGGGACGTGGGGGATCGCAGTGGCAATGAGGGAGAGGACAGGGAAAAAGGAACTGAAAAAAAGCACAGAAAAAAAAGCCAAACAAAGCAAAGATAAAAAACAAAACAAAGGTTGAAAAGCAATGGAGAAGAGCAGAAAGATGGGCAGGAACAGCAGAAAAGAGGGATAGGAGGGCAGTCAAGCTGCAGAGCAGTGACGCTCTACCACTGGACCACCAGGAGCCTGCGGGTGGAGGAGGGACTCAAACACCTGACCTCCGGGTTAGAGGAACCAGCATCAGCAACCAGACGGCGCAGTACTGTGGGAAGAGGTAGTCCATAAAGGGTTAGTCCCCTGTACACCCAAAAACAAATTAACAGGGGGCAAGGAAAGGCAGCATCGCCTGGTTGCCTCTGCCGATCTAACAGTGGCGACCGGATTCCGTGTTCCCCAGTTCCCCAGTGAGTAACGGCCGATCAGCTGTATACTCAAGGGCCTGGGCGTGAACCGGCCCCCGTGCCCCTGGCACCCACTGCCACCAATGGCCGATCTCAGCGACTTGAGCCAATTATTGGAGTCTCCCACCAGTCTTTTGCGGTGCTGCAGTACCAGGATTGCTCAGGGCACAGTGTGCATCACCCACAGGCGCTAGGCCTGGGCCCGACTCGAGCCCCAGGCCTCCTCCGCTACGCGTCCCACCTTTGCCTCACCTGGCCATTGACACCGGGGCTCAATGCGCTGCACTCTCTCAAAATCTGTGACTCAGCCAGCAGCAGCCTCAGCCAGGCGGGATTTCACAAGCCTGGGTACAGCAGTCACCGCAAAGTTCGCTGGGGAACCTCCCGATGCAGGTGATGCAACAGGGCCCCCTTAGGCGTGAAGTTCCCGCGCTCCCGGCACACAAGTTCGGCGCAGCTCAGGGGCCTCACCCTCCACAGCGTCTGGCCAGTGCAACATTCCCCGGCCTGAGATGCAGAGAGGCGCGGCCCACCATTGGTAATCTCCTCCGTGCACCCCGGTGTAGTGCTGGCGCGTGGTATGCGATGCAGACCGCCCTAGGGTGGTGCGCAGGAGCACCTCTACCGTTTACAGCTCCAAGGGCTGGCAGGCGGTCTTCTCACACAGGCCAGCAAAGTGTCTCCATGTGACCTGCCAGACTTCACCACCAGGTGAGGGCGATCGCCAACGCCTCAATGTCTACCGCCACAACCAAGCAACTCCACAGCACCTCTGCCTCCCACTCCGGATCACAGACGCAGGCCCAGCAAGGCCTCCGGGCCCTGGGGGCTGTCTGCGCTTTCAAGGTTTTGTCTGCCATGGTGCTGCAAGGAGGGCGCTATGAAAAGTAATGCATCACTGGTTTTTACCAGCGATGCGCCTCTTTTCATAAATGTAGCCCTGAATCTGCATTTCCTCTTCCCCTGGGACTCTGGTTGGTCATCCTGGCTGTTGGGGAGTTTGGGGGGGGTTGTTGATCTGTGCTGCACTTGGCCCTAGCTGCTCCATTCTGCATTCCATTGTTTTTAATTTCTTTTTTTCATTGGAGTTGAACTTATAGGCTATTTTTGCCTCTAGAGGCAAAAAAAGTGACGTTGGGCTGACTAACGTGAGTTTTTTTGCTGCTAATTGGCCTTTCGTCACTTTTCTCTCGCTAACGTCACATTTCTATCACCTTGACGCTAGTGTCAGTGGCAGTTTTCACTGCGGCTAGCTGATACTATTGCCATGTAGCGACGTATTGTAAATACATCGCTAACAGGGCGAGAGTTTTCGGCGATAGACCGCATTAAGAAAGCTGCCGCTAACTAACGCTAACTCTAGTTAGCTGCAGTTCTTGTAAATATATCCCAGAGTTTCTAAAAGTTCACAGGAGCATTTATATCATTTGTCTATGCTTGACAGATGTATTCCCTGGCAGTCAACATTCACCTTTAGACAACTGGTAAATTCCATAGATAAGAAGGCGCTGTTAATGTCAAATCCAACCTGCACTGGAAATTGCATTTTAAAAGTAAGCTTCATCCCTGCCAGTGGTTCTAGAACTACTGCTGGAGACAATAGTTAAATGTTAGTTGATACCAATTTTGAATGATTAGTCCGCACTTTTCAAGGTAGTCTGGGCTAGGTTATCCATTATTAGCTTGCTGTACTTAATCATAAATTGCAATTAAGGAATCAGGATCAGAAATAAATGATGGAATATGTGAAGAACATGCAAACATCACCTCCAGTAGATTTGTTTTAGATCTTACATAAAACCAAAATATCCATAGAAAATTTCCATGCTGGGGAACTAGGCCTCAAGGATGAGCTAGCCTACAATCAAATCCTATTTCACACAAAAAAAGCCACCTGAGTGAATTTTTATTATTTTCCAACATTTTTGTGGGGTCGGGGTACTAACTCCCCTATACCCCACACCTAATGTTTGGTACCAAGTGGTACCCTATATAGTAAAAACCAGACTGGGTTCTCACATTGGTTTTTAGCCTGTTTTCACTGATCCTAGGCTATTGGCAAGTGCCTGCCTGATCCCAGGGCGCAGGCCTGTTCCCATCAAATCAAAGTTCTTGGAGAGCATGGGGATATCATATGATGAAGCATGACACCTGGTTGTGTGAGAACATCCCGTCAAACTGTTGTGTGTGTCTAGGAATAAGTTGATATTTATGCAATAATAAAATGAGGTAGAGTTGTAAAATCATTTAAATTCACTTGGGTGGCTTTTTTTGTGTGAAATTATATCTTACATATCCATCTCATTTATCCTTTAGGATGGACAGCCTCAGGGGACAGATACAACGTTGACCTGGTTCCACAAAACAGAAGAAGTAATTAATGAGACACCTACTCCCAGTCATTGGGTCTTGCATGTTAATTATAGTATGTTCATTTTCAGACTGACAAATCCATTTTAGTTGCCAGTATCTAAAGTGAAATCTCTTTATATGACTTACACTGGGAGCAGATTCCATTGGGCCCAAGTATTCTACCATTTTTAAGTGACCGGTCAATATAAGAGTTTGTTAGATGTCTGCTGAACCGAATAATCATGAATCTCTACGGTGAAACAATACGAAGTCCTGCTTTTCTTCACTAGGCACAGAAAGATAGGCAGCAGAGGAGCTAGAAACTATGACCAAATTTTCCAAGGCACCAGTATAAATTACCAGACAAAAATCCTTTTTAGCAAATTGGACGTTGCCAGGCGGAAGGTCACATGGTGGCAAAAAGTTCACGTCATCAGTTTGGGCGAGTCTATTGAAATGACTCTACCAGTTTCAAGATCCTTTTCCCAAGTTCACTGTAGCATTTATTAGCAACAGTAACCCTCTTGGCATCCGACTATCTATTACCCATTAGCCTTTAAGAGAATAAACTATGCTTATAAACTACAAACGAATATTGTACATAGGTCTCAGGATGTGACCTGGGATTAGAATCCTATGCCCAATCGCTGTGGCACATCCCGATGAGGTCTAATAGAAAGCATTTCAGGGCAGGGAGTCATGACTCGCTAATATTGGCCTTGATGTACAGAGTTCCTGGATGGAAGATCACAACAATGTTAACTCCCAAGCGGATACATTTCATCACCATTAGTGTTTCGTATGAATGCCGGTACCTCTGGGGATGAATCATGCATCATTAACAAAAGTCAGTCATTGGACAAGTGGGTTAGAAATTGGTTCAGCCAGAGTACCAAAATCCAACTATAAAAGATAAGGTAATGGCAGACTTGAGATTGTGTTCAGATGCTTGCCTTTATTACTTCAAAGTAAACTTTGACTAGAATGTCGCCATCCACATGGCCATACAAATAACTTGATGCCTACTGCATATGGGGGGGGGGGAAAGGGGGGTAAGGGGAGGAGGTGGTTTATGGACACTTCAGCATTAATTGCACAGCCAAATTGAAAAAAATCAAGGAACGATAAATACAAGATCTGTGCACAAAACATGAACATTCAACCGCCCAGCTAAATTACATTTGAATAGACACATATATGAGTAAAAGTATGATGTCCACACTTATTACAGTCGAGGTAGCTTTAACAAAGAATGCTGATGAGAGATGAGGTGCTAAGCAGATGGGCAAGTAGACGTCCACTCCTATAATTTGAGCATGATGCTGCTGCTGTTGATGCAAGGGGGGACATCATGCTCTACATCAGTCAACACCTGCCTGACCAATTGTGCAGCAATTCAGCCACCTGTAGAAGATGACAATGGTAGCCGAACTGGTGTCTCACAGAGGAAGGATAGCAGACAGCACAAGAAATATAATAAGACACACCCGCTTGCAACGGACACCCAGGGCCATGACACAGATGTGGAGTACCGCCGTCTTAAAGCACAGGACGTTTTGCTCAGGAGGATGAATACATTGATGATGTACCGTCGCCATCAATCAATCAATCAAAGTGCATTTGTAGAGCGCAACAGCTACCTCGAAGGAGGTGTCCCGGCGCTAGTGCAGACTGACAGTGAAGATCAGAATGGAGGTACTACATCTGTGCGAAAAGCAGAGTGCCATATAACACCAACACACCAGGAAACACCGATCCCTGCCTGAATGACCAGTTACCACCTGTGATCATGCCTGACCACACTGAATTTTCCGCTGCTGGAAGAGACATGGTAATGGTATATCATGCTGAAATAGCAAATCATGCATCTAATTAAAGGTGCAAGAATAAGAGCCTGATTACGAGTTCAGCGGTCCATAGGACCGCCAAACCCGTGGTGGCGGTCCATCCTCCGCTGCACTGCGGGAAAGCCCGTAGTATTATGACTGCGGTGGTCGGACCGCCACATGACCACTGCGACAGCCAAGGATCCGGGATCACGCGGTGTTCACGCAGCGGTCAGAGGCAGAAATATGCTGGTGGTTCTGCAGCGGCACCGCTGAGCATAGTTCGGGTTGCCTCACCAACACCCTTTTCATGGCGGTGAGCCCACCATGAAAAGGGTGGCAGTGAGGCAACTAAGGGAGCCCTAATAGGGGCCCCTGCCACCTCAGGGCCCATGGGGTGCATGCAGGGGCGCAAATGTAGTGCCTCCCTGTCCCCCTGAATTTTCATCCAAAGTTCCTGCAAGGTGTGACATGTATGCAACACAATGCAGGAAGGTGCAGTCAGCGCACTGGGAGCAGAGGTCTGCATGTTAGGCTTTTCTATGAGCCTAACAGACCGCTGCTGTTCGACCGCCACATGAATGCCCGCCAGACCAGGATTGAAGGCCTAATCTGGCAGGCGGTCGAACCATGGTTTGGTGGTCCTACAGTGAACGAAATGTTGCACCGTCCGCTGTAGGTCCGCCAAACTCGTAACCGGTCCCTAACTCCACCTTGAGCAGTCCATACAAAAGGTTGAGCTGAAATTGTGATGAAGCAAATTAGCAGCAGAGCATGTGGCATGACACAGACAATCGACACTGCTGACATAATGCAATATAGGCTTGTAGCTTTTAGGCTGCAAAGAGGGCCACACCAAGGTACTGGAAAGCTTAAGCAGTGTTATACATTGGCAGGAACACAACATCCAATATGTTCTTCTGTAGTTGCATGGTGGGTAAGAACTCACATTCACATCTTTGCATCCCACCAATGTCTCACACAATTCTGCTCTAATGTAGTACCCCAAGAGAGGCTGGCAAATTCTATCTAGCTGGCACCACTGAATCTGAAGAAACACCAGAAGGGAGGAAAAATAAACCGGAAGCAACCAGATGTCCCAAATGACCTTTGTGTTTCCTACATCAGACATCAGGCAAATGAATCAATTTGTAGTTATCTGTCATGGCTACATTGAATGGTGTATGCCACTAACTGCAAGCTCTGGGGATGTGAACTAACACATCTGCTGCAGAATCTGGAACCCAAACCTAATCCAAAAACGCATATGGGGATGTTACAAAGGGGTTAACTCTGACAAGAGAATTAACACATGATAGACAGAAACCAAATTACAGAGCTCCATTGTGGGTACAATATGCATGATGTCATAGTTCTATTGTGTGACGTATACAGGACATGACTACAAAATGACACATTTAATCAAGGACCTACATCAAGAAGCCACCACTCATGTGGAGGCAACCGATGTTTGTCTTTAAAACTGGAAAGCTACTCTACAGAATTTCGTGTCCTGCTTTGTTGTAGCCCAATTCCAGTAGTCTACTCGCATGCCACCTCAATGTGGTTAGATGCAGTGGTGTAGATGTGTATACAGCATGACCTATTGAAAACAAGATCTGTCATTGTGATATTGATGATTTCTGACCCTGTGCTCTTCATGTGTACATAATTGTGCTCACTTTTTTCCAAGTTCTCCACTGGCACAGTCTCTCCATAAATTAGGAAGTACTACTGTTCACATGGTCATTGAATCATGGGTTGAACCTGTGAATTTATTATATGTCGTTATATATTTTAATGTTTTATAACACAAGTACAAAGTCAAAGGATCTGATTGTTGTTGAATTTTACACACATTTGATTATGATGAGGCCAGCACCACTATTGCTTTCTGTCCAGAAAATTTGCTTTTGGGCCTTGAGATGGATGGCGGTCAACGAGTGCCGTCAGCAACAGAATTCTGGCTTCCTGTGGTTAATTGTTGCAGTATTATTTGGAAAACATATGAGCTAGGTCATATGTTGTAAAGTGGCAGTAAGAGTAAGCAGAGTGTCAAATGTGGCCCGAAAAATGCCATTAGCTAGTCCCACTGTAGTTTGGAAAGATCCAATTGCGCAAATGTGTACGACTAATAATATTTTACAATTGGGGGCATGGCAGTCCTTTTGCCAATACAGACCTGCACATAAATCTCTAGATCTTTTGTGATGTCAGTGAATGTCCCTCTTCCCGTTGGTACATCTGTGATACACACTCACCCAATGACCGAATGGGAGCCTGGGGAGTCTGATGGAGAACAGTGGCCTGCTAAAGTTGCTTTTTCAATTTATTTCCAAATGCATACTATTAACTAGCCTTGCAATCGCTCTTTTTTACACTCACATAATTTGTGTGAGCTAACCATGTTGTTCATGCCTGTACTGACCTGCCCATGCACATCTGTGCCAGTTTTTCATATATTAGTGGACATGGATGGCATATGACTAGCGGATTGTTGTGTGCCCATCCCATTTAGGCTCAATGTGCTTAGATGATTGTCTAGAGATTCCTCTCTAGACTATCATGCATTATCAGTGCCATTTACATTTTCATGTCACAGAGGTACTAGGATGTCAGATGTAACTGCACCCCCTCAACGTTGCTTGTTGTATGTATCATTGTGCAGTACATGATGTATATTTACATTTTGGAAAAATACCACCTCTGTGCCACTTTCCAGTCTTAAAGATCCCAGACCCTCGTTTAGGCTTTGGATGGTGGCCCGCTGTCTACCAGGAGAGTGGAGGTAATGACCGCCACTGCCCAGGCAGACTTCAGCCCACTGAATTTAGAGATTTCCACCTCCCTGATGGAGATTTCTTTACTTCTAGAGGAGACGATACCAAGGAGGCTGCTCTACAGGCACTCAAAGTTAGCCTAGGGCCGCCATGTTTCAGGCGGCTGCTCAGCAAAATTATTTTTTTCACAAACAAACTCCCAAAGCAGGAGTTTGTGTTTGTAAAACAAAAAAAAGAACTCTGACACTCTCTTAGGGTGTGGAGGTCATATTATTTTTTTCTTTCTGGAAGTGCCATGCTTTTCTTGACAGTCCCGATGAGAAAAAAAAGTGCATCTGACCATCTGCTCTAAATAGGGTGGATGGTCTGATGCACTTACAACAGTGGCCCGTGTCAGTGTAAACTTTCCACTGCTGGAGGCAGCGGGGAGCACCGGTGGTGGAAAAATTACAGTCCACTCGACGCTAAATAGAGCAGGCGGACCAAACGTTTGGCAGAGAGGATACTCCACCATGTTTATGGTGAAGTACGTTTGTGCCAAACTCTAAATCGAGGCCCCAGCCTTTTAACTGCCAGCCAGAACAACTTGAAAATAACTGTCATACACTATCTCCCGGAACTTTGAGAGGTCCTCATTTGCAAACTTACACACTGTCGATGTCTCTTGCACACAATGTGTCATGAACACTGGTTCACCTTAGAAAATGTTAACACAATCCGTATATCTCACCCAAAGTGTCTGAGTTTTCTATTTCACTAGTAGTGGGTCCTTGCTCATCCCTGCACTCACTAAGCTATACTTCCCTGATGAGTTCTAATGTCAACAGTTTATTTACTCCACCTTAAAGGAGACATACAGTTACCATTAACATGGACATCCACCAATCATATACAGTTGTTGACCAGGTGCCCTTACTTTCCAGGACCCCACCAAGGGTTGGGCATTGTTTAAGTAGTTGGTGATCACATACGCTGGCACTGTTATTTGTGGGATTGTGTGCCTTAGCTGTGCACTTGCAGCCTTGGTAATAATTATGATTAGAAAAGGTACCTCTGAACATCAGAAGTCTTGTATTTTCTGAATCTGCAACTCTTGGTTAGATATTGGAGGCAGGTCTAAACAAGTAAGTAACTGGTCCTAACCATCCTAGTAGTCTGTCCAGGGCTTGAATAGAACAATTCTAATTCTTATTACATTACTGTTATTGGTAACAGATGACCACAGCCTTACTCGCAGGGTTGCAATGTGATGGTCATATTATTGATGGAGAGGCTTCATTGCTACTGTTTTCCATTGCAGGGATCGTGACACAGGTGCCACCCATAGACGCAAGAGGCTCTGCTGTCCTGTGCCTTTTCTCAGAGTGATGAGGGTAGTCCATTCACAGAGGCACGGCTATACCCCTTCTCAGCTCGAACAAGCATGATCACATCCACAGGTATTCAGTAACAAATAACGAGGTTCCTGACATTGGCATGCTGTTATTCCCTCCTCTCCTCTCAGTGACAGCCAGTCGAACTGGACAATTAGAGAAAAAGTAGGTGAGCCTCATTCACTCCGACGTGCAATATTAAAACTGTTGTACCCAACTCCTGATGATGAAGCATCCGGGTAGCTCAAGAATTCTTGAAATGTCACATGGGCACGACATCTTAATACAAATGGTTCATACTCAGAATACATCCCCAAAGCCTAGCACTTTCTTGGTTCTCTTCGAGACAAGGACTTTGACCTTGTACTTAGACTAGACAAGTGAGTTTCAGCCACTACCTGCCCCAACAATAAACTAAGGATCACTAGGACACACAGACTCCATCTTGGTGCAATAACAGACTTTCCTTGTTCCCTTGCACATGGTGTTTTTTTTTAGCTATAGACAGTTTTTGCTGACTGTAAGTCGACCCATTGTTTGCAATGTACTTACAGTGGGCTTTGGTTCAGCACTTTGCTCTTGATTGAATGGTTTTGTTGTCTATCTCAGTTGTGTGCTTGTGATTCAGTGGCTTTCCCCTATTCTTGTGTTTGTCCCACCCAGGAGCATTTCGGTCTCACAGTGTTCTGATTGGATGAGCTGCAGCCTTCCACTACTTACGTGAGGAAACAATTTTTTTAAATTTTACTTTCATTACTCAATTGGATTGCATGTTTCTTTGCTCTCTCGCCCTGTTTTTCCATCCTGCTTGTTATATTCTGTTAGTTCAGGGAGCACCCAGCTCCTCTTTACTCCACAACCCAACACAGCATAGGTCCTGTTTCCCCCCCCCCTTCCCCAGGCTCTGCACCTTTTCTTATTAAGCCATATTTGTTTACCGTGCGCTTTTAAGGGTGGTGTTTACCAGAGGCGGCCGCCGCAAAACTAGAGTGGGAGGGACGGTGGATTAGGGGAATAATACTTTTTTTTTTAAATGTTCCTGCCCTGCTGCAATGCTGGCGCTGCCGGCCACCTCGGTGCTTCTCTCCTCCTGGCAGTCACGGAGGCACAAAGCACAGGCTCCCCACCCAGTCCAGACGCTGCTCTCATGCTATACCAAGCATGAGAGCAGCATGGGGATTGGCCTGAGCGGGCTGGTCTGATACTCGCTCAGGCACAGGGAGCCTGCGGCTTCTCTCCAACCCGGCTGTCAACATAGCTAGGTTGGAGAAACCTAAGTGTGCATTTCTGTTTGTCCGGCCTTAAGACAACCGTCCAAACTGACATGTGTACTTTACAGTGCCCATCACTTCTCCTCCCTGCCATCAATCAATCAATCAATCAGAGGTTTGTAAAGCACGGCTACTCACCTGTGAGGGTCTCAAGGCGCTGGGCAGGGGGCTGCTGATCCGTCAGGTGTGGAGGTTCAGTCGAAGAGCCAGGTCTTGAGGTCCTTCATGAACTGGGTCAATGACGCAGATTGCCTGAGGTGGAGGGGTAGAGTGTTCCAGGTCTTGGCGGCGAGGTAAGAGAAGGATCTTCCTCCGGTTCTGGTCTTGTGGATTCGTGGGACGGAGGCCAGGCCCCGTCCAAGACTCCCTAGCTCAGTCAGTCAGCGGAAAATAAAATTATAATATTGTTTTATTATCATTTTATTTTTCGCTGACTGACTCTGACCAGTGGGGCGACGCTCCACCGCCATTACGGAGGAACCGCCCCTGGCGTTTACAAAAAATGTAATGGTAGGTATATTTAATCCACGTGTACTTTTTTAAACCTGGCAAAGGGAGAAAACAAGATTGTCGGCGTCTTCTGTTTCTGAAAAGTCTCCTGGTCTCCATTGCCATGCCTTGGTATCATGTGCCTTGATCATGCTGTCGTGTGTGTGGCTCAGCCTGTAATTCTAAGACAACTGGTGCACTCCAGCGATTTGCACGAGGATGAATAAATATTACCCTGGTACTGTATATATTTATTTTTCTTGAAATACATGCAGGAATATTGTTGCTACGCGTCCAGTGCAAAACAATCCGCGATGTCAGGTGACATCTCCAATTAAACATTTATAAGTCATCGAACTTAATTTCCCCTTTGTGCTATTTAACGGCAAGAGGAAGCTTAAACAGATTGCATTATGTAAGGGTTCTTTAAAAATAGCAGTCCGGCAACGAGAGCGCTTCCTTCCTGATGCCGCAATAACCTATCCTGAAAGGATACACATTGGTTTCCTTAGTGACTTTGAGAGATGACACTAGCGTGGAAAACAGCAACAAACGCGCCATTTTGTGCCGCGCGCATTGATGCCTAGCCTGCCTTTCAGCTTGTGATACAGTTAATGCCGAGTTTCTCACAGAAGAACCGCTTAATCATTCCTCTCAGGTTTATGGTTGACCTTGTACAAAGTTTCAATATGGATTCATTTTCTTTCTTATTCAAAATCCTGGGTATTACATTTTTGCTTCCAAACAGTGAAACTATCGATTTTGAAACAGCATCTTTATTTCCCCTTCGTGCTGAGATAACTCGTATTTGCAAAATGCAAAAGCATTGCTGCTGGAGGTTTCCATGCATGCTACTGGCAATGTTATGATGACTTATCTGCACCGGGGAAAGGCAGCCCTCTGTGCAATTGCATAATTTTCTTTTCTCTTTCTTTCTCCATGGGGAAACATTTTCACTGTGGAGAAACCCATTCCCACGCCCCACCCAGAAAGTTTGGGGGTGTTCAGTTCCCCTTCCCATCTTGGAAAGGAACTTACTGCACATATTTACTGGTGCTAATCTACCACAATTTGCATGTTACAGAGGTCCTATGAGCTCAAGATGTTCCTCAGGTGACACAGAATTTACAGTCTAAGACCTCTGAGAGCAGAGCTATCATTAATGTTAGGGAGAAATCATCCAGGCTCAACCCCCTTGGAGAAAAAGTATCCCTTAGGACTATTTTTATTGGGTAAGGAATTTACACATTTGCCCACCAACAACCCAAAAGGGGCTTGCGGGGCAAAGCTCAGCTTAGAAAGACACCCCCAAAGAAATTGTTTGCTTATCACTGGATTTAAGTGCTATAAATTGCTCTGGCCATTCCTTTTGCTGTTCCTGCGGGCAGAGGGGATTATGGAGTGGGGGCAAAAGAACAAAAAGGGAAGAAGCAAGAAAATGTGGGGAGGACATGTCAGCAAAAATAAACTGGCTTCCACTAACAATAAGTAACCCTGGCCAGTCCCTTATAACCCAATATCGGCCAAAAGAATGGGGCTAAATATCGTACTATACCTCACGTCCAGCGACACTATGATCTCTAGGCTCTGGGCTTGACAAATTTTTAAACAGTCAGTCAGACCTCTTCTTCCTTGCCTCCAGGAACGCCTCTGCTGCTCAATGTGTGCATACACGTGGTTCGTAATCTCAAATGTAAGTGCCCATCACTTCTCCTCCCTGCGCCTTGAGACCCTTACGGGTGAGTAGCGCGCTTACAATCCCCTGATTGATTGATTGATTGAAATGTCAGCGTCAGTTTCGCTAGATACCAGAGAGATGTATTCGGCCTCAGGGCCAGTAGCTCTTTTTTTAATAGTAGTCACCTTTTGACTCTGGCCTGGGGTAGCTTGGCTCATCTGGAAGTATGGGTATTCTTTTTCTATTGATTGTTGCTGCTCTTTTTTTGGATACCCCCCTAAAGCTATCTGCCAGGACACACAGACTGAAAGACTGATGCTATTAAGGTCTCACAAAATATAGTAATTCATACATATCTCACAGGATCCGGAAACCAACAGCAAAGCTGATCTCAGATTACACAGATCTTGCAGGCTCATGCTTTTGATAGCAGAGCTATCCCTCAGGTTACAATGATCTTAAAGGCCCAAGATTCTGGCAGTAAAGCTATCCATTGGGATCCCCACACCTTACAGACCCAGCCATATGGCAACAGAGTTATACTCAGGGCCACTAGAATTATGATATTGTGCGTCTGTGGTGGTTTTTCCGCATAATTATGGATCTGCTGCATTTGCCACATAATCATCTGCTGGATAATCTGCAGATTTTAACAAAAAGAAATGTGTTTCTAGCTCAAACGGTTCAAATGTTACTAAAAATGCAGCAAAATGTGGAGCCGTGCAGTGGAAGGCCCTTTACAAAGGTTGGCTGCTTACCTTTCTGTTGCTAATTGCTAAATATGAGTGTTAAACTGCTACTAATGAGGGGCAACCTATACCGAGACAATGTTAACAAGTGTAAAAAATACAAAATAATGAAGAAATTCTATCACAAAATGTGGCGCATTACACCACATAATTTGCCCATTTGTGCCACATAATTTAGTCAACCCTGCTGCATAATTTGGGCCTTCCCTGCTGCATAATTCCAGTGGCCCTGGCTATACTTCAGGCTACTAATCTGAAAAATGTCTATCCTCTTGGAAGAAAGATGTTGTAAATGACGATCTCAAAACTGGTTATTTAACGCCATTATAGAGGGCAGGTTTCAAAAGCAACAAGATGTATCACTGCTGTCCAAGTGACACTCTTTAAAATGCCTCAAGAAGAGCATCTCTTTATGTATGCCTCTGGTGCTGTTAGTGGCTAAAAGAAAAATCACCTTGTGCTGGAGAAAGGGATGATCGCTGACCACCAGGTTGTGGCTGGCAGATTTAGGGCCTAGTTTAGAGTTTGGCGGACGGGTTACGCCTTCACAAACGTGACGGATATCCCATCCGCCGTATTAAAAGTGTTATAGGATATAGTGGCCTTGTTATACGGCGGACAGTATATCCGTCACATTAACCCGGTCCGCTAAACTGTAAATCAGGTCCTAAGTCTTCTGTAATGAAAATAAGCCTGCACATTGCCAGCATATGAGCACTCTTCCTGACACCTCCCCGCACATGCTGGAGCAGGAAATGTTTTCCAAGAAAGGGGACTAAGGGGCTTTTGTTCGAGGTCCAGTATTAGTGCCCTGTCAGATCCTAAAAACTAGTGGAATACTGTTCCTCATATGTGGTGCCTAGTCAATGTAAATCAGGGAACCAACCACTATCATGCAAATTGATGGTGGAAATGGAACCTAATCCAGGAGAGGGATTCGGAGGGAATCCCACTTTTTCGGAACTAGGGTCCTCACACACCCAGCAAGCTAGGTGTCATGCTTCATCATCTGGACCTGCTCCTCGTTGGGTCGGCGGTGAAATACCCAACGGGCACCCACGTAGGGGCTCTTTGTCGGAGATCTTTTGTTCCTTGCCGTTTGATGAAGTGGGGGTGTGTGGCCCGTGTAGGTGTAGATAAAGTGAATTAAGTGAGTTAAAAAAGGTTGGATAATCCAGATAACACTTTTATTCAAGCTGGTTATCCACCTCAGTAAAAACAAAAACAAAAAGAGTGGCAGTCTACCTGACGTGAAAGTTCAGTTGAAACTATGCTCATCTCTTGGGGTCAACATGTTTCTTGCCTAGTGGTAAGAATAATCCGTGGCAATTCTTCAGGACCTAATCTGTGAACAGTAAAACTATCTACACTCAGTGGTGCGGCTATTGGCTAACTACCACAGGTAAACACCATGTCGCAATTCTTCAATAGTGTGGTTCAGTAACCTGGAGAGAGGGATATAAAAATGTATATGTGTATCCATACACTGCTGTAAATACCCATATTAAGGTCACATAGTAATCTAATCACAACTCCTTAAACTCTCCTTTCCCCACATTAAAGAGAGAAAGTGTAACGAAGAACTAGGCACAATAAAACCAGTAAACAAAGTGCATGTAGTATGGGGCTTGACTATCATCCCCTTATGCAAGTTAAAAAGTATATATATATAGTCGGAAACTATCCAGCTATAATAAAGAAGACTAGCCATCCCCTAGGAAAGGCAAAGGAAATAAGGAGCAGATGGTCGCATAAAAACAAGGAGAGGACTACAAAGCTATAATTAGCAGCGTGACATATCACATCAATAGTGGAATAAATGTGAAATATGTCATGCTGAAGCTCACCTCCCACTGTCAAGAAAGTTACTTCAATTGGTACGGCGATTCAATGGGACACCTGGTAGCATGATGTCCTGAAAAAACATAAAATGCAGGAAGGTGGACAGGTCACAAGTTGGTGAGGAAGAGATGCGCAACCAATCTACGCATCATTGCCTGTTTACTCGTAACGGCAAGCGGGGAGCCCCCACGGGTTCACCCCGCCCCCCCACATCGACCCATCTACACATAGAGGGCGTATCAGGAAGCTGTCGGTGGATGGTATAGCTCCCCACCAGCGGGAACCCTGAGTTGACCATATGGTCACACCGTACAGTGCCCAGCCTGCCCCTCGGTGCGCATCGAAGAGCCCACTCGCTATACCGCCTGTATTCAAATAGTGGGCAAAAACGATCACGGGCCACTGTCCCAGACGTCAATATTACTCACCAGTCCTGCGGGGATCATGGCTAGTTCACCTACCCTCCTCGCCGGTCCCGGAATAGAGACTATCAGCTCCAAACGGAGTTAAAGTACTATTTCCGGGTCACGTGCGAGGAAGGAGGCGGCGTCCGTCCCACGTCATCTCTAATACCGCCTTCCAAGTTAATAAGGCAGTATGACCGGTTGAAGTAACGGCCATCTTAGAGTGTGGTAGGTATCACTATCAACAATATGAGCAACCAAGTCCCAAAACTGTCTAGTGTGATAGAAACGAACCATGTATATATTAAATTGAATACATGGTGATGTGCGGTGTTAAACATGTGCAAAAATGCATATGAGATAAAAATAAAGTAAATTAAATAAAATATCGAGCGGCATAGGAAAAAGTGTTAAAATAGCCAGCGGTCTTAAAGTAACTGCAATAATATACGAGGTCATCAAACAAGAGTGCGTACATAGTCATCTCTAATACCGCCTTCCAGGTTGTGAAGGCAGTATGTCTGGCTGAAATAACGGCCATCTTGGAGTCTAGTAGGCATCACTCTGAACAGTATGAACAAACAGGTCCTCAAACTGTCTAGTGTAATAATAACAGCCCATGTACGTGCTAGAATGCATACATGGTGATATGCAATGTAGAACATGTGCAGTGTTGCATGCGAGATAAACATGAACTACATTAAAAAATATATATCGGTCGGTGTTGGAAGAGTGTTAAATGGCCAGTGTTCTAAAGGCAATTGCAATAATGTCAGAGGTCATCATACAATAGTGCGTAAAGTGCAATATTGGCCCTGCATTATATGCAACAGGGCCAGTAGGCATGATTGCCAACAGATACCGGTGATGTTAACTGGGTGTTCCATAACTGCATCATGCCTCCTGTATATATCGGTTAGCTGTAAAGTGATATAAACCGGTAATTTCAATACAGTTTCATGCATCCCGTCTACCAAAAGTAGGCTAGGATGCCCATGTATACATACGGTCAGCCAGGGGTCATCTGTTATTCAGGGTGGCCCACGGTACATCTTCATTTAGGCCAAGTACAGATGTGGATAAGCGATGTATCCATCGTTGTTCTATCCTAAAGAGTGCCTGTTGGGTGATCTTAAAATGGGATTCTAGTACCAGCCACTGTAATGATTCGGGGCTATGTCCCTGTTCTTGATAGTGTTTATACAATCTAGTTGTGACCCTGTGGCATCTTATATTACTCTTGTGTTCTGTAATACGGGTCCTGACTGATCTCATCGTCATACCCACATATCTTTTACCACAAGGGCACGTCACCAGATAGATGCATTTGGATGTATTGCAATTAGTGTGACTCCTCATAGTCCAGGTGAATGTGTCTGTTAGTGCAATTGTTTTGACAACTCTGGTCTGATCACAGACCATACAGGTGCCACAGGGATAGTGTCCAGTGACGGGAGGGAGGTCCCAGAGTGTTCTCTGTGTGTCGTTTTGTACTGTGCGGGGTCTTGTGTGCACAATCACGTCCTTCAGATTTCTTGTCCTCTTAAAGGCGAATCTAGGTAAGGGGAATTCTATCTCACCCGTGTTGAGGATGCCCCAGTGTTTCCTAATGATCCCCTTAATATGTGTGGAATCTGATGTGTACGATGTAACACAGGTCAGGGTCTCATTGGGATCTTTCTTTGTACTTTGCAACAATGCTTCTCTGGGGTTGTTCAAAGCTCTCTTGGAAGAATCCCTAACCAATCGTTCCGGATACCCTCTTTGTTTTAGATTTTGTTCAAGCACCTTGGCCTCTACTTTATAGTCAGTGGTGGAACTGCAGTTCCGCCTGATACGTAGGAACTGGCCAAATGGGAGGTTGTTCTTCAAGGTCCTCGGGTGGTGACTCTGGTATGATAATAAACTATTCCTATCAGTAGGTTTTTGTACAGGTTGGTTCTTAATCCTGTTTGTGTCAGTTGCAGGTTCAGGTCAAGGAAAGGTATATCAGTTTCCGAAATGGTATGTGTGAATTTCAAGAACTGATTCTGTGTATTCATCCATTCACAGAACTTCTCACAGGTAGAACGATCACTTTTCCAGAAGACTAAAATGTCATCAATGAACCTCTTCCACAGGGTTAGATGATTAAACTCACTTAATTCACTTTATCTACACCTACACGGGCCACACACCCCCACTTCATCAAACGGCAAGGAACAAAAGATCTCCGACAAAGAGCCCCTACGTGGGTGCCCGTTGGGTATTGCACCGCCGACCCAACGAGGAGCAGGTCCAGATGATGAAGCATGACACCTAGCTTGCTGGGTGTGTGAGGACCCTAGTTCCGAAAAAGTGGGATCCCCTCCGAATCCCTCTCCTGGATTAGGTTCCATTTCCACCATCAATTTGCATGATAGTGGTTGGTTCCCTGATTTACATTGACTAGGCACCACATATGAGGAACAGTATTCCACTAGTTTTTAGGAGCAGGAAATGGTCATTGGAGGTAGGGCTTGCGTAGTCAGGAAAAATCAGAAAATTCTGACTGCAACAGGTCACTTTATGACACCTGTGCATGTGTAATTTTGATTAACTGTACGTTTTTAGTCAACAGTTATACCTTTACTTACACATTACAGATAGGTTAATTTGCATCTGTGCACTCTTTCCTCACAGACACACAACAGCAGAGCAGAGGAAACAGTTCTGCAAGCTTTGTTAGTACACAAAATAGTCACAATGCAGGCAGCTGTAGACGTCTCCATAAGAACATGGACGTCAATTCACCAAAATGCCAAGGGTAGCGGAAGTAAAATCACATGCCCTTTGACCTTCACTTTCACTCATACTCACACAAACACACTCTTGCCCGCGAGCACACACGCAATAGACATTTAAATGCATTTTGTGAGGGGCGTGGCCACTGGAGCAATGGAGTGAGACGTGCCTTTGGTGTGCTCTGTCTCCCCGGGGCCCGCTGTACTGCAATTAACGCACACTGGAGCGGCGGCGGTGGCCTGGGGCACTTGTGCCTGCACCCAGAGCCTGTGGGGGCTTACCTGTTCACCGATCGCACCCCGGGAGGCCAGATCCCCGGCTGAGGACAGCGACGAGTGGGATCGGTGACTGTTAGCCGCCATTTTGAGGCTGTCACCCGAGGCTCGCGGGCGAGCTCGGAGGAGCGTCGGCTGCCCTTGGCGCCCTCGAGGGCCCTTAGGATCCTGCCGCGGCTTCCCTGACAATTGCCTGCATCCCCGCCCGAACCAATAGAAAACATTCTGCACCTTTGGGCCGGGAAAAGGTGCAGAGGAGATCGGCGGCCGCCATCTCTAAACAGGTACTCGCGGGGCGCCCATCCCCTCCTCCATCACACCGCCACAAAGGCCCGCTTGAATGGTGTCCCTGGGCTGAGTTTGCGCCTGTCTCTCTGCAGGAGACCACCTGGGGCACTGGTTCCTGCCTCTGAGGCCTGTGGGGGCAAGCCAGATCATTACTTGCACCCCGAACTACCGGATCTACGTCGGCTGCCATCTGGGGAGCTCTGCTACCAGGGCAGCGATTCAGAACTTGCCGCAACCTGCCTGAGCATTGCTTACACGTCCGCTTGCACCGGTAAGCAACGCCCTACACTTTTGGACTTACAGCGACTGCGGGGGGGATCAGCGGCCGCCATCTTCACCCAGGCGCCCCCGGCGAGCCCATCCCCTCCCCTATTACACGGGCACTGTGACTAGTTCAGCTGGCGCGCCGGGGTGAGCTTGCGCTCGTTTTCCTTGGGGGCCCCCCAGCGGCTAAGACAACTGAGAGGAGAGGCGTCTTCCACTGCGAGGGCTGTAGGGGGCGGAACTGAATGGCGGCCACTTGTATAGGCCTGGACTAGGCCCTGGGACTCCCGCTAGCACCAAGGCATGGCTTGCATCGTTCTTCACTGCTGAATGGGGTCTCGAGTCATGAGAGCAGGTGACCCCCATGCACCTCATGCTGTGCTTGGCTTAACCTGAGCCAGGTTGACGCCCCCTTTGCCCTCGACACACCAGGGACGCCTGGACGGTGGGCCTTTGAGGCGGACTCGCAGGTGTGGGGACTGAGGGCCGTGCGGCTGTGGAGAGAGCCCGCCACTGCAGTGCGCGTTGGGCGCGTGAAAGCTTCTGGTGCACCAGAGACTAGAGGCAGCCTTACGACTGGCGTGCCGGCCCGGAGGAGCAATCTGAGGTTCTGTGCGGAGGGACGGGACCCCCCTAGGCATTGCTGAGAGCGAAGTGGGCACACAAGCCACACTGGGGCCTGACTCAGAGAGCGGCGTGGAACATCCCCACTCTTGGGAACCCCTAGCGGCGATCCCAGACTGATTGAGGCGCACGAACATATGGCATAGTGAGAGCTGCTCCCATGGCCTACTGCGGCACGTCGAGTGGGCGAACTCCAGCGCAGTGAAGATCTTCCACGTGGAACTCCATATCTTGGCGCCTCCAGAACCCTGCTATGCCACGCTCTAAGACACTCAAAGAAAACCCGGTAACATCTCTGTGGCACAAAGCCCCCCAGCCGGAAGTGGCAATGCAGTCCTCAGCCCCGACGGGCGGGGAACCTTCAGCACCAATCACCCAAGGATACATGGATCGGTTCCTGCAGGAGATACGTACCGATATCTCCTCCCTCAAAGAGGAATTTAAGTCAGGACTCCATGATATCTGGAGAGAAGTAACTGAGGTTGGGGACCAGGTAGATGACCTGGAGCGGACCATTGATGCTAGATCAGAGGACCATGAGATGCTACTGCGGCCCATTAGTGCATTAGAAGATCAACACATTGAGCTTCAGACCAAGCAGGAAGACCTTGAAAACAGGAGCCGCCGCAACAATATTCGCATATGGGGGGTCCCGATTGGCGCTGAAGGTGCAGACATAGTGGCGTTCACTGCAAAGCTCTTGCAGACAGTCCGAGGAGATGAGGATGCATCCCCGCCCGCCCTTGATCGGGCTCACAGAGTCTCCGTGGGCACAGCTCGCAAAGGCAGTGGGCCGGATATCCTT
Source organism: Calotriton arnoldi (assembly GCA_963921515.1). Classification (NCBI taxonomy): domain Eukaryota; kingdom Metazoa; phylum Chordata; class Amphibia; order Caudata; family Salamandridae; genus Calotriton; species Calotriton arnoldi. The sequence continues at coordinate 4,417,033 of CAWUFW010000189.1, forward strand.
ACCAGGGTAATTTATTTTACGGAAAAGGAAGAAATCATGCAGGCGGCCTGCAACAAGACAGAGCTCAAATACCAGGGGCACACGATCCAGCTCTACCAAGACCTCTCCACTATCACTCTCCGTAAACGGTGGGACTTTAAGCCTGTTACTGATAAGCTGCAAGCACAGGGCATCCGCTACCAGTGGGGCCACCCCTTTGCGCTCCTGTTCCAGTGGGAGGGCAGGCACTGCTCGCTGCACTCGCTGGCAGACGCCAAAGCTTTGCTAGGTCTACCTGATGAACCCACGGCAGACAAAATCTCTTCCTCCCTGGGTGCCTCAGGCCGTGATCTTAAGCCCAGGTGGGTCACAGTTCCCCCACGTCGCTCAAATAGACAGCATGCAGAACTATCGTCTCAGGAGGCAAAAAAAGACGTTATTGATCACTTGCGCAGCCTCAGCGGGGGCCCCTCCCCTGCCCACTCGACTGCTGGCTCTGTCTGAGGTTGGGACACCATGGAAGTGACTGTTTGCAACATACTCAGAGCCTGCTGTGACTGACTGGAAGAACCAAATGCAGATAACGGCGACCATGGGCCCTTACCCCGGGAACTGTGACTATGATAGGTGGGCCCCGGGGGCACTTGGGGCTCGCCCTGATAATGTTCTGACACTCTGGCTATGCCCTCGATGGCTCGTTCCCCCGGATCTTCTCTCCTAGAGGGTGACTCCTCCAGCGGGATTAGAGCACCTTAGTGCCGATCTCCGCGGACTGAGAAGACCTTGTTGGGCTCTGTTGGCCCACTGTTGTTTTTTGCATTTCTTTGGTTTCTTCCACAGGTCACCTATGATATTATTTGCGGAGATACTGCTGGGACATTTGCTGTTATGGGAAGATGGGGGGGACACAGATAGCTGGGCAATCACTACCTTTTAAGCTGGGACTCCTCTGACGATAGGGACTGCTTGGTCGGGGCTCATTTGACATGGCTGTGAGGAGGGGGCAGCTGCAGGACACGGTCACGGGAAATCTTGCTTGCAACACACCATATACTACAATTATGAAGCGGGTTCCTACACGCCGCTCGGAGATGCCTCTCTTGACCTCACTTTCTCCATGGGGGACATTAAGCTGCTTTCATTAAATGTCCGGGGCCTCAAATCCCCGAACAAACGGAAACAAATATGGCGTTATATTCTCCACCACGACCCAGATGTCATAATGCTCCAGGAGACCCACCTAATGAAGGCAGACTTGCCCCGCATGTCCCACCCGAAATACCCACATTGGCACTGGGCTTATACAACCTCTAAAACTCTGGGAGTGGGGGTGCTATGTAAGGTGAACTTTTACACATCTGTCACTCGGGAGACCCAGGATGGGGAGGGGCGATACTTACGTCTACAGATGCTACGGGGGAAGCGCCAGCTGACACTGCTTAATCTTTACGCCCCAAACACTGCACAGGACGCATATATCAGACGTGTTATGCGCGAACAGTTCACCGGAGTGGAGGGAGACATCATAGTGTGCGGCGACTTTAACCTAGTCTGGGACCCCTCCCTGGACAGAACCGGCACGATATTCCACAATACTGGGGACATGTCGGCACATCTTAAGAAAGACATTGAGAAATGGGGGCTGGTAGATGCATGGCGACTACAAACACGCCGATGTTAGAGACTATTCATTCTACTCACATGTGCACACCTCCTATTCGCGCATTTACTATACCCTGGTCACCCCGTCCCTTCTTAAATGCCTTCGCACAGCGGAACTCTCGGATGTATCCCTCTCTGATCATGCTCATCTCGAACTCACATGGGAAGATCGGGCCTCTCGCCCGGCTAGCGCCCCCGATGGCACATGCTCTCGCACCTACTGCGTGACCCGGTGGATGTAGAGGAGATTCGGAAGGGAATTACAGAATATTTCCAGCTCAATGCCTCTCCCTACACACACTGTGGGATGGATTTAAGGCCACGATAACGTCTATTGCCATCGCCGGGGGAAGGAGGCGAAATTGGTGGAATCTAAACTCACGGCAGTGATTAAGCAGCTTGAGCAGGTGGACAAGGAGACCTCAATCCGACAGACCAAAAGACAATTAGCTCTCTTGCGCGGTCAGTTGCGCGCGCACCGCACGTGCTCTTATGTCTCTGCAGCAGAAGTATTATGAGGGCGGGAACAAGGTGGGCAGGTTGTTGGCTCGTAGACTGCGCCAGTGTCAGGCTAAGGCACACATCGCTAAGATTCAGACAGGTACTACTACATGGGCAACAGCGGAACAGGACAAATCTGAGGCCTTCCGCGATTATTATCAACGACTATACTCTTGGGAAGATCCCTCTCCCACGAGGCTCCATTCTTACCTTGCCGATTGTGAGTGGGAACCCTTGCCCACGCATCATGCAACTCTTTTAGGCGGTCCCATTACGATGGAGGAGCTACGCGCAGCTACCCAAAGTCTTCCCCTAGGTCAAGCGCCCGGCCCAGATGTGCTCCCTGCGCTTTTTTACCGTTTCTTTCTTCCTCAGTTGCAGGAACACCTCTTCCGCCTGTTTAACTCCTTCTCGGGTGATTTGAGTCTCACACCCACCATTGCAATGGCCGAGATCTCCCTCATCCCCAAGGCGGGCAGAGACCTAGCACAATGCTCTTCCTAACGTCCCATAGCCTTGCTTAACACCGATGCTAAGCTTTTTACTAAAATATTAGCTACGCGTCTCGACCCTTACCTCCCTGGCCTCATTGATCCTGACCAGGTAGGGTTTATCCGCCACAGACAGGATGCAGATAATGTTCGACGTATTGCTCATCTAGTCGAAAAGGCGCGGCGCTTGAATATTCCCACCTGCCTTCTCTCGCTTGACGCGGGGAAGGCATTTGACAGGGTGGACTGGTCTTACCTCATGGCCGTCCTGGATAAAATAGGCCTTGGACGGGAGTTTATCTCGAAGATCATGGCGTCGTTCGTGGCCCCAACAGCCTGTATCAGGGTGAATGGGCAAACTACGAGGCCGATATTGCTCCATCAGGGCACGCGACAGGGATGTCCTCTCTCTCCCCTGCTCTTATCATTAGCGGTAGAACCTTTGGCCATACGGTTGAGGAAACTGGAAGGGATAAGGGGCCTGTTGTTTGGCGGGCAGACCCACAAAATTAACTTGTTTGCAGACGACCTTCTCCTCACTTTGACTCAACCTGAACTCTTGTTCCCCTGTGTGGTCGATAGCTTACAGGCCTTTGAAGCCATCTCTAGATCAATCTTTCTAAGTCTTACGTTCTCAACCTTAACATCCCGGCCTCAGAGGCTGGAGTCCTGCAGGGACTGACCCCTTTTCACTGGACTTCGGACTCTATCAAGTATCTAGGACTACATATCACCCCCTCGCTTACCTCCTGGTCTAGTGTTAACTGGGCCTCTCTTCGCCGCTCAGTAATGGCCGATCTCCAGAGATGGAGACCTCTACATATCTCTTGGCTGGGGCGCATTAATATTATTAAAAGGAACATCTTACTGCGGGTCTTATACCTGTTTCAGACTTTGCCGACGCCGGACCCGCAGGTGGACATGCAGCGCCTCCAGGGAGACCTGCGCACCTTTGTGTGGAATGAAGCGACCTCGGATAGCACACTCACTACTGATGCGCCCGCGGGATAGGGGGGGCTTAGCTTGCCCTAATTTGATAGAATATTTACTGGGCGGCTCACCTAAGATATATCTCTGAATGGGTGGTGCGCGAAAGCGAAAAGCATTGGTTCCACATGGACTGTGCGGTAGCGTGCCGGCCACTGTGGGACCTTGCTTGGCTACCTAAGCATGCCCGTCCCCGAAGTGCATATGTCACGACTCCCACTAAAACAGTGCTGGATATTTGGGATAGAATAGCGGTAAAAAAGGGCCTCTGCTGGCGCTGTGGAAAAGGTGAAGGCACACTCTATCATATTTGGTGGTCATGTCAGGTTATAGCCACCTTTTGGAAGGAAGTCTTGGGACATATCAAGGGCATCGTGGGATACCCGCTTCCACAGTTGCAGCACGTGACGGTCCTAGGCATACGCCCCCCTACCCTGAGGGCAATGACCGGGGCAGACTGGGCCCTCTTCAGCCATTTACTCCTAGCAGCACGACAATTTATAGCATGCACATGGAAGCACACCTCTCCTCCTTCTGTGGCCCAATAGTTTGATAGAGTCTAGCACATTTTGGCGATGGAACGTCTCTCTCACAGCCTAGCGAATACCGAAAAGAAATTTCAGCACATATGGCAGCCATTAATATCCTAACTAATGCACATGGAGTTCACATGCTTCAGTCCCCCAAAACTTAGAGCCCTCTAGCTTTCCCCAAGCGATTGAATAACGCGCATGCTCAGCTTACATGACACACCCTGATTATTGCTTGCGCGAGACCCCCCTCTCTTGCACACCATTATATGGAATATGCTAGATGACCCACACCATGTATCACATCACGACCTGTTTAGTTGTTTTGTATAGTTAACATGATCGGTGTTTTCACTTTTCCTTCTCTTGGAGCCACCCTGGCCTTCGGAACTAACGCACACTCATCGGCGTGATGCCCCTGACACTACATCTTTGCACACATAATAGGGGATACTTGGGAGCAGACGCCTCATCAGGAACACAGTTGGGATTCAGGATAGCATGCGCCCTGACAATGCCTACATGGAGACATATGTACATCACAATTACTGCTGCAGAACATGGCTTAGGCCCTCCTGCTCTACATGGTTTGATACCCCTCTAAAGCCTCTTAACTTTGTAAGCAATGATTCTGTCTTAGCGGCCGCCCCAAAGTGGCTGTAGGCGACTTGCTGTGTATCTCCCGGCTTAATGCCTGGGGGTCATTTTAAGTGTTTACGCTGCCAGCCCGGTCAGGGTTGTAGGCACCACGCTGTGTTCACTGCTACTTGTTTTTAATAAAGGATTTTAAAACTAAAAAAAAAGCATTTTGTCACTCACCTCAGCTCCCAGGGAAAGTCATGTTCCACCTAATTGTGCTCCATATTTTATTACACTAATAGTGACTGATGTAGTATTATTCACTAAGAGTGTGATAAAAAATGACTGAAACCAAAACGAGTGGAGCCCCAAACAACGGCCCTAAGGACGAGCTGTCACTGTATTCCTGGCATTGATTTTGCCACCTCTGAGGCCAGGGGTCGTAAAGGCAGTGCCAGGGGTCACAAGGGGCAAGCTAGGAGTAGCAGCTGCGACCTCTGGAAACCCCTAAATGACGTTCATGCATAAGAAGGGTGAATCTGAAAGGCTGGGACCTTGGGAAAGAACCCCTCAAAATGATCCTGCATGCAAGAAACCTTACCTTGAGTGTGCACACTTACAGCGTACTTTCATGAGTACAATGGAGTGGTATTAAGCCACTACTAGTTGGAGGTGCAGGAAGCAATGTGCCATGCTATGAAGATGGTATATATGAAGTAACATGACAATTGTGTAAAACCTATCTACCCATCCCAATACCGACAGAACTGGCTTCACACCTGTAAGATGGCAACCAGGAGAGATTGACTGGCTAATTTGATTGTACCACTGGCAGCCACAATTCCCCCACTGCCTTGTATATTTTAACCTGGATGTTAACCTGTAATGGGTCTTTGCATATGAATGAACTGCCTGTAGTCTTACCCCTTGTGCCCATATAGACTAGATTGATTTAGCTTAATGCTTAGGAAAGTCAGCAGCTTGTGGGGCTCTTTACTTGAGTCATGGACCAGCTGTTCCTGTAACTCGTGCCATGGTAGCCCCGATTGCTATATCTCTCTGTTGACAAAGATGGCATCCTTTGTTGGCACAGTTTCAAAGACATCCACATTGTGGTATGTGAAAGCTATCCATGCTTATAGCATGTGTGAGTAATTGGTAAAGATCATATGGTTCTCATCCAAACACTGCACATGTGCTATGGTGCCTACAACCGTATGGGTGAAGCATGATGCTTAAAAGTCAGGATTGCAGTTCATTGTGATAAGTCTTTCAGTCATCAAACAGTTGACGTGATTTTTCATCTCATTAAGCAAACTTGAGCATTATGACTCTCATGGAACTGATTGAATCTGGCCACACTGTGGCAATGTCTCTAGTCTGGGATTTCATGCAGGATTAGTTGTTTCAGCAATACTGCTAAAGGGACTGCCCTAAAGGAACAACCAGGCAATGGATTAAGCAGGAGTGAGCTGCCTAGTGAGATGGTGTACCACATCTTGGATGTGGCATATCCTCTAAGGGTTAGCATGCCACATTGATATGCAGCAGAAAACACTTGTGTGCAGCCACATTGGACCTCTACCTACATTCTGTGATGTAGAAGGCACCACAAGAGCTTGCGGTAGGCAATGCACATTGCAATAAGTTGGGAAGTGGAGATTTCTTACTATTAAATAGGAGGGTGGTTAGGGAAATCTAAGGAGGTGTTTGGGAGGGACATGCTAATATAAAATACACACCCACAAAAGGTAAAACAATTGCAATTCACAAAATACACTTCTGAAGTTACTACAGTCCTAAAGGTGTCAAAAGATGTGTAAATATACTGCAGCCCAGCTTTGCAGAGTATGAAACAGCATACATGAGCAACCACTGGTACTGCAATGCACTATCATAAAAATGGCGGAATGGAGGTAATAACACCACATAGACTGATGTTAAATTAATTAAATTAGATCAACGATTAGATAGCTATTAATGGCGGAACGACCGGCAGTACACCTGTGGGTTTCCTGGCGAGAGAACTTTGTTGGAGCAGGCATCAGATGAAGGCACAGACCGAAACGCGTCATGCCATTGCTCTTGTGAATAAAAGATCCTTCCTGTATTCCCCGTTGTGTCTCTCCGATTCTTAGCACCCAAGAATCTCCTGTGGCATATATATATATATGTATATATGTACGCATGTATATGCATATATATATAACTACTTTTTAAATGTAATTAATTTTTTAACGGTTACATTAATATTTTTAATATTTTAACAAATAATTAAATATATAACTTTTGAACAATATTAGTAAGTATTAAAAAAATACAAATATTGATGCTGAATAATTTTTTTATATTTTTTACAAATAATTGTCAATTTACTTAATATATTTACATTATTGCATTATTTAGAATTAATTTAATTTGAGGACTTAATGTGCTGTAAATTTTTATTTTCTTATTTTCAGTTTATAAATATTTTATATTACTTTACATTTATGTTATACATTAAAATATTGGTGTTTATTATTTTTTTTTAAATTATAATAATAAACTTTATTCATTTTCCCTATACTTCCCCTTGGGAATATCTCCATCTATGTGGTGGAGGTGTCTGCCCCAGTGGTGGACATGCCTGCCAACAATTCAGATCTTAAAGTTACTTTTAGTAACTTTAGGGTCGTACATAAAATCATAGGAGGTTCTCCCCTATCCCTGGATGGGGTGGTAAGTCTACAGATAGGTGAAAATATCCACTCGAAAATGGTGAATAGCCAAAAGGGGAGCGTTACACCACAATGAATAGCAAAAAGTGGAGCAGGTGTAGTTGTAAATAAGCATGTGATTAAATATACACAGGTACATTTGCCTCTGTAAATCGGGCCCTGGTTCAGCATTACAGGTTGTTATGCTCCCAGTTAGCTTCCTTTTGTCAAATGTGTGTACAATCACAGGTGCTTGTCTATGTCCACAGATCTTCTGGAGAACTTGTTTGGCAGCAGAAGAATGGTGTTGGGGGATTGCAATGGATGTCCTATCTGCATGCTTCTACACATGTTTGATGGGTCTCGGAGGCATGTGTGGAGCATACAATAGCAATGCCATTCTGTAAATATGTTCCTTGTAATTTAATCATTTCTTTCTGTGACTTTGGGGGAACGTGATACAATATTGCAATTGTATTATTTGCACAAGGTCAAAAGCCCTGTGTTTTAAGTGGCTAGTGCCCTTATTTAAGTTGTTCGCAGTATCGACCTGTAATAATGCACTTTGCTCCAGAACTGATATCCCCTTAATTTACATGACTGTACCACATTATATTTGTGCTGCATGGATTATGATGAGAAAACCAATTTTGGTTACCGATTCGGGACTATGAGCTTTGTGTGGAGTGGGGGGAGCTGCTACTGAAATTTTACCTTTTGATATTTTGCACAATGTGAATAATCCCGTTTTTCTCGTTCTCAAGTCTTTTCTTGTTTCTTTGCTTTTGATTTGATAATTAAGTGATGACACTACTTGTATATCTGCTGCAAACTAGTCTGGGAATGGGTTCTTCCTTGAAAAGATTAACTTTTTGCCCCTGTGCAGGCCAGCTGAGGTGCCCTGAGCTGATGTCCCGAGTATTGTTTTTATAAGCGGATCTACCTTGCAGTGTGGGAATTGGTCTCCTGTGCTTTCCACTCCTCTTTATTCTTTTAACTGTAGTTTTTATCAAATCTACTTTTTAAACATTTTTATGTGTGTACTTTTACACGTTTTTTTGCTGACACATTGCTGAGACGAACAATAAAGATGAGAATTTCTTTCTGCGGCTTCTTACCAATACATTGTTACTGCTCAATCCAGTTACAACCCCTTTTATCCCAGAGGATGGTGACAATCTTATGATTGCATTCTAGAATTCTTTGTTCTTGCGGCATGCGTGCATCAATTCATGCCTTGTGTTGTTCATGGACTACATCTCTATGATCGCAGTCATACACTACTTTAAAGTTTACATCAGCATTACATTTGACATTTTAGGGCATTCTGTTTTCCTTTTTCTTGTGTAAAGATGAGATGCCACTTGACTCTGGTATTTCTGGATTTAGTAATTGCCTTTTGGTAAAGTTCACATACACTCCCTAACTCTTTATATTACCAGCCAGCTCCTTGCATTCACTGTCTTGTATCACAGAGGCCTATACACATGCCACTTTCTTCTATTAAAACATGTCTTTTGTGTTATGTGCACTAGGTCAGCCTAGTGTGACTGGGCTCCTTTTGCTCCACATTTTGTATGCTCTTATCAGTTGTTGACATGTATTGTGCATTAACCTTTACACGGTTATTCTGGCTTCTGTCTATCTTACGCAAACGCTGCAATCAATCAATCAATCAATCATGTCACTTATAAAGCGCACTACATACCCGCGAGGGTCTCAAGGCGCTGGGGGAAGAGGGGGGTGGTGCTGCTACTGATCGAAGAGCCAGGTCTTGAGGAGTCTTCTGAAGGCCAGTAGGTCTTGGGTCTGTCGGAGGTTGGTGGGGAGGGTGTTCCAGGTCTTGGCGGCGAGGTGGGAGAAGGATCTGCCGCCGGCGGTCGTTTTCCGGATGCGGGGGACTGTGGCGAGGGCGAGGCTGGTCGAGCGGAGCTGGCGGGTGGGGGTGTAGAAGCTGAGTCGTCTGTTGAGGTAGGCTGGTCCGGAGTTGTGGAGTGCTTTGTGTGCGTGGGTGAGGAGCTTGAAGGTTATCCTCTTGTTGACAGGGAGCCAGTGCAGGTCTCTCAGGTGGGGTGTGATGTGGCTGCGTCGGGGGATGTCGAGGATAAGACGTGCAGAGGCATTCTGGATGCGTTGCAGCCGTCTCAGGAGCTTAGCCGTCGTTCCTGCGTAGAGGGCGTTTCCGTAGTCCAGCCTGCTGGTGACGAGGGCCTGGGTGACTGTTTTTCTTGTTTCGGTGGGGATCCACTTGAAGATCCTGTGGAGCATTCGGAGGATGTTGAAGCAGGATGAGGAAACGGCGTTGACCTGCTTAGTCATGGAGAGGGTGGGGTCGAGGATGACCCCTAGGTTGCGTACGTGGTCGGTGGGTGGCGGGGCTGTTCCCAGTGATGTCGGCCACCAGGAGTCGTCCCAGGCTGAAGGGTTGGATCCAAGGATGAGGACCTCCGTCTTGTCCGAGTTCAGCTTCAGGTGGCTGGTCCTCATCCATTCGGTGACGGCCTTCATTCCTTCGTGGAGGTGGGCTTTGGCGGTGTGAGGGTCTTTGGTGAGGGAGAGGATCAGCTGGGTGTCATCGGCGTAGGAGATGATGTTGAGGTTGTGCTGTCCGGCGACGTGGGCGAGGGGTGCCATGTAGATGTTGAACAGCGTTGGGCTGAGGGAGGAGCCTTGGGGTACGCCGCAGATGATCTTGGTGGCCTTGGATCGGAAGGGGGCGAGGCGGACGCTTTGTGTTCTGCCGGAAAGGAAGGATGTGGTCCAGTCCAGGGCCTTCTCTTGGACCCCGGCGTCGTGAAGGCGTGTTCGTAGTGTGTGGTGGCAGACCGTGTCGAAGGCGGCTGATAGGTCCAGGAGGATGAGGGCTGCTGTTTCTCCGTTGTCTAGCAGGGTCCTGATGTCATCGGTGGCGGCGATGAGGGCGGTTTCGGTGCTGTGGTTGCTGCGGAAGCCGGACTGGGAAGGGTCCAGGATGTTGTTCTCCTCGAGGTAGCGGGTCAGTTGTTTGTTGACGATTTTCTCGGTGAGCTTCGCGGGGAACGGCAGCAGAGAGATGGGTCGGAAGTTCTTGAGGTCCTTGGGGTCTGCCTTGGGTTTCTTGAGTAAGGCGGTGATCTCGGCGTGCTTCCAGCTTTCCGGGAAGGTTGCTGTCTCGAAGGAGATGTTGATTATTTTCCGGAGATGGGGCGCGATGGCTGTACTGGCTTTGTTGAAGATGTGGTGAGGGCACGGGTCTAGCGGTGAACCGGAGTGGATGGTGTTCATGATCTCGCTGGTGTCCTCGTCGTTGATGTTGGTCCAGGAGAGCAGGCGGTTGGTGGTTGTGGGGGCAGTGGTCTCGGTGGTTGCCGGGGCGGTCGTGGTGTTGAAGCTGTCGTGGATGTCGGCGATTTTGCGGTGGAAGAAGGTGGCCAGTGAGTCGCACAGGTCTCGCGACGGCTGGATGTCGTTGGTGTTGGAGCTGGGGTTGGAGAGTTCCTTCACGATGTTGAAGAGCTCTTTGCTGTTGTGTGCGTTGTTGTCTAGGCGGTCTTTGAGTGAGGCCCTTTTGGCGGATCTGATGAGGTGATGGTGACTGCGGGTTGCGCTCTTGTGGGCGGCGTAGCTGTCCGCTGTCCGTTCGTGGAGCCAGATCTTCTCCAGTTTTCGGCATGTTCGTTTGGAGGCCTGGAGGTCTTCGGTGAACCAGGTGGCTTTCTTGCTGGTGTGGCTGTTGGGCGGATTCTTGAGCAGGGCAAGGGTGTTGGCGCAGTCGTCGATCCACTGTCTGAGGTTGCGGGCGGCGGTGTCGGGGTCGGAGGGTTCGGCGGGTGGGCTCAGGGCGAGGGTTGTGGTTAGCTGGTCTTCCGTGACTCTGCTCCAGCAGCGGCGAGGCATTTGTTCGGTGCGGTGGTGCGTGGTGGGCTTCCTGTAGGTGAAGTGGATGCAGTGGTGGTCAGTCCAGTGGGGTTCGGAGGTGTGGTTGAAGGAGACGTGTGGGCTTGCGGAAAAGATGGAGTCGAGCGTGTGGCCGGCGGCGTGGGTGGGTGTAGTCACGAGCTGTCTGAGTCCGAGGGTGGCGAGGTTGTCGATCAGGGTGGTGGAGTTGGTGTCCTTGTTGTTCTCGAGGTGGAAGTTCAGGTCCCGAGGAGGATGTAGTCCGTGGAGGCGATGGCGTGTGTGCTGACGAAGTCAGCGATGGAATCGCTGAACTGTGGTCGGGGTCCGGGGGTCTGTAGATGAGGGTTCCTCTGAGGGTGGTGTTGGGATCGGTGTGGATCTGGAAGTGCATGTGTTCGGCGGTGCTGAGGGTGTCGTCGGTGTTGGTTGAGACTCTGAGGGTGTTCTTGTGGACGATGGCGATGCCTCCTCCGACTCCGTTGGTGCGGTCCCTGCGGGTGATCTTGTATCCGTCCGGGATGGCAATGGCGATGTCGGGGGCAGAAGCGGGATTCAGCCAGGTCTCCGTCAGGAATGCGACGTCTGGGGAGGTTGAGTCGAGAAGGTCCCAGAGTTCGATGGCGTGTTTGCGGGCGGAGCGGGTGTTGAGGAGGATGCATCTGAGGTAGTTGGGTTCTTTCCTGGGCGGTGGTTTGGCGGGGCGGGTGCTGGCGAAGCTGCAGTTCCGGCAGGTGAAGGGCCCTTGGGTGCGCTTCGGGGTGGCCTGGTAGCAGGCGTGATCTTTTCCGGGGTTGAGTGCGTGGAGGGTGCTGGCGTCGTATCGGCGTCTGTTGATGTGGCGGGCGCGGGGGATGCCCGGACCAGGGGGTCTGGTGCTGGGCGCGGTCACGGCGCGGACGGGCGCAGACGGGCTTGCCTTAGGCGCGCCTTGGGCGCGCCAGCGGCGCGGCCGCGCAGCGGCCGCCATAAATGGGGAGGTGGGAGGGAGGAGCAGGGAATGGGGCAGCGAATGGGCAGTGAGGGGGCGGGGCCGCAGGGGCGCAGCGGCGGGAAACAGGCACAGAAGGGAAAACGAGCACAATCAGGGCATCAAGGGGGCACAGAAAGGAAAAAAACGAGCACAATCAGGGGCAGCAAGGGGGCACAGAAAGGAAAAAGCGAGCACAATCAGGGGCAGCAAGGGGGCACAGAAAGGAAAAACGAGCACAATGAGGGGCAGCAAGGGGGCACAGAAAGGAAAAAACGAGCACAATCAGGGGCAGCAAGGGGGCACAGAAAGGAAAAACGAGCACAATCAGGGGCAGCAAGGGGGGCACAGAAAGGAAAAAACGAGCACAATCAGGGGCAGCAAGGGGGCACAGAAAGGAAAAACGAGCACAATCAGGGGCAGCAAGGGGGCACAGAAAGGAAAAAACGAGCACAATCAGGGGCAGCAAGGGGGCACAGAAAGGAAAAAAAACGAGCACAATCAGGGGCAGCAAGGGGGCACAGAAAGGAAAAAACGAGCACAATCAGGGGCAGCAAGGGGGCACAGAAAGGAAAAACGAGCACAATCAGGGGCAGCAAGGGGGCACAGAAAGGAAAAACGAGCACAATCAGGGGCAGCAAGGGGGCACAGAAAGGAAAAACGAGCACAATCAGGGGCAGCAAGGGGGCACAGAAAGGAAAAAACGAGCACAATCAGGGGCAGCAAGGGGGCACAGAAAGGAAAAAAAAACGAGCACAATCAGGGGCAGCAAGGGGGCACAGAAAGGAAAAACTAGCGCAATGAGGGGCAGCAAGGGGGCACAGAAAGGAAAAACGAGCACAATCAGGGGCAGCAAGGGGGCACAGAAAGGAAAAACGAGCACAATCAGGGGCAGCAAGGGGGCACAGAAAGGAAAAAACTAGCGCAATGAGGGGCAGCAAGGGGGCACAGAAAGGAAAAACGAGCACAATCAGGGGCAGCAAGGGGGGCACAGAAAGGAAAAAACGAGCACAATCAGGGGCAGCAAGGGGGCACAGAAAGGAAAAACGAGCACAATCAGGGGCAGCAAGGGGGCACAGAAAGGAAAAAACGAGCACAATCAGGGGCAGCAAGGGGGCACAGAAAGGAAAAACGAGCACAATCAGGGGCAGCAGCAGGGCACACAGACGGAGCTGTGTGGTGGGGGAGCGACCTACCAGTCAAGGTCAGCTAGTTTTCTATTGGAGGCAAGATGTCATGTGTCTTTCCTGGAGTGTGGTTACTTTAAGTGCTCTTTGCTACTGAGCATAATTGGATTGGCCAGTAGGCATACTGCACTGCTGACCATGTGGCTTGAGCTGGGTCAGAAAAGACATTTTCAGAAAGTGCTCAGTATTGCCTGCTTCCTATTATGTAGCTTAGGGCAGGTTTGTGAGCGTGGATAGGGAAAGGGATTCCCATGGAACATATTTTGTAAAAACAAATGTGTAAAAGGGGCCTTTTTAATGTAAACTGTCGTGAAATAATACTCCAGTACACAAGCAATTAAAACACGGTATAGTAGGAAAATCAGTATGTGTGCAGGGACCACGACCACGAGCATTGAATGAAAATGCCAGTCTGGTTTAGGTAGGCGCAATAGTCCTCAAATCAAAAATGCTGTCATTTTGTGTTATTCTTTTTATGCCTTTTTAGATCTGGAGTAATAGTACAGATGGCTGCATGACCTATGATTACCAGTACATAGACAGGGCTTTGGCTCTGCCCAGAGGAGTATTTAAAAAAGAAATCTGTTTATTAGGTTTTAAGCCATAAACAGACAAATAACAAAACTGTAACTGAGATGCCACATGGTCCCACGCAACCCTCTCCACCGCCACTACGTTATCATGGTATATTTTGATCCAACAGTCGTCTATATACAGGTGTGTGAGTCCGGTGAGGGCGTGCCCAGAGGAGTATTCTGTCTCCCCTCAAGCTATTGGCTTTTTAGTATAACATTCCACCTCCTAGACCTCCTAGAAAGTGCTTGCATTTAATATCTAAGGGACTATTTTACATCTCAAAAGAACACTGAATCATTACTCATTAAATTAATTATCTAATAGATGCATTCTATTTAGAAAGCAATCACGTTTTGTTTTGTTTTTTCACTGGAGCCGACTTTTTTATATTTTAGTCAGGTTTCAAAATACAAGCCAGAATTATTGGCTTTGCCTGTGCTTGCGTGTATGGCTACTTAGCAATATGCAGGCTCCACACAATGCTCAGTCACTTAACACCTGCCACACTCACAAACCTTGATTGGCGCTTCTCGACTGGTATCCAAGGCTTGTGTCATCAGAAAGGCCTTTACTCGAAGGAAGAAATCAACCCAGTATAATCAAGATAATTCAAGGCAGAGTCCCTCGTCTCACCACAGCTTCATGGATTGTTGTCTTCCCTTGACCTTCTTCATTTCTTATATCTCATGAAGTGCCTAGAAGCTGCTCAATGAGCTGCATACATGATCCCCATTTCTCTAAAAAGAGAAATCAAGGCGGGTAATCTACTTCAATTGGCAAGTTTATCCTCAGTTCTCCAGTCTTAGGCTCTTATTTAACAATATAATGCTTTCGGGGTGGAGAGGGTTGTATTACTTCTCGTTATGTATCTGACAAGCGCAAAACATCCAGTGAGTAAGACTTACGTTCAGCACAGAGAGAAGGGATAGAGGCTAAATACCTAAGTTTTCATTTGGATAAGAGTTTGTCTCTGGGGATCAGGTAAAAGTGATCATCTCCTCTTGTTTTAATCAGATCAGACAGCTCAAAAATGTCCTATTCTTCATTCTTCAGGATTTGCAGTCCCTGTTGGCTGAGTTCAGGGATGCTTTTCAGGACAAACTATGGTAATCTGTGTTATCTTGGACTTTCTACAAAGACAACTCAGCACATGCAGTGGGTGCAGACAGGGCTGGTTCTAGCGCTGGTGGCGCATGGTGCGACTATCGTTGTCGGCGCTCCCCACCCCCTGTTACCTTCTTCTCCACGGATTCCCTCAATATCACCCTGCAAGGGTGCCCCTCGTCTCTCCATAACCCTTCTCCCACATTTATTTCATTTCTTTTATAGTGCTATTCACATCAATATAGGCTACCAGAGCACATAACAACACCCACATATTATACAGAGTCAATGGATCATACATGTATAAATCAGTGTAACTGTATAGGAAATGTTACATTATTATTATTATTATTATTATTAATTAACATTTGTTAAGCGCATGGCTAACCTTAGGCATCCCGCGCGCTAGCAGCAACAAGCAGATGAAGGTTGGGTGGTTTAAGACAGATTCTGGAAGAGCTAAGTCTTCAGTTGCTTCCGAAAGGAGAGATGGTGGGCCGTTGAACGAAGCTGGATGGGGAGAGAGTTCCACAGTCTGGCGGCGTTGAAAGAAAAAGCGCAGCCCCCTGCGCGGGCTCTCTTAATTTTAGGTACAGATGCCAAGAACAGGCTGGTAGACCGGAGGCACCTTACAGGGCGATGGAAGGCCATAAGGGAATGATTTATCTTTGGACCGATACCCCAGAGCGTTTTATGTGCTATGCATAATGATTTAAACATTATCCATTCATTTATTGGAAGCCAGTGCAGTTTTTAAGCGCAGGCTTGGCAGAATGTGAATTGGGGGTGTAGTGTAGCAGCCTGCTGCACAATTCTGCACAACCTGCAATTTCCTTTTGGTAGACTTTGGGGTACCAAGGTAGAGGGAGTTCCCATAGTCTAGATGGGAAAGCACCAACGCCTGGACCGTGATTCTTCGGGCGGGTGCGGGAAGAAGTGGAAGAATTTTTCGCAGCATTCTGATGATACCGAAACAGGAGGCAGCTAACTTGATTGCTTGGTAATCGAATTTAAGAGATTTATCCAACCAGACTCCCTAGCCTTTGATCTTGTCTTTGGGGGTTGGTGTAGGGCCAAGACAATTGGGCCAGTTCAGTCCGGATGTGGCGTGGGGGTAGTTACCCAAGATCATTAGCTCGGTCTTGTCTCCATTGAGCTTGAGACACGACTGGTCCATCCATGTGGCCACAGTTTCCATACAGGATTCTAAATTGACTGGCAGATTCTTCGGGTGTTTTAACGCTACCACTAACTGTGTGTCATCCGCGTAAGTAATGATCTGGATCCCGTATGGGAGGATTAGCTCGGCGAGAGGTTTTAGGTAGATGTTAAATAGGGTGGGACTTAATGACGAGCCCTGAGGGACTCCACACGTGAGTGACACACGTTTGGAGGTGGTGTTGCCCTCGAATACTTGAAACGATCTATCCTTTAGGAAGGACTTAATCCATGCCAAAGCATTGCCTGAGACTCCCACCCTTCTAAGTCTGTCAAATAAGATGTTGTAGTTGACAGTATCGAATGCGGAGCTCAGGTCATGTAAGATGATAGCCACTGCGCCTCCCTGGTCGAGGATTTTCCTCGATTCCTCCACAACTGCTAACAGAGCCGTTTCCGTACCATGGTTTGGTCGGATACCTGTCTGAGAGGTATGCAGTAGGGAGTGGGTTTCTAAGAACTCCGAGAGAAGTTTGTTGACATGTTTCTCTAGTATTTTGCTAATCCCAGGGAGGAGCGAGACCGGGCGATAGTTACCCCATAACTCAGGGTTGAGGTTGGGTTTTTTTAACAGTGCTCTTATCATGGCATGTTTCCATGACAGGGGCACCTGACAGGTGGATATAGAGGAATTTAGCACCTCCAATAGAACAGGGAGTACGGCTTCCTCTACCTTGCAAAGTATGTGGATAGGGGCAGGATCAAGAGGGGAGCCAGATTTGACCTGGGCAAAAAGTTGTGATAAGGTGGACAGGTTCATAGTTGGGAGGTCCTCCAGTCGTGGGGTGCTGTCCAGTTTTGACTCACCATAAAGTAGTGCTGAGGGTTAATGTGCCTGATGCAAAGCACGTGTATCATGCACATCACATAATTGTGTTTTATGTACAGCTTTTGTCATAGAGATCCTATGGTTCCTTGCAGTTCATAATTTAGAATCCCTAGATAGCGCAGTGAGCTATGAACTCGCATCAAAGGGCTGCATGCAAACTGCAAGACATAGGCTAGAAACGTACATAAGACAAAGGTGTACCATCCAACCAGGTAGGAATTATATTTTAAGACTTCTTGGTCTGGTGAAGCCCAAACTCAAGATTTAGTAACGTAACACTGTGTATAGAGTTAGCTTTACTAATAGCAATGTATTTCTACCCAAACAAACCCTTTTTAGTAACATTAGATTAGGGTAATGAAAGACTGGGGAAAAAAGCATAAGTTTCTAGCCTATGTCTTGCAGTTTGCATGCAGCTTTTTGATGCCAGTTCATAGCTCACTGCGCTATATAGGGATTCTAAATTATGAACTGCAAGGAACCATAGGATCTCTATGACAAAAGCTGTACATAAAACCCAATTATGTGATGTGCATGATACACGTGCTTTGCATCAGGCACATTAACCCTCAGCACTACTTTATGGTGAGTCAAAACTGGACAACACTCCCTTTCTCTCCTGCAGGTACATTAATCACCAGTTACCTAGACGTTCTTAGTATTGCATGGAAATAGCTGGTGCTCAAGGAACTCTGCAGCAGGTGCTTTTAACACAATAAGACATTTAAACATACAGCGCCCTCCAAGCTTGACGCCCGGTGAGGTGGCACAGGTCGCACCGTCCTAAAGCCGGCCCTGGGTGCAGAGCATGGTGGTTAGACTTGAATTTGCAAGTTTGACTGCATGTCTGATGCCCATCTATCTGTTGCATCCGAAGCAGTGACACTGCTGCCGTGCTCCGCCTGCCCTTTGCATTCAGACTCTCCTGTTGAGTTTATACTTCCTTGTTTTAACTGCTCCGCCTTCAGTCAGGCTGTTCTGTTTTCACTCTCAGCTTAGGGACAGTCTTACATTGGCTCTTTGACAAGTGGTCTGACACAAAACATTTGATATTACCCTACGGCCCAATTCTTTTGCTAGTGAACCTCTTTCTCTTTATATATTCTTGCTGTTGTTTTTTTTTCTTGCCTTCCCTTTTTAGGTCTGGCCTTTGAGACTACTTTAGCTGTCACGCTCGACTATTGTTTTTTCAAAATATACATACATCCTACTTAAGGGTCTTTTTGTCAGAGGGCTTCGTCCATTGACGTTAATTTGTCAATTACATTTTGCTTCTGCCCACTGTAGCACACAGCATCTGACAATGGGTCAGCCCGCTTTACCCACTGACTCCCTTTACTTTGAATGCCTGCACCAAGCCTGTGCACATTTTTTATTAATGTCAATAAATAGTTCCTTTCTCTCCAGTGACATAGCTGGTTTGAAGCATGCTTTTTATTATATTTATTGGGTATATTAACTTTAAAATACTATCTATTTAGTTTGCCTGCACAGTGGGTGCCCAGTTAGATGGTGATTTTATTTCTGTCTCCTCTTCAAGTTCTAAAGTGTTTGAGCAACATTGTAGCTGCCTGTGATTTGAGCGCTTCTTTACTAGGTGTTTTATTCTTGTTTCTTTCACAAATAACAATAATAATAAAAAATTGGCACAAGTGAAAGGCTTGTTATTTAGAAAACATCAGTAAAAGTAAAGTTAAAGTGGCACATCAGTAAATGTTTTTAAAATGTAAGGATTTTAAAGCAAGCATATGGGAGCCAAGTTTAGGTTTTCTTTTTTCTTTTTCAGGCATATGCTTGCAATAAACAATAAAAAATAATTAACCATCACACTACTTGCCAAGGCCAGACCTACTGACTTTGCCAGTGCTTTTTTATTCATTCTTGTTGCAAAGATGCCTTTAGCTGTAAGCTGTGCTTACAAGTACCCTACTCACTCACCCGTACTGTATAGGAATATGGAAAGATTTTCCAACAGGCAAGTGTCTCTGAAAGGCTGATTGGTTGGAAGAGAAAGTCAATCACATGCCAATATTGCATCTTTTGAAAAGTCATCTATGCTGAAACAGAGGTTTGTGCTTCTGAAAGGCCATTAGGCAGTCGCGGCTCCTGAAGGGAGTGCTGCGGGCGGTGGGGCGGGACGGGGGAGGGGCAGGGTGGGGGGTAGTAAACTCTGGCATACGGCCCAACGGAGGTAAGTACAGAAATAAATAAATAAAACGAATTACATTGCGCGAGCTGCAACGCCAAATGGCGATGCGGCGCGCGCTATGTAATTCGTTTGTATTTATTTATTTCTGTACTTACCTCCGTTCGGCCGTATGCCGGAGTTTACTACCCATCACCCTGCCCCTCCCCCGCCCCGCCGCTCCGCAGCACTCCCTCCAGGAGCCGCGACTGCCATTAGGGCTCAGCGAAATCATTCACATGCCAAGGGCAGAATCAGTTGTATGCTACTATTGTGCTGCTGAAGGCCAGTGGGGTAGGCAGAGACAGTCACATGTCAGGCATGTGCTTTTTCCAACAGTGGCACATGTGTATTCAGTAATGTGACAGACGTGTACCACTGAAGGCTAAGTTGGACTCAGTCAATTCGATGTCAATCTTGTGTTTCCAAGAGGGTTTTAAGAGTATTCATGCAGCATAAGTCACATGTCATTTTCTTCCCAGCAAATACAGGGCTTCTTACCAGCCCTCCCTTCACTCCCACCCCCTTGTGCTGTCCCTACAACTACCCCAACCCCTTCCACTGCCCTTAGGCAAATCCCTATTTTAAAAAACTACCCAACCACACACTAGCACTAGAACTATCCCGCCCTCCCCTAATCCCTAAAAACGACCCTGACTGCCCATTCCCCTCACCCTGCCCTGAGGCCTAAAACCCTGTCCCTTAACCCTGTCCCTTAACCTGACCCAGACCAGCCCTGACCCAGCCCTAAAAACTACCCCGCCCTCCCCTAAGCCTTAAAAACTACCCCGACTAACCATTCCCCTCCCCCTGCCCTGAGGCCTAATACCCTAACCCCTAATTAAAAAAACTACTCCGACCCTCCACCAGCCCTGAAAACTACTCCGACCCTCCTAGCCCTGAAAATTACCCCACCCCTGAAAACCACCCGACCCTCCAGCCCTGAAAACTACTCCGACCCTCCCAGCCCTGAAAACTAGTCCCAACCCCCAGCCCTGAAAACTAGTCCCAACCCCCCAGCCCTGAAAACTACCCGACCCCCCAGCCCTGAAAACTAGCCCGAACCCCCAGCCCTGAAAACTAGCCCGAACCCCCAGCCCTGAAAACTACCTCCAACCCCCAGCCCAGAAAACTACCCCGACCCCCAGCCCTGAAAACTACCCCTGACCCCCCAGCCCAGAAAACTACCCTGACCCTCCCCAGCCCAGAAAACTAACTGACCCCCAGCTCAAAAAACTACCCCGACTCACCCCTCAGACCAGAAAACTACCCCCGACCCACCCCAGCCCAGAAAACTACCCCGATCCCCTGGCCCAGAAAACTACCCTGACCCCCAGCCCAGAAAACTACCCCGACCCACCCCCAGCCCAGAAAACTACCCCGACCCACCCCCAGCCCAGAAAACTACCCCGACCCACCTAGCCCAGAAAACTACCCCTGACCCACCCCCAGCCCAGAAAACTACCCCTGACCCACCCCCAGCCCAGAAAACTACCCTGAACCCTCCAGCCCAGAAAACTACCCTAACTGCAATTAAATTAAACTAATTACGAACAAAGACGCCAAAAAGTTGTTCTCTGTAATTTTTCAGCGTTCAACATTTGTATAGCAATACAGGTGGGGAAATTCCAAAAGTTCACAGCACCACATTTTTAGTTTGTACTGATCCTTCTCCAGCCTTGCTGCGAAGACCTGGAACCCCCTTCCTCTGCACCTCAGGCAATCACCATCGCTGCCACAACTAAGGAAGGACTTCAAGACCTGGCTCTTCGACTGAACCGCAGATCCACCCCCTCCCCCCCACTCAGCACCTTGAGACCCTTACGGGTGAGTAGTCGAGCTCTATAAGAAACCTGATTGATTGATTGATTGATTACTCAGAATCTGATTAGTTGTTCAGAGATGAACATTTTGCCCTGTCTGTCATTTTATGATGTCTGCTGACTTGTACAGCTTTACAGACCCCACTGTAAAGTGAAATCAGTTTGACGGCAATGAGGTGGGGGACATGGGAAGTGTTCATGGATTCATGAGGCGCCTACCCTAAATATAAAGGGTAGCAGGGCGTACTGTCACGGGTGAAAATGGCTCTTTTTCAACAGTTGGACACAAATATGCAAATTTTGAGCCAAACATTTAAAATTAAGGTGCCAAAATAACTTCCAAAGTGTCATGGAATTCTTAAATAGTCGATGGGATATAAACGAGTAAAAGAATACAAAATGAATTGGGGACAAAGTAGTAAGTGAACAGCATGGTCAAAAACAATGCATGTGCACTCCAGCAGCAGCCAAAAGACGTGCCCAGTGTGCACTGGTGACAGTGGGAGGGGACTCAGGTAATGGTGGAGGTTATGTCAAGTGTCCATCGGGCAGTGATGGAAAAGAAGTCTCTAACTCCACACCCTAAAAGTGCTGGACATGGCTCCTGGCTGTGTCCAGTGGGCAATGGGGACAGGGTAGTGGACAAGGGTCTTGCCTGAAGGTCATGCCAAGTGCCTGCTTGGCAAGGGCACTGGAAACAGGTAAAGTGGGCTCAGGACATATTTCAAGGCCATGACTTGCAACTGTTTGGCATGGCCAATGGGTGTGGCAGTGGGCACTGGAGCAGGTGTGGTGGACACAGAGATTTGCCACACTACATGTCCTGTGCCTGGGGGTTACATTTTATGTTTTTTTTTAGAGGGCACTGGGGCATTAGCAGGTGCAGGGCAAGGGTAAGGCCCGGTCCTGCAAATATAGAGGATGGCCAGAGGGCTTGGGGGGCTGGTACAGAATGTGAAAATGACCATATACTGTTCCTAGAGTATGCTTGAATGAAGAAATGAATGAGATATCTTGTAAAGTGAGACAGCTGCCCTATATAGGGCGTCCAGTGCTAATGTAAGAAACAAGCAGAATTCTCCCTTAAAAATTAAGCCATATTGAATAACCATATCTTCAGCTGTTTTTAAAGTGCGTTTCGTTAACTATAGAGCATAGCCGTAGTTTGGCTGACAGAAAAGTAAACAAGCGCCCTCCTTTCTTGGACAACCTAAACATAGGGATCATTAACAATCGAGCATCAGAAGATCTAAGAGACCAAAAGGGCAGTAAAGGATAAGTCCTTCACTAAAATATATTGAACTTGTTTTGTAAAAGGCTCTATATCTTCTGACCAAAGTTTTAAAAATAATGCTTTTCTGAACCAGGAGTCACTGTAACTTTTTATGGTGTTGAGAAATTGACTGGAGGTGGGGAATTTTCAGGATAAATCTAGCCACCATATTTTGTGTGACCTGAAGGCGATCAATCAAATAATCGGGTAAACCCAGATATAGAGCGATAGCATAATCCAGCCTATCTGTGATAAGAGCATGGACTATGATCATGCGGCTATACGTTGGGAGAATATCCAATATCTTTTACAAAGACCTCAGAATAAAAAAGTATGTTTCTTGAACTGTCAGAATCTGTGGGCGAAAGGAGAGACCGGATTCAAATCTAACTCCTAGATTTCTTGGAAGTGCCAAATGCCATGCTCATTTGTCTGTGAAGGCAAGAAGAATGGTACACGATGTGACTGAAGGGCCAACCCCTGCACCCAGTGCATGTTGGCTGCGGCACATAGGTTCACAAAGGCCTTAGTCACAATACCTCACCCTGGGTTCAGTGTTTGTTTTTAGCTTAAGATATTTTATGGTTACAGTCCAAACCCTAAAAACCAGGGATGCATGAAATTGTATCATTTCGTTTAGTGAAAACTATTGAAAATTACAATAAATGCAGTTTGCCGGTCTCTAGTTTGACTTTTTTTATGTGAGATGATACTGCATGTAAAGAAAGCATGCAAGATACTAGTAGGCAACTGGTTCTAGCAGAAAATGTCTCTTGATGAAGGATTTTCTAGTCCGAGCAATCATTTGTAATGCAAATTTTTGACAACACAAAATAAGTACATTTCACCACCAAAATTAACATTTCTCACAGGACTACCAAAAACCATAGGACCATGTGATCGAGAATGAGTGATAGGCAAGATAGGAAGAGAGTCCCCTTCCTGCACTAAAAGAATACTTAAAGGGATTTCCCTCTTTGTATTTGTGATGCAGAACGCAGCACGCATACAAAGAGGAAGTAACGATGAGAAATAAAATATTTCAACTCGTTACTCCTAGGTCGGGGAGGCGCACCATTTTGGCGCAATCCAGGTTTACAGACATTTATAAATCTGGGGTTGTGTCAAAAACCATGGGTGAATGCGTGGGAACGCCCATATTCCACTCATGGAACACCTCCCTGCTGAAAGGTAATGCATGGCAGCGATACACACCGCCTAGTGTTAATTTGGATTTACTAAACCATGCAGAGCAACACAAGGTGGCTTTGCGTGGGTTAGTAAATCACACTAAAGGACCTGCGTTTCCCTGTGACTACTTGCATCACACAAGGGCAATGCAAGCCCTTAGTAAATCAGGCCCTCAGTCTCTAGTCCTCTGACTTCCTGCTTGTCTCTGGATAGTGCTGAAGTTGTACAACTCCAATATGCATCTATAGTTTATACTGAGCCCCCCCTTTATGAGTGGCTCATAAATTTTGGTGAGGCTGGTAACAGCAGCTACCAGACCCATCGGAATTATGAGATTTGTGCGAACACTGCAAATCTTTTTTTCATGGAGATTATGACTCATCAAAGCATCCAACATCTCAATGTGACAACCTGAGAAAAATGGGGATTTACCATAAGAACGTGATCTGGAATTACCAATTCCATAATTTGTATGGGGATCCCAAGGGTCATGCTTGTTTAAGTAAATTTAGGTTTACTGTACTGCACTCCACACATATGTCATTTTCTGCTATATATAGCTTCAAAGTATGTAGCTGTGGATTTAAGAATTGTAATTCTATACCTAAAACTAGATTTACCTATATAACTGGGACTTCAAAATTCTAGTCAACACGTGTTTTGCATGTCGGGCTTCTCTGCATGTTGGAAAGTAAAGCAGAACCACAGCACAGAGAAAATAGTGAGATACAGTGAGATAATTGCTTCATGGGCCAAATCAGGACTGCTACTGACCAGTAATGTCTCAGGGGCCAGCACTGTCAGTCTGTCATGACTAGAGAGAGACAGCAGCACCATAGGCCTGTGCTTTACTGCCACTGACACCTTCCTGGTGCCTAGTTACCACCTTGCAGTATTATTGGTGAGTGTGTGGAAGATTATAGCACAACAAGAAAAAGTCATTGTGTGTGTTGCATTAAGAAAAGGTAATTTGTCTGTGAATCATGTACCAGTCCTGTCTCCATTGGCTCTATTGTTAGAGTCTGTGTATAGGAGATGATGGTCTGCTGATGCCTTTGCTTTTTATTTTTTTGTGATTTAACATCCTTGCAAGCTTGCCTCACACACAGAAGAGGGCCAACATACATTGCTCACACACAGAGCAGGCATTGTATGCTTAAAAGTGCAGTTTCCTATTAATTTCCCCTTGGTTTCTTGAATGAGAATCAAGGCAAGAGCCCTGCTTCTAATGTTTGACCCAGATCCCCCCAAAACGTCTGACAAGTTTGTGGACTATGTTGCATACACTTAAATCTGTAACGTTTTAAACTTGAATGCTGCAATGTTGTATACTCGTCCACTGCCTGCCGACAAATGGCAGCCAATATACTGATGGCAGTAATCAAAAGTTAAGTATCTTGGATGTCAGACACGCTATCGTCATTGTGGAATGCAGCAAAAAATGTACCAGGCAATCCAGGCCATAGTGTGGCCACAATGTAGAACATCAGACCACAATGTAGAAAATCAGGTCCCAATGTGGCTATAATGTAGCACATCAGGCCACAATGTAGCAAACCAGGCCACAATTAGGCCGTGATATGGCCAGGTGGTGCTGTAACTAAAGGTGGCCCTCAGAAACCAGCATTCTGGTGTTCCCTCCAAGTAAGGCAGGAACAACATGCAACACTGCAGCCCTCAAAATATTAGTTCTGGAGAGAGAACAACAATCTACAGTTAATTAAAAATCATGCTACCTACATGTTTATTAACAATGTAATAAATGAAGCACAAAAGTAGTAACAAAAATAAGGAAATAAATAGCCAAATAATTACACACAAGAGAAAATGAAAAGCAGGATTTCTCCCTGCTAACAGCCAAATAAAAATATTACCAAGTTTCTTTGCTACATGTTGTTGCCGACTGGTTGCTTTGTGAGCTTTTCAATGTAAAGCCCACTTTAATCAGCGTTGAAGGTCTAAATAATAATAGTGTGTGCCACTCATTTAGGGCCATATTTTAGGAATGGCAATAACCTAATTGCGATTTTCTGTAAATCGCAATTAGGAAATTACTACTCCTAATGTATGAAACAAGTTGAGTTTCATTTAGTGAGTCCTAGTGGGTTGTAAATCAACCTACCTCATGAATATTAATGAGGTTGGTAGCAGATTGCGACCGATTAGGAATTGCTGCTATCATAGGGATGGCGGTCTGCTGGGGTCAGCGGACCACCGTGTCCTTTTAATAAAGCAATCTTTTCTTTTTTTAAATGCAGCCTGTTTACCTTAAAGGAAAACAGTATTTGTTTAAAAAAAATTTAAATGTTTATGTTTCATTTTTTTAAGAGTAGGCAGTGCTCCGTGGGACTCGCAATGACTGAGCGATTCACAAACCCATTTATGAATCGGTTACCAAATCGCCATTTGGCTTTTGCACATTTAAAAAAAACATGTTTACGGTAGCAAACAGCCATATTCTGTGAATCGGGCCATTTGCGATATCAAAAAAGGTTTTGTACATATGGGCCAATGAGAAGGTCAGATCGAAAAGAAAGAAGCACAAATGTTATGCTAGGGGGAATGCCGCACATTTAAAGCTTTGCTATATTTAGACTGATGTGGTATTATTTCGATGCAAATGTGTCTATACTAATACCACTTTTTAGGACATTAGCTCCGGGTAAAAAAAAGATGGCAGAATGTAGGCACATATAAATGCAAAAAAGTTTGCATAAACATTGCTTCATCAAGTTATTTTTTTATAGCTAATTTTACAGCAACACCATTATCAAGTACTGTAGAACAAATATTGATTTCTTGTATTACCTAAATATCTGAACTTGTGCTCTATGGTCTAAAACAAAAATAAAAAATGTAATTGAGGTGCTACACTTTAGCTAAAGCAAGGAAAACTGCGGAGACGAGTCATAAATCAATTTTAAAATTCTTCCTACGATTTGACTAAATTTCAGATTTTTTAGCTATTCACGAAAATTCCACCGGTTACTTAATGAAATCTATGTAAGCCATAGATTTCCATGAGCACTAGTTGTCCACTAAACTTGTTCTTGCGGGTTGTATCAATATAAGGTTGTGCAAAATTGCAAAGATTTCCTACCACAAAATTTCTGAAGATATTTTCTTTAAATTTCACAATCTTTCTAAAAGAAACCTTTTTTTGCATGGTGTTTGACCTATGACTGAAGGTTTAGGCAAGGTGACGAATTTCACAATCTTTGCAAAGGGCATAGATTAACAAGTTGAAAACATTTTCATGTTACATTTTAACCATCCTTACTGCAGGGCTGAATTGCCACGGAGCATACTTTGCGAAAGTGCGGGTACGCACATTTATCTTTCTTCCTTCATTTCCTCACCAGGAAATGCTTTTCTTAGTGAATAAATCCCTTAACCTGCATGTTTGCACTTTTACTTCGCCCTTTTTTAAAGTAATCTTTGGATCTGATTCACAAGACCATTTGCCACTGTATATTCAAATGTAATGGCTTGATTTATGAGTGCAAATATAGCCTGAATTTACATGTGCAAAAATGTTTACTCAGACACAGTATTAATCTAGAATGGTTTAATCTTATGGTGGAGCAATTCTGCTCATATGTGTGGTTGCTCCAGTACGGGGTTGTCCTTTATAGTTTGTGCGCACCATTCCCACCTTATAAAAGATTGGATATTTTCTCCTGTCGAGGCCCGCTGCAAACCACATTCCTTAATGGAAGTAGTAAGTGAATGCCAACAAAATCGCTGAGAATGTGGGGTAATGTCATATGACTATTCTTGCAGGCTCCTATTCCTGTTGTGCGGAGTTCTACAAAGCGGAGAAGCATGCACATGAGGAATGAAGCAATTTGTGCAAATGAGCAATTTTTTCCCCACATGGGACGCCTTTTTTTCATGTGCAGAATGCTCTTCCCGTACACCCCAGCAAATCAAGTGATGATCTGTTGACCTTCCGATCCTGGAAGTGGAGGTACTGCAGCACTTGGTTGGAGTAAATCTCCCGCCATTTCCAGGGATGAAAGGGGTCAGAGAGGAGTTTGGGATTGCCCACAAACATAAGTTTGTGAGTGTTCCCAAACTTCCAAGGCAAACCCTGCTTAGGTATGCCCACTTCACACCCCCACGAGTGGGATTTAATGCTGAAGATTTCTTTGCATTTGTGCAGTCGCGGCTCTTGGAGGGAGTGCTGCTGGCGGTGGGGCGGGGCAGGGGAGGGGCAGGGTGGGGGTAGTAAACTCGGCATACGGCCGAACGGAGGTAAGTACATAAATAAATAAATAAATAAAATGAATTACATTGCGCGCGCTGCAACGCCAAATGGCGATGCGGCGCGCACAATGTAATTTGTTTTATTTATTTATTTATTTATGTACTTACCTCCATTCAGCCGTACGCCGGAGTGTACTACCCCCCACCCTGCCCCTCCCCCGCCCCGCCCCGCCCCACCGCCCCGCAGCACTCCTTCCAGGAGCCGCGACTGCATTTGTGGCACAATAGTAACTGCATTTACGCCCACTAAGGGCCTGATTACAAGTGGGTCAGTTAATTCTGACCCGTGCATAAACCCCTGTTTACACATGGGATGGCATTACGAGTTTGTCTTTAACATATCCGATAATTATCGGATGTGTAAAATAACTCAGCCTTCGTTACATTTTAGCAGGTCAAACCTGCCGAAATTTTACAGGGGAAAAGCATAAAGTATTTACGATAACATGCGGATTTTGGTGCATTAAACACCAAAATCCGCATGTTATTCTCCACAAACCCGTAATAGATACTAATTATCGCACCTGATAGACAACATGCAACATGGAATCGCTATTTATCAGGTGCGATAAATAGCGCCTATATACATAAACAGGCACTAGGAGTCCCTTTGTAAATCCCTCCAGGTGGAAATAAAATATTTTCAGCTATAAACCTACTTTTACTACCCAAAAATATTTTGTGAATAGGTCCCATAGCGTGTAATGTGAATTAAAGAAACAGTCTCTAGCTACAAATTTTGACTCTGTAGGGATTCACGTTTCTTTCCAATGGCAACATCTTGCTCCTCTTCGGGGACCGCCATATTCTCAACCTCCAAACCTAGGACTTCAAAAGTTCTGATTACTGGCAGAAATTTGTGGCACTATATTTCACCTGCTGTTATATCTTACTCAGATCCTGATTCCATTTGCCAGGACCTCGCATTCATAATGAAAGGCACTTTTCTGCACTTCTATCTTAAATTGGCACAAAAAAGTAATGAATTGGACCCGTTACCCCATATGCAAAAGAAATGACCAAGAAATTAACACAGACTCGACAAGGTACTCAAGGTGTTATTTCTAAGTGCTACTTAATGACATTTGTGATGGTATTTCTGATGTCACGGGTGGGCTGGACTAGGGTCGCTCAGCACCTTATATGTTGAATAATTTTTCTTTGATAGCAGGATTTTCACTTTTGACATATTCACATTATAGATATTTGTATGTGAAAGGCAAATTCATGCTGAGCTTTGCATGCGTTTTACAACAGCTCTGAAATGTTGAAGATTTCTTGAGGAAGTGAGGCTCTCCATAATTTATTGGCACATCTTTGTTCCTAGAATCCCTCACACTTCCAACGCCCCTTTATTTGCTTAATGCTGATCTGTTCTCTGTAAGTTTATATCTCTGAATTAAAACTGCTATTCCATGGCGCAGAATGACAATAAAGTCCTTTTATATGCAAGGGTTATATTTCATCCAAACTGCTTGGCTTCTAAGAATATATTAAGGATGGGGTTTAGCTGTCTTCTGCTCTTAGATATCAACTTGATCCCCTTGATAATCGTTCTCTGGAGTGTGTAAGTTGCTTGTTACAACAAGGCATGCACGTCCTGGAATATACCTTTTATCAAAGGCCCTTTTATGTCTGAAAGTAGCTTTGTCATAATGAGATGTGCCTCAAATATCACTAAAGGCACAAATCCCTCTCTGTGTTTCAAAGAGCGAGCTCCCGTATAACAAACATCTGAAGCCTTCTGGTAGCTGGGCTGTAACACATCCTGCTTGTAACTTCACACTCCATCTGTGGATGGAGGTAGGGGAAGCCAACAGTAACTCGCGATTTGCTGTGTGGCACAGAGTTGCGCGGCGCACCCTGTTCATGTCGAGACATGAGACCAAGGGCCCCAAGAACGAATGCGCATTCACAAACGAAGGGACTTATTTACAAGCCCCTTGCCCCGCAGATGCGTCACTTTTAACATGGGAAAAATGACGTACCAATGGCGCGAATGGCTTGTAAATAAGCCCCTAGATGTCCAATTAGCACACTGACCAGTATGCAAATAGGTATCTACTAAGGTCTGGTACGACAATATTAAAACCAAAATATAGTCTGACAGAAATATTATGTCCTAACATCATTTACAAAGGTATCGTCCCACTGGGGTTGATAATAGTAAATCTACACTCAAAGGGATGATAGTTCTGATTTTTATTAACAATATTTATGTCAAAGATGTTTTTCTAATGATATTCTGACATACAACATGTACTAATAGATTGCATACAAATTTATCCAGGGTCCAGGGTCTGCAAAACAGCCTGCCTAATGACTAATAATTAGAGAGGTTGTAATTTGCAACCCATTGCGATTGGCACTGAATGTAGTGAGGGAGGCCTGCAAAGCACAGCAGAACTCTGTCCTTACATTTCCATTTATAATCTAAAAAAACACCAAAAAACAGCACTTGTCCATTAAAGATGCATGTGTTGCTTTTCAATAGAGTTTCAGTTTGAGAAGACACTGGTGGAGCAGGCAGTTGTGGCTTGGAGCACTTCTGTCTTCCCCACCAGACCACCAGATATTATTTTCAAAGTGGAAGCTGTGACACATGGTCAGATTCCCATCTGGCGATCAGTTACCACTCTAAGTCAGGAGTCAGTAACTTATCAATGGTTTGTGACCACAACTGCGGTCCCCAACCATTTATACATACCTTTGAGACTCATGAATATGAGGTGGGCGCCCTTTTCACCCCTCTTCAATTGTTATTCGGAAGGGTCTCAAAACTCTGTTATCAGTCAGGAAGGTTTTTCCTACAAAAGTGCTTTCTACATTGGTCATCAAGAGCCCAGTGGCCTTGACGAAGTATTCTCAAGTATGATAAAGGGGTATATTTGTTAAACCTTTGCTTGGGCGCTCATGCGTTGCAACGCAACACAAAACTTGGGCCCAGATTTATCAAGGGCTTGCGCTGCCCTTGCATCACGCAAGACGACGCATAGCGACGCAAGCCCTTAATTCAGATTTACTATGCCACGGAGAGCCCACCTTGCGTGGCTCTGCAAGGCTTAGTAAATCTACAGTAATGCAAGGCAGCACAAGTTGCTGCCTTGCGTTACTCTGCGTTTGGAAGGCGTTCCATGGGTGGAGCGTGAGTGTTCCACGCATCCACCCATGTCTTTTGGTGCATTCCCAGACTTGTTAAGAATAGAAAAGATGGAAATGCATCAAAATGGTACGCCTTCCCAACAGAGGTGTAACGAGGAGAAATATGCTTATTTCTCCTCATTATTTCCTCTTTTTATGTGTGCTGCAGTTTTCAGCACACAGAGAAAGAGGAAAATGCCACTGGGGATTGTGTTTTTGCAGGCTGGCTGTAACGCAGGTACCCTTGCACCTTTGCACAAGGGTGCCTGTGTTGGCGCTTGCCAGCCACAAGTGTGCCAACGAAGCGTAGCACGTTGTCTTTCTGTGTTGAGTTAAGCCAAATGTTGATAAATCTGACCCATAGTGTCTAATGCAATACATTAAAAAGGCCCGTGAGCACAGCCCGTTTCACTGCATGAATGTATGCGTAAATATTAGAAAATTCAAATATTTAAGCACGCACACATCCACAGTCACGATCTGAAGTAGATATGGGACAGTTTCCTTTCAAAACCTCGTTTTTTAATTTTTTAATTTAAAGGTTTATGTATCACAGTGTGTTCTCTTTTCAAATGTAACTTATTTCACATTGTCTGCTGTTGAAAGATGCTGTTCTCTATTTACAGTTCAAAATAATGCCAACCAGCTCAATTTTTCTATAAAGGTTCCATTGTTTATAAAGTATAATTTTTAAACAAATGTTTACTTACATTTAGGTATGTTATCATAAGTTTTGGAATGTTTACGGCAGAGCTGTAGCTTAATGTTGGAGTAAATCCTTGCACAATATATTATAACTCAATTTCACTGAAAATAAATAAATCAAATTCCTGCAGAAATGCTGCTTTCCAGGGACTAACTCAGATGACACATCATGAAAAATAAAAAATATGTATAATCCACGTTCTAGGATTGCTCCTATGCAAAGCATGGTAAAATGTGTCCTGCATCTTCTAACCCCTATTTAATGAAGGGACGTTGTAATGATCGGTCTTTGCCAATGGCGGCCTAGTTATGTCTCTTATGTGAACACATAAAAACAGTGGTTCATCAAGGATTCAATAAACACGAAAGTAATAATGATAGTCAGCAAATTAATTACAGCAAGCAATTACTGAACACACATTTATATGTATAACTTTGGCAATAGAGTATTAGTGAGGATTTGGTTTCCCTTTTTAGCAACTAGAGGCAACCGTTGCATTCTTGGCCTTGTTTACGTGCTCGCGGCCTTTTTAATTACTGCGTCATTCAGTGTGAGATCTTGGATCAGGGACATCTTATGGATTTTGGGGGCCCGGGGCCAAACCTATTTTGGGGGCCCCTGTTCAGAACAGGTTTGAATTCATGATCTAATTTCAGCTCGTTCATACCCTCTTTGGCCAGGTCCCTGACAGTGCACCGACACACTTGTCTAAATTCTAAATGTGTTTGCATCTAATATTCATGGATAGTGACGTGTGTTTTCAGTATTGTAACACAGTAGTATCTCACTAATACTACTGCAAATATTCTCTGTGACCCATTCCAATTTCTCATATGTGAGGTCCTGTTTTGATCTAAAAGAAACTTTTTTTTATGGATGTTGCATGAAACATAAACACAAATTTCTCTGCAAAATGCCTGTAAAAGACTCTGATACATCACCCACATTAAAAATAAATGAATGGAAAATGGTATTTAAAACAATCGATTTAAGAATTATTCAAGGTCATGTGGGCAAGGTTCTCTGTAGGACATAGCTGATTCTACCCGCCCCCCCTCCCCCCAAAAGGTGGGGGCCCTGGGCCTTAAAACGTTTCTGTCTTGGATGCATTGCCAGACTGACAATGAAGGTTTGTGCTGCTTGAGCTTGTGCCCTCAGATTCACATGGTGGCTGCGCGGCTGGGGGACAGGGCCTTTTCCCTTGCGGCCTTCTCCCTTGCGACTCTTAAACTTCAATCCAGAGTGATCTCGACAGTCTGCCTCCTGCATAATTCGACACAATCCTCAGAGGAAAGCTCCTGCCTTATGCCACTTTGCCCCTACATTGGACGACAACTTCTCCAAACTTGGGTAGGTGTTTAAAGCAATGGGGTTGTAATACTCTTGCCTAAAGAGACTGTGCTTTGCAGGTGACTCAACCCCACTGAGTGAGTATAAATCTTCTTACCAATGGGGTGCGCAGTTAGCTGGTCGACGTTCCTGAATTGGGTGAGATTGTATACCTTTTCCCTACAGCGGTAATACGCCTCTTCAAATGTGGTACTCTTAGGATCCTTAGTGGCTAGTTAATGTTTTTGATGAAAGTACACATACCCTTACCGAGTCTAGCCTTTGGAAAAATGTTATATTATACTATGGGCACTTACCATCTTCTCATTTTACTTAGGTATCCCTCACCTTCTCAGTCCTGACGAAACCTCCATATCCAGAGTGAGGTCGAAACATCTTCGACAGTATGACACACAGACCTAATAAATACATGCTAATCACTAAGTCTGGGTTAATAGCATTTCATGACTAATCCATTATTGTTCTATAAATTAATCTGAGCTGTGTGTCTTTTTTTGTAAATATCCACTTCATACACCCACTTTATTTTTCTTGTTTTCTGTGTGAATACCGGGGACACCCAGCACCCTTTTCGTCTTCTTTCATTTTCTCTCTAAATTTGCACCAAATATTGTTGAGTATTTTAGTCATAATAATTAATAATTATATTTGCTTCTGAAAGGTCTAGGGTAGACCTTTATTTGCTTTTCTTTTTGTACCTTGTATGCAGTACTTCATTTGCTGACTGTTATTACTTTCATGTTTATTCAATCCTTGGTGAACCACTGTTTTTATCTATTAATATATGTCCAGGTTCTCATTGCCTAATGTGTTGCTCTTGTATAGCACAGTAAATGTTTCACCAGTGCATCATCGTTGAAGAGCTGCTTGGGCCATTTTCTGCTTCATGCATCAAACCTTATTAGCTTGAGCAAGAGGAGAAGGTGTACTTGAGTTCTAAGAAAATAATGGAAGTAGAGACTTAATATAAAACGCATAGGAAATAATGGTCAAATAAATTACATTATTTAAAATCATTAAAAACATAAATACATTTGAACTAATGTTAAAATATATATACTAATAATACATACGTATTATAAATTATTTAACTTTACTTCCTATCTATAGCTCTACCTCCATTATTTTCTATGGGAGAGTGTTGCAGCACCAGTGTTTGGCTATGTGCAGTGCTAGTAGTGACTACAAAAGTGCAGTTTGTGAATATCGAAAAGTAGTAAACTTTCTCAAAAGTGAGAAATTACTCAAAAGTGCAGTTTGTGAAGCAGGCCCACAGTATCTAAACTGTTGAACAGGCTATACATAAATGTGAAGCTGCTCACACCACTCTGCTCATTGTTAACCTGCAAGCATGGGCGTCCGCAGAAATGTTTCCAGGGGGGGGGGGCAACATTTTAACATCATCACCAACCTCCGACATGATGTGTGCCAGGTGGGCACAAGAAAAAAAAAGTAACAACATCGTGGAAAACGCAAACCCTCATAGGGAATGCAAGATTAAGTAAAGCATGTGAAATGTAAGCAGAACATGATTACCTTAACACTTTTACACTCATTATTCAGAAATCAATGAGTTTTTTTGCCTGAAACGTTAAGCACATGACTACAGGGCCCAGAAGGGACCCGTTTCAATGTCCATTGCTTAAATCCTTACAAAACATAAGTAGTATAGTTTAAAAAGACAACATACCTGAACAAAGAGCAGCAGTACACATTATAAACTAAAATAAGGAAAAGAGCTGATAAGGATCTCATTAAAAGTTTTCCACTCCAGTCATCAACCAGGTATTGCAGAACCTCCAGGAATGGTGCACTTCCACACGTGGGAAAAACAATGCTGTTCAAAGAATGACGAGAAAAAGAAAGTAGCGCTTCACTGGCAAACTCTGTGAAGTGGCACTAATATGTTTGGGTGAGAATAAACCCAATCTGGCCACTTTGCGACCACTCTGTAATGATTTATTTAGTTATTTATTTTTCGTATTTTGCACCTATTTTTCTCTTGGTCCCGAGGCTGCACTTTGTAACAGAAAAATGTAATAAAAAGAGGACATTTCCAACAAAAGTGTTTCTTTCATTTTTGGAACCATTTCACAGGGGAAGGAATGAAGGAAAGTAGAGGAAACAGAGGGTAAGATACGTTTATTGAAGCACGGTTTTCAGCAAGTGAGGAGCTGCGAGAGAGAGAAAAAAGGGAGGGAATAAGAGGATGAAAGAGAGAGGGGGCAGCTGGCAGCGGCAGAGCAGGAAAAGTGAACACTTCGACCACTAATCTTACCTTAATACACCTGCTGGCACCTAAGGACTCCCACGCGCAACAGAACACAGAAGCAGGCTGCAGGGTCGGCCAACCAGCCCTTGCCTTGACGTTCCTGACTCCGCCTCTCGAGCTCCAGACCACAGCACTCGGAGTCTACTGCGTGCCCGCGCCAAAAGAGGCAAATGCAGGGATTCAAAAGTGAAGAAAAAAAAATGATGACAGGCCTGCCCCTCGTGAGATCATTGGTCCATTCTCTCTGGGGGCAAGCCAGAAACAAGAAACAGGGCCGTCAAAAGTAGCGCGTTCGCGCTATGAATGATTGACGGCCCTGATTGTTATAGATCAACTGTGGGCGCCGCGGAAACCACGGATTTTGCGCACACATGGGCAAATGTCGCCCAACTTTCCGCAACCCACCAAGGCCGTTTTTTCCCCGCACAAATGGGAAAAATGTCTCCCATTTGTGCGGGAAACAGCCCAATCTGGCAACACTGCTGGAGAGGAGCCTGCGCGCATTGTGCACTTGCTGGGGGCTGGGGCGGGGGCAGGTCGGAGTCGGATCATGATTGGTCCAGACCAGCTCTCGACTTGCATAAGTCAGGCGATGCGGCAGGCAGCTATCATTGGTAGCACTCAGCTACCCAATGACAGTGGTGCCTTGCCTGCCTGCAATGACGCCTGAGCCTCAGGGTGGCTGTTGAGACCCACGGCCGGGAGCAGTCCGATGTCATTGGTAGCTGAGCGCTATGCTAAGTTTCATTGGTAGTAGCATAGCGCTCAGCTACCAATGACAGGCACAGTGAGGCACCTAGCACCGCCTCTGCACAATGGCGCCCGCACCGCCCGGCAGTAGCCCGTACTAGACACTCTAGTTACGGCCCGTGGTGCGGAAGAGCGCCATTCTGTTTTGTAACATCGCTCGCACTCCAGCAGCCCAGTGAGTCACTGGGATGCTGGAGTGCCAGCATTACAAAAAAGAATGGCACCTGCACCACGGCACTACGACCCGCACCGGCGATCCAGGAGGGGGCAAGCGCCCCTCCTTGCCCCTCCCTGCGGATGCCCATGCCTGCAAGGACTTTCTGTCGAGGCACTTTACATGATTAAAATGTGCAACATGGAAACTTTCTGTATAGTCTCTAGATTTAAAGTTAAAAACAATATATCACTGTAGGTTTGCAGAAACTGAGAACATGATCCTTTCCCTAACTGGTTGGATTATGGCAGGCAGCCAAAAGATCCCTCCAGACTCTAAAAGTTAAGACTATTAACACGTCAGAGGAAATTCACTTTTCAGGTAACTGCAAGCTATACCCATTGCTACCTTACTGCGATTATAATTAGCGCTTTAAGTGGGATTAAAAAAATTTGGCATGTATCTAAAATAGGTGTGGCCAATTATCGTAGCCAGGAATCCTTTCCAAGAGGCATAGCCTATGAAATTGAGGGTATGG
This sequence comes from Calotriton arnoldi, assembly GCA_963921515.1. NCBI lineage: Eukaryota > Metazoa > Chordata > Amphibia > Caudata > Salamandridae > Calotriton > Calotriton arnoldi. The sequence goes on from CAWUFW010000189.1 coordinate 4,453,873, forward strand.
CTTAAAATATGTAAACTAAAATCCTGTGCATCACACAGAATGCCAGCTGACCCCTATTAGGGTGATTTTGTGTGCGTTTCTGTTATTGTATCTAGACACATTACATTGGACATGTACCTAAATGAAGCCAGAGCTACTGGCTTTGGCAGTGCTTGTTAGTAGGACCAAATAAATGAGTAACAACAAAGGTTTTGTAATGAATAATTAAAACTGATCATGTTTCAATTCTGAAAATATGAAACTGGGCATTAAACATTACCAAGGTCTATGGAAGCAATAGTGGTTTTCGGAATGTCTCAGTCACTCCTATTCTTTCCTTCACACCACTTTACTCAGCAGTCTCTCACTCTGATAGACACAACCTTTTTCTCCCAACATCCCAACAATATCCTCTATCTGCATTTCTCACACATCATCTCTTGCCTGTTCAGTAATGTCTTTACATTCTCACCTTCTGCCCATACTTCCTCTCATCTCTTCCACTACACCATTTTCCCTCACCCAACTCACCCATAAACCTGTAAGAGTCTTTTTGGTCTTTTGGTGGGGTCAATATTTGGATAGCTCTCTACCCCTTTCACACACTTTGTCAAAGAAACCCATTTACAAAGGGTACATATGTGTCCATCGCTCTGTGCACTCTGAAGAGAGGCCAAGGACTGTATGTGCATGCAGTCTGAATTAATTTATGACCCACAGACAGGCACTGTGAAAAACTCACATTTCCTTTAGCCTTAGCTCCTGAGCTCTCAGTTGTGCCCCATCATAAATTCCCACACTCAACTGAACTCTGCCAGACACCTGAAGGTGACTGAGTTCCCCATTTCTACATAAACACAACATCTGGAAATATCAAATAGTCTTAGGCAATGCAGGATGAAGTATCTGAGACCCAGCAGACCCGCCCACCTTAAAGCTCAATTGATAAGGCACAACTATGCCACTGAATATTCATAAAGGTACTTACACACTATATGATTCAATATCTGGGTGGTCTTATATGACCGTGTGTATAAAAGCCCCTATATGGGCACGCGTGCCAACCAAGAGTGAAAGTAACTTGCACATGTAGCATCGTCTGTGGGCAGTGGAAATACAATTCTAGATTTTGTGATGCAGGGAAGACAAAACTCATTCACGGCCCTATGCAACAATGGGTAGGATTACAGACTCACTGCCCTAATGCAGTGAACACTACTTCAGTGTATGGCGATTTGCTGAATACTTTAACCACTATTGTTGCCAGGAAAAGCACAAGTGGGAAGAAACACAAAAGAAGCACAATCAGATGTGATAAGTGGTTTGACGAGGATTGCAAAAATAAAAAAACTGAGTTCCAGCCAACCATGCATCCGGAACAACCTAGAGTAAAGATAAGAGAGGCGAGATCAAGATACATGGCCCTAATAAAGAGGAAAAAGAATGAAGCCCTAAGTAAACACTGGAGAGAAATTGAACATGCAATGATAAGAAATGACACAAGGGCTTCTGGCTCAAAACAGGTATAAGCTTGGGAACCAGGATAAATCACCTGGAATCTAATATCAGCGGAGAAGTCTGGGTGACTCACTTCTCTGCAATCTTCAGCCCCGCACCTGAAGCCAATACCAGATAACTAAACGACGATGAGCAACATATGATGGGCTCTGATAAGATCGCGCAAATGCACCAGTTATCAACAAGGAAAATGTGATCAAAGCAATAAAGGGTCTTAAAAAGGGGAAGGCTCTGGGTCCAAACATGATACCTCCAGAGGTGTTGTTCTCGGATCCAGATTGGTGGTTGGAAGTCCTGACAGAAATGTTTGCAAGAATTATAGTAGAGGTGCAGTGCCCACCGTCATAACAAAACAGCATCATCATTCCAACTTGCAAGGAAAGCCGGAAAGATGATCCGAAATCTTACCGACCAATCAATCTATTAGACATTGGCTGTAAAATCTTTTCAAAAGTGATTTTAAAGGAACTTGATGAGTGGTTCTCAAGAGAAAACATCCTCTCATCGATCCAAGGTGGATTAAGAGAGGGCTTGTCAGCCATCGACAAAGTGTTCACCTTCCTTCATAATTCATATTGTGCAGCACCGCATATGGCAAAAGTTAACATCCATGGTGACCGTCAATGGCTTTTTGTCTGCAATCCAGTTGTTATAAACAGATACTACTTCACAAGTATGTCTCATCCAACAGGGGCTAATTAGCAAAAAATTCGAGTGTTGGCACCACTCTTGTTCTCCTTGCATATCAACGACCTTTATGACTCAGTAAGGACGGCCACTGTAGACTTCCCATCGATAAATGACTTCAAAATCTCAGCCCTACTATATGCAGATGACTCAATTCTGATTGCCAGAACAGCTAAGGGCCTACAATCTCAACTGTGAGTCATGGAAACTTATTGCAAAACAAACCAAACAAAAATCAACACCGTAAAGCCAAAACAATGACATTTAAGTTAAATAGAAAGAAGAAATATGTGTTTCGTATAAACGGGTTTACCCTAGAGGTGGAGTTCTTCAAATATTTGGCAATAGAATTAAACAGGATTTAAACTGGAAAATACGCATCAAAACCATCCTCAATAAAGCAGAGGCTTTGGCAAATGCTATTGGTAGAATGATCTGGAAGCAAGGCCACCACTTTTCCAATCACATCGATAAAGTCTTCTTAGTAAAAGTAGGACGCCAGATTGCCTATGGTTCTGAACTGTGGGGTTTGGACAAGAGCGTTAATGTGGTAGACTGCTTTGAGAAAAAAGTCTGGAAAACAACCCTTAATTTACCAAAATAATTCCCTACTGCTATTCTCGAATCAGATGTGGGTTGCACTTCTATGATAAACAAATGCCAATGGCCCCCATGAAATGCAGTCTAAAAAGATTAAAATAATGCCAAAACAACTTGATGGACTGGGCCTGGGATGAACACTTCAAACTAAATAGCAAATCCACGTTTGCTACTCTTTGACTTAAAGAAAGCAAGAGACTCAACATGATATTATCCAAAGCACCAAATAATATCCAAATGATTTTAAAGAGATAAATAACTTCCTCAATTTCTAAGCACTTTGCGCATCTGGCAGAAGAGCAAAGAATGAAAGTATTGGACAACGTTTCATAGACCGACTTTAGAGGTATGTCTGATCCCTCGCCAAGTGCACAGCAATGTTTAACCCTGCTGACAAATCATAGAGGAAAGAGGCTTTTTGTGCTGGCAAGAGGTGGCTGCCTGCTATTGAACAACATTCTGAAGAGAAATGCCACAGAAGACCTGAAACATTTTTTATTAGACTGCCCCCAGTACAGTTCTGTGATAAAGAGTACCATTACCAGAATGCTTAAATAAGACCACCTTGACGAGCAGGATGAGCAAATCAATTTTCTTTTAAGTGACGTATCCGGGAAGGCAACAAAATGGACTGGTAGATTCCTAAGTAGCAACTGGGAACGGAGAACAAAATTGTTGCAAAGGGGGTCCACACCGACCCTGCCTCAGGCCTTGAAAGTCATACAGTGGGGTGAGGGCTTGATTCATTTTAGGAGTAGATGAGGTTCGCCACCTTTGTTAAAAACTATGGAGTGATTACTTGTGTTTTGCTTGCATGTTTAATCAATGATTTTATTGTGGTTAATGTGGTTTTAGTGTTTATATTGTACATAGTGCTCCCGTAAAATGCACCCATATATGCATTTTTCTTGTGCTAAACTCTGCCTTGCTTTACAAGTGGGCCGAAAACACTGTAAATAATTCAATTTCAGTGAATAGTGTGTACTGTATATGTGCAGTCAGTCATCGGAAAAAGGCCTGTTAGCAGTGATACCCCAACTGGTTGGGTACCTTAAGTCATTCAGTCATCATCAACAAATATGTTTATTTGAATTAAAATCATTAATTATAAAAAGACAAGAAATAAATACATATATAACATTAAAATGCAAAAATAATTAAAAATAGACATAGACATTGTAAAGCGGACAAATTTAATATCATAGTCCAGCATGTTGATGATTCTGCTGAAATCATTTACTCTGTGCTGTCTGGAATCAGTAGTATTGCAAGCACATAAGGGTGATCCATCTTCTAGAATTCCGCTCCAGAACATGGCCCGACAAATGGTTTTCTAGTCTTCTCTGGCACTAAGGACATAGTCATTGTACCAAAATGAGACAAAGTACCTGATGGGCTGCAACCCCCTAAGAACCACTGAGTATTGCATTAGTATGGTGCTTATTAGGCAATGATCAGTCCTGCGAGACTAACAGGCATAGTTAGTAAAAGACAAATCCTCTGTCATCACGAACAAACACAGTCAAAAATACTAGGAGGCTGTGAATTTATTAAAATTAAAATCCTAGTGCTCACAATGTCAATGGTAACTATTATAAAATAAACAAGGTAGAGGCAATGGCATTTGTCAAAAGGCTGAACAATAGAAAACATTGTAATATTATTATATTCATAACCCCAACCCTTCCATTCCCTTGGCTAACTAAGCGGACCTTAGCACCAAAGGGACCTACACAGTCTCATAGATGGTCAACACAGCATACCTTTTCTGAACAACAGTAGCTGTGTTCAATAAACAGACAGTAGCTGTCTCAGCAGCTATGTTGTCTTCTAACAGGCAGATATGTTTGTTGATGGGCACTATATACATTTTATTTAGTCTTCAGCAGGAAAGGTGTTTACAGCTACTGAACGACCCTTAGTCTAACATCCCTGGATTGAAATCCCTCTCCCTCTCCCCCTCACAATGCTATGCTCCAGTTTATATACTCAGTCTAAACATTGTTGAACATTTTCAAAATATACAATTAATAATGAATCCCTTCTAGGCTTTCACCTACTTAATATTCTGTGAAACATTGCTTCTGTGTAAAAACAATAACTGAAAATTTAAGATATTAATTATATGAAGCCTTGTTCATTATTTAAAAATAATTACTAGAAAAAATTCTAACCATGTTAAAATAAACATGAATATATTCGACAAGCTGAATTATCGCATTGCAATGGACCAGATATTTTAACAATATTAATAATTGTGCATTTATATTTCAAGCATACTCCTAAATAAATAAACATTTATAACCCAACAGGCAATATCTAAAATAGAACATATAAAAAAGTGAGAACTTACAAATCCCACAAGACGTGAACAGGCACCAGGACAGACTGGCCATGCTACCATTTCCTCGGTCGGCTGCATACTAGAAGGTTGCTTTGAGACCAGGAGGGGCTGCCATGACCCAGCCAAGACCCCCCGGCCCCATACTACTCGCCGCCTCTTGCAGTGTGGACTAGTTTGAACATTTTTGCCACAGCTGATTTTAGTTTCCAGTCTGGCTCTGACAGACACAGAAAAAAATACAAATTCTCACCAGTTGTGGTAGGTTGGTGACATTCAGTAATAATTAGCAAAATATTCTCCAGAAGGACCAACCCAGATTTGTATATGCACTTCTCGAATAGATCTGGACAAGGTGGCATGGCCCGAGGCTCCTTACCAACATCAAATTGTTTTTAATGCCTCATTTGAATAACATATGAGAAGAATAAATGTTTATCCAGAAGCCTTGAGAAAGATTAATTTTAATGTACTGACGTTTTGAAAAATATAATCTTGTAGAAACAGTAGAAGAGATGGCATTGTTTCTGTGAAGTCACAGCAAGGAATATAATACTTCCAGGGATAAAAATAGAAAAGGACACAGCATTAAATTAAATGTAATTATTGTGCATTTCACACTTAACAGTGGTGCTACGGCTTATCCCCTCTAGCAATCAATCTTCGAGACTGCTCCTCCCAAGTTTCAGGGCCTCTATATACATTTCCCTCCGGTGTCTCTCTATAGAGTGTGGAAGGTGAGCTGCTGTCCATTTAATTGTATGTACACTGTAGAGCATAATCAATGCCTTTGTCATAGATACATTCAGAAAACAAAACAACTTCCATCTTGTTCCATACAAGGACGGATAGCCTAGTAGTGCCAATGTAATTCATATAGGTCTCTGAACAGAAGAATGGAAGATTTCTCTCTACTGTATTTCTCTTATTTATGTTAGCATGATTAATGTCAATTTGGTGCTAAAAAAATGGAGCTGGTATCTAATATCACCATTCAGAATATTAGTTTCCTAGGCTCTAAGCGTCATACATACACACTCCCAGGAGTTAGTGATTTTCATGTTAGCATACAGTTAGGTCTTATTTGTATGTAACATGCATGTATCATTAAGACATCCCTGCCACATACATCGTTGTGACTCTGGATAACAGCTGAAAGAAGCATCCACCTACACATTTCTTGAGCTAGGAATATAAGTGATGACGAAATCAGACTGTGCAAAGAAAAATGTCTATTGTGCTTGAGAGCTTTTCCACCACTTAAAATTTCTCATACACTGAAAAGTCCAATGATCAGTTTAAATGTCAAATGTTTTTCTAGAGCCCAAAAGTGTTTCCATTCGGTACAGGGCATCATCTTGGCCAAGAGTTCCAGCATTACTCAAAGGCCATTTAGGACAAGCCTGAATCAGGTGTAAAATGTCTCTACAATATTGACTTAAAACTAGCCTTAAGCCAGTGCTGTTTCTCACTGTCAGTCAAAGGTCCTCTCAGTTCTCCAGATTGCATAGGCTCTTCTTGAGACAACAGGTTCACAGAATTCTCAGCTTAACCTGACGAATGGACTCTAGGGACATATGCGTGACATCCTCCGTACTTCCTTCTTTCCTTTTGTCTCTCTCGTAATCAAAGGTCAATAAAAAGCTCTAGATCAACAAGTTTAGGAACCGAAGTAGGATGACGTAGTGATTGAATCAATGCTTCCTTAATTCTATCCTTAAGCCATGTGGAAACAATGTCAGCTGAGGTCTTTCAGTCATGTTAGTTTCAGCTGCTAATTAACGAAAACAAGTCAATCCATCCATTCCTCCTTGCTGAATGTCACACAAGACCTTTTTAGAAAAGTACTGTAAATCAGGACACTCAAATATCTTCTTAAAAGCTGATAGGAAGGCATCATAAGACTATGAACGAGTAACTGAAGTGGTTACTAATGGAGTTGCCCAAGTCAGTGCTCATCAATTAAGCCTACTAATCAGGTAAAACCCCTTTGACTTGATTTTGACAAAAAGAGAATCCAAATTCTCTTTGAATGTAACTGAATCCACATAAAAATGTTGAGACTACTGTAATATCTATATGCCATGATACCAAGGTCTTTTTACATGCCAGATTGCCAAATTATTAAGGTGAACATGATTCATAGTACTACAAAATCTAAGGAGATGGTGGCGTCCCAATCTGTCAAGGAATGGATAATGAGACAGTCTGTTGAGTACCCGTATAAATTGCTCGAGGAAAGGATGCTTCTTTCCAGTAGCAATGGTACCACTATGCACAGAATAATATGTGTGAAAGTTGTCAAGTGTCTCCTTATGAGGGTCAAAGGTAGGAGGTAAAACCCATGACAGGTAAATTACTTCCTTTGGCAACATTGCAAATTCTGAGTGAGAATGAAGGTAGCACTGGACAAATCAACAAGGCACAACGCCCCGCACTCCATCCGACTTGTGGAAAAGCCCTCTGGGTCAAGGCAAGTGCAGAAGTGCTGTAAATGCCCAGAAGGCAGGGACATGGGTTTGATTGTGGCAACTGGCAATGTGCTGATGGAGTGTTTGTGAAAAACGTCTACCTTTTCCAAACCCAGGCAGACTCAGGTGAGTGCTTGGTATTGTACTCTGCACAGATTCCAGTTTGAATGTAGCAATGTGTACGCTCTCCCCCATATCTTGCTGGGAAACTGGTCATCTCAGGTTGCTCGTCATGATCACTATGAAGTATAGACTCTCATATCATGGAAACACCAACATTAAAGAACAAGAAAACAAAACATTTCAAGTACTAATTTTCAGAAATTAGGCTCAGAGCATGGAACTCCTCTATCGGGACAAACCCATTATGTAGCACCAGTAGGAAAGAACTTAAAATCCTAGGGGCAGATTTACAAGCCCCCTGCGCCACCAGTACGTCACTTTTTGTGACGTACTGGAGGCGCATTCCACTTCTCCATATTTACAAGGAGAGGAAAAGCCACCCTGCGTGACTTTTCCTCTCCTTGTAAATATGGCCCCTTAACACGCAGCACTTTGCGTGAAAGGGGCGTTCCATGGGTGTTGCTGTGGGTGTTCCCACGCAACACCCATGGAACGAGACACATTTCCAGATTTACGAGGAATCATAAATCTGGAAATGCGTGCCAATGCTACGCCTCCCCTGGGGAGGGGTAGCGTGGCGCAACGAGGAGAAATGTTTTCATTTCTCCTCGTTTTTTCCTCTTTCAAAGCGTGCTGCATTCTACAGCACGCATTGAAAGAGGAAAATGCCTGTAGTGATTGTTTTTGTGCAGGAAGGTACCCCTTCCTGCACAACAACAATCTCCCCATGACGCAGGCATCCTTGCACCATGGTACAAGGGTGCCTGCGCCGGCGCATGGCAGCAGTTTGTGCGCCAGCGCAGGGAGAGACACAGGAATGCGACATATTATTGTAAATATGTCGCATTCCTGTGCTTCGGAAGTGCCGCAGCGTGGCGCAGCCAAAGGGCTTGTGTTGCTGCGCTGCGGCACATCCTTGTAGATCTGCCCCCCAGTTTTTCAATGTCACAATACACAGGCTAATACTTCCACAATGTGAGCATTGGAAAATCTGACTAGAATTTTTTTCAAAAGAGTTTTTGCTGTTATATTTGGCATTAATCATAGGGATGCAATATAATCTGACAATTATCTCCCAATAAAGATGTTTTAGCCTCAGGCAAACCACAATCTTGGCCTCTTAGGTGATGGACTTTTAGTCTTTGAGATGTTTGCTGCCAGTGCTTTTTATGCTTTGACATTCCAATTTCACTTTCATATATCATTTTGATAACTGCACAGCTCTGTCCTACCCTAGTGGATGTGGTTCACACTATATAAAAATGTACACACACTCACGCACACACGCACACACACACACACACACGTCAATTTGGTTACTTGTGCATTTCTGATGCTGCCTCATGAGGATTCAAAAATCTGAGGTGTAGGAGCAAAACAGCGGTGTCATGAGAGTGACTGAGTCAACAAGAACAAAGGAAGGGCAATATATGAGGGAACAGGACAGTCTGACATTTTGATTGCTAGAATTATTGTAACATAATTCTGAGGCTGCTTCAAAGTGCTACATGGGTGACATAAGAGGACCCTAAGGTTTGAGGGTGAGGGCATAACAGAGGTTCTGGGGAAACAGAGAAAAATGCATCTGGGGTGAGTGATAATGTAAAATGGTAAAGTGAGGTGAAAGGCGTGAAATAGCTACATTGGTAGTCAGGGTCGGATTGGGATCATAATCCGGCCCGGGAACCCCCAAAAAAGTGGGCCACATTCCCGGATGACACCCGTTTATAAAACATCATTTGGCTAGTCTCATTGGGCTCATTTTTAGAGAAATGTTGGATAAAGTACATATTTTAAAGCTCATAGAGCCAGAAATATTGGTAAAAAACTAGAAGCACTACATTTTGGCTGGGCGAGTGAGGTGAAATAAAGTGGCCCAAAGGCCACAACTCCTGACGTGGCTATGTTTGCCACCTGGCCATTTTTTTAACCAGCATTACCGGTATTTTAATGTCCTGGCCGATAGGAAAATGATGAAAATCACCTAAAGCTCGTTTTTTCTCCTCTGTTCAATATGTACTTCAAACAATATACATAAGGTGACTGCAGTTTAAAATGTGGTCTACAGCTGCTTTAATGATCTGTGACAGATAGTTAAAAGCTAAACACAGGCAGAAAAGCCATGTTTAGAAGGAATACTGACGTTTTTTATAATTGTATAAAGATTCCTCTTTTATTATTATTCCAGTCTTTGCAGACTCTTCAAACATGAGCAAACAGAAGGTTATTTTTTATTGTAGTTTTAGCCTGAACTCAACTAAAGGGCAGCAATTATATGAGCACCAGTCACAATACAGAAGATCAAATTAATTTTTACTTTAGGCCTGGGCAATTAAGTCATTAGCCCAGAATCACAGGCAGCTCTGACACGAACATTACCTCCTCTCAATTTTCCTCGCTGGGAAAGATGCCTCACAGCGAAGCCTAGCAAACATACCCCCTGGCCCCTCCCCCCACCCCACCAAGGCTTGAAAGACACTGGGGCATAAGGGCCAACAACAGGCCCTCAGTGAAGCCGCTTCATTTACTCTTCCCGCTCCCCAGCAAACTAAAGTCTCAAGGCGATGGCCTGGCAGGGGAGGGGTGAAGAAAAGCAGGGAGCTGCTGCTGCTCCAGGGGAGATGAGGTGATGATGGCCCAACGGCCGTATAACCTATTCCCAGCCAGACACCTCTGTTTAAGAGCACAGCAGGAAAGTGAGACACTGCTTCTGAGTGTCTGCCCCGGCCCCACAGGGGCCAAGCTACAGTCTGCAACAGCCAGAATCTGGCCTCCTAGCGATGTTGCTGCAAGCTTCCCCACTCCGAACCTGCCTCCCCGTGATGCTGGCCCCACATTACAGTGTCCTGGCGGGGCCGGTTGACAGAGCTCCTAACAAAAACCGGCCCACAGGTGACCCTTAGGCACAGGCCCATCGGCCGATGCCCGACTGCCCGCCTTCCCAATCCGATGCTGTTGGTTGTTAAAGGGAAGAGGAGATCCCTAAAAAAGGGAAAATTGGTAAGTATATCCATGGATACAGGGTGACTCTGTCACTGCCCTTCATAACCTTCCAACAAAGGCTCCTGGTTATTTCCACACCCTTCTGCCTCGCATAGTATGTGATGACAATGCCAGTACTCTTCAATTCCCACACACCTCTCGATGTTTGATGTTCCGATTCACAAACAAAAAGAAAATAGAGTAGACTGTGCCAATTGCACATAAATGTAAATTCAGAAACATTTGAGAGCACATTTTTATAGCTCCCATTCTGGCATTGGTATGGCCTTGTAGAACCATCAACATCAACCATTGCAGTTTGGGATCTATTTCAGCTTTTGATTCTGTGTTGTGGGTTTTGTGTTATGCTCCTATTCTCAATTAGAAACTTGTGTCTTGTTCACTGAGTTTTGGGTCCATGCTTTTGGTTGTTGTCGTGTCGCTACACAAGAATGCGCGGAGACAGGTAGGTCAGCTTGTATGCTTTATTGGTTTCTTCTCCTTGGTGCCCACATGCACGTCCACTTCCTTGCCCTCGCCTTCCTAGAATGCCCTCCCCACTCCCTGACCGGAAGTGGTGTCCGGTTCCTGTCCCCTCCCCATCTTAGGGTGCAGGGTCCTAGTGCCCTCTGCCCCAGGTCACGACAGTTGTCATGGTGTAGCTCAAAGGCTTTCCTAGTTGCTTGCACATCTGCGAGGAGAGAAGTGATTCCCGTTGCTCATTGGATGAAGATATTTGTCCGTGTGCAGGTTTTTGGTGTTGAGTGGTGTTGGACACCGTGATAGACAACATAAGAACTATCTGGTCCTTGATGTATGTATGTATGTATGTTAGAGGGTCTGTCTAATATGTTGGTGTGTAATATATAATGGTGCAAGAACTGTTGTGAGCAAAGTTCCAGTCAACTGTATGTATCGTTGTGTTTGGCAGGATGTATGTAAAATGCTCTATCTAATGTGTTATGTTGGGGGTATGTGCATGTCTCTTAGTGCTAAGATCTGTTCTGAGTTGTGCAGTACCATGGTTTGTGACATATCTGGGCTGTGTTTGATTTCAAAATAATAATATCTCTGATATTGTTATGGAAGTTTACGTGCACAGTTTTTGGGTAAAAACTGGTGTTGTGAGCAAAGCCAGTTACATAAAACTCCTGGGGCATATTTTATGTATGTCATATGATTCATCTGGTGTGTCACATTTTGTACTTTAGTGTCCAATAGGAGCAATGGCAGTAGCACAACATAGTATGACAGTTATCTTATAGACGGGCCCAATAGGCACTTTGCTTACTGATCATAAAAGACCGTGGGGCATATTAGCAAGAAGAGGCGATAATCATCGCTAACCCTGCTTAGCGTGATTCTTTTTATCGCCGGCTATCGCTGGAATATATCGTCACGCTAACGCTGTATTAGCAACGATTAGCGCTATGGCGATGAATATTCCAGCAATAGCGGGGGAAATGGGCCAACATCGCTGAAAAACCAGCGATGTTGCAAGGAGAAGGGAGAACACCTTGCTGATACGACCCTGTGGTCGTATCAGCATAATCCACCCCCCCATGTTAGGTATGGCTAACACCTGCTAATTGTAGGTGTTAAATAAATGGCGATGACCCCGGTTAGCGCGACTTTTCACGTCGCTAACTGGGGCCATGGCCACCTTGCTAATTGGCGATAGGCCTGTTAGCGGGTGTTTCCCAGGTATGTTCGTCGGGAACGCCCACTTTGCATGTCATTAGCGATAAATATCGCTGACATGCAAAGCGGTAAAAACGGGCGCTAATGCCCGAAAACTGTCTCTAACTGCTGTTAGAGACAGTTTGCTGATAGGGCGATAAGAATATCGCCGCTTTAGCGGCAAAAAGTGCCGCCAAAGCGGCGATAGTGCCCTTGCTAATATGCCCCCGTGTTCTGCTGACCTGACACCTATTAGATGTTTGCACTGAATGTCAATGACCCATTCATGTAAATGAACTATTTGACGGAAACAGGACGGCATGGAATGATGCAGTTAGGCATTATACGTATTGTCATCATTAGTAAGGACAAATCATTATTAATCATATACTATTTATCATAATGACTATATTGTCATCTAGCCTAGGGTGCTTATCTTTAGAAAGTTGGTAGTTTAACATGTTCAAATAGTTATCATCAGCATTTTTCCTGGTTTGTATGACTGTTGTTTTGTCGAATGAAGTCAATTGTGCATCCCTACCACTCTCTGACTGGTGTGTATGTGTTTGTTCTTATATTTTTAGGTGTGAAAGTCTTATTGTTACCAAACTTTTAAAATATACATAGAGTGGGCTTTGGCTCCGCCTAGAAGAGTATGTCTCTCTGACCCTATTGACTATTCAGTATATCATTCCACCTGCTTTGGAGTGCTTGCATTTCAGTGCATTAGGGACTATTTACATCCCAAAGTACTTTAATTCATCACGCATTAAATTCTTTATCTCATAGATGCACTGTATATAGAGAGCAATAATTTGTCTTTTGTTTGAACACTGCAGTAGGTCATTTAAATATTTTACTCAGGCCTCAAAATGGAAGCCAAACCTAATGTCAATGCGTCAGCGGTGAATGCAGGTTGCTCTTCCTATGAACAGTGTTGGTCATAGCCCTCAGCGATGGAGCATGTGTGTGACAGGTACGTTTTGTGCATGACGCCATGCGCAAAGCATTGCACTATTTAGCATTTAGTATGAAGAGTAGTGTTGGAAGGATACTTTGGTTTTTTCAGAGTTGTGCGAAATGAAGGAGCGCAAAATTTGTCATATGTGCCTACAATTTAAGTATCTGTTTTGAGGCACACAAGGCAGGTGTCACTGCGGAAAACTCATCAGCTTTTTTCATTTATACATTGGGTTGGAGGAGGGAAAATCGGTGTTTCCCCAAGGATTATGACGTGGACCTACTTTGCCAATGTGCTGAACACCTACTAAGTCGTAGCTTTCAGGGAATTCACAAGCATAGACAATGGCTTCGTCACACTCATATCACCTCTAAATTCACCCCTACTTCATATAAATGTAAGTGGCGCAATAAGTATCGTTAGGTGCCCCACACAGATCCAGGGTTTAGAGGGTGCAAGGGAAATGCGTGTAGAAAAAAATATATAGAAAAAGTGCACATTTAAGCTAACTATAATCGTGAATCGTCCATCCTACAGTCATAGGTCTAGGTCACAATAAGATGGGGTAAAGTGGGGTGGCAGGTGAGTACAGGTTCACTAACCTGCTTGAAGCCAGGCTCTGTTTACCACCAGTCAGTCTTTTGTCCCTTTAGTTCTGAAACAAAAAGGAGTAAGCTGCGTTTTTTTTTAGGTCTGGCGCTAGCGAAAGACCTTTTGATTTCACTAAAATATGTATAATATACTTACCTAGAGGGGCTTCCAGCCACCTCTCTTCATCCATTGGTCTTTTGTTGTATCATTCACATTATGCTTCTGTGCACTACAGCATATCGCATGGGGCAGTGGGTCAATTTACTTAAGCCACTGGTTAACTTCACTTTGAGTGACTGCATTTTGCTCTCTCACAAGGAACATATCTGCACACAAAGTAGTTTCCTTCAGTGCCAGTATTTTTGTTTTTACTTTTTACTATAGTGTTGCCTTTGTGTTTAGAGACTGATGTAATAACAGGACCCTTCTGATGCACATTCCGTCTTTATCAGATACCAACTCCTGCTAATGCTATTGTAAATTCCTATTGGAATGTTTTGCTTTTCTGACTCCTGCTATTTTACAGCATGCAAGATTGTGTCAATTTGAAACAGTTCTGTATTAAGTTATCCTTTTTTACTTTTATATTTCTCTCTTTCTTTCTTTCCATCCTTCTTTCTATCCTCCCTCCCTTCTTTCCTTCTTTCAGATTTTTTTCTCTTTCCTTTTCTCTTTCTCCCTTCCCTTCTCTCTTTCTCTCTCCTTCTTTCTTTCTCTTTCTATCTTCCTTTTCTTTATTTTTTTACTCTTTCTTTCTTTTATTATTTCTTCCATTCTTGCCTTCTGTCATTATTTCTTCCATTCTTGCCTTTTTTCTTTCCTTTTATATCTTTGTTTCCTTTTCTTTCTTTCTTTCTTGGTTTCTTTGTTTCTTTGTTTGTTTGTTTCTTCTTTCCTTCTCTCTTTCCCTCATTCTTTCCTTCCCCTTCCTTCTTTTGCTTTCCTTTCTTTCTTTTGCTTTTGTTCTTTCTCTTTATTTCTTTTTCCTTCTCTCTCTTTCCTTCTCTCTTCCTTTCACTTTTCTTTTTTCTTTCTTCCATTAGCTTTCTTTCTTTCACTTTCTTTCCTTCGCTCTCTTACTTTTGCGTTCCTACTTTCTTTCTTTCTCTTTCCTTCTTTCTCTTTCCTTATTTTACTTTCCTTCTTTCTTTCTCTTTTCTTCTTTCCCTTTCTTTCTCTTGCTTTCTTTTCTTTCTTTCTCTTACTATCCTTCTTTCTTTTTTTTGCTTTCCTTCTTTTTTGATTCTTTCTCTTTCCTTCTTTCTTTCACTTTCATTCCTTCCTTCATTCTTTTGCTTTCTTTCTTTCTTCTTTCTTTATTTTGCTTACCTTCTCCTTCTTTCTATTTTCCTTTTTTTCTTTCTCTTCTTTCTTTCTTTCTTTCTTACTTTCTTTCTCTCTCTTTTTCTCTTTCTTTCTTTTTTAAAGACTAGAGGCTTGCAGCTAATGCAAGACTGACTCACTTTTTAAGTAGCTCTCTTCAGTTATATGTTTTTTTTTTAAACAACATATGTTATTAGCATTTTGAAAGCCACATTCGGCCCAAGGGCCCATATACAGGAGTATAATAATGTGATACATAGTATCTAGACACATCTAGTAATTATCAGAAACATTTACAACTACGCAAAAGTACACAAGAAGAACCCCATCACATGTCATAGTCCCGTTATAACACTTCGCAAGCCCTCGCTGGCACCCAAGCACCCTCTTGTTTATAGAATGTACCCTATGGTCGGTGTCAGTGCCTCATTTAGGGCATGTCTTGTATGGTCATGGGAAGGGGGGTAACAGAATACCACGGTAATCTGCCCACCGCTGCCATATTTTAACATGTTTTTGTGGGCATCCTCTGGCGATAAACTCTGGGCGTTCCAGGCCCATACAGAAATCGAGAGCCCACTTCCACACCCCCAGCAACGGAGGGGCAGTCGCCCTCCACAGCTGAGCTATGTCCCTCTTTGCGATTGTAAGGCCCAGGATTAACAGGTGACATTTATATTTATTGTCCCCAATTTCATCTGCTATGGGTAGGAGCACTAGCTTGGGGGAGGTAGGAAGCTCCCAGCCCAGGACCTCAGAAAGGCATGCGAGTACTTTCTGCCAATCCTGGCCACAGTACTGCACAACCACACTGTGTGCAAGAAGGACCCCACCGCAAGTAGGTGGGGGAGGACACCAGGCCCGACGGCCACAGTTTGTACTGTGTAAAATATACTCTATGTAGATATTTAAATTGAATAAGTCGCAAACAGGATGAAATGGCTGCACCACGGGGGGACTCCAGGGCCTCATTCCAATCGTCCCCATCAAGCGGGCCAAGGTCAGCATGCCATGCCTCTCTTGGGGCTGTCAGGGTGTAATGGTTGTTAGTGATGAGTGTTCGATATATTTTCGTAATCTTGTGATCTCCCAATGCACCCATGAACAGTTTGCCTTCGAGTGGATTGAATTCGGGGAGTGTTGGCAAATCTTTAATGCGTGTCGAAACAGCAGGTACTTGTAGAATTGTGTATGTGGCATATGAAATTCAGTTTGCAAATCTTGAAATGATTTGAGTGTCGTCCCGTGCACAACTGTCCCTAGTGTTCAAATTCCTATGTCGTCTCAGTGTTGATTCGCCGAAACCAGGTGGCCGGGATCGGATAGTGGTGCTTCTGCAGCTGATATTGCAGGCGGGGCAGGGAGACCATCTTGAAGATGGCCGAATGGCCAAAGAGGTTGAGCGGTAGAGGGGACCATCTTTTGATGGCCTCCTGTACTTGCCCCAGCAGAGGGTCCAGGTTATACTGCCAGGCCATGGGTTGTTAGGCTGCTAAAATGACACCCAGGTATCGCCTACCGTCTGAAGCTATGGTGAGTTTCTGCGCCCAAGCACCCGTCGCCACTGTACCCGCCAGCGGCCACAGGGCCGACTTGGATCTATTCATATGGAGACCAGAAGTTTCACCAAATATCTCCATTATGCGAAGGAGTCGGAGACCTGACCTGTGGGGATCTGTTATAAAGAATAGGACGTCATCCGCATACAATGCAATACGGTCGGACACTTTCGGAGACCATTCAAAGCCCCTCAGCTGTGCGTCCACTCCAAAAAGTTTTTTGCCTGTTGCAAAAGATTTGTTTTAGATTGATGCCTATCTGGCATATTCCCAGACAATAAAGTGTTGCAAAAAGCATGACACAACAGACCACAAATTGCAAAAAGTCTGGAGGCCAATGCCAGATCTATTAGCTTTGCCATTGCTTGTTTCAACTACATGGCACTGTCCTCCAACAAATATAATGCAGGTGAGGCCTCTGACTGTCTATACCCTATAATAATTCCACCAATACTGGAGTTCTGAATCTATTGCCCATTTACCACTGAACATTCTAAATAAGCTTGAAATACATTCTATGCCTATGTACCTCCCTATTTCTTTAATTTACTCTTGTTAGAGTTACTGCGCATGGGCACAAATACATCAGTTACACTAAGTCAACTCAATAATCTTCTGTCTACTCCATCATGGTTTAGGAGTAAAACATTATTGTTTATGTATATTAGAACCAAAGTTGTATTATGTAAACATATGTACGTTCACACACACATTTTTGCTCAACTGCGTCTTTTGACAATCAGCCTGTTATGTGTGTGAGGATATCCTTTGTTTAACATCACAGGGTACTGCCTGGCACCAAATTCCCCAACTGCACTGTTCTACACAAATGACATAGCCTTTACAATACCACATATTGTCTTGATTTATCCAGAGATGTGAGGTTAAGGGCAACTTTGAGAACCACACCACTTTGTCCTTTAGTGGCCAGTGTATCTGATCTAGGGGCCCAAAGCCATGATCTTACTTGCTCTGAGTTTGGTTTTTATTAATGACATCATATTCTAGAGGTTTCCTGCCCTTTGCTCTAATGCAGTAACTTATTATATTTGTGACATATTATGGTCGGTCTGGCACTTCTTTCTCTAACACACCAAGGGCCTGATATATTCTTTGTCTACGGGAAAATGTGCTGATACATAAGGGTCAGAGGGCCTACTTGTCTGTGAATCAGCTGATCTCTGAAGAGGACACCAAAGTAAACTTCCAGCTTTGTTATGTAAAAGAACAATGTCACTCCCGTCCAACACTATTAGGTATTTTGAAAATACTGGGCAGACTAAGTTAGGTCACATTCATTCCTTCATTAATACTGTTCTACCTGTTGCCTTAGTATTCAGCGCCTAAATTGGAAAGTGGTTATACCTTCCAATAATATTGCGTAAACGAAGGTTCTTGAACGTCTCTCTTTGCAAGTAGGGCCTCTGAGAAACGCAGGCAAATGGCAGACTAATAATATAAAGCTTGCCACATTGTGACATTCTGTCTGGCACCCTGGACCAGTTGACTATGCTTTGTAAACACAGTGCATTGTAAGAGGTCGAAATTCAGCAGTTCCGAAATAGCTGCAGAGGGCCAAACCTTTCACCTTAAGTTGACAGTGGTTGTAGGGCCCCATGTCATGTGTAGCACTTCATGGTGTAATGCCTATTACTATTTTTACCTGAATGCTTGTGTTTTAAAATAAATATCAAGGACCTGATTTTGAGTACGCCGGACAAGCTACCATCCCTCCAGGTCAGCGAGGCCCATGTCCTATGATCATCTGCAGTGCAAAAAAAGAAAATCCGTGCTGAAGCCAGTTTTAGGGCAGGGCGGGGCTTGGCTGTTGTCACAGGGGAGGAGTGGTTGGTGCGCTTAAGAGCGCATGACGGTTTGGCCGGCCGTCTTGGGCCGGCCAAACAGTCATGCACATTTAGCATGCTGTCTGGGTGGAGAACACGCACAGGCTCCCACTCCCTGTCTTAGCGCCGAACCAGGCAGCTCAGACCAATCAGGACGTTGTGATTGGCTTAGGGGAGCCTGTGTGCTTCCTGCTTCTGGGAAAAGAAGCAGAGGAGAGACGACGGAGGAGAGATGATGAAGGAAAGACGGTTTTTGTGCAGAGGTAAGTGAAATTTACTTTTTTTTTCATTCCCCCACCGCACCACCCCTGTACCGTACCAGCCGCCACTGCTATCTGATGTAAATAGGGATCCCAGTCAGGCAGGCTGCCTTCCGTGGAGCTTAAGCTGTGGTGGCTGCATTAAAGGCAGTGAAGGTTTGCTGAATGGACGCTATGACTGATGTGCCCTTAAGCAAAAAGTTTTTGTTTTGCAAGAATAAACTCCCAAAGTGAGAGTTTATTCTTGAAAAACTAAATAAATCAATGATCCCAACGTGGACTGTTTTCTTTTCTCTGTACTTTTGGGCCATTGAGTGATTTTCCTGCTGGCCTGCGACTTCCATGCCTCACATGGTTGTCCTGAGCAAGAAAAATCTAGTGATGGTTGCCCCGCACTAAATAAAATGGACGAATGTCACTATGGCCAGATGTCCCTCGAGCCTGCGGGCCCTCAGGTTAGAGGTTTTCCACAGCAAAGCCAGCTGATGCTGTACCATTAGAAAACAAGCTCTTCTCCCGACCTTAAATATAGCAGTGCAACTGCAAGTTTGTCAGGGCAGAAGCACTGCTGATATACTGCTCTCCCGAAATCTAAAAGCCCCCCCCATTTTTTCTACATAACACGACTTTTGTAAAACAAACATTTTCTACAAAGGATTTCTTGGTGCTATGTAACACATGTTTTACTGTTGCCCAAGTCAGTGATGATCAATTTATTGACCATAGGAGTACAAAAGTCTGATGGGACCAGGAAGGACTTAATTCTTTGATCATGGGGGCAAATATAGGTTTCTGAATTACTCTATTAAGCCATTAGAACGCTTTTAAGGCTATAGCTGTGAGTGGGCTTAGACATTATTGAGTGTAATTACTTGTGTCATGCAGTATCTCAGTTTCAATCCCTCTACCACCTTTGGAGTAAGCACTGACTGCTCGTCATCACTTCCCTTTAAGAGTCGCTTTTCTAAAGGAGTTAGAAAATTGGAGAGTGCACCAGTATTAAGAAAGATCTCTGGGACCTTTGTGACTAAAAGGCAGTTGGCAGTCTTTTTGACAAGTATTGCTGCTATCCTTGAAAACGCAAGAACCAGATCTAACAGTAAGCTCATTGAACAGCCAATCAATCTATCAATCAATCAATGCATTTCTAGAGCGCTTGGCTACTCTAAAAGTGTTTCCCAGCGCTGCCAAGTACCTCCACTTTATGCGTTGACTTTAAGGGGGTAGTGAGGTCAAACAGACAAGCTAAAAGACCGTATTTAGAGTTTGGAGGACAGGATATTCTGTCAATACTTGGTGGCTATCCCGTCTGCTGTGTCACAAGTGTCATAGGCTACAATGCACTTGTAATATGGTGGAAGGGACATCTGCCATATTTGTGACTGAGTAGTCCTTCTGTCAAACTGTAAATAAGGCCCATTGTCTTGTGGTGTGGGTGTGGGGCAGAAACCTTAGCACAGACATCACTCACAATAAATATATTGTCCAAGCATTGCTATTATTTTTGAAAAAGATACAACTTTTATTTATGCTAATAAAATATGTGCAGTAGCTTTAAGATTTTGTATGACATAATCATATCAATCTGTATGACTCTTATTGATAATCTGTAGCATTAGCTTAACATTTAGGGGCTTATTAAGATGTCGGTCGGAGTTGCCTCCGACCGACACCGTCTCAATCTTGGGGCCGACCGACCTCCAGTCGGGGGTTCTGGCCGCCTGATTATGATGCAACCGAACACTGTTCGGTCGCATACTCCCATTTCTCTATGAGAGCTTGAGTTACGGCCATAAACCGGACGTAATACAGGCTCCCATAGAGAAATAAGGGTGTGTGTAAAACCCTGCACCCTGTGGCTGACACCCCATGGTGCCTGCCACACAGTGCAGGGATTTACAGGGGGGCACCCTAGGTACCCCCTCGGCCACCAACCGTAGGCCGCGGAGGCAAGGGGGCCCTGCTAGGGGCTCCCAAAGTCACTTTCCGACAGCCTTTCCGTGTCAGAAAGGCCGGCACGAAAAGGCAGTGAGAAACCGATATCGTAATCCTGACGGCAAAAATGCCATCCATAGGGGATTACGGTGCGGGTCTGACCAGCCAGAACACTCCGAGAGCCGGTCGGAACCGCGCCGGAATGACCGTCCGGTTTACTTTCCGACCGCCGACATTGTAATTTGGCAGTCAGACCCCAAACCGACCGTGTCGGTTGGAAAGCCTCCAACTGCGGTCGGAAAGGTTCCGACTAGCAGTCGGAGGATTTCCGACCAACATCGTAATCGGCCCCAGAGTGTGCAAGCATTTGGGAAAAATGCAATCTTAGTAGGACTGTATTTAGCCAAAGCACAGCTTTGGGTATCTTGTTTGGCTGCAAGGCCCTCAGCTCAGTTCTTACTCACTTTGCTTGGTACAGACAGTGGCGGGAAACAGCGTTTACAACGCTGTTAACACAACGCGCTTCCATTACAACGCGGTCGTTACAATGACTGCGTTGTTTCTACGCGATCCATTACATCGCAAGTCGTTTCAACGACTTGCTGTAGGGCGCGCTAACATAAGGAATAGTATAATTTACTATTCCAACACCTTCCCTACTGTTGCACACGCTGGAGTTGGAATAGTAAATTATACTATTCCTAAGTCCAGTGCGCCCCCTACAGCAAGTCGTTGAAACGACTTGCGATGTAATGGATCGCGTAGAAACAACGTGGTCGTTGTAACGACCGCGTTGTAATGGAATGCGTTGTGAAAGCATTCGTAGTAAAGGGCCATATTCGACAGTGGCATGACTTGGAGAACAACGAATTACCAAGAAAAGCCAGAGGATCATTTAGTAACAACCAGCATTGTGAAGGAGTGTGATTTTTTTTTACAGTCCCCCACATTACATCTATTGTGAAAATAACAGAAGATGTCCTGTTAATACAACACACCTCCCCTTAATGTCTGCTATTTTTCCAGCAGCCAAAGTGAGGATATAGAAATACAAACAATGTTACCAGGGGTTACTCCCCAAAATGACCAGGCAACCTCTACATAGGACGAATGGTTGCAGTTAAGCTCTTTACCACTGCATCCATTACTACAGAGTTTCTGGAGTCAACTGGGTGTGATTAAGTGCACTGTTTTTGAGTGCTTACTGTTCAGAAACTTTGGCTCTTAGCAATGTGATTTTTTGTCTCTTATCGGATTTGCAAACCATTTTAAAACTATATTTTTGACTTACACCCACAAGAAGTGGAATGTGAGGTCCTAATTCTAATAAGAATTTTGCAACCGCCAATTCTATCTACTGCTAGGGAAAGTTCATCAATTAACTTTAGACACGTTAGTCTCATAAACAGTATTATTCAGTGTGCAAGTTAGTGTGGGAAGGTTCTCCTGTCCCCTCCCCCCATCTACTTCCAAGAAGTGGAAAGGATGGTTTTCCTCCACATGGAAAAATGTGTTGGTTCTGTAGAAAAATGGTAAAATAAATAAAAGCCCATTTCTGTAATAATCAAGCTTACATATTTGTCTGCATTGTAGACACACCACAAGAATATGTTTGGGCACAAGGAAAGGAATACACCTTGTGCCTAATTACATAATACACCTTGTGCCTAATTATTAGACACATTGTCCTGGTATGCACCACAGATAACCTCGACAGAGTGCCTGATTACAGGAAAAATATGTCGTCCTCAGTGCAGGTGGGAACTCTGATGGGAAACGGCATTAACAACGCGGTCAAAACTACGCGTGCCATTTCAACGCAAGTGTTACGCTTGCCTTTACCATGCATATGCCTTTACCACACATATTCCTTTACCACGCACGCCTTTACAACAATTTCCATTGTAAAGGCGGTAAAAGGCATATGCTTGGTAAAGGCAGTCAGCGCTCTAGATTCCGAGCAAGTGGGCAGGGGTGGGAGGTGTTGGAGAGTTCTGAGCGTGGTGTTTTTAGGGCTGGGATCGTTTTTAGGGTTGGGGCCGAGGTGTAGGGCGGAGGTCAGCTTAGTTTTCAGGGCTGG
This sequence comes from Calotriton arnoldi, assembly GCA_963921515.1. Taxonomy (NCBI): domain Eukaryota; kingdom Metazoa; phylum Chordata; class Amphibia; order Caudata; family Salamandridae; genus Calotriton; species Calotriton arnoldi. Next base: position 4,476,807 of record CAWUFW010000189.1, read on the forward strand.
GGGCCGGTATTAGGGCTCAGGGCGGGGGGCTGGGGTGTTTCTCGGACTGGGGCCGGTTTGAGACTCAGGGCGGGGGCTGCGTTTTTTTTAGGACTGGGGTTGGGGTCGTTTTTAGGGCTGGGGTGTAACTGTAACCTTTACCACACATATCCTTTTACCAATCATACCTTTACAACAAAATTCGTTGTAAAGGCATGCTTGGTAAAGATGCGGTCGCGGTAAAGACTGCGCTTTCGAGGCATGCGAAGTAATCGTATGCGTGGTTCTGCCATACAACCAACTCTATCAGTTCATGCTTGCACTAGGAAGATTTCATCAGGGAAAGACAGAGCTGCAGTTTGAAACCACGGCTCCCTCTTTAATCTGGAAGCAGACCCAGCTTAGTTTTTAAGAGCAGGCAGGAATCCTCCTCAGTTGGGTGCTCTCTGTGACTGCACCTGCTTATGAGCGCTTGCTAGGGCATTCATGAGATCCCTGTGCCCCCCTTCCAAATGGCACCCTGTCAAACTAACTGTGAGCTCTATGTGCCATACAATCAGTGTGCCTCACGATAGCTTGTTTGTTCTGTACTCATGCCTCTCATGTGGTGCAGGTTTAAGAGCATGGTGTTCCCTAATTTAGATGGGACTTTACCACCAGGCAAATAACCAAGAGCTAAATTTAGCATAAGAACCCAGCTCGACCAAGCTGTGTGGTTGCGCTGCACCCCTAGACAATCTGCATGACGGTGGTACTCCCAATGTTGGGTGGATGGGGGATGGAGTTAACCTCAAAGTCTATGAGGTAATGTGTCTCCAGAGATAGGATTCAAACAGCATTTCAAAATACACTCAATAAGAAAGGACGGACTCAAAAAAGGAATTTGTGATAAGAATTTAGAAAAAAACATGTAGGTTTATTAAAGGTTAGAGTCAAATACAAGAATTTGAAAAATGTGTTGTGGGAGTGCCCAGTACTCCAGCCCTATTGGAGGGCGGTGGTAACATGTATGATGCACACATGAAGGGGAGACATGGAGATTTCACCAAAATGTTGTTTATTAAATGTATGGGAGGCAACTGATCTCTCAGCTGCTGATAAACTGTGGGTCACCCTTGGCTTAGCTGTAGCCAAGCGAAACATAGCAAGATTGTGTAGAGCAGCCTCCGCCTCGACACTGCAGGAGTAGACATCTGACATGGATTGGTGCATGCAAGCAGAGAAGGTGGTCTATGAGGGGAGAGGGTGTCTGCATAAATGGACGAGGGTGTGGGGACGATGGAACGAGAAGAGGGGGATGCTATGTACAACTGTTGGGAGACAACCCAAATGATGTGGAGTAATAGGAGCGAGGCAAATGGCCTCGCCAAGAAGGATAGAAGGCGGGGGTTAATACCTGGGACATTAGACAATACTCATAAACTCCCTTTGTCATTGCTGTATCGTAATGCTTTATGTGCTGACGGTTGCTGTCATTGCTGTAATGTGCTTTTTCATTGCAATAAAAAGAGTTGTAAAAAAAATGAAAAATGCAAATGCAGGAACTATCTCATCAAATTACATGGAAATCAATTTCCATGAAGGCTCTCTGTAAAGAAAAAGTATAAAATAATAGGCAAAATCAGAAATCAGAAATAACCTGTCTCAAATGTACAGCAAAATCATAAAGAAATCGTACAGCATCCCTAGAGGTTCAGGAAAGGCCTCCTGGCTCACCCCCAAGTTCAAGGGCTTAAATTCAGTTTTCATGCATAGAGAATTACAGAAACGGCAAAATCAGTGTGGTGTGAGCATTCTAACAACAAATCATATTTAATATTTTCTAAACATCACATAACCCTACCATCTGGGCACTAACCCACTACATGTATATTGATTGTCCCTTCAGACCTAATGTCGTCTGGAGGTGGTAGAACAAACTGGCATCATCATCATAAGAGAACCATCTCGTGGAAGAGGTGTGGCGCAGCGGCCAGGGTGCCTGACTCCGGACCACGGGGTTCACGGTTCGATTGCCGGCGGCAGGTTAGCCCAGCACCATGTGACTCTGGGCAATAGCTCGCTTAATCTTCCCGAGGGCCCCCAGCGCTGGGACACCTCTCCGGAGGTAGCTGTGCACTTTACAAATGCTGGTATTTCATTGTGAATGAGCTTACTACACTGTTTTAGCCAGAAGACCCTTGAAGATGTTACAAAAATATTTCTCTAGCGAGTTCTTCGAGATCGATGTGTCATACAGAACTAAACAATTTACGTAGTGTTGCATGTAGTGTCAATTGAGAAATATAAACACAGAATGAGCATCGTGATTCAGCATTAATTTTAAACAAGATGGCTTTTAGACCTATCTGAGGCCTGGTTAAATCCCCACATGTTAGTTAAAATACACAAAGGCCCCCTCAGCTGCAAGGTCAGAGGGGGTACAGTGGGACTTTTATGGCTACAACACTATTCTTTCTCTCTCCAACAAAGCTCCTGATACCATCATAGGTTTTACACACCGAAGGAGAGGTCTGTCAATAAGGGGCACATCTTTGATGGGAGAATTTTGCTGCGTGATGACACAGCAACGGATAGCACTGCGAGGCTCAGGCTCTGCAGTGGATAGCCTTTTTCCCATTCACAGGTATGAGGTAGAGGCATTGTTGACAACTTTATTTTTGCACCAGACATAATTGAGATAATATTCCAATACTATTTGAGCGGGAAAAGGAAGGTAGTTAAGATTTTTTACCTGAAGGCCAGCCTGGCTAGCAAATTGTAGGAAACTGTGTTGTCCCTAATTTAGATGTCAGACTCTAAGTTCTCGGGGTTGAATTTACTCATGTTAAGTTGCACAGCTGAAGAAATGCAAAGTGTGATACATTTGATTATATTTGCAAAGAAGTGAGTGGTAATTTGTCTATTAAATTAACATGATCTACATTGCCTTCGGGCTGAAGATAGAAAGTTGAAATCCTCCACATGCGAAAACAAGATCCTGGTTGGGTCTTTTTGTTAAGGTTGAATGTCTTGAACCATAAAGGGCCTCTTAGTGAAAGACAAGGGCCCTCATGTACAAAGATTCCATTTAAGGAATTGTAAATTGCGACAAGGAACAAGTAACAATTTGCAATTTCTGAAATGGTGTGTACAAAAATGGATTTGTTAAAAGTGGTCACAATTTATGCACCGCCTTCTAACAAATTCATTGGTATTTTGAGAACTGACCTATGTATTAATAGGTTTGTTCTGAAAAATACTGATTTGTAGTCGGTTGCAATTCGACCTACCTCATTAATATGCATGAGGTTACTCATAAATTGAGACCCACTATGATTGGCTACAATGACAGGCATGGTGGCCTGCTGGGGTCACCAGAACAAGGCTGTGATTGCTTTTAAATAAAGCAACCCTTTTTTTTTTTTCCGCAGACCATTTTCCTTAAAGGGAAATGGGATGCAATTAAAAAAGAAATAAAAAAATACACAAACCCTCTTTATGAGCAGGCAGTGGTCTTATGGACGACCACTACCTGCTCATAAAAAACGTTTTGGTGAACATTCACAAAGGTGAAGGGGTCCCATAGGGACCTCTTCCTATTTGCGAATGGCTTACCACCTCATTTGAGACAGTGGTAAAATATAAATTTTTTGCAACCGGATTGCGGTTGCAAAACATTAATACATACCATTAAGATTCGGTATCTGGAAGGGACTCCCTTAACACGCCCCTTCCAAATACCAAATTGGTATTTATTCCCCAAACCAACTAGCAATTTAGTAAAATTATGGAAATTTTTTACCGAATCACAAATTGGGTCTGGTGAATTAAAAATGCCATTTTCCCGCCGGAAAGGCTTTTTATTTCCTGATTCAGAGCCTTATCGACTGTAAAATAGCTTCATACATTAGGGCCCTGGTTAATAATTATGAATATACTCTACTGTTCTGCAGGGATGCTTCTTAAAGAAAAGAAGTGCTTCCAGGGACTTTTTTGTGTGAACTTAAGGTAAACACAAAACTAAAGAAAGACACGTTTTACACCATAACTAGGACACGCCAAATAAATCAGGAACAGATTTTAATACCAGATGTGTGTAGGTGCAAGTTTGTTTCATGTTTAATGCTACGATGTAGTAGATGTTTTACACAATCCATTTTACTCTCACATTTGGAAAGGACAATACCAATAACACAGCATCTACGAGCTTCCATACAATGAAAAATGATTAATTGCTGATGAATAGGGACTTCTGATTGTGTCTGTTGTCTTCCTTACAAAACCTACTTATTTTTATAGCACTGGAATCAGTGTTAAAAATAGCTAAACAAGGCTTCAGAATGTCCGGCATAATTTTCCTTTAATTGCATGATAGGCCACATCATTTCCCGCTTTCTGGCCCTTTATTTGCCTTTCCTTGCCGGTTGCATAATCCCAGTGGCTGTGATGGTAAGCAGCCAGGCATTTTACACTCTCCCCTTTGGACTTACTACAGTTTGCTAAACTTCACACAGCAATTTCCGGAGGAGTTTTCGCTTTTCTGCAGTAGACAGTACAATCAATATCTCTCACTCTGCTGTGGACAGTCCTGTCATAGTCAACAAAAAGCGCCCCAGTTAATCTTTCTTCCTGCGGGGCTGAACGAAAATAAAACGGCAAACAATGCCTTTGCTGCCCGTTCATTCTGAGCCGCAAGGACGCGCATTCCACAGGCACTTCCTGGGTATTCTATAGTCATGTGCAACGTGTTTTGAGAAATGCGATAGGGGATCAAAGGTCCTGAAAGGGAAGAGGAAGGCTGGGAAAGGATGCCTTCTCTTTTTAACCGCGTGAAAGGCCGAGTGATGACAGCAGGCCTAAAATATTTAAGGGCCGAACGCCCTGGAGACCTGCAAGTTAGTGACACATGTTAGTGCAGGAGACGGTTCAAGGAAATTAGTTCAAATTTCCTTCCGGGCCGGGCGTAGTTGAGCCATGGAGGGGAAGGGATACACCTCCGGGTTACAGGAAGGTATCATTGAGGTGACCCTGAAGAAAGGATCTCTTTACAGCCTGGCACGCAGGCGGCTTCAGGCATCTCGTGAGAGTGTGGGTGGGAAATGGTGTTGGAAGCCTGGAGAATGCATGTCTCTGAAATACTCAGACTTGTTTGAAGCTGAGCACTCACTCTGCGTGTGAAAATCTTTCCAGTGCTGACTGATGCTCAATTTTACTACAGTTGACGAATAGTTACATGCTCTGGGCTGGACGCTTTATTGTTTTTTTGGTAGAGGATGGGCTCAATGTATACAGGGCAGAAGAGTTATATGGAGTGTAGTCGCATGAGTATCACTGGGTGTGTTATCAACCTACCTCTACAATGACTAGGAAAGCCAATATACCCCATTAGTGTCAACTTGGCATCAAACAGAGAAAAAAAGGGGTGAGGCTGCAGGCAACACACTGACTTAACTACACGTCCTGGAGCACAGGAAATGGGAAATAGGAAATATCAAAGGATCACTAGTTAGGGTATGCCCCAGGCCAGCAGAGGGACAGTTAACACAAAATACCTCAGCCTCCACCATTTGCACTGCTCAGCACCACCAAGGGGGCAGGGCAAAGAGGCCTGACAACCTGACCAGAACTCTCCAACAGGGGCAAAATAATGCTGTGATGGATGGCAGAGGTCTTGGACACCACTAACCAGCAAGGTGGTCCCACATGTTGGGGTTTTCTGGATTTGATTACACCATAGTAAAAATGAGAGCCACCAGCACCTCAATGTTTACTTATTTAGCATGTATTAATGTCTGGAGCATAAATATAATATTGATGTCGGATTTGTGTATCTGAGACTCTAAAGATTGTATTGGCTCACCCTCAGAAGGCACACGCAAAATCACACTGATGTATAAAAGTAACTCTATTTTTGGAGAATAACCTAATTTTTCTCCGGCTACTCTTACCACCAATAACCAAAACTAAGAAACAAACCTGCAGCAAATGCATTATAGGCATCCCTTAACACATGCAACCAACACACATCTCTGATACATATTTGGAACTTTTGGGACATCCATTAGTATTTTACACCCAACAATAACACCACACACCATTGTTCCAATCTCACCTACAAATGGTGAAACTCAGACATGCACGCTAGACAGAACCCCCTCACTGTCATGCACACAACACGACTCCAAAGCTATATACTTGGCAACGCGCTGCCAAATCTTTGACACTGTTATGCACCACACTAATGTGCACCCTAGAAATACGCAGCTAACACTAGCATGAACCTAACAAATTCTCATGCGCACAACATCATATGATAAGGCACTTACTTTGTGTGTGATACATATACACAATCTACAACACTGGCCGAGCAATTTGGTTGAGAGGAAGTCTTTTTTTTCTCTGCACTTTGGCACTTTCAGCCATGCACTTAAAACAGTCTAAAGATCTTCATAAAAGAAACTCATTTTACTTCTCCACTAAACATTTTGGAACATAACACTAAGGAAGCTCCAGAAACCACACATAATCAAGCACCAAGTGAACAACAAAACGTCCATTACAGAGGTTTCTTCACTTTGATTGATTGATGGCCTCCCACACCTGCACGAAAGGAGCACACAGAGGATGTGCTACGATGCCCTAACAATGGTGGTTAATACTTTACAAATACAAATAACATAACTGATAGATAATGTGTGTTCTACATCACAATCAAAGCCTCTATTTTTTTTAACTTTAGGAATACATTTGCCCCCTCTTTCTTCTCTCTGCTGGTTTCTCGCTCAGCGGAGCATGCCTGTGATATCAGATTTTGGATGATATGAGGTTTTGGTTCATCTTAGAAAGAGTAGTTCCTCTCTACATTATTCGTCCATGTTTCCATGACGATTGCACTTTCAACAAAGATGTCCCTTCCCCATCAGACAAAGGCTGATGCCTGCTGGTGACAGGAATGTTATTTTATTTATCAGCAGTAGAGTTTAAATCATTTGTGCCTAACACGTATGTGTTGTGTGGTTATGGCCCCACGATAAAGGAAGCACGTTAGCCGCCTCACTCAAAATGAACAGGTGTTAATATCATCCAATTTAATGGTACTCAAGTTTCTAACCTCGTAACGACAGCAGGGTGAGTTGCCCTTACTGGGATTCAAACTCATAAGAGCAGATGTCAGGAGTGAGAGTTGCACTCACCCACTCCCATGAAAGTACCTGCATGTGTGATATTACAGACAGAAATATCACGGAGGAAATGACAGAATGCGTTCTCATTCTGAGGAGGGCCATTCTTCCAAGGAAGTGCCTTCTGAATTAGGCCAAACAGCAATAGTGTGTGATGACACACAGGATGCGTAAGTCACACTCACTGACACAGAACATGGGAAGAAGGAATACTGAAGGCCCAGTAGACGGGAAAGGGAAAAAGAGCATTCACAGGAAGGATTTTCCTCATTCCGGTACTACAAGTTATTGAAGTGCATTTAAAATTATTGACAGGCAGGCTGTCCTACTGATTATGTGGTAAAGTTACCCTTCTTGTACGTATGTTTATTAAGCTACGAGATGTTACCTTTTTTTGCAGTTTTATTTAATACCAACTCGACCCGACGGTATTGGAGTGCATTACATGAGCACCAGTTATATTACACAAAGACCCATCATATTTGTTTTTTGGCAGGGGTGTTAAGTGATTTGCCCCTAGTCACAGGATATTGAGCCACTGCGACTCGAACCTGGTTCCCCAGTTCCAAAGTCGTGAGCTGTGGCGTGACGCCACATCCTCTCTCTACTTAATTTTAAGCTCAGCCATCTATATATACTACATTGAATACTTTGTAAATGCAGGATGTCAGAGGCTCATAATAACATCTAGCTTTAATGTCTAGAACAAAATGGTTATAGAAACAAGCTCCTTCTTTATGTCACCCACAAGCTTTTAGCCTTCTATAATGTTTATATTTCCTTGTATGTCCCCTGAAATGAAATGAGGTCGATTTAACCCTTTCCGTGCTCATGACGAGCTCAGCTCGTCATGCTGCGCGGTAGAGCTGTGCGCATGACGAGCTGAGCTCGTCACGACCCCACCCGCGATCGGAATGTCCAGCATACGAGCGGAATTCCGATCGCGGTTAAGGGGTTAAGGGAGTGCGCAAATGCCCATAGGCGTCAAGGCGCTAAAGAATAGTTGGTTCTGATGAGAAAGTCAGCAAGGATAGCAGGCTCTGGGTCCCAGATTACTTCTGATCCTCCCTTATAGGGTAAAGAGCCATGTTTTTAATGCATTTCTGAAGGGAGTGTGTCTTCAGACAAGACACATGACGAGGGAGAGAGTTCCAAAGCTTAGCTGCGGACTCCGAGAAGGTTCTGCCTCCCCATCTTGCTTTCCGAAACTTGGGGACCACAACCAGGATTTGATCTGCCGAGTGAAGTTGTCTAACAGGGACATATCATTTAAACATAGTTCTGATTCCTCCAGGCCCTGAGTTATCCAGGGCTTTGTGCACAATGCACAGTGCTTTAAACATAATGCACTTTTTCACAGGTAACCAATGGAGCTTGATTAATCCTGCAGAGACTGAATGATGTTTAGGGATGTCTAAAGTCAGTCTCGCCACTGCATTTTGTACCATTTGCAGTTTTGTTTGCTCCAACTTATTAATGCCGAGATAAAGCGCATTACAATAATCCAGTCTGGAAGAGATTAGAGCCAGGGCTACTTGTTTTCACGTTGGTAGAGGACTAAAAGGAAAACCTTTCCACAGCGTCCTAATGATTCATGAGCAGGTAGCAACTGTACGGTTGATCCGAAGATCAAGCAACAGATTATTGTCCAAGATCACTCCTAGATTTTTCACTGAGTCAATGGGGGTGGGTAGAGTGCCCAGCATTTCTGGCCACCAATTATTGTTCCAAATGGATGGTTGGCTACCAAAAATGAAAACCTCCATCTTGTCTCCATTAAGTTTCAGACAGTTCTTACCCATCCAAGTGGGGACTGCCTCCATGCAGTTGTTAAAGTTGGCTGCAATAACCTCCATGTCTTTAGTGATCTACACAATTATTTGTGTGCCGTCAGCGTATGACAAGGCCTGTAGTCCAAAAGACCGAATCAGTTTGGCTTATGAAGAGACATATAAGTTAAATAGTGTTGGGCTCAGGGAAGAACCCTGAGGTACCATACATGGCAAGGTGAATGAGTTTGATTTAAGGTGATTCACAATTACCGTCTGAGATCTGTCCTTAAGAAAGGAAGTGAGCAGCTTTAGTGCTACACCTTTCAATTCCAGTTTCTGTAGTTGCTCTTGAAGGGAGTGACCCGATTAGGGTCACCCGGATCATTCGCGACCACCTCTCAGCCTTCCATACAAATGAAGAGTCGATCAGACAGTAGAGAATACAAACCAAATATACGTTTATTCAGATACACTTGAGTGGAGCCCCGTCTGCCCAGTCGCTTAGGGGTGTTGCAGAGAGGACTGACTTCAGCAAGCATAGCGATACATTATGTACATTTCAGAACCAAAGAAGGCACGCCCAGACTGGAAATTTCCAGATGGAGGCAGCTACACAAAGGAGGTACAGAAGGATACGTTTTGATCCTGAGACCGGGCACACACTAGCTCTATGGCAAGGTCGTTCTGCCTGTGCCCATCGCTGGACTAGTGGGAGCAGGCCTCTATCTAGTGGGAAAGATATGCGCTATTAAGAACAGTGTATTCATTAGTACAGCAAGACCTAACCTTGGAGAAATAAAACTTTCCACAGCCTGCTTCTCAAGGAGGGAATATGCAGTTAATGGCAAGATTCAAAATGGCGGCTAAACATAAAATGGTGCCACAAATGCTAACTTAAATAGAACAATGTACGAACAAAATAGCAAAAACATATTCATTTCATCACTCTGTAAGCAGGGTCAGGGAGATGGTATCAAAGGCGGCGTACAGATCCAACAGGATCAGTGCCACTGCCTACCCTGCACCTACCAGGCATCTAATGCTGTCAATTGCTGATACCAGAGCTGTTTCAGTCCCATGGTTACTTCTAAAGCCAAACATTGATACATCCAGCAGTCCCTGCTTCTTAACATTCGCTATCAGCTGGTGGTTAAGGTGTTTTTCCAAGATTTTGGCCGGGTGGGGAGCAAGGAAATAGGTCGGTAATTGTTAAGGTCATTGGGGTCTAAGTTGTGCTTTTTCAGTAGTGGTCTCTTTCCACAAATGTGGATAGCATCCTGAGCTGATGGTTTTATTCAATATAGATGTCAGTGGAGGGGCTATTGTGCTGACTGCCAACTGTAGTATTTTATGGGGCACAGTTCAAAGGGAGATCCCAATTTTATGCTGAGAAGATAGAGCTCCTTTTGTTCGTGTGTCAGATGTGGCAAGCAAGATGGCGCCGCTAAATACTTCTCCTTAGCACCATTTGGCTCTGGGTGGGCTCAACTTGGACTTTGTATATATTAAGGATTTTTGTTTGGAAGAATTCTGCCAATTGATTGCAGAAATCTTGGGAGCGTTCTATGTTAGATGAGACTGGGGGAGCCGAAAGCAGATGTATTACTTAAAAAAATTCCCTCCAGGAATTAGCAGAATCAAATTTCTTAGTCCAAAAAAGTGATTTCTCTTCCCTGATAGCTATTTTGTATTCCCTAATAGATGCCTTATATACAGTTGTTTTTCTGGTTGTCATAATTTTTCCACGAGGAGCGTTCTTGACGTCAGCAGGACTGTCTAAAAAAGTCTTAGCTGCTCCGTAAACCACGGAGGTGTTGGCAGTTTCCTCAGATTTTTTATTTCCTTAATGGGGGCAACCTTATCCACAGCCGAGCTTAGCCAGGTGGAGAGCTCTACTGCAGCCAGATCTGCGTCATGGTCAATCCGGTGGCTGCTTCTAAGGGTCTTACAGAGGGTGTCTTCGGATACGCCCTTCCAGTTTCTTTTGTATGTCCTATTATTATCAGAGATATTATTATCCTGAGTATGTGGCAGAGTGAGTGAAAAGGCTACTGCCTGATGATCAAACCAGCTAAGAGGTAGAATCTTGTGCACCTTCAATCTAGAAGCATTAGAGATTATACCATCTAGTGTATGACCCGCTAAGTGTGTAGGGGCATTGACTACTGCGAGAGTCTGAAACATGCCATCGTTTCTCTAAGTGCCCCGGAGTCTTTGCACCTGTCATCCTCCAGATGAAAGTTGAAATCCCCCAAGAGAGTAATATTATTTTTTCCTAGGTGAGGTTCAATAATGTTTGCTAGATCTGACGCACATGTGGACCTGGGCCCTGGGGGTCTATACACTAAGACACCCACAAACAAATTGGTTGGCAATATTTTTATGGAAAAGTACAAGGTCTCATATGGAGTCGGGCACTGAATAGGCTTCATGAAGCAGTGTTACTTTGTCTTTTGTATAATGGCAAGAACTCCTACTGGTGTGCCAACCCTGTCATGTCTAAGGACCATATACCCCGGGGGAAGAGCATCCACCGTATTGGGGCAGATGATTCTTTTGCCCAAGTCTCGGAGGCAAAAACCCAGTCTGGGTTGTGTGCCACCATGAATTAGTTGAACTCTAATTTACTTTTGATCTGTGATCTAGCATTGATCAAATAACCCTTGAATTTTTCTTTCAGCGGAGTTGACACCTTCTTCAGGTGACCGCTTGATGGGGAGCTATGGGATTTAGTGGGTATACTTGAAGAGGAAGCAGGGAAAGTAACCCTGAACCCGCATGAGGAACAAATACCATTAATGTTCTGATAGATTTCGCTTAACCTAAATGGAGAGTAGTATAGTGATGGCTTACCACAGTTTTGCAGCCTCCATAATTGTTCTCTCGAATTGACTAGGTTTGGGGTCTTTCATGACGGCCATGGGTTGTGGCGCAGTGCGCAATCAGGGTGCGGATGTTCGCAGACGGGCTTGTCTTTGGCGCAGCAGCGGCGCACCAGCTGCGCACCCGCACACTCATGTGGTTTCAATAGTTCAATAGTCATCTCCGATGAGGAGAACAACGACAAGCCGCTGACTTCCCCAAAATGGCGTCGGGAAGAAGGCAACCAGGAAGTGGGCAGCACTAGCACTCCCTCTGCAACAATCAGCTATCTCCAAGCTGTGGCGGACAGGTGAGGTGTGTAATGCCTAGAAGCTTGCTCACCTTTAGTTAAACTGCGGCACAAATAATACAAAGCAAACCAACACAAGAAATTAAAAATAGTGCAGTTAGATACTCGAGTTGCACATCACAGGACCAACAGCGTGTCCGCGCACTCATGTGATTTAAATAGTCATCTCCGATGGGGAGAACAGTGACCAGCCTGCTCCCTTCCCAAAAATAGCATCGGGAAGAAGGCAACCAGGAAGTGGTCAGCACTAGTACTCCCTCCGCAACAATAGGCTTTCTCCAAGCCTTGGCGGACCGGGGAGATGTGAAATACCAGGAGTCTCGCTCTTCTTTAATTAAAATGCGTGGGAAATAATACAAAGCAAACCAACACAAGAAATTCAACAGTGACAGTTAGGTGCATGAGCTGCACATCACAGTACTAACTTATAGTATTCACACAGTGCAAACCTATATAAGAACAGATCTCTGTACATTATTTGAATCTGTTGGGAGATGATACAAGATCAGTGGCGTTTCACTGTGGGATTTCAACATCTGAATTACGCAACTGCATTATATTTCACATACTTGCAATTCAATTACATTTCACATATTTATGGTTTAGTCACAGGGAGAAAAAACTGATTTGCCCAGAATGAAACAATATTTAGTCAAGTCTTAGAGCTGGGATTACAACTGAGGTTCCTGGTTCAAAAGGCAGTGCCTTAACCTCTAACCATTTAAGACAAACTGTACAGTATCATTTTTATGCAGGGTCCCTTTTTTATTGGTTTCAGGCCAGTGTGGGATCTTATTCTGGAGTGTTGTTTGACAAAGGTTAACCCCGAACTCTGAAACAAAGTAGTTATTTATTTTCCTTCATTTTGATCACTGGCAAGGACATTCCTCCTTGTTCACCATGGTTCTCACTCAATCTGCAGCTATTTGTCACAATCTGGCAAAGGTTGTCCCTAATTCATTCAAAATACATTACCCACCTAACCATTCAAAACACTCTCAGAAACATCAATTGTAGGAACATAAAAGAGTTTCCTGAAATACTCATTGCGACCACTACCACCGAGGTTACTACAGAAAACTCAAAGCTGATCTTATCTTGTACATGTCAACGTAGTCAGATACTTTTATCAGGGAATTCAATGTTACTTGTTAACTGAATATTCCATGTGGCCAGAAACTAAAGATTTTTCTCTCTCCTTCCTTCATTTTTTTCTTACTATCTCCGTTTTAACAATGGGAGGATCATGATTCAATCCACATATGTCAACCTAAGTCTATTTGATTTTTGTTTCCCAACAAACCTCTGGTCTCTGAAACTGTTTCCCAGCTCTTAGCTTACTTCTTCACTTCTAACTCCTTACACCAGCAATTCTCCACCCCCCTGCTCTTCCACTCTTGTGTTGATGGCGAGGCACCCTCACAAATACTTTCAATTCTCATGGCCACATTTTATATCTAAGTCCTGGGCCTACACAACTGGCAAACTACTCTGCTCTGCCAGTCTCGCTATCACTCAATGTCAATTCTGTCTTATGTAGGCCCAATCCTCTGAGTATCTTTCTGGATGCTCTCCAGTTGAAAAGCAAAAAAATCCCTTTCCACAAGGCTAAACTATGGGTAAAAACCCAATGCTAAATAGCATCCTCTGGTATGGATCATGTGCTATAGGTACTTTGGACAAGAAAACACGAGTTACCACAATTCTTATATCAAAAACATTTCCATATAGATGAAAATTTCAAGTGCTATTATTATTGCTGTAGAGTGTTATAAAAAAACAAATAATTAGGACATCTAGTAAACTATGAATTGTTTATTTTAAAAATTTCAATATGAAACATAGACCAATTGGTCTTCAGGTTTTACAGAATATAAAACACAATCTAATCATCACAATGAATTCAATTCGTTAATGGATTAAAATCAAAGAAGACAAAATACAAATACAAAATAAAATTTTTTTTTTGCACAAATGCATAAATAAACTTTTTACGAAAAACTGTCGACGCGGCGTTTCGGTGAACATTTACTGTTTCATCACCTTCTTCAGGACAAAAGTTTTCAGTTTATCTAAATAGCAAAAAACATTTATTATAAAAACCATAGGTTACAAGAGACTCAATATCAATTATAACACATCATTTCATACAGCAATTAAAGGAATTATCCTAAAATTTGCAAAAAACAAACTTTGACCCAAATTTTGTATGTCCAATGACATAGAAATGCTACACTATTAGTGCTTATATCACACGATCCATCCAATCTAAAAACTACAATTTATAAATTATAAAATGAGATCCAACATTTCTCATAAACGACGGAAACATACCTAAATATATAATTCAGAGACCCAACGAAAGTCATCTCCAGGTTATATTCGCTTTGTACCCAACCGTTGATGTATGGATTGTGCGTTTCTATCTAAAAAATGTTTTTTTGTTATTTACTTTTTAGATATAACCTTCTATTTTTGATTTTATTATTATCAGTGATTGGGCTAAACATACCTCCGTAGATAAGAAGTCTAACTATTTATAGTTGCTTCTTGGTATGGAATAAACCGCTATGTGTCAGTCAATCCGATGATGGGAGCCGATATGATATAGTTCTCATTTATCTACAAAAAAGGGAAACAATTGGAAATAATTCCCCAAATATGGAGCTAGTGTCACCTATAATCCTAACGGAGGGAGATCTCACCTTGCGTTAAAAAAGAGAGTCATGGGATCAGCTGTTCATAAATCTGCAACTTTCTGTAATCTTCAATTTAACCTTTACTGTTTTAAAGGAGATCAACGTTTTATAGAAAATAAGGTCGGTCTTTATTTTTTAAGACAACGGTAAGCATATTATTTCTAATGCCTAAACCTTTTACCTGACAATCCGGTCTGTATTGCAGTTATCACGCTCTGCTTTCGTATATCGCAATGTCGTGAGGTTCTGAAAAACAAATACCGGGCAGTAGAAAGACTCTTAGGTACTGCAAAGTATAAGATTCAAAGGATTACAAAAACACGGAACCACTAAAGCTCTTATCACTTAAGCCTTCATACTATTTAAAACCGTGTTACTGTACACGCATATCTGCCAGTATACGGATACATAAAGAAGATTTTTTAGTATGTACCTCCTATTACGAAATGTTTTTAGGAGAACTAGTGAGCTTAGGGCTCTACTCCCTATTTATAAATGGTCGCACCAAATATTCTATGTTACAATCTATTTTATCAAGTTTCAAAGAATATAAATAATTTCCCTATATTTGTATCCATCTATACGATAACAATGTCTGCTTAATTAAATTAGGTACGACTCAGTAAGCATATAGCAAATTAGAGCCAAACACTCACCGCAATGGAGTTTAAACGGCCTGACGGCTCTATCAGTACTTCCTGATATGGGTAAACGAGTCATGTGTTTGTGCCGTCCTTTTTATATTCCGATTCAACGGAGGCTACGTAAAGAACAACTAGACTACTTCCTTGAAAAGAAAGTCGCCATATTGTAATCTGGCACTAAAAACCAGCATCAGATTAAATGTCAACAAGTAATTTAAATCTACTTTATTTTTCATATTAATGACACCGTAAATATGGCCACAATGTTATACATAGTATTAAAAGGATAGTATTAAAAAAGTATAACTAATTATTTATGCCGGCTCCAAGACAGCCTTACTTTGGTATCATCTAGTGGGATGGTGTAGAGCTGCCTGATAAGTGCGGCGGCCATCTTGGAAGAGTGCCGTCTTATAGATAATATATCCGATTGCCTCATTATTAATTAAAGAGCCGTCCCATGTGTTGTTTTGTATTTATTCTTATGAAAATATTTCGGTTAGCCGTTAGCATCCATAAAAAACAACTAAGGCCACTTTATTCAAAACGAAATCGCATATTGTAATCTGGCGCAAAAAAACCGCACCAAAATGGATGTCTACAAGTAATCAAATCTATATATTCCTCTAACTGATAACTCGTAGATATAATTCATATTACGAAGATTTACCTGAAAATAGAATTTAAGAAAGACTACGAGACAGCCTTATTTTGATATCATCTGGTAAAATACTGTAGAACTACTTAAGATATACTGCGGCCATCTTTGAGGGGTGCCATCCTTCAATCAATCTATCAGAATGCCACATTATTAGTTGAAAAAACATCACATTTGATGTATTCTGTTTATTCGTTTTAGTATGTTCATAACTAGTCTTCTACATCACTAAACTGGGCTCCGAAACAATTTACTATGCCCAAAAGTCTAAAAAGGACACCTCACATGTCTATAGTGCAGCCCGGGTGGGAAATAGATAGGATTGTTATATTAATCTCTCCCATTCTTCTTTGCTATTGAGTCCATTTTTATAAGTGTTAAATTTGGACACAAAAAATTGTTCTCTCCTTTTCCTCTTGGTCATCAAATCACGGCCACGTGTATTAATTTGTGTAGCTTCTACAATACACCATTTCAGATCATCTATTGTATGGCTCATTTCTAACCAATGTTCCACTAACGGAGCATTTTTCTTTTTTGTTCGAATGGCCGATTTATGTTCGGTAATTCTTATTCTAATTTCTCTTGAAGTCTCACTTATGTATCCCTTATTACAGGGGCACACTATAAGGTAGATACAATTTTTAGTGTGGCAATTAACCACATTTTTAACATTGTGTGATCACAGACCCTTTAACTATATTGGCACAGTTGTTACAAGAACTGCATGGAAAGTTTCTTTTAAGGACAAGTCCGTTAGTTATACTAAGTTGTTTACTCTCAGAAATAGTCCTGTAAGACAGTTTCTGATAGTACGATTTCTTCTATATGAGGAGATGGGTTTTTGGAAGGTGGAAACATCCTTATTGTTAACAAGATGCCAGTTTCTGTTTATCAAGTTTTTTATTTTGTTGCTGATATTGCTAAAGTTAGTAACAAAGGTAATTGGCTGCTTTTTCATATCCGTATTTTTAACTTTAGGTTCAAATAGAGAGTCCCTATTGTAATACTTTGCTCTTTTATATGCTCTTTTGACTAATTTCTTTGGGTAAATCCTATCTGTAAATTATTTAATCAGCTTAGTGGCATGAAACTCAAAATCTCTCAGGTTAGTACAATTACGGCGTACCCTGAGAAATTGCCCAAATGGAATATTATCCTTTTGGCTCAAAGGATGATTGCTCTCATAATGAAGCATCGTATTGCGATCAGTTGGTTTTGTATATAGCTCAACTTTCAACAGGCCATTATTGTTCTTAATTCTGATGTCCAGAAAGTCACAGCTATTCTTATCGATGGATGAAGTAAATCTAACGTACTAATCTTTGTACTTACTACTATTCCTATGTGACTTTATGTTTAACTTTGTTTTATTGGTTTGCAGATGAATGAAAAGACACAATACATATATCATTTATCCTATTTCCGGCCCCCGCAGGAGGCCCAGATTGTCCTTGCAACATGTAATAGCTAATAAAATATACAACTCCCGTCCCCCCCAACCCCGGATCCCCCCCCACCCCCCTCCCCGAACCGGTGTGCTATGGCGGATCCTTGGTAATTCGATGCGTAAAGAGCCCTAGTGTGCCATATCTCCAGAAGCTGCCTCGGGTTTTTGGAGATCAGTTAGTCGCAGAAGGCGAAGGTATTTCGGGCATGTGATTTCATTGAATTCCACCGCTAGTAGGGATAGTAGAGGCTGCCATGTGGCAGCAAACGTGTCTGAGGAGTGCGTAAGGTTAGCTTGGATTCTCTCCATGCCTAGCGTGTACCACAGTCTGTATAGCCACCCCGTGTGGGTTGGTCTATTCCGTGTGCCCCATTGAGAGAGAATGTGTTGCACCGCTGCTCCCATAGCCAGGCCCATCTGCCTTCCCCTGACTGACTTCAGTGGATATGTAGTGCTGGGGAGTCCCAGCACTGTGTAGGCCGGGAATCGTGGGATTTCTGTGTCAAATTGTTTGTCTATATCATCTAGAACTGCCGTCCAGTATCCTGCCACTTCCCTACAGTCCCATAACAGGTGAGTCAGTGTGCCCTCTTCGTCACATCCTCTCCAACATGTAGGGCTACGGTCGGGATTTCCCTTGTGTAGGCGGGCCGGTGTCAGATACCAATATGTTACTACCTTGACCGCAGCCTCCCTGCCCGCTGTGTTCCTAGCCATGTGGTTTGCCCTAAAATAAATGTCCCGCCATTCTTTTCCGGTCAGCTCTCTACCAAGCTCCCTCGCCCATCTCCTTTGTCCAGCGGAAGGTCCCGGGCGAGCCGGGAGGCGAATCAGCCGGTAGAGTTCGGAGATGATCCGCTTATCCGAGGTTTTGGTGACGAGCCATTTCTCGTAGGTCGTCAGTTTTCTACCGACCATCGGGCGCACGTCTGGGTGTGTTAGCCAATGGCGAATTTGGAAAATATTGGAGTCTCTGCGGTCTCTGGACGTCGTGAGGCCTGTGCTATCTCTGAGAATTGGAGGAACCCCTCTCGGTCGAATAAGTGCCCGGCTGACTTGCATGTTGACGCCCTCCATTGTGGAAACGCTCGCTTTCGAGCCCCGGTGGGAATTCCGGGTTGTCGAATATGGGAGTTAACGGCGAGGGAAGGAGGTAAGTCCACGTTTTGTCGCCACTTTGTCCCACACTTGCATAACAGTGCGTGTGAATGGGGAGAGTTTAAGGTTCAGGGACCTATCCGGGCGTTTGAGAAATGGTACTTTCCAGAGGTCTAATCGCGCCATCGCCTTATCCTGGAACAGCCACCTCTTTTCTGATTCCGGTCTGTTCCATTCTACCAAGTATCTGAGTTGCGATGCCAGGAAGTAATCTAGTAGATTGGGAATCCCCAGCCCACCTTCGTCGGGGGGACGATGAGCTAGCTCCCTATTCATCCTCGGCCTCTTCCCGCCCCAGATGAATTGTCGTATAGCACTTTGCAATTTATGAATGACGCCTTTGGGAGGCCAGGCTTGGATGGTCTGAAAAAAATATAGCACCTGCGGCAAGATAGACATTTTGACTGCAGCGATACGGCCAAGGAGTGACAGGGGTTGCCTCTGCCATCTACCCAAATCCCCCTGAACCCGCAAGAGAAGATTGGAGTAGTTTAGGGCGATTGTTTGCTCTGTGGAGGGGGTCAGGACTATCCCCAGGTACGGGATCCGATCTTGGAGTTGGAGCTCCCCGAACTCTCCGTGCATTACCCTTAGTGTGATTCATTGAGACCAAGCGGTAATATCATGGATTTCCCAACGTTGATCTTAAAGCCGGAAACTTCACCAAAAGCGTGCAATTCCCGCAGGAAGGCCGGGACCGAGCGCTTGGGTGCCTCTAGGGCTGCCAGGATATCATCCGCATAGAGGCTAATCGGGTGTTTCTCCCCTCCAAAGGGGATGCCGAGGATATCTGGGTTATCCCTTATCCGTTGTGCTAGGGGTTCAACATATAAGGCAAATAGAAGGGGTGACAACGGACATCCCTGCCTCGTGCCCCTTTGAATGTCAAAGGGTTGGGAGCTCGTTCCGTTGACCCGGATCGTAGCTGTGGGTTTATCATAACAGCTTGTTACCCATGCCCTAAATCGCTCACCTAGGCCAAAGTGCGCCAATGTCTTATCCATAAAGCCCCAGTCTACCCTGTCGAATGCTTTTCCAGCATCTATTGACAGTAGAAGGGCCTCCGTCTTGTTATGGTGGACTTTATCAATTATATGCATGATACATTTGGTGTTGTCGCTGCTTTGTCTGTTGGGAATGAACCCGGATTGGTCTGGTTCGATAATGCCTGGCATGCATGGGCCCAGTCTAGACGCCAGAACCCCTGTGAACAATTTGAGGTCCAGGTTGAGTAAGGAGATTGGCCGGTATGAGCCGCACTGAGTGTTGTCTTTTCCGGGCTTGGGAAGGACAACTATATCTGCTGCAAGCATGTCCGCGGGAATAGAACCGGGGCCCTGGAATGAATTAAAAAGTCAGGTTAAAATCGGGGCGATGAGTGGACAGAACGCTTTATAAAACCCCGCCGAGAAGCCATCTGGCCCTGGAGCTTTCAGTGGTTTGAGTCGGGAAATAGCACCTATCACTTCTTCGATTTGAATCGGCGCGTCCAGTGCTTCTGCTCCCCCTTGTTTAAGGCCGTGGTAGCGGCGCATTGAAGATATGACTCTCCATTTGGTTGAGTTCGAGAATCTTTGCTGTATAGGGAAGCAAAGAATTCTCTGAGAGTTTCAGCTATCTGGTCGTCCAGTTCCACCACCTCCCCCCCGGAGTTCCTAAGGGCAGCAATCCTGGACCTCTGGGCACGGGCTCTTAGTTTACTGGCCAGGAGGCGTCCCGTCTTATCTCCCCTATGTAGTATGAGTGTTTGAGCCGCAGAGCCGCGTATTCCGCCCTGTCTAGGTCCAAGCCCGCCAGCTGCGCTCTGGCTGCTTTCAGTTGACGCCAGATTCTAGGGGCACCTGTCCGGCTGTGGACCCGCTCTAGTTCCACCACATTGGCCGTAAGCTGTTCTCTCTTTTCTTTCCGGTCTCGTACCTCCGCCGTGGATATGGCTATCAATTCCCCCCTCACGACCGCTTTGAGGGCCCCCCATAGCGCAGTTAGAGACGTCTCCGGTGTATCGTTTGTCTTGAGGTAATCGGTGATACATTTGTGTATCTGTTGGGATATTTCTTTGCGCAGCAGCAAAGTCTCCCTTAGTCTCCACCTCCCCCTTGGCCTATGAGTTGGGGGCACGTCTAGTGTCACTATCACCGCGTCGTGGTCTGAGAGTGCTGCTGGAGTAATGTCCACTGTGTCAACCAGTGCACTGACTTCTGCCGACCCTATGAAGTGGTCTAATCTGGCATATGTATGGTGTGCATTTGAGTAGTAAGTGTATTGCTTGCTATGGGTGTGGGCCACTCGCCATATGTCTACCAGTCCCCTGTGTGCCAGCCATTCCTGCCCTTCCTCTGATAAGGCTCCTGTTTGGCCGTGCCGTTGCCCAGATCTATCTTTCTCTGAGTCCATGACCAAGTTGAGGTCACCTCCCACTAATATCCGTCTATCTTGGGGGCTAAGTACCTCTGATATGGCTCCCTTGATGAATTTTTCTTGTCCTTCATTTGGGGTGTAGATGGATCCCACCACTATGGGAGCTCCCCCAACCCAGAGCCTGTAGGCCAACAGCCTGCCCCTTATTTCTGCTACCTTGTCTCCCACTGTGCCTCGGAATTTCTTAGCTAGCAATATGGCCACCCCTGCTTTTTTATCCATAGTAGAGGAATAGAATTGTTGGGGAAATGCGCAAGACCTCATTCTGTGCCAATCCTTAGAGATGAGATGTGTTTCCTGTAGGAGGCACACATCCGCTCCAGAGTGCTCCAAATAAGATATGATAGCTCGTCTTTTAACAGGGTTGTTCAGACCCCTCACATTGAGGGTTAGTACCTGAAGAACATGTTGCGACATACTGGGTTTACAAGTGGTGTTTGTGCTTGTGTCGTTGGTAGATTGCTTTTGCCTCGCGTGTGTCTGCGCCCCTGGGCCCTTATTCCATGTGTCCGTGGCTCTAGCCTACGTCCATGCCCGCGCTCCATTAGCACACCGGTTCCCCTTCCCTTCCCACCCCTCTCCCTAACCCCACTTCCCTCCCTCCCCGTTCCCCCTGTGTCCCTCCCTCCAACTCCCCCCCCCCCGGGTCCCCCCTTCCCTCCCTAACCCCAACTAAACAAACCCCAAATGTAACCATTGTCCAATGTCCATCATCCGGCGACGCGGACATTTGGAAGTGAAAATTCGGGGTGAAGATGTGGTCCAAGTACCCCGGGCCCCTCCCCCGCCCCCTCCCCCCAGCCAGCTATATTTTAGTGCAATAGCGTCCCCCTATGCAACTCAAGGTTTGTCAGGCGAGGCGGTGTCCCTCGAAACCGCTTCTAGGGCTGCCAGTCTTTCTTGTGTACTGGTGGTGTGATCCGGCCGTGTTTCAAATTGAGGCAGGTGTCTGCGGCCCACTCTGTGCCATCCTCCCCCTGAGGATCGTTGTGTGTGGGTGGGCGAGTCCTCCGTGTCCCGTTGTTCTATGTCCAAGAGCGCGCACGTTTCATGAAATGATCTCATTTGATGTAGCTTGTCTCCCCACTTGAAAATCAATCGGAATGGGTGGCCCCATGAGTAAGTCACTCCCTTGTCTTTCAAAAACGTTGTCGCTTCCTTGAATGCTTTCCTCTTTTGTAGAGTGATAGAGGCCAAGTCTTGGTATAGTGCTATAGGCTTACCCTGGTATTTGAGGGGTTGCTTACGCCTGGCTTCACGGAGTATGCGTTCTTTGAGGGGAAAGTCTGGCAAGAAAGCTAGAATGTCTGGCGGAGGGGCCGGAGCCCGCCGCGCCATTCCCACCCTATGTGCACGATCAATGCGAATGTCAAAGTCTAGGGGCTCTTCCAGGATCTCCCTAAACAAGTCCTGAAGGTATCGGGTGACGTCCGGCCCCTCCTCTTTCAGCGGGACCCCCCTAACGCGGATGTTGTTTCGGCGTGACCGATTTTTGAGGTCTTCTGTGTGGGCTTGCAAGTCTACCTGTTGGTCCTTGAGTCGGATAAGCTCCTGTTGTAGTTGCACTATCTCCTCGCCTTTGGATTGCTCACGCTCTTCAATGGTGGCGACTCGCTCCCCCATGTCGTCGACCTCGCGTCGGATTTCTCTCACCTCGCTCGCCACTTCTTGCTTTAGCGTGTGAAAATCCTCTCGCAGCGTATTGAAAAGAGTTTCTAGGAACAGTCGTGTGATTGGAGCTTCTCCATCGCCTTGTTCTGCTTTAGGGGCCGGGGAAGTTCGCCCTCCTTTCTCCCCGGACAAGGAGCTTTTGGTTAGCATCTCTTTCAGTGTTCTTTCCCCTTTTTTCCGCATTGTAGACATGTTGGGGCTCCCAGGTGGTCGGCCTTCCGCCTCCAGACCAAATCCGCGTGCACTGCACTCGTATGTCTCCTCTGGATGCTTGGGTGGTGCTGAGGTAGGGTCTCTCAACTCCAACTTCCAGTGGTGCGATTTGTGTTGTCACGTATGTGTGGTGGCCCCGGGCTGCTGCGGACCGGAGCTGCTATTCCTCCCGTTTGTGGGCGACCTGTTGCGCTCTGGCAGGTTGGTTCCCCTGCGCAATTGCTTGCATGGGAGGATGTATCCTATCGCGGCCAGTGCACTGCGGACAGGTCAGTGTCTTCGGCCAGCCGTGAAGCCCCTTGGGGCAGTGGTGAACTCTCGCTATCTTGTGCCCTGTGTGCGGCCCTGGGCCCTAAAGGCGTTGGTTCTTGGGGGCCACTCTGTGGTTCCGCCCGCCGTGTTCCCTGTTGCCTGGACAGGGACTGCCTCCCCCTGGCCCACCTCGGCCTCGGTGTCTGCCTCTGATGTCTCGGGCTCAGCCCCTCCAATGCCACTGCCACTGTTTCCGCAAAACCAGGGGCCTTCTTGTCTGCTGTGCTACGCTGTCCCACGCTGCTCCCGCTCCGTTGTTTGCCCCTGTGCTGCCAGATTTAGTCTAGGCGGCGGGCACCCCGTGCCTCCGCCGGGCTCCCTCGCTGTTTATGCCCCTTATTATCTGTCCTTGGCCAGGCTGTTTTTGGCGTTGTTGCCCTGGGCCCACCTCTCCCTCACTGCCAATTGTACTGCAGTGCTTGGGCGTCCCGGGCAGCTTGCCTCCGGTAGGGTCGGACTCTGCGGGTCACTCACCGCTCAACCGCTCCCTCTCCCGTCATCGCCTTCAAGTGTGGCCTCTTCCCAAGATCGCTCGGAGATCTCCGAATGCGCGCCCAACTAGGCCCTCAAGCCGGGCGCCTGATTTATGCCGCCGGACCAGCAGGGGTCGCCTCTCTGCTACCGCGCTGCTCCTACCGGCGTCAGAGGCGTTCGTAGCTGCTGTGGGTACACCCTCGCCTTTCCGCTGGGCGCCCGTGCTGGGCCTTCGCCGGGTCCGCCTGTGCTCCGACCCGGTAGGAGCGCGTCAGTTCTTCCCGCTCCGGCGCTGTGCTGGGCCTCCGGCTCGAGCGTCTCCCCCAGTCGCTACCTGCTCGGCCTTCCGCTGCACCCTCCAGCCGCATAGGACGCCCGTCGGTGCTTGCAGGGGTGTCGTCGCACTCCCACTGGTCGTGCCACCGGTTATGGTGCACAACGGGGGGGTATGCTGGTGTATACGGCTGGTTACGGGGTTCGGGATCGAGGAGCCTCCGGGATGTGCGACCGCTTAGATCGCCATCTTGGCCACGCCCCCTCCCATGTGACTTTAGAGTTTATCTGTTTGTATCTCTTCCTTGAGTGACTTTACAACTTGTACATGTGCAATTTTTTCCTGTTCATATCTCTTCCTTGAGTGACTTTACACCTTGTACATTTGCAATTTTTTTTTTCTGTTTGTATCTTTTATGTAACTCATGTAATCCAAAGTCCTTATGTAACGCAACTGGTTCTTTTGTAAAGCGCTCTGACACCTTCGGGTAATGTTCGCGCTATATAAAATCGCATTAAATAAGGTTTTTATCACCCAGATTAAGCCAATGAATAAAAGCTTCTAAAGATTCTCTAGAGCCTTGCCATAGGAAAAAACATCGTCAATATATCGAGACCAGATTGTTACATTTTCATAGAAAAGGGCTAATTCATTAAAAATGTGCTTATCTTCAAATGAAGAAACATAAAGACATGCTAAACTAGGAGCACAGGTAGCCCCCATGCTGGTCCCTTTGACTTGTCGGAAAAATTCTGTATTGAAAAGGAAATTATTGTTTTTAAAATAATTTCCACACATTCTACAATAAATGTTGAATGTGGAGATAAATCTCCATTTTCATTTAAAAAGAGACCCTTTACCATCTGGATGGTGGCATCCTGTGGTATATTTATATAAAGGGCCTCTCTGTCTAACGTACAAGCCATTGGTTATATACATCAAAGGGAATGTTTTCAACTTTATGTATCATGGGTGTTGTATCCTTAATATAAGCCTTCTGTTACGTTATCAAAGGTTGTAGGAACACATCTAAATACTTACTCAATGGTTCTGTTAGGGAATTTATGCTCGAAATGATAGGCCTCATGGGTGGATTATGAATGTCCTTATGGACTTTTGAAAGCCCATACCGTGCAGATATTGTAGGATTTTGATTAAATAAAAAATCATATTCCTCTTGGCAAATTATATTATTTTGTTTGGCTAGCTTAAGTAAATTGCCTACTTGTCTAGTAAGGTTGTTCCATTCATCTCTGTTGGATTTTTTATAGTGTAGTTCATTATTGAGGAGGACCAGCATCCTATTGTCGTAATCAATAGTATCCAAGATCACAATGCTACCTCCTTTATCACCAGGTTTTATTGTGATTGCTCCGCATTGTTCCAAATCACGCAATGCACTACGTTGTTGTGTGGTAAGGTTGTTATTAACCCATATTTTCTTATCTAGGAGGTCTTCAATCCCCTTCTCTACAACTTTTTCAAAGAGCTCTATTTCTTTATTTACCATCTGGATAGATGGTGTCCAGGTGGATTTGGGTTTAAGACCTGATTTATTTTCAGATTGTACTCTTTCTTTTCCTTCGAAAAATATATTCAATCTGACTTTCTTTCTAGATTATACCTATCAATAGGAGAGGCAATAGCGAAACCTAGTCCCTTCTCTAAGGTGTCTATTTCATCCCTCGTCAAGACTCTCGCAGATAGAATGATAATAGGAGCTTTATTGTTTATTCCCAGTTCTTTTGGCTCCTCGTTTTCATATATGTACGTTTTTGTGTCTGGTTTTGGGGATAAAAACCCCCTCTCCCTCTCCCTCTGCTGTTTTGGCCATCATTCATCTGGCGTTGTTCTAAAAAAGTAAAGCTATATCTACTTGAACCAGGGGCCGATTCTCTATCTTTATTTGTTCTTGTATCTTGAGGTGTGTCATTATCTGAGTCTGACTTTGTGTAAGAAGTGTCAAAAAAGTCACTCTTTTCTTAGGGAAGAATCTCCTATTTTGATGCCAGTTATTTCTGTTGGGATATTCTTCCCTTGGTTTGTCATAGTAGTCTTTTTGTAAATATGGATAAACATTTTCTATGTTATATTTACTGACATTGTATCTGAATTTATTAGATTTCTTATTTAGTAGATATTCTTTATAGCCATTGAGATCGCCTTGTATTTCATCTAGTTTTTTCTTCGCATCTTCTAAAGAGGTACCACACCTTTGTATGGAAATGCATTTTGTCTCCCTTTTTTTAGGCTCTTCTTGGACCACACTTAACCACTCTCAGTATTTGTATTCCCCATTTGGACTCCTTCACTCTTCGTCCACATTACTTAAAAGCCTCTACGATTCTTCCCTGCTCTCCTGACCCCTGTCCCCTATCAAGACATACATGTTGAACTATCTCCTCCTTCCTCAATTCACAATCTAACTACCCTCCTGAGACTCTGATCTTGCATTCCCCATCAAACTCTCCCTTCCCTATCAGCCCCACATGCCAGACTCCATTCTCGTGTGCATCCCAAAGTAATCCTTCCTTCTATGTTCTCCAGCCTCATTCCACCTTTGCATTCTTTACCCTCCTCAATGATCCTTGATAACATTATCACCTCTCCATCTCCTGCTGTCCACCTGCTGCGACCCAGACCCTCTTTGCTTTTTCCCTGTATACCCTCCTCAACGTTTCCTGCTTATGTGCTTGCCTCTTCATCTCCACGTCTTTTCCTTCTGCTTTTCTATCCTCCTCTCTTACCTCCACGTCTCTCACCCTGTGCAGTAACTCTTCCTGTTTTCCAGAGCAATCCTCTAACAGGAATGTCCTATTGAGTCAGGGTATTGGCCCCATGAATACCAGCTATAACGCAGACCTGAATTGAGAGGCAGGATCAACTAATCCCACAACCTTGATTTAGATCTGAATTTAGAACTAAGTGTAGTCAAGCCCATGAATCCTGATCTAGTCCTGACAGCAGAGGCAAGAACAGTTGACCATAATAGACTAAAAGGTTGAAGTCTTGATGAAGGTAATCTGATCTTTAGAGTGTGTTCCCATCCTGCCATTCACATTGATGTATCTGTCCCACAGGGATGCCTGAACTTCTCCCCATCCAGTGTCCACTGTGACTCGCAGGCTAAGGCATCCATCAGGGCTCAGTACAGGCCCAGTCCCTTCTCTCTAGACCTCATTGATAACAAAAGCGATCTGCTTACCCTTGAGTGGAACATTTGATGTCCAGCTCTAGTGCAGTCATGTCCTCTCTCGCAGAGCTGTTACCTTTCCACAAGATGAATGATAAAGCATGGCATACGATGCATAGGAGTAACCTCAAACTTTGTCCTAAAAGGCTGCATCATTAGCTCTCTAATGATGACATTAATAGCCTTCTAAATTAATACAATATTGACACTCCTTTGGGAGAACATGGCGGCCGGCTAGAGGCAGATCGCGGGAGCCGCTCCAAGTGTGCAGAAAGGTAGGATGGTTGAGGAGTTTTGAGAAGAGTGTAGATGGTAGAGAAAGAAAGCATGTCCGAAGCATGACCGGAAAAGAAGCACATTTCAGAATACGTTACCGGAGTAAAGAAAGTTCACTAACCTAACTAAGCCGCGGAAGAAGTGCGGTGAGGTACAGTCACGGCGGGCACCGGTGGGGGAGAACAGAGCTGGTTGAGAGCCGCGCTGGAACTACGCAGAGGGAGGTGGGTGGCTGCCAGGATTCCCTTCCAGGGCAGAGGGGGCAGAGACAGCTTCAGAAGCCAAGCGGAGGCCGAGCCGGAAATGCAGTCAGTCCAACAACAGGAGCTACAGGAGCAGGTGCAAGTAAGAGCCGATAAACAGCTGGGACTGGCCCGAGGGGTAGAAGGACGCGCTGGGATAGAGAATGACAAAAGAAGGAGCGAGGTCAGCCTGGAGAAAGTGAAGGGGAGGGGATTGAGGGGAGAGAAGGGTTTTTCCAGGTACTCTTTGAGGAGTGCAAGGAAGGGAAAGGAGTTTTTGATCAAATAATGGAGGAGGGAAAGATTTTAGATGGTGGGGTTGATGAGGGGAAAACAAGAAATATAATTCCAATTGTGAAAAAAAACGGTCTCAACTAAGAAACATAATTTGAAGAGAGCAGAACGGAGTCAAAGTAAGATTGACCAAAGGATTAAGTTCACACCTTCCCTCAGAACATTTTTTAAAGTCCTCCCAAAAACTTTAATATTAAGTGAAGGAAGTATGCCGGATAAAGTAGATCAGAAGAGGGTGGCTGATGAGGGACAGCTAGATCCCCTGGGAGAGAATGCTATGTCTGACTGGGCGAAAGTCATGAGTCCAAATAGATTTCAGGTGTTGACGATGGACGCCCCAGCAGGTTCAGAGGCAGGTTTGGATAGCTATCAGTCAGCCATATCAGGGTCTGCAGAGATCACAAAAGGAAGCCTAAGAAGAGATGTTGTACCCTCACCCCTTCAATGCCCTAAATCGTTACTTGGTGCACAACGGCCTGTAGAGGAAAGGGATACTGAGGTACCTGAAAGGAGTGAGGCTGTTACAAGCAACGAGGGACCTTCAGTAGGGGCCTTAACTACAGCTCTCTCCTCAGAGATTAAGAGCAGGTTCGAGATCTCAGAAGCCAACCAAAAGGAGATTAGGATGGCCTGTGAGAATCTGGAAAAAAAGATAGACAATATCACAAATAGAACTACTATCCTTGAGGAAACAGTAAAAGATCTTAGAATTACCATTCAAACTAACAAAGAGGACATCAAGGACTTATAAATGAAAGAACAGGGACATCAGGAGAGGTTGGAGAGAATAAAAAACAACCAGAGGCGGAATAATTTACGGATCTTGAATGTGCTGGAAGGAGCAGTGTGGGAAGATCTGAAATCTTTCATAGTTAATTTGATTAAAAGTGGACTGCAAATGGAAGATTTAGAGCAAGAGATTCTTCGGGATATCCAGAGAGTTCATAGGGATCCCTTCAGACTGAACCCAAATAGAACCAAGCCGAGGAAGATTCTGATAAATTTCCTCACTTTCAGCCCAAAAGAGAACATTTTGTTAAGAGCTTTGAGAACTCCTTTTGCTACCTCGGTCATCGACAATCCTGCTGGATAGCTCCATTCTCCTCTGCTATTATCTTAACTATTTCAATAAATAGGACAAAATGGCAGCCTAAGCTTCAAGATAGTGGCACACAGTAACCTTATCAGCTGTGCATTGTTTTCATCAAAACTGTAGCTCAGCGGTGAAGTATAAACTAAAAATTGCTGACATTATCCTCCGTCATAACCTAATCTACCTGTACTAACAGAATCTTTGTTCAATTACATCTCTCACAATGTAGTAGACCCCCTGTTCCTAGAGGACTCTCTTACCTGATGTGATTGTGAAAGTAGGGGTGGGAGAGGAGTTGCAGTACTGTACAGCAATGTTACTCAGTGTTGTTGCATAAGCTACAACTTTGGCATAGTTCTACAAGGTTTGCTTTCCCACACACTGGTGACATGGGTGAACTTAATTTAATGCACCAATGCTGAATGTGAAAAATAGGTTATTGTAGCCCCGCAGAATCCTCACCAACACATTGGTGAAGTAGAGTTATTGCTTTTGGGTTCCTAACAATCCTTATAAAGAGATCAGAGGTACCGTGGTAACAGAAACAAACCTATTTCGTTAGTCACAATCTCTCACACACACACACACACACACACTTCACTAGGAAGAATAGACACTTTTAAAAAAAGCATTCATTATGAAAGGAACAATCTGTTTCTCAGTACATCTAAAACAAATACACAGGATATCATAAAAACAGCAAGAAGGCACGTTGTGAGCAACAAGGATAAAATGAAAATTTCTAACCTGGTTAAAATGTCATTTAAAACCTAACACCCTGAAACCTACTTCTATGCACTACAATGAGAGAGCATGAAAAGCAGAGCAACCTCCAGCCTACAGTTTCTTAGGGAGATGCGATGCACTGCATACCTTATTGACAGCAAGGGCTGTTGTTATCAGTGGAGGCAGTAAGGCAGTGTTCCCTGCGTAGGGCACACATGTGCTGCGGTAGCAGCCTTCCTCCAGGACTCGGCTTTATCAGCACTGAGCGAGATGTAGGAACTTCGAAGTGTGCCAGTAGTAGGTGAGACCGCCGCCAGGCACAATCTTGTGCGATAATCTGGGTGAAGGACCTCTTCTCTTAAGTGGCCAAATGGCAGTCCTTATATACTAAATTGGTATTTGGACAAAATATCGAGTTGTAAATATTGTGAGCCAGAAATATTGAAAAAAATTGCATGATGCAAAAATATTGTGATTCAGAAGTATCGTTGTCAAGAATATTGTTTTTTTAAGTTAAGTAATATCTTTAAGAATATTGCTGTTGTAAATATTGTTTTCAATAATATAGTTGTAAAGAATATTGTTTTTTATTTAATTTAATGTGTTTTAGTTTATATATTAATTTTATGTGTTAGTATTGTTTGTATAAATGTTATTATTTTTAAAAAAATATAGTTTGTAATTTTAAGTGGTTTAGAATTTTTTATTTAATTGTTAAAGTTGGCCCCCAGGGACCCTCAGGATTGAAGGGGATTTAATTCCCCATCTTAAAATGCGCCATGGGGCCTAATAGTAATTTATAGTGTTGTAGCGGGTTGTTGGGTTTGTAGGAGGATACGATGGGAAGATAATTAAGTAAAAATTAATTATTAATTCATTAATAATTTTTAAGTAATGATGTGATTGATATTCATTATGTATATTATGTAATATTGATTGATTATACTTATATTTTTGGTGCGAATTGCTACATTTGTAGGGGTATAGGGTGGGAAGGTAATTAGGTAATAATTAATTAACGATTAATTGATAATTTATTATTAATTATTTAATTGATTATTAATTATGTAAATTGTGTAATAATCATGTATTTTAGTTATATTTTAGGTATGGGCTGCTGGGTTTGTTGGGGTATAGGGTGGGAAGTTAATTAAGTAATAATTAATTAACAATTAATTAATAATTTATTATTAATTATTGAATTCAGTATTAATTATGTACATTATGTAATATTGATTTATGACCAAGATAGCGACCGCGGTAGACGTACTCATGTGAGCTCTGTTCAGGGCCCGCCTGTTATTTTAAAAATATTGGCTGGATCGGACCCACTCTTGATTCCCGAGACTTGAGGGGGTGGTCGAGGTGTGTGGCGAGTTAGCTGGCAGGTTGGATTGGCTGGATTTTTATTTGTGGCTGGGAGCCGCTGGAGGGCCTTGTTGCCTGGTGCGGCATGAAGCCACGGCAGTGAAGCGGCTTGAGGAGGGATAATCTGGGTGAAGGACCTCTTCTCTTAAGTGGTCAAATGGCAGTCCTTATATACTAAATTGGTATTTGGACAAAATATCGAGTTGTAAATATTGTGAGACAGAAATATCGAAAAAAATTGCATGATGCAAAAATATTGTGATTCAGAAGTATCGTTGTCAAGAATATTGTTTTTTAAGTTAAGTAATATCTTTAAGAATATTGCTGTTGTAAATATTGTTTTCAATAAAGTGTTGTAAAGGATATTGTTTTTTTAGTTAATTTAATGTGTTTTAGTTTATATATTACTTTTATGTGTTAGTATTGTTTGTATAAATGTTATTAATTTAAAAAAAATATAGTTTGTAATTTTAAGTGGTTTAGAATTTTTAATTTAATTGTTAATAGTAATTTATAGTGTTGTAGCAGGTTGTTGGGTTTGTAGGAGGATAGGATGGGAAGATAATTAAGTAAAAATTAATTATTAATTCATTAATAATTTTTAAGTAATGATGTGATTGATATTCATTATGTATATTATGTAATAATGATTGATTATACTTATATTTTAGGTGCGAATTGCTACGTTTGTAGGGGTATAGGGTGGGAAGTTAATTAGGTAATAATTAATTAACAATTAATTTATCATTAATTATTAATTATTTAACTGATTATTAATTATGTAAATTGTGTAATAATCATGTATTTTAGTTATATTTTAGGTATGGGCTGCTGGGTTTGTAGGGGTATAAGGTGGGAAGTTAATTAAGTAATAATTAATCAACAATTAATTAATAATTTATTATTAATTATTGAATTCAGTATTATTTATGTACATTATGTAATATTGATTTATGACCAAGATAGCGACCACGGTAGACGTACTCTTGTGAGCTCTGTTCAGGGCCCGCCTGTTATTTTAAAAATATTGGCCGGATCCGACCCACTCTTGATTCCTGAGACTTGCGGGGGTGGTCGAGGTGTGTGGCGAGTTAGCTGGCAGGTTTAATTGGCTGGATTTTGTGTGCGGCGGGGAGCCGCTGGAGGGCCTCGCTGCCTGGTGCTGCATGAAGCCACGCCAGTGAAGCGGCCTGAGGTGCGGCGTGGCCTGCCAGAGCCGCTGTCCAACGTTGCCCTCCTAGATTAGGGCTGAGGACTACTATAAGCCCCTGATCGCCGTTCTGAGCCTGTCGCAGGCATAGCGGGAGCGAGGCGGGGGGCTGGCAAGCTGACGATGGCTCCTGCAAGTGAAGCAAGCCTGCTGGTGTGTCGCGCAGAGTATCGGACCGCCGGTCGGGGGCCTGTGAAGAGTGAGCTTCCCTGGGGCTGCCTGCATGTGGGCTGAGCTGTGCGCCTGATTCAGCGCACTGCCCAAAGCTGGGGGACTTTGATGAGGGCCTCTCAAGGCGCTGCAGGCCCATATCCAAGGCTTGCACTTCGAACATGAAGCCCACCGCGTGGGCAGGGCACAGATTAGAGAGCGCCTGCTCGAGCGTCCTTGCTGTCAGGGCTGCCCATTGGGGCCCTAAGAGTGGAAGCCAGGGTCTCAGGCACCGGGTATTACCTGTAAGCAGCGTGTACTTTGCCTGTGGCATGCGCCAGGGCTGGGGCACCATTGAACTGTTTGCACCCTCCTTGCAAGCGACTGCCAGTGCTACAGGGACATCACTGCAGGTGGGGACCCTGAGTATGGATCTACCGCCTATGCAAAGCTGTGACCGTTTGGGGGCCTGCAGAGCTGGACAGGATCCTGATGGGGCTGCAGATGGCTTGGGGCCCGTGCTGATAGGGATCTGCTAGTGCAGCAATAGTGACATTGTTCCACCCGCACCTCATGAACCGTTTCTGAGTGCCGGCCCCTGGGAGGGGCGCACTGCCGCACATAGAGCCTCAATTATGTGTCGGAGTGGGGCTCCCTTACCTGGCATGGACTTCATCTACTCCTTGCATGAGTGCACAAACAATGGAGTGCCTTTGCCTTGAGGAGATGGAAGTGTGATCAGCGCTGTACTTGTATACGGAGCCCGAGCTGTCCTGCTTGGGCCTGCCCCCCACCCAGTGTGCCCAGCATACCTCTGGCTGTGGCCTGCTTGTCCGGGCCTCGGTCTGCGCAGGGGAGTTTATGGGGTTGACCTTTGGCCAAATTGGTGGCCTGGTGGAGGGCCTGCCCTGATTTGATGACAGGCTGTGGCTGCGGGACGATTTCTGTGGCTCTTGTAGGTCTGCCAGGCCCATTTGCTGGACGAGGTTAGTCCCTCATACCAGTTGCCCAGTCCAGATGATATGATGGTAAGACCCAAGGCTGCCATGGGCCAGAACCTGGATCCCATGGATGCTGCAGCACCAACAACGCCCTCTGATCAGAATCTGGGTGCACTAGTACACCTCAACGCCACTCTCTTTGGTCCTTCGGCTCAGTTCAAAAAGGTACTACAAACCATCCTTAATACGAAAACCACCTTGGAGGCCAAGGTTGGCGCGGTCTTGCTAGATGTCAGCCTGCTCCCGGTGGATCATCAAAAGCTAGTGGAGAGGGTGGGTGACGCCGAATCCACTCTGACCTCCATGTGGCCCACTTTGCAAACCCTTCACTTCCAAATACAGGACCTGCAATGACCTGCGATGAGAGGAAGATGCGGAAGGGTGCTTGTGTTGTAACAATGTATGCTTCCTTGGTTTCCCTGAACACTCTGAAGTGTCTACTGTAGAACTGTTCTTGGAGGACTGGCTGATATCCTTTTCTGTGGAGTGCTCACAGCGCACACTAGGCAGACTACTACCTCCTGGAGCCCGTCCACGACCAGTAATTGCTCAAATGCTAAATTATAGGGACAGGGACCTTATGTTGCAACTGTTTCAATTCAAAGGCCCCTGATGGTATGAGAGTGCTACCATAACGGCCTACCCGGATTTCACAGCAGAGGTACAATAGAAACACAACTCTTATTCCGCAGCTAAGCAAAAGCTGCACGAACTGTCCTTGAAAAATACGCTGCTTTACCCGGCAAAGCTCAAAGTCATTGATGGTGACTCCATTCAATTCTTCTCCTCCACAGAAGATGTGTGAGCCTGGCTCCATGCCAAAGGTTTGACAGGAGGCGAATAAAGGTAGATCATCGTCCTACCCTGGAACAGGTGGCCAAGGAACAAGCACAAGCAGTGGCGGAGGCCTCGTACCTTGGGATGAACCCCTTCGAGGTGCTGAGGCAACATCACCCCTCGGATACGAGTTCAGTAGCAAGCATCTCAGGGAGTTCTTTGGAGACAGCAACTGGGGACCCAGTTATAACACCCAGAGGGGCTGATAACTTGATCTGAGGGCC
The DNA here is from genome assembly GCA_963921515.1 of Calotriton arnoldi. Lineage (NCBI taxonomy): Eukaryota > Metazoa > Chordata > Amphibia > Caudata > Salamandridae > Calotriton > Calotriton arnoldi. The sequence continues at coordinate 4,511,478 of CAWUFW010000189.1, forward strand.
CAGGTGACTTTTTCTCCTCTAACTCGTACCTGCAACTAGTTATCTGCTCTACTTGGATGAGGAAGCTGCTCGTGTTGGATCCAGGCCAGACAGCATGAGCACAGTGGCTGCACCGCAGACGGAGACCTGTAGCCATATGTTTGCCATGCCCCGTAGGGCTTCCGAGACTGACTGGATTTGCCGTATGGGCTATTTTTTGTTTGTATTCTTGATATTTGTTTAGATGTCATAGGCCGGGGACATGCAGTCTTACTGGCAAGGGTGGGGTTTGAATTGTCTGTTATTTCTTTGCTCTTTTTCTTTATCTACTATTGACTTCTTTTTATGACAAGTGGAATCAATTGTGCATCTTTAAGAGGGTGGGCACTGTTTGTAGCAGGCTGCTTCTGCTGTTTGGATGGCTGGTGAATGCTCTTCATATGGGGTTCTTGCAAGGCGGTTGTACGGCCCAGAGGGATGCTGCTCCTATTCATAACACCACATGGGCACTCCAATGCATGACACTGTTCCCCGACTGTTGACATGGAACATGTGCTTTATGGCCAGCTCCTCCAAGGGCTGTAAAACACATGCAACCCACACACAGGAAACTTGGTATGGTGAAGGCAAAATGGAGGGGACAGGTGTATGGGACTGTATCCTCGTCCTATGCGAGGAGGGTGCTGGTGGGGATAGCCCCATATGTGGTAGATTCCCACAGGATTGATGGGAGGGTTGTTTTGTGATCTTGGAAGGCCACTTATATGGGTTGCCACTCCCAGTGGTGGGCCCGATGTAGATAGGGATAATCTATTCCACCCCTCCAGGAGGCCACCTGTGTTTGAATTGTGCAGCATTTTAGGGAGTGGATGGGCCACAACCGTCTGCATGACATATGGCATCTGCTACACTCCACAAATGGAGAATATTCCTTTAATTCCCCAGTCCATGGTGTTCACATGAGGTAGGACTTTTCCTTTGCAGTGACTCCCGGGGGGGAGGGGCGGAGTGCAGGTGTGGAATATCTAACACGCACGTTGTCATATCATTGTCCGTTGCTGGTTACAATCCATTGGGGAGACCGCGACCTCGGATTCCAACTCCAAACGGAGGCCCTTCTAGGCTTTCCCTTTAAAGAGTTCCTGTTGACTCAGGTTACCACTTATTTTGAGCTCAATAGGGAAACTGAGAGGGACTGTGCTCACTAGGGGAGTGGAGTGGGAGGACGCCCACAAGGTGGTTGTGAGGGGGTACTGCATGAGGCCAACAAAGGGGATCCGCAGGGTCTTAGCCACAGAATTGCTCACACTTGAGCGAGAGATTAGAACACTTGAAACTGAGATGGTCCATCGACCTGGCAAGTTAGAATGCTTACGTTTCTTATGTAAGGAGCACAGAGAATTGGGAAACACCAAGATAGACGACGACTTGCACTCATGCACGCGGAGGGAGATAGATCTGGCAGATTATTAGCCTGGTTGGTGCGGGAAGATTAACAATACCCGCAGATAGGAGCCATTCACTTAGCTGTGGTTAACATGCAAGCTGCTATTAATACTGCCTTTATGGAGTATTACTGCTCACTATATACAGCAATGAATGATCCCTCATGCATACAGGACTTCCTGCGAGATCTGCCGCTCCCCCACCTGACACCAATACACTGGGCTGAGCTGGAGGCTCCCCTCCAGTTGGAGGAGATCCTGTTGGCTATAACTCACATTGCTAGGAAAAAAACTCCAGGCACAGACGGGCTTCCGGTTGAGTACTACATTGCATACACCACACATCTTGCCCCAAAACTCCTAGAGGTTTTTAATGAAGCCAGACAGCTAGTACAGCGCCACAATCCCTCCAGGAGGCACTGATTGTGGTCCTCCTTAAGCCCGGTTGGGATCCCTTAGACGTTCATTCTTATAGTCCATTGTCCCTTTTAAACCTTGATTGTAAGGTGCTAGACAAGGTGTTTACCATAGGCTACTTTGTGTTATTGGTCTAATGGTACACACGGATCAATCTGGGTTTATACCCGGCCACAACACCTTCATGAATATACATCAGTTGCTCCGCATGGTGGAGATTATTCCATATGGGGCTCAAGGACAGGTTGCGGTGTCATTGAACATAGTAAAGGCCTTTGACACCTTGAAGTGGGATTACTTATTGGCCTCTCTTGAGGGGATGGGTATAAGAATGAACTGCATGGGATGGATCTGAGCCCTATATGGGATTCTGACAGCTAGGGTGCACACAGACCTGAAGGTTTCTGACAGCTTTAATATTCAGAGGGGCACCAGTCAGGGCTGCCCCCAGTCCTCAGTGATATTCGCTCTAGCCATGGAGCCTCTGGCCTGTAGTCTGTGGCTACGTGCACAACAGTGGGAGATAACGGCTCAGGGAGAACCCCATGTGGTATCACTGTATGCGGACGATGCACTGATAAATTTACGGGACGCCTCCGCCTCCCTCTCGGCCCTGATGTTGCTGTTGGACAACTTTAGTGAGGTGTCTGGCCTCAAGGTAAATTGGGCCAAATCATTCATATATCTGCTGGTCCCAATTCCAGAACTGGAGCGGTAGGCCATCACGGGCTGCTGGCTACAATGGTGCAACATCACATTTAAATACTTGAGCATCCAAATTTCGCGATTTCTAAAATGTTGATACTACCTCGGCTCTTGTATTTCTCTGTGGCCCTCCACTGTGCCTCTCCAGAACCGTTTTCAGAACCTTTTTCAGGGAACTGCACGGAGTGCTGATGGGGCTCATAAAGGGAGCAGGGAGACGATGGTTGGGGCTGTTGGTGGTGCATAGTCGCTAATTGAAGGAGGACTGGGTGCCCCTGACTATGAGTGGTACTATGCAGCAGTGCAACTACAGTGGCCGATGCGGTGGCTGGGCATGGATGCCTGTTCGGAGAGGGTGGCAGTTGAGATTATCCTGGAGGATGGTCCCAATATATACATGATTATCGACCCCAGGAGCCGGCTAAAAAGAGGAAACACATTAGATGAGGGTAGCCTGTTTCTGCTGGTGTCGCTACATGAAAGGCCAGGGTAAATACCTGCCCTATTCCCTTCTCATTCCGCTGTGGCAGATGCCAGCCCTTCGAGAGGTGGCAAGTCGCTGTGACTTGTCACCATGGAAGGCTGCTGAAATAACGGTCCTTGGGGATCTTTATCAGGAGAAAAGTTTTGTGTACTTTCAGGATGTTATGGATACCTATGGTATGGCAGTGGGACAATTTATGGCTTATCATGCGATCCAGCATGTGCTACATAATATTTGGGGAGTCAATGGGAAAGAACCTCCTCAATCTCAGCTGGTACATGTCCTGATATCCTATGGGGGCATGCAACACGTCATTACAATCCTTTACAGTGCTCTCAAGTCCACAACAGAGCGGAGGTCTGGGAGAGCCCGGGACAGGTGGAATTCACTTTTATCTCACCCTCTGGCAGACAAACAATGGGGTCAAGCACTGCAGGATGTCAAGGAGGTGTCCCGCAACCCCAGATTCCGATTTACACAGTTTAACTTCGCACACCAAACATACCACACCACATTCAGCGCATGTATCCAGGGACTCCTCAGACTACCCCAGGTGCAAGACCCCAGATGCCACTTTTTCTCACATGATCTGGTAGTGTGCGGTGTCGCAGCACATTTGGGGGGAGGTAATTGAAATCACAGCCGGAATTGTGGATCACTCGATTTCACCCACCCCTGAATCTTGTGTGCTGGGGATTTGCCCCAAAGCAAAAGGGGACAAATATCTGCATAAGCTTATAGACCTGGCTTTCATTCTCCTAAAACACCAAATTGCTATGACATGGAAAGCACCAGACATTAAGGGGTAGTTGAGGACATTCCTGACATGGGCTCGAGCTGAGTCGGATGTGCTCACAGGGGTATGCCCCAAGGGGGTGCTATTGTGGATGGGGGATGTTGGAATGCCTGCATTCAGAAGATTGAAGCGAAGAATAATGAACACCCTCCCTGAACCCAATACACACCCCATTGCCTGCCAGTGTGGGCTGTGGTAAGTGCTTCCGGGGGCCATCCGGATAGGGAGGCCCCTCATGCTCAGATGGATTAACAGAAGTGGAGAGGGCTGAGCGATATGTGTCCGCATTTATAACAATGTGAGCCTTGTTGGCGGTGCTCGCTCTGCTCCCAGCATGACTGGCCTCCCTGGTACTAATACCGGGTGAAGAGAGGATCCGTGTGAATGAGTGCACAGGACCAGCCTATATTGTGCGTGTTGCTAATATATTTGATTATTGAGCTGTTTCGTTCTCTACAAATTGATGGACAGATGGACACCCATACATTTTTTTTTCTTGTTTAGGTCGTTCACTGACATCAAGACTGCACATGCAAGACGTGATGATTCCACTGTATTTATAGTTGTATTTATAGTTGTTGGTTATACCTTGGAGGTGGTAGATAACTTGTGGTAATTTCTTGCTATGTACTGCCATTTTTTCTATGTTGAAAACCAATTAAAAAAAAAGTAAAAAAAAAATGTAATATAGATTTATTTTCGTTATTTTTTGTTGCGAGTTGCTAGGTTTGTAGACGTGTATGGTGGGAAGTGAATTAAATAATAATTAACAACTATTTATTTTTAATTTATAATTAAACATTTAATTGAATAATAATGATGTAAATTGTATATAATTATATATTTTAGTTAAAATTTAAGTGTGGGCTGCTGGGTTTGTAGAGTCTTATGGTGAAAAGTTAATTAAGTAATAATTAATTAACAATAAACTATAAATTGTTAATTAATTATGCAATTGTTTATACATTTCGTAAATTAATGTTATACTTATTTATTTTCATTATATTTTAGGTGTACGTTGCTAGGTTTGTAGGGGTATAGTGTGGAAAGTTAAGTAATAATTAAATAAGCATTATTTTTTGGTTGAAAATTAATTAGTACATTGTTTGTGAGCTTTGCAAATTTGATAATTGTTTATTTTTTTAAATCTTATATATATTTTATGTTAAGTAATAATGTTTATATTTTGAGTTCTATATTTTTTCTAAATTAATAGGTTTATTTAAGTATGCAATGTGTTTGAAGTGAAGTAGTTTACCAACTGTTGCTTAGACTGGAGTGGGAATAGTAAATCTTACCCCTCCGAAGTCTAACGCTTTCCCTGCTGCTGCACAGACTGGAGTGGCAATAGTAAATTTAACCCCTCCGAATTCTAACGCTTTCCCTACTGTTGCACAGACTGGAGTGGGAATAGTAAATTTAACCCCTCCAAAGTCCAATGCTTTCCCTACTTTTGCACAGACTTGAGTGGGAATAGTAAATCTAACCCCTCCGAAGCCCAACTCTTTCCCTACTGTTGCACAGACTGGAGTGGGAATAGCAAATTTAACCCCTCCGAAGTCCAACACTTTCTCTACTGTTGCACAGACTGGAGTGGCAATTGTAAACTTAACCCCTCCGAAGTCCAATGCTTTCCCTACTGTTGCACAGATTGGAGTGGGAATAGAAAATGTTACCCCTCTGAAGTCCAACGCTTTTCCTACTGTTGGACAGACTGGAGGGGGAATAGTAAATTTAACCCCTCCAAAGTCTAACACTTTACCAATTGTTGCACAGACTGGATTGGAAATAGTAAATTTAACCCCTCTGAATTCAAATGCTTTCTCTACTGTTGCACAGACTGGAGTGGGAATAGTAAACCTAACCTGTCCGAAGTCCAACGCTTTCCCTACTGTTACACAGACTGGACTGGGAATAATAAATTTAACCGGTCCGATGTCAAATGTTTTCCCTACTGTTGCACAGACTCCCTTGGGTATAGTAAATGTAACCCCTCTGAAGTCCAAGATTTAGCCTAATGTTGCGCTGGTTGGATTGGTAATAATATATTTAACCTCCCGAAGTCCTAGAATTTCTCTACTGTTGCATAAACTGGAGTGGGAATAGTATATCTATTATTCCCTTAGTCCAATACATTTTCCTATATTGGTTAAAAAAAATAAAAAAATATTTGTTTATTATTTTATAGTATTTGTTTATATTTTATTTGTTTTTCAATTTTTATTATATTTTTTGTAAATGTGGTTTTAAATGTTTTTAAATTTTAATTGATTGGTAATTTATTTAATGTTTTGGAATTGAATTGTTAATATTTTTCTGTTTTGTGTAAAAATATACATATATGTTATATATGTATGTGTGTTTCTATAAGTATATATTTATATATAGTATTAAATATTAGTGAGAATAATCTAATTTACATGATATTAATTGTATATATTAAAATAATTAAGCGTTACCACTTTAAACTATATATATATATATATATATATTAAGAAACAACATTTCTGTATGTTTTTTGCCTATATTAGTGTGAAACGATATTTTTTGTGTGATATGTTTGTGCTTATCATTATAAGAATAGAAAATCGATATTTTTGATACGATATTGTTGATTCAGGTATTATGTCAGTGACCCACTAAATCTTATCAGAGATGGGAATTCTTGACATAAGAGGACGTGAATTCAGACTACATTATTTTGACTCAATGTCTGTGCTTATTCTTATTTGACCTTGACATGGTGACAAGTAGGCAATTGACTCAGACTGAAGTTGCATCATGTGCCATACCTATGTCATCAGTCGAGCGCCGTGACACTTTCACAGTTCTTAGAAAGATATGGTCAGGTGACATCTGCAACAAATGGCAGACATGACAATGATTCTATATAAATTGAGAATGATGGCGACCTCCATGATCTAAAATGGCGGCCTCCATGATCGAAAATGGCAATGTCCATTGTCTAAAATGGTGAAGAGCCTACCTAAAATGGAGTCAGATGGGTCGGACCTTAGGGGCTTTACATCAGTTTAAGGAGATAGCCATTGATTCGGTCTCTTTTCGGGGCCTGATTCTAGAACTTAACTCACAAGAGAATTCCCTCATTAACCTGAAAGCCATTTATCGTCTTTCTGGTGACAATGCAACAGATTTAGAGGAGTGTATGGAGCACATGACCAACCAGTCAATTTGTGGTGATGGTCATTGTTTTCTTGGACATTTTAAACTCCAATGAGCAATCCAGTGACACCTCAGTCAATATTTTATTTTGTAAAGGGGGATCTGCTTACATTTGAAGACCCAATACCTGTGGACTGGTTTGATCACCAATCATATCCACTTTTCTCTCTCATTCACCCATACTGTACCCTGAGGGCAACCCAAAAAGGAGCTAACATGATTTTGTGACACCAAACATCTTGACCCCAACTGCTTTGCTGCACTGGCACCCTCTATCAGCCCTGATGTTTACATCAACGCTGCAACATCCAGTTTTAACAAATGTATGTCTGAACTGCTCAATGACTTAGCCTGGCTCAAGAACAAAACTAAAAGACCTAACACTTTCCCCTTGGCTTACTATCCTTATGAATGTTGGAGAAGACGTGGAGACAGACGCTTTCCTCTCCCAACATGGACTGGCGCAGGGCAACTGCAACACTTTACAAAAGAGGCATCTCCAATGCAAAGGTTATCCATGCCAAATCTCTGATCAACATGGCTTAAAAGCACCCTGAACAACTATTTGAATTAGTCAGAGCCACAAAAAATCCTTCTCCAGCCATCAGATTTTAAGACCCTTCAGATTTCCTACGGAACACCTAACCCTGCTACAGTGAAAATAGCTTTTGGGACCTTGTCACTATAAGGACGTGTTTTACATTAAGCTTTTACATTTCCTACTTTTAAATACCATGCACCCTGATTTACTGGGCATTAAGGCTTACTTGGGGGTGCCTTATTAATATTTACAAGGAGGGTCTGAGCCTGTCAAAAGGTGTCAATAAATCAATTAGTATTTGTAAGCGTCGCTAATCACCTCTAGGGGTATCCAGGCGCTGCGGTCTCGGAGGTCCTGGATACCTCTAGGGATATCCAGGTTCTGAGGTCTCGGAGGTCTCTAGTTGAAGAGCCAGGTCTTGAGTCCCTTCCTGAAGTCCACTGGAGAGGGTGCTGTTCGTAGGTGGAGGGGGAGGTCATTCAAGGCCCTTGCCGCAAGGTACGAGAAGGAACGACCTCTGCTGTGGCTCTGGTGGATGCGGGGAACGTGAGCAAGGGCGAGGGAGGTGGAGCGCAGTTGTCTGGCGGGCTGGTTGAATTTCAGGCGGTGGTTGATGTAGGCTGGACCCTGATCATCGAGGGCTTTGTAGGCATGGGTCAGGTTATTTTGACATTTCTTATTTGCAGTTTAAACCTGCAAACACAGGTTAATGGTGGCAGGTCTACAGTCATGTTTGTATTGTCCATTTAGTGGTGGCATAATTTGTGCTGCAGTCCACTAGTGACAATTAACTTACAGGCTCTGGGTACACTTTGTACCATATACTAGGGACATATAGTTAAGTTGAATAGGAGTATAGCCAAATTCAACATGTTTTAAAGGTCAGAGCACATGCAAAGGGGCCTGGTTAGTGGAGTCCTAATGCAAAGAGTAAAACAAACATCAGTAGCATCAGTCCAAAGCAATGGGTGTGTTCAAGCAAAAAGAGGCATTTTCTTATATTACCCTTCTTCACCTGATCATTTCTTAGCTCGCTTCTTCCTGGACTCCATCTTCGAGACATTTTGAACATCTTGCTAGGCTCTCCCCAGACTTTTATTCCCTCCTTTCTCACTTTCTCTCTAACTGCAACTTCTGCCTTTTGACATATTACTCCCTTACTCCATATTGAGGGATTGTTGCTGTCTGATTACTTTACTGTTTCATGATTTTTTCAACTCAATGATCTCTTATTGTTTATCAACACCTTTTGCCAATACTTTTTCTGGGACTACTGGAGGATTCATGCTGAGCAATGGGATGCACCATACCTTCTCTATAGTCTGTGCCTCACTTTTTCCGTTATTTTTCACTCATTGATGTGTTTGGATCTCCTTATCTATTTTTGTAAGACCTTTATTTGTCATTTTATGAACACATGACAACAAATAACAAAGCAGCGCCTCAATAAAGCAGAGTACATATGCATCAGCACCACTCCCAGCCCTCATCAAATTAAACATTAAAGCAATGATATATATCAGGGGAGACAAAGGCCACATGGCAGTTCCATAACAAATGACAGAAGGCAAATGTATTTAGGTATCTCCACCCAGTCACACCCCCTTCCTAAGCTAAATTTGCCCCTCACTACCTCTGGATTCATCCCCCGACACTCCTCTCTCTTTATCAGAAAACTTTTGAGAGCGGAAGCCCCAGATTTCCAAATCAACTGTAAGTTTGGCATCGAACCTGGTACGTCTCATTTGAGTTTCTTCACTCACCGTCCATTCTGAGATGTACCTTACCCATAGCCCATCTAAAGGACCTTTAACCCCCATCCATGTAATGGCAATTCACCTGCTTGCCAGCAGAAGTGTCAGCTGCAGAAACTGGACTGTCATTTAATGCTTCTTAGGGAGGACAAATTGACCCAACAGGCATAGCTGAGGAGTGAGCTCACAGGACAGGGTGGCCGTCTGCTTCAATTGTTCAAGTACATTCTCCTAGCATGCATGCACATGAAAGCAACCCCATACAAGCTGCATAAAGTCCGCCTCTTCTGCTGCAAATTTGGGACACGCCGAAGCGTGCTCAGGATTAATTTTATTCAGCCTACAGAAGTAATGTAGGTGTGACGCATGAAATTAAAATGAATTAATTTGAACCGGGCGTTACTGGATGCAGTCTTCAACAACTCACGTGTCCGGGACCACACCAAATCTAAATTAGTGGTCCCAAGATCTGCCTCCCAAGCGTTCCGCACTCTCAGAGGTCCTCTAATCGTGTCTGCCTGTAGCGCCCTAACAAGTAATGAAAGGAGATGCCACCCCGACCCCAGTGTCAATATTGCACCCAATGCGACTGAGGCAGTTGGAGCCGCAGGATAAGATGACCAAAGAACCCTTACCATATCTGAAACTCCAGCATAATGCAGGAATCGCCTGGGCCTAATGCAAACAATCCTGAGCATCATTAAAAGGCATAAATGCATCATTTGGATTCGGGTCCCCTACCACCTCACAACCTCCCTCGCGCCAAGATTGATATGACATAGACTCCTCCTTCTGGCAAAATGGAGCCATTGTCCATAATGGCAGATCCCTATGAAAAGGAGCTTTCTTAATCACCACCGTCACCACCCTGTGCAACACAGCAGCAGTCTGACTCACCACATAGGATGCAACAGAGGACACCTCAGAGCCTGCCATCAGATATGCAGGGAGCTCCGCCCCATCCACCATACTTGCCAGAAGGTCCTTCTCCCAGGTGTTTCACTCCTCCATCTATTTCACCGCGTGCTACATCTGGGAGGTGTAATAATAATATTCTAAATTTGGCACATCAAGTCCACCATCCTCATCACCTCTCATCAATGTCAGGCGTGCAACTCTACTCCATCTCCCAGCCCAGATAAGCGAGGTGAGGAGGGTATTCAGTTGACAGAGCCACCAGCACACAGGGGGCATAGCGAATTCTGAATCACATGCAGGCAACAAGACAAAAACACCATCTTGGACACTGTTATCCTACCCATTAGTGGTAACAGCAGTGTCCCAGACAGAGGCCAGCAAGGAGTCTATGACCCGCTCGATATTGTACTGCAGCTGTTTCTTTTGTGTATGTGCCACCAACATACCCAGAAAATGAAACTTCTCCATCTACCATCTCAATCCCAATTCCGGAAATGGTTCCCTGGGCATCCTTGCCAGCGCCGCCAGCAGAAACACCAGGGATTTTGCTTTGTTAATTTTGAGGCCAGGCACCTCACCAAACTCATGCAGCAGCTCCAATAACAAGGCCACCGAGTTACCAGGCTCCCTGAGATAAAACAACGCATCATCAGCATAGAGTGATATGATATGCTGAGAGTGCCCCAACTCAATACCCCATTCATGCAACACCTTACAGGCCTGTACTACCAATGGCTCCATGCCAGGGCAAATAATACAGGCGAGAGCGTGAATCCCTGTCTAGTACCATGTTCAATGTCCCACCGATCAGACCTGTGCTGCCTCACCCTCACCCAAGCACCAGGGCTTGTGCATAACAGTTGGATCCATGCTCTAAACTGCGGCCCAAAACCCATGGCTCTCATAACCTCAAATAGATACCCTCAATCCACCATATCAAACGCCTTTTGAATATCAATTGAAGCCATTCCAAGTCTTCCTGGCTGTCCTCCACCTCATGGAGCACATGCACAAGATGCCTCAGGTTCAATGTCATGCTGCAGCCAGGAATAAACCCACACTGATCCACATGGACCAATCCCGACACCACTGGACTCAACCAACAAGCCAACAGCTTATAGAGTATTTTAACATCAGTGTTTATCATTGTAGGTGGTCGGTACGATGCAGGATCAGAAGCATTCCCCCCGGCTAGGCCAACATGCATATAAGGCCTTCGCACGTACTAGGCGGGATCTCTCCCTCCTCCTTGGGTTCCTAGAAGACCTCCAAAAAAAGGTGAGTCAGTGCAGCTGTATACCTCTGATAACCCCCCGGGTCCTTGTCCTTTGGTAGCAATCGCAGGGCTGCCTTAATCTCTTCCAGTGTAACTTCCACATCTAGTTCCTCTGCTGCCACTGCACCTAGCTGGGGGAGCTCCAGAAGGGCCAGAAAACCCAGGATCTGATCCACTGAACTATGAGCCCACCTACCCATACACTCCCTCCAGGTGCCTCTGAAAGGCCGCCACCACGTCCACCTGGGAGATCATAATCTTTCCATCCGGCTCTATCTGATGAATCACTGGTAGAGGGGCACACTCCCCTCTAAGTAGTCAAGCCAGCAACCTACCCAACATATTTCTCGCCCGATGGAAGCGCTGCCTCTGCTGTGTGAGCGTGTAAGCATGCAGCCTATCCCACTTTTCCGCTATACTCCTCCGCTCCTTCAACTCTTCCCTTAGATGCTCCAGGCCGGTCAGGTCCAATCTCTGCAAGCCCCCTAGTCCCTCTTCCTCCGTAAGCAACTCCCACATCAGCTGCCTACGTACTCCATACGTCAAACACATGTACTGCGCTCTGATCACTGCCATCATGTCATCCCACTCAACTGCAAGGGCACTGGTGGAGACCCAGTTAGTCTGCAAATAGTCAGTTACAGTCTGCGATAGCGTATCTCTGCCCACCACATCCACCAACACATCCACCAAAAATCACCAATTCTGAGATTGTGTCCCAACTCCCCCCCAGTCCATCTCGCCAAGCACCAGTGCATGATCCGACAAAAAAATTAGCCAAGTGCTGCACCGTCAGCAGAGTCTCAACCGGAAACCCAGCCGCCAGTATTCTATCCAGCCTACTATAAGTGTGGTGGGTAAGTGAATGGCAGGTAAAAGCACCGTCCAGCGGTCTACGAGCCCTCTACAAATCCAACAGCCCCAAATTAGACATCACTTCATGCAACGACGCAATCATTCATGGCTTCCTATCAGCACTGGAAGGTTGCCTATCCCGCTCCCCATCCAAAACACAATAAAAATCACCAAACCAAATGTGAGGGCCAGCAATCTCAGTTCCCATCTAATCCTGCAGCCTCACATAAAAGCAAGGGTCATCTACATTAGGCACATATATATTAAGCAATGAGAGAGCCCTCTCATTAAGTCTATCCTGCGCATCAGTCTCCACGTAACTAGGCACGAACGTGGTCCCCGGAGTCACCAAAACCAGTACTTCCCAGGCGTAAAAGGAATACGAGACATGAAATAATTGCCCCTTCCACTGCTTGGCCACCTTATCAATCTCCACACCTGTGAGGTGTGTCTCCTGGAGACAAGCGATGTGGACCCTATCACGCTTCAAAATGGAGGTACCCTACACCAAACTTTCCAGCTACCCAATCTCCCCAGTTCCTCAGTTATCTGCTGAGTGAGCTGCTGAAAAACACAATCAAACAACAACAAAACATAAAACGATAAACATACCCACCCTCCCCAGGACAAACATAGTAGAACAGTCATGCTATATAAGCCCATCCGATCCATGTGCCAAGACAACACAATATCCCTCATTTATCCAACAGGGATTAGGACCCATCTCCTTATCTATTATCATACTACTCACTATTTTCATCTTTAGCTATATTTGGCTTGATTGTTATCTTCTAACTTACCAATTCTCATGTAAAGCTGGTGTAACCTATTTATTTGTTTGTACTTGCCACTTCTTACGTTAAGCACACCAATGCATTGGGGCAATTCCTTGGTATATAAAACCAAATAAATAAATAACTAAATAAAAGGTAGGGGGGCCCCCAAGTGCCTCTACACATGAGAAAAGTGTAATATCAAATACTGCATCAATAAATTTGTGGATGTGATACACGCGCATGCACGCCTGCCCGCCTGACACTTGCCTTATTCTTATCATTGTTTTCCAATCGTCAGTAATACAAAAATATTGGTAGATCATCACACTGGGGATTCTTGGTAAATGAGACAGAAGGCATACACTAGAGCAGGTGGCTCAGGCAATGTGATGAAACGGAGCATGGAACATTCATGATGGGGCAGTGGGAAACTGGTCTCTGGGGCACAAAAATACCTACATCAGGAAATTGAGTTCACGACTACTGGCACTGGAAACAAACTGCTCCTGACTGATCAACAGACATGGACACCAACCAAGCAATGTACAATGGGATGTAGACAACCTCACCACGAAGAGACAAGGACATCCAATGACACACAACATTCAATTGCCACTGTTTGTGCATCCAAAGACACACTACCGGCAGTTGCCACAGTTTGTGCATCCAAAGACACACAGCCTGTAGTTGACACTTTTTGTGCATCCAAAGACACACAACCTGCAGTTCACAAATGTTGGAGCTCTTGCTAGGTGGGTGATGGGATAAACAGGAGTCTGAGGAGGCCAGGGGATTGGTGAACATTGCAGGTTGCAAAGCTGAATCACATAGCATTAAAGTATGCCATACATGTTGTCAATGCTTTTTACAAGTGAGTGTATTCATTTTCAGTGAGTGAATTTTTAGAATAAATGCACTACTGTAACCACCTGCATCTACATGCACCAACACAGCATCTCCATGAAATTATGCCTCCGTCCACTGGCATCTATACCACAAGGCACCTACACCGCACTTTAAATGCACTAGCAGCTGCACTTCACCTACACCCACTGTCACCTGTACAGCCTCCTGCCTCTAGAAAGAGTGGCATACTGGTACCTGTCCCTGCATATGGGACCTGACTGCACATACAGTGTGTCCAAGATCGATACAAAGAAATAAAAGGAAAGGGAAACTCTGACAGATACTTGGCACACATCATATCTAAGCCAGTACACTTGGACATGAACATGGGGATAGAGACATTGGGACAGAAAGACAAGAACATTTAATTAGTAACTTACGGAAACATAAATACAGTGTCTGGGATGCAAAGGCACCTGGGTATGGATACAGGAATACTGGTGCTGGTGCTACCCTTATACCAACATTAGGAAACACAGACATTCTAAGACCAAAGCTAAAGGTAGACATGGAGAGACTGACAAGTAAGACACAACCACCAGGCCATTCGATAGAGACGTCAACTTGGAGACACCATCAGAGATATGGACAAGGAGACACAGAAATGGGAAGCCAAAGGGAGATGAACAGAGGGTGGCACGTCACAAGAAAAACATGGAGGGATGTCGTGAGTAGACCGGAACACATTGAGACACCTGGAAAAAACAGACACTGTGAGAAATAGGGAGGCTAGGGAGATGCAGAAACAGGGGACACTGGAAGACACCGGGGAAGCACACATAGGAGGAGACGCTATGAGATCTAGGCTCAGTGGATTAGTGTGCTATACAAATAGACATAACATAGCACAGTGCATTTAATAGACAACATTCGATTTCCGCCTGCTCGGACTGCACTGCTGGATATTTTTTAATGCCTCACCGGCTGCAAAGCGGTGGTGGCTGCCACTTCTCACGTCAATCCCAGTCTAAACCTATGCTTGATACAATGTACATGATACACTACCTCCACCTCCAACGATGCCCCTGAGGATTTTCCATCTTACACACATTAACATTATATCTAATTCTAGGTCACCTAATGTCCCAGCTCCAGTTACTTCAGCACACATCATCGTTGATCATCCCTGTCACAGCACATTAAATGAGGTCTCTGAGGACCACTAATTTTCTACACACTTTGATATCTTTGATGTCAATACTCAAGGTGGTAGCACACACAACAGCACCGATGTCAATAACCCCTCTCGTAACCATATTCCACACACCACTTTCCTACTAGGCTCACTACGTGACAACATAAGGCACCACTCTCAGAGACATCCACAAAGAAGACAATGTCACACGCCTGGTATACAAACCCAGTAATAACCAACACCAGGATGTAGACCTTAAGACAGTCTCTGGCCCTCATATCCCCTTTACAATGGATAATGCTGACACTCACAAACTTGACTCCATTATTCAAATAAATCTCTTAAATCTGATATTGGCAGACTCCACTAAGCTGACCCAATTACAAGACACATTCTCGACCATGATGACTTACTTTAACTCTTTGCTAACACATCTTCCATATGACAAATTTTCTACACTTTCTCCTTCTCATATCCCACACAAGCTCATCTAGGGCAATTATGTGAAACCCAACACCAGTGCTGACAGCTCATTAAAATGCATAGAATTCATACCCTTGTTGATCCTGAAATGCCCCAAATCATAACATTATTATGACATGCTTTGTCACAACAAAAAAGTACACCCAATGGAGCCTAAACTGCTACATACAATTCAGAGGCTTTGAGGCACTAGAAAAGCCCAGAATGTCTGTAATGCTGACCTGAGAGATTTAGAGTTGACACAAATCCTCATACTTGCAAAAACAACTACCTTCACAGCACACTGATATCTACCCTCTTCACGATGAGATAAAAACCTTCTTTGAGGATCCTAATGAGGTCATTACTGACCTAATACTATCTCCACTAGAGGATATTTTTCTACAAGACTTTAACCTGCAGTTATCTCATCCTAAGTATAAGGCCTCAGCTCAGCTGAAAGTCTTTCTACAAAATCACAACCTTCTTCACCACTGCCAGTCTAATTTCCATGACAAATTGTACATAGTTTATATTATCATTGTCAGATGGAATATTAGAAAAATCTCAGAATCACTCATGGTGGATTAGTCAGATCATCATGTCCATACCTGTATGACTCCTCTAAGAACTTCCAGAGATCTCAAAACATTAAACAAGCTGCTTTTAGCAAACTGATTACATCTCTGGCACAGATGCAACATACAACTGCTAATTGTTCATCCTTTCTGCAGAATGCAGCTGTGATATAGCCCTAGCTTAAAATGAAGTTACATCTCTTTCAAAGATTCAAATAATCTAGTAATGTTGCACACTAGTACACCTCTCATGTGAACAGACAGATGAAAGTTCTAAGGGTTACTGAAAAGAAGTTGAGGAAAGCCCCTTCTGAAACCTACATGCTCTTTTGTAGTCAGAGAGGAAATCTTACAAGCTCCATGTTTATAATGCTAAAGCCTTATCTTTTCATAGAAGACTTAATGTGCCATAAATCGGTCACAAGAGCTCTTTGCGTCTGTATTGTACTGTACTGAATATATGCATGTCCATATCAATGAATTAAGATGTGATGAATTTGCTGAATATTTCTGTCATTAAATTACTAAAATTAGGAAAGAAATTGACAACCTCCCTCTATCTCCTGTCGCAATACCAACTATTCTGAAAAAACATATTTTGAAAAGTAGAGCTTCCCTTTACTTTGACAACCCTGTCCCTCTTCATCTCACAAAGTTTTATATGATATCCTATTACCTTTATTGCTCAGCATAAAAAAATTCTTCCTTGAACAAGGCTCTGCCCCAGAGCCTCTAAATATAGATCATGTTTGACCTCTACTAAAAAGTAGGTGCCGATCAAAACCAAATTGAGAAATTCAGACATTTCATGGGCCTCCCATATGTTCACATCTTAGGCCCTACCTATCAGATTTTACACCTTAACACAATATATCTTCTGGATAGTAATGACACCCCCTGACATACTGACGAAGAAACCTTTGCTTATTAGTGCTGCTAGACCTATTATCTACATTTGACACAATTGATCATGATACTCTCCTTCAGCTTGTTAGTATGGGTTTAAATGAAGAAGTTCTCAAAATGCTATTGTGTTACCTATCAAGCAAATTTTAATGTGTGAATGTCAGACCTGTAAGCCTGAGGGTGGTCTTCCCCCAAACATTTTGCCTTCATTCTCCTATTTTTCTGAATTCCTTTTTGTTGGCCTTATGTTTGTGTGCACTTTACCCCTGCTAACCAGTGCTAAAATCTTGTGCTCACTCTCTAAAATAAAATTGGCTGACGCGTGATTGGCATATTTAATTTACTTATAAGTTCCTAGTAAAGTGATATACCATATACCCAAATTAAATGCTATTAGTGGGCCTGCAGCACCTATTGTACCACCTACTCAAGGAGCCCTTTAAAACATGCCTAACAACCAGCATTTGAGCGTGCCAGCAGTTTTAAAATGCCATTCCACTTGGAAATATAACGCCCTTGCCAAATCTAAAACCTCCCTTTTTATTACATATACATCACCCCTAAGGTAGGCCCTATACATATATATGTATATGTATATGCAGAGTGCATTGTAGTTAAAAAGTTGGGCATTTACTTTTAAGTTTTACATGTCTTGGTAGTGAAAATTGCACAAATTAATTTTTTACTATTGTGAGGCCTACCTCCTCCATTGGATAACATTGGGTTATCTTATCACATTTAATAAGTGCTAACTTTTGATTGGGAGCAGGTAGGAAAGTCAAGTTTGGTGTCTGAGGAATTGCAATTTAAAATTGTCTTTAATGGTAGGTCTTCATGTCAGCTCCTCCTGCGGCAGTTTTCCTGTCCAGCTTGGCCACAGTCCGTCACCTTCTGCTGCCTGACTACCTGCTGCCGTCTGTTTGTGCCTCCTCTGCTCGTTTCTTGCTCTGTTTTGCCTTTTCTGCTAATTTTTCTGCCCTCTGTATTGCCTTTTTCTGCTCATCTTTCTGCCCTCCATTTTGCCTTTTCTTCTCGTTTATCTGCCCTCCATATTTGCCTTTTGTGCTTGTTTTTCTGCCCTCTGTTTTGCTTCTTTGCTTGATATTCTGCCCTCTGTTTTGCCTTTTTCTACTAGTTTTTCTGCCCTCTGTTTGGCCTTTTCAGCTCATTTGTTTTTCTGCCCTCTGTTTTGCCTTTTTCTGCTTGTTTCTTCCCTCTTCCTGCTGTTTCCTCAAGACCTGGCTTTTCGACGGAGACCTCACACCCCAGCGTCCAGATACCCCCAGGGGTAACAGTGCCATGCTCTACAAATGCTGATTGATTTGTGGAAATGTACGTTTTTAGGGGTACACTGGTGCAGGGTCACCCTCTTGTCCACGGGTTCAAAAACCAACAAAATAGAGATCAGCACTGGAGTTGGAAATAAATAACAAGTTTATTAATCACTCATGAGTGGAACCACGTCCAACAACACTCTCAAGTGTTGCAGGAGGTGGCACCCTGAACTCACAAACCAGCGTCCTTATATACTGCCTTTTTGCAGTGCAAGCATATGGACAGAATTGGAAGAAACAAGTTTAGAAATAGCTATCAGCAAACAAGGGCAGATGAATAACCACTTGGTCAGCAAAGTGGGAGGGGGAAGCAGAAATGCTTATGGCAGTGGTAAACAGTCAACAGATAAGTCTAAAACCAGGTGCACCGTCAGCTACAAACCCACAGCACACACATTGCTTTAGCTGAGTCAGGAAGTCACTAAAATAGATAACACAAGCAAAGTGAAAAAAGACGAGCAGCAGAGGACGGAGGAGTTATGAAGGAAACAAAATGGACACCATAGCCAAAAAGGCTGTAGCTTATGCCAACATAAAAACACGTTTCCACAGACGGCCCTTTTGGCATAAGCCAAGACATTTTCTTGTCCCTTCTAAGGGGTATGATATACATCGTGAATATCAATTAACATCATTTCACAAATTTGTTGTTCTATTGCTAAACGGGCATTTGTATCACGGATATTAACTTTAGTCGGCACACAAGTAGCACAGGTGGAGATGCAAAGTGAGCAGAGCATTGGCCCGTAATGAACACACAGATAGCAGAAGAAAATAATGGCTATGATCACAAACAGAACTGTCAATATTTTCCAACCCCAAGCAGAAAGCAAATCCCAAAACCACCCAGTCCAAGTCCAAGTTCCAGGGCTCTGATGTATTTCAGTGGCTATCTTATGCAGTTTGGAAATAGCCATCAGCACATGTCTGATGCAATGTCTAAATAAAAACATTATCTTGATAGACCTTCCGGTGTTCTTCTTTATGAGGGCTAGAGTACCAATGATATGTTCAGGGGGGGGGGCGGAGTAGTACTTATCAAAGTGTGCACAAGATATTTTTCTTGCAGAAAAAACAGTATTCCAAATACGAATATTAAAGCAAGCACAACAATTGTCACAAAAACAATCTTTGTTTTGGGGGACCAGGAGGACCAAACGGGGCCATGGGAATTAGGATGAGGAGCCGCAAAGTGCTGCCCCTCCTCAAAAATGGGACGACCAAAGGGGTACATTGCTAACAAAAAAGAAATACTTGGGGAATTGAAGCCACTGTACAACCAGCCAGAGGGGAGTCTTCTTCCTGTGTCCGTCTGAGCCTCACAGGCAGGCTCTTATCGTTCATCAAGTATTGACTCTCCCACGGTGGAGCTGCACAACTTGCAACCCAGAAAAACAATCGCGGGCCAGGCTTAAGGAAAAAGTCTTTCTTTCAGGATAGGGCAATCACCCTCAATGATCCTGTCCAGTGTCTCAGGCAGTGCACCAGTATTTTCACTCTAATCTAACAGGCACCAGAGACACAGCACCTGTACCCTAAACTCTAGTCCTTCCCTAACTCCTGTGTTGCCCTGCTGGCGCACTGCCCTTTCGTCGGGGCCACAGATTGTACCTAGTGTGCCCAGGCACCTCCTTATCAGCAAACAAAGGTGCAGACTTGCATTCACTTGGGGACCGGGACTCAGAGGCCTGATGTACAGAAACTGGAGTATCTGAAGCAACCCTTGTTTCAGAGGGGGTCCCCTCAGGCAAAACCTCCTTGCTCTTGTTATCGGTCTGTGCCTCTCTTAGCTAGGCATCAAAAAAAGGAACAAAGCGAGGAATCAGCTCTCTGTCCTGATTTGTGACCCCGTCTTTCACCCAAGAATTATCCACCAGTGGTAGGGGTACACGTTTCTTCCAGCCTTCCACCTTCACCGCTGTTATAGTGGCCAGCAACACCTGGGCTGGGTCCCTTCACCTCGGTTCCAAATTAGACTTGCGCTTAGTCCCCTGGTTGGATCTGATATCCTGGCCCCTCTGGCAATGGTTGTAGGGCAGCAGATATCTGTTAGTGAACAGAACGGAAATCTTTAGACAAAACATACAAATAATCAATCAAAAGAGGATATTCAATTTCAGAAACGCCCCTATATTATTCATCTGAAGTACCTAAAAAAAAAAAGGAATTTCAAAACAACTATTCTTTTAACAAACTTGTACTTAACAAGTCATAGAAATTACGATACAGCTTCTACTTTGTGAACCTTCACTATTGTGCAAAACTGCAGACACCTCTAAAATTATTTTCCTTGCATAAGAACAACCATGTTTTGCGCTTACGACCATGCTCTCATATTATAGGTGTAGCGGGAAACTCTAAAACTGTGAATGTAACAGAGATCCATATTACATGAATAACTGATAAATTAAACATAACCTAGTAAGTACATGAATTTCCCAGCAGAACTTGTTTGTGGCAGACAAGAAAACAAGCAAAGAACATTTTGTTCTTAAAAATGTGTGCTAAGGGCATATGGGCATATTTCCTAGCATTGTTAAACATATGCATCATACTTTTCACGATCCGGGCCATGTAACATCATATTCAGCGGAGAAACCTTTTCACCAGCTCTAGCAAGGGCTGTCAGCTCGATTACATAGACTAACTGATAAGGGACTCGTGATGCCTCTGCGACTTATGTAGTGCTGCAATAACATGAACAATAATGGTGTTGCCATCTGGGAATTTGGAACAAAAACCACCAACATATAGTTCCCCTTAAAGGTCAAATAAGGGAACATCAGTCTATTCTACCCATCCTTTCATCCTTATCCAATTCCAATTTCATCGGTTTACAGAAAAGAGGGGCAGTAACATGGCGTATTTATTTATTTATTTTGTTAATTCTAACAATTTGTTCAAACAGTATTACTTAATAGCCAATTAGACGTGCACTGGTGAGGTGCTTTGTCTCTATTTATTCAAGAACATATTCACAGCATCCTGTGAAATGAATGACTAAAGCGAGCCCAACCGATTGTCTCATGGCCGTTCCTAGACAGCTCAGGCAGGCTAGAGAGAGAGAGAGAGAGAGAGTACACAACAACAAGCTGCCCTGCGTACTTTCCACGCAGAATAGCTCACAATAATACACATAATAGGCACATAAACCAAGAAAAAAGGACACAATAATACATATACCAAGCACAAAAACCAAAAAACACAGTGTGTTACTTAATTTTGATTATCCTTAATTTGCCCAGGAGCTAGTCTCCTACCCCCCTTCGACAGTAGGTAACCTAAGCAGGTGACCTCCTGTCGACAATACTTACCCTCTTTGGCAGTTGGGCACGGACAGACTTGTAGGAGGTAAATAGCTAGGGGAACCCACAACAAGGAGGCCATGTCCAATACTATTGGACTGTACCACTTTGTAAATTTTGCTGTACAAGCACATTGAGCTAATTAGAAAACATTAATCCAATGACCAACTAACAATTCCTTTAGCTATTGTGCTGTTTAACATGATGGCGCATTAATGCAAACTTTATTTTATTGCCTCCTCATCTGGCCCTGGCACAGCAACCTTAAATTGAAACTATTACTCTGTATGCATGGCAGAGCTGCTCTCTGTGTCAGGAGCTGCACATGGCCCACAGATGCTGCTGCCCCTCCTTCTCTCTTATGGCTTCATAGAACCTGCCTGGTCTTTTGCCAAAAATAATAAGCAGAGCCTCCCCTCTCTCTCTACTCTCTGGCCCCCTCCTTCGGAATGTCTTCCAAGGTCAAAGTGCCAGAGCAAGCCTGCCAGAAACAAACCCTCCTTCGTCCGCTCTGGTCTCTCCCCCCTTCTTTTTCATAGAGGGGGAGAGCACATTCCTACATGCACTTTTAAAATACGTGTCTTTTTAAGCACAGAGATACACAGCACTGTTTAATTTAAACGCGCATTCTTCTTTACATTTTTCAAAAGTTGCACTTTTCCTATGTCAAAACGAATGTACATTGTTACTAGTATTTCTGATCAAACCATATTTTTATTTAAGTATTATTATTTATTCATTCTTCGAAATTTAAAGTGTAATTCTTCCAATGGCATCTGCAGAACACAATGACGACATTAAACCAAATTGAGCTCATTCCAGAAATTTTCAAGAAGGGGCCACACACTCATAACACACAACACAGCTTGCTGAGGCAAGCCATCCTTACACAAAGAGCACAGTCGCTACTCACTCAAACAAGTACTTCACAAGCATCACCACCGGTGTCAGTCCACAAACCTCATAAACACTCAACCACACAATCAAACCAAAATCAACACCAGGACAAAAACAAAAGGCAGCCCACAGACTGCACTCAAACCAAACCAATTGTAAATCATATTTACAAACAAAAGAGCTCTCAAAAGCAGTCAAGAGACTGCACCAAGACAAGTAAACAGCCCAGAGACTGTTCCATGTTCAAGAAGACAGGCTCTAGCCCCAGACCTTTTCCAAAATACGCCGAATTACCAGTTGGTCTGGCAGAGTGTTCGCAAACACTCTGTGTCTTTACCAAATCATACTTATTCCAGAAGGCATGCCTATTACAGGGGTCCGCAGACCCACCCAAAACAAGATAGGGTAAAACCCCCAGGCCTTTGCAAGAAGAGACTGAATTACCAATTGGCCTGGCGGAAAACTCAAGAGCGCTCCGTATCACCACTTAAGAATTTTACTAAGTGCAGGCATGTTCTTCCAAGTATATGTAAAATATTACCCATTTAAACAAATATCATAAGGAGAAAAATCCCCACATTACCTGCCTTCACTTTTTGCAAAAAATGAATAACAAACCAAACCAAAATCTTGGCCAAGCAAATCAAAAGTGCCGCTTCAGCGACCTTACCAAACAGAAGTCTTCAACTCCCATCTGCCGATCTCTGGTTGACCTAATGGTCACTGCAAAATTGCACCAAAGAAAACCCCAGTTGAGACCGGCCATCACCTGGAGGGTCAAATCGGGAAAACCAGAAAATTCACGTCGGCCTGCAAAGACAAAGGTCTCCTCGTGCAGTGCGCTTCCTCAGTAAGATTTCAATTTTCCATCAAGACCACTCCTTTGGACGGCCGCGTCTCCAATGGGGCCCCACGAGTCGGGCGCCAATTGTGGAAATGTACCTTTTTAGGGGTACACTGGTGCAGGGTCACCCTCTTGTCCACGGGTTCAAAAACCAACAAAATAGAGATCAGCACTGGAGTTGGAAATAAATAACAAGTTTATTAATCACTCATGAGTGGAACCATGTCCAACAACACTCTCAAGTGTTGCAGGAGGTGGCACCCTGAACTCACAAACCAGCGTCCTTATATACTGCCTTTTTGCAGTGCAAGCATATGGACAGAATTGGAAGAAACAAGTTTAGAAATAGCTATCAGCAAACAAGGGCAGATGAATAACCACTTGGTCAGCAAAGTGGGAGGGGAAGCAGAAATGCTTATGGCAGTGGTAAACAGTCAACAGATAAGTCTAAAACCAGGTGCACCGTCGGCTTCAAACCCTCAGCACACACATTGCTTTAGCTGAGTCAGGAAGTCACTAAAATAGATAACACAAGCAAAGTGAAAAAAGACGAGCAGCAGAGGATGGAGGAATTATGAAGGAAACAAAATGGACACCATAGCCAAAATGGCTGTAGCTTATGCCAGCATAAAAACACGTTTCATATTTTAAGTCACTATTCTGAAAGTTGGCATTTTCTTGTCCTAACCATTTGGTGCCTGCAGCCTGTTCTCTGGTCACATGACTAGGTGTAGTTGGCAGTTGGTCTTTGTGTATTCCTCCCAGACAGTATCACAATAGAGTGTCTGAGTGCTGGCAGGATGGGCCATCTCTGACTTGATAGGCGGCGGAGCTGTCACCTACCACACTTACACTTCAAAGGCACTGACTCAGTTCACACCTAAAGGACTTCACACTATCCTATTGTGCCCCCAGACAGACTAGGACCAGGGCAGGGTGGCAGGATATTCCAGACACTTTTGTAGAGGGAAACTCCAGAAGCTTCTCCCACTTCAAAGTGGGCACCAGGTATAAATATTGGACCCTCAGATCCACTCATCAGATCACTTCTGAACCTGTGGAAGACTCAGAGAAGGACTGCTCAGCTGCCCTGCTGCACTGTTGCAAAAAAGACTGCCCATCTGCACTGCTGCCCTGCTGCTCTGATGCAAGAAGAACTGCTTGGCTGCCCTGCTGCCTGAGGAAGAAGGACTGAACCTGGACCTTCACCTTGAACCCAGGACCACAAGACTGACTACAAGAGCTGTGTGGCTGGCCTCCTGTTCTGGAGCACAACAAGCTCCAACACCCTTGAATCCTGCACCTGGACTCTGCCTGCTGTGAGCCCTTCCCCTGAAGTGGTGCCTCCCCAGTCCTGGATCTTTGGAGGTGGGACTAAAGGTGTTCTGCCAGCCCAGCTGTGGTCCCCATCAGACCCAACGCAGCACAAAGCAACCCTACGCAGGACCTTGCAGCTCCTCATTGGAACCAATGCAGGGCAACGCAACTTGATGCAAACTTCGCCTAACAGCCCTTGCAGTTGCTCATTGGAACGGACGCAGCATTGCGCAACTCGACACGGGCCCCCTCATCAAACCTCCAAACTGCCATTGAGCGGTGCAACGACCCACATCCAGGACATAAGGTACAATTCTCAGCTAGCCTGGCCTGGTCTCTGTATTCGGCCTGCACTCCGTTGTTGTTGGCTGGAACTTGTGACTTTGTGCCGATCCGGCGTGACCACATAATAACAATTGTCACTTTTTAAGTACTATTTTTTACCTAAACCTTTAAAATTCAATATCTCTGGTTCAACTAATTGGATTGTTGTATTATTGGTGTCAAATAATTTATTAAAATTTACTCTGTTTTTTATAATTGGAGAGGGATTTTTCTTTTATTGTGTTTTCACTTTATTACTGTTTGTGTGCTGCATAAATATGTTACACATTGCCACTAAGTTAACCCTGACTGCTTTTGTACCAAGCTACCATATGGTTAAGCACATGTTAATTTAGTGGCTTTTGTTGTTCACCCTGATGGGGATTGTGGTTGTTGCTGTAGAAGGGCTCACACCCTCCTCAACCAACAACCCAATTTCTCACAGTAAAAATTAGGAATTCCTCTTCTAAACTTACCTCTACGCCCTTCAGTGGCTCAATCCTGGGACTCCTGTTCAGCCTAAAGTTGAGCCTTCAGGTGAACTATTACAGACTCGGAGTATCTTTGCACCAATACGTGAATGATACTGAGTTATACCAAAGATTGGACAGCACAAATAACGAACATACCATAACCAGTATGGATGAGAAACATTAAAGTGAAACTTGGCCATGCAAAAACAGAATTTCTGATCCTTTGTCAGACTCAACCACTAGTTTCCAATTGAAGGGCGAGACACCTTTAACAAAATTGGCTTTTCTCCCCAAATAATGACCACACCCAAATCTCTAGGCGTCACCCGTGACTCCAAACTTTGATTAGAAGAGCATATGGCTGCAGCTAATGGTGCTAACCACAAACTGAGAGCCATAAGAAATATTTCTCCAAAATGTTGACTTCAAGACCATTCTTCAACCAACAAAAATGTCACCAATTGAATATGAGAATATCTGGCTCACTGAAATTCCTAAAAAAGATTACGCTCCTTTATAACCATCCTGTACTCTGCTGCATGCACCAGAAAATGCGACCACATGACCTAAAATTGTTATTCTTGCAAGGTTGTAGAACATAAAAGACAGCTTATATCATTTACAAAGCATTGCATCTTAGCACTCAGAGTACCTTGAGAAACAAATTCAAGAAGTCGGAAGGGGGCAGAAGCTCTAGAAGCAAAAGCTTCTTTGTCTTGATGTCCTACAGTTTAAGAAAAAAATCCCTGAAGCACGAGCTTTCTGTCTATGTCCCTGGAACCTCTACTTGATATCTGTGTGGTAAATTGTAAAAGAGAGCTAAAGAACCGCCTTCTTACCTTATGTCTAGCGCGCAATGCCCATAGGGCTCAAAGGGCTTGAGCCCACCACCCGTCGTGTGTGTGCCCGGGCTGAGACAGCTTCCCGGGCACATTCACAGACAGTTTTTGAGCTGCTGTGGGCTGGCTGGTCTGGCATCCGTCTTATTGCAGCCGCACCCGAGTACTTCGCAGGTCTTTAAAAGACCATTTACTTGCTAACGAGGCTTTGTTATTTTTTGACCCGTTCCTCAAGCCCCTGCATCTCCACTCTGCCTATTGCTGGAAGAATTAGCCCCCCCCCCGAAATTTTTATTAGCCCCCTCCTCCTGAAAATTGGCTCTACTTGGGCCTCTGCCTTGCGTCAACGCCTGAACATGCGCCCACTCTTGCCTGAAACACACCATTTTTTTTATCTCACTATACAGTCTGTTCCGTCTAAGCATAGGAGGATAACTGTTTTTATTTTATGTGTACTACATGTAACCCCAACTTTAGTACTCACTCTGCCTCTCCATGAGATGCTCTATGAAGTTATTGGATTTCTTTTGTGAGCCTTCCTTCACATTTGCAGCCCCCTCATTAAAATTACCAAGCTGCATTACTGTAATTATCTTGTCTGGTTCGTCGTCCTCTTACTCTCCAGCGCCTATTATTATATGCTGTTTTATGTATTTTCAATGTTGTAAAACGCTGACCCATTCTTCCTGGGGTATATAGAACAACATTTATTCAAACAAATCTAATTAAATACTGTATTGTATTGTATGACTTTGGTATTTATATAGCGCGGACTGTAGCCCCTTGAGCAGCGTTGAATAATAAAAAAATATAAATCCTTTGAGCGCAATTGCCCTAACACTTTGTGAGGGAGCGATGACTATATGATGCATGACGTGATATTAAATGTGACAGCGTTATTTTTTATTGCAAATCTGTGTCATACGTCGTGAACTTAACTGGCACAGCAAAGTATATCTACAGCACGTTAACTATCAAAATAATAACTAGAGTAAAACATGTTGTTTTTATTTTAAACACATCAAATATTTAAGAGAGTATTCGGAGGATAATTAGTATTGTATAAGTATGTTGAGATATAGAGAGGATTATGGAAGAAAACGTGATACTTTCCTATCTAGTCAGGCGTCTCAGTAAGGTGAGAGCTCTGAATGGGGCTGAACAATCTACTCTTGTTCCTAGCATTCTTGTTGATGGTCTGAAAGAACAGCAGGTGAGAACTGTGGAGAAGTGGGCCAGTGTTTGTGTTCACAAATCCAGGTCACACTTTATAAGCTTCAACTCCTGGACTACTATTGCTTGGTGTGAAACCAATAGGCAGCCCACATTTCCAGTCACATAGAACTCCATTGTTTTGTTGCCACTGACACCATGAAGCACACGCAATCGGTATCGAAGTAGTTCGACTAACTTGAAGCCTGCTTCAATTTACTACGTTTATGACTGCTTTTGGGACACCTTCGACAAGAAATATTTTACACAGACTTCTGTCCTATTTTCACTTGCTTCCTGGGTAACATAGACACTTTTTTGGCCAGCTCTGTGACTGGAAATTTCATTTTTGCTTTGAAACAAAACACAGAGGATCTTCCACAGAAAGCGCCTGGTATGTCAAAGGTGTCCAAATTGTGAGGTCTTGCTCAAGTGTTGATGTAGATGGCAGTTCAGTTAAGCATTGTGCCTGTCTCTTAGCAGCTCTTTCATCCAGGGAACAATCATGGCTACTGTGACTTTTTCTAAAGAGAAGGTACTCTGTGGGCCCCAGAAAGAAAACCTTCTTCTGTTTCTTCTGTCCTTGAAAGAACCTGAGTGTTACTTATCTTTTGTCCCACCCCATGCACAATCCTATTCTTCCATTAGTACTATCAACATTTCAGCTCAGGTATTTCTTATGATCTTCTCTTTGAGGCACCTTGCTTCAATGTTTGAATTTCAAGGGAACCTTACCCTCATTTATGAGAACTTCAGATAGTAAGGTTTCAAAAGATTTAGAACAGCGGTGATAGTGTTTTAAAATACTCTAGAGTGTTCAACTGACAATTTACAATATCAGTCATTTTGATGTGTTCAGTCTTGCTGGAAAAGTCACACCCGACCAGCGACCAGTCTCAGTTAATTCATTCTTAACCTCAGTTGGTGAGCTCCTAAAGCCCTCATTACAAGTTTCACAATGATCTTGATTTCGATGGCAATGTGCCCGAATCAGGATTATGAGGTGTATGGTAGAACCTGCACCTTTTTGAATTTCCCCTTGACACCTTCGACATTTTTGTCTGGGGAAGGTCTGTGAAATGAGAGGAAGGTGACAGAAAGTGGTGTGAAGACACAAATTCCAATTTCTGAGGTCATTCCTCAATCAACTGGGAAAACTTGTAATAGTGTGTTAATACCCGGTGGTATTTAAGTTTCAGCCTTGCGAAAAAGATTGGGCCAGATTAACTCAATATATTCTTTTCCACCTGTTCTTTTTAATGTTATGCTGTTGCTTTAAAAAAGTCATCCTAGTCCAATCCTAATGTGCATTCGTTCTCAAAGGTAAAGGTATCTATTTTGTGTAGTGACTACAACACATTGGCTGACGACTGTAGATGCTGCTACTATAGATACAAACTACAAAGATCCACCCAAAAGTGGCAATAGTCTGTCTGAAAAACAAATACCTAGGTTATATGTTAACATATCACTCTATGTAGATTAAAGGCGCTGTGCATGCTGTGCAAAGAACAAGAAATATATAGTAAATGTTTTCCACAAATACTTTATTAAAACATGCGCACATCCATAAATATTCTTAAAGCCATATATTTCTTTATAATACGAAGACATTTAATAAAACCCTAACACAAGCAAATTGTGTTTTGGTTTTTGATTCCTATGCCTCACTCATCATTATATATTGAATAAATCAATGTTACTTATTTCATTCTTATAATGCAAGGATGGTATTGAGTACCAATCTGTTGTCAGTGTGTTTCGGTGGCCTAGCGTAGTACAAACAAACTTCTTCTGGACAATATTCATAACATTTTCAGAAATATAAATGCTGATATGTAGCTATATCATCAGGCTATCATGATTGATTATAAAAACATCCTTCCTCTCATGGGATCTATACCTCTCCTATAACCACATATATTTATCTTGGTACGGTTTTCTCTTAAGCTAACAGTATAGCATTGATGATTGTTTGGGACTCATTACCATCCTTGCATTATACGAATGAAATAAGGAATACCCCTGAAATCTCCACATGTTCCTTACAGTCTCTATCTCCACACACTCACTGTAGTCTTGTGCAACACACGCACCTTGCAGTATGTCACAGCACACTCTGAGTCCTCTCTTTACACAACATGAAGTTTTTGTCACACACACTTCCCTCAGTCTGCCCACACATGCTGCAGCCTCAATCTCCACATGTACACTCAAACTTCGGTCTGGGTCTTGCATGCCCCCTTTAGGCTTCCTGCACACACTCCCCACAGTCTCATTCCCCTCTCTCTTGTGGCACTCTTCTTACAGTAGTCTTTCTGTTGAATGTTCTCTTCAGTCGTCCTGCATGTGCTCATTGTTAGTCCGCTCTGCCCTGCATGTGCTCATTGTTAGTCCGCTCTGCGTATTTCTCACTCCATTTCCTGTCCACATAAACACTGTGCATTGAGTCTTCGGGAGGAACTCCTTGCATCCGGGCAGACTAATTGTCACTATATATGCCCAACAGTCCCACTCGCAATGGAAAAAGTCTCTTCAGTCTACATCACCATGTACAGCTCCTACAGATAGTAGATCACTGCATAGCTATCATGTCAGGATGGTGTGTTTCTGCCAGTTTTATCAGTCAACATAGGGGACAGGATGTAGCCTGATGGCTAGAGCGGTCGACCTTGTAGCTGGGTAACTGGATTGGAGTCTTGGCAGGGGCGTTCAACATCCTATGATTCTGGGCAAATCACTTAATCTCCACACGCCTAATTAAAAAAAAAAAATTGTCCATCTGTAACGCAACTGGTGATCATGTAAAGTGCTCTGATACCTTCGGGTCAAGAACACGCTATATAAAACTCCCCAAAAAACCCATTGCTAAGCATGCTGGTACTTGTAAGCTCTTACATATAATTAAGAAAATTGAAACTAAAAGTCTTTGGATGCTTAGTGTTGTTGGCAGTACAACGCTAGAACAAGGATTAGCTGAAAGTCATTCTCATAGCATGAGTGAGGCAAGTTGATAGGTAGGTCAAAACTCTGCACATTCATAGCAGAGACTCTCCTGTGCTACACAACCTGTAGCCTGCAATGTCTCTACCTCCTTGTACCCTCCCTGCAGATTTTCTCTCTCTCTGTCCAATCCATCCCATCTCCCTTTTCAATAAAAAGTAAAGGTGGTCTCTAGTGAAGGCTCTTATATCTTAAATATAGACTTCCCGTCATTTATTCAATATGTCTGACTTTAAAGTGCGTACGCTGTTTCTATTCATTAGCACATGAAACACAAACATGTTGACTTGGCCTATGCTTGGTAATTACATTGAGAAGGCACAACTATACTATTGACCAATTTTTATTCTAATGGTTTAGTAAAAGCTTTTCCAATACATTTTACATTTAGCTGAGAACTTTGCTTTCTTATTGTCTTTATCATCCAGCCTGAGTGTGAAGGTCGATCAGTTGTGTTCAATTTTTCTCTACTTATATAATAGATCTTTAGAGGTGTATCGGCGTAGCCTATTGTACCTTGTTAGTGTTTTATTTAATTTTTCACTGTCCATTTCTTGCTTTGTGTAGGAAGTCAGTCCTTGCAGAGTACTGCACAGGCTCTCTCAGTTAAGCCTATATTTGAATGCAATGAAAGGCATATGTACAGATTTGAGCACTTCTAGATTCAACTTATTTCACATCCTGTAGGGGTGCTAGTTAGGGGGTGTCCATCCACAGTATGGATATTTGGTTTGAATGCTTCAAGAGTTGAGGCCAGCGGTAGGAAGCAGACTGTTCTTGCATGGATGTTGATTTGAAGCATTTGCTTGCCCCCTCTGCAGGGAGTCGACATCAGACCAGGACACTAAGGGTCCGATTATGATGCGGCTCGGAGACAGCCGCATCGTAATTGGCCGTTCGGTTTACTTTCTGACTGCCTCATTACGATGGAGGTGGTCAGAAAGGAAACCGGACGGTCATTCTGGCTGGCTTCCGACAGACTCGGAGAGCCTGTCCGCCAGTCGGAAGCCGGCAAGTAATCTCAAGGGTGGGTCTTTCTGCCCTTGAGACTACGATGGTGGTTTCCATGTTGGCCTGTCCGACATGGAGACCATGTCGGAAAGCGTCTTTGGGGGCCCCCAGCAGGGCACCCTTTGGTGCACAGCCTCCCGTTGGAGGCTGCCCTCTGTTGATCCCTGCACCTTGTGGCCAGCACCTTGAGATGCCTGCCACGGGGTGCAGAGATGAACCGCACCTCCCATTTCACTGTGGGAGCATGCATTACGGCCGGTTTACGGCCGGAATGCATGCTCCCATACTAAAATGTAGGAATGCGACCGAACAGTATTCGGTCGCATCCTAATGAGGCGGTCGGGAACGCCGACCGGGTGTCGGTCGGTCCCATGACCAATGCGGTGTCGGTCAGAAGTGATCCCGCCCAACATCGTAATGACCTCCTTAGTATCTGGCTGGGTTAGACCTGAAGGAATGCCTTCCATTACCAAGATAAAGTAGCTGGAATTAAACTCTCCTCCTGAGTTACCCAGTCAGATTATTTTCTAGAGCTGCTTTCCAGCTTTTTTTGAGGGGGAAGGGTTCAGGTGAAAATTATATTGGGTTATACTGATAGTGTTGGTAGACAATCCAAAGGAATCAGGTTTCACAACATTGTCCTGCACCAACAAGTCACAAGTTGATGGAATTCCTTAGTTTACTGTGATTGAATGCATCTGTGCTCCATGCTGCCCCTACCCAATATCATATGCAGATCTGTATTCAGTCAAGAAGTGTGTCTGCCACGTCGGGGCTATGCATGGAGCATTTTATTTTTGCAGTTTTATATAGCGCGCACTTGGGCCAGGGGCATTGGAGCACTTTACATGAGTAGCATTTACATTACACAAAGTCATATTAATGTTAACTTTTTTAGGCATGGGGTGATTAAGTAATTTGCCCTAGAAACATAGGATGTTGAGCCAATGCTGGGACTCAAACCTGGTTGCCCAGTTCCAAAGTCGGTACCTCTGGCCGTAACACCACATTCTATTCCATCAATGATTCTTAGTGTGTTTGATAAGTTCTGGGGTCCCGGAATCGTGGAGGCAGAGTCAGATGAAAATTCAATGCATTAGACTGTAGTCTCTTGATTTGTAGTAAGTGTAAGGGTGTGTGTTTGCAAGGTGGGGGCCTCGTTCCCCAGCTTCTGTGTTGTCATGACTCCGAAAAGAAATTTATTGTGAAAAGTCTTTCTATGTGCCTCTTCAACTAGATCAAAGTTCTCAAGTTCTTAGAATTCTTAGATGTGAGAAGTAATTCATGTTTCATTATATCACAGACAGTGATTTCTTGCAAACTTTTACATAAATGCCAACATCAGAAGTGACTTCAAAGAGTTGAATGTTAAGTAGGCAAAGGATAATTGGACATATGTAGGTATTTTTCTGCAAATTAATCTACAAACCATTCTTAAGAAAAACGTAGATATAATATTCACATGATAATATTTTGGAAAAGGAGGCAGGTCAAATTTGAATTTATTGGGAGAATGTATACTTTGAAAATGTGTATTCGACCAATAATCCTCAATGTGTTCTAAAACATTTTACTGACCCTACAGCTTGGTTAAAAAAATGTAACATTATGCTGTAAAACTTCTGATCGGTGGTGGGGAGGAGTGTAAAAATAAAACCCATGGGTAGTATTAAATAGGTGAAAAACTAACAGAGGCTTCTCTTTACCATCCATACACAAATATCATAAATCTTTTCTTATTAAAAAATCCAAGTTTTGGTTTACAGACAATAAAGCATCTATCCTGAACTAGTGGCATGTTGAATACAATTCTGCTACACCCTTTTATTTAATCCCCTTACCCAGCACGAAGAAACCTACTCCCAAATTCAAATTAGTATCAACAGTAAACTCTATGAACAGTATTTAGAAATCCCTTTACAATGACACTGATTACCTGGTTTATATTGTAATCCCTCTCTTTGATATAACAGAGGGTTGAAAAAACATGTATGTATTGGAAATATTCCATTTCTACATGTACTCTTTGATTAAGGATGTATGGCAAGATAACACAATAGTATATTGTGCATTTTTAATTTAAATATAAGATACAAAATTAAGAAGAAACTCAATATAATTCCCTAGTGAGAATCTTAAACCAGAGAATTTCTATGCTCTCTTCAACAATAGGTTGTCTCACTGCATTAAAATAACTGTTGTTTCTGTTTATTCTTACCCAATGAAATAACATTATATAAAAATCAACTATTTCTTGAGAAACTATTTTAATCATGAACATATGAATTATTCCCTGATTTCATATTTTCAAGGCGGCCCTCTATATTTGAAATGATGGCTGCAGTTAGATTGTACTTACATCTGATATATGTTCAACGAAAATTGGTCTATTGGACTCCATTGCAAATGTTTAAAATGGGCTTGATAACTTCTGAATCTTGATGGGCATACAATGCTGAATGTGGATCACTGGGACACATGTTTGGTCTTATACTAAGGTTGCATCTAGTTGGAGGGCAGTATTGAATAGAGTTTATATAGTAGTTGAATGGAATTTGTACTTACCTCTCTAATGTTAAATCTTTTTCATTTACTGCTATCTTCTTTCAAATCGGGACGTTGTCACCAACATTGGATGTTCAGTATTTTTATGATAGCCAAGAAACTAATTTTTAAAGTATGTAGATCTAAAATATCTCCGACAGATGACTGGATTGAAAGTCTCTTATTATTTAAATATGAGTGCATTACAAAGCTCAGAAAGAATGAGTAAGATTTAAAGAATGAAATTTGGACTTAATTTTGCACATATGTGCTTAATCCAAACATTTAGTCCCCTTCCTGTTCTCATTTTCTCCTTCCTATCTATTTTGTGTGCAACTTGTTCTGATATCAAGTGGAATCTATTTATTCTGGTATTTATCAATGATTATTATATACACTTATAGCTACATCTATTACAATTCTAGCTTATTGTAAGGTAATATTAAATTAAATTCACTTATTTTGTATTATTGATTCGCATTGATACCATTTTATTTGAAATATTAATAAAACTGTAAATTAAAAAGGAAGTAATTTAAATGAAATTTCAGTATTTATGTTTTTATTTGAATAACGCAAACAATTCCTTATCCAACCAATGCAATACATTTTAACCAGCTTCACCACTCCGCAGTTCCTTCAAATACTTTATGAAGCAACCAGACAGAATATAAACAAATATAATATTAAAAATCACAAATTATGAAAATGAATGCCTACAAGCTAAATTATACCACTCACAGAGGTCGTTATAGTCCTGTTCCATCAAGTGAATCTCCACCTTGGAGTAAACTCAAAATTAGTATCATCCCTTTGACTATTAATGACTGGTATGACTTAAAGGCTTGGCTACAAACGCCTGGCAGCTCAGTAGCTATGTAGCAAGCCTCACAGTGAAAATATATCCAAGTGCTAGCACCTACCACTTGGTACCCTGTCGCCCTGCCTACCTTCTGAGATTAAGATTTAAGAATGAAAAAGCACTTGACTAACCAAGGGCCTCATTATGATTGGACAGGAGAGTTATCTCTAAGGGGATACCACCCTGGCCCTTTTAACTTCCTTAGCGGATCTGTGCCTGGAATGACTGGGTCCACAAATACCAGACTTGTAGTTTTTCTTGCCTGGGACACCAGATCCATGTGTGGTGCTAAGGGGGATGTAGGCAGCTCCTGCATCCAGCCCCTATCTACCCTGTTCCTGCATAACAGGAGCTGCAAAAGCTCCCCCACAGCTTTTCCCCCTCCTGTTCTGTGATTCCCCCTTTCTCCATCAATCCACATCTCAGGCCTCAACAAAGCCCCCCACTCATTTACCACATGCTTGAAGCAGGTATTCCTCCTGAAAGGGAGAAACATATGGCTGTGGACTAGGCTATTCTCTGGTTGTCAAACGCACAAAAGGTGAAGGGAGGGTAAACAGCGTTAACAACGCATGCGAAACAACGCATGGCGTTACAACGCGGTCGTTACAACGACCGCGTTGTTAGTTCGCATACCGTTACAACGCAAGTCGGAACAACGACTTGCGTTGTAAGGGGCAGAAGGTGTTGGATTTAAAATCCAACACCTTCCCTACTGTCCGCACAGACTGGAGTTGGAATAGTAAATTATACTATTCCAACATCCAGCGCCCCTTACAACGCAAGTCGTTGTTCCGACTTGCGTTGTAACGGTATGCGAACTAACAACGCGGTTGATGCCTGTGTTCACTGTAACACTGGCATCAAGCTATACCCGACTGGCAAGACCCAATAAGGGTGCAACTGGTCTTCAGTTGCTTGTGTTCTGGTTCAGGGAGGACCTGGCCTAGCAGTTCAGGCTAGACGGTTTGTGCTGGAGCGGAGTCCAAGCTGATTTGCATATGGCTGGGTCCAACGTGAAGTAGTATGGTGGGTAAAAGAACAAGTGATACAGTGGTTAGACAATTGTAAGCATTCCTACCATCAACTTTTGTATGTTTGATACTCCCTGGTTGTGCCCGTTGCTAACGGTGAATAACTAACAATATATATCAATTGGTTAGAGGAACAAAACAATAGCTTCCTATATTGCTTTCTGTCTTCTCTTGGTACCTGTACCTAACCATCAGAAAAACTGTGATGACCAGATGCTTTATTCCGAAACCAAAGTACAACATTTCAGAGGCGACTCTATTGGGCAAGAAAGTCCTCCTGAGGACCATTGCTGTAGCAGTTCCATCACTGAAAAGTAGGTACTCATCACAACTACCTCCCACTAAGTTGTTACCATCAACTAATTACACCATCAATCACCCAATTAGACCTATGCACTAAAGTCAGTACCTTTGGCATTGAAAAATGGCTATGGTCTGCTACATTTAATATAGCAGACTACAGCCCTGTACTATCCAATGGCCATCTCAGTAAGTCTATAATGCAGTAGATGTTGCGACCTCCGTCCTACAGGGTCAAATTTGTACATGTGGACAAATGAAAAATATATCACTAAATGTACAACCACTAGGCAATCTACATTTACATTGTGACTTACACATTGTCATTCCACTATATTGTCATTACATACTTGGCATTTATTTTATCTCCACATGTACACCGTGACATTTTCAAAGTATCCGACTTCTAAACATTACCCTAACATTAACCCAAATCCCAGTTTCAACTACAACCAAAACCCCAAATGCAAGTCCTAACCTTAACCCTAAACCAAACCCTTACCTTGACCTTTACCCCAACCCTAACTCCCGCTCCACTCCCAAACTCTAATCCTAGCCCTAACACTTACTTCCACACCTGTCCTATCTCTAACTCCAACTGCATACCCTAACCCCAACTCGAAACCTAAACCAGGCTTCAAAGAACTGAAAAACCGTACCAATTGCGCATTTCACAGCAACATTTCCTAAAGATATTGTCTAAAGAGCCAAAGGGTTGACAGGCAGTTTTCATGAAATATTGCAGAACATCAAGGTCTGTAACATTGCCAGGTCAGGTATTTGCCAAAAATGTGTGCCAAATACAAAACCCTGGATGAAAAGCAAGCAAATATTTGTGCCAAAGGAGAAGAAATGCCAATTCACTGCAGTGTAGCAAAAGATACACAATTGATGGACGGAATACAGAACAAATCAAAACATTCTCCCCCACTCAAGAGATCTGGGTTAAATCCATCATTCTTTTGCTCACCATTCCACCCCAGTTTAGACCCAGTCATGTACAAATCAGACTTGACCCTGCTCTTCATGGGAACAGTCCAGCCCGAACTGTCAAGCCAGGTCCTCCCTAGACCAAAAACAAGCATTCTGGGACCGGTTTCGGGGTATCACCCCTCATCAATGAGGCTAGCTTAAATCCAGTGGCATAGTGAGCCCGACCCACGTCTGGGCATACCCAGCACACTTAGGGAGAGAAAGCAAAAGACTCACAATTGATGGACAGAATGCGGAACAAATGAAAATATTCACCCCCAGTCAAGTGATCTGGGTTAAATCAATCACTTTTTGCTCACCATGCCTCCCCAGTTTAGAACCAGGCATATGCAAATCAATCTTGACCCTGCTCCTCATGGGAACAGTCCAGCCCGAACTGCCAAGCCAGGTCCTCCATGGACCAGAAACAAGCATCCTGGCTTGCTACGCCACCAGGTTCAAGCTAGTTTGGCTGATGAGGGGTAATACCCTGAAAATTGTCCCAGGATGCTTGTTTCTGGTCCAGGGAGGATCTGGCCTGCCAGTTCGGGCTTGACTTTTCCCTTGGGGAGCAGGGTCAAGACTGATTGGCATATGGCTGGGTTCAAACTGGAATGGCAGGGGAGCAACAAAACGTTGGATTTAGGCCCAGATCTCTGTACTGGGGTGAAAGTTTGACATTATTCAGCATTCTGTCCATCAACTGTTTTTTTTGCATTTGCCACCCCGAGTGGGACGGGTATGCCCAGACGTGGGTCCCGTGCTCTCCATGCCACTGGAGTCAAGCTAGCCTGGCTGATGAGGAGGTGATACCCCGAAACCAGTCCCAGGATGCTTGTTTCCGGTCCAGGGAGGACCTGGCCTGGCAGTTCGGGCTGGACAGTTCCCATGGGGAGCAGGGTCAAAACTGATTTGCATATAGCTGGGTTTAAACTGGAATGGCATGGGGAACAAAATAATCAATGGATTTAGGACAAGATCTCTGTACTTTGGAGAATGTTTGACATTGTTCAACATTCTGTCCATCACTTTTTTTTTTGCATATGCCAGAGTACCTCTAATATAACTGTGTATTCCTCAACTATTCCAGGAAATTATCAATTTTTTGAAGGGTGCAGCTCATGTAACGCAGGATACTAGTAACAATATAAGACTCAGTGTGCCAGCCTGCTAGGAGTGCTGCTAAAAAAAGCAAGATACCAACTCAGGAAGCAAAACTGTCATGGGAAACGACTGATGCTATAAAAAATCCTGGTCTGCTCATTGTGCTGGAATGTTACTCGGAGGGGCAGGGCTGTTGGTCAGAGTGCTGCAGGTTACTTATTACTGTGAGATTTCCGATCTTAGGCCCACATATAATGTTTACTGGTCGCAAAATACTGGGCGCAATTTGCAACCAGTATTTTTGCAACCACTAAAGTGTTTTAGGAACCAACCTATGTATTAATAGATTGGTTCTTAAAATTCCAAATCGCAGAGGGTCGCAGTTTGTCCTAGCGCATGAATATTAATGAGGTAGATCACAAATTGAGACTCACTGTGACTGGAGGCCATAAAAGGGATTGTGGCCAGCTGGGGTCAACAGACCCCAATGAGTGCGATTGCCTTTCAATAAAGAAAACCTTTTCCAAATGCAGCTTAAAGGAAACCCTGCTGCGTTAATAGGAGACCTTTACTTTTTTCCTCTTTATTTAAGAGTTTAAAGTGGTCCCTTGGACCACTGGATGCTCCCAAACAAACATGTAATCATTCACAAATGGGAAGGGGTTCTTAAGGACTTCTAAAAAGGGTTACGACCCCAACTTGGGGGTCAGTAACTTTTCACTGGTTTACAAGGAATATGACTCGTTTTTACAAGTGCTCTTTTGGTCCTAAACCATTAATACACATGGATAGGAATCGCTATTTGGAAGGGACGCCTATAACACGCCCCCTATAATAGCAATGAATTTCTTGTCCATTTCAAAACCCATTTTAGGAGTTGGTAAAAAGTACTGACTGTTAAAATGGGTTTTGTACTTTGCAAGAAGCAGTTTTTCGGTCGCAAACGCTGAATGCGAGCATTTGCTACTGAAAAACTGCTTTGTACATCATGACCTTACTTTCTTACACCAACGCTAATATCCACCAAGTTTTAAAAATTGCCCTAATTCCTGTTGCCACCTAGGCCAAGAGCTTAGGTCAAAGTGGCACGCAATTGTTGACTTGTTCCCAAAATGTTATTTGAGCTTTTTTATATACAAGTAAGCCGTTCATAAAAATGTTGTATTTTATTTACCCTACTCTACCCAGCACATCAAAAGACCTAAAACAGAACTCTAGAAGTTAAACTGTTAGTGATATTTTGTTCTCTGCCCACTTCAAATACAAGGGTTACGAATTTCAGAACTGGTGGACTGACTATGAAATGGAACATGTCTCCAAGTGCCCTCGAGAGATGGACTGAATCTGTTATAGGTACGCTTCCGTTTTCCCTTCTATCTTTCAGTCGTTAGTTAAGGGGCAGGTGAAACATGCTCCCGTGACATGCTTAAAAATGAATAACAGAAGGCATTTAAAAAAATCAACTGTAATACGTTTGTTCTGGGAAACTGGTTTGGCCAGTCTGAAACGCTATACAAAAAAATCTGGATTTGGGACGACGCCAGGTACAGAGGTTTGACTTACACTTTTATAACGTTGCTTTAGAAACCTGAGACGCACAGCGCCTCTTTCCTGTGCTCGCTCTGAAAACACCCTGTGGGAACAATGCAGCTTACGGACTGAAAGGAAATGTTGTGATGAGCACAATAGCCTTAAGTAAACAGAAACGGTGCAAGACATTGTTGACGGCTCAGTAAGGGTAGTGCCTGCCCGCGCGGCGCTCACACGAAGGATTAGGCACTATTTGTATTGCTTTGCTTTGCAAAAGAGGGAATCCTCATTCAAACAGAATTCAGTGTTATTCTAGCGCTTCCCCTCAAGAAACAACAATCATTGCTTCCGACTAAAAACAAGCATTGACACAACCAGTAGGTATGGCTTACAAGTGCAGCATGTACGGAGACAGACATACAGGCATATATTTTCATTGTTATTGCATAGATCAATTGCATGACTGTTCCTAGTGCGTCTATGAGGCGCTCTTACCTCGCCCCTAAAATGCACTCTTTCATAAATAGATCACATGTATATTTATGTATATTATGTATATTCAGTCACGGCAATACTTCTACTGGTGTCCAGGCAGCAAGGCCAGCAGAAAAACAGGCTCCCATGCTCTCTGACCAACAGTCAATCAGCCACCCTTGCACACATATGCACCAGTGCAAAAGAGAGAGTCACCTATGCACACAGGCCAACAGGCACACATGCAAATAGCGAGACACTCACTCATGAGAATAGGCCAACAGACAAAGAGTCACACTTTCACACAGACTAGCATACACATTGGCACTCGTGCACATCGACCAAAAGATAAACCTTCACCTGTGCACACAGATCAATAGACATGCAGGCACCATGCACACAGATCAATAGACATGCAGGCAAACACTGCAGCACAAACTCCCGTGTACTAAGTGGCATAACCAAGTTGTCATGGGTCCTAATGCAAACAAGAAAAATGGGCCTCCATCTTCTACTTTGGTAGTTAAAACAGCTATAATTTGGGTGCTGAGCTCTGGGCCCTGGTAGTACTGCACATGCTGCACTATTGATAGCAATGGCTCTGCATGCACACATGTACAGATAACCATGTACACAGGCAACAAACAGAGGCACACATACATTCAAGGACAGCATAAACAGTCAAAGGACGTGAAAGAACAGGTGGACTCAGGGTTGGAAGAGTAGATTTATGGATTGCTGGACATATGGATTATTTGATGATTGGTGATGGTGAGATGCAGAGGAAATCACATTTCAGGTGGAGAAAGGAGTGACGTCTCAATACCCGTTCAATCACTGGCCTCTCACTGATGGTATAGTAGTTGATCAGACACTTCAGTCTCAATGACCATCCAATACTTGGCATTTTGGGAATGACCATCTAATAATTACAATGCAGTGCACATGTCTATGATCTCTTTAATATATATTCCCAATAAAGAACGTCTGAAATTCAGTACCTGTCTGCCCAAAGCACTCAATCTCATATATATACAGTCACTGAAAAACAACAAAGGTTTAAGTGAAGTTACAGTTAGGAATTGCAATAATATCTTACTTTATATTTTAAAAAAACGTCGAAATTCTCTGAAAAAAACTAAGGTTAAAAGGACATTATGATTACGGGAAAATGTCAGTTAAAACATACTGGGGCATATTTACAAAGAAAAATGTTGGAGCGCGGTGTTAAGCCAAATTTGGCAACGCCGCACTCCTACATTTTTAAAACGCAGGGATGCGCCATATTCACAAGAATACGGCTTACCCATGTGTCTCGCCTAGCGCTGGTGCATAAAAAGCTGCCTAGCACCAGCGCAGGCACCCTGCCGCCATGTTGCAAGGGTGCCTGCGCTGCAGGGGCGATTGTTTATGTGCAGAAATGGACACCTTCCTGCACATAAACAATCAATAATGGCGAATTGCTCTTTCTATGTGTGCTGCAGAATGCAGTACACATAGAAAGAGCAAAAAACGAGGAGAAATTAATAAGTTCCCCTAGTATCGCCATTCTAAGACCAGGTATTACCTGACCTTTTTTTTGGCGCTGCCCCAGCCTTGTAAATCTTGGGCAGCATCAAAAAAGCTATGGGTGTTGTGGTTGAACGCCCACAGCAACACCTATTGCAAGCCACTTTGCCGCGGCTGCCTGCTGCGGAAAGGGGCATATTTACAAGGTGGCATTAAGCCACGTTAAGCGGCATAGCGCCACCTTGTAAATATGGGGAATGGAGCAACGCCACCGCAGCATCCAAAAAAGTGATGCTGCGGTGGTGAAAGGGGCTTGTAAATATTCCCCACTGTTTTAAACCAACAAAACCACTCAAATTCATTACTTATAGCTATCTTATGTCCTAAAATAACTATGATTCGCGTCGCGGCCACGCACAGTGTTGTCATCAATTATTAAATTTCAGATGTTGCAGTGATGTTATCAATGATGTCATAGAACATTGAGTGATGTAATATGAGAGGTAATTAGCAGTGCACGGCGGAGGCGCAAGTTATGGTTGATTTAGAACACGAGTTACAGTTACTTGAGATAACTATAACTGGTGAATTTCAGTGGTTTTGTTAGTTTAAAATGATATGTTTAAACTGTCATTGTCACCTAACTATAACATCACTATAACATCACTTTAACCTTTGACTTTTTCAGTGAATTTCTAAGGGTTTTTTAAGTTATAGTTAGAAATTAATACAATTTCTAACTATAACTTCACCATTTGTTTTTTTCAGTGAATATATACGTACATATACATATTTATATCATAACAATACCCTTTCAGGCTTAGAGTGCTGAATAAATTATGCAAAATAGGAAGCAGAGAACTCTGGGTAGTTCCCAAATTTAGGTGGAGAGCAGCTCCTATATAGAGCACCCTGCAACACCAGCGACACTCTGAATCTGCTCAACTCAAATGTCTGTTTTTCTAGAAAAGTTTTTAAGCATAGGATTAGCACAGTGCCATCCGTGCTGAGCTGTAAAATGACAAAAGCCTTTTACCACTCCAGGCACAGTATTACAGCTTTGGATTGGTAAAATACCATCCAAGCCTGAAGTGGTAAAAGGCTTTTCATTGTTGCCTTCGGGAAGTGGGGGTCCCTGAGGCTGCGGGGGCGCGTGCCACTGCATTAATTTCCGATTTTGCCACGGGGAGGTGGCGGTCCCCGGGGCTGTGGGGGTTGCCCAGGGCAACCCCGCATATTTTGTAATGAATGCCCCAAGGAGGTGGTGGTCCCCGGGGCTGCGTGGAGGGGGGTGTGTAGCCCCCCACATTTTGTAAATGTAAAGCCCTGGGAGGTGGCGGCCTACGGGCTCCGGGAGGGGGTCAGTGCGGCCCCCCTTTCCCTGTCAATAATGCATGAAGCCCCAGGGAGGAAGCGGTCTCCGGGGCGTGGGGGGTGCCGCATGAGCACCCCGCATATTTTTATAGTCATGCGCTAAGATTTGGCCCACCCGGGGGCTTCTTTCAAAAGATGCGCGGAGCCTGCACACCTTTTTTTGTCAATTTTTCCCACATTCGCAGATCCAGTGCGAATTTGTGGCAAAATTGGCAAAACAAAAATGCTTTTAATTCCTGTCTGGGTCCCTCAGGGTCCCCACCAGCATACCTAGTGGTTAGGGTATTCCTACCCTGCCCCCTTTCTTTTTTTTAAAAATGTTTTTTCTGGGACTCAGCTTCAAGCCGAGTCCCAAGATGGCTGCCAACAATTCCTGCTTTGAAGTGTTGGCAGCCAATCAGATCTCAGCACAAGATCGGGAGGGGTTGAGCATCCTCCATGTCCCTATATATACAATGGGAAATGTCTTTAAATAACTCCAAAACTACTGAACGGATTTACACCAAATAACAAAAAGGCACATCCCTGAAACAACATCTACCTTCCTGCCAAATTTGGTGGAATTCCGTTCAGCAGTTCGTGCTGTAGCTACGTTTAAAGGTCCTATTGGAATTACCATGGGGAAAACGCACTTTTAAGCACCCCATGGTTCTCGGCCCCCGCTTGACGGATCACCCTGAAACTTTCGAGATAGCAGCTGAAGTGAGAGTTGTACCAGTTTTTAACATTTTTTGAAGATTTGTCAAACGGCGCCACAGTTATTGGCAAAGCAGAAAAAGCTCTTCCCACGGTAACTACATCCTAACTATAACTACCTACTGGCGACTGCCAGCAGGGAATATATATATATATATATATATATATTCCCTGCTGGCAGTCGCCAGTAGGTAGTTATAGTTAGGATGTAGTTACCGTAGGAAGAGCGTTTTTTGCTTATATAT
This sequence comes from Calotriton arnoldi, assembly GCA_963921515.1. Lineage (NCBI taxonomy): Eukaryota > Metazoa > Chordata > Amphibia > Caudata > Salamandridae > Calotriton > Calotriton arnoldi. The sequence continues at coordinate 4,555,797 of CAWUFW010000189.1, forward strand.
ATATATTCACTGAAAGGACCAAAGGTTATAGGGACATTACAGTTAGGCACAGATTTCACTCATACAAAACCATAAAAATTCAGCAGTTAGATTAACATGAGCTAACTATAACTTACGCCCCTGCAATGCACTGCTTATGATCTCACATATTACATCACTCATGACATGGTCAGTGACATCACAAATGATATCTCAAATGACATCACTGATAACATCATCCACAGAACCACTCATACACCCACTCACCCCATGACCAAGGCAAGGGGGTTAGGGTATTCTTCTCCTGCCCCATTTTATTTTTGCGTTTTTATTTGGAACTCGGCTGAAACACTTCCTGGTTGAAGCGTTGGCAGCCAATCAGAGCTCTGCAGATCTCTGCTCGAGCTCGTCATTATTCGTGAAGGATCTGCGCCTCTAGATATCCAAATTTGTTTTTCTGTTAATAGCTCTAAAACTACTGAATGGATTTACACCAAATAACAAAAAGCATAATTTCTGTACCGAAAGTTACCTTTATGCCAAATTTGGTGTCATTCTGTCCAGCAGTTCGGGCTGTAGTCGTGTTCAAAATCCCTATGGGAATCAACATGGAAAATTCACTTTTTTTGACACCCCCTTTTCTCAGCCCCCGCTTCACGGATCACCCCGAAACTTTCTATGCACAACTAGAATCACTGGCACTCTTTTTTGAGAAACGTCCGTGAAGATTCGTCAAACTGCACCAAAGATATAGGCAGGTCAAAAAATGCTTTTCCTATGGAAACATGGTCCTACCGATAACTACCTACTGGCGACTGCCTACATATGCAAAAAAGGAAGCAGGGAACTCTGGGTAGCTCCCACGTTTATATGGAGGGCAGCTCCTTTATATGGAGCCCCATACAACACCAGCTATATATCTATATATAGACCGTGTGGCATGTGAAATGGGTACCTGACAGGTAAATGAAGTATCAGTATATCATAAAATCTCCTAAAATTAATTGAAACCAACTTGCCAAACGTTAGTTAGGGTCCAGTGAACAGAAACCCGAAAAAACCCTAAATGTGCCAGTTATCGTAGGCAACACAAAACTGATACATTAAGTCACACTGCCTGCCATGCTTAATACAATACTTTGCCCACCATAACTGGTGAAAATTGTGTTTTTTTGGGGGTTTGTGTTCACTGTACTTACCTTTAACGGTATATATGTGTTTTATAGCTGTATAAAACAGTCTATTTGTAACAAGACTGTACTTATGGTTCAGTCACACTTTTCATTGGAAATACATTTTTTAAATTGCTGATAACTGTGGCGTCACTTGACATGTCTTTTGAGGTTTTGTGCTTCAGCCACTAGTGACACTCCCTTTAGCCTAATCTTTCCTTTAACTTTAAAATTTGCAGAGAATTTCATTAATTTTTAAAGATGCGCAACTCTTCAAATGGTTGAGGCGCACGTAACTTGGAATATATCTTTGGTTTACACAGATGTTTTTAAACGTATAGCATGATGGTGCCTACTTTTATCTCTTTAAACAATATATTGTTTAGAATTATTAATTCACTGGTTTATGTTTTTTAAGCCAATGCCCACTATTTTGAGGTGCTGTAAATGAAGTTTGCAAAACTATGACCATGTTTAGTTTGCCAATGTGCTTTATTTGATGTTCTCAAACATTGTTGTCTGTCTTCTTTATGAGCCCACCATAAGTAGAGGCCTGCTTGTCTAGGCAGGAGACATGATAGTTGGGCCTAACAGGGGGATGGGTTTGCCCAAGCATCGTTTATTGGAGTGTTTTGTTTGCTATTGGAGAACATTGTTATGTGTCTTTTAAACACAGCATAACTAGTGGACTGTATTTGTATGTGGGAGGTCTGACAGTTGAGCATGCCAGTATAGGGGCTTCACCCATCCCGTTTATTTATGTATTTAAATTCATGCTTGTGAGGGTTAGATAGTGTTAGGTTTGTGAACCCAACATAACATGTGGTTTATCTGTGTGTGTGATATGTGTGACTGTTAGGGGTGAGTTTATGCATACGTTTAGTCTGTGTTTGAGAACATTGGAGTGCGTCTGTGTTTTGAACCCAACATGACTCATGGTCTGTATAAGCGGGTGGTGGGTGTCACAGTTTGGCCAAAAAGCACACACCGCGGTCTTGCATGCTTAGGACTGTGATGTTAGAGATCATTGATATCCGTAAATAGTTTTGGTAAGTGTATAAAATGCACATGCACAGATTCTGAGCTTGTGCAGTGTCATAAATTTGTGCTGTTCACAAAGGATTATCCAGTGATCACAATTATTCAGGTCCATATACAGCAATAGCACATGGACCATGGACACTTGTTTATTTAATAGTTCAACAACAGCAGCCAAAACAAGTAAAGGTACTAAGTCGAGTTAATTACCACATGTCTGCAACATTTGGTGGACTTTTGTTCATTTGTTTTTGAGTTATTTGTGCAGAAAAGTGCACAAAAGTGATTTCCAGGATATTTAGAAAAGTCACAATTGACTTGTTTTGGGACCCCACTTATACTGTTTTGGAACCAGTTGCCTCTGTAGGTAATGTTGACACATTTAAAAAAAAACCTTCTCAATTTATAACAATGCAAGTGAACATTATGGTTTATGACAACCTCTCGGTCCGTGATGGGAGCCCTGCTGAAGAATCCCAACGGGGAAAGAAACCGAAGGAGAATGACGCTTCACATCAGGGCCAGAGATTCATTGAAGGTGAAGAAGCCCCACAGAAGAACATGGAATGATGCTTCACGATTGGAGGCAAGGTCCACATTAAGCACAATTGTCCTGGGCTGGCTTTAGCTCCACAGATATTCAACATCTTGTTCCATGTTACAGAGGATTGACCAAGTGCTCCAATGGAGACAGTGATGTTCTTCTTAGATACCTGTAGGAGAAACCAAAGGTGCTCTCAAAATTACCAACTTGCTAATATATGGGTATTTTTGCAGACTGTGTGCTTAGATGGCCATTCGCATACTGAATGCCATTCATGGTATGTTCAGTACGACAATCAATGGCCACATGTTTGTGAACATGGACGTCAGATCAAGATGGTACAGAGATCTTCAGGCCCAACAGCAGGAAACATATTTCACCACCCCGTTGCTGAAGGGAACTTACAGACCTAAAATGTGGTGGAGATGGTAACAGTGGATATAGAGATTGACCTCAACACAGATTGCTTCTTGGGGAAGGATCACAAGTGTTATTCTAACTCATTCTCAGACAGCCTCACAGTTCAGAGAGGATCTCAGCAGTAGAAGACATCTGGGAAATCTGACACTACGTCTCCACTTCTACCTTGTCTGCTTTCATACTGTCACAAACGCCTCAACTACCAACACATTGACAGTCTACTGTCAGTATGTAACTTACCACTAACCCAGGACCATCACCTAATTCCTTTAGTTCCTCACCAGTATAGTCAATATTGGAGCATTGTGATCCATCATTTTATAGTAGTGTGATTTCAATCAGATAGTGACCTGTTTATGTTTGTGAATATTGTTGAACCAATTCAATATTCTAGTGACTGCATTGCTATTGTGCTTTGTTTTCACTTTCAGGGTTGTGCCAGTGTTCATGGTCACTTGGTATCTCGTTGTCTAAGCTGAACCCTGACCTTCACTCTATTACTCTGTTCCTTACTCTTAACTTCACCCTTGCGCTTACTCTTTCCCTTACTCTTACCCTAACCCTAGCCCTGTCTGGGGTGGGCGTAACTCGCGTAATTTCATGTAGTGTAATCGTGGAATTACCTAAGAATTCCACAAGATTAAGCTTGAATTGCACGAGAAGAGTAATTCTGCTTTTATCACTCTTTCTTAGCGCAAAACTCCCCCCTCGCTTCTAAAATGGATGTGAGGATACATTTAGCTCTAAGAAATAGCACTATGTGCAACCGAACATGACTCATGCTTGCTAACTGTGCTCCTGGGGTAGGATTTTTGCACAACCTACTACCAGTATTTAGCGCTATTTTCTTAGCGCACAATGCACCCTTCTGTCCAAAATGGACGCGAAGATGCATTTTGCACTAAGAAATTGGCCTAAAAGCAGCAGAACACAAATAGCGGAAGACAGAAAGCCTAGGCGGCGGATGGAAGCAAGATGGTGGCCGCGTGAGGCAACTGTGAGCTGCTCTCTGTCCAGCTGAGGGAACGTTATCCTTCCATCCAAGCTCATAGGTCACACACCCACTCATAAATGTACGGCCCAACAGGCTATGTTTTATTGTTTATCTATCATTTTATTAATATATTTCATCAATGCTTTTAGAGTTAGATCAAATGGTGCTCAATGTCATATCAACATAGGCATTTATCCTCAGTGTTCTCAGTACAGGTCCACATGCGAAACTTGAATAATCAGTTTTAAACACTCCATTCAATCTACACTTGTACCTCATACTTCATACATCCATACCACTATTCATACAACCCTGCACACAATAAAACTTTGTCTAGGAACTATAATATCATAGGTCATGAGCATTTGCAAAAATTCTATACAATGTTACAACATGTTACAAAATTACATAATTTTTCTTCATCTATCTATTCTCATTGTAACGTCTGGTGTAATGGCAAAAACTCAATTTTTACACCCTGTTGCGGCATCAATATAGTCACAAGTGAAATCTCAATTTTTTCACACTATTCTGGCTTAGATTAATTCTCTTCGATGCGCGTTTCGGCAGTGAGCGCCTCCTTCAGGAATGCTACAAATCAAGACCCCACTCTGCTTCCCATGACCGTAAAAGGTGCATTATATCGCTCCCAATGTCGTCACAGCAAAAATGCATGCATGGCCTCCGAAACTGACCAGAAGATGGAGACCGGTAAAGGTTTTAGCTGTGGAGTTTGTCCAAGTATAAATAGAACTATGTTTCAGTGTTTCTTTATATATTTGGAAGCCACCAGCCTCCAAACGATACACACGACTTCCATTTGCAATTTCTCAAAATACTTGTTTAGCTGTGGCAAAGGCTCTGTGGATTCAGCAAGATCTGGTCAATGTGCTCTCCATCGCCTGGCTGGCTTCTAAGTATATAAAGAAACCCTGAACCATACTTCTATTTTGCTTCTAAGGATAGTTTTGCCCTGCCCTAGGAACCATAAATTAAGCAGGGGATCCTGTTCTAAACTGTATCAAGCTGGGGCCAGAGCCAGGAACCGCGCCGTTGATAGAGTATGCTCCTCAGGGCTGCCTCCAGCTTCTGGCGTGCTGTGGTGCAGCTGGGAGTGATTGACGGAAGTAAGGGTGAATGTGCCGTGGCAGGAAGACGGCTGCTGCAGGCGCTTCGTTTTGTCAGTTGGCGTGGGAGCGGTCACCCCTGAGGAACTTCAGCGAGCACAATGGGCCTTAAGAGAAAGACCACCAGACTGAGCGCAGGCATAACGAAGACTATGGGAATGGAAAACACACCAAACACGGTCCCCCGGGCCAGCGGTAGTGCAGGAATTAGAGCCAATTAGGCAGTAAACCTGAGCAGGGAGAGAAGAGATAAAAGGGGCATGGCGCATTCCTCCCTCCCCTACCTCCTGGACCTACAATTTTGGATTTGCTCTGGAAACCAGGAGGAAAAGAATGCAGCTGAGCGAGGCGAAAACAGTAGCTTGGTCCCAGGAACAATTGGTGCTTAGTGAGGTCCGCCAAGGGGCTGGCAACAACGCAGAAGGCTACCCTTCAGCACAGCTTACAACAGACTTGGAGGTAAATCATTCAACTATATCCCTGGTATCCGATATTAGCCATCAGCACACTGGAGCAAAGGCCCAACAGGACAGCATTGCTATAGGAGCAGCTGGAGGGGTCGGCAGAGGGGCCGCAAGAAAAGCTGGTCGCGGGAGGCATCCAACAGGCAACCAACAGGAAAATCTGGGCTATACGTTATGGGATGCCCCCCCGGCCAGAAGAGGCCAATAAAACACATAAGCCCAATAAACCACACAAGCATCATAGAAAGGAGTTGGCAGCAGTCACTAAAGCAAAATCAGACCCGGATTCAGTAGAGTGTTTTTTCTCATTATAAGATGGGACAGATTGGTCTGAGGAGGACTCAGACTCGGCAAATGACGCTTGAGACAGTATACTTAGTGAGTTAAGTTACACTCCTGTGGGCAGTATCCCGCCAACAACTCGCAAAGCCACTAGAAGGGGTAAGAGGCTAGTAGATGTAGGGGAAGATCTAAAATGGGATTATTCAACAACAAAGGCACAACTTCCAGGAGAAGTTACCATAGATCCCCAGGTTTCTAGCACTGGGCCTATACAGTTGTTTTCTAAACTTAGTCATTTCACTCAGATTCTATACTTTACCCACAGAGGCATTGGTCCTCAGATGGACCTTTCTTTGTCGTAGTGAGAGGTGAGATATCAGGGTGTCGAACTGTCGGCCACCCAATGAGGACCAATAATTGGTAGCCAACTCACAAATTAGAGATCAGGTTCAAGTACACTACTCTGAGAACCATGCCATAGAAATAGCGTATTGCAATTGGAAGACCTAACTTTCTAAAGAAGTTCAATGTAACAAGAACTATACAAACCAGAAACTCTGCTGTGTCTACACAGCATAAAAGCAAAAGAACCTGATGTTCTGAAAATAAACTATGACTCTCTCTATCATGCATTTTAAAATCAGATATTTGTAAGCCCAGTTTCTGTAGAAAGAACATTATGACACAATAAAAGACTCCAAAATCAATGCATATAAGTATCATTTTAAGTAACTCTGTCGTGAGTCTTACAGCTTGAAGTATAAAACTACACATTTAGTCCAGGTAAATATATTGCTAAATAAATGAATCCATAAACAGGATGGTTAAGGTTAGAAATTCCTTCCACCAACAAAGGCAGGATGATAGTTCAAAAGAATTCTCTTAGCATGGCCAAAGAGATCAAGTTAGAGTCCACTATGGAAAATTCCATGCGCATGGGCAAGGGTAGTGGAGCAATAATCAGTAAAGTTCAGGTCTGGTCTTTCACCAGACTGCTCCAATTCGTCCAGCAGGTAAGTTCATTAGTAAAGGGAAAAAGAAAGCAAGGGGCATGTAAAGATAGTCCAGCAGGAAGTCGGCAATGGAAGAAAAGAGAAATAAAGGGGTTCTGGCAAAAGACGGCTCCCTCCTCCTGGGAAAGTCACTTTTTATACTTCAAATCGTCCATCAGTTGTCACCATACGATGGTCTGACTGTCATGTGATCATTCTTCCGTTCACCAGGTACAAAATTGATATTCTAACATATTTTCCCATGTTGCTCATGAGAAATGACTGTCCATTCCGTCCTCACAGGTTAGTTGACAAAGAGCTTATTTACTTTGTTTCACTTCATGGATTATGTTGAGAGGTTTAGTTCCCACCAATTCACACACAAAGAAGTACTGGTAAAGTGTCTTGTTGATTAAATAATTTTTGCATTAACAGAACAGATAAAGCAACATTGGAGGAAACGTAACAAAAATCCATTACACCAGACTATGAAATAACGCAGCCTAAGGAAAAAGGCAATTCAATGCATTTTAAAGTTAGCATTTTTTATTTAGTAAAATAAATTCATAATTACATTCAAGCATAACGAAATAAATCAGATAGATCATATATGGAAATAATTGTAACTTTGTCAGTGATTATTGCACACAAATGTTTAACTCTAATTATGGCCTACTACCAAAAGTACCTACGTGCAAACTATTCTTAAAATCACTAAGATAAAATTGTTTTAAGAAATATGACACTAATAATGTTAAGCACTTATACTGGAGGTTGCAGTCATATAGCACATTGCATAAATCTTTTGCACGGCTTTTCATTTTATTATGGTGCATTACCATGAAGGCAATAAAAATGTTAAGTTTCATTATTAATTTTTCATAACAACATGTTAAATTCATTATTTTATCAATCCTGCTATTTCTACTTTTAAAAGCACTCCTTTACGGTACTGGTACTTCAACTTTTCTCTGTTTTCTAGACATGTGCAATGTGCACATTAGCATTTCATTGTCATAATCAGTTTTTGTGTTGTGTAAAGAATTATCAGATTTTACGCTGCAACAAGCCCCCCTCTGATGGTGAATCAAGCCATCACAACTTTCCACATCAGATCATTACAATTGCAGTTTTTTTGTCTTCAGCCTTTTTCTCCTGGATTCTTCTAGGATTTTCATTTCATCAATGTATTTACATTGTTTATTTTCTAGTTCAAGATCATGTCTTATTCTCTTCACTCCTTGTATATTCTTTTTATACCTACAAAATTTGATAGCTATCATCACCATTATGCACAAAGAGATCGCCACTAATGGTCTCAAGATCGAAATCACTAGTCCATTACCTAGGTTACCCAACCAGTTGCTAACAGTTGACAATCCCTTTCCTATCATTTCTCAGGCACCACCAGATTTTAATCCTTTCATGTCTTTGTTTAAGTCAGTAATGCTTTTAAATATAACTTTCTAAATCGCTGCTCTTATCCGGTATGTAGATGCAGCATTGTTGGACCTTTAACAACCAACAGACTCCGCCCTCCTTCACAAGAAGGATGGCAAGAGCAAGTTAATTTGGCATTACCATTGATCTTACTGAAATATTTTCAATATCTACAACAAAAAAGCCTCCAGCTGTACTGGTGACTAATTTATCAACTAGAGCAGAAAGCTTTCTAATTGTATGTGAGTTTATTGCTACTCCTATAGAAGGTATTAAAGCTCCAGAAATATCACCCACTAGTTCACTTGCACTCACACCTCCTATTCTGTTCTTTTAATTCTCCTTCAATTTGTTTCACATGATGAATTTTTGGAAAGACAATTCCCACATTACAACTTCCATACCATAGTTTCGGCAATTTATAAAAAGCATTCTTTCCACAAATATAATACACTCCAGCAAAGATAGGATTGACTCCTTCTAAATATCTTCCCCAGTTCTCATAAACATCAAATGTATATTTACATTCACTAAAACCTCAAATCTTGTATTAATATTTGATTTTTTGGGTATATTCCTTTATGCTGCCAGTTTAAAACTAATGTAGCCATTCCTTCTACTCTTTTATGTTCTACTTCTGGTAAATTCCAAAGAGTTACTTTAGGAGGTGTAGTAGTTTTAACTGTCATATGACCTCGTCTACTTTCTAGTAAATCTATTAACTTCTTTTCAGCTCTCCCTATTTGAGGTTATTTCTTTGTGCATAAGCCATGTCCAAAGATTGAGTTGGTCTAAATAGATAGCCCATAGTTTAAGCTAGTGAAGCTTCAGAATGTGGATTTATGCTTTTTAGAACAGGAAATTCAAAAAAGATCAGATCTTTGCTTGCATAGTAATATTGTAAGTTATCAGTACCATAAAACAAGCTAGTCAATACACTGCAAGAAATTCCATATGTTAATGTTAGATTATGATAGGTAACACCTTCAGCAACTGATGCAGGTAATTGCATACATACGTAGCAATCGCTAACATCCATTGCGTCAATGTACTCATTTAGTAAACTAGTGTAAACATTTAATGAACTATCAGTTTTTGGAAAATCAAGATGTAAAGTGTTGTCATTCAAAGCATTAGAATCAGTGCTATTAGTTTTGGCAGTTTTGAAAGAAGTAGTACAAGTAGAATCTTCTATGGGTACATAATGTGGCAAGTTTAAAATAATAAGCAATGCAACTAATATCAAGGCAATAACAGAAAAGATTCCTGCATATACACATTTGGCTTCATGGCTTTTCCCGATTCAGACCGTTTACTAAAAAATAAAAAATAGCAACAAGTGGTTTGAGCAGTTCATCAAAGTTCGGCACAAAAATCCCAAGGCACAGTTCAATGGTTCTGTTCAATATGGCAAAATACACAGATCAGCTTCGTTGATGAGTATATTTAGGATACATTGTGTCAGTCCTGCAAGTGGTACACCAAGATCGAAATTCAAGTCCACAACAAAATTTGTTTCAAAGGATGTTCAGGTGGACTTGTATTGTTAAAGCAAAAGGTAGAAAACTCCTGTTCCCATTCATTTTCTGCCAGATAAGTCCATGCAGGAGATTAGTACTTTTGACTGGGTACTCACACTCTTTTTGATCTCTTTACAGCTATTCGCTCATCATCACTGTCACTCTGATTGGACTCTTCAGAGCTTTCAGAAATGATTTGTGGTACTCGCATTCATCCTTCAGTTAGGCAGTGTCTCAGTATTTCACTTCTCCTGGGCCAACTGTCTCCCCGGTAAAACTCGCTTTCTTGGTGCACTAGGCCTTTCCTTAGGATCTTTATCACTCATAGTCAACTCTACTGGCTGGAACCCTTTGGTACCAACAATAGTTGAATTTGTTCAGACCCCCCTGAGGCCAAACGAGTGCTGTCCTAGCTGCTTGCTGGTCCCAAACAGCTTGACTAACCTGCTCCCTCTGTCTCACTGTAACCACTGGCACATCGGGAACAGGTGCTGTTGTATCATCAAGGGGACATGGGACTCTGTGAGTGTGTGCGGCGTGTATCCAATTCGGAAGACCTCAGCACTTCACAGCAGTGTTGGTGACCAGGATCACCTGGTAGGGCCCTTACCAATAGGGTTCCATGCACGACTTCCGCATGTGCTTCTTCACCATTACCCAGTCACCACGACTGACGTCATAGCACTGCTCTTGTTGAGTCGCAAGGGCAGCCTCTACGACCTGGTGAGACACAGAACGTACCACATCAGCAGAACCTTTGCAATAGTCCAATATCAAGTCATCTGTAATGTTAATGAGAGCATTTGCAGGAACAGCTGGCTGTCTCATCACTCGGCCCATAATGGCTTCATGGGGCGACAGTCCTGTCCTCCTGTCTGGTGTACTTCTCAGACTCATCAACACAAGAGGCATTGCATCGGGCCACTTCAAAGATGTTGAAGCACACACTTTCGTCTATCTGGATTTCAATGTGCCATTAATCTGCTCCACGAGTCCAGAAGCTTCTGGACAGTAACTGCAATACAGCTTCTGCTCAACTTGTAATGCTGCACATAACATTTTCAGGGCCTCATTATTAAAATGAGTTCCTTGGTCTGACTTACGAGAAGTCGGAAATTCAAACCTTGGAATCAACTCCCTTAACTCCCTTAAGAACAATTTAGCTACTTTGAGACTGTCAATTCTTCTAATAAGCTTCCACCCATTTTAAGAAAATGCAAACAATAACCAAAACACATTTCAAACCATTGCTCAGGGGCATCTCTATGAAGTCCATTTGCATTCAGTTAAAGGGACTCATTGTAACTAGTTTTTTTCTTCTAGCATTTTGTTGTTGACACACTACACAGCAGTGGCACAAATTCTCTACCATCAATCTGAATCTGGGATTGAACTGCACCTGTCGAATGAGGAGCATCATTGCATCTCTTCCTACATGTGCAGGACCATGATAATGTCTAGCCATCGGTGGCAACAAACTATCAGGAAAAACTGGTCTGACATCAGTGTAAACCCAAACTTCATCTTACCTTTTGGTGCATCCAGCTCGCATCCAACTTTGCTGCTCAGTTTCTGTCACTTCTTCCTGCAATCTCCTAACCTCTTCCCATGTGTCTATAGCAGTCAACAACAGGTTGCAATTTGTGACGTTTGATGTTTCATTATTTAAATCCCCATTAAAGGTATGGGAATTTAATGCACAGAATTTAACAATCTTGTCAACATATTTATTGCCAACGGTCACGTAGTCAGTCCCTTGCCTATGAGCTACACACTTGATTAGTGCAATTTTAGCAGGCAATTGTGGGGACCACAAAAGGTTCCTCACACTTTTTCCATTTCGTATATGCGATCTGGAGGAAGTCATGAACCCATGCTATGACCGCAAATGGCCAAAGTCATGTACGACTCCAAAGCCGTACTGACTATCAGTAAAAAAGTTACTCTGAGTTGTTCTGAAACGCTGCAAGCCTGTGTCAAGGCAATCAAATCAGCAACGTGTGCTGAATACACTCCTTGCAACCATGATGCTTCCACAACGCCTGCAACTGTACAATCGGCATCGGCTGCTTTCAGTTTTCCTTCATTGTCTCGCAAACCGGAACCATCAACAAACAATACATGATCAGATTCAGGCAATGGTTCATCTTGTATATCAAGTCAAGGCTTCAAGCATAACTCAGTCACATCCAAGCAATCATGTTCAACTTTATCAGTCACAGTTTCTTTTCCAGGCAGTGGCAACAGAGTCGATGGTTCAGACTAGTGCATCTTTTAAGGGTTATATTCTCTGCACCCAGAAGAATTTGTTCATACTTCGTCAATCGACTATTAGTTAGATACTGTATCCGAGTACGGGTCAACAGTATGTCTACTGAGTGGGCACAAACAGTCAGTGGATGTCCCATGACTATGCTTTCATACCATTCAAGACTCACACATGCAGATGCAACCACTTTCAAACATCCAGGTAAAGCTGCTGCGACAAGGTCAAAAGTCGCTGAGAAGTTGGCGACAGGCCTGAGATTGCTTCTATGCATTTGTGTCAGAACTGAAAGAGTGCAGCCTTCCCTTTCACTACAAAACAACACAAAAAGCTTGTTATAATCAGACATTCCCACAGCTGGTGCCCTACAAAGGCATTCTCGCAGCTCAGTGAAGGCAGTCATACATCTGTTATCCCAAGGTACCGGATCAGACACGTCTTTGTGTGTCAACCTCTGGAGAGGTTTTGCTGTCAAGGAAAAGTTGGAATCCATTGTCGATAATAGCCCACCATTCCTAAGAACATGCAGACTTCTTTTTTGGTAGTTGGCGGACTAATGTTAAGAATCGCAAAGATTCTTTCTTGTGACACTTTCCTCGCTCCTTTCTCAATATGGTGTCCTAAGTAGAGGACTTCAGTTTGCCAAAACTGTACCTTAGTGATCAAAACTGTATGATATTTTATGTCCTTTTCAGCCAGATTATTTAAGAGGGCAATGGTATCAGTCTTACAGGCTTCCTTAGTATTTAATGCCACCAGCAGGTTGTCAATATACTGTACTAGCACTAAGCGATTGGGCATTACCGAGACTCAAGATTATTTTTGAGAATCTGATTGAGGGCTTTCCGTATACCCTTGGAGGACTTGGCACCATGCCAAAACACGATTGCCGAAATGAAAAGCAAAGAAGAATGGACTATCCTCATGCAAAGGGATAGAGAAAAAGGCCTAGCACAAGTCAATGACTGAAAACCATTCGGCCTCACAGGGAATCTGAAACAATATCACAGCTGGATTCGGTACCATAGGAAAACATGGGACAACTATTGCATTCACCTTCCGGAAATCCTGTACAATACGATACTTGCCATTCAGCTTCTGCAAGCCCATAATGTGAGAGTTACATGGACTCCCCATTATCTCCTTTAGGATTCCTTGTTCAATCATTGAGTTGATCACAGGAGTAATAATTGTCTATTCAAACTGCACCTTTCAGCCTTTACCGTTACATTGCAGTGGCCAAAGAAGGTATAGAGTGTTAACAATATGCTTCAGTTTATTAGGGTGGGTGTTTATTTGGCGATGCGCAGCTAACGGAGGGGTGAGAAGTTAGCAAGAAATGCCAACTAACAATAGGCAAAAGTTAAACCTTTTAACTTTTCTCGTTTCATATTGACTTTAAAAAAATAAAAACTTGTACGATTATTCGAATATGTTGACAGTGTGTGGGAATGCCAGTGGGGGATAATGTTCTGCATGACTAAACACTTATAAGGTCCCAAAGGTGAGACCTATTGACTATGCCAATGCTTGTTTCTTATTACTCTCTTTCTTTTTTCCCTCTTTCTTGCTCTTTTTTCCATCCAATGGATTAGGCTGTAGAATGTTGATCAACAGTATTATTGCCGTAATAGGCTCTAGCAGGCAGAAAGAGTGTGCGAACATCATCAGCAGACCTACAACGTGTCTGTATGCTTCACAAGGGGTAGCGGGGCATGTGGGTGTGAAAGGGGGTGGGTTGGCCAGGGAAGGGGGGCTCACTTAAAAAAAAAGGGAACAAAGGCAGGAGGAGTTGTCGGGAGGAGCAGACCAGGTTGTGTATATCAGTTCTGATTGTTGAAAAATAAGTGAGGCAACATGATGTGGCAAAGGACAGGCGGTATAGCCTGCATATGTTTGTTACCTGTCCTGATTCTACACTTTTTTGGAAAGAGATTGATCAGATAGTCACTGATCGGCTGGGTCTTGACCTACAACTAAGCGTGGCGGAGAGGATGCTTGGTTATAAGATTATGTCTGATCAGGGGTTAACACATTTTCTCTCTGTTATTATAGTCTCAGCTCGTCTTTGTATCGCAAGAGCATGGATATTGAAGGTGGCGCCCAGGGCATCAGAGTGGTGGGTAATGCTAAATGAAATATATGAAAGGGAAAGAGCCATAGCCAAAACTAGAGGAGTCCGATTTGGGCAAAAATTCTATCGTATTTGGGGACTCATGGGTAACACTGGATAACTAGATCTCTAGGTGCTAACCTTCTCAATGAGTAGCTATGTGTATCATTTGTTAGCAATTATACTGTTTTCCTGCCTGTTATTGCTATGTTTCTCCTCTTTTGTTCCTCTTTTTTCTCTTTATCTCCTTTTTTTCTCTCTTCCCCTTTAATTTTTAGTATTTGTATTTTTCATGCTGTAGAGAATTTATAATTGCTTGAACAGTACGTTTTTGCTTTCTTATGACTCTGATTGTTTTTTTTGTATTGCTGGAATAATGTCTTATATTTTGACTATTCCCGGAGATAAATAAAAATTTTAATAAAAAAAAAAAAAGGACAGGCGGTTGAGTCTATTTCTCTATGTGAGATTATATACCTCGATATCAAATGATACAGGCTAGCAAAATACTTATATGTTCTGCTAATGTTTGTGGCTTGAATGAGAGACTTAGGAGGCAAAACGTGGCTGAAGTGTTTAGAACTCTAGGGCCAGATTTTATCTGTGAGCAGGAAAAGCATATTCCCTGGGAGAAAAGGGAATGGCTGCAGGTTAGGGGATACTCTCTTCTTGCATGTAAATTGCAAAACTCCTCTACTAGGGGGGGGGGTGGCAATTCTAGCTAGGAGAAATATTGGCATGATGAAACGCACGTTGGCAGACAAACTTGGCTGATGGGTGCTAGTGGAATGCCAGGCTGGGTGGGCTAGTTTCACCCTCAGCTCAATATATGGCTCCAATTTATAAGAAGCAGCAGTCATGCAAGAGCTGTTGGTGGAATTGGCTTCATGGCCTACCCCCCGGTCATGTGTGGTGATTTTACTCTCCATCTGGAAGTGGGAGCTAATAAAAGACAGGCTGCAAAATATGTGAAGAGGAAACCACTCGTATGTAGAGTGTTGCGTCACCTCATGAGTAGTCATGGGCTAGTGGATATATGGGATAGACTCAAATCTCCTGACCCAGGATATGCTTACTACTTATGTTAACATAAAAAGTATGTCTGTTTGGACTACTTTCTGATTTCCTCCGGTTTAGTGGGGAAGGCTGGCATCAGGAGACTTCCGAAGGTTTTCTCTGACGATAATCCTTTGATCTTAGAGATATCTGATATGGGGATAGCCAGGAGTCAGTGCGAATGGACATTTGATTGGAAACTGCTTCTAAATGTCAATTATATTGAACGCATGAGAAAGTGGATAGTCGAATATCTGAAATTGAACTGAGATAGTGGCTCAGTAGGGGCAGTGTGGGATTCATTAAAAGCGGGGTTAAGGGGCAAAACCATCAGCTATGCCTCTCACAATATGAAAAAGCAGACTAAGGAGATCAGAGGGAAGTATGATGAGTTAGCAGAAATGAAAGTGCAGTATATGAGGTTGATTACAGGGGGGCAGGATGACCAAGAGATGCAACAAAGAATAGAGGTTGCGAAGGCCCGGATCAATAGCTACCACTCTAAAATACTGGCTGAAAAATGTCAGACTCATAGATCAGAAAGCTATGAGTATGGTGAAACTGTGGGTAGACTATTGGCTTTCCGTACATGACAGTAAGAGGTAGACAGGGATATTGAGGGTATCAAAGAAAAAGATGGTAGCAGGGCTATCACCCCAGATACCATAGTCAAAGTCTTTGAAGAGCATTATTGGGAACTATATCAAGAAGATATTTCTCCTTCACTCGGCCAGATAGAAGGTTTTCTGGAGGGAGCAAGCAAGGATCCTCTAGACAAATATGAATCTGAAGCACTTGAATCTGTCATCACTCTGGAGGAAGTGTGTGATGCCCTAAAATCTCTTGTATCAGGAAAAGATGCAGGACCTGTTAACATAAAGTTAGAATATTAACAGGTATTTTTTCCAGAGTTGGCTAAAGATCTGATAGAAATGTTCCACGGGGTCCAGCGAGAGGGGATTCCGCCAGTCTCCTGGGGAGGTACTAACATTGTGGTATTCAGAAAGAAGGGCAAGCTCCAAAGAAGCCCGGGTCATACAGGCCAATATCTTTAATTAATTCTGACGCTAAATTATATTCAAAGATTTTTGTGACACATTTGCGGAGGGTCATTGCCAAAGTGGATTCAACCTGGCAGCACGGATTTATACCAGGGCGAGGGTCTACAGAACACATCAGGCGTGCTATCACACTGTTTGACATCGCAGAAGTGACAGAGGACTCTCTGGCTATGATCCTCCTCGACGCAGAAAAGGCATTCGACCGGGGTTTGTTGGGGGTACCTATGGGAAGTGCTTAGATGGAAGAGGTTTGGGCTAGGTCTGATCAAGGCTATAAGAGCATTGTACCACACCCCAACTGCCCAACTCCAAATCATGGGTAAAGAACCAGGAAGGATTGCGATAACTAGAGGGACAAGGCAGGGTTGCTTCTACTCCCCCCTCATGTACACCCTATATATCGACCCATTAATTATTCAACTTGTAAGGAACCCCGCCATCAAACCAGCTAGGGCAAATGGAGGTGACACCAAAGTACTAGCGTATGCAGATGATATCGCTTTCGTAACATCAGAACCTCAAAATGCGCTGCTTGAAGTGGAAAGCAAGGCTGAAACGTATCTCAGGGTGCTATTTGGACAAAGGGAAAACCCAGGTCGTATGCACCAGTAATGTCACTATGACGTACAGCTGTAGGGTAGAAAATGTCCAATTTTCCCACCAATATTTCATGATCAGGTTTATGATTCATGGGAGCAAGCTGGGATGATTAGGCTGGGTGATCTATTTTGTCATGGTCAATTATGCTCATTCAGCGATTTACAGCTGAACTTTGGGTTGGGAGGGAAAACATTTTTTAAATACCTGCAGATCAGGGACTTTATATTAAAGCTTGGGAGTGGGCTCTTATCTGTCTAAAGAATTCCCATCCTTGAGATTATTATTCAGCAGGACAGCAGAATCGGGCAGATTTATATAATGGTGGATGATCTGGCATCGGACGATCTTGAATCTCAAGTGGGCAGATGGCAGGAAAGATTGGGGACTCAAGCCATAGATATTCAGAACTCAATCGAGGTTGGCATGAAAGTTTTGCTCACCGCAAGTCTGAGAAGCCAGCATTATAAAACCATCTTTAATCTTTATTATACTCCCGCCAAGTTGTTCAGCTGGGGGAAAAGAGCTGGAAATAAATGCCCCCATTGTGGGGAGATCCTGACATATGGCTCACATGCTCTGTGTGTGTGGAAAGCTGCAGGCGCTAATAGATGGAATTGAGGCCTATTTGAAGGAAGTACTTAAAGTAAAAGTGGGCGTCACTCCATCATTGATGCTATTCGGCATCGATCATTTCCTCTTAGGAAACAGGGAAAAGCTTTATTCAATCTTTGTATCCATGGCGGTAGCATGGCTTCTTATAGCAGCGGCTCGGATAAATGTTGAACCATTAACATTCAGAAATAGTTCTTGCGCTTACTGAGCATATAGAATTTGGAGAAAACCCTCTATAACTGCAAGGGAAAGGGCACTAGGAAACACAGGGCTTTAATCTGATCGCCAAGGTTAAAATGGATAGAAGACAGACTTGGATTTTGGGATTGGTTAGCACCAGGGGGACAAGGTTCCAGGCCTGATCAAGTCTAAGTTATAATGTATCAACAGAAGTCAAATGTACTTTATGACACAATTTTATGGTGTATTCTTATTAGAGCTGTTGTTATTATATAATGTAATGTGTTTTTCGGATCAAGATTTACTACTTTTTTCTCTTTTGTTAATGATCAAGCTAATAGCTCTGATGTATTGCTATTTGCTGAATGCTGCATTCGATTTTGAAATCAGATAAACAATATAATTTTGAGGAAGTCTATAGTTAGGGCTACATCACGGTGGTCAAAGGTACTTAATGATCCAATCCCATGATATTTTCTTGTCTCTTTTTAAAAAAAAAATGTTTAGCCAGCAGCTATGATCATGTGCCTGAATCTGTAGAGTGTTGTGCTGATTTGATCTGTGAAACAATAATTAATTTTGGGTGAAATGATGTATAGCCTGCACGAAATGTATAGTTTATAGTCTGTGGTCAAGCAGAAATGATTGTCTTCCGTATTTCGGATGCGTTCTCCTATAATTTGCTCCTTTTGATAATAATAAAAAAAAGAACATGAATAGCGTGCGGCCACTTGTGTTTGCTAAATGTACTCTTGCGGTAGGATTTGTTTCCCCAAATTACTCTTAACTACGCAAGCAGGAGTAACTGTATAATTATCGCTAATTCTTTATCGAATTCTGCCCAGGCCTAGACTTATCCTTATCTTTTCCATTACTCTAATCATAGTGTTAAACCAAACCCTTACCATAAACCTAACCCCTCATTAACCCTAAACCTTACTGTATCGTCATACCATACCTTTAGGCTGTCCTCTTGGGGCGTGAGAAGTTTCGTAGTAGGCGCTGCAAAATTTGGAACTCCCTCCCTCTGCATATCAAGTCTGCACCAGACTTACTTACCTTCAGAAAGCTTCTCGAAATCTGGTTCTGTAACAAATAATGAGCATGAAACTCTCAGTATCCTGCAGCGCCGAGACGCCTCCGGGTAAATGCCGCGCTTTACAAAAACATAAAACATAACATAACATGAATCAAACCTCCTAACATTAACTGTTACCCTCAGCCTAACCTTAATCCTTACTCTAGCCCTTAAAATTACCATAGCCCTTACCTTTACATTTACCAATATCTTTACCCTTACTTTAGTCCATACTCTTACCCATAGCCTTTAGCCCACAACTTTACCACTTGCCCTTGGCCTTAACTGGGCATTAAAGTGCTGATTAAGAAAAGAAAAGGGAAAGAGAAAGAGAAAGAGAAAGCCCTTGACTGCAGTAACTGTCTAACGATTTCCAGGGTAGAAAAGGGTCAGATTTAAGTTTGTGAATGCCCAAACATATACATTTGTGGGCGCTTACACACTTGCAAGGTTAACCACGCATTTTAACGACCACTTCCTGCTCTTTGCATAGCAATTTCTACTGTGGATTTCTCTGCACTTGTGGCAGAGACATCCACAGTGGTTAAACCATTTACACTTGTCAGAAATCCTTTTGTGAATTTCTGGCGGTCGTAAAGAGGTATTTCCAGCCTAAATGTCCTTTTTCAGAGGAAAATATGAAAATAGTTTTGTGAATTGGATTTGGAGTTCTACGTATACAATACTTTAAGAATATCACTTAAAACATAGAAATGTATTTACAGTACGAACTATCAATCAAACAGTAGAAAGTACATAAAGCACAATGTAGTGGTAAAAACATTGTAACTGTCAATCCACTTTCCATCCTGTTCACAGTCACCAAGTGACCATGAACACTGACACACTCTTGAAAGTAAAAATAAAACACAAAAGCAGTGCCGTTACTAGAATGCTGTATTGGTTAAGCAATGTTTTCAAATATAAACTGGTCACCAACTGATTGCAATCACGGTACTATTAAATGAAGGATTGCAATGCTCCAGCCGAAACTTTGATACTCTGTAACAAGCCCACAAACCTTTACTCATCATGACCCAAAAGTTTAAAAAAGTTAAAACAAAGCGAAAACAACCGCTGACACAACAGTGTACTTGCAAATTCCACACCAAGGACATAGGGGCCCATTAGCATGGCGGGCGATCCGCCCGCCAACACACCCCACCGGACGGCCTTTTACCCTCGCCACATTAGCATGGCGGGGGGTACCGCGGCGGACGGAAAGACCGTCCGCCGCTTTTCCGCCGGTAGGCAATCGTCTCGATTGCCTACCGGGTGGAAAAGGCCCATAATATGGTGGCGGTGCCTTGCAGGCACCGCCATCCATATTAGCATGTGGCATTTTCAATGCCTTTCCATGGCGGAGAGTTTGCCATGGAAAGGCATGCAGTTTTCGCTTCGGGGGCCCGTTGCGGGCCCCCAGGGGTGGGGGGCTGCACTTGGGGGTACCTATGGTACCCCCAACATTGGCATGGACAAGGTGGCAGGCACCGCGCGAGTGCCTGTCACGTTGTGCATGCCAATGCACTAACATGCATATATTGCATTGTGGCGGGTGCTGCTTACAGCACCGCCCGCCGCAATGCAATATATGCGGGATGCCACCGCCACCGTGGCGGTGGCATCCTAATTGCCATTGCGGGACCGCCACACCTCTTGCGGGCAGTCCCGTTTGATGTTGCGGTGGCGGGCGGACACAGTCCGCCCGCCATCATAATAGACCCCATAGTGTGTGAGTTTGGGAAAAGTGAGTAATTATGACCAGAAAGGTAAAGCTGTCACATGGTCTAGAGTTAGGTAGGGTTTGTCATTTGCAATGGACATGTCTAATGAACCGTGGCTCTGAAGGCTACGGGTCTGTAGCTCATCACTGGGTGGAATTACAACTTGAATGAAAAAGGGAAGCAAGCCAAGGTCTGAATCCATAGCAGTGGATGCATACCTAGGAGCACAGTAAGGTTCTGCTAGAACATACTTGCATCTCTCAATCTGGCTAATTTTCAAGCCAGCTGAGTGCTAGATCCATGCCGTCTTAATGCATGGGCACGCTGGGCAGTTGCCCGGGGGCCCCACAAGGATAAGGGCCCCATACAGACCAGAATTTAACGCTGTTTTCTGTTAAACATTTTTAATCCTGTGAGTGGTTGTGTAGGCAGGACCCAGTGCACTGCTTTGGCAGGAGTCCTATAATGCTGTTAAGAAGGCCCTGTGCTAGATCACCGAAATAGCAAAAAGAACAATTGATGGACAGAATGCAGAACAATGTCATACATTCACCCCAGTACAGATATCTGGGCCTAAATACATCGTTTTTTTGCTCCCCATGCCATTCCAGTTTGAACCCAGCCATATGCAAATCAGTCTTGACCCTGCACCCAATGGGAACAGTACAGCCCGAACTGCAAAGCCAGGTCCTCCTGGACTGGAACCATGCATCCTAGGACCAGTGTCGGGGTTTTACCCCTCATCAGCCAGGATAGCTTGACTCCAGTGGCATGGAGAGCACGGGACCCCCGTCTGGGCATACCCTTCCCACTCGGGGTGACAAATGCAAAAAGAGCAATTGATGGACAGAATGCAGACAATACCATACTTTCACCCCAGTACAGAGATCTGGGCCTAAATCCCTTTTTTTTTTTTCTCCCATTGCCATCAGGGCCGGACTGGCCGTAGCGGGCACCGGACATTTCCCAGGTAGGCCGCCAGGGTGAGGGCCGGTTTTAGGCCCTGGGGGCCGTTTTTGTTACTGGGGGCCAGCAATATCGGCCCCTTGTAACAAAACCAGCCGAAATCGGCTGTAGCAAACAGCTCGGCCGCACCCCCCTCCTCACCCCCAGGGGGGCCAGCTGAGCAGTTTGCCAGGGTCGGTTTCAGTTCCCAGTCCGGCCCTGATTGCCATTCCAGTTTGAACCCAGCCATATGCAAATCAGTCTTGGGCCTGCGCCCAATGGGAACAGTCCAGCCCAAACTGCCAAGCCAGATCCTCCCTGGACTGGAACAATGCATCCTAGGACCGGTTTCGGGGTTTCACCCCTCATCAGCCAGGATAGCTTGACTCCAGTGGCATGGAGAGCACGGGACCCACCTCTGGGCATACCCTTCCCACTCGGGGGAACAAATGCAAAAAGAACAATTGATGGACAGAATGCAGAACAATGTCATACATTCACCCCAGTACAGAGATCTGGACCTAAATCCATCGTTTTTTTGCTCCCCATGCCATTCCAGTTTGAACCCAGCCATATGCAAATCAGTCTTGACCCTGTGCCCACTGGGAACAGTCCAGCACGAACTGCCAAGACAGGTCCTCCCTGGACTGGAACAGTGCATCCTAGGACCGGTTTCGGGGTTTCACCCCTCATCAGCCAGGATAGTTTGACTCCAGTGGCATGGAGAGCGCAGGGCCCACATCTGGGCATACCAGACCCACTCGGGGTGACAAATGCAAAAAGAGCAATTGATGGACAGAATGCAGAACAATGTCATACGTTCACCCCAATACAGAGATCTGGGCCTAAATCCATCGTTTTTTTGCTCCCATTGCCATTCCAGTTTGAACCCAGCCATATGCAAATCAGTCTTCGTCCTGCGCCCAATGGGAACAGTCCAGCCCGAAATGCCAAGCCAGATCCTCCCTGGACTGCAACCATGCATCCTAGGACCGGTTTCGGGGTTTCACCCCTCATCAACCAGGATAGCTTGACTCCAGTGGCATGGAGAACACGGGACCCACCTCTGGGCATACCCTTACCACTCGGGGAGACAAATGCAAAAAGAACAATTGATGGACAGAATGCAGAACAATGTCATACATTCACCCCAGTACAGAGATCTGGGCCTAAATCCATCATTTTTTTGCTCCCCATGCCATTCCAGTTTGAACCCAGCCATATGCAAATCAGTCTTGACCCTGCGCCCAATGGGAACAGTCCAGCCCGTACTGCCACGCCAGGTCCGCCCTGGACTGGAACCATGCATCCTTAGACCAGTTTCGGGGTTTCACCCCTCATCAGCCAGGAAAGCTTGACTCCAGTGGCATGGAGAGCACAGGACCCATGTCAGGGCATACCCGTCCCACTCGGGGTGACAAATGCAAAAAGAGCAATTGATGGACAGAATGCAGAACAATGTCATACGTTCACCCCAGTATAGAGATGTTATGTTATGTTATTGAAGTTTATACCGCACACAGATACTCCTGGGAGTGTCCCGGCGCGAGCCTTGAGGTGCTGGAAAGGCAGCGATTAGAACAGGAAAGTTTTAAGCTGTTTCTTAAACTGCCCCAGATCCTGGATGCTACGCAGAGAAAAGGGCAGAGAATTCCAAGCCGTAGCTGCCCTAACGGCAAGGGACCTGCCCCCCTTTCTTTGTAGGCGCGCACGGGGTATCTGTGCAAGAAGCTGAGATTCCGACCTCAGGTGGCTAGCAGGCGTGTAGAATGCAAAGCGCTTCCTAAGATATTCAGGTCACCCAGCATGCAGAGCACGGTGCGCGATAACCAGGGCCTTGAACTTTACGCGTTTCATCACAGGCAGCCAGTGCAGCATCCGCAGATGTAGCTTAACGCTCTTTCTAATAGGAATGTTAAACAGAAGCCTAGCTGCCGCATTCTGGACCACCTGTAGTTTGTTGAGAGTATAATCTGGGAGGCCGATATACAATGCGTTGGCGTAGTCAACCCGAGATAGGATCAGAGCCCGGGTCACTGTTTCCTTCGCTGTCCTAGGAAGCAGCAGAAGGAATTTCTTAAGGGCCTTTAATATCCCAAAACAGCACCCAGACAGTTTTTTTATTTGGGTCGAGAAGGATAGCTGCTCGTCGAACCAAACAACCAGATTTTTTACTGGTAGGCCAGAGGAAGATGGCAGGGGATAGTTGGATGGCCAGAGAGATTCTCTGAACCGGGGAGGAAACCTTCCATAAAGAAGGATTTCCGACTTATCCTCGTTACATTTGAGCTGAGCAGCACAGAGCCACTGGAAAACAGCTATCAGACACTCTTTTGCCTTCACAGTAGAGAACTCCGATTTACCCCAAGTAAACAGAAGTTGGGTATCGTCGGCGTAAGCAATGATCTTGGCACCCCGCTCTTCCGCCAGCTGGACCAACGGGGTTACGTATATATTAAAGAGCAGGTGACTCAAAGAAGACCCCTGCGGCACTCCTGTGGTCACAGATTGAGGCGGGGTCAAGAATGGCGGGAGCCAGACCTGTTGTGAACGTCCCTCCAGGAAGGATTTCAGCCACCTCCAAGCTAGCCCTGAGATACCTATGTCCACCAGCCGGGCCAGAAGCAGCGAATGGGGAACAGTATCAAATGCTGCCGACAGGTCTAGCATTATAAGGGCAGCACTTCCACCAGAGTCCAAGCAGTCTCGAATAGCTTCAGAGACTTCAACTAAAGCCGACTCCGTGCTGTAGGCAGCTCTAAACCCAGATTGCGCCGGATGGAGTAGGCTAGAGCCTTCCACGAAATCAGTGAGTTGTTTGTTAGCTGCCTTCTCACAGATTTTCGCCACACAGTGGAGCAAAGAGATAGGGCGATAATTCCCTGGGTCCCCAGGATCCAGCAATGGTTTTTTCAGTAACGGCAGGATCTTCGCCTGTTTCCACTCCGCCGGGACATTCGCCTCTTGAAAGGAAAAATTAATGAGTGTATTAACCTCAGGGTTGACAGACTCTGCGACGGAGGCCAAAAGCCTAGCGCTGCACGGGTCCGATGGCGACCCAGATTTCATGGACTTCAAGATTTTAAGGGACTCTGACAAGTCGATGGAAGAGAAGGCCTCCAGCAAAGGTGCAGGAGCCAGCACCTCAACAGAGGGCACAGCATCCCGCCTAGGCAAGCTCTGACTTGTGAACGTCGCCTGGATGGCGCGGATCTTGTTGATAAAGAAATTTGAAAGCTTTTCGCACCAGGCAGCTGATGTGGGGAGTATAGTGGTCTCTGCCTTAGGGGCCATAAAGCTCTGAACGATGGAAAAGATTTCCCTTGAATTATTGCTAGCTGACTCTATCCGCTCGGCATAATAGAGGCCTTTGGCCTCACTAATAGCCGTGTAATATCTTTTCTGGGCTTCTCTAAGAGTGTTCTTAGCCACCGGACAATAGTCCTTACGCCAGCAGCGTTCCAGCTTTTTACAATGCTGCTTAAGTATTTTCAAATCAGCTGAGAACCAGTGTTTGGAGGGGGATTCCCTGCGTCGCATGCGACACGAGGGTGGAGAGAGACTGTCCACAGCCTGCATGATCCAGTCAGCGAAACAGGCCAGCGCCCCTCTCAAATCGGAGGGGAGGGCAAGTCTTGATTCTGCCAGAACGGGGCCGAAGGCCACTGGATCAATTTTAGCGGTGGCAGTGTTATGTCTGGGCTGGCGACCCGTGGCACTGCCTTCTACAACCCAAGAGAAACAGGATAGGAAGTGGTCCGACCAAGGGACCGGGAGCGGCTCCTCAATTACGATGGGAAAATTGGAACAGATGGGATCAAGGATGTGGCCGCCACTGTGGGTAGCTAAACTGACCCACTGGGTAAGCTGAGCCAAGTTCAAAGAGTCCAAGAAGTCACGGGCATTCCCTAACTCCGTATGATCCAAGTGGATATTAAGACACCCAAGAAAGAGATATTGCGAGAAGCGCAAGGCACGGGGGACAATCACCTCTTCCAATCCACTAAGAAAAGACCCAGCAGATCCAGGGGGCCTGTAGACTAGGGTCCCCCCCAGCATGGATTGTGCCGAAAGAACAATGGTAAAGTCCAAAAATTCACCCTCTCCCAGTATTATGTTCTCCCCACGAATAAATTCCCAACTATCCCTATACACAATTGCAACACCGCCCCCTCTGCCATTATGGCGGTCAGTGCAGGAGATTTTAAAACCTTCTGGGATGGCAATCTGCACTACCGGATTAGAGGATTCATTCAGCCAAGTCTCGGTAATGAACAAAAGATCAATGCGATTATCCAAGATGAGGTCGAATATGTTCTGGTAGTGTTTCACCAGCGAGCGGCTGTTTATTAGCACAGCTCTAACAGTGGGCATCTTTTTAGCAGCAGTTGGAGCACCAATCAATTGACCTGCCCCCCCCCCCGGGCCTAAGCCAAGGTGGAACTTGCACCGCTGACAGACTTTCGACTGATGAAGAGACACATCCCATCTAGTAGCTGGATCACACGGGCATGGCCGAAGCAGCAACAGCTTGTTCCGGCTATAGCCTAGAGGGGCATTATATTGAGAGGTGGAACGGGCAGCATACCTGGCGCTGGCCGCTTCCGGGACGCTGACGGGCGCAGACGGGCTTGCCTTAGGCGCGCCAGCGGAGTGTCCGCGCATCCATCGTTTTTTGCTCCCATTGCCATTCCAGTTTGAACCCAGCCATATGCAAATCAGTCTTGGTCCTGCGCATAATGGGAACAGTCCAGCCCGAAATGCCAAGCCAGATCCTCCCTGGACTGGAACCATGCATCCTAGGACCGGTTTCGGGGTTTCACACCTCATCAACCAGGATAGCTTGACTCCAGTGGCATGGAGAGCACGGGACCCACCACTCGGGGGGACAAATGCAAAAAGAACAATTGATGGACAGAATGCAGAACAATGTCATACATTCACCCCAGTACAGAGATCTGGGCCTAAATCCATCATTTTTTTGCTCCCCATGCCATTCCAGTTTGAACCCAGCCATATGCAAATCAGTCTTGACCCTGCGCCCAATGGGAACAGTCCAGCCCGTACTGCCACGCCAGGTCCGCCCTGGACTGGAACCATGCATCCTAAGACCGGTTTCGGGGTTTCACCCCTCATCAGCCAGGATAGCTTGACTCCAGTGGCATGGAGAGCACGGGACCTACGTCAGGTCATACCCGTCCCACTCGGGGTGACAAATGCAAAAAGAACAATTGATGGACAGAGTGCAGAACAATGTCATACATTCACCCCAGTACAGAGATCTGGGCCTGAATCCATCATTTTTTTGCTCCCCATGCCATTCCAGTTTGAACCCAGCCATATGCAATTCAGTCTTGACCCTGCGCCCAATGGGAACAGTCCAGCCCGAACTGCCAAACCAGGTCCTCCCTGGATTGGAACCATACATCCTAGGACCGGTTTCGGGGTTTCACCCCTCATCAGCCAGGATAACTTGACTCCAGTGGCATGGAGAGCACGGGACCCACGTCTGGGCATACCCGTCCCACTCGGGGTGACAAATGCAAAAACAACAATTGATGGACAGAATGCAGAACAATGTCACTGAAATAGCAGCAAGGCAAGCTCAAAGAACAAAAAGAGAAGAAATATTGTTGCAGAGAGGGAGCGCAACCACTAGACAGAGTTACCACTCAGCTCACCTGCACTTGCAGCATCAGTTTCTTGGAATACCCCCCTCTGGTCTCTGGTGAGAGGTAGAGAAAGCTGCAAGGTGCCACGACGCTGTTTTTGGCCTTTTCAAGCTGACTGTGAACTTCTAGTTCTTCAGCAACAGGACAGCCCAACAGATAATCAGCCGGATCTTTAAGTTTGTTTCTACCCAGGAGGAGGTGGGCAGCAGGAGGGTTCACGCAGGTCTGTCACTAACAAACTGAGGAAGCCCCTGCTTGTATGTGCTAGTTTAGGCAGGTGGGCCATAACTCACTGCCCATCACAGTTAGTACATTCCCCACATTTAAAAGGTGCCAGCTGGTCAGGCTGGAGCAGGGTTTCCATCCTCAGAGAGGCTTCTGGGTAAAATCCCTCACCCTTCTACTAGAATGCATTGC
This sequence comes from Calotriton arnoldi, assembly GCA_963921515.1. Classification (NCBI taxonomy): domain Eukaryota; kingdom Metazoa; phylum Chordata; class Amphibia; order Caudata; family Salamandridae; genus Calotriton; species Calotriton arnoldi. The sequence goes on from CAWUFW010000189.1 coordinate 4,583,493, forward strand.
AGTGACCACTGCCTAAATGGTGAGTGTCACATGCACTTTCCAGGGAGCTTCTCTGGCAGGAAATGGAGTATGGTTCCTCTAGAGAGAATTTGGAAAAATCAAGCAAGGAAGTAGTTGTTGATAGGGCTCTCCTTTTTGTCCTCTGAGGGCAGCAAGTATCCTCCCTTTTGCACCCGCCATTTTTACAAATTAATAAATGGTCATGAACAGATGAGGTTAACCCTCACAACAGGCACACTTTATAGTGTGTTCATAAAGCATTTAGCGTGCACACCGTTTGTTGATGGCAAAATTGTTGCAAAAATGATGCCTATTAGGACCATGAACACTTCAAGTACACAAAAACAAAACAAATTAACAAACATGAAGGAAAGAGCAGTAGGAGTGAACCCTGTGTGCAGCTACCTCACCCCAAAACCTATGAAATGCTGCGTGAGGCTTCTGGAAAAGGGGCCACTGGAAATTACCCCATTGAGAATAGATGATGGGGAGACCAATGAATGGTCTCCTCGTCTTAAGGGTGTCTCCGAGAGGCACCAATTTGTAGGTTGAGGGGCACCTCAGATTCAGGGTCCCAACAATTATTGGCAAAGAGCAAAAATATAGGGGGACAAAGGAAAAAATGCATGCATCCAGGGCCTTGCACCCTTACAGTCGCGCTGTTACAGCGTCTGCTTCCTTGCCACACCGTCATCTTCTAGTAAGAAGCTTCTTTTGAACGTTGTCTTTACTTGTATAGTTTCACCATGTCTCTAAATGAACCCTTGTGCATACGCGCTCAGTGCTGAAAAACATCTGTGAACGCGGCACCCAATGATTTCCGCGAACTCAAAAGTGAAAAATAGCACGGGAAATGAATGATGGCTATTTTATACCCAGTTGCACTTGCAGGTACATAAACATGATTCCCACCGATAACTATTTGTTAGCACCTGCCACCAAGTGTGTATTTCTGCTGACAGCTGGGTGTCGAGGGCTGAAATCACAAATAGTGAGACAGAGCAGCACATCCTGTGTCCTAAGGACTCTGGTAACCAAGCGTGACGTGTAGGTTCGTCAATTACTCATCTTTTCATCGGTCTCCCCTCTTGCTGTTGCTCTGGGCTTGTTTTCCACATTCCTTCGCCCTCTCTGACTGGGAATGCTCTTCCCTCCACCTGCTGAACCTGAAACTCTGCTGCTGCGCTCCGCTGCCCTCGCGGGGGAAAAACTTGCCAAGGAAGACCCGGGCAGAGAAGTTAGGAAACATTTCTGAGTTATTGCCATCTTCTGGGAGCCACATTGCTTCCTGTTGGAAAGACATTAATCTCTAAGGCAGTGCTTTTGTAAATGATTAGAGAGGATGGTGCACACACAGCAGCACAACTGTTATGAAGGAACAACATGAAATGGCTGCAAAGGATCTTCCTGTGAGCATGGAATGGTATCTGTCTGGCTAGAGTTGCTCTCCTTACCCCAGGGTGAGGAGTTTACCAAGTGTGGTAAATACCTCCAAATCCGAGTTTTTATCAGTAAAATGAGACCTAACATTTTTAATAGGTTTTTAACACACCAAATTCTGCATTTCTGCCTTTTTTACAGACCTTTCCTCCTTATAAATTGTGTCAGGTATGACCTGCCGGAATGTGACAGGGAAAAACTGCAATCTCCTTAAGGTGATACCTTCTTGGTTTCTGGCTAAACTTGTCTAAACCTACACACAGACAAACACATATGCATAAGCATACAACACAAACAAACTCTTGCTCTCTCTCTCTGTCAAGCGCCAAGCATTGGAACCCTGGGGGAGTATTTTCATAAGAATCTAACCTGTGGTTTGTTATGTCAGCTCCCAGGGGCGGCTCCTCCGCTATGGCGGAGGAGCATCGCCCCACTGCTTTTAAGCAGTGCACTGCAAAGTAAAGGAAACATAAAGTGATAATAACTTTGAGTTATTATCATTTTATGTTTCCTGCTGCTTTGCGGGCGGAAGGGTGGGCGGGCTGCTCTGCTCTCGGAGCAGGGTAGGGGAGGAGTGGTCTGCCCATTCCTAAGTGCACAATGACCGTTTGGTTGGCCCTCTCGGGCCGCCCAAACCAGTCAAGCGCACTTTCCCCGTTCTCCATGCAGGCTGCATTACAGCCTGCATGGAGAACTAGCCCAGGCCCCCATTCCCTGGTTGAGCAGGATGCTCAAAACATCACAATGCTGTATTGCAGCGTTGTGATTGGTCAGGGGAGCCTGACTGTGCCTCCTGCGCCTCAGTCTGATGAGAAGAGCAGGAGCAGAGACGCAGGACCCAGTGCGGCAAGGTAAGTGTTTTTTTAATTATTATTATTTTAATTACTCACCGTTCCCCCACCCCGCGCGCCCGCACCTGCCCCTGCCCCAACACACGAGAACCATGCCGGCCGCCACTGTCAGCTCCTCCTGCAGACACTGGTTCATACTGCCAACACACCACGGATTTGACTCCTGCAAGTATGCCTCTGTTTCAGTATTCTAGTGCTTCAACAGGTGCCCTGCAGGAAATCAGACATTGCAAGTTTGGAAACAGCAAGGAGTGGGGTCACCACCTTACTCCATGTAACTGCGGACATTATTTCTGGTAATAGCTTTTTACCTATCTTTCATTGCTGTAAGGTGTGTTAGTCTAATAATCTCAATGGAAAAAAGTAAGACTACACCACCTACAATGAGGCCTGGGAAAAATTTTCATTACGCCAGAGTAATTGGAGTAATTTTAGTAATTACAAATTGCTCTTGTGATGAGAAATTACAAAAATGACGCAGCTATGCCAGTTTGTGTAATTACGAGTAATTTGGGGCAAAATTCCTAAAGCAAGAGCACAGGAATAAAGAACTAAGAAATAAGGCCCAAACGCACGACCGTTTTTTGCGGTCGCAAAAGGGATATCAACCCGTTTGCGACCGCAAAAAACTGTGGTAGTATGTACAAATGCTATTTTACGAGTCAGTGACTTGCAAAATAGCGTTTGCGACTCGCTATTAGGAAGGGGCGTGCCAAGGCCGTCCCTTCCTAATAGCGACTCTAACTCCAATGTACTATTGTTTTGCGACTGCAAAACACTCGCAGTTTACCACCTACTTCAAGTAGGTGGAAAACCACTCGCAAACGGGAAGGTTTCATTTTTAAATGCATCCCGTTTTCCTTTAAGGAAAAAGGGCTGCATTAAAAAAAAAAATACTATATTGAAAAAGCAGTCACAGACATGGTGGTCTGCTGACCCCAGCTGGCCACCATCCCTGTGAGTGCTAGCCATTCCCAATGGGGTCGTAAATTGCCCTTGCCTCATGAATATTGATGAGGCATGCAATTTGCGACCCCATTGGGAATCACAAACAGTGTCTGAGACACTGTTGTACATTCAGTTTAGCGAGTCGCAAATTGCGATTCGCAATTAAGCACAACTCGCTAAACTGAATGTTTGTACATCTGGCCCTAAGTTTCTAAAAATATCCAGCCACTAGACAAACTTTTAATAAATGTGACATTATGGGGTTCTTTTCATGTTTGCTTAGAAAAAAAGTAGGTTTAAGAAATGGGCAATATTGAGGAGTGTGCTGTTAATAGAAGCAATGACGATGCACCACTCAATATTACTACTTGAAATTTTACACCTGAAATCCATTGGTAGCTGTGGGGAGTACCCATACACATTAGATTTGCACAGGAAAACATGTATGTAGTAAAAAGGAGAGAATTAATCTTAGGCTGGGGTGAACAGAAGAGTGTCAAATCATACAAGATCGTAGCAGTAAGGATCACTTCATGTCAATCAAGGAGGCAGAGTATACTAATTTCCCCTCAGTTATTTATTGCATGAATTTACAAGTTAAAAAGATTTTTGTATACAATGTTGGTATAGGAAGGATTGCAACAAAAATCTACTAAATCCAGAATGGTGGCATTTTGCCAAAGCATGAGATTGTACAGGATCTGGACACTCTTGCAAAGTTAAATATTTTTGCCTCAGTTGGAGCATTGTTGTTTTTTGCCCCATTGGTAGTAGCACTCAAGACAAATGGAAAAGTAAAATTGGATCACTGACAGAATATCGACAGTCAGAATATCGAGCTACAAAAATATCGACACAAGAATATCGATGTCCAGAATATCGAAGTCCTATCTACATAATGGTAAGTACAAAAATATCGATAAAAAAATATCGTTGTTAAAAATATCGTTTTTTTTAATGTATAAAAAATAATGTAAAATAAAGTAAATAATACATATAATTAAAAAAACACAGTTACAATTATTTAATTTTTTTAAAAATTATAAGTAATACATATAATGTAAAAATCAATTAAACATATATATGTATAAAATATAATATATATACTTACTTAATAATATTTATAAATATTTATTTTAATAACTTATAAATTGTTAAAAAACACATTAAAAATGCGAAATACATATATATACACATACACCAATAATATAAATTAAAATTAAAAAAAATATATAACAAATTAAAATATTACAATATTTTTAATCTTTTTAAAATACATTTTACACTTCATTAACTAAAACAGTAGAGAAAATATTGGATAGCGGAGGGGATAAAATTACTATTCCCACTCCAGACAGTGCAACAGTAGGGAAAGTGTTGGATAGCGTAAGGGTAAAAATTACTATTCCCACTCCAGAGAGTGCAACAGTAGGGAAAGTGTTGGATAGCGTAGGGGTAAAAATTACTATTCCCACTCCAGAGAGTGCAACAGTTAGAAAAGTGTTGGATAGCGAAGGGGTAAAAATGACTATTCCCACTACAGTGAGTGCAACAGTAGGGAAAGTGTTGGATAGAGTAGGGGTAAAAATTACTATTCCCACTCCAGAGAGTGCATCAGTAGGGAAAGTGTTGGATAGCGTAGGGGTAAAAATTACTATTCCCACTCCAGTGAGTGCAACAGTAGGGAAAGTTTTGGATAGCGGAGGGGTAAACATTACTATTCCCACTCCAGTGAGTGCAACAGTAGGGAAAGTATTGGATAGCGGAGATGTACAAATTACTATTCCCACTCCAGAGAGTGCAAGAGTAGGGAAAGAGATGGATAGCGTAGGGGTAAAAATTACTATTCCCACTCCACAGAGTGCAACAGTAGGGAAAGTGTTGGATAGCGTAGGGGTAAAAATTACTATTCCCACTCCAGTGAGTGCAACAGTAGGGAAAGTGTTGGATAGCGGAGGAGTAAAAATTACTATTCCCACTCCAGACAGTGCAACAGTTAGGAAAGTGTTGGATAGCGAAGGGGTAAAAATTACTATTCCCACTCCAGTGAGTGCAACAGTAGGGAAAGTGTTGGATAGCGTATGGGTAAAAATTACTATTCCCATTCCAGAGAGTGCAACAGTAGGGAAAGTGTTGGATAGCGTAGGGGTAAAAATTACTATTCCCACTCCAGTGAGTGCAACAGTAGGGAAAGTTTTGGATAGCGGAGGGGTAAAAATGACCATTCCCACTCCAGTGAGTGCAACAGTAGGGAAAGTATTGGATAGCGGAGATGTACAAATTACTATTCCCACTCCAAAGAGTGCAACAGTAGGGAAAGTGTTGGATAGCGTAGGGGTAAAAATTACTATTCCCACTCCAGAGAGTGCAACAGTAGGGAAAGTGTTGGATAGCGTAGGGGTAAAAATTACTATTCCCACTCCAGAGAGTGCAACAGTTAGGAAAGTGTTGGATAGAGAAGGGGTAAAAATGACTATTCCCACTACAGTGAGTGCAACAGTAGGGAAAGTGTTGGATAGCGTAGGGGTAAAAATAACTATTCCCACTCCAGAGAGTGCATCAGTAGGGAAAGTGTTGGATAGCGTAGGGGTAAAAATTACTATTCCCACTCCAGTGAGTGCAACAGTAGGGAAAGTTTTGGATAGCGGAGGGGTAAAAATTACTATTCCCACTCCAGTGAGTGCAACAGTAGGGAAAGTATTGGATAGCGGAGATGTACAAATTACTATTCCCACTCCAGAGAGTGCAAGAGTAGGGAAAGAGATGGATAGCGTAGGGGTAAAAATTACTATTCCCACTCCACAGAGTGCAACAGTAGGGAAAGTGTTGGATAGCGTAGGGGTAAAAATTACTATTCCCACTCCAGTGAGTGCAACAGTAGGGAAAGTGTTGGATAGCGGAGGAGTAAAAATTACTATTTCCTCTCCAGACAGTGCAACAGTTAGGAAAGTGTTGGATAGCGAAGGGGTAAAAATTACTATTCCCACTCCAGTGAGTGCAACAGTAGGGAAAGTGTTGGATAGCGTATGGGTAAAAATTACTATTCCCATTCCAGAGAGTGCAACAGTAGGGAAAGTGTTGGATAGAGTAGGGGTAAAAATTACTATTCCCACTCCAGTGAGTGCAACAGTAGGGAAAGTTTTGGATAGCGGAGGGGTAAAAATGACCATTCCCACTCCAGTGAGTGCAACAGTAGGGAAAGTATTGGATAGCGGAGATGTACAAATTACTATTCCCACTCCAAAGAGTGCAACAGTAGGGAAAGTGTTGGATAGCGTAGGGGTAAAAATTACTATTCCCACTCCAGAGAGTGCAGCAGTAGGGAAAGTGTTGGATAGCAGAGGGTTAAAATTAACATACTTATCAATTAAATAATTATTAAAATTAAATAACCAATTAATAATTAATTGATAATAAATTAATTATAAATACTAATAAATAAATATTAATAATTACTTTATTATAATTAAATTACTTCCCACCCTATTCCCCTATAAACCCACAACCCGCTCCTAAATAAATAACACAATTAATACAATTATCTATTAATTAATTAATATTAATTAATAACCAAATTAATAATTAACTAATAATTAATTAATTATAAATACTAATAAATAAATATGAATAATTACTTTATTATAATAAAATTACTTCCCACTCTATTCCCCTATAAACCCACAACCCGCTCCTAAAAAAATAACACAATTTATATAATTATCTATTAATAAATTAATATTAATTAATAACCAATTAATAATTAATTAATAATAAATTAATTATAAATAATAATTAATAAAAATTAATAATTACTTTTTATAATTAAATTACTTCCCACCCTATTCCCCTATAAACCCACAACCCGCTACAGAACTAAAATACGCAAAAATTAATTTACATAAAAGTATTTACTGCTAAAAACTTTAACACATACATTAAAAAAAAACTACACTTATACCAAAAAATTACATCACATACTTTTAACACACATACTAAAATACAGAACCCTAATATAAACATCGATATTATTAACAACGATATTTTTACAAACGATATTTCTGTCTTAGACATTAAAAACACCGATATTTCTTACCTTACTGTCGATATTCTGTACCACGATATTCTTGCAGTCGATATTCTTGACCTACGATATTTAAAACTCAATATTATGGTAGGTCAAAATGAAAAACTCGATATTCTGTCTGCACCAGTAAAATTGTGTGTGAACCAAAAAGTGTCTACATTTACTTTAGACTTTAAGAGCCCTCAATTATGAATTCAGAGAGAAGAATAATAGAAAACCAGATAGGGAGGGATAGAAGAGGATGCCCTTTATACCCAACCTCCGTTGTTCTCTTGGCCTCTCTAAGTCTACCGATAGTCTTAAAGCACGTTATCAGTCCCCTTACGCTGCAGTGCCCCCCCCTTAACAGCCTCACTGGGGATGCCTTACTTCTATGGGAGGGCACCACGATTTGGTGCTTGGGGATCTTCATATATAATGACAAAAGGGATCTGTGTGAAAGGAACCTGGGGAGATGAGTCACCCCCCCCCTCAGAAGCCAGATATCTTTCTGGTGAATGCTCCCACTTTCGGTCATGGCAACTATGCCAGTTTATGTAATTAAGAGTAATTTGGGGCAAAATTCCTACAGCAAGAGCACAGGAATGAAGAACTAAGAAGTAAGGCCCAAACACACAACCGTTTTTTGCAGTCGCAAACGGGAAATCAACCCGTTTGCGACCGCAAAAAACTGTGGTAGTATGTACAAACGCTATTTTGCGAGTCAGTGACTCGCAAAATAGCTTTTGCGACTCGCTATTAGGACGGGGCGTGCCAAGGGCGTCCCTTCCTAATAGCGACTCTAACTCCAATGTACTATTGTATTGCGACTGCAAAACACTCGCAGTTTACCACCTACTTCAAGTAGGTGGAAAACCACTCGCAAACGGGAAGGGGAAAAGTTTCATTTTCAAATGCATCCCGTTTTCCTTTAAGGAAAACGGGCTGCAAAAAAATAAAAACTGCTATATTGAAAAAGCAGTCACAGACATGGTGGTCTGCTGACCCCAGCTGGCCACCATCCCTGTGAGTGCTAGCCATTCTCAATGGGGTCGTAAATTGCGCTTGCCTCATGAATATTGGCCATATTGAAGATGGTGATGCTCCCTAGACTCTTATATTATTTAGCCAACCTCCTCATTTATTCAACTTGCACACTCTTGAGGGACTTGGATGTGCTTCTAGGGGACCTGATATGGGCTTGTGGCTGCTAGAGGTTGGCAATAGCCACACTGAGATTCCCTGTGGATGAGGGAGGACTAGGGCCCCCATAATCGAGACTTATTATTTAGTGGGCCATCTGCAGTTCTTGGCCAGGTGGCTTTCTTGGGCAGCTCTGGAACAAACTAGAGAAATAGATAGGCCATTATGGATCTCTAAAATACTACATCTTGTCCTCCCTGGTCCCTGACCCATCGTGTTTTTTCTTCAAGTTACTTCGGGTGGCTTTATGGTGCCTAGCACGGCTTCACCTGGTCACCAAAAATCTGTACTCCTACACCCTCAGTATTCTCTTAATGGGCTGTCAATGCCACAAAGAGTTCTCGATCAGAAGCTCTACACACAATGGGGGGAAGCAGGATTGGACATGCTGAGAGATTTATTTCTGGATGGCCTACTCCAGTCTTTTCAGAGCATGCAAGACCAATATGCCGTACACAAAGGGCAAAGTTTAACATATGGTCTCATATCCCACATCTTACGTACAAGATGGAAGATAGTAGAGACTGATCCACCTGTGCATCAACCGACCCATGCATTGTACACTCTTGGTCACACCAAACACTGCATCATATTGTTATACAAATGACAGATTAAACTGCTTCCAAATGCCCCATCAACACCTGTGCAAAACCTGGGAGGTGGAGTTTAGGAGGGAGCTGTACATGAGGAAATGGGCAAGGGCGCTGAACTCCCCATACCATTTCCAGGAATGCCAGATTTAAATTGATACCGTTTTCTATTTTACACTGGCTTTCTTTTCCCCTGCCAAACTTCATTGGATTTTCCTGGGAGGTACAGCCTCTTTCCCCTGTTGTGCCTTCTCAGATACAGACCTCCAACATATGATTTTGTACTTGTCCATCCCTCTGCTCTTACTGGGATCAGATCTTCTGCACACTGTCCACTTGTACTGACATACTTCTTTAGCCTGCATGGGAAATAGGTGCCCTAAGAATTTTCCATTGACCAAAAAACGCACAGCTGAGTCACATTTCATGGACATAGCTTTCTCCTGGCCAAATGAGCGATTACCTGCAAATGGAAGTCACCCCACATCACACTCCATCTATTTTACCATAGCACTCAGTTGTCTTATGCTGGGCCTAGGTGGAAAGCAAGGTCTTACGTAGAGAAGAGAATAAAGGCTTCTGCAAGCATCCGATTGCAGATGACTGGGGCAAATTATGGGCCACTCTGGGGAGGATCCCTGAGACAATACTATACTCCCTGAATGAAACAGGCCAGGTCCCAGAACTTGCATCAAACCTCTACCCTGCTCGTTAATCTCAGGCATACCCCAGTGCCATACTCTGCTTCACCCCGCTTTTTGACTACATACGCTAGTTGCTCAGCAGGTGATGCCCCCCCCACATAGTTGTATGCCCCACTTATAAGACTGACAACACCCCTCCACCCCATATTATTCTACTTACCGGCACTTTCCACTCCCCCAGCTAAAGTTGACGGCTGTAGCTCTTTCACAACGTTCTTTTTAGTTCAATAAACAAACAAGCATATTTATAGATTTATTTTTGCTTTGCACATCGTTAGACACTTTTATAGCATGCTGGACAATGAGTCGTCATAAGTCCCTTACTTACCATTACCCCGATCCTACTACCCCTCCTTCATTGTTCCAACCCGTTCCCCAAATTCGGGGTCTTAGGAAATTTACTCATATAAAGGGGCCAATTACGATTTCGGCCGGAAGGGCACCGAACGATGGTCGGAGCCCTTCCGACCGAATCGGAACGTGCCGGCCGGATTCCTTTCCGACCGAGCCATTCCGATGGGCTCGGTCGGAAAGGAATCCGACTCGGATTTCCGGACGGCTTACGACGGGCTCGGAGAGCCCGTCCGCCGTCCGGAAATCCTTCAGTACTCCCCGGCCGCCTCTTCACGACCGAGGGAGTACGATGGCAGTATTTCACTGCCTTTTCGTGTCGGTCTTTCCGGCACGAAAAGGCAGTCGGTAACTGTCTTTGGGGGCCCCCAGTAGGGCCCCCATGGGTGCGAGGCCGCCGAATGGTGGCCTGGGGGCACCTATGGTGCCCCTCTGTTGATCCCTGTAACCGGTGGCAGGCACCTTGGGGTGCCGGCCACAGGGTGCAGGGATGAACTGCACTCCTGCTTTCACAATGCAAGCATGCATTCCGCTCGGAATGCATGCTCCCATTGTGCAGTATACGAGTGCGACCGAACAGGGTTCGGTCGCATCGTACTTGCAGGGCCGTAACCGACGACAGCAGGTCGGTCGGTTACGGCTCCTGGACGATGTCGGACGGACCTGAGTCTGTCCGACATCGGAATCGGCCCCAAAGTCTCCATGACCAACTTACCGGTCTTATCTTATCCTCTTATCTTCTTCTTTGTTCATTTATCCTGAGCGCCAAATCAATGTCCAATGTTTTCATTGTCTCTAGATTGCAATTCCTATGTACCGTTCTGTAATATACAAAACTCAATCAAAATAAGTGTCAAAACAAATGTTGGCAGTTGCTGATTGGGTCTGGGTTTGTAACATTATAGCTCCACTATTGGACTTACAAATTGTTCCAGCCATAACAGATTTGTCTTTTGCGGTTAGTGATGAGGCTCTTACTAGCCAAACCTTTTGAATAGCCCCAATAGTGGCTCTTCATGTCATACTTTATAGGAAAATGGAGAATGATGTGGTGTGGGGGCAGGTCCTCACCATGTAACACTATCACAATACCCCAAAGATGGTCCTTTGATTCACACTAATAAATCCTTAGCTCAGTCCTGGTAGTGTGGCAAAGAGCAGTCAGGCTTTGCTAGAGGAACGTGTGTTAAGTACTTTAGAGTATCAACATGAACGATAAGTAATTGACAAGACTCAAGAGAAATCTGACACTAATTTTAAAAATAGAGTGCATTTTTATCTTAATTTAGACACCAAAACAAGATTTTTGAAGCAATAGAAAATCAATGCAAAATAATACAGTTAAAATGTAACATTGCAGTCAATGGGAAAAACCACTAGTGACAATCGGTCACTTGCAGGTCGAGTTGCATTGAACCCTTGCACGGTTTAAGTGATGCGGGTCCCAGGACCAAGCCACAATAGTCAGTTCAACTTTACCTGGCCTATGGAGCCCGGGTGCAGAGTTGTCCAGGCTGCCCTTGGTGCTGAACGAGAGCTGAGGGAAGGCTGTTTTTACCACAGAAATGGTGCTGCTGGGGAAGGATGCAAAAAGACAACAGCGGTGTGGTTGCTGACGTTGGCTGAAGGTCGGATGGAATTCCCTCTTAATGCAGCGTTGAGTAAAGGGGTCAGTTGTCGCACTGACGACCAACAAGCCTTGTCAGTGGCAAGCAGTGCTAAAAGTAACTTCCATGTCCGTTGGCCCAGTGGAACATGGTAGCTGCCTGAAACTTCATGGACAGCCGGACTACAGTTCCCACAATGCTGGTCCAGGTCTCTTTTTTTGTCCTCTTCTAAACAGGTTATTCAGAACTGAGGTTCTGGTGTCAGGGGGGATCCCTTAAATCCTATATTTAGGGGAGTTAGGGGTGTGAGAGCTAGTAGCCAATGGGCAGCTAGTCACTGCAGCTAGTCTGCCCCGGAGGTGACAACATCCAGGGGTATGGGTCACCTTTTCCACCCAGAACCCTCTATTCTGCCACTCCTAAAGATGGCAGAAATCTACATTTAGTGTACAGACCAGGCTGCCTACCCTGGTGGTGTCGCTCTCCTTCTTGAGGTGTGCATCTTCTTGACTAACTAATTTCCCATCTGCCTGGGTATATTTGTGCCTGGGGCAGGGGGAGGGCTGTTTCCTCCACTGGGAGTCAGCCCTGATGCATATCAGAGGTGGTGCAGCCTTTGAGGCTCACCGCCTTGATGTGCCACTTTACTAGCCTGCTTGGTAGGAGGGAGGTGTGCCTTCCTTCCTGCTCAAGCCTTTGTTCCTGACTCCAGGGAGTGATCACACTGCCTGGCATGAGGTTAGAATCCTGTCTTGCTGGCAGCAAGCACAGGAAGCGCGTGCTGGCCAGCCAGAGCACAGAGAAGCTGGGGCAACCAGGTGGGCAACCTCTAAGGTAGCCACCTGGGTGCATGCCACATCACCCAGGAAATGAGATTCGTGTCAGGGGAAAGTTGGCACGTTGTTTGATACCAAACATGACGTATTTTGGCGATACCATAATCGAGCTGCCAACCTCGAGAATGCCTGGGTGGCAACCCATGTTATCCTATGGACCGCTAACACTTATAGCAGTTTCCAATGGAGCACGCCACTATAGGGACATATAGGCTTGCCCTTATATGTCCTCACCTTTAATATACTGCACCCTACCTCCTGGGCTCACAAGGCCTTCCCTAGGGATGTCTGACATATATTAAAAATAGTGTATTGATTGTGCCCCACATGTTGAGGGCATAGTCAAGTTCAAGCAGTTCGCATGGCTCCCTCAGTCTGCAATGGCAGGCCTGCTGTCAGCAGTTTACTTGGGTCACTCATGGTGGCATAAAACCGTGCTGCAACCATGGGGACCCCTTTACCACCTATTCCCTGCGTACCCCTGGTACCATATAGTAGGGACTTTTTAAAGAGGTAAAGTCTTTGCAAATTGGGATTGAAAATTCATACATAACAGTTTTAGGGAGAGAGCACTGGGACTGGAGCCTGGTGAGCAGGTTTCAGTGCACTGTCAGAGTCAGTGGTAGTCCAAGTGGGGGCAAAAAGTAGGGGGGCATCTGCAAACAGCCCTGTTTTCTTACATACTTACTTGCTGAAAAAGATAGTGGAGTGTACAACTATCCATACAAAATAGGAAATAAGATGGTGTACTCCCCTGGTTTACCACCAGAGGGTTTGATAGGGATATTGACCGAGCTTGGTACAGAGGCGTGGAAAATGGGTGATATGTTTAATTTAAGACTATGTAACAACTTTCAGGAAGTGAGGAGAGGTTAAAGAAGACCACCCATTCAGTTCCTGTCTCATAGTTCTCTAGAGCAGAGAAGATAACCTGGAATAAATGGGAAACTAATCTGACAGTATCATGAGTTACTGACACTATGAGAAGGGGGTAGGAAAAAAGTCTTGCTATTGTACAAGGCATTACTCAACACCATAGCCAACTATTCTTAGATTTGTAGAGTAAATGGGAGTGGATTCTCAGAAAGGACATTGACCATAAAGATTGGAGATGATCACAGTATACATAGCTAAAATATCCAGGAACAATAGGTTTACATTGATCACATTCAATTATTTGTATCAGACCTACTTTACACAACCTAGGCTACGTCTAATATTTAGCTCTGGTTTGGGTTTCTGTCTGAGATGTCATGCCCCAGAAGCAAATTATATCTGCATCATGTGAAGCTGCCAGGTACTATCTCTCTATTGTCATAAAATTAACAGAGATAAAATTGCTATGATGAGGTACTTCTTCTGGCGTCTTACCACGAAGTATGCTTATTAGGCATTTTTCCCTCACGCAGGTAAGGCAAAGTACAAGAGTAGAGTCACAGACTTGGCATATTTGTAGGCTAAATGGAGAAAAACCACGGGTTGAGAGGCCTTACATGCTCCCTCAATAAGGGCAAGGTACTCTAATTAGGCATTGAGGGAAATAGGCTTCCTAAAACAGTGACTTTTACAGGGATGGGACTCAAAGCACTGGTTCATAGGAGAAAGTACTAGACCTCCTGGTAGCTACTGGTAGCTCTCCAGCTACCTGTAAATAGCTCTCCTGTTTACAGCCCAGCCTACTAAATTACAAGTGTTTGTTTGGCTGAATTAATATATTTATAACAAAATTGAAAAGCATGCATGCAAGACAAAAAATGTGTTTCAGGATTTTTAAGCTGAATTTCCAGTTGAATGTCTAGTTCAAAGACTCCAGTCATTGACTTGTTATTTCATCTTCAAGATACTCTTCAGGGGCAATATGGACTTTACAAATATATGTTATGCTGACCTTTGAGGGATAACTCATGCAGTGTTGCGGAGACTTATTATTACTTTGGTGCATTGCAGCTATGATTGGCTTGTATTACCCATGTAGAGACATTTCAAATTAATAAAGCCTTTTTTTACTTTACTGCTGGCAACCCTGCCTGATGCATGAGGCGATCACTGCTGGTAATCTTGCATGGGGTGGCAACTAATGTAATCTTGTCTCATGTGGTCACTATTACAACACTCATAATATTAGTAGCTTGGGATGATTTTCACTGAACAAAAGTAGCTCTTTATACACAAATAGGTTAAAGACTCCTATACTAGACAAATGTATTCGGAAATATGAAGAGTTACCCCTTTGACCTTTGGGTAGCACATGAGGAGGTCAGATCCCCAGGTGCCTTATCGACCCCAGAATGAAGGGGGAGACACGGAGTCACAACTATGTTTTACACCAGTGTTTAAACATGGTCCCTCAAATACCTCATTCAACAGAGGAGATGCTAATCTGCATGGCACCCATGTCGATTAACACTCCTGATAATCAGACTTGGTCTTTGGCTCTTGTGATGGTAGGATTGCAATGAACACAGACTCAACCAGGGTCAAAAGATGGAAACATGAAAGGGGATTGACTATTTGCCCCTTCCTCAGCCCCCATCATGACGCAGCCCCCGAGACAATGACCACAGTGTTAGATGTGTAATTATGCTGAATAAATAACTAAAATTCAGTAATCCTTACTGCCGTCGCTATTTCTATAATACTGCTATTTCCATCTTCTCTTGTAAAGTTTATCAATATTACCTTTTGAAATATTAAGTGTGTAATCAGACTTGTCCCATCTACTGTTGCTGATATTAAACAGAAGTATTAGCAATGCGATAAAAAGAAAAAACGAACACTTCACTAAAGTGTGCTTAAAAGGAAAGTGGAGTGCATCTGTTAAGGGACTAGGTAATGGTATTATATTAATGCCTCATAAAGGTGAAGCAATGAGTTGATCAAAACATTGGTTTGGGGTTCTAGTTTTTTAGCTTGGACAGTCAATGCCCAAAAAATCTTCAGTCTTTGTTCCCAAATTACATTTCCACTTGGAAGTGGATATCCAGTATTGCAAATCTGTGTGTTCAGGCCAATTGTAACCGCAAGACCCATGGGGACAAGTCAAATTGTGTGGTGGAAGCTAAATTTTAGAACACCCATTGCACAAACTTTAGGAAGCAACCTAACCTGCCAACTTTAAAAAAAAACATGAAAAAGGCTCTTAAAGAAGTCTTCCCCAGCCATCATCAAACTCTTTGGAACTACCCTACTTCCCTCCAAAAGAAGAGACACTGTGAGCCTAATTAACTATTAAACTTAACTTTCTGTTACTCTACAGTCATCAACAGTATTAGGTAGAAATCCATCTCAAACCAGTGCCTTCTCAAACAGTTAACATATATACTGATGTTTAGCTCTAAAAAATAAAATAATCTTTAAAAAGCTTTTATGTAGACTTCTGTTACCAAGTCCCAAAATTCAAATGTTGTATACTAATTTCATTACCAGTGCAGCCTTTTTGATGAGCTTGCCAAAAGACTAACTTCTATGATGATTATTGATGTTACTGGCAAATGTTATTGGTCTACAATCTTGCAATGGCTTGAAGGAACTGGGTATGTAAGTGTGTTTACTAACAGAGAACTATTTGAGGTAGATGAGCAGTACCCTTTTATTGAAAAAGAAATATCAGACTATATCTAGAGTTTGAAAGTTTAGGCTTTTTCTATTGGACAAGAAATTGATTCTGAAGATGGGCCACCAGCTGATCTTTCCATTGTTAAATTCAAGGCTATGGTTAGTGCCTCACCAAGGAAACCTATGTAGTACATTAGATGAAATACTTCAATTACACTTTGGAATACATAACTTGAGTTAGGAATGTTATAGGAGAGTTCCTTCTCAGAAATCCCTGTACATCTAGTTGAGGAAGAGAATATGAGGGATGAAAGCTCAGTTGCGAAACTTGTCTAAGGAACAAGGAGACCATTATATGAACAAATTATAGTTTGAAGTCTGACAGTTCAGGGTGGATGGATGCAAAAAGCTATTTGTTCGAAGACTTGTGTACAGCACAAAGTCCATCCCAACAGACATCAAAGCAATTTGCAGTTCATAGAGAGATTACATGAGAACAGCACTCTTATGTGGAAGAGACATTTCAAGTACAACAATAAATACAGCACATTGGGAGGGTAATAGGCATATGCCAATTCCATATTAATGTGAATAGATATGACAGGATAGCAAGCATGAATGTACTCAATACTCTACAAATACATAGTGTAAAGCAATGTAGGTTATACATTTATATAGAGGGTTACACCCTTTGCAGCATTCATGCAGTTTTAATGCACAGGTATAGGGGAAGTTGTTATGCTATTTTTAGGCATTGAATTGAGGAGGCACAAAAGGAAGGCTTTCCAGGCACCTTATGTAGAAACATGAAAGTTATAAGATTTGGAGTGTCTTGTGTTCATTAAGAACTGCCCCAAGAATATGGAACTCACCTCCACCCCTACTAAAACAATTACCTCACTCAGGCTTTTCAAGAGGAAGTTAAAGCCTTACTACTAGAAAAACACGTGACATAAGAGAACTTTGTGAAAATGTCATTCACCCTACTGTATATTGTATTCTATTGTTTTGTACCTTGCTCTTCGAACTCTATGTGCAGCGTATCATAAGCGAGTTGGGGAGGCAGGAGCTTTATTACCTGTACCTCCAAGGCCTGGAACGACCTGCCGTTCCACCTGAGAAACTCCGCAGACCTCCTTTCCTTTAGAAGGGGGCTGAAGACCTGGTTGTTCACCCAGTGACTGCCCTCTCATCAACCTTCAGGCAGTACATAGCGCCAGGACACCTCTGGGTAATCGTTGCGCTCTATAAATCCAATTAACATTAACATTAACATAAGTAACAGGTATTCTTACTGTACTGCAACCTTCAACAGCTCTCTCTCTGTACAGTGCTCTGATACCATGATGGTCATGTTTGCGCTTTATAAAACGCTATAAATACATAAATAAGAGGGTACCAAAGAAGTGGGTGTAAAAAAGGCAGAGTACAACTCAGTTTCCTAGAAGCTTTTAAGCTTGTATTTGAAGATTGTGAAGGTCTTGACTAATCTGATTCCATTTGCTTAGTCATTCCATATCTTGGGTGTAATGCCATATAGTGTGCATGAGAGGGTCAAACATTTTCTGAAATGATATACAGTCAGAGGACTGATTTTTTAACAGAAGTTTTAATATTTCTACTCATGGTTAGTTTGTTAGATGGATATATTTGAGCATTTTGTCTTAAAATCTTAAATCTAATACATGTTTTTTGAAAGTACATCTCCTTGATAAAGGCAATAGTTAGAGAAAGAATAGAGAGATGTTTTCATTCTTCTTAGCATTTGAAATTGGTCTGACAGCAACATGTGGAACTGTTTTTGGGGTGGGGGTAAGGCATGTTTCTAGGAGGCCAGCAAATATGAAGTTCCTATATTCAAGAGGCAAAAGGGTCAGTGCCTCACAAGTTTGTTTAAAGCCTATCTGTGGCATACATGGCATGGCTTGCCTGAGCATATACAGTTTATAATGGACATATGCAGTTATTTCTTTTGTATTGCATTGTTTATTAATGTTTCACAAAATATAAAATACAACATTCCCCACTAGGGCTGCAAAGGGTCATACAACAGTAAGTTCAAACCAAAATCCAAGAAAAAAAGGACTATGCAGCAAGAAAAAGAAGACAGAATAATCACAACATTTCAATCAAGGCAGTAAAAGGTAGACAGTCCATACAAAACATGTAATGAAACATACCACATCTCTAAGCACATGTAAACCCCCTTCCCAGAGTCACTCACTATACTGATTGTAGCGTCCTCCCAAGACACACCATAGGCAAAGGTCAATGGCAAAGACGAGCCTGTGTAAGCAAAATTAAATGGCAAGAGCCCCCCCCCCAGGAAAGACAGCCAGTGACCTACAGCTTGAACGTTTTTGCCTAGGATACCCATTCCCCTCTGTGTATAATGGACAAGCCACGGCCCACCCACTTCACCCTTCCATCAAGGAGTGCGGTTGGAGGCCCCCAGGATTAAGTCCCCCAAATGCTTCAACCCCAAAGGTGCCCAGAGCACTGACGAGGGAATTCCAGTAGTTACAGCTGCGGAATCAGGATCTAAAAAACCTGCCACATATCTCACTGTATTTATGCATCTGATCATTCAGTCTGTAGATCAACCTTTTGTAAGTGGCCATATTGTGCATGTCGGTGAGTTAAGTGGTGCAAGAGGATGATTTGTTGTTTTTCCAGTCGCACAGTATCTCGACCTTAGCCACTGCCAAAGTTATCGAAAGCCTATGTGGCTGTGTGATGCGGTAAGGATGGTAAGTCCACAGTGTCATGCAATAAAGCCAAATGGCTCGTCAGAGCCGATGTCACTCCCAATTCACCTCAAATTAGAACCCAGATTTACCTCCAATAGTAGGAGAGGGCAGTACAGTCCCAAAATAGATGCACGATATCACAGTCAGAGCCAGAACATCTCCAGCACTTGTGCACTATGAAGTTTGGCTGGAGACCAATGCCATTGATGAAGTCTCTTAAAATAACTGAATTTGAGTTGGGCTTCTCGCAGTGATTTGTCATGGTGGGCGAGTATGTCAGACCATTTATCATCAGGGAAGGTGAGGCCCAGCCTGGTTTCCCACCAGCTGAGAAAGGCCTATACGGTGGGCTGCGAAAAAGGTATGCCAGTCATCAGGGTGTATAGCCCTGACATAGTCCCCTTATAGTGTTTCCATGTTGTGATGTACTGGAGGAGGGGGTCCGGCTCCAACGTGTAGGGCCGGTTGCCC
Source organism: Calotriton arnoldi (assembly GCA_963921515.1). Lineage (NCBI taxonomy): Eukaryota > Metazoa > Chordata > Amphibia > Caudata > Salamandridae > Calotriton > Calotriton arnoldi. The sequence goes on from CAWUFW010000189.1 coordinate 4,602,862, forward strand.
AGGAGCGGTCGTAAACAGTGCCGCAGTTGGATATAGCGCCAATGTTGTGACAATGGCAGCCCATATTTGAACATTAGCAAGTCAAAGGATAAAAAGTCACCACCGTCCAACAAATCCTCTACATGAAGTATTTCCTTCTCCCTCCACAATGCTCATTCAATCTCCTCCCCTCCAATCCTAATAGGCTGGTTCCGCCACAATGGGGATGGTGGTGTAACATAGATGGGAGGTTTGTTAATTTATGTGCTCGGTCCCACGTGTACTTAGAGGTGTGTAATATCGGATTGCCTGAGGGGCCAGAGCAGTCATATCCTCTTTAGTAGTCAAGCGATGCTTTTCCAAACAGACCTAAGTGGGAGTTTCCCATGGGTTTGCAGCATAAAGACCGTATGAGCCAGTTGGGAATCCAGCCAATATGAGTCCACATGTGGGAGTCATAAGTCCACTGCAGTGGTTTTGGCATGCAATTTGGCATGACTTCATGCATGACCTATGGCCACCCCGCACAAAAGTCGGAATAAGACAGTCAATGTCCTGCAAGAGGGTAAGTGGAATCTTGAGTGGGAGCATACCAAAGATATAATTAAAGCGAGGCATCACGTTCAATTTTATGCACTGTACTCTACCCCATAGGGACATTTGTAACTTGGACCAAATCACAGATTCCGAAGTTATTTTGTCAATAGCTGGGGATATATTGTCACCAACAACATTGATAAGTCCTGTGTTCAAATATATGGGGAGGTATTTAAAGTGTCTGGTTTGACAAGCGAACGGTGAGATGATGTTGAGGTAAGCAGGGTAGACAGAGTCACTGGGATGTCGTCTGCATAATAAAACGCTTTCTGTTCCCCCGCTACAGTATGAATCCCATGGATGTTGTGGGCTGCACGTATAGCTATGGCCAGAGGTTCTAGTGTCAGCAGTGACAGTAAAGGGGAGAGGGGGAAGCCCTGTCTTGTCCCACGGCCTATCTCAAAAAAGGGAGCGGAGAAGCCACCGCAAGAGACCAATGTGGTGGGTGAGCTATATAACCAACAGACTTTGTTGATAAAGGGAGTCCCCAGGCCCAGGTGTTCCATGATCTTAAACAGGGATGGACATTGCATACAATCAAAGTGCTTTAGGGCATCAAGGTCCTTTGGTTCGGTATATTTGGTTGACCTGCTGTCAATAATTATGAGCATTACATCTGGTTCCAACAGATCATAGCGTATGTCACGTTTTCCAGAGACCAAGCCGGAGCGCTAGGAACTGTTAGAGCTTGTGGCTAGTATCCTGGGAAAAGTCAGCTGATATGAAGATTCGATGATTCTCCCATTGATAAGGACCATGTTTCCTGCCTGGCATGATAATCTGACGCGCTTGTTGATGTCGCAATAGTATAGGCAGAGGGGCCTAATAGATAGAGGGAGTGCGAGTGACCCGATGGGCTTGCTTTATTTCCAGCTGCAGGGTGCATTGCAACTCCAGCAGTTTAGGTAGGAAGGAACTGAGAAGCACTAACATGCTGGCCCCTTCTAGTCTTTCTGCTAGCCCTGTGATGTGCACATTGTCTTGCCTGCTCCTATCTTTCAAGTCCATTACCTTGCATTTCAGGGACCAGATCAATGATGAGCAGTCCTGAAAATTCTCCAACCGGGTTTCCACTTCTTGCCTGTGATGAAAAGAGGCGATGTTGGATTGTAGAGATTGCACCTTCAGCACTGTCTTAACTACTGCTTTATTGATGGAGCCCACAGAGGTTTTAATGTCAGACAGTTCTCGGAGCAGTGCCTCCATAACAGAGGAGGATACTGGCAAGTCAGCAGGGGGCTCGTTCCCCATGTTTGACGCAGGCTGCAACTTACAATTAGAGACAGCCTCTGAAAAGAGCAGTTGGTATGTGACCTTTGGTTTACACATGCGCAAGGGCGAGGTTTGACTGTGGCTTATCTCAGCAATGCAGGGTGTGTATGTAGGCTCAAAACCAAAGACTAACATAGCGGCAAGGCAGGAATGTGTGGCACCCAGGTGGCATCCGGGTGGCCAAAGTAGAAATGCACCAGAGTACCCTGCGAGTTAGTCGGAGGTTATTTCCTTATGGGAAAGCGATGTCAAGGCAGCTGGAAACTTCCAAGGTTCGGCTAAGGCAGTGTGGAATGGCACAGCCCCAGGTGGTTAAGGCAGTATTATAATGTGTAGCTCCTAAGGCATTTTCTCTCTGGGGACACAGTATCTAATATGCCCAGGTCACCCAGCTGAGTGCAATAAATGTGTACTGTCAATAGCAAAGTGTAGAGTAAGGGAGGAGACTCACCATACAATACGTCTCCAAGTAGGCATGTGCAGAAGGTGCCCAAGTCCTCCCCCAATGAGAAAGGGAGACTGCCATGCCATCAACAATGATAGCCGCTGTTGCAGTTCAAGGCAAGTTTGCCTGCACTCCAAAACCAGGTGGATAGAGTTTTGCCCACACTCAAGATGGCCGCCTTGCAGAGAATTTATAGTCCCTTTTCTAATGCCATGCTGATGTCTTTAGGTTTCGGGCATCTCTAGTGTTAGTGAGCAGGCTGAGGCGAGGGAAGTATAGGAAGGTGAGGAGGATGGTGCCAGATTCCTGCTGTTCAACTCACCTCTGGTCAGGAACACCAAAGCAATGTAGGGGAGAGGCCATTCACCGCACCAGGCCCCCGTGACAACGAGCAGAGTAAGGGACATCTGTTGAAGGAGGGGATGAGTGCTCACTCCGGTGCGCTTGTCAGGAGGCCCGCCAATCAGTAGCCAGCGGGCCTCGGAAGTCCGCTATGAGCATCCCACTCACTGGGACTGTGTCCGCTGAGCATCAGGAGATGTCAAGGGACCCACCAATAACAGAGTGGTGTCACTGTGTGATTAAAGGTCGTGATAGGGCATCAATAAATTGACCGGGCCCAGTGCGCCGGAGAACTTCAACAGGATGTGGCCATGCTCCTGGGCGCTTGGCTCTGCCCCCTCAGTTATTGCTTTGATGTGTGTGTCCAGATACAATTTTTTGTCAAAAGCATTCCCAAGGGATTTAGCATTGGTGAGAATTTGGGGGGGCAAGTCCTATATTTTGTAGGTTCTCAATCCATTTGGATGCTGATACCTTTTGGTTGTCTTTGAAAAGATATTAAGGAATTCATTTTTGTAGCATTCAATTTTAGTTTTCATCCAGTCATGCATACGTTTCAGACATTCTTTCAGGTGTACAACTGATTTATTAGCATTAAGTCTTAAGAAAATTTGCATGCTATATTGGAGAAAAATTGGAAACTATTCTAAAAAGTTAAGGATGACTTGTCAGAATAAACTATATTTTATTTATACTATTGTAAAGGTATATCATCTCTGATTATATGATGCAGGGTTATGGTGTTGAACCATAAAGAGCACAGCGAAACATCAATGTGGGAAATACTGTTGTATATAATATTGTTTTTTAATGTTAACTAGTATGTAATGTGTTGTATGTATTTTTATTATATGTGTTTATGTATTTGTTAACTTGTTATTATTTCAGTTAAGTTTAAAAAATGTTAAAAGTAAAAATAATTTTTTTAAATACATTAAAGTTTGTAATTAATTATTAATTGTTTTGGTAGCAGGCTATTGGGTTATTAGGGGATAAGGGAGGGGAGTTTTTAAAAAAAAATATGTATTTAAATTTAACATCAAATTTTATTGTTTAGTTAATTAAAACCATATCAATCATTTATCGCAATAAAACATAATATATGGTAAAACGGAATTCATTATCGAGAGAAGCGCAACAATGTTGAAACCATGTGCGGGAGTAGACCAGACAATGTGCAATTGTTTAAGTGACTTGGAGTTGATAGTAGTTGTGGCTGCCAGCTTCATTTTTTTTTCTTTGTGGAGTTTTATATAGTGCGAACTAGGCCCGAAGGTATCAGAGCGCTTTACATGAGCACCAGTTACGTTACAGACGGACACATTCATTTTTTTTTTTAGGCATGAGGCGATTAAGTGATTTGCCCAGAATCACAGAATGTTGAGCGTCACTGCTAAGACTTGAACCCGGTTCCCCAGCTCTGAGGTCGACCGCCCTAGCCGGTAGGCCACATTCTTCATTATTAACAATGAGTAAGATTTTAAGCAGGGAATTAATAGTTTCATCTCAGATTTGTTCACTATCTGCAGTCTTTGAGTGTCTCTTTATCAGAACCTCGTGATTAAGTTAAAATAGTGTGATTATTTGATTAACCAGTCTAATTGTTCTGTCCATTAGAATGGCTTGTACAAGCAGAAGTGTTAAAAGCTTAAGTGCATCAAAATTTAATACGTTTAATATCTGTGCAAGTTCGCCAATGTTTGGAGAAGGATGGTACCTGAGTCTTGCAATGGGCGGAAAGCGGCATGTGCAAGCTCGTTCGAATATGGAGGTTTATAGGAGTACCAGTTCCAAGTACTGCAGTTTTACTGGGTGTCGTTGTGCGGGACAGAGGGGGTTTCATAGAGGATTTTCGTAGTAATCTGCCCGCTTCCTCGAAAAATTTGCCGACCTGTGCTAGGACTTTTTTGAGTGACAGATATATATATGAGTAGTAGTGCTTCCTTCCATGATCTTATCTCATGTTGCATAAAGTTAGGCCTCAGATACCTGCGTCTCTGTTGTGATAAGCTTGCACAGCAACATACGATATGGGCAATGATTCAGAGTGGTAATTACACAGCCTACATTGGGCCCGATTCACAGAACTAACTTAAGAGAAAATCCTAAACTTACTACCATTTTTGTATTCACAGAAGGCACTTACTCATTTTGGTATTCACAGAAGGCACTTACTCATTGATGAGTAAGTGCCTTCAGTGAATACCAAAATGAGTAACTTTCTCATTTTGAGTAACTTACTCATTTTGAGTAACTTACTCATTTTGGTATTCACAGAAGGCACTTACTCATTGATGAGTAAGTGCCTTCTGTGAACACCAAAATGAGTAAGTGCCTTCTGTGAATACCAAAATGAGTAAGTGCCTTCTGTGAATACCAAAATGGTAGTAAGTTTAGGATTTTGTTTAAGTTAGTTCTGTGAATCGGGCCCTCAGTTCCTGACCCAGCTCCCAGTTGTTTCAATGTGCCCTGTACTCCCTGATGGGTGTAGTCAGTAGCCTAAATGATAAAATGTTCTTCAATGCATGCTTTCCAATTGTTGCTCTCACGTATGGTTGGCGAGGAGAGGCTTCATGGGATGTTACAAGCTCCTCCGCACCTCTAATTCTTCTTGCCTTGTTTAAGTCCAAATCCCTCAAAGCCTTCTTAACTTGTGCTTTTACTTTGCTTTTTAGATGTACTTTGCTGATTTGGAGAGCAGTCAGAGATATTAGATCCAATTTTAGTGTTGAAACGGCTAATTCCAGGTACTTCGCCCAGGCATTTTTCTTGTCCAAGAACATTGCCATAAGGGCACCCCGCAGGGACTCAGGGTCGACCCGGCTCACCTGGAGGTAGTAATTGATTATGTCTTTTTTGCATGCTACGTCCATGCTTGCGAGGTTGAATTCCAGACGTATTAAAGTACGTCGAGTATGCTTTGGCATGCCAAATACCTTTTTATATGACAGTGTGTGGTTTTGCTCTAGTGCCTCTGTTAGCCTTCCAGGATAGGCAAGCTGGCCATAACTTAGTGTTAGTACAAGTTTAGCCCCGATTACTCTTCGTATTGCCTCAGCCGAGTGGCTGTTTAACTTGTGGTGAAGCGAAGATAGAGCATACGTGGTCTTTGCTGCTTTGGCTCCTATTGCCTTTGTCTGCAGTGCATGTTTCCCTGAGTCCGTCAGCCAAACTCTAAGATAGTTGTACTTGGAGCCGTGTCAACCTTTAGTGGGCGTTTCCACTTGAGTTGGCGTTTTAGAGGGCATCGGCCAAAAATCAGGACTTTTGTTTTTCCGGCATTTGCGTGGAGGGCGCTGCATTTATTGTACTTCTGTAATATGTTCAGGGCCCTCCTCATTCCAATACGGGTCTGGTCCATCAAGACCAAGTCGTTCGCGTACTGTATTTTTGGGGAATTTTTTCCGTCCTAGCAATGGTGGAAAGGTTCTGCCTTTTATTAGCTCCTTCCCAAGATCCACTGTATATAGGTTGAATAAAGTCGGGGCAAGCACACACCCCTGCTTTAAGCCTCTGTTTGTGGAGATCTGTCCGGTGACGTGTGATTGTGCTAACTTGATCCTCACCCATGTATCCATATATAAGGCTGCTATTGCTGCGAGCAGTTGTTTTGGAATGCCCCATCCTGTCAGTTTTTTCCACAGGATGTTGCGGTCAATGCCGTCAAAGGCCGCACTATAGTCGACAAAGCAGGCATATAATGGTGGAGCATGATGGTGAGAGCATGATGTTGTCAAGAGTCGATGCGTTAGGCCTGAATCCTGTCTTTTAAAGATATGCAAATTAACTTTTTTTATTTAAAATTTTATTTTTATATCATATTTTATAAACTATTAAAATGTTATATAAAATAAAATGTAACAATGGAATTTATTAAAATATTTTTTAATTAAACTTTTGGAATATATAGATTTTTGTAAATAAATTTGTATTAAGGAGTATATTTGATTTTTGGAGGGATGTTTAAAAAAATAGGAAAAAAGTTATTACATTTTAATAATTGAGGAAAACAATTACAAAATATTTTGATATTTAAAAATGTTTTATTTATGAATTATAACATTTTAAAATAAAATAAATGATTTAATTTGTTTTGATCATTTTGTTATTTGAAATTCATGTAATTAGATTTTTAAAAGTGTATGAATGGTAAGAAAATATCTTTTTAAATTAAGATTTTACATCACATTTATAATATACAGATTCAAATTTTAAGTTAAGTCTTCTGACTCTTTGTGGAATGCACAATAGTGTGAACCACATTGATCTAGGCTATTTTCCTGTGGCTTTACACATAAGCAAAGGCACTGAGAGTAGGTATGTAAGCATTTATGTGTTTCCATAACAGGGTTAGAGAAACAGAGTCTGTATAGTTTCATATCATCCTCAACTGTGTTTTGCTGCATTCCTGAGTGATTGATATTCTATTACTGTAAGACTTGGCTCTCAGAACAGCTCTATTTGCATATGCACTCTAATGCAATCAATGGGCTTTTGCCTTTGTTTCTCAGAAAGTTCTCCATCAACCTACCGTGCACTCGCTTTCACAGGGCATATTGTATATTTCTTTGGACTGGCACGAATATAACAATGTTCTAGACTTTAATGTCTTTGATTACAAACAGGCCTCTCCTTCGCCCTTCAACAATCATTCCCCCCTGAATCCTGTCTGTAATGTAATGTAACGTAAATTCATTTTATATAGCGCGCAAATACCCGAAGGTGTCTTAGCGCTGGTGGTTAAACATCAAGTAAGAGGCAGTAAGCGGGAGCTAGACAACTGCACTTAACTGAAAGATTCAGTAAAGAGCCAGGTCTTCAATTGCTTCCTGAATTGTGACAAACTGGGTTGGCAGCATAAAGCTAGACGTAGTAAATTGCAGAGTTTCCCCGCTGTCTGAAGCGTGGACATGATTTTGTGTACAACGTGACCATTAAACTGCAGGGTAAAGCATCTTAACTTTATCAAACAGTGGCAAGGGGAATGCGAGGGCAAAGAAAGCAAGTCACAGTGGGATCTAATGGTGTCTACTCACCAGTGTGCAGATGGATGCATTGGACATGTTCAAATGAAGGAGTATTTGCAAATAATGTGTGCTTATGTAGTGTATACATTAGGCATTGATGTTAAGACAATTAAAAGACAGTAGTGAAGCATTTGAAAAGGCAAAATGATGTTGCAGGATGAGAAAGGCATTGAAGTGCCACAAGATAATAAGAAATTTGCGACCAGACTGTTCATAAAAAGAATAGTCAGGCAATAATGTTATTATATTTAATTAACAACATTCACTACTATGTCTCCAAGTACTGCTGCAAATCTACATAATAAGTAAGTGTGTGCAAAACAACTTATATTTAATCTGTTTCATGGAGAGTCTTGCTTCATAGCTACTGAAACTCTATGAGACTTTCTATTCACAAGGTCTGGTAGACGTATGAAACTGAGTACTCTCAGAGAGCCAGACCACCAACAAAATGCTCAAAATACGCAAGGAGGTTTGCTCATAAATAGGCAAAAATTACCCCTTTTCTGGGCGGGGTCCTCCTCTGAATTATCTCAATTGCGACATTCCCCACTCTACTTTAAAGAGGATGGCCCCGTCAGGACAAATCAGTTTGTCCACTCCTATTTCAGGAGGCACTGGACGCCACACTTTGAATGATCACTTCTAGTCCCCATGCACAACAATGGACCATGTCTGAACTAACAACAAAGATGCCTGCCCTTAAAAAATATTTGTGCATGCATTCACAAATGGGAAGGGGTCCCCTGTAGGCCCCTTCCCATTTGCGAGTGCTTTACCACCCTTTTGAGAAGGGTGGTAAACTGCGAGTGTTTTGCGACCGCAATTGCGGTCGCAATACATTCTTACATAGCTTAAGGAGTCGCTATTAGGAAGGGATGCCCTTGGAACGCCCCTTCCTAATAGCAAGTCGCTAATCCTATTTTGCGAGTCGCAAATTGATTTGCGACTCCCAAAATAGGATTAGTACATGGGCCACAGATTTTTTGTGTGCGCAAACGGGTCTAAAACTCATTTGCAAACACAAAAAACCTTTGTACATCTGGCCCATAGTCACAAAGGGGCACATTTACTTACATTGCATGCAATGCAGGGCTGCAAACAAATGCTGTGCTGCGTAAAAGGGAGACAGTAGAAATGCCCCATATCTACCAAAATATGGCACATTTCTGCTCTCTCCTAACGATGGTGCACTATGTGCAGACTAGCGCCAACTCAGGGTGTTTGCGTTACAGGCATGATTGCTTTGTGCATGAAGGGACACCTTGCTGCACAAAAACAATCTAAATAGACACATTTCTCTTTCTACGTATGCTGCAGAATGAAGCACACATACAAAGAAGAAGTAAAGAGGAGAGGAAGTAAGGAGAAGAAATAAAGATATTTCTCCTTATGGCACCTGCTTCAGAGAGGAGTAGCTTTTTGATGCATTCCCAGGTTTACTAGTTCTAGTAAATCATGAATGCGCCAAAATCCATGGGTGGATGCATGGGAACGCCCATGCTCCACCCATGAAATGCCTTCCCGATGCAAGGTTTTGCAAGGCAGCGTTATGCACTGCCTTGTGTTGCTTTGTACTGACTAAGCCACACAAAGTGGCTTTGCATGGCTTACTAAATGCCAAGACGGATTTTGCATCGGGCTGTGCTATAAAAGTGACGCAACCCTGATACAAAACCATCAATTCGGTTTAACGTGTGATAACCACCAACAAAACTAGTTACGGATTGAAGTAACCAACACTGAAATACAAACTATGACTAAGATGTCAGGATAAAGAATTATATAAACACAAGTTATCACAACCGACACAGACAACTTTCAAATCTGAGAGCAAGAGAGCAAAAGAGATCAAACAACTCAGAAACACAAAAGTAACAACTAACCAGTTCACCAAGAAAGAAGACAAGTCATTGACATTTACTATTTGTTTGCTATTCACAAACTACGTGTGTAGTTTTACGTGTAGTATTTTTATGACTGCAGAGGCTCTCCTATCTTTTAGTGAGCATAGTTCTGCACACTCGTAAAGATACTACCCTTAAAACTACACTTGTAGTTTCTGAATAGCAAAATAAATAGTAAACTTACACCAAAAGTGTACGTTTACTATTGTGAATAAGGCCCTTTGTTTTTAAATTGTGGACATCATTGCAAAAACCAATTCCTGCTGAGCTACATACTGCTACTATACTGGGTCTGTGGGAAGTGATGGGCAATTCCCAGTCTGAACCTGACTAATACAAAACGATGCAGAAAATTGGGAATATAAATTAAATAGTCTTGACAGCCCACTTGTGATGTGAGTGTTAAATAACACTTTACAGTTGGTTTCCTACTCTCACAGTCTAGCCGAGCTTCCCTCCTATGATTCATAAAGGTTTCTCTAATCAGCAATTTACTAAGTGATGTTACTTGTTGGGGATTAATCCCGATTGACATCTTAAATAATTTACTGTACTGTGAACTAATATAACTTAACCATGGGATCTTCATAACATTGTCCAAAGTAAAACAATCTAATATAATTGATTTTGTAAAACTAGTCTCTTCCTTGGACCATTTGGAACGCTGAAGCACTAAGAGGGTGGGATGCAACTATATCTGTGAGGTACTGGAGCCCTACTTCTTTATGTATAATCTCAGAGGAAGCTGAAGTGGGCAGGCTGAGGAGACGTTTGAGGAAACAATTTTCCTCCATCTGCAGGGCTTTACTATTGTGGTGATCTCAAGGAACTGAAGGACTGACAGTATTCAGTCAGCTGTCACACCATTCTAAGGATTGCATCTAGAGAAGCACCATATGATAATCCTGCCAATTTTTCACATGAGGACTTTGAACTGTCACATGAAGGCCACCAGGCCATCATGGCCACAAAAAGAATATAGCAATAGAAGGTCTGGAGTCCTTTCCTGGGTCATCGAGTTGAAAAGCTATTCAGATTCAATCAGGTGTGTCAAAACTTGTAAGGATAGTGCCCCACCTCTTCTTTAGATATTCCCCTTGCCAAGTTGGGCGCGTCAAGAGGTAGCTGTTGGCTTCTAAGGGTCAATTGCTTCTGGTCAACACCTGCTGATGGTAATAGATGAATAGTCCAGATACTGTCAAAGCCCTTAGTCAAATCAGTTTTCTTCAACACGTAGACGAAAAAGGTTGAATCAGTTGCACCTTCTTAATACAATTGAAAGTAGTTCAGATTGACTGACCTGATCGTTGTGGACCCAGTGGGAGCTCACAAGGCTATGCCACCTTCACCCCAGCACGACTTCCAAAGCTAGAGGTGACTTACGTGAGCTAATGGATGGTGCTGAATGGAAAAGGGGATTGGGACTTGTGAGAGACAAGTGAGAGAGAGAGAAAAGTCAGGAGCGGTGAGGTTTACGACAGTCAAATTCTTCCTCCCCTCAGTTTCTGAACTTTCATATTCTGGATTATTTTCTGCATCTCACTGTAAATAATGTGCAGGAAATATCACACCATTAATGCCTCCCTTACTTCACACAAGTGCAAAATACAACAGTTTTCTCTTGCAGAATATTCTACCTCCCTCTTTACCTTATTTAGTGCATCAGCAATTGGTTGCTAAGCTTCTAGTTTTTAAAACACATGTGGCACCCTTTGTCTCTTATTACAGCATGTGATTTCATTTCCTGATCTTTAGCATTACTCTTCACAGTCTTGCACTTTGACGTGTTCCTTTCGTTGTATTCTCTCTCTGATGCTCTGTTAATGTTTTACAGAGATTCGTTAGTTCGTTTGTCTTTTCAAAATAATCTGCACAGCAATTTCTATTGTTTGGTTCGAACCTTTAGTCTTAGGTTTTCATAAGAATTCTGCTATGTTACTCTCATAGGAAATTCACAAGTGAACTTTGTTGCTTTCTCCAAAATGTCGGAAGTAAACTTTGAATTATCGCACAGTGCTCATAATGTTCCCATACTGTCTAAAAATACCAAATAGTTCCAAATTGTTTACTCGACTATAATTCTAGTATAGACTAGCATTTATGGTGATTTTACATGTATTGTACTTTGCTTCTCTTCTCTGTCTTTGGTTTTTAGGTTTTCAGAAAAAGAATTAAACTCAACCTATCTTGGTTTTCTCTCTTTTCCATAGGCAGATTCTGGAGGCGACTTCATGACGAGTGATGCCGCACTACGAGGAGTTCGACTCAAGGATCTGTTAAGTTCTGTCAGCTGCTGGTCTTGACCATGATTGACTAGCAAAGAGTGAGATGCTTCAGGACGTGGAATTTATGGTGTAATTTCCAAAATGGCCACAAAGTTTTGCAAATCTTGTGCAACCTGTTCTAGAATGTTACGGCCATTGAAACAAACAGGAGGCCTACAGGCAGTGATCCCCCATACTTACCAAGGTGCATTAAACAAAGGGAAATACTTCTTGTACATGGCTACAAAGGTGCATACAATTAAGGAAGCGATTTAGATTAAACTTACCCCAATATAAAAAATGTGGTCATTGATGTTCCTGCATAATCATGGGCAAGCCACCCTCTATCCTCATGCCTGTACACTTTCTTTCTAATTTGAGTGGATCATAGCAGAGGTATATTTAAGATGCTGTGAATGGAGAGGTGTGATTTTGACAGGTATCCTGTGATAATGCCTTTTACTGCTGAGGCGATGGCCATTTTGGCACTGAATAGAGTGTTCTAGATAGATTATACCAAGCATTGTCAAGTCAGACGATAGACTCCTTTCAGTAACAAGAATGGGGTTCTGGCATTGTAAGATTATGCCCCTCTCACTCCAGGTTAATGGCATGGTGGAACGAATCATGGCTACACTAAAAAAGACTAGGAAATTAGAAAAGTTGACCAGAGACCCTATTGGTGTAAGATCCCGAGGTACCATTGGGACACACCTCGTGGCACCAAAAGAAAGTTGCACGCTTAAATGTTTCTTTGGAAGAAACTGCAGAATTGCAATCCATAGGAGAAGCTTAGCACTTCACCATGTCAGTCATAAATATTATAGGAGGTTGATTTCAGAAAGAGACAAGTGAACAGCATGCTGACAAGAGGTGTGCTACGTCATCTTATCTCCACCAGAGAAAGAAGGTACTGGCTTGTCAAAGGGATTTCAAAAGAATGGCCCCAACTTTGATCTTCATCCTCACATGAGCGCTGATGTGAAAAAATCCATGCACACAGTTTGACAAAATAATCATACCTTTACAAGGAATGTTTCATACTTTCGGGCATAGATGGTGACCTGTGCATCATGTCCTCACCAGACAATGAAGATGACAATGACGCTGAAGAGCTGCCTGAAGGAAGCCTGTTATTGGGAAACTTTACTACAGCATTTTTCTGTGCTTTGTTGACATCCCAGACAGGCCCCATTTATAGAACTTTGATTTAGTACCCGCACCCTCTTTATTCCCTATTTCTATCCCAGTTGCAGGACAGCGGCCAAGTTGCCCTCATCGCCAAATCAATCCATCTAAGATGCACATTACAGTAATGGTCCGAGTATTGTCAGCATCATGCTAAGCTGGGGGAGATGAAGTTTTGTCACAGCAATGTACTCATCAGGTATCAGAGATAACGCAAAGCTTTTGGTGTATGTTCTCAGGGGTCGGTCGTGAGGTAGGGCATGTCAAACGGTGGACGGCTGCAGAGCAGCTCTCAGAATCACCATGCTTCTCCCATGATGACTACAAATGTTTTTTTCGGCTTCCAGATGACAATCCGTAAATACGTGAATTACAGTTCTTAAGATGCCTCCACATCTTGGGAGAGTGTTAGTGTTGACTCAGGCAATACAATGGGTGCAGCAGACATGCTAAAATGCATGATGGCTGCCGAGTGAGTGCATTTTTTGAGTGTTTGTTTTGTAAGCTAAATTAAGCTTGTGACTGAAGCATTTGCATGTACTACAGTTTGAGTTTTCTGAGATGTGAAAGTAGAAGGTAGTGTGTGTGTGTGTATACTCTTTTTTTTTAGGGGTGTGCTGCTCACCTATTGATTGGACCAGGGATTACTGACTGGACTGTCCCATGTATGTGTCCATTATCAATCACATTATTTGCAAAAAAATCCGAGTAAATTCTTTGTTGTCCAGGAAGTAAAGGGTCTTGTTGAGTAATGAAGGGGTGTAATGTAGGGATTAAACTCATGCCATAAGAAGTGTGAAGGTTTATTTGTGTAAGCAACCCCGGTAAACCTCAGCTTTATGCAGATCCATTTGAGGCTCACTATAAAAGTGATTTCTTATTTAATAAAGACGTCCTTATCCTGCTGAAGTAAACCATTGATTTTTTGAGGGAGGGCTGTGTCATCATACTAGCAAAAGTAGACCAACAGCATATCAACAAATCAACTAACAACAGAATGCTAGACATGGCGAAATATGAACAACTCTGCCGCCCATTGATAAAACACCTCAAAGCTCACTGTGCAGAGGCGAGCTAAATTTTGTTTATACACATTCAAACAGATGTTATACCATTATTTGTATACTTGAAAAGGGCTATCAATAACAGAGTATTCTAAAACACTGTCAAGCATTTCAAATGCATGAGGTTGTGTAACCGGGTATGGGCAAAGCACCTAACATTTCAATAGCACCTTTGCTTGAAAAACATCCTTCGGAGAAGTTTTCACCTGAACTGAATTTATTTTTTATTCTTGAATTATCTATTTAGCTTTTTTTTTTTTTTTGGGACGCTTTCAATCCTGCTTGAATTCCTGGTCTCTTTCAAGGCTTAGCTCGAACACATACCCCTATTAACCTTCCAGGTGAGAAGGCATCTCGCTAACCACAGAGGGGAGCGATGTGGAATTCCAGCGGGCCCGGGGCCCCCTCCCTCCCGCGCCGCCGGTTGAGGCGCTCGTTAAATGCACAATGGGCTTGCACGCACACAGGCCCTCCGCTCCGTTTTAATGCGAGGCGGTGATATAGAATCTACAACCTGGCCTGTTCGAACTTGATAGCACTGTAAACACAGAACTCCTGTTACCATAACACCAGGGAAAATAATATGGGATACTGCATATAAATATCACCCAGGCCTTGGGGAATGGGAGCATGTCAGAGTGGCGGGAAGCCGTGTCACGGCATAATCTTCTCTAAATAAATGTGATCTTAACTATCTCTGTGGAGTGCAACCCGGGAAGGGCCTGACAAGCTGCCTTGTGGTTGGGGTGTTTTAGGCTGTTGTATATTGACCGGATTAGTTAAATTCACGCTGCACGCATTGTCTCTGGTAGTGTTAGTACTCGCAGAAGACTGGTTCGATCAGTGCGCAAAGCTCAAGTTAAAAAAAAACCAATAGACTAGAGATCCTATGTGTGACATGCCTTGTGCACAGGCGGAAGCACCTTCTTGGAAAAGAGTGTGAAAGACGAAGGCAAATGCTACTTCCGGTTCCGTCTATCTGCCACCAAATTAATTTAGCCTTTGCGATGACAGTAATTCAACTTGGCCCCCAGACATGATTTGGTGGAACCAGGAAGCTGAAAATCTCTGCTTCCGGCTACTATTTCCTCACCAAATACGACATAATATGTTTTGTCCCCGGGATGGAGAATCACTGCACAGACCCAGAAATATCTAATCCTGTTACATGCAGTTTTGGGGGTAAAAACAGCTGACATTTTCCTCCTGCTTAGAGTAGTGGTGTCAGCGGGACAGTAAATGGGGAGTCAGGGTATTTTGGGGGTTCTGGGGGGTTAGGGCAGACTCCAGCCTGCCCGGCAGAGCATTGTCTTCTCCCCTCATGCTACTGCAGGGGTCGGGTGGGGGCTGGGCGGTGATGCATCACCAGCCCCTTCAGCAACAAAAGACAGGAAGGTCAGGTGTCTCCAGGTCCATTTTAATCGGGTCTAGAATTCAGATTAATCGGGCCCGTAGTTAGCGGACCCGTTAATTCTGAACCCAGAGATTATTATAAGGGGGGTTTGGGGGGGCAGCTTGGGAGGGGGAGGGACTGGCCTGTACCGGCCATTTTGTGCATTAGGCTACATTGGGGGTAGCCCAATTAATTTGTAGCCCAAATGCTATAGGTAGGGTCCTGCCTGGCTCCCAGCCACCATTTTAGGTTTGGTGACCTGGTGGCTGGGAGCGTTAGTGGTAGTGTAGCGTTTTTTCTGGGACCATTTTAGGTTTGGTGACCTGGTGGCTGGGAGCGTTAGTGGTAGTGTAGCGTTTTTTCTGGAGTGTAGGGTGTTTTCAGAGTAGGTAGTTGTCTTAACAGGCAGGTAGTATTTGAAATGGCAGGCGAGGACTATCGAGTGTTGGAGGCGGTGCGGCTCTTGAGTGAATCCGGCCGGCTTGACCTCCTGTTGCCGGTTGCCTCCGGGAGCGCGCGCCCTCCGAGGCACGCGTCGGCGGGGGTAGCAGCCGCCGTGGCGGCTTGCTCGGCCCCCAAGCGGGCGAAAAAGACGCAGGTAAGCGACCGGGGCCGCGTGGGTGGGGTGGGTGCGGACCCCTTGGTCGTGTCTGGGACGCAGCCTCGTGGGAGCTAAGGGGCTGCGGCGGGGAAAAAAGGGTCCGGGCCCGCCGGAGGAGCACGTCGAGCATCTCCCCGGCCGGGTCTCCCAAGACACGGGGCCGCCGCTATGCCAGAAGGGCGGCCCCGCTTGTGCACCTTCAACCGGAGCCTCCCGCTTTGGGAGAGGCTCCGGCGAACGGGAAGGGGGGCGAGGCCCGCCGGAGGAGCACGTCCCCATGTGGCTCCACGGTCGGGTCCCCGGGTGCTGGTATGCAGCGAGGGAAGGGCGGGAAGGGGGCAGTAGGGTGCATGACGTCTGGGACCGGGAAGGAGGGAGGGAAGGGGACCAAGAAAGGGGTTTTGGATTTGGCACCCCCCTTAGTGGGTGGCACGCTGTCTGTAGAGGAGGGAGGTTTGGGTGGGCCGGCAGGCCATGAGGGGATTCGGTCGGGCAGTTCAGGGAGGGGTGGGGAGCTGCCTTTCATGGCTGGGTGGGGGGAATGCAGTAGGTGTGGGGATCTGGGGGGGCGGTGAGGAGTTCTCGGGGCGGCAGGTGTCGAGGGGGGGTAGGGGGCGAGGATACATGGGTATTGGAGGAGGAGGGTGAGGGTTTGCCTGAGGAGAGGGAGGCAGCCGGGGGTAGCCGGGATTGGGAGGGCCTGGACATTTTCACCTCCTGGCACGAGGAGGTGAGGGTTTGGATCGGGTGGGGCAATTGGATGCCTACATGGCGCAAGGGGGATCCCTGGGTATGGGTCGGGGGCTGTGGGGGCCGGAAAAGGAGAGGGGTGGGGCCTGGACGCGGGGTGCTTGGGGGACGGGGCTGGACCCAGTTGGGCCAGGGCTGTGGGCCCAACAAGGTGGGAGTGGAGCGACGAGGAGGAGGATAGGGGGGAGGTTTTAGATCTTAGCAAGGTGGGGCGTGCGTGGGCGGCTTGTACTATAGGGGTTGGAAGGAAGAGGAATTGGGAAGGGGGGGAGAGGGCAGGTAGGCCCAGCACACCAGACCAGTCATTTTTATTGCAGGCGGTGGAGCGCCAGCGGGCGGCGGACTTGGCAGAGCTGGGAGCGGCTCTGAGGCGCCAAGGAGAAGGCAGGGTGGAGCCTCGCGCGGCGTGCCCAGTACCGGTGTGGGAGCCCGACGCGGCTGGCACAAGTAGGCCCCGAACGGCCTCGCTGGCCCCAACACCCGATGGTCCTCAACGGTCCACGGGGCATCGTGGACACAGGAACGCCGGTGGACCGATTTTTAAGGGGCATAGGAGGGTGCAGTCTGCTCCTCCAGTCGAGAGGAAAAAGGGACTCGGTGTGACCGAGGAGTTAGATTATGAGGAGGACAGCCTGGAAGCGGGCGAGTTCCGTGAAGGCGAGGAAGGGAGTGCGGGGGGGCCAAATAATGGTTTTTCTAGTATATTGCAGGTGTCACGACGCCCGGTAGAGACTACGGGTCGGACATCGAGGTTGGCGGAATCTACGGCTCCCTTGGCAAGGCGGACTGCAGTACGATGGGCACCCTCCTTAGAGCCAGGTAAAATGCGAGTTGGGGGGGTGAAACCAACAATGGTGTCGGTGGGGATCGGAGGGGGAGGTTGCGCAAAGGCACGTATATTTTGGACGTAGGTGTGGGCACAGATGACGCAGGTAAGGCGTCAGCGAGCGCAGTTGAGGTTGGTAAGTCGGACAGCGGCGCAGTGCTAACAAAGACAGACAAGAAGGATGACAAGTTAGAGAGCAAAGAGTTAAAAATAAAGCGATTGCCGTATATGGGGGTAACCAAACCGCTGGGGGCACACCTAATGTTGGCCACTAAAGAGTGGATATGGAAGGGTGAGTACGTGGAGATGCTCAAACTGCTGCACAGGGAAGTGCGCGCGAAGGAGGGATCCAAAGAGGAAGAATACGAATTGGCTAAACGGCCAAGGGTGCTTCTCACCATTGAGAATTGGACAGCGGCCTTTTTAATTTACACCAGCGTGTACTGTGAAAAATTCCCAGAGAGGTGTGTGGCGCTGTTTAAGTATATGGATGTGATTCGCAAAGCTCAGATCACTGGGGGTGGATATGCATGGACTCAGTACAATGAGGAATTTAGGGCACGCATGGCATGGGACACTGAGGCAAAATGGGGGGAGTTAGATACTGACTTGTGGCAGCATACAATGGGGGCGTCCCGGGCAGGGAAGACTATCTTCACAGCCAGCGGGCTACTGCTCGTTTATCGGCCCTTCCAGGGGCGACCGACACGGGGGCGGGGTGGGGGGTACAGGCCGAGGGCAGTCGGGTTCAGGTGAGGCCTGCTGGGATTTTAACAAGGGCATGTGCGCCAGGGAGTTTTGTAGATTTAGGCATGACTGCTCGAAATGTGGAGGCAGACACGCATTGGTCAATTGCTTCGGGGGAGGGCCAGGGCAGCAGCAAGGGGGCCAGCAGTGGCAGCAAGGGGGATTCCAGGCGGGCGGACAGCAACAGCAGCCCTTCGCCGGAGGACGGGGGGGCTAAGGGGCCTGGGCCAAAGGACTCGTACGCCGGTTAGGGTGGACAGGCTAGTTGCAGCCTTACAGGGTTATGGCAACCAGAAGGCTGCAAATACATTGCAAGGGGGTTTTCAGGAAGGTTTTTGATTGGGGTACGGGGGTCCCAGGACTAGAAGGTGGACAGACAATTTACAATCGGCAAAAGAGCACCCTGAAATTGTGCAGGAAAAATTGGAAAAAGAAGTGCGGGAGGGTCGCATGGCAGGCCCATTTGACGATTGGCCTTTGGAGAATTTAATTGTTTCACCAGTGGGTGTGGTGCCAAAGAAGGAACAGGGACAGTTCCGTTTAATAAAACATTTATCATGGCCAGAAGGGAACTCTGTGAATGACTTCATTGACGAAAAGGAGGCCACTGTGGCCTATTCGTCGGTTGACGTGGCCATGTCACTAGTAGTGACCGCGGGCGCAACGGCAAAAATGGCAAAGTGCGACATAAAATCAGCTTTCAGTTGCTTCCAGTTCACCCGGATGATTGGGATCTCCTGGGTATCCAATTTAACGGAAAATGGTTTGTGGACAAAGCATTACCGATGGGCTGCTCTATGTCTTGCGCACTATTTGAATGCTTTAGCACGTTCCTACAATGGTTGTTCTCCGAGCGCACGGGTCACCAGTTAGTAACGCATTACCTGGATGACTTTTTCTTTGTTGGCACCTCAGACTCCACGGAGTGCCAGGCAGCCCTGGACAGCTTTAAAGAGATCATGAGGGAGCTTGGGGTGCCTTTGGCACCAGAAAAAACGATGGGTCCCAGTACGGCTCTCTCATTTTTGGGTATTGAATTGGATTCTCGAGCAATGGAAGCGCGGCTTCCGGAGGATAAGAAGCAGCAAATGCTTGGGCTGCTAGAGACAATGCTGGCCAGAGCCAAAGTCACAGTGAAAGAGATTCAGGTGTTATTGGGACACCTCAACTTTGCCTGCCGGGTGGTGAGAGTAGGAAGGACATTTTGTAGATGGCTAGGCAGGGCACTGACGGGACAGAGACCGCCACATCATCACGTCCGCTTGTCGGCGGGGGTGAGGGAAGACTTGAGGATGTGGAAAATTTTCTTGCAGGATTTCAATGGCATTCCACTTGAAAGGGGGGTGGACATGGATTGGGATGTTCACATTTTTTCAGATGCCGCAGGCAGCAAATGCTTTGGCCTATATTGGGACGGAAAATGGTGCGGAGAGCAGTGGCCAGCGGAGTGGGGGGGGGGTAGGAGTATTGCATTTTTGGAGTTCTTTCCCTTAGTGGTGGCGGTGACTATGTGGGGGAATTATCTGGCGCATAAGAAAGTGATTTTCAGGATTGACAACATGGCAGTGGTGGAGATTGTCAACCGACAGTCTGCTAGGTACGAGCAGGTACTGAAGTTGTTGAGGGTGTTCGTCTTGGGCTGTTTGCGTTTTGATATAGCTTTTAAAGTGGTCCATGTTCCAGGTGTGGACAATGACATAGCGGATGCCTTGTCTCGTTCACAGTGGGGGAGATTCCGTGGGCCAGCCAAGGATGCAGACAGGACTCTGACCCCCATGCCACGGCAGTTGTGGTACGTAGGCAACACAGGATGCTACAACTGGTGGTAGGGTCCCTGGCACACTCCACAAGGAAGGCATACAGTTTAGCTTGGGAGGAATTCCTGCGATCGGGAGCCCAGCGGCGGTCCATGACAGAGCGTAGGCAGGAAGATGTGATACAGTTTATTCTGGATATGATTGACAAAGGGCTATCCAGGGTGACGATTGCGGGCAAGTTAGCGGGCATTGCTTTTGTTGGGAAGTTGTTATGGGGTTATGCTCCATCCGCTGGAGAACTTGGCTTGCGGATGTTAGAGGGGTGGGCCAGGGAGCAAGGGCAGGTGGGTCGGGTGAGGCAGCCTTTGTCATGGAATTTGTTGGGTAGGGTGATTCGGACGTTGCCCACGGTATGCTCAGAAGGTTTTGAGACATGCCTCTTTTCCACGGTAATGACATGAATGTTTTTCGGGGCTTTTCGGGTGTCGGAACTGTTGGGACAAAAAGGCAGTGAAGGTATTGAATGGGGGGATGTGGTACGGCGTCGGGATAAAGTATGTATATGGCTACGTAAATCAAAAACAGATCAGCGGAGCGCAGGAAAATGGGTGTCCCTCCAAGCGGCAGACCCCCCTTTGACTTGTCCTTGTAGGTGGGAAGCGAGGTGGAGGGAGCTTTCTGGCAGACAGGACGGGTTGGTATTTTTGCACAAGAACGGTTGTAAGGTCACGGCGTTTTAGCTATTGGCAGTGTTGCGTAAGGCGCTGAAGGAGTTGGGTGTGGATGGCAAAGGTTTTGGGACTCATTCTTTTAGGATTGGGGCAGCATCGGAAGCCAATAACAGGGGGGTGGGAGTGGGGGGATATCATGAGGTTGGGGAGATGGTCTTTGGATTGTTTTCAGCGATACGTTCACGGCGTTACAGGGGGGGTGTAGCGCGGTTCTGTTTTTTCTCCTGTTCATTCAGTTTTTCTTGTTTCAGGTTCGGTGGCTGGCCCCCTCGCCAGAGAGATGTCCATTTGGATAGTGGGGCATTCATTTGAGAAGTGGGCACAACTCCAGGCACGCACCAGTTATTTTGGAGAGAATTTGTGTTTTAATAAAGATTTGTTTAAAGTTTCTTGTAGGGGGCGGGGGGGCATGCTCTGGAAGGAGCTGTTGCGAACATTGAACGGTTTGTTGGTGGCTGGTAGGTGCCCCGACATTTTGTTGCTTCATCTGGGTGAAAATGACATGGTGAGGAAAAAGGGATAGTGCTTATGAGGAACATGAAAAGGGACTGTCGTGTAGTTCCTATAGTACCCCTGCAGGACCTGCGCGTTTGGATAACATAAACTGTGGGCTTGGTGTTAGACTGACTCTGTGCACCCCCACCGTATATGTTAGCCGGATTTGCATTAGCTAGCTCACAGTGCCACTAGAATCTCCTCTTATCGGGGAGAGATTAGTTTCTGGCAACCTTAGATCATGACAACCCAAATTCCTCAGAATCATGGAAACAATGTACTACCTTTCGCTCAGTCACTCGTGCTCACTTATTCGGTTTGTCTCAGAGAGTTACACAGAATAAACAGTCTGGGCGTTTCAATAAGTATTTATTCAACAGTTGTTATTCTAGTGTAAAATATATGTGCTGCAGCAATCAGCAGACAATAGCAGAGATATATTATCAGCAGTACGATCAAAGTGAAAGGATAGAACAGTTCTACCATATTGCAATAATCATGAATACATACATGAATATGAAAGCATTAGGAAAGTGTGCGTACTCCTACGATGCCTATCTAGATGTACCTGAGTGTACCTAGCATATGTGTAGGTCTAAAAGCCTAAGAGCCAAGAATCCTTCTAGGATTTAGTCGAACCCCCATACCTGAATAGAGAGAGTGTGGGACACCGTCCTGGTCTCGAGTTGGACACCCCGCAAGGGCTGTGTTAGACCACTGTCAGCAGGAGCGACTGCATGCAGGAGCCTCAGCGTCTCTGGTCAGTGTGTCAGCATGGAAGTCTCGGTTCCTTCTATCTTACCGTGGCAAGATGTGGTGTATTTATACCCTAAAGTGTCTCGTCCCTCAGTATGGTTTGTATTGGTCTTTGTTAGACATGAGGAAGACGTCAGGGGTGAACTTTGTACATACATATTATGCGGGAGATGTAGCTGGTGAATACTCATGCATAATTTATGAGTACATTGTAGGCCTGTGTTCTGGAACGACCTTGTAGTGTTCTAACCACAGACTAGATAACGTTCAGCCCTCAGAGCTCGTTGTGTACTGTAAGGAGCTAATGTAGGTGAAAGATCATGCCTATATTAGGAGCCATGACTTTAATAGGGCATATACGAGTATGACCAAAATAGGGCATATACGAGTATGACCATAGTAGGGCATATACGAGTATGACCATAATAGGGCATATACGAGCATGACCATAATAGGGCATATACGAGTATTTCTACATTATGGCATATATGAACGGGTCTACATTAGGGCCTATATACGAAACATAACACCCACTCCACTTCCGAATTGGATGACAATGACCATACTTAAAATCTGGACAATTTAAAAATATTCACTTAAAACAATTAAAACATGGATTTTAAAAAGACTTAAAAAAAAATGTTTAAAAAATGTAAAAAATGATTTCTTAGTTACCACCTGAAAAAGTCAAAGTATGTCCCATCTACAAAGTTGCATCACTATAAGCTGAAGAAGGCCATGCTTTTCCAAGCCAAATGGTCAATTTTAGGAAATGTTCCAAATTTTGTTCGTTTATTTATGAAACGAAGTGGAGAAGCTGAATTCTTTCCCAGGACGCGATGAGCCAATTCAAGATTAAGTCTCCTGGCTGGGAGATACAGCATTATTGGTGTTAGCTACTGCAGACGACAAATCCAACGCTTCACAGAGAACGTCAATCACACATAGATGGAATTCGGCACTGCCAACAGTCGTTGCTGCCGCAGCTTGTGCGGCAGTTGTTACCTCGGTGCCTGTGGAGGAGCCACCTAACCCAGCAGGAGCAAACGGCACCTGTGGATTCTCAAGGAATGCATTCATCAGAATTGGAAGACGTTGGGGACAACG
This sequence comes from Calotriton arnoldi, assembly GCA_963921515.1. Classification (NCBI taxonomy): domain Eukaryota; kingdom Metazoa; phylum Chordata; class Amphibia; order Caudata; family Salamandridae; genus Calotriton; species Calotriton arnoldi. The sequence goes on from CAWUFW010000189.1 coordinate 4,626,110, forward strand.
CAGAGCATGGGCCTTTAGGGGGTCCAGCATAGCATCTAGGTCCAGTGGCATATCCGATGGAAACGTTAGACAGAGATCCAACGTGCATTCTTCTCCGCAGAACAGGCATCGAAGAACAGGTAAGATGCAGTCCACCCAGACTGGTCTCAATGATAGAAACCAAGAGGCGTTCAGTTCTCTAAGGCAAGGTATGCCCAGAAGCTGCACCATGCATTCACGATATTTCCGTTCCATGAGCGTGTTCGCCATTTCCTCGGAAATGGGGCCATCCATTGCGTAGCAGTAATACTACAATCAGGACTCCTGCAATTAGGAACAGGATAAGCGGGAGACCTCCAAAGACGCTTCCCAGTACGGAGTGTATAAAATTTGGGATTACTCCGAGGACTGTTTGAAAGGTGCTTAATAGTCCTGACCCTATGGTCTTAAATAAGTGTACAATACTGCTCGTATCAGACATGTTAAAGATACGACTAACCATTTCTGCGAAATGAAAGGGGCAGTTTGTACGTATAAGTGCTTGTATCTCAGTCGAGGTCCTTGCAACTTGAAGTTTAAAGATTTCTCGAGCGGAGGTTAAGGGCACGGGTTGCTGTAAAAGCATGGCTTTCAGTCTGCTCAGAGTATCAAATTGTATAAAGGAAACATTCAACGAAGGCCATAACGGCGCCTCCCTGACTGTGTTCAGTGGTGGAAACAATACTTGCATACAGCAAGTAACCCTGGAGTTAACAGTGACCAGATAGGCGACGCCCGGAAGCATCCCACAGCAACCTTGATCATTTAGCATTAAGTAACTCCCATTCGAGAGCAGCTGGAAAACCGGCGTGATCATGGCCGCTGGGGTCCCTGACATGTGACAAGATAAGTTCGCTATCGAACCACTACATGCTCCATGTAGAGAAATATCCTGACACATGAGAGAACCGTTTAAAGCGTTCTTGCAGTTTGTACCACTCAGATACACTTCTCGATCCCCATTCCGGCATCGATATCTATATGGTAACTCCCAAGTTTCCTTGATGTATCCCTTACCCATCTTTTCATATTTGCCTGCCTGCCTTTGCTCAAGGCAATATTGAAACTGAAATGTAGTGACCGGCAGAGTGATTTGGCCATGAATTAGCCATTCTGTTGATGGTGATTCGGCTACAGTGAATGGTAACCTTTCCAGTTTCTCAATACGCAGCATTGTATATTTGGCTCCCCTCTGTGCCATTTCTGTCTGTTTATCAGTCAGATTGTATTCTGAAAACAGAGACGTGGTGTTTATAAAACGCCAGGGCATGTAGCCTGCACGCAAAGATTGCAGCGTCCAGCTTAACATCATAATAGAACGTAGCTGAGATTGCCCGTGTTGTAACAAGGCCAGATTTTGTTCTAATATGTCGATTGCCGAAGATACAATGTTGCCTAAGGAGTAAATCCTGGAGGTCAAAGTTGTTAACCCATTATCTACTACAGCTAAATGCCTCCTCTAAGTTAATATGGTCTATTTCCCGTATTTTTTCTGTGGCCTCCTGTTGGGATATTTTCCAGTTTTCATTATAATAGGCATAAAGGCCTGCATATATGAAACGTTTCTGACGTGTTTTCCTTGGGCCTGGTAAAAAATCCCTAAGGTCTACATCAGGTGTGAGTAAGGTCAAATGATGTTTCACTTCTGTGAGTGTTGAGGTTTCTAGCCAATCAAGGCACAACTTCCCAACACTATAGGATGTCACTACCCCTGGGTGTTGTCGCTGTACATAGCGAGGATCTGGCCTATGGATACTAAATCCCTTGGGTGTACCTAGGAATCTCTGTTGACATGTGTTCGTGTCAATGGGCCAAATCAGCCATCCTGTCCAATTGGGTTCTGACCTGTTGTACCGGAGAATGTCATCTAATCCTACCCCATGTGTAGTTGAATTCTGCCCCCCACCCATCTGTGATGGTGTCGGAAACCCCGGTGTGTTCATTTCCTTGTTCTTGGCTAGTCCAAGACAGGATGTCTGTTGCAGAGTTTCATTTAGAAATAATATCTGCTGTGGAATGAGGCATGCTCTAAAAAGCGCTTCTGTTCCCTGGACTTGCCAGTCCCTAGAACCCCAGATTGATTTTAAATCTATAGTGTCCTTCCATAGGTCGAAACCTTGTGTAGACAACTGGGCCCTAAAGGAAGCAGAGTAAATCTGTTTGGTGTTAGTCAACATAATTTTCTGTGCTGATGTTGTTGCCACTTTGTAATAAAATGACTTTGGGTCAGATGTGTTTGAACCCTGAAAAGTATGTGAATTTCTGTGCAAAAGTTTGCGAACTACCTTTGGAGGAGTTGGGCAGTGTTCCCACTGGTGGTATTCAAATACATTTCTAGGTGTTATAGATTTGTGCAAGAAATGATGACCATAATGTTGGTAACAGTACAATGTATCATAGTCTGAAGTACCTTCTAACATTTCATTGTTCGGAAATGCTGCAGTTTTTCTAAATCAGACATTAAATTGTTTACAGTTTCAGTGTCCCAATCATCAGAAAATGTACTGGAGGTAATGATATCACTTAAAAGAAATTTTAAATACATGTTTAAGCTTTAAAAGTTCAGTCGGACCGAATATATCATAATCAATCTTGTCCCATACTATACAGTCCGGTATAGGAACTGCTGTGATGTTCACTGAAGACAAGTCTCTTGGTTCACGATGTGAAGACTGGTGTGGTTTTAAAATCAAATTGACTCTTTGGGCTGTAGAGCTTTGCTGGAGGTATCGTCCATTAATAAGCATGCTAAAAGTTATTATTAAACCTAGCCAGAAAATAAAAAATAAAATCCCAGTGATATACCATAGTTCAATCCAAGGTGACACCAGGTAAGTCTTTCTAAAAAAGTTCAAAAGTCATTGAGTTTTTGTTTGAGTGATTTTTTGGCTGGCGTCGTTTCCGGCTCACTTGGGTCCAGTGAAAACGTATCAAAGTTCATGAAATAGCCAGAAGCAGTTTGATCAATTGTTGGAATTGCATCGGGATTTGTTGAAATCGGATTTTGCTCTTGACGAGGCATGTTGACGTAGACGTCTGCAGTCGGTCTGATTGCAACCTGGGTGTTAAGTTGATTTTCATTTTGAGGGTGAATTTCTTGTTGAAGTGGAACGAGTTCCATAGCATTGTTGCTAAGGGCCATATGTAGGTGGGCTAATACCGGTCGGTAACGGCCGAAAATCGGTAAATTTCCCATTACCGACCGGTATTTAGCCCTTTGCGATGTAGGAGGCCGGATTTAAGGAGTCGGTAATTTATCGATTCGTTATTTTAAGGAATCGGTAAATTACCGATTCCTTAAATCCTATGTAGGGAGCACTCAAGTGAGTGCATTTTGGTTTAAGGATTCGTTATTTACCACCAACTACAAGTTGGTGGTAAATACCGAATACCTTTTAAAAAGCAATTTTGTGCTTTTTAAAAGTGCCATGTGGCAGATATACATGCCCTTAGGGCATGTATGTGCGCCACATGTGCACACATGCACGATTCAGGGGTGCAACAGGGTGTCAATTTGACACCCTGCCATATGCTCCCCCTATTACCGATTCGGTATTTACCGAATAGGTAATAGTGAATGGCCTCCCATTCATTCCTATGGGCCTCCAGGCCCATGGGAAGGTATTCCTTATTACCGATTCGGTAAATACTGAATAGGTAATAACGAATATTACCGAATCGGTAAAATTTACCGAATGTTTACCTACATTCTATTTACCGATTCTTAAATACCGAATCGGTAAAATTCGGTATTTAGGAATCGGTAAATAGAAATTACCTACATATGGCCCTTAGTCCTTCATTCCGTACAGGTGGCTCTTCAAATGTGATGAGTCTTTCTGTTTGAACTTCTTGGATTGTAGCGAGAGGAGGGCGTCTGCTACTGTGGAGTCCACGAGGCCTACTGTTTAGTATCGGCCACATAGTGTGGGTTGATTAAGTCAATTGAGACAAATCTTTTCTCCTTTTTCCCGGCAAGAGGCGGCAGAAGTACAGTTCTTGTGCCGTGGATTGCTAGGACCGATACAGGCTTTCTGTAGGGTGGCCCAAATTCTTTCTTGTCAGCAATCTTCTCTGTGACCAGATCCCCGACTTTTGGGATCCAGACAGGTCTTGCCGTTACTGCCTTGACTTCCTCAGTGGCGGTCTGTTTCTGGAGCACGTTACTTTGTTGTGTTCTGGATTCATTTAAATCCTGTAAAACAGCCAAACGATCATGGATATCAAATGGTTTTTCATCCGCCACTGCGCCTTCACAATCAAGATCAGGTACCCACATTCTTGTCCCAAATAGGACCGCGTAAGGAGTGACACCCCCTAGAGAGCTTCTTGGCTGATTGTTAATCGCTCGTTGTACCCCATAAAGGTGATCTACCGCCCTTGCCTAATACCCTAGCTGTTAAAGATTGCTTTAAGTCCCGGTTTTTCCTCTCCACAACAGAATTTTCCTCGGGATGGTACGGAGAGGAGTACCGCAATGCTACGCCCATTCCTTCCATGGCCTCTTTGTAAGCCCAGGAGCTAAACGCCGGGCCACAGTCAGAATGTAACGTGCCAACTTCGTATGTGCCGATAAAGACTCGCAAATGTTTTATAACAGTTCGAGCGTGAGCCGAGCGCTGAGGCCAGTCCTTGAGGAAACTTGAGCTGGACGTACACGAACGAACAACCTAATGCTGTCTAATAATGGTATCTGCACTGGACGTGTTGCGGTGGACCCTTCCATCTGCTTGCAGATGTCGCAGTTCCAGACTTAGGGGCCTATTAGGATGGCGGTCGGAAAATCACCCCGACCGCCATGGAAGCGGAAAACAACCGCCCGCCGGCACCGGGGAGAAACCGGCGGCCAAATTAGGATCAACCACCAAAAAACACCGACCGCGGAGGTACGGGGGAAAGAAAAACCGCCCGTAGCGTCCGGAGATGGCCAAAACACATCCGCGGCAGATGGATCCGCGGCGGAAAAACACCAACCCGCCGCAAGGATAGCGGAGACAACGCATGGGAAATTAGGATATCCCCGATGGTCCGCTCTTTCCGACCGCCGCGGTCGCTAACAGTGATGAATGGGAGAGCATGCGGAAGAGCTGCAGCAAAGCCACCGCCGCGGACGCTCCGTGACAAATTTTGCGGACGATTTAAAAATCCCACAATAAGGCCACAAAGTGCCCACACCAAAGTAGCCATGCCACCCAAAAACAGAAAACACACCCCAATGACACAACATTGCACACAAAAAAAAAATTACAAGGACAACCCACACAACACACCTGAGAGCACTCCCACATGTGGACACACCCACATAGAGCATAAAACCAGCCCCTTCCTTGACCACAATCCTCTGCACTAGCCCACAACTGAAGGGCCCAACCCCTGAGAACAAAGGATAGGCAAAGCTGCACACCATCACCACTCACACCACACACAGCACCACCACCACTTCCACACCTGCACCCCTAACCCCATTGCACATCACACACCATACACATCACCACCACCACCACCACTTACACCCCTGCACCTACAACACCTCTGCACATCACACACCATGTCAACACATAAAATGCCCAAATTCACAGAGAGTGAGTTGAAGGTAATGGTAGATGAGATAGTCAGAGTGGAACCACAACTGTTTGGTAGCCTGGTCCAACAGACACCATTAGCCACAAGGACTCAAATGTGGGCAAGGATAGTCCAGAAGGTCAATGCAGTAGGGACCATCCCAAGATCCAGAAAGGAAATCATGAAGCAGTGGCATGATTTGAAGAGGGTTGTCAAAGAGAGGAGGACCAAGAACCGTCAGCTGGCTGACAAGACTGGCGGTGGCACTCCCATACCACCAAAACCATTCACCCCATGGGAGGAGAAGGTGCTTGCCATACTGCATCCAGAGAGTCTCACAGGAGTACCTGGGGGAGTGGAGGCTGGTAAGTACAAACAAATGACTACCACCACACTGCTATGTACTGCCTTGCACAACTACAAAGATACACCTCCTAGGACCAATTCCATTCATCTGCACCACACACTCACAAAAACATGTCTCACAGATCCAACATCCACCCCCTCCCAATCACCACCAATGTAGCTAGCAACATTACCATGGGTGCATGTGCACAGGCAGCCAGCACTGCAAATCCCACCATGCCCCCTTGTCCCACACCTCAGCAAGATGGAGCACTCCCCCACCCCACCCAGAAGCATGTGTCAGCCATCACATCCCCAACAAACCAACTAACAGGTAAGTAGCCATCTTGCCATGGAGGGCTGTATGTGGGAGGGAGGCCTGGACTACTACTCCCACCATGCCCCCTGTCCCACACCTCAGCAGGATGGAGCACTCCCCACCCAGAAGCATGTGTCAGCCATTACATCCCCAACAAACAAACTAACAGGTAGGTAGCCATCTTGCCATGGAGGGCTGTTTGGGGGGGAGGCCTGGACTACTACTCCCACCATGCCCCCTGTCCCACACCTCAGCAGGATGGAGCACCCCTCCACCCCACCCAGAAGCATGTGTCAGCCATTACATCCCCAACCAACAAACTAACAGGTAGGTAGCCATCTTGCCATGGAGGGCTGTTTGGGGGGGAGGCCTGGACTACTACTCCCACCATGCCCCCTGTCCCCCAGTCCAACCAGATGGCTATCCCCATACCACCCAGATGCATGTGGCATATAATGGATCACTCCAAATAAACAAACAGCTAGCCAGACATATTATTCTGTCTTGTGCCACCACTGAGCAGGATGCAAGCCTCCACCACGCACACACAGATGTGTCACAAAACAAAGACAAATGCTAACACACAACAGGTAAGTAGGCAGTACGTGCACCTAGCCATTCGACACAAAAAGAATGGTGCCATATGACAACACCAGTCCTCTCAATGCACAAATATGCACACCGATCATATTGCCACGCACAGTGTGCACACAGCTAAGCAAAGGAAACTGTCACAGCAACCAAAGTGTGACACACCAATGCACATGTAGAGGAAAGACTGGGAACAATCATGCACAGCAATGAATGACAGGTTCAGTGCCATGGGGCCAGAGTAACAAGGACCATATTAACAGTAAGAAAGCATGGTATGTGGTACCAATCCAGATATGCACATGACAAGACAAAGGTATGCAGGAGATGACAATGGCCAGGACATGCCCAGATGTGACGGCTGACAGGTCAAAAAAATCTACAAACAGTCCGCACAAAAATCATATTTAGCGCAAGGCCCTAGATGTCAACATGTCCCTGTAATCACAAATTATGCACGTGGCGCATGGTACATATTGACACCTCACATCATGGACAAGAAATGCATGTACCACCGCAGCATGTCAGGAGGCACAATAGTGCACTTAGGAAACAATGTGATGATCAGTCAACTGTGTAGTGTACTAACAGTGAATGACACACAGCTAACACAAATCTTACGGGGTGCACCCCAATGACCATTTCCCATCTGACCCACAGGTGACCAAGAATTGACTGCAGAGGACGACACCAGCAACCTGCAGGGCAGTCTACCCCCCGGAACATCGACTCTCGGATGTTGACTTCCAGGAATCTTCGGACGAGGAGACCGAGGCTGGCCCATCTGGTGTTCCAGGGCGCAACAGGTCCCAGGACCCCATCGTCCCCCCACCACACCTGCAGCTACAACAACCAATCTGCATGCCCCTGCTGTTACGTCCGGTGCGTCCTCCACCACCACCACAACCACCAGTGGTGCCTGCAACACCCTCCCTGCCCCACAGGATGACCACCCCACCCCACCAACTGAGGAGGGTAGGGAGAGGATGTGTGGTCCGACAGTGGAGAGGCAACCGGTCCGTGGCAGCAGTGCAGGTGGGAGGGGCAGGGTCACCCACACACGATCACAGCCTGGGACCGAATCCCTGGACCACATCCACAGAGTCCTTGGGACATATGAACGGGCCCAGGGACAAACGGCCCGGTCCGAACAAGATTCACGTGAGCTCTTCCTGCTGATGAGGTCCATGGACACCCGCATGGGACAAATTGTGGACCTCTTGGGCCAACTAGTGGCGGTACTGAGGGACAGGCCTGCGCCACAAACAACACCTCCCCCTCCCACTGGTGGTCCGCAGGATGACAGTTCACCATCCTCCCCTGCGGCCACAGAGAGTGGCGAGTCCTCAGACCCCACTGGCCCTATAGCAGAGGCACCCCTGCCAAACGGAAAAGGGGCCGTCCGAAGAAAGCCCTGGGAGTATCTGTTGGCAAAGCACCTGCCAAACGCCAGTCACGCAGCCAGCCATGATGGCAACCCTCTGCACCACTGCATTGACTTTTGGACTGTCCTTCCCCACACTGCCTTGTGAATGGCATCTGTCTGTTGGACTGGGTCACCACACCTATGTGGTGACCACTCGATTATCTCATTTACCATAACTGTCAACTCACTGCTCCACTAATCACCTCACTGTCAATGTACCCCCTCACATGTCACCTTTGTAAATAAACAAATCATTACACACATGTTGTTGTACCTGCTCCGTCTTCATTCCAGGATGTACAATTTACTACAGGAATACAATGTACCAGGGGACGGAGTGTATGTAGGCAAGGAGAGGTCAAAGGCACCTAGGAAAACACAACAGAACAACATTCACTAGTCTGGGTGTGGCATCACAGACATCACACAACACTTCACAACAAGAACAACCCACATGCACACATAACAATGGGCAACAAGTGCCAACATACACATCCTGTAGATGTTCATAAATGAACTGTCCCATGAACATTTACAGCAAACACTGAGTCTACAACTGGCTGCTGTCACAAATCTCACTTACACCCTCACAACAACAGCAACATCATCAGACAATGGGTACGTTGTACATTGTCACCCACCTTCAAGTGAAGTAGCGGGTGATGAGCTGTTGACGCAGGTCAACACCTTCCTCCTCTTCACTGTCATCATCACTGGACACGGGTTGGTTTGCAGGCGGGGGCCTTGGCTGCTCATCATCATCCAGGAGCAGGGGAATCTCCTTGCGAATGGCTAGGTTGTGGAGCATGCAGCATGCCACTACAATCTGACACACCTTCCTGGGCGAGTACATCAGTGCCCCTCCGGTCTTGTCCAGGCAGCGGAAACGTGACTTCAGCAGTCCAAAGGTACGCTCCACCACACGACGTGTCCTCCCATGGGCATCATTGTAGCGGACATCAGCTGGTGTCCTGGGGTTCTGCAGTGGGCTCAGCAACCACGGACGGTTGGGATATGCAGAGTCACCTATGTGTGACAAACACAAAGAAACATTGCAATGTCGCAGATGCAGAGGACAGCAGGTCACACACACAGCACGCCACATGACTAGGCATACTCACCCACAATCCATACACGCTCAGGAAGCAGATTGGCCATCAGCTGGGGTACAATGCTGCTACGCAGGATGTATGAGTCATGGGCCGAGCCAGGAAATTTTGCACACATGTGTGAGATGATCATATCTGCCAGGCATACCACTTGGACATTTATGGAGTGGTAATGTTTACGATTCCTGTAGATGTGCTCACGGACCTGTGGTGGCACTAGCCCAACATGGGTGCAATCAATGGCACCAACAACATGGGGGATGTGTCCGAGGGGATAGAAATCTCCCTTTACAGCTGCCAATTCTGCCCCCCTGGGGAAATGGATGTATCTGTCCTTGTAGATCATCATGGTGGACAGAACATCCCGCAGCACCATGCTGAACATGGGTTGTGACATCCCACCTGCCTCGGCCACCGTGTACTGGAAAGATCCAGTCGCAAAAAAATGCAGTGCCGCCATCACCTTATACGTTGGGGTGAAAGCTGTTGGATATGTTCGGCGAGGCTGCAGGTGGGGCTCCAACAAATCACAAAGGGTCTTTAGGGTGGCTCTATCCAGACGGCATTTCCGGATGATCGCCTCATCCTCCATGTCTGCCAGCACTGTCAAGTGACGATGCAGATTTGGTCTCCTACTAGTTGAGATGAGAGTGGACACATTGTAATGCAATACATCATGGGATGTGCACAGCATCTCACATCATGGCTGACACAACACCAACAAAGAATGTCATATGAATTGAGTCACAGACCAGCTGACATGTAGGGACCCCTTCAACTACACAAATCACACACTTGTCTAATTACACACAGCAAGTCCCCCAAACAACACATCGGTCAAAGTGAATGGACATTGGGATATGGCCACATTCCCCATGGGCACGCCTGGGAGTCTGTCATCCTGCACATGTGTGACAAGGCAACCCCACGGTATCCTACCTAGCTGCTGTACATGGCACACATTCAGGCGTCAATTGAACCTGGCACACCTCAACAACACAATGACCACAGTCTGAGCATCAATGACGAGTGTGTGCATGATCTAACATGAGAGGACATGCTAAAACAAACATCATCAATTGGAAAAAAAAATGCTGTGATTGACAATGCACATCAACACATTGACATGTGTGCACATTGTATTGTCCATACCAACACTGTCCTGTAGTGTAGTGTAGTGTACTGTAAGTGCGGTACTGAGAGACAAGTGATGCCCAAATGGCGGTTGGCATGCTCCGCCACCCAAATCGCGGTGCCTCATGTGTGTCTATGGCACCCAAATTGCGGAAACTACCGCCTGGCACCAGCAGTGTGTGTGCAACACACCCCAATGCACGGGTGCGGTACTGATAGCCCCAGAGACATGGCCAAATGGCGGTTGGCATGCTCCGCCACCCAAATCGCAGTGCCTCATATGTGTCTATGGCACCCAAATTGCGGAAACTACCGCCTGGCACCAGCGGTGTGTGTGCAACACACCCCAATGCACGGGTATGGTACTGATAGCCCCAGAGACATGGCCAAATGGCGGTTGGCATGCTCCGCCACCCAAATCGCGGTGCCTCATGTGTGTCTATGGCACCCAAATTGCGGAAACTACCGCCTGGCACCAGCGGTGTGTCCCCGCCATGGTCCATGCCATTACAGCCAATGGGCTCCGTGATCGCGGAAGCTCGATGCAATTTTGAAAAGAGCGGTAGGCGTGCTACACCACCGCGGTGCCGGTCATTGGATGCAATCAAAAGATGCAATCCCGCGCTAGCGCCCGCCTGGCCCCTGCGGTGTGTCACCGCCATGGTCCATGCCATTACAGCCAATGGGCTCCGCGATCGCGGAAGCTCGATGCAATTTGAAAATAGCGGTAGGCATACTACACCACCGCGGTGCCAGTCATTGGATGCATTTGTAAAAGGCTGACCTGGAACACCAATTGCAGCAGCCCAGGACTACTGGAACGACACAAGGGGGCTATACATGTGTGGGAGAGTGCCCAGAATTTCCACTGCTCACAGAGCCTGCTGCCTGAGACCCTCACCTGCTGCTGCCTCCAGGGACTGCTGCCTGAGACCCTCACCTGCTGCTGCCTCAAGGGACTACTGCCTGAGACCCTCACCTGCTGCTGCCGCCAGGAACTGCTGCCTGAGACCCTCACCTGCTGCTGCCTCCAGGGACTGCTGCCTGAGACCCTCACCTGCTGCTGCCTCCAGGGACTGCTGCCTGAGACCCTCACCTGCTGCTGCCTCCAGGGACTGCTGCCTGAGACCCTCACCTGCTGCTGCCTCCAGGGACTGCTGCCTGAGACCCTCACCTGCTGCTGCCTCCAGGGACTGCTGCCTGAGACCCTCACCTGCTGCTGCCTCCAGGGACTGCTGCCTGAGACCCTCACCTGCTGCTGCCGCTGCTGTCTCTAACCAACAGTGATGTCAAGGACAGAGAAGATCCGTGCCAGTCCCTTCACCGGCGAGGAGCTTGAGGTCCTGGTGGACGAGGTGCTCACACAGTACCCAAGGCTTTATGGTGCCCCAAATGTCGTGGTAAGTCTTCCACAGTGGGTGTGAGAGTGCAGGGGGGGCACACATGTAGTCGGTCTGATGCAGTATGTGCATGTGAGTGTGGGTTTGTGTCATGCATTGCCTAACTTGCATTCCATTGGGTGAAGGGGTGTGTACCCTACTCCTCAAGTCTCCCTGCCTGCACATCAAGATTGGAGGGACATGTCTTGTCTTGTCAGCCATACAGTGAAGCAGCAAGTTGGTAATGGAGGATTCAGGCCAGTGATTGCTAGTGTGCATGTCTTTGCGTTTCCCTGTTGTCCATCTCAGTGTGAGCCCACCTGGCCTGCACAGTCACCGCCCAATACAACAAGAACACATCACTGACTACAGGGGTGTAACATGTTCATTTTCAAATTTGACTCCCCATCAATGTGCCATGTCAACCCTGTAGATTGCACACGACTGGCACTGTGAGAAAGGACGTGGGTTTGTGAGATCATGTCCCTCAATGTGATATACATGACACAGTGGGCTACTCACAGTGCATGTTCGTTGACGCCTGCGCATTGTCGGACACAGTGGGTCTCGCCACATACACATGTTGTTTTGTGACGTATGTCTTGCTCTACCTAAAAATGGTTAGTAGATGTGGGCAGAGTACACATGGTCTTCTGTGCTGGCATCCTGCTTGTACATGAGATGTGCAAGTATTGTGTCCCCCTCATACATGCATGCATTTACGTGTGATTCTCACATGCAGATGTACCATGTGAAAAGCATTCCTGTCTCTGCATGTGAGATATGTGGATTTGTGATTAATCTGTATCATGCTACTGTCCTGAGTGATTTTGTCACATGACACTGTGTCACTGATGTTTGCCCCCTCTTGTCTCCCATGCCTGCAGCTCAAGGTGCACCAGCGTAAGGCCGTGTGGAGGGGCATTGCGAACAAGGTGCGTGCTCTGGGAGTATCAAACCGACGGCGCACCCACTGCCACAAGAGGTGGGACGACATCTCACGGCTGTCAAAGAACGTTGCGGAGATGACACTGGGGCAGATCCCTCGCACTGGCCGGATGGCACGGCGCAGCATGACACCACTAATGTGCCGCATCTTGGCCGTGACTCACCCTGAGCTGGATGCACGATTGAAGGAGCATCAGCAGGCAATTAGGGGTGAATGTACTGGGAAGGGTGAATATGGCTGTGTGTGGCTGCATGTGTGCACAGCATGTGCCAGCGCTGGGCGATGTGATGTTGGTAGTGTGATTCAGTGGCCTGTGAGTGTAAGCTTGTGCCTGTGATGGGTGCAGCTGTCATGCATGTGTCCTACCTGTACTAAACACTGGGAAACGGGTATGGGGCATTTAAATGGCATTGTGGGTGGTGTGTGACAGGTATGAGCTATCTGTGTTGCTGTTGTAACGGAGCCACATGCAGGATGTTGTGCTGTGTGGTCATCACATTGCTCACTTTGTCCTGGTTTGATAGTGCACACGCACTGTTGTGATGACAGAGGTGGGTTTGAACGATGTAATTGCACAGGGTGGCGTGCAACATGTAGATCTAGACATCTTAATGGTTGTCTGTATTGCATATGTTTGTTCTGTTGCTGCCACTGCACTGACCCTACATCTCTCTCTCTCATGCAGCATCTCCCGTGGTCACGGAGGAACAGGGGACGGACACCAGTGGTGGGGAAACTAGCACAACAGCTGCAGAGGAGCCCTGTGAGACAGATGTGACCAGCGCCTCGGAGGGGGACAGGAGTCTGCTGGAGGAATCACAGCCCGAGACGCAAAGTAGTACGTCATCTGATGCCAGCGGTGACGCAGACATGTTGGCAGGCACAGGGAACGGGGATTCTGCATCATCTTCCACCACATAGCGTGCAGTGCCCACCCTCCCAGGCACTTCCTCTGGTGCTGCCCGTGTTCGCACCGCTAAGAGGGGAAGGGTGTCCTTCACCCCCGGCACCGCAGCCCCTGCCCCGGTCCCCCCTGCTGCCATCAGTGCTGAGTCTGTGGACCTTTTGCGCCAGCTGTGTGTAGGCCAGACAGCTCTCCTCAATGCATTCATGGACCACGACAGCAGTAAATTAGCTCAGGTGGTTGCATTAATTGAGGGCATACATTCAGACGTGAGTGGGCTGCACTGGACTGTTCAGTCATTGTCCACTGCAGTGACATCAGCCCTTCAACTGGCATAATCTGGGAGTCCAGCGAAAGTCCCTTTGTCCACACCCATGCGAGTGGCCACGTCGGACGACAGTGACCACGCTCCACAGACCTCTAAGTCACGATACGGCACACGTAGCACACAGCAGCAACAGAAGCCCAAGCCGTCCAGGCCGCAGACACCATCCCCACAGATGACCAAAGCCACCCCAGTGCACACAGACAAGAGCCCATCAGGCAACACCAGGACACAAAGAGCCAAGAAGCAGGCATCAGGGTCATGTGCCTCAGGGACATCCCCAGCCAAGGACTCTCCTGTCCCGAAAGCGTCTCCCAAAACCAAACATACAATTTCCATGCCCACTGAGAAGGTGGTGAGTGCCAAGGGTAGGCATAAGAAGGGCTGCAAGTCCGATTCAACCACTACCTCGACTCCCATAGCAAGCCCAGTGAAGCAGGGAATGGAGGGCACTGTGGGGGACCACCTGGTAGGCAGGGGATGGAGGGGCAAAGCCAGGGCCATGCAAAGCGTTGCGCAGGTTCAAGCACGTCACCAGAGGGAGGGCCAGCGTCTGCACCTGCTGCAGCCTTGGTGTTGAGTGAGCCTGATGTGTCCACGCCACTTCCCATTGTTCCCAAGACAGTGAAGCCATTGCGACTCCCCAAGAAGTGGAAAGGCACCCCTCCACAATCTCCCATCCACACTGTGTCTCATGTCTGCATGACTCCACCTCCACGTGCCACTATACCACCTGGTCCAAGCAGCCCTCCGTTTTGCCAAGACACTGATAGGTATACCTCAGCTGTGCCTCCCTCTCCCCAGTCAAGTGCTCCAACTGGGCCCGACACACAGCCAGCTCCCAGTACGACTGACAGCCAAGTCTGAGTATTGGTCGACCTCATACGCCTGTCTCTCACACAGCATGGCCTGTGCTGCACATCGTGACACCCCAGACTGTGTTGCTGACCATGGTTAGGGTACAGTTGCACACATTCCCTGTGCATCTTCTCATGGACTCACTCTGCACTTTGTCCTGCCCACTGGCCTTGTCGTTCACTGCTGTGTGCCCCCTGCCTGTGCAGCTTCTCATGGACTCACTCTGCACTTTGTCCCGCCCACTGGCCTTGTCGTTCACTGCTGTGTGCCCCCTGCCTGTGCAGCTTCTCAAGGACTCACTATGCACTTTGTCCTGCCCACTGGCCTTGTCGTTCACTGCTGTGTGCCCCCTGCCTGTGCATCTTCTCATGGACTCACTCTGCACTTTGTCCTGCCCACTGGCCTTGTCGTTCACTGCTGTGTGCCCCCTGCCTGTGCAGCTTCTCATGGACTCACTCTGCACTTTGTCCTGCCCACTGGCCTTGTCGTTCACTGCTGTGTGCCCCCTGCCTGTGCATCTTCTCATGGACTCACTCTGCACTTTGTCCTGCCCACTGGCCTTGTCGTTCACTGCTGTGTGCCCCCTGCCTGTGCAGCTTCTCATGGACATGCTCTGCACCTTGGACTGGCCACTGGCCTTGCTGTTTTGCCCCTGCCTGTGCAGCTTCTCATGGACATGCCCTGCACCTTGGACTGGCCACTGGCCTTGCTGTTTTGCCCCTGCCTGTGCAGCTTCTCATGGACATGCTCTGCACCTTGGACTGGCCACTGGCCTTGCTGTTTTGCCCCTGCCTGTGCAGCTTCTCATGGACATGCCCTGCATTTTGTGCCTTGCTATTATCTACTCTTGTTGCCTATCTGTGCAATTTGTGAATAAAGACAGTTGCTCCTGTTGTCTGTTTTGTCAGTGTCCTTACTGAATAAAGTTCTTTTGCTGTGTGTATATGGTTTACTGTGCCACATGCTGTGTGTGCCACTTCAACCTTGCCAATTTCTTTACTCACTTACTCTATTTTTTGCAGGGGTGAGGGACTTCAGTTTTTCCTGACCCTGAAACTTGTGTGGGCAATGTATTAGATTTGAGGTGTGATGCAGTTGTCATTGTTTGTTCATGTTGGCTGTGTTATACACATGTCAAGTTGTGGTGCACTGCCAGCTCAGAATGGGATTCTGTCCAGAGGATTGCAGGCATGCTGGCCAGGCTCATCAGGTATGTGTGTTCTTATTTTGTGTGCCAAGTAGTGTATGTGTGTGGTCATCTTGTGATGGGCAGTCATCCTAGTCCCATGGGTTTCTTTCAATGTGTGCTCTTGGGTGGTCAAGAAGTGTGCAGTGTGAAGGTCTTGACTTTGTCTGGAGTGTTGATATGTGTGTGCCCCTGCATTGTCAACTACACACATGTTTCACCCAGGATGCGTGTGTCTGTTGTTTGGATTGTTTATCCCTGTGGATGTGGTTGTATGCACATGTGTGAGTTGTATGTTGTGCAGTGTGCAGTGTGTTGGTGTGTCCATGCAGTTGTGGCTGACTCCTACTTGTTATTTCTGTCACTTGTGAGTATGCAGTGTGTGTGTCTGTCAAGTCAGTGTTGTGTTTTGTTGTTCATCCATCTGTCATGGTACTGTTTGTGGAGACAGTGCAGACCTGCTGATCCACACTGACATTTTGGTTGTGTTTTCTCATGCATTGCTGTCACATGGTGCCTGTTTGCCTCCAGTATGTGATGTTGTGTGTGGTGTCTTGCCGTCCCTATCTGTGCTTGGGATGCCTACCCATTGTGAGTCTGCACTCCCTCTATTTGTGTATGGTACACTCCTGCCATGGCACTTCACTTGGATGTCAGCTGTCCCCTTGTTTTACATGTGTGTGTGCCTCCCCATCACTTGATATGTGGCACTGTGCTTTGTGGTGCAGTTCTTTGGACAGTGGCAATGTGCCACTCAGGACATTTCCCCAATAGGTTCTGTGTGATGTTCTTGGGCTGTTTGTCAGTCATGTTTGCTCATATGCACTTCAACTGTGTGTGCTGCCCAGTCCCCTGGTCAAGTTGTTTCCACCTTTCTGTGCCAGACTTGTGCATCTGTTGGTGTTGTGTTGCATGTATGTGTGTTTGCTGTGGTACTGCTTCACTTCCTGTGTGTGATGTTGTCTTTGTGCTGTGCTGATTGGTGTTGTGTGGGTTCATGTTGTGTCACTCATTTCTGTGTGTGGCTGGTATGCTTGTTGTGCAGACACTGCTTGTTGTGCATGCAATGCTGTGGGGGTATGTTGCCTTGTCATTGGCTGGTATGCATCCACTTATGTCCTGCTGTGTTTGGTATGTGGTTTTTTTGGGCTGTGCATCTGTTGTTTGTTTGCTGTGGCTGTGTTTATCTGTGATGGTACACTTCTTGTCTGTGTTGTGGTATGTTGTCTGTGCATTGTTCCTGACTGATGGGGTTGTGCACTCCTGTTGTGTCTGTGCTCCCATTGCCTTTCCACATTTTTGCTGCACAGGGCATGTCTGTTCTTGTTGTGGTTCTGTGTGTGGTTCTGTTGGGTTATGTGTTTGTCTGTTGTTTTTGTGCAGACATTGGTTCTGGCATCCCTGTGTGTATGTGATGTTTCTGGCTACCCCCAGGGAGTGCGATTGTTTGTCTGTGTATTGCCTGGACATTATTGCCACCCTTCTGTTTGTTTGACACTGGTGTTGTGTGCTGCAGATGTGAAGGGGGGTATGTGTGTGGATTCCTACTAGTGTTTGACAGTCATGGAGTGTGTCAATGGGCCCTGTGTGTTGTGCTGCTGGAGTATTCCTGTGAAGTATTTGTATACATATGTGTGGCTGTTCACAGTTTGACTTCAGGGCCTTCCTTTCATCCTTGTGACTATACATGTGTTGCCTTGCTGTCTCCCTGGGTTGTTGCACTGTGCTGTCTGTGGTTTGACTTCAATCACTATGCAAGCCATGTGTGATTAGATGGGCTGGGGGTGTTGTTCTATGTTCCTTGTCTTGCATGTGCTGTACACATGCTTGGTGGTTGTCTCCTTGGCCTTCCATTTGTGTGCACCTCACTTTGGCTTTCCTGTTTTGTGTGCTCCATTGCTGGTGGCATGTGGTCTGTGTATGTGTCTGTGTGTCAGTGTGGGGTATGTGTGTGTGACTTGGCAGGCTGTGTGTCCAGTGAGATGTTTGTTCCTTGTATGTGTGTGTGTCCATTTGATGCTTGTACTGAGTTTACTTGCCATTGGTGTGGTGTTGTGGTGTGTGTGTGTAGCCCTGGCCCTGTGCTTCTGTGCTGTGTGTTCCTGTGCAGCCACTCCTGCTGTGGCTGTGTCCCTATTTGTTTTGTGTGTGGTGCAGGGTGTGGTGTCACCTGGCTTGTTGTTGTGCATGGGGGTGCACAGGGAGGGCACATGGCATGTCCCTTCAGTGGGGGGCTAGTGTGTGAGGGTGGAGTTGTGGCCCTGTGGTCTTTGTGCCCTGCCCATGCCTGGCGCTGGCCCAGCCTTCTGCATTGTGCGCATGTATTCCCTTGTCTTCACCGCTGCGGTGACGTGGCCGTGACATTGCTGCACGATCGCGGTCGATGTGTGACCTGGATGCAGAGGGGTGTATTGGTGGCAAGTGGGTCATGTGTGTGTGCACTTGGGGATGTGTTCCTATCCCCACCAGGGTATCTGATGTGGTTAGGGACCCTGTGCCAGTCCATGGTTTGTGTTTTGTGGTTGTGTGTGGGGTTGTGTTGTTGCGTACCTGCGGCGGCGTCCGCGACGGTCCATGATTTGCTGGTGATGTAACAGGTACAGCACCGGGAAAACGTGGAGTGCTGGGTCCATGGCGGTCGTGTCCGGGCGCTGTGGACCGGGTCTCTGGTTTCGCGCTCCGCTGTCGAGGTTCCGCCGTCTAGGATTGGGCGGTTTCTCCGCTGCGGTGCGACTGGTTGTTTGGAGCATCCTAATTTGTGGACCGGAGCAGACGTCATTCCGCACGGTCCCACCGCCGCGCTTGCGGGCGCACTTTGATGGCGGTTCGCGTCGCACGGCAGCGGACGGGAAATGGTCTATGTTTGGCCATACTAATATGGCGGACGTGAGTACCACTGCTCGCGGGCGGAAAAATGCATTTTTGCGCACCGCCAGCACCGCGGTGGTGCCACCGCCCGACATCCTAATGGACCCCCTAGTCTCTAATCTGCCTTCTCATCACGGGCCACCAGTAGCGTTGTTTCAACGAAGAAACAGTCTCCCTAAGTCCCTTATGTACAGAACCTTTCCCTTCGTGTGCTGCCACAATTAAGCCTTGTCTACGATCCATATTTGGTATTACTCTATCCCCCACTCCAGGAATCTGAGCATATGGAATGTTTTGTGCATCTAATTTGTAGCAGTACTTGAGTGGAAATTTCTTAGGTACTGCTGTGCTGCCTTTGCACAAAGCATTGACAGCTACCATAATCTCGCCGTCTATTCTCGTTCTTGAACGAGTGATTGCAGCTACGGACGCTATACGTACAGCCCCCTTTGCGTCTTCATCAGCCAATGAATTCCCTTCAACGTGAACACCATCACGCAGATGACTCAGTGTATGTATCACGTGAGCCCTTGGTAGTTCGTTTCTCAACCCCACTACCTGTTCCCATAGCATTTTATGCTTAATTGTGCCACCTTTTGCGTCTTTGAACCCGTTTTGTTCCCAATGATGTAAATATTCATTGTACGACTGTACACAGTAAAAGGAATCACACACAATTAGTGTGGGGAATTCGTGTTCCGTATTTATAAGTGCCAGTATCAGTGCTTTTAATTCTGCCAACTGAGCCATGCAGTCTCCTAGAGATTGCGTTTTAGTGCTACTAGGATGGAACTTTCCATCGTGCATGCGACCTTTAACGATTGCACACGCCGCGCTGTAAGCTTGCTTACTCCCTATGGCCGGTTGAGCAGAATCGTCAGTGTAAATAATGTATTCATACTGATCTAGAGGCAAAATCTCATTTGGTAGAGGATATTCTTGTTCGTATTGCAGAAATGCTTGTGTTTTTAAACTTGGATCAAATCTGTATTCAACATCCGTTGCAGTAAGAGAATTAGCCCATTGTATCCATCTGGGATGTAAGGCTTTCGCATTTGGAATGCTAGCTTTTGTAACAGCTTTTAAAGCTGGTACTGGGGTCACGACAATTATGCCTTTACCCTGAGCCAGAGCTCTTTCCCTTGCTACAGCGGTCTGCATTGCTGTCAGGATTTTTTCTATTGAAGTGAAACGCATTTCTGTGTTTGTGTACAGGTGTGATTTGTATGCGATTGGTACCGTTTCGCCTTCATTGAAAGTCAAATAAGTGTACCCGCATTGACCCGCTATTACTCGGATCACTAAGTTGCGTACGTTTACGCGTGTCTGTAATGTTTTGAAGCTATCATGTCTTCCTGTAGTGAACGTAGGATGTTTGTATGTTCCTGTGTCCACTGTCTGACTGAAAAATCAGGTTTTATTAAGTCGTAGAAAGGTTTTACTCTTTCTGCGTAATCCAAAATGTATGTTCGACCAAAATTTAGGAATCCCAGAATTGATTGTAAATTCTTTAATGATTTTGGAGGTTGGAGCAGCGCACACTTTTCTAAAAAGTTAGCTGCTAGGCTTTTTCCTTCACTTGACAGCTCATATCCCAGAAATAGGACATTGAGATGGGCAATTTTTGATTTTTTTAAATTAAATTTATAGCCCTCAGAGGCGAATCCCATAATAATGGTGCTCACCCTGGTCAAGTGCCTCAGTAAGTCATCGTCCGTCAGATAAATATCATCCACATAGGACAATGCTTCTTCATCCAAATTTTGGAGTAACTCTGTTACCCTTGCTGAAAACAACCCCGGGCTATTCTTATACCCTTGGGGGAGTCTGCAAAATTGCCATTGGGACCCTAGCGCTGAGAAGGCGGTCAGATACCTGCTTTCAGGCGCTATATTTTGACAGAAAAATCCATTTGAGATATCAAGTGTTGTTTTGTATTTTTGTCGCACAATCTTATTCATTAATGCGGCACTGTGTGCATTTTGAACTGCAAATGTCTTTGTGCAAGTGTTTAAATGTCTGTAATCTAAAACTAGACGATATGTGTTGTCAGGTTTGGCTACGGGGAACAAAGGATTGTTCATAGGTGAAGTGCAATTTTCTATCACCCCCTGGTATTCAAGTTGATCTAGGATCTCCCTAACTTGTTTTTTTAGCTTCCTGCTTTATAGGATATTGCCTCTGAGCATTTGGTGAAACTTTTAACGGGATCTCATGATGGGTTGAATCCTCATCCCAACCAGCATGATTTTTGTACAATGCCGGAGCTAGGGCAACCGCCCACTCCTGCGCATATGCATGTTTAAGATGTATGGGAACGAGGTCGGAAAATGCTGGAAAAATGACCTTTTATCCCTTTGGGCACTCTATGACGAATGCTGGCGGCCAGTCTTGCTCTGCTAATAGGATGTCATATCCAGATGACAAATTTTCCCAGATTAGACCTTTAACTTTCCTGGGCTTGTCCCCCTCCATCCGGAGTGTTATCTCATGTAACTTATGTGGGACACTTACCTGAGTATCAGGTATTTCCACCGTGATATACTCACTCAACTCCGCTGTCACCAGAAATTCCTTCAGGTTCTGGCGAGCTATTGTTACTTCTGCCGCACTGTCTAGCATCGTCAGAGCCCATTCCCCGTTCAGAAGCTGTGTCCTCAGAATTCTGGGCATGTCTGATCTTGAGACCTGCTACCTTCTTCTTTTTGAACTGAGGTTTTTGTTTTTGTTTATCTTCTTTTTTAGGTGCGTAGTCCGCAGCGCGTTGCGTGTCTCTGGACTTTGTACGCTCCTCTTGTCTGTGTTCTGACCATCCTTCCCTCTCTGAGTTTCTTGACGAACCCTGAAAGGAACGAGAGGAGCGTGTATCAGTATCCTGATACCTGTTAGGTTTTTTAATATTATCCCTATTCCTGAAGTTATACCTCCTTTCAGAGGGCTCCTGTTGAGGAGACCTGCCTCTGGATTGAGATCTGCTGTCTTTAGACTTTTGTTGTTTTTTATTTTCCCACTTCTTTTTAGAAGAAGTAGGTGTCTGCTTTGTAGTGTCCTTTTCAGGACTGCCCACCAGTTGTGGTTTTAATGCCTTCCCACCTAGACTGTCTCTGCCTAATTCTGCATATGCAGTTTCAATTATTTTGGGTAGTTCATGTTGTTGATCTACTGGACTGAACTCCCTTAGGCGTTGGCGGATCGCCACTGAAGCTGCTTCCCCCTTAATGTTAGCTAGTATTATGGCTGATACCTGCTCGAAGTTGTTTAGTAACTTCATTCCTAAGTTTAGGGCAGGCTCTGCTCCGTACTCATTTTGTATCTGTCTCAATACGTCTGGTACTACTGCTAAGGACGGGATACCATGCGTTCTGGTATATATGGCAGCAAAGACTGAACCCCAAGAGGTGCAGTCCTCTACTTGTGGTGTGATCCCCATGGGCAAGCAGATTGTTAGAATTCTGTGTTTATCATAGGTGGTAGTATTCATGAATACTGTATCAAGCTGAGTTACTTTCTGAGCTATCCAGAATGGTATTTGTTTGCGTTCTGCGGGCATTTTGCCCATTACCGCGTGTAATGTTTGAGGAGTAATTTTATTTCCTGTACCCTGAGCTGGAGTACTATTTGCTGCACCTGGTGCAGGTTGGATTGTTAAAGTCCTCATGACGAATTGTGTCAGGTTTCTGTAGATTTTAATTAAATCTCTGTGTTGTACGAGTAATTCTGGCTGTGGCATTGTTCCAATGTCAGGGTGCGGTGTGTAAGCCGCTAGTATTGGCCATGTGGCCCCGTCTCCTCCGAGCAGGCCTAATCTTACTCTTCCTCGTACGTGGGGTAGGGCGCCATTAAAGCAGTAATAATGTTCCTGGTAAGTGAGTGGAATCTCTATGTCCTCAAACGGGGCATATTCCCGTGGTGCATCTCCTCTTAAATAGTAGTGAAATGTCTTTGTTATGGCATTTGCTGCTGGGAGTGTAACCCATGAATAGAATACCTCTGTTTTGTTTGATTCGTGTGCCTCAATCATGAAAACTACCATGCCACCCTTGGCTTGTAAGCCATTTTCTAATAGTCTTATGGTGACTGTCCTTCTGAATTTTGGTGCAATCTGTATTGCATCCTCAGGATCTTCTCCTCCTTCTAAAAGGTTCAGGTCAACTCTTTCATCCCCTGCCTCGGAATCAGGCATGTTTAGAGGAAGAAGTGTTTCTAAGATGAGGTGTTATGCACAATTTAGGAACTATTTTTCCTTCAAGCTTGATTAACTAACAGCCGATAAATAGGATATCTCGACTACTCAGCTGTGGCGGAGTTTGTGCCCACCCACTCCAGACGTCTCTGGTGTTTTGTGAGTAGGTTCTCTGAGAATAGCACGACTGAACTACTCAGATTCTACTGTTAAATAAGTACCCAACCAACGTTGGCGGCGCCATGTCGTGTAGTTCCTATAGTACCCCTGCAGGACCTGCGCGTTTGGATAACATAAACTGTGGGCTTGGTGTTAGACTGACTCTGTGCACCCCCACCGTATATGTTAGCCGGATTTGCATTAGCTAGCTCACAGTGCCACTAGAATCTCCTCTTATCGGGGAGAGATTAGTTTCTGGCAACCTTAGATCATGACAACCCAAATTCCTCAGAATCGTGGAAACAATGTACTACCTTTCGCTCAGTCACTCGTGCTCACTTATTCGGTTTGTCTCAGAGAGTTACACAGAATAAACAGTCTGGGCGTTTCAATAAGTATTTATTGAACAGTTGTTATTCTAGTATAAAATATATGTGCTGCAGCAATCAGCAGACAATAGCAGAGATATATTATCAGCAGTACGATCAAAGTGAAAGGATAGAACAGTTCTACCATATTGCAATAATCATGAATACATACAAGAATATGAAAGCATTAGGAAAGTGCGCGTACTCCTACGATTCCTATCTAGATGTACCTGAGTGTACCTAGCATATGTGTAGCTCTAAAAGCCTAAGAGCCAAGAATCCTTCTAGGATTTAGTCGAACCCCCATACCTGAATAGAGAGAGTGTGGGACACCGTCCTGGTCTCGAGTTGGACACCCCCCCAAGGGCTGTGTTAGACCGCTGTCAGCTGGAGTGACTGCATGCAGGAGCCTCAGCGTCTCTGGTCAGTGTGTCAGCATGGAAGTCTCGGTTCCCTCTCTTACCGTGGCAAGATGTGGTGTATTTAGACCCTAAAGTGTCACGTCCCTCAGTATGGTTTGTATTGGTCTTTGTTAGACATGAGGAAGACGTCAGGGGTGAACTTTGTACATACATATTATGCGGGAGATGTAGCTGGTGAATACTCATGCATAATTTATGAGTACATTGTAGGCCTGTATTCTGGAACGACCTTGTAGTGTTCTAACCACAGACTAGATAACGTTCAGCCCTCAGAGCTCGTTGTGTACTGTAAGGAGCTAATGTAGGTGAAAGATCATGCCTATATTAGGAGCCATGACTATAATAGGGCATATACGAGTATGACCAAAATAGGGCAGATACGAGTATGACCATAGTAGGGCATATACGAGTATGACCATAATAGGGCATATACGTGCATGACCATAATAGGGCATATACGAGTATTTCTACATTATGGCATATATGAACGGGTCTACATTAGGGCCTATTTACGAAACATAACAGGACCTGGCCCTGCTAAAACGACAGTGGTCAGGGTGCTCGGTCATTTGGACTGAGTTTGTTCCACGCAGGGTCTGGAGGGGCGCGGTTAACCCAGGGGCAGTGGACAGGGCTAGGAGAAAGCTTAATACCGAAATGGTCCATTTTTGCAGGGAGCTTGGCTTTCAGAGGATTGCGCACAAGGAGATCAGGTTTGACACTGCAGAGTTTTTCAGGGGTGATGGGGTTCACTTGTCACGTTTGAGCATGGACTTATATTTGCTGGAAATTAGAGAGCTCCTATCTAGAGTGTTAAACGTGCAAAGGCGCTAGGCTTACTTTCCTATTAGGTCAGGGGGGGAGTCAAAAGCGGGAGGCGGCGTTCCCGCCTACGCTCCCGCTTTTTCCTGGTGGCGGGGTTGTAAAAAGTTGGCCAAGATTGGCAGAAGTTTTTAGTTAAGTGTTGGAAGTTTGTGAGCAGGGGCAGGGAAAGGGTAGGTAGGTAGGATAAGTTTAGACTAGATGTTTGGTAGTTACAGTTGCAGAAAGACAGGGGTTTGGGTTTCATTGGAGGGCAGGATATGTAAATGCAATACTGTGTAAAGTGGTTGTTATGTATGTTATTTTGTTATCGGTAGGGTGGGGGATTTGATGTGGGGATCGTAGGGGCGGGGCGTAAAAACGGGGGATCAGTTATTTGATGTATAGTGAGGTTTTAGTTTGTAAGGCGGTTGCCTAGGTTGGAATTTGTGATATGCACCTGTTTCAATATAGCGGCCTTTTTCACACACAAAATTGGTCTCGGTTTTGGCTTGTCCCCCTCCCTCCCAACTGTGGGTGGCGGAATTCCACCTAGAGCTACCGCTCCGTGTGGCATCCTGCCGCTCATAGTGAGGGCATAGGAGCGTATATATACACTAGTATGGGTGAAATAAATAGTTCCTTACAGCCCCAATTTGCTTTCTTTTTCACTTTCATTAGTACAATAGCAGTGTTCAATATTCATACATATTGCTCACTAAAATTGCTCACTGCTTTGGTGAGAACACCGGTTTTTAATAATGAGTGACACAGGTAAAAATCAGAAATAGCAGTCGATCAAGTCCACAATGAGCCATAATTACAAGCACCACTTACTTAATACAAACTCAGTTTTTCATGCAATCAATGGCAAAGCGTTCAGTAGCGCAACAGGAGTGCATAGATGGAGGAGCATGAGGTGCTCATTCCAGCACAGATATGCCCTGCATAACCACGGTGCTAGGGTCTAAGAACCTGATGTAGGACACATCCTGAGACCATTGTAATGTATTGTAATATTTATACAGGGCTAACTATCCCCATTTGAGCTGCTGAAGAGTGTGTGAGCAGAGGTATGTAGGGAGTATGGTCAGAAGTGTGTTGTCCTTGTTTTGATCCAATGTGGGAAGTGTTTCCAAGTCATGTGTGATGACCACCGAGGTGCGGTTATTGTGTTATGGGACACAGAGCTTAGCAGTCTGATGGATGAAGAGGTGTGAGAAACAGACATTCAGTTTATGATTCTCTTGTGTGGTACAATTCACCTTGATGGTTACAGCACAGTTGTTCATAATAGGATCTGGGGACCCAAGCAGTCATGCTTGGGATGGAAGGGGATCAGACTTCTGCCGGGATAGACTGGTTTATGGTCAACTTTCTGTGAATGTCATCAGACGATGTTAAGAGTAGTCAGTAGTAATGAAAAATGTCCTCGCTAACGTAACGGAAAGTTTCAATTCTATTAAGGACTCGGAGGCGAGGATTATGCCTTCATTCTTCACTTTTATTCAATAGCAGCTCATTAAAAGGTTAACAAACTAAATTTCCCATGAACCCCTAGGGAAAAGTAGTAAAGAAAAACACATGGCAACAGCCAATCAAGTCCAAGTAACAGTGTCCAATCAGGGGCCTCCGAGCCCAACATAGTCCTCTGTCAATGTCCCTTCGCCCTCTTTCTTTGCGCGAAGTCAGCCATCGGATCACCTTCATGCATCCTGTTTGTTAGCATCAGATCCTGCAAAAACAGAGATATATTACCACTTGCACCTCGACTGAACCAGCCTGCAAGATAAACAGCAACGCAGATATATCACAACAGGCCAAAGTAACAAATGCAACCCCATATATGTAAACAAGATTACTGACTGCAGTACGGGGAGGTTTGACTCTTCTTGGACCCTAGGGTGGGATAATCCTCGCCTCCGAGTCTTTAATAGAATTGAAACTTTCCGTTACGTTAGCTAGGAAATTTTTCATTCTATGTCAGGACTGGAGGCGAGGATTATGCTAGTTCAAAGCTTGCTCACAACAAGGTGAACCATGTTTAGCACCGGCTTGAAATAGAATCTCTTAAACGTGGAGTCCGAAGACCAGTCTGCCGCATTGAGGATATCCTCTAAGTGGGCACCCAAGCCGAATGCCTTAGAGGCCATTGCTCCTCGAGCTGAATGAGCTCAGAAATGACGAAGGTTGATGCCTGCCTCCTGCATCACCCATCTGACCCATCTAGAAATAGTCGGCGACGACACCGCCTTAAAGGGCTTCCTGAGTGCTATGAGCAATTGACGTTCTCCCGGAGGGCGGAACCCGTCCGTCATCTCTTCATATGCTTTGAGGCATCTGACAACACACAATTTGGGAGAATCTGGAAATTCCGGACAAGAAATCACCCTGGTATGACATTTCGTGCGTCTGAGAAGGGTGAAAGTCACTCCATCAGGAGTAAACATCCTGCTAGTGATGTCCAAAGCCCTGACGTCTGAAACACGCCTGCAGGATATGAGGCAGAGAAGCATGGCTAATTTTGCGGAAAGCTCCTTTCTGGAGAGATAACGATTTGGTTGCCAAGATAGAAACGGGTTGAGGACTTTGTTCACGTCCCAAAGTGCCGAGTAACGAGGCTCAGGGGGTAAAGAGAGACGAATGCCACGTAGCAATCTGCAAACCATCGGGTGTTCACCCATAGCCATGTCATTAATTGGCACATGCCCAGACGAAATGGCAGAACGAAAGGTGTTTATTGACCTGTATTCCATGCCCTTGGCGGCCAATTGTGCCAAAAAATTCAGGACGTGTACAACGTCTGCGACCAAGGGATCAAAACCCCGTCGCAAGCACCAACGGGACCATCTGCCCCAAGCGGATCTGTACCTCTTGACAGTGCTATCTGCCCAAGCCTTGGAGATGAAGGATTCAGCTTCCTGCGAAAGGCCGAGTTCGCCAACACCAGAGGATGTGGAACTTTGTCTGGACTCAAGAGGAGGGTCGGAAAGTGGGGGAGTAGGATTGGAGAATCCCACGAAAGTTCCAGAAGAACTGGAAACCAGACTTGCAATCTCCAAAGGGGGGTTATCAGAACGAGGTCCGCTGACTGCCTGCGGATCTGGGCCATTGTTCTCGTGATCATCGCGAAGGGGGGAAAAGCGTACCCCTTCTCCAAGCTCCAGTTCTGGAGGAAAGCATCCGTGGCTACCGCCGAGGGATCTGGCCTCCAGCTGAAAAATCGGGGCAGCTGGTGGTCCAATCTCGAGGCGAACAGGTCCACTGAGAAGGGACCCCAGCTGTCGTTCAGCATTGCAAAAATGCCCCGGTCGAGCATCCACAGGCTGGAATTTCTGAAATTTCGTGAGTGAAAATCCGCCACCTGATTGTCGCGCCCTGGTAAGTACTCCGCAGTGACTGAAACCTGGCTTTCCAGGCAGTACTGCCAGAAACTTGCGGCTAGGTCAGAGAGGGCTTTGGATCTTGTCCCTCCTAGGTGGTTTATATACCGGACCGCCGAAATGTTGTCCATCTTGAGAAGGACACAAGACTGCACCGAGTCCCTCGTCCAAAAGTGGACTGCGAAGGATCCCGCCAAAAGTTCTAAACAATTGATATGCAACTTCTGTTCGTTGGGCGACCACAATCCTCCCGTAGAGAGGTTCCCGAACCTGGCGCCCCAGCCTAGCTTGCTGGCGTCGGATTCTATAATCAGATCTGGCGCAGAGCCGAAAATCGCACGGCCATTCCAGGCCTCCATGTGGTCCAGCCACCACTGGATCTCCTCCCGGGCGTCGTTGGACAGGGAGACCTTGTGAGAGTAAGGGTAACCCTTGCGTAAGAAATATGCCTTTAAGCGCTGAAGAGCCCAGTAATGGAGCAGGCCCGGGAAGATGGCCTGGATTGACGCCGAAAGGAGGCCCACCACTCGAGCTAGTTGCCTGAGAGACACATGTTGTCTGGAAAGTAGACGCCTCAGTTCGTGTTGAATCTTAGTCACTTTCCTGGAGGGTAGGCTCAGGGTGGGACAAGCGGAGTCTATTAAAAATCCTAGGAAGGTAATGGACTGAGCGGGCACTAACAGAGATTTCTTTTCGTTCACCACAAATCCTAAACTCTGAAGCAAGTCCACTGCCATCCGAAGATGGGCCGATAGCTGACAAGGACAAGAGTCCATCAGAAGGAGATCGTCCAGGTACACGATCATCCGAATGCCTCGAGCTCTCAGGAACTCCACTACTGGCTTGAGGACCTTGGTGAAACACCAGGGAGCCGAGGAAAGGCCGAATGGAAGAGCAGAGTACTCGTAAGTTTGATGGAACCAGACGAACTGGAGAAAGCATCTGTGTGGAGGAAAGATTGGGATTACCAAGTAGGCATCCTTGAGATCCAACCGAACCATTCAATCTTGAGGCCGCAAGACATCCCGGAGGAGATGGGTGCCCTCCATCTTGAAGTGGCAGTAAACCAACCACTTGTTGAATTCGCTCAGATTTATGACCAGCCTCCGGCCACCGTCGGTCTTGTCGACCAAAAATATATTGCTTAAGAAGCCCCGTGGGTGAGGAGAGGATAGGGAGATGGCGCCCTTGTGGAGGAGGGATGCGACTTCCTCGTCCACAAGGGCAGCCTCTTGAAGCAAAAATTGAATGGGACTGGGTCTGGAAAGCTGAACTGGTTCCCCTAAATACTCTATGTGGAACCCTTGCACCGTCTGCAGTACCCACTCGTGTCGCGTGATGGAAATCCATGCCTGGAAAAAATTCGCCAGCCGCCCCCCTATTTTTAGATGGGAAGAAGGGAGAACACTCACCGGGACTTGAGGTGGTCGCTCCTCCTCTGAAGCCTCTTCCCTTGGAACTACGGCCTCTCGTTGGGTAGAAATTCCCGAAACGGGACTGATCCTGGTACTGCTTGGAGCCTTGTCCCCTTTGCACACCTTGGTGGGGATGACGACCGGCCAAGCGGCCCCTGCCTCGGCCGGCCCCGTGAAAAACACGAGGGAACACTCTTTTTATTGTGGTCTGTGCTTTATCTAATGAAGTGAAAGTATTTACAAACTTTCCGAGCTCTTTCACAAAAAGCTCGCCAAAGAGATCTCCCTGGGCAACGGCGCCCACCTCCGAGTCCGCCAGATCCCCCAATTTCGGGTCAACTTTAATTAGCAGGGAGTGGCGGTGTTCGGTGGAAAGGGCGCAATTCGCATTGCCCAAAAATATAATGGCCCTCTGGGCCCATCCTGAGAGGGTTTCTGGGGAAATCATAGAGCCGGATTCTTTGGCCTCTTCGGCCATGTCCAGGATTTTCGTTATTGGGGCCCAGGGCATCCAGGAGCTTGTCCTGACATGCCCTCCATGACCTGTCGATCCCTTTCTTAGGATCCCTAATGAATTTCTGTAAAAAGGTGGCCATGCGGGGGTCAATCTCTGGGGTAAGGGCCACTTTCCCCTCCAGAGATGGGCGGGGGCACTTCGCCCGGAGGCAATTGCAGGCCTCCTTCTCAAGCGGTCTACGTATGTGCCCCGCCACATAGCTAGCTACCTTATCGGCCAGAGCCCACTCTGAGGAGCGTGGGTGGACGATGTCGTCGGGGTCGAGCATGTCTGACGTGCTCTTTGGGGCCTGAGAAGTACGGGGTGGAAGCCAGGGTCTGGATGGACCCGGTTCCTCATCTGCGTCTCCTGCCGCCCTAGGATCAGTGTGTGGGTCAACTGGCGGAGGAGGGAGGGGATTCCCTGCTGGGAGGGTAGGTTGAATATCCAGAAAAGCTTGTTTCAATCTGGAAAAAGCGTCCAGATCCACTCCAGAATCTCAGGATCATTTAGAAGGTGGAGAGCCCTGGGTTCCTGGTCCCTCGGGGGCTGCTGGCGTGGTAGGGACTTGAGGTGTAAGCCTATCAAAGGCCTGAGCGATCTGGCGGAAGAGCCTCTACTTTAAAGGAGTCATGGCTTCCTCCACCGCTCGATAGATAGAGGTGTCGACAGCCTCATAGAAAGCGTCACCCCAGGGAAAGTCAGCCAGAGGGTCCTCCTCTTCGTACTCATCGTGATATTCCATAATCTGTTTAATTAGAGGTCAGGGACCTAGTTTATAGGCGTCTGGGAATCAGCACACCTGGACTCACGACAGGGGCCACAATCTTCGAGGGCTGGGTGTCAGCCTAAAATATTTAAGCGGATGCTCCGCAAATTCAATGGGGTTCTAGCCCCAGGGACACAGTAAGGCTGGTGGAATGAAATATAAAGTGGGTGAAATCCTCCCTATAGTAATGGAGCCGGTATGGGTAGTGTCCCAAAGAAGGAATTCAGGCCTGGTACAGACCAGGGAAAAGCAAATACTGACTCTGTTCCCCACGTTAGCAACACTCACAGGGAACAGGGCGTCAAATTTCAAACCAAGCGGTCGGCTGCTTTGAGCTATTAATAGCAGCCCGACAGCATATGGACCCAGACGGGCGTCTCCCTCAGATGGGATCGCTACAAGAATGCGCGTGCGCTGCTTGACTCCCAAGAATGCGAGAAATGCAAGCAGCGTATCGCACTCCGCGCCTCCTCTCACGCCCTCTAGCGGCGGGAGGTCTCCGGCACCGAGCGATAACACCAGTACACACCGCGTAGGAGCAAGAACGCTCCCGCAGTGACACAACAACAAAAGGCGATCAGGAAACGAACGCAAAGAAAATAAACGTTCAAATAAGGAGCAACGAGCGCGGCGAACCGCGCGAGTGTTGTAACCTCACAATTATTTACACAGCAATGAAAACCACGCAAAGCAAGCGTCAATTATAGACATAATGCGAAACATAAAATATTAATTCAATCCCATATCAAGCAACACCAAACAGTAAATCAACTGAAGGGTACTTAACTGGCTGCGTAGCAGCGAAGAAAGAGGACGAAGGGACACTGACAGAGGACTATGTTGGGCTCGGAGGCCCCTGATTGGACACTGTTACTTGGACTTGATTGGCTGTTGCCATGTGTTTTTCTTTATTACCTTTCCCTAGGGGTTCATGGGAAATGTAGTTTGTTAACCTTTTAATGAGCTGCTATTGAATAAAAGTGAAGAAAGAAGGCATAATCCTCGCCTCCAGTCCTGACATAGAATTTGTGGCTATGTGGCATATGGATGATGAAAGTGTTGGTTTGTCAGCATTGACAGGTACAGTCATCGACGATGGCAAAGAGAGTAAGATACTTTTTCTCTGATGGCAGCAATGTCAATGAAGAATCCATAGAATTGGTTTTCTTACATTTTTTACAAATGTACCCCCTGAACCATAAGTTTTCTCTTCCCATGGGAGAAGCAGAGGGGTTTTCACAACCCTCTGTGCCCCAGTGATAGCCCTCCATCTTCCTGACCAAAGCTGCACTCTCTTCTTTCCGACTGAGCGGGAGAGAGCTGGCACCATGGTCTGTGAGAGCCTCTGGTCAGTGCAGATATTTTCCTCTTTGAGTGCAAGTCTGTCGAGACTTACACTGACAGGGACATGTAGAGATTTACTATTCTTAACTACACATCAAAGGTACCCATTCGTGGATTCAGATACTTAACTATGTTCACAACATGTTGGTACTTAATATGTTGGCTGCAGTATTTTTGTATATCAATATTTTGTCATCGATATTCTGGTAGTATACCTCTCTTTCTAGCCCATTTGGCCACTGTCTGCGGGTGATACGTTTTCTTGGTAATTCTTCTAGAACATGGCTTGCAAGACCCCCAGCACTTAGGGCTTTGTCAATGTGCCAACCCAAAACAGAAAGCCAATTGGGCTGCAACCACCTGCAACCCACAAAGCACTATGGGAATGGGATGTTTTTTAGGTAACAATTAATCTTATGAGATATCATAAGCAGTTACAGCTCCTCCACTAAGGCGGAGGAGCATCGCCCCCCTGCCTTCAAGCAGGAAAAGAAAGAAAAAATAAAATGATAATAACGTAATGTTATTATCATTTTATTTTTTCCTCCTGATGTGACAGCTTGCGTGAGGGGTGGGGCGGGCTGAAGAGCAGGGGAGGAGGGTACAACCCTAATCTAATGTTTTCTCTACAGTATGAAAATAAAGTTAGATTTATAACAACATATTTAACTATATTAATAAACTATTTTCACACAGAATGGCCGAAAGATGTATAACATCAAAAAAGGCAAACAATTACTCTCGCACATGGGGTACACTTACAGCCAGGAAAGCACAAGCACTAAGATTGTAATTTGGAAATGTACAAAATACTGCTCTAATGCTTGTTATGGGAGGGCTATTATAAAAAATTATTTTTTTTAATGTGAAAGAACACAACTACCCCATAAATGTTACTGAGATCGAAGTAAGACGTACTTCAAGATTTAAAAGAAGCAAGCGCTAGTTCTCAAGAGCCCACTACTAAAATACTAAAAGATATAGGGCCTAATTTATATGTTGATGGAAATCTAATTGAGTCGCAACAGTGACAGAGTTCTTTCCCCACCAACATAGGGGTGCAACCGCCCAATTTTGATGTGGATGGACCTTAAGTATGACCACAGCGGTGATTACTCTGTCACCACTGTGACCAAACATCTCAGACAGAGTAAGGGCCATTGAGAATTGGCTATATGTCTGTCTGCCGAATTAGTATGGGCAGACACATAGCCCTTTTTTTACTGTCCCTCACTGCCAATCAAACCCTGGCATTGAGGGACAGTAAAAAATAAATAATGCCCCTCTCACCATGCAAGATAATCCCTATGAGGAGGGGGGCATTATCTTTTTTATTCTGAAAAAGAAAATCCAGTTTCGAGATTTCCTTTTTCAAAATAAAATAGAAAACTGTTTGGTGCAAGGCTCCGTTATGTTAATGGAGCCCTGCACCAAACAGTGAAATTCATTGACAGGAACCGCCATGACGGAGGCTCCTATCAATGCTTTATAAATGATGCCAGCTTGGTGGTAATTTATAAATCCGGCGAGTGGTTCCTCCACCAGGGTGATGGAGTAATTTACTCCATCGCCCTGGCAGAACAATGGGCTGTCCACCAGGAAACAAATCAGCCTCATGCTCCCTAAACTACCTGAACACATCACAGGCCAGGTAACCAACAATACCCACTTTAAAATGCCTAATAGCACATATGTAGAAAGCCACCAGCGACATTTCGGCTCTCCTAGAAGATACCAAGACAGTGAAATTCCTGAAAACTTAACCACTACACATAATTATGAACCATTCCTCCTAAAAGACAACTTTAACATTCAAAAATAAATAATTATATTTTTACTGCAAATAATTTACTATTACGAAATTAATATGAAACATGGATGATGGACGGAACATTCAAAATGTGCCTTAGACCATTCACACAGATGTCCACCATATATGGTGAATATTAATACACAAACATACCCCCCATATATGCATTTCTACCTAACAAAGTAGCACTTAATACGAACTACTAAAACACGTCAAAATAAAAACAAATAACTGCTCCACTCATAACATGATACTAGATTTTGAACAGACAATGATATAATCAATACTTAGGGGCCGATTCCGATTCGGGCCGGAAAAAATACCGACCGACTCGGTACGGGATTATAGTCCGACCGACACGTACCGGCATTGCCCGACCTGGGAAGTACGATGAAATGCATGGGAATCACGACTGACTCGCACGGAACTCAAGGCGACCGACCAACCCGGCCGGAAACAAGCTATCCGGCCGGGAAACCACGCGAATCGCACCGACCGACACGCACCAGGAAACAACCCGAACGAAACGTACCCGCGAACTCCGACCCGCGCAGTACGATGCAATGGGTGCAAAATTAGACCAACTCGCACGGAGCCCAAGCCGTACGACCGACACGCATACCAAAGCCAGCCGAACAAACACAATACCCCGCGAACGACGCGTACGCCGCATATGAAACGGAGCTGAAACACAGCGGGAACGACTCGGACAGGCGCGCACGAGACAACTGCAACGTCCTACTCGGTCAGAAGAACGACTCCTACATGCACAATAATCACTAATGAAAAAATACAAAAAAAAAGGGCCAAACAAGCAATGACAAAGCCAATAAATACAGGGGGAGAAAAAAATGGAACAAGGACACACCCCCAACTCCACCTACATAAAGCCCACAAATCCCTTCCATGATCCTTTGCAAATTCCACTGACCTGCCAGCACACAACACCATCACACAGCAAACACAGACACACACACAGCTCATCCAACACAAAAGCCACACACCATTAGCACCTCAACAAATAGCACCCTCACACACACACAGCAAAACCTACACTCACACACCCTCACTTGCACACACAAGCACACATCAATCACCACCACCACCCATCACCATGCCCCTAAAGAAGAATCCAAAGTTCCTAGATAGTGAATTGGAAGTCATGGTAGACGAGATCCTGAGGGTAGAGTCACAGTTGTTTGGCACATTGGTCCAACAGACCCCCATGTCGCAGAAAACCAAGATGTGGGCGAGGATCGTCGACAGGGTGAACGCACAATCACCATGTTTGCGCACAAAGGAAGACATCCAGAACAGGTGGTATGATGTGCGCAGGAGGGTCAGAGCCCTACTCAAGAAGGATTACCTCCTGAGCCAGCACACCGGCAGTGGCCCTCCTGCAAAACCAGTATACCTCAGGCCCTGGGAGGAGACGGTGCGGGCCATCCTACCACCAGTGAGCGTATATGGACTAACAGACATCCCAGAGCCTGGTGAGTACACAACTAATATACACAATATTGTGTGCCAATACACACACATCACTCTCAAGGGGACAGTCAGACCATCCACCCCTAGCAAATCAACAGCAACCAAAAGATAATCATCCCAAGATGTGTATGTCAGTTAGATTAACACAATACATGCCATCTCATAGTGATATGTAACTGTGTCATGACATGTACAAACACAACAACAAATAGAGCAAGGCAGTGGTACAAATATAACCAACAAACACTGCCTGATATTTTGCCACCACTAGAACACCACCTCACAGGGAAGCTCACTTAAAGGAAGGAAATCTGTGTATGCTGGTGAAGCCAGTGTAGCCAATAGCATGATGGGAGTTGTAGTCACAGATATTGGTCACCCTCACAATTGGCCCATCAACACCACTCCGAAACATGCTCACATCACAGGGAGTGGATAAGGACTGACAAGATGGCTGACACTGGCTACTGCTGTGGGGTGCACAAGGCCCTGCTGGGAACTGTGCACCAACAAACAGCAGGACACCACTGTCAGCCATCTTGCCATTGCTGTCACACTCACACACAGTGAAGTCCTCTCAAAAGCAAGGAAGTACGGGCATGCTGGGAAGGGGGTGTAGGCAATAGCATGATGGGAGTTGGAGTCACAGATATTGCTCAGCCTCACAATTGGCCCATCAACACCACTCTGAACCATGCTCACATCACAGGGAGTGGAAAAGAACTTACAAGATGGCTGACACTGGCTACTGCTGTGTGGAGCACAAGGCCCTGCTGGGAACTGTGCACCAACAAACAGCACAACACCACTGCCTGACATCCTGAAAGCCAACTTGCACTCTCTGCAATGCAAGCACGTTGCATGGTGGGATATCTGGCTGGGTGGGAAGGAGGACTCACAGCACTGACCATAGTTACAAGCAGCTCACCTCACACACCCCTCAACACAAACTCCACATAACCCACCTGGGAGAATGCAATGCCTCACATACCAAATGAAGATCCCACAAAGAACCACCACCCTGGGTAATGCTGTGTGAAGCACAGGGACACACCTGGGACTTGTAGCCAAACAAACGCAAGGACAACACAGTCAGCCTTCCTGTCAGCACAGGCACACTACCCCACAGGGAAGCACAGTCCAAAGGAAGGAAGTACGGGCATGCTGGGAAGGGGGGGTAGCCAATAGCATGATGGGAGTTGGAGTCACAGATATTGCTCAGCCTCACAATTGGCCCATCAACACCACTCTGAACCATGCTCACATCACAGGGAGTGGAAAAGAACTTACAAGATGGCTGACACTGGCTACTGCTGTGTGGAGCATAAGGCCCTGCTGGGAACTGTGCACCAACAAACAGCACAACACCACTGCCTGACATCCTGAAAGGCAACTTGCACTCTCTGCAATGCAAGCACGTAGCATGGTGGGATATCTGGCTGGGTGGGAAGGAGCACTCACAGCACTGACCATAGTTACAAGCAGCTCACCTCACACACCCCCTCAACACAAACTCCACATAACCCACCTGGGAGAATGCAATGCCTCACATACCAAATGAAGATCCCACAAAGAACCACCACCCTGGGTAATGCTGTGTGAAGCACAGGGACACACCTGGGACTTGTAGCCAAACAAACGCAAGGACAACACTGTCAGCCTTCCTGTCAGCACAGGCACACTACCCCACAGGGAAGCACAGTCCAAAGGAAGGAAGTACGGGCATGCTGGGAAGGGGGTGTAGCCAATAGCATGATGGGAGTTGGAGTCACAGATACTGCTCAGCCTCACAATTGGCCCATCAACACCACTCTGAACCATGCTCACATCACAGGGAGTGGACAAGGACTTACAAGATGGCTGACACTGGCTACTGCTGTGGGGAGCACAAGGCCCTGCTGGGAACTGTGCACCAACAAACAGCACAACACCGCTGAATGACATCCTGAGAGTCAACCTGAACCCACTGCAAGGGTGGCATGCTTCATGGTGGGATAACTGGGCCAGGTGGAGAAGGATGGCCGGATGTCCACCAAATACAACCAATGCTGGCCATGCACACACCTCAACATTCATAGTGAAATGCCCCAGGTATGCATGACAATGTGCTACACCAATATCAACCTCTTACTGTGACAACTTAGGACAATGCAATGTACATGCCCGCATCCAGAGGTACAGTCACAACGTCAAAATCCTAAACTTACAACAATTTTGGTATTCACAGAATGAACTTACACATTTGGGTATTCACAGAATGAACTTACACATTTGGGTATTCACCGAATGAACTTACAACAATTTTGAGTATTCACAGAATGAACTTACACATTTGGGTATTCACAGAATGAACTTACAACAATTTTGGTATTCACAGAATTAACTTACTCATTTTGGTATTCACAGAAGGCACTTACTCATCAATGAGTAAGTGCCTTCTGTGAATACTAAAATGTGTAAGTTACACAAAATGTGTAAGTTACACAAAATGAGTAAGTTACACAAAATGTGTAAGTTACACAAAATGTGTAAGTTACACAAAATGTGTAAGTGTCTTCTGTGAATACCAAAATGAGTAAGTTTATTCTGTGAATACCAAAATGAGTAAGTTCATTCTGTGAATACCAAAATGGTAGTAAGTTTAGGATTTTGTCGTAAGTTAGTTCTGTGAATCGGGCCCAATGTGTGTCTCTTCCAAATACAGGTGACGATGATGGGGACACAGCAGCAGGCGAGGAGGAGTCCCTGTCCCAGGCTCCGGGGGACACAGAGCTCACTGGTGTGGAACAGCCTCTGCCCACCTCGGATGGCGAAGACCTACCTGGCACCTCTGGTCTGAGTCATCATGCAGCACCAGCTGGACCAACATCTGCACCCCCTGCACCCATCCCTCCAACAACTGCCAACATACAGACCACCCAGGCCCACACAGACAGACCAAGGACCACCGCTGACAACAGCACAGGGTCCCAGGCCCACCGTGGAGCAACGGATGACAACACCACTAACAACCCCCAAGTGAGCCTCGGGTCACCTGTGCGTGCCACCGCAGGTCCTGCACGTGTCGCCAGGGGTGGTGGGAGGGGTGGTAGACATAGGTCGCTGCTTGCAGAGGGGTCTGGACTGAATGATGACCCACAACTGGCACGCATCGCTGATGTGTACCAGGATAGCACCGGAGAGGTCAGACAGGTAGTGGGGATCCTCAAGGACATACAACAGCAGCAGGCTGCCCATCATGCCCGCTTGGACTCCCACATGGCCCGTGTGGGAGACACACATGTCGGGCATGGAGTCCAAGTGGGATACATTGCAAGAACTCACAGCGGTGCATAGGGACATATTGACATGCCTCCGCCAGATTAGCACCAACATGGCCACACCTCCCTGTGTGCCCACAACATCTGGTGCTGCAACAACTGACACCACCACAGGGAGGGAGGAGGACTCTGGCGGAGAGTCCCCTGCACCGCAGCAGCCTGCACGTGAGGGTCCCCCACAAAGAAGAGGGGTTGTCCGAGGAAGGAAAACTGAGAGGTTGATGGCCACGTACATCCCCCAGGAAGCCAACACCTGTTCCGGAAATTCTCCTTTGTGTGCAAACGTTTCACCCTGTCGAATGCAACACTACTTTCCCACATGACATGGGGAGTTCAAGTTGGACTAATGTATCATATGACTGTGGACTTCACTCAGGACATTTCTGCTACCAAGACTTCCAACTCATCTGGGAACTTTGGATCACAATCACAATGTACAGCACCCACCATCCTGTGCACTATACACACACACATTTCTGTAAATAAAATCACTAGTACACCATACTTGCCACTGTTGTTATTCAAATGTGGATACTGTTATGGTGATGATGTTCTGCTAAATTACACTGTGTATGCTAACTGCTACAGCAAGTACAACACCGTCGTGT
The DNA here is from genome assembly GCA_963921515.1 of Calotriton arnoldi. Classification (NCBI taxonomy): domain Eukaryota; kingdom Metazoa; phylum Chordata; class Amphibia; order Caudata; family Salamandridae; genus Calotriton; species Calotriton arnoldi. The sequence goes on from CAWUFW010000189.1 coordinate 4,665,652, forward strand.
GAGTCATGGTGACGTGACACATATGAGGGAGACACACCACTAGGGCTACACAACACAGACACCAGGGCCATCGGACTCATCGCCCACAGTGATGTTGGCAGGAAATACAGTGGAATCCTTTATAAACTCAGGTTTATAAAGGATCTGTTATGTGTGCACTATGTGATTCAATGCCTATTAGATTCACCATCTTAGCGCAGCGGACATACCATAGCATTTATTATTATCCCTGTATATGTTTGTTATTTTGTTTCGGTTATTATTCCTGTACAGGATTAGTGTATTTACTCCCCTTAAGTCATTATGCCCCATCGCCTAGCTCACTCTTTGTTCACCCAGGTGTATAAATGATCTGGTAGGTGTTCACCATCTGATTCAATGCCATTAGACTCCCCATTTGACTCATGTTTTGTTTATTGTTTTGGTATTTGTTTTTATTCCTGTATATGATTATTGTACTTACTCCCCTTATGTCACTTTGCTCCATCGTATAGCCCATTCCCCGTTCACTCAGGTTTATAAAGGATCTGTTATGTGTGCACTATTTGATTCAATGCCTATTAGATTCACCATATTAGACTCATGTTTTGATTTGTTACCTTCCTTGCCTCAAATTGTAAAGCGCTCTGATATCCTTCGGGATCAAGTTCGCGCTATATAAAACTTTATAAATAAATAAATAAATAAATAAATGCACAGACACCACACCTATTCAGAGTCTGTGTCAACTAGCCCACAGGTGCAGTAAGCAAATGTCAGTCAGATGTGTGACCACAGACAACGCACATCCCAAAGTGAAGCACTGGTTTATTACACATTTGTAACATGTTGTTACCACTACAAATGCAAGTTAATCCCACGTGGCAGTGGCCACACAGTCAACATGTGCAGAAGATATGAAGTCCAGGGGTGTGTGGCACATCAACTGTAGGGAAACGACTGCTGCCACCCTGAAAGCTGAATCATGGCGTTGGGGGATCCAAGTTGACCAAACAACTCTGTAAGCACCCTGTGAAGGACAAACATGACACACAGTCAAAACCACTGAAGAACCGGACAGAACTGCAATACTCATGCCCTAAACATGTCACAAGATACCTACACAAAAGCACGTTTGCATGTCAACACTGTTGGGGAGTACAGACTACCTGTAAGGACACATCGCTGCACGCATCCAGTCAAGTGGCACATGGCCACACTAAAACAGCACCAGGGCACCACCCACACATATCATGCAAACTCACATCATTCACATTGCATCTCCCTGGATACTCACATTCAGCTGAAGAAGTTGGTGATGAGCTGTGTGCGGACATCACCACCATCATCATCATCATCACTGGCATCGTGGTCCAGGCCAGGATCCTCCACAGGTGGCGGACGTTGGTCATCGTCATCCAGGATGAGAGGCAACTCCTTCCACACTGCCAGGTTGTGGAGCATGCAGCAAACGATGACAATCTTGCACACCTTTGCTGGGGCATATGGGTGGGCCCCTCCTGTCTTGTCCAGGCAGCGGAAGCGGCTCTTCAGGAGACCAAAGGTCCGCTCGATCACTCTCCTGATCCGACCATGTGCCTCATTGTAGCGCATCTGGGCTGGTGTCACAGGGTTCCTGAGGGGTGTCAGCAACCACGGCATGTTGGGGTATCCGGAGTCACCTACAGACAGACAATTGCACATTAGCTGAGTTCAAAAAGTGGGCGGAATACAACATAGCAGAACACACACAATGGTACAAAGTCAGTACACACCGACAAGCCAGGCATGCTGGTTCGGCATCTGTGACATCATCCTCGGGATGCGACTACTCCTCATCACGTAGGCATCGTGAGCAGAACCGGGGAAACGGGCACACACATGTGTGATGGTCATATCTGCAAGACATACCACCAGCGCATTGATCGAATGGTAGTGTTTGCGGTTACGGTAGGCCTGCTCATGTGCCTGTGGTGGAACCAAAGCCACATGTGTCCCATCAATGGAGCCAATTACATGTGGCATCCTCCCCAGGGCATAAAAGTCACTCTTAACGTCAGTGAGTTGTCGACGTTTGGGGAAATAGATGAACTGGTTCAGGTTCCTCAACATAGCCACCAAAACATCGCGTAGCACACGGCTGAACATAGTCTGTGACATCCCACCATCAGTCGCCACAGTGTGTTGGAAGGTACCGGTGGCAAAGAAGTGTAGGGCTGCCATTACCTTCACCTTGGGTGTCAGCGCCGTAGGGTACGGCCGGCCCGGTTGCAGATGTGGTGCCAAGCGCACTGCCAAATCCTCAATCAGCTGCCTGGTGAAGCGGTACCGTCGGATGCTGTCACGTTCCACCATCGTTGCCAGGTCAGGGAATGGTCTATGAACAGCTGGAGCCCTGCAGTGCATAGGATGAAGAAAGAAAGATTGTCAGTCACCCCACAGATGTGCCTTTCACCATACTCAATTTCACATGATACATCATTACGAGACACAAGTACTTGATGTGTGTGCCGTTCTGTTCGGACATAACTCGCACCTACATGGCCATCATCTAAGTTCTCAGTACAACATGTGTGCACAACAGGTACCAGGTTGTGCTATGGGAAACCATTAGGCTGTATCACAGTACCCATTTACTGCTGTCACGTTCCACACACACACCACAGTGACATGTCTGGACAGATGCGCCACAGGCATCACAGCACATTGACAGGTAGATTCCCAGGGACCCTGTCTTGCCACATGGACACTGGCATGACATGGCGTATCATGTACACGTCAGAAAAACAAACATGACTCCCACAGGTAGTGGCCCCTGTTGCCTCAGCAGGACAGACATGGACGTCAGTGACACACACACGCACAACATCAAAGTCCATGCACAAACAACGTTGCTGTGGAGACTGTCTCCCATCGTGCACATGGAATCAGAGACATCGGAAACACAACATGCACACAGACTGTGGAGGGACATCACTATTGTGGCAATGGGTCATCCTGTTACGTACATGCCTTCCCCCATGGGACCCTGGGGGTATGTGACATGTCACACACATACACAACCTGGAAATGTGACCATGCCACATGCTCTGAAATGAACTGTTGCACATCACAGTGGTCATGTGCACAACACACAAAGGACCCTGTCCCCATGAACACATGCACAGCCTGGGTGTGGATGCCCACCAGTGCCACCACAGAAACCACATGTCAACCCCCATACACAGAAAAGGTAATGCACCCTTACATGCCTTAGGAAACAGTGTGGAGTGCGTGTGGTGTTGTAGGTGTGCCCCTGTGTCTCTGGCAGGTATATGTGGCTGGCATATGTTCACCAGTGACAAACATGGTGACATATGCGACTGACCTGTACAGGTACGCGTTGTACAGCAATGGACCGATCGGTGTGCCCGGCCGGCCCATTGCATGTGTTGTGTGCGGGTACGCGTTGTATCCCGAAATACGCATTGTACAGCAATGGACCGATCGGTGTGCCCGGGCGGCCCATTGCATGTGTTGTGTGCGGGTACGCGTTGTACCCCGAAATACGCGTTGTACAGCCATGGACCGATCGGTGCGCACGCATTGGCTGGGGCCTGGCATGGCGACGGATGCGTTTTCGTGGCTCCAACGAGTCTGATGCAGTGAATTCAGTTGGCCAGCCACAACAATATTGCAAAATCATGGATGTCATGAATTTGAAGATTTGAATGATGCTGTGGGCGTGTATTAGTGCTGCTATTCCATGGATTGGTCAGATTCAGAAGATGCAAACGACTTGGACCAATCACTTTGGACACATGGGACAGTATCTGCCTCTGCAGCACACATATAATGCTGGCTGTTCCCCTGAGAGCTCACTTGCCTGCACTACATGCTCCAGGACCACATCTGCCAACAACACTGCTGCTGTCTCTGCATCCTCTGGCTACTGCAATGGCACGTACTGTGGATAGAGCCCCAGCCTTCAGCCTTGAGGAGAACCAGGCCCTGCTGGACAGCCTCCTTCCACAGTACAGCAAGCTGTATGGGAAACCAGGGGAGCAGGTGAGTGTGCTGTCCACTGCCTTACCAATTGTGCATGTTGTCTGACTAGCAGGACTTACAGTGTGCACACCACTGGCTAGCATGCTCACTGAGTAGTTGTCACACCCCAAAGTGTGTAGTTACATGCACTGAACAGGTACAGCGCAGTAACAGTGCATTCCAAAAAGGTTTACTCCCTATGCAATGACACCATGTAGTGACTGCTGGCAAACTGTTCATAGCCATTGTTGCACTGCCTATGTACATCATATGCCCCTGTGATTGAGACATGTATATCCAACTGTGTGATGCACGGATATGTTGCATGTGTAGTAATGGCCTTTTTCACTTTGTCATCCTCACAGGTCGATGCCCACCAGAAGCAGGAAATCTGGCTGACCATCGCCCGGAAAGTAAGCTCCGTGGGGGTCTACAGGCGCAGGATCCGCAACTGCCAGAAGAAGTGGCAAGACCTTCGTGGCTGGACCCGGAGGATCGCAAGGGTCCAGCTGAAGCTGTCGCCTCCTCGCAGGAGGGGCGGACCCTGACCCCCCACATGCTCCGGATCCTGGCAGTGGTCTTCCCTGACCTGGATGGGCAGCTGAAGGCCAGACAGCAGCAAGGAGGGGGTGAGTCCATGACTGCACTGTGCACTTTGTCTGACATGCTATGTGCCCTCCTCTGGCCTGGTTAAACTTCCACAGTACATCAGTCATGTGGTCCAGGACCCATGTCCCTCATTTGTGACATGCCCACTTCTCCTCTGATACGCGTATGTGTGGCCCTTACAGTCAGGAAATTGTGTCACTTGGGGACTGTGTCATTGCATTTAGCTTCGCTCAAGGTGGGGGACAGCATTTGTTCCCGTGACTATGTTGTGGGATTCATGTGTGGGTCAATTGCTTACACAATGCCTAAGTTCTGACATGTAATCTGGGTGTAACTTTGATATGTGGTCCACTTGCTGATCTGAATCACCACATGTCCCTGGGGAATTTGGCACACACCCATGCTGCCGGTGGGAACAATGTTTGGGCCTCAGGAGTATGTGCATCAAGTGTGTCACACGTGCTTAGCCACATGCCTACTGTCCAGGACTCATTCCTCTTACAGGTGGAGCTGGACAGTCATGCCTACTCCAGGGCATACAATACACTCTGTACTCCCACTCCTGTGTACCATCTGGCATGTTGTGATCAGTGAAATGTTCCCTCAGGTGTCTGCCTCTGTGTCTTTGTGCTGTGTCCTCGTTGTCAGGACTACTGGTATGTTTATCGGTTAGGGCTCAGCATGCCAGCGGAGATGTGACCATGATAGACGAAACCTCTGTGATTTTTAGGTGTCTGATCACTTGACTGTGCACACAGGTGTATGCGACTGTGACTTTCAGGCAGCTGTTTCTCATTCACAGCACACTGTGAGGTGCTCATGTTCAGAGAGTTGTGTTTCATGTCCCCCATATGTCCAATTGGTATGACGTGGACAAGTAGTAGTACTGATGATGTGGTTTTTGGGGGATGGACATGTGCACTTGTCAGTTACATAACTTGCATTCCCCATGTCCTAGGATTGTGACACAGTGCAGACTGTTGTTGGCTGGCTGCCATGCCCATGTGACTGGAGACAGTGATGTATGACTTTGCACGCATGCCTGTGTCATGGCATTAAACTTCCTAAGAGTGATCCTGCAGGGGAGTGACATGTGCAACATGCACCCCATTGTGGCATTGACTATCCGGACATGGGTGCATCATCGTGTGTGGTGCTGGTATGCATCACATGCATTTCTATTTAGACTCTGGCCATCCCTTCATCCGGACACCTGCACTGACTTAGTGGCAAGAGATGTGTTGTGTGCATGTTCACATACTTCACCGTGTTCCCTGCAATGTCCAACAACTGTGTAGGTGGTGCATGTGTCCACACTGGGGTCTTACCATCAGACAGGCACCAGACAGATGGGTGCAAGGGCAGGAGGGGTGTGAGTCCCATGGTTGACCATCAGACTGACAATTGGCTTCCACAAATCTGTGTGAGGACTTTAGGCAATGTTCAACTAAGGATGCCTGGGCTGGCTCTGTGATGTGCTGTACTTACTGTGGTGTGTGCGTTCAGTGCAGGTGACTGATGTTTGTCTGTTTCCCTAATTGTTTGCAGATACATCCACGGCCACAGGAGGGGACAGCTCCACGGACCAGGAGGAGCAGCGGAGCCAGACTGGGTCAGCGTCCGACCAGTGGTCAGAGGGACCCAGTGGCACGGAGGGCGAGGGGATGAAATGCAATGAAGGAGCAAGGGATCCCCTCTGGAGAACAATAATGGTCTGGGAGTAAGAGGGGGACTAAACGACCAAAGAAGACCAAAGAACACTCCCCTTAGACCTATATTTCTTTAGCCAACGATTCAATCTAGCATGGGTAAACAAAGTTAACAAACATCAATATTTATAACATTACATAAGGATCATTTTTTATAAAAACTTTATTTATTATTGTCATAAGTTTCTTGTTTCATTTTTCGTAATGCAAAAATGTCATTATTGTGAATAGATATGAAGCTTTTTTTGTCTTTTTCAAAAGATAGTCTTTTTTTTATAAATACATGTAACCAATAATACAAAAATATATACAACATGGAAGGTTCCCTAATGAACAAGTCTAATTCTACTCATACATACTTCACATACGTCCACATTCATACAAGACACTTATGCACATCTGGAATACACGGGAAGGCGAGGGGAGCCACACCGAGGAGTCCTCAGCACCATCCACCTCAGCTGAGGACCACAGCAGCTCGGAGGATGACTCCCTTGTGGAGGCGGGTGTCAGCAGCCACCAAAGTCAAGCTAGTCTGTCTGGCCCCGCCACCACCACCACCACCACCGCCCTCCCATTGGCTCCCATTCCTGAGGTCCGTGGAGGCTCCCGTGCTCGGGAGCGTGTCTCCTTCATGCCAGGCACCGCACCCCCTGCCCCTGTGTCCCCTGCTGCCCTGAGTGAGTAGTCTGTGTACCTCCTTCGCCAGCTCCATGTAGGGCAGACAGCAATGCTGACTGTCCTCCATGCACACACCACTCTGTTGACACAGCTGGTGTCGTTCATGGAGGGCATCTCGACGGGTATGTCTGCCCTACAGAGGAGCAATAGGTCCATGAACTCCTCCCTGACGGCAGCAGTGTCCCTCCTCCAACAGTCCCTCACCCCTCCCACCTCTGCCCCATCCACACTTCCTGCCACCCTACCTGTCCAAAGCACATGCACACCTGCACAATCACCCTAACACAGACACGAGCAGCACAGACACACCCAAGAGAAAGGCAAGACGTGCACACAAGCATCCTCAGGGGACTGATACCACAGACACAGGGGATGGGGAACACACACACACACAGGCATCCACAGTCACTCCGCAGTCCTCCAAATCCTCTCCCTCCAAGACCCCTTTCCTTGCCTCACCTGCTACCCCACATACACAGCAGCTCTTCCTGTGTGACCTCGGCCTCTTCCCTCCAATCCTGCTGATCCAGCATACCGGGGAAGAGGAAGTCCACCCACACAGAGGGGAGTGCCCTCGCCCCCGGACACCCTCCCCCAGGCGCAGGCAGTCACAGGACCCCATTAGGAAGTCCCCCCAGACCAGGAAGAGCAAGACCCAACCACCACCACCACGCAGCTCCACCACCCAGTCTCTCTCCTCCATCCCCCAGGCCACCACTCCACAGGTTCCCCCACCACACCCTGCCCCATGTTCCCCCACACACCGATACCGCATCCCCAGACTGCTTAGGCCCTCCCCCCCTGCCACTTGCTCTTCCACACCCAACCCAGACGCTCTGCCTGTTAGTGCCACTGGTGTGGGGACTGGGTCCCCCCTCTGTCCTGCCCACCTCATCTGCCCACCCTTCCACTCCCTTGGAGTTATGCACTGCAGTGGAGTCCACAACCACCCCGTCTGACTTGGGCACTGCAGTGGGGACCCAGTCCACTACATCAGACCAGCCCACTGCAGTGGTTGCAGCACCCACACCAACTGACTTGTGTAGCACGGTGGTGCTGGCCCCCTGAGTCAGACACCTCCACTGCAGTTGCCGGTGACACTCCTGCACCCACCACCCCTTCACTGCCTCACTCTGCCATCCCCTGATCCTGTCCCTGCGGTGCCTGGCCTGCCCCCTCCAAGGGGGATGTCCCCTGTCCGTACCAGTGCAGGGAAGCAATGGGTGACCAGTTGTCACTTGTCACCCTGTTGGGACATGGATTTTGGACTGGCCATTGGCCTTAGTTTCTTTTGGACGTCAACTTTTAATTTTACATTAGCTGAATAAAGCCTCTTTTTGTTTAATTGAGGTGTTTCTTTTGATGTACATGATGTAGATGAGTAGCATCCTGCATTTGCAGTTGTTATAGTGTTCAGTTCAGGAAAATGAAGTGTTGCTGTGATGGACTCCATGTGGTCCATGGGATATGTGTCCTGTTCTACTCTGGATCTATGGCATCCTTTGCTGCAGTCTGAGGGTGTAATGTTCAGCATTTGACACAGGGATGTATGTTTTGCATTTGTAAAGGAACATCTTTGTCTTACACTGATGCACATCTGGTGGGCTTACCACTGTTCAATGTTCCGATTTCCCTGACTGTGTGCCCATCTCCACTGGACATGCAGTTTTGCACATCAATGTTGAAGGACTCATCTGTGTATACAGTGCAACTGGCTTGACAGGTGTTTTGGGTGTATGCAGATGACTGACGTGACACTCCCGTATCCAGGCTGATGTGAGCAGAGCCTTCTGTGTGTTGTAGTTGTTGACTCACTGACGGAGTGTCCTGCTGACATGTTTGAGTCGTGCACAGACAAGGTTTGGCACAGCGGACCTTCCACAGGAGTGGAGTGCCCTCATGGCAGTGTGTAATCCCGTGACATTGCGTGTGCCCGTGTTGTGTGTTGTGTAAGCATGTCTGTGCGTGTTCCCTTCCCTTTTTCTACTCAGGCTGTGTCCCTAGGGATGTTCCTGTTTGTGTTGCTTGCAGAGTTGGTCTGTGTTCATCCAGCATCTTGGACCTGGTTTCTCTGTGATGTGGTTGCATGGCAAACTAATGTTCATGAGGTTGTCATCCCAGGTTGTCTTTGTTGTCAGGGCTGGGGATGTGGGAAACGGTGATGGGACACATTCAGGATTCCCCTTGTCACTTGTTGTTTACACAGCTATGGACCCCACACTTACCTTTTGGTCACTGTGGTGATGGGGCTTTAGGCCCCATGGCCACACTGTTCAAGAGGTGCATCAGCTATGGACCCCACACTTACCTTTTGGTCACTGTGGTGATGGGGCTTTAAGCCCCATGGCCACACTGTTCAAGAGGTGCATCAGCTATGGACCCCACACTTACCTTTTGGTCACTGTGGTGATGGGGCTTTAAGCCCCATGGCCACACTGTTCAAGAGGTGCATCAGCTATGGACCCCACACTTTCCTTTTGGTCACTGTGGTGATGGGGCTTTAGGCCCCATGGCCACACTGTTCAAGAGGTGCATCAGCTATGGACCCCACACTTTCCTTTTGGTCACTGTGGTGATGGGGCTTTAGGCCCCATGGCCACACTGTTCAAGAGGTGCATCAGCTATGGACCCCACACTTACCTTTTGGTCACTGTGGTGATGGGGCTTTAGGCCCCATGGCCACACTGTTCAAGAGGTGCATCAGCTATGGACCCCACACTTATCTTTTGGTCACTGTGGTGATGGGGCTGTAGGCCCCATGGCCACACTGTTCAAGAGGTGCATCAGCTATGGACCCCACACTTACCTTTTGGTCACTGTGGTGATGGGGCTTTAGGCCCCATGGCCACACTGTTCAAGAGGTGCATCAGCTATGGACCCCACACTTACCTTTTGGTCACTGTGATGATGGTGTGTTCGACCCCATGGCCACAGTGGTCATGGTCTGCTTGCATTGTGGAGGCCACACACATTTATGTGTGACACATGTGATAGTGGGTCACATTGTATGTTCAATGTCATGTTCAGTGTTGTAGGCATTTGACACAGACTACACACGCTTGTCATGGTGTTGGGGGGGATGTGATTTTCTGTATCTGCAAAAAAGATCAATGTTTTGTATTAAAATGTTCACTAGGCATCATTCGTATTCACGTTCAAACATGCGCTTTACAGCTGCCCTTTAATATAATCCAGCACAACTTTAAATAAAGGCTTGAGCTTCACAGAAATACTTGCTCTGTTTCGGGATTCATTATTGTGGGATAAGTAAAGTGCCTTGAGAAATGTGGTATCCACCAACAGTAACATTGAGTTAAATGAGTGGGAAAAGCAACCCCCTCCCCCTCCGTACTACCCATTGAGACAGAGATGTAAATAATAAATGTGGCTGTGGGCTCTGTGTCGCCGTGAATAGCTTAACTTAGGAGTCATACATATTGCACTGTCACAGTATTGCGGAATTGGACCATCAGCATGGCTCAATGATCAAGTAGATTGCACCGGGAGCAAAGGACTCTGTGCATCACTTCAAGTGGAAGAAGAATATCCGCCTTATACCTCACGTTTAGGGAAGATGAATGGACCAGCTCTAGTTGAACAGTCGCAGCAAGCGGCGAGGGAAATATACGAGGGAGTTGGGTATTTCAATCGCCCGACAGAGGATTTGAGCTCGATGCTCTCTGAATTCAAGCCTTTAACTGTACCAGGGAGACTCACCTGCAGCAGTGCTCCAGATTGCCTGCTCTAAATAGGGTGACCAGATGTCCCGGATTTGCCAGGACGGTCCCGTTTTTCCACCAGCTGTCCCGACAGATTCCAGGAAATTTAGCTCATGTCCTGGTTTTTACAGCAGGTCGACTGAGAACGGCTGGAGGTTCTTTTTTTATGTTTTACTAAGCAGGGATAGTTAGCAGTTGTTTCAAGAAAGCAATTTAATTAACAGGCAAGCTTCTTGGTTTAGAAATTGCATTTTATTTATGTTCTTACTGACTCTTCTGTAATTCTCTGCTGAGGAGTGCTGTCATTCTGTGCCCTCTCTTGAAGTAAAATTGTAGTCCTTCTTCTATTTTTGTGAAATGTCCCAGTTTTTGGCTTTTAAATTCTGGTCACCCTAGCTCTAAACCTTTACCCTGTGGCAGGGGGCATTCAGCACTTATGCAGAGGTGCCACACATGTATGCAAGCAGTGGCGTAACAAAACTTGAGGGGGTCCCCCAGCAAACTACATGGATGGGGGCCCCCAGGCTCCGGACCCATTCAAGCCTGCCACCCGTGCACAATGCACAGTGCCGGAGGGGGCCCCCTGGAGCTCAGGGGCCCCCTCACACCGCTGGGGCTATTGTTACGCCACTGTATGAGAGATAGTCTTAAAGGGCCATGTTCACAAACCTTTTCATGGGAGTAGTTCTGTCTTACTCTTGTCTTACAGGTGAGTTGCACCTGAATATCTAGGCCTGATTCCCAAGGCATGTTCTATGAGTAGTTTCAAGGAGTGAGACCTGCTGAGGAAGCACACAATGCTCGTGGAAATTCAGTTGTACTTAAACCCGGAGTAACATGCCTTCTGCTGATGGGAATTGTTTTGTGATTCATGCCTGGAGATTTAGCTGTGGCTAGTGCCTAATCCCGGAGTGAGACAGACCTGCTCAAAAAGAAAAATCTTTGAGAACTGTCCCCTTTATTTGTAAATCTATTTGATATTTAAAGGGCAGTGCTTGCACATGAATGCCAGCATTGCTTCATCTACTACAATGTAGTTTGAAAAAAATCAGTTTTTACATGTGCATAATTAACAAACAACAAGATAGCTACACCTCGCTGCAGATTTCAAGCAAGCAATTCTTGAGCAAATTGATGTCATCCATATATATGTGGGAATGAGTAGAACAAGTTAAACTGCCGAATACGTACTATCAGAAAACAATCTAGTTTCGCATCATATTACAGAATAGCACTATAAGTCTATGCAAACTACAAGCATTTTATGCCCATGATCACATAGAGCAGTGCCAGCTAGCAGGGTATGATTGCAAGCCCATGCTGCATCTGGGCATTTTAAACATAACATTTAAATGTGAATGCACAGATTTGTTCCCATCTGCAGTCAGTGACGCTCAGTCGGCTGAGGTGCATGCAATAGGTTGGTGTACTGCTCACCCCTGTGGTGACAGGTCCACCCCAACACATATTTATCCTGCCATCACCAGCCTCCACATTCGGCATCAGGGCCGCTGACCAATTAAGAGGTGGACAGTAGCCCTAGGCATGCAACAGTGAGGCAGTGGTAGCTGCTATGTGATTTGAGTAGATGGTACTACATCTACTGCCCCCTTCCTTGAACTTAGTCTCTTTATAAGACCCCTCCTTCATTCCAAACGTGCATAACCAGTGAGGTTATTCCTGTGAATCAAGAGAGCCGGGTAAACTACCAGCCCACCCGGATGTGACTCCTGGTTACAAAGCGCCAACAATATTTGCAAGTCCATTGCCACTGCCGTCCAGATCTGGCAGCGAGTTGTCCTTCTAGAGAAGCAGTGAGCCACATGGGCTGCTATACAGAAGCTGGAATTAAGGCCGAAAATAGAGTGTTTCTAAGATCCAGTTCAAAAGACATTATGATGGAGTTCTCCATATGTGTAAAAAAGTCTAACGCGAAGTCAAGAAGAAAAGTCCACCAGGCATATTTCGCTTTAGATATCGGCGTGTTCCTATTAAATGCATTTCATGTCACCTACCCAGCCGGACATTGGGCAGACCTCACTTCGTCTCTCCGTTGTACTCTCCCTCCTACCCCTTTACTCCACCCACTTTCCCATTTACACTCCATTTATCCCTTCTCTTTGCTCTCTTATTGTTTTTCTCTTTGAGACCTAGCCGCTTGACTGATGCCCGGTGGAGCTACCTGATAGCTACAGAGGAGATGGGCTGTGGACTTCCCCCTCGGCCGTCACCTACCCAGCCGGACTTGGGGCAGACTCTCCTTCGTCTCTTTCTCCATCCTTTCTCCCTCCTACACCTTTACCCCACCCCCTTACCCTTCTAAGCTCCATTTATTCCGTCTTCCGACGCTCTTGAAATGTTTTCTCGTAACTGATGTAACTTGTAACTGATGTAATTTTGTAACTTTGTGGATCCTTATGTAAAGTGCTCTGATACCTCCGGGTCTAGCCAGCGCTATATAAAACTCAAATAAATAAATTCCTTATGTGGGAGTATGCTGGTTGTGTCATGCATTACCCGTCCTATGAGTAGGGGTGGTGGTAGTGGCAGGCATCCAGCCCCCCCTGAGTAGGGGTGGTGGTAGTGGCAGGCATCCAGGCCCCCATGAGTAGGGTGGTGGTAGTGGCAGGCATCCAGCCCCCCTGAGTAGGGGTGGTGGTAGTGGTAGGCATCCATCCCCCCCTGAGTAGGGGTGGTGGTAGTGGTAGGCATCCATCCCCTATAGGTGGGGATGGTAGTAGTGACAGGCATCCAGGCCCCCATGAGTAGGGGTGGTGGTAGTGGTAGGCATCCAGCCCCCCCTGAGTAGGGGTGGTGGTAGTGGCAGGCATCCAGCCCCCCCTGAGTAGGGGTGGTGGTAGTGGCAGGCATCCAGGCCCCCATGAGTAGGGGTGGTGGTAGTGGCAGGCATCCAGCCCCCCCTGAGTAGGGGTGGTGGTAGTGGTAGGCATCCAGCCCCCCCTGAGTAGGGGTGGTGGTAGTGGTAGGCATCCATCCCCCTATGGGTGGGGATGGTAGTAGTGACAGGCATCCAGGCCCCAATAAGTAGGGGTGGTGGTAGTGGTAGGCATCCAGCCCCCCCTGAGTAGGGGTGGTGGTAGTGGCAGGCATCCAGCCCCCCCTGAGTAGGGGTGGTGGTAGTGGTAGGCATCCATCCCCCTATGGGTGGGGATGGTAGTAGTGACAGGCATCCAGGCCCCCATGAGTAGGGGTGGTGGTAGTGGTAGGCATCCAGCCACCCCTGAGTAGGGGTGGTGGTAGTGGCAGGCATCCATCCCCCCCTGAGTAGGGGTGGTGGTAGTGGTAGGCATCCATCCCCCCCTCAGTAGGGGTGGTGGTAGTGGCAGGCATCCAGCCCCCCCTGAGTAGGGGTGGTGGTAGTGGTAGGCATCCATCCCCCTATGGTTGGGGATGGTAGTAGTGATAGGCATCCAGGCCCCCATGAGTAGGGGTGGTGGTAGTGGTAGGCATCCAGCCCCCTATGGGTGGGGATGTTAGTAGTGACAGGCATCCAGGCCCCCATGAGTAGGGGTGGTGGTAGTGGCAGGCACCCAGCCCCCCCTGAGTAGGGGTGGTGGTAGTGGCAGGCATCCGGCCCCCCTGAGTAGGGGTGGTGGTAGTGGTAGGCATCCATCCCCCCCTCAGTAGGGGTGGTGGTAGTGGCAGGCATCCAGCCCCCCCTGAGTAGGGGTGGTGGTAGTGGTAGGCATCCATCCCCCTGTGGGTGGGGATGGTAGTAGTGATAGGCATCCAGGCCCCCATGAGTAGGGGTGGTGGTAGTGGTAGGCATCCAGCCCCCTATGGGTGGGGATGGTAGTAGTGACAGGCATCCAGGCCCCCATGAGTAGGGGTGGTGGTAGTGACAGGCATCCAGCCCCCCCTGAGTAGGGGTGGTGGTAGTGGTAGGCATCCAACCCCCCCTGAGTAGGGGTGGTGGTAGCGGCAGGAATCCAGCCCCCCCTGAGTAGGGGTGGTGGTAGTGGCATGCATCCAGGCCCTCATGAGTAGGGGTGGTGGTAGTGGTAGGCATCCATCCCCCTATGGGTGGGGATGGTAGTAGTGACAGGCATCCAGGCCCCCATGAGTAGGGGTGGGGGTAGTTGTGGGCATCCAGCCCCCCCTGAGTAGGGGTGGTGGTAGTGGCGGGCATCCAGCCCCCCTGAGTAGGGGTGGTGGTAGTGGTATGTATCCAGCCCCCCCTGAGTAGGAGTGGTGGTAGTGGTAGGCATCCATCCCCCCCTCAGTAGGGGTGGTGGTAGTGGCAGGCATCCAGCCCCCCTGAGTAGGGGTGGTGGTAGTGGTAGGCATCCATCCCCCTATGGGTGGGGAGGGTAGTAGTGATAGGCATCCGGGCCCCCATGTGTAGGGGTGGTGGTAGTGGTAGGGATCCAGCCCCTTATGGGTGGGGATGGTAGTAGTGACAGGCATCCAGGCCCCCATGAGTAGGGGTGGTGGTAGTGGCAGGCATCCAGCCCCCCCGAGTAGGGGTGGTGGTAGTGGTAGGCATCCATCCCCCCCTCAGTAGGGGTGGTGGTAGTGGCAGGCATCCAGCCCCCCCTGAGTAGGGGTGGTGGTAGTGGTAGGCATCCATCCCCCTATGGGTGTGTGTGGCATTCGTGATGCCCATCCCACCCCTATGGTTGTGCTGTTGCTAGTGTACGTTATTTGTGCATCCCTATGTGTGTGTGACATATTTTGGGTATGTGTAGTTTGTTTGTATTGTTGGTGTTTGACTTACCGTCTGCGCCATACGCTTCCGTACCGGTCCCGGTAATAGATGTAGAGTATAGGTAGGACCTGCGCGATGGGATTCATGGTTGGGTCGTCTCGTTCGGGTTTCTCGTGTCTTCGACTCGTACTCGTCGCTGGCTTGTTCGTCTCGTAGCCGTGGATCGTCTTGTGGCGCGAAACGGAGCTTATGTGCGGCTCTCCCGGATGCTGAAACGTGAAGGTGCTGTGTATTTGGTTCCGTGCGACTCGATTCGGCGTTTACGGATCCGGCTCGGGCGGGGAACAGGAGCTGGATTGGGTGAGTACGGCTCGCTCGGGAAATGGGTTGTTATACGCATCGTACTTGTTCGTACGGACGGGTGTACGAATCGGTCGGGAACCACGCATTCGGCTGGGTTTTTTTCCGGACGAATACTGTTAGGTGCCCTACCGGCCGAGATCGGAATCGGCCCCTTAATCTATACCTAAACACAGCCATGCAATGTTGTTATTAGCATTTTAACCAAACCATTTGGAGACATCTCCAAGAAGCTGCACTTAATGTAGAATATGTAACAAACAGCCAGTTTGCCTTTGAAATGAAAACATTATCTGCACTAGCATATGTCCCTGTAACAGAAGTAGCTAACCACTACCACATGCTTATAGAAAGTCCATTTTACCAACAAAACGAACACAAGTTAAGTCCTCTAACATACTATTTTGCATATACTTAGGTTGGCAGACTGCATTGCTCTAAACATAGCCACCAACCCAAATTCCAAATACCCCCGTGGAATGTCTATGACAGCAAGTGGCTCAACAAACCAAAACCAACAATGCAGTTGAAGGATGGCACAATGCCTTCCAAGCCACACTAGAAAAAACCCAACCTACACTCTACAAATTCATAGAAGCACTCCAGAAAGAACAAAGCTACAAACAACTAAGGACAGAGCAGTCAGTAAGGCAAATTAAACCTAAAATAAGTAAACAAACCAGTAAAATGTACAACATGCTACAATGTTAAGTTAGAATCTTTATTAACAACAAAGGAGCAGACTGCTTAGAAGTAATTGCAAAATCCCTATAATAAAACACCTACCTACACAGTAACCAACCAACCTTAACAAAAAAAAACACCACCATAACTTAATCATTTTAAAATAACTATTAAACAATTTATTATTATAAATCAGTAAAAAAGTAAGAATAGCATATAAAATAAACCTGATAAATACAAATATGTTGTTATATTTAATGAAAAAATCTACACATCCGGAACCACAAAGCACAATATTAAAAATAAACACAACATAAAACCAATTAAATTGTACATATAGTAACTAAAAGGTTTACATTGTAATTAGATCAAATACACATACAAATTACAAAATATCATTCCTCCCCCAAAAAATGATACTTACACTTCTGTAACTGTAGATATTCCTCCACATCTATGGTCACAAAATCCAATCCATAAAAAGTTTTAAAAACTGCAACCCCCCGAACAAATGCAGAAATTAAAATGTCCAAAGAGAACCGCTCCAGGAAACCAAGAAATTGAAAGGAGACAAAAAAATGAATAATAGTTTATTATAAACCAAAATAATTTCCTTTGGAAAAAAATGCATTAAACACAGGTCCATGGAATGCCGTCTGGTCCATAAACCTGTGAAAAACACAACATTCTCACCCTCACACAACACAATTTCTCAATAGAACAAAACATTACTATAAAATCACAATAAATAATATAACAATGTAGAATCACACAAAGTACCAAACTATAAGTAGGTCTACTACTACTAATAAACTACACTACACTACTAAACAATGTAACACAAAGTACTAGAAAATAAAATAAAGTACTGGAAAATATACCTAAAAAACAAAACTACAACTATAACTCACACTATCTCACAGCTCCACCCTCAAAAGCCTACAGAAAAACTTTAAAAAGATCTTACCTTATCAGTCGATCAGCAGCAGGTAACCGCGACTTACTCCCACAAAATCTGACTAAAAGGAATAGAGAACAAAATACACTTAGGGCCTGATTACGAGTTTGGCAGTCTTAGGACCGCTGTGGCATCGGATCGACCGCCGCACCGCTGGCAGTCTGACTGCCGTATTATGAGACTTGCGGTTACATGGACAAAATACCGCTGCGGTCCAGCCGCCACCGCCAGCAAATCCTGACCGTGGCAGTGGCAGAATAGGCCAGTGAGTCTGTTGCAGGGCAGACCGCCAGTGTAACCGTTGGCCCAATTACAAATTGCCTTACAGCCGGCGTGAACGTGGCAGTACAACCACCACATCTGAGCTGGCGGAAAGGGAGGGATATGAGGTCGAAACTCACCTGTACTCACCTCTACATTTTCTGTGCTGCCATGGAGCTAATCGTACTCGTCCTGCTGCTGCTGTACCTGCTTGATCGCGCTTAAAACCAACACTGTCACGGATGTAACCGACGGTACATCATACACCTACCTGTTTCCATAGACTCCTCAGCAAGTCAATGCCCTGCCATGGACCTGGGGAGGGGATTGGGGTCCCTTGGGCAAACATAATTTGTGGGACCCTGTTTGGGATTGTTTTAAATGTATAACCCAAATACATCTGTATGATGCCCTCCTTGGCCAAGTCACTGACACTGCACAGACACCGTATGCGCAAATGGACATGTGTTTACGTCTCACAATTAGTGATAGTGATGTGTGCATTACATTGTGTCACACAACAGCACCTCCTCATCAATATCACACCTATTAATCTCTCTGACACCCTCACATTGCACACATCCTTGGTCCTGTTGTGATATCAAATATACATCTGTATGGATGTGTCATTAAACTGAAACACACCTTCTCTGCTACAACTCTGTATTGGACTCTCACCCATCACCCACATTAAAAGGTAATGTCAGTAAATGGGATTAGAAATAATTAGCGTGAGAAGAATTCAAAGGGCACAATGTAAACACCCTCTGCAGAATAGGTATGCCTCTACCAGGGGGAACCCTGAAAGACTGGGGCCCCGGGGCCCAGTCCATTTGGCACATGCCTGAAAACCCTTATGTGCACAGGACCTGTGGATCGAAGTATATCAGGGACAACCAATAGCATAACCAGGTGCCATGCATGTGTAGGTAATGTGTAAGTGCAAATCATGAAAGCAAACACAGCACTAACAGCATTTGTCACATATGTAGATAAAGTAGGTGTAAGGTACACACAGGAAAATGGACACGGTCATGCAAATGCCAGCAAAGGTATGACAATTTAACACCCTCCATGTGTGGATAAACAAATATCTAGCTTGTACACATATCCAACCTACATCATAGGGAGAAGTGCCAACTAAATGATGTTGACAGTGGCCAGGCCAAGCTGAAATACTTACCATATAATATAATACCCAATGCAATGTCAGCCCCAATTGGATTTCATCTCACATATAAATCCATTCAACATTTCACCTTGCCCTGTGTAACTCCAGCGCTGGCTCCAAGGTCAGATCATACTAACCATTTCAACTGGATCAGAAATCAGGGATGAAACAAACACAACTGTAGTCACACATCACTAACTATACTATAACATCAAATAATTAGAAAAGTAATGGCAGGAGCAAAGTCTAAAAAACTATGAAAAGTTTTAATTAATTTAATGAATGCAGGATAACTATAATATTCAACAAAGGTCAATAGCCAGTCCATTGTGGAATCATGTGCCACAACACAATGCTGTGCCACCAAACTTGCCCTTACTGAAACTGCCAGGGAACCTCCTCACAAAGAGACATCCATTGGGTATAGCAGGCACCTCGAAGATGGTGCTTGGGAGGATGGTGGGCTGTTGTTTAGGGAGGGGTGGGTTTGGTTTTGGGAAGGGTTTTCTTTGGCTTTTTGGTGGTAGGTCTGGGGATAGTGGGGTGGGGATCAGGTTTCTCAGGTGTGGATTGGGATGTGGAAGGGTAGGGTAGGTCTTTGGGAGGGGTTTGCTTGAGCTTTGTGGTGGAAGGGCTGGGTTTAGTGGAGTGGGGATCAGGTTTCTCAGGGGTGGATTGGGATGTGGAAGGGATGGGTTGGGCATTGGGAGAGGTTTTTGGGACTTTGGAGGGGGGTCTGTTTTCACAGGGGTAAGGGCAAGGGCAAACAAGACATCTTCACGGGGAAAAAGGGTAAGATGTTTGGGATGGAGTTGGGTTTGGGAGGTATAGGGAGTGGAAGTGATAGGTGTTTGTGCTGTATCAACTGTGTGTTGTGTTGGTGTCTGTTTTGTGGGTGACCGTGAGTGTTTGTGTTTCTATGTTGTGTGATGTGGATGTGCTGGGTGTTGTGGAGTGGTTTGTGGGTGTTGGTGTGGTGTCTGGGGGTATGGGTGTGGTTGTGGAGGGGTCTGTGGGTGTTGGTGTGCGGTCTGAGGGTATGGGTGTGGTTGTGGAGGGGGCTGTTGGTGTGGTGTGGTGTGGTGTCTGGGGGTATGGGTATGGTTGTTGAGGGGTCTGAGGGTGTTGGTGTGGTGTCTGGGGAATGGGTGTGGTTGTGGAGGGGTCTGTGGCTGTTGGTGTGGTGTTTGTGGGGATGGATGTGGTTTTGGAGGGGTCTGTGGCTGTTGATGTGGTGTGGTGTCTGGGGATATGGGTGTGGTGGGGTGTTGAGGGGTATGTGTGTGTCTGGTGAGTGGTTGCATGCCTGCGTTTTTTATGTGTTTTTGGTTTGTGTGTAGTGCTTTGGTCTGATCAAGTGTGTGGTTGCGTATGTTGCGCGTGCTTGGGACAAGCATGGGAATAGGGGATTTAGATGGGGAAGGGGCAGGAAGTGGAGTGGAAGGTTGGGATGGGTGGAGGGCTGCTGAGAGGGATGGGGCCAGAGCCTGAAAAGAACTCTGTAGGCCAAACATTGCACTGTGAATGCCATCCAGGTAGGCCACCATCTGTGTCAGCTGGTTGCCTTGCCCCTGGATGGCACTCAGAAGTGCAGTCTGACCCACAAAGATGTTCCTCAGGAGGTCAATAGCCTCCTCACACAGGGCAGCAGGGGAGACATCTCCGCTCTTAGGGGAGCGGGCCTGGACAACTGGTTGGGGGACAACAGGGAGGGTGGTAATTGAACTGGGAGTGGCAGACAAGGATGAAGGTGGTACTAATCCTGTGGGGTCTGCCACTACTCGGTAGTGTCCACCGGAGGATGACTCTGATAAAGATGATGATGAGATGCTGTCTTCCATAGCACACCCCACACCCTCCTGGTCACTGGGTCCCTCCATGTCTGAGGTGTCACGTCTGGAAGCACTGTGACCAGCTGTGTCCCCAACAACATTATCCTTTTCTGTTTCACCTGTCCTGGATGAATCTGAAATGACATGTAAAATGGGTTAATCGCAACTGCTTTTCCACACCTGACCATCACAAATCAACAGAAAACATTTATTAAGTGCACATATCACACCAGGTTCGCGCCTTTTTTCATCAGCCGTGAAGTAACGACCATCATGTCGCCGCCTATACCAGCCTCATCTGATGTGCCTGTGTATTTACCATTATAGGTCCCTCCGGTATCCTGAGTGAGGGGTTTTCAGCGAATGCCTGCATTTATTCCGTGACACTTTCCTCGAACACTCGACCCTTTAGCAATTATCGGGTTCTCAATGTTTTTGGCCAGACGAGCCTTTCCCTGTTTTCAGCACCTCAATACTGCCAACTGAACATCGGATTGCAGAATTCTGCCTGTTATCTGATCCTTATCGCCATCTCAGTTTAGGCGCTATTCTGTAGAACACTGTACTTAGATTACTTCATCGAGCTTCCCTGTATGGCATTTTCTGGCACAGCCAATTGGATAGTTGTTCGATCCACTGAAATTTCCCCACCACCTCTCTGTTGTGGTATCCACGCCCTGATGAAGGTGTTTAGCCACACCTGGCTTGTACACCGAAACGCGCATCGGCGCTTGTGATACTCCTACGATTATTTGAATGCTGTATTATTAGATTCATGATATATATTGAATATATTGGTATTCATTGCTTTGTTGTGTTGCTTTAGTCATTGTATGCAGGTCGGTTGTTTGTATGAAAGAAGTATGACAGTATGTTTGCAGTTGTGAGTTGTCTGAATGAGTGGTGGGATTATGTATATGTACATTTATTTATTTAATAACTAGTTTTGTATTATATTTGAGCATTTTGTATCTTTATTGAAAAAATAAATTTATTTTGTGATATTTCTGTTTTTCTTCTTTTCAGCACTGTTCAGACTTATATATCATATGACGTTTAGCATATTGTTAAATAAATAGGTAGGGGATTTTTGTTTGTTTGATTGCTCCACTGCGTCCCTCCATGTCTGAGGTGTCACGTCTGGAAGCACTGTGACCAGCTGTGTCCCCAACAACATTATCCTTTTCTGTTTCACCTGTCCTGGATGAATCTGAAATGACATGTAAAATGGGTTAATCGCAACTGCTTTTCCACACCTGACCATCACAAATCAACAGAAAACATTTATTAAGTGCACATATCACACCAGCTTCCTGGTTTACTCTACAGGCTTCAAATTTAGCATGAGCACAAGCATGCATGCTACATAACCTTCAAAAAGTTGGTTACACTTATGTCAAATCTTCAGACAGCTCCAAATGCATTGATGGACTTGTCTACACTCCATCCTTATTTCCATACTACGATAGTTGTTCACCTTGCATACTTTGGCACTTGTAGTATACCATCGTAAAATGATTTTGCAAAATAGGATGGATACAATTCTTATATTTACACACTGTTCACACAAGGCTCAGATTTCAACAGATCTTCCTTTGCCTCATAACTCATCATGATGCCATGAAGGTCAAGTTAAAGACCAATGTCCCATCAGTATGTGTGCGGCAGAAAACATGTTGCATGCAAATGCACACTGCGCAATGCACACTGGTGAGACTTTTGGCTCCAAAGTTTATCATATGTCCACTACCTGAAAAGTGTAATGAAAACTGTACTGAAGTAGTTTAGCTATGTGTCAAATGTACCTAAGAAAGTTGCCTTGAAACATTTTTGGGAGATAGATACTCCAAATTCCCACAGCACAAGACATCATATAGCCATATGAACATCCCCATTCCTGCTTGGTAGAGGTGATAATGCCATTCATAGATTGTATTCCTACAAGCCAACACACCTTTGAATGTTGTTGGGTAACCGTGAATATCTATGACATGAATATGTGGGATCACTAGAGTCCCAATGGGATGGCACATTACAGCACTCTTTGGTATTGCAAATTCTGACTGCCTTGAAAGGATGAGTGTAGACACTCACATATGATCTCTATAGTTCTACATCGCACTCCCTGATGCATGTCACTAGTCCGTGAATGATTTTTGGAACACTATTGCAGATGAACTAATGACAGGCAAATGTACATTGGGCAATTGTAGGCACTAGTGCTGATGGCACCAGTGATGTTTGCACACTCATGTCACTGTTGAAGCACAACTTACCAATGGGAAGTGTTGGCCAGTCACTGCATAAACTGTGCACTGTATGCCATGTCACATGTAATAGTGTCACCATCACATGAGAAACAGTAGTGAGGGAACATCACTCCTTACACAAGGAAGACATGTGGCCTGTGTGCTACATTTGTCATCCAGAACAATTAAGAACATGGCATGATTTATCACTTCACTTAGCCAGGTGTCTGCTAAAAATGAAAATTGGTAGTGGACTGGACTCAGCTGCGTTCCTGGTCATAAAACAATAGGCACAGCAGAATACACCTACCACCAGAGCTATACAACCAATGACCCATCTTGTGTGTCGCACATGGGCCACCCCAATATTGATGGGAAAATGCCTGTCTGTAATACGCAAAGTTGGTAATGTAACATGTATGACTCTAGCCAGGACTCACCCGCTTGTAGTTGCTGTTGGGCCCTCAACTGCTCATCAATCTTTGGGTAGGCCACCATCAGTATGTGGGCCATTAGGTGGGTCAGAGTCCGGTGCACGCCCCATCCACGTTAGGAGGACTTCCCCAGCTGGACCTCCATGATCTTCCTGGTCCAGCACCTCAGGTCCTCCCACCTCTTCCTGCAATGGACGCTACGCCGGATAAAGACCCCCAGGGTCCGCACCTTCCAGGCGATGGCTCTCCAAAGGGCTTTCTTCTGATGGGCGTTGACCTGCATGGATGCAATAGATGAAGAAACAGATTGTTTGATACTCATTTTGTATGCACCCAGCAGTCATTAATAGTCAACACAATACATGTGTAAATGTCACGTGCTAAGCACTACACAAGCATGAATACACACTTTTGTGGTCATATGTTGACTATCCTCAACCCTGATCATGACCTACACTGACTGAGCCAGCCCACTAACATCATGTAGCACAGGGCCATCCTATATGTACTGTGATGCGACTTACTATAACACACAACACACCATTGAGACCTTCTGATGGATGAACCACTTGTGCATGACTGTACAGACACATTTACAGCCAGGTCCAGTGACTTCATGCATACGCTCCCTAGAGCCTGGTACCATAGTATAGACTACATCCTGTCATTCTGGTTACAAAGTAAGGGCATGTGTGTCACTGAGAGCTGCCTCTCTGGGGATGTGTGTGACATGTGGACTACTTAATCGGATATTATACTATGTCAGATTGAGTTTGTGTGGTATGCACTGCCATCACAGGACACACCTTTTGCCATATTTGGCACTGTAACAGGGATGACATTCAACATACCATTGTATGTGTTGTTTCATTGGATTGAATGTAACAGAACCAGTGAGTGACATTTCAACATCTCTTCAGAGTTAACCAACTACCTACACTAGTAATGTCTCAGATGTGCAATAGGCCTGTACAGTGGAAGTATGACTTATGGAAAAGTGACAACAGACCAGTGGGAGTAAGGGGACTGTCATAAGAAAAAGACACATATTGACAATGTGGGCCAATGGAAAGAAGTATCCTTTCAGGGGGTTACCTCAGTCGCCATTCCAAATAAAGTCCATGTACAAGCAATCAGGACAGCCATTGCTTAATAGAACTCATTTTGGGAACACCCATGGATCTGCAGGTCTACAGGGAGATTACTCTGTGCATCAGTTGTCGTGCTACAGTAACTCTGCCCCAGCCTGGGCCATGGCCCAGACTGGCTGCTCTCTGCAGGCTGTGCCTACTGATATCACATGAACATCACATTTCCACCTATTCAATACATAAGAGTGAATCTTCTGGCCATCAAATACGTGACCTCAAGGTTGTATGACACTCTCACGGGGTTTGTGAGGTATAGCTAGCTCTCAGACAACAGTTTTGCAAAGCCTGAAGTGGGCTGAGTGATCTGTGGGGCTGTACACATGGCTAACATCACCCTCAACTGCTTTATACAGTATACAGACACAGCTCATGCGGTAAAGCCTATACGTTTCTTTGCACATATACCATGATCTGATTTGGTAACTTATCATGGGTACCATGAAATGTAGACATGCATAGATATGTGCATGAAACACAAATAGGCTATAGGGCTTATCACAAATTACAATGCTGATGTTCACTCCACAAAGTACTGAGCCCCATAATCCATTACATGATTTTCCTATGTAGGGAACACTAAATTTCACCAAAAATAGCATGGTTTCACTCTGGGACTCAGAGGCACATTGTAGCCAATGGGAATTGAAAGGATGAAGTTGAACAGAGTAAAAAATGCATTTGAAATAGTTACCTGTTTCTCTGGTGAGTTATAAAGCTGGCCATACATGAGAAGGACCTCTTCAACCAGGGTCTCCAGCTCCTCTGGAGAGAAGGGACAGGCCCTATCACTTGCTTGGTCTGGCATGATTGCTCTCAAAGGGCGCAAACAGCAGTTAAAGTGGAGGAGCACTTGATAGCAGCAGTGTCAGGAAGCAAGTGAGTTTTTTTCAAAACGTGGCTTACATGTACGCTACAATTATGTATGCCACATATGCGGTCATCAGCATAGATGAACATAGCCATTGGACCGCAGCTGTCACAATCACCAATGTTAGCCTATGGCTGTGTCTGCCATGGATGCAACTGCCCACCGTGCGGTCAACTTCCGCCAGCGGCGGTCGTTCCTAATGTTCCATATGCAGGTGAGGCATTCGCCATTTTTGCGGTTGGAACTACAGTATTGCTGAAAGTTAAGTGCATCACCACCACAACAAATGAGGGGTAACATGTTTACATTTGAAAAACTCCCTTCCCATGTAATGTCCAGTACAAAAATCATCTGTGTGGTGCATTACTGTGCATAAAGGCAAAATGTGTGTGGTGCAAAGAACAGCACTGTTGGCGGTTTTTGACTTAAAATGTCATGAAAACCTGTTTTGTGCAAATGTTACATTTTGGAATTGATGATGTGCACATTTCTGTTACAGAAACATGTTAAAGCCACATTGGGGATTATTGGTTGATGTTAAATAGTATACGATGATAATGTGAATTATATGTAATGCTTTATGAAACAGTTATGTTATGTCACATAAGTTTTGGCTTAGGCTTCATATATGTTAACCTCTGGACACTGTGACCAATGTACAAAATCATGTTTACTCCTCAGATAGTTACCCTGGAAGAGGGAGGAGAGGAGACGTCAGCCTCCAGTGTACCATCCATTTCCAGACCTTCAGACCATGGAAGAAAGAAATGTCATCAAGAAATTTCATTTGACTAGGCAAACAATACAGGATTTATGTCATCAGTTGGAGCCTGACCTCCTTCCTCAAATCACTTATCCTACATCTCTCACACCAATTGTGTCAGTCTTGCATTTCCTGTCAGTCTTGCATTTCCTAGCCACAGGTTCCTTTCAATTTAATGTGGCTGTTTCTAGTGGTATGTCACAACCAATGTTCAGGCATTACTTACTACAAGACGTGCTTTTGGCATGATGAGTCACTTGGACAGCTACATTCAGTTCCCCAGACGTGAGGATTTAGCCACTGTGAAGGGTAATTTCTATAGATTTAGTCGCATCCCACATGTGATTGGATCCATTGATAGCACCCATATTGCCTTAGTACCACCGCAAGCCAGGGAACAAGTGTACCGTAACAGGAAGCACTTCCATTCTATCAACGTGCAAGTTGTCTGCTTACCGGATTTGTACTTCTCAAACGTCTGTGCCCGGTTCCCAGGATCTGCACATGATTCCTTCGTACTGCGGAACATCACTGTACCCCAGCTGATGTCACTACTACTACCGGAGAGGGCCTGGCTTGTTGGCAAGTTTGATCTGTCCTAACGTTGTGTGGGTAATATCAGATAGTATAATCTGAAAGTGTGTAACTCATTGTTGCACTTCTGTTTGTCTTCCATCTAGGTGATTCAGCGTATCCAGACCTTCCATGGTTGTTGACACTGCTGAGGAATCCTACTACGCCAGGCAAAGTCTTCTTCAATGAGGCCCGTGGAAGAACACGGCGGCCAGGGGAGCGGGCTTTCGGGCTCCTGAAAGCCAGAATCAAAAGTCTGGAAAAGACTGGGGAGCCTTCCTCTACTCACCTGGGAAGGTGTGTCGAATCACTGTGACCTGCTGCGTGCTCTACAACATTGCCCTTTGATGGAACATCCCTTGTATCGCAGAAGATGAAGATCATGACTACCTACCGGGTGAGGAACATGAAATGCTAAATGATGATGATAGTGGTAAAGAGATCTCATCAAAAACGTTTTCTCATGGGTGTGAGATGTAATGACTTTGACTATTATAGAAACTCTTCTTGTGATGATATGAGGAGGATGTTTAGGCAGAATACTAGGAATATGAGGCTCTGGAAAAATCTGGTGAAAGGTATTCGTTTTGTTATTGTAGCTTTGTTTTGCTTCAAATTTTGTCTTAGACTGTTTTCTAGAAGTTGACTATGTGAATTGTGCCATATGTATGGTTTCATAGCTAAACTCTTTATTTTGGTCTGTTTTAGATACCTTCACCATGGCATCTTCATTTGTACATTTTAGAGTTGTGACATTAGCAGGTATATGATGCTGTCCTGAAGTACAAAGTGGACATAGATTGTTCCTGGGAATGTCTGTCACAGACTTTGGGTGTACAAAACTTGTACCAAGACAACTTGCCTTAGGATGGAAGTTATGAGGGTTCCTTGGACTTGTTCTTTGTTTTGTGGTGGTCCTAATGCAATATGTGTGCCATCATGTGCTCCAACACAATGTTGTGTTGGGCCCAAATCATGCTATTCTGCCTTCACATTGGCTAAATCCTCATTGAGTATAAACTGTATGTAGCTGTTGACGTGTTTCTTCATTGTAGGCCAAAGTGCTTGTGGCACATCACTGACATTTGTTTGTGACATTCCACCAGATGCAAAAGACACACAATTGATGGTCGGAATGCAGAACAAATCAAAACATTCACCCCCAGTCAAGAGATCTGGGTTAAATCCATCATTCTTTTGCTCACCATGCCACCCCAGTTTAGACCTGGCCATATGCAAATCAGTCTTGACCCTGTGCCTCATGGGAACAGTCCAGCCCGAACTGCCAAGCCAGGTCCTCCCTGGACCGGAAACAAGCATCCTAGGACCGGTTCTGGGGTTTCACCCTCTTCAGCCAGGATAGCTTGATTCCAGTGGCACAGTGAGCCCAGGACCCACGTCTGGGCATACCTGGCGCACTTAGGGCAAGAAAGCAAAAGACACACAATTGATGGACGGAATGCAGAACAAATCAAAACATTCACCCCCAGTCAAGAGATCTGGGTTAAATCCATCATTCTTTTGCTCACCATGCCACCCCAGTTTAGACCTGGCCATATGCAAATCGAGTCTTGACCCTGTGCCTCATGGGAACAGTCCAGCCCGAACTGCCAAGCCAGGTCCTCCCTGGACCGAAACAAGCATCCTAGGACCGGTTTCGGGGTTTCACCCTCTTCAGCCAGGATAGCTTGATTCCAGTGGCACAGTGAGCCCAGGACCCACGTCTGGGCATACCTGGCGCACTTAGGGCGAGAAAGCAAAAGACACACAATTGATGGACGGAATACAGAACAAATCAAAACATTCACCCCCAGTCAAGAGATCTGGGTTAAATCCATCATTCTTTTGCTCACCATGCCACCCCAGTTTAGACCTGGCCATATGCAAATCAGTCTTGACCCTGTGCCTCATGGGAACAGTCCAGCCCGAACTGCCAAGCCAGGTCCTCCCTGGACCGGAAACAAGCATCCTAGGACCGGTTTCATTGTTTTTGCATTCCACCAGATGCAGCAATACTGGATTGGAATGACCCTCTGCTCAGAAACTGTTGTACTGTCATGTGTCTGTTTCTCGGTTTAATTGATGTGGGATTCCTTTTGTGAGGTAGGCAATATGGCTCTAGCTGATGATGTAGACCTATGTTGCCTGTTGTGTTGTATAGGTTTTTGTCTGATGTGTCCCCTCATTCCATGTTGTTAAGGTCTGTAACTGAATCTGTGCTCACTGACACAGGATATTTGAGTCATGTCTTATTTGCTATGTTTCTGACATCAGGCTAGCCTATGATTGCAATGGAATAAAGATTTTATAAGACCAGACACTCGTATGTATGTGTTGGTGTGACATGGTTGTGATCCTGAGTTAAAAATTGTTTACATTCAACATATCCATGCTTACACACATACCTTGTTTTGGCATTCTAAAGTTCACATGGTAGTTCATATATATTGGTAGATGTGAAAGATACTACAGGATATAATGAATTAGTGACTAGTGTATTTATTGCATTGAACGAGGAGAAAATTAAAAATGTTCAAAAGAAAACAGGGCAAACCAAAAGTGAAGAAGTCAGTCATGGTGGATGAAACCATAGTTGTAGATGCCTCATTGTCTGGAGTCCAAGGTCCAACATACTACTCCCATCAGAAATGGAAAAGTGTCCATGAATAATCTACAAAATGAATGTGTTGCACACACAGGAGGAAATTAGGTGCGTGGTTTCTTACTGGCGGTGGTGGGTGTCTTGCCATCCCCACCTCATGGTTTATTGGGTGGACAGCCCCTCTTTTTGAGGAGGGACAATCCACTGCTGCTGAGACAGGGGTATCTGCAGACATGTCTTCCTCATACACGGCCTCCCTTCCTGTGGCTGCCGCAGATTTTGACAGCCTGGATGTATTTGGACCACAGGAGGGGTAGATGCAGTTGGAAAAGCCCTGCAGATGTCCCCAGGGAGGCCATGTTGGTGTTGATGCCAGCCCCATCCTGGTATGTCTTCCTCTGCAGCTGCTTCATCTCCCGGATTCCCGTAAGTAACTGGCCCATCACAACTTGGGAGTCCTGGTAGACTCTGATGGTGGTCTGGGTGGCAGTGGCCCCAGTGGGCTCACTCAATGGGCCCACAGTTACCCTACCATGAACCTTATACCCACGGGCCTGTGCCACTGGCCCAGGTTGCACCCTCCCACTGGTTCCTTAGTGACTGGGTTGGTGATTGCCACCTCAGAATCCAGGCCTGGGGGGCACAAGATGTTTCTAACTGTGCTAGGTACACAGGTTGGGGGGGCAGTGGTTGGCTGTGTTGTTGCAGCTGGGGTGGGAGGTGTTGTTGTGGGCACAGTGAGCCCCACTGTTGCTATCTGCCCAGGCTGATTAGATGGGCCAGGAAGGTTATCCATGTCCACCTCTCCAGGAGTGTTGTCATCACTGAGGACTTGATCCTGGGGTGGAGTTGAAGTCTGTTCAGTGGCCAAGCGCTGGCCAGGTGCTCTGCCAGAGCAAAAAGAACAGATGATGGACGGAATTCTGAACAATGCAAACATTCACCCCCAGTTATGTTATGTTATGTTAAATGTACTTGTATAGCGCATGGCTGCCCCAACATCGTGGATGTGGATGTAGATACCACACTTCCACCAATAACAATGTTCTCAATTTCTCAACAAGTCAATCTGGCAGAGCAAACACAACAAGATGATGGACGGAGTGCTGAAACCTTTCAACCACTCACCTACAGTCACAAAGATCTGGGTTTAATCCATTGTTCTTTTGCTCACCACACCACCCCAGTTTGGACCCAGCCATATGCAAATCAGTCTTGACCCTGTTCCTCATGTACTGTTCCCATAAGGAACATGGTCAAGACTGATTTACATATGGCTGGGTCCAAACTGGGGTGGCATAGTGGGCAAAAAAAGATGGATTAAACCCAGATCTGTGACTGGGAGTGAGTGGTTGAAAAGTGTTAGCACTCCGTCCATCATCTTGTTGTGTTTGCTATGTTCACTCTAAGTGGCCAAGGGTATGCTCAGACGTGGGTCCCTTGCACGCTGTGCCACTGGATTCAAGCTAGCCTAGCTGATGAGGGGTGAAACCCCGAAACCGGTCCCAGGATGATTGCTTCCGGTCCAGGGAGGACCTGGCCCGGCAGTTCGGGCTGGATTGTTCCCATGAGGAACAGGGCCAAGACTGATTTGCATATGGCTGGGTCCAAACTGGGGTAGCATAGTGAGCAAAAGAACGATGGATTAAATCCAGATCTGTGACTGGGGGTGAGTGGTTGAAAAGTTTCAGCACTCCATCCATCAACTTGTTGTGTTTGCTATGTTTGCCCTAAGTGGCCCAGGGTATGCCCAGACGTGGGTCTCTTGCTCGCTGTGCCACTGGATTCAAGCTAGCCTGGCTGATTAGGGGTAAAACTCCAAAACTGGTCCCAGGATGCTTGTTTCTGGTCCAGGGAGGACCTGGCCTGGCATTTCAGGCTGGACTGTTCCCATGAGTAACAGGGTCAAGACTGATTTGCATGTGGCTGAGTCCAAACTGGGGTGGCATAGTGAGCAAAAGAACGATGGATTAAACCCAGATCTGTGACTGTAGGTGAGTGGTTGAAAAGTTTCAGCATTCTGTCCATCATCTTGTTGTGTTTGCTTTGCCAGATTGACTTGTTGAGAAATTGAGAACATTGTTATTGGTGGAAGTGTGGTATCTATATCCACATTGTTTGTATCACAGTAGGTAGAGACCTAGGATTAAACCAAATAGGTAGAGATTACTAGTGTGATCTATTTGCATGATGTTGAAGTTGTTTACTAGACATTTGGAGACATTCAATACATGTAATAGAATTGAGCAGCTCATTAGATGTGCTGATATGTTGCATTTTGGATTTAGGGAGAAACATGACATCTTTTAAACATTTAAGCCAACACAGTGTAGAAGTAACATGTGAATTTGACCATTCCAAGGCATCGTTGTGTAGAATACAGGGGTACACACAACTCTGTTATATGTTTACCATTATTCAGCATGTGAGCAGTGCTAGAGTCAATGGGTCACCTGCCACTTCTAATCAACTGAGTCACCTTCATGCCTTACATATATTCGAGGTACACACTTGGTATGGTGTCACTCATGCCATCAATAGTTTCAGTTGAGGATACCAGGACACCATCAATCAAAGTAGTCAGACATTTTTCTGAGTAGAGCATTGCATGTACATTGCACAGACCTTGTAAGGTGAACATCAGTTGTAACATGGAAGACAAGTGAGAAGGGACAAAAAAACTATTGCATCTTGGTTAGAGTTACAGTCACAGGGCCTCATGGTAGTTGTAGTCATTTCTAACTCGACTTAGCAACACTTGACAAATGGTTAGTATACCATACATGTTGGCAACACGCATTTAGGATGGACCATACATTTACATTTTGACACATATCATGGGTCCAGGGATGATATTTTTTTGATTATACACTTACAGACGCCATTCCAACATGTGGCATGTAATAGAGGTTGATACATGTGATCTTATATGCAACAATGCACAATAAAACTGACAAACCAACATCTCTGATACTTTGAGGATTGCATGGTAGGAAAGTAGCTAGACAACACAATAGCAAAAGCAGAGTTGAGAGCAAACAGGACATTGAGGTATTGTGACAGTTAGTGAATTGTAACTTACCAGACTCCACTCCCCCGGGTATTCCTGTCATGCCCTTAGTATGGAGGAAGACCTTCTACTCCCAGGGAAAGAGTTGTAATAGGCCCATGGAGGGCCACCGCCAGTCCTCTGGGCCTCCAGGTGGTGCTTGGAGGTCAGGGTATGCACCTTCAACCTCAGGTCGTGCCACCTCTTCCTAATTTCCAGCTGGGTGTGCAGGGTGGTACCAACAGCATTCACTCTGTCGACTATCCTGTTCCACAATTCCGTTTTTCTACTTAGAGCAGTATGTTGGACTTGGGTTCCCAAAATTTGTGGCTTTACTCTAATGATTTCTTCCACCATGACTAACAACTCAGCCTCTGTGAAACTTGGATTTTTGGGGTGATTCATGCAATCAAATTAAGTGAGAGTCAAATTAACAAAAACCTAAAGGATATTTCTGAATGTGCTATAACTAAAAAAGGGTGTGGAGAGTGCTAAATGGGAAGGTGGAAAAATGCCTGCCTTAACTCAAAATGCACAAAACTATGGTGCTTGTCTTGTGGGCTGCAGTTGAGAATCAAAGGATCATGGTCAGGGATGGGGTGTGTATTATAGAGTGATTGCAAGCATGCCCACTTGGCCAAAGGACATCAGCTGTGCAGTTTCTGAATCCATGTAATGGGCATTGTTGTGGTGCTTCGCTAGGGGACTGCCAGTACAGCTGTGTTGTCGTAATAGGCTCGGCGGGAAGCCGTGGCCCTGGCCGCGTCGGAGTATGAATTGCCAACATTGCAGACTCTCGCGACCCAGGCAGGAAACAAGCAGTCAACGCGGTCGGCGTTTCAGGCTGCATTACTCATAATAGAGCTGGCGAAAGATTGCCAGTGCCGCTGCCTTTTAGGGACCGTGACTGCGGTGGTCAGGCGTTTGGACCGCCAAACTCGTAATCAGGGCCTTAGCTTAAAAAAAAAGAATACAATGACTGCTAAATGAAAACAAAAAAGACTATTCCCCCTATGGAAAACAATGGAAGTTAAACATAAACATTTTGAAACGTATAAAAAATATGTAACAGTGTTTTAAAAATGTTTAGGAAATATCCAAAAATGTATTAAAAAATATAAATGATTATGTAAAGTATGAAAGTAAATAGTACTATAAAACATGAATTATTATAATGTAGTACTATTTATTATGTACTAATAAAAGTATATAACATCTGTAAAAATAGATACATGTATATGTAACAAATGTATACATGAAAAATAAATATGTACCATTTTTGTGAAAATGTTTACAACTATAAATATGTTAGAAATGTTATAGAAATACATTAAATGTGTCATTTTTTTTTAAAAAGCGTAATAAATGTTCTACCAAAATAGTAATGAAAATTTTTCATTTTATATTGAAAGAGTGTATGTATTTAAATAAAGGTAAACATATATATTATCTAAAAAATGAAACACTAAATAAATCAAAATGTAAAAAACATAACATGAGTCATTCACTGTACAAAAAAAAAAATTACAGTTTTTTTGAGACATGTTTAATAAGAAAAACTTTACAAGTAACATATTAGGCTAATCGTGTTGGACACTAAGGGGCCGATTATGATGTCGGTCGGAAAAGCTCCGAATGGGATTCGGAACCCGTCTTTCCGACCGAATCGGAAAGCTTTCTGACTGACCGATTACAATAGTCGGAAAGTGTTCGGACTTTCCGAGTTGGTTCCGACTCCGTTCCGAATGGCATTGGGAGTAATCGAGTTATTCGGAGCTGACTCGTACAGGTCTACGGAGCGCGTTTCCGACAGACGTATTATGATGTTGGATTCGGACAGCCTTTCCGAATCGGTTATTCTGACACGGAACGGCTGTTGGAATCTGACTTTGGGGGCCCGTAGAGTGCCCCCCTTCACCTGGATCCTTCCGAATGGGGCCCGTTGGGGTCCCCATGGGACCCCTCTTCAATACCATGCACATTGTGGCAGGCACCATGGGATACCCGTCACAGGGTGCACGATTTTCCCCACCCACCCAGTTTTTCGATGGGAGCCTATGTAGTCGGTCGGAACACAGGCTCCCATTGAAGTCAATGGGAGTCCGACGGAACGGTGTCCGGAAACATCGTAATCGGTTAGTCGGACTCCTCGTATCCGATTCATCGAAAACCATTCTGAGACCGATTCGGTCGGAATGCTTTCCGACCAACATCATAATTGGCCCCCAAATGGTTTACATTTATTATTCCAACTCCAAACTAAACCATTTTGGGGAAGGTTTTGGACAGTAAAGGGGTAACACTTACTATTCCCACTTCAGTCTAAAACAATTTGGAGAATGTGTTGGAAAGTAAAGGGGTCACCTTCTCTATTCCCACTCCAAACTAAACCAATTTGGGGAAGGTGGTGGACAGTCAAGGGGTCACATTTACTATTCACACTCCAATATAAACCAATTTGGGGAAGGTGTTGGGCACAGAAAGGGTAATATGTACCATTCCCTCTCCAATCTAAACCAATTTGGAGAAACTGTTGGACACTAGAGGGCTTGCATTTATGATTCCTACTCCAAACTAAATCATTTTGGGGAAGGTGTTGGACACTAAAATGGTTACATTTACTATGAACACTAATGGAGTCACACTTACTGTTCCCACTCCAATCTAAACCAATTTGGGGAAGGTGTTGGACTCTAAAGGGGTGACATTTACTATTCCCACTCCAATCTAAACCGATTTGAGGAAGGTGTTAGACACTAAAGGCGTCACACTCACTATTTCCACTCCAAACTAAACCATTTTGGGGACGGTGTTGGACACTAAAGGGGGTCACATTGACCATTCCCACTCCAATCTAAACCAGTTTGGGGAAGTTGTTCCACACAGTTTGGGGAAGTTGTTCCACACAAAAGATATTAGATTCTTCAGTTATCACTCCATTATAACACATAGATTCTTACATTTTCAAGACCAAATAGAAATAATTGTGTATTCATATTAAATGATACATATATTATACCACAAAAATGAAAGACACATTTTTTCAATTAAATAATATAAATGACAGATATTCATAACTAATAGATTAGATAACACTACTACTTCTACTACTACTACTAATAATATATTAATTTATAATTAATCAAATAAACACTACATGGTATTATAACAAATAATCAAACAAGGAAACATAGAACTAAATACATACTAAATTATAACCAACAAAACAATAAAAATGAAAGAATACAAAAAGTATTGTTATAAAAATGATTACTTTTCTATTTGGGTAAAGCAAATACAATAGAATTATACCATACAAATTATAACAAATGTATTAATTTGTAATATTAAATCACATAATTTAAAATACATTTTTGATATTAAAAATATATTTGTCATTATTTGTATACAAATATAACATACTCTTTTCTAAACGTAAAAACACTTTGGTGTTCATTACGTTGCCGGTCGGACGAGCGCCTGACCGACACCGTAGCGGAATTGGGACAGACCGATAAGTGGTCTGAGGTCCTTTCACCTAATTATGATGCAGCAGCTGTGTAGGCGGTCGGAATCATAACTTTTTCCATTGTGGCTTGTGCTGCTGCCCGAAAAGGGCTGCAGCACAAGCCACAATGGAAAAATGGATGCTTGCAAACATCCATGCCCCGTGTGCCAGGCACCATGTGGTGCCTGGCAAGCGGGGCATGGATGTTTGGGGTGGCAAAACAGGAGCCCCCTGGGCCTATAACGGAGGCCCACGGGGGCCCTGCTAGGGGCCCCTAAAATCCCATTCAGGCTGCCTTTTCATGGCAGGTGGACCACCATGAAAAGACAGTCGGAATAGGCCATCGTAATCCCTACGGTGGTGCCTGAGCAGGCACCGCCCCATTGTAGGGTATTACGTTCCGACTGACGGTCGGACGGGCTCCTTCAGCCTGTCGGAAGCGTCGGTCAGTCCCTCCGCCGGTTGCCTCCAACCGCCGCAGATCATAATGCGGTGGTTGGACCGCGGCACCAGATATCAGATGGACCGCCCCCAACAGGTCGTCATTGACGGTCCAGCCAACATCATAATTGGCCCCTAGCAATAAAAAAGAAACAATATTTATTTTTATATTAAATACATTTAAATATTTTTTTTAAATTACATCTACACATTTTATAACTTTAAAAAATATACATATTTATTCAAAATATACAACATAAACACAAAACAATATTAGTATAGCAATTTCAAAAACAATTTTATTTTATTATTAGTAATTAATTTACATAAAACAAACCTCAAACCCTATAAACACAAAAGCAAACACTAACATTATTTTGACTTTTCTTTCAATAAAAATCAAACCCAAAAGCTAACTATTTCTATATACAAAGGAATTAAAAAAATACAATTTAAATTCATGATTAATAAAAAATTAAGAAAGTGTAATAATTGATTTAGAAAATTAATGAAAAAGTTATAAAATAAAAATATATTTAAAATAACAAAACATAAATATTTCAATAATATATAAATCATTTTTAAAATAAAAAAATTTAAGAAAATTCTGAAAAATATTTCTTATGCAATTTAAGTTATAAAACATTTTATTACAAATTAAGCAATTTTTTTATCAAGTGTTCATTTATTCTTAATTTATTAACATAAAAATACATTTACAACAGTAACATTTAAAAAATCTCCCCATCCTTTTCTCCAATAAATCCAGCATCCCACTCCTAAAACTTTAAAAACATACATTTTATAAATAGTGTGAAAATAATTAATTAAAAATATAAAACACTTTCTTTACAATAAAGAAAGAAAATTGACAATAAAAATGTAAAAAAGAACACAACAACCATAACAAATGAACCTTAAAACCGATATTATATACAAAAAATGTATGCTAATGATATTTTTAAGAATGGTGTTAAAAACAACACTTAAAATGTAATTCTTACCTTCGATATTTATGTTCACAATATTTTGGACATCACAATATTCTTGCAATGATATTTCTGTATCACAAAAGTTTTTTTTTGATATTTTGTCAAAACACATGCATTGCTAGCCCCCATGCTCCTAGACAGGACTGATCATCTTGCCTTCCTCTTCACCATGGAACATGCCGTTCTCTCACATAACGGAGAAAGGTGCCTTTCACTTCTTCAAGAACTCCAAGAAGAACTAATCAGCCTATCTTAACAGTCCTGTCACCATCAATAGATATCAACACCATTTTCAACATCTACAAGACCATTTTGAAGTATATCGTACAAAACTAGTCTTCTCTGAAAACTTTTACCTCCAAGCCTAAGCCGTCAGCACCCTAGTACATCCAAGATTTTACCAAAAACAAACATGCCTTACGAAGACAGGAGAAGAACGGGAGAAGATCCAAAGGCCTAGAAGACCTCTGCTCCTACTGTTGTTCCATTAACACCACAGCTAAAGCATCTATGACAAGACCACAATCAGCCAAGCAATTATCCAAAGTAAAGCCCTCTTTAAGGCCATTAAACATTGGGGGGCATTACGATGCCGGATGGACCGGCTTCTGTGGTCCTTTTGGTGGGAGTATGACCGCTGCGGTCTCGTTGGAATTGAACGGTGCGGCTGCCGGATTACAATGCGTGTATCATGTACTTCGACTGACTGTTGACAGACCGCCAACTCAGAAAGCCTTTTTCCAACTGCTGAGATGGCAATCGGAGAAAAAACAGCAGCCCTATGGCAGTGCAGGGATCTCCGACCGCCATCCGGATTACGATGTGGGTTTCCGACAACCCGACCGTAGCAGTCCAACTGACGGACTCGAGTCGACGGATACAACATTTTGGGGTGCATACTCACCCAACTCCGGTTCTCCCCAGCAGTCTCCGCCATGGATCCCTTTCTCCAGGTACCCCCTACACCTGAGCAGCTGTACCCCGATGTCTACGACCCTGTGGAGCCGGAATCCAGGTAAGTCTTTCTGCGGTATATATCCCCATTCACTGGACTGTGCACATTCCGCCACACTCCAGCAATGGGGTACATGCAGCACAAGGCATATCCCGACATATGTCATGCATGTGTGTACAATTCACATGTTTTCTGTGATTTTGTACGCACTTGCAGTGACATATTCGGGGATATGTGCACC
This sequence comes from Calotriton arnoldi, assembly GCA_963921515.1. Taxonomy (NCBI): domain Eukaryota; kingdom Metazoa; phylum Chordata; class Amphibia; order Caudata; family Salamandridae; genus Calotriton; species Calotriton arnoldi. Next base: position 4,704,136 of record CAWUFW010000189.1, read on the forward strand.
GCTGTAGATGAGACCGCTGTGGTAGCAATGGTTACATTATAATACGGCGAGGGGAACTTTCCCAGCCTCTGCGGTAAGAATCGGATCTCGGCCGTGGTGGTTGGATGGGCAGTCTGACCGGCATCGCAATGACCCCCTTTGTGTCCACCCATCCCAGAATCCGTTATTATACCATCAGCCGACAAAAGCAACAAAATCAACCTCCTCTTCACAGAAACAAATCAATGATCTCTGATCTAACATCCCCCATTCATCACCATCATCCACACTATCACCTATGCCCAACCACCACTCCATTCATTGGCCATCCTGGAACACTATTTCTCACACACTCCTTTCCAGAGTTCTAAACTTACATACGCTACCTCCTACAAAGATGATGTGCTTCCTCATTCCATCATCAAGTTTCTACAAAGAGAAGCCCTCACACCCCTTCTCCACATTGTCAACACCTCCCTAACTCAGGACACTTTCCCTCACAACCTCCAGACCAGAGAGATCACCACCGATGGAAAAATCCACTCTAGATCCAGCTGACCTTGCCAATTTCAATCCCATAATCCACCTCTCATTTTTGGAAAAATCGTTGAGAATGCAGTCAGTAATTATAGTCAACTTCAAAACAATTAATCTGGGTTCAAACCACGCTGGAGAATTGAAACACTCCAACTAGTCAAAAAGGCCCTCTTCTTCAATGACAAAAACAACCCTTGTCTCCTGGTTCTGCTCAATCACTCTGCGGCTTTTGACACTGTTGACCATCCAGCATTGACCGACAACCTGAAAAGGTATATGAGCTTCACTTGCACAATCCTACTTTGGTTCACATCCTTCCTCACCTACTTGTTTAGATGGGAACTACCAGATACCGAATTCTCAGTGTCACCTGTAGAGTCATATTCAACCTTATATGGAACCCTTGAGGGCCAATCTTGCAGACAGCAAGAATGTAGATGACACACAACTGTTTCTCAAAATCTCATCAACCAGTGACATACAGAGCCTCAAAGTCTCGTATGCATCTAAAAGTGAATATCAACAAACTACCTGATGCTAAATCCTATGAATACCAAAAACCAACTGTTTGACAACAACACCAAATGTTCTCTGATTCAGACATGGTTTGTGGCCCTACCGCCCTGCTTGTAATAAGGTAGTCGGACCACCAGTGGGGCAGTAGCCACACTGCCACTGTGGATTTGGCGGTCCATCGGACTGCTAAACTCATAATAAGGCCCTAACAAACTAACACTATCTGGAGGTCGACGCTAGATGAGGAGCTCATTCATCACCAGATTAGAGACTAATGATTTCAAAAAGGAGAAAATAAAAAAAATCCTTCAAACCATAAACCCCCAGGATTTAGAACAATATTCTCTCTGATGTAAGAACAGCACTGTGAGGGATGGTCGAGCCCCAAACCCCGAACCCCGGCACCTACCTTGTGTCGCCCTCCCCAGCACATAGGCGGAGCGATGGTGCGAGGGGGAAGAGAAAGGCAACCAAAGGATTAAACCTTTCCCCCTGAACTCTTCTGTACAGGCCAGCGGCAAGTCCGCCCAACAAGAGAGCCAATCAGCTGTCCAGGACGGCCCAGAAACAGAGGGCCCACAGGAAGAACGGGGGCCGAGAAAGGACAAGGGAGGAAGTCGTGAAGACCCGGAAGGTGCCTAGACAAGACGCCGAGAAGGAACCCGGACACCGAAAGCTGAAGAAGGGAAGTTTGCGAACAGCCTCCAGGTCGGAGGCAGTGGCAGTGGTGGACGCCTCCAGAAGAATCCTGCGTGCCGCCGTAACTATGGAGAGTTGCGCCTCGGCGGTGAGTGACCGGGAGGGGGAAGAAGGGAGGAGTGAGCGGGACTTCGTCGGCTAGGGAGGAGGGGAGCAGGGGAGGGGTAGAAAGGACATGCACGGAAGGCACCATTACCTCTTCTCGGCGCAGCACCAGTAAATGTTGTGTTGTATCGAGACACCATCCTTCCTCATCTCCGCGGCACCTTTATGGTTTTATTTTCTCTTTTCCCTCTTTCACTACCTCTTGTGTGCTACACAAACTTGAGTTTTATCTTCGGAACGGCAATACGCCAGAATGTGAATTAAACACCAAGCAAGAGAGGGCAACCTATGCCAAACAAATAGGATTGCCAGCTTGGACCTTCAGTCTATAGCATGTTCCACCTATTTGGGCCTAATAAGAAATAACTGACCCTATTTTTTTTCTCTTTATGAGGGCTGGGTATTCTCCCATGCAAGTGTCTAAAGTAAAGAAAATCCTGGTAGAACACCTCTGTTAGTCCTCCCACTTTCTTTTCTTTTCTACTTTCCTCACAACAAAGATTAGTCCTGTTTCACTTTTTTCTCCCGGTGTGGTGGAGGCCTTTCACAACAAACATAGAATGGAAGTTCAAAATACTTACTTTCTTTTGAGCCTTTTGGGGATCTGTTCTTAATCCGCAGTCCATCCTGTGAGAAAGAAGAAGAAAAACAGTTCATCACTACAACGAAGAAGAAAAGAAAACAGTTCAAAGACAATTCAATCCTGTCCTACTTTTATACTGTACAATAAATAAGTCAAAATTGAGAACTTCATCAGGCCTCCTAGATTCTGTTTCCACCCATCCCTCCCACAAGCACGAAGCCCCCTGTTATTCAGGAAGAACCTGAAAACTTCTTCAGGAGCACTACCTGAGATAAGCTGACTTCTCATTCCTTCTTTGGCTCTACCTCCTCCCTCTGTCCCCCTCAACTACCCCTACTGATGTTTATGCCCTGTACAGCACTTGATTGCTAGCCAGCTAGGTTCACGCTTTAGTAATACCACAAAATACATAAACATACAATTTCCTCTTGTGTCCCACTATAGCTTCAACTCCAAAGTACGTTTGGAAGACCGTCACCCTAGCGCACACCTCCATGTCACAGGGATCGTCCACAGACAGGTATACATTGCAGTGCCCAAATTGCACTGTCACTCAATATGCAAGAGCTGTCTGAAATCACACCGAGCAGTTGGAATATCTAACAACTACTGTCCTCTGGCCCATGAGATGTGTACAGCTGTAGTTATAAGACGTATGGTCACATGACAAGATTTTGTGAATTTAATGTCCAGGAACTCACCAGGGTGTCACTTTCCTTACAGCATTCCTGTGGATTTGAAGCTTGGCTCTCCTTACACCAATGAAGGGTGTACCACCAGAATATCTCAGCCAAAATATCGTCTGAGACAAATATTACATCCTTAATGCTGTTTACAAAAATATAACCCCAATGGAATTAACAATAGAGGGGCTGATTTACAAGCCCCTTGTGCCACTTTTGCGTCATTTTTAACATGGGAAAAGGGACGTGCGAGTGGCGCAAGGGGCTTGTAAATAAGCCCCAGAATAATTATACCTAGGGGGATGATATTTTGGTAAATAATATTTAGAATATGATATTTTTATCAGGAGATAGTTCTGCTTATAATATTCTGATATATATCACATTGAGGGTTACTACAGAATTCTGGAAGAGACTTTCCATTCCCAGCAGGCAACAGTCTCAAAGGGTAAACTGCGATTCCTAAGCACACACTTCAAATTCAATGATATACACAGAATACAATATCTTTGACAATCTCTGTCTTTTGTTCTTTATTTTCTTTGTTTCTTGGTGCCCAGCCAACATGTGTTTCGTTGTATCGGGTATTTGCCACAACTTCCTCAGGGCCGTCTTCTTCTCGATATACACATGACCGACCTTGTCTCCGGTTATACTTCTGTCCCGGTAGTGTCATAGGCGTATTTGAGTCATGCGTAATCATTAGTTTTTAACATAACTTGTGTTTCTTCTTAGTGACCTTACAGTAATTGTTTCCATAGTAACAGTTTCCAGATCCAATTATAAAGTTAGTCATGTATGGGTTCCCATAATCTGTAACCCAGACGTTCACTCTGCGTCCTCACGGCGTTCTGTCTCCTGCCGTCACGGGAATATGATTTGTGTGCAAGCAAGGTTTGGTGTTGTGGCATAATGTTGCTAACATTGAACAGGTCTTAATCTCAATTGTCACCCTTTAGGGAAACAAAGATGCCCACTTGCAGATGGCTGAAAGACAAGAATATACTGGTGTACACTGTTGATTTACACCGGGAACCTATGAAATTGGTGAGGCAGAAGAACACCAGGTGTCATGACAATATCATGCAGCTAATCCACTCATTAGCTTATAAACCTCCAGTCACATCGGAAGGACCTATTCACTTGCCTTGAACATCTGGCACTCCAAACCAACACCTGCAGCCCTAGACTAGTCCTGCATGTGCAGGGATGTAGACAGTATCCACAAAGACTTTAACACCCCCCTTAATCACATGTCACATACTGATTTTATGCACAATCTTCACCAACACCTTCCTCCCCACAATTTGGTGTAATAATTGTAAGTACTGTTTCAGTGTTCCACTATTCACTCCACATCCCCCAACACACATACAATCAGAATACACACAATGAAAACTGTTTTGTGAAATGTGATACATCCTCATGTGACAATATTAATAAGTGTGAAGTGGGTGTTGCATGTGTGCACAGGGTGACAATGTGTATACGTACCCCTTGCCAATTAAAACAATAGTTAAGTCATACAACAGACATTCATACTCATCAAACACACTAGTAAGACGGAGAGATGTACTCTAAGCAAAGAATATATATTAGGATATAAAAATGAGGGTACAATATGTGTAGTCTAGAAAAAGGGAAATTGTTGGAGGATGGGCATGTAGGTTGTATGACCTTGAACAAAACACTGGCAAAGCCAATAGGTCTGGTGCATGTCTGCTAGTCTTTTGGCTTTGTCAGTACTTGTTTTGTTATGTCATGGTTTTTACAAAACTTTATTGTTGGCTAAAAGTAAGAATATTTTTGGTCTCAAAAACACACATTGTCTTGTGGTCCCTGGCACTTAAGGGGGCTAATTTGTGTGGATGTGCCCTGTGTGAAAGGGCAGAATGCCACAACTCACACTGAAGAGAGTCAGTGGCTGAATTGGGCTGACCCTTTGCCCCATTCTGTATGCTGTAGTGGGCAGAATAAAAATGTGAATGATTCAATAACAGACCAATGGCTGAAAAGTGCTGGCTGTAAGACCCTATAAGCAGCTATATTATGCATGGAATTTTAGTAAAATCAAAACGTCTTGGTTAACGCCAGACCTATATATAAAACCAAAAATAATACTAATAACTGACACACGAGAGGAGTGAATAACATGGAGTGTGCCGAATGAATTGGCAATAAAATTGTCCAAACTAAGTCCACATAAAAAGAAATATAAAAAAACCCCAGTAATTGCCAAATAATACAAAGCACATAAAAATGGTCAACATGAATAAGAAAATATAAAGTATACAGGAGTCCAACAATTAGAAGTGAGTCCAAAATTAATCATTCCCTCAGACCAGATAAGATGCTGTTTTGGCTCACCATCATCTCCAAGACCCACAGTGAAGGAAACCACATCCTTTAACACAGGCATAGGCCACAGGCCAGTGGAAGCATGAACTGGCAAGGGAGATAAAACACAATGAGAGAGGTAAGGGTGGTGAAATCGGGAGGACTGACAAACAAAACTGGTGGGGAAGGATAGGGGGGTGGGTAAAAAAGGGAGGCAGCTCAGGATTCCTTTTTCTATGCATATATTCTGCATTATAAACCACCTGGAGTTCACTTACCAGCTTCCACAAGGTTTTAACGACCTTGGAGTCTTCTGTTTTTTCCTTTTGTCAATTCTGTGAGGTGACTGCACAGCTGAAGACTGCCAGAGGAAAGCATAATTCAAGAAAGGCGGTCCTATCAGCCTCTTGCTCCCTCTTAAAGGTACTGTTTCCATTATTTTGCTTTCCTTCTTAAAGGTGAAATCTGCTGATTTTGGTGTCTGCAATTACAAAAAGAAACTCTATTCACCTCATACTTGCTGTTTACCAGCAGTCGCTGCTGGTGCAGGTAAGCGCGGTGGGGCGGTGGAGCGGAGCGGGGTGGGGGGAAGTCGACAGACGACGGAATAGGTTTTATTTATTTAATTTGACCTATTACATTGTCTATCGACTTCTCCCCCTCCCAGCCCGCCCCGCGCCCACCCTACCGCCCACCTGCGCTTACATGCGTCGGCCGCCGCTGTTTACCAGCTACTTAGGGGCACATGCATCAAAGGTTTTTGCGATCGCAAACGGTGCGAATCGCAAAAATCGGCCGTTTGCGATCGCAAATTGGCCTTTGGAGATGCATGAAAGTAGTTTCTATGCGCAACTTAAGAATTCGCAATTAATTGCGAATTCCTAATTGCGATTGCATTTAAGGAATCGCAATTTGCGATTCCTTAAATGCAATGCTAGAAGCACTTTCAAATAGCGATTTCGCTATTTAGGACCGCAAATTACAGACAAATCAAACTTGTCTGTAATTTGCAATACCTTCGAAAAATGCTCTAAAATGCATTTTTTTAAGTTTTAGGTTACACACACACATGCCCTTGGGGCATGTGTGTGCGCAACATGGTGCACATCACAATTTCAGGGTGCAACAGGGTGTCATTTTGACACCCTGGCACCTCTGAAATTGCATTCTCAATTTGCGATTCTCTAATTGCGAATCGCTAATTGAGAATGTATTCCAATTCATTCCTATGGGCCTCTAGGCCCATAGGAATTAATGGGAGGTATTCTTAATTGCGACTCGCAATTAGCGAGTCGCAATTAAGGAATGTTTAGGAATCGCTATTTTTATAGCGATTCCTACATGCATAGGCTTTTGCGATTCCTTAATTGCGATTCCTTAATAATCGCAATTAAGGAATCGCAAAAGCCTACCTTGATGCATGTGCCCCTTATTCCTTTCAATCACTACTACTAGGCTACTAGGAGTATATGGTTTTCACCTCACACTTGCTTATTTAACTGCACTGCATTAAAACCAGGAGGGTTTCTATATAATACTCAAAATGGATGCTAAATCTTTACAAAGTCTTCCAAATATATGTAAACAAATGTCTTCCTCACCCCTACAAAAACTAAAATGATGGATTCACATGTAGAATCAATGGCAAAAATCTTAGAAGAAATTCATGCCATACACAAGAATACAGATGCCATATGTTGTGATATTAAACATATTCGGAAGGACATTTCAGAACTCACTATGAAGATATCTGATAATACAATCAAAATGTGAGATAATAAGGCTGTGATTGACCAATTAACAGCTCAAGTTAACCTTATACCACCGATGAAGAAACAGCTTTTAGATCTCGAAAAGAGAAATTGTCAATTTAATTTTGTGTATTTTCAATTTACCGTAGAATATCAGAGGACAGAATTGCAGATCCTTTTTGGAAAACCTTAAACCGTCATTCCTAAAAATAACGTTTCCTGAAAAATTTGAAATCGACAAGGCTCATTGTGTACCTTCTTATCGCATACCACATCAGTCCAAACAAAGACAAATGATTTTCAAAGTGTTACGCCACCATCATCTGATCTGATGTAAGCGTCTCGAGAGAAGTTGGAGAAAGGACTTCTCCACTTGTGAGAAAACCAAATATAGAGATGCCGTGAAGGCTTATAAGGCAGAAATTAGAACTGCTCAATCTGGCTATTATGAAAAGAAAATTATTTTAGCCTCTAATTCCCCCCGTGAAATTTTTAAAATAACTAAATCACTCCTGCATCCTCCTGAGCCCCCTTTGCCCCCAGCGGACTCCCTAGGACGGTGCAGTGATTTGGCCCACTTCTTCTATAAGAAAATTGAAGACATTTACACTGCCTTCCCTCCCCTATTGGCCTCGGCAAGCCCCCTTGACTGAGGATCAACCCCAATCTTTAAACCCCTCTATTGATTCCATTCCATTTATGGACATGAAAGTTTTAAAAATGCACTTGGATCGTTTGAAATCTGGCTCCCCTTGTGATGCTGCCCCCGAGTATTCTCAATCAGGTTTTTGACTCCGTCGCCCCGTTATTCTGGATCTGGTCAACAGCTCTTTCTCTTCTGGGGTTGTCCCCTCCCTATGGAAACGGGCTATGGTTAGAGCCCTTCTGAAGAAGCCTACCCTGGATCCCGAGGTTTTCACTAATTACCGCCCGATTTCTCTCTTGCCTGGGTTTGCTAAAATAAGCGAAAAATACGTCAACTGGATTCTCTCCGCTTTTCTGGAGGCGAATGATCGTCTCCATTTCTCCCAAACGGGCTTTAGACCTCAGCAAGGCACCGAAACAGCCCTGCTTGCGGTGATTGAAGAATCAAGGAAGATACTTGATGTCGGAGGGTCCGCAGCTATTATATTGCTTGATCTCAGCGCGGCCTTCGACACGGTCAATCACCAATTGTTGATAGCACGACTCAGAGAGAATGGGGTGACGGGAACTATTCTAAAATGGCTTGAATCTTTTTTGACAGGTCGGTTGTTTCAAATTTTTGAGGACGATGCCACCTCAGAATGGATGCCGTTGCAGTGTGGGGTTCCTCAGGGCTCCTCCCTGAGCCCCACACTTTTTAATGTTTACATGCGCCCTTTGGCTGAGGTGGTTGAGCCTTTTGAGGTCAAGATCGTCACGTATGCTGATGATACTCAGCTTATTGTGTCCCTTAAGCTTTTAGACAACAATAAGTCTATGCTGGCCAATTGTTTGGAAAAGGTCTCAGCATGGATGGACTCTTCTTTCCTAAAGCTGAACGCTGCTAAAACTGAACTCATGTTTCTAGGTAAGACTACCAACTTGGAGAGTGGCGCTTTTGGCCCAAATGCCTAGGGGCTATGCCCCCCTAAAGATCAAATAAAAAGCCTTGGAGTTTGGCTGGATCTTAACTTGAGCTTCAGGGTACAGGCTAATAGGGTGGCAGGTACCTGCTATGGAATCTTGAAAATGATTAGGAGGATTTTGCCCCTCCTGCCTTTTAATGCCAGGAAACTGTTGGTACAAGCCCTTATTCTCTCAAGACTTGATTATGCCAATGTGCTCTATCTTGGTTCCCCTGCTCGACTATAAAGAAACTTCAAACAGTTCAAAACTGTGCAGCTCGACTCCTTATGCAGGCCAGCAATAGGGAGTCTGCCAAACCCTATATTACTTCTCTGCATTGGCTGCCAGTGGCCGAAAGAATCCAATTTAAGGCCTTATGTATTGCCCACAAATCAATGACGGATAGTGCTCCTCCTATTTTAAGATCCATTATTTCCCCGTATCTTCCGAAAAGATCCCTTCGTTCTGAGAAAAAACATTTTGCTAATGTTCCTAAAGTCAACCGAGCTAGGAGCGGTGGCCGTCTATTCTCTGTCATCGCTGCAAAATGCTGGAATCAGCTACCAGATCTTATTCGGCTTGAAGCTAACCACCTTTTATTTCGTAAACGTTTGAAAACTTTTCTGTTCTCCTGATTTTTCCGTTTTTCGTGGTTTGGGCTCTGTCTTTAGCACTGGGAAGCCTTTGGTAGCCATGCGCTTTATAAGTGTCTAATCATCATCATCATCCTGAAGGCTATTTGAGAAATGCCACCACTAATAGTGGAACGGCATAAAATCTACATACATCAAGATTTTGCAAAGAAACAGTTGCCATGCGCAAACAATTCTCAGAACTACGCCCAGACTGAAAGAAGCTGGATACAAATATGGTTTATTCGACCCAGCAGTTATGCATATTTGGGAAAATCAGATCTACTTGCATATCTTGATCTTCATGCTCCAGTGGCAAAGGACTCACAGTCTTCTGTACATAATACTTAATTTCTCATGCTGCATATTTACTATTGTACTTTTCTTCCTTTAGCAGGCAAAATGGTGTTCCACCAAATTCCTGGATTGGGCCTTCGTAGTTTCGCTATGTTCTTCAATATGTTCATCTTTTAGAGGTTATATGTATTTAGTCTGTCCTGTTCGTTTGTTGGTCTTTATTTATTGGCTACTTTCTGGTTCTATCTTCACTTATTTGTCTTGGCTTCAAATTTCCTCCTATTCTATTGTAATTTATCTATCAACTCTACTTTATTAAGGCTACTAGTTGTAAGTTAAACATTGCTTCGCTAAATATTAAAGGTTTAGGTCACCCAGTAAAAACGCAGAACATCCTAGATTACTTACATGAATGTAATGTTGACATATGCTTTCTACAAGAGACCCATATTGCTGACAACATTTTGGCCTCCATGACCAAATCATGGGTGGGTAATATAACCTCTTGACAAGCAAAAGGTCACAAAAATGGCGTGGCTATCCTCTTTTCACGCAAATTGCAATTTACCATTCTAAATGAGAATTCTGATTCAGATGGCAGTTATATTCATGTTCACATCCAAATTGATAAATATTATATTCACTTAGTTAATATCTATGCCCCAACAGAAGATGATCCCCAATTTTGAAAATCAATTTCATTCGAAATACTTTCTATTGTCACTGCCCCTATTGTTATGAGAAGAGATTTTAAATAATACGCTTCTTCACCCACTTTTAGATAATATTTCCACATTTAACTTTTGCCCCACAAAATATTATACTCTTTTTATAGCATGTATATCAAATACTAAGGGGCTGATTATGATGACGGTGGGACTGCCACCGACAGCCCGTCGGTGGCGTTCCCACCGCCCTTGGACCCATGATATCCGCCCGCCATATTTCAATGGCGGACGGATGGGTGGTGGTCGGAAAGACTGATCGCCACGCATCCGACGGGCTGCTTGAAACCGCTGGTGCGGCGGAGGCGATTGTAGTCCCTACCATGGTGGTGGTGCCTGCCTGGCACCGCCGTAGGGATTACAATGTCCCTTTCTGCCCACCATGAAAAGGCAGGTGGGAAGGGACTTTTGGGGCCCGTAGCGGGCCCCCCTTCCCCCTGCCCCTCCGATGTGGGCACTAGGGGGCACCTATGGTGCCCCCTACATATCCAGCATCATGTGGCAGGCACCTCATGGTGCCTGCCACGTAGTGAGGGATATGAGCAGTGTCCCTGTTTTGCATTGCGGCGGGTGCTGCAGCCAGCAGCGCTCGCCGCAATGCAAAACATAGGCATTGCGACCACCGTGGTGGCTGTCGCATTGTAATGCCTATGTCTGGACCGCCGACAGCCTATCAGGTGGTCCCGATTACCGATAGGGTGGTGGGCGGACGTAAGTCCGCCCGCCATCCTAATCAGCCCCTATATTAGTAGACCACTCAAGACTTACACACCCTATGGATAAAGATTTTTCCTTCTTTTGCAATGCTCATACTACATGCTCACGTATAGACTATTATCTTTCTGAAATTTAACTCATATCATCTCTAACTCCTAAATAGAATCTATCACTATATCAGACCATGCTTTAATATTTTTTTCTTTGTTTTTAGATGACACTCCTCAGCCTACACACAGATGGAGAATGAACACTGATATTGCACTTTCTTACTCAAATCAACACAAATTATTAGCTGTGTAAATGATTATTTTCATAACAACAAAACTGAAGATACCTCCAAAATGACACACATGAGAATAAGGCATTTAATGCCAAACTACTATCATTAGAATAACAAATTGTTGTAGCTGAAAAACATTTCATAGCTTCTTCAGATATGCAATCTAAAATAAAATTGCAAAATTCTTGTTATACTCAGCTTAGGAAGCGTATGGGTCTTTATCTCTGTAAACAAAAAGTTAATTTCCAATTTAATGCTGGTTGTATATCTGCTAACTACGATTTTAAAAAGCTGCGAATCAGATTCATGCTATTTGTAATTCCGTGGGACAACTGCTATTATCTACCACAAAGATATCTAATGAATTTCCCAAATTTGAATCAAATTTATATAGCAAACTTCAGGATGCCCAATAGCAACAATTGATCAATTTCTCCACCACTGCAATTTACCTTCACTATCTCACACTGATAGAACTACCCTTGATGCCCATTTAACTATAGCGGAGGTAAGATCTGCAATCCAAACCTTAAATTCCCAAAAATCACCAGAACCTGATGGTATTACAGCAGAATTCTACCAAACTTCCACTGGTCAATTATCTCCTGTGCTTTTATCTCTATTCCGGGACTTTGCTGCCAATGTTTCTGTTGAAGGATCTTTTAGAGATGCTCAATATTTGTTCTCCCCAAGCCCAATAAAGACCACGAATTACTTCCAAACTACCGTCCCATTTCACTTATTAACCAAGACTGTAAATATATGCCAAGACTCTTGCAACTTGGTTGTCTCCTATATTAAATCATATTGTTCAATCGGACCAAACAAGTTTTATGAAAGGAAGGCTATCAGCACACAACACTAGACTTGTCTGTCACGCCACTGCTTCCCTACATAATATTAAATATCCTATTTGTCTGCTGGCATTAGATGCTGACAAAGCATTTGACAAACTGGAAATTTGTATTCAAAACTATGGTGAGATTTTGTTTTGGTACGACATTTATATCAATGGTTAGAGCATTATGTTCGTCTTCCAGGGCAACTATATATGTTAACGTCTTTTGCTTTATTTAGAGGCATGGGACAAGGTTGTACTTTGTCTCCTCTATTATTTTTATTAGCTATCAAGGCTTTGCTGTGTCTTCTTAGTAACTCAGCAGAAAATAAAGGTATTACTATTCATAATACCACTATTAAAATTTCTGCTTATGCAGACGATATCCTACTGCATATTAATGACCCTATCACCTCTATACCCATTATTTTTAAGCTTATTGAAGATTATGGTTTGGTGTCCGGTTATACATTGAACATTAATAACATTGAATGTTTCCCCCTAAATGTTTATTGTACACTTCACATGTTAAGTTGCACTAACATCATCTGGAACTGATCTGGGCTCAAGCATTTAGGAATTTAATTTCCAAATTCAATAAAGGGTACTGTTGATGTGAACTGTAAACAATTAATATCCAGAATGTCTGAGAAATTAAACAAATGGTCATCTTTACAATTGTCTTGGTGGGGCAAGCTTGAAGCTATAAAAATGGTAATACCTCCACAAATAGTATATGCATTATCAATGTTACCTGTGTCATGTCCAGTAACCATTTTTAAAAATATTAATAAAATGCTCACTAAATTAATTTGGAATAATAAGCCTCTGTGGTTTAAATATAAAACATTACAATACTCTAAATTGGAAGAAGGTTTTGGTATTCCTAACTTTCAGAAATATCACTTTTCCTTTTTAGCTGCACAAGGGGTTCATTGGTTTTCAAACCCAGAATCCTATTTAATTCCCAAATGGGTTCTTATAGAGAGAAATATTGCTGCACCTTTTCCTTTACCAGCAATCCTTACCAGGGACCTTCGAAAACGACGGTCTCATTCACCATTTTTAAACGCACTGAAACTTGCTTTAGCCTCTGTTGATGCCTTATTTTGCAATAAAATTCTGTCATTATGGTCTAATTCTAAAATGTAACTACATATACCTATCTCTGATTGTAATAGATGGGTTAATTTAGGATAATTTTACATTTCTGACATTTGTCACAGCAATATGTTTCTGTCCTTTTCAGATATACAAGCTAAATTCCACATTACCTCCTTTTCAGATATACCAGCTAAATTCCACATTCTCTCCTCTGATTACCGCAAATATGTCATATTATGCAATGCAATATTGAATGCTTATAAATAAGGCTCCCTGTTTCCCGTTTTTACTGATTTTTACAGATAAATACAGACAGAAAACCATTTATTTTCTTGTCTGTATTTATTTTTAAATGTGGATAAAAACGGAAATTGGGTGCTTTTTGAGTGATTCTAAATACACTTTGCCATGACTGCCTGTGTGGATTGATAGGTAAGGGGGTAAAAAAGAAAATAATTTTAGTAAAGAGGCTTAAACAGCAGTAGATATGCACAAGGCTGGTACTGAAATCTGCATATTTTCATATAAGTGCATTGATTTATCTTCTGTGGGTGTTCATATCACTGAAACCTGGCAGGCATTCAAGAATGACTGCTTATTTATTGGTTAAATAAATGAGGAAATATACCAGTTTCAGCTTTATTTTTTTCACAAAACCCATAATAAATATGGATAAATACAGATAAAGTTGACAAAAATAAATATGGATAAATACAGACGGAAATGTCAAAAAATAAATACCATAAAACCGGGAGCCCTACTTATAAATCCTCTATTCCTCATCCTCACTGCTTCGACATGGAACTTTTCTTTAATATCCATAATTTTTTGGGCAATATTGCTTCCAAAACATAAAAAATCTGATATTCAACAATTCTTTTTATCTAATGAAATTGTGTGAGTTGTAGAATCCTATTTTTTGTTCTAACTATATCCCACTACAAATGTAGAACATTTGGCTTTGTAATATTTCCAGCTGGTTACCTTCCTCTATTTGTCAATCTAACTCATTTATATTAAATAACAGCTATTGGTCTCCTAATAAGTGATATGATGCACATCTATGTGACGATTCAAATTGTTTGCACTGTAACTTGGACCTTGGTACTTTGAAACATAGGCTCTTTGAATGTCCAATTATTTCTCAATTTTGGTCTCATGTTTGGTATAAAATTTATGTAATTTTTCACATTATCATTCTTCTAACCTTTGAAATTGTTGTATGTAAGTCATTCACCCTTTCTCATTCCCTAGCATATATGGATATGAAAGTATTTGATCTATTGATTTCATGCGCTATTAAATCAAATACTATGAATTGGAAATTTGCTCACCTCTTATCCATACCGGTAAGGTGGGATAGGATTATATATCTAGGGAAAGGAATTGATTTTTCTTTTAGCCAGTTCAAAAAACCATCTTCGATCAAATCACTTATATAGAATACTTTGGATGGATATATTTCTACTTTGTAACTAGACATGTGTTTTCTGTTTAATATCTTCACCTGATGTTACATTAGTATCCTTATATATGTTCTTATAATTTATTTGAGGTTTTCTCAACTGTTTCCATTTCTCTTTCAGTATACAGTTATATATCATATGCATTATATTATTGTTATTCAAAAAATGTTATCAATATTTTTTGTATTTCTCAATGTTCAGGTACTTTATAAAACTCAATAAAATACTCTGAACTGAAATAAAATAGTGCCAAAGGAGATCACGGTAAAGTGAAATGGCTGAGTTAACATTTCCAACGGTATATGAAAAAATATAACAGTTCATTTTTAGGAATAATCTTTTGTGGTTCTGTGTGAAAATATTCAGCATAAAAAAACCAAGAACCTCAATATAAACAAAAACTAAAAATAGCATTTTAGCACTGCATGCATTAGCAAGACTGCCTAAAACTGTTATCTTCATTGGTGGGCAATTAACCTTCTCGCAATGAAAACACGTGCAAGATGGTTCAGAGTTAAGTCCTCACTGCTGACTTCAGTGTTATGGCCTGCAAGTTATAAGACTGTTATGGCCTGCAAGTTACAAGAGTTAATTCCGGCAAGGTCTATTCAGCTCTTTATCATTCTGAGGTTCATAAGTTAAGTGCCAATAAACTGAATAACAGTAACATCAGTTATTTTTATTACAATGGAATTACATAATTGTAATAGCAAGCACATAAACAAGTTATTTTTATTTGATTTCATTGTACTTAACAGGAACCCCCTCAACTGTATTAAGGGCTGTGTAAAAAAAACAAGCATAGACAACAAAGAGCAGACCCTTCACAAAAACTGAATATAAGCTATCCCTCCCACAATATGTAAACAAAACAATCTGTACTTCAAACATTTCAGTTCATGGGAAATTACTGTGAAGTGCTTTGGAATGTGAACATTCTTTCACACAGCCTAAACAGACTTGCAGGCTGAGAAGAACTGACCCATCAAAGGTCAGACCGCCTCATTAGAGATCCATGGGATGGGTCATATTCTGTGGGGACATCATTCATTCCTCGTTATCCTAAAAGTCCCTTCTTCGACTTTCCATTTAATCTTCTTATCTCTTCGTTCCTGGCTTTATTAATTGAGAAAGTCAGCAGTAAATAATAAGACAGTTGAGGCGGGCAGCTGGAGTTGGAGCCATGAAGAGAAGTGTCTCCCCTAAATATGGCTACATAGAGTGGAGGGTGGAAATGCATCCTTCTAACATACTAATTCTTTGGTCTTTATCTGAGTTCGTTGTGTTTTTTTCGAAGTCAAATCAGGCTTTATGTTTAAAAATCGCTTTCCAAAGTCCCATTTTCTTTCAGATTGTATGGGAGGCACTAATAGGGCTCATCAAATTTCATAACAGCATACGCTATTTTCAAGCTATAACTTGGTGTCTTGTAACCTGTGTTCCTTTTCTCTGCCCATGGCTATAATTTACTTTGACTATGTCGCAGGAATTTCTTTCCTGGGGACCTATTCTACTGGATACTGGGGTCATCTGTTTCTCCACTGAGAAGAGCCCTGCTTAGCCACCCATGTCAAGAACGGCCACATGAGAATGTCTGGAAGTGTAACTTGGTTCCAGTGGCACAGCGAGCAAGGGACCCTCGTCTGGGCATACCCTTTGCACTTAGGGCGTCACTGAAGTAGACAAAAAAGTGATCAATGAAATGCTTGAATTACTCTCATCTAGTGGTAATTACTCGTGCTGCATCCAAGTCCATCATTATTTTGCACAGCATGACACCTCAATTTGGACCCAGCCATGAGCAAATCAGTCTTGACCCAGCCCAAGTAAAAACAGTGCAGCCCGAAATGCCTGGCAAGGTCCTCCCTGAATCAGAACCCAAGCAACCCAATATCGTTTTCTCCCTGATTGGGGCTCGTCAGTTGGGTGCAGCTTGGATCCAGTGGCTCTGTGAGCACATGACCCATATCTGGGCAAACCCAATGCACTTAGGGCATTGCACTGAAGTATAGAAAAAAGCGATGGATGGGATGTTTAAAGTAATCAGGGCCACATCCCAGTCCATCGTTATTTCAACACCATGCCATCTCAGGGGGTCATTACGATGGCGTAACGATCGCCACTGCCGGGCCGGCAGTGGCGACCGTTACGCCATCGTAACGTGAATTACCCACCGCCATATTACGATGGTGGTGGGTATCGCGGCGGACGGAAAGTCCCTCCGCCGCTTTTCTGCCGGTCGGCAATCGTTACGATTGCCGGCCGGGCGGAGCTGCCATCCATATTATGATGGTTGATTTCCAGGGCCTTTCCATGGCGGCGATGGAAAGGCTGGCGGGGATTTGCTTTGGGGGCCCGTTGCGGGTCCCCGGGAGGGGTGGGGGGGTGCACTTGGGTGGTACCCATGGTACCCCCCTGCATGTCCATGCACAAGGTGGCAGGCACCGCGCGGTGCCTGCCACATTGTGCATGGAAATGCACAACATGGCATTTCACCATTGCGGAGGGTGCTCCAGCCTGCAGCACCCGGCACAATGTTAAAACGCCAGATGCGACCGCCGCGGTGGCAGTCGCATCATGATTAGGGTGGCGGGCCCGCTGCATGTCTGGCGGCCGGTCCCGTTACCGCTAGGGTGGTGGGCGGACTAAAGTCCGCCCGCCATCCTAATAGGCCCCTCAGTTAGGACCCAGCTATATGCGAATCAGTCTTAACCCTTCTCCAATAGGAACAGTCCATCCCAAACTGTTAGGCGAGGTCATTTTTGTACTGGAACACAAGCAGCTCAGGACCTGTTAATTGGGTTACAGTTAAAAAGAGTAAACTGGATTTACGCATCTCTTCGTCTTTGGACTACAATTTACCATTCTGAAACATTGAGGTTTATGAGAATTCAAGTAGGATCTTGGCCAAATCTTAATAAGAATCTACACTGTACTTAAAGGCATCCTATATAGAGATCAATATGCATTCAAAGCCTCTTCCAGGTCACAATTATGTTCGTCTGTGTAAGAAGAGCCTACTTTGTTCAAGACAGGTAGGTATGCTAGAGAAAGATGCCTTTTTAATAAGCATGCCTGGGAATGGTTCGATAGCTATAGGTCTTTAATCTGGCCTTGTTTCATTAAATGGAACTCATGGGAGATATTTTTGGGTTGCTATTGAACTTTCTGGATG
This sequence comes from Calotriton arnoldi, assembly GCA_963921515.1. Classification (NCBI taxonomy): domain Eukaryota; kingdom Metazoa; phylum Chordata; class Amphibia; order Caudata; family Salamandridae; genus Calotriton; species Calotriton arnoldi. The sequence continues at coordinate 4,722,153 of CAWUFW010000189.1, forward strand.
ATAGGGATGAATTAATTATCACTCTATTCAGCATGAGAACAGCGGATGATTTCAGTATGGTTTTGTTTATGGGGTGCCCAGGTTTACTGAGGGGGCAGTAATGCTCATAGCTTTAATTAGCTCATTGTTTTATTTTTTCTGATAACAAGCAGAGTTTAAGTTGTGAAGATTGGTGGCAGTAGTTGACAAGATTGGTAAGGCAGGCAGACATTGTCTACTTTTAAGAGATATTCTTTGATTGATTAGGTAAGATTGATGGTTGCAATTACTGGAGAGCCAGTATGGGATGAATGGATGGTGTTCATCTGGTTTTAGGATCTAATGCCTTTACATAGCCATGGTTTGGTTGACCACTCTGGTGATTGCTTCAGCTGATGTTGCAGCAGAGATGAGACTGGTGATTGATCATGATGGAAAGTCAGCAAAGGCTGAGAAGATGATGCACAGGGGGTTTCTGGGACCTGTGCTTTAGCTGACATGATGTGGCAGTAGAATATGTGAGCATGTTAATGAAGGCTTTTGCTGCAGAGGTAGCAGGAAATTAGAGCGATGTGCCAAGTAGGCCCTGGTAGGTGAGGCTGTGGTTGTCCAGTGCTCTCTTAAGCACTTGGGTAATTTATTTGGCAGGGATGCCAGCACACTCTGTGAGTAAGGTGATTATTCCTTATTTGATTAGGTAAAATTGATGGTTGATTTTGTCACGTAGGGGTTAAGGGAGGAAAGAATGGTCTTAATGGTCTTAGGGTGGTCCCTGAATCTAATGCACTACATGGCCAAGGGTCACTTGGCCACTCTGGTAATGGCCCTGGGATAAAATATATCTCACAGTATACAAAAACCAGCAATAACAACAAGGGCTTTATGATAATAGAAATTACATCTTCTCGTCTCAGAGTAAACTGTTCCTGGACCAGTAGAAGACAACCTCAGATTTACATAGAGGAGAGCCAGAACATGAAGAATATTGTATGTCCAACTGAATTGAACATGACAAAACAATACATGGCTGCTGCCAACACCAGCTGTTTTTTTAGGTGTGCAAATTGTATTATTTGTGAAATCAATATCAATTGAACCATCACAGGTAGCTCAAAATTCTACAGAAAAAAGTCTACTGTCTACAAAATTCAAGAACAATCAACTACTAGTGCACACTTGTGTTTTATTTACGCCAAACCCCTGGAAAATGATTTATGTTGTTTGCAATAATACAGGATCGTGTGGGTACCATCAACATGAAAAAATCTACATATCTGCTCTAATAGCACATTCAAGAACATTTACATTACATTTTTTCAAAAGAGGAGGTAGAGGAAGTTATTAGAGGAGAGAGCTCACTTTATACAAAAGGAGTAAATTGGAACCAAAGATTAAAAGCTGTTGAAAAAATCAAATTCAGTGACATTAAATGGTCAGTTTCCCTATCGAGTAAGACAAGAACTGAGTGACATATAGCCTGATAATAAACCACATGGAAATCTGACTACGTGTTGTACCATTTGGCATCAAATCTGGAAACACTGGTGATAAACACATTGAACAACTACTTTCTCCACTTCTGTTTTCCCTCAGGAAAATGTACAAGGGGGAGATACCCTCTAAATTCCACTCTCAGATTCTTCAATCAAATCACCATCAAAAACTATAGTATGGGCACAGGCTAACGAGGAGCCTCCAGAAGCAATTAACAATGCAACAAATGTTCAATTAAAACTGGGGAAATTAGTGTCTTTGCCACAGCAGATAAGCACTTCATAAAAATTCCGCTGTTTCCGTTCAAATACATTCCTAAATTATGTTTATAAGTAAACTTAACGAGTATTAAACTAATTATGAGACACATTTTTGAATAAGCCAAAACGTATACATGGTTTTAATGTAGAAGCACACATTGTACATTTACTACCTGGCATTGAAGGGGATTATTTACAGTGTGGATGTGCACGCTGTGCAAGAGCTCACAGGCGTGTAAACAATTGCTGAAGTGAGCTTCCCCATGCTGTATGCTGAGGTGGGCACAAGCAGAATGTGAATGACGCCGCAGCAGACCAATGGACGAAGAGGTCTGACTGAACGCTCTTGTAAGTAAGTGCAGTATATATATATATATATATATATATATATATATATATATATATATATATATATATATATATATATATATATATATATATATATATATATATATATATATATATGTATATATATATATTTTTATATATATTTAGGGAATACAAAAGGGCTCGGCAAACGCCAGCCCTCAAAACTTCCCTGTACTGTTCGAAGAGTGAGTACAGCATCACTCTGGATCTGGACTGGATCTTTTTACATCACTTTTTTGGAAACGGCGTTGCTTTAGGGATATTCCTACACTACCACGGTTGACCGCGATTCTGCCGGACTACTGAGCTACAAGAAAGACGACAATGCGAAATACAGCAAACTAACAACACGCTGCAAAACACTCATTTTTCTTTAACGGAAGAATCCTGAAAATCAGTGCACTTTTATGCCCCCGTTGGAGCGTGTGACTCTCGCAAATCGCAGAAAAAGCACAGATGTCTTATTTTCCACGGCTGACGCTTGAGAACATCTTGCAAGTTATATTTGAACCCATGACTAATCCTAGATTGTTGTGACAAATGTGACTCTCAATTCATTAACGATGAGAATGGAGGGGGAGCGTAGCTGTGGTTAGAGAAGGCTGCGCAGATGGTAGCGTTTCTGATTCATATGTTGTCCCACTGCTGCGTGACTTGTGTCACGCGGCTCTCTCCCTCACCTCTCTTCTTGTGGTATTTTGATATAACGAAGGCCTACCCCCTTGGTGCACCGCACGGAATTGCATATATTTATAACGTGTTCTTATGTAACCAGTCCTTTAAATGGAAAAATAGAAGTATTGGTACTCACCTGTTTGCTCCTGAGAAGTGCCGGTACTCTCCCTTTAAATGTATTGCTGCAGTGCTGAGAAGTGCACACACTCCCCATGTGGGTACTCAGTGCCAGACAGTGCTTGTGCATTTAAAGCACTGTATGTAATTCTCCATTTTGTAGGTTTTTGTCTGTATTCTGTGCACAACAAACAACAGGTGTTACTATTGTCTAATTTAAAGGTACTCAATTTAGAGGCCTCCTAGGGATGAAATGCTGAGCTGGCCTTGCTGGGATTTCTGCTCATGGCCTGTAGGTCGCGTAGCGTCTTTCCCAGCCCTGGAGCATGCAAATGAAATATGCCACATGGGAGCTGCAGTCAAACACGTCTTTATTCCTTAGCATACATTCAGACACTGCACATAATCTCCTACTCAATATTAATCACACCCTAACACCTCCCCACATATCACGTTTCCTCTCCAAAGTCCGCCCACAACCACAAGGGTCCTAGAGCGCATAATATCAATATGCTACTTCTCCCCCTTTGTTAAATAAAAAGTGGCAGACATCACTAAAATCTCATTTCCCCGATTAGTCAATATGGTGCTCGCACTTGTCTGCCGGCTTGGGTGATCCGAAATGATCGAGGTCCACCCAGATTGAGCAACAATGACATAGGCTCAGGCACTTCACCCGACCTGCTGGTGGGGTTGCCTCACGCATGGTTTCAGGACTCAACAAGTGTTGCGGTAGGTGTTTAAAATGTGATGTGTCCCGAGTGATGAATTGTCCAGGACAACGTGCTGTTACCATATGTCCCTTGCACACTACAACCTGTAAAGGATCAACGGCAAAAGGAGTGCCTGTTTTCTGTTTTCGTCTCTGCTTAACCAGTACCCAGTCTCCTTTGTCAAAGGCTGTCTATTGGGAATGGCAATGCCGATCTGCATGCGGTTTCATTTTTCTTTTCCGAGTCGCTTCGGTGTCTCGAAAACCTTGTCATCCTTCACTGATTGATCGGAGTTCCATTGGGGGTTGTTTTGTTCTGATGGCTTTCCCAAATAGCAAGGGTGCTGGGGTCTCACTAGTGGTGGAGTGAGGGGTTGATCAATAGGTCTGGAGGGCCAGGCACAGGGCTTGGCTTAGCTCGATTCCCTCCATGGACCCTCGTTGAATGACCCTCTCGAGGGTGCCCATGAATCGTTCAACTACACAATTGGCATGGGGCCAGAGGGGTGTACTCTTTTGGTGTTTGACGTTGAGTCGGACAAGACATTCTTTGAACTCTTTGCTGTTAAAGGGTGGGCAGTTATCAGATTTGAGGATATTGGGAATGCCCCATGTTGCAAAGATGTCATCAAGCAGTCTATAACTTTGTCATGGGTTGTCGAAGATAGGTCTTCCACCAAAGGAAAACGTGAATACTCGACTATGACTGTCATGAGATGATGTCCATTTCCTAAAGGCCTAAATAAGTCAACTGTAACCCTTTCCCAAGCATGGGCAGGAAGGCCAGATATTGTCCTTGGGTGCTGAGTCACCTTAAGAGACAAACAATTGCAAATGTGGCGTGCCTTCTGTTCCTTCTCAACTCGCTCATCTCGGCAAGGGAATCACACTCAATCTCTTAAGGCTGTCTTGGTGGCCACAATACCACCGTGTCCTTCATGGGCCAGCTCGATGACCTGCTGTCTTGGATTTACAGGTATGATGATTCTTGAGCCTCGCAGTATCGCACCTTCTTGGGTGATTGCTAACTCATCCTGTAAATTTTTGAACTTTTGGAAGGCAACCTCATCTGTGAGGGGCCAGGTACTTCTCCTCCATGATTGTGTGGTAGTAAGTGCTTTGATTATGGTCAGGTCATTATCTGCAATGGTGGCAGCAATGATTTGCTCCACAGACAGAGCCGCTGGTGTGCTGGGTCTCACAATAACGTTGAGATAGGCTTCAGCTGTCTTGGATTTCAAACTGAGATGTTGAGGCACTTGTGAAAAGCAATCTGCTGAGTTTTGATCCTATCCTGGTTTATACATGATCTTTTAGGCATATTTTTGCAGTCTCAACCCCTACCTCTCGATGCGAGGGGGCATCTTAGCCTTCAGGTTGCCAAAGATTATAAGCAATGCCTGGTGATCTGTGATGACAGTGAATCGTTTCCAGTAGAGGAATACATAAAAATGTTCGCAGCCACACACCACAGCCGGCATCTCCTTCTCCAGCTGAGAGTAGGTACATTCTGTTTCAGAGGCTTCGACTGGCATAGGCCGCAATGTGTCTCTGAGCATTCAGATGGCCATTGTGTTCAGCAAGGAGTGCCCCTAGCCCTAACGGGCTTGCATCAACTGTAATTTCGGTATGTAACTTGGGGTCAAAGTAGGCCATTTCAGTTGCATTCTCAATTGCATGTTTGATGTCTTTGAAACTCTGGACACATTCTGGAGACCACTGAAACAGTACATTTCGCTTTGTCAAGTGTCTCAATGGGGCAGTCACTGTAGCAAAGTTGCAAATTTATCTTGAGCAGTAACAGGCCATGCCTAGAAAGGATAGTAGCATGGTAACATCTTGGGAAGGGGGGGGGGGGGGCAGATGTGGATGATAGTGCTTGCACCTTGTCTGGGTCTGGAGTCATTCCCCCATTGGAGAATATGTGCCCAAAAACGTGAGTTTAGTTTTGTGAAACTCACACTTCGCAGCATTCAAAGTGAGACCTGCATCAGCAAGTAACTGACACACTTGGTTAAGGGCTTTGTTGTGTTCTTCTTGTGTTCTCCCGAAAACCACTATGTCATCACTGTAATTGAAAGCATGAGTAACAATTTGGATTGCTCTGCAAATAACGTCCTGAAATATCTCCGCAGCCGAAGATACTCCAAAACTCAGTCTTTCATATCCGAACAAGCCAACATGAGTCGAAAAGGTAGTAAGGTACCTGCAGTTCTCCAGCTTGAGTTGATGGTATCCTTTGTTTAGGTCAGGACAGGAAAACACTTTGACTCTGTTCCATTGCATGATCATGTCCGCGATGTGTTGACAAGGGTGCCTATTCCTCTCAATGGCTTTATTTGCCTCGTGCATATCAACGCAAATGCACCCTGCTCCACTACTGTCCTTTTTTGGTACTACTACTATGAGCGGAACCTATGGCGTGTGACCTGTGGAGCGTTCAATGATGTCATGCTTTAAAAGTGCTTCCAACTCTTTCTCTACCACGTCTTGTAAATGGAAGACAACTCTACAGTGTCACTGAGCCACAGGGCGAATATCTTCATTTTTTGTTTAAATCTTTTTATTAACATTTTTCACATTTTAAGCATACAACCAGAACAATGCATATATACCATGGATAGTTGCTTGAAAATGTTACATTATCCAGTACCAATCTGTAAAAAAAGGGACAGATGAGTTGTTCAACAGATACTAAGAGGAGTCTCATGACAGCGCCTGTATAGAGGGCATAGCGGTGTCTAAGAATCTGACCACTGGACAGCTTGTGAACGTTTCAGACATGGTGCATCTTAAGCCAAACTGTGGACATAGGGTGCAATAAAAGGAGGACAACTTAATCCAAGGAGGGGTAAGGGAGTCGCATGAGACCTGCTGCCGTGCCTAGTATAACTGAGGGAGCCTGCCCTACCAGGGCCCAATGACAACGGGATTATGAAAAGGGGCCATATTTCCCTGGAAGTCAGTGCTACTCAACACCCATACCAAGGGGGGATGAGCATTGGGTGTCAGTCCTGGATATCATCCCGGTGACTGGGCGAATATCTTCATTGATGTGAATCTGTCCTTTAATTGTCTTGATTTTTCACAGGCCTTGAAGCAACAATGGGAACCGGCTCGTGATCTCAGACTGAGCATAGAGGTTGTAGTTGAGGGATATCAACCCCAGGTCAGCAGTGGTGGCAAAACTGAGCAAACAGGCACTCAAGGAAGTCCCTTGTGACAGCAATATGCTAAAGGGCGCACTAGGATCTGGATTACATGCTGTATGCAAATTTGAGCCTGCGTCATGTAATTTACAGTCCCTCTCTGTGTGACAGTAGTGTGAAAAATCAATTTCACGCTGTACAGAAACATTTCAGAAAGTGGTTAACCGTGCCCCAGTGTCAGCAGCAAAAGCCATTTTGCCAACATCTGTACTGTAAGAAGAGCATCTCAAACATGAGGTGCTTTAAAATTAACATGTATGTGTCTGAGGTGTGGGTGATGCTTCTTATTATGAGGCGGTAACAAATTATTTTGACAATATTAGATGTCACAGTGTACAAATTTACATTACACATATTTACAGTTTGAAAATTTAGAGAAATAAAGTGATTAGATGCCATGGTCAAGTGCTGAGCCTTCTGGAGCAAGGACAGCCATCAAGTACCTATACCACAATACTGAGCAACCAGGATGGCTCAGTGAGCTAAACAATCAGGGCCAGATTTACTAACTTTTCATGTAAAGCAGCGCAGTAACTAAAGTTGCTGCACTATGTTGCGTAAAAGGGAGAGAGCAGAACAGTACCATAGCTGCTAAAATATGGCATGGTTTTTCTGTCTCCTTGCATTGGCACACTTTAAGCTGCCTTGTGCCAACACACACAACCTTGCACCATAGTGAAAGGGTGTGTGCATGATCTCAAACACAGGAAAAGTACAACATGCTATGCTTAAATATAGTTGAACACTTTCCCCACTTTGCATGTGTGCTGTACAGTACAGCAAAATGCAAAGTTGGAAACATTTTGAGAAAAGCAGAGTTTTTTTGAAAGCTCACACCTGCCTCAAGGACGCTTTAACTTTTGCAACAAAGTCCTGTCTTTCTTTTTTGGTAGAAAGTGTTTTGTGTCAAAATCCATGTGTGGTTGCATAAGAACACCCAAGGATGCCCCAGGAAGTCCCCTGTGATGCAAAGGAGCAAAAGGTAGCACAAAGCACTACTTTGCATTACTTTAGGACTACTTTCAAATGCAAATCAGGATTTGCACTGGAAAGTAAATCCCAAAACAACATTTTGTGCTGGTGTCTGTCTCTTTTGTTACACAAACCCAGTGCAAAGCGTTAGCAATTCCACCTCTCACTGCTTAGGTGCACTGATCTCTGAAACACAAGTTTTTGATTTCTGACAAGGTTAAAACTCAGTGTTCCATCTTTCCACAGTTAATAATTTGAGTATGATTCAGTTAGGTAACTGAAATGCTTCTTTTTTTTATAGAGCTACTAATGGTAGAAGTATTGTGTTTAGCAATGTATTGCTGGTATTTGGCATAGCATGTATTTGGCCATTGGTATGGCACCGCAATGCATTCAGTAGTCCGTACATGACTTTCCAAACATTCTGATATAAACAGAAGCCATTATTATTTCTTGTGGAACGAAATCCACTCTGAAGCATTCGCAGCCCTACATGGTCTTTGTCACGAGAATTGAATCTCAGCCTCTAACAGGGTGAACTAATTTTAGAATTGTCCTGAACCAGTCTGGCCTATTTCCTGAACAGAGGACTCTCCCCCTTTTGCAGAGCTACATTGTCAGTTTTCATTGAGCTTGTGAGTGAATGCCGTGCTCGTGCCCGTCCAAAGCCGAATGTAGTTTGACTAAGCGGCAGTTTGACTGAGCAGTTTGACTAAGCAGCAGTTTGACTAAGCGGCAGTTTGACTAAGCGGCAGTTTGACTAAGCAGCAGTTTGACTAAGCGGCAGTTTGACTAAGCAGCAGTTTGACTAAGCAGCAGTTTGACTCTGCTGGCTCGTATTGTAAGCCCTCCGGCCCCAGAGAGAAGGAGAAGGAGAAGAAGCAGAAGCAGAAGGAGAAGGAGAAGGAGGCCTCTGTTGTGCCAGCCAATAAAACAGGTCCTGGACTTTGCCGAAAATATAGTGAGAACTCATTTGAGGTAGAAAAGCACAATAAACCTACCAACAACAGCAATTAGTATAGACAGCTGAGGATATTTCAGTGAGTAGATTTAAGACTACAGAAGCAGAGCTATTTCATGCAGTACAGCGGCTGGGGCAGTAACTCCAACACAGTTACACCTTTGGTTGATGTCGGATCAGTGCCTCGTAGTTTCTGGTATATGGGCGGACCTACAAGGCCGCATTTGACCACTCATGCCATATAGGACATGTAGGGCCGCCATCCTTTACGTGTTCCCAGAGGGGTCTGTAGGTATTCGAAGGACAGGCCCAGGGGGTATTAGCGGTTCCTGGCATTATGTCCCCTCTCTGGCCCTGGGGGGCCAAGGAGATAGTGTGGGTGTGTGACAGGGTAGTGATTTTGGCTGATTGTCCTCCTGGAGAGCTCACTTGTATGCTGATCTTAAGCACCCTAGATACTGAGAGAGTCTTGGAATCATATTAGTAACAGCAGAAGTGAGGGAAACACCTCCTATTTCGCATGTCAGCAGACTATTAAAGTTGCCTATCGATGCCTGCCATATCCACAGCTATTGGTTAAAAGGAGAATAAATAGAAGTGGAACTGGGTCCATTTAATTCAAGGCGGTTTATTTTATTTCTTAAAGAAATGCTGTGAGGTGGAGGCGGAAACGGCAACTAGAGATTGGGCAGCTGGTGAAGGGGGAGGTAAGTTGTTGCCAGCTTTTCTAATAATTCTTCCTGTTATTGGGCAATCCCGATGGTGGTGAGAACAATTTCTGTCTTCCTTAGAATGCCTGGTAGGAAAACATACAAACAAAAGCTGACAGTCAGAATTCTTGCAATGCGTCTAACCGCTGGCATTCATTGGGGTAGCATTCCAACCCATCATTCTTTTGCCCACCATGCCACCTCAGTTTAGGCCCAGCCATTTGCAAATCAGTCTTGACCCTGCTACAATAGGAACAGTCCGGCTTGAAGTACCAGGCCAGGTCTTATCTGAGCGAAAACACAAGCAACCTAAGGCCGGTTTCACCCCGATTGGGGCTGTTAAGTCAGGTGCAGCTTAGTTCTAGTGGCACAGAGAACATGGGACATATTTCTGGGCATCTTCTTGACAACCTATGGTGTTATACCAAACACACAAAAAATTATGGGAGGAATGGTTTTCAATAAGACTAACCACTAACAATCACTTGGAGTAGCATTCAAACCCATTGTTCTTTTGCCCACCTGGACACCGCAGTTTGTACGCAGCCATATGCAAACCACTCTTGACCCTGCTCCAATAGGGATAGTCCAGACTGAACTGCCAGGCCAGGTCCTGCCTGAACCAAAACACAAGCAACACAAGACTGCTTTCACCCTGATTGGAGCACCTCAGTTGGGTGCAGCTTGGTTCCAGCGGCAAAGTGAGCATGAGACCCACATCTGGGCATACCCTTGCCCACCTAGGTTGGTACCTCAAACATACAAGAGGTGATGGGAGGAATGCTTGTAGTAAGTCTAACCACTGGCAATCGCTTGGGGTAGCATTCTAACCCATTGTTCTTTTTGCACGCCATGCCACCTCAGCTTGGTCCCAGCTATATACAAATCAGTCTTGACCCTGCTCTAATGGGAACAGTCAGGCCTGAACTGCTAGGTCTCCCTTAACCGGAATACAAGCAACCTGAGGCTCTTCAGTTAAGTGTAGCTTGGTTCCAGTGGCATAGTGAGCACACAATAGACATCTGTGCATACCCTTGGACACCTGGGACATTACATCAAACACACAAAAGGTGATGGAAGGTATGCTTGCAATAAGCGTAAGCACTGGCAATCCCTTGGTGTAGCATTCCAACCCATTATTCTTTACCCCTGCCATGCCACCTCAGTTTGGACTTGCCTTATGCAAATCAGTCTTGACCATGCTCCAAATGGAACAGTCCAGTCCGAGCTGCCAGGCCAGGTCCTACTTGAATCGAAACACAGCAACCCAAGACCGGTTTCACCCTGATTGGAGCTAATCAGTCAGTGCAGCTTGGTTCCAGTGGCACAGTAGCCATGGGAAACACGTCTGGGCATGCCCTTGGCCACTTAGGGTGTTACATCAAACGCACAAAAGTTGATGGGAGGATTGCTTGCAATAAGTCTAACCACTGGCAATTGCTCAGACATTGGTCCCGTGCTCACTGTGCATAGGGCTCAAGCTACACCCTACTAACGAGCAACAAGTAAGACGAAACCAGTCTAGGGTTGCTAGATGTCTCATTTGTAGGGGGCCTCACCTGGCAGTTCAGGACAGACTGTTCCCATGAGGAGCAGGGTCGGTACTGATTTCCATAAGGCAGACCTTTGTCTCTGCATAAGGCAGAACTTTGTCTAGAGTGTAATGGTGGGCATAAAACAATGGAATGGAATCTGGCCCCATGTGATTGCAGGAAGCTGAGATTAATTCAAGCGTTCCATCCATCACATTGTTGATGCTGTTGGTAGTAAATCAAAGCAGCCAAAATAGACAAAACCATCTCTCAGCATTCAAAGAGGAAAGGCCTGATAGAAAGTATGTAAAAATTTAACAAGTTGTAAGAAGAGGCCACACTAGAGGATTTCCAAATGCCATCAGGTGAAGTAATCCCAGTGCCTCCGGTAGGGGGTAGCGAGGACAGTATGAATAGTGCAGAATTGGAACTACCTACGGAAGATTCCTCTATAGTTACATCAATAAAGACTTTGATGGGACGCATTTTAAAGCAAAGAAAAATATTGCAATAATGGTGGCTCCAGAAGTCATCATAGTACTGCATCGATGCATGATGGACAGTCTCTCTCTGATACAGTCACAGATTTTCCAGAACCCTGACTTTCATCCTTTCAGCGTTTGATTGTATCAAAAAACAATGGCAATTCGCAAGTAGAGGACCCAATCGGAGGCAGTAAAACTATCTTATATCCATTAGTTATGACAGAGGAGTCATTACTCCCTCCGAGTTTGGGTAACAAACGTACAGATAATTTCCAGTCACTATTGACTCGAAAAACATTGGCAACTCCTTCCACTTCAATATTTGAAGTAATGTTACTAAAGCAAAAAACTCTTGAAGGGATATCTGAGGCAATGGTTTTAAATAATGTATTGAAATAACACTCTAGTTATCTTGCAATGATAGCTACAGAGCTAAAACAGATACATCTTTGCATTTATTTATTTATTTATAAAGTTTTATATAGCGCGAACATGACCACCGGGGGTATCAGAGCGCTTTACAATATATGTGGCAAGAGGGTACATGTAAACAACCAAGAGTAACCAAAGAGAAGGAATCATATACATAGAATATCACAGCAGGAGAAAATAAACGAAGTGATAATTACACAGTCATAGGTGACCGAACATCCTCATGACCCTTAAATGCCCAACATGGTAAACACAGCTAAAATTTCACAGTCAAAAGTGATCGAACATTCTCCTGAGTCATAAAATGTCAAGGCCGTAATATACAAAGCGAAAATTCACAGACATGAAAAGTCCGAGCATTCAAATGGTCCAGGCCGCCGGGCCATGGATCGACGGTTAGGCCACGGCATCAAGGGAGCGCCAGAGTTACCTCACCCAGGGAAGCCGGGTGCATAGGTGTCAAAGGGTGTCGGGAATCGCCATCGTTTTCAATGGCGATCTGCTGCAAAGTGCTGCTGCCGTGAAGGAGAAAAGCGTCCGGGGTGATCCAAGCCTGGATCGAAGATGTGAAGAACCTGAAAGCAGAGGGGACAGAGTCTGGGTCACTAGCCAGTGACCAGGAGCGGAGTAATCGAATGCCCACCGATGTCGGGTGCTTCAGGTGCGAAGAGGTGAAGCTTGACTCTGCAACCACGGGGTCCTGGAGACATCAACGATGACCAGGAGCCGGCCCTCCTTTGCACGCCCGACAGTGAAGAGCCATGAAAGCAGTCCACATGAAAACAAATTTAGCATGTCAGGCTGACATGGTGTCCTCTGACTTTGTATCGAGAAGGCCTAAGTTGATTATAAAATGCGGTGGTTGTATATTTCTTAGAAGTTACATACCATTCACAAGCAGGTATTATAAACCCATGAAAGAACACAGATGAAGTATACAAGGAAATTGTAAGTTCTAACACATCTTTGAGATCCTTGAGATCCAGAACTTCTGATAAATGTGCCAGGGCCAATAATCTATAAAAACAATTGCAAACATAAAGAAAAGAGAAGCCAGCTCGCTAAGCTTCTAAGACCAGGCCATTTGCAGTATGAATCATTCACCCAGATAACCAAACCTTTATCTGGAAACTCTATAGTTAAGGGGAATAGGAGAGGCTGGACATCAAGGGAAATGCAAACAGCACAACCAACTCCCAAGATAATGATATACAGGAAAGCAGGAGGATAATTAATGGCTATTCCTCAGCTTCCTTCATAAGTGATTGCACGTGGAAAACCTTTGTGTGAATATGATATACTGCAACCTGGAAGAAGGAATAAAAGAATGAGAGCATTAAACCCTTCCAGGATGTTGCAAGCTTTACCATACTGAACCCTCATTGAAAGCATTTGTGTTTAATGATTTAAAGCAGTATTTATAAATACTACATCGGGGAGATTTTTTTTTTTTTTACTGTTTTCTAGTTTGGCAAGCAACACTTTACACAGCTGAGAAAAAGCTCTTCGATCAAGGTACTAAACTCATATCCAGGTACGAAATAGCCTCTTCACCTCTAGTAACAAATCCGTTTTTACAAAATCATCCAAGTTTACTTTCCACCACCTAATAAATTAATCCAGCATACATCTCGAAAGGTCCATTATCAAACTAAAGCCACTCTGTGAGTAACAATTCCAAGGATCGATAAGGTATGGTACAATCAAAGATTCAATTACTTTTAAAATAACTTTAGTTATATTTCCAATTCGAAATGGAAAATACTTTAGGGACTGAGGTACCTACAAATTGTATTTCTTAGTATTCTAGTATAGTTGAACTGGTGGTGGAGTGCTTAAAGGTAAAATTAATGTCTGCAAAACATCAGGGAAATTCTTTAGACTTAAGTCTACTTAATATCAAAGGATGGTTTGATGGAGAGTGGTGGATTAAAAAACAAATCAGGGAATTACGAAGGTTAACAAAGGGATCAAGTGGGTGTGATAATGTTAATCTACTTAATTCCCTGAAGTGGGAATATAAAGTCTTGGTAAAATAAAAACATTGGTACTATTATAATATTTTCTGGTATTGTATGTTAGGTGCAATTTTAACTGAAGATACCAAGAACTAATTTTAGCAGTTAGGTATGGGCAACAAACCTGCTAGAGCACTTTGTATGGTGTCAGAGAAAAAATGGATAAGATACGTTGAGGATATATATTTAGTTGGTTATATGGATCCTCCCCAAGAGAGGTTTAAGGGTAGTGAGGAGATTCTGTCTCTGTTCTCACTTACCACTATAAAAAACCCTGACTGAATCCATAAAACTAACTAGTGCAGCAGAGCCAGAGCAATGTATCAGCGATTGTTGTAAAATCAAAGCTGGACAGGTGGGCTGGAACTTCTTTTCAAGCATTCCATAGGATAACATTGAAGGGACAGTTTCCGGAAAGCTGGAAAGGGGCTATAATTAAGGCAATTTTTAAGAAATAACATACTGCAGCCCCAAAACCACATCAGGCTGATAAGCTTCCTGGAAGTGGAAAGAATGGACTGAGGTCCATGGTTTAATTCCAATGGAGCAAGGTGGGTCCAAAGAGAGTCATTCAACTATAGACAACTGCTTGAGTTTATGGCACGGAAGTCAATTGAACAAAGAGGCAATTCGTTTTGTTGTTTCATACCTCTTCGATAAGGTAACTAAGGCACTACAGTGGCAAACATTAAAGGAATTGCAAATCCTAAAAAAATGATCTGAAAAGAGCTCAATAGAGGAAACTGGGCAAGAGTGAAGACAGACATTGATGGTTTGCTTTCCCATAAAATTCCAATTAAAAATGGCTTCAAGCAGGTGTCCCCCACCATTGTTTACTCTATACCTAGTTATTCTCTTTGTATTAGTGGAAACAGATTCATTCAGTCCCAAAATGTATGGATCATATGTATCATGTCATTTGCATGCAGATGTCTCAGTAATTATGGTTACAAGACAGATAGGGCTTCAGAGGAAATTGGTAGAATTTCATAAATACTGTAATCAGAAAAAAAATATACATTTTGATAAAACGACAATTATGGCATTTGGATCGAAACCTTGTCCATATTCCAGGTATATAGGTGAAAGTGGAACAGGTGACCACGTGCAGTCTGGTACATTTTTTATTGATATGCAATATTTTGATGCAGTATGTGCAATAGGAAGGCTTTTATTAGAGGTAAAATGTATATATGATTTCTTCTAGTAGTTTTATGCAAATTGTAATTATGAATTATGTTAATATGAAATCCCAAATATTCATCTGTAGATAGGTTGTGTAGTTTGAAGGACTATGATCTAAATAAACTAAATCTTTGACTGACTGATTGACAGTCTGGTCTTTTGAATATTCTCGTTTCTGAATGCTGGTCATAGAACCGCCTTTCCCTGCAGCAGCATCTGCAGTCTGTGGGAAGAAGGGTATGAGATGCCAGGAAACTGTAAAGAAGCCAACTGATTCATTGGCTTTATGCACAGAACAAGTAATTGTAGAGCTCTGGTGCTTCTTTCTTGAGTTTAGTATTTTCTCAGAGTAATAATTTAGCTTATTTCAGTGACAGAAATCAGGCTGTGTGTGGAAAATCATATTTAAAAAAAACAAAAGTGCTTCCAGTCGCGATACTGAACAGTTTACTTGCTGCACCTCAAAGCACCTGTCTGAAATATACAATAAAGTGATGGATGGAATCGTTAAATTAATTACAGCCACTGGTAATTACTTGACCCGCCTCGCTATCCACGTTATTTTGCACACTTCAGTTTGGACCCATCCTTATGCAAACCAGTCTTGATCCTGCTCCAATCAGAACAGTCCAGCCCTAACTGCCAGGACAGGTCCTCTTTGAACCAACACAAGCAACCCAAGACCGATTTCACCTTTATTAGGGCTCATCAGTTGGGTACAGCATGGTTCCAGTGGCACAGCATCCATGGGACCCACGCCTGGACATAACCGTCCCACTTAGGGCATCTCACTGAGGTATACGAAAAAGTGATGGAAGGAATGCTTGAATTAATCTCTGCCACTGGTAATTACTCAGGCAGAATCCCTGTCCATAGTTATTCTGCACACCATGCCACCTTTGTTTGGACCCAGCCATATGCGAATCAGTCTTCACCCTGCTCACAATGAGAATAGTCCAGCCTGAATTGCCAGGCCAGGTACTCCCTGAACCAAAACACAAACAACCCAAGCCCTTATTAGCTCATCAGTCGGATAAAGCTTGGTTTCAGTGGCACAATGTGTCCGGGACCCACGTTTGTCATGTTATGTAAATTTGTAAAGTGCACTATCACCCGGGAGGCACTGAGCAGGTGAGATTCTAGCCAAACCTAGGGCCCAGTAGGACTACTCAAAAGCCAGGTCTTGAGCTTCTTGCGGAATTCAAGAAGTAAGGCGGAGGCTGTTATGTGTTGTGGCAGGTCTTTGCATGCTTCAGGAGTGATGTAGGAGAAGGCTCGCCTGACTGATTTGGTTTTCCGTATGCGTGGGATATATGCAAGATGTGTGCTAGTAGGAGTTCAGATGAGTGGAGGTGTCTGGAAAGTTTGTGAAAGCAAATGCATTTGTCGAGGTATGCTGGGCCAGTGTTATTTAGTGACTTGAAAGTGTGGGTGAGGAGTTTGAATCGTGCTCTTTTGTGCATAGGGAACCAGTGGATCTCCTTCAGGTGTGGTGTGATGTGAGTGCAGAGGCTGAGAGTGTTTTTGGCTGCAGAGTTGTGAATGGTCTGCAGCCTACTGGGGAGTTTTTTGTTGATCCTGGCATAGAGGATATTCTCGAAGTGCAGCCTGCTTGCTTGTGACCAGGGTGAGCATGATGGTTTTGTGGATGATGATTGGGAGCAATTTGAAAATGTTCCTCAGCATCTTCAGGGTATGTAAGCATGAGGTGTTGACGGTGTTGACTTGGGTGGTCATGTTGAGTATGCTGTCGATGACGATCCAGAGGTTCTTGGTGTGGGTAGTGGTGGTGGGTGTCGGTCATAGCTCTGTTGGCCACTAGATGGAGTCCCACAGTGAAGTGCTCTTCCTAAAGATCATGATTTTGGTCTTGTCAATGTTCAGCTTTGGACTGCATCTTTGCCAAGTGGGTGATTTCAGTAATGCAGGCATTGAACTTGTTGCGAGTACTGGGCATCTTGTCCATGAGAGAGAGAATAAGTTACATGTCGACGGCATAGGAGAGGATGTTGATGTCGAGATGTGAGAGCAGATGATGTTGGCTAGAGGGATAATGTATGCATTGAAGAGGGTTGCGCTAATGGAGGATCATTGCAGAACTCAGCAAATAATGTCACCGACGTCGAGGTGTATGGTGCCAGGATGACTTACTGGGTCTTTCCAGTCAGGAAAGAGCAGATCTACTTGAGTGTGTGTCGGTGGATTCTGATGTTGTGTAAGCGTTGCATGAGATTGAAATGGGAGACCGGGTCAAATGCTGAGGAGAGGTCCAGAAGGATGAGGGCTGCCTTATCCCCTCTGTCCAGGGTCATGCTGATGTCATCCATGGTGGTGATGAGGGCAGTTTCCCCGCTGTGGTTGGGACTTAAACCAGACGGAGCGGTGTCAAGGAGTTGCTGGTCATTGAGGTATTCGGTGAGGCATCTGTTGATGATTTTTTTTAAGACCATGAAATGGTAGCAGGAAGACCAGTCTGTAGTTGGCAAGCAATGAAGGGTCCACGGAGGGTTTCTTCAGCCATGTAAGGACAGTTGCTTGTTTCCAAGCATATGGTAAGTTCACGGAAGAGGTGGAGGCATTCAGAATGGGTGTGAACATGGTGCTGATGGGTTGCAGTCTTCTGAGTAGGCATGGTGGGGGCAGGTGTCCTATGGGGACCCTGAGTAGATAGACTTTATGGTGGTGATGTTTTTCTGGAATGATGATGGGCCATGTGGTTAGCATTGGTTCTTTGGATAAGATTGGGGGGACGTTAAGTGAGGTCTGTTGGGTCCAGTTGTGGGTAGCAGTTGCTGTGAATGGTGGTGATTTTGTTGCTGAAGAATTGAGAGGGATTGTTGCAGAGCTCCTGCGAGTGTGTGATCTACGTGGAGGCAGTCACCCGTGAGATGAAATACTTCACATTAGTGAAGATTGTTTGCTTTTATTGGTGCTGGCATCGATGCGGTCTGCCAGGGAGGAATGTTTAGTGGTCCGGATGATTTAGTGGTTGTGTATCAGGATAGATTTGTAGGTGCTCCTGTCTGTATTGCCCTTTGAGGGTGGCCAGGGAGTTGGTGCAGGAGGTGATCCAATTGTTGTAATTCTTGATGGCTTTTATACAGGCGGTTGATGTATTTGGGTCAGTGGGTGTTGAGAGCCAGTGATGCTGTTCCAGTTTCGACTGGCTGGTCTGGCAAAGGTGAGTGTGCATTGGACTGGGACGGGGTCCGGAACTTGATGAGGGCATGGTCTGTCCAGGAGACTGGTGTGGTCTTGTCAACTCTGATGTTGTTGAAAGTGATGGAAATAGGGTTTAGGAGTTGTCCTGTGATGTGGGTAGGTCCCTTTACTCGTTGGGTGAGGCCTAGGCGTCCAAGGTGTTCGATGAGTGCTTTTGATTTGAGGTCGGTGTGGTCTTCCAGATTGAAGCTCAGGTCTCCGAGTAGGATGGAGAGGGCAAGTAGTGTGACAAAGTCTGTGATGGTGTTGGTGAAGTTGGTGTGAGGTTGTGGTGGTCTGTAGATGAGTGTGCCACTTAGGGTGAAGTTGGCTGTGACGTGGAGCTTGACCGACAGGTGATCCATGTTGGAGGATGACGTAGCTGATAGTGTTCTGGTTGACGATGGTGAATTCCCCTCTAGGCATGTGAAATCTGTCATGTCTGGCAATCTTGTTTCCGAGGGGATGCTGGTGGCGATGTTAGGTGTTGATGAAGGGATCAGCCAGGTTTTGTGATAGGTCCAGGGTGTAGTTGTGCAGCAGGTCCCAGATCTCTGTGGCATGTTTGGTGAGTGAGCGGGTGTTGAGGAGCATGCATGCGAGTGCGGAGTGACCCAACCATATGCAAATAAGACTGGTCCCTGCTCCAGGCCAGGTCCTCCCTGAATCAGAACACAAGCCCCCAAGACCAGTTTCGCCCTTAGTAGTGCCCATCAGTAGGGTATAGCTTGATCCATTGGTGCAGTGTGTATGGGACACATGTCTGTGCATATCCGTCCCACTTAGTGCGTCATACTCAAGTTTGCAAAACAGTGATGAATGGAATCCTCATAAGTCTTCAAGTGGTATAAAGTCAAATTGTTGAAACAGAGTCTGTTATATTGTATCCCTCTGATAAAGATGCCTGAACATTAAGTCAAGGTCCAGAAGTTAATCAGATTACGAAGTACATCACCAGGCAGCTCAACTGATCACCAACTGAGCCCCCAAAGATTCTGCGCTCTCACACTCCACTAATATCAAGGTTTCTACATTCCATAACAACAACCCACAACACATCTGCTTCCCCAAAGAACAAAAATACTGTGGTTTAAATAAACTGACAAAACAAATATATAGAACTTGCAGATAAGACTTGCAGAACAAAAAGTTGCAGTCAGCCTCAAGATTGCCAACAAAAAATCACATGGCATGAAGTAGCTTAACTCTTGAGAAACTTACATGCATCGTAAAACCAACACATGGTAAAATGCAAATATATGAACTAAGGGAATGGAAATAACAAAGCCATAGGACTAGTTGTGTAAATGTATTTCAACCTCCTGAATCCCTGGACCCCTCAAGCTCATCTTTCTTCACCAGCAGCTCTTCCACTATATCAAGAGGATTGCAGCTGCCGTAAGTTGGGCTTCACCTGCAGAACAATCAAGGTTCTCCAGGGGTGTCACTGTTCACTTTTAGACTCTGCATGTGTGTTTGTTACTGATTGGTTAACAAACACACAAGCAGATTTTATTTCCTAATTTTATTGGGGGGTGGCAGGTGGCTTAAACCATTCTATACCACCTCCAACCCAACACTACCTAATCACCTGTAGCTCGCCTATTAATACCCTCAACCATTTGCATGAATTCACATACCTCTCCCCCACGGAAGATCATACCTAACTCTTGTTAATTTAATCTACCATATAGAAACTTGGATAAATGCATGAAATGGTTTTTGCAAGAGCACAAGACTAATCTCAATAACCAACAATAACCCCTGAAAAAAATCACCACTAACTTTGGGTCCTGGAGCATCATGCTGCCCGGCATAAAGTGTTCAACGCTTCGTCAAGGTTAGTAAGCACTATATAAATGCAATTACAATACAATGCAATGTATAATCCTCCTGACCCACACTAATACTATTACCATCACACTCAGCTATCGGGTAGTCGATTGTAGTTCATACAGCCTGTGTACCAATTCTCTTATACCACCTGACACTTTTATTCTCACATAAGACAAAACTGCTGTGGGTTATGTCTATTACCCAGTACTGTACCAGTCCACAGCAATAAACCACCCCTTACAAACTGGACAAGCATAGAATAACCGAAGAGATCTGCCACAAGTCTCTGGCCAATGGAGGACTTTAATTTAGTCCCCCACTGCATGTCCCAACAAGCTACATACTACAACCACTTCTTGACATCTCACAATGACAACAAGATGTGGGATAATATTAGCAAATTTAATCCCAGCAGATCTCTCCACCATTTCTTCCTCTAACATATGCCTGCTCAGGACCATAAACTTTAAATAAAACATCTCAGAATGGACAACCTACCGTTGTAACAAGCTGAATGGACTATAATCGAAACAAATACCATAAAAGGACCTGCGGAGATTTTCAAAGATACCGGTGTACTAAAAACCATTAACTGTATGCCTCTCTCTTTCACTTCCTCATCCTTCACTTCTAAGTGCTATATCCCATAACACGATAACCGCACCATGGTGGTCCTCAGGCACAGCATGGAAATACGTCCCACACAGATCCAAATCAAAGATGAAATACCTCCAACTACACACTCTACATGGTGTAGCATGTTACCCATGTAGGCACGTTATTCAGCAGCCCACGCAGGGGTAGTAAGTGCTATATAAATGTTGCAATACAATACATTCCTCAGTACCTTGACAATCTTGAATGGACCTAAAAACCCTGATTCATCCTTCCTAACAAATATGCGATTTTTCACTTAAACTGTATGACCAACCTTCCTCACAGTTTACTTCACACCATGTCTCCTGCCGTACCAAATTCTGTAATGTTTCTAGTATTTTTCTTACTCTGTCTGAAACACCACATGTACACTTCTTCAGTCTTTCATGCTTAACCAACCACCTGGGATTGAGTTTAGCTCCAGTCACTCCCCCTCTCAACCTTTCAAAAATAGAAACGTCTGCACACCCTAACTGCTAAATCTGCCCTTCAAAAGCTCTAAAATACTCAAAGTGGTCACCGTTCTTAATCACCTAGCAGAAATCCATTTCGAAGTGTAGTCTACACTCTACACAAATCTCTCTGAGATGATCACTAACCATCTAATGGCCCCACAGTGTTCAGGTCCACCTTGGTCCAAGGTTCATTAGATACCTTACCGGGGAGA
Organism: Calotriton arnoldi; assembly: GCA_963921515.1. Taxonomy (NCBI): domain Eukaryota; kingdom Metazoa; phylum Chordata; class Amphibia; order Caudata; family Salamandridae; genus Calotriton; species Calotriton arnoldi. The sequence continues at coordinate 4,743,624 of CAWUFW010000189.1, forward strand.
AAGAAACCTTCTGCATCACTTTGCAATTATCAGCCTTTGCAAACTCCTCATACTCCTTACTATATTTTCTACCATTCTGTCCATGTGAAGCCTTTGTAATGTTTCTGCCCAAGTGTCCCTCGTGAGTTAAACACGCTATCCTGTTGCGGTTCTCATTTGGGAAGGATCCTCCTTTCTCCTCTACACAGTTCCCCTTGTATGATACTCACTTCATCTCTGAAATTCAAGAGCTATTTTTCCTCTTATGGTAACATTTTATAATCTGGCCAGCCTTGGATTACCCTTTGTCTAATCCTATCCAAAATAACATATATAAACTTGACCTGGTTCAAGTCACCTTCTCTTAAAGCTTTCCCACCTACCCACATCACCAAAATTACATCTGATGTTGTTTCTCCCGAATCCCTCGGAAAGTCTTGACAAACAATCTACTGGTTTATTTCTCAAACCGACAGAAACTCCACCACAAAATTAAATTCTGACTCAGTCGTTCCATCTTTTGATCCAGGTCATGGCCCTCTCACTTCATTTACAAGCTGAACAAGTTAATTGATGATTTCTGGACACTATGGACAGTGAAAGGTATTCCCCATAGATAAAACTTAAAATGTTGGATACCGCACATGCATGACAATGCCTCCCATTCATTCACACAATAGTTAATCTCCACCCCCTTAAAAGCACGAACATCAAAGGCAACCACCCTTTCCTTATCATCCATCCTTTGGGTTAACACAGCACCTAACCATAATAAACTGGCATCAGTGAACAATATGGTTTTCTTTTTCCCAAGATGGGAATCTTGCTCATCTCTTTCCTATTGAATTCAAATTCTAACTGGCATTCTTCCAACCAATTAAAAATGTACCCCTTTCTTCAAAAAAAGTTCTGAAGTGATGTACTAAGCTGGCAAACGTATGAACAATCTTAGATAATACTCAGTTCCCTGAGAGGGACATAACAGTTCCCTATCCTTTGGTGCAGGCGCCTATAGTATTGAGTCTGCAATTCAAGTATAGTGTGTTCTACATATCTAAGCATCCCCACCCCAAAATTGTACTTCCCATGCTTTACAGTCAGCCCATTCTCTTCCAACCGACTGAGAACTTCTAATAAAACCTTGCTATGTTCTTCTTTGTTTTTACCATTCACCAAGATGTCATCTTGTAGAAACCTTACAGGACCTATTCCTTCAAGTATATTTTTCATTCTTCTCTGGAAACAGGATACTGCTGATGCCAAACCAAAAGGGTTTGGTCCCAGAGATGTCGCAAAGAAAGTAAGGTGGCGATAATCCTCATGTAGTTGAATTTGGTGTTGAAATGTCTTTCACAATAAACACATGCTTCACTTAGTAACGCTAATTCCTATGCAATATTATATGGGGGCTGTCTATCAACCCAAATGGTGCAATTAAGATTTCAAAGATCCACACATAATCTTATATTGTTACCTCCATCCTTTGGCACCAGAACCAAAGGCACCAACTATTTGGAATATTTAGGGGTCGATTCCGATTCGGGCCGGAAATTTCTCCGACCGAGCCGGACCCGGAGAGATTTCCGACCGAATCGGACCCGTGCAGTCCGACCGAACGAGTACGATGCGTCCGTATGTTATCGGACTCGAGTCGGTCGGACTCCCATTGATGTCAATGGGAGCCGGTCGTACAACGCGTACGCGGGCTCCCATTGACTCAATGGGTGCGAGTCGGACAAGGGCGCCCCTACAGCGGGTACGCGGCGAAGCGACTCGCGCCGTACATGCACAGGTAGGGGGACCCATGGGTCCCCCTGTGTGCGACTCGCGGGGCTACGCGTACAGGGGGTCCGACACGGACCCCCAAAGTACGGCTCCGACAGCTCTTACGAGCCGGAGTGCGCGGCTCGGTCGGACTGCACCGCGCGCGCGCATCGTACTTACCCGGCCGGGAACGTCTCCATTGCGCGGTGCGAGTCGAGTCCGAGCGGAGTCGGTCGGAGCGGTTCGAGCCGGGAGCGAGTCGGTCGGAGCGGTCGGGACGCCCGGACGAGTCGGTCGGCGATTTCGCATCGTACTCGCCGGCCGGACCCGCGTACGGTTCGGTCGGGAAACAGGGCTCCGAATCGGATCCGGTAAAGCCGAATCCGATTCGGAGCCCTACCGGCCGAGATCGGAATCGGCCCCTTAGTCTCCTCAATAACGCCAGGGTCTATCAGACTCTGTCATTCTTCCTTTAATGGTTCAAGCATAAGAATAGGCACTTTCCCTACTTTGTGAATAACAGGCTTGGCTCCACTTTTCAAGATGATTTTGTTTTTGAAATTTCTTAAGAGTACTAGCCTGTTCTAACAAAAAAGTTCTCCACTATATCATCATCCTCACGCAACTTTATGACCAGCATCACCCGTTGTGAAGAACTAGGGATGATCAAGTTGCCTACATCATGTTGGTTCAAGCATATTAACTCCTTGTTAAGCTACATACACCGCCACTACTGTTGATCTATCAGCAAATTGCATTTTTCATGCATGTGCCCCATTTTTACTCGTGTTCTACCATACCCTTCTGGGTTGATGTCTAGCTCCAAAGCTCAATATTGTCTTTCCCAAAATCCTTTTCCAATTTTTGTTTCCAATCTTAGCATATGGTGATTGTGAGAAAGTGCCTCTTTTGCATGGTTAGCCCCCCACTTTTTGCCAGATTTTGATGTGGTTTCAAATGTAGTGCACAGGGTCCCTGCCAACCAGGTCTCCTGTGCCAGTGCTCCTTACCTAAAACAAACTCCCAATTGGTACTTCTATCCCCTGTAGTTCTGTAGTAAATGGTACCTTGGGTGCCTAGGGCCTGAGAGCTGAAGAGGGTCCCTTGGGACTCCCCTCACTGGGACCATGCCACTGCCCTTGCAGCCTGCATGCCCCTGTGAGGGAGAAAACGACAAAGTCGACTTGCCACCCTGCCTGGGTGCCATGCCAGCTAGCACCGCCTGGCAGCATAGGTAAGTCACACCTCTAGCAGGCCTCACAGCCCTAGGTAGGGTGCACTATATTACAGGTGAGGGCATATCTGCATGAGCAGATATGCCCCTACAATATTGGGCACATTTCCTAATATTGTGAGTGCCAGTGAAGCCATAGAGTGTACATGGGCTGGGAACTTGACAACTCAAGTTCCACAGCATCATGATGGCTTCACTGATTTCCGGAGTGGTTGGTACCAAACTACTCCTTTCAATAAAACCACACTGATGCCAGTGTGGGATTTATTGTACCATGTACCCAGAGGGCACCTCAGAGGTACCCCTGAATCCCTACCAACCCTGGTGTGGTCTCTGACCGGCTGTAGGCAGCCAGCCACCACCAGACATTTTTCTAGACCTCTTGGTAGAGAGCCCCTGCTCTCTGGGACCAGAAACAATGCACATCCTGAGCAGAGGTGTCATGCCTCCTCCCTCAGGATGGGCCAGTGCTCGAAGAAGGGAAGCTTCAAAGGCTTACCGCCTTTGTAATGCGCTCCCCAACCTCTGCTGCTAGCAGCAGATGGCAGCCCCTGGTTTACACCCCCACCCTGGGCAGGAAAACCGAAGGGAAAATTAAAAAAGATAGGAGGTGTGCCCACCTTTGCCAACCCCAAGCCCTAAGGTGGGGGGAAGCGAGGTGAGGCACACTTTTCAGTCCCCACCATCTTGAAAATGGGGGGACCCCTCCAATCAGGGCTAGGCCTATGCCCCCTCCCACGGGAAGATGGCATAATAGAGGGTGTAGTCACCCCAGGTAAGGTGCCCACTGGCCCTACCTGCTACATCTTTAACACGCCTCCTAAATTCAGCATTTAGGTGGCTCCCCCAGACCTGGCCCTCAGATTAGATGGACCAAAGAAGTAGGCGGAAGACGACAGCTGACGTACCAGGAACTGAGCCGCTGCAGGAAAAACTCTGCAAAACCCTAGCCACCTGCCACTGGTTCAACCACCACTGGGCCTGCCGTTCTCCCAGAAACTCTGCAAGGCCTCCAAGAAACCCCGGAGATGTTTCAACCTTCACCAGAGTGCCAAGAACCTCCCTTTGGACTAGAGGCTCTAGTCCAAGACGTCCGCCGGTACCAGAACCACAGTGGTGAGGATCGACCCTTGTGTTGACGCGACTCACTGTTACCAAAGAACTCCACGGCCGAAGTGGTAGAGGACTGACACTTGTGTTGACTCGACTCTACCCAGTCAGAATGGCCTCCACGACCTCGAGGGATCCTCTCGGCCCCACGACTCGAACTGTGCCCAAGAGCCCGTACCCTCCTGCAAGTGGCCCTGTCAGCCTCCTTCTGCCCCTCTTGCACTGCCTGCCCGACTGCGACCTCCCCATGACTGTCCGACAACGGCAGAACTTCTCCATCCGAACGACAGCATCCAGCCACCGGCGAACGCGACAGTAACCGTGTTGGGAGTCTGCTGAAAACCAACCGTCCTCTGCGGACCGTGAGGCTAAATCTCACTGCCGGTATCGACCGCCTCGGCATAGATACTGAATCCCGGACCTCTTGGGTGCCCCCAGTCCACTGCAATCGACATTGCCTGCAGTGTTGGCCTGTGACACCCGAAGACTGGATAAGAACTGTAAGCGGTATACGTACCTGTTATACCGCACAATTGTTTTCCTCCACAGGATAATATTGAACTGCTCTGAAATTTGCACTGTCATACTAAAAAGTATTTTTAATGAGAACCGTACTTACAGTAATGCGAAGACCTTAATCTTAAAATAAAATATAAACAAAGTTTAATTCTTTTTAATTGATCTAGATCTCCTTCTTGAGTTGTGTGTCCATTATTGATCACTGTTGTGCTATAAATGTCTTACACTCCTCTGTGTGAAGCCTAAGGCTGCTCGCCCACACAGCCACAAATAGACCACTTTTGGTTTTGCATTGAGCCCTGTACACGTTTGGAGAACCCCTGGACTCTGTGCATGGTATTACTACCTAGTGGCAATTTCATATACAGAGCCAGCTTCGTACAGTGATTCTGAGTCAGCCAGCATAGTAACTAGTTTATCCCACCCTCTGATCTCACATTTTGGCATGATGAGGTCACCTTGGTCACAGTTTTCTACATTGTCAACTTTCTCAAGTATTTGCAATACAAACTTCTGCATACCTTGTTGTATTTCATCTGCTTTCTGAATTTTACCACTACTGTTACATACTGTAGCATAATGCCAATGTTTGCCACATTTCCTGCAAGTATAATGTTTTGCAATGCAACCTGATTTGTTAGAACCATGTTATATACTACCACATCTAAAACACTTACATTTACTGTCAAATTTGTCCTGAGGTGTGGAGACTGACTGTATTGCACGTCTCCTCTTTCGGTAGTTCTTTCACCTTGGTTACCTCATTGTTAGAACTCTTGTCAGTACTCATCTCTTGCATCCAGCTACTCATGCATCCTCGTTTTTTCAGCGATTGGTTCTTTCTCCTTTAGGTCAGTGTCCTTTCCAAGTAGTTTTTCCTGAATACAAGGGTTATTTGTGCAACAAACTAGTTGGTCTCTAATCTCTGAATTCTCAAGTTCTCACTATTGTTTTTACACGAGCCACATAGCTGCCTACTCTTCTCCCTTTTTTCTTGTTGACTTGCAAAGAATTCATGTCTCTCTAAAACTGCATTCATTCATTTTCTAAAAATTTTCTCTAGCATCATGATGGACATCTCATACGGTAACTACTCACAATATCGAAAAAAGAAATATCGACTGGACAGAATATCGAGTTTTTGATATCAAATGGACAGATTATCGAATTGCAAAAATATAGTGGTGCAGAATATCGAAATGCAGGTAAGAAATATCGAGTTCCACAATATCGAAGTTAGTAATATCGATTTTCTTTTTAGTGTTTTAAGTGTTAGTATATGTGTTAAAAGATTGTATTATTTTTGTAATGTATGTTTGAATTTTGTAAAAGTAATTAATTTTATGTTAATTAATTTTTTTGTAATTTAATTCTGTAGCGGGTTGTGGGTTTATAGGGGAATAGGGTGGGAAGTAATTTAATTATAATATATATTTTTAGCATTATTTAGAATTAATTAATTATATGTTAATTTTTTTGCGTAATTTAATTCTGTAGCGGGTGGGTTTATAGGGGAATTGGGTGGGAAGTAATTTAATTATAATATATATTTTTAGCATTATTTAGAATTAATTAATTATATGTTAATTATTTTTGCGTAATTTAATTCTGTAGCGGGTTGTGGGTTTATAGGGGAATAGGGTGGGAAGTAATTTAATTGAAATGAAATAATTTATTATTTTATTACTTAATAAATTAATATTTAATAATTTAAATTGTTAATTAAGTTAATTAATTAATTATTAATTAATTATTAATTGATTAATAACAAGTAATAATTAATTCGTAATTATGTTAATTTTGTATTTCTTTTATTAATTAGATATTAATTATTAACAATTATTTTGTAAATATGTTAATTATTTATATTGTTACTTGTAATTAGTTAATTAATTAATTGTTAATTAATTATGTTAATTTATTAATATGTTACAATATTGTAGGTGATGTTTACAGGGGAAAATGGTAGAGGTAAATTAATTTTTTTGAAATAATTGTTAATTAATGTTAATTATATTGCAGGAGTGGGTATATTAAATAATTCCCCTACGCTATCCAACACTTTCCTTACTGTTACACTCACTGGAGTGGGAATAGTAATTTTTACCCTCCCGCTATCCAACGCTTTCCCTACTGTTGCACTCACTGGAGTGGGAATAGTAATTTTTACTCTCCCGCTATCCAATGCTTTCCCTACTGTTGCACTCACTGGAGTGGGAATAGTAATTTTTACCCTCCCGCTATCCAACGCTTTCCCTACTGTTGCACTCATTGGAGTAGGAATAGTAATTTTTACCCTCCCGCTATCCAACGCTTTCCCTACTGTTGCACTCACTGGAGTGGGAATAGTAATTTTTACCCTCCCGCTATTCAACTCTTTCCCTACTGTTGCACTCACTAGAGTGGGAATAATAATTTTTACCCTCCCGCTATCCAATGCTTTCCCTACTGTTGAACTCACTGGAGTGGGAATAGTACATTTTACCCTCCCGCTATCCAACACTAAAAATATTGATTATTTTTTAATATTATTAAGTTAATATATATGTATTAAAAAATAAAAATGCATGTTTATTTTTTGTTTTAACTTATATTAATTATTTATTAATTTTAAGGTTAAGTATTTTTAAGTATGTTTTACTTAATTATATTTATTATTTCATTAATTTTACGACATTTAAAAAGTCGATATTTTAACAAACTATATTATTTACAACGATATTTAGGATTCGATATTGTTGTACTTACCTGTTTGTAGATAGGAATTCGATATTCTGGTAGTCGATATTTTGTCACCGATATTTTTGTAGGTCAATATTTAGCTCCTCGATATTCTGTCAGTGATTCATCTCATACATATCACTTGGTTGGCCTTTGGAATTGCCCAGAGGAACTTCATCTGAGCTTTCATTTATGTTGCAGCCTTCAATCCCTAAGTTATGTAGAACACTGTGAGCGTTGGTAAGGATCGAGTCCCACACTAGAACTGGATTGATTATATTTTATTTCCTTGTATACACGTCTTTTATGCAAAGCCAGAGTTCAAGTGAGGGATAATGCCTCTTATCCTGCGGTTTTGGCCTTGGTTTTCAGACACGTCTTCTTGTGCTTCCTTCGGTTTCCCTTTCCTGGACTCTTGTTCCCTCAGAGGAAGAAAAGGAGAGAAGGTGAAGTGAGGTAAGTGTCTTTGTACGGATATCGCCTTGGGGAAGGGAGTGGAGGATCACCCAGTGCTTAAAAACGAGTCTAAGGACGTGAGGTAGTGCAGGAAGCGGGGTATTAAGCAGGCAGGAGATGTGACGGTTTCACCCACCTACTCGCTGGCTTTCTCCCACCTCCCGACCCACCCTGCGAACCGCTCACGTACCTGGGTGAGCCACGCACCTCCAGGAGCGTGGCTGGGCGCAGCACGGTACTGTTGGCCTCCTGGCTCTCCCGTTTTTCTTGCTTCTTCGGTTTTCGGTGTCAGGAGCGGTCTTTCCTCTTCTGGCGTTTTGGTCAGTCTTCCCCTCGAGGTGTGAACGGGTGCTTCTCCTCCGCGTCTTCCGGGTTTTGGGGTCTCCTCGCGGAAGCCCGGACTGACTCCCTCTACCATTGGCTCCGAGGGAGTGACGTCAGGTCTAGGGACGGCGTCTTCGTAGAAGGGATTCCAGTTAAAGGAACCGTGGCGAATGTAAGGGGCTTCCGCAGCCTGCGTGGGACTTTGTACTATAGTCCAGGCTGATTGTTCATCCGGCTGAAATGAGAAGAGAGGATCCTGTTCAGGAGGTACACTCCACCAGTCAGTCATAACGTCTGTTCCCTCCCAGGGGACACAGGAATCATGACACACCCCCTCCCTCGGATACTCCTGATCGGGGAGAGGCAATACCCGAGACAGAAAATCAGCACTCCCGTTCTCGATCCCCCTCCGATGTTTCACTTCAAATGAAAAGGGTTGCAGGGATAAGAACCATCGCAGGACACGGGGATTATGGCCCATGTTCCTGCTCATCCACTGGAGGGGTGCATGATCAGTGTATAAGGTAAAGCGGCTTCCCTCCAGATAATATCGAAGCTTGTCGATGGCCCATTTCACGGCAAGACATTCTTTCTCGATCGTTGGGTATCTTTTTTCTTGGGGAAACAGTTTCCTACTAACGAAGAGGATGGGATGCTCAGTACCGTCAGGGCCGAGTTGTGAGAGGACCGCTCCTAGCCCACAGTCAGAAGCATCGGTATGGAGAATGAATGGTTTGGTAAAGTCTGGAGAGGATAGGACAGGGCTGGTAGTGATAGCAAGCAATGAAAGGCGTTTACCATAGCTTCTGTCGGGTGTTGTAGCTCTTTTGGCCTTACGTCCTTACGAAGAAGGTCTGTGAGTGGACCTGCAATCTCTGAATATTGGGGTATGAATCGCCTATAATACCCTAGTAATCCCAAAAAGGCTCTCACTTCTTTCTTTGTTGAGGGAAAGAGGGTGTCTATGATGGCCTTCACTTTCTCTTTCTGCGGGGCTATCATCCGATGTCCCAACATGTACCCTAGGTACCGGACCTTCTGGAATCGCACCCGTGATTTTTTTGAGTTTATGTGGAGTCCTGCTTGTTGGAGGGCCTGGAGGATTTCCTGACAGTGTGCTAGATGGTCTTCCCACGTGGGACTAAACACCACTATGTCGTCCAGATAGGCCGACGAAAAGGCCTGGTGGTCACGGAGCACGTTGTTCATCAAGCGTTGGAAAGTGGCTGGTGCTCCGTGAAGACCAAACGGGAGAACCGTAAATTCGAACAGACCATCAGGGGTGACAAAAGCGGTCTTTTCTCGGTCTGTCTCCTTCAATGGGACCTGCCAGTATCCTTTCGTAAGGTCTAATGTAGTGATGTACTGTGCATCTCCTAATTTTTCAATTAGTTCGTCTATCCTCTCTAGCTCTGTGTAGAGCTTCTACAGGCACTGAGATAATGAATCTGCGGGGCAACCAGAACCTACACAAAAAGCCATATACACAGCCTGATCTTCTTACAACAATACATAAGGGAACCCCCTGAGCACAAAGATAGGCTAGGGAAGTCATCACCTAAGAGGCTCCACACCCGAAGTAATTATCCTGTTCAACACACCCTGCAATTTTAGAGAGCCAAGACGTGACTCCACTCAAGGGGATCTCTCTTCACCAGACCCTTCACGGCCCAGACCCCTACCTCATTTATGCCTCCAAAAAAACAACAAGGTAATAGGGTCTCCAACTGCTTTGCCCCAGCAGAATCAGACGGCAACGTCTGCGGCAAGGCGGACACCGACCCAATGGCCATCACAAAAGAATTACTTTTATCCTCCCTTTATGACTTTAAAAAGGAGCTATGTGAAAATCTAAAGGGGTATATGGGCTCTTCTTTGGCTGCTCTGAAAGCAGATCTCTCAGATAAAATTAAAATTAACTTCCCCATCCGTACCTCGCCTGCACTCACCCCGAGATGGAAGACATGGTGGACGGCGCCTCCCAGTAACACCGGGACTGATTCTATGGAACTATGATGATGCCCCACGGGCTGAAACTTTAATCTGTGTGTACTTACCGCGGAGCCCGAGTACCCTTGGCCGCTGCCCGGTGGAGCTGTCCTATGCAGCTATAGCGGAGTCTGGCTCTGGGACACCCCCTCGGCCGTCACCTACCCAGCCGGACATCGGACATTGTTTTTCACGGTTCTTCACGGTTTTATCTGTCTCTCCCCTCGACTGCTTTGACTGCTTTGTTCCCCCTGGAGTACTTTCCCCCTTCAGATCTACCCGACTCTGTCTGCTTTCCTCTCCCCTGTTTACCTTTCCCCCACTTCCTTCCATTCCCCATATGACGTGTGTCTTGGATATGCTACGTGCTAATATCTTATATTATTGTGTAAGCTCACGTATCCCTCCTAAGCATATACTGGTAACTGTAACTGTAACGGATGTAACTATGTGTTACCCACCATTGTGTGTGCCCTTTACCAAAGCACTCCTTCTCCCCTTGTTGGGGAGGGATCCAGCATTTATACCCAGGAGTCTCAGAGACCCCCCTGAGAGAGTCCACAGCGTCAAGGGAGCCACACATAGCGGAGGTGTGGGAATGGCGCACCTTGCCAAAGCACTCCTTCTCCCCTTGTTGGGGAGGGATTCAGTATTTATGCCCTGGAGTTTCAGAGACCCCTCTGAGAGAGTCCACAGCGCAAAGGGAACCGCACACAGCGGAAGTGTGGGAATGATACCTCTTCCACTGGGATCACAGCACACCGGACGTCGGACACTGTTTCTCCTTGTCTCCCGTTGTGTTTTCCTTCACCCTGCCCCACCTCTTTCCCTCTCTCATTCTTGGTCTACCTCCCCTGCTCCTATCCTCTCTCCCCTGAATCTCTCTCCCCTTGCCTGCTTTTTTTCCTTACATCTATGTTTTTAACGCATGTAACTTTGCTCCAGTAACTCATGTAACTTGTAACTATGCTCTGAAACAATGTTCGTCCTCATGTAAAGCGCTCTAATACCTCCGGGTCTAGCCAGCGCTATATAAAACTTTTCAAATAAATCAAATCAAATAAATCCTAGGTATGGTATATGAATCGAACTTGGAGATGGAGTTGAGCGCCCTAAAGTCCATGCAGAATCTGATGGACCCATCAGGTTTGGGGACCACTACGATCGGGGACAACCACTCACTCCATAAAGGACGGATGACTCCCATTTCTAACATGCTTTTAACCTCTTCCCGGACGGCTTGTCTCCGGGCTGCCGGAATCCGGTAAGGTCGCTGTTTTATGACCTTACCTGGTGTGGTCTCGATAGCGTGTTCTACTATGGATGTTTTCCCCGGAATGTCTGAAAACATAGAGCCGAACGAGTCTAAGACAGCATCTAGAGTACGTCTTTGTGAGGGTGAGAGAGCGTCGTTTATGACTAACTGGTCTAGGGTACAAGAAGGATCTGTATGAGCCGCCAGAGCTAGGTGAGCTGATGTGGGTAAGGGCCCTAACCACTTCTTAAGTAGATTTATGTGGTACGTTTGTATTCGGGAGGGTCTTATCTGGACCTTATAGCTGGTTTTCCCTATGGTACCCACTATTTTGTAGGGGCCCAGCCACTCCGCCTTGAATTTACTGGAGGAGGAGGGTAGCAACACCAGGACCCAGTTATTGACGTCTAACCGCCTCCATTTTTTCCCTTTGTCATAGAAATGCTTCTGCCTTTCTTGTTTTCTTTCTAGATGTGAATAGGCAAGATCTCGTAACTTCCCTATTCGGGACTTAAGGCTTTGGGGCCGATTCCGATCTCGGCCGGTAGGGCTCCGAATCGGACTCGGCATTACCGGATCCGATTCGGAGCCCTGTTTCCCGACGAGTCGGACGTGCGTCCGGGCGAGCGAGTACGATGCGAGCGTACGCGAAATCGCCAACCGACTCGTTTGCGGGACCCAACCTCTCCGACCGACTCGCACGGACACAACTCGCACCGCGCAATGGAGACGTTCCCTGGCCGGGTAAGTACGATGCGCGCCGCGAGCAGTCCGACCGACTCGCGCCGTCCGGCTCGAAAGAGCAGTCGGAGCCGCACTTTGGGGGTCCGTGTCGGACCCCCCTGTACGCGTAGCTGCGCGAGTCGCACACAGGGGGGACCCATGTGTCCCCCCTACCTGCGCGACCCGCTTTGACACATACCCGCTGTAGGGGGCGCCCTTGTTCGCCTCGCACCCATTGAGTCAATGGGAGCCCGCGTACGCGTTGTACGACTGGCTCCCATTGACTTCAATGGGAGTCTGACCGAATCAAGTCCGATAGCATGCGAACGCATCGTACTCGTTCGGTCGGACTGCTAGGGTCCGATTCGGTCGGAAATCTCTCCGGGTCTGGCTCGGTCGGAGAGATTTCCGGCCTGAATCGGAATCGGCCCCTGAGTGTGTATTTTAGAAAACCTCTGTCCTCATTCGCTTCTTCCCTCTCCCAGGCCTCCTTCGTCATTTCCAGAAGAGACCTCGGCTGTCTCCCATACAACATCTCAAACGAGGAACATCCAAGGCTACTCTGGACCTGACTGCGTATGACATACAAGGCCACGGGAGGAGCTGATCCCATTCCCTCCCTTCACTGTTAAGCATTTTCTTTAAGATGAGCTTCAGGGTCCCGTTATACCTTTCCACCAGCCCGTCGGTTTGCGGATGATAGACCGACGTCTTGATGTGGCTGAGATTTAAGGTCTTGCACACTTCTTTCATGAGCTGGGAGATGAAAGGGGTCCCCTGGTCTGTTAAGATCTCATGGGGGAACCCTACTCTAGAGAAGAGCTTGTCGGAGATGTTATGGGTGGTGGGAGTCCTTAAAGGGAAAGCCTTGGGGTACCGAGTGGCGTAGTCCACAATTACTAACGCATATTGATGTCCTTTCCGGGTTTTAGGTAGGGGCCCAATGAGGTCCATGCCCACCCTCTCAAATGGTGTGCCTATCACTGGTAGAGGTTGTAGGGGTACTGGGGGAGGTCGATACGGGTTCTTTTTCTGGCACGTCTCACATTCCCGACAGTGTTTTTTTATGTCGCCATAGACTCCCAGCCAGTAGAAATGTCATAGCACATTCTGGGTGTTTTTTTCTGTACCGGTATGACCAGTGGTAAGGTGAGAGTGTGCAAAGAACAATATCTGGTCTCTGAAGGCCAGCGGCACTAGTAACTGTGGAGCCTCCTCCCTTGTACCCTTCCTGTACAACAGCCCGTTTTTGGTTAGGAAATGGGGGTAGAATGTGGGTGGGGTAAGGCTGTTGTTTTGTGCATCCTGCCAGGCGTTTTGGAGGGTCGGGTCATTAACCTGAGCAAAGGTGAAGTTCCTATCCAGGAACCAGGGTTCTGGGGTGATAAGGGCCGGCAGGGTTTTTTTTCCGGAGTCCTCCCTTTCTTCACTACCCTTCTTAGTGTGGACGGTGGACAGGAACATCCCTAGAAAATCAGGATTGTCAGTCCCTATAATTAGTTCTTCGGGGAGTTCATCCAAGACCCCCACCCTGATGACAGAGGGGGACCCACCGGCCGGGGTAAGGACTACTGTCGCTAGAGGGTATGGTTTTATGTCCCCATATACACATCTAATGTGTACCAAGGCGTCTGGTATGAGCTGTGTAGTGAGGACCAGTACTCCTTGTATGACAGATTGCCTGCACCCAGAGTCCAACAGGGCCCTAACCCATCGTCCATTCACCTCCACACTTACATAAAAGGCGCTCCCCAGTTCTGCCTTGTACAGGATTGACTTCAGATATAGCCAACCTCCATAGGCTCATCGGCGGGTCTTTTGTGGGGACACAGTCGGGCGATGTGACCCCAGTCGCCACAGTCAAAACATGTAGAGGGACTTCCGGCCTCTGGGGTCGGGGCTTCGGAGGATCTGGAGGAGGTCTGTTATTGTTCAGTTTGTCGTACCTTCCTTGCAAGGGCCGGCTTGGTTTTTCTGGTTCACACATAGAAGCACAGGGTTGTGCACGAGAGAGCATGGTGGCCATCTCAACCGCTTGATCTGTGGTGAGGTGGGTGTGCTGACGTAACCACCTTTGCGTGTTGTAAGGAAGAGCCTCCAGGTATTGCTCCAGATAAATGCGGTCCATTATCTCTTCTTTGCTACTTTTTAAGGGCTTTAGCCACTTGTCTGCCGCGGCCTTGAGGCGAAAAAACAGGGTCTTGGTGTTTTCCCCGGGGGTCCCCTTTTCCTTCCGGAAGCACACCCTGTAAGCCTCGGCATCCATCCCCAGATGATCCAGGATTATGGCTTTGATGTCCGTGTATGGGGTATTTCCGGTTGCATTGGCCACCTGGTAGGCAGCCTGTGCTTCGCCCGTAAACAAAGGTGCCAAGAAGAAGGGCCATTTCTCAATGGGCCAACCACAGGCTCTGGCTGCCCTCTCAAAATTGAGGAGGAAAGCGTCTGGATCCTCTCCTGCAATGTACTTCTGTAGGGATACCCCTGTCGGTCCCTGAGGGTAACTTCTAACCTCTAGGGTTCTAGAGGTAGTCTGTTCCTCTGCTAATTTCTGCAGACCTTCCATTTGGGCCGCCATGGTATTCTTGAAGATATCTCGGTCGGCCTGAGCCGATGTCATTTGGCGCTCTAAGGCCCATTCTAACTTCTCCTGGCCTTTAACCAGATGCTGGATAAGGGCGTCCATTATTTCAGTACTAACAGACAAGTTGCCCGCATTCTCCACCACTTGTGAGCGTTGGTAAGGATCGAGTCCCACACTAGAACTGGATTGCTTATATTTTATTTCCTTGTATACACGTCTTTTATGCAAAAGCCAGAGTTCAAGTGAGGGATAATGCCTCTTATCCTGCGGTTTTGGCCTTGGTTTTCAGACATGTCTTCTTGTGCTTCCTTCGGTTTCCCTTTCCTGGACTCTTGTTCCCTCAGAGGAAGAAAAGGAGAGAAGGCGAAGTGAGGTAAGTGTCTTTGTACGGATATCGCCTTGGGGAAGGGAGTGGAGGATCACCCAGTGCTTAAAAACGAGTCTAAGGACGTGAGGTAGTGCAGGAAGCTGGGTATGAAGCATGCAGGAGACGTGACAGTTTCGCTCCCCTACTCGCCGGCTTTCTCCCACCTCCCGACCCACCCTGCGAACCGCTCACCTACCTGGGTGAGCCACGCACCTCCAGGAGCGTGGCTGGGCGAAGCACGGTACCGTTGGCCTCCTGGCTCTCCCGTTTTTCTTGCTTCTTCGGTTTTCGGTGTCAGAAGCGGTCTTTCCTCTTCTGGCGTTTCGGTCAGTCTTCCCCTCGAGGTGTGAACGGGTGCTTCTCCTCCGCGTCTTCCGGGTTTTGGGGTCTCCTCACGGAAGTCCGGACTGACTCCCTCTACCATTGGCTCCGAGGTAGTGACGTCAGGTCTAGGGGCGGCGTCTTCGCAGAAGGGATTCCAGTTAAAGGAACCGTGGCGAGTGTAAGGGGCTTCCGCAGCCTGCGTGGGACTTTGTACTATAGTCCAGGTGAGTGTAAGGGGCTTCCGCAGCCTGCGTGGGACTTTGTACTATAGTCCAGGCTGATTGTTCATCCGGCTGAAATGAGAGGAGAGGATCCTGTTCAGGAGGTACACTCCACCAGTCAGTCATAACGTCTGCTCCCTCCCAGGGGACACAGGAATCATGACACACACCTTGCTTCCTGATAGGAGTGAATTTTGTGCCCCTAATGACAATGTAGGAGTCAGATATGTTGTCCATTATCTCCATGTTTGTACTGTCTCACATGGTTCTGGGAGAAAAAGTGGTAGTTTTGTCATCCCAGGAGCAGCCATTTTGTTGCACTAAGACAACACGCTGACTCAAAAGATTGAAGTAATTGACTAGAACAGATTAAATAACATGTTAAAACATCTAACAATAGAAATTCCTGGACATTATGTAGCCTTTGAGATTACAAGTAATGGAGTATAGTTTAAAGTAAGTTCTGGTCACTTGATATTATCCATTGTTGCAACCAGACACAGAATAGATAAACTCAATTATTCTTATCCCATTTTATATTTTTTTCCTCTTCTCTTTACTGCTTGATCGATGAAAAAGTCTCTAGTCAAGAAGAAACACTTCTTAATGGTGTGTCGGGAACGATCAGTGCCGCCGCTCATCGATGGATGCAGCTCCTGAATTTGCACGGCACACAAATATGGCCAACAACGTATAATGCTTGTGCAACATAAGTGATATAAATTTCTACGCTGGCGGTGATGTAAATGCACCCACTCCGGTCCAGGTGACGTGAGATGCATGTTTTAAAAGGAAGTCTGTGCTTTCTTTTAATTTGATCCGCATCAGCGTGCTGCCTTCTAATGGTATCACTGTTAATTTTGCATGAGCCCGAACACCATTACACCCTTCACGAGCCTGAGCACTGTTACACTTTTTATACAAATACTGATACAGTGTTATACCAGTCTCGCTCCACAAAGGTTGAGGACAGAAAACCCAAAGTTGTGCCTTAACAATTTCTTCACAGTTTCAACATTACTTCTGAGATCCTTATGATCAGTTGCCAGGAATTTGTAATAACAGAGGTGGTGATATAGAGCCCTGCCCCAGCACAGGAACACTACAGTTCATCACCACATATTATGTTTAGGCTTTCCTGTTTTCAGTTTCTATTTTTGGTAAATTCTGGTGGTTTTTTACAGTGTTTTCAAGTGATTTCAGTACCTTAAAAAAACAGTGGCTATCAGTGGTTACACATTTTTGGGCCATCAAAAATAAAAGAAATTTGTTTTTTCTGATTTATGGAACGTTTTGCTTTTATTATTGCTTGCTTTCTGCATTGATAGTGCATGGTATATAGACAGTGTACATATAGGTGTCGATTCCGATTTCGGCCGGAAAACGTACTACCCGACACGGACCCGTCATTTTTTCCGACCGAAACGTACACACGCCTTACAAATAGCTGAGTACGATGCGAAGCTTGAAATTTACGACCGACTCGGCCGGAAAATATATTATACGTCCGAGTCAGCAGGAAAGGAGCCTGACGCAATAGACTCGTACGCGCAAGATTCGAGATAGCCAAGCGTCAACCTACAGACACGTACGCGAATGACTCCATGTAGCCAAGCATCAACACGACCCGACAGACTCGGACGCGAACGATGCCACATAGTCAAGTATCAACACGACCCGACAGACTCGGACGCCAATGATGCCACATAGCCAAGCATCAACACGACCCGACAGACTCGGACGCCAACGATGCCACATAGCCAAGCATCAACACGACCCGACAGACTCGGACGCGAACGATGCCACATAGGCAAGCATCAACACGACCTGACAGACTCGGACACGAACTATGCCACATAGCCAAGCATCAACACGACCCGACAGACTCGGACGCCAACGATGCCACATAGCCAAGCATCAACACGACCCGACAGACTCGGACGCCAACGATGCCACATAGCCAAGCAACAACTCGACCCGACAGACTCGGACACGAACGATGCCAGATAGCCAAGCATCAACCCGACCTGACAGACTCGGACGCCAACGATGCCACATAGCCAAGCATCAACACGACCCGACAGACTCGGACGCCAACGATGCCACATAGCCAAGCATCAACACGACCCGACAGACTCGGACGCCAACGATGCCACATAGCCCAGTATGAATGGAACAGACTCGTCCAAAATAAATTACACAAGAACAAGCATCAAGTGCTGTCAAAACGACTTACAAAATGAGAAGAAAATAAAACAATGGAAACAGAAAGAAGACTGCCAAAAAAAGCATTGTCATCTCCAAAAAAACACATTTTCAAATAACAAGACACACCCACAACACAACCTATATAAAGGGAGCCAAAAGTTCCCAACACCATTTGCTACTTCGACAGACATGCAAGCACACCACACCACTAGACAGACAACTCATCTAGCTACCACAAACACACACATCTCATTCACCAAACAACATCCATACAACTAGCATCAAAGAAACACACCTCCACTCACACACACTCACCCTCACCTTCACACACACACACATCTCCACCAACACCGATCACCATGCCCCCAAAGAAGAATCCACAGTTCTTAGCTGCTGAGTTGGAAGTGATGATAGATGAAATCATCCGAGTTGAGCCACAGTTATTTGGCAGCTTGGCCCAACAGACCTCCCAGTCCCAGAGAACCAAGATGTGGGAGAGGATTGTCAACAAGGTGAATGCCCATTCACCTACCTTGCACACAAAGGAGGATATCCGGAACCGGTATTATGACGTTCGCAGGAGGGTAAAGAGGCTCATTGCCAGAGAACATGCCCTGAGCACCAAGACTGGCGGTGGACGTCATAAACCGGTGCATTTCACCACCTGGGAGGTGAAGGTACGGGACCTCCTCCCACAGGAGGCCATAACTGGACTAGCTGGAATCCCTGAACCTGGTGAGTACATGTACAAATAGTCTAAATTCACTCCAAATACACAGCCACAGACACCACAGCAACACATCTTGAATGTAACTATGTACACACTGTCATGGAACCCTGGAACATGCTGGCCCATTTGTCCTGGGTGGGAGGAGGAGTGGAAGCAATGACTACTGCCATCAGCACACACTAGTCCCCCGTCCCACAAGAACACATCTGTCACTATGCTGTCCATGAGAGTGAATGCAAATGCCCTGTCAAGATGGCTGACACTGGCCACGGTGTGGGGAACACAAGGCCCTGTAGGCAGTCCTGTACAGCATGACTGCAGGCACCACTGTCAGACATCTTGAATGCAACTTTGTACACACTGTCATGGAACCCTGGAACATGCTGGCCCATTTGTCCTGGGTGGGAGGAGGAGTGGAAGCAATGACTACTGCCACCAGCACACACTAGTCCCCCCCAGTCCCACAAGAACACATCTGTCACTATGCTGTCCCTGAGAGTGAATGCAAATGCCCTGTCAAGATGGCTGACACTGGCCACGGTGTGGGGAACACAAGGCCCTGTAGGCAGTCCTGTACAGCATGACTGCAGGCACCACTGTCAGACATCTTGAATGTAACTTTGTACACACTGTCATGGAACCCTGGAACATGCTGGTCCATTTGTCCTGGGTGGGAGGAGGAGTGGAAGCAATGACTACTGCCACCAGCACACACTAGTCCCCCCAGTCCCACAAGAACACACCTGTCACTATGCTGTCCCTGAGAGTGAATGCAAATGCCCTGTCAAGATGGCTACACAGGGCCATTCTGTACGAAATCTGGAAATATCTACTGCCAGTTCTTGGCCTACTCACACAACTACAGACCATAACCTTAACTGCACATTACACACACTGACAGGTATAGATCAGTCACATGTGCCCTCAATGTGCATGCTACAAATGTGTGTGGAGGACAGGACACACTCTAATTAGCTGTCACACCACATAGCACAAAACACACACAAATAAACACACATCCGGGACAATGCCCACGGACAGTAGATGTGAGGTGTAATGCAAGACGGCTGACACTCTTGCGTTGTGTCATGTGCACAAGGCATTGTTGTGTGTAGCATTGTAATTCAACATCAGTCAGCGGTCTCAGCATCCTTCAAAACTACCACCCTCACTGTCATTGCTCCTCTGACAATGATGAGTAAGCTGGTCTGTTAGCCATTGGAAAGTGGGGTAGAAGTCAACACAGCCTAACTCAAGCACTAAACACACTGTACCTCACAGCTCTGACCATGAAAAGGCAAAAGACCATCCCTGGGAAAGATCTCTCTGTCCATGGAGAACAAGTAGAATGTACATGAAGTGATCATGTGCAAAAGTATGCAGCAACAAAATGCACCACATCAAGATATACACATGTGTGCAAAGTGATGAAAAATATCGACATAAATATGACTACTCACATTGCATACGTTCACAAACAATGCAAAAAATACACACGCATAACAACAACCATGTTGGGACATAGCAGAACAGCACAATGCGAAACATCATACAAACTTGCTGTAGGCTCTGCGCAGGAGTACAAACTTATACTATTCACCATTACAAGTCCAGTGTGGGCAACATTAGGGAATGTCAGATCATACTATTATCGCATAATACAACTACTCATGTCAGTTACTCCCCTACTGCATGCCAATGTAATGAGCTGTGTTTCAAGGACTGCCATGTAACAATGCATTTGTCAGAAGAAACGCGTTGCTATTGCATACGAGGTTACACATGTGATGTCATTGATTGTTCACATCAACACATACATCCAAGCAAAATCATCTAATGATGACACATATTCAGGAGAGTGAGTTTGCATGTCACCCCAGCAATGTAACTGTGAGAAACTCCACAAAGGCAAGCACAGATGCACAATTCCTGCCAAACATAAGATTAGTTACAGTATGTATGTCATAGTGAAAACACTGATGTGTGAAATAACAACACACCTGGCTCATGCACAGTGTGACATTTGCCCAAAAATTAATACGAACAGTCAAGGATAACAATACATGCACATTGATGCACAGAGCTGGACATGCTCAGTAAACCACATGTCTCCAAAATAACAATGTCCGATTACAAAAAAGCTCAGTGTCTGTGACGATTGATGAGTAGAAATACGAAGGAAACGCAACATTATCCACAACATCTTCACATTTGGCTGTGCATGACAACATCTGAAAATACACAACTAACATTGTGTCTCTCTACTACCCACAGACACTCCAGAACAGAGGGCATCATCTGGAGAAGATTCAGAGTCCACCAGCAGCTCCAGCACAACGTCGGACACTGAGACCTCCAGTGTGGATGACTCTCACACCTCCTCGGGCGATGGGAACCAACCTGGCACCTCCGGTGTGGGTCAGCATGCGGCACCAGTACGATCAGCAGCCCCAGCGACCACTCCTGCAACGTCCATTAACATCCAGACGCCCCGGATCCCCACAGACACACCCAGACAACAAAACCCTGGGAGCACAGCAAGACAGCCCAATCAGGATTTGGCAGGAAATACCAGCCCTGTCAACAATGAAGGAGGACAGGAGCTGTCAGTGTGTGCTACGCCAGGCAATGTCCGTGCGGGTAGGGAAAGGAGTGGTGTGAGGGTGCGTGGTGGGAGGACACGTCCCACAGCTGGTGTCGGACAACAAGCTGACCCCGAGTTACAACGCATTTTTGATGTATATCGCGAATGCACCGGAGACTTTGGCCAGGTTGTCGGGATCCTCAGGGACATAAAACATCAGCAGGCTGCACATTTCGACCGGATGGACAACCATATGGACCGTGTGGACCAACACATGGACCGTATGGGCCAACACATGGACCGTATGTAGTCCAACTGGTCGAAAATAGACAATCTCACTGCGGTGCATAGGGACATACTTACATGCCTACGCCAGATAACCACCAACATTACCCCATCTCCCCGTGTGCACTCCACACCTGTTGCCTCTACATCGGCAACTGCCACAGGGAGGGATGAGGAGTCTGGCGTAGAGTCCCCTCCGCTGCAGCAGCCTGATACTGAGGGTCCACCCCCAACAAAGAAGAGGAGGGGCCGTCTAAGGAAGGATGGCAAGTGAGAGACTGATGGACATGCATCCCTCCCGGAACCAAATAAATGCTCTGGCTATCCTCCATTGTGTGCAAATCATTCACTTTGTTGACAGTCCCTGGACTCTCCCACATGGGATGGAGCATGTAAGTTGGACTAAATGCCAAATGGACTGTGGATTTCGCTCAGAAGGATTTTCATCTGACAACACTTCCAACTCCTCTATGAACTGTGGATAATAAATTTGGGAATGCAATCACCTTTACCTGTTAGATTTTGTCACATGCACATTAATAAATTCATATTCACACAATCCCTGTGTCATCTGTGAATTGTACACTGTACCCACTTATTAGCTCATGATCTGTATCACCTGGCACTGTCTCACACTGATGTGCATGAGTTCTGTGGTAGTGATTCTTCTCATACAGAAGTATGCACAGCAAAATAGGCCATTGTCGAAGGATGGCTGGACATTAGTTGCACATCAGAACACACAATCCAATGACCTACTACCTCTGGTGTCTCATCATCTCAATAAAAAATATATGCAGAAGACACCCAATGATTCTACCACCCAGTAGCCAGCACCAACAACATCTCCGAAGCAAGGTAGCAATGCACACATTCACGCTCACTCACCCATGCTTGTCCACCAAATCATGAATCAGAGTGTGTGTAATGTTCAATAATTCACGTCTGAGAAAAAACAATCTCTGACTGTTGTCCTACAATGCAGCATACGAGCTAGCCCCAGCAGCAGTAAACATGATTCTCAAACAACATACAATTCCATAATCAAACATAATAGTACAGGTGAAATGTGTTTACAACCTCAGTGTGGAAAGCACCACCCTCCCTGTGATGGTGACAGATTCTACAAACCATTGAAGAACTCTGTGGCAATACGGGTCAACCGCTCACCTCAGACAGTAGGAGTACTGGTCACAGCATATGCACAGCAAAGCGCTGGTGCGTATACATAGATCTTCCATCTGTGTAGATTATTGCCCTGTGCGTCAATGTAATGCAAGTATTCCACTTATGTGTAACAAAGTGTAGCAGTTCATGGCGAAACTATCCGTGCTGACTAGTTCTACCATTACAAAGAGTCCTGTTTTTCAACCTTGTGGCGCAGCGCTTCAACAGTACCAAAATGATCTCATGTGGACTCAAAGGCATCTTGCACTACAATCACAGAAAGAATGTGTGCTAAAATGTCACACACAAAGCTATTATGTCAGCTTGGCTCTGGTAACTTTAGCATAATACAGCATGATCCTAGGGACCAGCTTACAATTCATCTACTGCCTCATGAAGAAATGTCACATGACACATACCAGAGATAGCCACGCAAGGTCAGCACAACACACATAGCACATGCAACATTAAACATTGCACACACTGTTGTCAAATAAAAACCATTGAACCGCACAAACAAAGACCATTGTCTAATGAAATGAACACCATGGCAGAAAAACATGATATGAACAGTTGTAGCATGTTTTTGCTATGCAGAAGGCAAACATCAATGTGTGTAACAGGTTTATTACACAGGCAGAAGCTCTGCTCAACACAAAAGCAAACTGATTACAGTTCCAAGTATCCAAATAAACCAAAGAAAAGACAAATCTGACCAAATAGATTGGCTGTAAGAGAGTACTGGTCCAAATTGAAAATCCATTATGGAACAGCGTTGTGTGTACCCACACAACAGCCAAAGGAGCCTGTGAAGGAGAGACATAGTACAGTCTTAAATACAACTTGCCATGATGACATATCCAATCATTGACTCACTATTGTCCATTGTAAATTCTGACCAATTGCTAGGAGTGAATACAACAATGTAGTGGAGACCATCATAACTTAACATACACTGTACAACGGCAATGAGCCTGTAAATTAGCTGACCCACACACATATCACAACATATTGTCCTACATACACACATCACGCTTAGGAAAGGCATCATCAGACATATATGCATACTTACACTCAAGCAAAGAAGTTGTCAATGAGCTGTCTCCTGACATCCACCTCCTCTTCCTCCTCCTCCTCCTCACTGGCAACGTTCCCCAGGCCTGGATCCTCACACGAGGGAGGACGTTGGTCCATGTCATCCTGAATGAGCGGTAGCTTATTCCTCACAGCCTTGTTGTGAAGCAGGCAGCACACTATAATGATTTTGCACACCTTCTCTGGGGATTATTGAAGGGCACCTCCTTGTCCGGTCAAGGCAGCGGAATCTGGTCTTCAGCAGCCCAAATGTGCGCTCAATCACACGCCTGGTCCGCCCATGTGCCCCGTTGTAACGGACATCAGCAGGTGTGACCGGGTTCCTGAGTGGTGTCAGCAACCAGGGCATGTTTGGGTATCCAGAGTCTCCTAAAATTATCAAATATGAAGGATCAGTTGAGCAACAACAGGGTACAACATGACAGACAATGATCACACAACTGACACTGACAACTTGACTCACCAACAAGCCAGGCACGCTCATTCATGAACTGGGACATCAGCTGGGGGATCCGACTCATCCTCATTATGTATGCATCGTGTGCAGATCCCGGGAAACAAACACATACATGGGAGATGATCTGGTCCGCCAGACATACCACAAGGGCATTGATTGAATGAAAGTGTTTACGATTCCTGTAAACCTGTTCATGGGCTCGTGGTGCAACCAAACCCACATGTGTCCCATCAATCGATCCAATCACATGTGGCATGTGTCCCAGGGCATAAAAGTCATCCTTAATGGCACAGAACTGTGGCGGTGTGGGAAAATGTATGTACAGGTCGAGGAACATCAACATGGCCTCACACACATCCCGGAGCACTCAACTGAACATCGTCTGGGACATCCCACCAGCATCAGACACAGTAAACTGGAACGAACCTGTGGCAAAAAAATGTAGTGCCGCCATCACCTTCACCTTGGGGGTCAGGGCAAAGGGATATGTGCGTCCAGGTAGCAAGTGTGGTGACATCTGGTCTGTCAATTCCAAAATGAATGCCCTTGTGAACCTGTATTTCCTCATGCACTCACGCTCCACCATGGTTTCAAGATCCGGGAAGGGTCTGTGGACATTTGGTGCCCTGAGGAACACATGACAAAGTATGTACACATATTACTATATGAATTAAACTTCAAGTAATACAGTATCAACAGATTGCGTGGCACTTACAATGATGACACAGTGAAGTCAGATGTCTGAGGTTGACCTAATCCAGAAATTACAGCAATGTGAGCATGAACATACCAGAAATTATTTCATGTATTACCAAATAATCCTGTGTAGTACTGTGACTACTCACTGTTCTCTGACACTCTCCATGTGATCAATTGTAACATGCACAACACACACACAATTAAGTATCAGCCATAGATTCTTAGGTCAAATAGCACATGCATTGAATGTACACAGACATGGACAAGATAGTACGACCTAGCAACAACACTACATACAGACAGCTTGTCACCCTGCACAACACTGTCATGGTCTGGACATTGTCATGATGTGAAGTATGACCTACACAACACAATGATCCCCTGGGACAGTGGCCAAGCATAGGAGGATGATCTGTGAAGTGGTCACTCACACTAGTCATGTCCCTCACAAACACTGCTATAGTTGCACTGTAAGCTAGGATCATAATGTGAGTAGTCTTGTCTATTGTGTCTGTCCCATTTGACATGTGCAGAACTCCATCCACACAGGGCATACCGCATGCCATTATTCATACATACATTGTCTGAGTTGATGAGTGGGCATTGCATGCACGCGTCTGCCACCTCCTGACCGAGCCGGACTGACAGATTGCATGCTTGATTCAATGCTGTTCGACGCGGGTGAGTTTTCAATACACGCGTCTGCCACCTCCTGACCGAGCCGGACTGACAGATTGCATGCTTGATTCAATGCTGTTCGACGCGGGTGAGTTTTCAATACACGCATCTGCCACCTCCTGACCGAGCCGGACTGACAGATTGCATGCTTGATTCAATGCTGTTCGACGCGGGTGAGTTTTCAATACACGCGTCTGCCACATCCTGACCGAGCCGGACGCACTGGTTGCCTGTTGGTCGTCATGGTGACAGACGCGCATTTTGCATAGTGCATGATTCGCGTAGGGTACGATTCGGTTAACTTTTAGAACAAATGTATCAAAATCTAAACTGTCATGATGCAGGTATTTTGAAAGTTGCGGTAGGCGTGTCCGATGCGTCCTATCTCATGGATTGGACTAATTCATAGGATGCGAACGAGTCGGACCTATCGCTTTGTACGCATGGGACCGATTCTGCCTCTGCAGCACAAATATAAGGCTGTGTCTTGCCCTGAGAGCTCACTTGCCTGCACTGAATGCTCCATATAGACATCTCTGCTACCAATGCTGCTGTCTCTGTATCCTCTGGCTCCAAGGATGGCACGTACTGTGGAGAGGGCCCCAGCCTTCACAGAGGAGGAAAACCAGGCCCTGCTGGACAGCCTCCTACCACAGTACAGCAAGCTGTATGGGAAACCAGGGGAGCAGGTGAGTGTGCAGTCCACATCCTCTCTCATTGTGCATCTTGTCTGACTAGCACTAATGGCATTGTGTGAATCATTGGCTAGCATGTTCACTCAGTAGTTGTCACACCCAAAATGTGCAGGTACCTGCACTGAACAGGTACTGTGCTGTGAGAGTGCATTTAGAGACGGTCATACTACCCAGGCAATGTTTCCATGTTGGTGATGCAGGACAAGTGTCCATCCACATAGTTGCACTACCTGTGTACATCAGATGCCCTTGTGAAAAGCACATGTTTATCCAACTGTGTGATGCACAAACATGTTGTATGTGTGTTAATGGCCCTTTAACTTTGTCATCCTCACAGGTTGATGCCCATCAGAAGCAGGAGATCTGGCTGACCCTTGCCAGGGCAGTTCGATCTGTGGGGGTCCACAGGTGTCGTATCCGCAGCTGCCAGAAGAGGTGGCAGGACCTACGTGGCTGGAGCAGACGCATTGCTAGAGTCCTGCTGAAGCTGTCGCCTCCTCGCAGTAGGGGTGGACACCGGACCCTGACCCCCCACATGCGCCGGATTCTGCCAGTGGTCTTCCCTGACCTGGATGGGCTGTTAAAGGCCAGACAGCAGCAAGGAGGGGGTAAGTGCATGCCTTGTCTGTGAACTGTGTCTAACATGATCTTTGCATTCCTTCAGCCTGGTTACGCTACCACAGTTTGTCTGTCTGCTTGAACTAGAATCATGTCCATTATTTCTGTAATGGCCCTTCCTCATCTGATACACAGGTGTGTCCCTTTCAGTCAGTGACATGTCTCACGGGGGGGCCTGCTGTTGTCCAAGGTTGATGTGGGGGACTGCATCTGCTACTGGCAGTATGTATTAGCCTTCATGAGTGTGGAATTTATTGACATGTATCTGCACATTGACAGATATGTGACATGCACTCTGTGTGGGCCATACATACATGTCCTAGTTGATGCTCTGCCTCGCCATATGTGTCTGGGGTGTTACCCACACACACATGCAGCATGTGTGACAATGTTGTGATCTCTGAAGTATGTCCATCATGTGTGTCACACATGCATGGACACATGCCTACTGTTCGGGCTAATCCCATGTTGCACATGGACCAGGTCAGGTATGTCTACTCCGGACATGGTGTACACTCAGTTCTCCTAATCATGTGTGTCAAAGTAAATTGAATGCATTGTGCAATGTGCAATCAGGTGTCAGCCTCTGTCTCATTGTGGAGTGGGCTAGCTTTTTAGACTCCTGGGGTGTCAATTATTTTTGGGTGGTCAGACAGCTGACATGTGGCTGTTGAATCTTCACGATGGGGTCAAACATCGGTGTGTAATCACTTGACTGTGCCTGATGGTGTTTCCAAAATTTAAGTGCAGGCAGCTATACTTCATTGTCATCAGACTGTGATGTGCTCATGTTGCCAGACTTGTGCTTGCTGTCACTCTACTGTGGCATATGTTGGACGTGGGATCATCATTTGCCTTAACATGTGGGTAGCAGTGGGGCAACATGTGCACTTGACAGATGCAGGGCTTATATTCCCCACAACTACATGATTGAGATACAGTGCAGACTGTTGGTTTTGTGATGCACTGCCCCAGTGACAGAAGGCAGCAATGACTGATTACCCAGACTGCCCTGTAGCATGTTATTTAATTTGCTCTAGTGTATCCTGCAGTGATGGAAGTTGTCCTGCATGCACTCAATTGTGGCATCGTCCAGCAAGACATGAGCACATCATGGTGTGTGGTGAAGGAATCATATCCATATTACTGACAATTACTTTGGCCATCCCTTTACCTGACACATGTACAAACTCAGTGGCAGGAGATGGTATATGTGTGTACTGACACATTTCCATCACAAATCCTGCAGTTCAGGCAACTGTCTATGTGGTGCATGTGTGCACAAATGAGTCATGTCTGGCTACATGCACCAGACTGATGTCTCCATGGACATGTAGGATATGAGGGGCATGGTTTGCTGGCAGACTGACATGTGTGTTTTACAAATATGTGTCTGCACTTAAGAGTATTTACTGCAAATGATGCACAAAGGGGCGCTGTCATGTGCTGTTCTGACTGTGATGTGTGATGTCTATACAGGTGACTGATGTTTCTCTGTTTACCCTGTTGATTTGCAGTTACATCTACGGACACTGGAGGAGACAGCTCCACGGACCATGAAGAGCCAGAGCGCCAGACAGGGTCCGCTGCGGAGGATTCGGAGGGACCCAGTGGAACGGAGGGTGAGGGGGGCCACACTGAGGAGACCCCGGCTACGTCCACCTCGGCTGAGGAACACGCCAGCTTCAGTGATGACTCCCTTGTGGAGGCGGGTGCCAGCAGCCCCCAGACAACACCTAGCAGGTCTGGCCCTGCTACCACCACCATCTCCACCCTCCCTTCTGCTCCCATTCCAGATGTCCGTGGAGGCTCCCGTGTAAGGGAGCATGTCTCCTTCGTGCCAGGCACCGCACCACCTGCCCCTGTCTCCCCTGCTGCCCTGAGTGTGGAGTCTGTGGACTTACTGAAGCAGCTCCATGTAGGTCAGACAGCGATGCTGAGTGTCCTCCATTCCCACACCAGTCTGTTGACACAACTGGTGTCCTTCATGGAGGGCATCTCATCAAACATGTCTGCTCTACATCGGACCATTCAGGCCATGGCCTCCACACAGACGGCAGCAGTGTCCCTCCTCCAAAAGGCCCTCACCCCTGCTACCTCTGCCACATCCACAGTCACCACTCCCCTGCCTGTCCAACAGACACACACACCCGCACATGCACGCACCACATCAGGCAATGGCAGCACACAGACACGCAAGCCAAAGTCTCGATCCACAAGCACGCACACTCCGGGGACTGATTGCACACACACAGGGGATGGGTCACAGACACACATACAGGCATCCACAAGCACTCCGCATTCCTCAGATGCCTCTCCCTCCAAAACACCTTCCCTTGCCTCATCTACTGCCCCCACTTCTAAGCAGCTCTTCCTCTGTGACCTTGGCCTCTTCCCCACAGAACCATCTGCTCCAACTTACAAGGGGAAGAGGAAGTCAGCACGCACAGAGGGGAGTTCCCCTGCAAAACGGACACCCTCCCCCAGGCGCATGGACACTGAGGCCCCCACCCGCAAGTCTCCCCGGACCAGGAAGGGTAAGACACCACCAAAAGCACAGGCTTCCACCTCACACTCTCCATCCTGCAGCACCCCGGACGCCAATACACAGGTCCTACGGCCATTCCCTGCACCAGGTTCACCCATACCGCATACCCAGGATGCTTAGGCCCTCCCCCCTTCCACATGCACTTCCACCCCCACCTCACATGCTCAGCCTGTTCCTGCCACTGGTGTGGAAACCGTGTCTCCCCCCTCTGTCCTGCCCACCTCATCTGAACCCCATTTCACTCCTCTTGATGTTGGCACTGCAGTAGGAGGGACATCCCACCCGTCTGATTTGGGCACTGCAGTTCAGAACCCGTCCACCACATCTGTCCCGCACACTGCAGTGGTGCAGGTAAACCCCACATCTGACTTGTGCCCAGCAGTGGTGACGGTGCCCACTGTGTCAGACCCCTCCACTGCAGTTGCTGGCGTCACTCCTGCACCCACCACACCTCCCCTGCCCCATTCTCCTGTCCCCTGATCCTGTCCCTGCGGTGCCTGGCCTGCCACTATGTATGCTCCTCCAAGGGGTGAGATGTCCCTGGTCCATAGCAGTGCAGGCAAAAAATGGATGGCAAGTTTTCACCTGTTACCCTGGTTGGACTCTTTGATGGACTGGCCATTGGCCTTTTTGCATCGTGGCATGAACATTCATATATATTTTATTGCTGAATAAAGCCATTTTTGTTATCCAGTGGTGTTGCATATTATGTACATGATGTTGATGATGTGTATCATGAACTTGCTATTGTAATGGTGTCTGTGTTTGTGCTACGGCACCACTGCACTGTTATGTCTTTTCCCGGCCATTGGCAGTATTGTTTTTGGGAGGTTTTACCCTAGTGTCCCTGTGTCTCCTGGCTCATCGGCCTGCACATTCATCATGTTTGGTATCTCCCATTGCTGACATGGTATGGGACTTGTTCACATAACATCTACAGTCTCCACAGGATTCCTTAGTGTGTGTGTCTGTTGGTGCTGATATGTGTGTATTCCTCATGGTGCTCACTTTGCACATTGTCTAACTGTTCACTGGAGTCATTGTCAAGGGTCATGGCCATTGCTTGTCTGCACATGGCAGAGGGTGTTCTTGTGATACACGGCAATATTTGCCAAACCAAATCTATGTTTGTATGTGACACAACCACTACATTGCCACAACATTGCTTGTGCAATTTGGACACGGACTCATGCATGCTGTTTTGAAGATGCTGCTATTTTCATGTACACAATGACCTTTTGGTCACTGTGGTGATGGGGAGTTTATGTCCCATTACAACAGTGATCAGTTGCAGCAGGATATTAGTGACACACATTAACATTTTGGGCACACATGTGTTGTGAGTCACATTGTATGTCCACTGCCATAATCTGTGTTGTGAGCATTTGTCACATACAAACATGCAATGTTGCAAAGAGGGGGTGGTTTGCTTAGTCTCCCTATGTGTGTGTATCCTGGTGTTGATGGGCATCCTGCCCCCTATGAGTGGGGATGGTCATTCTGATAGGCATCCACCCCCCTATGGGGTGGACAATACTGTGAGTGATAGGCATCCACCCCCCTATGGGGTGGACAATACTGTGAGTGATAGGCATCCACCCCCCTATGGGATGGACAATACTGTGTGTGATAGGCATCCACCCCCCTATGGGGTGGACAATACTGTGGGTGATAGGCATCCACCCCAGTATGGGTGGGATATGCTGGGAGTGATAGGCATCCACCCCCTATGGGGTGGGCAATACTGTGAGTGATAGGCATCCACCCCCTATGGGGTGGACAATACTGTGAGTGATAGGCATCCACCCCCTATGGGATGGACAATACTGTGTGTGATAGGCATCCACCCCCCTATGGGGTGGACAATACTGTGGGTGATAGGCATCCACCCCAGTATGGGTGGGATATGCTGGGAGTGATAGGCATCCACCCCCCTATGGGGTGGGCAATACTGTGTGTGATAGGCATCCACCCCCCTATGGGGTGGACGATACTGTGAGTGATAGGCATCTTCCCCCCTAAGGGTGGGATATGCTGGGAGTGATAGGCATCCACCCCCCTATGGGGTGGGCAATACTGTGAGTGAAAGGCATCCGCCCCCCTATGGGGTGGACAATACTGGGAGTGATAGGCATCCGCCCCCCTATGGGGTAGACAATACTGGGAGTGATAGGCATCCACCCCCCTATGGGGTGGACAATACTGTGAGTGATAGGCATCCACCCCCCTATGGGGTGGACAATACTGTGTGTGATAGGCATCCACCCCCTATGGGGTAGACAATACTGTGAGTGATAGGCATCCACCCCCCTATGGGTGGGATATGCTGGGAGTGATAGGCATCCACCCCCCTATGGGGTGGGCAATACTGTGAGTGATAGGCATCCACCCCCCTCTGGGGTGGACAATACTGTGAGTGATAGGCATCCACCCCCCTATGGGGTGGACAATACTGGGAGTGATAGGCATCCACCCCCCTATGGGGTGGACAATAATGGGAGTGATAGGCATCCACCCCCCTATGGGTGGGATATTCTATTTGGGATAAGCATCCACCCCCTATGGTGGTGTTTCCTTTCGTGTACTCGTGACATTTTGGTGTGTGGTAGGTGTCTAACTTACCTTCTGCGTCGTGCACGTCGGTAACGATGGGCGTACAGTATAGGGAAGACATGCGCGATTGGATACATGGCTGCTCCATCTCGTCCCCATTGATCGTGTTCTGGCGCGACTCGGAGCTTTCATTCATACGCCTCGTCCGGATGCTGTGATGTGCTGGAGCCGGCGCCCTGTGCGACGCGTATTGGGGACGCATCGTACTTGCGTATCTGGAAATTGGTTAGGTTGCGCCTCCGTACGACTCGCTTTCCGTGTTTCCTGAGCCTGTTCGCTACTGACATAGTGCACGAATCGGAGCGGACGATTCGTTCGGAGATTTGCCTGTTATACGCATCGTACTTGCTAGTTTGTAGGAAAAAGCTCCGGATACGGATCGGACGTAAGGTAAACCTACGAATAGCATTGGGAAGGCACTTTTGGCGACATCGGAATCGACCCCATAGTGTATATGAGGTCCAAATACATTTTACAAATCAAACTTATTGTAGTAAACCATACAATACGTCTTCAGTGGTCATGCGTGCTCGCTCTTTCCTTCCCATGTAAACTTTTACCTGGGAAAAGGCCCTCTCAACATTGTCACTTGAGACTGGCAACGCCAAAACAGCCAGTACACATTTTGCTTACTCTGGCCACCGACATAGCTTTCCATGTCAATACTGGTGCACCTGAAGATTATGATTCTCTGGGACAGGTTCTGCAACAAATGCTTTGAACTGGGCGCATATGCCCTCAGAGTTATTGAAGTGGTCAAAAATGAAGCAGCACTTTTGAAAGTCCGGAGAAAATTCCCCTTTTCGGAAGGGATCTAGAACTTGTGCAGAGTACCACAGTGAGGCTTCATTGACTTCAAATGCCATGGTTGGTGAAGGGATATTTCTATGCATCATTGCCAGCCATTTCTCATACATTGTAAAATAAAATTTCCTGAGTTGCTTCTCAACATTTCTTTGCTTACCAAATGGCAACATGTTGCAGTGCCAAAGACACTAAAAGTGTCTACCAGCCCACTCTCAAAGAGATGTTTCACATCTATACCAATTATGCTGAACACTTGTTAGACAAACGTGTTTTCAGACTCTAGTTTTTTATTATGTCCACTATAGCAGTCATGTTTTCCTGTAAAAATCTAAGAATGCAGCAGAGTGTACTTCTTTTCACATCACTATCAATATGCGACCGAAGATCCTCACATTTCTTGCCTTTGGCATCATCGCTCAGCAAAAATTCTGTAAAGAGTTGCCACATGGATAATATAGTATTCACGGACTCTAGGACTGAGAACCACCAGCTAAATGACACAGTTAGGACAATTCTTTTTTTGATGCCACACAAAGCACAAAATGAGAAATATTTGCGTTTTAGTTCCTGCGCATAACAAAACAGTGCACCAGAATGGACTAAAAAGTCAATAGCATTCTTCATTAACTCTATAGATTATAAAGATGCTTTCAGCATACAATCGAGCAAGTGACAAGGTCCTCACACAACTTTTTCATATACGTAGCTGAATCACTGCAAATAAAAACAATATCACTCCAATCTTTGTTGAACTTGGTAAGTACGTTTTGCAGCAGCATTCCAAGTGACACTGCGTTCCATGTTTTCCAAAAGTCTGGTGTCATGTTTCACCCCTATCCCAGATGCTTGGTGTCAGCACTCTTTTTACACATACCAGTCACTACACCTTGCATTGAATGTTTAAAGCCTAGGGTGTTGGGCAATTCACCTACTATCAATACAGACTCGCTAGAAAAGGGGGCTGATGCATCAAGGGGTTTTACCCATTCTCTGTGGGTAAATGTGATGGTACATATTGGAAAAGATTCTTATGAAACCAGCCATTTTACCCATCAGTGAAATAATCAAATGTAGCCAAAATATCAAATATGATCTTATTTCCTGATTCTCTACAGTACATAAAATAATTAATCAAGACCTAAAACATGCTTCTAAACCCTGCATCTTTAGACCAGAGATCACAGAACTGAAAAAAGCAAAAGGAAGAAGAAACAATATTTTAGTGACATCCCTAAACACCAAAATTCAAGCAGAATAATGTTAGCCCAGTCTTTCTTACTGCTACCTTCTATAACAAAGTTACATTGTATTGGCCCATTCAGGAAGAAATAAAATTGACTCTTTCACTCTCCTTTTCCTTTCTTTAAATGGCATTTAGTTTGTGGTTATGCAGGTGTTTTTCAGTGTTTATATGTTTACACTGGTGGGGGCTATTTCCCTTTCAGTGGGGTTTTATCAGTTATTATTGGTTTAAACCTAAAACAGGGCATCCTAATTATGTTGTATCCCTCTGGTAAAGATGCCAGAACACTAAGTCAAAATGCAAAATTGTACTGTTATGAAGTACTCCACCAACCTTTCACATTCCACTGACATCATGTGTTCTACATTGAATAGCTATAAGAATAACCCACAACAGAGTTCATTCATAAAAGTCCCCATAGTTGTTAAACATATTGGGAGATTATAGATGATTCCAAGGAGTGCCAGCCTCCCCTACTCCATACTCTACCTCAGGGGGGAACCAGGTGAGAGCAAGTGTGAGCACAATCTTCTACGCATCTGCGCATTCTCACACACCCTCATACAGGTACTCACAAAACATCCTACAAGCCTATGGATGTTACACAATCCCCACAAACTCCCTGCCCCAGTACTGTCACTTTGGTTGTTGAGGCAAGAGGGGGCACCAAAACGGAAAACTCCAGAAATGATCAAGGAGGCCACCTAAAGGCACAACGTTCCCAAGGCAGGGAGTCAAACCCTTATTGTTCATTTCAAGCAGCTTAGATTCCCTGTAAGCCCGAGTCGCACACCACCCACCGCAATTACCCTCAGTACCTGCAGTACTGAAGATCGTGGACGTGGTGGGGTGCCACCTGAGCTCATATTCAATCCACAACAAAAAAAGGCCCTACCAAAAAAGGCCCTTAATAATGAACAACAGCCGCTTATCTCAAAGTACCTCAGTGGAGGCTCGACCACCAATTACTGCGACCAGTCAGTACTCCCAGCATCATCCTTAGCGTCACCCCTAGCTCCCCTGAACAATGAACAGGACACTACAGTGCCCATCCAAACATCACATGGATACACGATTTTCCCCAACTTTTTGACTTCTCGGTCTGGCTTGTTAATGACCTCCAGGAAATCACAAGCTCAAAAGCAACTACATCCACAGGCAGACAGTGCCTTCCCATAGTGATACCTCATGAAGCCCCAAGGGACACCGCCACAGAATTTGCCCAACCTAACACCCCAGTCCCCCTCAAAAAGTCCCCCTCCCGACCTCACACCCAAGTGCCTTAAGGTTGATTCCATCGTGAGAAGGGGCCTTCACCCAGGATCAGTACGCCCCATTGGACTCCCCCAACAACCTCACAACTTGAGGCACACAGCAAACCTGGCTACGCTGACGTTGAAGCGGCAACAATAGCAAGAAGGTTGACACCAAGGGCTACTCCTGACCTCAGAGCCACAGGACCCCAATCACCAACAACAATCAATATCAGGCAGCAGAGCAACTGTTGGGAGGCTCTCCTCCACACAATGCATGAAGTAGTCTCAGCTTTAACGTACCATTCTCTGAAACTAGACCTTTTGAAAACCGTAGCCATGTTTGTGACTGGCATCGACTCAAATTGGAGGCCCTGAACAGGTTAGTTATAAGGGCACAGGCCTCTGTGGGGCTTACCTAACACTGTGGTTGTTCTATGCTCATCGACAAGCTGAGTGAACTTCCATCGAGTATGTCAGAGATAATATCAGCATTGAAAATAAGACCCAATCAGCCCCTCCAAGCTCCCCAACAAGAAATTAATATCAAGCTCCCTACCCCTATCATCAAAACATCAACGGTAATAGAAGGGGGCCCTCTCTGTCATGCCCGGTGACATCACGGTCAACCCATCACCCCAACAGAGGAAGCAGACTGCATATCCATTACACCCACAGAAACAAAGAGCCCACAAAAAGAAATGATGAGATGCCCCTTACAGGCGACATCATGCTCCCCGATGAATACATGAGACCCCTAACTAAAAGGGGAAAAAAGCAGAAGAGGAAAAGCTGTAACAAGGAACCAAAATCAAACCTACTGCTCAAGGGATCGCTAGAGCAGAAACTCTTTTCCATGTTCACCACCAAAATAAACCAGCAATTTCAGCACACGGCCAACACACAAGCAACTATGCCTGGAAACTAACTTGGAGGATCCCTCAAACCACCCAACTCATAACTCAACAACTTTCAATAGCTCTGGATCAAACAACATTGATAACATCTGGAAACAAGGTAAAACAACAAAATCAACCTCAACGCCCCTGCAAGGAGTGCCAAAGACACAGAACAAAGATGCTCATCCACCTCAACCTGATCTCAGTAATGAGGAGTGCCAAGCGGCACACCAAACCAACATCCGGGAACGGTCTGCCCTTCCCTCAACAATGGGCACCCCAGGAGTAAAGCAGCATGACACCACTCCTCCCTTTGGGTGATAACACAGGCCATCGCCCTTTTGAGCCTGCGAATACCTGCTGTTTCAAACCGCCTAACCCAAGGGATCAAAGAACTCGACAGCAGTGCAGGAGAAACCACAGAACCTAGGCCTCATACAGCCATAAATTCTAACAATCAGCTCATTCAAACTGCTTTCTATCTAAAATATGAATTCAAGGCCTCCCACGACATTTTAAATCGAGGTAACATCCTTAAACTTCTCAGCGCAATTCTGGACCTAAAGCACATCACAACCCATAATATCGAATCAGTTCTATTCCTATCAAGATGTTGAAACCAGGTCAAAGAACCCAATCTAATAGCATGGGCATCACCCACAGTTGCTACTCTTGTCCAGCTGAACAAGGTCCACTTCAGAGATTGGGGAATTAAGGTAACAGAATACAAAAAACAACACCTATCCTGCCCCTCTGGCTTGGAGCACCGTGGAAAAGTGCAATAAAGGGCAAGATTGCTACCCCGCTTCTCTGCACACGGAAACTATGCACCCTCATTTCATCTTAAAAGGTTCAAAAGGGGCATACCCACAATTAGCATCAAATACACCTATATTGCAGTTGAAGATCACCATAACCAAAGAAGAGAATAGCAGAAACACTAACTCACCACACTACAAGGGTTTGCACCCGGTCAGTCTCAATATATGAAGGTCCCACCACAACCAGGAATGTGGCAAGTGAAACTTGAACAAGGACGCTTAACACCCGGCTCCCTTGCCTCCTCCTGGTCCTGGTTGCCATCAGCCTTGTTGCCATCCAGGGAAGACTGACCCCAAGACTGTGGAGGAGCCCGGGGGCTGACCATCTGCTCATGGAACTCTAGTGGCCTAAAGTCAACCCTATGTGATAGCAAAGTCATACCGTATATCAAAACATTGATATACTGACCCTCCAGGAGACATGGGAAGTCGAGTCCACACCATTTATTGGATTCATTGAACTGTTTACCCCAGCAATCAAGAACAATAACAAAGGTAGACAAAAGGGGTGTGTGTCGATCCAAGTCTCATCCAAGATAGCTCTTAAAATCACCAGAATGAAACCAACAGTATCCTGGATGCAAAAGGTACTACTAGAAAACGGGCCGCAGTGGCTACCATTCAAACTCTTAATCATTAACATCTACCTACGTAAATCCACTGAGAAAACAAAAAAATGACCTTGTTCGCACCTTACAGTCAGCAATCACAGAGATAACAGCAGACCACACGTACTCCTACCCGCTGATCACAGGCGATCTAAATATGAATCTCTTCGCCTCACTTACACCAGATGAGCTATTAACTACCTATGATTCCCAGTGGGGGATACCCCACCAAGTAAAACCACAACACGCAAGAAAAGGCAACTTAGGGGAATCCTTCGTAACTTACTGCATCTTTCACAGTTTAGGAATTCTCAATAGTCGAACAAAGGAAGACCAGCCTCCGTGTCCTACATATTGTACGGCAAGCTCAAAGGTGACCCTTGACTACACACTTGTGAATGGGCCACTGTTTCCCTTTGTTGATGTATTTAAAATGGACCAGCGAACAAAAAGTGACCACTTCCTGCAACATGTTAAGCTCAACCTAGACATTCAAGCTCACAACTCTTGAAATGCTTCTTCTGCCTCAGGGGTCCAATGAAAAGTCTTTGTGTAACATATTAGTGATGGGAGATGCTAGGGCTGAAAAGTTGTCAGTAAAATGTTTATGGAAGTTTGGCAAAACCTAGAAAACTTTGTACTTCTTTCACAGCTTGAGTTGACGGCCAACAGGTCATGACTTTCTGTGGGTCCATGCTCACCCCTTCAGAGAATAATACAAAGCGCAAAAAGGTGACCTTTGATGTATGGAACTCACATTTGTCTAGCTTCGCATATAAATTATTATCTCTCATTTTCTCCAGAACAGACTGCTTTGTATGCTCTCCCACAGAAGAGGAATAAATCAAAATATCATCGATATAAGCAATAGTTAACACGCCCAACAGTTCTCTCAAGACGTTAATGAAAAACTGAAAAGCCGCAGGAGCGATAAATAAACCAAAGGGCATAACTAAATATTTGTATAGCCCAAATTTTATGCAAAATGTGGTTTTCCACTCATCGCCTTCTTGAACCCTCACTAATGATATGCTCCATGAAGATTGAGCTTAGTGAAGATTTTCGTGTCTTTGACCTGGTCTAGCAAAGATTGGATTAAGGGTAATGGATATCAGTTTTTTATGGTGATTTCATTGAGTGCTCTATAGTCTAAACAGCATCTTGGACCACCCTCTCGTATAGGGATAAAAACAAAGAGGAGAAGAGGCAGGGGAGCGAGAAGGTCGAATAAACCCAATTCTCAACATTTCATCCAAATATTCCCTTAAGTAAAGATTGTCTTTCTCTGTCAATGCATATATTCTACTGCAAGGAATTTGTACTCCTACAATCAAATCAATATGACAGTCATATGGCCTATGAGGCGGAAGAGAATACGCCTTTTCTTTATCAAAAACTTCTGCTAAATCCTGATAACTAGAGGGCAGTACCGGCACCATAGATTCAGTACTGCTACTTCTTTTTAGGTTTTTTTCTCCTAAACCAATGGGTGCTACAAAAAACAGAGCGAAAAGAAAAGGAGTGTCTACTCAGGTAAATATTAGGGTTGTGCCCAACCAACCGCGGAATTCCAAAATAGCATGAAATTGTGGTGATTGTATTAAATCAAAACTTACTGTTTCTACATGGGAGTCATGTATGGCAAGGATCAGGTCTCCAGTAGCATGTGTCATGGACCGGATTTTATATCACTGCCATCAATGGTTTTACTTCGTCTACATAGCTCTTTCTCAAAAATTGAATATTCATCCAATTGGCCCAATGGATGTCCATGAAATTTTCTGTGGCTCCTGAGTCTATCATAATCTGGACATTCGCTGACCGCTCACCCCACATGAGGTGGAAGCCCACAAAAAAGGTGATGAGTAAGCAAAGGGTTTTCCTGTGTCGCGATTTGTGAGACCATTAACCCAGAGCTGCCCAGAGTCCTTGTCCCAACAGGCTCCGGGATTAGCCGTTTCCCAACTCCTTTCGTCTTTGAGGTTTCACTGGACACTCACGCAAAAAATGTCCTTTCTTCCCACAATATAAGCACAGCTTTTGTCTCTGTGTCTCTGCCCCTCTTCTTCGCTTATAGGACCTCTTATGCTGCCTATCTGCATAGGGTCTGGTTCCTCAATAGGTTTTTCAATATCTGCCTTTTTCTTTTTAAACATCAATATCCTGTTGTCTGAGCGTCCTCTTTCTCGCCATATTTCACTTAACATATGATCTGATTTGACTACTAGGCTAAACAGGGTTCCACAAGACCCTGGAGGGTCAAATACTTGAGATTACATGTCCTTTAATTCATCCCTCAGTCCCGTATAAAAGAGGGCACTATGTTCGGTCTCAGGCCACCCTGCTTCTGCCACTAGTCTGTTAAAACTAGATATGTATGCCATTAGATCATTAGACCCTTATTTGAGATTTAGGGGGTCTGTGTCAACAGATTGCATGAAGGAATGTCTATTAAATAATCTTTGCAACTCATCCTTAAAGGCAGTGGGTCATTGCTTTCAGCCAATGGTATTGACCATGTGGCAGTGGTGCCACCTAAATAGGATAACACAAAAGCTACCTTAGCTGGTTCTGTGGGACAGCATGCCGCCTTGCACATAAAATGCAACTGACATTGATTTATAAAAGAGGTAAATTTCATGGGACCCCATGTAAATCGTTCAGGAGGGGCCAAAGGTATAACTAGAGGGGTGACTTGGATGACTGGAGGACCTCCCCCAGAAGCAGAGTCCACAGAGAATAGACTTCCTGTGACCCCAGTGGTGGCCCTGTAGCAGTAGTAGGCATATTGCTCTGCTTTAAAGTGCCTACTCTAAGGGGTCGATTCCGATCTCGGCCGGTAGGGCACCTAACAGTATTTGTCCGGAAAAAATACCAGCCGAATGCGTGTTCCCCGACCGATTCGTACACTCGTCCGGACGAACAAGTACGATGCGTATAACAACTCATTTTCCGAGCGAGCCGTACTCACCCAATCCAGCTCCTGTTCCCCGCCCGAGCCGGATCCGTGAACGCCGAATCGAGCCGCACGGAAGCAAATACACAGCACCTTCCGGCCGGACTAGTACGATGCGCAATCCGTACGCGCCGAACCCGTCGCTACGTCCGGCACGTTTGAGCATCCGGGCGAGCCGTACATAAGATCCGTTTCGCGCCACAAGACGATCCACGGCTACGAGACGAACAAGCCTGCTACGAGTACGACTCGAAGACACGAGAAACCCAAACGAGACGATCCAAGCATGATTCCCATTGCGCAGGTCCTACCTATACTCTACATCTATTACCGGGACCGGCACGGATGCGTACGGCGCAGACGGTAAGTCAAACACCAACAATACAAACAAACTACACGTACCCGAAATATGTCACACACACATAGGGATGCACAAATAATGTACACTAGCAACAGCAGAACCATAGGGGTGGGATGGCCAACACCAATGCCATACACACCCATAGGGGGATGTATGCCTACCACCAACACCACCCTACCACCACCCCTACTCAGGGGGGCCTGGATGCCTGCCACTACTACCATCCCCACCCTTAGGGGGATGGATGCCTACCACTACCACCATCACTACTCAGGGGGGCATGGATGCCTACCACTACCACCACCCCTACTCAGGGGGGCCTGGATGCCTGCCACTACTACCATCCCCACCCTTAGGGGTATGGATGCCTAGCACTACCACCATCACTACTCAGGGGGGCCTGGATGCCTGCCACTACTACCATCCCCACCCTTAGGGGTAAGGATGCCTACCACTACCACCACCCCTACTCAGGGGGCCTGGATGCCTGCCACTACTACCATCCCCACCCTTAGGGGTATGGATGCCTACCACTACCACCACCCCTACTCAGGGGGCCTGGATGCCTGCCACTACTACCATCCCCACCCTTAGGGGTATGGATGCCTGCCACTACCACCACCCCTACTCAGGGGGGCCTGGATGCCTGCCACTACTACCATCCCCACTCTTAGGGGTATGGATGCCTAGCACTACCACCACCCCTACTCAGGGGGGCCTGGATGCCTGCCACTACTACCATCCCCACCCTTAGGGGTATGGATGCCTACCACTACCACCATCACTACTCAGGGGGGGCTGGATGCCTACCACTACTACCATCCACACTCATGGGGGGATGGATGCCCACCACTACCACCACCCCTACTCAGGGGGGCCTGGATGCCTGTACTACTACCATCCCCACTCATAGGGGGCTGGATGCCTACCACTACTACCATCCCCACTCATGGGGGGATGGATGCCTACCACTACCACCACCCCTACTCAGGCGGGCCTGGATGCCTGTCACAACTACCATCCCCACTCATAGGGGGATGGATGCCTACCACTACTACCATCCCCACTCATGGGGGGATGGATGCCTACCACTACCACCACCCCTACTCAGGGGGGCCTGGATGCCTACCACTACCACCACCCCTACTCAGGGGGGCCTGGATGCCTGCCACTACTACCATCCCCACCCTTAGGGGTATGGATGCCTACCACTACCACCATCACTACTCAGGGGGGGCTGGATGCCTACCACTACTACCATCCACACTCATGGGGGGATGGATGCCCACCACTACCACCACCCCTACTCAGGGGGGCCTGGATGCCTGTCACTACTACCATCCCCACTCATAGGGGGCTGGATGCCTACCACTACTACCATCCCCACTCATGGGGGGATGGATGCCTACCACTACCACCACCCCTACTCAGGGGGGCCTGGATGCCTGTCACTACTACCATCCCCACTCATAGGGGGATGGATGCCTACCACTACTACCATCCCCACTCATGGGGGGATGGATGCCTACCACAACCACCACCCCTACTCAGGGGGCCTGGATGCCTACCACTACCACCACCCCTACTCAGGGGGCCTGGATGCCTGCCACTACTACCATCCCCACCCTTAGGGGTATGGATGCCTACCACTACCACCATCACTACTCAGGGGGGGGCTGGATGCCTACCACTACTACCATCCACACTCATGGGGTGATGGATGCCCACCACTACCACCACCCCTACTCAGGGGGGCCTGGATGCCTGTCACTACTACCATCCCCACTCATAGGGGGCTGGATGCCTACCACTACTACCATCCCCACTCATGGGGGGATGGATGCCTACCACTACCACCACCCCTACTCAGGGGGCCTGGATGCCTGTCACTACTACCATCCCCACTCATAGGGGGATGGATGCCTACCACTACTACCATCCCCACTCATGGGGGGATGGATGCCTACCACTACCACCACCCCTACTCAGGGGGGCCTGGATGCCTACCACTACCACCACCCCTACTCAGGGGGGCCTGGATGCCTGCCACTACTACCATCCCCACCCTTAGGGGTATGGATGCCTACCACTACCACCATCACTACACAAGGGGGGCTGGATGTCTACCACTACTACCATCCACACTCATGGGGGATGGATGCCCACCACTACCACCACCCCTACTCAGGGGGCCTGGATGCCTGTCACTACTACCGTCCCCACTCATAGGGGGCTGGATGCCTACCACTACTACCATCCCCACTCATGGGGGGATGGATGCCTACCACTACCACCACCCCTACTCAGGGGGCCTGGATGCCTGTCACTACTACCATCCCCACTCATAGGGGGATGGATGCCTACCACTACTACCATCCCCACTCATGGGGGGATGGATGCCTACCACTACCACCACCCCTACTCAGGGGGCCTGGATGCCTACCACTACCACCACCCCTACTCAGGGGGCCTGGATGCCTGCCACTACTACCATCCCCACCCTTAGGGGTATGGATGCCTACCACTACCACCATCACTACTCAGGGGGGCTGGATACCTACCACTACTACCATCCACACTCATGGGGGGATGGATGCCCACCACTACCACCACCCCTACTCAGGGGGGCCTGGATGCCTGTCACTACTACCATCCCCACTCATAGGGGGCTGGATGCCTACCACTACTACCATCCCCACTCATGGGGGGATGGATGCCTACCACTACCACCACCCCTACTCAGGGGGGCCTGGATAGGGGGCCTGGATGCCTGTCACTACTACCATACCCACTCATGGGTGGATGGATGCCTACCACTAACACCACTCCTACTCATAGGACGGGTAATGCATGACACAACTAGCATACTCCCACATAAGGAATGACAGAAGATTACATCCCCCCAACACCATGACAAGTGTGTGTAGTCTGTGTCAAATGCCTACAACACTGAACATGACATTGAACATACAATGTGACCCCCTAGCACATGTGTCACACATAAATGTGTGTGGCCTCCACAATGCAAGCCGACCATGGCCACTGTAGCAATGGGCTCGAACACCCCATCACCACAGTGACCAAAAGGGAAGTGTGCTATCCATAGCTGATGCACATTTTGAACAGTGTGGCAATGTGGCCTAGAGCCCCATCACCACAGTGACCAAAAGGGAAGTGTGGTGTCCATAGCTGATGCACATTTTGAACAGTGTGGCAATGGGGCCTAAAGCCCCATCACCACAGTGACCAAAAGGGAAGTGTGGTGTCCATAGCTGATGCACATTTTGAACAGTGTGGCAATGGGGCCTAAAGCCCCATCACCACAGTGACCAAAAGGGAAGTGTAGTCATGGTAAAAGCTGCCAAAGCCAAACTGCATGGATGAATCCTGGTCACACAACAACA
The DNA here is from genome assembly GCA_963921515.1 of Calotriton arnoldi. NCBI lineage: Eukaryota > Metazoa > Chordata > Amphibia > Caudata > Salamandridae > Calotriton > Calotriton arnoldi. The sequence goes on from CAWUFW010000189.1 coordinate 4,787,923, forward strand.
AACACATCAGTGGCATAGTAGTGCTTGTGTCCCATAGCAACATAGATTGGTCGAGGGAAACAGTGCAGTGTCACTGAAACATCGTTTTGGCCATGTGCATACAAACATCACCCATGGGGGCCCACATTGTCAACATTCACAAATAACACAATGACAGAAGTGACCATCATAATGCTGACCCACATATCTGCACCAATGGACACACAAATGTAGATATCCTGTGGAGACTGTAGATGTCAGGTGAACAAATACCATACCATGGCAGCAATGGGACATACAAACCATGATTATTGTGCTGACTGATGACCTAGGAGTCCCAGGGACAGCAGGGGAAAGCCACCAAACAACATACAGCCAATTGCACACTCAAGATATGCCAATGGAGTGGTGCAAAGGCACAAACACAAACAGGCAGACTCACACTGCATATCAAACACAATAGGTGATGGGGGGGTGTGCCAGTGTCCCCAGGCAACCACACAACACATGAGGAGGCCTGAATTCCAACCACACAGATGTGTATACAGTGCCATACAAAAGTTACTCATGGATCGGATACCCCTATGTGGGCAATCAGGCATTGTTAGATGAGAGGGAGCACAAATTACACATGTCACACAAGCTTGTAGGAACAGCAACTAACACAGCAAGAGACAGACCCACCACAGCACTACCCCCAGGGACCCCACATTGTGCTGACACCAGCCTGCATGATAATCCCACTGTGATGACAAAGTTAGATGTCGTTCACACTGTGAACCACAGCCATGTGTCCTGAGCAACTAACTACCATCACACCTACACAAGCTCCAATCAATCAGCACTGCCAGCCAAGGCCAATATGGAGGTAGGGGTCTAGCCGTGCAACAACTCACTTTTGCACACACTCAACACCACACACCCTGATCTCCACCAATGTGCAGCAGTGAAGCTCACATGGACTGGTGACATTGGACATGCACCCATGACAATACCAGGGGTGGTGGTGGGAACTAAGGTGCAGAAACCCATCACACATGGCCAGTCAACAAGACTCGTCAATGTCTGACACACAGCACAGTATGCCGTACATGGGCATGATGTGAAATCCACCACAATCAATGGGATCCTGGCCATAGTCACACACCAACGAAGAAGCCAAGGTGACACACGAAGAACACACGTACACAACTTCCAACATTGCAGCTCTGACCCTGAGGAGTGGCAGCAGTCACACACACAACGTGTCACAATCACTGAAAGCTAACACAAACTGTAAATCACATGACTCGTGTAAACAACAAGTGCCAAGGGGAATCCTGACTGTGTCCCATCTGCGTTTGCCCACATCCCCAGCCCTGACAACAAAGACAACCTGGTATGACAACCTCATGAACATTAGTTTGCCATGCACCCACATCACGGAGAAACCAGGTCCAAGATGCTGGATGAACACAGAACAACTCAGCAAGCATCACAAACAGGAACATCCCTAGGGACACAGCCTGTGTAGGAAAAGGGAAGGGAACACGCACAGACATGCTTACACAACACACAACACAGGCCCACGCAATGTCACTGGATTACACACTCCCAAGAGGGCACTCCACTCCTGTGGAAGGTCCGCTGTGCCAAACCTTGTCTGTGCACGACCCAAACATGTCAGCAGAACACTCCGTCAGTGAGTCAACAACCACAACACACAGAAGGCTCTGCTCACATCAGCCTGGGTACGAGAGTGTCACGTCAGTCATCTGCACACACACAAAACACGTGTCAAGCAAGTTGCACTGTCTACACAGATGAGTCCTTCGACATTGATGTGCAAAACTGCATGTCCAGTGGAGCTGGGCACACAGTCAGGGAAATCGGAACATTGAACAGTGGTAAGCCCACCAGATGTGCATCAGTGTAAGACAAAGATGTTCATTTACAAATGCAAAATGGACATCCCTGTGTCAAATGCTGAACATTACACCCTCAGACTGTAGCAAAGGATGCCATAGATCCAGACTACAACAGGACACATATCCCATGGACCACATGGATTCCATCACTGCAACACTTCATTTTCCTGATCTGAACACTATTACAACTGCAAATGCAGGATGCTACTCATCCACATCATGTACATCAAAAGAAAACCCACAAGTAAACAAAAAGAGGCTTTATTCAGCAAATGTCAGGGTAAACACGGAAGTCCAAAAGAAACTAAGGCCAATGGCCAGTCCAAAATCACAGTCCCAACGGGGTGAGAAGTGACAACTGGTCACACATTGCTTGCCTGCACTGGTACGGTTAGGGGACATCCCCCTTGGAGGGGCATACAAGGGGCAGGCCAGGCACCGCAGGAACAGGATCAGGGGATGGCAGAGTGAGGCAGTGAAGGGGTGGTGGGTGCAGGAGTGTCACCGGCAACTGCAGTGGAGGTGTCTGACTCAGGGGGGCCGGCACCACTGTGGTACACAAGTCAGTTGGTGTGGGTGCTGCAACCACTGCAGTGGGCTGGACTGATGTAGTGGACTGGGTACCCACTGCAGTGCCTGAGTCAGACGTGGTGGTTGTGGACTCCACTGCAGTGCATGACTCCAAGGGAGTGGAAGGGTGGGCAGATGAGGTGGGCAGGACAGAGGGGGGGGACCCGGTCTCCACAACAGTGCCACTAACAGGCAGAGCGTCTGGGTTGGGGGTGGAAGAACAAGTGGCAGGGGGGGAGGGCCTAAGCAGTCTGGGGATGCGGTATCGGTGTGTGGGGGAACCTGGGGCAGGGTGTGGGGGGGAACCTGTGCAGTGGTGGCCTGGGGGATGGAGGAGAGAGACTGGGCGGTGGAGCTGCGTGGTGGTGGTGGTGGGGTCTTACTCTTCCTGGTCCGGGGGGACTACCGAATGGGGTCCTGTGTCTGCCTGCGCCTGGGGGAGGGTGTCCGGGGGCGAGGGGCACTCCCCTCTGTGTGGGTGGACTTCCTCTTCCCCCGGTATGCTGGATCAGCAGGATTGGAGGGGAAGAGGCCGAGGTCACACAGGAAGATCTGCTGTGTAGGTGGGGTAGCAGGCGAGGCAAGGGAAGGGGTCTTGGAGGGAGAGGATTTGGAGGACTGCGGAGTGAATGTGGATGCCTGTGTGTGTGTGTGTTCCCCATCCCCTGTGTCTGTGGTATCAGTCCCCTGAGGATGCTTGTGTGCACGTCTTGCCTTTCTCTTGGGTGTGTCTGTGCTGCTCGTGTCTGTGTGTTTGGGTGACTGTGCAGGTGTGCATGTGCTTTGGACAGGTAGGGGGGCAGGAAGTGTGGATGGGGCAGAGGTGGGAGGGGTGAGGGACTGTTGGAGGAGGGACACTGCAGCCGTCAGGGAGGAGTCCATGGACTTATTGCTCCTCTGTAGGGCAGACATACCCGTCGAGATGCCCTCCATGAACGACACCAGCTGTGTCAACAGAGTGGTGTGTGCATGGAGGACACTCAGCATTGCTGTCTGCCCTACATGGAGCTGCCGAAGGAGGTACACAGACTCCTCACTCAGGGCAGCAGGGGACACAGGGGCAGGGGGTGCGGTGCCTGGCACGAAGGAGACACGCTCCCGAGCACGGGAGCCTCCACGGACCTGAGGAATGGGAGCCAATGGGAGGGCGGTGGTGGTGGTGGTGGTGGCGGGGCCAGACAGGCTAGCTGGCCTTTGGTGGCTGCTGAGACCCGCCTCCACAAGGGAGTCATCCTCCGAGCTGCTGTGGTCCTCAGCTGAGGTGGATGGTGCTGAGGACTCCTCGGTGTGGCTCCCCTCGCCCTCCGTGCCACTGGGTCCCTCTGACCACTCGTCCGATGCTGACCCAGTCTGGCTCCGCTGCTCCTCCTGGTCCGTGGAGCTGTCCCCTCCTGTGGCCGTGGATGTATCTGCAAACAATTAGGGAAACAGACAAACATCAGTCACCTGCACTGACCGCACACACCACAGTAAGTACAGCACATTACAGAGCAAGCCCTGGCATCCTTAGTTGAACATTGCCTAAAGTCCTCACACAGATTCGGGGAAGCCAATTGTCAGTCTGATGGTCAACCATGGGACTCACACCCCTCCTGCCCTTGCACCCATCTGTCTGGTGCCTGTCTGATGGTAAGACCCCAGTGTGGATACATGCACCACCTACACAGGTGTTGGACATTGCAGGGAACACGGTGAAGTATGTGAACATGCACACATCACATCTCTTGCCACTGAGTCAGTGCAGGTGTCCGGATAAAGGGATGGCCAGAGTCTAAATAGAAATGCATGTGATGCATACCAGCACCAGACACCATGATGCACCCATGTCCGGATAGTCAATGCCACAATGGGGTGCATGTTGCACATGTCACTCCCCTGCAGGATCAGTCTCAGGAAGTTTAATGCCATGACACAGGAATGCGTGCAAAGTCATACATTACTGTCTCAAGTCACATGGCCATGGCAGCCAGCCAACAACAGTCTGCACTGTGTCACAATCCGAGGGCATGGGGAATGCAAGTTATGGGACTGACAAGTGCACATGTCCATCCCCCAAATACCACATCATCTGTACTACTATTTGTCCACGTCATACCAACTGGACATATGGGGGGCATGAAACACAACTCTCTGAACATGAGCACCTCACAGTGTGCTGTGAATGAAAATACAGCTGCCTGAAAGTCACAGTCGCAAACACCTGTGTGCACAGTCAAGTGATCAGACACCTATAAGTCACAGAAGTATCGTCTATCATGGTCACATCTCAGATGGCATGCTGAGCCCTAACCGATAAACATACCAGTAGTCCTGACAACGAAGACACAGCACAATGAGACAGAGGCAGACACCTGAGGGTACATTTCACTGATCACAACATGCCAGATGATACACGGGAGTGGGAGTACAGAGTGTATTGTATGCCCTGGAGTAGGCATGACTGTCCAGCTCCACCTGTAAGAAGGATGAGTCCTGGACAGTAGGCAGGTGGCTAAGCATGTGTGACACACTGGATACACATACTCCTGAGGCCCAAACATTGTTCCCACCAGCAGCATGGGTGTGTGCCAAATTCCCCAGGGAAATGTGGTGAGTCAGAGCAGCAAGCGGACCACATATCAAAGTTACACCCAGATTACATGTCAGAACTTAGGCATTGTGTAAGCAATTGATCCACCCATGAATCGCACAACATAGTCACGGGAATAAATGCTGTCCCCCACCTTGAGCAAAGCTAAATGCAATGACACAGTCCCCAAATGACACAATTTCCTGACTATAAGGGCCACACATATGCGTATCAGAGAAGTGAGCATGTCACAAATGAGGGACATGGGTCCTGGACCACATGACTGATGTACTGTGGAAGTTTAACCAGGCCAGAGGAGGGCACATAGCATGTCAGACTTCACAGTGCAGTCATGGACTCACCCCCTCCTTGCTGCTGTCTGGCCTTCAGCTGCCCATCCAGGTCAGGGAAGACCACCACCAGGATCCGGAGCATGTGGGGGGTCAGGGTCCGGTGTCCGCCCCTCCTGCGAGGAGGTGACAGCTTCAGCTGGACCCTTGCGATCCTCTGGGTCCAGCCACGAAGGTCCTGCCACCTCTTCTGGCAGTTGCGGATCCTGCGCCTGTAGACCCCCACGGATCTTACTTTCCGGGCGATGGTCAGCCAGATTTCCTGCTTCTGGTGGGCATCAACCTGTGAGGATGACAAAGTGAAAAGGCCATTACTACACATGCAACATATACGTGCATCACACAGTTGGATATACATGTCTCAATCACAGGGGCATATGATGTACACAGGCAGTGCAACAATGGCTATGAACAGTTTGCCAGCAGTCACTACATGGTATCATTGCATGGGAAGTAAACCTAGTTGGAATGCACTGTTACTGCACTGTACCAGTTCAGTGCATGTAACTACACACTTTGGGGTGTGACAACTACTCAGTGGGCATGCTAGCCAGTGGTGTGCACACTGAAAGTCCTGCTAGTCAGACAACATGCACAATTAGTGAGGCAGTGGACAGCACACTCACCTGCTCCCCTGGTTTCCCATACAGCTTGCTGTACTGTGGAAGGAGGCTGTCCAGCAGGGCCTGGTTCTCCTCAAGGCTGAAGGCTGGGGCTCTCTCCACAGTACGTGCCATTGCAGGAGCCAGAGGATGCATAAACAGCAGCAGTGTTGGTGGCAGATGTCGTCCTGGAGCATGTAGTGCAGGCAAGTGAGCTCTCAGGGGAACAGCCAGCATTATATGTGTGCTGCAGAGGCAGATACTGTCCCATGTGTCCAAAGTGATAGGTCCAAGTCGTTTGTATCTTCTGAATCTGACCAATCCATGGAATAGCAGCACTAATACACGCCCACAGCATCCTTCAAATCTTCAATTTCATGACACCCATGATTTTGCAACATTGTTGTGGCTGGCCAACTGAATTCACTGCATCAGACTCGTTGGAGCTTCGAAAACGCGTCCGTTGCCATGCCAGGCCCCAGCCAATGTGTGCGCACCGTTCGGTCCATTGCTGTACAACGCGTACCCGCTCACAACAGATGCAATGGGCTGGCCGGGCACACTGATCGGTCCATTGCTGTACAACGCGTATTTCGGGATACAACGCGTACCCGCTCACAACGGATGCAATGGGCCGGCCGTGCACACCGATCGGTCCATTGCTGTTCAACGCGTACCCGCTCACAACAGATGCAATGGGCCGGCCGGGCACACCGATCGGTCCATTGCTGTACAACGCGTACCCGCTCACAACAGATGCAATGGGCTGGCCGGGCACACCGATCGGTCCATTGCTGTACAACGCGTATTTCGGGATACAACGCGTACCCGCTCACAACAGATGCAATGGGCCGGCCGGGCACACCGATCGGTCCATTGCTGTTCAACGCGTACCCGCTCACAACAGATGCAATGGGCCGGCCGGGCACACCGATCGGTCCATTACTGTACAACGCGTATTTCGGGATACAACGCGTACCCGCACACATCATATGCAATGGGCCGGCCGGGCACACCGATCGGTCCATTGCTGTACAACGCGTACCCGCTCACAACAGATGCAATGGGCCGGCCAGGCACACTGATCGGTCCATTGCTGTACAACGCGTACCCGCTCACAACAGATGCAATGGGCTGGCCGGGCACACCGATCGGTCCATTGCTGTACAACGCGTACCTGTACAGGTCTGTCGCATATGTCACCATGCTTGTCACTGGTGAACGTATGCCAGCCACATATACCTGCCAGAGACCCAGGGGCACACCTACAACACCACACACAGTCCACACTGTTTCCTGAGGCATGTAAGGCTGCATTTCCTTCTCTGTGTATGGGGGTTAACATGTGGTTTCTGTGGTGGCACTTGTGGGCAGCTACACCCAGGCTGTGCATGTGTTCATGGGGACAGGGTCCTTGGTGTGTTGTGCACATGACCACTGTGATGTGCAACAGTTCATTTTGGAGCATGTGGCATGGTCACATTTCCAGGTTGTGTATGTGTATGACATGTCACATACCCCCAGAGTCCCATGTGGGAAGGCATGTACGTCACAGGATGACCCATTGCCACAATAGTGATGTCCCTCCACAGTCTGTGTGCATGTTGTGTTTCCGATGTCACTGATTCCATGAGCACGATGGGAGACAGTCTCCACATCAACGTTGTTTGTGCATGGACATTGATGTTGTGCGTCACTGGCGTCCATGTCTGTCCTGCGGATGCGACAGGGGCCACTACCTGTGGGAGTCATGTTTGTTTTTCTGACGTGTACATGATACGCCATGTCATGCCAGTGGCCATGTGGCAAGACAGGGTCACTGGGAATCTACCTGTCAATGATCTGTGATGCCTGTGGCGCATCTGTCAAGACATGTCACTGTGGTGTGTGTGTGGAACGTGACAGCAGTAAATGGGTACTGTGACACAGCCTAATGGTTTCCCATAGCACAACCTGGTACCTGTTGTGCATACATGTTGTACTGAGAAGTTAGATGATGGACATGTAGGTGCGAGTTATGTCCGACAGAACGGCACACACATCAAGTACTTGTGTCACGTAATGATGTATCATGTGAAATTGAGTATGGTGAATGGCACATATGTGGGGTGACTGACAATCTTTCTTCCTTCAACCTATGCACTGCAGGGCTCCAGCTGTCCATAGACCATTCCCTGACCTGGCAACGATGGTGGAACGTGACAGCATCCGACGGTACCGCTTCACCAGGCAGCTGATTGAGGATTTGGCAGTGCGCTTGGCACCACATTTGCAACCTGGCCGGACGTACCCTACGGCGTTGACCCCCAAGGTGAAGGTAATGGCAGCTCTACACTTCTTTGCCACCGGTACCTTTCAACACACTGTTGCGACTGCCGGTGGGATGTCACAGACTATGTTCAGCCGTGTGCTACGCGATGTTTTGGAGGCAATGTTGAGATGCCTGAACCAGTACATCTATTTCCCAACACGTCAATAACTCACTGACGTCAAGAGTGACTTCTATGCCCTGGGGAGGATGCCACATGTCATTGGCTCCATTGATGGGACACATGTGGCTTTGATACCACTACAGGCATATGAGCAGGCATACCGGAACCGTAAACATTACCATTCGATCAATGCTCTGGTGGTATGTTTAGCAGATATGAGCATCACACATGTGTGCGCCCGTTTCCCTGGTTCAGCACACGATGCCTACGTGATGAGGAGTAGTCGCATCCCGAGGATGATGGCACAGATGCAGAACCAGCGTGCCTGGCTTGTCGGTGTGTACTGACTTTGTACCATTGTGTGTGTTCTGATCTGTAGTATTCCACCCACTTTTCCAAATCAGCTAATGTGCACTTGTCTGTCCGTAGGTGACTCCGGATACCCCAACATGCAGTGGTTGCTGACACCCCTCAGGAACCCTGTGACACCAGCCCAGATGCGCTACAATGAGGCACATGGTCGGACCAGGAGAGTGATAGAGCGGACCTTTGGTCTCCTGAAGAGCCGCTTCCGCTGCCTGGACAAGACAGGAGGGGCCCTCCCATATGCCCCAGCAAAGGTGTGCAAGATTGTCATCGTCTGCTGCATGCTACACAACCTGGCAGTGCGGAAGGAGTTGCCTCTCATCCTGGATGACGATGACCAACGTCCGCCACCTGTGGAGGATCCTGGCCTGGACCACGATGCCAGTGATGATGATGGTGATGTCCGCACACAGCTCATCACCAACTTCTTCAGCTGAATGTGAGTATCCAGGGAGATGTAATGTGAATGACGTGAGTTTGCATGATATGTGTGGGTGGTGCTCTGGTGCTGTTTGAGTGTGGCCATGTGCTACTTGACTGGATGCGTGCAGCAATGTGTCCTTCCAGGTAGTCTGAACTCACCAACAGTTTTGATATGCTAACTTGGTTTTGTGTAGTTGTCTTGTGACATGTATTGGGCATGAGTATTGCAGTACTGTCCTGTTCTACAGTGATTTTAACTGTGTGTCATGTCTGTCCTTCACAGGGTGCTTACTGAGTACTTTGGTCAACTTGGATCCCCCGACACCATGATTCAGCTTTCAGGGTGGCAGCAGTAGTTGGCCTACAAGTGATGTGCCACACACCCCTGGACTTCATATCTTCTGCACTTGTTGACTGTGTGGCCACTGCCACGTGGGTAAACCTTGCATTTGTAGTGGAAACAACATGTTGCAAATGTGTAATAAACCTGTGCTTCACTTTGGGATGTGCGTTGTCTGTGGTCACACATCTGACTGACATTTGCTTACTGCACCTGTGGGCTAGTTGACACAGACTCTGAATAGGTGTGGTGTCTGTGCATTCCACTGTATTTCCTGGCAACATCACTGTGGGCGATGAGTCCGATGGCCCTGGTGTCTGTGTTGTGTAGCCCTAGTGGTGTGTCTCCCTCATATGTGTCACGTCACCATGACTCACACGACGGTGTTGTACTTGCTGTAGCAGTTAGCATACACAGTGTAATTTAGCAGAACATCATCACCATAACAGTATCCACATTTGAATAACAACAGTGGCAAGTATGGTGTACTAGTGATTTTATTTACAGAAATGTGTGTGTGTATAGTGCACAGGATGGTGGGTGCTGTACATTGGGATTGTGATCCAAAGTTCCCAGATGAGTTGGAAGTCTTGGTAGCAGAAATGTCCTGAGTGAAGTCCACAGTCATATGATACATTAGTCCAACTTGAACTCCCCATGTCATGTGGGAAAGTAGTGTTGCATTCGACAGGGTGAAACGTTTGCACACAAAGGAGAATTTCCGGAACAGGTGTTGGCTTCCTGGGGGATGTACGTGGCCATCAACCTCTCAGTTTTCCTTCCTCGGACGACCCCTCTTCTCTGGGGGGGACCCTCACGTGCAGGCTGGGGCGGTGCAGGGGACTCTCCGCCAGAGTCCTCCTCCCTCCCTGTGGCGGTGTCAGTTGTTGCAGCACCAGATGTTGTGGGCACACAGGGAGGTGTGGCCATGTTGGTGCTAATCTTGCGGAGGCATGTCAATATGTCCCTATGCACCGCTGTGAGTTCTTGCAATGTGTCCCACTTGGACTCCATGCCCGACATGTGTGTCTCCACACGGGACATGTGTGTCTCCACACGGGCCATGTGGGAGTCCAAGCGGGCATGATGGGCAGCCTGCTGCTGTTGTATGTCCTTGAGGATCCCCACTACCTGTCTGACCTCTCCGGTGCTATCCTGGTACGCATCAGCGATGCATGCCAGTTGTGGGTCATCATGCAGTCCAGACCCCTCTGCAAGCAGCGACCTATGTCTACCACCCCTCCCACCACCCCTGGAGACACGTGCAGGACCTGCGGTGGCACGCACAGGTGACCCAAGGCCCACTTGGGGGTTGTTAGTGGTGTTGTCATCCGTTGCTCCACGGTGGGCCTGGGGCCCTGTGCTGTTGTCAGCTGTGGTCCTTGGTCTGTCCGTGTCCTCGGGGGTGGTCTGTATGTTGGCAGTTGTTGGAGGGGTGGGTGAAGGGAGTGCAGATGTTGGTCCAGCTGGTGCTGCATGATGACTCACACCGGAGGTGCCAGGTAGGTCTCGCCATCCGAGGAGGGCAGAGGCTGTTCCACACCAGTGAGCTCTGTGTCCCCCGGAGCCTGGGACAGGGACTCCTCCTCGCCTGCTGCTGTGTCCCCATCATCGTCACCTGTATTTGGAAGAGACACACATTGTATGTAATGTTTCTACAGACATCAATGGTTCACACACCTGACAGTTTTGACTGTACCTCTGGATGCGGGCCTGTACATTGCATTGTCCTAAGTTGTCACAGTAAGAGGTTGATATTGGTGTAGCACATTGTCATGCATACCTGGGGCATTTCAGTATGAATGTTGAGGTGTGTGCATGGCCAGCATTGGTTGTATTTGGTGGACATCCGGCCATCCTTCTCCACCTGGCCCAGTTATCCCACCATGAAGCATGCCACCCTTGCAGTGGGTTCAGGTTGACTCTCAGGATGTCATTCAGTGGTGTTGTGCTGTTTGTTGGTGCACAGTTCCCAGCAGGGCCTTGTGCTCCCCACAGCAGTATCCAGTGTCAGCCATCTTGTCAGTCCTTATCCACTCCCTGTGATGTGAGCATGGTTCAGGGTGGTGTTGATGGGCCAATTGTGAGGGTGAGCAGTATCTGTGACTCCAACTCCCATCATGCTATTGCCTACACCCCCCTTCCCAGCATGCCCGTACTTCCTTCCTTTGGACTCTGCTTCCCTGTGGGGTAGAGTGCCTGTGCTGACAGGAAGGCTGACACTGTTGTCCTTGCGTTTGTTTGGCTACAAGTCCCAGGTGTGTCCCTGTGCTTCACACAGCATTACCCAGGGTGGTGGTTCTTTGTGGGATCTTCATTTGGTATGTGAGGCATTGCATTCTCCCAGGTGGGTTATGTGGAGTTTGTGTTGAGGGGGTGTGTGAGGTGAGCTGCTTGTAACTATGGTCAGTGCTGTGAGTCCTCCTTCCCAGCTAGCCAGATATCCCACCATGCAACGTGCTTGCATTGCAGAGAGTGCAAGTTGGCTTTCAGGATGTCAGGCAGTGGTGTTGTGCTGTTTGTTGGTGCACAGTTCCCAGCAGGGCCTTGTGCTACCCACAGCAGTAGCCAGTGTCAGCCATCTTGTCAGTCCTTATCCACTCCCTGTGATGTGAGCATGGTTCAGAGTGGTGTTGATGGGCCAATTGTGAGGGTGAGCAGTATCTGTGACTCCAACTCCCATCATGCTATTGCCTACACCCCCCTTCCCAGCATGCCCGTACTTCCTTCCTTTGGACTCTGCTTCCCTGTGGGGTAGTGTGCCTGTGCTAACAGGAAGGCTGACAGTGTTGTCCTTGCGTTTGTTTGGCTACAAGTCCCAGGTGTGTCCCTGTGCTTCACACAGCATTACCCAGGGTGGTGGTTCTTTGAGGGATCTTCATTTGGTGTGTGAGGCATTGCATTCTCCCAGGTGGGTTATGTGGAGTTTGTGTTGAGGGTGTGTGTGAGGTGAGCTGCTTGTAACTATGGTCAGTGCTGTGAGTCCTCCTTCCCAGCCAGCCAGATATCCCACCATGCAACGTGCTTGCATTGCAGGGAGTGCAAGTTGGCTTTCAGGATGTCAGGCAGTGGTGTTGTGCTGTTTGTTGGTGCACAGTTCCCAGCAGGGCCTTGTGCTCCCCACAGCAGTAGCCAGTGTCAGCCATCTTGTCAGTCCTTATCCACTCCCTGTGATGTGGGCATGGTTCAGAGTGGTGTTGATGGGCCAATTGTGAGGGTGAGCAGTATCTGTGACTACAACTCCCATCATGCTATTGGCTACACTAACTTCACCAGCATACACAGAATTCCTTCCTTTAAGTGAGCTTCCCTGTGAGGTGGTGTTCTAGTGGTGGCAAAATATCAGGCAGTGTTTGTTGGTTATATTTGTGCCACTGCCTTGCTCTATTTGTTGTTAGGTTTGTACATGTCATGACACAGTTACATATCACTATGAGATGGCATGTATTGTGTTTATCTAACTGACATACACATCTTGGGATGATTATCTTTTGGTTGCTGTTGATTTGCTAGGGGTGGATGGTTTGACTGTCCCCTTGACAGTGATGTGTGTGTATTGGCACACAATATTGTGTATATTAGTTGTGTACTCACCAGGCTCTGGGATGTCTGTTAGTCCATATACGCTCACTGGTGGTAGGATGGCCCGCACCTTCTCCGCCCAGGGCCTGAGGTATACTGGTTTTGCAGGAGGGCCACTGCCGGTGTGCTGGCTCAGGAGGTAATCCTTCTTGAGTAGGTCTCTGACCCTCCTGCGCACATCATACCACCTGTTCTGGATGTCTTCCTTTGTGCGCAAACATGGTGATTGTGTGTTCACCCTGTCGACTATCCTCGCCCACATCTTGGTTTTCTGCGCCATGGGGGTCTGTTGGACCAATGTGCCAAACAACTGTGGCTCTACCCTCAGGATCTCGTCTACCATGACTTCCAATTCACTATCTAGGAACTTTGGATTCTTCTTTAGGGGCATGGTGATGGGTGGTGGTGGTGGTGATTGATGTGTGTGTGTGTGCAAGTGAGGGTGTGTGTGTGTAGGTTTTGCTGTGTGTGTGTGAGGGTGATATTTGTTGAGGTGCTAATGGTGTGTGGCTTTTGTGTTGGATGAGCTGTGTGTGTGTCTGTGTTTGCTGTGTGATGGTGTTCTGTGCTGGCAGGTCAGTGGGATTTGCAAAGGATCATGGTAGGGATTTGTGGGCTTTATGTAGGTGGAGTTGGGGGTGTGTCTTTGTTCCATTTTTTTCACCCCCTGTATTTATTGGCTTTGTCATTGCTTGTTTGGCCCTTTTTTTTTGTATTTTTTCATTTGTGATTATTGTGCATGTAGGAGTCGTTCTTATGACCGAGTAGGACGTTGCAGTTGTCTCGTGCGCGCCTCTCCGAGTCGTTCCCGCTGTGTTTCAGCTGAGTTTCCTATGCGGCGTACGTGTCGGTCGCGGAGTATTGTGTTTGTTCGGCTGGGTTTGGTATGCGTGTCGGTCGTACGGCTTGGGCTCCGTACGACTCGGTCTGAATTTGCACCCATTGCATCGTACTGCGCGGGTCGGAGTTCGCGGGTACGTTTCGTTCGGATTATTTCCTGATGCGTGTCGGTCGGTTCGATTCACGTGGTTTCCCGGCCGGATAGCTTGTTTCCGGCCGGGTCGGTCGTTCGCCTTGAGTTCCGTACGAGTCGGCCGTGATTCCCATGCATTTCATCGTACTTCCCAGGTCGGGCAACGCCGGTTCGTGTCGGTCGGACTATTATCCCGTACCGAGTCGGGAGGTATTTTTTCCGGCCCGAATCGGATTCGGCCCCTAAGTGTAAGGGCTTGCATCTCTTTTTGTAGGTTCCCTATCATATGTGCTAAGTCTGCAAGGGTTATATGATGTTTTTCCACATCGTTCAGGCAGAAAGTAAACGTGGGCTTCGCGTTCTGTAACTCTCACCTGTCTTTTCCGCAATAGGGATACGAAAAACATGATGGTAGATCCCAATTTCCCCACAACACCACGAACACCCAACTATGTCAAAGTATGTCATGGTAAGAGGGGGGAACAGGGGAAGAAAAGGGAAGAAGAAACAACACCTGTCCCAAGAAGCACTTCAGATATGTAGGTATGGTCTCAGGTAACTTCTATATGTTCTCTGTGTGTATAGAAACAGAACAGTATCAGTAATAGTATGACCTTCGACGGATAGACTAAATAATAAACTATAACCATGTATTTAGTTGTATAATCATTATCTACCTCGGTAACTCCCCTCTTCCGAAATAATGAAAATGACTCCATACACAGGATTTGCATACAATCTATAGAGAAAAAGAAAAGAGGGCATCTATATTTGATAGTCACCATTTCTTATAAGTGCTAACATAATGTATTACATCACCTACCTAAAAGCATTTTGTATCATGCTCTAGTAAGCTCCATATGTAAATACTGGTTATCCAGGAATAGAATAGGATGGCGGGCGGACTTCAGTCCGCCCGCCATCCTCGCGGTGGTGGGACCAGCCGCCAGACGTGCGGCGGTCCCACACCGCTGATTAGGATGCGACCGCCACCCTGGCGGTCGCATTCCGCATATTTGGCATTGCGGCGGGTGCTGCTTACAGCAGCACCCGCCGCAAGGCCAAATTGACATGTTGTGCATTCCCATGCACAACGTGGCAGGCACCGCGCGGTGCCTGCCACCTTGTGCATGGGAATGCAGGGGGGGAGCAGGGGTACCCCCCAAGTGCACCCCCCACCACCCCTGGGGGCCCGCAACAGGACCCCAAAGCACATCCCCGCCAGCCTTTCGCCATGGAAAGGCCAGTTACCGCACCCATCCTAATATGGATGGCGGTGCCTGGTAGGCACCGCCACCATATTAGTGGCAAAGTCCGCCCGGCCGGCAATCGTAACGATTGCCAACCGGCGGAAAAGCGGCAGGCGCACTTTGCATCCACCGCGATACCCCCCGCCATAATAATATGGCAGGGGTAAATCTAGTTGGGATGGCGGGCGGATCACCACCGCCGAGCCGGCGGTGGTGATCCGCCCGCCATCCTAATGACCACCCAAGTTACTTAGCGTAAATGATAAAACAAAAGGAAAGACACAAAAATAGGTGCAGGGCTAACAAGCCTAACTACCAAGGCTTCACAAGAATCATCAATACACTAATGCATGTATTTTCTTACTAGGTAACAACCAAGGTTGGCACAAGGAGAAACTGAGGACTCCACAATAAGGAAAGTAGAAATCAGATAAGTATCTCTGAGCAACAACAACAAGAGTGCTATTGTGCATTAATGCCTGAGAAGATATGCAATTCTTTATCTCTTTTCGTAGTTTTGCAGGTAGGAGGATTTGGGCGGATGACGGGAACACTGTAGAACCGAGAACAGCTGCCACCAGAGAACCACCGACAAGACGCCGACTCGACGAACGCAGAACGGTGTGAGCTGGAAGGAAAAAATGAGTGTCAGCAGGACGGGAGGCATGCACGTGGGGACTAGAACGCGAAGCATCCTTCTGTCTGCATTGCCCGAGTTTATTCTGACACTGCTCCGCCACCACGTCATACATGGACAGGCACGGAGCACGCCCAAAACGGCGTCACAGTCTGCCACTGGCCTTAAGAGCCTTAAAAAGGGAACTAAACAGGGAGCTGCAACTTCTATCCCGCAACAACTGCAAATAAAACATCAAAGCAAAGGTCACTGCAATACGAATAACTTTTAAGCGCAAATCCTGGGAGCATTAGAACAACCACACTGACATCTTCTGGTCCAAATTGCTTGCAGCCTGAAAAAAAAACAGCTCTAAAACATTCTGAGGGATCATAAACAATATCAAAAAAGGACAGGTAGCTGCCAACAATGCCAACATCCACGAAGTTGCCTGGTTCTCACATCTTAGTCCCTCTGGGCATTCGAGGGACTCCTGGATTCAAGTCCAGCCCGCCCGAGCCCTCTTGCATCACCTCACCCATTCTATGTTCAGACTCAAAAATAGTGCGCAAAATCAACAAAAGCAAGGCTGACGGAGCTCAGTCCCCTAGGGCCTTCCTCAAGCACTATTGGAAGCCAACCCACCAACCTGGGCCAAAATTCTAACACAGCTTTACAATCAAGTGCTCTTGAATAGTCAGATCCCAGACTTATGATGAGGGGCCATCAAACAACCGATCTTCTAAGGTGGAGACCACTCAATCCCGGGCAACGACGAGCAAATTTAGTTGCTGGACAATGACGCAAAATACTACAGGGGCCTCCTCCTAGAGGACCTTGAGTCTTGGGTATACAATAACAATATCATTCCGCCAAATCAAACTGGATTCAGAAAAGGAATGGGTACTAGCACCAACCTAATGACCATCGCAATCATGATTGAAAAGATAAAATCAGCTGCTCCCTTCTCTACATTCGCTTCGTAGACTTTAAAGCAGCCTTCGATTCGGCCCAAAGAGTGCTTCTTGGGATCCCACAACACCTACTCAGTGCAATACAGGAGCTTCATACTAAAACCTGGGTAAGCATACAGGTAGGAGAAGGAAGAACCGTCTCATGAAAAATCCCAACTACAGTCGGCCTGAAACAAGGATGCATCCTCGCACCGCTCCTCTTTAACATTTTTTGGGCAGATCTGGCAATTGTCCAGACCAACCTCTCAGCCCATCCCCCTAAACTAGGCATAAAGAACCTGAGGAGTTTGTTTTATACAGACGATGCACTCTTAATGAGCCAGACCAAAATAGGCCTACAGAGACAGCTGAATCTCTTACAATTTTACTCCATCAAGACCCACCTTGTGATGAACCAACAAAAGACAAAATAATGATAACAGAAGAACAGAGTAAAAAAAGACAGCGACTGGTTCCTGAACAGAAGTAAGATTCACAAAGATAACACCTATATGTATCTGGGCATTCAGATTGACAGTAGAGGATCCTTCCTACTACACAAAACGTATATTCGTAATAGGGCAGGATCCCTCATACATGCCTTAATAAAACTGCCAAATCATCTGCCCGGTTCCACCTCAAAGCCCCTCTTGGAGATAATCAGGGCAAGGTTGATACAAACAATTGCATACAGCTCGGAAGCCCGGTGCACAGACAGAATATCGAGTTTTTAATATCGATATACAAAAATATCGAGTTGGAAATATTGTGATGCAGGAATATCGACAGCAAGAATATCGTGGTCCAGAATATCGACGTTAAGGTAAGAAATATCGTTTTTTTAAATATCGAAGTCAGTAATATCGTTTGCAAAAATATCGTTGTTTAAAATATCGATTAGTATATTAGTGTTATGTATTTTAGTATGTATGTTAAAAGTATTTTATCTAATATATTTTTAATAAGTATTGCTTTTGTTTATAAATATATGTGTTAAATTTTTAGTAGTGATTAATTTTATGTTAATTAAATTTTGCGTTTTTTAGTTCTGTAGCGGGTTATGGGTTTATAGGGGAATAGGGTGGGAAGTAATTTAATTATAATAAATTAATTAATATTTTTTATTTATTAGTATTTATTTAATTTAGATTTTATAGTTTTAATTGTGGTAATATTTTTTTAATTAATTTATTAATAATTGGTTGTTAATTTTTAATAATTTATTAATTGATAATTATGTTAATTGTGTTATTTTGTTTAGGAGCAGGTTGTGGGTTTATAGGGGGATAGGGTGTGAAGTAATTTATTTAAAAATAATTAATAATTAATTGTCAATTAATGGTAATCAAATAATTAAAAATTAATTATGGAAATTGTGTAATTAATTTGAGATGTGAGTTGTGGGGTTTATAGTGGCAAAGGGTGGGAAGTAAATTATTTTCAATTAATTAATAGGTTGTTAATTGATAATTTAATAATGTAAAATTAGTTATGGAAATTGTGCAATTATTTTTATGTGTGTGTTGTGGTGTTTGTTGGGGTAGAGGGTGGAAAGTATTTTAAGTTTTATTAATTATTAATTATTTGCTCATTATTATTCATTTATTAATTGATAAATATTTATGGTAAATGTTTACTTTTATTTTGTGTGTGGATTTTGGTTTTATAGGGGCAATGTTTGGTGAGTAAATTAATTTTTATATGTTTTAATTTGATTTTAATTAATAATATTTGTTTATTTGATAATTAATTATATTAATTATGGAGGTACAGTTTTATAGAAATGTATATGTGTGTTGTGAAATGTGTGGTGTTATAGGGTACGAAATAAAAAATATTGATTTTGTGTAATAACATTTTTTATTATAATTTATTATTAATTTATATTAAATATAGTTATTTGTTTGTAAAAGCTTTTTTTAAATGTTTGTAGGTCATTTTTAGATTTTTTTAACATTATAATATGTTTTTATCTCTTGTAATATTTAATATTTTTATATAATTTTTATTTTTGTGTTATTAACAATATTTGTATTGTAGTTGATATTTTGTTTATTTTTTATTTTGAATTGACTTTGTTGGGAATATTAATTGTAACCCTCTGCTAGTCAACACTTTCCCTACTGTTGCACTCACTGGAGTGGGAATAGTAAATTTTTACCCTCCGCTATCCAACACTTTCCCTACTGTTGCACTCACTGGAGTGGGAATAGTAATTTTTACCCCTCCGCTATCCAACACTTTCCCTACTGTTGCAGTAGTTGGAGTGGGAATAGTAGTTTTTAGCTCTCCGCTATCCAACACTTTCCCTACTGTTGCACAGTTTGGAGTGGGAATAGTAATTTTTACCCCTCCGCTATCCAACACTTTCCCTACTGTTGCACTCTCTGGAGTGGGAATAGTCATTTTTACCCTACGCTATCCAACACTTTCCCTACTGTTGCACTCACTGGAGTGGGAATAGTAATTTTTTTCCCCTACGCTATCCAACACTTTCCCTACTGTTGCACTCACTGGAGTGTGAATAGTAATTGTTACCCCTACACTATCCAACACTTTCTCTACTGTTGCACTCATTGGAGTGGGAATAGTAATTTTTTACCCTTCGCTATCCAACATTTTCCCTACTGTTGCACTCACTGGAGAGGGAATAGTAATTTTTACCCCTACGCTTTTCAACACTTTCCCTACTGTTGCACTCACTGGAGTGGGAATAGTAATTTTTTCCCCTCCGCTATCCAACACTTTCCCTACTGTTGCACTCACTGGAGTGGGAATAGTAATTGTTACCCCTCCGCTATCCAACACTTTTCCTACTGTTGCACTCACTGGAGTGGGAATAGTAATTGTTACCCCTAGGCTATCCAACACTTTCTCTACTGTTGCACTCTCTGGAGTGGGAATAGTAATTTTTTGCTCTTTGCTATCCAACATTTTCCCTACTGTTGCACTCACTGGAGTGGGAATAGTAATTTTTACCCTCCGCTATCCAACACTTTCCCTACTGTTGCATTCACTGGATTGGGAATAGTAATTTTTTCCCCTCCTCTATCCAACACTTTCCCTACTGTTGCACTCAGTGGAGTGGGAATAGTAATTGTTACCCCTACAGTAATCAACACTTTCTCTACTGTTGCACTTTTTGGAGTGGGAATAGTAATTTTTTACCCTTCGCTATTCAACATTTTCCCTACTGTTGCACACACTGGAGAGGGAATAGTAATTTTTACCCCTACGCTATTCAACACTTTCCCTACTGTTGCACTCACTGGATTGAAAATAGTAATTTTTACCCCTACGCTATCCAACACTTTCCCTACTGTTACACTCAATGGAGTGCAAAATGTAAGTTTAAAAATGTATAAATATTTTAGGGGCCGATTACGATGGTGGGCGGATCGACCCCGCCGGGCCGGCGGTGGCCACTGCCGGCCCGGCGGGGGCGATCCACCCGCCATCCAGACAGCAAAGACCCCCCGCCATATTATGATGGCTGGGGGGTCCGCGGTGGACGGAAAGACCGTCCACTGCTTTTCCGCCGGTCGACTCGTCGACCGGCGGAAAACGTGTTTAATATGGTGGCGGTGTCTGGAAGACACCGCCATCCATATTACGATGCAGGCTGAGAGCAGCCTTTCCGTGGCTGCCTTGCCACCATGGAAAGACTGGCGGTTCCTGCTGTTGGGGGCCCGTTGCGGGCCCCCAGGGTGTTGGGGGAGTGGGGGGTGCACATGGGGGGTACCTATGGTACTCCCCTGCATTTGCATGTACAATGTGGCAGGCACCACGCGGTGCCTGTCACATTGTGCATGTAAACGCACGACATGTATATTTTACAGTGCGGCGGGTGCTGCTTGCAGCACCGCCGCCGCAATGTAAAATATACGGGATGCGCCCGCCAGTGTGGCGGGCGCATCACAATTCGTATGGTGGGACCGCCGCACCTATGGCGGGCGGTCCCTTTTGCAGCTGCGATGGCGGGCGGACTTTGTCCGCCCGCCATCGTAATCCGCCCCTGAGTTTTTTATTTTATAGTATAATGTTTTTATTATGATATTTTATGTTACAGGTGTATGTATATCTATATATATTTTATAGTTCATTTTTATATATTTATAATATTTTTAAATAAATTAAAGTTATTAGTTCATTAATTATTTTAAATTAAATATACATTTATATATTAAATTTTATATATGTACGTTTACATTTTTTGAAATTAAATGTGTTTATTATTTTTTTTAAATGTATATTATATGTAAGTAATTTTTTAAGTTAATTTTATAATATAATTGTTTTAATATGTTTTTTACATATAAAAAAACGATATTTTGGACATCGATATTTTTTACATCTATATATTTTTTTCGATATTTTTGTTATTTACATTTTAAATATAGGATGTCGATATTTTTACATCGATATTTTTGTAGTCTATATTTTGACTTCGATATTATGTCAGTGATTCGTCATAAACAGCTACAAAACCCCACTCTTCAAACCCTACCTGGCTGCTGGCCTTTCTGTAGCAGTGAAATGGCAGATCATCAGTCACTGGCTTGGAGACTTCCCAACACTAGACCTGGCCCCGAGATGGTGGAGCCCGGATGGCAGGACCAAATGGCGGCTATGTAACTTTCCCTGGAAATCAAACAAACACATAGCATGTGCTTGTTCCACCCTCCTGACAGAGTGATAATACTGGCTCAAATCAATTTTCCTAACAAGGGGGTTCAGAACATGCAGAAGAGCAGTGATTGAGTCCCTGCTAACCACCATTCTCAGGCTAACTGTCCGTTCTGTCAATATTCTGGCATGTGTAGCAAAGAGGCTAAAAAACTAAACAGTAGAGTTCAAGAGTCCTCCCCTAAAACCTGAGACGAAGACCACCGCTATTCCAAGCAGGACTTTGACTCTACAGCCCAGGTGGTGTTTCTTAGCACCCTATACCCAGCGGCTAGACTTTTCGAACTCATTTCTCATCCCTGTATAAGCAGCTCCATAAGCTTAGTCCTTATTATCACAGTACCCCAAGCACTTGCAATTAAATCAATTAACAATTCTTTTTAACAGTGCACTTAGCCACCCCTCAGTGCTTGCACTTTTAACCTAAAACCTCTTTAATGTGCATGGCCTTGTTGTTAACAAACCCCCTGGATAACTCATGGGGACTCCTGAACAGCTTTGCTATGAATTTTTGTACCACTTTTAAAGTTCCTTGTGTATACAATGGTTTTTAATAACTGTGCATGTATTGAACAAATCAGAAATTTGAAGGAGGGTTACACACTCTAGGAAAGCTAAACAAAAGAGATGATGATTACTGAAATACTGCTTTGACGAAAATTGGTGTCTACGCTGATTAGCATTGTAAATGACATATCAATATACAGATACAATAATTTCGCGAATGTAAACAGTCAGTGTGTGAATATTTTGTAAACTTTTCTAATAAAGGCGGGGAATAGACTGCTAAATTAAGTAGTTTTAAGAGTATATATTTACATGAAATATGAATTGAAAAATGATGAAAATATATTTTGCATATGAGATTTTACAAACAAAGGGGGTCATTACGATGTCGTAACTTCGACACCACCGAGCCGGCGGTGGCGACCGTTACGGCATCGTAACGAGTAATACCCCCGCCATATTATAATGGCGGGGGTATCGCTGCGGAGGCAAAGTGCGTCTGCCGCTTTCCGCCGGTCGGCAATCGTTCCGATTGCCGGCCGAGCGGACTTGGCCCCTGATATGGTGGCGGTGCCTAGCAGGCACCACCATCCATATTAGGAAGCGTGCGGTGTTTGGCCTTTCCATGGCGGCGATGCCGCCATGGAAATGCTGGCGGGGATTTGGTTTGGGGGCCCGTTGCAGGCCCCCGGAGGGGTGGGGGGATGGGGCGTGCACTTGGGGGGTACCCATGGTACCCCCTCCATTTCCATGCACAAGGTGGCAGCCACCACGCGGTGCCTGCCACGTTGTGCATGGAAATGCACAACATGTCATTTTGACATTGCGGCGGGTGCTGCTGTAAACAGCACCCGCCGCAATGTTAAAATGCGGATTGCGACCGCCAGGGTGGTGGTCGCATCCTAATCAGGGCTGCGGGACCGCTGCATGTCTGGCAGCCGGTCCCGTTACCACTGGGATGGCGGGCGGACTAAAGTCCGCCTGCCATCCTAATCGGCCCCAAAGTCTCTGAGATAATTCAGATAAACATGTGGTAACTTAGGGGCCGATTAGGGATGGCGGGCGGACTTTAGTCCGCCCGCCATCCCAGTGGTAACGGGACCGGCCGCCAGACATGCGGCGGTCCCGCAGCCCTGATTAGGATGCGACCGCCACCTTGGCGGTCGCATTCTGCATTTTAACATTGCGGCGGGTGCTGTTTACAGCAGCACCCGCCGCAATGTCAAAATGACATGTTGTGCATTTCCATGCACAACGTGGCAGGCACCGTGCGGTGCCTGCCACCTTGTGCATGGAAATGGAGAGGGGTACCATGGGTACCCCCCAAGTTCACCCCCCCACCCCCCGTGGGCCCGCAATGGGCCCCCAAACCAAATCCCCGCCAGCCTTTCCATGGCGGCATCACCGCCATGGAAAGGCCAAACACCGCACGCATCCTAATATGGATAGCGGTGCCTGCTAGGCACCGCCACCATATCAGGGGCCAAGTCTGCCTGGCCGACCATCGGAACGATTGCCGACCGGCGGAAAAGCGGCAGACGCCTTTTGCGTCCGCAGCGATACCCCGCCATTATAATATGGCGGGGGTATTACTCGTTACGATGCCGTA
Source organism: Calotriton arnoldi (assembly GCA_963921515.1). Lineage (NCBI taxonomy): Eukaryota > Metazoa > Chordata > Amphibia > Caudata > Salamandridae > Calotriton > Calotriton arnoldi. Next base: position 4,811,637 of record CAWUFW010000189.1, read on the forward strand.
ACGGTCGCCACTGCCGGCTCGGAGGTGGCGAACGTTACGACATCGTAATGACCCCCTTAATCATCAAAAATAATTGTCCTTGCTGTGAATCTTGGGAATGATTTACAAAGGTTTCATGAATATGGGAAGCAGTAGTACATGAGTACTCTTTTACATACTTTTAGATGTCTTTGTGAATTGGCCCCAAAACACCCAACTCCCTGTCATTCAAAGTGCAAAGAAGGTACAGTCTGTTCTATTTGTACTAACTGTACATGAATATGACCTCAATATTCCTGTTTAATTTCCAGTTAAGATGTTTTTGGACGATTCACTAAGGCATGTAAGGGTAGATAAAAGAGTACCCCTGTAGTACTACTTCTGTAATCTTGTACTCATTAATGATTTTGTGACTTAGGGGCCGATTACGATGGCGTCCGGAAAACCATTCCGACCGCCGTGGTAGCGGAAATTAACCGTCCGCAGGTACCGCGGCAAAACCGGCGGTCAGATTAGGATGAACCGCCAGAAAAATCATACCGCGGCGGACCGATGCCACGAAAGACCGCCGGTAGCATGCGGAGCAGGTGAAAATTCATCCGCGGCGGTCGGATTTGCTGCGGAAAGACCCCAAACCGCGGCACAGCCAGTGGATTGACCGCACGTTAAATTAGGATACCATTGCGGTGACAGCGTAACGATCCACTGTTTCCGACCGCCGCGATCGCAACCATTGATGAATGGGAGAGCCGGCGGAAGGGCTGTTGCCTTCCTACCGCCGCTGTCGCTCCAGAACAGTAATGGCGGTCGACAAAAAAAATACACAACAAGGCCACCAAGTGTGCCCATTATCTGGCTCAGCCTCAAAAAACACCTAACACACCCCAATGACACATCCCCATGGCAAGTAAAAAATACAAATCCCAGGTCAACCCACACAACACAGCTGACATCAATACTCCATTTTGACACACCCACATAGCTGAGTATAAAACCAGCCCCTTCCCTGACCAGAATCCTTTGCACTACTCCACTACTGACGGAACCAACCCACAGCACAAAGGATAGGCAAATCTGCACACATCACACCATCACAACATCACACACACACCACACACATCACCACCACCACTTTCACACCTGCACCTTTAACCCATTTGCACATCACACAACATGTCACAGAAGAAAATGCCCAAATTCACTGACAATGAGTTGTCAGTGATGGTAGACGAGGTAATCAGAGTAGAACCACATTTGTTGGGAAGCCTGGTCCAACAGACACCACAAGCCACTAAAACTCAAATGTGGGCAAGGATAGTCAGCAAGGTCAATGCAGTAGGGACCATTCCGCTCTCCCAGAAGGAGATCAGGAAGCGGTGGAATGACCTCAAGAGCAAGGTGAAAGAGAGTAACAACAAGAACATTAAGCTGGCTCAGATGACTGGCGGTGGCCCTCCCATTCCACTACGAACATTCACCGAATGGGAGGAGAAGGTGCTTGCCACACTGCATCCAGAGAGTCTCACAGGAATAGCCGGGGGAGTGGAGGCTGGTAAGTACCAACAAATGTCTCCCATTGCACTGCTATGTACTGTCTTGCACAACTACAAAGCGACACCTCCTAGGCCCAAATGCATTTATGTGCACCACACTCTCCCCAACACATGTCTCACAGATCTAACATTTACTCCCTCTGATTCACCCCAAAGGTAGCTAGCAACATTACCATGGGGGCATGTGTACAGGCAGCCAGCACTACAACTCCCACCAGGCCCCCCTGTCCCAAAGCTGAGCCAGATGGTACACTCCACCCCACACCCACAAACATGTGGCAGCCATTGCATTGCTCACCTACACCTAACAGGTAGGTAGCCATCTCAACAGGGAGGGGTCTTTGTGGGTGGGAAGACTGCACTACAACTCCCACCAGGCACCCTGTCCCACAGCTCAGCAGGATGGAGCACTCCCCACACCCACAACCATGTGGCAGCCATTGCATTTCACTCATCAAACTAACAGGTAGGTAGCTATCTCAACAGGGAGGGGTGTTTGTGGGTGGGAAGATTGCACTACAACTCCCACCAGGCACCCTTGTCCCACAGCTGAGCAGGATGGAGCACTCCCCCCCAACCATGTGGCAGCAATTCCCCTCAACGGTGTCACAGAACAGGTAGGTAGACAGTGCATGCACCCTGCCATTACTCTCAAAAAGCATGGAGCCATATGACCACACCAGCACTCACATGCAAGCCAACTTGGCATAGATCCAATAGCCACTTCCAGTGTGCATACAGAAATGTGTATGTAACTGTCACAGAAATGTTATTTTGACTCACCAAATCACATGTTGAAGAAATTCAGGGCACAATCATGCACAGCACTGAATGCTATGTGTATGTACCATGGGGGCAGAGCATCAAGGCCCATATGAACACAAAACATGCATGGTCAGTTGTAAAAAGAAAGTAAAGTACATGTTATGACAAAGGTATGCTTTAGATTACAATGGCTAGTTCATACTCAGATGTAACGTCTTCCATGCAGAGCAAACCAAAAAGACGCTTCACAAAAAGTTGTTGTGCTGCTAGTTGTTAGATGAGGACATGTCCTTGTAATCACACAATCTGTACGTTGAACATGGTATCTATTGACATGTCACACCATGGACAAGTAATGTATGTACATCAACATCATGTTATGAAGCTCAGTATCTTGCAGCCATACCACGTGATTGCAATGTAAACTGTATGGTGTATCACATGTAACATCCAAACGTCTAACACCAAGCGTGTGGGGTGCTCTTCAATGACCATTTCACCTCTGTTCAACAGGAGATCAACAATTGACTGCTGCAGATGACAACACCGACCTGCAGAGCCAGTCACCCCCCCCCCGGAACATGGACTCTCAGATGCATACTCCACAAGTTCATCGGATGCGGAGCCCGAACCTGGCCCATCAGGACTGCCAGGGTGCAGCACGTCCCAGGGCCCCACTGTCCCCACCACCACCACCTCAGCAGCAACAACCACGCTGACCCCTGCTGCAACAACCTGTGCGTCCTCAACCACCACCAAAACCACCACCAGTGCTGCCTGCAACACTCTCCCTGCCTCAGAGGGTACCAACACCACCCCACAATCAGAGGAGGGCAGGGAGAGTCTGCGTGTGCATCGAGTGGTAACGCCACAGGTCCGGGACAGCAGGGCATGTGGGAGGGCAACTGGGGGACAAAATCGACAGGACACTGGGACCGAAGCCCTGGCCAACATCGCCAGACTCCTTGGGGCATATGAACAAACCCAGGGACACATGGGCCAGGCTCTGGAAGATTTGCGTGAGCTCCGCCTGCTGGTGAGGTCCTTGGACACACGTATGGGCCAAATCGTGGACCTCATGGGCCAGCTTGTGGGGGTTCTGAGGGACAGTCATGTGGCCCAAAGGACAGCTCAACCTCCCTCCAGTGGCCCGCAGGTTGATACTCCCACCACCTCATCTGCGGCCACAGAGAAGGGTGAGCTGGAACAGGATGACTCCTCAGACCCCGCTGAGCCCTCAGCAGAGGCCCCTCCTGGAAAACACAAAAGGGGCCGTCCGAGAAACACCACGGGAGGATCACGTAGCAAAGCACCAGCCAAACGCAAGTCAAAGAGCCAGCCATGATGGCACCTCTCTTCACCTTGACATTGACTTTGTTGACTATCCTTACCCACACTGCCATGTTGATGGCAGGTGTCTGTTGGACTGTGTCACCTCATCAATGTGGTGACTACTCTATTGTCTCGTTTACCATCACTGACAACTCATTAATTCACCTAGCACCATTTTCTCAAACATCACTTGTCTGTCACAAACACTCTTTGTAATTAAACACTCCTTAAACACCTGTGTCTTTGTGTCAGCTCCATGTTTATCACAGGATGTACAATGTTGACTGTGATTCCAATGTACCAGAAGCTCTGATTGTGATGAGGCATTGAGAGGGTGAAGGGACCTAGAAAGACACAAGAGAACGACATTTACTTGTCAGGTGGTGGCATCACAGCCAGTACACAACACTAGTCATCAAGGTACACAACCCAGCACACATTACAATGAGAAACAACACCAACATGGACGTCATGTGGCTGGTCATGACTACACTGTGCCACAAACATCAGCCATCAGCACATAGCCAACAACAGGCAGCAGTCAAAAAGCTCACCTAGGCCTTTTCACTACCATCAAAGACAGCAGACAATGGCACAGTTGCACAATGTCACTCACACTCAAGGGAAGTAGCGGTTGATGAGCTGTTGACGCAGGTCGACACCTTCCTCCTCTCCACTATCCTCCTCACTGGACATGTGTGGGTTTGCAGGCGGAGGCATCTGCTGCTCATCATCGTCCAGGATCAGGGGGATCTCTTTGCGCAAGGCCAGGTTGTGGAGCATGCAGCATGCAACTACGATCTGACACACCTTTTGGGGAGAGTGCATCAGTGCCCCTCCGGTCCTGTCCAGGCACCGAAATCGAGACTTCAGAAGCCCAAAAGTACGCTCCACCACACGACGTGTCATCCCATGGGCCTCATTGTAGCGGACTTCTTCCGGGGTCCTGGGATTCCTCAGTGGGCTCAGCAACCAAGGTCAGTTGGGATATGCAGAGTCACCTAGGTGTGAGATACACAGACAAATTTTGTAATATCACTGTGGCAGAGGACAGCATGTCACACATACAGCACGCTACTTGACTCTGCGTACTCACCCACAATCCACGCACGGTCCGGATACAGATTTGCCATCAGCTGTGGTACGATGCTGTTATGCAGTATGTAGGAGTCATGTGCTGATCCTGGAAATTTGGCACAGACATGGGAGATTATCATATCCGCTTGGCATACCACTTGCACATTAATGGAATGGAAATGCTTCCTGTTCCTGTAGATGTGCTCACGTGCCTGTGGTGGAACCAGGCCAACATGTGTGCAGTCAATGGCACCAACAACATTAGGGATGTGGGCAAGGTCATAAAAATCACCCTTCACAGCTGCCAATTCATGTCTCCTGGGAAAATGGATGTAGCTGTCCTTGTAGGTCATCATAGTGGACAGGACATCACGTTGCACCATGCTGAACATTGGTTGAGACATCCCACCTGTGCTGGCCACCGTGTACTGGAACGAACTAGTTGCAAAGAAATGCAGGGCTGCCATCACCTTACATGTTGGTGTCAAAGCAGTTGGATAGGTTCTGCGAGGTCTCAGAAGGGGCTCCAACTGAGCACATAGGTCCTGAAGGGTAGGTCGATCCAAACGGAATTTCCGTATGATGTCCTCATCCTCCATGTCCGCAAGCAATGTGAATGGACGATGCACATTTGGTCGCCTCCTAGGTAAGATGAAAGGGAACACATGCCAATTCAATTCCCCTATGAGATGTGTCCAACATCTTACGTTTTGACTGACACAGCGCCAACAAGGACTGGCATAAAACTACAGCTTACAGCACAAGTCACATGTAGAGACAGCTTGATCTAAAGTAGTTGTACACGTGTCCAGTATTTACATAGTGAGTACCCCAAAAACAGATTCAGACTATGTGAATGCCAAAAGGTACATTCCAACATCTTGTGTCACCAGCCCTGAGAGTAGTTGACACAGCACATGTATGAAACAGCAACACCGCTGGCTTCTACGCAGCTGCTGTACCTGCCACACCTTCTTGCGTAAGTCGGACAGGGCACACATTACCAACACAATGAGCACAGTGTGTGCATAAAGATCTAGTATAAACACGAGTCCAGCAATCTACACAGTGAAATATGCACATTATGTAGTCAGTCCATCATTACTGTGGGTTGTTTAGCCATCTCACACATTGACATGTGTACGTATTTGAGAGTCCATCACACAACAGATCTGTGTACATGCACAACAACATCATAAGTGACATGTGAGGGAGTACATGCCAATGCATGTAATCCTGTGCCCTGACATGGCATGTGTAGTCATCAGTGACTTAAATGTCACACTAGCATTGAATTACACTATCTGGTGGCATGATTCATAGTATGTGTCTACTGTTCAATGCTGAGAACTGGCCATTGACATTGCCACAGCATGATGTGTCCATAGGTGCCGTAAGCTTGCACCGCCACCGCAATCACGGCCATTGGCACCAAGGTGAAGATGCCAATTCGCGGTAGCGACCGCATGGGCCCCGCAGTGGGTCACCGCCAATGCCCATGCCCATGCAGCCAATGGGAACCGCAATCGCGGTAGTGAAATCCAATTTTGGAAATTGCGGTAGGTGTGCTCTGCCACCGCAATCACGGCCATTGGCACCAAGGTGAAGATGCCAATTCATGGTAGCGACCGCATGGGCCCCGCGGTGTGTCACCGCCAATGCCCATGCCCATTCAGCCAATGGGAACCGCAATCGCGGTAGTGAAATACAATTTTGAAAATCACGGTAGGCGTGCTTCGCCACCGCAATCATGGCCATTGGCACCAAGGTGAAGATGCCAATTCGCGGTAGCGACCGCATGGGCCCCGCAGTGTGTCACCGCCCATGCTCATTCAGCCAAAGGGAACCGCAATCGCGGTAGTGAAATACAATTTTGAAAATCGCGGTAGGCGAGCTCCGCTACCGCGGGGCCGGTCATTGGTTACAATTGAAAGATGCACGATTGCGGTAGCGACCGCCATGGCCCCGCGGTGTGACACCGTCAATGCCCATGCCCATTCAGCCAGTGGGAGCCGCAATCGCGGTAGTGAAATACAATTTTGAAAATCGCGGTAGGCGTCCTCTGCTACCGTAGGGCCGGTCATTGGTTACAATTGTTAGATGCACGATTGCGGTAGCGACCACCTGGGCCCCGCGGTGTGACACCGCCAATGCCCATGCCCATTCAGCCAATGGGAACCGCAATCGAGGTAGTGAAATACAATTTTGAAAATCGCAGTAGGCATGCTCCGCTACCGCGGGGCCGGTCATTGGTTACAATTGTTAGATGCACGATTGCGGTAGCGACCACCTGGGCCCCGCGGTGTGACACCGCCAATGCCCAAGCCCATTCAGCCAATGGGAACCGCAATCGCAGTAGTGAAATACAATTTTGAAAATCGAGGTAGGCGTGCTCCGCTACCGCGGGTCCGGACATTGGTTACATTTGAAAAAAGCTGATCTGGAATACCAATTGCAGCATCTGAGTATCACTGAAACAACCCCAGGGGGCTATATATGTCTGGGAGCGAGCCACACATTTCCACTGCATCCACACACTGCTGCCTGACATTCATCACCAACAACTCTGCTGTACCTGTCTCCTGGACACAGTGATGGCGAGAACTGAGAACATCAGGGCCCGTCCCTTCACCACAGAGGAGCTTGAGGTCCTGGTGGACGAGGTGCTTTCACAGTATGGGAGGCTATATGGTGCTCCTGATGTAATGATAAGTGTTTCAGAGTGAAATTTGGAGAGTGCAAAGAGTGCACACATGAAGTTGATCTGCTTTAGTATGTGCCTGTGAGTGCAAGTTTGTGTGATACACTGCCTAGCATGCTGACTTCATGTCAATGTATTTTGTAGCCTATTTTCCACAGATCCATGGCTGCATTTCAGGATGGGAGGGACATGCAGTGTTTTTGCAGCCATACAGTAACAATGCTGGTTTGGAAAGTGGAAGTCAGAACAAACATTGTCTGTGCTAATGGATGTCAGAGTCCATGAGGTTTTCACAAGTTCATTTGTGACATTACAAATGTGTTTCGTCCAGAGGGTACTGAAGGATGTGTGTCCATTTTTAATATTGCCACCATGGATATGTAAGCATTATGCACAAGTTGAAATGCCTGAGTGTGACACTCTTGGTGGAAATGCACCTATGACACATCATATTAATGTACTCCTGAAACATCCTCCTTCCCTTGTTTTCATTATGTGTACTGACTCGCATGTGTAGGCACTGTTTACCCTCTCATATTGTACATGCATGTGAATGTTCTGATGGCCCACGTTTTACCTCAGTGTGAGTCCCCCTGGCCTGCACAGATACTGCCCAATTTGACCGGGACACATCAGTAAATGGACAGAGTGAGACATATGTGTTGTCTGCCACCCTATTCATCAATGTTCTATCTAAGGCCTGTGGATTGCACAAGACTTACCTTGTGAGAAGGGTGTGAGAATGTAAGATCATGTTCCTAAATGTGAACTCCATGACACAGTGAGCCATTCACAGGCCAAGGACATTGAGGGGTGTGTAGTGTTGGTCACAGTGAGTCTGCCCCGACACATCATTTTAAATGTAATGTATGTCTTGCTCCCTCACATACTGCATCGCAGATGAGGGCCTTCTTCACATTGCTTTCTGTGCTGGCATTCTGCATATGTATGAGATGGCCAGGTACTGTGTCCATCCTCATACCTGCATGCATTTCTATGCGATTATCTGATGCTGTTGTACTACGTGTCATGCTGTATGGCCTATGCTAAACATATCTGTATAGCTCTGCTAAGTTTGTGCATGATCCTGTACTGAGACACAGTGGTACATAGCCCAGTGACACTGAAACTTCCGCTTCTTGTCTCCCACGCCTGCAGCTTAAAGTCCGCCAGCGTAAGGCCTTATGGAGGGCCATTGCACGCAAGGTGCGGGCTCTGGGTGTATCTGACACCAATGTGCAACGGTCGTTGTGCTTCAAACCACAACATAGTGGACATCAGAAGCTCATGGCCATAGTATGAGGACATTCTGGAGTCAGTATCTGTGTTGTCCCCTTAAAGTGACTCCGTATGTGACTGTGACAACATGTTGAGATGTACATCTATCTCACCTACAGGCACGTAGGTATGCTTACAGAAATCAGTATGTCAGGTTACCAGGAGGCACGGGCCAGCTATTTGGCTGTGTGAACGTCACCTGGGTAATTAATGCCAACTATGCATGTTTCCATGCATCTTCTGAGTTTTGCATTAAGGTTGCACATGCAGACTGAACAGGGTGGTGTGCAACATGGGGGTATCATATTCTATTTTTGTGCTTTGCTTGCATATGATGTTTGTGAGTATAGCACTATACTGAACCTATGTCTCTGTCTTTTGCAGCATCTACCGAGGGCACAGAAGGACAGGGGACGGACACCAGTGGTGAGGCATCTGGCACGACTGCTAAACATGAGCACACTAACACTGATGTGACCAGCGCCTCGGAGGGGGACAGGAGTGCCCTGGAAGAATCACGCCCAGAAACACCAACCTCAACATCATCTGACTCCAGCGGTGACTCCTCGATGTTGTCGGGCACAGGTAGTGGGAAATCTGCCTCTTCTTCCACCACACATCGTCCAGTGCCCACCCTCCCGGCTACTACCATTAGTGCTGCCCGTGCCCGCAGCAGTAAGAAGGGTAGAGTGTTCTTCCCACCAGGCACCGCTGCCCCTGCCCCTGTCTCCCCTGCTGCCCTCAGTGTTGAGGCGGTGGACCTTTTGCACCAGCTGTGTGTGGGTCAGACTACTCTCCTGAATGCCTTCCAGGATCATGACAAGATGTTGGCACAGGTAGTTGCCTTCATGAAGGGCATTCATTCTGACGTGGGTGGGCTACACAGAACTGTCCAGTCTTTGTCCTCCACAGTGACGGCAGCCATTCAGCTGTCACAGGCTCAGAGTCCAGCTCCAGTCCCTTCGGCAACCACCCTGCCAGTGGCAACATCTGACGAGAGTGACCACACACCACAGCCCTTAGGCTCCAAGTACTCAACACGCAGCACACAACAGCAGCACTCCAAGCGGCCCAGAGCACAGACACCATCCCCAAAACAAAAAACAGGCCCACAGGAGCGCAAAGGCAAAAGCCCTTCAGGTGACACTCAGGGCCATCAGGCCAAGAAGCAGGCCTCAGGCTCACATGCATCCAAATCAGCCCCATCCAAGGACACTCCCGTCCCCAAACCTGCTCCCAAAGACAAACACACAACAATTGCCCTGCCTGCTGTGAAGCTGGTGCCTGCAAAGAGTCCGCACAAACAGCTCTCTAAGGCAGATTCACCAACAACCTCAATTCCCACCCACACCCCTGTGAAGCTGGGACAGGAGAGCAATGTGGGGAGTTCACCTGGTCAACAGGAGATGGAGGGGAAAAGGCAAGGCCAGCCCAAGCGTAACACCAGATCCAGCAAATCCCCACAGGGAGAGCCACCTGCACCTGATGCACCTTTGGTGGAGAGTGAGGCTGTTGTGCCTGCCCCACTTCCCACTCCTACCAAGACAATTATTACCTATCAAATCCCCAAGAAGTGGAAAGGCAGCCCTCCACATTCTCCCTCACACACTGTGTCTCACGGCAGCATGTCTCCGCCTCCCCGTTCCACCATGCCACCCGGTCCAAGCAGCCCTCCGGCTCACAAAGCCACTGATGCCTCTACCTCAGCTGGTCCTCTCTCTCCCAGGTCCAGTCCTCCAACTGGCCCCGACAATCAGCCACCTCCCAGTTCAACTGACAGCCAAGTCTGAGGCAAAGTCCCCTTCCCAAACACATCTCTCCCACAGCGGTGCCTGGACTGCCCATTTGTATCCCCGAGCTGTGGTGAGTCCCATGGCAGTGTACGGTGTTACCCATTCCCTGTGCAGGTTCTCATGCACACATGTACATACTTTGAACTATGGACTGGCCAATGGCCTTGCTGTTTGTTACTTTGGATGCCCATTCCCTGTGCAGGTTCTCATGCACACATGTACATACTTTGAACTATGGACTGGCCAATGGCCTTGCTGTTTGTCACTTTGGATGCCCATTTCCTGTGCAGGTTCTCATGCACACATGTACATACTTTGAACTATGGACTGGCCAATGGCCTTGCTGTTTTCTACTTTTGATGCCTATCTGGGTAATATGTAATAAAGACAGTTACTCTTGTTGTCTGCTTTGTCAGTGTCCTTGCTAAATGAAATGTGTTCTGTATGGGTATGGTTGCATGTGACACATGCTCTGTATGCCACTTTAACATTGCCAATTGCTTATTTTACTTTTTCAGAGTTTGCCAGAGGTGACAGGCACTTTTGATCTTGTTGACTCTGAGGCTTGAGGGTGCAATGATGGGTGTTTGTGATGATCTACTGTTATTCTAATCATTCTATGGTCATGTTTGCTAAATCGTACACATGTCATGTTATGCTGCAATACCACAACAGAGGTGAATTCTATCCACAGGATTACTAGCGGGGTGGCCAGGGTCCATCATATCTTTGTGATCTTTCTTGATGTGTGTACAGCAGTGTTGATGTGTGGTCATCTTGTGTAGGCCTGTCTTCCTAGTCACATGGGTACATTTGGATATGTGAACTTGAGTGGTCATACAGTGTGAATGGGCTGTCATTGTCAGTAGTGTTGATGTGTGTGTGCCCCTGCAATGTCAACTGCACACATGTGTCCGAAGCTCTGGAACTCACTACCTATCTCCCTCAGGCTTGAGGTTGATTACACGTGTTTCAGGAAACAGCTTAAGACATGGCTGTTCACCTTGGCTTATAACTAGATGTCTCCCAGTTTGATCTCTCTCTGTTTCAGATTTTCAGCGCCAAGAGACTGGTCGGTGAACATGCGCTCCTATAAATACCCATGTAACATAACATAACATAACATGTGTGATCCAGGTAATGAGTGTCTGTTTGTTTCAATTGTCTGCCATGTGCTTCAGATTGTGGGCACATGTTGGAGTTGTAGGTTGTGCACTGTGCAGTGTGTTGGTGTGTCCTTGCACTCCTGGGGGACACCTACTTGTTGTTGCTGTCAGTTGTGAGTATGCAGAGTGTGTGACTGACAAGTCTGCGCTGTGTTTTTTTGATCAGCCATGTGTCTTGTTACTGTTTGTGCTCACCATGCAGACCTGCTCAGCCACACTGACATTATTTGTGAGTTTTCTCATGCATTGCTGTCACTTGACCCATTTTTGGCTCCAGAATGGTATGTGGTATGTGGAGTCATGCCATCCCCTATATGTGCTTCTGATTCCTACACATTGTGAGTAACTCCTCTATGTGTTTGTGTTCTGTGCACTCCTCACCTGTCCACTACTGACGTACACACCACTTCAATCTCATGTCTTCCATCCCATGGCTTGCCAGTGTGTGAGCCTCCCCACCACTTCATAGTGTGACACTATGCTGTTGAGGCTGAACTGTGTGCATGACCAATGTGACACTCAGGACAGTTTCCAAATTAGTTATGTGCCATTTTCTTCTACTGGTTTGCTGTCATGGTTGCTCATGTGCAGTGCATATGTTTGAGCAGCACAGTCCTCTAGTCATGGTGTTTGCATCTGGGTTTCCCTAAGTTGTGCATCTGTGGGTGATGGGTAAGCTGTATGTGTGTTTGCTGAGGTTCTGTTACCCTTCCTGACTGTGATGTTATGTTTGTGCTGTGATGATTTGTGTTGTGGGAGTTCATGGTGTTGCACTCAGATATGTGTGCTACTGGTTTGGTTGGTGTGCACACACTGCTTGGTGTGCATGCAGTGCTGTCAGTGTATGTTGCCTTGTACTTGCCTGGTGTGCATCCCCCTGATGCCCAGCTGGGTTTGCAATGTGATGCATTGGTCTGTGCATCTGTTGGGTTTTTGTTGTGGATGTATGCAGTGTTTGGCCTGTGTTGGCTCTTTCTACTGACAGATGCTATGTGTGTGTGATGTTCTATTTGCATGACATTGTGTGTGAGTAGTTGTTGCTGTGTGATACATTCAGATGTGTGTTGCAAGTGCATTACTTGTGTGTCTGTCACATGCAGCAAGGTGGATTCTTGTTCATGAGCTTGTTTTGAGTGCACACTAGTGGTTTGCCCTCCTATTTTGGGCCTGTCACTTGTCAGGATTGTGCATGTGCATGCTTGTGGTATACTATGACACCATGTTCACTTGACGACTGGTGTGGTGTCTCTGTCTGTGTTAGCTGATTGTCCCATTGATCCCAGTTGGTGTTCATGAGTGTTTTTTGATGATGCAATTCTTGTTTGTGTTGGGGTATGGTGTCTGTGCATTGGCCCTGAGTGGCAATGTTGTGTACTCCTGTTCTGTCTAGGGACACATTGCCTTTCCACTGTTTGGCTGCACATGTCTGGGCTTGTTGGACTTCTGTGGATGTTGTTTGTGAGCTTTGTGTTTGACTGTTGTTTTTGTGTCACCATTGGTTCAGACATTCCTGAGTGTGAGTGTGATGTTTGTGGATGCAGCACAGGGTGTGTGATTGGTTGTCAGTGAACTCACAGGACCTTATTTGCACCATTATGTGTGTTTCTCACAGGTTTGGAGTGTTGCAGGTGTGAGGTGGGTAGGTGAGGGGCATGTGTGAAGGTCCTACTTGTGTTTGACAGCCAGGGAGTGTGACAATCAGCCATGTGTGTTGTGCTGATGACATACACATGTCAAGTAAGTTGACACAGATGTGTGGCTGGTCACTGTATGACTTCAGACACTTCCTATCCTTCCTGTGCCTATGCATGGCTTGCTTTGATGTCTCCCTGAGTTGTTGCACAGAGGTCACTTTGGTTTAATTTCACTCACTGTGCCACCCATGTCTGATTTGATGGCCTAAGGGTGGTGTGATATGTTCCTTCTCTTGCATGTGATGTACAGATGCTATGTGGCTTGCTCCATGGTTTTCCAGCACTGTACACTTCCCTTTTGGCTGGGCCATTTCTTGTCCTACATTGCTGCTGACCTATGGTATGAGTATGTGGCTGGGTGTCAGTGTTGGGTGTTGGGTGTTTGTGTGTGACTTGACAGGCAGTGTGAACAGTTCAGTGGATGTTCATAGGCAGTGTGAGTCTTCATTTAGTAATCATGCTCAGTTTGCTTCACATGAGTGGGAGGTAGGTGTGAGGAGGAGGGTTGTCCTGCCCCTGAGCTTCTGTGCAGGGTGTTCCTCTTCACCCCCACCTTCCAAGTCAGGCTCCCTTGTCCTTTGGTGTGTGAGGTGCAAGATCTGGCTACACTTGGCAGATTAATCGTGCAGGGGGGGCACAGGAGGAGCACACAGCATGTTGACAAATGGGTGTGGGAAGCGTAGTGTGGGAAGGGTGAAGGTGGAGCCCTGTAAATCTTTGCAGACTGCCCATGCCTGGCGCCGGCCCTTCCTACTACATTGTGCGCAGGTTTCCCCGCGTCTTCACCGCTTTTGCAGGGATTTCGCGGTTGATGGGTGACCCGGATGCAGAGGGGTGAGTTTCTATCAGGTAGGACATGTGTTGGGACACTGGGGGATATGTTCCTGTCCCCACCAGAGTGTCTGATGTGGACAGGAACTGTATGTCAGCACAGGAGTTGTGTGTTGTGGTTGTGTGCGGAGTTGTATTTTTGCGTACCTGCGGCGTTGTCCGCGATGGTGCATTACTTGCTGGTAGTGGATGAGGTACAGCACCGGAAAGGCTTGAAGAGCTGGATCCATTGCAGTCAGGACCGGGTGGAGGGGACCGGGAGTCTGGTTTCACGCTCCGCTGTCGTGCTTCCGCCGTCTCTGGGTGGGTGGATTCTCTGCTGCGGTGTGATGGGCTCTTTGCGGCATCGTGATTTGTACGGCGGACGGGACGTCATTTCGCACGGCGGTGGGTCTCTATTGGCTCCCTCCGCCGCGGTGCCGGGCGCAAATTTCTGGCGGTTCACGTCACTCCGCAGAGGACGGAAAATGGGCTATGTTTGCCCATTGTAATATGGCGGGCGCGAGGACCGCTGCTGGAGTGCGGAAAATGACATTTTCCGCAACCGCCAGCACCGCGGATGTGCCTCCGCCCACCATCGTAATGAGCCCCATAGACCCTTAGAGCCTAGTAGTGACATTACATAAGGCAATTTTAACTCATCAGTGACATGTTATAGACAAATCAAGCACGCACAAATGATTTACCATTAGTGCAAGCTAAAGGCTGATGTTGGTTGCATTAGATAAAGGTTATAGAAAAATGTACTTTAATGGTGTTACATCAGGGCATTCCTCATTTCCTCCACAATCTCTAAATTAGGAGGGCATACCCAATGATGTCCATTTTATGGTATTACCTCCAGATTTAGCTCCTCATTGTAAGAGAGCCTGAAACTGCTTTCTGTGTGGTACATCTTGAGCAGCTCCATATTGTCCTCTTCTTAATTTAACACATGCATATTATATTTTTCACAGCTCCTGATTTCCAAGAAGAAGGTTGGGAAGAAGATTTTTGTGAACATTTTTTAATTTACAAAGATTTTCAGTCCAACTCTATGAAGTTTGTGAAAGCAAAAACGTGCATCTTTGCGCAACCCTAACCCCTAGCTAAACCCCCATCCCCCAAAATCTGGCATGGTTAGGTTTTTTATAACCAAATGTTATTGACATTTTACCAAACACAAGACAGCACAACCACTGTCCGCACTCATCAGCCACCCTCCTCCCCCCAATGCCTTCCTGGTCTCATGAATAGGAGCCCCATGATCAGCAACCTACGATAGTCCATAGTAGACCCTCCATTTACCCCACACCCGGGCATGCTTCCTCTGACATCCCCACACCCTGTAAATAGACTCTTCTTGCTTTGAACACCAGTCCATTGCTTTTCGCCAGTCTCTAAGTGACGGGGAGTTTGTGATTTCCATTTACACGCAATGTCGCTCTTGCTAGCACTTCCACCAGCACCCGTTATCCTCTGTTCCCCTCAGGTCTTCCAGAATACCCAATCAAGCTATTCTGGGTGTGAGCTCTATGTGCCTGTCCAGAACTCTCATGAGTGTTCTAGCGATCTGGGTCTAATATGTTATAATCTCAGGACATTGCCAGACTGTGTGGAAGAAATCCACATCCGGGTAGGCCCAGCGGAAGCACCCAGGCGCAGGGAGCCTCCCAGCATGTCAAAGGCAATGGGGTGTAAGGGATATCAAATGCAAGTAATTCAGTTGTATGAGTCGGAATCTGGAGGAAATAGCAATCTCCTGGGGGAAGTCTGTGAATCTCTCCAGTCTGAGTGATTCAATTCCCCCGCCCAAGCCTCCCATTCCTGTCTTAGGGGCTGAAATGTGTTTGGCGCATGATTTATGAGGGAGTGATATATCTTGGATACTCTGCCTGAGCCCAAACTAACCATCACCTTTTGCATTTCCAGGGGGCTGTACTAGGACAAATTGGAGGAGCCCAAGCAGGGTTTAGCTAAAGCGTACCTAATCTGTAGGTATTTGTGAAATTGGGTGTGACGTAGCTGAAAGTGCGTCTGGCGTTCGATGAAGGATTTTTATATGAGCTGTGCTCCACACATCTCCCAGTGTCGTAATCCCAATCTTGTCCCAGCATTCAAAACACTCCAGCTGAGACGTGTTGCTGAGCCAACAGGCAGGCTACAATGGGGTTTGCAGCGTCAGTTTGTGGCCCCATTGTATAAAGTGGAGTGCCGCATGCCAGCATAACAGCACCACTTTTGTAAGTTCCAGTGTGAGGGAAGGGATGGGATTTCCATACAGGAATCCCAGGACCTTGTCCAAATCCAGTAGGGCCAGCTTTGCGCAACAGGCAGGGTTGCTACAACTTCCATTCATCCAGTCCTTAATGACCAAAAGCTGCGAAGCCCAATAATACAGCTTAATATCCACTAGTCCTATTTCACCATCGAACGTAGACTGGCGGCACTTATCCAAGGTGATGCATGGAGTTCACCCTCCCCAAAGGAAAACCCGGAACAGCCCTTTAAAGCACTTAAACCAGGCTTTGGAGATCACGAGTGGAATTTTTTGGAAGACATGTAAGTATTTTGGGAGTACCACCATCTTGTCCATTGCTACCCTATCTAGTACATTCAGTGGAAGGCTGGTCCAGATCTGTAAGGCACACTTTGTGTCTGTGAGCAGGGGGGCAAGATTAAGATGATTTGTAAGTTCTAGGACCTGTTAATCCGGATAGTTAGTATCTAACCACCTCACAAATGCCATGTCCCTCTTCAGTGAAACCAGAAGGGATTTGCGCCAATTTACCCGAAGGCTGGGGCCTCCTCAAAGACTCTTCAAATATGTAGGTCCATAGGGCCCAATGACTGCAGTTGGGCCAGGAAGAGAAGTACGTCATCTGCATACAAAACAATCCTATCCTCTGTACCCTCATGGCACCTTCAGCCCTGCACCTGAGCGTCACAGCAGATAATTGAGGCCAAGGGTTCTATTGCCAATGCAAAGAGAAGGGGAGAGAGTGAACACCCCTGCCACATTCTCCTATGAATGGAGAAGGGGCAGAGAGAGCACAGTTAACCAGTACCTGGGCGTAGGGTGTCCTATAAAGGAGCCGGACGTATATGCAGTATTTAGAACCTAAGCCTATATAGTGGAGGACATGATCCATGGAACCATGGAGTGCAGACGATGTCATATGCGGACGACACGCAGCTGATCCTTACGTTGGCCCAGGACAACGGACAAGCAGCAGAGGCATTTAAGCTAAGTCTAGCTGACTTAGACTAAATGTGAGTAAAACTGATATTTTAGTGGTAGGGAAGCTACCATTTATTTGGTTCTCGAGCTGGTGGCCCAGTGAGCTGGGGCCCCCACCCTCCCCGAACCACAAAGTTAAAAACCTTGGAGTTTGGTTCTATTCTATTCTATCTTTCTGGGACCAAATCTCCATCCTCACAGGTACCTGCTTCGGGATACTAAAAATGATCAGGAAAATCCTCTGGCTTATTCCGGGCTGCACAAAAAAATGGTTGTCCAGGCCCTTGTGGCTTAAAGATTAGACTATTGCAACGTCCTTTACTTGGGGGCATCCAAGAGGAGCATACACATACTCCTTCGGGTGCAAAAAGCGGCAGCACGTATGCTGCTGAACATCCCCAAACTTGCTCCCACAGGGCGAGCCCTGGAAACACTTCACTGGCTCCCTATTGAGAAAAGGATATCCTTCAAAACCCAGTGTTATGTTCACAGAATACTACGGGGCAGAGGCCTGAAATACTTTCTTCTGATGATCCAACCATACCCTCCAATGCGCTGTCTGAGATCGGCTGGAACAGGACTGGTCAGTGTTCCCAAATGTAACAAAAAGGGTTTTGGCAGTGTCTCGTTCAGGTTCCTGGCAGCCAAACAGTGGAATTCACTTCCCCTACATCTCAGATTGGAGCCTTCTGAAATGGCTTTCCGAAAACATCTCAAAACCTGATTGTTTAAGAAAAATCTTAAACAACAGTAATATCCGCCCAGTCTTTTTCTAATTATTCTTGGTGTTGTCGGAATTTAGCGCGGGAACACTCCGAACTGGAGTAACCATGCGCTATATAAGCTTCCAACATAACATAACAAGTACGACCAGTCCACTGTATCGAATGCTTTCTCATAATCAACTAAGAGAAGCGCACAGGGGACCGATCACCTCGTTGCAGCAGGCGAGCTCCACGTTGACCCATCTAATACAGTGGCAAATGTTCCGGTTAGGCATAAAGCCACATTGATCAGGATGAATAAGGTATCATAATACATGTTGGAGCCTGGTTAACAGGATTTTTGCGAAAATCTTCAGTTCAGTATTAATCTGCGAAATAGGCCTATAAGAGGCACAATCATTAGAGGCCTGATCCCACTTAGGGAGAACCACAATGGTGACTCTGTCCAATTCCGCGGGAAAGGAGCCCAGTCGTACCGCTTCAGTGTAAAGATTGGCCAGGTGAGGCAGACACTTATCTTGGAAGCAGTGGTAGTATTCTACTGGAAAGCTGTCAGCACCCGGGGTCTTCACAGCTTGGACATCTCGTATGGCCATCGCTATTTCTTAGACAGTGATAGCATCATCCAAGTCGGCTCTTTGGAGCTCCTTAAGCCTGGGCAAGGGTACTTCTTTAAGGAGTGGACTGATTCGCTCACCCGGGGATGGGGAGTGTACAGCTCCTGCTAATAGGCAGCGAACACCTCAGCTATCTCCCCTGCAGTAGTAACGGAACACCCCATGGGGTTCATAACAACTGGGACCACCCTGGAATGCATCTCCCTATTGGCCAGCCAGTAGAGGGGCTTACCATTCATGTCTTCCCACTCGTACATTCGCTTAGTAGAGGCTCTCCAACACTGGCGAGCCACATAGAGTGTGAGTTGCCGCAGAGAGGCACTAAAATAACGTCAAGTTGCCAAAGCAACCTCTCAGGAGCACCTGCAAATGCAGAAAGAACAATTGATGGACGGAATACTGAAGCAATGTCAAACATTCACTCCCCAGTACAGAGATCTGGGCCTAAATCCATCATTTTTTTTGCACACCGTCCATTCCAGTTTAGACGCAGCCATATGCAAATTCGTTTTGACCCTGCTCCCCATGGGAACAGTCCAGCCCAAACTGGTAGGCCGGGTCCTCTCTGGACTGGAAACAAGCATTGTGGGGCCAGTTTCAGGGTATCACCCCTCATCAGCCAGGCTAGCTTGCTCCAGTGGCATGGTGAGCATGGGACCACGTCTGAGCATACCCTTCCCGCTTAGGGCAACAAATGCAAAAAGAACAATTGATGGACGGAATGCTAAAACAATGTCAAACATTCACCCCCAGTACAGAGATCCGGGCCTAAATCCATCGTTTTTTTGCACACCATGCCAGTCCAGTTTAGACCCAGCCATATGCAAATCAGTCTTGACCCTGCTCCCCATGGGAACAGTCCAGCCCGAACTGCTAGGCCAGGTCCTCCCTGGACCAGAAACAAGCATTGTGGGACCGGTTTCAGGGTATCAACCCTCATCAACCAGGCTAGCTTGACTCTAGTGGCATGATGAGCACAGGACCCCTGTCTGGGCATACTCTTCCCCCTAAGGGCAACAAATGCAAAAAGAACAATTGATGGACGGAATGCTGAAACAATGTCAAGCTTTGACCCCCAGTACCGAGATCTGGGCCTAAATCCATCTTTTTTTGCACACCATGCCATTCCAGTTTAGACCCCGCCATATGCAAATCAGTCTTGTCCCTGCTCCCCTTAGAAACAGTCCAGTCTGAACTGCTAGACCAGGTCCTTCCTGGATTAGAAACAAGCATCGTGGAACACTGCTTAGCATGTTTTATTATTAGAGATGCCAAAAGAGCGCACTCCTTGCCTTTGTGAATCTCCACTCCGCTGCCCAGATCACCCCCGAAGAGGCAACTGAACCTGGATTTGTTTCAAAGTACAGTGTGAGTTCTGTTTGAATGTGTGCCCTGAAGTACTCCTCAACGAGAGAGACACCATGCATTGAACCATCACATCAGGCACCTAGACCGGTCCTGCCTCCCAAGCAGACGGTCCTCAGGGAATAGTCAGAAAAACCTCTAGGGAGTATGTGTGCTTCTCTTATGTAGGGCAAGTCGGTGGCAGTAAGGTGAAATAGATCTATGCCTGAGAAGGGTTTAGCCAATTTCTACAGATGTGTGTATTCCCTGCCCATCAGAGGCCAGGTCTTCCATGCATCACATAAGCACATGGAGTCAAAGAGGACTCAAGGCATTTCACTCCTGGCAGTCGATGTTCCAAAGGAAGATCAGAGGAGTCCATCTCAGGGTGGTGGACCACGTTGAAGTCCCTGGCCAAAATGTAGTGCCTGGGGGAGTCCTGTGGTGTCCTCTCTGAGCACCCCAAGTGTGTGTGCTAAGAGATAGGGTGGGGCATAAATGCTTAAGAGAGTGAGTGGTTTCCCCTCCAACATGCCCTCCACCACTATATAGTCCCCCAGGAGGTCCAAAATTGTCTTTGTCACCACCAGGGGGAAGGTTTTATGCATCAGTATAGCTTTGCCTCTGGACCCCCTGGCATGTCCCAATTGGAAGACCCAGTCATAACCGAATCTGCACAGAAAGGAGCATTTGGTACCAAGCAAGTGTGATTCTTGCAGCAGGAGGACCGCCGGACAGGTTCTCTTAGTATACTGGAGAACCGCCATGCATTTAATCTGGTCGAGCAGGTTCTTGACATTCAAAGTCATTACTTAGAAGCTGGTCATAGTTGGGCTAGTTTGGAGTGGCGCAATTGCTCTGGCAGGAGATCGCAAGGGTCTGCCTGGTACGGGAGCACCATGGCTGGAAAGCTACAGGCAGGTCCAAGAAGGATATATGTAGACTGCCCGTGGCAGGCGTGTCTGTGTGCAATGCAGTGGGTGGTGGTGGAGTGCAAGCTAGAACACAAACATGTGAAAGACAAAAACTGGAAAAAACAGGCAACTCCCTCCCACTCCACACTTCTGCCAATGAAACATCTGTCGCTGCAAAACATCCCAAACCATAAACCATTACAACCAATATGGGCAGGGATATAGCAATGGCATTCCTCCTATTCAGGAGTAGGGGGGAAAGCTACTGTAGTCATGATAGCGTCATAAGGCCAAAACGACACCATCTACTGCAGACTGGATTGTTCGGGACTGGTCCCATCTGTAGAGCCGTGTCCAGATCGTCAGTCGATGTCCGGGCGGCACACCTCCTGGCTTGCAAAGGGATGTTCATTGCTACTGGATTGTGCCCCTCCAGGGTCTCGGGACCACGATGGGCTCAGTGTATGTTTCCTGTTTTTCCTCAAACGTGTCTGTCTCTGTGGTCCAGCCGGTTGCTGCCGGCCATGGGCAGCAGAAGAAACACTGCTCGAGGGCGATCTGCCACAGAGTTCCGGCCTCTTGATTACCCATCTCCAGGCCTCCTCTGGGGTTTCAAGGAATTAAGAGGAAGAGTAATGAATAACTTTAAGACTGGCGGGGAATATGAGCATGTACTATATTTGCATAACGCGAAGCTTCTGTTTAACTTTCTCGTATGACTTTTATCGTTGCTGGACTACCTTGGTATAGTCGGGGAAGATCATAATTTTATCAGAGTCGAAAGTCAGGGGCCTCGCTTGATGGGCCGTGCAAAGAATTGCATCTCTGTACCTATAGTTCAGGACCCGGACTCTTGCTCCACCCTGTGGGAGGCATTTAAAATAATCATTAGCGAAGAATGTATGGCTAAACAGGCTGGTATCCTGAAGACGCTTCATGAGGCGCTGGTGCGACTCGAAGAGGAGATCCGAGAATTGGAACTTTCCTACTTTATCGACCAAGGTGCATCACTGCTTGCCAGCATTCGCAAAAAGATTGGCAATTTTGAGGAGGCAGCACACCAGGAGACATACTATCTGGACAGAGAGGTACGTGCCAGACATTATGGGGAGGGAGACCGGGCTGGCAAGACCTTAGCAAGACCTTGCATAATTCCTGGGCCAGTGACTATATTGCTGGCCTTCGCACAGATGAGGATATCTTAGTTGTTGGCCCAAGAGAAGTTCAGGAGGAGATGACTAGATTCATCTGATGTCTCGCTGGCCCTTGACACCTTCTTTGATTCTATACAGCTGCTTTGGCTGAGAGAGGGTCACCGTAGATTCCTGGTTGAGCCTTTTTCGGTGGAAGAGGTTATACAGATTATTGGTGCCCTCCCTGGGGATGAAGCTCCAGGACTAGATGGTCTTGCAACTGCATTTTATAAAGAGTTTGCGCCCCTGTTCGCCCCCACCTTATCATATGTACATTGAATCCCTGGGGAGGGGCGAGCTGCCCCATTTCTTCAAGAGGCGCTTATAGTCACTATTTTAAAACCAGATAAAGACCTGCAATGTTGTGACTCGTATAGACGTTATCATTGATAAATGTGGACAATAAAATTCTAGCCATTCTGATGGCATCTGGCTGCTCCCTCTGTCTTCGTTTATGGTTCGCCCTGACCAAAATTGCCCACATCCCAAAAAGAAATTTCGTTTCTGGCCCTAATGAACTCAACCCCTCCCCCCCTCCAAAAGGGAGGGCGGGTGGGAAAAAACTGCCTACACCCAGCTCCCGGACCGGCTGCCGTGTCACCTTACTAAAATGGTGACACAGCAGACATAATGTTCCGCTATATACCCCCTGCACGATCCAGTCCAAAAAACGCACAATGAGCCCAATTGGGCTCTGAGCTGCACCGCTGGCCCAAAATCCCCGGGGATGCAAGCCTCCCTGGCAGTCAGCTGCCCCCCCAAAGACCCATTGGGCCAAAAGGGGGGGGCGCAGTACAGACCACATAAAACACTCAAATAACTGTGAAAAAGGCCACTTTATTAAAGACAGGTGCGCCTCACAAAACATTACCCTTGGCCTTTGCCTTACAAAACTAATCCTCGCTATACATTTTTTCACCTATCTTGCCTCCTCCCCCCACCCCTAAGGTCCCCCCCTTTTCAATTTCCTTGCAACTATTTACAAACTCTATTCAATCATTAACTGTTGAACTTTAACCCTGTAACCTCTTACTACTACTCAAAACATCTACCTAACTAAGCATCTCCTATCTTAACTTCCCATTATTGCCTGCTCCCGGATTAACTTGTTCCCAACCATAAACTTTAACCTGTAAACCGTAAAACACTAGCTATCACACGCCACTCAGAAAAGTCCTCCCCCCGCGCCTGACTAATGACTTTTCTGACCCCCCCGCAATCTAGGGTGCTTAGGATATCTCCTAATATTTAAAGATCTATCTGTGATCTCCTTTATCTGTATCAGATACCGCTCCATCCCGAAGCGTGACAAATGTACACCATCATCCCTGAAAAAATACACTGCCGCATACTTCAGTTCTGGATGTTCTACTCTCCCGATACCTTCCTTCTCGCACATAATCCTCATGTCCCTATTCAATTGCAGCGGGTCTTTCAGCCCCCCTCCAATGTCTCCTGGGAATGTACTCCGACGAAATGATAAAAAAGACCATTGCTGCTTGATCGCTAACAGGTCTCTTTTCATTTCTTTCAGTAAAGCCAAACCTTTGCTCACCACCAGGTAATTCTCACCAAGATGCACAATCAACACATCAGGACAAATGTTACTTCTAATTGAGTTGTTCAGACAGGGGATGAGCTCGTGCCATCACATGCCACAGTACCAGCGCCAAGAAACATGGAATAATGACGAATCCAAGCCAAGGTTCAAACCTTTCCCTTTTTTGATTTCATGCCGTTCTGCCCATTTACCAAAAGAATTACCAACTATCCATACAGACAGCTCCGCCGTAGCTGGCCCAGCCACTGCACCTGAAAAGACACATGCGTAAGTACATGGAAACTAGGCATCACCATACCCTAGTTACCCCAGCTTAATATATTTTTTAAAAGAATCAGAATCCCACCGCCCCAAATGCTTGATCATGTCCTCCCCCCAACCCTGCTTTGCTGCGTCCGTTGCTACCCCGATCCGAAGGAGTGAGTACCAAATTCCCCGGGGCTTCCCCAAGAGGAACAACGCTCTCCACATCACCCAAAGTAGCTGCGCCGCCGTGACTCTTTTCCTGATACTCTTCTAAACACACCCACAGGTGCTGTCCTCGTTAAACCCCGTAATGAATACCCCCATCTCACCGGGCATACCGCCGTGTTACTTGTGGCTCTCAATACCAGCCACTTCCCTGTTCCCTTTTGGTCTGTCTTTGATTGTTTTAGCTTCACTTCAACCACCCCTTCCAGCATGCTCACTTCCCCCCATTGAAGACCTGAGACACCTTTCTTGCCCACTAACTCTGAAACCCGAAAGGCCCCAAAATACCTCCAAGACATTAATGTAGAGAATAATGTTGTCTCTTCCTTGTTCCTGCAAATCCTCAGTATCAACTGTAACATGCAGGCCAACAATGTTTTAGACACTGGCCTCCTAACTCGGGGCCTGTCCCCCTTCTTTCTTTCCCAGCCTTCTAGAATACGCCTACCTAGCTCGCCTGCCGAAGGGGCATACCCCCACCACAGCTTACCCATGAAAGCGATCCCTGCCAGCTTGCCTGTAATCTTGATTCTCAACAGGCCTCTGTCAATCATAGACAAAATAAACTGTACTACATCTTCTTCTCTTGCCCACCTGTCCTCCCTCTTCTGAACCCCTCTTAAATAAACTCCCTCCCAATATACGCCCTCCTAGTTCAGAGAGCCAATGACCCTACCACCAACTGCAGCATCCTTTTCTCCTATGGACCACATCCCCACCGGCACCGGTGTCTTGCAGTTGTCCGCCTCCGTGGCCAGACCATGGAACCTCTCCCACTGTGAACGAGACAAAGCGTCCACAATGTCATTGTCCACCCCTGGAACGTGTCTGGCTTGAAACAGGATATCATGTTTAAAAAAACTGAGTAAAAACACTCTCATCAACTTGAGTACCTGTGCATCCCTAGCAGATTGCCTGTTAACCACCTGCATTACTGCCATGTTGTCCACCTTGAAAATGACCTTCTTGTGTCCAGATCCTGTGCCCATACTGTTGTTGCTACCACTAGGGGGAATAATTCTAAAAAGGCAATGCTTCTGCACCCGTTCTTTCAATGTTGTGGCCACTCTTCAGCACACCATCTACCCTGCCAGTACAGTCCAAAACCACTGGCTCCTGCTGCGTCAGAATATATGTGTACATCCCATTCCCATTCCTTGGGCATCACCATTGGAATGCCATTGAAGTCCCCTAAGAATTTTTGCCACATGCGTAAATCTTCCTTCGTCCCTGCGGACAAGTGCATGTGATGATGTAGGAGCGTGACACCCTCTAATGACCTGCTTAGTCTCCTGCAAAAAGTCCTTCCAGTGCGTACTACTCTGCATGCAAAATTAAGATGTCCTAGCAGCACTTGCACCTCCCTGACTAACACCTTCCGTCTGGCCAACATGTCATCAATCAGCATCATCATGTGCAACCTTTTGTCTGTCAGCAGGCGTGCCTCCATCGCCACCGAGTCCAATTCAATGCCCAGAAATGACAACACTGTACTTGGACCATGTGTCTTCTCTGGTGCCAGGGGCACTCCCAGCAAATCCATGAGCTCTTGGAAACTGGTCAACTGTTGTTGACAGTTCGTTGAACCGGGTCGACCCACCAGGAAGAAGTCGTCAAGGTAGTGTGTCACCATCTCTTTGCCTGTCTG
Organism: Calotriton arnoldi; assembly: GCA_963921515.1. Lineage (NCBI taxonomy): Eukaryota > Metazoa > Chordata > Amphibia > Caudata > Salamandridae > Calotriton > Calotriton arnoldi. The sequence continues at coordinate 4,837,499 of CAWUFW010000189.1, forward strand.
CCATGAAAAAACCCATTGCAAGAAAGAGCTGAAACGCTCAAATAAAGCGTATGAAATGGAACATGCCAAAGGCAATGCTTTGTCCACAAAGATTTGTACTTCAAACTGTATCCCCAACAATTGGAAATCATCTGGGTGCACCGACAGTAAACAGAAAGCTGAAAATATGTCACATTTTGCCATCTCCACACCTTTCCCTACCATCTCCTCTAATGCTTTGGCTACATCTACTGACAAATATGACACGGATGTCAAGTCCTCTGATATGAAATCATTAACTGAAGACCCTTCTGGCCAAGAGAGGTGCTGTATCAATCTAAAATGTCCCGGTTCCTTTTTGGGTACCACCCCAATTGGTGATATTATCAAATCTCTGATAGGCAAGTGTTTGAATGGTCCCTCCATAAGCTCTTCCTCCACTTCTTCGAACAATTTTTCCTGCGCTGTTGCCTTGTGTGAATTTACTGATCTCAAATGCTCCACCCACCTGGCAGACCGTGGCCCTTCATGCCCCAGCCTAAATCCATCCTGAAACCCGCGGCTCAGTAGTGTGGCATCCTCCCGGCATGGATAGTGTGCCAGCCAAAGGTCTAAGCATTCCTGCCTAATGGGTGTACAAGCCTTTTCCCATGGGACCTTGTGCTCCCCTCCCACCCCTGTCCCCACTAATCCTTTATGGGTCTCCGGAGTAGCGTGCTTCAACACCCCATCAGGGGTAACAAGCGCTATATAAATACAAACCTTTTTTTTCCTCTTCTATCCTTCTGCTATCCTTCCGAATCCGAATAACTGACTAACCTTTCCACCACTTAAAATTTACTTGCATGTTTCACTATACTAATTCAACACTAATCTTCTATGGGTCCCGGAGTAGCGTGCTACTCGCCGAAAAAGCGGTTCCAACGCCTCGTCAGGGGTAGTAAGCGCTATATAAATGCAATTACAATACAATACAATCTGCTGTCCCTGCTGCCCTTGAAAGAAGCTGTTATGCTGAAAATCGTGGCTATGCTGTTGCCCTTGTCCACTGTATCCTGCCCCAAAACATTGTACCAACGGGTGTCGCCCTGCACACTTGGAGCACTCGTGTCTAAATCTGCAGTATTCTATTGCACAGGATCCTTTATTGAAATCTCAGCAGGCCCCCAACACTCCTCCCGGGTTCTTTGCTGTGTAACCCACCCTCCCTCGGGTGGAGCGGCTCTGAAAGGGGCGATATGTCAGTGGAAGCCTGCTGGCCATGTATGTGGTTTTCCCAAACTTAACTGCCCCAAAGTTTGCTGGTACAGATCTGCATCAATCTTCCCCCATTTTGCCTTTGGGTCCCATGCCAGCCTGGCCCTAAACTCCTTCGTAGTGTAACCAAGCGTAGCCCCCATACGTCACCTGAGCCCTCTGATCACGTCCATGTATTTAAAAAGCGAGACCTCTCCGGGTATTTCTCACAATAAATGCTTGCAAATATCAGGAAAGCTGCCGTCCAATTCTCAATTGCCATAGGCACTTTAGGCCTCTTAGATAACTCTAGCTCCTCCTCCTTCAAACCCTCATTGGCCCTTAGTTCCCTGTGTAGCAGCCTCAGCATTTCTACCTACTCCCCTTTACAAATGTTTTCTTTAGTTGTCAGCATAAGATGTGCTCCCAATGGCTTCGTCACCCCCATGTATGGCAGCTTCTTGATTATTATCTCATGGCTCTCTTTTGTCTCTCCTCCCTGAGCCCCCTTGCTGGCCTGCCCTTCCGCTGACGTCTTATCCTTGCCTGTGCCCGTCTCTCGTCCTTCGTCCAGTCGACCTTCAGCTGAGTCCCCTTTTGCCATCACCTCTTCCAATTTCTGCCCTTCTGTGCCCACCCCTGTATCCATTACATACAAACCTTTGCACAGCCACACTTCCCCTTCTGCCTCACCTCTGCGTGCATCCGTCCCCACTGAGACCCTGCCCTTGGGCATTATTGGCGGACCACACCCTTTTGCGCCCTTACTTGGCGTCAAGGTCAGCATCCACACCGGATCCAGCCGCCTAACCAGTCGTGCAGGGGGTTGAACCACGCTGTCCCAGGCTGGGAGATCTCCTTGCTTGCGAACCTGCAACATATTAGGCACATCGTTACTAGGGCCCCCCCATCGTTGCTGTGTTCCCCTTTCGTCTTCCTCAATGATCTCCCCTTCCTCAATGCTATGCTCATCATAATCCAACTGTGGCTCCCCCTCTATGCCCTTGTCGCTTGCCCTCCAGAGAACCCGTGCCTCCGCACCGTCCCACCTACTGCGGATTAGTTCCTCCAAATCCACCACTGAGTACCGTGGGGCTGCAAAAAACCCTTCCGCCCCTATCATAGGTGCTTGCCCTGTCTCTCTCACCGCTGCCCCTGAGGCCACATCGACCCAGCGGGTTTGTTGTACCACCTCGGTCACCTCTGACCATCGTTTGGCAGTGTTTTGACCGTCCCGTGACATACTCCGGCTGGCCGCCTTTGCCTGTGCTATCACTTCTCCTCAGACGCGCAGAGCCACATGGGACTCACCCAAGTATTTTATCTCCTGAGCCTGCCACTCCTGCAAAGGAAAAGTAAGGTCCAGCAAGCCGGGGTTAGTTTGCCTGTCTGCGCTTACCCCCCTTGGACCCGGACTCCTCTGCCAAAAGCCCCCTGTTTCTTGCCCCACTTCTGTGTTATCCCAAACCGACCGCCCGCTGTCAACCCCCTCATCTAAATCTGCCTGCCATGCCCGTTACCTCCCTGCCCCCGCTGAATGCCCTCCCCGTCATGCTGAACACCACCCCAACCCCGCTCCCCGGCGTGTATATGTCCTGGCCGGTGGTATAGTCTCTGTCACCAGTCCCTCTTCGCCAACCCCATCGTGGCCCTCACTCCACTCTAACATGGCCGCCACGATCGCTGACGTTGGGCCCCTTTCCTGTGCCTCTTACCCACCCCCGGGCAACCCCATGTCCTCCCCCTCCTTACTCCCAGTCGCCCCTCTCTGCACCCCCTGTAGCCAGTCCTCCTCCTCTGACCAGCGCGATCTGAACCCCCATGGGGCCCTATCTAACCAGCCACCTAGTTCCAATGATGCTGGAGGACCCCAACGTGGCCCCGCCTGCTCCCTTTTTTTTCCAGGCCTGTCTGCTACCTCACCTGTCCCTGCTTAACCCTTCCCATCCTTGCCCACTTCTTGCCTTGCAACCTCTGGTAGACCCTCCCCTTCCCTCCCCTTGTTATTCAACACCCCTCCCCCTTCCGCCTACTCTCCTTGCTAGGCTCCCTCGTGGGAGCTTCTTCCTGGGAGGTGACTCGCTATATTTTTCCCTTCCTGGAGACCGCGCCGGGCCCCCCTCCCTCCTGTTCACCCCTGGCCCTCCTGTCCCAGACTCTTCACGAAGCACCCTGCTCCTCTCCCCCTCCCTCCTTTCTGCGTGTCACACACGGCCTCCCCAGCCGCGGTGACCTCATGGATGGGCTTTGTTATCTCAGCCCCGCCTTTCGCTTTAACAAATTCTAAAGTGGAACGCCGCGCGGAGCCCCGCACCCTTCCTTTAGTCAGCACCTTTAGAGTTGCTGCTTTCTGCCTGCGGCCGCCCCCACCTACCGGCTTGGATGGAGTGATACGCTTGGGCCGCGGCAGTGAACAGGCCCACACTGCCGCCACCCCTTCGTCCACACGCTGCGCCGGCCGTGCCTTCTGCGCCGCCGGCACTACCAGGTCCATGCACCCTGCTTCAGCTAGCAGGCGCATGGCTTCTGCAACACGGGGGTCGCCCATCTTGCCCTTCACTAACAGGTAGGAAAACTGCAAAAAACTGCCTGCGACCGGACCGGCTGCCATGTCACCTTACTAAATTGGTGACACGGCAGACAAAATGTCCGGCTATATACCCCCGCACCCCCCCAGCCCAAAAAACGCACAACGAGCCCAATTGGGCTCTGAGGCGCACCACTGGCCCAAAATCCCTTGGGATGCAAACCTCCCTGGCGGTCGGCTGCCTCCCCCCCCCCCAAAAGACCCATTGGCTTCCTTGACCAGTCCCTCCTGCCTGGATAGGCTTTAGAGAGAGGCCTGTTGCCTCGAGGCAATGCAAAATCTGGCTATGCTGACCACCTTTTTTACATCGCCAGAATTTGGATGGTTGGAGAGAGGACAGTGGTTATCTCTTAACAGAATAAATCCTAGTGTTGGATTGACCTTTCAAGCAGTCTGGCAAATAGGCCAGCATGAAAGGGGGGCCAGTGTGTGGGTCTTTTTATTGGTCCAATGGGCTGTCACTGGATCAAAAATCACAGCCCACACACTGGCCCTTTCAAGCTGTCCCATCTGGAAGTACCAGACTGTCCAAAAGGGCAGCCTAACACTAATAATCCTGGTGGAATATTAAAAACTAAAAGTGCATCAGCTACTGATAGCTAAGCCAAAGGAAGGTTACCTAAACATAACACCACATTTTCAGGCTTATGACAAAATACGGCATGAAAAATGCTTAAAAGTGTGGATAAAAATATAACATGTTTTTTCCTAGTTCAATTAAGCATGAAATTATTCTATTTTATGGCAATTGTGGGATTTGGCACTATAATTCAGCAGGAGAGCTCAATAAAGATTGGATACATTCCACCTTTCAAATGCAAAACACATGGAATTGTTCAATTTACATACAGCAAAAAACAGAGCAACAAAATCACAAGAGTATCCTCACATCCACATATTTTAGCAGAATTTAGCAAGGCTAGGCTTCTCTGGCTGGTATGATACCTCCTAGAAGCAATTCACAATTCCGCATTATTTGCCGATCTTCGTAGGGATCACTTACTTTCAGGGCCGTTTCTACCATTAGGCAAGACTAGGCGGCCGCCTAGGGCGGCAAAAGGGGGAGGGCTGCAAAAACCATGAGTGCGCGCCGCTATAAATATGCAACCTCCGATTTCGCTCCAGTGTTTATTAGTGTGTACAGTGATTAGATACGAAGTGCTTTAGTGCGCTGTAGTTCTACAAATCGGGACAAGATGTGGCACCGTGCTCATGCACGTTCTGCCAGTAATTTTGTTGGAAAGGACCCTGTAAATCGAGCCGTGTCCTGGAAGGTCCTACGCCTTGCAAACCTGGACTCTGCGTTAGTTGATACAGCCCTGCAAATCACCTGTGCGGCAGCAGAACGGATCGGCAAACCCCGACAACAAACAGGAGAGGAAACCTCTGCGAAAAGAGTCCCTATGGTCGTGCCCCCCCCCCTTGCCGCTCACACAATCTGTGACGCTTTTAATTCTGGTGTTCTGCTTGCCCCACGCCATTTGGCAATAAATGAGGGGGCACGTCCCACACGTTGTGTTTTATAGCAGTGGTAGCCCCCCAAACAACCCGGCCCGAGTTAAGACATGTGTCCCTACAAACCGTGACAGATGTGAGAAGGCCCCTACAACGTCTTGCCAAAGAGAGCAGACCCCCAGCAGCATCTGGGGTTGTCCATCTCTTCAAATCCTTGTCTTTTGACCTTGCACATTAAGGGTTTGCATATCGTTGAAAACCCAGTACCAGTGTGGGGTGCTCTATGGATGTCCGCAAAAACTCCTGCCTGCCAGGTTTAGACCCTGTGACAACGTGGGGCTTTAGGTGAATGTCACTGCAGAGGAATGAAGCAATCCTCTCTGGGGGCCACACATCACTGGAGACACTGAAAAGGGTACTACATAGGGGTCATGTGCGCACTGAAAGCTATCACGGGCCAGGCGCCCAGACCCCGACAAGCCAGTCTCAGAAAGTCCTACTGGGCTGGCATCCTGCCCAGGGTCCATGTCCCTGCGAGGCCTGGGAAATGCTGACAGATGTTCCCGCACACTCAACATGGCAGTGCCCGCGCTGTTTGGGGCCGAATATGTGCGCCATGAAACCCGTTAAAATGTGCCAAAAATGTCATACGTTAGTGACCCCCACATGAAAAGGTGCAGACTGAACAGAAACTGTCTCTGCAAAAGGTGAGGGGAAGCATTCTATAGACGCTTCCGCACAACAGAGAAACGTCCTCCCCCAAAGCAGCATACCGCATAAAAATGCCGCATGTGGTGTCGGATCATACACATTATTAAAAATAACGCCATAGATTTGAAAAACTCGTCAGTATATGACATGATTTATGGTGTGAGCTCCCGGAAAACCATTGAAGTAACCGAGAAAGCCCCCATCAAAATCTCGCAGCTATTTGGAAAGACTCTCGACAGAGGTGCCCGGCATTTAAAGTCGCAACGTTTTAGGGAATATTTCCGGCCCAAGTGTTTAATATAACATGAGAAAACTCGAAATGGGCCAGTTATATTAATAGGGGAAAGCTAGCACACATACATATATATGGATAATGTCTTAGAAAATGCCCGATTTTAAGGGCGACGTATACAGTCACGTACACGTAAGCAGAATGTTGTCTCCTCACAAAAGTCTGAAATGAGGAACAGTCACTTCAAGGCAGGTCCTGTCAGGGAGGGATTTGACTTGTGGTAGGAGTAGAGCCAAGTCTGTGAGGTTTGGGGAAATGATGGCTTATCCCCCCGTGCCTGTCCATCAGAGACCCCCTAAGACTGCGTCTGTAGTCTGCGAGGTATGGAACTTCCATGGCTTGTACCATTAAATATCATGTTTGTTCTGCTAGCTTTGATTTTACCTACAAATTTCCCCTAACTTCTTACATGCTAGACCAGCAGTATTCTGTGTTCACTATTAAACATTTTAGCTGCTAATTGCATTTGGGGGACCTTGACAAAATTTAGTTTTACTAAGTAGGGCTCGTCATAAAAATTCTGAAGAGTAGTAATAGATATACAAGTGTAGCAACTCAGTTAGTCACTAGGTGGAGTGCTGAGGTTCTGTACCAAGAATTTAATCAAAAATGTGTTTAACAATAAAAATGAATATATTTAAAAAGTGTCCTAATGCTGACATTTTATTTAATGTTGTATTAATTATTTAAAAAAAGGCAGAAAACTAGGCTAGCGCTTCAGCAGTAAACAATGGCGCCCATAATGCACTACAATTACTGCTTTTCATGTCGAGACCGTCAAGTACGTGATAACAGCAGCACCTTTAGACACTATTTTAGCAGGAAATGTTTACAATGTGAATGGGAGTGTCAGCCTGGAGAAAATGTTTCCTAAAAAGCTAACTTAACTGTTTAAAACCTGTATAAATAAGTATTGCAAGTAAGTATTTAAAGTGAGTTTGCTGGAAAGCAGAGAGCACATTTTTTCTGAAAAGAAATTTGGCAAAGTTATATTGAAAAAACGCAAATAAAAATAGCAAGGGTACCTTTTTCATCACGTAAGTAATTAAACATGTTTGTATCAAATAATAATTTTGAAAGGAGTTTAAGGAACGGACATCCGGCCTTTATGAATACATACATAAGAGTAAAACAAAGTTCATACAAATTGTGCCAACAATCCTAAACTATGAACATTTATCCCTCGAGACGAAAGCCTAAATGCTGAGATGGTGCAACCTTAAACAGCGCTTGAATACAAGTTCTTTTATATCTAATGCATTAATTCTTCTAGCCTGGATGACAGGGGGAGAGAGTGATGGTAGTAAAAGGGAGGGGGCGGCATTTTTCAATTCTCGCCTAGGGCGGCAAAACACCTAGAAACGGCTCTGCTTACTTTCCAGGTTTACATACACAGAGCTGAAAATTAAGGCAAACCACAGATGGTTAGCACACTTTTCTCCAGCAATAATCATTTATTTTTTATTTTCTATCTCAAAAGCCACCTACTCTATCCAAAAGCGTTAACGTCTTGTGGAACATTCTGCATGCACATTCAAGTTCCTATTTTAGCATGCTGAAAATTGTCAGTTTCAAAAGGAGCATGATTGAATAGCACCTACAAAACGTGTCCCCACAACAACAGAAAGATGCTTTTTGAACAAGAAGATAATCACATAATAATCCAGAAAAGTCTAGTTGATTAAATCTGCCCAAGGTTTGCATACAAAATATTACCCTTATTCAGTTTGTAAAATAAAACCAACATATTCTTGAATGAAGGCCAACACCATGTGTTCTTCTTAGAGAAAACCCCAGCACATTAAAACTATCATAAAGCAAAAAGGGGAGCCTGTGATCACTGAATAGGCAGGTCCTTTCTCTACCCAGAAAACCATACATGAAAGAAATGTGGTTGATTGCATTAACTCTCAATCAACATGTGTGAGTCCCTGCCAATTAAAGAGCAGTTTGTTGAGCAAGTTTGGTAAAGTTGGGTAAAATGGATTGCATAAAACGTGCACAAAATGATCTTTAATTAACAGAAACACTTGTATTTGTTGGAAGTTATCTGGTTAATGCCATTAACCAGATTGTGTCAATTTATCTTCACCTTGGCTGTTTTGGACACGTTTTAGGTTACTCAACACACTGTTGCTTAAGTCTTTGCACACAGTAGCATACAAAGTAACTAAACCAGAATAATTGCTCACAAACCGAGTACTCAGTGAAACTCTGAATTGTGAATAGATGATGAAGGCATTTCCCCTCCACTAAAGCCACACAGGGCCCACGTCACATATGCACAATTGCGTTGAACAGAGACATCACCTATTATGCACAAATACCAACAAAGCAACCAAACAAACAATGCAATTAGCTGGAAATATAAGCATTATACTATGTGCAGGGTAACACCAACGAAACGGATGAGGGGGGCCTAATCCATAATCCTAGCACTAGGTATGAGAGTTATGCAGCATTGTAATTCAGAAGGAAGATTTGTGGTTGCTCATGTAAAGCAGGGGCTCTTAACCTTTTGAATTCTGTTGATCCTAACTGAATCACTATTAGATTCCAGGGACCCTGACCTATGCAATTTCTTTGATTTGAACCTAACAAAAAGTACACAAAACTACTCAAATATTTATCAGACACACAGATTATGATATATTTTCTTTAATTCACAAACTCAAAATCGAAATGTTAGTTTTCTATGGGAAGGTTTGAACCTTTCAAAATCTGGCTATCTTTATAAAAGACAAAATGATCTGCTAGACTCTAGCATTTCACTTTAACTTATTTTTTTCTAATGCATCCTCTCATATTTTAGGCACAAGATGGACTTCACTCCATCAATTGTAAGTAGTGCTGTTTGTTGTACTTACTCTGCTGCCACAAATCAAAATTAGGACACCAAATACATTTCTGGCCTCCAATTTCAAATTCCGTCATAATTACAGAGCTTTTTACCATTTTCACTTTTCAATTTTGCTTTTTTATGTATGTATACTTTATTAATCTGCTAAATGTATTACATTTTCTAGACAGTCACGGAACCCCTGAGAAGATGTTGCGGACCCCAGGTTCCTAACTTCTGATCTAAGATGCTGGTTAGGGTGTTGGGTTGCTGCAATGCTCTGAAGAAGATCATTTCCTAAAGCAGGTGCATAGCAACCCAGTGGGCCTCAGACACCGAGGGCAGCTAGAAACCTCACAGTCACTAGCTTTTACTGCATTGAAAACAAAAACTACAACGTAAAAGACATGCGCTAAAGGCTCCTAACCAGGGCCGGACTGGCTACCGGGCGTTTCGGCATGCTGCCGAGCTGGGGGCTGATTTCGTTGATGGGGACCTGCGTGTGCTGAACGAAATTCGTTTTGCTTTGTTTATTTCGAAGCACACGCAGGTCTCCATCAACGAAATTAGTCCCCACCGCAGTGACATCAGCCCCTAGCTCGGCAGCATGCCAAAACGCCCGGTAGCCAGTCCGGCCCTGCTCCTAACCCTGTATAAGATTTACAGGGTATCACGTGGGAACACTCAGATCCTGATGTGGGACATTGTTCAATAGCCACTGCCTTTCACCTTTGTATTCTCAGTTGGAGAACGTTGGTACCAGCCCGACATGTAGGGGAAACCGAGAGGGACACAAGAAGATTCACAACTGATTGCATACAAGTAATGTGTTAGTGTTAAACTTTTTCGAGGCTTAGGACACTTCTGTGAAAAATTGCCACTCGACAAGTATTGAGGTGTTGAGGCGCAAAGATGGAATGGAAGACGAGTACTTACCACACAAGCGTGAGTGTGAGAATTCTACTAGGGCAACGAGGGTGAGAAAGAATACTATTATTGAATGTGTGTTTCCCTGTGTGAGTGTGATACTGGTATCCATAGAGCCGAGGCTTTGCCTTTTAGTATTTCACCCTGCTGAAGCAGGCGATACTACGAATAGATGACAAAAAAGGCAACCAGCCATCTTGTGAGCAGGCTTATTTGGGAGCTATGTGGGTGAGATTTCCTGACCCACAAACCAGAGTTGAGGCACTTGGATTTTCATTGACTATATGTCATGCTCCTCTTGTATTTCAGCACATGGACTAGGTTGTGTGCCCACTCCTGTACAGGTAGTGCCAAAGACACATCAACACAGAGAAAGAGGCCCTCGTGAGAAATATTGCGCACTTCCTGAGCGAAAATAGGTTCCCTTATGTTTACAAAAATAATGCTTTAATAGGCAAAACAAATAGTCCCCAAGTGGACAGACCACTTTCTGGTCTAAGTTCCAAAAATGAAACGTCAAGCACATCTGTGTTTTTAGCAAAAATAACCTACCATAACCAGAAAGCAGCAACTGAAGCACGGAAACCAACCCTGCTCTGCAACAGTAGCGCGAACTGTCGGCAAATCGCGACATCAGGGATTCTACCACTCATTGGATTGTAAAGTAAAAGGTTCTCTTTCACCTCCCGGCAGAGTGCCCATATCGAATGATATGGCACAGTTCATCGTCTGTGAAAATGTCGACTCGAAAACACCTACCTAGGCACGTTTTCGTTGTGTGCCAGCTGTGACCTACAAATACGCAGCGAGACTCCAAACTAGGTCCATCCATTTATCTGCGCCATTGACCGGGCGCCTCAGCAACCATTCCCTTCATTAAGATGCCGAGGCCATCTCTCGTCTGATGCCCATTTGGGCACAAGTTGCATCGCAACAGTCTAACTTTGCCAACCTCCAAACAAAACGCGTTCAAAAAAACTACAGAGAAAGAAATGCAAAAAAGGGGAAGAAAATGACTAAAGTAGAAAAGGAAGATAAAAGCCTGCTGGATTATGCAATCAGCCATCTGTCCAGCTGAAGGCTCCTCGAAGGGAAAAAAAATGGGAAAAAAGGGCCCCCTGTTCTTGAATCAATTACTTCCCTTTCACAGACTCACTGTATAGAGCTAAATTCAAAATGGCTCTCAGGGAGTTCATGCCAATGGAGAGGCCTGTTTTCTATGGCGCATTTTCGTCTTTCGTTTTTTTTGGTCACTCACAAGGATGTAAGTATTTATCAATCCTGTCCCCCTGCCAGCATATACCGGGGCGAGTCAAAGAGAGCGAGCATTGAACGCAGGCATTTGTGCTGCTAATAAATAGAGCAGCCCCCCATCCATTGTTGTTTAATTCTGGCTGAAACCTAAACACCAAACAACAAATGCTCCCCTAAATTGCTCTGGTACCCATTAGTTTGATGTGTTTATTAGGCAGATCTGAGTCCTTTCAGGTTTAATAACAGCAGATTAGAGAAACTGCAAACACGTCCAGGGTTGTTATTTCGTTTATTTTAAAGTGTGGGCACAATTCGTTAACGTTTTCATGCTTTGACAGCCAGTCAAAACAAAATAAAATAACATCTCCTCAAATTACTTCCGCGATGAGAGGCATAAACGGCGCATTGATTACGTCTGTGCAGCTAACATCCCTGCGCCCACAAACCAGTCGGGGTGTGCTGTGTTAGAAAATAAACCTGGCTCTAAACTTGGGCCTACATTAAGAAGACTCTATTGCGGTGGATAATACTACAAATAAGCAGCAGAAAGTAAATTAATGCATCCCTGGCTGACCTAAGTCCTCATTGGCTAGTTGTTGCCACCTGACTCGCCTAGAGTCTTCCACACAAGAGAAACCCCTGTTGTAATGTATACCACCACCCTTTATGGCGTTAGCGCAATTGCACTTTGTTTTCCTCACTTAGGTACCGATTTTGTTCAAAGGGAAGTGCAATTAATCAATTTTCCATTGGACAGTTTAGCATCCTAAGCGTAATGTTATTTATGATCCTATTTTAAAGGTTCCAATTGAGTCCTTGGTACCAAGTTGCGGATATAAAAGCAAAGGGTGTCACTGGTGTTTACATTTTTTATGCTGAACAAAATCGGCACCAGATAATCAGGCCTGTGAACTTTGCTGCCAATAAATCATTCTAAATTTAGCTGCTGCTGGAAAAGCCCAGTTCCAAAGATAACAGAAACATTTTCTGTGGCAGATCAGTTATCAGAAAAAAGGCTACTATCTCAATCTATTTGCCAACATGTCCACTGCAAATATATGTAGAAAAAGGAAGTCTTAATATTTACAGGCAGACTGAAGAAAATGAAAAAACTGTTGATTAACTATTTTACCACCGTAATAAACAAGTGATTTGAATATTATTGTAATTGAAATTGTACTTGCATTTATATAGCGCTTACTACCCTGACGAGCCGTCAAAGCACTTTTTCGGCGTGTAACATGCTACTCCGGAACCCAAGAAGGATTAGTGGTGAATTAGTATAGGGAAATATGAAATTAATTTGAGCGGAGGACATGTTTGTCTGGTATTTGGATTGAAAAGGATAGTGGAGGGAAAGAAGAGGGAAGGGTTTGCATTTATATAGCGCTTGCTACCCCTGATGAGGTGTTGAAGCACTTTTCGTGGGTAGCACGCTACTCTGGAACCCAAACAGGATTAGTGGGGAATTAGTATAGGGGAATATGGAATTAATTTGAGCGGTGGACATGTAAGTTTATTATTTGTGTTGAAAAAGGATAGTGGAGGGATAGAAGAGGGAAGGTTTTGCATTTATATAACGCTTGCTACCCCTGATGAGGTGTTGAAGCGCTTTTCAGCCGGTAGTAGGCTACTCCAGAACTCAAATATTAGTGGGCATTTAGTATAGGGAAATATGAAATTAATTTGAGCGGTTGACATGTTGGTCTGTTATTTGAACTGAAAAGGATAGTGGAGGGATAGAAGAGGGAAGGGTCTAGAAAGTTATTTTTTTTTTGCTCATAGCAGTAGTAGGAGGTTTGGGATGAGTAAGGGGAGGTCAAGGAGAAGAGTCAGAGGGAAGGGTTTAGAAAGGCTTGTTTGGGAGATCTGATTAGTAAAAGAGGTATTAAATCATGCAAGGAGGGGTAGATGAAGGAAGAGTCTAGAAAGGGTTATTTTGGGATCATAGTAGTTGAATGGGGTTTGGGATGAGTGAGAAAGTGGAGGTAGAGGATATATTGAGAGAGGTATATGGTGGGAAATAGGGTAGTGCATTGGAAAGAGTAGTAGAATGAGGTTTGAGATGAGTCAGAGAGTGGAGATAGAGGATATATTGATAACGTTATATGGTGAGAAATAGGGGAGTGCATTGGAGAGAGGAGTTGAATGAGGTTTGAGATGAGTCAGAGTGGAGGAAGAGGATATATTGAGAGAGGTATAGGGTGAGATATAGGGTAGCGCATTGGGGATGCTGAATTAGTAGCAAAGTAATAAATAGAAAGATACATAAGTACATGGAAGGTATATATGTATAAGGAAAGTAATATATGTAGATTTAAGTTGTATTTAATAAACTCAGACTTTCAAGTGTTGCTGTACTTTAAGTTAAAAAAAATTCCCCGTAAATCAATAGTGAAGCAATTGTAGATAAATTGTTATGACAAAATATTTACTTATTTATGCAGTCAGCTATATACATATATACATAGAATAACATAACTATAAGTAATATGTACATTTGTTAAGCAGAACTAACGAATATCTATATATTTAAAAACATAATTATTATACACGTTTATACAAAGCAATTCATATATCTAGGTACGCATCTATAGTCCAAATAAATGCTTATATATAGAGGGATATGCTGAATATTTATGTTTCAGTATGGTGGTTATGTGGGGAAGAGCCAACTCTTGAGTAGTCTTCTGAAGAAAAGGTAGTTATCCGTGGAGCTTATGTTTGGGGGTAAAGAGTTCCATAGTTTGGCTGCTTGAACAGAGAAGGATGTGCCACCTATGGATTTTTTCTTGTATGGTGGGATTTTGAAGCGAGGTGCCAATCTAGAGTAGAGGTTCCTTTGTTGAATGTATTTGTGATTTTATACCTGATGAAGAGTGGTTCTGGTCCATGTATCGCTTTGTGGGTAATACAAAGCAGCTTGAATGAGGATCTTCAGGCAACCGGTAACCAATGCAGGGCTTTCAAGGCAGGGGAGATGTGGGCTTGTGGCTTTGTATGTAAGAGTAGTCTGGCAGCAGAGTTCTGAATCCGTTGTAGTTTTCTCAGAGTTGTTAAAGATGATCTGTGGTAGAGGTTATTGGCGTAATCGAGTTTTGACAGAACAAGAGAGATAGTAGCCTGGACCTTGTGTGGAAATCCCAGGTGGGGGAAGATGCGTCGCAGAGTTTTTATAGTAACGAAGCTTGATCATGCTAGCTTGTCCACTTGGGCATTCATTGATAGCTTGGATTCCATGGTAATTCCGAAGTTTCTTACTTCCTTTGATACTTTAGGTGGTGTTCCCAGATCATCAGACCAGGCGGCGAGTGGGTCATAATTTTTCCAATCGCCACACATGAGTATTTCCATTTTGGAAGCATTCCATTTGAGATCACATTTCCCCCTTCCCCCCTCCGCTCTATCTGTCTTACCTTTCCTTCCTCTCTCAATCTGTTGCTTAGTTTTGATGTAAAGTGTCATCTGTTATCATTGTCTGTAACATTGTGTAACCCAATGTAAAGCGCTCTGATACCTCCGGGTCTAGCCAGCGCTATATAAAACTCTTAAAATAAAATAAAATGGCTCCATGTCATCCATTGATCCACGGCTCTGAGACAACTGAAAATTAGTGAGTTTTCAATGTCTTTGGGACTTACCAGTTTAAGGAGTATTTGTGTGTCATCTGCATAGTTATGCAAAAAGAACAATTGATGGACAGAATGCAGAACAATGTCATACATTCACCCCAGTACAGAGATCTGGGCCTAAATCCATCGTTTTTTTGCTCACCATGCCATTCCAGTTTGGACCCAGCCATATGCAAATCAGTCTTGACCCTGCGCCCAATGGGAACAGTCCAGCCCGAACTGCCAGGCCAGGTCCTCCCTGGACTGGAAACAAGCATCCTAAGACCGGTTTCGGGGTTTCACCCCTCTTCAGCCAGGATAGCTTGATTCCAGTGGCATGTAGAGCACGGGACCCACGTCTGGGCATACCCGTCCCACTCGGGGAGACAAATGCAAAAAGAACAATTGATGGACAGAATGCAGAACAATGTCATACATTCACCCCAGTACAGAGATCTGGGCCAAAATCCATCGTTTTTTTGCTCACCATGCCATTCCAGTTTGGACCCAGCCATATGCAAATCAGTCTTGACCCTGCGCCCAATGGGAACAGTCCAGCCCGAACTGCCAGGCCAGGTCCTCCCTGGACTGGAAACAAGCATCCTAAGACCGGTTTCGGGGTTTCACCCCTCTTCAGCCAGGATAGCTTGATTCCAGTGGCATGGAGAGCACGGGACCCACGTCTGGGCATACCCGTCCCACTCGGGGTGACAAATGCAAAAAGAACAATTGATGGACAGAATGCAGAACAATGTCATACATTCACCCCAGTACAGAGATCTGGGCCTAAATCCATCGTTTTTGCTCACCATGCCATTCCAGTTTGGACCCAGCCATATGCAAATCAGTCTTGACCCTGCGCCCAATGGGAACAGTCCAGCCCGAACTGCCAGGCCAGGTCCTCCCTGGACTGGAAACAAGCATCCTAAGACCGGTTTCGGGGTTTCACCCCTCTTCAGCCAGGATAGCTTGATTCCAGTGGGTTATGAACCCAAAACCGGTCCCAGGATGCTTGTTTCCGGTCCAGGGAAGACATGGCTTGGCAGTTCGGGCTGGACTGTTCCCATGAGGCACAGGGTCAGACTGATTTGCATATGGCCATGTCTGAACTGGGGTGGTGGAGTGAGCTAAAGAATGATGATGGATTAAACCCAGATCAGTTGACTGGGGGTGAGTGTTTGATTTGCTCTAGCGCTCCGTCCATCATCCCCCTTTGGTATCGCTTTGTTCGCGCTAAGTTGGCAGGGTATGTCCAGAAGTGGGTCCCTTGCTCACTTTGCCACTGGATTCAAGATAGCCTGGCTGATGAGGGTTATGAACCCGAAACCGGTCCCAGGATGCTTGTTTCCGGTCCAGGGAAGACATGGCTTGGCAGTTCGGGCTGGACTGTTCCCATGAGGCACAGGGTCAGACTGATTTGCATATGGCCATGTCTGAACTGGGGTGGTGGAGTGAGCTAAAGAATGATGATGGATTAAACCCAGGTCAGTTGACTGGGGGTGAGTGTTTGATTTGCTCTAGCGCTCCGTCCATCATCCCCTTTGGTATCGCTTTGTTAGCCCTAAGTTGGCAGGGTATGCCCAGACATGGGTCCCTTGCTCACTTTGCCACTGGATTCAAGATAGCCTGGCTGATGAGGGTTATGAACCCGAAACCGGTCCCAGGATGCTTGCTTCCGGTCCAGGGAAGACATGGCTTGGCAGTTCGGGCTGGACTGTTCCCATGAGGCACAGGGTCAGACTGATTTGCATATGGCCATGTCTGAACTGGGGTGGTGGAGTGAGCTAAAGAATGATGATGGATTAAACCCAGATCAGTTGACTGGGGGTGAGTGTTTGATTTGCTCTAGCGCTCCGTCCATCCTCCCCCTTTGGTATCGCTTTGTTCGCCCTAAGTTGGCAGGGTATGCCCAGACGTGGGTCCCTTGCTCACCTTGCCACTGGATTCAAGATAGCCTGGCTGATGAGGTGAACCCGAAACCGGTCCCAGGATGCTTGTTTCCAGTCCAGGGAAGACATGGCTTGGCATTTCGGGCTGGACTGTTCCCATGAGGCACAGGGTCAGACTGATTTGCATATGGCCATGTCTGAACTGGGGTGGTGGAGTGAGCTAAAGAATGATGATGGATTAAACCCAGATCAGTTGACTGGGGGTGAGTGTTTGATTTGCTCTAGCGCTCCGTCTATCATCCCCCTTTGGTATCGCTTTGTTCGCCCTAAGTTGGCAGGGTATGCCCAGACGTGGGTCCCTTGCTCACTTTGCCACTGGATTCAAGATAGCCTGGCTGATGAGGGTTATGAACCCGAAACCGGTCCCAGGATGCTTGTTTCCGGTCCAGGGAAGACATGGCTTGGCAGTTCGGGCTGGACTGTTCCCATGAGGCACAGGGTCAGACTGATTTGCATATGGCCATGTCTGAACTGGGGTGGTGGAGTGAGCTAAAGAATAATGATGGATTAAACCCAGATCAGTTGACTGGGGGTGAGTGTTTGATTTGCTCTAGCGCTCCGTCCATCATCCCCCTTTGGTATCGCTTTGTTCGCCATAAGTTGGCAGGGTATGCCCAGACGTGGGTCCCTTGCTCACTTTGCCAATGGATTCAAGATAGCCTGGCTGATAATGGTTATGAACCAGAAACCGGTCCCAGGATGCTTGTTTCCGGTCCAGGGAAGACATGGCATGGCAGTTCGGGCTGGACTGTTCCCATGAGGCACAGGGTCAGACTGATTTGCATATGGCCATGTCTGAACTGGGGTGGTGGAGTGAGCTAAAGAATGATGATGGATTAAACCCAGATCAGTTGACTGGGGGCGAGTGTTTGATTTGCTCTAGCGCTCTGTCCATCATCTCCCTTTGGTATCGCTTTGTTCGCCCTAAGTTGGCAGGGTATGCCCAGACGTGGGTCCCTTGCTCACTTTGCCACTGGATTTAAGATAGCCTGGCTGATGAGGGTTATGAACCCGAAACCGGTCCCAGGATGCTTGTTTCCGGTTCAGGGAAGACATGGCTTGGCAGTTCGGGCTGGACTGTTCCCATGAGGCACAGGGTCAGACTGATTTGCATATGGCCATGTCTGAACTGGGGTGGTGGAGTGAGCTAAAGAATGATGATGGATTAAACCCAGATCAGTTGACTGGGGGTGAGTGTTTGATTTGCTCTAGCGCTCCGTCCATCATCCCCCTTTGGTATCGCTTTGTTCGCCCTAAGTTGGCAGGGTATGCCCTGACGTGGGTCCCTTGCTCACATTGCCACTGGATTCAAGATAGCCTGGCTGATGAGGGTTATGAACCCGAAACCGGTCCCAGGATGCTTGTTTCCGGTCCAGGGAAGACATGGCTTGGCAGTTCGGGCTGGACTGTTCCCATGAGGCACAGGGTCAGACTGATTTGCATATGGCCATGTCTGAACTGGGGTGGTGGAGTGAATAAAGAATGATGATGGATTAAACCCAGATCAGTTGACTGGGGGTGAGTGTTTGATTTGCTCTAGCGCTCCGTCCATCATCCCCCTTTGGTATCGCTGTGTTCGCCCTAAGTTGGCAGGGTATGCCCAGACGTGGGTCCCTTGCTCACTTTGCCACTGGATTCAAAATAGCCTGGCTGATGAGGGTTATGAACCCGAAACCGGTCCCAGGATGCTTGTTTCCGGTCCAGGTAAGACATGGCTTGGCAGTTCAGGCTGGACGGATAAGAACAGTCTTCTATTATATGAGAGTTACCATCCCAAAGCACTAAGGGATAATCTACCAGTAGGTCAATTCCTGCGAGTACGCAGGAACTGTTCAGAAACAGAAAATTTCATGACTCAGGCGGATGAACTTGAAAAGAAACTTCTTGAACGACACTATCCCAAGAGAATGATTAAAAAAGCCAGAAAAAGAGCTAGGAATCATAATCGGGAGGTCCTCCTAGAAGATACAAATAAAGAAAAAACAGATCGCCTTGTATGTGTTACCACTTATACACCTGTGTCTAACACAGTACAGAAGATCATTAAAAAAACTGGCATATCTTGAATAGTGCCAATTACCACTGGGAGTCTCCTTTGTTTGCCTTCAAAAGAAGTAAAAATCTCCGGGATACATTAGTACATGCCAAAGATCCCCCGAGAACAGAAGAGAATCAGATTACCCTGTGGAACAACCAAAGACCAACAGGTCATTATGCATGTGGAGGCTGTGTTGCATGTCCCTTGACTATAACCACCAAAGAAGTTGATATAGGAACTGGAAATGCATGGAAACTGAACAGTTTTAGTAACTGTAATACAGAAAACGTGGTCTATCTCCTTATATGCCCCTGCAATCTTATGTATGTGGGCATGACAACCAGAAAGATTAAAATCCGAATTAATGAACACCGTAGCACAATAAGGTGCAAGAAAAGCAACACCAAACTTACAAGGCATTTCCTAGAATTAAACCATAAGGAGAATGATCTCAAGTGGGTGGTTCTAGAGGTTATGAAAAAATATAGATTGGACCTGACTAGACCACTACACATCAGAGAGCAACGATGGGTGTACAGATTAAAGTCTTGGGATAAGGGACTGAACGATGAAATTCCTTGGCTGCAAATGGTGCTATAAATTATTCTCATTATAATCCCTATGTTGCCAGTAGGTATCAAACAAGACACGCATATTTTGCACCCAAGCCAACCTTTATATCATGTTGTAGTAATGCAAGGCGTGACTTAGATTCTACTTGTCATTCTGGCATATATATTATGGGCCATGTGACCTATACTGATAAAAACTCTTATGTCTAGAATCACCATCTGCGTATGCGCGCTTCGTGTACATTGCGCGATTTTAATCAGGCTGCCTAGACTCACAACGTCACCCCCGCCTATTAATTATAGACCCATGAGACCGGCATCATTAGAGTATTTGGACTCTGGATTTACCCAGAAGTACGCGCACTATGTAATGATCGACAGCCTTGATCTCCAGTAGATGCAGAGTTTAATTACATGTACATACGTCAGTAGGTCGCAATTACGTGGGTCGGCGCCACAAACATTAAGACAAAGTTGGGCGCCGCTATCCTTGATTATTTGGGAACATGGTACCTTTATCTGCGCATGCGCACATTGAATACACTCCCACACGGAGTCGTACAGCGTCATCTAACATTGACGAATACGGCTGCTCTCTTGTACAGACTTTCCCCCGGTTGGCTGCCAGGCAGGTCAGGCAGCAATCTCTATGGCATCTCGGAGACACCGGATATCAGCCAGTGGTCAGGCAGAACTAACTACTGTTTGGCCGAGACATGGTCAGTCAGTTCATTAACCCTAATTACCTTTCAATTAGTATAGCCACGCCCTCGCGCCATTACTATATAAAGCGCTCGCTGACTCTCCTCATTTACCAGCGAGGAGGTGAGGCATGCAGTCATAGGTTCAGCAGCGGGAGACCCTTCCATAACAGTAAGAGTATGAACGGCTCGTGTGGGTTTATGTATGTATGTTCTGTTGCTAGGCACATTGTGCATTTCCTTCCATTTTTAACAACTATGGATCACTGTGTCCGAGCTCGCTCTAAAGCGGGTTTCCTTCCATATTAACAACCATGGATCACTGTGTCCGAGCTCGCTCTAAAGCGGGTTACTTATTCATCTATTCTGATCATTATGGATGTTCTTTTTCTCCGTTTTCTCCTCATTTTTTAGGGCGCTTGACCTAATGGGTCTTCTTCACTCACTCTACCTATGGGGCAAGTAGGTCCCAGGGAATAGGGTAAGCGTTGGGGATTAAGTATCCCTTATTACTCGTTAGTGCACAGATGACTGACACAGTTTGTTGCACTTATAGCCACTCACTCATTTTGCATGTGTACGTGGCGTTTTGAATGACCCTCACAAAAAATGTGTGATTATGTTGCTTTTCTTTTGAATGTTTATTGTTTTCTTATTTTACATAGGCTGGAACATTTTAGCCGCGATTCTGTGGTGCGTGATCTTGATCACCCCATTTAGTGGACACCTCACCAATATTGAATGGTAAGGTAGGAGCCCGTTGATGTATGATAGGTCCTGATGAATGCCGCGGACCCGGTTGGGCCATTAGGCAGAAACATGTTGACCATTAGGGATACGGTGGGGGGACTATAATATCCCCGACACACCGGTCATTTCTTTTAATACCATACAGATGTCAATCACATTAAATAGAGGTTTGACATTCGTAATGGCTTTTTAAATTTCACTTTTTTGTTAAGGGCCCCCACTTAGTCTTAGAACTGCATCCCTGTCTTCAGGTGTATGCCCGCCCTCTATCAAACCAAGTTTTTAGAGGGCGAGGACTGGTCAATGATGAAGCATGACACCAGGTGGTGTGTGAGACCAGTCTTTTACCTTTTGTGAGATGTCTACACTCATATAGAAGACATAATAGCAATTAGGTCAACAATTAGGAGAGGCTTTGTGTGTTAATCAGTTTGATGTGGAGGCTGCCTACTCCTAATACCCTGTGCCTCTAGTTCCCTACCCTGGATCGCTTCCAGGTTGTTGTGGTTGAGTACGTTAGTACAGCGGATAGCTGTGGGAACAATTTAGGGGTTTAATACCGACCCAAGTGTGGGTTCACTATCAGGCTGTGATCTAGACCAAACTAGCTCAGCCTAAGTATAAACATGGATACTGATTTAGCGTTCAATGAGGAGAATTACGCTGAAATCCTTAGAACACCATCTTTATTAGCTGAAACAGTGGTATCACAAGTTGTCCAGAACTTGGATGAGTGGGAAGCACTAACCACTAGGAAGAAAGAGCAGATCCGGACAACTCTGCATGGAGCATTCATGACGGAGTACTTGCGCAAGAACAGCGCCCCAAGGGGTTTGGTGGTCACCAACGAACCAAGACTTTTTCTCAACAATAAAGTATTCCGGATCAACTGGTCAAGAATCGCATGGAAATGCACTAAAGACTGGTTGGTCCTTATTATCAACACAGCCAGGGAACTGGCGGATGCACTCCTGGTTGAGATCCAACAAAGTGAGAGTAAACTCAAAACGATGGTACACATAACTGTATTTAAGAAAATATTAGATGAAATAAATAAGGATCACACTGACTATAAAGAATACCTCACTCAGTCTAAACTTACGAAACTTAAAAAAGATGTTCAGAAGTTCAGTCAGGAGATTATATATCCATATACGACTGACGAGTATTATGAGAAACCCCAGCAACAATACTCCGGCAAAAACCAACTCCGGTTTAGACCAACCCCACAGAACTGGACCTTCAGTTCAGGAGATGAGAGGAGTACAAGTGGAAGCAGTAGTGATGAGAGCACTGATGGCTATCAAGGAAGACGACAGCAGACCTATCGCAATCCTATGATGCAACCACCTATGCCACCTTTTGGTTTTTGGCAGCAACCCTTTTACCCTACAGGTTTTGGTTTCCCTCAAGGTCAACAGCCTTTTTTATACAGAGGCCGAGGGAGGGGAAAAGGAAGAAAAAAACAGAATACCCGAGTACAATGGGAGGACCAACAAACAGTCGCAATGGGAACCAGGAGCAGAGGGAAAGGGAACGGTCCTTCGACGAGCCGAGAGTAACAAGTATTGTTAATTTAAGCACCTATACACTCTCCACAGATGAAGAAAAAGTCCTCTCAAAAGGCTTAGGTTTCGTACCCACACCGATGAATGATCCTTTTACACTAAACATAGAATTGGCTCAGTTCTTTAGAAAAATCAAACTCCGCAACCACTTCGGTGACATAAGGGAAGAACAGCCTGAGATGATCAATACTGGTTTGAAGAGAAAATCGACATTTGTTCCCCTTTCTCACACGATTCCTTGCCACATATTGGCATTTGAACAGAGAGTTCTAAAAGAAATAGAACAGATCAACTTCGGTAAAGAAAAGGGTTTTCAAAACCTTACGAAACTAGAGCGAAAGGCACTTGAAAATTTGAAGAATAACAGTACACTTACCATCAAACCGGCTGATAAAGGCGGCGCAATTGTACTGATGGATAAAACTATGTACAAGGACGAGTGTAACCGTTTACTTTCAGATGGCACCAGCTATGAGATCCATATAGAAGATCCCACGCCACGGTTGAGAAGGAAAATCCAGACTATGGTAGATGAGGCCTTGAGCCAGGATTGGATTACGAAACAGGAAGCTGATTTCCTTATCTGTGAGAATCCTAAAACACCAAGGTTCTACATCTTACCCAAAATCCACAAAGGAAGACTACCACCCCCAGGAAGGCCTATAGACTCTGGTATTGGTTCCATTTTGGAGCCCCTTTCGCAATTTTGCGATTGGTTCTTGAAACCCCTAGTACAGAAATCACCATCTTATCTCAGAGACACAAAAGATGTACTATGTCTGTTGCGTGATCTACAAATTAAACCAACAGAGGATATTCTTATCACCATGGACATAGAAGCTTTATACACAAGTATTCCTCAGAGGCGCACACTGGAGTAGTGGAAGAAATCCTGTTGAATCATGAGTGGAATTTCCTTACTCCCCGCCATTTCGTTATGGAATGTGCTGAAATTGCTCTTACAGAGAACTATTTCGAATTTGAGGGCACCATCTATCATCAAGTTACCGGAACATCAATGGGCAGTACATTTGCCCCCAGTTTAGCATGCCTTTACGTCCATCAGTTCGAAGAAAATTACATCTTTAATACAGATAACCCTTTCACTCAACAAATTAAAACGTGGAAACGCTACATTGACGACATTTTCGTCGTGTGGCAGGGTAACGAAGACACAGCTAACAGCTTTATAGACTGGGTGAACACGAAAGACCATCATCTTAGGTTTACTCATTCGATCAGCAGGACAAATGTTGTCTTTCTCGATTTAGACATCAGCTTAACAGAAGAAGGCATCAGTACAAAAGTGCATAAAAAACCTACGGATAAGAACAGTCTTCTATTATATGAGAGTTACCATCCCAAAGCACTAAGGGATAATCTACCAGTAGGTCAATTCCTGCGAGTACGCAGGAACTGTTCAGAAACAGAAAATTTCATGACTCAGGCGGATGAACTTGAAAAGAAACTTCTTGAACGACACTATCCCAAGAGAATGATTAAAAAAGCCAGAAAAAAGAGCTAGGAATCATAATCGGGAGGTCCTCCTAGAAGATACAAATAAAGAAAAAACAGATCGCCTTGTATGTGTTACCACTTATACACCTGTGTCTAACACAGCACAGAAGATCATTAAAAAAAACTGGCATATCTTGAATAGTGCCAATTACCACTGGGAGTCTCCTTTGTTTGCCTTCAAAAGAAGTAAAAATCTCCGGGATACATTAGTACATGCCAAAGATCCCCCGAGAACAGAAGAGAATCAGATTACCCTGTGGAACACCCAAAGACCAACAGGTCATTATGCATGTGGAGGCTGTGTTGCATGTCCCTTGACTATAACCATCAAAGAAGTTGATATAGGAACTGGGAATGCATGGAAACTGAACAGTTTTAGTAACTGTAATACAGAAAACGTGGTCTATCTCCTTATATGCCCCTGCAATCTTATGTATGTGGGCATGACAACCAGAAAGATTAAAATCCGAATTAATGAACACCGTAGCACAATAAGGTGCAAGAAAAGCAACACCAAACTTACAAGGCATTTCCTAGAATTAAACCATAAGGAGAATGATCTCAAGTGGGTGGTTCTAGAGGTTATGAAAAAATATAGATTGGACCTGACTAGACCACTCCACATCAGAGAGCAACGATGGGTGTACAGATTAAAGTCTTGGGATAAGGGACTGAACGATGAAATTCCTTGGCTGCAAATGGTGCTATAAATTATTCTCATTATAATCCCTATGTTGCCAGTAGGTATCAAACAAGACACGCATATTTTGCACCCAAGCCGACCTTTATATCATGTTGTAGTAATGCAAGGCGTGACTTAGATTCTACTTGTCATTCTGGCATATATATTATGGGCCATGTGACCTATACTGATAAAAACTCTTATGTCTAGAATCACCATCTGCGTATGCGCGCTTCGTGTACATTGCGCGATTTTAATCAGGCTGCCTAGACTCACAACGTCACCCCCGCCTATTAATTATAGACCCATGAGACCGGCATCATTAGAGTATTTGGACTCTGGATTTACCCAGAAGTACGCGCACTATGTAATGATCGACAGCCTTGATCTCCAGTAGATGCAGAGTTTAATTACATGTACATACGTCAGTAGGTCGCAATTACGTGGGGCGGCGCCACAAACATTAAGACAAAGTTGGGCGCCGCTATCCTTGATTATTTGGGAACATAGTACCTTTATCTGCGCATGCGCACATTGAATACACTCCCACACGGGGTCGTACGGCGTCATCTAACATTGACGAATACGGCTGCTCTCTTGTACAGACTTTCCCCCGGTTGGCTGCCAGGCAGGTCAGGCAGCAATCTCTATGGCATCTCGGAGACACCGGATATCAGCCAGTGGTCAGGCAGAACTAACTACTGTTTGGCCGAGACATGGTCAGTCAGTTAATTAACCCTAATTACCTTTCAATTAGTATAGCCACGCCCTCGCGCCATTACTATATAAAGCGCTCGCTGACTCTCCTCATTTACCAGCGAGGAGGTGAGGCATGCAGTCATAGGTTCAGCAGCGGGAGACCCTTCCATAACAGTAAGAGTATGAACGGCTCGTGTGGGTTTATGTATGTATGTTCTGTTGCTAGGCACATTGTGAGTTTCCTTCCATTTTTAACAACTATGGATCACTGTGTCCGAGCTCGTTCTAAAGCGGGTTTCCTTCCATTTTAACAACCATGGATCACTGTGTCCGAGCTCGCTCTAAAGCGGGTTACTTATTCATCTATTCTGATCATTATGGATGTTCTTTTTCTCAGTTTTCTCCTCATTTTTTAGGGCGCTTGACCTAATGGGTCTTCTTCACTCACTCTACCTATGGGGCAAGTAGGTCCCAGGGAATAGGGTAAGCGTTGGGGATTAAGTATCCCTTATTACTCGTTAGTGCACAGATGACTGACACAGTTTGTTGCACTTATAGCCACTCACTCATTTTGCATGTGTACGTGGCGTTTTGAATGACCCTCACAAAAAATGTGTGATTATGTTGCTTTTCTTTTGAATGTTTATTGTTTTCTTATTTTACATAGGCTGGAACATTTTAGCCGCGATTCTGTGGTGCGTGATCTTGATCACCCCATTTAGTGGACACCTCACCAATATTGAATGGTAAGGTAGGAGCCCGTTGATGTATGATAGGTCCTGATGAATGCCGCGGACCCGGTTGGGCCATTAGGCAGAAACATGTTGACCATTAGGGATACGGTGGGGGGACTATAATATCCCCGACACACCGGTCATTTCTTTTAATACCATACAGATGTCATTCACATTAAAAAGAGGTTTGACATTCGTAATGGCTTTTTAAATTTCACTTTTTGTTAAGGGCCCCCACTTAGTCTTAGAAGTGCATCCCTGTCTTCAGGTGTATGCCCGCCCTCTATCAAACCAAGTTTTTAGAGGGCGAGGACTGGTCAATGATGAAGCATGACACCAGGTGGTGTGTGAGACCAGTCTTTTACCTTTTGTGAGATGTCTACACTCATATAGAAGACATAATAGCAATTAGGTCAACAATTAGGAGAGGCTTCGTGTGTTAATCAGTTTGATGTGGAGGCTGCCTACTCCTAATACCCCGTGCCTCTAGTTCCCTACCCTGGATCGCTTCCAGGTTGTTGTGGTTGAGCAGGCTGGACTGTTCCCATGAGGCACAGGGTCAGACTGATTTGCATATGGCCATGTCTGAACTGGGGTGGTGGAGTGAGCTAAAGAATGATGATGGATTAAACCCAGATCAGTTGACTGGGGGTGAGTGTTTTATTTGCTCTAGCGCTCCGTCCATCATCCCCCTTTGGTATCGCTTTGTTCGCCCTAAGTTGGCAGGGTATGCCCAGACGTGGGTCCCTTGCTCACTTTGCCACTGGATTCAAGATAGCCTGGCTGATGAGGGTTATGAACCCGAAACCGGTCCCAGGATGCTTGTTTCCGGTCCAGGGAAGACATGGCTTGGCAGTTCGGGCTGGACTGTTCCCATGAGGCACAGGGTCAGACTGATTTGCATATGGCCATGTCTGAACTGGGGTGGTGGAGTGAGCTAAAGAATGATGATGGATTAAACCCAGATCAGTTGACTGGGGGTGAGTGTTTGATTTGCTCTAGCGCTCCGTCCATCATCCCCCTTTGGTATCGTTTTGTTCGCCCTAAGTTGGCAGGGTATGCCCAGACGTGGGTCCCTTGCTCACTTTGCCACTGGATTCAAGATAGCCTGGCTGATGAGGGTTAAGAACCCGAAACCGGTCCCAGGATGCTTGTTTCCGGTCCAGGGAAGACATGGCTTGGCAGTTCGGGCTGGACTGTTCCCATGAGGCACAGGGTCAGACTGATTTGCATATGGCCATGTCTGAACTGGGGTGGTGGAGTGAGCTAAAGAATGATGATGGATTAAACTCAGATCAGTTGACTGAGGGTGAGTGTTTGATTTGCTCTAGCGCTCCGTCCATCATCCCCCTTTGGTATCGCTTTGTTCACCCTAAGTTGGCAGGGTATGCCCAGACGTGGGTCCCTTGCTCACTTTGCCACTGGATTCAAGATAGCCTGGCTGATGAGGGTTATGAACCCGAAACCGGTCCCAGGATGCTTGTTTCCGGTCCAGGGAAGACATGGCTTGGCAGTTCGGGCTGGACTGTTCCCATGAGGCACAGGGTCAGACTGATTTGCATATGGCCATGTCTGAACTGGGGTGGTGGAGTGAGCTAAAGAATGATGATGGATTAAACCCAGATCAGTTGACTGGGGTGAGTGTTTGATTTGCTCTAGCGCTCCGTCCATCATCCCCCTTTGGTATCGCTTTGTTCGCCCTAAGTTGGCAGGGTATGCCTAGACATGGGTCCCTTGCTCACTTTGCCACTGTATTCAAGATAGCCTGGCTGATGAGGGTTATGAACCCGAAACCGGTCCCAGGATGCTTGTTTCCGGTCCAGGGAAGACATGGCTTGGCAGTTCGGGCTGGACTGTTCCCATGAGGCACAGGGTCAGACTGATTTGCATATGGCCATGTCTGAACTGGGGTGGTGGAGTGAGCTAACGAATGATGATGGATTAAACCCAGATCAGTTGACTGGGGGCGAGTGTTTGATTTGCTCTAGCGCTCCGTCCATCATCCCCCTTTGGTATCGCTTTGTTCGCCCTAAGTTGGCAGGGTATGCCCAGACGTGGGTCCCTTGCTCACTTTGCCTCTGGATTCAAGATAGCCTGGCTGATGAGGGTTATGAACCCGAAACCAGTCCCAGGATGCTTGTTTCCGGTCCAGGGAAGACATGGCTTGGCAGTTCGGGCTGGACTGTTCCCATGAGGCACAGGGTCAGACTGATTTGCATATGGCCATGTCTGAACTGGGGTGGTGGAGTGAGCTAAAGAATGATGATGGATTAAACCCAGATCAGTTGACTGGGGGTGAGTGTTTGATTTGCTCTAGCGCTCCGTCCATCATCCCCCTTTGGTATCGCTTTGTTCGCCCTAAGTTGGCAGGGTATGCCCAGATGTGGGTCCCTTGCTCACTTTGCCAGTGGATTCAAGATAGCCTGGCTGATGAGGGTTATGAACCCAAAACCGGTCCCAGGATGCTTGTTTCCGGTCCAGGGAAGACATGGCTTGGCAGTTCGGGCTGGACTGTTCCCATGAGGCACAGGGTCAGGCTGATTTGCATATGGCCATGTCTGAACTGGGGTGGTGGAGTGAGCTAAAGAATGATGATGGATTAAACCCAGATCAGTTGACTGGGGGTGAGTGTTTGATTTGCTCTAGCGCTCCGTCCATCATCCCCCTTTGGTATCGCTTTGTTCGCCCTAAGTTGGCAGGGTATGCCCAGATGTGGGTCCCTTGCTCACTTTGCCAGTGGATTCAAGATAGCCTGGCTGATGAGGGTTATGAACCCGAAACCGGTCCCAGGATGCTTGTTTCCGGTCCAGGGAAGACATGGCTTGGCAGTTCGGGCTGGACTGTTCCCATGAGGCACAGGGTCAGACTGATTTGCATATGGCCATGTCTGAACTGGGGGTGGTGGAGTGAGCTAAAGAATGATGATGGATTAAACACAGATCAGTTGACTGGGGGTGAGTGTTTGATTTGCTCTAGCGCTCCGTCCATCATCCCCCTTTGGTATCGATCTGCATAGTTATAGCATGTGAGGTTAAATTGGTTGATCAGTGCTGGTAATGACTTCATGTAAATGTCGAAAAGCATGGGTGAGATGATAGAGCCTTGAGGGATCCCTGCTTTTGTAAAGTACAGTTTAGATGAGAAAGGGGGTATGGATGGCATTAGTTCTGTTTTGAAGGTAGGATGTGATCCAGTCAAGAGCCATCCCCTCTATGCCGGCTTTGTAGAGTCTTTGTATCAGAGTGTCATGGTCAACTGTGTCAAAGGCAGCTGAGAGGTCCAAGAGAATTAGTGCAGCAACCCTGTTCCGGTCAACTGTGTTCTTAAGGTCATCCCAGATGGCAACGAGGGCAGATTCTGTGCCACTTCCTAGACGGAATCCTGTTTGGAAGTCTGAAAGTATGGAATTATCTTCAATGAACTGTGACATCTGGGAGAATGCTGCTCTTTATATCAGTTTGCCCAGGAAATGTCCATTTGTAATTGGTCTGTAGTTGTAGGAGTTAAGCGAGTCCAGGTTTGTTTTCTTTAGTAATGGGCGTATGTATAATTTTTTTAGTTCTTCTGGAAAAATTCCTGTAGTTAATGAATTGTTGATAATTCTTCTTACTGGTGTGGCAACAAAGGTAGTTAGAAGAACTTTCTTGCAGGTTTGTGGTGGACATGGGTCAGAAGGGCTGCCGGCAGGCCTGCTTGCTTTGACCAGGACCATATATTCATTGTGTGAAATTTGTGGAAAGGAATGAAGAGGGTGGGTTAGCATACTCTTGGATTGTTGTTTTGGAAAAGGGTTGGTGCTGGTGGTTTTACTTTGTTTTAAATATGAGTCCAACATGTCTGCTTTGGTCATGTAATGATTTGCCAGTTTGTCTGTGAAATCGTGAGTAATGGGTTGGGGTCCTTCTAGGCAATTTGGTTTACGAAATTCGGTGAGAATTTTATAGAATTCTTTATTTGCACATTTAGCATTTTGAATTCTGTCTGAATAGTATCTTTTTTAAAGTTTTTTTGATTTCTGACTTGTATAAATTGTTAAGTTTCTGTAGGTGAAGTTTGTCTTGATTGGTGTTTGTTTTGAGCCAGGTGCATTGTAGTTTCTAATTTGTTGTTTTATCTCTTTTAGCTGTGCATTTCTCCAAGGTGCCTGTTTTCTTTTGTTCTGTTGTGTCGTTCTTAGTGGTAGTAGGATATCAAAAGCTTCCTGTGGCCACACATATAGTTTTTGAACTGAGTTTATTGTGTCTAACTCTGTACTGGAGGTTAGTTGTGTTTCTAAGGGTTCAAAATTTAGTTTGTTCCATGGTCGATAGTTGGATGCATGTAAGGTGGTTTAAGGTGTGTTGCTTTGTGTTTTTTTATGTTGGAAAGCAAGCAAATGGTGGTCTGACCATGTAACTGGAGTCATTGTTTGAAAGATAACTAGTTCTTTATTTGCAAAAATGACATCTAGGATGTGTCCAGCGATGTAATGTAGGTTCAGTGTGTCTAGGCCAGTGATGATTGTTTCGGATGGGGCATATTGGGTTTGTCAAACCAAATGTTTAGGTCACCCAGAATGCATAGGTTGGAGTAAAGTGTTATACATTTTGAAACTGTGTCTAGAAGTGTGTCTGGGAATATTGCATTGCTATGTGGAGGTCTGTAAAGGAGCAGGAAGTTACAGGAGGAAGATGGTGTAGGGTTGCATCTGGTGAAGAGGGCCTCACAACCTTATATGGAGACGTTGTCAGCTATGGTGATATTTAATGTTTGCTTGAACACAACAGCTAGGCCAGCTCCTCATTTGCCTATATGATTTTGTGTGATAGTTTGATAGCGTAGAGGAACAGCTTCATGTAAGACTGGATCATCTCCCAACCATGATTTAGTTATGAAGAGTAAGTCAGGTTCTGTGTCAGTGAGAAGGTCGTAGATGTGATGCTTGTTTTTAAGGAGTAATTGAGCATTTATTAGTAAGCAATTTAGAGAATGTACTTTGGTGATGGTGTGCCTTTGTTTTGTAGAAGAGTGAGCAGTATTTCGTGGGCTTGTAACAGGTGTATCCTTAGTGCTGGTATTAGCTGTATGAGGATAGTAATAGTGTAGCTGTTCTCTATCTTGTTCCTCGTCCAGCAGGCTAAGAAGGCATTTTGATGGGTTTGCATGTGTAGGTGGTGGAGATGTTAGTTGAGGGTGATTTGTGAGCTGTGTTGTTTTCTTAGGGTAGCCTTGTTGTGCAGTAGACATGAAGATGCAAAGTTGTGAAGAGTGGAATGTTGCTTATTTTGTTTGCGTCTGTTTAGGGTGGAAGGTGTATGAGTTAGGGGTGGTGGTGCAGCATGTGGGTCATGTTATAAGGTTCTAAATTGTCCAATGGATGAGAGGCGGTTAAAAGAGAGTTGTTGTGTTGCAGTATATTTTTTAGGTGTGGGGGGAAGAGAGAAAGCTTGGCATTGTAGTTGGTTTATGGTGTGTATTATTTGTGTGGTCAGGAAGGTGTGAGCGGGTGTGTGTTTCTAGTTTGTGATAGAAAGTATTATGAGGTGTGTGTGAGAGATTTTGTTGTGCTGATGTGTGTGTTATGTTTTGTTTTTTAGGAGTAGTAAAAGGAGGTGATGATGTATTTGTTTTCTAAGATGAATTTGTATGTAAAGTATTGTTGGTGATTGGAAGCTGCAAGGTAAAGGGGGTGGTAATGTGTGTTGGAAAAGAGTGTATGTGGTGTGTGAGAAAGGAAGAACAAGAGTTAAGAGTGTTTGTGTTTGATTTGATTGCTAAAAGAGGTACTCTGTGTGGTCCATTGGAGTGTAAGTGTTGTGTGGTTGTGTTATTGTGGTAAAAGGAGGAGGAGGGTGTTGGTGGATGAAAAGATGGAAGGCTGAGCATAGGTTTGTTGGTGACAGAAAGGGGTCAGTTAGGAATAATTAGAGTAGGGAGTGTGTGGCTGGAAGGGATATAGTTCGGTACGGATGGATTCAGTTTGTGTTTGTGATGAAGGGATTGGTTAGTGATATAGGATAGAGTGGTGTTTTGTATGGAAGTGAAGGTGCAAATATGTGGTAGTTGGGATAGAAGGGTGTAAAGTTGTAGTTTGTGGGGTTTTGTAGTGGGTGCTGAGAGATAAAAATTTGTGTAGAGTTAGTTTGTAGTAAATGAGTAGAGTAAGTTTACTGTGAGTGTGTTAATCTGGTTGTGGATGTGGATGGGGTAGGGTTGGTGCTGGTGATTGGGATAATGAGCAACATCTCTGTCCCTAGGCCCGACTAATCTCGAACAGGCCCAAACAGGCAGCTTCCCTTGTCTTCTCCGCCCTTAGCCGCAAGTCTCAGGCTGAGACGCCCTGAACCCTGACCTTAAATAGCCCTAGTGATGAGGTGACCCCTTCGGCCAATGGAAACCCTAGCCCTTACCCTAACCAATCAGAATATTAGCCCTAAGCCCTAGGACCAATAGGAGACCAGGCCCTTACAACTAATCACAGCCCTAGTCCTATCAGCTAATCAGAAACCAAACCCTAAGCCCTAGGTCCAATAGAATCCCTAGTCCCAGTAACCAATCAAAAACCCTAGACCTATCCGCCAATTAGAACCCTAACCTTAAGCCCTAGGGCCAATAGAAACACTAACCCTGAGACCAATCAGAAGCCTAGAACTATTAGCCAATCAGAACACTAACCCTAAGCCCAATAGAAACACCAGATACAGCAACCAATCAAAGCACAGATGCAATGCCCAATAGCAGCTTATATAAGGGGTGTGTGACCTCAATCTCAGGCTGCTGGGCAGGGGGCTATGAGCTGCTCCTCAATTCAGAATTTCCTTGGAGACAGTTAGGTTCAATACACACTCTAGAGTTTTGCAGGCAAGGGCCTAAACTAGGCCTCTAACAATACTGCTTTTCCAAAACTTAAACATCTCACTCTCCTAGCCCCAAAAAAGTGCTACAATCACTTTCCAAACACAGTCTATAACACTAAGAGCAGATTACTGCAGGCTAAGAGCACATTCTGCTTAGCCTCTGAGGTATAATATGTCTGTTTCTTGGGGGGTGGGGGGTTAATCTTGTTTCACTCACTTGTTAACACAAAAGGGAGCTGGGGGTGTATTGCTTACACATAGGTCTGAGCACAGATTTGGGGAGAAACTAAGAGGGAAAATCAGGCAGTCACGGGCAGGTGAAAACAACAGATTTTGAAATAAAGAGCCCACAAACAAGTAAAATAGAGGCAGTCACGGGCAGGTGAATAACAATAAATTTTGAACTACAGAGCCCACAATGCAACAGGTACATTGAGGCAGTCACAGGCAGGTAAAACTTCAATTTTTAAACTAAAAAGCCCACAAACAAAACAGGTGAAAATGAGGCAGTCAAGGGTAGAGGTAAATCACTTTCAAAGTTTCAGGAAATAGACAGCACAAAGTAACCAGTTCCTTTTATATTGAAGAGCAGTCATAACCTCAGGAATACTGCTACTGTGTAGGAT
The DNA here is from genome assembly GCA_963921515.1 of Calotriton arnoldi. Classification (NCBI taxonomy): domain Eukaryota; kingdom Metazoa; phylum Chordata; class Amphibia; order Caudata; family Salamandridae; genus Calotriton; species Calotriton arnoldi. Next base: position 4,871,063 of record CAWUFW010000189.1, read on the forward strand.
AAAGGAGTCATGTTCAGATCCTGGGAACTTTGCATTGCAGTGTGTGATGATAAGGTCAGCAGTGTAAGCTTTCAATTTCTGAACATCTGTTCCCGAGCACATGGTGGAACAATGCGAATGTGTGCGTACAATCAATGGTTCCAACAACGTTTGGGAACCCAGCAATAGCACAGAATGTACTCTTCACTTTGGTTAGCGCTCTTGCAGTTTTAGGGAAGATGATGAAACACTGCTCACGTTTCAACATAGCATTGAGTACTTTCTGTAATATTTTACTGAAGGTAGGCTGAGAGAGTCCAGAAGCCATGGTAACAATTCCTTGAAAAGACCCAGTTTCACAGAAGTGCAACACTGACAACAATCTAACCAGTGATGGGGCAGCAGTTCTAATATTACTATTGGGCTCTAAATCACACTCATGATTGGCTGTAAGGTCTTGGTCTCCTATTAGTTCTAGAGTTTAGGGCTAGTGTTGTGAAATTTGTTTGGGTTAGGTCTAGGGTTCCATTGGCTGAAGGGGTCACCTGATTACTAGGACTATAAAAGGCCAGGGTTTAGGGCGTCTCAGCCCGGGCTTCGAGGCTAAGGGCGGAGAGGACAAGGGCAGTTGCCTGTTCGATACTGGTCGGGACTAGGGCCAGAAATGCTGCCCATTTTCTCACTCATCAATACCCACCCTACAACATCCACATCCACAAACAGAGTAACACACTCACACCAATTGTACACCACACGTTTACTACAAACCAACCATATGCAAAAATCAATGTACCAGCATACACTACAAAACCACACAAACCACATCTATATATCTTTCTATCCCACCTACCACACATTTTCACCATCACCTACAAACAGTACACAACACTATCCTATACCACTAACCAATCCAATCATCACTAACACAATCAAAATCCATGCCATACTGAACTACAACCCATCCAGACACACACTCCCCACTCTAACTACTCCTAACAGACCCCCTTTTATCATTAACAAACCCATACTCAGCCTTCCATCATTTGTCCAACCAACACCCTTCTCTTCTTTCTACCACAATAACACAACACAACACTTACATGCCACAGAACCACACATTTTAACTCTTGCAGCAAACAGGTCTAAAACAAACAGTCTTAACTTTACTTCATCCCCTACTACACACAACATACACTCTACTCACAAACACATCACCACCCCCTTTACCTTACAAGTTCCACTCGTGAACAATACTATACAAACAAATCCATCTCATAAAACAAACACATCAGCACCTCTTTTCACTACTTCTCAAAAACAAAACATATCACACACACCAGCACAACAAAATATCCCAAGCACAACACCTCATAATACTTACAGTCACAAAATACAATCATACACCCACCTTTCAAACTACACAAATGAACAAACTACAATGCAAAGCTTTCTCTCTTCGACCACACCTAACACACATACAGTAACACAGCAAATCTCTTCTAACCGCCTCTCATCCACTGGACAATTTAGAAGCTTACTACATGACCCACATGCTGCACCACCACCCCTAACTCATACACCTTTTGCCCTAAACACACGCCTACAATATAAGCAATGTGCCACACATCACAACTTTGCTTCTCCATGTCTACTGCACAACAAGGTTACACCACAAAAACAACACAGTGCACCAACTCACTCTTAAACACCGTCTCCACCACCTACACATGCAGACCCAGATCAAAATGCCTTCTTAGCCTGCTGGACGAGGACCACATTACAGAACAGCTACACGATTCCCATCCTAATACAGCTAATACCAGCACTAAAAACACACCTGCTACAAACCCACACAATACTGATCACTATTCTACAAAACAAAGTCTCACTGTCACCAAAGCACATTCTCTAAACTGTCTACTAATAAATGCTCGATCGCTCTCTAAAAACAAACATCACATCTATGACCTTCTCACTGACGTAAAACCAGACATACTATTCATAACTGAATCATGGTTAGGAGATGATATGGCTCCAGTCCTGCATGAAGCCGTTCCTCAAGGCTATCAAACGATCACCCAAAATCGGATAGGCAAAAAAGGAGGTGGCCTAGCTGTTGTGTTCAGGCAAACGTTACATATCACTAAAGTTGACGACATCTCCATAAAGAACTGCGAGGCTCTTCTAACCAGATGCAATCCTACATCGTCTTCCCCTTGTAACTTCCTGCTCCTTTACAGACCTCCAATGAGCAAGGCGACATTCCCAGTCACACTTCTAGACAGACACAGTTTCAAACCTGATAACAATACACTCCAATCTATGCATTCTGGGTGACCTCAACATTTGGTTTGACAAACCCAATATGCCCCATCCGAAAACAATAATCACTGGCCTGGACGCACTGAACCTGCATCAGATCATCCACAAACCCACACACATCGCTGGACACATCCTAGATGTCATTTTTGCTAATACCGAACTATTTAACTTTCAAACTATAACTCCAGTCACATGGTCAGACCACCATTTGCTTGCTTTCCAACATAAAACAACACTGGGCGACTCACCTAAAACTACCTTACATGCATCCACCTATCGACCGTGGAACAAACTCAATTTGAAACACTTAGAAACACAACTAACATCCAGTACAGATCTGGAAACAATAAATTCTGTTAAAAAACTATATGAGTGGCTACAGGAAGCTTTTTACATCCTGATACTACTCAAAACCACACAACAGAACAAAAGAAAAAAAGCACCTTGGAGAAATATAGAGATAAAAGACATAAAACAACAAATTAGAAAGCTGCAACGTACCTGGCTCAAAACAAATACCAGACAAGACCAACTTCACCTACAGAAAATTAACAGATCATACAAGTCAGCTATCAAAAAAGCAAAGAAAAGGTACTATTCATACAGAATTCAAAATGCTAAATGTGCAAATCAAGAATTCTATAAAATACTCAATGAATTTCGTAAACCAAATTGCCTAGAAGGAACTCAACCCCTTACTCAAGATTTCACAGACAAACTGGCAAATCATTACACGGACAAAGCAGACACGTTGGACTCATACTTAAAACAGAGACAAAGCACCAGCACCAACCCTTTCACAAAACAACAATCCAAGGATACTCTACCCCAACCTCTCCGTTCCTTCCAACACATCTCACACAATGAATTTATGGACCTGGTTGAAGCAAGCAGGCCTGTCGGCAGCCCTTCTGACCCGTGTCCACCGCAAACTTTCAAGACAATTCTTTTAACAAACTCTGCTGCCACTCCAGTAAGCAGAATCATCAACGATTCCTTAACTACTGGAATATTTCCAGAAGAACTCAAAAAGTCATACATACACCCTTTACTGAAGAAAACAAACTTGGACCCGCTAAACCCTGACAACTACAGACCCATTACAAATGTACCTTTCCTGGGCAAACTGATAGAAAGAGCAGCGTTTGCCCAGATGTCACAATTTAATGAAGAGAATGCCATACTTTCAGACTTCCAAACATGATTCCATCTGGGAAGAGGCACAGAATCTGCCCTCCTTGCCATCTGGGATGACCTGAAGAACACAGTTGACCGCAACGGGGTTGCTGCGCTACTCCTTTTGGACCTCTTGGCTGCCTTTGACATGGTTGACCATGACACTCTGAAACAAAGACTCTACGAAGCCAGCATAGAGGGGACTGCTCTAGACTGGATCACGTCCTACCTTCGAAACAGAACTAATGTCATCCATACCCCACCTTTCTCATCCAAACCATACTCCACAAAAGCAGGTGTCCCTCAAGGCTCTATCATCTCGCCCATGCTTTTCAACATCTACATGAAGTCATTACCAGTACAGATCAATCAATTTCACCTCACGTGCTATAACTATGCAGATGACACACAAATACTCCTTCAACTGGAATGCCCCAAAGACATTGGAAACTCTCCAATTTTCAGTTGTCTCAGAGCCGTGGATCAATGGATGACTTGGAGCCATCTCAAATTGAATGCTTCCAAAAGGGAAATACTCACGTGTGGTGATTGGAAATGTTATGACCCACTTGCCGCCTGGCCTGATGAACTGGGATCACCACCTAAAGTATCGAAGGAAGTAAGAAACCTTGGAATGACCATGGACTCCAAGCTATCGATGAATGCTCAAGTTGACAAACTAGCAAGATCAAGCTTTGTCACTATAAAAATTCTGCCACAAATCTTCCCCCATTTGGGATTTCCACACAAGGTCCGAGCTACCATCTCCCTTGTTCTGTCCAAACTCGATTACGCCAATAGCCTCTACCACGGATCACCTTTAACGACCATGAAAAGGCGACAACGGATTCAGAACTCGGCTGCCAGACTACTCTTGCATATCAAACCGCTAGACCACATCTCACCTGCCTTGAAAGCCCTGCATTGGTTACCGGTTGCCAGAAGATCCACGTTCATGCTGCTTTCTATCACCCACAAAGCAATACATGGAATGGGACAGCTCTTCATCAGGTATAAAATCACCAAACATATTCAACAATGGAACCTACGCTCTAGAGTGGCACCTCGCCTCAAAATCCCAAGATACAAAAAAAACCATGGGTGGCACATCCTTCTCTGTCCAAGCAGTCAAACTATGGAACTCTTTACCCCCCAACATAAGATCCACGGACAACCACCTTATCTTCAGAAAACTACTCAAGAATTGGCTCTTCCCCACATAAACATAATACACAAACAGAAACATACAGCATATTGGGATGTGATTAAAGACTGTATTAAACTAGACAGTGCCCTATCGATCCCTTGGCTTCGATTCATGAGAGATACATTTCAAGAGATAGGCTTGGGGCATTTTTACAATAATCCTGATAGTATCTCCACAAATGCGAAAGCCAATTATTAAAGAGGCACATTATTTCAGGGCAAACATGCGCCATACACAAACAGAGGCGACTGATTTCCTATGCTTGCTCCCTGCCCAACAGCAATTTAATTTAATTTTTACTACCAATGTACGGACACGATTTCTTTTAACTAGATTTTGTTAACACAGTTTGCACTTTTTAGTGGCATTCCCAAGACAATCAGGGTGGGTCGATAAACTTATGCCCTGCCCGTGTGATAATTTGGCAGCTGAGAGCACCTTGCACTTTATTTTATTTTGCCCCTTTACAAAGAGCCAAGGGAAACATTCTTAGCCCCACTTCTAAGGGAAAACCGGCCTTACACATACATTGAAGGTTTTAATATGCTGTATTCATTAGCCAATTCTGCTATTTGCATTGTGGTCTCTAATTTTATTAAAGTTGTAATGGCCATTAGAAAGCGCTATGAGCTATAGAAGCTGATTAGTAACATTGAAATTTTAAATGTATAATTTTTATATCCTTGGAAAATTATGAGCAGTGATATATCTTGACGTGCTAGGTTCTTTGTATTATGGATTAGGTGTTTTTATATGCCGGTTTCCTATGAACCTTTTTCTTTTATTAATTTTTAACTACACTATTTTACAAATATGCTATGAAATCTTAAAACAGTGATGTTTGTTTGTCAAACTTTTATGGTCTTTGAACCGAATAAAGTTACTTTGATTGATTGATACAGCATATCCCTCTGTATATAAGCATTTATTTGTACTATAGATAAGTACCTATCTTTCTATATTGCTTTGTATAAACTTGTAAAATAATTATGTTGTTTAAAAAAAAAAAGATTTAAGTACAACAACACTTGGAAACCAGAGTTCATTTAATGCATCTTTAATCTACATATACCTACTTCCTTTATGCATCTATATACCTTCCATGTACTTGGATCTATATATTTATTACTTTTCTCCTATAAAAGCATATTCAATGCACTACCCTATTTCTCATCCTATACCTCTATCAATATCTTTAATCTACATATACTTACCTCCTTTATGCATTTATATACTTTCCATGTACTTATGGATCTATAAATGTATTACTTTCTTCTAATTCAGCATACCCGATGCACTACCCTATTTCTCACCCTATACCTCTCTCAATATATCTTCTACCCCAACTTTCTGACTCATCTCAAACTTCTTTCTACTACTCTTTCAAATGCACTACCCTATTTCTCACCCTATACCTCTATCAATATATCCTCTACATCAGAGGTCTTCAAACTGTGGGGCGCGCTCCCCTGGGAGGGGGCGTAGATGGGTTCCCAGGGGGGCGCAAATGCCTTTGCAAGTACATGTAAATGAAGATGGCCTGGAAGTGCAGCGATGTTTATTTGCTGCATTTCCAGGCTGTCTTCATTTACTCCGAAGCCCTTGAAGTGAGATCAGAGTGCCGTGGGGCCGGAGGTCAGTGAGTGTGCTGCGGTGGGCTTGGCTGGGCAGTGTCTGGAGTCTTATCTCCGGCACGCCTGAGTTTTTCACAGGTCTTTAAAGACCATTTGCATATTTACTTATCTTTGTAAACTGGTTACTGAGGCTTAGTTTTTTTTCTGGTACCAGCTGCCTATTCCTTACATTTGTATTTTACATTTACTAGTGTGAGAATGCATTTCATGAAAAGGAATATAAAGTAGGGTTGCCAAAAGAAAAATGCCAGCCATGTGTTGTTTTAAGAGTCTGCAAAGACCTCGTCTTGACACTAAATACGGTTATAAATACAAAAGTATGTATTCATTTGTAATGTGACTTTTCTGTCTTTGTTCCCTTTAATTATCAGTCATGAATCATTCAGTCCGCCCTAGAACACAATTAAAAGTGCTTTCTATTTATATTTGCTGTTCGAAGTATGCATAGATAAGTGCTGAAAATACGGCTTTAGGTGGCTGTTTATTTTTGTACCGCCTGCGACATCAAAATAATGAGCTGGCAACCCTAATCATAAGACTGGAAGTTTGTTGCAGGATCAGCACATTATTTATTTCCTCCACCCCGATCCCTGATTAATGCCATAATAGCAATAGTTTAACTTATATCTGAAACCCTACGCCGCGGTCAATAACATGCTGAGTTACTTCAAGTGTCAGGGAATGAACCCTGCATTCAGACAACTCACTCCTCATTCTCACCCTTCACTTTCACGCTCACCCTGCACTCACAGCGCATAGTTATGGATTTACCGCATTTGCCACATAATCCATCATCTGCTGCATAATTTGCAAGTTTAAAAAAAAAACTTGTTTCTAGCTCAAACGGTTAAAAAGTTACTAAAAATTCAGCAACACGTGTTATCTCGCAGTGAAAGGCCCTTTCTAAAGGTTGACTGGTCACCTTTCTGTTGCTTATTGCTATATGTGGGTGTTAATGTGGTACTTATGAGGGGCAATAAAAGCCAGGACAGTGTTAACAAGTCTAAAAATTACAAAATAATGCAGTAATGCTATCACAAATTTGCAGCATTATGCAGCATAATTCGCCTTTGCTTGCTGCGGAATTTAGTCAACCCTTCTGCATAATTTGGCCTTCTCCTGCCGCATAATTCCAGTGGCCCTGTTTATAGTGCTATGAGGTCCCAGCCTGTGTCAGAAAGCACTGTGAATATGTAAGTCATTATTTTAAAACAGTATTTACATACTCTAAGCTAGGCTGCTGCAAAATGATGCAGTGATTGAGATAAAACAAGTTCTTACAAAATATACTTTTTAGTAATAAGTAATCAAACTGTATCTAATGCAGACATTTTTGTAAGTGTCTCCACTATTCCAGATCTCAGCTGATAAAACCCTTACATTACATCTCAAAAAGAATAAACCTTTGCCACCATGAAGCTTTAAGCAGAGCCACTGGAATTATTCAGCAGAAGAGGACCACATTATGCAGCAGGTTTGACTAAATTATGCAGCAAGAAAAGGTAAATTATAGGGCACAATGCTCCACATTTTGTGGTTAGCATTACTTCATTATTTTATCATTTTAACTCAAGGTAACGCTGTCAGGGGAAATAGTTTACCTCATTAGTACCAGTTTAACACCCAAATACAGCAGTAAGCAACTACAAGATTACCAGTCAATCTTTGCAAAGGGCCTTCCACTGCTCCAGAAAACTTTGACACGCTTTAAGTAACTTTTGTTCCGTTTGAGCTAGAATCAACTTTTTTGTTGTTGAAATCTGCAGATTATGTAGCAAATGCAGTAAACTGATAATTATGTGGAAAATGCTGCTGCTGCAGAAACTCATAATTCCAGTGGCCCTGGCATTAAGTGACTCAATCGATTAATGGCTGGAAAAAGGCTGGTCTCCTTTTTAACTTTCTGCACTACCACCACACCCTTCCCTTTCAGGCAGATGCACCTCAAAGTCAGTATCAACCACTCAGGGGCAGTTTTTTTGTGAAAGTGGAGTCCATGGGGTGGCAGGTAAAAGGCCAGCAGGGTTGCATTCAGATGCAGAGCCCTAATCCTCTCGATCCCTGGGGCCTCACAGTAATGGTCTAGGAGACAGAGGAAAGGAGCGAGATTCATTGATATTGTCAAACAGAAGGCCCAGAAAAGGGAGCACTGTATGGGGACTCATTTTTATGTTTACAAATGGCCAGAGACAGCTTCTTTAGAGAGATACTCCAAAGAAGTGGACAATATAAGTGTTTTTATTCTTAAAGAGGCATTCATTAGTGAAGCTGGTACTGCTGCCAAGTGTGGAAGTGGCCACTGCTGGTTATCATTAAGGAAGCAGATGCAGCAGGCAGTGGCGGCTGGTGACATTTGAAAGTGGTGGGGCGTAAAATTATTGGCATACTGCAGCGCAGCGAGCGAGCGTAGCGAGCGTGCCCGAACAACCTAAGGGGGGTTCGGGGGGGTTCTCCCCCCGAGAAAATTTTGAAAAAAGAGTGGACAAATGGTGCATTTTCAAGCAAATTTGAGAAAGCAGGAAGGTTAATAAAGCAATTGTGAAAGTGCAGTTATTACATTAATAAAGAGACCAGCAATCAAGGGTAACTATCCGGAGTCTTTGGTGAGTCTTTGGTGGGAGATTTAATAGATTTGTGTCAGTGGTCTCGTGAGTTGAACCTACTATGCAGAGATGTTCCAGAGTCTTCAGACATAGTATAGAACATAAATTACAAAAAATAAAAATGATATGAAATCAGCTTCCCGCCAAATTCACGTGCCTTCTCTACACACACAACCGTGACATGACCCTAACTCACCAGGAAAGACAAAAGAGGACACAACACTCATAACACTCACCCTCTTTTCCATAATTGTCCAATCCTGAAGTATTGAAAAATACTTCCTGCACACCTCCGCTCCTCTGTGAAGTTCTTCTAAAGTTATTTGTAATCAAAATCTCAATACCTAAAAGAATCAAGTGCAAGCAACTGCGCTCAATTCACTCTCCATATGAGGCATCCCAGCCTGAGCCGCTTCAATGATCTCTTTCAGTGCTATAATGAGGCAGACAGTTTAAAGCCTAGCCCAGAAAAACACACACACCCCCTGCTCCATGGTAGGATCCCGATGCAATGAAACATGCGATCTAATCAGCTCTGGGCCTTGAAGTAACTATCAACAGATCCTCAGACTGTCTATTACTGACCAGTATCACTACCTACTGTGCTACATGCTATCTATCCACTAGTATTGTTTGGTACCCCTCAGGCATGTGAAGCATTATATAAATGTGATTACAGTACAATTCCATACTTGTAGCATAGCACAAGTAATGTCCCAAAAGTCACTAGAGAATAAAAGCAGTACTTGTCTTTTGAATGTATAGCTTCACTGAAAATATTGCAGATCCACAGCAAAATGCATTCCAGGCCTGCCAATGGATTTCAGGGGAGATGTGCATAAAAGCTTTGCCTAATATTTATTCCTCCAAAGAATTACTTTATGAACACAGAGAAGTTCCAGTTCTCAACATATGAACAGAGCTGCATTGATTTTTTTTTTAAAAACCTCACATTTAAAAAGCACTGACACTCAGAGCCTGATACAATAGATATTGCTCATATAAAAATCTGACTATATTTTCTCTGTTGGGGAAACTATCAGCCCTCTATCATTAGGAGTGGATCAAAAAATATTTTGATATTTGCAGTAAAAAAACAAATGCCTAGTGCCAAAAAAGTAGAACCATTGACTGGCGTTTGCTTTTACAGGCACCACCTAACATAACATATAATTCCTTGACACATATTTGTCAGCTACTTTGACAAACAGCTTTATATTCCAAAATGAGAAACACTATCGCGGCAGATGCCCCATGCTCTCACCACTTGACCAGCTTTGTTTAGCCCAGAATTGCTGAGGGTTTAAACTTTGACTCGTGTTTGCATGTGTTAATTTAATGCGATTCTGTGACGATCAGGAATGCCAAAAGAAGACTAAATGAATAAGTCCCCCATTGAAACTTTCACAGGGTGGTTGAAATTCAATTTTACACTAGTGTTTGCCGACCCCATCTGCCTAACTTCGCAGAAGTAGATGCATTTTGGTTGAATTGCTCAGATGTTGAATTGTGCTGACGTGTGGTCGAATAAAAGTAGGGAATAAACACATTTGTGAGTTGCAATCGCCTAGTTACTGTCGTTTCTCAGCTGTAACGATTGATATTAATCGACGCCACTCATATTTCACGAACGTCGAAATAATGTCTGATGCACAGCCTCGTGAAACGGTGTTTGACTGCTCTTGCATGACAGAGAAATCAGAAGCAGGTACAAACTTTCAACAAAGGAAGGGCGAACATTTGGTACTTTAAAATAAATTTGGTGCTGTGAACTTGAAGTGCCAGCAGATGTCTGACACTGACCTGTCAAATGTATGACATAAACATGCAACGTCACGACATGTCATGACAACAGAGGCACAGATGGTAAGCGCTACCTGAAACTTGCATTTGAGGATGCGTCTTTCTTTGCAGTTTGCAAAGGTTTGCTAATGATGTCTGTCCCTGTTGCCTTTCATGTGCAAGACGAACACACAATGACACCAGAGGCATATGGTATGAATAAAACATGCATTTAAATTGCATTGTTATTGGTAGAAGAGTGCTGCGGATTGGATGTCGGCCCCTAGGCAAACATGCCATGACACTGGAGGAAGCTGGCTAGCCTCACAGAAGAAAAAAGACTTTATCATACAAAGGTTCAAGAGATTACCCTGACATTCACGTTTCTAATCACATTTTTGAAGAGGGGAAATGTTCAAAGAAGGCAGCTTGGGTTCCTGTAGATCAGTCACGTGGCTGTAGTGCTGGCACAAAGGGACACAAAAGAGTGATGGGTGGATTGCTTGCATTGATCTCAGCCACTGGTGCACCCAAGTTGTGTTTTTTGCTCACCGCGCCCATGTAGACAGGAAACGGCCATGGGTAACCCAGTCTCCAATAGGAATAGTCCAGCCCGAAGTGCCAGGCCGGGTCTCCTCTGAAGGGGAACACAAGAAACCCCAGGCCGATTTCTGTAGGGACAGACTGGACTTTAAAGTCCTGCAGCGGCACGAATGCTGTGTGATAAAAACCACTATTAAAATCTTGAATGCAGGCAACTGCCACAATGTCGCGTTTGAAACCTTTGTTGTGTGCTGGCTGGCTTGCTTGACAATAAAACTATGGCCTCATTACAGTGCTGCTGTTCAAAAGCTACGAATGTCAAGCAGCAGTAGTAGTGCTTGTGTGGCATATCAACTGAAGAGCCCAGTCGTGGCAATGCTGCCCAAATTAGGTCTTTTGCAGACTTCCTTCATGCTCCATTGACATATGTTAGGCAGATTCCAATATGGCTGCCCGCTGCTCTCTGTCAGCCGACCATACGCACACATCAATGTCTGGTTGCCGCACAGTACTCAATACAGCCTAAATTCATCTAAATATTAATTTCTCTCCCACTTACTGATCACAGCTTGGCGGAATACTAGAAGAAATATAAGCTATCCTGCATGGAACTTCAAATATTGGCGAACGAAATAATTGCCCATGAGTCACAGCTCTTCAGTCAGACGCCCATCACGCTCCCAGATCAGTCAAAAGAGACACTTGGATACAAATGTTGTGTAAGATCAATGCTGTTACACTGGAAAAAGAAAGCGGGTAAAGCATCAAAAAGGAATATTGAAGAATATGAAATAAATAAATTACTGAAGTGAACGAGCATTGTAAGGGAACAGAAGGGGACCCGACAATGGAAATGAAATTGACCCGATCCACTTACAGTCGCGGCTCGCAGTACTCACGGGGGGTTGACATGGGTCGCGGGGGGGACACCGAGGGTAAATAAAATAAATGTACAAAACTTACCTGACCGCCTCTGCTCCTGGTCCGCGTTGGCGCCTCTTCAGGAACAGCTCTGGAGTGGCAACCCCTCAGCCAATCCTGGCGCTGCTGCAGCGCCAGGATTGGCTTAGGGCACGGTTATTCTTCGCCCGAAGCCTGCCCATTAGGAGACCGAGGGGCTCCTAATGGGCATGCGCAAGTCAGCGCAAACACAAGTGCGCATGACTGGGCACGGGCAAAAAATGTGCTCACCTTCCCCACTCATGCGCACTTGTGCTGCTGACTGTCTGTCCCTGGCTGGTCTGACAATCATGTCAGTCAACATGACGCGGACCGCCCACCCCCTTCAGACTCTGAAGGGGGTGGGCGGTCCGACGTCATGCTGACTGACATGATTGTCAGTCAGTTCTCCCTCGGCGTCTCTGAACTAGTCAGACGCCGAGGGAGCTCAGCTGCGGGCTGCTGGCGGGGGGGGCAACGCCCCAACGCCCCCAATGGACGCACCGCCACTGGCAGCAGGACTGGGGCCCAGGTATTTGAGGGACCCACTGCATCACAGTTATGACTGTCTACGTTTAAAAAAGGGGCATCAGAGCTTATTTTCCTTTCAAGCATTGGGACCGAGGTGATGATCCGTCATGGTGGGGAAGAGGTAAAAGATGCAGAGGAGATAGCCTGCTACTCAGGACTGCAGTTATCAATAGTGCAGCAGGTGTAGTTGCATTGGGGTCAAAGAGTGTGAGAGGCTCACAACACCCCAATTATTGGGATCAGTTTGTTTGGGATAATATCTGTTTTTGTTTGATGCATTTGCTGTTTTATAAGTCTCATATTTAGTGCGGTTCATACGCTATAGAAAAAGTATTCGTGAAATAATCTCATAAGCCCTGCTTCCTGCATGCAGCCATGTCCGTCCCGCTCCCCCAATCCTTGCCATAAAGATTTGGAGGGGGCCCGACCTCAAAACATTTTGCCTAGGGGGGGCTCACATAAAAAAGTTTGAAGACCTCTGCTTTACATCCACTCTCTCATTTATCCCAAACCCCTTACCACTACTATGATCACCAAAATAACGCTTTCTAGACTCTGCCCTACTCTACCCCTCCTTGCATCATCTGACACCTCTTTTACTATACCGATCCCCCAAAACAAGCTTCTCTAAACTCTTCCCTCTGACTCTTCCCCTCCACATCCCTTTTTACTCATCCCAGGCCTCCTCCTAGTGCTATGACCTCCAAAACAAACCAAAAAAAGTCTCAATCCTTCACTCTTCTATCCCTCCACTATCCTTTTCAATCAAAATAACAGTCTAACATGTCCACTTCTCAAATTTCATATTTCACTATACTAATTCACCACTAATCCTTTATGGGTTCCAGAGTAGCGTGCTACTCACCGAAAAAGCGCTTCAACACCTCATCAGGGGTAACAAGCGCTATATAAATGCAAACCTTTTTCCCTCTTCTATCCTTCCGCTATCCTTCTGAATCCAAATAACTGACTAACCTGTCCACCACTCCAATTACTTTCATATTTAACTATACTGATTCAACACTAATCCTTTATGGGTTCCGGAGTAGCATGCTACTTGCCGAAAAAGCTCTTCAGCGCCTCGTCAGGGGTAGTAAGTGGTATATAAATCCAATTACAATACAATACAATACACTTTATGAGGTCAAATATGAACAATAACTTGTAAAATGTGTACATTGCAAAAAGATCAACTCTACATAGGTAGATGCACTGCTTGTACCTTCTTCTAGTTTGTAGTGCATTGTGGTATGCGATATCCTCTCGAGGGCCAACAGCAGATTGAAGAGGCACTTGTCTCTGCACAAGATGTAAAACGCTGTTCCACAAACCTGCCCCTATTGCTGCCATTTTGATAAACATGTGTATTTTATGATAAAATACACAAATGACAAAGATATAACTAGTTTCCCCAGATGAAATGACCACAATCCTTGTCAGTGAAGTAAATCGAAGTTGCTACTTCCAGCTTCTCACTGTAGGATAATACCTCCAAAAACAACATTAGAAAACTGTAGGTAAGTGGGATCAAAATTAGCTTCATAACAACTCATTTGGGGTAAAAATGAACAGCAGTGGTAACCATGGAAGGTTCTCCAGATTTTAGGAGATAAACTGTCGATGGAGGATATGTAATTACCTCCAATATTTTATGTGTAATCGGCAGGTTAAAGACACTTTTCAAAGGAACAAAATAGCATGCAAATACCAATTCTGGAGGAAATACTTCAGCCTCCAAAAATTGATTTTGCACCACATTAACACATACATCAAAATCAGCACCTTAGATCCCCATTACGAGTTCCCTGTTATCTCCGTGGCGCCGGAATGGGGAATAATATGTGGTCCAATTCTGCATATTTTCCCCCTTCTGAAGGAAATATAGGCTCAAAATCTGCAAACATTTACCACCTGTTGCAAGGTCTTTTTCTTTTCCCCCTGAGGGTGTCAGCGAGCAACAAGCGGGCAAGTTCCTCTTTACTTCAGCTGGGAGAGCCTCTTCTGCGGGCAGGAACCAGGTACAGCGACTGCACCTGTCCCTGCAACTCCGCAGGGATGTCTGGCCCGATGTGTCCATGCTCCGAAATATCTAGCCTGGAGTTTGCAGAAAGATGTAGTTGCCCTGAGTGGTATCCGCCTCAGGGATACCGCTCTTGCCAACTCGGAATGGGGCCCTTTGTCAGAATAATATGGTGATTTTACACATGCTAGCATGAGCATTCTCATACTTGATTAAGTCTCCATGGACATAGAAATGTTCAACTCAGGATCATGACCATGTCACAAAAACACATACATACAAGTGTCAGGGGTCAGAACTTCTTTATTCCATTGTTCAAATCATAAGCTGACATGATGTCAGAAATATAGCAAATGAGACCAGACTCAGTAATTCGTAGTCAGTGATCACATAACCAGTTGCAGACTTTCAGAACATGGAAGAAGGGGATACATCTGACAATATCCTACACCATAGGACACAATTCAGTAGGTCTACAGCATCAGTTTGAGGCATACTGCCTACCTCACAAAGGGTATCCTACAACAAATGAAGGTAAAACAGACATGTCAATACAGCAGTTTCTGACCACAAGGTCATTTCAATCCAGTGCTGCTTGTATCTGGTGGAATGTCACAAACAAATGTCAGTGATCTGATGCAAGCACTTTGGCCTACAATGAGGAGACGTCAACAGCTACATCCAGTTCATAGACAATGAGGAATTAGCCAATGTGAAAAGAGATTAACATTAATTGGACCCAACACAACATTATGTTGTATCACATCATGGCACACATTGCTTTAGGAGCAACACACCACAAGGAACAAGTCCAATAGAAAACAGGTAACTACCATCCTATCGCTGTGCAAGCTGTCTTGGTACCTGCTTTGTACACCCAAACTTGATGACACACATTCCCAAGACCAATCCATGTATGTCCCTTTCGTACGCCTGCAAAAGACACACAGATGATGGACGGAATGCAGGGCAAATCAAACATTCACCCCTAGTCAAGAGATCTGGGTCAAATCCATCATTCTTTTGCTCACCAGGCCACCCCAGTCTAGACTCAGCCATATGGAAATCAGTGTTGACCCTGTGCCTCATGGGAACAGTCCAGCCCGAACTGCCAAGCCAGATCCTCCCTGAACCAGAAACAAGCACCTTTCGTACGTCTGAACAGCATCATATACCTGCTAATGTTACAACTCTGAAATTTCCAAATGAATATGACACCGTGAAGGCACCTAAAACAGACAAACACAGAGGGATTAGCTAAGGCAACATACATATGACACACATCACATTGTTAACTTCTAGAGAACACAGCCCAAAACAACATCCATAGTTGAACAAAGCTACATTTACAATACAAACACCTCCCCTAGACATTGTTAGACCAACATATTCCTAGTAAGTAGCAAAAACATTCTCATCACTACAAGAGTTGCTATACTACTCAAAGTTTTGACACCTCACAAGATACTTACACTCAGTAAAAGTAAGTCTGGATCAGATCCTGATGCAAGTCTGCTCCGTCCTCTTCACCACTATCATCATCATCATCTTCATTTGGCATTGCAGGGTCCCCACCCGGTGGGTCTTCATGGCCTGCACCCTTTGCAAAGTTAGGTATGTTCCGTCGCAGGGTAATGTTGTGGAGTATGCAGCAGGCCACGGTGATTTTACACACCTTCCCGGGTGAGTAGAGGAGGGCTCCCCGTCCGGTCCAGACATCTGAATCTGGCTTTCAAGGGCCCAATATCCCGCTCCACTGGCTGCTGTGTTCTTCCATGGGCCTCATTTAAGCGGACTTCCCCTGGAGTAGTAGGATTTCTCAGCGATGCCAACAACCATAGCCGGTTGGGATATGCTGAGTCTCCTAGATGGACAGAAGGGCAATTTTTAATTACACAATTTTAGATCATACTACCTGACATTTCCCACACAAAGTTTGGACCGATCACACTTACCTACAAGCCAGGCCCTCTCCGGTAGTAGTTGTGACATCAGCCAAGGTATGCTGCTGTTCCGCAGTATGAAGGAATCATGTGCAGATCCTGGGAATCGGGCACAGACATTTGTGATGTACAAATCCGCTAGGGAGACAACTTGCACGTTGGTGGAATGGTAGTGTTTCCTGTTCCGGTACACTTGCTTCCTGTCATGTGGTGCTACTAAGGCAATATGGGTGCCATCAATAGATCCAATCACATGTGGTATGTGTCCTATCCCATAGAAATCCTCCTTCACAGTGGCTAAATTCTGACGTCTGGGGAACTGGATGTACCTGCCCATGTGTCTCAACATTGCTGTAAGCTCCTCAGTGAGGACCAGACTGACCATTGGTTGTGACATCCCACCAGAAATAGCAACAGTGAATTGAAATGAGCCTGTGGCCAAAACATGCAAAACTGACATGAGTTTTACTAGTGATGGTTTTGCAGTAGGATTACTGATCTGAGGTAGGAGGTCAGTCTCCAACTGATGACATAGGTCCACAATTGTTTGCCATTTCAATGGAACCTGGTGATGATGTGGCGTACCTCCATGGTGTGTAGGTCGGGAAATGGCTGGTACACAGGTGGCTGCCATCTCCTACCTCTTTCAGGGTACCTATATAAGGAGCAACACAAAAATGTATGTAGGTCGCAGTGTGAAGAGTTACATATGTAACCAATGAGTCTGAAGTCATATTATCTGAACAGCAAGGCTCCATAAAGTAGTACACATTTTGCTTTGTTATTGCAGTTCACTGACATTCACCAGGCATCTCCAAGGTGCCCTTCACAGGTCTGTAAGGGACCTGTGAACATCATACAATTAGATTTATGTACATTTCCACTATATTGACGGTAGCAGACCATGTTATGTAAATATACTGCCAACAGCTGTGTACAGTGTGCAGCACATATTTGGACTTTGTACAGTTTTCAAAACTGCTAAAATGGCGGCTGCCTGACCTCTCTATTAGGACTTGTTGAGATTTGAGCGAAGGTGGGAGTCGACTGAGATGTTGGGGTTCACCTGCACAGTGTTCACTGCTATTGGCTGACGCTAGGAATAGTGACGATCGCGGGCAAATGGCTGTATACAGCCGCGCGGAAGAATGTGTATGTGCCGTACATGTACACGGGGGTTGGGAGATAGCTCACCTTCCTATTGACACTGCTGCTATCAAGACCTCCTCAATTGTCTCTGCTGTTTTTGACCTCTGGGAGAAATAATGAGTCACTGTACAGGGAAGGGGGCCCCTATCCTTCACTCCAGAGGAGCTGGAGAGCCTAATGGATGAGGTCCTTCCCCTGTATACTCAGCTCTATGGCTCACCAGAGGAACAGGTAACTATTTACATTACAGTTATTTACTCTGTCAAACTTTTTACTATCTTGCCCCCTAGGCTAGAATGTGTCTCTGAGTACAGTAGTTACAATTATACCAGAAATGACAGCATTGTAAATGTGAATGGGTATTGTCAGGGTTTCCATCAAGAGCCATGTCTTTGTACTTTAATGAACATTGAGGATGAAATTAGCCAAGTCTACCGTCCCACTTATCACTCAGCCCGCATCTGACTTTGGAAAACAGTTATCTGTGAGGTAGCTATACTATGTACTTTCAATTTTTTTTAAAATATGAAAGTGAGGTTCATGTGGGATAAGTAGCCTCAGCCTGGAGAGAGCAAGGCCTGACATAATGATGTGAGAAGTCTGGGCCATGGCCCAGCCTGGTCCAGAGTTACTGTGGCAGGAGATCTAATGAACAGAGTTCAGTTGCTGTAGCCCTGATGATCCATGGGCATTTCCAGAAAGAGCGATATGTCCCACTAGTAGCCCTGATAGCTGTTACATGAATGTTATGAGGCATGGTAACTGAGGTGATCCTCTGACCTGATACTTCTTTCCATTGAACAACAGTGTCAATGTGTGTCTGTCAACAATGACTGTCACTTAAGTAACATAGGTTTGTTGACACTTTTCTAAAGGTGTTGCTTCCACTGTAACGCCTATTGCACATCAGAGACATTAATAGTTTAGATAGTGGTTAACCTTTTGAATTGATGTAGGAATGTTAATCATCTGATTGGCTACAATCAACACAATCTCACTGCACATACAATGATATGTATATTGTCATCCCTGATACAGTGCCTCATGTGGCCAAAGGGTTGTCCTGTTATGGCAATACATACCACAAAAAATATTGTACATTTACCATGATCCTCAAGTAAGTTGTGCACCTGTCCACACAGCCCCCAGAGAGGTAGGCTTCAGTGTTACACATACGAGCCCTTAACTTCTGACCTTAGTCTTAGGATGTCATGTATACCATGGCACTTACCTGTAGGGACCATATGCTTCAATGCAATTGGCCTGGCAGGAATGGTGTCTGGACAGTCATGCACAGGTGATTTACTCTTCAGAATGTCCAAATGGTGTGTTGTGTGTCATGGGACCTCACATCACATTCCATGTAGGATGTGCCTGACCCAGATGATGTTAAAGGGTAGCCTCAGACAGTGTAGGTAATGAGCAGGGTTGAGGTTGGTCATCAGATGACCACTAAAGTGTTCATCCATGCTTCAGTTGTGCTCAGCATGTGACATGGACCCATGTTAAAAGTTGACTCTTGATGAATGTTTTTGCTAGATGTAAATGTGATGTGTATCAAGCTGACCGTTATTCTCAAACTTGCAATTACATTCTGTTTCTACATCTTTTGCATCCATACAGGTCAACGCCCATCAGAAGAAGGCCATTTGGAAACCCATCGCCTGGAAGGTGCGGACCATGGGGGTCCACAACCGGTATAGTGCTCACTGCCGGAAGTGGTGGGATGGCCTGCGGCGCTGGACCCGCAAGATCACAGAGGTCCAGCTGGGCTGTCCTCCCAACATGGAAGGGGCGCATGTCGGAAACTGACCCCCCCTGATGGCCCGCATCCTCGCAGTGGCCTATCCAGACCTTGATTGGCTGTTGAGGGCCCACCAGCAGCGACAAGGGGGTGAGTGCTTGCTATAGACAGACATGTTACTCTGCCAACTTTGTGTGTTGCAGGCTGGCATGACTAAAGAAAAATTGGTAAAGGGCCATGTGCCACACACACGTTGAGTCATTGTTGCTGTAAGTGTGGTGGTAGGTACATGTTGTTGTGCTATGCCTATTGTTGTTCTGACCAGGAAAAGAGCTGGTTCTTGCCAACTTCAAATTCTCTCTTTTTGAGTAGACACCTGGCTGAGTGAAGTAAGTCATCATCTCATGTTCTCAGAGTATCTGGGTGACATTTGTACCACACAGGCAACTTGTTTTGCTTGTGTGAGGAGTGATGTAGCCTCACTACTGACTCTCATTTGGTTGTGGCCCTATTGGATGTGACATGACATTGACTTCACATTACATGCAGTGACGGTACAACAGCTTCCATTGGTAAGTCCTGGTAAGACAAAGAAGAGATGGTAGAAACATCAGTGGTGCCTTAAGCATTAGTGCCTACATGTTGACAGTGTGCATTTGGCAGTTGATTGTTCTCAGAAATAGTGTTCCAAAACACTCATTCACTGACTGGTGACACGCATGAGTGAGTGAGGAGTAGAACCGTGGGGTACCTATGTGAGTGTGTAGCCTGATCCTTCCAAGCCAATCCGAGTATGCAAAACCAAAGAATGATGAGATGTACCTACCCATTGTGCCTCTATTGATCACACATCTCCATGTCATAGATGTTCAGGGGCACCCAAAACCTACAAAGATGTTTTGACATGTGAATATACAATCTCTGACTGTTGACATCACCTGTACCAAGCAAGATTGGAGATGTACCTATTGCTATATGGATTGTTGTGCTGTGTGAACTCAGAGTATATATCGCCGACATGTTTGGACAGCAAAACCTTCATGGAACTTTAACTGTGAAAAGTGATACATAGCTAATCTACATGTTTAGAAATTGCTATTGTAATAATCAGAGAGCCCCTCTGTTAGATGAAGGTTTTTTTCTTTCTACTAGTATGTTCTTATTAAGGAACATGGTGTATTTTCCTTAAATAACCCTCACCCACCACGGTTACCCCTTGGTGGCATGATGCTTTCATCATTGGGTTCTTCCCATCCCGCTGCGGAACGGGGTGTGCTACGACCTACGGAGACGGGTGCTGTATATATATAATTTTTATTGTATTTACTAGAATAAGAGTGGTATCAGGGAACTCTGGTATCTTTGGTCCTGAAGAATAGCCTTGGGTAGGGCTAGAAACATGTCGACCAGTGGAACATAGGCACATTGTAACACTAAGGTTTCCAAACTTTTCCCCTTATTTTAACCATACCAGATAGAGGTAACAATAAAATACATTTTTCCTACTATTCAGGTATTTTTAAATTCCATTTTTTCCCTCCACTCAGACCTCTACATTTCATCAACACATAGTACAAACCTTAAGTGCTCCCACCCCTGAGGGCCCTTAATGATTTAGATTGACAACGACAGTGAGAGCATGGGGGCATAAGTGAATATAGCGATATGTCTGTTGAGAGGACTGTGAATAGTGAGATAAATCTCAGAGAAAACGTGGGCCTCGGTGATAGGCGCCCAAGAACCTCTGGACCCGGCAGCCCACAGATGGCTCTTATTGTCCCCCAATTTAATCTAATTCAGGATAGGGGGGATAACCTAAATATTATCTCTTGGAATGTGGCAGGATTAGCTGCAAAATTTGCTGATGGGAGGTGGCTCCATTTTATCAGATGTTTTTACATAATTTGTATTCAGGAAACCTGGGAGACAGAAAATACCTTCTTTCTTGAAGGTTATAAAACGTTTTGCTGCCCGGCAGTGGGTTCAAGAACGGGTAGAGCAAAGGGGGGTTCAATTATTTTCATAGACCTCAGGATTCATGGCACAGTGAAGCCCTTGATGTGGGACTCCAAAGTTGCACAAGGTCTCATATTAATGAGCAAATCACATTGGTTCACCTTACTCAATTTTTATAACATAAAAGTACCATGGGTCAGCAAGCCTTGTAGAATTAAGTGGGCGCCTTAAGCAAATACAGGGAGAAGGTCTGCCGCAGGCTCAATTAATTTTAGTGGGAGATTTTATTTGTCACTTATGTCCTGAGTTAGCGATCACCAGCAGAGATTGGTCCACTTGCACGATTAGTGAGGGACTGCACATGGAACATACCCCGGAAGGGCGGGAACTGAATACCCTCTTAAACACTCACGGCCTAACACATACACTGGACTTGCTCGCCAATTCCCCTGACTCTCCTATGCCCCCGACTTACAAAGGCAGGGGTTGTGCAACATTCATTGATTTTATTTTTGTGTCTTTCTCCCTGAGGCGGTTTATATCCGCTTTTTATATTCAATACAGCCCGTTTATGACCCTGGCACTCGAAGTCCCTGGGACTCAGACCACACCTCGAAGGATAAATGTGGGTAGGTTTTCTGTTACTGACCAAGGGAGGCGTTTAAAGTGGACACAGCTGGAGGATACTGCTTTTAATAAATCTCTTTTCAGAATAAGCCAGCATGAGATCCAGACTTGTCTAGATTTGCATGCTCATGGGGAAAAAACTATCCAGGCATTCACTGCTATTGCACAATCAGTTGTGGGCTTGTTAACAGCCCCGGTAGTCATCCCTCGCACTGAATGCCCGAGATGGTTCAATAGCGGGTGCTCCCGGGCTCTACGGGAACTTAAGAGGGCCTTGAAACAGACTCTGCGCAATAGATCCCGGGTGGCGGCCTGTCACAGCAATTATAAGTGGGCCGTCAAGGGACGGAAGCGCTTGCTGCAAAAACAAGCCTGGGAGGAGTTAGCAGAGGCATGCGAGCAAAAGGATTGTACCTGATTTTGGAGGGTTATTAATTGTCCCTGTTTCTCAGAGCCGGATAAACCGGGGCTAAGTCATAATATCTCCCCAGAGCAATGGAGGGCCCACTTCGAGGCAGTTTATAACCATAGCCATAGTGAGCTACCCACACAGGACTTAGATCCCCTTCATAGAACTGAACCCGTCACCTTCTCTCTTGATAAAGTTAGGTTTGGAATCTAGGGATTGTTCCGGAATAAGGCCCCTGGACCTGATGGGATTGCCCCTGACCTTTTTTGTAGTAATATAGAGGTTTGGGCACCGCTTCTTGCCAGGGTTTTAAATGCTGCAGTAATTACAGTTATGCCCACCTCGTGTTCCACTTCCACTATTGTCCCGATTTTTAAGAAAGGTGAAAGGGACAATCCTTATTGCTTCCTCCCCATATCTCTTATTGATGCCACTGTGAAAGTCCTTGGCCGGGTCCTACTAAATAGACTCTCCGATTGGGCGGATTCAAACCGAATAATTTTGGAGGTGCAATATGGGTTCCGCACATGGAAATCTACTACAGATCAGTGCCTTAATCTCTATTTCCTAATTGCGAAATACACAATAGCTAAACCTGGAGCGCTGTTTCTGGGCTTCATGGATCTCACCTCGGCCTTTGACAGGATGAACTATGGCAAATTATAGAAAATGCTCGGAGATCTTGGGGTTGATCCGGCGATTACTAATGTCCTAATGACCTTCCATTTCAACACTACTTCCTTAGTTAGATACACCCAGGAAGGGAATATCACTGATCATTTTAAATGTTTAAGTGGGGTCAGACAAGGATGTATATTAGATCTTTTTTTATTCACGTTATATATTAATGGACTAGACTCATCCCTGATAGCCCTGCAGGCCAACACTCCTAGGATAGGCACGCAACAGGTCCCCGTTCTGCTGTATGCAGATGGCGCAGTACTGCTAGCATGAATGCCGAGGGGCTTGCAGCTTTTACTTGATGGGTTTGTGTCCTTTATGAATGAGATGGATCTATCACCGAACCTATCGAAATCGTACATCATGGAAACTGGTAAGCAGGCCAGTAGACACAATACCTACAAGGTAGGCACACACAGTTTAGTGAAGGTCCCGGCTTTTTCCTATTTGGGCATTTTATTTGATGAGAAACTTAATTTTAAATACTTACAAGAGGGAAAGCTCTTAGACATGAAAAGATCATTGGGAGCAATCACTAATTATGCCCATAGACTGGGCACATGGTCACCGGGGATAATTTTAAAGTTATATAATTCCTACTGTGTTTCTAAGACTCTATATGGAAGTGAGATATGGGGGTATATGGCAGCCAACAAATTACAAATCATAGAAAACAAATATTTTAGGCGTATTTTGAAAGTCCCCCAGGGTACTCCTTCGTACTTGGTACATGACGAATTGTGGAACAAGTACATTATGGATTTGGCGGCCGTTAAACCCCTGTTATGTTGGGTGAAGATTTGGTCTAATAAGGAGGCTGGTTTTAACAGATTAATAATCCAGGACTGCATCTCACTCGACCACGCGCTAAAAATCCCATGGTTAAAATACATTAAGGATACCTTTACCACCTTAGGCAGAGCAGACATGTTCTCTAGACGTGATAATGTGAAGCCACAGGATAAGAATATTATCAAAGAGTTGTTTTTTAAATATGCTACAACTTACAGAGAGGACAAGGAACTTAGGAAACCCATGGTTAGAGCACACAACCTAGTAGAGTCTGTGCAGGGTATGGGGCCTTATTTATCAATTTTAACAAGTGCATATGATAGATTTTGAATTACTCGTTTTAGACTCAATCAACTTCACCACCTATTGGCTTCCCCTTTAGGTTTCGCCTCACACATAGAAGATAGAGGTCCCTGTGGCTGCGACAATAGGTCTCCACAGGTTACCCCACATTTTGTCTTTCTCTGCAAATACTTTCCATACCCCAGACCATTGTTCCTTAAAGGTCTATTAAAAGAACTGCGATTCAGGCATGCCCGTGTAGCTCTACTGTATTTACAGCTCTTAGCTAATGATTATACACCTTTTTGTGTCACCAACTTTTAAGATCTGCATTAAGGTCAAGAAATACTAGAGGTGATTGAAGATCGTAAGGATAGCTGCGAGTTTGTACCTTGTTATGCTGCTATAAATGAAATCAATTATTGATGATAATCGTGGACTCTTCTATGGTTTTAATTGTAGCGCGCTATGTGCTGTCTTATTGTGTCTAGCACCCCTCAGCCATGGTTTGTACGACGTAATTTTATTGGGCCCGATTCACAGAACTAACTTAAGACAAAATCCTAAACTTACTACCATTTTGGTATTCACAGAAGGCACTTACTCATTTTGGTATTCACAGAAGGCACTTACTCATTTTGGTATTCACAGAAGGCACTTACTCATTTCGAGTAGTCTCACAGAAGTTAGGAGTCCTAACTTTGGGACTCCTAAATGCCTTCTGTGAATACCGTAAGTCTTAAAGTTAGGATTTTTCTCAGTTTAGGAGTAGTAAAGTTAGGAGTCCTAACTTTACTACTCCTAAACTGAGAAAAATCCTAACTTTAAGACTTTCGGTATTCACAGAAGGCATTTAGGAGTCCTAAAGTTATGAGTCCTAACTTTACTACTCCTAAACTGAGAAAAATCCTAACTTTAAGACTTTCGGTATTCACAGAAGGCATTTAGGAGTCCTAAAGTTAGGAGTCCTAACTTTACTACTCCTAAACTGAGAAAAATCCTAACTTTAAGACTCTTCGGTATTCACAGAAGGCATTTAGGAGTCCTAAAGTTAGGACTACTAACTTCTGTGAATACCGAAATGAGTAAGTGCCTCTGTGAATACCAAAATGAGTAAGTGCCTTCTGTGAATACCAAAATGGTAGTAAGTTTAGGATTTTGTCTTAAGTTAGTTCTGTGAATCGGGCCCATTGTTATTAACTCTTTTTTGGTATCCCAATGAGGTTAAGAAAGTCAGCTGTGATCAATGACTAAATGGACAATTTGCGATTTTGCACACTTGGTTGCCATGCAGCTAATTAATGATTTTTGATGTTGTTTTTAAACTGTTTCTTTTCATAGCTGTATTTACTGCCGAATAAAGATTATGTTATGTTAAGTGCTGCTACGTCTCCGTAGGTTGTAGCACGCCCCGTTCCACAGCGGGACGGGAAGAACCTGATGATGAAACATGCCACCAAGGGGTAACCCTGCTGGGTGAGGGTCATTTAAGGAAAATACACAATTTTCCTTTATAAGAACATACAAGTGAAAAGAAAAAGACCCTTCATGTAACAGAGGGGCTCTCTATGATTATTATGTGCTCAATTTGGAGAATGAGCCCTCCTATTTTTTCCTCTATCTCCCTTATTTTTGAAGTAGAAATTGCTATTGACTTATAAGATGCTGGACATATGTTGTAATTTGGAGTTCAAAGTGTTATCAGTGTGCAATTAGCATTTGCATGTGACATGATGCGTGCCTCAACAGTAATTTATGGTACATTGGTGTTCAACTTGACCTTCATATCGAGAAAAGCAAAATACCTCTGACACCATCAATGGGATTTTTCTTATACCACAGCGGTCTTTTCAATTAACCCTGGGTTACATTTATTTGTAATGTCACACTTCATACTTTATTTAGAAAAGAGAGTTCCTACCACGGAATACCTTAAAAACATACTCCTCTTATTTTTTGTACAACAACAACTCGTGACCCAACAAAAGACAAAATCAAGTGACATAAAAACTATTTACATAACATACGTATACGTGATTAGTGACCAACAGAAAATACAAAATTGTATTGGTTCAAACAAAGAAATCAAAATAATACACTTTTAAACTTAAAGCAGTCCTACTTGTTTACATACAATAAAGGAACTATGTTTTCTTTTGTCCTCAATATGCTCAGTTGCAATAGGTCCTAGGGAGGTCAGAGAATTATTTCACAAACTCCAATCGTGAGCTACAAACATTGTGCTCGAGTGCACCTAATCTTGTGCATACAATGTTAAATCGGTTGCTCTGACCCTCTCGCGGGTGGAAGCCAACGTGTTTCGACCTTCAGTGTGTGGGACCAAAAGGAATGATTCTTTCGAAGGTCTTCATCAGGGCGGGGCTATGTTTCATGTAGGACATGGGGTGCCATGTTGTGCTTGCATAATGGGTTAAACCATAACTTCTCCATTCTTCTATTTTGCGTGCTTCGTCTGGTATCCGAAACTCTTTCTTTGAAGTTTCGGATACCAGACGAAGCACGCTATTGAAAAGCCGACCGCAAGAAAGGAACTGAAAGAAGCGGATGAGACGAAAAAACAGCTTAAGACCGCCCCAGAAGTTGCCAAAATAGAAGAACGGAGAAGTTATGGTTTAACCCATTATGCAAGCACAACATGGCACCCCATGTCCTACATGAAACATAGCCCCGCTCTGATGAAGACCTTCGAAAGAATCATTCCTTTTGGTCCCACACACTGAAGGTCGAAACGCGTTGGCTTCCACCCGCGAGAGGTTCAGAGCAACCGATTTAACATTGTATGCACAAGATTAGGTGCACTCGAGCACAATGTTTGTAGCTCATGATTGGAGTTTGTGAAATAATTCTCTGACCTCCATAGGACCTATTGCAACTGAGCATATTGAGGACAAAAGAAAACATAGTTCCTTTATTGTATGTAAACAAGTAGGACTGCTTTAAGTTTAAAAGTGTATTCTTTTGATTTCTTTGTTTGAATCAATACAATTTTGTATTTTCTGTTGGTCACTAATCACGTATACGTATGTTATGTAAATAGTTTTTATGTCACTTGATTTTGTCATTTGTTGGGTCACGAGTTGTTGTTGTACAAAAAATAAGAGGAGTATGTTTTTAAGGTGTTCCGTGGTAGGAACTCTCTTTTCTAAACAAAGTATGAAGTGTGACATTACAAATAAATGTAACCCAGGGTTAATTGAAAAGACCGCTGTGGTATAAGAAAAATCCCATTGATGGTGTCAGAGGTATTTTGCTTTTCTCAATAGTACTACTGATTCCAGCCTCTGCACTTCCTTAACTGAATCACTCCCCTTTCTTGTTAATTACAACTTGACCTTCATGACATCATGATGTGTGATGATCGATAGGTGGATATGTTAGACACTGGCCTTGTGTGAGCATTGTGTAAATCACTATATTATTTCCACACAATTTGTTTGCATCTCTTTACAATAGTATACAACAAGTGCTAAAGTATGCTAGTTGTTCAAGTATGGACATAAGGATGGAGTGTAGGGAATTCCATCCATGTACTTGGGCCAGTCTAGGGTTTTGACTGGAGTAGATGCAAACGTTTGTAGGTGATGTGGCATGCATGCATGTGCTCATGCTAACTTGGATGCCTATGGAGTGTACCATAAATGTGGGGTGATATGTGGAATTCTATTTGGTTTCTGGTGATTTGTGATGGAGTTGTGTGGAAATACATTTGCAATAAACCCATGCTACTTGTCATTTTAGAAAAATCCAGGGCAAGCAGAGGAGATGGGGCCAACGCCATTGGGGACATAAACTGGTCACGGAGGTTCCGGACATGGTATGTCAGACACAGAGGGAACCAGTGATCAGGAAGGAGCACATCAACCCCGGAGGAGAACATCAACATCGAATCAATGTCAAAGGCCACTCCGAAGTGGTGGGGGACCCAACAGGATCAGTTTCCCTTTTATCCTTGTCGCCCACCCCAAGTTCCATCGCCACCCTCCCTGTTGTCCCCCAACAATTTAGCCATTCCCACTCTTCTAGGAGGGGAGGGTTCTCCTTTGCTGCAGGCACCTCAGGCCCTGCCCTGTTAGCCCCGCTGCCCTGTGCGAGGAGGCTATTGACCTCCTGAGGGGCATCTCTGTGGGTCAGACTGCAGTGCTGAATGCCATCCAGGGACTAAGCACCCAGATGACCGAGGTGGTATCCTTCCTGGAAGGCCTTCACAATGGCATGTCTGGCCTACAGAGATCTTTTCAAGCTCTGGCCTCCTTGCTCACGGCAGCCCTTCACCCATCCTAAACTTTACCCCCTCCTACTCCTACTCCTTTCCCATTCCCTCTTCCAAATCCTATCCAAAGCACATGCACACGTAAGCATGCATACACTTCAACAGACCCATGCACCACACACAAACACAAACACAAACACAAAACATCCAAAACACTCACACATGCACCCACTCAACAGAGACTCACCTCCCTCACCACCCCATTACCTCCAGCATGCCCTCAGGTACTACAACAAGATCCTCTGACCCCCTTGACAGAAACACCCATACCCACAGATATCACACCAACCCCCACTGACCCCTCCACACAAACAGCCATACCCACAGACATCATACCAACACCCACTGACCCCTCCACCGAAACACCCATACCCACAGACATCACAACAACACCCACTGACCCCTCCACAGAAACACCCATACCCACAGACATCACACCAACAGTCACACCCCCTCCACGACACCCAGTACTTCCTCAACACTCCTCCCAAAAAAATGCATATGCTCAAATTTACCCACCCAACAACCACCATCACAACACACACTACAAACTGCAAAGTGCCCACACTGTTCCACTCCCTCTTCCTCTCAATCCTCACTCCATCCCACAGATCCGACCTGTTTTCCCCATGAGTCTAACTTGTTTGCCCTTGCCATTTCCCCTCGGATACCTGCCCCCCCAAAGTCCCTAAACCTCTGCAAGATCTAAACCCATCCCTTCCTCTTCCCAACCCACCCCTAAAAAGCAGCCTCCCCACCCCCTGACCCAAGCCTAAAAACGAAGAAAAAAGAAAAAACCTCCCAAACCTAAACCCAGCCTCAACAGTTCCAAATCCAAGAAGGCCCCATCCAAGGATTAACCCACCCCACCCTTAACCTCTGTCCCACCCCCCTTCCCAATTACCATCTTTGAGGTGCCTGGACTGCCCAATGTATGTCCCTTTGTGAGGAAGTTCCCTGGCAGTGTCAGATAGTGCAAGTGTTTAGGCACAGCAGTGTGCTGTGGCCCAGTGTGCCCATAATGAACTGGCCATTGGCCTACGTTTGATTTGATTTACAAAATCAAGCATTTATTAAAACTTTCATATTTTTGTAGACAATGGTCCTGACATTACTTTTTTGACTATTTGATGCTATTGTATAGTTAGTTGTATGGGAGTACAGTTGTGTGTGTTAGATCCCTGATTCCTGATCCAGTTGGAGTGGTTTGTATAATGTGCCCTTGGAGCCAGTGCTGGAGTCAGACAGGTCAAGGGTATATGTTGGATGGAAGTGTATGTATGTTGATATCCAGATGAAGCAGACATTGCATTGGGTGACATGTTATGTGGTAAGTTAATCAAATTGGCCTGGTTACTATCACAGTAATTTAGCTTACCCTTCTTTCTATGATATAGTTTTGGTATGTGTTAGGTGTGTTTTTGTTAGATATTTGTGTATCCACACATGAAGGGTGTCAACTTGTCATCCCTTTGTGTAGTTCTGCATGGACATGTGTCCATTTTGCAGTGTGTAGCTTACAGCTACTACATCTAGATGTGTGCCAAATGCTGTACATGCTGTGTTTGCTTTCAAAGTTGGCACTTACACATTGCCTACATATGCATGGAACTTCTTTATCCAAGTGTTTGTCCATGATATATTCAGTTCCCATTCTCCAGTGCACATGAAGTTTGTCTGACGTGCAAAAACTGTAGTGTCCCACAGGGTCCCAGCCTTTGAGGGTTCCCCCTGATTGAGGCCTTGCTATCCTTCAGAGAGTATTTCCATTGTGCCATTGAAATGTTTCTCACACTGAATGATCCCACTGACAAACATTGTCTTTTCATGTGGGAGATGTGTGAGGGTTAAATATAGAGTTGTTGCAGATAAGGTGTGTGTGACTTGCTGGCACATCCATACCATAGTTTCTTTGACATCAATACATAACCTGGGTTGTGCACAATGTGAGTGTGTGACATTCACTATAGAATCTGAGTTATAGTAGTAGTGACAAGGCCTCATGGTAGTTGTAGTCACTTCAGTGTGACTTTAGCAATACTTGAGTCATGGTAAGCTGCATGAACAGTTAACATCAGTAGTGACATGGAAGAGAAGTGAAAAGGGGCAAGAGGAGTGTACCAGGTTGGTTAGAGTAGGAGTGACAAGGCCTCATGGTAGTTGTAGTCACTTCAGTGTGACTTTAGCAACACTTGACAAATGGTGACCTGCATGAAGGCTTAACATCAGTAGTGATATGGGAGGCACAAGAGAAAGGTGAAATGCTTTGTTAGAGTTTGATATGTGTGACATTGGTGAATGGGTGGTGTTGTTGGACACCAAAACATGCACACATCATTATCAGTGTACATAATTTGTACACACTTTCCCATTTGTGAATAGGGTGCCTGTGCTGTATCAGTGTCTTTGCCTAGTTGGTCAACCTACAGATGTATTTGTGTTGTTTAATTAGATACAATGCCAGACAGGGTCCCTGTATATCTGTAACTTGCTAGAGAACCACACCTCCCTTGGCTGGTCCATGGAGGAGCATCGTTCTGCTGAGGAGTCAATGGCAACAGGTAGTTTTGTGACTTAATGCCGATTTCGACCACGATGGAGTGGGTTTTGAAGGTGGTTTAGGAGGTAGAGCAACAGCAGGACGTGCACGATGGGCTCCATGTTGCTAGAAGAGGAAGAGAGGTGAGTAGAGGTGAGTTTCGTCCTTATATCCTCCCTTTCCACTGTCTCAGATACTGTGGTTGGACCACCAGGGACATGCCAGCTGTAAGGCGACTCATATTTGAGTGGGCGGTTTCAGTGGCCGTCCAAGTCTCCCACAGTCTCATTGGGCCACTCCGCGGCAGCTGCGGTCAGAATTGGCTGGTGGTGTCAGTGGCTTGGCAGCGGCTTCATACAGCCATTCCTCCAAACTCGTAATTGGGCAGTTGGACCGCAGAGCTGGTAGCGGTCAGACCGCCACCGCCTGCACGGTGGTCCACGGACCGCCATACTCATAATAAGGCCCCAAGTGTCTGAACCAAAATCAACTGTCAACCTAGCAACATGAACTCATACAACGCGATGTTCCACACCTATTAGGACAATCCACCATTACCTAACAAACCTCATTCTTGTGTTCACGTTCCGATTAGCACTCTTCAGTCTTTTTTAGTAAAACAAAACGCCCTCTGAAGTTCTGTTAGCCCAATTCAAGATGGTTTCACACGAGGGATCATCTCACTCCTAGGGGTGGTGTTATTTTTAATCTGCGGATCGTCTTGGACTTGTTTAGTGTTCTCTTCTTTCTGATGCTACGCAGATATTTGGCAGGTTTTTCTTGGCCTGCATTAATTAACCTACTGCTGGGAATGGTAACTCCCTTTGCTGTGGGACTTGGTTGTGAATTGAGTATGGCTGTGATAAACATACTCTGCTTATTCATATCTTTACTCCATATGGATCCGGCAAGGCTTTGGCTGTTTCCAATACTACCCAAATGTTCGATTATTATTATTTCTACTTCTGTTGTTGTTATCTCATTATCATGCATCATTTAGCTTGCCTTACATATACTCAGAGCCATACATGTGAGTGAAAATAGTCGCATTGCACTGTATACACATTGCAGCTCACAGCAGCTCAGTAAATGTGTAGTAGTCTCTCTCAGTAAATGCCAGGAAACTGCTGTGTATGAGAGAGGTTTATTGGATAGCCCCACAACCTTGGCAGCATCAGAGTAACTGCCAATTCATAGAACCTTGACAATAAACCTCTCCAAACATTCTATGTTCTTTTAAAAGAATGTTAATATGTCATGGTATTACGCATCATTACCACAACATCTCCCTTCTTCCTAATAAATATCAAACTATATACAGAAGAGAATATGCAAAACCATAAGCATTATACACACATTGACCTAACCACTCTAAAACATTTGCAAGCAAAACTAAATAAAACAGAATAAAATGCAGATAATACATTACACATCCTGGTAACGTAATGGTCTCTTAATGAACCTAGCACTTCTGGGTCTAACATCATTTAATTTTTTTACCCATTTCAGAAAACTGTTTCCTGATGCTTCGGTTTGAAGGAATATCCTGACCTTCAGGAACTTCCAGATCATAACTCACTTTCACTACTCTCTCCATGCTCCACCATTCATTCCCTTTGACCTGGAATGCAATGCCAGAAACAGCCACCACTTGACTCGGTGTCCTCAACTTGTACATACCTTTGACAACATAAGTGTGATCTTTAATATGCACTTAGTCTCCTATTTTTTTTCCTTGGTAAGTCATCTTTAGCCTTGTGCCTATCATAAAACCAAACCTTAATTTTAGCTTGGGAAGCCTCAATTTTAGAACGGATGATACTGTCAACTTGTTTTTCATTGCCTGTTTTGGATTGAAACGTTCGTAACCATCCCGGGCACATTTTGGACACTGGAGGACGCCGTTTCATGACTTCAAACGGACTCATACCAGTGGTACCGTTCGGGCACGACCGAAGTGCCCATAGCATTCTATCCACCGCTTCCAACACATCAATTTTATTCTGAATAGACCACTGCACACAATCCATCAAAGTACTGTTCATATTTTCCACAAGTCCATTGGCTTGTGGATGATAAAGAGCTATCCTCCGGTGTCTGATTAACTTTTTCTCCAAAGAATCCTTCATGGATCTTGATACAAACTGTACATAATTGTCAGAGACAATCTCTTTGGGACACTCTTCCCTTACAAATACTTTATTCAAAATACAGATTACCCCTTTAGTGTTAGGTTCTTCCATGAACCACACCTCCCACTATTTGCTATAGTAGTCAAGTAATACCATGGCAGCTCTGAAATTCTGCAGGAGGGAATTAAAAGGTCCAATTACATCTATAGCTGCTTTAGACAAAGGACCCCCTGGTATTTCAGTAGGCTGGAGAGGAATAGGACTAGTCTTTAAAACTTTGTCACTGTTGGCACAAATAACACACTTTTCAACCATCTCTAAGACATCACTATCCATACTCGGCCACCAATAATTTGCTCTCACTTACCGTATGGTAATTGTCTGACCTACATGCCCTTCATGAGCATTCATCATTATTCTCCCTCTCAGTCCACACGGAGGTATGAATTTTTCCCCCACAACAACATGCCTTCATTTTTAATAGACAACTCACCTGTTATTTTAGCAAATGGCTGTATATTTGCAGTGAACTACGTTTCCCTTGGCCACCCTCCTGTAACCAAGCTAGAAACGTCTTTTAGCACATTGTCTTCTGTGAACGTTATCTTCCATTCTTGCTCTGTGAAACCGCATTCATCACACACATCAATTGTGGCAATTAAACATTCCTCATCTTCCTCATTTTCCCCGGATACATCAGACTCCCCCAGAGCAGGAGAACGTGACAGGTAATCAGCTCTGATATTTTTGCCACCAGACACATGTTCAACATGAAAGTTCTATTGTAATAACTTGGAACTTAATTTTGGTATTCTGGGGGTATGGTCCTTTATAACATTACCATTCAAGATGTTGACCAAAGGCTTATGATCAGTTTTCAATGTGAACTTCCTTCCCCAAACATATCACTTAAAATGTTCAACAGCCCAACTGAAAGCCAAAAGTTATTTTTCTATGACAAAAATCATTTCTGGCTTCCCTCAAAGTGCGTGATGTGAAGCCTACTATTTTTTCTAAACCTTCCATCATCTGACCAAGTGTAGCACCCAACCCTTCATTGTACTCATCTACAGTGATGACACACTCCTTGGAAGGATCAAATAGTGTCAATACATCTGCTGAAACAATATCATTTCTCAATGACACAAATTCTTCCTGACATTGTTCGTCCCACAAAAATATTTTCCCTTTTTTCAATCGCTCACGTAAAGTGAACGTTTTAGCAGCAACATTTTTGATGAACTTTGCATAAAATTCACACTCCCCCAAAACGGATGTAACCTGATCATTCGTTTCTAGTATGGGAGCCTTAACTATAGCCATGACCAAAGTTGGTCATGGTTATTTTTTATTTTATTTGAAACGTTTTATAGAGCGTGAACAAGACCCGGCAGATCCGATAATTGAATAAGAATGATCCCATTTTTGTATATGGAAATGGCTAGATCAGCTTTGAAGATTGGAGAGGGAATAATGGAAGTCTAAAACCATTGGGGGTTTCCTTATTGGTTTGGCATAGAACATGGATGTGAAAGCTTTTCTCCACTGGGCTCTTCTGTTCGTGAAGAAGATTAGGTTATTAACGACGATGCCTTTAGAGGTACAAAAGTATGCACCCAAGATAAACATTTCCGGGTGTCTTTTGATTAGATTATGTTTGAATTTCTTAGCAGCGTTTTTGGATAGGTTAGGAGGGTAATCTTAAAAGCATTGAGACCCACCTGTGACAGTAGGTCCTCATTAGGGCTAGTGATATTTTGAGCCATGGTGGGGGGAGACCACGGTGCGAGTTAAAAACTGGGGAGGGGGTGCTCTAGGGCCAATTCTGGTCACTATTCAAGTGGCTCCATTATTTATAGAGTCAGACTAGGTCTTCGGATAACAGACGTCCAGCTTCACAGTTGATTATATACGGACATATGGTAGGTAAAAGTAGGAAGTCATTAAATAGTGATTAGTGCAAACGTGCGAGAAAGTAAGGTTCAATGGGAGATCTGAGTAAGGGTTTGCCAATGCAGTGCAGAGACAACATTCTAAGATGGCTGCTCCCTGTACATAACTGGGATACAGTCCAACCTTACTTTCCATGCAGAGTCACATGGCCCAGAGTCCTCCTTTAATTTCTGTGACTTTCTTGGGTTAAAGTCCTACCTTATTTTCCATGCATACAACATTCTAAGATGGCCGCACTCTGTACATAGCTGGCATGGTAAACATCGTTTACCCCAAAACTGGAACACCCCATGCCATTACAACGCAGTCGCTACAACGACCGCGTTGTTATAACGCGTGCCATTACTCCGCTAGTCGGAACAACGACTTGCTCAAGGG
This sequence comes from Calotriton arnoldi, assembly GCA_963921515.1. Classification (NCBI taxonomy): domain Eukaryota; kingdom Metazoa; phylum Chordata; class Amphibia; order Caudata; family Salamandridae; genus Calotriton; species Calotriton arnoldi. The sequence continues at coordinate 4,906,675 of CAWUFW010000189.1, forward strand.
GTCAGAAGGTGTTGGATTTAAAATCCAACACCTTCCCTACTGTTGCACAGACTGGAGTTGGAATAGTAAATTATACTATTCCAACATCCAGCACCCCCCCTAGAGCAAGTCGTTGCTCTGACTTGCGGAGTAATGGCATGCGTTGTTACAACACGGTTGTTGTAATGACCGCGTTGTAATGGCATGCGTAAAAAAAGCATGCAGGGTGACGAGGCATATTCAGCTGGAATACAGCGCTACCTTACTTTCCATGCATTGAACCCCTTTCTCAGAAATAACTTGTCCCGGATACTCTATGCTATCTTTCTGGAACTCACACTTGTTTGTGTTGGCCACAATCCCTGCCTCCTGTAACTTTCTCAACACTTCACTCATAGTTTTATCATGCTCGTCAATACTCTTTCCAGCTACTAGGATGTCATCTTGGAAAGTGGCCACCCCTTTAATGCCTTTCAAGACGTCTTCCAAAATCCGTTGAAAAACAGATGCCGCGGACACTAATCTGAATGGCATCCTCTTGAATTCGAAGGTGCCCACAGGTGAGACAAAAGCAGTCAAATGTCAAGAAGAGGGATCTAGTTTCACCTGATGATATGCAGATGCCAGATCAGTCTTGCTAAAAGCTCTAGCACCCGCAAATGTTGTGACTATATAATTTATTCTGGGCAGGGGATGTGAACCGACCCAAATCACTTTATACAAACTCCTGAGGTCCACACATACCGTCAGCTAACCCTTCTTCTTGTGGCCTATAACCAAAGGAGACAACCACAAGCATGACTCCACAGGCTCAATAACATTACACTCACACATTTTTTAAGCACATCCGCTAGGTCTTCTTGCACACTGAATGGTACATTCTGTAACTTGTGTTTGACTGGGCTAGCATCTCCTTGAACACGAATCTTATGTTTGTACCCTTTTACCTGCCCAATTTCTGTCTGAAAACAGACTTGTAAGACTTAACCCAGACGTTGTTCTTAACAAAGGAATATTCATGGACTTCTCTTCTGCAACCACTGTTACCTGTACTTTCCTTCCTGGCCTGAGAGTCATTCCAAACAATCTCTGATGATACCATCCAAGAATGTTAAGCCCTTTTTCGCCTCATATAGCTTGCCATTTATTCTCCTGCCTCTGAATTCCAAAAAAGTCTCAAAACACCCAGTTAACTCGATTTTCCTCCCATCATACGAAACTGGATTCCTAGCAGGAAGACACAATCCCTTATCCTGCCAGTTCTTTCTATAAACTCTTCAGTGACCATGGTCATTCTTGCCCCCGAATTGATCATTAAATTTAGCACTTTTCCATCAATGGTGATGTTCTCATAAGGGTCAACACAATCAGCCTCACCCTCTTGAACCACCAGACCTACATCTCCTCCAAAACTTTGTTCAACTTCTGACCCTTCAATAAACTCCCTCCTGGGACCGCACCAACTTTCACCTTATTAGACTAGCAAAGTGTCCTAATTTTCCACAGATTCTAAGTTGACATTTTTCGCTGGGCAAGGACATCCATTATATGTGCGATTTGAAAAACCACACCAAAAACAAATGTTCTTTTGCCTGAAAAATGGATTCAAATTTTTCCCATCTTTTGTTTTTGCCCTTTTCCTGTTCTGAAAATCCTGTTTGACATTCCATGACTCTTTTGGTGCAAAAGCCCCACATTGTTCTTTGCATGTCAGCTCTTTACATGGCTTTAGTGACAACTCGATACTCTTTACAATATCAATTGTTAAAGAAAGAGTGGGATTCTTTAGTGTCAATAACTTTTCTTGTACTTTTTTATCCCAACACCATATCAACCGTGTAGTAAAATTCTCGAATTCACAATCGGCCGTAAGAATACGCAATGTTGCTAAATAACAATCGATAGACTCATCCAGATGCTGTTTTCTTGTGAAACATTTAGGACAGTTAACAATAAAACTAGGTTGAACATCAAAATGTTTCTCTAATGTCATCACCGCTAACTGAAATTCATCAATATCATCTTCTTCTTCACCTAACTCAAGTGGGGGCAAATGTTCGAAACCCAAATTGTGTTCCAACGGAAATCTTTTCCTTTCAGGACTATACCTGTTTCCACCCATAGCTCCAACATCCAATCATAACTTACCATATGATCAGTACCAAGAGCTTTGCTTTTAGCAACTCTGTTTAAATTCCATACTTTTCCACTTTTCACTCTTACTGCATTGAGAAGAATTTCAACCACTTCTTCCGGTTCAAAATATTGACTTTCTCCTTTAGGAACCCAACCAGGTTTCCTGATTTGCACCCAGTCACCTATATTAATTTCCGGATTTTTAACACCATGTTTAGCATCATAGTACACTTTACTCTTATTGTGCATTAAATCCATGCGATTCCGTACCTCCTTAGTGGACCAAAATTGTGTACTGGAAGGAAAAAGCCAAGTTGGGGTAAACTTGGATCACGGTTTCCTACCTCTCATTAACACAAAAGGAGAAAAACCTGTGGCATCATTGCACGTGACACGGTAAGCCCAAACAGTTTTACCAACTTGAATGGACCAATCTTGGTTACTTTCAAGCGCCAATTGAATAGTACCTTTGAGGACCCTATTAAATCTCTCCACCATTCCGTTGCGGCTTGGATTGTAGAGAGAAGTAGTTTTTTGTATGATGTCTAATTTTTTTAAATAAGCTTTGGCTTTAAGTGATAAAAATTGAACGCCATTGTCACTTAGAATAGTTGAAGGTATGCCTTCAGAAATAAAAACCTCATCTAAAAATTCCAAAACAGCATCAGTGTCCGCATTGTTGACCACTTTAACCACAGGCCACCTAGAGAATAAATCAATAAGAACTAAAAGATAATTATGAGACTCACCAATGGGACCCATAATATCCACAGCAATAGTCTCCCAAGGGTCCTTGGGCAATAAACAACCACACATCGGTGGGCGAAAAGTTCGCAAAGACTTATCAGATGAGGAACAAGAAATGCAATCACGTACAATTTTTTCAACTTGGGAATCCATTCCTGGCCACCAGAACAGTCTTTTAATGACTGATTTGGTTCTGGTAATGCCTGAATGTCCTTCAGGACATAAGTCAATAATCCATTTGCGCAAATTCTCAGGAGGAACTACTCTTTCACCTCTCAACAGAGTACCCTCTACCACAGTTAATTCTGACCGGACCTCCCAAAAGGGTCTAATAGAAGAATTCAAAAGTTCTTTTTTAGGCCAGTCACGTAAAATATGTGAAATTACAGATTGAAGGATAGGATCCTTAGTGTACTCAGTAGTCCATTCGTCTTTACCAATGGCAGAGAACCCATGATCGTGGATAAGTGCCACTTGTAATTCATTCCATTCTCCATCCCATCCTCGTCGCCAGTGTTGTAAAGGATCACTGAATCAGGATATTGAAGTAAATTCCTTTATTGAGTTGAGGAGCAGGTAAGAGCACAACCCACAGCTCCAGTAAGCTCCAAGTAACTGCTCAAGAGATTGAACATAAACATTCCACATGACCAACACTATATTCTAATTCCATATGACATACAGTATATTCTAGCATAGCGTGTTTATTACAGAAAACAAGGATATAACGCTCACTTAAACTCCCCAATGGCCCCCAGTGCCTTGAGGCCCTTAGGGGTGATTAGTTCGCGATTTACAAAATACCGGGTTATCCCCAGGAGTTTGTAGAAAGGGGGGGGTGCACTTATACCCTGCATGTTGAAACGGATACGGTCAATAATGGCCACCGCACTACTAAACCAGCAACAAAACAACTGTGCACGCACCTGGAGTGTGCATATCACTGTTGATGTTACAAATTACAAATTGTGTGCACATCACAATTATTGCAAAGCCTCGTAACATGCCACAAGTGTGCGTATCACAGTTGAAGAACTTCACAGTGCAATATAGCAAAACTTATGGCACGCAGGATGTGTGCATGTACCAGCTGATGAACTTCACAAAGCAAAATATGTGCATGCCACATCTGAAAATACTAGTTTAATGCACTCTGAACAAAGCATATGACACCGAGGATGTGAGTGAATCAAAGTGGTTGTACTTCACATGAATGTACTTTAGCACAGTGTACACATCCAAGATACACTCAAAATGTGTACGTGCCACAGTTGAGACACCACCATTTAATGTATTCTACCCAAAATGCTGCAAACCAAACATGTGACATGCGTGTCACAGTCGAAAACTTCACTTGAACTATGCTCTGCCACTGAGCACAAAGCTGATGGATAACGATGGGCAGAATTCTGTAGAAGAAAACGATTGGTAGAATTCACAGTGAAAAACACAAGGACAATATCCCTTTAATGCTGCACCGTGAACATTAGAAGAATATTACTTTAACGCTGCACTGTGAAATATAATGGCGATAAACAGGACAAAATACCTTTAAGCGGAATTAAGCAAGGTTAACGCGTCTTGACACGTTACCTAGCAACCTGTTCAACTTGGTGTGTGATATAAGGGCGATAAACAGAATGATGCACCTTTAAGAGGAGTTAGGCAACATAAATATGTGTTGACACGTTACCTAGCAACCTCCTCAACTTAGCGTGTACTTCTTCTGATGACATCACATGCCCACTGCTCCTCAAAATGGCGCTCATGCCAGATTGTGCTGGGCACTCGTGTGGGATCACGCTGACCCGTGGCGATCCTGTAGAAGCCTGGAGCCTAACTTTTGCTTATGCCGCTCGAGAAAGCTGTATCGTGAACACACCCCAGAGGCCACGGGGTGTGGAGTCAGGATAACTGCCAATACATAGAACCCTATCAACAAACCTCCCCAAACATTCTACGCTCTTTTACAAGAATTTTAATATGTCATGGTACCACATATCATGACATCACCCCAAAATGCTTCCAATGTATATTGTATTTGGTCTAGGGTATCTCCACTTCCAGGCTTGCAACTAAAGGGTTGAACACATTAGATGATAGAATTGTGTGGACTCACGTAACTGCCTGTGAGGGAATGATACATTAATGTAGTACAAGGTAGGGAGTCCATGTTATGCACTATGAAAAGCTTGACACATTATCTTACTGCTTGACTGGTGGCTTAAAGCATGGAATGTCAACTTTCTTCCACACTTCCACATAACCTACTTGGTCTCTTACTCATCGAAACCCTTACTTCACAAATGTAGTGCACTCTTGTTGACAGACAACCACTGCTATAAATATCACCTCAATCATGAAGTCTGCTTGTTTTTTCTGACTCAAAGACAGATTAGCCAGGAATTCTCTACATGCAGGTTTCCCTTTTATTTGATTTGTCTTGCCTTGAATCTGATGCTGGACATAAATTAAGCAGATTTTGCTGTCCAAGCCCTAATTGACGAGAGTTGTCTACATGATAAAGCAAAGATGGAATACAACACCGCTATGGGGCTTAGACATGGAATGTACATGGCTACCCTATAGCTAATGGAGTGTGGTTGGCAGTGTGTTCTGGATGGTGAACTTTGTAAGTGGAGGGGCGCAACTGATCGCCTTATGTGAGTGAGGCTATCAAACAGGCTCAAATTCTAACAGTGGTGGAGGAAGCTCTTACCCCTTAGTCCTGAGAAAATGTTTTAAAAAAAGGGAGAAATGGTGCATATAGTACCATAACTTTCACACTGGCTAAAATACCATGGCTTTTCCATGTAATTCTGGAATGACACTTACTCACAGAAGCCCAACTCTCCCACTAGGCATCTGGGGCAAGTGCACGCCCTCGCCGATGAGACCTTTGGAAACATTTGAGCCAAACAACACTTTAGCACATTTTCCCCAAAACAATGGCTGAAAAGCCACTGGTTGTACACGTAGCTCAAATGATGTAAGGAATTTGACATGGGCTCATATAATTTTGCTAAATGTATAAAAAAACCTCCCTTACCTCCTTTGATTTTACCCTTCCTGTTCCTTCTACATAGCTTACTAGTCTTATAATATGACTGTGAATTTCATTGAAGCCACAAGATTGGACAAAAAAACATTATGCGGATCGCAAACCTCAAGCTTTAAATAGCAGAGATTTCCCTCATATTGCAAACATTTTACAAACTCTGACAGAAGAGGAATCGCTCAAGTGTATTATGAAACCTTAAATAGCAATTATAATGATAGCAAGGTCATAAAAAGCTTTAGCATATATTTTGGAACAGTAAACATAAAATAACAAAGATAGCAACAATCTGAATTATTTGAAAGGCAGAGATTATGTATTTTTCAGTAAAACAATATTAATATCCATTTTACATATACCAAAACAACTAGCAGGGTCAGCATGGCCTATAGGGCAATCTGACAGTGCCTTAGGGCGCGTCGGACAGGCCAGTGTGTGGGATGTTATTTTGGCTGTTTGTGGGTCTGTTTATGGTCTGGTGGGCCCATTTTTAGGTCTTGCCTAAGCCAGCGCATGCGCTGCTCTGGCCGAGACATTTAGTAAGTGGGCTTTTAGAAGTCCAACCACACGCTTTTGCTGGCCTCAAGCTTGCGGTTACGCGCGCGGGCACGCGCACAGCCGCCATCTGGCTTTCCTCGCGGCACCCTTTCAGCGCGCGATGAGGCGCCATCTGGCTTTCCTATCGCTTGCTCTCCCAAGCGCCTCGCTCCACCCATCTCTCGCCCCATTTCTCCCGCTCTTTGCCTATCGGCCCTCTCTCTTCCCCTCAAAGCCTCCAGGTCAACAGGCTTTTTATTCATGAGCTTCCTATAAATCAGTGACGTTGCAAAGCCTCCAGGTCATCAGGCTTTTTATTCATGAGCTTCCTATAAATCAGTGACGTTGCCTATAAATCAGTGATGTTGCCCTTCTTGGGTCTAGTGTGCTTTTATAATTGCCTTGGTAGGTGTTACTTCGGTGCAAAAGAACACTGCAATGTTGTTCAAATCAAATCAAATTCATTAATGCAAAATGTAACTGCAGTTTAAAGAAAATATGAGGGTCGTAGATTAAGCGTATGTATTCAGTAAGTCAAGTTTCATTTTGCAGCTGGTTTATCCATTTTAACCACTTTTTTACATCTTCTAATACTTTTCAATTTCAGCCTAAGCTATCTAAATAATGATAAATAAAAACAAAAGCACTTTGGTCATCAATTCATTTGTTTTTGGTTCAAAAAGATATATTGTTTTGATTACATAGTACATTTACACATCTTGAATTCAATCCGCATTAGCATTTATTTAGCAAGTCCATCAAACACAGGAAGAAGTTGTCAGTTTCTATAGAGAATCAATTTCTTACAATTAAATTAAACAGGTGAAATTACTTTCCATGTTGATTGCCCGCTCCAACCTGGAATAATCTGACAAATATATTTCTTACTGCTAAAATTAATGGTACTTCACACACAAGTTCACTCAGTTTGTGCTTTGTATTCAAAGGCAAATTAACAGTAACTATTATAACCCACAGTGGGAAAATCAATATTGCATGGTTCATGTCTCCCTTCATGATATCTGGATTCATTAATGTTGTAAATGTGCTCATTCCCTTGCCATTGAGTATGCAAATTATAACGATTATGTTAATTGGCACATAAATACATTACAAAAAAATGGACTTCACAAACAATTAATGAACAAGTCACAAGGCTGTATTGTTTCCAACAAGCATTTGAACTTCAGCTCACCTCTAAAACCACAGAATTCTCAGTCTGTTTTTTAGGTCTCGCCTGAGCCAGCGCATGCGCTGCTCTGGCCGAGACATTTAGTAAGTGGGCTTTTAAAAGTCCCACCACACGCTTTTGCTGGCCTCAAGCTTGCGGTTTCGCGCGCGGGCACGCGCACAGCCGCCATCTGGCTTTCCTCGCGGCACCCTTACAGTGCGCGATGAGGCACCATCTGGCTTTCCTCTCGCTTGCTCTCCCAAGCGCCTCGCTCCGCCCATCTCTCGCCCCATTTCTCCCGCTCTTTGCCTATCGGCCCTCTCTCTTCCCCTTTCTACTCTCTTTACATGCCTCCCGCTTCCCTGTCTTTCTCCCTCCATCACTTTCTCTCTTTGCCATACGAATGAGCGAACTCTATTCAAATGTCCTCACCGCAGAATGACAATCACTTAAAACAACAACAACAACAACACAGACGTGCCACATTTAAAGTTGCCCATGCGTGTTGCATTTAGAGACGGCGTTGCTCTCAAGGATTTACAAGTTGGCGCACTTGTATGCATTCACACCTGATTCATATTCACTAGAATTTCTGCTTTTTGACGATACTTTTTAATGATTCAATGGTCTTTTCAAAAAGTTTTCTTATAACTGTTACTCCACAAAGCCAGCATATCAGCTAATCAAAAGCATTCAGCTACAGATGTTGAGTCATCGTTAAAGGCTGCAGCGCGTTCTTTAACCTTGTGCTGCATAACCAAATACTTATAAGGTCCCAAAAGCGAGACCTATAGGCTATGCCAATGCTTGTTACTGTTGACTTCCCAGATATCACCACAAACATTGTCTGCCACTAACACTAATGCATGCAGTCTCCAATACCTTGCAAACCACAAGTTCAAAATTGACCCTATTTGCAAATGTGCGCCACTTTTTAAGCTGTCTAATTTGCTAATGGGGCCCACTTTTATTTTGATGTATGGGTCTATTTTCTGTTCCAGTCCAAACCTGAACCCTATAAATAATTGTCTCAGAATTAGCAAGGTTGATCATTCTAATATCAGTGTGAAATATTTTTTAAATGTATAACTATGGCCACAGAGGCCACATTTTACTTCCCCTGAGTAGAAGCGAAAGCTTTCCTAAACACAACAGGTCTTGCAGAGGACAGCAGCAAAACAAGCTTTCTTCACACACAGAATGGATTCTGCAATGGTAGCAGAACTGAAAGCTTTAATGGTGCATCCCTGTGCAGCACACACAGTAATAGTGAAAGCTTGCTTGCATTAGTCGTAAATATTCAACAGAACCATATGGTTACTGAGAACATTGCCCCTCATGCACACGCAGAACAGTTTTGGCACAGGCAATGCCACACACAAGCAAAGCACAAGTAACAACAAAGCAAACTTCAATGACAGATGAAGAACAGGTGTTGTGTGTTCAAAGTAGCATTGCAAATCAAGGCTGTATTGCTAGAAAACTGTCGATGGTTGAGAGTGTGGTTTAGCCCCTTCGGTGCGCGTGACGAGCTCAGCTCGTCATGCTGCGCGGTAGCGCTGTGCGCATGACGAGCTGAGCTCGTCACGACCGCACCCGCGATCGGAATGTCCAGCACACGAGCGGAATTCCGATCGCGGTCAAGGGGTTAAAGGCACACATCATTCTAAAAAAATTGTGAAATGAAGTACTCGGATGTGCATAGCAGGCTGGGTTTCAGCACCATATAAGGGCTATCTGCATTTAAAAGTCACGCTAATGTGGAAATAAAATCTATAATTATGCCCCTTCGCTGCCCTCTGCGCGATCTAATTATGCCCCTTTGCGCGATCCCCTTTGCGCGATTAATAATTGCCCACATTAAAAGCCGACACCATTTTGTTTTTAATTCACCCTTTGGTGTCCCAAGACCCCGAGCATGAGCACGACACCCCTGCACCTGGTTTTCCTCATTTTCACCATCTGTCTCTGTGGTTTCTGCCAAGTCTGGGAAACCAGTACATGAGTTCCTGCTCCCCCGCAGAGATGGTTCATGTTTCTGACATGAAGCACGAGCACAAACCCCCAAATGAGGAAGCCTTCCCCTTCCAACTGTCAGACTATTTCACATCGCAAGTCCCCTCACGAAGCCTAAGACACGCCCCCATTTCTTCACACTCTGCTCCTCTTGCTGAATCTTTGTTCCTCTATCTGCCACGACCTGTTTGTTCCTCTATTTTGCCTCGTGACCAAGACTGTATAAATATTCTGCTGTTGAAAATAAAGGCCCACTTAAAGAGAGGGACTTGAGAGATTGCTCCTGTGCCCGCTTGGTGCTGGAAGCGCTCCCTTTAACTCGAGTTATTGGTCTTCTCCTCCTTCATTTGAGCACCACGGACTCCTCGCTTTGCATTGACAAGAAATTATGATTTATTAAGCATAGAAATTCAGAAATGAGGTAATAAGTAAATTTAATTTACCACAGTAATTGGCGCCTTAACAGGGACCTTCCCTTTCCCCCACGCGCCGGCGATATTGGACCCGGTACTGTCCCCTCCTGACCGTTGACGGACTTCAAAAGTGCACAACGCGGGGAATTCCCGCTAACTCCCTCGAGGCGAAGAGGGGGACCGACTGCGGCCCAGCATCCACACGAGGCGGTGAGGAAATAGCGGAACGTCCTGAACCAAAGCCCAACCTGCGAAGCAGACGAGTCCGAGGTTCTACAAATCCTACCTTGAAACTGCGCGCCGCGTTTTCCCAAAATCTTCAAGAGGCCTTCCAGTTACTTTTCGGTGAGTACTGCTGAAAAGTATAAAAACAAACCCACAGCTTTTGTGGGGGCGGTAAAGATACGCGTTTTTTTGGTTTCTCACCTATCTTTGGTGAGGACTACTAAAACTAGTATAAAAGACGGACTCACTACCTTGTGGGCACGGTAAAGATACATGTTTTTTGTGGGTTTCTCACTTATTTTGTGAGGACTACTAAACTAGTATAAAAGACGGACTCACCTCTTTCGTGGGTACGGTAAAGATATTTGTTCTGTTTATGTTTTTCTCACTTCTAAAATCTTTGAAAGTCTTGCCATCATGCCTATTTTCTCGAAAATACGTAAGATGGCAACCAAAAGGAGTATTCTTGAGAAGGAAATTCCCCTTCCTCCTCGGGATACTCCAGGACACTTCATGTATGCCAAACATGGTGTCGGTGCACTTATTTATTGTGATCTATGGGTAGAATATACTAAAGACCTAGAACTCAGATATAGATGGCCTGAAAATGGTAGTTTTGATACGGAGTGTATTATGAAATTAGAGGAACAGTTATGGAAGAAAAAGAGAGTCCGCCAGTCACAGAGTGACTCAGTAGAATTATGGAGAAAAGAAGCCCATAGGAGGCAACAGAAGGAATTGCATAAAGTTGAAAAGGGTAAGAGAATGTCAGAGCAGGCCAAGAAAGAACAGTTACAAGAAATAGGGAAAGAAGTAGTTAGTGAAAGGAATAAAAGGGAACAATCAGCCATTTCTACTGGTTTTTATCCTGTATTGCCATCTGCACCTGAAAACCTTAACATTGCATCAGCACAGCCTACAGCCCCACCACCAGAGGATACTTTTACTAATTTTCTCTTAGATACTCCACCACCCTATGAAGTTCCAGTCATTCAACACCCTCTGCCTCCGCCACCCCTTTCACAACATAACGCACCACCTCTCACTCCAGAAGGGGGTGCCGTAGGTCCAGACCCAGGTAAAACAATTCCCGACTGCCCCTATGACCCGACTCCGAGCAACACAGGGGAGGCGGGCCGAATAAGTAAAATACTTCATGACTCCTGGGAAGAAATAAGACATCTACCAGCAATTGACACGTTTCTTCAAGCGGCCTCTGAGTTTCTTCGTACTGGAGAGAACTCACGAGCCATTAACGCTATGACTACAAGATGATCACACCCTGTAAAAATGCACATGTATAGGTTCCTCCTTTGCTGTTTCATAAAACACATACAAGCAGAGGAAAGAAATGTACCAGTTTCACTTTTTGACTTATTAGATTCCGCATCCGACCACACTAGTCTAGAACTTATAAATGATGCACTAGACAGGTTCACCCGTAATGTGACCCGTATTCTGCAAAACTTGCAAACAAATGAAGAGAATAAGAAACTTGAGGAGGAAATTACTGAACCTACTGAAAAAGTCCTACCCGTTCGTTCTTCCGCCCCTAATTCACGAACACCCCCGCCTACATTCCTCCAAGGTCACTCTGAACGGTCATCTCCAGATGAGTTATTTGAAAATACATCCAATGCATTAGACTACTGGTTAGACCAGGAACCTCCGCTTACACCGGAGGAGGAGGAAATAGCCAGAACTGCGACCCTATGGGTCTCTCAATATAAGATATATGACAATGATCTCATAGCCCAGCTTTTTCTAGCATTACCACGCTCACATCAAAGATTAGCAAGTCTCTACATGGTACAACATCTCATCACACTCAATGACACTCATTTTAAACATGATCCAAGACTCGAAGATTTTCTGTCTGACTGCGCTGATAACATGTTCCTCCACAATAGTTCAGTTTTTCTTAACACATTTATAGATTTTAGACAGAAATACCAGAAAGTGACTGGATATAGATCTCCCCATAATATGTGTGGATCAACTAATAGACTTCCTCAAACACGCCAGTTCCCCATGAGAGAGGTCCACCCCAGAGCTGACACGAATGGCGCGCTACAACGCGTCTTCATTTATGTACCCTTGACAAAACTTGAGTTACTAAGGATGAAAGAGATGGTTCCCTCCCACTCAAAGGATCCTGCTGGATTCTTTAAGGAATTAGGAGATGTATTAATGATGGGAACATATACTCTTTCTGATATCACAGCAATTCTGAAATTATTGTTGCCATCAGGTATATATGACAAACTAAGAGAAAAAGATTGGGAAGTAGCAGGTGAACACATTAAATGGACTGAACTTCAGAATGACGAAAATACTAGAGTAGCAGGTCAAGGTATAGGAGACAAACTAAAAGCACTTCCTGGCACTATTTTAAAGGTGCTACCACAGTTACTAACAGTGAAAAAGGAGGACTGGGATGCCATTTCCTCCTGCAAACAGAAACATGGTGAAGACATAGGAGATTATTACACTAGACTTGAAAAGTGTTTTGCGGTAAATAGCGGCCTTACGCCAACAAGTGAAGCTTACCCGCATCTGTTTGTTTCCAAATTAGTAGATAACGCCTTGCCAGCCATTAAGGACAGAGTACTAAAAGTAGAAAGTACCTGGCAAGCACATACACCTCCACAGGTGTTACAAATGCTACAATATCACCAGAATCGCATTAGGGATGAAGAAGAAAATGATAAGAAACGCATGAAAGACACAAAGATGAAAGCATTAGTAGCCCAAACTGCACCCCAGCGTCAACAGACACCAAGTAGCCAGACAAATATAAAAAGCACTTGTAATTATTGCAAAAAGATGGGACACTTCGTTAAAGATTGCCCTGTCTTAAAGCACAATTTGGCTACTGGTAAGACCCAGCCACGCCCATATCAGCCAAAACAGAATGATTCCCTAGACAGTTCAACACCTTCAGTTCCACTGACAACACAAATGGCCCAAATGAATATTATAGACAGCGCCTACACTGAATATTACCCAGATTTCTCATGATGTTGCCCAGAGAGAGAAGATGACAAACTGCCCCTAATCCCCATTCCAGTAGATCAAACAGGTCCATTTATAGAGGTCCGACTTCTTGGGGAGGATAGGAAGTTTCTACTAGACACTGGGGCCAGTAAAACAACAATAAGCCATCAAGAGGTCCCAGAGGCTCCTCTCTCGGATTCAAAAGTATTTCTCTGGGTTTCTCGGGACAACCTGTGACAAACGTCACGTCAAAGCCACTGCCCTTGCAGGTTGGTCCCCTCATGACAACTACAGATCTTATATTGACAAAATCATGTCCAGAAAACTTGCTTGGTATAAAAACATTGAAAGAATTAGGAGCTGTCATTGTTTGCTCACCTACAGATGTCAGACTATTTCTGCGAGATTTCAAGGGCCACTACACAAGTAGAGAATTAGATGAGCGTTTGAAAGATTTGCCACACACCCTGTGGGCCACTGATTCCACCACAGTAGGATGTATGGAAATAACACCTCACAAGGTTACACTGAAAGAGGGAGCCCAACTACCACGCATAAGGCAATACAAAATTCCACCTCAGGCTGAACAAGCATTAATGTTAATTATTCAGGACCTAATACAGTCAGGTGTGATTAAGGAAACAACTTCTAACATTTGCAATTCCCCTGTTTTACCAGTTCATAAAAAAGTGGAACCAGGAACACCACCTGTCTACAGACTAGTGGTGGATTTGAGAGAGCTCAATAAATGTGTCGTTCCACAACACCCTGTGGTTCCAGACATCTCCACCCTACTCACAGCCATAGATGCGGAAGCAACGCATTTTTCAGTCATTGACTTGAAAAACGCATTCTTTAGCATACCTATTCACCCAGACAGTCAATACCTTTTTGGCTTCTCCTTACAAGGACGAAGTTTCCAATTCACAAGAGCTCCTCAAGGTTTCACAGAGAGTCCAAGCGTATATAGCCAAGCATTAAAAAGACAACTAGATACTGTTCAAATGCCCACGGATACAGCCATACTACAATATGTTGATGATATCCTCATTACGGCCAGATCTGACGCAGCATGTGCTGAAGCATCACTACTAGTACTAGAATTCCTAGCTGCAAATGGCCATAAAGTTTCCCCTGGTAAGCTCCAATTTTGTTTACAGCAAGTGGCATACTTAGGGCACTTGCTGTCAAAGGAGGGTAGGCAGCTTACACAGGAACGCATCCAACTCATACAACAAATACCACAACCAACAACACAGAAACAAGTTCGAGCTTTTGTTGGTCTCACCTCATATTGTAGACAGTGGATCCCACAATTTGCACTCATTTCCAAACCGTTAGTGCAGCTGACAACACTCGAAGCTGGCGCTACTCCACAATTACCCTGGACAGATGAACACACGCAAGCCTTTCAGTCTCTTAAAAAGCTATGTGTCAAGCCCCAGTGCTGGCAACACCTAATTACACCAAAGATTTTACATTATTTGTAACAGAAAACTCAGGTACAGCACTATCAGTTCTGACCCAACTTCAAGCAGACAAACATAAACCATGTGGTTATTTTTCAAGCACATTAGATCCAGTAGCACAAGCATTGCCTGCATGTCTAAAATCAGTAGCAGCTACTGCACAAGCTATTAGACAAAGCGATTCTATTGTATTGGGACATCATCTGATAGTTCAGGTCCCACACGCTGTAGAACTTCTGTTAAACAGAACACAAACACAGCATCTGACAATAGCCAGACTCACCGGATATGAGATGACACTTTTTCAGCCACACATTGAGATTAGACGCTGCAACATTTTAAACCCAGCAACACTGTTGCCACTGACCTCTCCTACTGAAGAAATTCACGATTGTATTGACATAATTGATTTAGTGACCAAACCAAGACCAGATTTACAAGATACTCCCCTTGCTAAGGCAGAAATGACACTCTTTGTTGATGGTTCATGTATGAGACTCCCCACAGGAGAATTAGCAGCAGCCTATGCCGTCACAAATGGTACAGACACTTTAGAAGCACACAAGATAGAGATACTGTCGGCACAGGCAGCAGAACTCATAGCCCTAACACGAGCATGTCACTTAGCAAAAGGAAAGTCAGTTAACATCTACACTGATTCACAATATGCCTTTGGAGTTGTACACAACTTCGGTACATTATGGAAAGAGAGAGGATTTCTCACATCACATGGGTTCAGAATACAGCATGCTACACTCATCACTGCCCTCTTAGAGGCCAGTCAGTTACCAGAGAAAATCGCAGTGCTAAAATGTAAAGCGCACACAAAAGGAACAGATGAAATATCAAAAGGAAATGATTCTGCAGACAGTGCAGCCAAGTTAGCAGCAAACACAGAATTAAGTATACCACACCGCCAATATACAATACGAGACCCCTTTTCTGACATCCAGGATGTCCAAAGTCACGCCACACCACAGGAACTGCTAGAATGGAAGGAAAAAGGAGGGGTCCTTACAGATCAAGGCTGGATGACACCTGAAAGAGCAGTATGGTTTCTACCGGATGCCATGGTACAAGTTATGGTAAACACCATACATGGACCAGCACATCTGGGAGAAAAAGCAATGTTAGACAGCATACAGAATATATGGCACAACAAACATTTGAGAGCTGCAGCCAAACAAAAAGTTAAAACGTGCATGATTTGTAATCAGTTCAACCCAGGAAAAGGCACAAAGGTGGAACAGGGAGGATTCCAACCCCCTGACCATCCATTTGAAGTTCTCCAGATGGACTATATCCAGATGGAGAGATGTAGAGGTCACAAGTATGTGCTAGTTGTAGTGTGTGCTCTGACCAGATGGACAGAAGCCTATCCCGTCCCAGATTACACTGCAACGACAACTGCTAAACAATTAGTTAGAGAGTTTTTTCCGAGGTATGGGTTGCCCCGTGTCATCTACTCAGATAACGGCCAACCTTTTTCCTCTGAACTCATGAAGCAAGTGTCTCTTCTGTTAGGGTACACTTGGAAGTTTCACTGTGTAAGACATCCTCATGCAGCAGGTCTAGTAGAAAGGCACAACCAAACTTTGAAGACAAAATTGGCCAAGATATGCACTGACAAAGGCGTGGACTGGATGGTAGCCTTACCGGTTGCCCTCTTCTACATGCGTATGGTAGCCCATTCCAGAACTGGCTTATCTCCATATGAAGTGGTCTTTGGCAGACCACCAAATATGTGGGGTACGCCAAGGCCTAAAAGAATAACTGATGTTGACAGTACTATGCTGACTGACTACCTGGCTTCCTTGATGTCTGCACTCCAATCTTGTCATTCTCAGGTTGCTGCCACCTTCCCTGACAAAACCAACCCGGAAGAACACGCCATCCGACCCGGGGACTGGGTCCTCGTGAGGAACTTCGACCGGACCAGTCCCCTCCAGCCCAGGTGGAAGAAGCCAAGACTCGTACTACTAACAACACGGACAGCAGTGAAGGTCGAGGGCAGGAAGGGCTGGCTCCACGCAAGCCACTGCCGGAAACATTTTGGACAAAAAGACACTGTTGCTGATGGCCCTGCCAATCCCACTGACATTGTGACTGAACAATCTTTATTGCCTTTGGAACTAACCCCACAACAGGATTACAAATCAAAGTTAAGGTCTGCCATTCGGACTCTGGCTAATTAAGTCCATTGGGCGTCGGTCCAGTGGTGAAGCGGTTGGAGCATGGGAATGGATTTTAACACCTTGACTATGTGGGAGAAAAAAAAAAATGAACTCTAGAAAAAGACATAATGGTCCTATTATATGTTTGACAGTATTATTTTTCCTCATGGCAGTTAAGACGTGTCTTGGTTGGATTCTCCACACTGTTTTTCCCCCAACACAACACACCTCTCATACACCCAACAGCACTCAGGAACACACCTATCACGACCTACCCCCTCATGAACAAGCCCATAGACTAGCCTTGCGAAACAATACCTTCATACAGATGCTACACCACACTCAGCAAGCCAGTAATAGCACCAATTGTTGGATATGTGGCCGCATCCCACCTCATCAGAAAAAGGGAGGGATGCCTCTTTTTTCTTTCCCATTCTCTTATAATGGAACTTGTGAAGCCTGGTTCGCCCTAATAACAGCTGACGCTACTACCCCCACCTCCTGCCCTGACGGAAATAATTCATGCAAGAATGGGTGGCCTTGGGGGATTTAAACAAGGTACTCAATACTGCCTGTTACCCTAATAAGGAGGGAGATCCTCAGGCGACCGGTACAGTCCTAGAAAGTGAAGAATACAAGCAAGGGAACATGACCATGTCCTACAAGATGTTAAATACCAAACCTAAAAAGAATGCTGGTTCCCCTTCCATCTCGGTCTCACCAGTAAAAGGACACCTGTGCATCCAGAAAAATGGCTCTGTTCCATTAGGACACAGTGACTGTCATACCACTATAAGTTTTGAAGACAGAGGAAAGTCCTCATTTCTAGCATCTCGCCATACTTATTTAATCTGTGGCCAAACGGCCTATGTGCAGCTGCCCTTGAACTGGGGGGGAACTTGCTATATAGCATTCCTGTTACCCCCTGTCTTTGTGGCCCCATCCACTTACCACAGAGACCTCCTAGTGCCCCATGTCAGACATAAAAGAACGATCGATACCTCCTTGGTTGACCAAACGGAAACCTCATGGGAACAGTATACAGATTTTAACAAAGGGTTCTTCTTCTTTGTTGGCCCTGTACAGAACAGCAAGCTTATACGCAGGTTGACAAGGACCTTAGAGGCTGTAGTAAACCAGACGGCGTCTGCCCTGGGGAGCTTAACCCAGGAGCAGTCTGCCATACGATTGGTTACTCTCCAAAATCGCCTTGTCCTTGACATCATCTTGGCTGACAGAGGCGGAGCCTGTAAAATTATAGGCTCTAGCTGCTGTATATTTATTCCTGATAATTCCCCATCTGTATACACGGCCATAACAAAATTACACAAGATAGCCGTAAGTTTACATCAAGAACCTGGCACTTGGACGTGGTCTGACTGGTTCTGGAAGATAATATCGTCCTGGGGATGGCAACTGCTGTCAGCAGCAGGCATAATATTCCTGATAATAACTGGATGCTGCCTTTGCATCCAATGTGGTCCTGCCCTATGCGGTCTATGCGCTGCAAAATGCATTCCTAAACCACTTGTCCAGCAGAGAGAAAGGGAAAGAATCATGTTACAAGAATGTATAAATGATCTCATGCAAATTGAGATATAATGTAGGTACACTCTGGGGCAAGGAGGGAATGTGGAAATAAAATCTATAATTATGCCCCTTCGCTGCCCTCTGCGCGATCTAATTATGCCCCTTTGCGCGATCCCCTTTGCGCGATTAATAATTGCCCACATTAAAAGCCGACACCATTTTGTTTTTAATTCACCCTTTGGTGTCCCAAGACCCCGAGCACGAGCACGACACCCCTGCACCTGGTTTTCCTCATTTTCACCATCTGTCTCTGTGGTTTCTGCCAAGTCCGGGAAACCAGTACATGAGTTCCTGCTCCCCCGCAGAGATGGTTCATGTTTCTGACATGAAGCACGAGCACAAACCCCCAAATGAGGAAGCCTTCCCCTTCCAACTGTCAGACTATTTCACATCGCAAGTCCCCTCACGAAGCCTAAGACACGCCCCCATTTCTTCACACTCTGCTCCTCTTGCTGAATCTTTGTTCCTCTATCTGCCACGACCTGTTTGTTCCTCTATTTTGCCTCGTGACCAAGACTGTATAAATATTCTGCTGTTGAAAATAAAGGCCCACTTAAAGAGAGGGACTTGAGAGATTGCTCCTGTGCCCGCTTGGTGCTGGAAGCGCTCCCTTTAACTCGAGTTATTGGTCTTCTCCTCCTTCATTTGAGCACCACGGACTCCTCGCTTTGCATTGACAAGAAATTATGATTTATTAAGCATAGAAATTCAGAAATGAGGTAATAAGTAAATTTAATTTACCACACTATGTATTTTCCTTTTGCAAAGTATTGCTAATTAAACAAATTGTGCAGCCAAGAAACAGCTGCATTGTTTGGCATTGTTGTAGCTCTTTCCAAATATGTAATGTGCAAATATTGTGTGGACATTATTTTCTGATAATAAGGCCCTCATCACAATGAGGGTCGGAAAGCCAACGACCGCAGGTCGGAGGCTTTGCGCCTCATTTCGGTTTCAGTTTTGACCACCTCATTACAATGCAGGCGGTCAAAACTGAAACCAGATTTGTCATTCTGATTGGATTCCGGCTGGCTCAAGGAGCCTGTCGGCCAGTCAGAGACCGGCACGTAATCCCTATGGACGGCGTTTCCGCCGTAGGGATTACGATGTCGTTTTCCGACAGGCTTTCCATGTCAGGGTTTCCGACATGGAAAGCCTGTTGGAAAGCGACATTGGGGGCCCCTAGCAGAGCCCTCTTCATCCAGGGGCCTCCGGTTAGGGGCCGAGGAGGCACCTATGGTGCCCCCCTGTTAACCCTTTGGATGCGTCGGACGGCCCCCGGCCATCCGACGCTACGGGTGGCGTGTGCGTCGGACAGCCAGGAGCCGTCCGATTCGCTCACGCGTGAAATTTTCCCGCACTGCAGGAAAATTTCGCCCGCATCTAAGGGGTTAATCCCTGCACTGTGTGGCAGGCACCTTGAGGTGCCTGCCACGCAGTGCAGGGATGAACAGATTATCCCATTTGTCCATGGGAGCTTGTTCTATGGCCGGTTTATGGCCGTAGCACAAGCTCCCATAGACAAATGGGAGTATGCGACCGCACCATGTGTCGCGGTGTGGGGTCCCCCGCCCAACATCGTATTTAGGCCCTATGTGTTTTTAATGATGCATAGAGTCGTATCCAATCAACTAATGATGTTGCATTTGGAACAAGTGTTCTAGGTTACTTAGAAGTGTAAATAATGCTATGAATAGTTATGCCACATTTTTGTGTAATACACCATTATTTTTCAACTGGATGTAGTTTCTGATGTTCTGATCAACTTGCTCCTGCTCATTCCCAATCCAAATCAGTGTCCCGCTGCAAATCATCTCTCCCTTGTTTCCTCTGAGCACCAAGTGAATGACGTCAGTGCATTAGCAATGCACAACATTGTTAGAAAACGTGTATTGTGGATGAAGCTTTCATCATGTACTCAAAGTATCATTTTCAAGGACTTCCTCTGGAAGTGTTAGTGTAGATGTGCTAATTCTATGAGCCATTGTTTGAGAAATGTTTCATTTGTGTTGTATATCTCGGGAATACAGTTGCTGAGGAAGCAGGTGGCAGATTTCTCTTACCTTAAGAAATGGGTTAGTACTAAAGATTTAGGGGCATATTACTAAGGGCCTTATCACCGCTTTAGCGGCACTTTTTGCCGCTAAAGCGGCGATTTTCTTTCCGCCCTATTAGCAAGCTGTCGCTAACAGCTGTTAGCGACAGCTTTTAGGCGATAGCGACCGGGTTGGGTGCCTCTTTGCATGCCAGCGATATTTATCGCTAATGACATGCAAAGTAGGCGTTCCCAACCTGGCAGCGACTGGAAGCAGTCGCTAACATCGCTATCGCCTATTAGGGAGGCCAGCGAGGCGATAAAGAAACCAGTGCTAAACACGATTAGCGCTTGTTTCTTTACACCTGGTACAAACCTGACTTAGCCATGTAATCCAATGGGAGGTGGATTACATGGCTAAATCCCCCTTGCCCTATCAGCAAGCTATCGCCGGTCACAGTGCGATTATCGCTGGATTTCCAGCGATAATCGCACTGTTTTCCAGCGACAGCAGGGGTTTCTATCGCATTGGAGATAAGCGTTGCTGATAGCACGCTATCTCCGCGATAGAAACCGGCGATAGCCGGCGATAATTATCCTAGCGCTAAGTGCGCTTAGCGATAATTATCGCTGGTTATTGCTAATAGGCCCCTTAGAATGTTACGTTGTTGTTTCTGATTTGCCAATGCAACCCTAACCATGATCATACCATGCTGAATTTGCAAAATCTATTAATAGCTTGTGTGATTTGTCTATAAAACCTTTGGGTTTCTGTCTTTCGAGAGATTCTTTTACTATTTTCCTTGTAGGTGACTTGATTTGCTCCTCTTTCTCCTTAAATTTGCTAATGAGATGCTGTCAGTTCTCTTTATGAGTTAGACACCTAGCATTTCTACTTAGATTCTACCTAACTAGGGATACTTAAATTTTATGATTTTGTATTTATCTGCACCTCTGTAATTGCATTTTTGATTTGTGCCGCATTTTGATTATTCTGTAATAAATACATTTTTTCCATATTTTCGATCAAGAACTCAGTCCTTTATGCTTCCAATATTTAATTCTGTTTAACTCTGCTAAATTGTGCTTTCCTGGTGAGGAGTGTAGTTTGTAACTGCTAGATCCACTGGAGACAAATTATTTTGGTAAAAATCAGAGCGATCAAATATTGTGGTTCAGGAGATTATTGGGGTTTGGCTCCCACAGCATGTTGTGTTCATTTTGTTTCTAAACAGGTCACCACAATTACAGTGATTTAAACTAAAACTATATTTCAACTTGTGTTTGTCTGTTAGCACATGGTTTCAGATAATTAATTCTACCTGCTTCACAAATACAAACTTTGCTGGAGATCCCAATGTGGAAGTTTACTCTCTAACAAACGGAATCTTTAGCACATAATGCAATGAAAAAGGAAAATATGTACATGCATTGTCCCTAGTACTTAACACTGCCAGCGCTATCACGACTCACCTTGCAGTCAGTTCACTCTTCCCTTCCTGCAGTGCCGGTTGACATGTTATGACTCAAAGGCAAGAGGCGAAATCGATGTGCACGGGTAGAGGCACTTTACAGTGGGCCAGGCCCTAAATTTAAGTGAGAGCTACAGTTCTTACAAATTCCCCATTAATTGGCATGTGCGTTGCTTTGATATGCAAATAAAGAGTAATCAACAGGAAGGGAAGACTAAATATCCTCCTCTAATCACACCCCCTTCCCTGTCTTGTCACTGGGTTGGTTGGGTTCCTCAGCTTTTTTAATTCCACCCCATCCTGTGACATGGTGGAAAAGGGTGTATTTGAGGATGAGTGAACAGAACCTGTTACGGTCTCTCATTTTACCCCGGGCTGTGGGGTTCTGCGGGTGAGGAAGGAAGAAAATCAGCAGGAATGAGTACAATCGATGACTGCAAGGGGCGCCACTGCTCTCTACAATAGACCATGGGTGGTCGACAGTGATGTGCACCCCTGCGCATGTGCAGAATCGCCATGAGCTAAGAACATTGAAACTGACAAAGTCAGTTCCAGGAAATTACACAGAGCAGTAAAGACATTTCCGTACATGAGAGAATTGTTGCTTCCTCACTCCTCACTAGTGTCAATCACAAATGGGGGGCAGAGCCCCGATGCCCTTGAGAAGCAGCTGCCCCGGAGTTTGTTTCCTGCATTTCTTGATTAAGTGCATTCAGGGCATGATCACTGGGTGTGTTATGTTCAGTAGATGTTGGAAATATGGGTCCATCAGGTTTCCAGCTTTTCCCAGTTGTAGGATGAGATTCCTCTCTGTGATAGGTGCACCATCACGGGCAGACATAAGCATAATTCTGTGGTGCCTAGTACCTAGCTCTTTGTTTTAACTTAGACTAAGGGCCTGATTGCGATTTTGGCAGTGTGGGAGTGGGCTGCCACGCTACCGCCTGCCCCCACACCACCAAACAGTGCTGCCGGCCGCCTGCCTGATTACGAGTTTCCTCGTGGTCTGGCAGGCAGTCCTTTGGCGTACCCGCAGTGGTGCCTTTCAAAAAGGCACCGCAATGCGAGCGCCAAAGCTCGTTTCTGCACAATGTTGTGCATTTTATTCCGTGCAGGCACCGGGGGTGCACACATACAGGGGGGCAAAACATGTGCTCCCCTTCATGCACCCCCCTGCACAGAGGCACAAGGGGGACCTATAAGGGCCCCCAGAGTTACCTCACCGCCACCCTTTCCATGACAGGCTCACCACCATGGATAGGGTCGCAGTGAGGAAACTTGTAAAATGCTTGGCGGTGCCGCAGCGGCACCACCAAGCATATTGCGGCCTCACACCGCTGCGCCACCAGTAGGGATCACAGATCCCTGGCGGTTGTGGCAGTCCTAAAATGGTCCAACTGCCATACTTGTAATAAGGCGGTCGGACTACTGGTGCGGCGGTCCCCGACTGCCACCACACCTCCACCACGGGTTCGGCAGTCCGATGTACAGCCGAACTCGTAATCAGACCTTAAGTAACATCAGCAAAGTTATATCGGGGGCATAAACGTTTCTTAGGGTGCATCTGGTGAAGCCTTCAGGTTGTCTCCTGTTTCTGATGTTGCAAAGTGCAACATCAGAGGTTACCAGGAATAGCAGACACTTTGAGGGAACCCTCAGCCCAGGTTTCTTGAGGTATGTATTTAAAATTGCCCTGGACAGAAGAGTGTTGAGATATTCGTTTATTGTAAATGTAGTAATTGAGGTACGAGGCAGAGGCTTGATTTTGCTTGGATCATGGATTCAAGGAGGAGATATGGACATTTCTCTTTGTCCTACCAGAGCTGTGTAGCTGCACCACAGGGCTCCCAGCCAGGTAAACAACATTTCTAAACGCCCTTATAAAAGAAGTTGGACTCAAGACTTTATCAGTGCAGCAACACTTTCTGTGCCTTACCTCATCAAGTGTAAACCTCTTGTTCAAGTCATTATCTGTAGCGTAACATTCTGTCCAGATGTGGCTATCCAGTGACAAGCATCACAGACATGTTTTGTTGGATTCTACAGCATATTTTTACCCAGAGGTTTGGGCGCATCCTCACAGTCGTTATTGGAGTATAATGCGGTGGAATTTGAGCCACAACCTAAGCCAAAGGATAAATAATTACAAGAAAGCAAACTGCCAGCTGCCTTGTCATGCCGACTATAAAAAGGCCACTAAAGTGAGTACTCTATGTAAAAAAATATAAATTTATTAGTAACGTACCTAGATTATCATAATGCATGCAAAATATGTGATTTCACAACATTAATCATACAATTTCATAAGATAGAGACAGGTGCATAGAGTCCAATGATTGTAGAAGCATCTTGTCAGCCAGCCCACATTTCACGTGTTTGTACTCAGACACTTCCTCAAAAACAAGCAAGGTCAATAAGTTAGGACTCATTGCTTGTGCAATGGTTAATTAAGGAAAAAACTATTGCAAGCATAGGGCACAAAAAGAAGGAAAACAGATAAATGATGCCACCATCTAATCATAGAGACCCTTTGGCTTCCTAAAAAGTTCTAAATAAAAAAATAAATAACAACTGTATATAATTTGAATAGAATAATATGGGCACATCACACCAAGTAGGTGACTTAGAACAATTAAAGAAACCCTTTGTAGTTTCAATGCAGATCACAGAAACGTATAGTTCTTATTGGCACAGAGAAAAGTTACTATTGCTTTTGAAGTACTATGAAGTGACACATTGTTTAAACAATCATGACTAAAAAAAGAAAGGATAATAAAAACAAAAACAAATTGGCAAATTAAAATATTGGTCCTTAAGGCCCACCACTGTGGGGCCCTTCTGTTTAGGCAGAACTGCACATGTGATGAGGCAAAATGGCATCACTCAGGCTGCAAGAGAACAAAAGGTTTAAGTGTGCTGACTCATTCCCCATGCTGTATGCTATGATGGGCAGAAGCAGAATATGAATGACATTTGAGCAGACCAGTGGATAAACAATGCTGAACCAAAGTCGTGCTGTACTTATATATGTATGTATTTTCTATGTTTGAGGTTTTTTGGTCACATGAGGCTGCTGAAACAGCAAAATCTATCTACATGGCAGAACTGAAATATTTCCGAATCATCAAAGTTGCCAATATTTTGTGTGAAATTATATGACAGGCGTAATAGTTTTTTCACATTTTTAATACAGGATGAAGAAAGTGGTTTGTCTCTTGGTCAAACCAGTATTCTGTGTCTAAAAGTAATAAGAACGAGTGATGTTAAAATAAGAGAGAACATAAAGAGATATTTCACTGTAAGCAAAAGTTTGCCACTCAAAAGATACTATAGAAATAAGCTTAGCACTTTTGTGGTGCGTTACTGTTCAGATTTCTGGTTATTTACGCTTTTTGAATATGATTCGGTCATTAGTGTTCCAGGTTGCTGATAGGTTTCTCATTTATTCACACAAATAATGTCCCATATTTCACAGCAGCAAGTGAGAGTTCACTTTCTCTAATTTGGGAGTTTGCATGAAGTTGCCAAAACTTCTATTGAACATCAATGCGAATCCAATTTTTTATTCAATCTAGCTTCGAAAGAGAATAAGCAATATTTTGCTTCATGTTGGAGATTCAATGTTCATATTACTCAAATAATTCGATTGACCTGTTGCTGATGGAACATATTGGGGTTTCTGTAAGCTGTCTCGGCATATCTGATTTCTAGTTTTATTACGAATTGGCAGACAGTCTCCTTTTGCTCAGAAAGTCACCTTTAGGATGACCCAGACTAAGGGTCATTGTTTAATTGTAGTGATTCTTTCGAAAAGATAAGAGTGAACTATATATAGAGGAGAAATGCCCGAATTAGGGAAACATTTTAGAAATAAAATGCCAATTCATTAATTATAATTGTGCCCCTCCCTGATTTTGAATGGCCCACATTTTCTTTCTGGAATTCTTCACTGAAAATGCTGCTCTGAAATGCATTGAAATGCACAACATTTCTGTTTTAGTGATTGTTAGAAATTGGAGCATTAGTTGAATAAAAATCACAATCCTTGCCAGGGTGAACTATGAAAGTCACTAAAGAAACCTCTGCTTATCCTTCAGGTAGCTTGGCACAACAAAAGCAGTCAGGTTTAACTTAGAGGCAATGTGTAAAATATTTAATCAGCACTCAAACCGTAATAATGTGACAACATAAGAAAAATCCCAAACTAATTTAGAAAAATAGACAGTCGCGGCCGGCATGGCTTGTGGGTGGGGGATGGGTTGCGGGGGAGGGGGGGGTTACGCGGGGAGGGGTGGATCACGGGAGAGGTCAGGCACGAGTGGGTTTAATTTAAAAAAAAAAATTCAACTTACCTTGAGACCTGGTGACTCGTCTTTTCGGCTCCTGCTCTCCTGCTCTTCTGCCTTCGACAGGAACAGGAAGCAGACAGCCAGGCTCCCTCCCCTAAGCCAATCACAAGGCTTCGTGCAGCGTTGTGATTGGTCGGGACGGCACCCAGCCAGGGGCTTATGGGGTGGGCATGTTCTCCATGCAGGCTGCATTGCAGCCTGCATGGAGAAGGGCAAAGTGCACATGAGTGGTTTGGGCAGCCCAAGAGGGCCGACCAAACTTTGCGCACTCAGGAGTGGGCACACCACTCCTCACCTGCCCTGCTCGGAGAGCAAAGCAGCCCTGCCCACCCGCCCGCAATGCAAACATAAAATGGTAATAACTAAAAGTTATTACCATTTTATGTTTCTGCTTTTCGCACTGCGAGAAAGCAGTGGGGCGACACTCCTCCGCCATAGCAGAGGAACCGCCCCTGAAAATAGAGAATATTCTAATAAATAAACCAATAACAAAAAAGACAAAATCCCAATAAGTAGAACCAGGGTTATGAATTTTTAAAGACTAAGGTTCAAAATAGCGCCAAAAAGCATTATGTGCCAACCCCGATTGTCTGGTCTCACTAGACCGGGCCAAAGTAAAAAATTGAGGCTGACCATGATGGAGCATTAAGTTTGTCCCAGTAAAAAATTTTACATTTGGATTTAGGGCCTGATTATGAGTTTGGCAGTGTGGGAGCGGGCCGCCACGGCCACCGGCAAACCTTACTGCCGGTCGCCCGCAAGATTACGAGTTCCCACGGCGGTGCCTATTAAAAAAACAGCGCAATGGGAGCGCCAAAGCCAATTCCTGCACGGCATGGACTGTGCAGTCCATGCCATGCAGAAAAGAGTGTGCATGCAGACAGGAGGCACACCATGCATCCCCATGGCCCTAAGGCAACAGGGGGGCCCTACTCTTTGTTTCCTCACCGCCACTGTTTTCATGGTGGCCTCATCACCATGACAACTGTGGCGATGAGAAAGCTCCAAATATGCTTGGCGGTGCCGCAGCATGACCACCAACCCTACTGGAGACTCTGACTGCTGCGCCACCACCAGGGATCGCGGATCCCTGGCGGTTGCTGCAGTTCTATGACGGTCCGACTGGCGTAGCTGTAATACGGCGTATGGACCGCCAGTGTGGCAGTCCCCAACCGCCACCGCACCTCCACCGCAAGTTTGGCTGTCGGATGGACCACAAAACATGTAATTAGGCCCTTAGATTGGATTTGAGATATAATTTAGCATGACTGTGTTGGTAGGCGGAATACTGGTAGATACCCTAATTTAAAACTATGGGGTCGATTCCGATCTCGGCCGGAAGCGCACCTAACAGTATTCGTCCGGAAAAAATACAAGCCGAACGCGTGTTTCCCGACCGATTCGAACACCCGTCCGAACGAACAAGTACGATGCGCATAACAGCCCAGATTCCGAGCGAGCCGCACTTACCCATTTCAGCTCCTGTTCCCCGCCCGAGCCGGATCCGTAAACGCCGATTCGAGTCGCACGGAAGCAAATACACAGCACCTTCCGGCCGGACTAGTACGATGCGCCTTCCGTACGCGCCGAACCCGTCGCTACGTCTGGCACGTTTGAGCATACGGGAGAGCCGTACATAAGCTCCGATTCGCGCCACAAGACGATCCACGGCTACGAGACGAACAAGACAGCGACGAGTACGAGTTGAAGACATGAGAAACCCGAACGAGACGACCCAACCATGAATCCCATCGCGCAGGTCCTACCAATACTCTACATCTATTACCGGGACCGGCACGGACGCGTACAGCGCAGACACCAACAACACAAACAAACGACATGTACCCGAAATATGTCACACACACATAGGGATGCAGAAATGATGTACACTAGCAACAGCAGAACCATAGGGGCGGGATGGCCATCACCAATGCCATACACACCCATAGGGGGATGGATGCCTACCACTACCACCACCCCTACTCAGGGGGGCCTGGATGCCTGTCACTACTACCATCCCCACTCATAGGGTGATGGATGCCTACCACTAACACCACCCCCACTCATAGGGGGATGGATGCCTACCACTAACACCACCCCTACTCATGGGGGGCTGGATGCCTGCCACTACCACCACCCCTACTCAGGGTGGGCTGGATGTCTGTCACTACTACCATCCCCACTCATAGGGGGATGAATGCCTACCACTACCACCACCCCTACTCAGGGGGCCTGGATGCCTGTCACTACTACCATCCCCACTCATAGGGGGATGGATGCCTACCACTACCACCACCCCTACTCATGGGGGGCTGGATGCCTGCCACTACCACCACCCCTACTCAGGGGGGGCTAGATGCCTGCCACTACCACCACCCCTACTCATGGGGGGCTGGATGCCTGTCACTACCACCACCCCTACTCATGGGGGGCTGGATGCCTGTCACTACCACCACCCCTACTCATGGGGGGCTGGATGCCTGTCACTACTACCATCCCCACTCATAGGGGGATGGATGCCTACCATTAACACCACCCCCACTCATAGGGGGATGGATGCCTACCACTAACACCACCCCTACTCATGGGGGGCTGGATGCCTGCCACTACCACCACCCCTACTCAGGGGGGGCTGGATGCCTGTCACTACTACCATCCCCACTCATAGGGGGATGGATGCCTACCACTAACACCATCCCCAGTCATAGGGGGATGGATGCCTACCACTACCACCACCCCTACTCATGGGGGCCTGGATGCCTGCCACTACCACCACCCCTACTCAGGGGGGGCTAGATGCCTGCCACTACCACCACCCCTACTCATGGGGGGCTGGATGCCTGTCACTACCACCACCCCTACTCATGGGGGCTGGATGCCTGTCACTACTACCATCCCCACTCATAGGGGGATGGATGCCTACCACTACCACCACCCCTACTCAGGGGGCCTGGATGCCTGTCACTACTACCATCCCCACTCATAGGGGGATGGGTGCCTACCACTACCACCACCCCTACTCATGGGGGGCTGGATGCCTGCCACTACCACCACCCCTACTCAGGGGGGGCTAGATGCCTGCCACTACCACCACCCCTACTCATGGGGGGCTTGATGCCTGTCACTACCACCACCCCTACTCATGGGGGGCTGGATGCCTGTCACTACCACCACCCCTACTCATGGGGGGCTGGATGCCTGTCACTACTACCATCCCCACTCATAGGGGGATGGATGCCTACCACTACCACCACCCCTACTCAGGGGGGCCTGGATGCCTGTTACTACTACCATCCCCACTCATAGGGGGATGGATGCCTACCACTAACACCACCCCTACTCAGGGGGGGCTGGATGCCTGCCACTACTACCATCCCCACTCATAGGGGGATGGATGCCTACCACTACCACCACCCCTACTCATGGGGGGCTGGATGCCTGCCACTACCACCACCCCTACTCAGGGGGGCTAGATGCCTGCCACTACCACCACCCCTACTCATGGGGCGCTGGATGCCTGTCACTACCACCACCCCTACTCATGGGGGGCTGGATGCCTGTCACTACTACCATCCCCACTCATAGGGGGATGGATGCCTACCACTACCACCACCCCTACTCAGGGGGGCCTGGATGCCTGTCACTACTACCCTCCCCACTCATAGGGGGATGGATGCCTACCACTACCACCACCCCTACTCCTGGGGGGCTGGATGCCTGTCACTACCACCACCCCTACTCATGGGGGGCTGGATGCCTGCCACTACCACCACCCCTACTCAGGGGGGGCTGGATGCCTGTCACTACTACCATCCCCACTCATAGGGGGATGGATGCCTACCACTAACACCATCCCCACTCATAGGGGGATGGATGCCTACCACTAACACCACCCCGACTCATAGGGGGATGGATGCCTACCACTAACACCATCCCTACTCATGGGGGCCTGGATGCCTGTCACTACTACCCTCCCCACCCATAGGGGGATGGATGCCTACCACTAATACCATCCCCACTCATAGGGGATGGATGCCTACCACTACCACCACCCCTACTCATGGGGGCCTTGATGCCTGTCACTACTACCATCCCCACTCATAGGGGGATGGATGCCTACCACTACCACCACCCCTACTCAGGGGGGCCTGGATGCCTGTCACTACTACCCTCCCCACCCATAGGGGGATGGATGCCTACCACTAATACCATCCCCACTCATAGGGGGATGGATGCCTACCACTAACACCACCCCCACTCATAGGGGGATGGATGCCTACCACTAACACCACCCCCACTCATAGGGGGATGGATGCCTACCACTAACACCACCCCTACTCATGGGGGCTGGATGGCTGCCACTACCACCACCCCTACTCAGGGGGTCCTGGATGCCTGTCACTACTACCATCCCCACTCATAGGGGGATGGATGCCTACCACTAACACCACCCCTACTCAGGGGGGGCTGGATGCCTGCTACTACTACCATCCCCACTCATAGGGGGATGGATGCCTACCACTACCACCACCCCTACTCATGGGGGGCTGGATACCTGCCACTACCACCACCCCTACTCAAGGGGGGCTGGATGCCTGTCACTACCACCACCCCCACTCATAGGAGGGTGGATGCCTACCACTAACACCACCCCCACTCATAGGGGGATGGATGCCTACCACCCACACAACCCCTACTCATAGGACGGGTAATGCATGACACAACCAGCATACTCCAACATAAGGAATGTCTGAAAATTACATCCCCCCAACACCATGACAAGCGTGTGTAGTCTGTGTCAAATGCCTACAACACTGAACATGACATTGAACATACAATTTGACCCCCTATCACATGTGTCACACATAAATGTGTGTGGCCTCCACAATGCAAGCCGACCATGACCACTGTGGCAATGGGGTCGAACACCCCATCATCACAGTGACCAAAAGGTAAGTGTGGGTTCCATAGCTGAAGCACATTTTGAACATTGTGGCAATGGGGCCTAAACCCCCATCATCACAGTGACCAAAAGGTAAGTGTGGGGTCCATAGCTAAAGCACATTTTGAACATTGTGGCAATGGGGCGTAAACCCCCATCACCACAGTGACCAAAATGTAAGTGTGGGGTCCATAGCTGAAGCACATTTTGAACATTGTGGCAATGGGGTCTAAACCCCCATCACCACAGTGACCAAAATGTAAGTGTGGGGTCCATAGCTGAAGCACATTTTGAACATTGTGGCAATGGGGTCTAAACCCCCATCACCACAGTGACCAAAATGTAAGTGTGGGGTCCATAGCTGAAGCACATTTTGAACATTGTGGCAATGGGGTCTAAACCCCCATCACCACAGTGACCAAAATGTAAGTGTGGGGTCCATAGCTGAAGCACATCTTGAACATTGTGGCAATGGTGTCTAAAGCCCCATCACCACAGTGACCAAAATGTAAGTGTAGTCATGGTAAAAGCTGCAAATGCCAAACTGCATGGATTATTCCTGGTCACACAACAAACACATCAGTGGCATAGTAGTGCTTGTGTCCCATAGCAACATAGATTGGGTGAGGCAAACAGTGCAGTGCCAATGAAACATCGCTTTGGCCATGTGCAGACAAACATCACCCATGGGGGCTCACATTGTCAACATTCACAAATAACAGAATGACAGAAGTGACCATCATAATGCAGATCCACATATCTGCACCAATGGACACACAAATGTAGATATCCTGTGGAGACTGTAGATGTCAGGTGAACAAATACCATACCATGGCAGCAATGGGACATACAAACCATGATCATTGTGCTGACTGATGACCTAGGAGTCCCAGGGACAGCAGGGGAAAGCCACCAAACAACATACAGCCAATGGCACACTAAAGATATGCCAATGCAGTAGTGCAAATGCACAAACACAAACAGGCAGACTCACACTGCATATCAAACACAACAGGTGAGGGGGTGGTGTGCCAGTGTCCCCAGGCAAACACACAACACACGAGGAGGCCTGAATCCCTATTACACAGATGTCAACACAGTGCCACACAAAAGTAACTCATGGATCGGATTCCCCTATGTGGGCAATCAGGCATTGTTAGATGAGGGAGCCCAAATTACAAATGTCACACAAGCTTGTAGGAACAGCAACTAACACAGCAAGAGACAGACCCACCACAGCACTACCCCCAGGGACCCCACATTGTGGTGACACTGGCCTGCATGATAATCCCACTGTGATGACAAAGGTAGATGTCGTACACACTGTGAACCACAGTCATGTGTCCTGAGCAACTAACTACCATCACACCTACACAAGCACAAATAAAACAGCACGGCCTGTCAGCCAAGGCCAACATGGAGGTAGGGGTCTAGCCGTGCAACAACTCTCATTTGCACACACTCAACACCACACACCTTGATCTCCACCAATGTGCAACAGTGAAGCTCACATGGACTGGTGACATTGCACATGCACCCATGACAATCCCAGGGGTGGTGGGGGGAACTAAGGCGGAGATACCCATCACACATGGCCAGTCAACAAGACTTGTGAATGTCTCACACACTGCACAGTACGCTGTACATGGGCATGACGTCAAATCCACACCAACCAATGGGATCCCGGACACAGTCACACACCAATGAAGAAGGCAAGCTCACCCACAAACAACACACATAGACAACTTCCAACATTGCAGCTCTGACCCTGAGGAGTGGCAGCAGTCACACACACAACGTGTCACAATCACTGGAAGCTAACACAAACTGTAAATTACATGACTTGTGTAACCAACAAGTGCCAAGGGGAATCCTGACTGTGTCTCATCTGCGTTTGCCCACAAACTCAGCCCTGACAGCAAACACACCTATGGATGACACCCTGATCACCAGTAATGTGCCATGCACCCACATCACAGAGCACCCAGGGAGAAGATTTGGGGGAACATTGCTCAACTCAGCAAGCATCACAAACAGGAACATCACTAGGGCCCCCAGCCTGCGTAGCAAAATGGAAGTGAACACACACAGACATGCTCACACAACACACACCTTGGGCTCAGGCAATGTCACGGAATTACACACTGCCATGAGGGGACTCCACTCCTGTGTAAGAAAAGCTGTGCCATACGTTGTCTCTGCAGGGCACTATCATGTCAGCAGAACACTTGGTCACTCAGTCAACAATTAGCACAAAATGAAGGCTCACATCACATCAGCCTGGTCATGGCATTGTCACCCAAATCATCTGCACCGATCAAATACACCTGTATAGCAAGTTGCACTGATACCACAGATGAGTCCTTCCCCATTGATGCCCAAACATGCATGTCCAGTGGAGATGGTCACACGGTCAGGGAAATAGACCAATTGAACAATGGCAAGCACATCTGATGTGCAGGGGTGTAAGCCACAGATGTGATATTGAAAAAACAGGTAGGGAATCCCATTTGCAAATATGGAAAACATGACACCCTCATATTGCTGCAAAGGATGACATGGCTACACACCAGGATAGGACACATTCCCCCTGGACCACATGGGGTCCTGCACAGTAACACTTCATTTACCTGACATCAAAAATCAACATCACTGCAGCAAGGGCATGGTTAGCATCATCAACATCATGTACATCTGAAGCAAAACCACTAGAGAACTGAAAGTAGCTTTATTCAGCATATGTTATTTGGAAAATTAAAGTCCAGAAAAAACACAAAGGCCAATGGCCAGTCCATGAATAAAGTCCAAACAGGGTGACAGTGGCAGATGTCACCCTTTGCTTGCCTGCACTGCTAGGGACCAGGGACATTCCCCTCGGAGGGGCATACGGGGGGCAGGCCAGGCACCGCAGGGACAGGATCAGGGCTCACCAGAAGGAGGCAGGGAAGGGGTGGCTGGTGCTGGAGAGTCACTGACAACTGCAGTGGAGGTGTCTGACATGGTGTGTGCCGGCACAACTGGGGGCATGAGTCAGATGGTGTGGGTGCCAGCACAACTCCAGTGGGCTGGCCAGATGGAGAGGACAGGTTCCCCACTGCAGTGCCCAAGTCAGACGGGGTGGTAGTGGACTCCACTGCAGTGCCCATCTCCAGGGGAGTAGAATGGGGTTCAGGTAAGGTGGGCAGGACAGAGGGGAGGACACGGTCTCCACACCAGTGGCACTAACATGTGCAGCGGGGGTGGTGGTGCTGGAAGAGCAAGTGGTAGGTGGAGAAGGCCGGATCATTTTGGGGATGGTGTATCTGTGGGTGGGGGAACCTGGGGCAGGGTGTGGTGGGGGAACCTGTGTTGTGGGGGCCTGAGGGATGGAGGAAGGAGACTGTGTGGTTGACTTGCAGGGCGGTGGCAGGGTCTTGCTCTTCTGGGACCGGGGGGACTTGCGGGTGGGGGCCCCCGTCTGTCTGCGCCTGGGGGAGGGTGTCCGGGGCGAGGGGCACTCCCCTCTGTGTGGGTGGACTTCCTCTTCCCCCTGTATGCTGGATCAGAGGGATCGGAGGGGAAGAGGCCGAGGTCACAGAGGAAGAGCTGCTGTGTAGGTGGGGTTGCAGGTGAGGCAAGGGAAGGGGTCTTGGAGGGAGAGGATTTGGAGGACTGCGGAGTGACTGTGGATGCCTGTGTGTGTGTCTGTTCCCCATCCCCTGTGGGTGTGGTATCAGTCCCCTGAGGATGCTTGTGTGCACGTCTTGCCTTTGTTTTGGGTGTTTCTGTGCTGCTCGTGTCTGTGTGTTTGGGTGATCGTGCAGGTGTGCATGTGCTTGGGACAGGTAGGGTGCCAGGAAGTGTGGATGGGGCAGAGGTAGGAGGGGTGAGGGACTGTTGGAGGAGGGACACTGCTGCCATCAGGGAGGAGTCCATGGACTTATTGCTCCTCTGTAGGGCAGACATACCCATCGAGATGCCCTCCATGAACGACACCAGCTGTGTCAACAGAGTGGTGTGTGCATGGAGGACACTCAGCATTGCTGTCTGCCCTACATGGAGCTGGCGAAGTAGGTACACAGACTCCTCACTCAGGGCAGCAGGGGACACAGGGGAAGGGGGTGCGGTGCCTGGCACGAAGGAGACGCGATCCCGAACACGGGAGCCTCCACGGACCTCTGGAATGGGAGCCAATGGGAGGGCGGTGGTGGCGGGGCCAGACATACTAGCTGGGGTGTGGTGGCTGCTGACACCCGCCTCCACAAGGGAGTCATCCTCCGAGCTGCTGTGGTCCTCAGCTGAGGTGGATGGTGCTGAGGACTCCTCGGTGTGGCTCCCCTCGCCCTCCATGCCACTGGGTCCCTCCGACCACTCATCGGCTGCTGACCCAGTCTGGCTCTGCAGCTCATCCTGGTCCGTGGAGCTGTCCCCTCCTGTGGCCGTGGATGTATCTGCAAACAATTAGGGAAACAGACAAACATCAGTCACCTGCACTGACCGCACACACCACAGTAAGTACAGCACATTCCAGAGCAAGCCCTGGCATCCTTAGTTGAACATTGCCAAAAGTCCTCACACAGATTAGGAGAAGCCAATTGTCAGTCTGATGGTCAACCATGGAACTCACACCCCTCCTGCCCTTGCACCCATCTGTCTGGTGCCTGTCTGATGGTAATACCCCAGTGTGGACACATGCACCACCTACTCAGTTGTTGGACATTGCAGAGAACACGGTGAAGTATGTGAACATGCACACATCACATCTCTTGCCACTGAGTCAGTACAGGTGTCTGGATAAAGGGATGGCCAGAGTCTAATTAGAAATGCATGTGATGCATACCAGCACCAGACACCATGATGCACCCATGTCCGGATAGTCAATGCCACAATGAGGTGCATGTTGCACATGTCACTCCCCTGCAGGATCACTCTTAGGAAGTTTAATGCCATGGCACAGGCATGCCTGCAAAGTCATACATCACTGTCTCCAGTCACATGGGCATGGCAGCCAGCCAACAACAGTCTGCACTGTGTCACAATCCTAGGACATGGGGAATGCAAGTTATGTAGCTGACAAGTGCACATGTCCATCCCCCACAAACCACATCATCTGAACTCTTATTTGTCCATGTCATACCAATTGGACATATGGGAGACATGAAACACAACTCTCTGAACCTGAGCACTTCACAGTCTGCTGTGAATGAAAAACAGCTGCCTGAAATTCACAGTCGCATACACCTGTGTGCACAGTCAAGTGATCAAACACCTATAAGTCACAGAAGTATCATCTCTCATGGTCACATCTCAGATGGCATGCTGAGCCCTAACCGATAAACATCCCAGTAGGCCTGACAACGAAGCCACAGCACAATGACACAGAGGCAGACACCTGAGGGAACATTTCACTGATCACAACTTGTCAGCTGATACACAGGAGTGGGAGTACAGAGTGTATTGTATGCCCTGGAGTAGGCATGACTGTCCTGCTCCACCTGAAAGAGGGATGAGCCCTGGACAGTAGGCAGGTGGCTAAGCATGTGTGACACACTTGATATACATACTCCTGAGGCCCAAACATTGTTCCCACCCGCAGCATGGGGGTGTGCCAAATACCCCAGGGACATGTGGTGATTCAGATCAGCAAGTGGACCACATATCAAAGTTACACCCAGATTACATGTCAGGACTTAGGCATTGTGTGAGCAATTGACCCACCCATGAAGCACACCACAAAGTCACGGGAACAAATGCTGTCCCCCACCTTGAGCAAAGCAAAATGCAAGGACACAGTACCCAAGTGACACAATTACGTGACTGTAAGGACCACACCTGCGTATCAGATGAGGAGTGGGCATGTCACAATTGAGGGACATGGGTCCTGGACCACAAGACTGATGTACTGTGGAAGTTTAACCAGGCCAGAGGAGGGCACATAGCATGTCAGACAAAGTTCACAGTGTGTCATGGACTCACCCCCTCCTTGCTGCTGTCTGGCCTTCAGCTGCCCATCCACGTCAGGGAAGACCACCGCCAGGATCCGGAGCAAGTGGGGGGTCAGGGTCCGGTGTCCGCCCCTCCTGCGAGGAGGCGACAGCTTCAGCTGGACCCTTGCGATCCTCCGGGTCCAGCCACGAAGGTCCTGCCACCTCTTCTGGCAGTTGCGGATCCGGCGCTTGTAGACCCCCACGGATCTTACTGCCCGGGCGATGGTCAGCCAGATTTCCTGCTTCTGGTGGGCATCAACCTGTGAGGATGACAAAGTGAAAAGGCCATTACTACACATGCAACATATCCGTGCATCACACAGTTGGATATACATGTCTCAATCACAGGGGCATATGATGTCAACAGGCAGTGCAACGATGGCTATGAACAGTTTGCCAGCAGTTACTACATGGTATCATTACATGGGAAGTAAACCTTGTTGGAATGCACTGTTACTGCACTGTACCTATTCAGTGCATGTGACTACACACTTTGGGGGGTGAGAACTACTCAGTGAGCATGCTAGCCAGTGGTGTGCACACTGGAAGTCTTGCTAGTCAGACAACATGCACAATTAGTAAGGCAGTGGACAGCACACTCACCTGCTCCCCTGGTGTCCCATACAGCTTGCTGTACTGTGGAAGGAGGCTGTCCAGCAGGGCCTGGTTCTCCTCAAGGCTGAAGGCTAGGGCTCTCTCCACAGTACGTGCCATTGCAGTAGCCAGAGGATGCAGAGACAGCAGCAGTGTTGGTGGCAGATGTCGTCCTGGAGCATGTAGTGCAGGCAAGTGAGCCCTCAGGGGAACAGCCAGCATTATATGTGTGCTGCAGAGGCAGATACTGTCCCATGTGTCCAAAGTGATAGGTCCAAGTCGTTTGCATCTTCTGAATCTGGCCAATCCATGGAATTGCACCACTAATACACGCCCACAGCATCCTTCAAAAGTTCAACTTCATGACACCCATGAATTTGCAACATTGTTGTGGCTGGCCAACTGAATTCACTGCATCAGACTCGTTGAAGCTTCGAAAACGCGTCCGTTGCCATGCCAGGCCCCAGCCAATGCGTGCGCACTGATCGGTCCATTGCTGTACAACGCGTATTCCGGGATACAACGCGTACCCGCTCATAACAGATGCAATGGGCCGTGCAGGCACACCGATCGGTCCATTGCTGTACAACGCGTACCCGCTCACTACAGATGCAATGGGCCGTGCGGGCACACCGATCGGTCCATTGCTGTACAACGCGTATTCCGGGATACAACGCGTACCCGCTCACTACAGATGCAATGGGCTGTGCAGGCACACCGATCGGTCCATTGCTGTACAACGCGTACCCGCTCACTACAGATGCAATGGGCCGTGCGGGCACACCGATCGGTCCATTGCTGTACAACGCGTATTCCGGGATACAACGCGTACCCGTTCACTACAGATGCAATGGGTAGTGCGGGCACACCGATCGGTCCATTGCTGTACAACGCGTACCCGCTCACTACAGATGCAAAGGGCCGTGCGGGCACACCGATCGGTCCATTGCTGTACAACGCGTACCCGCTCACAACAGATGCAATGGGCCATGCGGGCACACCGATCGGTCCATTGCTGTACAACGCGTATTCCGGGATACAACGCGTACCCGCTCACAACAGATGCAATGGGCCGTGCGGGCACACCAATCGGTCCATTGCTGTACAACGCGTCCATGTACAGGTCACTCGCATATGTCACCATGCTTGTCACTGGTGAACGTATGCCAGCCACATATACTTGCCAGGGACTCAGGGGCACACCTACAACACCACACCCAGTCCACACTGTATCCTAAGGCATGTAAGGCTGCATTACCTTTTCTGTGAATAGGGGTAAACATGTGGTTTTTGGGGTGGCACTTGGGGGCAGCCACTCCCAGGCTGTGCACGTGTTCATGGGGACAGGATCCTTTGTGTGTTGTGTACATGACCACTGTGATGTGCAAGTGTTCATTTCGGAGCATGTGGCATGGTCACATTTCCAGGTTGTGTATGTGTATGACATGTCACATACCCCCAGAGTCCCATGTGGGAAGGCATGTACGTCACAGGGTGACCCATTGCCACAATAGTGATGGACCTCCACAGTCTGTGTGCATGTTGTGTTTCCGATGTCTCTGATTCCATGTGCACAATGGGAGACAGTCTCCACATCAACGTTGTTTGTGCATGGACTTTGATGTTGTGCGTGTGTGTGTCACAGATGTCCATGTCTGCCCTGTGGAGGCAACAGGGGCCACTACCTGTGGGAGTCATGTTTGTTTTTCTGACGTGTACATGATACGCCATGTCATGCCAGTGTCCATGTGGCAAGACAGGGTCACTGGGAATCTACCTGTCAATGAGCTGTGATGCCTGTGGCGCATCTGTCCAGACATGTCACTGTGGTGTGTGTGTGGAACGTGACAGCAGTAAATGGGTACTGTGACACAGCCTAATGGTTTCCCATAGCACAACCTGGAACCTGTTGTCAACACATGTTGAACTGAGATGTTAGATGATGTCCATGTAGGTGCCATATATGTCCATACAGAACGGCACACACATCAAGTACTTGTGTCTCGTAATGATGTATCATGTGAAATTGAGTATGGTGAATGGCACATATGTGGGGTGACTGACAATCTTTCTTTCTTCACCTATGCACTGCAGGGCACCAGCTGTCCATAGACCATTCCCTGACCTGGCAACGATGGTGGAACGTGACAGCATCCGACAGTACTGCTTCACCAGGCAGCTGATTGAGGATTTGGCAGTGCGCTTGGCACCACATTTGCAACCTGGCCGGCCGTACCCTACAGCGCTGACCCCCAAGGTGAAGGTGATGGCAGCCCTACACTTCTTTGCCACCGGTACCTTTCAACACACTGTTGTGACTGCTGGTGGGATGTCACAGACTATGTTCAGCCGTGTGCTACGCGATGTTTTGGAGGCAATGTTGAGATGCCTGAACCAGTACATCTATTTCCCTACACGTCAACAACTCACTGACGTCAAGAGTGACTTCTATGCCCTGGGGAGGATGCCACATGTCATTGGCTCCATTGATGGGACACATGTGGCTTTGGTACCACCACAGGCACAAGAGCAGGCATACAGGAACAGGAAACATTATCATTCGATCAATGCTCTGGTGGTATGTCTTCCAGATATGAGCATCTCACATGTGTGTGCCCATTTCCCTGGTTCGGCACATGATGCCTACGTGATGAGGAGTAGTCGCATCCCGAGGATGATGTCACAGATGCAGAACCAGCGTGCCTGGCTTGTCGGTGTGTACTGACTTTGTACCATTGTGTGTGTTCTGCTATGTTGTATTCCGCCCTCTTTTCCAACTCAGCTAATGTGCAATTGTCTGTCTGTAGGTGACTCCGGATACCCCAATGTGCCGTGGTTGCTGACACCCCTCAGGAACCCTGTGACACCAGCCCAGATGCGCTACAATGAGGCACATGGTCGGACCAGGAGAGTGATCGAGTGCACATTTGGTCTCCTGAAGAGCCGCTTTCGCTGCCTGGACAAGACAGGAGGGGCCCTCCCATATGCCCCAGCAAAGGTGTGCAAGATTGTCATCGTCTGCTGCATGCTACACAACCTGGCAGTGCGGAAGGAGTTGCCTCTCATCCTGGATGACGATGACCAACATCCGCCACCTGTGGAGGATCCTGGCCTGGGCCACGATGCCAGTGATGATGATGATGATGATGGTGATGTCTGCACACAGCTCATCACCAACTTC
This sequence comes from Calotriton arnoldi, assembly GCA_963921515.1. Classification (NCBI taxonomy): domain Eukaryota; kingdom Metazoa; phylum Chordata; class Amphibia; order Caudata; family Salamandridae; genus Calotriton; species Calotriton arnoldi. The sequence goes on from CAWUFW010000189.1 coordinate 4,947,726, forward strand.
TTCAGCTGAATGTGAGTATCCAGAGATGTCATGTCAATGATGTGTGTTTGCGTGATATGTGTTGGTGGTGCTCTGGTGCTGTTTGAGTGTGGCCATGTGCTACTTGACTGGAAGCATGCAGCGATGTGTCCTTACAGGTAGTCTGTACTCCCCAACAGTGTTGACATGCTAACTTGGTTTTCTGTGAGTATCTTGGAACATGTATTGGCCATGAGTATTGCAGTTCTATCCTGTTCTTCCGTGCTTTTGACTGTGTGTCATGTCTGTCCTTCACAGGGTACTTTCAGAGTTGTTTGGTGAACTGTGATCCCCCGACACCATGATTCAACTTCCAGGGTGGAAGCAGTCGTTTCCCTACAGGTGATGTGCCACACACCCCTGGACTTTATTTCTTCTACACTTGTTGACTGTGTGGCCACTGCCACGTAGGATTACCTTGCATCTGTAGTGGAAACAACATGTTGCAAATGTGTAATAAACCTGTGCTTCACTTTGGGTTGTGCGTTGTCTGTGGTCACACATCTGACTGACATGTGCTTACTGCACCTGTGGGCTAGTTAACACAGACTGTGAATAGGTGTGGTGTCTGTGCATTCCACTGTATTTCCTGGCAACATCAGTGTAGGCAATGAGTCTGATGGCCCTGGTGTGTATGTGTTGTGTAGCCCTAGTGGTGTGTCTCCCTCATATGTGTCACGTCGCCATGACTCACATGACGGTGTTGAACTTGCTGTAGCAGTTAGCATGCACAGTGTCATTTAGCAGATCACCATCTACATGACAAAAACCACGTTGGAATCACAACAGAGGCAAGTATGGTGTATTAGTGAGTTTATTTACAAACATGTGTGAGGATAGTGCACAGGATGGTGGGTGCTGTACATTGGGATTGGAATCCAAAGTTCCCAGATGAGTTGGAAGGCTTGGTAGCAGAAATGTCCTGAGTAAAGTCCACAGTCATCTGATACATTGGGCCAACTTAAGCTCCCCATGTCATGTGGGAGAGTTGTGTTGCATTCGACAGGGTAAACAGTTTGCACACAAAGGAGAATTTCCAGAACAGGTGTTGGGTTCCTGGGGGATGTACATGGCCATCGGCCTCTCAGTTTTCCTTCCTCGGACGACTCCTCTTCTTCCGGGGGGGACCCTCACGTGCATGCTGCTGCGGTGCAGAGGACTCTCCGCCAGAGTCCTCCTCCCTCCCTGTGGCAGTTGCAGTTGTTGCAGCACCAGATGTTGTGGGCACACAGGGAGGTGTGGCCATGTTGGTGCTAATCTGGCGGAGGCATGTCAATATGTCCCTATGCACCGCTGTCAGTTCTTCCAATGTGTCCCACTTGGACTCCATGCCAGACATGTGTGTCTCCACACGGGACATGTGTGTCTCCACACGGGACATGTGTGAGTCCAAGCGGGCATGATGGGCAGCCTGCTGCTGTTGAATGTCCTTGAGGATCCCCACTACCTGGCTAACCTCTCCGGTGCTATTCTGGTACGCCTCAGCAATGCGTGCCAGTTGTGGGTCATCATGCAGTCCAGGCCCCTCTGCAAACAGCGACCTATGTCTACCACCCCTCCCACCACCCCAGGTGACACGTGCAGGACCTGTGGTGGCACGCACAGGTGACCGTAGGCCCACTTGGGGGTTGTTACTGGGCTCGTTGTCCGTTGCTCCACGTTGGGCCGGGGTCCCTGTGCTGTTGTCATCGGTGGTCCTTGGTCTGTCCGTGTTGGCAGGGGTGGTCTGTGTGTTGGCAGTTGTTGGAGGGGTGGGTGCAGGGGGTGCAGATGTTGGTCCTGCTGGTGCTGCATGATGACTCGCACCGGAGGGGCCAGGTAGGTCTTCGCCATCCGAGGAGTGCAGAGGCTGTTCCACACCAGTGAGCTCAGTGTCCCCCGGAGCCTGGGACAGGGACTCCTCCTCGTCTGCTGCTGTGTCCCCATCATCACCTGTTTTTGGAAGAGACACACAATGTATGTTATGTTTCTACGGGCATCAATGGTTCACACACCTGACAGTTGTGACTGTACCTCTGGATGCGGGCCTGTACATTGCATTGTCCTAAGTTGTCACAATCAGAGGTTGATATTGGTGTAGCACATTGTCCTGCCAACCTGAAGCTTTTCTATGTGAATGTTGAGGTGTGTGCATGGCCAGCATTGGTGGTGTTTGGTGGACATCCGGCCCTCCTTCTCCACCCAGCCCAGTTATCCCACCATGGAACGTGCTTCCATTGCAGGGAGTGCAAGTTGGCTTTCAGAATGTCAGTCAGTGGTGTCCTGCTGTTGGTTGGTGCCCAGTTCCCAGCAGGGGCTTGTGCTCCCCACAGCAGTACCCAGTGTCAGCCATCTTGTCAGTTGTTTTCCACTCCCTGTGATGTGAGCATGGTTCAGAGTGGTGTTGATGGGCCAATTGTGAGGGTGACCAATATCTGTGACTACAACTCCCATCATGCTGTTGCCTACACCCCCCTTCCCAGCATGCCCATACTTCCTTCCTTTTGAGTGGACTTCACTGTGTGTGAGTGTGACAGCAATGGCAAGATGGCTGACAGTGGTGTCCTGCTGTTGGTTGGTGCCCAGGTCCCAGCAGGGCCTTGTGCTCCCCACAGCTGAGGCCAGTGTCAGACATCTTTGAAGTGGCTTTTCACTGGCTGTGAGGTGTGCATGCTTCAGTGTGAGCTTGCTGGGCCATGTGGGTGGGGATGTTGAGCTGTGACTACCACTCCCATCATGCTATTGCCTACACCCCCTTCCCAGCATGTCCATACTTCCTTCCTTTTGACTCTGCTTCCCTGTGGGGTAGTGTGCCTGTGCTGACATGATGGCTGACAGTGTTGTCCTGGCGTTTGTTTGGCTACATGCCCAAGAGTGTCCCTGTGTTTCACACAGCATAACCCAGTGTGGTTGTTCTTTGTGGGATATTTAATTAGAGTGTGAGGCAATGCATTCTCCCAGGTGAGTTGTGTGGAGTTTGTGTTAAGGGGGTGTGTGAGAAAAGCTGCTGGTAACTATGGTCAGAGCTGTCAGTCCTCCTTCCCACCCAGCCAGATATCCCACCATGGAACGTGCTTCCATTGCAGGGAGTGCAAGTTGGCTTTCAGGATGTCAGTCAGTGGTGTCCTGCTGTTGGTTGGTGCCCAGTTCCCAGCAGGGGCTTGTGCTCCCCACAGCAGTACCCAGTGTCAGCCATCTTGTCAGTTGTTTTCTACTCCCTGTGATGTGAGCATGGTTCAGAGTGGTGTTGATGGGCCAAATGTGAGGGTGAGTAATATCTGTGACTACCACTCCCATCATGCTATTGCCTACACCCCCCTTCCCAGCATGCCCATACTTCCTTCCTTTTGAGTGGACTTCACTGTGTGTGAGTGTGACAGCAATGGCAAGATGGCTGACAGTGTGGTCCTGTTGTTTGTTGGTGCACAGTTCCCAGCAGGGCCTTGTGCTCCCCACAGCAGTACCCAGTGTCAGCCATCTTGTCATTTCTTTTCCACTCCCTGTGATGTGAGCATGGTTCAGAGTGGTGTTGATGGGCCAATTGTGAGGGTGACCAATATCTGTGACTACCACTCCCATCATGCTATTGCCTGCACCCCCCTTCCCAGCATGCCCATACTTCCTTCCTTTTGACTCTGCTTCCCTGTGGGGTAGTGTGCCTGTGCTGACAGGATGGCTGACAGTGTTGTCCTGGCGTTTGTTTGGCTACAAGTCCCAAGAGTGTCCCTGTGCTTCACACAGCATAACCCAGTGTGGTTGTTCTTTGTGGGATATTTAATTAGAGTGTGAGGCAATGCATTCTCCCAGGTGAGTTGTGTGGAGTTTGTGTTAAGGGGGTGTGTGAGAAAATCTGCTGGTGACTATGGTCAGGGCTGTCAGTCCTCCTTCCCACCCAGCCAGATATCCCACCATGGAACGTGCTTCCATTGCAGGGAGTGCAAGTTGGCTTTCAGGATGTCAGTCAGTGGTGTCCTGCTGTTGGTTGGTGCCCAGTTCCCAGCAGGGCCTGGTACTCCCCACAACAGAGCACCATTGTCAGACATCTTTGAAGTGGCTTTTCACTGGCTGTGAGGTGTGCATGCTTCAGTGTGAGCTTGCTGGGCCATGTGGGTGGGGATGTTGAGCTGTGACTACCACTCCCATCATGCTATTGCCTACACCCCCCCTTCCCAGCATGCCCATACTTCCTTCCTTTTGACTCTGCTTCCCTGTGGGGTAGTGTGCCTGTGCTGACAGGATGGCTGACAGTGTTGTCCTGGCGTTTGTTTGGCTACAAGTCCCAAGAGTGTCCCTATGCTTCACACAGCATAACCCAGTGTGGTTGTTCTTTGTGGGATATTTAATTAGAGTGTGAGGCAATGCATTCTCCCAGGTGAGTTGTGTGGAGTTTGTGTTAAGGGGGTGTGTGAGAAAAGCTGCTGGTGACTATGGTCAGAGCTGTCAGTCCTCCTTCCCACCCAGCCAGATATCCCACCATGGAACGTGCTTCCATTGCAGGGAGTGCAAGTTGGCTTTCAGGATGTCAGTCAGTGGTGTCCTGCTGTTGGTTGGTGCCCAGTTCCCAGCAGGGGCTTGTGCTCCCCACAGCAGTACCCAGTGTCAGCCATCTTGTCAGTTGTTTTCCACTCCCTGTGATGTGAGCATGGTTCAGAGTGGTGTTGATGGGCCAATTGTGAGGGTGAGCAATATCTGTGACTACAACTCCCATCATGCTATGGCCTACACCCCCTTCCCAGCATGCCCATACTTCCTTCCTTTTGAGTGGACTTCACTGTGTGTGAGTGTGACAGCAATGGCAAGATGGCTGACAGTGGTGTCCTGCTGTTGGTTGGTGCACAGTTCCCAGCAGGGCCTTGTGCTCCCCACAGCAGTACCCAGTGTCAGCCATCTTGTCAGTTCTTTTCCACTCCCTGTGAGGTGTGCATGCTTCAGTGTGAGTTTGCTGGGCCATGTGGGTGGTGGATGTTGAGCTGTGACTACCACTCCCATCATGCTATTGCCTACACCCCCCTTCCCAGCATGCCCATACTTTCTTCCTTTTGACTCTGCTTCCCTGTGGGGTAGTATGCCTGTGCTGACAGGATGGCTGACAGTGTTGGCCTGGCGTTTGTTTGGCTACAAGTCCCAAAAGTGTCCCTGTGCTTCACACAGCATAACCCAGTGTGGTAGTTCTTTGTGGGATATTTAATTAGAGTGTGAGGCAATGCATTCTCCCAGGTGAGTTGTGTGGAGTTTGTGTTAAGGGGGTGTGTGAGAAAAGCTGCTGGTAACTATGGTCAGAGCTGTCAGTCCTCCTTCCCACCCAGCCAGATATCCCACCATGGAACGTGCTTCCATTGCAGGGAGTGCAAGTTGGCTTTCAGGATGTCAGGCAGTGGTGTCCTGCTGTTGGTTGGTGCCCAGTTCCCAGCGGGGCCTTGTGCTCCCCACAGCAGTACCCAGTGTCAGCCATCTTGTCAGTTGTTTTCCACTCCCTGTGATGTGAGCATGGTTCAGAGTGGTGTTGATGGGCCAATTGTGAGTGTGACCAATATCTGTGACTACAACTCCCATCATGCTATTGGCTACACTGACTTCACCAGCATACACAGAATTCCTTCTTTTGAGTGAGCTTTCCTGTGAGGTGGTGTTCTAGTGGTGGCAAAATATCTGACTGTGTTTGTTGGTTAGATTTGTGCCACTGCCTTGCTGTATTTGTAGTTATGTTTGTACATATCTTGACACAGTTACATGTCACTATGAGATGGCATGTATTGTGTTTATCTGACTGACAGACTGATCTTGGGGTGATTATCGTTTGATTGCTGTGTATTTGCTAAGGGTGCATGGTTTGACTATCCCCTTGATAGTGATGTGTGTGTATTGTCAAACAATATTGGGTATATTAGTTGTGTACTCACCAGGCTCTGGGATGTTTGATAGTCCATATACGCTCACTGGTGGTAGGATGGCTCGCACCTTCTCCTCCCAGGGCCTGAGGTATAGTGGTTTGGCAGGAGGGCCACTGCTGGTGTGCTGACTCAGGATGTAATCCTTCTTTAGTAGGTCCCTGACCCTCCTGCGCACGTCATACCACCTGTTCTGGATGTCTTCCTTTGTGCGCAAACATGGTGATTGTGCGTTGACCCTGTCGACGATCCTCTGCCACATCTTGGTTTTCTGCGACATGGGGGTCTGTTGTACCAATGTACCAAACAACTGGGGCTCTACCCTGAGGATCTCATCTACCAGGGCTTCCAATTCACTGTCTAGGAACTTTGGATTCTTCTTTAGGGGCATGGTGATGGGTGGTATTGGGGATTGATGTGTGTGTGTGTGCAGGTGAGGGTGTGTGAGTGTAGGTTTTGGCGGGTGTATGTGAGGGTGCTATTTGTTGAGGTGCTAATGGTGTGTGGCTTGTGTGATGGATGAGCTGTGAGTGTGTCTGTGGTTGCTGTGTGATGGTGTTCTGTGCTGGCAGGTCAGTTGAATTTGCAAAGGATCATGGTAGGGATTTGTGGCCTTTATATAGGTGGAGTTGGGGGTGTGTCCTTGTTCCCTGTTTTTTTTCCCTGTATTTATTGACTTTGTCATTGCTTGTTTGGCCCTTTTTTTTGTTTTTTTCCTTAGTATTTTTTGTGCATGTAGGAGACGTTCTTCAGACCGAGTAGGACGCTGCAGTTGTCTCGTGCGAGCTTCTCCGAGTCATCCACGCTGTGTTTCTGCAGGGTTTCTTGTGCGGCGTACGCGTCGGTCGCTGAGTATTGGCTTCCTTCGGCTGGGTTTTGTATGCGTGTCGGTCGTTCGGCTTGCGCTCCGTGCGACTCGGTCTGTTTTTCCACGCATTGCATCGTACTGCACGGGTCGAAGTTCGCGGGTACGTTTCGTTCGGGTTGATTCCTGGTGTGTGCCGGTCGGTTCTATTCGCGTGGTTTCCCGGCCGGATAGCTTGTTTCCGTCCGGTTCGGTCGTTCGGCTTGTGTTCCGTACGAGTCGGTCGTGATTCACATGCATTTCATCGTACTTCCCAGGTCGGGCAACGCCGGTACGTGTCGGTCGGACTATATTCCCGTACCGAGTCGGTCGGTATTTTTTCCGGCCCGAATCGGAATCGGCCCCTTAGTCTAGGAGACATCATTCAACAGATTGAAGATACATTTGCGAGGAAAAGAACTTTGTTTATTTGTGAGAGCCCTGAGAAAGGGGAAGGACACCATCAAACACATGTTGGCTCGTCTCTTCTACAAACGTGGTGATTGAAAATTTGATTTGGCCCATTTGCAAGCTGTATTTGCTAAAATGTATTCAAGGATAAAAGTAGCCTTATCAAGGATGTATTTGGGACAATAGCAATCTTTTGGGACTATAAAAAATTCAAAAAAGATTGTAAATTATAATGAGAACAATATTAAGTCTTCTAGTACGTTAAATGTATGATGGATGTACGAGAAAATGTATGTCTTGGTACACGTAATTAAATATAAATGTGTCATGTTGATTAAAAGAATGAATGCAATTTTATTGGGATTTCTCTTTATCCAGAAAAATGTATAACATTATGGACTATTGAGGTTTGAGAAACTGCTCACCTTTAGATGGATTTGATTATGTTTTCAAGGTGTGTTGTTAATACTTTCACATTTATTTTAGCATTGGGATTGAGGAGACCTATGAGTCAATAGGATCCGCATCTCTCCAGGTCTTTAGCTAGTTTGAGGAGCAAGGCCGTCTCTGATTCCTTAATTGTTTTTGTCACTTCTCATGGGGTCAAACAATGGCCTGTGGATATCCCTAGATATTTTGTAAAAAGCAGCTGTGAAGCCACCTGGGATTGTGGCTTTGTCATTGGGTAGGCATTCGGTTATCTCTTCTACTTCCTAAGGTAATTGATTCTTCTAACTGATCTAATGTCCCCTAATCCAGCTTTGGGTACTTTATGTCCACCTTTTCTTGCTTCTTGTACTGTGTTACTTCTGAGCAGCATAGATTGTTGTAGAAGTTGTAAAATTCCCCATCTACATCTGTGCTTCCCATCATCATCCCTTAGACATTTGATGGCATTGCAGGTTTGCTGGATTTGTAATTTATGAGCCTGAAGAATGACTGCTTTCTTGCCTGTCCTACAGTAGAGCTGTTTCACACTAAGCATCTTTCAAGTTGTTTCGCCCAACAAAATCTGTTCAATCTTCCCTCTAGTTTTCCTTAATTCTCTCTACATATTCCATGAGCATGTTCCATATGTTTTGCTTTGAGTTGAAATATGTGTTGTTTTTTTAACCTTGTTAAACCTGAAAAAAGTGGTTTTGTGTAATATGAGTTTCTACTGATGGCCACCTTTGCAACATTAAATAAGGTTGATCATGATGTTTCCCCTCTATGTTTTCCTAAAAGTAGATATCTAGTGCTTCTCTTCTGGAGTGGCATATGGCTTGATCTCTAAATGCTATATCATTGCTGAGGTGGTGGGTTTAAATCCATTGTTGCACATTCATATGCCATTGACAGTAGAGCATGGTCAAATAATAACTGTGACCCGTTTCACAGGTGACTGCCCCGTGTATGGATGTGTGTTAAATGAGGAAGAGATATATTTTGGAGGAAGTCCTTTGCACGTTTGAGTAAAAAGTGTAGTGTCAGTCATTATTGTGGTAAACCCTTAAGATTTTTATGAGATCTAAATCTTCTATTCCATTTACCAAGGAAGGGGGGGGGCTTGTTAGTGCTCAAACTGTCCTCCACAATAATTTGTTGGGTAAATTATAGAGTTAAAGCTCACCCCCCACCAATTTCCTATCCAAAAGGTTTGATATGCGGGGTAATGAATTAGCATTGATCAGCTCTTCATTATCATTAGAAGCATAGATTCATGCCAGGGTCATCATTTGTACCTCTGACTGATAATATTTACAATTCCTTATCCTGATATGCTTTTTAAATTTTAAATGGAATTCCTTTTCTAATTGATATGGACAACCCCTTTGACTTTGAGTGAGCGAATGAATGAAATTACAGTGAGGATTCTAGTGGAGATTTTAGTCTGTGTGTATCTTCTAAGAGTAGGTGTGTTTTCTGTAAATATGTTATTGTCACTTCTTTTGAGTTGAGCCATTTCAAAAGAGTTTTCAGTTTAAAGGGGCATTGAGTCTTTGTAAGTTGAGGAATAAAGATGTGAATGAAACCATCTATACTATTTCTGTGTTCTGCCTCGGAGTTTCATTAGTTGTTCTCCCTCTGTGCTGGAGCACATTTCACGTGTGTCTGCCTCTGCTGATTACACTTGTGTATATGAAGGGTTTGGGCAAAACATAGAGTTGTAAATATCGGGAGACAGAAATATTGGAAATAAAATAAAATATCATGATACATAAATATCATGATGCAAGAATATCGCTGACATGAATATCATTTTTTGAGGTAAGTAATATCATTGTAAATAATATTGATGGATTTAATATCATTTTAAGTAATATAGTGGTGAAAAACAATGGTTTTTAATCATTTTATTGTGTTTAGGGGGATTTATTAATTTTATGTCTTACTACTGTTTATATAAATGTTTTTTTTTTAATATAGTACGTCATTTTAAGTAATTTAGCATTTTGTATTTAATTTTTAATAGCAATTTATAGTGTTGTAGTGGGTTGTTGGGTGTGTAGGGGGATAGGGTGGGAAGTTAAATAGGTAAAACATGTATTATGAATTATTTAATAAACTTCATTTGATTATAAGATTTATGTTCATTATGTAAATTATGTAATACTGATATATTTTTGCTATATGTTATTTGTGGGTTGTTAGGTTTGTAGGGGTATAGGGTGAGAAGTAAACTAAGTAATAAATAATTAACAAATGATTATTAATTGTTAATTCATTCTTTAATTGTTTTTCAATTATGAAATTAATGGAATACTTATTTATTTGACTTATATTTTAGATGCAGGCTGCTAGGTTTGGACGGGTCTAGGGTGGGAAGTTAATTAAGTAATAATGAATTAACAATGAATTATTAGTTGTTACTTAGGGGCACATTACGATGGCGGGCGGAAGCACCACCGCCGTGCTGGCGGATGCAAAAACCACCAGTTACCGCCGGCACGCAGCAGTCCACACGCCCGTCCAATTACGATGCGAAAAGTAGGCCAAACACCGCCGGCAAGCCAGCAACACCGTCCGCCATCAAAGTGCGCCCGTACATGTAGCGGCGCAGCCTAACTGACACACACCGTCCGACGAAACACGTCCCGCCCGGCGCATAAATTACGATGCCGCAAACAAACGGCTCCCACGGCCAAGAGATACCGTACGACAAACCGAAGCGGTAACACGGATGCCGAGCACGGACAACGAAGAAGCGGCTCCCCGAGCATGAATCCAGCACTGCAGGCACTCCCCATGCTTCTGCTGATGCACCACCAAGGACGCAACGCACCGCGGAGACGCAGGTAGGCACACACACAACAAGTGCACGCAAACAGCGCACACAGTGCAAGGGCGGAAAAAGCGGACAACCCCCCACCAGCGCGTGTACACTACACATCCACCATCGCATCCACATATGACACACAGGCCAAATCGTAACATCGCAGAACACATGTGTACACACCACCTGGGACTAGTAACCAACCACCCCGTCACGGCCCCAAAGCGCCGATGACGCCGCCACACATGCGCACAACGCAGAGGCCAACCGCAGCGCCATGCATGCGTCGCACACAGACACAGGGACACAACCAAGCAGCACACACATCAGCCCCACCACGAACGCACATGACACGTGACAGGCCGGCCACAGACATGTCCCCAACGCCCAATTCACGGACAACACCCAACGCCACACAACCGACGCACACATGTCAGTGAAGACACGCAACAGCAGGACACACCCCAGTGTAACAAACATGGCGTAGCACACAGCGGCGGCAACACCAACTAGGAGAAGCAGGGCCCCTTCGGGAAGAGGAACGCCAGTACCACACAGAAACACCCATACCACCCTGCACATATGAACAAGACATATAAAACGGAACACCAAAGAGCCCGGGGACCGACAACAGGTGGCCCAAGAATAACATTCACACACAAGGCCCAACGCAGAGCGGAAAGGCAGCCTGCCGCCCACACAAGGGAGAGCAGACAGCACTGAATGACCTTCCATTCCAACTCCGAAACCACAGCCCTACGACAGAAGCCGGTGAATACAGCCATTGTCCAAGAATAGACCAACACAGGCATGCCGAGGAGACCGACCACAGGGCAGATAGCGCATATCACAGAAGCACACAACGGACGGGGAAGAAAGAAGAAAACACTCCCCCATGTCGGCCACATGCAAGTTAATTGGAAGGAGTCACACAGCACTGACCTTGAACTGTCTGAGAAGCATGTGGGAAGAGGGCCCGTGTCCTCCAAACAAGCCAACAGAACACAAGTCCTGTCTCCCTACGACTACACAGAGCTCACAGCAACCCCGGAGCGTGCACATTGCAGACTGCACACACAGCCGGAGCACGCCACCTCAACGAACCGCTGCGAAATGGCAACCGCAACACAGCTACCCAACTACGCCGAACAGCTCAAGCTGTACAAAACCAACCTGTGCCATACATTGGGATGCGATCTCCTGTCCCTGCTGAACGTAAGTTACCGACTGACTTACCGCATCACATTGTTCAGCTGCGTCATGCCTGTCTTCTACTGTCGGAGGTGTCCCTACCAGCATCCCGTCGAGATATGCCTCTCCAACCCGGCATGTCTGAAGGCGGACCTGCTACCACTACTCCTCCCTCTGGACGCACACGACAGGGCCTGCTCTGCCTATGGGGGCATGGCGTATGTGGCCAACATCGCACCCGCACTGAAATGGGACCACTGTGCCTCCACACGATGGATCATCGATAACAGCTACATCGAATGTCACCCAGCATGCCCCATCATGGTCCTCCAAGGGACAACTTACGAACAACACCTTGACAGCCACCATCCGCTTCATTGGCTGGCAAACATGTACACCACCAATGACATGGAAGCCCTGCTGGACGGCATCGCATACCTGACAACCTGTAAATACGTCGGACCACAACGCAGGTTCCCCGAGTGACCTATGATGTCCAACCCCGCACCCATGCTTAGCTTCCGCACGGACTGGCCAGTCACCACAACAACAGCCATACCAAACGACCGGCAACTGTAACCACACCATCAACGACATCGCCATGACATCGGATATGACCGGGACATGCACACTGTTCCCCATCACATCCAGGAACACCGCATGCATCGTGGGAGGCAGTGGCATGGGCTCTGTGTATCGCACCCACATGGACGGAACTGCACGAACAACCAGGACACGACATGGATCCAGCGCACATGGACACACACACCGCTCAGTGGACATGAATAGGTCGCCTGGAGTCTGTGGGTGCTGCACCCCACCCACCCCGCCCCGGGAATCCCATACCAGGACCTTTGCATGGACGACAAGTGCATACAACAACAACACGACCCCAGTGACTGTGACATGTCCAGTAACCACCACAGTGCAACAACAAGTGGCACGCCGCTGCATGCACGCAAGCACATGCCCTGATGTCAACTCACATGCACGCGTGCATGAGGAACAACCGCAGCAAACCTGTCACATGGAACTGAGATGGACTGTGCCCATGATGCCAAGCGGTCTGGTAGGCTACATGTATACCGTCTGTGTCAAAGTCCGCAGCTCCGCAGCTATACGTAAATGTACATTAGCACAGCCTTGGCCAAGCAGATGTCACTCTGAAGCCCACATCCCACATGCAACAGCCAATCACATGTAACCCCACACCCTATCCCATTTGCAATCATGCTCAGTATATCCTCAACATGTATTCCGCTGCCAGTAGTGTCCACTATACTGCATCACAGAGGACAGAAGACTCAATATAATGTTTGAAACCAAAACTGTCTCCGCTGACTCATTTCACAAGTACGAATGAGAGAGGATGAGAGTATGTGAAGTACACGGCAGTCGTGACATGACCATGTAGTCCACTGGTATTGGATGTCAACGCAAATGAGTAGCACTACTGTGGAAGACACACATGTGTCGTGTGAAGTCGTATGGACGCAGTGCTCAGGTGGGTGGGTGCGACGGGTAGATGCGCACATGCCAAGTTGGAGCACGCCGTGTTGGGAGGGGTCATGAACAGTACACCACCGCTTCCCTGGGCATTGTGAGAGGACACCTGTCGGGGGGAGTGAACACGTGTGTGCACAGCAGCCGGGCACACGTACAAAGCGGTACCAGGCGCACCTCAGCCCACCCTCTGTGGACAAGCTGGATCCTGTTGTGCGCCCGCCATGCCCCTTGACAAGGCACACACAGCCCCAGTCGACCAGGTGTAACCCCAACATAGTCAATCCGCACAGGCGATACAGGGCACGGGATGGCAGTGGAGCATGGTGTGTGAGAGGTCTCCTCGCGCTCCTCCTGGTCATATCACGCAGGCAATAGAACCTCAACGTCTAGCATGGCACAAGTCACATGGAAGTGTAGGGGGACGCACCACAGCACGAGCAGCACTGACGTCACGGGAGGTGGCTCGCACCATCCCATCCATTGCCCATCATACCAACCACGCCACATGCCATTGCGACTAAGTGCAAGCGCGTGCGCCACCACCCCCGAGCCCTCCCCAGAGAGGCCAAAGAGTGAATGTGTGGGCCATCAGCCACAGACGGACGCGGCCTGGCCGCAAGGGCAGCCACAGCCACTGGGTGTCGCAGGTGGCGGATCCGGAAGGCGAAGACTGTGATGCATAGTCCATGCAGGCCGGGTCTCCATTTGGGGCACCACGCAGGTGGACGGCGTCCCGCAACACATCATACCCTGAGACAGCCCACTCGTGCAACTGGACCCACACATACACTCCTTGCCCTCTCTGGTGCGAGCTTGGGGCTGCCTGTGCAAGCGCTAGCCTCGCAGGTGAGCATGCATATTGGGGGAGCGAGGGGAGGACATGAGGGCTGGGGCGAAGATGACTGTATCACTGTCAGTTAGTACAAGGGATGACCCAGATGTGGAAAGGAAGAGACGTGTCCCGTGTGTACTGCAACTAGTCGCCAATACAACTACCCCCCATGTCCGGAATGTAAGCCCGCACCTAGGCCCGCCCATCCGCCACATCGAACATACCACCAGCACGACAACCTTCCCATTCGAAACACTGACTGGGGGTGGCGACCAGTGTACAATCATGTGTAGCCTACCCACGCGTACATGTGGGCCCTCCATGATCCATGTCACCTGCGGCAAAGTCATGACATGCGCAATGAGGGAAGTGAGGAGAGCTGCCCGCCCCACGCGCAGAAGGTGCATCAGCTCCACAGACCCAGCAGCGAGTCCAGCAGGGGTCACATGTGCAGGGGCAGCTGTGCCTGGTGTGAAGGCACATGCATATAGACAGCACATCGACCAATGTGTAGTCTGCCCACAACTACAGTCCATCATCATGCAGACATAGGAATTGAACACAGGGCAACACATCTTAGTGGGTGCACCCACCGTGACCAACAATGCGCAATCATCGACGTACCCGCCCTGTGCATGGCCCCCCACCCAACGGAGGCACATCCAGTGCCACCATCCCACACACACAAGCCTTCCACGGAACATGCTGTGTCCAATGGTCAGTACAGAGTCAGCGCCCATCTGGTGGATCCTGAACAGGAGACACATGCACACACATGCCAGCTCCCACTATGTACGACTGCCACCTGGCACGTGCAATGTAACCTCTCACCTGTGACGTGTGACTGCAAGCACACAGCCGTCTTGGCATGGGGCTGTCAATGTGGACACCTGTCAATGTTTCGGGAGGTGTGATCCGTACAGTGCTGTACATAGGGTGCAGTGCTGACACCTACTACTGTCTCATATCCCCTCGTGCCACAGGTCCCACTTGTTTTGGCCGCTCAGCCTGTGCCCACATCGTCGTCGTCGTGTGCCATACTCATCCACCCGCGGAAGCAGTTCCATGCTCAGCAGACATTCATGTTGCCGTGGCGTTGCCGCCTGACGGATATGCAGTCAGTCCCCATCAGCACGCCCCGCAAGTCATTGGGGCCTAGATCCCCATGTGCATGCACATGGCAGTGGTTTGTATCACTAGCCATTGCCATTGTTGGGAGACCTGTGTAAGTGTATTGTGGCCGTGCCGTCCCAGCTTGACAGCTGGGCTGTGGCTCATGTGCTTGCTCAGTCATGTCAGTGATGTGTATGCGAAATTGCTATGTGTCGTGTTGCATTGACATGTGTCCTCTGCCATTGTCCGTAGGCGGAGACCGAACATTGACCGCCCATACCAATTGCTGGCGGACATGGACGATACAGAGGTTATTAGGAAGTTTCGGCTGGACAGGCCAACCCTGCATCGACTGTGTGCCATGTTAGAACCCCATCTCCGTCCCCGCAGGGTGTATCCGACTGCTGTCACCCCCACGGCTAAGGTGATGGCCGCCATGCATTTCTTCGCCACTGGGTCATTCCAGCACACAGTGGGCAGTGGAGGAGGGATGTCCCAGCCCATGTTCAGCAAGGTGCTGAGGGATGTACTGGCAGCCATGATGCTGTACCGGAACAGGTACATCCGCTTCCCCAGGGCTCGTGAATTGGCGGCAGTGAAGGGTGCATTCTATGCCCTTGGCAGAATCCCACACGTCGTTGGAGCCATTGACTGCACACATGTCGGCCTTGTTCCACCACAGGCCACTGAGCACCTGTACCGCAACAGGAAGCACACGCACTCCCTGAATGTGCAAGTGGTGTGCCTTGCGGACATGGTGATCACCCACGTGTGTGCAAAGTTCCCAGGCTCGGCCCATGACGCACACATAATGCGCAACAGCATCTTGCCACGACTGATGTCCAATATGCAACAGGATCGTGCCTGTATTGTCGGTGAGTATGTGGAGTGGTGTAGCGTGCTGGCTGTGCGATGCTGTCCCCTGTCCAGTTGGATTAGCAACGGTTCTCTGTGTCCCTCACACCCAGGTGACTCTGCGTATCCGAATGGGGCATGGCTGCTCAGTCCATTGAGGAATCCTCGCACCCCAGCAGACGATCGCTACAATGAGGCACATGGGAGGACCAGACGTGTGGTCGAGCATACCTTTGGCCTCCTCAAGTCCAGGTTCAGGTGCCTGGACCGCACCGAGGGTGCGCTGGCGTACTCCCCACAGAAGGTGTGCCGGATAGTGGTGGCGTGCTGCATGCTGCACAATCTGGCCATTCGGAAGCAGATCCCCCTCATCGTGGATGACGGAGATCAACCAGGGCCCCAGCCCGCAGACCAGGACAGCTCGAGTGAGGAGGACAGCGGAGAGGAGGAAGCTGGTAATGTGCGGCAGCAGCTCATCGCCCGCTACTTCACTTGACGGTGAGTGTCCATGTACGACGGCTGATGTGGCTGTATCTGTGCAGGTGTGTGTGTGCTGTGTCAGGGTGGCCGTTTGTTCACTGCGTGCTGTGTGTCAACGCTCCATGGCCAGGGTAGTATGCCACTGTTGGTGGCTGTGGCATTGTGCCCTATTGCTCTGTGCGATGTGTGTACATTGCTTGTAGTTGTTGACATGTACTGTGTGATGGGTGTGTGACACACTCATTGAATGTGCTCCTGTTCTGTCTCCCACCCCTAGGTCCCTACAGGCTCCTCCGGATTCAAATGCCATGCCACGCATCAGGTGCCTTTCCGCCCAAGGTGGCCGTTGTATTCCGTACAAATAAGACACAGGGCACAAACAGCAGTTAGTGAAAAAGGTGCATTTATTACAAACTGTGACATGTGATTGTGTGTAAGGTGATGACAAAAGTGGTGCGTGCAGTGACAATGAGCTGTCGGTCATGGCTGCGTGATGATCAGGGTGTACCCACTGGTTCTATGTCCATAGTCCAACACACACATGCCATCCAGATGGCTGTGTGGAGTGGGATCGTAGTCCAAGTCAATGCAGTGGCTGGTCAAGGAAGGCTGGCGGAAGGCTGGCTGGCTGCCTCACTTGCATCTGGAGCGTGCGAAGTCCTCCCGGGAGATCTGTTTCCTCTTCGGACGGCCCCTTCCACGTTTGCGAGGGGGTGCCTGCTTGCGACATGCTGGTGGTTGAGGTGTGATCACTGGCTGTGGACGCAGGGGAACTGGACACTGCTGCTCCACCCTGCGCCCCGGCAGGTGGTGGCGGAGGGGAGCTGCTGTCCCTGGCTGTGACCTCACCGCCACCACCAGCTGTCCCATGAGGTCCACGATTTGGCCCATACGGGCGTCCATGGACCTCAGCACCCCCAGCACCTCACGCGTGTCTGAAGCAGACCGGACCCATTGTCCTTGGGCCTCTTCATAGGCCCCAAGGACTCCTGGCCATGTGAGGCAGGGCATGGCTCCCAGGGGAGGCTGGCGTTTCCCTGACCCTGCTCCTCCTACCAGTCCTGCTGCCACCGGCCTGCCCACTAGCCACATTGCTCACCACGGTCCTCGCTGTGGCTCCCAGGGTGGATCCAGTTGGCCGGGCCACCACCTGCGCTGGGGCTGGTGCCAGCGAAGACGTGGCGGTGGTGGCGGCGGTGGTGGTCGGTGCGGCGATGGTGGCGGTTGCGGCAGTGGTAGTGGCCACAATGACCGTGGGTGTGGCCGCAACGACAGTGGCAGCAGGGGGCTGGGAATGTTCAGCAGCCCTGGATGATGGGTTGGTGGGTAGGAGGGGTCCTGGGGAGCGGCTGGGCCCTGCCACACCAGATGGGCCTGCTTGGTTGTCCGTGTCCGAAGAGGAGGACAGATCCTCCAGATCCGTGTGTCCTCGTTGGGGGCTTGTAGGCTGGCTGTGCTGGCTGCTGGCTCCATCCCCAGCATCCAGCAGTTCGTCACCTGTGGAGAGAATGAGATTTGTTATTGTGTTGCACCTGGCGAAGTATGTATTTGTCGTCTGACATTGACAGTTCGTGCAATCTCGTACATGGGTTTCCCGGAGGCGTGTGTGTGGCTGTAGCATCTGTAGTTGTGTGTGCTTGGCAATGGGACTGTGTGCTGTGCACATGTGGCATGGGACGGATTGGCCATGCCGATGGGTGTGTTGCTGTGCCCCTACTTATTGTGACTCTGGTGTATGCGGGCTCCTGGCCCATCCTGGGTCTGGTTTGTACTTTGCTTTTGGGGTTCAAATGGAACGCTTAGGAACGCATATGGCAACATGGGGGCTATGCCCCAGATTCGCATTTGGGAGGGGATATGCTTTTGGGGTTCAAATGGAACGCTTAGGAACGCATATGGCAACATGGGGGCTATGCCCCAGATTCGCATTTGGGAGGATATGCTTTTGGGGTTCAAATGGAACGCTTAGGAACGCATATGGCAACATGGGGGCTATGCCCCAGATTCGCATTTGGGAGGGGATATGCTTTTGGGGTTCAAATGGAACGCTTAGGAACGCATATGGCAACATGGGGGCTATGCCCCAGATTCGCATTTGGGAGGGGATATGCTTTTGGGGTTCAAATGGAACGCTTAGGAACGCATATGGCAACATGGGGGCTATGCCCCAGATTCGCATTTGGGAGGGGATATGCTTTTGGGGTACATGCTGTGAGCCATGGGTGCCGAACGTGACATGTGTTGTGGCAGCATGACAGTGCATGGTTTGAGGTGTGTGCATGCTTGACATGGCCTGCATATTTGCTGTCTGTTGTGATTACTGGACATGGCATTGGACGCATCGTTATGAGTGAGTGATAGTTGTGTGCCAGCCAACGTATTGCAGTTGTCCCATCTCCTTGGTGTGCGTGCTGCCCTGTGCCATGTGCATCACTGCAGTGCTCGGGGGGTGTGGCCCATGTTGTGTGTTGTTGCTCACAGTGTGTTGTGCGCTTAATTGACTTCTGGCACATGGTTGGTCATGGGCATGTGTCTTAGCGTGACTGCTGTATGTGTGGCAGCTGTGCGGATGACATGCCTTTCATGAGACTGGGGCTGACGGATGGGATGGATGGTATGTTGTATGTGCATGGTGTGTCTGTGAGTTTGATGGGTTCAGTGGTGTTCGTGTGCATTTATGTTGTTCCGCTCTGTTGCGTCTAGTGTTGTTTGTCTTACATAGGCGTAGTTGTGGGGTGTGTGGTTGACAGGCAGTAGGGGCTACATGGACAGGACTTCAATGGTGTTTCGGTTATGTGTGATGAGTTGCACAGTGGCTGCCGTGTGGGACTATATTCAGTGTGGCTTGTGCATGCAGACGTGGCTCCTTGGGTGTTGCTATGTCTGTGATGGGTCATGTGGGGTGTGAGTCTGTTGTTCATGTCCGTGTGCACATTGTTCACTTGTTCGTGACGGTGGGCGGTGCTGCGTGTTCGTCTGCTACGTGACATGTCCCATGTGTTGGTCGTGTTATGGTCCTCATGCCTCCAGTAATCCAGCCCTGTCCAGTTTCCCACCTGCAAGTTGTTCGTGCGTGCACTGTACTGGATGCCACATGGCTCTAAGCGGGGGTGCTCCATGTTGCAGGTCTGTGGGGGTGGGGGGTGTTGTGGGTCGTGGGGGTGGCTGGACACCCACTGACACCGATTGCTGTGGACCGTGATGTCTGCCTTTCGGCTGTCGTTGTGCACTGCGGTGGCTGACACGTGGCTGTGGGGGATGCTCCTCCTTGCTGTGCTGTGGGACTGGGGCCTGGTGTGTGTTGTACTTGGGCTGTCCACCCTCCCACCCACTGCACTTTGTGTTCCTGCCACTTACCTGTTACTTGTCGGTTAGTGCAGCTGTGGCGGACACATGGGTGTGGTGGGTGCTCGTTGTGGCGCTTCTGGCATATTTGGGGACCTGTTGGTGGTTACGTGGCTGGCTTAGTGTACACATGTCCCCACGCATCTTACAGTTGTTCGGTTTGGGCTGTGTGTGGTAGTGTCTGTTGCATGTATGTGTGATGTGTTGTGTATTGTGTGCTGGACATGGGGGTGTTTGTCCCTGGGAGCTGTGGCATGGTGGTAGTGCATGTGAGTACATAGCGGTGTGCTGGTATACATTAGTTTGTACTTACCAGCCTCCACTCCCCCTGCTAATCCGGCGAGGATCTCCGGATGTATTACGACTCGCACCTTCTCCTCCCACGCTTTGAAGGTCTTAAAGAGCGCGGGATTCCCTCCGCCAGTGACGGCAGCCAGCTCTCTGTTTTTGCCCTCCTTCTTCTTGACCAGGCTCTTTACGTCATTCCAACGTTTGTTAATCTCGACTCTGTTCCTGGGCAGGGTCCCGACTGCATTGACCTGGTCTACGATCCGGTTCCACATTCTGTTTCTGGTGGCTAGTGGTGTGTGCTGGACCATGTTCCCATAGATTTGTGGGTACACCTTGATAATCTCGTCGACCATGACCGTCAGCTCCATGGGCGTGAACTTGGGCATTCTTTGTGGTGCCATGATGTTTGTGGTGCTGGTGCGGTGTGTGTTGTGTAATGTGCAGGGGTTTGTGGTGCTGGTGTTTGGTGGTGGTGGTGGTGGTGGTGGTGGTGTTTGGTGGTGGTGGTGGTGGTGGTGGTAGTGATGTGTGCATTTCTGTGGTGTGCTGCTGTCCTTGCTGTGTCACTGTGTCCTCTCCTCTCCTCTCTGGTTTGCAATGTAGCAAGGGGTTGTGGTCTGTGGGAGTGCTGCTTTTGTACTCACCTATGTGGGTGTGTCCTCATGGTCTGTTGTTTTCAGGTGTGTTGTGTCTGGGGTTCTGGCCTTTGTATTTTTTGTTTGTCCGGGGGTGTTTTCGGGATGTGTACTGTGCTTGTGTATTTGTGCGTGCCTTGCTGTGTGGACTTGTTGGCCATGTTGTGTGCTATTGGTTTTGTGTGCGGATGGTTTCTGTGCAGGTACGTTGGCGCCATGGCTTCTGCTGTGTCGATTCTCATCGGCGTTGTTTGCGCTGGCGGGCGGTATATTTGTGGTTTTCCGCGCTCATGTCGGTGCGATCGTAATTTCACGTGCGGTGTGTCGGCCGTGAGGGCGGGCGGTTTTGTGTTGTCGTGCGTGTTTCCGTCCGTGGCGGGCGGTTTGACTCCGACTCGGACGTTGGCGGGCGGTATTTTGTGTGCTTTTTCCGACGATGGCGGTATTCGGTTTGTGTAATCGTAATGGCGTGGTCGGTGTTCAGGCGGTGTGTGCGGGCGGATTTTTGCCGCTTCCATGCCTGGCGGAATTATTTACGCCGGGTATCGTAATGGGCCCCATAATTATTAAATTAATGTTGAATTATGTTATTTATGGAATATTTATTTTATTTATATTTTAGTTGTGGGATGGTAGGTTTGTAGGGGCATAGAATGGGAAGTGAATAATTAATTAACTATTAATTATTATATGTAAATTAATTATTTTATTTAATTTTAATCATGTAAAATATTAGAATATCGATTTATTTTACTTATATTTTAGTTTCGGGCTGCTAAGTTTGTAGGGGCTTAAGGTGGGAAGTTAATTAAGTAATAATTAAGTAACAATTAATTATTAATTGTTAATTCATTATTTAAATGATTTCAAATATGTAAATTTGTGGAATACTTAGGGGCATATTACCAAGCTCCTATCGCCACCACAAAGTCACTTTTTGTGACGTGGTGGTGGCGATAGGGTCAGCGCTCTATTACTAAGGCAGCGTTAAACCACATAACGTGGCTAAAAGCCACGTTAAGTGGCTTAACGCTGCCTTAGTAATAGTGCCCTTTCACGCTAAACTTAGCGTGAAAGGGGCGTGCAGTGGGTGTTGCGGTGGACGTTCCAACGCAACACCCATTCACTCGACGCTGCCACCTATTATCAAGAGAGGCGATAATAGGTGGCAGCGCTGAACTTAAGACCAGGAAAATCCTGGTCTTAAGGTGGCGATACGAGGAGAAATGCTTAATTTCTCCTCGTTTTTGCTTTTTCCATGTGTGCTGCCTTGTGCAGCACACATGGAAAAAGCAAAATGCCAAGGTATGTTTATGTACAGGAAGGTGTCCCTGGTGGTGCGCTGATGCCAAATGGTGGTGGTGAATGATGTTTGGTGCTCAGGTGGTGCCACTATATGGTGTGGATTGGAGGTACGTTGTGGATTGTGGAGTTGTGGAGTTGAAATATGTTGTTTGGTGTGTAATTATGTGGTGTGTATTGGAAATGTGTGGAGTTGAATTGTGTGGCCTGGAACTGTGGTGTTGAGTGAAATTATGCTTAGTGAAATTGTGTCATAGTGTGGAGTGCATTTATGTTTATTGGTGGTATGTGGCATAGAGTGCATTTATGTGGAGTGTATTTATGTTGCATTGAATAGAGTGCAATTATGTGACGTGTAATTATGTGGCACTGAGTGGTATTATGTGGAGTGTATTTATGTTGCATTGAGTAGAGTGTAATTATGTGGCGTGTAATTATGTAATACTGAGTGGTATGTGGAGTGTATTTATGTTGCATTGAGTAGAGTGTAATTATGTGGCATGTAACTATGTCGCACTGAGTGGTATTTTGTGGAGTGTATTTATGTTGCATTGAGTAGAGTGTCATTATGTGGCGTGTAATTATGTGGCACAATGGTATTATGTGGAGTGTATTTATGTTTCATTGAATAGAGTGTAATTATGTGACGTGTAATTATGTGGTACTGAGTGGTATTATGTTGAGTGTATTTATGTTGCATTGAGTAGAGTGTAAATATGTGGCGTGTAATTATGTGGCACTGAGTGGTATTATATGGAGAGTATTTATGTTGCATTGAGTACAGTGTAATTATGTGGCGTGTAATTATGTGGCACTGAGTGGTATTATGTGGAGTGTATTTATGTTGCATTGAGTAGAGTGTAATTATGTGGTTTGTAAATATGTGGTACTGAGTGGTATGTGGGGTGTATTTATGTTGCATTGAGTAGAGTGTAATTATGTGGCGTGTAACTATGTCACACTGAGTGGTATTATGTGGAGAGTATTTATGTTGCATTGAGAAGAGTGTAATTATGTGGCATGTAATTATGTGGCACAGTGTTATGTGGAGTGTATTTATGTTGCATTGAACAGAGTGTAATTATGTGATGTGTAATTATGTGGTAATGAGTGGTATTATGTGGAGTGTATTTATGTTGCATTGATTAGAGTGTAATTATGTGGTGTGTAATTATATGGCACTGAGTGGTATTATGTGGAGTGTATTTATGTTGCATTGAATAGAGTGTAATTGTGATGTGTGATTATGTGGTACTGAGTGGTATTATGTGGAGTGTATTTATGTTGCATTGAGTAGAGTGTAATTAAGTGGTGTGTAATTATGTGGTACTGAGTGGTATTATGTGGAGTGTATTTATATTGCATTGAGTAGAGTGTAATTATGTGGCGTGTTATTACGTGGCACTGAGTGGTATTGTGTGGAGTGTATTTATGTTGCATTGAGTTGAGTGTAATTATGTGGCATGTAATTATGTGGCACTGAGTGGTATTATGTGGAGTGTATGTTGCATTCAGTAGAGTGTAATTATGTGGCGTGTAATTATGTGGCACTGAGTGGTATTATGTGGAGAGTATGTTGCATTGAGTGCAGTGTAATTATGTAGCATATAATTATGTGGCACTGAGTGGCATTATGTGGAGTGTATTTATGTTGCATTAATTAGTGTAATTATGTGGCGTGTAATTATGTGGCACAGTGGTATTATGTGGAGTGTATTTATGTTGCATTGAGTAGAGTGTAATTATGTGGTGTGTAATTATGTGGCACCGAGTGGTATGTGGAGTGTATTTATGTTGAATTGAGTAGAGTGTAATTATGTGGCTTGTAATTATGTGGTACTGAGTGGTATGTGGGGTGTGTTTATCTTGCATTGAGTAGAGTGTAATTATGTGGCGTGTAACTATGTCGCACTGAGTGGTATTTTGTGGAGTGTATTTATGTTGCATTGAGTATAGTGTAATTATGTGGCGTGTAATTATGTGGCACAGTGGTATTATGTGGTGTGTATTTATGTTGCATTGCATAGAGTGTAAATATGTGGCGTGTAATTATGTGGAACTGAGTGGTATTATATGGAGTGTGTTTATGTTGCATTGAGTACAGTGTAATTATGTGGCGTGTAATTATGTGACGTGTAATTATGTGGTACTGAGTGGTATTATGTGGAGTGTATTTATGTTGCATTGGAAAGTAGGCCCCTAAAAATGAGTAGTCGAAGGATACAAGTCAATCAATCAAAAATCAAAAGGATGGTAAAGAGGTTATGCTCCAGGTGAGGAACAATACAAGAAGAGGAAAGCAAACCATTGAGTAAGAAACAAGCAAATGAGAGTGACAAAGACAAACATGGGTAAGCAATGGCAGGCTTTAAAGGTCACAGTAATTTTTGGTAAGTCCTCAAAAAATCTTTTGCAACCAGACCTATCAACACCCTTCCAACCATACATCCCTACAAGGAGTATGGGTAAGCGCTTCAGCGCCACACAAATGGGTAGTAAGTTCTAAACAAATACTGCAATACAAAGAAAGGGGTCATTGGGAGCCCAGGAACTGGATGCAATTAAACGCTTCAGTGACACCCACGGCTACAAAGCGCTATATAAATGATACAACAGACTAGATACTTACTCATCAACCCAAAGCAGTGTTTTAAATGGAAATATAAAAGTGCTGGTACACACTATACAGAATACCTGTTTGCTCCTGAGAAGTGCCAGTAATCTCCCACATACCTGCCAACTTGAAGAACAACCTCACAGTGTGAGGAGGGGCTGGGGCCTTGAAGGGGACGGGCCTCATGCTCAGAAATATTCAGGAGGCACTTTTGAACCCCACCCCTAAGCCCCCTCCTCCCAAAAAAAAGCTTAGGGAGGCTGGTGCTGATGTCCTCCTGGGGTGTTTTCACACCCCTTAATGTACGTTGGCAGTTCAAAGCCTCCCAAGATGGAAAAACACTATTTACGGTGGTTTTCAGCTCGTTTTCCATGCCACAGTGTGATCTCGGCTCCTCACCAGGTGATGGGAGCCGAGATCGTGTGTCACACTGTAGCCCGTGTGAGTTGGCAGGTATGCTCCCATTAAATGTAATGGAATCCTGCTGAGAAGTGCGGGCACTTTGTACCTGACAGCACCTACCCATTTAAAGCACTGTCTGAAAGCACTTCAGGCCTCGCAAGAGGTATGGAAATCGTATATAAATAACCATACATAACAATACAATGTCTTCCTTGTTGTTTACTTGCATACGTTGTTGTTTAAATGTATTCAGTGTATGCCTCTAGGTAAAGTGATCTGCGCTATACAAAACTTCAAAAATAAAATAAAAATAAATGTGAGTAGGCCGGGCCAATCGGCATACTGTTTTCCTACAGCCCTGGGCTCTCACATATGCCCGCTTCACCCTGGTATTTAAAAGTTATCCCATGCCATGGAGACGCCTCCGCGTGCACGCTGTAAGCCCGCTCGCACGACACTTACCGCCTTTAGTAGGGGCAGCGCTGTGTTGCCCCTCGGGGCCAAACTCGCACTCAATAAACGCCATCAATAAAAATAAATAAATAACGGCCACATTAAGCCAAGCTCGGCTTGTAGTCACAAGTAGTACTCTGAGTTTTGGGAATTGCGGATTTGTATATCCCTTTGGAAGTGTATTCAATTCCCAAAGAGCACACAGAGGAGACACTGCTTTGTGCCGTGCCCAGTCTCTATTCTAAATGCAAGACCACAAGTACCAGCATGCAAATGGGAAACGTTTCGCACCTGACACACAGCAGCATGCAGTTTCTGTAAGAAGGGAATCATTTCATTATTCTTTTCACTTTGATCAAAGACCGCTCCCTCTCACTGACGGCCTCTTTCTCAGGCAGCTTAGGTCCATCGGTTAGTGTTCCCAACACAACACACCATACAGCACCTTGCCCACGCATACCACCCCTCCCCCTTCCAGTCATCACCACAGCCAACACACCCCAAACACCTCCTTTGTAGTACAAATTGGAGCCTCTGGAGGGGTCTTCTGCCTCGCTCCTTTGCACCCAGCCAGGCCCATCCCTTTAATATGCAAGGGTCCAGACACCGCAGGAAGGAGCACGTGAGGCCGATGCAGACCCCCTAGGCAGGGCTTGTGAAAGAAACCAAACAATGGCCTCTCTTGGGGACTCCTGGTTCACATGCAAACCTTCCCTCCTCATGAAGAATTTGGAGCATTCCTTGCCATAATTCCTCTGCCTTGTTTCACTTCGATCATTTCCTGTACCTCAAATGTCAAATCAAAGACGGGAATAAAAGGTGCGCACCTTTTAGTCTCCACTCAGTCTCTCGCGCTGCGGTCATTGATACACGGGGGTCCGCCTCTGTGCTTGGCAGTGAAAGGAGTAGAGGCCCAGACCTGGCAGTCAGAGTGCGTGGCTGGTGATTTCCACACAGGCAAGAACCCAGCACGCGCACACATAGCTGCGCCAGAATTTCACCACACAACGGGTCTTCACTGGCATCTTAAAATGCACTCAGCGTTGAGGAAACGAGTTTCATCGCTGCAATGAGCAAAGGCGAAACCTAACAGGCCACGAGATGGGTACGGCCCGCTGTCCCTCCCTCCAAGTCACTCATTGATGGCAGTTAGACGATGAACAGCAACGCCGTTATTAGCTGCAAGCCTGGTTGAGTAAGCTCTATAAAACTAAGATGTTGTTATCATGACGATTTAAAGGTTCCCAGAACCCCGTTTTGCTGGCAGCAGGCAAAGGCTTGGGGATTTGTGTGAGGTGCCAAGACAGCACGCGTTTGCTTTGTTTTATGTTTATTGTAGCATGTGAGTGGATGCACACTCCTGAATCTAGCTTGGAGGGCTTGCACCAAGCAAGTAACGTGGCTGGAGGGATGAGGAATGGGACAGGAGCACTGGGCTCCATGGCAACCAGGAGCAACAGCCTGCGAAAAACAGAACAATGTAGAACTAAACTCAATTGAAACAAGTAACCTGAGACTGAAATGCAGCCTGACCTCCATCTGGCACACTGCGCGCCGCCAATGATAATTAAAAACAGATGGCACACGGCCGCGCTGCTGCTTGCTCCTGAGCACCCTAGGCCAGGGGAGAGAGAAGACGGGACATGCACCTGCCTTGGGCCAATTGCGTGCTGTCTTTCTTAGAAAGACGCATGCAAAGGCCAATAGTGGGAGATAAAAAAAAAAGCACACACACGAGTGTGTGTTTTGAGTTTAAAGCCCTTACTAAAAGCCTCGCAGGGCAGCGCATGCGCGCTGGCTCAGGCGAGACCTAAAAACAAGAAAAGGGGGCAGGGTAGAAACACCTTGACCCCCTAGGCCTGCTCAGGGGCTCCCACAGGCCCAAAAAAAGCATTTTTTTAAAAGAAATTCTGCCGAATTCGCGCTTGGTGCGCGAATCCGGTAGAATTTTTTTTTTAAATTAAGCGCGAGAGATCAGGTCCCGGGGGCAATCAAAATTTATGTAGCAGGGGCCCACGGGGGCCCCCGCAGCCCCGGGAACCACCACCTCCCCGGGGCTTTTAAAAAAAAAAACTGTGTTTGGGGGGCTCCTGCCCCCCCACGCTGCCCCGGGGACTACCACCTTCCCGGGGCATTTTGTATTATGGGGCGGGAGGGCCTCGCAGGCCCCCCCCAGCCCCAGGAACTGCCACCTCCCCGGGTCTTAAATGTAAACAAATATGGGTGGGGGGGCTCCTGCCCCCCCACACTGCCCCGGGGACCACCACCTTCCCGGGGCACTAATGAAGATAATGCGAGGGTCTGTTGCGGAACCCTGGCCCTGGGGACCACCACCTCCCTGGGGCTATTTTCACAAAGGGAGGGGGGCCACGCAGCCCCTCTCCTGGAGCCCTCTATGGCCCTGGGGCCAGCTCCAGCAATGTCCTGAGGTGCCCACCCCGGGACATTGCAGTTTGCAATGGCAGGGCGGGAGCACGGCTCCCGCCCTGCCATTGCAAACTCTGCTTCGCTTCATGGAAGCGAGAGCAGAAAACCTGCTCTCGCTTCCATGAAGCGAAGCAGATTGCTGTTGGACAAGGGGAGCTGCATGTTTGCAGCTCCCCTTGTCCAAAAGCAATGCCGACTCCCGCAGGAGGCGGAGAGCCGGCTGGGACTGCAGGGGCATTGGGGCTCCCACCGTGGTCCCCGAGAGGCCATGTCCCAGGGGATGGTGTCCCTGGGGCCAGAAATGGCCCGGGAGGGGGGCCACATGGCCCCCCTCATTTTAAAAATTAAATAAAGCATTGGCATGCCCCAGGGGATGGGGTCCCTGGGCCCAAAAGTGGCCCAGGGCACGGGGGTTACGCGGCCCCTTCCCATTTTTTTTTTAAAAAGTAAAAAAAATGGCTAAGGCCCTGGGGGATGGGGTCGCCAGGGCCCAAATAATAGTAAGAGAAGGGGGGCCACACAGTCCCCCTTCTAAAAATATCAAAAGTATAGAAAAACTGGCATCTCACCGGAGGTACCGCCCTCTCCCTGCACTACTCTGCAAACGTGCCTCTTGGCGTGTTCTGGGTTGGGGGATTGAGTCCCCTCGAATCTTAAGGGTCCTTAGGGGCCAACTAGTCCACCAGGTACCTCCAGTAAGCCCCACACAGTGGGATTGCGGATAGTTGGTCCGAGGCCATGCCCCTTTTTACACCACTCTGCAAACGCGCCTCTTCGTGCACTGCTGGTGGGGCGATGAGGTCCTCTTGTGTCCTGAGAACCTCAGGACTGAAGTGGACTTCATCCCCCGAGCAGCAGTGCGCCAGGCGGTGCGTTTGCAGAATGGTGTGAAAAGGGGGCGTGGCCTCGGACCACTCTCAGCAATCCAGCTGTGTAGGACTTACAGGAGGTACCAGGAGGGCTTCTTGGCCCCCAAAGTCCCTCAGGAGAAAAGTGGACTTCATCCCCCAACCCGCAGTGTCCCAGGAGGCGTGTGTGCAGAGTGGTGGAGAAAGGGGGGCATGGCCTCCGAAGACCTCTTAGCAATCCCACTGTGTGGGACTTACCGGAGGTAACAGGTAGGCTAGTTGGCCCCTAACCACCCCCAGCAGCGAAGGGGACTTCACTCCCCATCCAAGAGTGCGCTGATGAGCGCGTTTGCAGACTGGAGTGCAAAGGGGGTGTGGCCTGCTATGAGAACTTACCAATGCTGCTGTGTGGGACTTACTGGAGGTAATAGGAGGTGTAGTTGGCCCCCTGGGTTGTCCTTGGGGGCCAACTACCCCTCCTGTTACCTCCAGTAAGTCCCAACAGCAGGCTAGACTACGGCAATGCCCTCTACGCGGGAACCACAGCCAAACTCCAGAAAAGACTTCAACGCATACAGAACGCCTCCGCACGCCTCGTCCTCGACATCCCCCACCACAGCCACATCACTGCCCACCTGAGAGACCTGCACTGGCTCCCCGTCAACAAGAGGATCACCTTCAAGCTCCTCACCCACGCTCACAAAGCACTCCACGATGCCGGACCTACATACCTCAACAAACGACTCACCTTCTACACTCCCAACCGCCAGCTTCGCTCTGCTGACCTCGCCCTCGCCACCGTTCCACGCATACACCGAGCGACCACCGGCGGCAGATCCTTCTCCCACCTCGCCACCAAGACATGGAACACCCTCCCCATCCACCTGCGACAGACCCAGGACCTGCTGACCTTCAGGAGACTTCTCAAGACCTGGCTGTTCGAGCAGTAGCAGCTCCCCCCGCCTTAGCGCCTTGAGACCCTCGCGGGTGAGTAGTGCGCTCTACAAATGCTTGATTGATTGGGATTGCTAAGAGGTCTTCGGAAGCCATGCCCCCCTTTCTCCACCACTCTGCACACGCGCCTCCTGGCACACTACGGGTTGGGGGATGAAGTCCACTTTTCTCCTGAGGGACTTTGGGGGCCAAGAAGCCCTCCTGGTACCTCCTGTAAGTCCTACGCAGCAGAATTCCTGAGCGGTGGTCGGAGGCCCAGCCCCCTTTCTCCACCTCTCTGCAAACGCGACTAATAGTTAAAGAAGCATTTGCAATGTTATAGATTTCGCATTTGCGAGAGTTAGAGCTGTTGGCGTTGTAAATGTAAAAGTGTTTTATTAATGTTTCTTGGAGTGGATGTAGGTTATGTGTAGTGGAATTATGTGGTATGTTGTGCAGTGAAATTATGTGGATAGAAAGTATGTGGTATTTAGTGTATAGGAATTATGTAGAGTGGGATTATGTGTTATGGAGAGTAATTGTGTGGTATGATAGTCTGTGTTGTGGAGTGGTAACCTCAGGTTTAGTCTTCCTCGTTTCCATAGAAGCTGAACTATAAACTCAATGAGACAAAAAAGAAGTAACCACTGAGGAGCACTTCTGGACCTAGTCAGAGGTATGAGCAGGGCCACTGGAATTATGCGACTGTTTGGCTGCACTGACTGTTGCACAATTATACATTTTCCGCATTTGCCACATAATCTATCATCTGCTGCATAATCTCCAGATTTGAACAAAAAAAACCTTGTTTCTGGCTCAAACGTTACCAAAAATGCAGTGACAAGTGTTACAGCGTGGTGGAAGGCCCTTTGCAAACCTAGAATGGTCACCTGTTACTTATTGCTAAATGTGGGTATTAAATTGGTACTAATGGTGTGCAAACCACTCTTGCTTCTTTCTGCGCCTCTCTTGCCTCTTTCTGCATTTTTGTTGCTTCTTTCTGCACCTTTCTTTCTTTTTCTGTACTTCTTTTGCCTCATTCTGCTCATCTCTTCCACTTTCTGCACCTCTCTTGCCTCTTTCTGCACCTCTGTTGCTTCTTTCTGCAGTTCATTTGCTTCTTTAGGTACCCCTCTTGCCTCTTTCTGCACCCTTTTTTCTTCTTTCTGCAACTCTTTTGCTTCTTTCTGTGCCCCTGTTCCCTCTTTCTGCACCTCTCCTGCCTGTTTCTGCACCTCTGTTGCATCTTTCTGCACTTCTGTTGCCTCTTTCTGCACCCCTCCTGCCTCTTTCTGCACCTCTGGTGCTTCTTTCTGCACTTCTCTTGCTTCTTTCTCCACCTCTGTTGCTTCTTTCTGCACCCCTCTTGCCTCTTTCTGAACCTTTCTTCCCTCTTTGTGCAACTCTCTTGCCTCTTTCTATACCTCTCTTCCCTTTTTCTGCATCCCTCTTGCCTCTTTGTGCACCCCTGTTCCTTCTTTCTGCACTTCTCTTGCCTCTTTCTGCACCCCTCTTGCCTCTTTCTGCACTTCTGTTGGTTCTTTTGCACTGCTCTTGCTTCTTTCTGCACCTCTCTTGCAAATTTCTGCACCGCTCTTGCAAATTTCTGCACCCCTCTTCCCACTTTCTGCACCTCTCTTGCCTCAGTCTGCACCACTGTTCTCTCTTTCTGCACCTCTTTTGCCTGTTTCTGCAACTTTCTTGCCTCTTTCTGCAGTTCTCTTGCCTCCTTCTGCACCTCTGTTGCTTCTTTCTGCACTTCTTTTGCTTCTTTCTGCACCTCTGTTGTCTCTTTCTGCACTCGTCTTCCCTCTTTCTGTACCTCTCTTGCTTCTTTCTGCACTTCTCTTGCTTCTTTCTGCACCTCTCTTGCTTCTTTCTGCAACCTTCTTCCCTTTTTTGCATCCATCTTGCCTCTTTCTGCAGTTCTCTTGCCATTTTCTGCACCTCTCTTGCTCTTTCTGCACCTCACTTGCCTCTTTCTGCACTTCTCTTGCTTCTTGCTAGACCTCTGTTGCTTCTTTCAGTAATTCTCTTGCCTCTTTCTGCACTTCTCCTGCTTGTTTCTGCACCTCTCTTGTGTCTTTCTGCACCTCTGTTGCCTCTTTCTGTACCTCACTTGCTTCTTTCTGTACCCCTCTTGCCTCTTCTGCACCCCTCTTCCCTCTTTCTGCACCTCTCTTGCCTCTTTCTGTACCCCTGTTCCCTCTTTCTGTACCTTTCCTGCCTGTTTCTGCACCTCTCTTGCCTCTTTCTGTACCTCTGTTGCTTCTTTCTGCACTTCTCTTGACTCTTTCTGCACCCTTCGCGCCTCTTTCAGCACCTCTGTTGTTTTTTTCTGCACTTCTCTTCCTTCTTTCTGCACCCCTACTGCCTCTTTCTGTACTCCTCTTGCCTCTTTCTGCACCTCTCCTACCTCTTTCTGCACCACTCTTGCCTCTTTTTGCACCTCTGTTGGTTCTTTCTGCACTACTCTTGCTTCTCTCTGCACCTCTTTTGCAAATTTCTGCATCCCTCTTGCCTCTTTCTGCACCCCTCTTCCCTATTTCTCCACCTCTCTTGCTTCTTTCTGCACTTTTCTTGCTTCTTTCTGCACTGCTCTTGCTTCTTTCTGCACCTCTCTTGCAAATTTCTGTATCCCTCTTATCTATTTCTGCACCCCTGTTCCCTCTTTCTGCACCTTTCTTGCCTTTTTCTGCACCTCTCTTGCCTCTTTTGGCACCTCTGTTGCTTCTTTCTGCACTTCTCTTGCCTCTTTCTGCACCCCTCTTGCCTCTTTCAGCACCTCTGTTGCTTCTTTCTGCACTTCTCTTGCTTCTTTCTGTACCCCTCTTGCCTCTTTCTGTACCCCTCTTGCCTTTTTCTGCAGTTCTCTTGCCTCTTTCTGCACCTCTTTTGCTTCTTTCTGCACCCCGTTGTCTCTTTTTGCACTCGTCTACCCTCTTTCTGCACCTCTCTTGCTTCTTTCTGCACCCTTCTTCCCTTTTTGCATCCCTCTTGCCTCTTGTTGCAGTTCTCTTGCCATTTTCTACACCTCTCTTGCCTCTTTCTGCACTTCTCTTGCTTCTTTCTACACCTCTGTTGCTTCTTTCAGCAATTCTCTTGCCTCTTTCTGCACTTCTCTTGCTTGTTTCTGCACCTCTCTTGCGTCTTTCTGCACCTCTGTTGCCTTTTTCTGCATCTCACTTGCTTCTTTCTGCACCTCTCTTGCCTCTTTCTGCACCCCTTTTCCCTCTTTCTGCACCTTTCCTGCCTGTTTCTGCACCTCTCTTGCCTCTTGCCTCTTTCTGTACCTCTGTTGCTTCTTTCTGCACTTCTCTTGCCTCTTTCTGCACCCTTCGCGCCTCTTTCAGCACCTCTGTTGCTCCTTTCTATACTTCCCTTCCTTCTTTCTGCACCCCTCCTGCCTCTTTCTGTACCCCTCTTGCCTCTTTGTGCAGCTCTCCTAACTCTTTCTGCACCCCTCTTGCCTCTTTTTGCACCTCTGTTGGTTCTTTCTGCACTGCTCTTGCTTCTTTCTGTACCTCTTTTGCAAATTTCTGCATCCTCTTGCCTCTTTCTGCACCCCTCTTCCCTATTTTTCCACCTCTCTTGCTTCTTTCTGTACTTCTCTTGCTTCTTTCTCAATCAATCAATCAGGCATTTGTTAAGCGTGACTACTCACCGGTAAGGGTCTCAAGGCGCTGGGGGGGGGGGGGGGGGCTGGCAGGTTCCAGTCCATAAAGGGGGGGGTCTGTCGAAGAGCCAGCTTTTGAGGTTTCTTGTGAAGATGGGGAGCGATGTTGTCTGTCTGAGGTGGAGCGGAAGGGCGTTCCAGGCTCTGGCCGCGAGAAAGGAGAAGGAGCGGCCTCCTGATCTGGTCTTTCTGGTGCGGGGGACCACAGCGTAGGAGAGCTGGGCTGATCGTAGTGTCCTCTGGGGTGCGTGGAATTTGAGTCGGCTGTTCAGGTATGCTGGTCCAGTGTCGTGGAGGGCCTTGTGAGCATGGGTGAGCATCTTGAAGGTGACACTAGCTTCCATGGGGAGCCAGTGGAGTGTGCGCAGGTGCTGGGAGATGTGGCAGTGTCTTGGCAGGTCGAGGACCAGTCTTGCGGCGGCGTTCTGGATGTTCTGTAGCTTGCGGGTGAGGTTTCTGTTTATTCCAGCGTAGAGTGCGTTGCCGTAGTCGAGTCTGCTGGTGACCAGGGCATGAGTGACGGTCTTTCTGTGTTCGAGGGGGATCCATTTGAAGGTCTTACGTAGGAGGCGGAGGGTGTGGAAGCAGGAGGACGAGACGGAGTTGATCTGGCGGTCCATTTTGAGCTCGGAGTACAGGATGATTCCCAGGTTGCGTGCGTGGTCCGTGGGGGTGGGCAGGCTTCCGAGGGCGGGGGGCCACCAGGTGTCATTCCAGGCATCGGGGTTTGGGCCCATGATGAGTACTTCTGTTTTGTTGGTGTTTAGTTGTAGGCAGCTGTTTTTCATCCATTTGGCGATGGCTTTCATGCCTTCTCGAAAGTTGTGTCTGGCGGTATTGGGTTAGTTGGATAGGGAGAGTATGAGTTGGGTGTCGTCTGCGGATGACACAATGTTGAGTCCGTAGGTTCTGACGATGGGGGCGAGCGGAGCCATGTAGACGTTGAAGAGCGTAGGGCTGAGGGAGGACCCCTGGGGGACTCCGCAGGTATTTGGTGTAGGGTCCGAGAGGAAAGGGGGGAGTCTGACCCGCTACGTTCTGCCGGAGAGGAAGGAGCGGATCCAGACGAGGGCCTTGTCTTGGATCCCTGCGTCGTGGAGTCTGCGTATTAGGGTGCGGTGAGAGACTGTGTCGAACGCCGCTGAGAGGTCGAGGAGGATGAGGGCTGCTGTTTCTCCTTTGTCCAGTAGGGTGCGGATGTCGTCTGTTGCGGCGAGGAGGGCGGTTTCCGTACTGTGGTTTTTTCTGAAGCCGGATTGGGAGGAGTCGAGGATGTTGTGCTCTTCGATGAGTGTGGCGAGTTGGCTGTTGATGGCTTTCTCGATGACTTTCGCTGGGAATGGGAGCAGGGAGATGGGTCTGTAGTTTTTGAGGTCGGTGGGGTCCGCCGAGGGTTTTTTCAGGAGGGGGTTGACCTCGGCGTGTTTCCAGTCGTCGGGGAACGAGGCAGTTGCCAGGGAGCGGTTGATGGTGTGGCAGAGCATGGGTGCGATGGTGTCGGCACTGCACTGCTCTGCACTGCTCTTGCTTCTTTCTGCACCTCTCTTGCAAATTTATGTATCCCTCTTACCGCACCCCTGTTCCCTCTTTCTGCACCTTTCTTGCCTGTTTCTGCACCTCTCTTGCCTCTTTCGGCACCTCTGTTGCTTCTTTCTGCACTTCTCTTGCCTCTTTCTGCACCCCTCTTGCCTCTTTCAGCACCTCTGTTGCTTCTTTCTGCACTTCTCTTGCTTCTTTCTGCACCCCTCGCCTATTTCTGTACCCCTCTTGCCTTTTTCTGCAGTTCTCTTGGTTCTTTCTGCACTGCTCTTTCTGCACCCCTTTTGCTTCTTTCTGCAATTCTCTCTCGTCTTTCTGCACCCCTCTTGCCTCTTTCTGCACCTCTGTTGCTTCTTTCTGTACTGCTCTTCCTCTTTCTGCACATCTCTTGCCTCTTTCTGCACCTCTCTTGCCTCTTTCTGCACTTCTCTTGCTTCTTTCTGCACCCTTCTTCCTTTTTTCTGCACATCTCTTGCCTCTTTCTGCACCTCTCATGCCTCTTTCTGCACATCTCTTGGTTCTTTCTGCACTGCTCTTGCCTCTTTCTGCACCCCTTTTGCTTCTTTCTGCACTTCTCTCTCCTCTTTCTGCACCCCTCGTGCCTCTTTCTGTACCTCTGTTGCTTCTTTCTGCTCTGCTCTTGCTTCTTTCTGCACCTCTCTTGCCTCTTTTTGCACCCCTCTTCCTGCACTTCTCTTGCCTCTGTCTACACCCCTGTTCCCTCTTTCTACACCTCTTTTGCCTGTTTCTGCTACTCTCTTGCCTCTTTCTGCAGTTCTCTTGCCTCCTTCTGCACCTCTGTTGCCTCTTTCTTCACCCCTCTTGCCTCTTTCTGCACCCGTCTTGGCTCTTTCTGCAGCCTTGTTGCTTCATTCTGCACTTCTCTTGTTTCTTTCTGCACCCCTCTTGCCTCTTTCTGCACCCTTTTTCCTTGTTGTGCAACTCTCTTGCCTCTTTGTGCAGTTCTCTTGCCTCCTTCTGCACCTCTGTTGCCTCTTTCTTCACCCTCTTGCCTCTTTCTGCACCCCTGTTGCTTCATTCTACACGTATCTTGTTTCTTTCTGCACCCCTCTTTCCTCTTTCTGCACCCCTCTTGCCTCTTTCTTCACCTCCGTTGGTTCTTTGTGCACTTCTCTTGCTTTTTTCTGCATCTCCCTTGCTTTTTTCTGCACCCCTCTTGCCTCTTTCTGCACATCTGTTGCTTCTTTCTGCACTTCTCTTGCTTCTACCTTTTTGTACATAAATTTACAGTGTGCTGTTTGAAACACAGGTATTTAAGTATTTGTATGTTTATTTTTATGTAACTTGTCACTAGGTAAAAGCAGAGACACATGCGTGCATACCTTCACAAACTTGGTCAGACTTACAACAGTGATATGGTTAGGATTGCTGTTTTATATTTGGTAGGCCTAACATTCTGAGCAGTCAATGAATATTGAACCTTCAAGAGAAAAGTGAGGTTTAAGACATCTTGGGAGACGGATTAGTGATTAGGCTACTTTGTATGAGTCTGTTATAAGGTACAGTCAAAGTTGGCCTCTTTCTGCACCTCTGTTGGTTCTTTCTGCACATCTCTTGCTTCTTTCTGCACCTTTCTTCCTCTTTCTGGACTTCTGTTGCCTCTTTCTGCATTTCTGTTGCTTCTTTATGCACCTTTCTTCCTCTTTCTGTACCTCTCTTGCCTCTTTCTGCACTTCTCTTGCTTCTTTCTGTGCCTTTCTTCCTCTTTTCTGCACATGTCCTACCTATGTAGGCATAGTTAGAAATTAGCATTTAAAAACCTTAGAAATTCACTGAAAAAACCAGAGGTTTCAAGGAAGTTATAGTTAGGGATTCGCATTTAAAAAACCTTAGAAATTCACTGCAAAAACCACAGGTTTCAGGGACATTATAGTTAGAAATTTTCATTTAAAAGCTTTGAAATTCACTGAAAAACCATAGGTTTAAGGGACGTTATAGTTAGAAATTAGCATTTAAAAATCCTTTGAAATTCACTGAAAAAACCATAGGTTTCAGGGACGTTATAGTTAGAAATCTTCATTTAAAATACCTTTGAAATTCACTGAAAAAAACATAGGTTTCAGGGACGTTATAGTTAGAAATTAGCCTTTAAAAAACCTTAGAAATTCACTGAAAAAACCACAGGTTTCAGGGACGTTATAGTTAGTTGGACATTTTACTCGTACAAAACCAGAGAAATTCAACCGTTATAGTTAGTTGAGCTAACTATAACTCGCGCTCCCGCAGTGCACTGCGGATTACATCACATATTACATCACTCATGACATGGTCAGTGACATCACTGATGTTATCACTGATGACATCACTGATTACATCATCCACATGATAATCTGGTGCACCTCCTCACACCCTAATATAACCTTTGATACACCCACTCTAAATTACAGACTGCGATTCTCGAAACCATGGACACACCAATACCAATTACTACATACCCACTCACTGATTCCTAAGTCTACACACACACATCCACTCACTCACCCATACAGTCACTCATACATGAAGTCACTCATCAATACAGCCACTATTATATGCACTCATACACCCATACAGACACTCACACACCGCCACTCACCCATAGAGTTACTCACACAGCTAGTCAGTCATGCAAAGAATCAATCACACTCCCAAAAACTCACCAACACAGTTATACACACACCACCTCACTTATTTATACAGATACTAACACGTACTTACTCTCTTATACAATCACTGACACAAGCACACACTCATCCATACAGCCACACTCACAATCACTCACTCTCACATATAATCATTTATATACTCCAACACTCACATATACTGCCTTTCACATATGTAGTTGCTCACACATGTACCACTGAGACATCCATACACTCACCGACACAGCCATAATCACACTCACTCAACCATACCTTCCCTCACAGACGCACTCATGAACCCATACACCCAGGGATTCCCCCACTCATACATCCATGCAGGGAGTCACACAGCCCCTCACCCACACACAGACACACAGGCACCCATACTGGTACTCAGACAACCAATCATTAACCCATTTAGACACTCATGTAGATACTCACCAACCCATGCAGCCACTTACACACCAACTGGCACACTGATACAGACATTCACACAGATTAGTCATTCACCCATGCATTCACTAAGGCACGTTCAATCACTCACTTATACAGTCAGTAACGCACCCACTAAATCATCCATTCAGACACTCATACACCCACTCATTCTTCAATACACCTTGGCGTATATATATATATGTATATATATATATAACATTCTTAAACTTTTTAGAAACACTCAGTCACTGGATGATGTCATAAGTGATGTCATCAGTGATGTCATTTGAGACGTCATCAGTGATGTCATCAGTGATGTCATTGACCATGTCATGAGTGACGTAATATGTAATGTCATCAGCAGTGCATTGCGGGGGCGCGAGTTATAGTTAGCTCAACTGACTATAACAGCCGAATTTCTCTCGTTTTGTACAAGTGAAATGTCCAACTAACTATAACGTACCTGAAACCTGTTTTTTTTTGGTGAATTTCTAAGGTTTTTTAAATGCTAATTTCTAACTATAACGTCCCTGAAACCTATGTTTTTTTCAGTGTATATATATATATATTTATTGTAACAATTATTGAAAATATTTATTTTATATTATATCTTTTTAAATATTTTAAATGTATTAATATGAATATACATATATATTTATATATTAATACCATTCCTGCCCTTCCTCTCCCAAAGCAGGCACCGGCAACATGGAATTCTGAAAACTAATTTATTTCTTGGCAGAAGCTGACAAAGGACAACACGTTTCGGTGGTCACTGGCACCTTGTTCACATAGTGCGGCTGCCATTTTCTTTACACTTAGATACTACTTGTGACTACTCGACTTGGTGTAGACACTAAAGAAATACTGTGTGCAACAAATATAATTCATTCAATATGTGACAGGTAACTAAATCATTGAATTACTAACTGTGCTGAAATACATTGAAATAAAATACAATATGACAAAATACCATAAAGTGCAATGTGCAAATATTGATTACATGACATTCCTGAAATTCCATATCTTAATTGCATAACTCAGAATGCAGTGTGATAGATCCTTCACACATTGTGTTGCATTTCAAAGAATATTAAGGAATAATACATTGGCATCAATGAAACAATGAAACATGTTACCTTGAATTTACATCATACAAGGTAGCACAATCACCTTGCATCAATCTAATTCCAAGAGAGCTATATATTAGGCATGTCCAATAGACTTGCATATATTTGACTGAATTTTTCAAATCTTTTTCATCGCTAAGACCAACATTGTTTTGCAGCCTTAGTAGTCCAGAGGCCCCTTATGTATAGACGCATAAATGCATAGTGTACTCTACCACACAATTCAGCCCCATTGGGCAAACGCTCTACAACTATGTTTGATGCAGAGACATAAGAGCTACTGAAAACTGTACTTTAGACAAGTGCCCAAATCATTCATATCTGATGGAGTAGCTGGTTGTGTACAACGATGCTGGCCACACTCGCCCTACCTCTAATTGCTCTCTGGAAAGACACTTACAAAATTAGCAAAATTAAACAATAACGAAACTGACCTGAACTTAAACTGTTACAAAATAATATGCAAATTATGCTCAAAGCAATATCCAAGTGTTGGTGAATATAAAACATACGTGAGCTGCAGATAAAACCTCTGCAGTTGCGGCATAAAACACTTAACTTCGGCTGAGAGATGGCGGGAACAAATTCTTAGAAACCATATCTGATACAGTTACAAATGTATATATAGTTCTTCATCTGAATTCAGACCATTTGGTATTTTAATGTTCAACGTGATGATATATCGAGACTCTAGTCTACGCAACTTTTGTTCTATGTTTCCTCCCCTCACATTGCTCGGGACTGAATCAATAACAAAGTACACCAGATCATTAGTGTTACCCTCATGACTTTCGTGAATATGGCGTGCTACTGGATAGGTTTTGTCTTCCTTAGCTATGGCACGTAAGTGCTGTAAGATTCTTACGTGCACCATATGTTTGGTGCTGCCTATGTACATCTTGGGGTATGAGCATTGTAGTACATATACCACAAAGTCACTCCTACAATTGTAGGAGTGACGGATCTTAAAAGGGGTATTGTACAATGGGATTCGGAATTCACTCTTGTTGAGACCTATGGTACATGCCTTGCATTTATGACATTTTCTAAACCCATTGGTGGAGGTGAGCCAAGACTCTGACTTAACCATTTCAGGGCTACTGGTACATAGTTCTCCTCTCATGGATTTGGCCCTCTTAAAGGAGAGGAGTGGATGTTTGGGCATAGATTGCCCAATGATCGGGTCACTACGGAT
This sequence comes from Calotriton arnoldi, assembly GCA_963921515.1. Lineage (NCBI taxonomy): Eukaryota > Metazoa > Chordata > Amphibia > Caudata > Salamandridae > Calotriton > Calotriton arnoldi. The sequence continues at coordinate 4,987,966 of CAWUFW010000189.1, forward strand.
TAGGTTCCAATGTGATCTGAGGATATTTCTCACTCTGTGATGGTACATATTGAAGCCTGTAATCATTCTCACTGCTCCCCGGCTGCTTGCCTCACTGTTTCTCACTTTGAACAATAATGTCTCTCTAGGTATGGACTTCACTTTAGCTTTGGAGCAATTCAATAGTGTTTGATTGTATCCTCTTGCTTGAAATCTCTATTCCAGTTCACCTTGGACCTGTTGTAAAGATTGTTCATCACTGCAATTACGTTTCATTTGGAGGTTTTCCACGTAGGGAATACTCTGCCTCAATTTCAACGGATGGAAACTCTCTGCATGAAGGATTGAGTTCCCTGCAGTTTCCTTTCTAAATGTTTTTGTGTGGATCTTCTTGTCATGCACAAATACCTTAAGGTCCAAGAACTCAACTTCATTCTTACTGATCTTACTGGTGAATGATAAGTTCAGGTCATTGGAATTGATGCGACTCACAAACTCCCTAGCAGATTCTAAGGAGCCCTTCCATAAAACAAAGAGATCATCGATATATCGGGCCCAGAGGACAATGTTGTCCATCCATTCAGCAGCGAACTCAGCTGTGAGCACCTGCTCCTCCCACCAGCCCATATGCAGATTCGCATAGCTGGGTGCGAAGCAGGTGCCCATCGCTGTGCCCTGTATTTGTTTGAACAGATGTTTATCAAACAAGAAAAAGTTGTTGTCCAAGCACCGCTCCATCATCTGGAGTATCATTAAAGTGTGTTGGTATGCACTAATTGGTCTGGTACTTAAGAAGTGTTGGGTAGCCCTCAATCCTTGTTCATGTTGGATGCTAGTGTACAGGGATGATACATCCAGGGTCATAAAGATATACCTGTCATCCCATGTAATATCGTACACCTTCTTGAGAAAATCACTTGTATCTAAAATGAATGATGGGAAGTTCCTTACATGCTCTTGTAGGAAGTGGTCTATGTATTTAGAAGTTGTTTCAAATAGCCCCCCAATTGCTGATATGATAGGTCTGCCCGGGGGGTTAGTCGCATTTTTGTGAATTTTGGGAATCAAATACATGATCGGAATAACTGGATGTTCCACCTTCAAAAATTTAAATGAATCATTTGTTAATAGACCCATCCCACGCCACCTGGATAGTTCTGCATGAGACCTCTCTTTGATAACATTGAAACTATTCTGTGAAATTCTACAGTAACAACGTTTGTCATTGAGTTGCAGGTACGCTTCAGCTTTATAGAGAGTGAGGGGCCATAGTACTATGTTCCCCTCCTTATCAGATTGGCGCACTACAATATCACTCCTAGCTGATAGCTTTTGCATCACTGCATTATAGTCATGCGTTCTCCCTGCGTTAACTAGTCTAAATCTTTTACTCAAATCAGTTGCCAGTCTTTTCAAGTCCGTAGTAACCAGTTCTGAAAACATGTCCAACCCATCCCTCGGCATAATTGGTGTAAACACAGACTTGGGTTTGAATGGTGACCCCACCCTACAACAGAGATCTACCCCCAAATTGTCACCAAGTTGTGTACTGTTGACATGGCCTTCCGTCTCCAGTTGATTCAAGTCCTGGAGTAGTTGTAGATCCGCCACTGCCAAATTCCCGGACGGGTGACTTGCTTCATTCCGGGCAATAGGTTCCATCACTAATTAATTAATAAAAATATTTTTTACATTATATCAATTTTTCAAATATTTTAAATGTATCAATATTAATATATATTTATATATATAAATATATTCATATTGATACAGTTAAAATATTTGAAAAATTGATATAATGTAAAAAGATTGTTATTAATTAATTAGGTATATATATATATATATATATATATATATATATGTATATAAACACATATATATGTGTGCTTGTGCCTTTATATAAGCATAGATTTATATCAAGTATAAAATATTAGTGGAATGTATTTAATTTACATTATAATAAATTTATATATTAAAATACTTAACATTTACTACTTTAAACTCTATTTATACAAGAAAATCGATATTTTTTTATATTTTTGGATGATATTAGTGTCAACAATATCTTTTTGCTGCTATTTGGTGCTTATCGTTATAAGAATAGGAACACAATATTGTGGTAAACGATATTTTCGACACAATACTCTTGTCAATATTTTTTACCACATTATTGTGTCAGTGTCCGTATTTAATCTGTTTCTGCACCTAACGGTCTAACAATACACAACAAAAAAGAAAAAAGCTATAAAAAATAAACACTTTTTACAACATCATAACCAAATTTTTGTTAAGTTAAATTGCCAGGTCATGGCGAGTTATAGACAGGACGGGGCAACTTCTGGATCATTAGCAGGGGCCCAGAATGTGCCTATAGGTTCTTTAGGGAGAAGCATACTATCAGTGTCTGATTTAGATTGGCGATCTGTCTAAAATAATTGACCCTCCACCCATTGATCCCAACAGCCAGGTATCATAGGGACTGAATTTTTTTTTACATTTCACCAACTATAGCCATTTTGGCCAGTGGGGGGTGCTTCATGCAAGGTCGCTTCATGTGTCTCTTTATTTTGAAGTCTCCATAGTAGAGGCTGCTCATTTTTATCTTTCATGGAACGTTTTCTCTGTCATGTTCGTTTAACTTTGAGGTTTTTCCATCATTGAGATTTTTCATACTTAGAATTTGCTTGACCTCCTCTTTGCGTTGAGCAGTAGGCTGCTTTCCCTTGATGGTGAATGTGATGCAAAACGGAAAACCCCCATTGATATGGAATTTTCTCATTTCTAAGATGGGATGTTACTTCTTTGAATTCTCATCTGCTGTTGAAGGTATACAGAGAAACTCCTTGAAAGATCATTATAGTATTGCCTTCAAGATAGGTATTGTCTATTTGTGGGGCCTCAGCAAAACGTTCTTCTTTGAGGTGGTGGAAGTGAATTCTCATTAGTAAATGTGGGGACAGATTTTGTTGTTTTTGTAAGCCTGAGCAGACTCTATAAGTATTTCCAAGTTCTATGGAGCTTTCAGTATGGATTTGAAAAGTTTCTGTACATGGTTTCCCAATTCAGATTCTGAAACATCTCCCTTTGAGTTGTAAATTATTCCGCCTCTATCAGTTTTCGCAATCATCAAATTTGGCTTCTTCTAGTTAACGTACCATAGCCTTGGTTTCCAGGTTGTCAACTCTCTATTCAACTTTTTGTATATGATGGTCCAATTCTGACATGGATTTAGAGAGGTTTCGTCCCAAAGAGTTCATATCTTTTTTGAATTACGTTATGAGCAATTGAATATTCACTTTAGTCGCCAGAGCTTGCATATCTCCTGTAATAATAGTTCATATGTATCCCTACTCTGATGGGTATAAGGCGTACTGTGCCCTTTTTTCCCGAGCCAATCACTGAAATCAATGGTGTCTTGGTCACTTTGTGCTGGTTAGGAGTCATGTTCAGTCTCTAAGCTCTATGGTTATTTTTTTGTCCTTCTCCCACCAGTTAGCACCCCTTTTGGGTCCCCAAGATGTACCAAGTGGGGCCTAGCAATTATTGATTTTGCCAAGAGTTTTACATGCTCACATCTCCAGCTATCCCTGGCTTTCTACTGCTTCTCCCTGCCCCTACCAATGCCTTACTTAGAGTAAGGTTGTTCACTGCCAAACTCCATCGAAGAGGTCTTCTTTCTTTTATTTTGATTATGTTGCATCTACTCTCAGTGGCCTGTGGAGCACTTTGTGCTTGGCCATGGTGGGTGGCCATCTTGTTTACTCCAGCACAGTTCCAACCTGAAGAGTAGAATGGATTGGGATTTTGCTGCTCCTCTGACTTCCCCTGAGTTATCTTGTTGCATTGCCACATATACTGACTCCCAGCTTTGTTACATGGTTAAAAGCATAAACCTTTCTTGGCCCCAAAGCCGGGAGCTCAGTGGAGTCAGATCCATATTGGTCTCCATCCAGGCCGTGTCCCCACAAAGGTGCCGTTGTAAGATCAATGAGGGGTTTTGTCAAACGAGCAGTAGTGACAATCTAGTTATGTAGTTCGCCATTAGGACATATAGGAAACAATGAGGCTAGATTTAACACAGCTTAACTTACCAAAGTAATATTAAAGACAGCAAACAGCAGTATGTCATATCTTGACAATCTGGAAAATGAAATGTGCAGTTAGTAACGGGACAGCCAGAGCATGAGGTATGGCAACAGTAAGGGAAGATCACTGAACAACATTTCCAGAGAAATCAAAGCGATGGGCAGCAGATACCTTCATGCTAAAGCTTGGAGGCAGCCTCAAGAACAGAAGAAGAATAAAGCATCAAGAGCTTCCAAAACTAAAGCATCATGACCAGAAGAAGAGTAGGCAATTGTTTGTTTTTTTATCTCCACGGTGATGTGTCAACAATCCAAGAGGAAAACCCTTCCTTTCATGACAATACAGAGAAAAAGGCTTTGATTGATCAGGCAGAACTGAAGCAGGGTCTGAGGACAATGCATTTTTGAGAGAAACAATAGTCTATTCTGCTTCCATAGACCAGGTTAAAGGTTCACAGATATACTTTTTAACAATATACTGAAGCGGTTTTACAATGTTAGCAGAACCCAAAATCCATTGATGACAGTAGTGTGTCACTCCTATAAGAGTATGCATTTGAGATACAGTAACTTTCAATAGACTGAAGGCTTTCAACAGTCAGGTGCCTCTTTCTTGAAGAGATATCATGACCCAAGTATTAAACATGGAGCAAACAGAATTGTAGTTTTTCTTTGGAAGCTTTGTGTCCATGATTTGGTAAGCAAATCACATTTGCGCTGACCTACAGAACCAGATGTGAGTCACACATCATCAATGTACTGAACAATGGCAAAACCACATGGAAAGACCAAGAATATCACTCATGAATACGGATACCCTTGTGGAAACCGACTCTCCATCATCTAAAAGCTGATAAATGAAATAATGAAGAGAAACTGGCCATCAGGAAAATAGAACATGAACCAACACCAGTAAAACAGGTTGCAGTGGGTAAAATGCATTAAAGGATAGTAGCTGGGATGGTGAAGTATGGAAACTAGGAAACACAGTAACATTAAAAGCTTGCAGGTCTTGTACAAAGCACTGAGCTTCCTTGGCATCGTTTTTGATGGGTGCAATGAGAGTACTGCAAAGACTATTAGTGGAGATCAAAACCTTTTGCTTCAAAAGGGCAAATTGTTTCCTCTGTTTCAGGTCAGAGGAGAAATTGTGGTATGCAAGGAAGGTTTTTCATTCAGTTTAATCAACTTTTAATGAGATCAGCAGTTAACATACATTCTACATCTCTAGAGACCACAAGGATGAACAAACGCGTGCTAAAACATCATACATTGTCCAGGAAGAATCCTTTACATTAGCAATGATTGAAGGGGAGCATTCAGTTTCACTTAACAAGGCTAAAGCAGCATTGCCATAGTCACATCTAAAAGACACCATCAATGCTATATACAGTAGTTTAGTTTACCCAAACGATCCCTCCCCAGGAAGTTAGCTAGAGGGGGTGGGTTTAGAAGGAAGATATATTAATCTGTGATCTGACATAAGGACATAAATATAGGGCTGATAACTGGGGGACACATGTTTGTACAATGAATGCATCACTTGTTCTTCCCAGGAAAGGAAGTGAGGGAAACTCTCAGGTTTTCTGGGTGTACAGACTAGTATCAATTTTAATAAAGTATGAAATGGGCTTTCTGTTAATGAGACACTGTGCATGTGGCCCTTTCTTGTCTGCCGGGATCAAATTGTGTATAGAGCAGTCAGCTCTTCCCGGGCTGTCCTAGAATGGTGGATGCTTGTTTGGAGGAGGAGGAGTGGGTGGGAAGTTGGGCTGTTTGTACAGGTCATTGGTGCCCTGAGTTTGGTCTGGTAAATCCCATTTCTAATGTTTCATCTGATCACTATTGAACCAACCAGAGTTCCCAGGTGGAGCAAAGTCTCCCTGCCCCCACCCATTTCCACTCCTAGTCCTCCTCTGCTGCTCCCTCGGACCATCTGTTGGAAGGATTTCTATACTAAAGACACTAATTTAGTTTCATTAAACTCTTTGTGAATTTCAAAAGCTCCACAGTGGTATGTTTCAGACAAATTCTTATTTTGCCAACCCATGTCCTGCACCTTTAAGAGTGGTTGCCAATTTACTTCTTGCAAGGGCAGGAGCAGAAGAAAATTCATTCACAGGGTGGAAAGGTTGAAGGGACACTCCCAAAGGTGGTGCTGATGTAAAGGAAGCAATCTCTTCATGGGGAAAATGTGTTGACCGTGGAGTAACAAACATCACTTTTAGGTTCTCCTTGGAAGCTGCAATAGTCAGAAAGTTGTTCCAAATGAAGAAGTAGTTATTCTGGAACAAAATACTAACTTTCTTTGTGACTTGGGCCTTGCATGTTTAGCAGATGCACACACCTCTCATGTATGCATGGCAAGTAATTCTAGCCTCCATATACTTACTATAAACTTACTTGGCAAAAACAAATCTATTTGAGAACACTCAAAGATGGAATCGCTTCTGTTTGTAACCATAATAGTCAAAATAACTACAGAGTGTATTATTCTTTTCTTATCTACCCCTCATCAGAAGTAAATGATCTTCCGTACCCCCTTGTCACATCCCATGAGCGCCTATTCTTAATGGCGCACTTTTAAAATATGTGTTCTGATCATTCTCTGTATAGACAGAAGGTCATTTGAAATTGTCCCTATTATCCAGACAATATCCTCAGTACACATTTAGGGACAAACCACAGACTAGGTGATACAAAACGCATTAACCGTGCCAACATTACTTTTAAGTTAGAGAATTGAATTGATCTCTTTGTCATGTTCCTTCTCCAGATAGCAACAGATATATAGAATGGCAATATAATCTCGAAAAGTGCCATAGAGGCTCAACTCTGTTTCTATTCTCTTAAAACTATTTTCCATACCTTTCCCCAAAAAGAACACAAACAACTATTTATTTTTAATGTATTTATTTTATTTGCCTAGTGCACAATTATTCTAAGGTTTCTTGATTTCGTACCGACCTGGAGCCTTCAGTTGTGTGCACTGAAAATAAAATACATTACTTTCTACAAGAGTCCAAACCTGCTGAAACCTTATAGTAAATCCCAAGTGCAAAGAGTAGGTGACTAAAGTTTGTAAACAAAAAAGATTAACTATAGGGAATAACAAAAATACATGCTACATGAGTGTTGTTATGAGCACTATAAACTCCACAAAAGTCATCTCAAGGGCTCTTGAAGACCTTGACAAGTAAAATAATATTTTTAAAAATAGCTCCAAATCAGTTGGCTGAGAGCCACAGTCCAACTGTAAACTGTAACTAACTTGCCCATTACTAACAGCTCCTCTGCTTTCAATTTAAATGGCTAAAACAATACCTCATTTTTAGTTTTAGAAGGTGTCTGTCCTTAATATCAAAAACAGTGTCAAACAAAGACCTCCCCGTTCCAGTCAAGGATCTCTTTTCCTCTTCTGTAACTGAGGAATGCATTGAATCCTAAGCCAGCCTATCCCTAGTTTTGTTATTGCTGCAACAGACTACAACAGACTATAACCCACAACAATGTTGAGAAGTTTGACAACTGTTTTTCCTCTTTCACATACTAATCCCAAAATATCCAGAACAGCAGGTTCGAAAGACATGAATATTGTGTCAAAAGTACTGTTTACAAAAATATTGTGTTTGCATTGTATGTAAACTGCAAAAATATCATGACAAAAATATCGTGGATCAGAATATCACCAAAGAAAAGGTAAGGATATTGTTTTTTTTAAATAAATATAGATTTATCAGCAATTCATTAAAAAACTAAATTTGTAAAAAATATAATTTACACTGCATACTTTTAATATATGTGTATATATATATATATATATATATATATATATATATATATATATATATATATATCAATTAACGCTCATAGATGCATACAGGCACCACAACAAGAAACGGACACTCCAATGAGCTGATTCTGCTTGTTAAGATATCGTTTTTATTTCAGTAAATTATTGGCGGTGCAAAGCGGTCATATAAATACATATATTTACACACATATACATATATAAAAAAAAAAACAATAATAATTTTTTATATATTGCATTTCATATATTACAATAGCATATATTACAACAAATTAAAATTGACAAACATATTCAGAACCAACAAAAATATCGAACTTAATTTAAATATTAAAATGAATATATAAATAATTGTATTTCATAATTGAGACCAAATGTAAAATGTCTATATATGAATGTATGTGTATATATATAAATATATATATATATATATATTCACTGAAAAACCATAGGTTTCAGATATGTTATAGTTAGAAATTAGCATTTAAAAACCTTTGAAATTCACTGAAAAAACCATAGGTTTTAGGGACAGTTATAGTTAGTTGGACATTGCACTCGTACAAAACCCGTGAAATTCCCCGTTATAGTTAGTTCAGCTAACTATAACTCGCGCCCCGCAATGCACTGCTGATGACGTCACATATTACATCACTCATGACATGGTCAGTGACATCACTGATGACATCACTGATGACATCTCAAATGACATCACTGATGACATCATCCAGTGACTGTGTGTTTCTGTAAAGTTTAAATATTTTTAATATATATAGGGAAAGGCGTATTGAAGAATGAGTGGGTGTATAAGTGTCTGAATGGATGATTTAGTAGGTGCGTGACTGACTCTATAAGTGAGTGATTTAACGTATCTTACTGAATGCATGGGTTAGTGACTAAACTGGGTGAATGTCTGTATCCGTCTGTCTGTTGCTGTGTAAGTGGCTGCATGTGTTTGTGAATAGCTACATGAGTGTCTATATGAGTTATTGAATGGTTGTCTGAGTATCTGTATGGGTGCCTGAGTGTTTGTGTGGAAGGGGTGTGTGCGACTCTGTGCATAGATGTGTGAGTGGGTAATTCACTGGGTGGATGGTTTCAAGAGTGCATCTGTGATAGACTGTATGGGTGGGTAAGTGTGTGTAAGAGTGTGTTAGTGAGTGAATGTATGTCCCAGTGGTACATGTGTGAGTAACTACATATGTAAAAGGCAGTATATATGTGTGTTGGAGTATATAAATAGCTATAAGCGAGAGTGAGTGATTGTGATAGTGGCTGTATGGATGAGTGTGTGCTTGTATCAGTGATTGTATAGGAGCGTAACAATGTGCTAGTATTTGTATGATTAAGTGAGCTGGTGTGTGTATAACTGTATAGGTGAGTAAATGGCAGTGTGTTTAATTATTTGCATGACTGACTAGGTGAGTGAGTACCTCTATGGATGAGTGGCGGTGTTTGAGTGTCTATATAGGAGTAAGAGTGCATATGATAGTCCTGTACTGAGTGACCATAAGTATGAGTGACTGTACGGGTGAGTGAGTGGATGTGTGTGTGTAGACCTAAGAATCAGTGAGTGGGTATGTAGTTATTGGTGTTGGAGTGTCTATGGTTTTGCGAATGGCAGTCTGTAATTTAGATTGGGTGTATCAAAGGTTATATTAGGGTGTGAGGAGCTGCATCAGATTATCACGTGGATGATGTCATCAGTGATGTCATTTGAGATGTCATCAGTGATGTCATCAGTGATGTCACTGACCATGTCATGAGTGATGTAATATGTGACGTCATCAGCAGTGCATTGCGGGGCGCGAGTTATAGTTAGCTGAACTAACTATAACGGGGGAATTTCACGGGTTTTGTACGAGTGCAATGTCCAACTAACTATAACTGTCCCTAAAACCTATGGTTTTTTCAGTGAATTTCAAAGGTTTTTAAATGCTAATTTCTAACTATAACATATCTGAAACCTATGGTTTTTTCAGTGAATTTCAAAGGTTTTTTAAATGCTAATTCCTAACTATAACATGTCTGAAACCTACGGTTTTTTCAGTGAATTTCAAAGGTTTTGTAAATGACAATTTTTAAATGTATTAATTGTTATATAATTTCTTTTCATACTGATTTATTACATTTTTAGATTTTTTTTTTACATATTTTATTTTTTAAATTACATTGTAATTACATTATACATTTCATTACAAAAAATACTTTCTCAGAATGAATTACTTTAGTTTAAATACTTTGCACATAGGCAATAGACTTTTAAGTACAGTAGTTACAGTTGTTGCAATGGGCAACACATTTTCAAACACAATGCAACATTCAGCTCAATGTGAATTTCTAGTTAAATGCAATTAGTTACTTTATGGATTACTTTTCTAACCACAGGACTGGATCCTAGATTCAGTCCTGGTACATCTCCTGTAAACAGTTGAGTAAAAGCGTTTTGGTTACAGTCGTGATTTTTAAGGAATATTATTGTATTTTAAAAGTTGACACTTAGAAACTTTTTCTCATAGAATCACCAATGTTATCCTATGGAAGGAAATTCACTTAGCAGGTAAAAACTGTTATCATTACTTTTTCTTACTCAGTGTTGGATCCTGGTTCCAGCACTGGTGCATCTCCTGTAAACAGTTGAAAGAATGCGTTTAAGTCATACAGGCGATTTTTAAGGAATATTTGTAGTTTGTGAAAATCGACACTTTGAAACTTTTCTGCTGAAAACCAGACAATGGATTCCTATGGAAGAAAATATAAGTTACTGGTAAGTACGGTTAAAATTACTTTTCAGGACCAGTACTGGGCTGAAAGATACAGCACTGAGGTCTCTCCTTATAACAGGTGAGTAAATCGGAATTCGTATTTCGGCTGATTTTAGAGGAATATTTGTATGTTTCAAAAATCGACACTTAGAAACTTTTTCAGCAAAAAGCAGGCAATGATATCCTATGGAAGGAAATTCAAGTTACTGGTAAGTACGGTTAAAATTACTTTTGAGGATCAGTACTGGGCTGAAAGATGCAGCACTGAGGTCTCTCCTGATAACAGGTGAGTAAATCGGAATTCGTATTTCGGCTGATTTTAGAGGAATATTATAAAGTTCCAAAACTCCACACTTAGAAGAATTTCCAAGTGAAACCAGTCAATGTTAGCCTATGGAAGGAAATTCAAGTTACTGGTAAGTACGGTTAAAATTACTTTTCAGGACCAGTACTGGGCTGAAAGATACAGCACTGAGGTCTCTCCTTATAACAGGTGAGTAAATCGGAATTCGTATTTCGGCTGATTTTAGAGGAATATTTGTATGTTTCAAAAATCAACACTTAGAAACTTTTTCAGCAAAAAGCAGGCAATGATATCCTATGGAAGGAAATTCAAGTTACTGGTAAGTACGGTTAAAATTACTTTTGAGGATCAGTACTGGGCTGAAAGATGCAGCACTGAGGTCTCTCCTGATAACAGGTGAGTAAATCAAAATTCGTATTTCGGCTGATTTTAGAGGAATATTTTAAAGTTCCAAAACTCCACACTTAGAAGAATTTCCAAGTGAAACCAGTCAATGTTAGCCTATGGAAGGAAATTCAAGTTACTGGTAAGTACGGTTAAAATTACTTTTCAGGACCAGTACTGGGCTGAAAGATACAGCACTGAGGTCTCTCCTTATAACAGGTGAGTAAATCGGAATTCGTATTTCGGCTGATTTTAGAGGAATATTTGTATGTTTCAAAAATCAATACTTAGAAACTTTTTCAGCAAAAAGCAGGCAATGATATCCTATGGAAGGAAATTCAAGTTACTGGTAAGTACGGTTAAAATGACTTTTGAGGATCAGTACTGGGCTGAAAGATGCAGCACTGAGGTCTCTCCTGATAACAGGTGAGTAAATCGGAAATCGTATTTCGGCTGATTTTAGAGGAATATTTTAAAGTTCCAAAACTCCACACTTAGAAGAATTTCCAAGTGAAACCAGTCAATGTTAGCCTATGGAAGGAAATTCAAGTTACTGGTAAGTACGGTTAAAATTACTTTTCAGGACCAGTACTGGGCTGAAAGATACAGCACTGAGGTCTCTCCTTATAACAGGTGAGTAAATCGGAATTCGTATTTCGGCTGATTTTAGAGGAATATTTGTATGTTTCAAAAATCAACACTTAGAAACTTTTTCAGCAAAAAGCAGGCAATGATATCCTATGGAAGGAAATTCAAGTTACTGGTAAGTACGGTTAAAATTACTTTTGAGGATCAGTACTGGGCTGAAAGATGCAGCACTGAGGTCTCTCCTGATAACAGGTGAGTAAATCGGAATTCGTATTTCGGCTGATTTTAGAGGAATATTTTAAAGTTCCAAAACTCCACACTTAGAAGAATTTCCAAGTGAAACCAGTCAATGTTAGCCTATGGAAGGAAATTCAAGTTACTGGTAGGTACGGTTAAAATTACTTTTCAGGACCAGTACTGGGCTGAAAGATACAGCACTGAGGTCTCTCCTGATAACAGGTGAGTAAATCGGAATTCGTAGTTCGGCAGATTTTAGAGGAATATTTGCACAATGGTGAAGGGAGGGGGCGGGGCCTGAGGTGACATCCATGCAAACGCGCCCGTGGCGCGTTTTAAGTTGGGGGATTAAGTCCCCTTGAATCATGAGGGTCCCTACGGGCCAACTAGCCCACCAGGAACCTCCAGTATGCGCCAGGGGCTGCGTTGCAGAGATGTGTAGAGAGGCCACACCCCTTTACACCTCTCTGCAACGCAGCTCTGTGGCGCTTTCTGGATGTACCTGTTGGGCTAGTTGGCCCCCAGGGACCCTCAGGATTGAAGGGGATTTAATTCCCCATCTTAAAATGCGCCACGGGGCCTGTTTGCACACATGTCACCTGAAGCCCCGCCCTCCCTTCACCACTGTGCAAACGCGCCCGTGGCACGTTTTAAGTCGGGTGATTAACTCCCTTGAATCCTGAGGGTCCCTGGGGTGCAACTAGCCCACCAGCTACCTCCATTAAGCGCCACAGAGCTGCGTTGCAGAGAGGTGTAAAAGGGCGTGGCCTCTGTACACCTCTCTGCAAGGCAGCCCCTGGCGCATACTGGAGGTTCCTGGTGGGCTAGTTGGCCCCCAGGGACCCCCAGTATTGAAGGGGAATTACTTCCCATCTGCAAACGCGCCAGGGGGCGCGTTTGCAGAGTGGTGAAGGAAGGGGCGGGCCTGCGGGCCCGATCGTTTTTTTTTTTTTTTCTCTGAAGGGGGGCTGTGTGGCCCCCTTCCTTTTTCCTATCTTTAGGCCCTGGGGACCCCATCCACCAGGGCCTTACCTTTTTTAAAATTAAAATAAAAAAACGGGAAGGGGGCCGCGTGGCCCCCTTCCCTGGGCCTGTATTGGCCCCGGGGACCCCATCCCCGGGGCATGGCCTCGATTTTTTATATTTTTATTTGGAGGGGGCTGCGTGGCCCCCTCCTCAGGCCATTTAAGGCCCCGGGGACCCCATCTCCGGGCCGGCCTTGCCCTTATTTTTTTTTTTTTTATTTATTTTTTTACTTTGGGAGGGGGCTGCGTGGCCCCTCCCGGGCCACTTATGGCCCCGGGGACCCCATCCCCGGGGCCTGGCCTCACGTTGGAGACTGTGGGGGTCCCCAATCCCCCACAGTCCCAGGCTTTTCCACATGGGGAGCAGCTAACATGCTGCTCCCCGTGTGGAAAAGCAATTGGTTTACATTTTGAAAGAGAGAGCAGGTTTCCTGCTCTCTCTTTCAAAATGCAAACTAAGTTTGCTATGACAGGACGGGAGCCGCGAGGCTCCCGTCCTGTCATAGCAAACAGCAGTGTCCCGGGGTAGGCACCCCGGGACACTGCAGGAGCCGGCCCTGGGGGTGGCGGTCCCCAGGGCCATCAAGGGCTCCAGGAGGGGCCGTGCGGCCCCCTTCCCTACATTTTGAAAGCCCCGGGAGGTGGTGGTCCCGGGGCTTGGGGGTCCAAAACGGACCCCCATTTAAATTTTTCTTAGTGCCCCGGGAGGTGGTGGTCCCCGGGCGTGTGGGGGCTGGAGCCCCCCACACAGTTTTTTAATTTAAATAAAAGAAGCCCCGGGAGGTGGTGGTCCTCGGGGCTGCGGGAGGGCTCAGAGCCCTCCCGCACCATTTGAAAAATAAAGCCCCGGGGGTGGCGGTCCCGGGCTTGGGGGCCCTTGAGGCCCCCCATACATAAATTGAACACCTCCACCATGCCCCCGGGACTTGGGCCACCCGGGGCAAATGCAATCGAGCGCGGGAGACCGCGCTTCGATTTTTTTCCGGCAGGATTCGCGCACCCTGAGCGCATCCTGCCGATTTTTAAAAAAAAAAAATTTTTTTTTGCCCAGGGGGTCCTTGTGGGAGCCCCTGAGCAGACCTAGGGGTCAGGGTGTTTCTACCCTGCCCCCTTTGTGCGCTTTGCGCACTTGTTTCTGTCCCTCGGTTCTACCGAGGGACAAATGGCTGCCAACATTTCCTGAATCGGAATGTTGACAGCCAGCTGACAGCCAATTAACATGCAGCTCGTGATCGGGACGGTGCGCGCAGGGTGCGCTCAGGGTGCGCGAATCCTCCGTGCCCATAGATATATATGTACTTTTACTTTTGATTTTCTCAGCAACTACTGAACGGATTTACACCATTTAACAAAAGGGTTCTTTCTGAACCAAGAACTACCTCTTTGCCAAATTTGGTGTAATTCCGTTCAGCAGTTCAGGCTGTAGCCGTGTCTAAAGTTTCCTATGGAAAATTGCATGGGGAAAACGCGTTTTGGGACCCCTTTTTCTCGGCCCCGCTTGACGAATCCCCCGAGACTTTCAGGGTAGGAGCGGACCGGAGCGCCCCACAAAGTTTGAAAATTTTGCGAAGATACGTCAACCGGCAAGAGAGTTATTTCAAATAGAATGTCGCGGATTTCCTATGGATAATAGGTTGTAACTATAACTATCTACTGGCGACCGCCAGTAGATAATACATATATAAAAATAAATTAGTATACTTTGTGTACTACTAAAGAGTGATTCTTTTTTTTAAACATAGTTTATGTGAGTTGCTGTATGACTGTGTGTATCCAGGTATGAGTGGGTGTCTGAGTGACTTTACAGGTGTTTGAGTGGGTGTGAGTGACTGTATGGGTGTATTAGTTGGTGTCTGAATAGCTGTGTGGGTGACTTGGTGGCTGTGCCAGTGGCTGTATGGGTGGGTGACTGAGTGGCTGTATGGGTGGGTAAGTGAGTGGCTGTACCAGTGACTGTACACACACACACACACACATACACACATATATATATATATATATATATATATTTCTGCTCCAAAGGTTGTCCACCTGGTAGTAGCACTGATCAGCAGCTTTGTTTATGATAGGTAGGACGAGGATCCGCTAGAAGCTGTCCGCATGGAATGCCTGACGCGTAGCTCCATATGCTTCTCCAGAGCTTGAACGAGATATGTGTGCAAACGCTGAACCCACTTCGCCATTTTCATATTGCACACCCACCAATGGGAAACTCAATCTTGGTGGGTGTGCAATATGAAAATGGCGAAGTGGGTTCAGCGTTTGCACACACTGTCTCCGTTCAAGCCTCTGAAGAGAAGCATATGGAGCTTCGAAACGCGTCAGGCATTTCCATTACGGAGCAGCTTCTACAAGCGGATCCTCGTCCCTACCTATCATAAACAAAGCTGCTGATCGAGTCCTACTCACCAGGTGGACAACCTTTGGAGCAGAATGTAATATGTGGCCGTCCTGCCGCGGAGTGTGCACCACCCCGTAATGTTATGGGGGCCACCCGACATGGTAACTATCATGTCGGCTATGTGGACCAGCAGCCGCAAACAGGATCGAGGACGAGTCCACTTGTAGGGTCCATACAGGACAAGATTTGTGTGCTATCCGGACCACATTTCCCACAATGCACAGTCTCATTTGAGCTTCCCATTGGTGGGTGTGCAATATGAAAATGGCGAAGTGGGTTCAGCGTTTGCACACACTGTCTCCGTTCAAGCCTCTGAAGAGAAGCATATGGAGCTTGAAACGCGTCAGGCATTTCCATTATGGAGCAGCTTCTACAAGCGGATCCTCGTCCCTACCTATCATAAACAAAGCTGCTGATCGAGTGCTACTCACCAGGTGGACAACCTTTGGAGCAGAATGTAATACGCGGCCGTCCTGCCGCGGAGTGTGCACCACCCCGTAATGTTATGGGGGCCACCCGACATGGTAACTATCATGTCGGCTATGTGGACCAGCAGCCGCAAACAGGATCGAGGACGAGTCCACTTGTAGGGTCCATACAGGACAAGATTTGTGTGCTATCCGGACCACATTTCCCACAATGTACAGTCTCATTTGAGCTTCCCATTGGTTGGTGTGCAATATGAAAATGGCGAAGTGGGTTCAGCGTTTGCACACACTGTCTCCGTTCAAGCCTCTGAAGAGAAGCATATGGAGCTTCGAAACGCGTCAGGCATTTCCATTACGGAGCAGCTTCTACAAGCAGATCCTCGTCCCTACCTATCATAAACAAAGCTGCTGATCGAGTGCTACTCACCAGGTGGACAACCTTTGGAGCAGAATGTAATACGCGGCCGTCCTGCCGCGGAGTGTGCACCACCCCATAATGTTATGGGGGCCACCCGACATGGTAACTATCATGTCGGCTATGTGGACCAGCAGCCGCAAACAGGATCGAGGACGAGTCCACTTGTAGGGTCCGTACAGGACAAGATTTGTGTGCTATCCGGACCACATTTCCCACAATGCACAGTCTCATTTGAGCTTCCCATTGGTGGGTGTGCAATATGAAAATGGCGAAGTGGGTTCAGCGTTTGCACACACTGTCTCCGTTCAAGCCTCTGAAGAGAAGCATATGGAGCTTCGAAACGCGTCAGGCATTTCCATTACGGAGCAGCTTCTACAAGCGGATCCTCGTCCCTACCTATCATAAACAAAGCTGCTGATCGAGTGCTACTCACCAGGTGGACAACCTTTGGAGCAGAATATATATATATATATATATATTACCTACTGGCGGTCGCCAGTAGGTAGTAATAGTTAGGACGTCGTTTCTATTCAAAAAGTGTTTTTTGTTTTGCCAATAACTTTGGCGTCGTTTGACGAATCTTCGCAAAATTTTCAAAGCTATTGGCCCGCTCCGGTCAGCTCCTGTCTTGAAAGTTTCAGGGTGATTCGTCAAGCAGGGACCGAGAAAAAAGGGGGGCCCCAAAACACGTTTTCTCCATGTTAATTTCCATAGGAACTTTAGACACGGCTACAGCCCGAACTGCTGAATGGAATTACACCAAATTTGGCAAAAAGGTAGGTCTTGGTCCAGAAAGCCACCTTTTTTAAATGGTGTAAATCCGTTCAGTAGTTCCTGAGAAATTAAAAAAAGAAAACTTTCGATATCTGAGCACCGAGGAGGAGTCGTGACTCCTCCCGAGCCCGAGCTTCACTCTGATTGGCTGCCAACACTCCAAACCAGGAAGTGTTGGCAGCCATCTTGTGACTCTGTAACCGAGTCACAAGAAAAGAGTAAAACAAAAGGTGAAAAACAAGAAAAGGGGGCAGGGTAGAAACACCCTGACCCCCTAGGCCTGCTGAGGGGGGCCCACAGGGACCCCCAGGGCCAAAAAAAGCATTTTCTTTTTTAAACGGCAGAATTCGCGCTGGGTGCGTGAATCCTGCCGAGAAAATTTTTAAAAAACGAAGCGCGGGCTCCTGCGCTTCATTATTGTTAAGCCCCCGGGTGGGCCAGGTCCCAGGGGCTTCATTGATGATTTGCGGGGGGCACGCAGCCCCCCCGCAGCACCGGCCAGGGACTACTACCTCCCCGGGGCTCTCATTGTTTGAAATTAAAATGTGTGTGGGGGGGCTCGAGCCCCCCCCATGCCCTGGGGACCACCACCTCCCCGGGGCTTTGCCAATTAAATGTGGGAGGGCACACGGCCCCCCCGCAGCCCCGGGGACCACCACCTCCCCGGGGCTTTAGAAATGAGGGGGCCGCGCTGCCCCCCTCCTGGAGCCATTGATGGCGCTGGGGTCCGCCACCCCCCAGGGCCAGCTCCTGCAATGTCCCAGGGTGCCCACCCCCAGGACATTGCCATTTGCTATGGCAGGGCGGGAGCACGGCTCCCACCCTGCCATAGCAAACTCTGCTTTGCTTGATTGAAGTGAGAGCAGGAAAACCTGCTCTCGCTTCAATCAAGCAAAGCAGGATTGCTTTTGCACAAGTGGAGCTGCATGTCTGCAGCTCCCCTTGTGCAAAAGCAATGCCGGCTCCCGCAGGACCGTGGGGGCATTGGGGCTCCCCCCACGGTCCCCAACAGAGAGGACAGGCCCCGGGGGCTGGGGTCCCCAGGGCCAGAAGTGGCCCGGGAGGGGAGTCACGTGGCCCCCCTCCCATTAAAAAATAATTTTAAAAAAACCCAGAAAGGCCGGCCCTGGGGGATGGGGTCCCCGGGGCCATAATTGGCCTGAGGAGTGGGGCCACGCGGCCCCCTCCAAATAATAAAAAAATTAAATTAAAAAAAAGTCTGGCCATGCCCCGGGGGATGGGGTCCCCGGGGCCGAAATTGGCCTCGGGAGGGGGGCCATGCGGCCCCCTTCCCGATTTTTAAAACAAATGTTTTATAAAATGGGGTCAGGCCCTGTGGGTTGGGGTCCCCAGGGCCCCAAAAATGTAAAAGAAGGGGGGCCACACAGCCCCCCTTGTAAAAAAATATTTTTTAAAAAGCCGGCATCTAGCCGGAGGCCACGCCCCCTTTCTCTACCACTCTGCAAACGCGCCCCCTGGCGCGTTGTTAGTTGGGGAATTAATTCCCCTTGAATACTGAGGAACCCTGGGGGCCAACTAGCCCACTAGGTACCTCCAGTATGCGCCACAGAGCTGCGTTGCAGAGAGGTGGTCCGAGGCCACGCCCCTTTTCACACCACTCTGCAAACGTGCCTCTTGGCGCACTGCTGGTGGGGCGATGATGTCCTCTTGTGTCCTGAGGACCTCAGGACACAAGTGGACTTCATCCCCCGAGCAGTAGTGCGCCAAGAGGTGCGTTTGCAGAGTGGTGTAAAAAGGGGGCATGGCCTCGGACCACCTCTCTGCAATCCAGCTGTGTGGCGCTTACTGGAGGTACCTGGTGGGCTAGTTGGCCCCCAGGGACCCTCAGTATTAAAGGGGACTTAATCCCCCAGCTTAGAACATGCCAGGGGGCGCGTTTGCAGAGTGGTGGAGAAAGGGGGCGTGGCCTTCGTCCACCTCTCAGCAATTCCACTGTGTGGGGCTTACTGGAGGTAAGAGGTAGGCTAGTTGACCCCTAAAGGACCCCCAGCAGCGAAGGGGACTTCAATCCCCATCCAAGAGCGCGCCAGGGAGCGCGTTTGTAGAGTGGTGGGCAAAGGGGGCGTGGCCTGCTCTGAGTACTTACTAATGCTGCTCTGTGTGACTTACTGGAGGTAATAGGAGGGGTAGTTGGCCCCTAAGGATGTCCTTGGGGGCCAACTACCCCTCTTGTTACATCCAGTAAGTCCCACACAGGGGGATTGCTAAGATGTCTTCGGAGGCCATGCCCGCCTTTCTCCACCACTCTGCAAACACGCCTCCTGGCAGACTACGGGATGGGGATGAAGGCCCCTCCTGAGGGAGTTTGGGGGCCAAGAAGCCCTCCTGGTACCTCCTGTAAGTCCTACGCAGCGGAATTCCTGAGCGCTGGTCGGAGGCCCAGCACCCTTTCTCCACCACTCTGCAAACGTGACTACTACTTAAAGAAGCATCTTTCTGCACCTCTGACTTAGAGGTAGTTGTAATCCCCCTGCCCTATTATATACTAGGGCCTTACAGAGGAGGTCATGCCAATCACAGGGGTACCCCAACCCATAGTGTACCCTAGTGTATGTAGGTGTTTTCACTGTATTCTAAGTGTCT
This sequence comes from Calotriton arnoldi, assembly GCA_963921515.1. Taxonomy (NCBI): domain Eukaryota; kingdom Metazoa; phylum Chordata; class Amphibia; order Caudata; family Salamandridae; genus Calotriton; species Calotriton arnoldi. The sequence goes on from CAWUFW010000189.1 coordinate 5,007,763, forward strand.
TTTAGCATAGCACTGGCTCCGGGCCTGGTTAGTCAGAGTCAGTTACCACCAGTACCAGTCAGCAAAAAGTTGGGGGCACAGGATGACTTTGCAACAAGGCCTCTTTCTGCACCTCTGTTGGTTCTTTCTGCATATCTCTTGCTTCTTTCTGCACCTTTCTTTGTCTTTCTGGACTTCTGTTGCCTCTTTCTGCATTTCCCTTGCTTATTTCTGCGCCTTTCTTCCTCTTTCTGCACATGTCCTACCTCTGTAGGCATAGTTAGAAATTAGCATTTCAAAAACCTTTGAAATTCACTGAAAAAACCATAGGTTTCAGGGACGTTATAGTTAGAAATTAGCATTTAAAAAACCTTTGAAATTCACTGAAAAAACCACAGGTTTCAGGGACGTTATAGTTAGTTGGACATTTCACTCATACAAAACCAGAGAAATTCGGCCGTTATAGTTAGTTCAGCTAACTATAACTCACGCCCCCGCAATGCACTGCTGATGACGTCACATATTACATCATTCATGACATGGTCAGTGACATCACTGATGCCATCACTGATGACATCATCCACGTGAAAATCTGATGCACCTCCTCACACCCTAATATAACCTTTGATACACCCACTCTAAAATACAGACTACCATTTTCGAAACCATAGACACACCAATACCAGTTACTACATACCCACTCACTGATTCCTAGGTCTACACACATCCACTCATTCACCCATTCAGTCACTCATACATGCAGTCACTCATCAATACAACACTATCATATGCACTCATACACCTATACAGACACTCACACATCGCCACTCATCCAGAGTTACTCACACACCTAGTCAGTCATGCAAAGAATCAATCACACTTCCATTTACTCACCTATACAGTTATACACACACCACCTCACTTATTCATACAGATACTAACACATACTTACTCTCTTATACAATCACTGATACAAGTACACACTCATCCATACAGCCACTCTCACAATCACTCACTCTCACGTATAGTCAATTATATACTCCAACTCTCACATATACTGCCTTTTACATATGTAGTTATTCGGACATGTACCACTGAGATATCCATTCACTCACCAACACACCCATACACACACTCACCCACCCATACAGCTGTTTCCACATGCACTCTTGAACCCATACACCCAGTGAATCAACCAGTCACATATCTATGCACAGAGTCACACACCTCCCACCCATCCACACAGACACTCAGGCACCCATACAGATACTCAGATAACCGATCAATAACCCATATACATACTCATGTAGCTACTCACCAACCGATGCAGCCACTTACACACCAACTGACAGACTGATACCGACATTTACACAGTTTAGTCACTAACCCATGCATTCAGTAAGACACGTTTAATCACTCACTTATACAGTATGTCACGCACCTACTAATTTCTATTCAGGCACTTATACACCCACTCATTCTTCAATACACCTTGGCATATATATATATAAAACATATTTAAACTTTACAGAAACACACATTCACTGGATGATGTCATCAGTGATGTCATTTGAGATGTCATCAGTGATGTCATCAGTGATGTCACTGACCATGTCATGAATGATGTAATATGTGACGTCATCAGCAGTGCATTGCGGGGGCGCGAGTTATAGTTAGCTGAACTAACTATAACGGCTGAATTTCTCTGGTTTTGTACGAGTGAAATGTCCAACTAACTATAACGTCCCCGAAACCTGTGGTTTTTTCAGTGAATTTCAAAGGTTTTTTAAATGCTAATTTCTAACTATAACGTCCCTGAAACCTATGGTTTTTTCAGTGAATATATATATGAATGAAGAAAGATTCCTTGCAAATGCTTGTTGCATCCACCTCACAGGGCCTGTGTGATTTACAAGTGCTAGAACCCATCTATATTCCAAGGAAAGAATGTATCCCCAGTCCAGTACACAAAATGCTTGCACTCCATGACTGCGTTCTCAGGTAAAAGGTTTTATTACTGGCAACCCATTTCGACCTTGCTGTATTTTTCAAAGCCTGTGTTGCTTGTGTGTTCAACCACCATATGTGCATCGTCAATATCATGAACATAGAAAACAGACATCACGTTTTGCTACACCAATAAACAATGAAAACAGACGATCATGAGAGTTGAAAGAAAGACTTTTTGTCAAAAGATGAGAAATTTAAAAGGTCAAATCCTTTCACATGTCGCATACCATCAACTCATAAAATCCATGTGGGACAGATATGTAATTTATACATTTTGAAATTTCAATGCCCATTTCACATGCCCCATATCACCAACATGTTAGGCCCGTGCAGAGTGTTTATTTTTTTCATTCTTTCATTTATTTGTGTCTAAAATTCATTTTCTTCCAAGCAGTTCCTCCTGGCTCTTAAGAATTCTCCATACAGTACGCTCCAATGAGGGCTTTAGGATGTGCACTATTTGCAAACAGTATACTATTGCATTAGGTAGGTTTGTGTTGTAATTTTGTGCAAATTCTGTCTTTTTCATTATAAACTCGAATGCCCAAGTAATCAATCGTTTCCTTGTTTATCTGGTAGGTGAACTGTAGTTGTTGCAGGTTACGATTAAGAGAATCCAAAACACATTTTAATTAATCTGTTTCGCCCTCCCAGATTAAAAACAAATCATCAATGTAGTGAACCAATAAAACTATTTTCTTCCATACCTCATTGTTCTTCCCGTCCAGATATGCTCACCTTCCCAATGTCCAATTGTTAGGTTTGCACACATTGGGGCAAATGATGTACCCATCGCAGTACCTTTCTTCTGTATATAAAATATTCTATCAAAAAGAAAAACATTATTGGTAAGACAAAAGGACATAATCTCTAAAAGCATATTTGTGTGATCCAATAAACTTAGAGATCGTGATCTTAAAAAGTATTCGCAAGCTTTCAGACTATCTTCATGTGCTATAGACGTGTACCATGATACAACGTCTACCCTGGCCATAGTATAATTTGCTTTCCATGGTATGCCATTGATTGGATTTAAAAATCCATTGAGTCCCTGACATATGAAGGAAGATTCGCCATGTATAAAAATAAAAATATTCCAACAAATCGGAAGGCTTTTTTGAGCAAGGAATCACATGAACTCACAATTGGGCGTCCCGGAGGATTTTCTATGCTTTTGTGTACTTTAGGCACCACATAGATTGTAGGTGTAATTGGATGAGTTGTTTTCAAGTATGAGCATTCTTCATCTTCCAGTAATCCTTGACCATGCCATGTATCTATTTTTTTGTGAAATTTCAACATGATTCTCCATGTTGGATCTTATTTCAACCTTTCATAAAAGTGAGGATGAGATAGTTGTCTTTTTACTTCTTGCTGGTAATTTATTCGAACCGTGACTACTATATTTCCTCCCGTATTGGAAGACTTATGATATTTCTATCATTTAGTACATCTTTTATGGCGCACCAATCATCTTTGGTCATATTTTGTTTCTGGTACGAAATATTTTTTTCTTCTTTTAAACATATCTCCCTTAGTTCTTCCGTCATTAATTTTATTATCAGGTGGAAACTAGGTCTGCAACCGCTTGAGGCTGATTTGTTGGTTTCAATTCCAATACTTTGACAGTATTCTATATCTGGTATTGCCTCCAGATTGTAAGCTTCTTGTACGGTCTCAGTCTCCAGACTAGTTCATATTTTCAAAGGGGCAACATCTTCAAGCGTTAAATTGGACAAGGTTTGAGGAGTCCTGCCTTTCTGTACATTATGTTTTTTCATAGGGAAATATTTTTCCAATTTCAATTTTCAACAGCGATGTGTGCTGTTTCCAGATTGATTTCTATACTTGGACAGGAAGTGAGGGCTTTATTGAGTAGGGTTTTATGTTTTTGGTTCAGGATTTTCGATGAAAGGTTTATTACCAAATCATCCTCAATATTCATTATCCTTTTCATTTCCTTTTGTTTTTGGTACCTCTTCCTTTTCCTTTTTCAACTTCGCCTTGTTCTCTTTTATTTCCTGTTGCTGGGGCTCCTCTGCCTCGCCCTCACGTCGTCATACAGAAGAAGCTCATTTCACCAGAAAAATCAATCTTGGACGTACCATTGGTTGCCCCTTGTACCCCAAACTTGCTTCCGAGCTTTCAATGCTGGATGGTGGCCTTATTGTTTCTTGTCTGTTGTAATTTCCATCAAAATGTTTAGCAAAAGTATAGATTCTTCTTGTAGCATAATCTATCTTGTCCCTATCAAATGTCTTTCATTTCTTCAGTTACACCTCTCGTTCATGTTTTTCTGGTTTCTTTTCAAGCTCCTCCATTGCTCTCTTTCCTTCTTCAATATCCTGATGTTTCTCTAAAAGTTTCTCTAATCCTTTTATTTTTTCAGTGGCTGATGATAATCTCCGCTCTGCATGGATAATGAGCATCTTATGTGTGTATATATATATATATATATATATATATATATATATATATATATATATATTTGCACATTTGCTCCAAATGGTTGCCCTCCACTCGGGCTCAGCTTTCCACACGTTTACCAGGGCAAAATGAAGCACAGCACTACAGGAACTGACTACAAAAGGGCTTTAATAAATTATAACAAAGAGCCTCTTCATACGAAGCCTTCACAAGCTAAGTGCAGGGGTGCATACAAACGATGACCTACGCGTTTCGGCTTGTGCCTTCTACTGGGTAATATATATATTCACTAAAAAAACAAAGATTACAGGGACGTTATAGTTAGGGTCAGATTTTACTCATACAAAACCAGAGAAATTCAGCCTTTATAATTAGCTGAGTTAACTATAAATCCGTGCCCCCGCAATGCACTGCTTATGACCTCACATATTACATCCCTCATGATGTGGTCAGTGACATCACTGATGACATCTCAAATGACACATTACTGATAACATCAGTGATGTCATCATCCACAGCCTCTCTGGCGCATCCACTCACACCCCTATAGAATCTTTTATACACCCACTGCCACTCCCACACAACCATTTACAAACCCATTCACAGAGCCATACCAGTACTAACATACCCACTCACTGATTCATAGATCAACACAAACATCCACTCGCTCACCCATACTGCCACTCATACACCCACTCACTCACTAATACAGCCATTGAAATATCCACTCATACACCCATATTGGCACTCACTCACTGAGTCACCCATAAAACTATGCACACACCTTGACACTCACCCATACAGCAATCACACAGCCACTTACTCACCCAAACAGTTACACACACATCCACTTACTTACTCATACAAATAGTAACAAATACTGACTCACCTATACAGTCACTGACAGAAGCATGCGCTCATCAATATAGCTACTCTCACATTCACTCACTCACACATACAGTCACTCGTATACCCCATCACTCACATATACTGCCTTTCACATACCCAATTACTCACCCATAATGACACATGCACTCAATCACCGACACAGCCATACAGACACTCACTCACCCATACAACTTCTCACACACATACACAGTACCCCATACAGCCACTGACTCACCCACTCACTCATCCATGCAGGCAGTCACACACCTTCTCACCCACACACACAGACACCCAGACAACCATAGGGGTAGTCAGACAACCAATTAATCACCCATATAGCCATTCACTTACCCATTAACACACTCATACACCTACTTAGACACCAACTGGCAGACAGATACACACATTCACACAACAGTCACTCAGCCATACATTCACTGAGACACCTAATCACTCAGTTATACAGTCATTCATGCACACACTGAGTCATCCATACAGTCACTCATACACCCACTGATTCACCAATACACCTTGGTATATATATTTAACACTCATAAACATTTTAAAAACACCCACAGTTACTGGATGATGTCATCAGTAATGTAATTTGAGATGTCATCAGTGATGTCACTGACCATGTCATGAGTGATGTAATATGTGAGGTCATAAGCAGTGCATTGCGGGGGCACGAGTTATAGTTAACTCAGCTAACTACAACTTCTCTGGTTTTGTATGAGTAAAATCTGACCCTAACTATAACGACCCTGTAACCTTTGTTATTTTAGTGAATTTCTAAGGTTTTTTTAAATGCTAATTCCTAACTATAATGTCTCTGTAACCTTTGTTTTTTTCAGTGAATTTCTATGGTTTTTAAAGTAGTAGTCACGTTTGCAGAGTAGTGAAGAAAGGGGCGGGCCTCTGACCAGTTCACAGGAATTCCGCTGTGTAGGACTTACAGGAGGTACCAGGAGGGCTTTTTGGCCCCAAAGTCCCCCAATTAGTAGTGTGCCAGGAGGCACATTTGCAGAGTGGTGGAGAAAGGGGGCATGCCTCTGACAACTTCTCAGCAATCCTGCTGTGTGGTACTTACTCAAGGTAACAGGAGGGGTAGTTGGCCCCCAAGGAATTTCTTGGGGGCCAACTACCTCTCCTATTACCTCCAGTAAGTCCCAAATAACAGGATAGCTGAGATCTGATAGCAGGCCACGCCCCCTTTCTCCACCACTCTGCAAACGCACCTCCTGGTGCACTACTAGTAAGGGGATGAAGTCCCCTTGGCTATTGAGCGACCTTAGGGGCCACCTACCCCTCCTCTGACCTCCGGTAAGTCCCATACTTCAGGATTGTTGAGATCTGATAGCAGGCCACGCCCCCTTTCTCTACCACTCTCAGCAAACGCGCATCCTGGTGCACTACTATTTGGGGGCTGTAGTCCCCTTGGCTCTTGAGGGTCCTTGGGGGCCAACTAGCCCTCCTGTTACCTCCAGTAGAGCCCACACAGCCGGATTGCTGAGAGGTGGTCAGAGGCCACGCCCCTTTCTCCACCACTCTGTGAACACACTTCCTGGTGCACTGCTGCTTGTGGGAAGAAGTCCACTTTAGTTCTGAGGCCCTCAGGAAGCAAGGGGACTTCATACCCCCACCAGCAGGATTACAAGTAAGTAACTTTAATTGTTCCTTATATATCTCCTTTAACCTAGACACCCTGCATAGGAAATGACCAAGGGGTTGTAGTCTGAAAGACATGGATTTAGACAGATCCTGTAATCACCCTTCACAACTGTGTGAGCCCAGCCTCTATTCCCTCATTCACACCACCTTCTTCATGATAGTATAATACACTAGTTTTACACAACTGTTCAGAAAAGCAAACACATGATTTTAGCAAACAACATATACATTACTCGACACAGCTCCTAACCCAAAATCACAATTCCTCATTTACCTAGTCTATTGTGGTCCCACATCTAAAGAAGGTAGCGTAAACCAGGTAACCTACCGAAATGCTGTGTCAACAATTTTGGGGCCGATTCTGATCTCGGCCGGTAGGGCTCCGAATCGGATTCGGCTTTACCGGATCCGATTCGGAGCCCTGTTTCCCGACCGAACCGTACGCGGGTCCGGCCGAGCGAGTACGATGCGAAATCGCCGACCGACTCGTCCGGGCGTCCCGACCGCTCCGACCGACTCGCTCCCGGCTCGAACCGCTCCGACCGACTCGCTCGGACTCGACTCGCACCGTGCAATGGAGACGTTTCCCGGCCGGGTAAGTACGATGCGCGCCGCGAGCAGTCCGACCGAGCCGCGCACTCCGGCTCGTAAGAGCTGTCGGAGCCGCACTTTGGGGGTCCGTGTCGGACCTCCTGTACGCGTAGCCGCACGAGTCGCACACAGGGGGACCCATGGGTCCCCTCTACCTGTGCGTGTACGGCGCGATCGCTCGCCGCGTACCCGCTGTAGGGGGCGCCCTTGTCCGCCTCGCACCCATTGAGTCAATGGGAGCCCGCGTACGCGTTGTACGACCGGCTCCCATTGACTTCAATGGGAGTCCGACCGACTCGAGTCCGATAACATACGGACGCATCGTACTCGTTCGGTCGGACTGCACGGGTCCGATTCGGTCGGAAATCTCTCCGGGTCCGGCTCGGTCGGAGAAATTTCCGGCCCGAATCGGAATCGACCCCTTTATGTATAACGTCTTATTGATGAAGTTTGTGCAATGATTGTAATGGCGTAAAAAGATTTTTAAATGTGGCGATTTTTACATTTTGGATAATAATCCTAATTCAAAAATGTATGCACATGGATTATATTTAAAAATAAACAAGACAATATTTTTCTAAAGAATTGATGTAAATGTTTTTTGTAGTATACAATGTGATTGTGATTCTGTGATTCTGGGCAAATCACTTAATCTCCCCTGCCTAACAAAAATGAATGTGTCCTTGTGTAAGCAACTGGTGCTTATGTAAAGCGTTCTGATACCCAATACCTTTGTGTCTAGTTCACGCTATATAAAAACTCAAGGAAAAAAAAAAAAATTTATAAGGTACACTACATAGGAAATACTCATTAGACAAAAGAGAAAGAAGTAATCTGAGGAGGGTCCACAAAATTACTGAAATACTTCCTCTCAAGCAGTAGTCTGAAGGAATTCATATTGTTGCGTGTACGTAAAACAGCTAAACACCCATACTTGGCATCAAAAAGGAAATATTAGACAGTACCTATACACTCATCCATCTTAGCCCAGACATGTCGTTTAGCTGGCTGTCACCAAGTTCATCTGTGCACATCTGCCAAAACTGCACTTGGTAGTGCAGTATTGTACTAATGTGACTGGTACTTAGAAGTTGCTGTGCACACAATATTGTGTTTCGTTAGATAATAAACAACATCCAAGGTAGCACTTTGGGCGGAACACTGAGCACACATACAACACAGCACAGATATTCCACATATATGATTAGAACAAAGTTCACAAGGGAACCAACCATAATTATAAACAATCACAGCCTCTAATAAGACACATTATTTAGAACAAAGTGCATACATCGATGACAGCTTAGAGGTATCATAAAGTTGGACCACACTTAGCCGACAACAGCCCTCACTCTTTGTAACACGATGTTGCTCTCCATGTCAACACTGCACACTATACCAACAGGTGCTCAGCACCTCAGAGTTAGACTGATTTAAAGGGATACTGCAGATTTTACCAAGACACTGTTGGCACCCAAAATTTGGGAGGGCAATTTGATGATAAGTGCAGACCCAAGCACTTACAGCAAAAGCCTCCTATTTTTGGCGTTTATTTCGTCTTCAGGCCAATGGATGTTGGCCGCTGTGATAGAATGGAGCTGTAATTAATTTAATTACAAATATAATCATCAATTTTCTGTAACTTAATGCTCAGTCAATGATGAGAGGTTTGGAATAGTTTAAGGCTTTATTTCTCATTAAGAGATTAGTATTGTTTTTGTCGTTTGTATTCAGGTTAGTCAATTTACAGACATATCAAAAAAATATTTGTTCAGCATAATATAGACAATGTGTTCCATAAAGGCAATAGTTCCTAATTTAATCTAAAATTCCTAACCTAAACAAGAACCCATAAAGAGTTCCCTTGATAAAGAGCAAGATTTTGGACCATTTAGTTAGCTAAAGAATGAACTCCCCATAAAGAGTAGTTCAGGAAACTCAGCCAAGTTCCCTAACCAATTGCAGTAGCAACTGTTATTGAAATCTAAGAGAAGTAATCACAGCAGTAGCTATGATCAGCTGTAAGAGAAAGTCTCCCCGCCAAAAGATCAGGATAACACAGCAATCTGGACAAGAATAAGGAAGAAATAATGCATAAAGCATTGAGGGTAAGGTGGCATGGGAAAGGGAAGTTGAATGAATGTTCTCATACTAGGAACACGTATATCTGAAAACATAAAACATTTGCAACATCCAGCACGGTTCATCCAATGGAAACGGGTCTTCCGATGATCTGTCATCTCTCCTTCCATTTCTCACAGTAAACATTCATGCCGGTAAGCAGTTATCTAAAAGTTTCTAATATGTCTTGCACCAGATATGAGAGAAGGTTCTCATGAGAACCTTTGCAGGCCTGTTCTGTTAGCTAGTTCTAAAGCAATGAAACATTTCTATAGTAAGTCTTGATTTGACAACGCGAACAAATATCTTCAATAAATTCAACATTGCTAATGCTCTATTCATTATAAAATATAGCAGAATACATTGGTTAGTGAAATGAGGAAATTATATGGTGTGAGAAAGCAAAAGAAATACATCATATGGTGTGAGGAAGAAAAAGAAATACATTTCTCTTAGAACAGTACATTTTAAAGTGATGAACGATTTTACAGTTAGAGGATTAGGTCAGCAGTTTCTGAAATGAAGTTTATTTTAATATCAAGCAGAAGTTGACGTCGTTGAAGTTGAAGTCGTAGTAGCACATTAGGTATGAGAGCCTACTATTTATTTAAGCAGCAGGTTTATTTTTTACATGTTCAAAAAGCATCTTCTCCTATGGTTAAAGCTGCATTATTTATCACATTTTAAACAATCTTTTTCTATCTTTTCCATTTTCTCTTCTACAAATACAATAAAGTTAAACGCATTTTCTAATGTCAGGCACATTTTCTTCATTGTTAACCAAGGCAAATTTTATGAAAAATGTAGACTTTAACACCATATCCAGACACCTCATACACATACCTTACACAGTAAATGAACATACCAATGTTTTATATGTTACCCACCCAAATTGGTCATGATCTCTGGCTAAACATACCAGACAACACTACAACCACACACATACATGGTGAATCAACCCAAACACACTCCTGATGGTCTGTTGCGGAATCCTTGTGACCAGGTCTTGAAGGTACCCAAACCCAAGAGCACTGGATTTGCATGTTAATAATAATTCAGTGCTACACAAATGTCTGTTGAGATAACATAACATACCGTAACAAAACATTAAATGCTCGCCTCAAATGTTTTTTCATGGTTTTATTTTCTCTTGTGCTGATGGAACCACATGGGTCCCCCATACATTAGCTGTAGTGATGAAAGCAAAATCTACTTCTACTGTGCCATCTTCAGTACAAAGTGAGCCACGTTGGTTTCCATCTGAAGCATTAGAGCCAATACACACAGGCATATTTGATTAAACTGTTGGATTCTTTCATCTAAGAAAAATCTTTGGCCCACTACAAAGCATATTTCTTTCTTCTAACAGTATTGGTCCAGCCCAGATTACTACCTTCTAATCACAAGAGCCTAGGTGAACCCTGAATTGTACTAAGGCCACGCTTTGTCCACTGGAAGCCTCAGCTTCACACTGTTGCTTCACATACGCAACCTCCTCTCAACCAGCCAGGGTCTTTGGCTCAAGAGTTTCCAAACTATAGCACCTCTGTAGTAAGTCATGCATACTTATACAGCAAGTGAAATGCCGTTGCTTACAATACAGATTTATTATCAAAAAATACTTGGTTCCACTTATTCCCACATAAAAGATTTTTTAGTAGGTTTTTGGATGAATTCCCTGGACAAACGTGTGGTCACAATCGAGGTCAAATTATTGTCATGTGTAGTTGACCACAGAGAAGCCACTATTAACCACTCATTGCATGTTGCCCAGACCGGTATCCCTGGGAAGATACTGCTAACTACAACTGGCCCTATGTTGCCAAACCCAGGATTACTGAGTGTGCACCTGCACCTGGTGAAACTGCAGATAATGCTGGAGTGGGGAGGGAGGCAGAGGCGAAGCCAGGCCCATTCCTCCCTGCCCCTTTCTTGTGCAATAGGGGAGCAGAAGATGCTCCCCGAAGTATTTCCCTGCGTGCTGTGCCTTCCCCGCTCCACTTCTTCCCTCTTCACTTCCTCGACCCTCCACCCACAGTTGTCATGTACTGTCTGCTTGAAGCAGGCAGTAAATGTCAGAGGTAAGGAAGCCGTTATTGGGTTCAGATTCTGGAATGACGTTCCCATATCTGCTTGTTATTCCCAAAATATCTTACAATTAGAGATTCCATCTCCAGTATTCCCTCTCTAAGAGTTTACTGCTAAGGAGGCCCTCTGATAGCCATACCTTAGCGCCAGTACACAAATTAACACATGCAGTGTGTTTGTCAGGTTCAGTGACCGGTACGAAGTGAGGATTACCCAAGGGGTCATCCCAACAAAACAATGTCGACACAGAGGCATTTCCAAAGGAGTTTGGGTCCTTGTGTCATTTTTTCATGTAGCAATTCAGCAAGACTAGAACCTGTTATTTATTCTTAAAAATCCCATTCCCATAGAGCGTCACAAATTAATATGAGAAAAGGCTGCATTTCATGACTAGTAATTTATCAGGATCACATTTCACTAATTCTATCCTGGTGCTGTGAAGGCATCTGGGATTTTTATTCCAAATAAGGTGAAATATATTTTAAGCATAAGAAGCTCCCGATTTTACATTTGCACTCGTTCAATGAATATACTGTAATTCTGGAAATGCCTATTTTTAAAAAATCATAACAATTTGTAATGTATCATCACATACATATGTCTAAATATAGGGTTTCAGAAACTCGTGCCTTTTTTTGGCTGTGCTGACAGTTCAGACTCAATGAGCCTGGCCTACAATGATTATGGCTTTAAGACTGCAGCAAAAAAGTGGTTTTAGAAAAAAAAAGGGAAAATGGGTAAGCGCTCCCATGACTTCAAAGAAATCCTTCAGAACTGTGTGGGCATTTCTTGTGGTGAAAGGCTCCTCTGCCAGCAGACACATCATTTGTCTGCTCAGGAAGTTGGTGTGCTAGTCTTACTCACAGTGGAGTCCTGTTCTCTCCCCACAGTATCTTTTCCCACGGTTGACACTAAAAAAGTGGAAGGTCCAGCATAGCATTGCTACCCCTTGACCTTGGTGGATGTGATGAGAGAGGAAATCTTACCATGCACACAGCACAATAAATGACACTGACAACTCTTTGTGGATGAAATTGTGTTGCAAGTTTATTGATTGCACAGGTTGGGATGGCTTACGGGCGATCCAGGTGTCAACTGTCAGTGCACAGAACAGTTGACAGCAATCCCGAGGAAGCTGGAGCTGTCTTGGTGGAATCAGCACCAATGCTTTTCAATTCTTTTTGGCTTTTTTTAATTCTTTTTATTAAATTTCAAATTGTACAGCGGTATGCAAAATACAGCAGATCGGCCCTGGTTCATCCCCTCGGCCGTCACCTACCCAGCCGGACATTGGGCACAGTTTCTCCCCGTCTCCCTGTTTTTTCCCCCCTTCCCTCCCCCTCCCCTGACGAATTTCCTTAACTTTGCTTTCTTTTTTCCTATGTTTGATTTTGCTCTTGGAACAAATGTAACTTGTAACCTGTAACTCTGTTCCTCATGTAAAGCGCTCTGATACCTCCGGGTCTAGCCAGCGCTATATAAAACTCTAATAAATAAAAATAAATAAACAGCAAGCATAGACGGCAAGGGTAACAAAGGTATACATAGCAGTATATGCCAATAGTAAATAATGCACTTCTAAGTTGCTGACGATGAAATACAAAATAAAAAGGGCAAGGGAAGAGGTGGGAATGCTTTTCAATTCTTTACAGCTCATTTACTTCATATGGGTTTCCACCCTATTCTTTCTTGTTTGCGTCATGCTTCTGACAAGTCACAGCGAGACCAAGGTCAGTGTCCATAGTTGCTCAGGATTCCAACTGTCCCTTGAGGGATAAAAGGACGCCATCACATCATCCTAGGCCCTGCCGTAATGACTCCCAGTGACCTGAGGAATTCCATTTTGGCTCCAAGATCCACTATCTGGAGGCCTTTGCAGTTGTATAAAGCTTTAGGACCGCCCTGTAACTCCGCCTTGCGTCGCTGAAAGTAAAACATTCTCAACATTTAAATTTTATTCTGTTTCTTTTCAATCTTCTTTTTTTATTCATTGTTCAATTGAATATATCATTTTTAAATTTATCTATGTCTTTTTTTGGAGTGTGGATGGATGGGTAATGCCAACCACCAAAAAGGGCCTGCTTTACCTGCAGACACTTACATCATTTGTCTGCCCAGGAAGTTGGTTTGCTAGTCTTACGGTGGAGCTCTATTGCCTGCCCACAATGTCTTTTCTCACAGTTAACATTACAAAGTGGAAGATCTAGCATTTTCCTGCACTTTGGGGCTTAGTTGCCTTCTACAACTGCTGTGTCCTGTAGTGACAGTTTTGTAATTAATGTGTCATGGGTAGGATTTCAGCAAAGCGTGGAATATAACATAGTAAATGGTAAAAAGAAATGTATCTAGTGCTTGCACCATGGCGAGTAGATCACTAATCGCTTCCATGTTTGTTGAAATTCTCCCTTGTGTGGGAGTAGGTCTGCAGTACAGTTGGAAGGTGAAATGCCTTTGGTAGGGTGCCATGTAGAAATAGTCATGTTGATTTGGTGACTACCAACCCACATTTGACCAGCGAAGCATTTGTGCCCAATGTGGCAGACTCTTCTCCTGCAACTACAAGTAGAAACCTGAGTCCTTGACTTGCCCGTTTAACAGAGATCAAAAGTAATCTTTCAAAGGAAGAGCATTTACCGACAGGCACCTCACTATCAGAACATTAAATAGTTCTTACTGGTTCCCCCTCCGGTATCTATCCCCTGGGATAACAGAGGCAGAATTGGCATGAGTGCCCAATAGGTGAGGTCCCTGCCTTTGCCATCCTTGCGAGAGGGATGGCTGGTCAAAGATTATTCACGAGTCATAGCCGTCCACCTTTCCTCCTGAAGCAATCTATGCATATTACTACCCATTTCCCCCAACTGATGAGGTACATGGAATTTTAAAGATTGAGCAACATTATAGTTTATTAAATCGAACATAAGAGGTGCTTGTAAAGCACACGTCTTGAACAGAAGTGTCTAAAAGTGCTCTCATAAGTGATAATAAAGAAAAAAAGAGACTCTGTGAAATAAAATGCTTTCCTAGGATCACACAATTTGGAAAGCAAGGAAGCCAGCATTGATTCCAGATTATCTGGTTTCATATTTTGAAGTTCATGCACTAGAACTATATCTCTGTCTCTGTCTCTGTCTCTCTCTCTCTCTCTCTCTCTCTCCTGTTTAACATCAAAGGTCACTGTTTTATCTTTTATTCTTGGCGCACAACAAGAAAAACCAACACAGACATAGCAGACCACACTCACTGCCCCCAGACCCAACTTCCAAGTCAAGGATGCATTTATTTGGGGGGTTGTCACACGCTAATGATCCCCTTAAAGCTATGCCCTTGGATATAGGCTCCTCAACAAGTGATCATGTGAAAGCAGTTGATATTGTGTGGCACGTGTGGCACTGTGTGTGTTGACCGGTTTGATATCACATGAAAGCCAAGGACTATGATAGATGAGAGGCAGTAGCTCGTTCCTTTCATCCCCCAATGCACTGCCACCTGGTCATATACATTTCTTTTACATTAACAGGGTTATCTTAAACTAGATGAAGCAAAATTGTCTTAGGGCGTGATTTAGCTCTTTATGGCCTTATCGCCGTCCAACCGCAGTGGCGGTCCAAAGTACTCTGCCCAGTCAATGGTGTTTCACCCATCATATTTAGATGCCTGTAGGCTGACTTACTGTCCGCATCGACAGAGTGTTTCCCACTGCGGTAGCAGCACACTGCCAGTGGTGCGGCAGACTCCACTTCTGGTGAATAGTACTTCATCCCCATCAGGGCAGCGGGTTCTTGCCAAGCAGATTTAGAATTCACAGTTGTACTGGCAATCTCCAAGCGGTGGTCCCCTTACGGAGGGAGTCCGTCGCGGGATGCGCTCAACAATGTACCATCACTGTGGCCATTGGATGGATGCTACGGGAACACACCTGAGGTCCATTGGCCAAATGGAAACACCTGCATACCACACTATAAAACATACTCCATTTCAGACCATGATCCTTTGCCATTCCACTGCACCACAACATTTTCTACTAGAGATTTTGCCAGTCAAGTGAGGTTATTTAGTTCCTTTTCCCTATTTCTTGTCCCTTTATCTTCTTAGATTTATTACCTTGTGGTTATTTTTTTTAAGATCGTATTTCTTTGCACAATGCCAGGCCCCAAACAACCATGTTTTAATGAGGGAGAATTGTCTGTCATGGTGGATGAAATCATTAGAGTAGAGCCACAATCGTTTGAAGCCCATGTCCAAAATACACCCCTATAGCAGGAAAGGGAAATGTGGGCCAGAATAGTCACCAGAGTAAATGCTGTAGCTAACAACCTGTGCACACAAGAGGAAACTAGGGAGTGGTGGAACGATCTCCGGGAAGAGTGCATTCCTTGCCCTGTGTTGGGTTGAATGGTTGGGAGATGTGAACTAAACTTCCTAATCACTTCATAAACATTTCAGGACATCTTATTACCTGCTTATTTGAAGTTGGACTGTTTGAAATTGCAAAAGATTAGGGTAATATGTTCGATACCATTGAAAGATATAATCATACTAATGTCTACCTTTTGCCTTCTAGGTATCTACATTGTTTGTCTCAAAAGATTTGGATGTAAAATACACACTTTTGCTAATAAAAATGTTCTTAATTTCTCAATAGGTTCAACAGCCAGAGCACACGGCCAAGAATCTGCCACTGAAGAGACCTCCACTCCAGCCCAGGATCAAGCCTTCAGTGAGGACAACACGCCAGGTACTCTGGATGGCGAGGAGGATCCTGGTCCATCAGCTCAGCCTGGGGAGACGGCTCCAGTGAGTCTCACTGGGTCCACACTGACACCTCCCACCCAGCTGTAACACCTCTGCTTACTAAAGCCTCCACTTCTTGTGTTACCACCACTGTAAAACCGATCGTGTGCCGCCCTGGCCTGGGTAAAGTTGAGACCACAGCACCACCAGCTTCAGGTCACCCAGGACCCAGTCGAATGGGGCACAATGGGCCAAGGGCACAGGTTTGTGGGGTTAGGGGTTGTGGGAGGGATCCTGTGGGCCAACATAGTGAGGCCACTGGGTTCACTCTCACCCAGGCCACTGTCTACCAAGTTTTGGGAGCCTATCATCAGTCCCAAGACAAGATGGTCCAGGTACTCACCGAGCTCCGAGAGATGAAGCAATTGCAGAGGGAGCTCAATTATTGGATGGAGGCTCACAACTCCAATATGGGCTTCCTGACTGAGATGCTGCAGGACATTAAGACCCATATGTGCAGGGCTTTCCCAGCACTATCTACCCCTTCCTGTAGTCCTACAACATCTGGCCCATCTACATCTGCCACAGGAAGGGAGGTCCTGCCACCGGACGAACCACCTGCAGCCACCCCAGGCCCTGCAACTGTGGATCCCCCCTCACCGGCAGGAGGGGACGTCCATGGCTATTACCAGGAGGTGAGGATGGCAAGATCTCTGCCACCACCAGCAAGATACCCCAACCCTATTTTCCTCCATTGTGCATCTACCATTCACTCTGTGGACTATTTCTGGACACATTTGCCTTTCTGATGCCAGTTGTATTTTGGACATTGGACTTCAAACAATTTTGACTCTTCAACTATGGTTTTATTCGCCATGACTGAATATTTCACTTTTTGTTTTGCTTTTTCATTTTCACCCTGTTTTATATTCTTCATGTTTAGTTCAATAAATTCACAAATGAAAAACTCATAGACTTGTGTGGTATATATCAACTCTATCAATGCTTTTGTTTTCTTCCAGCATAACTTTACAATGACAAAAATCAAAAGATTGTGTAAACATATATGATTTGCAAGTAGGTTATGTTTATCTCAAGTTCCCAACCATGACTCACAAAAATGTCATTCCATTAAATCATCTTCTACTATGTTTATTCCATTTGAGCAATAATTGTCTGTCAACATTTGCACTAACATAACAATCCATGTGTCACTGATACTCAGTGCCAGTTTTCACATTTCCAGTTACAGACCTTGCCAACATGGAAGAAGGGAATATATCCAAAACAATCAAATTGAATAGGCAAATGATCATTGGCTCATGTCATCAGCTGGAGCCAGATCTTCGGGCTCATATAAGGAATCCCACATCAATAGCACCAATAGACAAAAACATGGCAGTACTACATTTTGTAGGCACAGGATCATTCCGATCCACTGTTACAATATCTGTGGGAATGTCACAACCAAGTTCAGTGGTGTCCTACAAGAAGTTTGTTCTACAATGATGAGACACATCAACAGCTGTGTACACATTACACACAATGAGGATTTTGCCAAAGTGAAGGGAGAGTAGAATGATTTGGCTCCACTACTACATGTGGTTTGAACTAATGATGGCACACATATTGCCCTAGTGCCAACACACGGCAGATTACAAGTCCAATGTAATCTTCAAATCTTCCATTCAATCAAAGTGCAGGTTGCCTTGGTACAGGATTTTTATACCCAAAGTATGTGTCTGTCCTTCCCAGGATCAACCCATGTTCCCTTTCTACTTTGAAGCAGCACCATACACCTGCAAATGTCACAACTCTGAAATGTCCAAATGAAGATGACATGGTGAAGAAATTTTAAAAAGATTTTAAAAAAGACTACCAATAAAACATAACATGACAGACAGATTACAAAGTCAACTTTTGGAGGAGACCGTTTCCGTTTCACAAAACAATCAGAGATAAACAATGTAGGTAGAGTAAAGTAAGTTTTAATGTTTAGTTAATAAAAAGATAAAACCACATAAAATCTGTTAAATATTGAAAATGTCTTGTGCAATCAGCCAGCATGCGAATCAGGTAAGCAGACAGTGTGCTATATTTAAAATCTCTTGTGCAAAAAGACAGTGTACAGTTAAGTGAACAGTCAGTGCATGCAAGAACAGTTCAGGGCTAAGATTAAGAAGCCAGCCCCAAGTGCCGGGGGCAGGCAGATTTAACTCTTGTCAGACAGTACTCGGGCAGCATTTTTGGTTATTAATTTTTGCCCTTGCTTGTGAGGACCCACCGCAGGGGGGAGATTTGCTGCCTAAGTATTTTGACAAATTTGGGCCATCTCACCAGCACCCAAGGGGCAATGTTTGTAAAACGAATTGAGAAGGCTTCCTGGCATGTATGTGCCCATAAGGCCAGGAAGGTCTGATCAATAATCTCCTCTGATGGGCTAAAGCTGGGCAGCAACAGAACATGTGCAACCATGACTTATGCATATAGTTACAAAGCCTACAATCCATTTTGCCTCCACGTCCTGCTCAGACTGGATTGAAATATTTTATTGGCAGGACTAGCAGTCGCATGTACAGAATCTGTCTGCGGGTTTCCGCATTTATGGCTTCCAGAAAATACAATTGTGGCTTCCCAGCAAGGTAAGTATCATTTAGAGCTTGCACCAGCACTGACTGTCCTGCTAATAGTAGGCCTTGCTTCTTTGATATCTCCTTCAATTGCCGATTTATCATTTTTTTCCAGGTAGAATATGGGACCTTCCCTGCCTGGAGGGTTGTTTCTTCGATTTGGAGAGTAGTCATGGCATTCCTTACCCGATTGAACCACGGATTACCTGGAGATTCAAAGACATGTTTTAGTAGGCCCTTTAATGAATTTATTTCGGCGTTCCTGGTCCTAATATAAAACTTCAGCATAGAAGCTTGACAATTAAGTAATTGGGGCACAAGCCCCAGTTTGAGCCTTAATCTGGCACGACGTGCGTATTGTGGTTGTTGGAGAATTTTTTCCATATGAGCTGCAGTGGATGTGTTCCAAAACTGAGTCTAGGGCACCTGGGAAGGGGGTGGTGGCCATACTGAAGGGTTCATTACCCTTAAAATTGGGGCTGCCGAGGCACTGTTTAGCAGCCGATTTAGTTGGCCAACCCCATGTGTGATGGCAGCACCCTTATTTTTAATAGCTCTTGTTTGTGTAGCTGATGTACCATTTTCACAAAACCAAGCACCCAGATAGTTGTACATTCTTGTTGCACTGATTGTCTTGTTGCCCAGGCACCAAGATGTATTCTTTTTGTTTTGGTATCTCCCAAATATTAGGACTTTTGTTTTGTCCTGATTAACCTGGAGGTGGTTGGCCAGGTTGAATGTATTAAGAGCATTCAGTGCCCGCTGTATCCCAGTTTTGGTATGATCCATGAGCATTATATCATCCACATATTGGATTAATTGTAATTTTGTATTTCCTAGCTTGGGAGGTACCAGACTGCCAGACTCCAAGGCTCTCACTAAGCCAGCTGTATACAAATTAAACAGCAGGGGGGACCAAGACGCAGCCCCGCTTTAGGCCACGATTTGTTGCAATTTTAGGGGTAACCCGGGTGGGACCCGATTTCACTTGGACCCATTTCCCACAGTACAGTGAGATTATGGCCCTTAGCAACCTTAGGAGTATGCCTCATGCATCCAACTTCCTCCATAGGGTTGCCCGGTCAACCCTATCGAATGCCGCACTGTAATCAAAGGAACAACAAAAAAGAGATAGACCATTCTTATAAACAGCTTGATACCTCAAGGATAGTGCAATGATGTTATCCACGGTTGATGCTCCAGCCTTAAAGCCAGACTGGAAAAATGGGAGGACGTCTCTCTCTCAGACCCACACCTCTAGCTACTCCAACAGAACATGGGCGTAGACTTTGGCTGCTTTGTCCAAAAGCGTGATCAGGCGATACTTTTATAGCCAGTGTCCGATTTCCCTTTTTGTAAATAGGGTAAAGAATAGACCCTCTCCAGGTCTCAGGGACTGTTGCTACTTGCAGTGTAATGTGAAGAGTGGGGTCAGTAACCTTGCCCATTTTTCGGAGTGCATTTAAATAGGCTTGCAGGTAGCCCGTTTGGAGCCCCATCATTTCTCATGAGTCTAATAATACTCTCAACCTTCTTGCTAGTTGTTAGTTCAACTGCTGCACTTTGGACTTCATCAGAAGGATTGTCCTGATCACACCCTGAGTCGACTCTGATTAATGACGGGGTAGCTAACCTCCCAATATAGGAAACAAAGATGGAAATTTCCTTATAATCCGGTGCCACAAACTGGCAGATAGGCTGATGGAATGCCTGATTGTCTACGTATAGCTAAGATATGTGCCTAATCCATACAGTTTTAGAGACATCGTTCTCCCTTGATTCATTGTTGTTTTTTAATTTATTCACCTGGTCTCAGAAGCGTCCATGGTCTGGATCCTTTAGCAACTGGAAGATGGTAGCCCATACTCTTCGGTTACTATCCTCCTTGTGTTCGCCAAGAGTTTTTTTTATGACTTAATTGCCTAAGTTTTACCGCTGCCACTGTAGCGGTTGAAGTATTTTGTCTATGGAGCTGCTCGGTTTAAGGAGAGCTCTTCTTGCGCTGATGATAGCTTTATCATACTGAGCTGCTACTCGCCTGACCCTACTTGGATCTATTTCCCAACAGTACAGAACTGAGGCCTTCCATGCAACTTGCCCACCTCTGAAGGGTTGATTCTGGCTGAGTCAGGTTGAAGGAGGGCTCCTGTTTGCATAGCCAGGTGACCACCGTATCTGTATTTTCTGATCTCTACTTTATTCTTTTTACTACATTCACATTCTCTTCCCCTGTTGATGTATCCACATTAACCACATGATTTTCCCTGAACTTGCCTTTCCCAATAAATTACCACCACATAGTTTTCTCATCGTCACATCAATAGTTGTTGTAACGGTGAAAGTGATAACATGTAAAGATATACTTAAACTCATGAGAAGAAGTTGTTAATTAAATTTTGACGTTAGTCAACATCGCTATCATCTTCAATTTGCATTTCAGGATCCTCACTTGGTGGTTCTTCATGGTCTCCATCCTCTCCAATGTAAGGGATGTTCCATCACAGGGCGATATTGTGGAACATGCTACAGGTCGCAGGCCACGGCGATTTTGCGCACCTAATCAGGTAAGTAGAAGAGGGCTCCCCCAGTTTTGTCTAGACTATGAAATCTTGCCTGTAGGAGCCCGAAAGCCAGCTTCACTGGACGCCACCTACTTCCATGGTCCTCATTGAAGCGGACTTCCCTTGGCGTTGTTGGATTCCTCAGCGCAGCCAACAACCATGGTCCATTAGGATGAGCTGAGTCTCCTAGAAAAATGTAACACAATTTCAGATTACTCAACTAGAAATTCACCAAACATTATTATGAAAGATTGTACTGGCCAACAAGCCAGGCCCTCTCAGGTCCAAGTTGTGACATTTGTAGGGGTACAGAGCTGTTCCGTAGTACAAAGGAATCATGGGCAGAGCCGAGGAAACAGGCACAGATGCTTGTGATGTACAAATCTGATAAGTAGACAACTTGAATGATGATTGAATGGAAATATTTCCAATTCCGGTAGACCTGTTCACTGGCATGTGGTGGCACTAAGGCAATATGTGTCTCATCAATTGCTCCAACCACATGTGGTAGGCGACTCAAACCATAAAAGTCCTCCTTCACATTGGCTAAATCCTGCTGCTGTGGATACTGGATGAAGCTATTGATGTGTCTCATCATTGAAGATAGAACTTTTTGTAGCACATCACTGAAAGTTGGTTGTGACATTCCACCAGATACTGCCACAATGTGTTGGAAGGATCTTGTGGCCACAAATTGAAGTACTGTTATGATGTTGACAATTGGTGAAATAGATGTGGGATTTCTGTTGTGAGGCTGAAAAACTTGCTCCAGCTGATGACATAAACCCGGTATAGTTTGCCTATTCAACCTGAACTTCTTGATTATATCCCTTTCTTCCATGAGGGCAAGGTCTGAAAATGGGCGGTACACCTGAGGCTGTCGTCTCCACACTCTCCCATGGTTCATATGTCTGTATTAGAAAATATATGATGTCATGAGGGACAGTTGTACCAAACAGGCCAATAGTGTTTATTGTGTCAGGTTTGATGTTCCTTCACTATTGTGGATGATGTAATGATAGCCCTATTACATGTGACATATCATACTAGGCACTTATGATACAGTGGATGTACCAAACGTCACATTGGTAAGTTGGGATTCTACACAAACAAGAGTGAGCATGTGATCCAAAATGACTAGTGACCTCAGTATTAATAGCTACATTTTGGAATCAAATCATATCCAAATTGTGCTTAGCATCAGAAATACTGTTTCAAACATGTTAAAAGTGACAGATTAGCATGATGTCTTATTCCTTCACAAAGATGGGTGTGTAAGCCAGTCTGTATTTTGACAAATAATTGTGATAGGCATACAATTTATGTTGAAACACAAACAGGTGTGTACACATTGGTGACAGAGTGACGCATACCCTAAACCATTTCTCAATGTTCTTTGTCATGTCCAGATGATAAAGCTATGATGGAGATGAATCGCAAACTTAAAGGGATTTGCAAGATGAAATGTTCCAGCACATATGTGTAGGAGTATCCCATCAGGAAAACTCAAAATAAGGCCTAACTCATGACTCATTAGGCAACTGTTGAAATGCATTAAGGTGTAATATGTTGCCTATTGTGAATTATATATGAATCTTTGAAGTAAGTATTATATATGAATTAGTATATGTAATAATTACTGTGATGTTCTACAGATTTTTGACTACAGTGAATGCCAGCATATTTAGTGAAACAATTTCACTAAGATGCAACAAACTTCAAATAACTAGAGGTATTTAGAAGTAAAATGTGAAAATGTGTTTTGCTGTGTACTAAATGTACTAGAAATGTTTCAAGGGCTATGTATTTATTTATGCTGTAGAAGTCATGTGTCAATCCATCCATATATTTGTTTCTGACTGTCTTCAACAACATATGTATCTACATAGTATGTGATACATTGCTAGGCTACTTCAGTGCAGAATTAATTTATATTTGTTGGACAATTGATATATACTTTAGTGACTTGAAGTAAATGTTACCATTGTGAAATGCCCAAACAAAGGTAACCTGGTTTCAGTTTATGCTAATATTGGTACAACATTGCAGTATTTGTTGACACGCATGTATTCATATTTTACTTATTGAGAATGAAAAATATGCAGATTTAGGGCCTACTGAACACACTGTACAAAGGTATTTTTGGTTGATATCCTTTTTGGAGACATCAGTTCAATATTCTAAACAACAAAGGGCAACCATTCAGATGTGTGAAACAGTTCCTAGAGAGACAAGATAATGGATAAGAGACAAGTTCATGCATGATATAGGAGCGATCATGGGGAATGACAGAACTGTGACCAAATGGTTTCTAAAAATGTTGCCTACATGCATGAGCTTATGCTAATGTAGAACCAAAGTTTGAGAGCCTTGAATCAGGTGAAATCTGAAAACTTGGGAACTGTTTTGTGGTCAAAGTTCATGATCAGTTCTGTTTACAGATTCAATAAAACTATTGTATATGTCATTTCAGCATCATCAGGAACAGCTGGCCATGGTGGCGGGGAAGCAGCTGTGCCCTGTGGTTATGGTGCTGAGACCACTGACACTGAGGGACCCAGTGGCATGGAGGGTGAGAGGAATGCAATGGAGGCAACCAGCGACTCAACATCTTCTTCGGAGGCCTCCTCCAGCGAGCAGTCCTTAGTGGTGGCAGACCCTACTGCATCTGTTCCACCTGCATCCTTGTCTGCCACCCAGAGTACCATCTCAACACTCCCTCTTGCTCTCCCTCAAGTTGGCCAAAACTGTCCCATAAAAAGGGTGGTGTCTCCTTTATTCCAGGCACCTAACCCCCTGCCCCTGTCACCCCGAGCAGCGCTGATCGAGGAGGCTATTGACCTCTAAGGAACATCTCTGTAGGCCAGACTGCACTACTGAATGACATCCAGGGGCTTGGATGCCAATTGCAACAAATGGTAGCCTACCTGGAAGGGATCCACAGTGCTATGTCTGGGCTACAGGGGTCTTTTCAAGGTCTAGCCACCTCACTGACCGCATTCCCCAAACCATCCCAACTTTGTGCCCCACCCCGTCCCTTCCCCATCCAAATTCCTTATTCCAAGACCTGTCCCAAGCACACTCATGCCTTTGCATGCACCCACTCACACAGACACAAGCAGTACACCCACACAGAAACACAAACATCACTAGAAACACAGGCACACATCCAAAGAGACAGACACCACCCCACCACCACCACAACCACAGACACTGCACCCACCACCACACCCATGTGCATCAGCCGTAGCACAGCCATAGACACCGCACCCACTACCATACCCACATGCACCACACCCAGCCCAGCCATAGGCACCACACCTACCACCACACCCACATGCACCACCCCCGCCACCAGCAATGCCACAGGCCCCGCACACACTACCACACCCACAGACATTGCACCCACAGACACCCCAGCCACCACCACACCCACATGCATCACCCCACCCCACCCCACCCCAGCCCACCCACATACACCATACCCACCACCACACCCACCATCACACCCACATGCACCACCACATCCATCACAACCACACACAGCTCCTCCAGAGCACACCCATCCACACACATCAGAATTCACACCCACAAAACTCAAATGCCCACACTCAGACAAACAACAGATACCTATGATGCAAGGCACACCCAAACGTGCACCACATATACCAGACCCACAGGCATGTGCACCCTCAACAGACACATACACATCAGACACTGCCACTACCTCTACCTCCTAAACCTAACTCCCTCCCGAACACCCTACCGATTTTCCCACTGAAGATGTCCTTTTTACCTTTGCCATAACCCATGCCAAACCCCAGCCCACCCCTGGCAAATGCCTATCTACCTCTTCCATACCCCAACCCACCCCTTCCACATCGCAAGTCACCCCTGCCAACTGCAAATCCACCCCTTCCACATCCCAATACACCCCTGCCAAACTCAAGAGCACCCCTCCCAAAACCACCTCCCCTCCCAAACCCAAGGCCACACCTCCCAAAACAACCCCCCTCCCAAACCCAAAGCCACCCCTCCCAAAACCACACTCCCCTCCCAAACCCAAGGGCACCTTTCCCAAACCCAAACCTCCCCTCCCATGTAAGATCTTGGAGGTGCCTGGTCTGCCCACTAGATGCCCCTTCCTGAGGAGATTCCCATTGGCAGCGTATTTGGAGGCAAGCTTTGTGCCACTGCACAACAGTGCAGATCTTTCACCGTATAGACCGCCATTTGGCTCAATTTTAATTTTGAGAGCCTTATCTCAATTTGTGTAATAAATGCATACTTTTTTGATCAAATTAGTCCTGGCATTATTTTTCCTTATATATCAAAACAAGGGATGGGGACTGGGGCGCTTATACGTCTAGCATACAAGCCCCTAGAACATATCAATTCAAAAAAGTATGCAGTTCCTTAAGTATACAGGGAGGGAGAAGTATAGGATTGGTCTGTACAACTATATGTTCAAAGGTAGGAGTGGGAGTCACCCACTTTTGGAACTTGGGCCCTCACACACCCGGCAGGGTGTCATGCTTCATCATAGGGCTGGCGTTCTCATCAGGCCGGCGCGGCAATGCTTGAAGTGTACCCTATGAGGGGCTCTTTATTGGAGATCTTTTGTTCCCAAGCCATAATGTGAGGTGAGAGTTTAGGGCCGTGGAGTGTGGATGAGTGTATAGGGCATGTGGATAGTATAAGAAAAATTAAAAGGAGACTTAGGGGCTCATTACGATGGCGGACGGAAAAGCATTCCGACCGCTGTGCAAGCGGGAAAGTTCCGCCCGCAGGTACCGCGGTATAACTGCCGGCCAGATTAGGATGCACTGCCAGAAACACCCTACCGCGGCAGTCGGATTCCATGATTCGGCTGCGGAAAAGCTGAAAATCCGTCCGCGGCAGTCGGATTTGCTGCGGAATGGTCAAAGACCGCTGTTTCCCCAGCGGACAGGAACACATGGAGATATCCGCAGTATTGCCACCCCATCCTCGATTGGCCGATTTCTCCGCAGTGGTGTGGTGGGCTGTTTGTGGCATCATAATACAACCGGCGGTCGTAACCGCATTCCGCACGGCGGTCCCTCCCTTTTGGCACCGTCCGCCACCGCTGCGGAAGGGGATTCCTGGCGGTTCCCGAAACACCGCAGCGGATGGGAAATGGGCTATCTTTGCCCATCGTAATACGGCGGACGCAAGGACCGCCGATGGAGTGCAGAAAAGGGCATTTTCCGCCACCGCCAGCACCGCGGATGTGCTACCACCCGCCATCGTAATCAGCCCCTAAGTAGTACTCAAAATTTGTTTTATTCGGTGAGTCTACTTGTCCAGGCTAAAAACTGAGTTCGCACACCACCGACATAATGTTCAGCGGTTGCTAAAAAATGAGGGTCAACATGTTTCTTGCTTAGTTTGTCACACCAGTGATCAATTAGCAATTCATCAAGACTATAAATGAAGTGACTATCTACACAGTGGTTGGCATCCTAATTAGTATAAGGGGTACACCAAGCACTACCAAAACGTAACAGTGGAGTACCTTGTGGTAATACTGACCCATTTGGGGTGGCTAGCCAACTACATCAAATGCTGGAAGAGGGAAGGCTGAATTTTTGCATCAGTTTTGAAGTGGCTCAGTGGCCAGACAACCTATCTTCACTCTACCGGCTGCCGAGCTGGTCCAGTCCACTGGGGGAAATGCCTGATGGAATGAAAGGCCAGTCCCACTAAGCCTGACAGACTGGGCCTCAGAAAGTTGCTTTTGTCATTACGCCAAGCCTGTAAGCCTATCAATATTATTGAGATCGCTATTTTTTAGCCATTCAGTTTTAACATGCTGTGAGGAATCCATTCATCAATGATCCTCAATCTGAGATTAAACAATCCTCTCTAATCTGAAAAAGAAATCTATAGCTAATTGTAGAGATACATCAAGTGGATCAACGTCAGTGACAATTCTGACACCTGGGAACTCCACAACTAAATTGAGGGAATGTGGTTCTAATTTGGGACATTGCAATGGCTTATTCTCTGTCCTTATGAACTGGTCCAAGCTAGTGCCTGTTTGCAAATACCCACTTGATGTAGCCTGTTCAACAGGAGGATATGATGTGCTGTGTTTAGTGCCAAAAAAGCCAATAGGATCAGTGGGACCTAACACCCTGCATCCAGGTAGATTCTGAAGGCATCTCTCAGGAATACAATTACAGAGTCATTGCCTCTTAAGATTACATGCTGGCATGGGCCTTGTGCATGTTATTGGGTTCGGGTTCAGAAAAATCATGCAAATGTGCTGCTACCACCTTCTCAAGTAGTTTCCATGGATATTTTTTTCTATTTTAGTTATTGCAGGATTTATATACCACAGGCAAAGGCACAAGGGCAATGGTGCACGTCATATAAATCTAGAAAAATACAGCAAGTGTAGTCACTTGTAGGAGGAAAGAAAGGGAAGGGAGATTAAAGGTAAAATAATACAGCAGGAGGTGGAGGTGAAAAGAAGGGATGGGGGAGAAAAGAGTTAGGCATTGAGTTTCATTCTGGACAAATGTTTTTTCAGGTTTTCCTAAAAGGACAGTGGATTAGGGTTAGACTTGTGGCCTTGTTATGAGTTTGGCGGTCCATGAACTGCCGTCCCGTGGTCCGACCACCGCGAGCTTGGAGGTCCGACCTCTGTATTACAAGTTGGGTGGATTGCTATTGCAAAGACCACGGCTGAACTGCCAACACTGCCAGCACACCGCAGACCGCAGGGGTCGCGGTTGGGGAAGAGCAGAAGCCATAGGGCAGTACAGAGGAGTTTAGCTGCCGTCCGCATTGCGAGTTGGCTTTCCGACAAGCCGACCATGACTGTGGGACCGCCAGCTTCAAGTTTGTGGAAACAAAGGATTTGGGGTGCGTGCTCACCCCTTTCCTGATCTTTCCATCAGAGTTCAACGTGGATCCCTTTCTTCAGGTATCCCCTCAGCATCTTCACCCGATAATTCTGACCCTGTTTGCGGCGATATACAGGTGAGTTCTTTTTGTGCCATATATCCATTGCCTGGACTGCCCACATATGGGCTAGACTCCGACAATGGATAGATGGTGTTTTCCACATGTATCATGCATATGTGTGCATTCGACACATATGCAGTGGAAATGTTCACACAGGCATCAATACATATGGAAAACTAATCACCACTGTCGCAGATCTCCGAAGCAACACCGCCGCCACTGTGGTAAACTCGTAATTCGGCTGTCTGAAGACTGCCAGCGCTGTGGTCTACTGGCAGCCGCGGACGTGGCGTTCGGGCGGTCAGACTGCCAAACTTGTAATCAGGCCTCTAGTTTGGTATTGTAGGCAGTTCCAGAGTCTTGGTGCTTGAAGATAAAAGGAGTGGTTAATTTTCTTCAATCTTTTTGATTTTAGAAATTTCAAGAAGAGATGGGATTTACTTCTGGAGTCCCTTTATTTTCCATAAGATAGCTGTGCAGGCCATGATGCAGGCCGTTGTGGAAGATGCCGGCTATCAGATGTGCCATGGTCATAACAATTTCAAGAAATCACATAAGAGGTTTAACTAGTTAAAACCTTGAGAGATGGAAAATGTCTTGTTAAATTAGCTTAGCGAGATCTATCCTTAACAGCTTTCCTGCAGCATTTTTCTAGCTACTCAGCTGGCAGGATGGTGCCGGAAAGAGTCAAGGATGACGCAAAACAAAACCTAAAGAAGTCACTGAAGACTTTGGAAATAATGTGTTATCAGATTTCGTTAGCAGGATCATGGTGAAACTCCAATATAAATGGGAATTGGTAGCAGCTGAGAAGTTCTTCCCAAACAAACCTCATGTATGAAATCTTCAGCTGCAGTTTCATTGTTGGAGTTCTGTGATATCTTGGCTTTTTCCATGAGATGTGGTGGGAGTTTTTGAGGGCCATTTAAACGGATGCATATTTTTTGGAAGGATTATTTGGATCCTTGTTTTCCTTGGATTCTGGTAGCCCCTTTGGGAATAATTATCTTGCTTGATTTCTTAGGACCCTAAATTCTGTGGGGTAGGATTTAATTTTTAGGATTCTAAATTTTCATCAATCTTTTGGAGAAAGGATTGTTGTCTTCACAGTCTTGAACACTTTTGATGGATGTTGAGAGTTAATATCTTGAACATTTTCTGATTGTAAACTGTGAACCTTTTTGATAGTTTAAGTATGGGGTTTCCTGCACTATTATATTAAGAGGATTTTTCACTAAAAGATTACATATCATTATCATGAGTGTCTATAATAGATTTATGACCCTTCCTTTATTTATTAGCAAAAGACTCATTTGAGTGCAGTACAAAGGGAGATTAGTTGAGTGAGATATGCTATCCATAGAGGTGGTAAGAATCCTTTCCTAGAGGCACTGCGTAAGTCCAGTGCTCCTTATTTTTTTTAAATTGTCATTAGCAGAGTAGTTTTATCTCTTTATAGACTAATACTCGAAAACCCTACTGACGATCGATCGAAAGTAGTGGATGGCATCTAGCACCAGTTTTCTTTTTTCTGCCATTCCCCTTTCCCACATTGTGTTTAAACCCACAATGATGAGATTTCCTTTGGACGATTAAACACAGAAAAGGCAAGTTGGAAACAGCTTCAAAGTATTGATGGCACTTCTGCAGAAGAGAAACCATGAGATGTTTACGTTTTTGACAAGATGAGTTTGACTTCATAGCCCATTTTACCATCCAAGTTCCTAAATTCAGGATAATCTTGAGAGGAGCACCAGCAGCTGGAACAGAAGTTCTGAAGCTTTGGGCTAGGCGGTTCAACTATTTAAAGTAGAATTAGAAGGATGCTACTTATGGATCTTGGAGATTTGTTGGTTCAAGTGAATGGGTTTGTAGAGTGACTTTAGCATGATGAACGGCAGGGAGTTTGCTAGATGAACAATGAATGAGTGTATGTCTTAGAGATAGATATCTTGCTGAGAGAATTTTTGGATTACCTGGAATAGAATTATAACAGCCACAATGGTTTGAGAGATTAGTCCCATAATTGTTTGCACTACTAGATTATTGAATTTGTCAGACAAGGGAGGGAGGCTTGCAAAACAATAGAAAATGTTCTGTTATTTTACCAGGGTTTTACATTGAAGTACGAATATCTGTGTCTTCTCGAGTTGTTCAACGAGTAGAGATGAGACTGGAAGTGATTTCTTTGTGTATAACAATGAGACCTCACTCTCCGTGATGGATGGCTTCATAGACAGATGAAAAACATTATTAGTGCTTAGTGACATCTGGTACAAAGACTTCTGTAAATAATTAGTGTGAGAGAGGACAAAATGAAATAAGGCTTGTGGTAACAAAAAATGGGGGGTAAAATAATATCAGGTATGTTTTGTACGGCAAATAAACGCATGTTTGTTTCAGGAGGGTGTACATCAGGCAGGTGCAAGTAAACAAATACATGTCATAAGAAAAAACATCAGTGTGGTATGTCTTCTTGTGTGCACATGATGTTTCATATTTGGCTTATTAAAGATCAGGACAAAGATTGGCCCAACCTGTACTCTACTCAGGGTTTCTCTGTGCCCCATAGGGTCAGTCCCACAGACCTGGGGGTGTTTGGAGATTAGTGAGTTCCTGGTATCAAAACAGAAAAGAAAAAAGGCTTTTATTGCAATTGATTTCATTTTTAATGGCTGGCCACATCTACTGGTGAAACTAGCAGCTGAAGAGAGTTCCACCTGACATTGCCTGAAACTCTTCTTCACTCACAGGTGATCCAATACATGAATTAGACTTTATTCTTATCTTCTATATCTATGAAATAAATGCCTATTGTAATGAGCCACGTGTGAATAATCTGCAAATTGTAACTTCATTTAGCCTAGTTCTGTATTTGCTTCTATGGCTGGGCTTGTAGTCTAAGATCATTTTTACAAAGATAAATACACGCACCACTCATCCTAATCTTGGTCTCCAGGCATGGATTTGCTTCTCTAGACTTGTTTTTTTACTTGGCTGTCATCTCGAGCCTCTTTCTGCGAAGAACAACTATGAAACATTTCTTGACTCGATTATGTCTCATTGTGGCGACCTCAAGCTATATATAGCAATGGAAATACTAGATCTTGTGCCATAAGCATTTCCAGCAGTTAAGCATGAGTCACTCGACTAAATGCGGCCTGCGATCAAAATGAACAACTTTGAAAAATGGTGAATTCAACACGTTGTCCAGAGTCCTGAAATATTTCTCTTTTATTTTGAAAACTCCATACCCAGTGGAACCAACATTTAAGGTTAGGAAAATGAGGGGGGAAACATGTCGTCTGTTTTGTGTGCCCACTGACAGGCGACTCTCTGTGAGGTGACTCTCCGACATCCTCTCAACTGACCCTCACTTGGAGGGAGTCACCCTCCTTTAACAGCAGTCTTACATGCTGGTAGTTGTCAGCACGTTTACTGTCAAGAGTAGAACACACGAAAGTGTATGTAAGCTACAAGGAAATACACAATTCCAATGTAAAACAAAAATGTTATCTTCAAAATGTGTCAAAGCCAATCCCCTCATCCACACTTCTACTATATTAATATCCATTATCCTCTCCTAATATGATCTTCAGTTACTGTTTCAAGCTCCTCCTCTTGATTTCTATCATTTTAGGCAAATGGAGTAGATTAAGATAATTATGCCATTATGTCGAAAGAGAGTTACATGTTCACTACTGAGATGTGTTTGCTACTTGCAAGTCACACATTCAAATTCTGTTTTGCTGATTTGCTGATTTTACCCTTTATCATTCTGAGGTCGATAATATGAATACCGTTTAATTTGGCCTTAGTAACATCTGATACTTTCAGTGCTGCGAAATGGCAAATCTGCAGTAGTAAGTGCTGCATTAAAATAAGGAATTGTTACTGTAGTAGCAACAGTAGTGACCGTAGAGTGTGTGGGTTATTATTGCCACAGGCCTGCTTACAAGCAGCATTAAAGGGCCATATCGGCTGACAGTGAAGTTAGTGCAAGGGCTCCCGAAAACGAGTCAACTACCTTGTTAATGTCAACGTAGCACTTTTTGGTAACTTTTTCAGTAGTCCCAGGGCAGACAGTGGTTACTGGACTCAAACTGTGACAATCTGAGCCTTTTACTACTATTCACCAAATACACCTCTTGACCCTCATGTTAGTCAGGATGAACAGTCCAAGCTTAGCCAGAGAGGTGATGTAGGGTTATAGACTCAGAATTCAATAAGCCATCTAATAATCCAATGCTTAGTCTTTCATAAGAGTGAATACTCTCCTAATTCATACACAGCGTAATACTGTACATAAGATTTCAGAGGACAATATATAGCCTTTATTCTTGTAATATTGTCAGCGTTTACTGGGGATGAAGCCTAGATTGCTCCCATGGGACAGGTTTCAGTGGTATTCTCAGTACAAAAATTTATAAACAGTCTCATGGGTTCTTCCTGAGGTGTCCAGGCCATTGTGTATCCTTAGGGAGCCCAGGTCGGGGCCAGCACTAGTGAATATTCCCTCCCCATTTATACAGGCTTCTCCTTTCCCCCACACCCGTTTGGTAACTTCCAGGGTTGAACTTGAAAATAGTGCCCGTTTTGATCTTCCGATGGTGCAATGTTCATTACTCAGTGGGGGAATGCTGCTCACTGTGGTGTTGAGGTGCTTGTGGTCCAGTGGATCTTGCAGTTTGGGTTCTTCTCCAGGCCAAATCACAAAACCCACCACTCAATTAAATAAGGTGCCCACCGGTAGTAATAGTGGTGCATCCTCAGAACTTGGCACAGTTCTGTTAATTGGTGTAGGGGTCTCTCTGGTGCTCTAATTCTTCTCACAGGAAGGCTGTGGTCCTGATTTTTCCAGTGTATTTGTTCTTCTTTGCTTCTTCCACAGAACTTGGGGGAAACTAGCTCTAAAGGACCATCAGCTCATGGGGGTACATGATTCAGTCAATGCTGCAAGGACACATCAGGGTTCCAAAGCCTCTCGGATGATGCATGGTGCAGGTCCCTCCCTCTTGTTGCAACAGATGGCTTTGGCACGTCCCACCTTGGATCTTTCACAGGCCCTCTCCTTCGGAGCAATGTCTTCCATGTGCAACAGCACATCAAATGCCTCTCCTGGGCAGTAAGTCAGCTCTCCTCCTTGAAGGAGGGTACATACAGTCTCTTCTGGCAATCTTGATTGAAGTCCCTGGGTTTCTAGTCTCCAACCTTCCAAGGGGAATTGCTGAAGCACAGACTGTTTCTTGCTGCCACTGGTGTGGAGACTTCATATTCTAGTAGAGAGTTCTTGACACAGTGGCTGTCAGTTTCTGTCCCAACTTTATACCAAAGCTGCAGACAGGAGATGTGTATTTCAATAGTCAGCCCTGTTACCGGTTCTGGGCAGTTCCTGACTTTTGTTTATTTCTTGCAGACAGTTCCAGGCGTGGTCTTTGCTGTTAGATGTTAGCAGGAATGTGTGGTGGAGCTGGGGATCTCATATCAGGGGAGACCCAAAACAAGTCTACATAAGAGAGAGAACTATCTTTTCCCTCTCCTGTCTAGCCTTCAGCCATCTTTTAACCTGTAGGGGTAGCCCTTCCTGTGAATTATGGGGCAGGTTAAGGGGTTTTCGGACAGAATATTAAAAAGTATTGGGATACAAAAATATTGTTGTAGGAATATTGTTATGTTATGTGACATAAATACTGAAGGTAAAGTGTATCGTTTTTAGTCTTGCTTTTAATATTCTTGTAAAATATTTCATGTACAATATCGCTATATATAATGTTGTTTTTTACATTATTTGTGTTAAACAGTTGTGGTAGTTTTGAAATTTATTTTAAAATAGTTTTATGTTAAATACATCTATTTTAAAAGAGGTATTGTGATGTTTATTGTATTTAATTTTAAAATGTATTCATTTTATAATTTTTAAACAAAAATATATGTTGAATAAAATTTTAGTAGTTGGATGTTTTGTTTAAAAGCGGATAGCGGAGGGCGATTTGTAAAGTATGTTTGTGTAAATCTTAAGTCTTTAGTTTGTCTATTTAGCAATTTTAAAAACATTAAAGTGAAAAAGTTTAAATTGATATGCAAAGGTAAAAATAGTTTTTTGTTTTGACAATGTTTTAATGTTAAAAATGTATTTAATTTAAACTAAAATATATGTTTTAAAATTTAGTTTTTCTATTTTTTCACATAGCTGTTATTTATTTAATTGTATGTTTATATTACATTATTTTATGTATATTTTGTGTTTATGACACCTAAAAGGGAAATATTTAAAAATGTATTAATATATAATATATAATTTTTATATTTACTAAAGTTTTAAAGTATAAAATTAATTACATTTTTAAATAAAAAACTACAATCTTATTTACATTTCTTTTGTTAGTAAAAATGTGTGTTCATTATAAATTTTAGCAAAATTGTATTCGATTTATTTTACATTTTTATTAAAAAATAATTATTTCTATTTTATTATGAATTGTTGGATTTTTAGAATGTACAGAATGGGGATATTTTTGAAGTATTTGTTATATTTATATTTTATTTTATTTAATGCTTAATATTATAAGTATTGTATTTTTTTAAATATTACATTTTTAAATGTAAGTATTTTTTTAATTCTCGACATTTTTATTGTAATTTGAATTATTACATAATTTTACATTTGTAAATTAATTAAACATTTTGTATTTATTTATTTTTCTTTTTGTGCAAATGTAGCTATAATATGTAAATATTGTGTACATTTCTAATTAAAATATGTAATTTCCATAATGTATGTATTTTTATTATATATTTTTTATTTTAAAGAAAAATTACACGTTAAAGTAAAGCGTTATTACTTTGCCATTTTTATGACATTTATATTGTTTTTTTAAAATGTCTTTATTGGCATTTTCAATTACGAAAAAGTAATCCAGCCCTGAACATTGGCAAATGAACATTACACAACGGTGCTGTTTTACTTCTTATAAACATACTGTGAAGCATCGCACAGGTAACCCACCCATGCTCCAACCCACCCCTCGTACTGCAGGATCACTAACCATCTCCCGGTGACAACATACAGTCGTAAGAAAAGAGAGAGAGAAGCTGAGAAAGCCCAACACAATGCAGCATCGTCTTGCATAAAAGTATAAAAATCAAAGGATTATCTTGTAGTGCCCATCAACCATGCAAACATATAACCCCCATCCTCCCTGCTTCCAGCTGCCTACTAATTTGAAATCAATGGGGCATTCATGTATCTCAATGCATATCGTGAGAGGTCACACTGATCACGAGTGTCCCACCAGTCGCACCTCTGAGCCAATCCTCCCGCCCGTCTCAGCTATTCCCCCATCCTCTCGGCCCGATGCCTCCAGTGGAACCTACCCAGGAGTCTCCAACACTGCTTGTACCATAATCCCCGAGGAGAGCAAGTCATCAGCTACCTTGTCATCCCTATGAGTTTGCCTCATATGTGCCTCCTCCGCTACAGCCCATTTAAGTAAATTCCTACACCAGTCTTCTTGTGTAGGGGGTCAAGGGCTGATCCAGCTGATCGCTATGCGCCATTTAGCAATTATTAACCCCAACATTGCAAAACGACAACTCAATTTTTTCTTTGGGTTCTCGGGGAGGAGGCCCAGTACACAATGTTTAAGCATACGTGTCACTTCCTAGCCCGTCACCCCTCGAAGACAGCGTAGTATCCCAGTCCAATATAGCATGTTAACCAGGCATCGTCCACAGCATATGCAGAAAATCTGGACAGGACAGCCCGGTGATCTTGAGGGGTAAATCATGTGGAGCCTCTTAGGGGAAAGATATATCAAGTACACCATGTTAAATAGAGTCAGTTTAAACCGTTTGCTAACGGAGACCTTTTGCACCCCTGTATGTATCTTTGGCCAATCTTTAGGCGCAAAGGACTCACCACTATCAGGCTGCCAGATTGCCTCCACCCAGAGCAGAGTCAAATCTCTATCCATGCGGAGCGTGCAGTAGATATGTGTAATGAGCTTACATCCCCCCACCATAGAAAGAAGTGTCATCAAAGTCTGCGTAGGCTCAAGGGCCTCAGGGAATGACAGCCAAAGCTGTCGGGCCGGAGCGGCTACTTTGGCGTATTGGAAAAATTGACCGTTTCCCAGACCAAACGTTTCCATCGCATCCGCCAGGGTTACAAAGCGACCCGCCGGATACAAATCCGACAACATAATACACCCATCCTCCTCCCATCAGTCCAATGCCATCGCTCAGGACGTCTGTTCAAACGGATGCACAATCCACATATCTAGTTCCGGTGCATATGGCACTCTACATATTAACCACCGCATTGCTCTCTCCCACAACCGGCACATCTGACATATCAGATGCAGAAATACATCAGGCATGACTCCAGCTCACATCAACAGCACCCCCAGCTGGAGACCATCATGAGTGCCATCTAGCAAGGCCCTTTCCCAGTTATGCTACACATCTGCCAATGGACAGCATGTTGTAAATGCGCCACTAAGTAGTAAAGGGTTCTAAGGCCTACTCTGCTTCATCTATCAGCCCAAAAGGAGCTCCACCAGCAGGCAGTCAAGCTCCTGGAACACCTTCTTCGGTATCTCATACGTAGCGCCCTGCAGCACATACAAACTTCGGGGTAAGACCACCATCCTCATGAGTGATATTTTCAGTGTGTTCCAAAATGCTATAGAAGGACGCAGATTCACAATCATCCGGCCCAGGTTTAAGTCATATGCCCGCTGTTCTCCATGGGTGATATAAATGCCCAGATATTTAACACTCTGCCTGCCATAGTATCCCAACTTCTGGCAACTGGTGAAGTGATAAGCCCTGTAGTTGCCCTAGAGGAAAGAGGGTCGACTTTTCCCTTTTAACCCGGAGTCCCGAGAATTCCAAGAATTCACGCATTATGTTAAGTAATATTAGACCAGACATTTCAGGTCTGTGCAAGTATATTATATCGTGATCTGCGTAAAGTGACCCCACATGTTGAAGGCGACATGCCAGAGGCTCCATCGCCAATGGAAATATTAATGGGGAAAGTGGGATCCAAGTCTGGTGCCCCTCTGTAGAAGGATTTCACCAGAAATATATCTGCTGTTCGTACTCTCGGACACGCGCACCTATACAGTAGCTTTATCCACTGAATATAATTGTGCCCCCGCCCTCCCTATCCAGGACCTGTCAGATGTAATCCCACCTCACAGAGTTAATGCTTGCTCTATTTCCAAAAATGTCAGAGCGTACTGGTTCTCTTCTAGTTTCGGGCATGCATCACGTGTGCCGGGCGACTTAGATTTCACAGAGTATTTCAATGTGGTATAAAGCCCATTTTGTCTGTGAGGATCACCTGGGGGAGGTGCAGTAACAATCTAGCTGCCAGGGCATGGCTTCGGATCTTCAGGTCCACATTCAGCCTGGAAAGAGGCCGCTATGAACTTGCCTCTAGGGGGTCCTTCCCCTGCTTCGGTATTAGGACAGTCAATGCTTCTGTCATGGAATTTGGGAGCACCCCCCTCTCCATTGCCTCATTATACACAGATAGCAGGTGGTCCACCAGTGTCCTAGCAAATGTTTTATATATTTTTGCTGAGAACTCATCTCCCACTGGCGTTCTGGCATTTTTCAGCACACCTATGGCCGCCAGCAATTCCTGTTGTGACAACGGGGCCTCAAGTGGGTCTCAATCCTTCCTAGAGCGAAGCGGCAGATTCTCCAAGTACCTCAGAAGCTGTGCAAAACCCTCCTCGCAGGGTGTCACAGCACAAACTGCACTTAAATGTGTCTTGAAGACATCATTTATCACCTTCTGGATAAATACCATATTCCCCTTCTATCTCTAAGCACCAGAACCGGGTGAATAGCTGTCTTCGACCGAATCAAGCGTGCCAGTAGGTGACTAACCCTGGGCGTAGGACTATGCTACGCTTGCGTAGTTTGCGTAGTTTGCGCTACTACGCACTACGCGAATTGCACGAAGCACAGTGCAAAAACGCGTAGCGGGCATTTTTTGCTTGCTTGCGGTCCTCAACGTCAAGTTGGCGACCGCGAGCGAGCAAAATGACATCCCGGCGAGACTTTTTCCTCGTTCGCGATCAGCAACATCAAGTTGCAGATCGCGAGCGTGGAAAATAAACCTCCCGGCGAGATTCTCAACGCGGGAGGTCAGGTTTCTCATTGCGAGTGGTCGCGTATGCTCGCGACCGCTCGCTATGAGAAACTACCAGTTTGCGTTGATAAAACTGCCGCTCGAGTACAAATCTACTCGAGCGGCAGAAAACGACCGCTTCCACTGTGCAAGATGCCGTTTGCAATGATTGCACAGTGCGGACAAGCATCCGGCACTGTGCAATCAGTGCGAGCAGCATTTTCCCTACCGCACTACGCAGTTCGCGTAGCTACGCGTATCTTGCATAGTGCGAAGTGCACTTTGCGTAGCGTAGCGCCACTACGCAAACTACGCCCAGGGTTATAGGTGACCTGATTTGTCCCCCTGCATATACCAATGTCTCCGTCCAGTATGACGGATATGCTTCTCCAGCTGATCCCATAATTCACACACCTTATGAGGCTCTCTATCCCAAACACTTAGCATGGTGGTGCGTTAAGTCCCTTTCTAGTGTACGACGTATACCACCTGTGGTTACCATGCATAATCCTCTCAGTACCACCTTCATGGCATCCCACTCAGTCACCCTATGCCCCGTACTATTCCAATTAAGCTCAAAATATTATGTCATGGCCTCCGACACTGCTTCCCGGAATACCTGTTTGGACAGGGTGTCCACATTAAGCCTCCATAATGGCACCCGTGGTCGATATCGCTCCAGAGCATAAATGATAACGAGTGTGGAATGATCAGCGATATAGCAAGCTAATCAATGCGCCTCCAATATTCTATGTGTAGCATCGGTATGGATCAAAAAATAATCCAATCTGCTGTATGTGTTTGCCGCTGGGGTGTAACAGGAATACTCTAGGGCCTGCGGGTGGTGAGTTCGCCAGATATCAA
This sequence comes from Calotriton arnoldi, assembly GCA_963921515.1. Classification (NCBI taxonomy): domain Eukaryota; kingdom Metazoa; phylum Chordata; class Amphibia; order Caudata; family Salamandridae; genus Calotriton; species Calotriton arnoldi. The sequence continues at coordinate 5,047,467 of CAWUFW010000189.1, forward strand.
CAAGCTCCAAGCTTGTCTGCGCCTGCTCCAACGCTGCTGTCATACACAGTTTAGTAGCCTGACGCGTGGCGGCACTCAGTGTAGTTGCTATCTAGGTGGCCAAGACGTCCACAAGTCGAGAGCACCGAAGTGGTCAGAAATCTGCGTCTGCCTCACCCCTGGTCTCACCCAGCCAAAAGGTAATATGTGCACTATATATAGCAAGTAGGAGATAGTAGTGCATATGCATTCAGTAAGCAATAACGGTTCTAGGACCCAGCAAGTTCGGTAATACAACTCAGCACAAAGTCAATGGTGTTACCGTCTCTCTGGTGCCCGCCAGCCTTCGTCAACCGGCCTATGACCGTTCAGCCCACATCAGCACCATCACTTTGTGTCTCAGGAATATAACTCAGCTGTGAGATGGGATTCTGAGTCTCCAAAGACGCCAGCGTGGCCTGCATTGTACTGTCCGTATCAACCAGGATATGTTCTCTCTCCATCGATGTAGGAGAGCCACACTGTGCCTTTAACTGAGGTTTATTGCACTGAGAACGTCACAGTTGCGGTCCTGCCATACCGTTGGGTGATTCTCGAGGCCCAAGCCCAGGGGCTCCAACCACTGGATCGCCGCCGCTGGTGTATCATAGAGGTGTACCTTTTATTTGTGTTGGATACGCAGTCTGGCCGGATATATCAGGCTATACTTTATATTATGCTCTTGCAGCAGTCTTTTGGCAGATAATAAGGTGTTCCAGAGGTCCTGCACCCTCCTTGTGTAATCAGGGAAGATCTTTATCTGTTTATCCTCATACCTCGGAGGGCTGTGGGTGCACACATGTTGTAGTATTATGTCTTGGTCTCTATAATTAAACATGCAGGCTATTAGCGCTCTAGGTGGCGCCCACGGACGCAGCACCGCCGTCAATGCCATGCGGGCCCTTTCTATGAAAAAATGTTTTGAAAGGCACTTGGGTTTGAGTGTGTTAATAATCCAATCCTCAAGAAAAAGTTCCACAGAGGGGCCCTGCGCCTTCTCAGGGAAACCAATAAAGCACAGATTGTTGCACCTGGAGCGCCCTTCTGCATCCTCAACATGCTCTTCCACTTGCATCGCACTGCACTTGACTCCTGCTACTGTAGCTTTAAGGTCCTTGATTTTCATCTTAAGAGTCGCTAGGTCCTCTTTAGTAGCAGTCACCCTTTCAGCCACCTTACGTAGGTCGAGATGCAAATGATGAATGTCCATGGACATTGCATCCATTTTGATCTCCAGCGCCTGCCTGGATCCCTGGATTGTGGGCAGTATTTCGGTGGTGCCCTGTGGGTGATCTGCAGATGCCTCTGCCCAGGGACTCCTGGTCCCTTTTCCTGGGGGCCCGGCCCGGGAACCGTGTATTGCACTATCATATTAGGTTGCACTGCCTTTGACCCATTGCCCTTCATCATGATAGATCTGCTAGTGGGAGTCTATGAGAAAGAATGAATGAAACTGTATCCAGCGTGTCCCCACCAGGCACTAAATGCAGACAAATACAATGGCACACTCGGCCACCCAGGGTTTTCTAGCTACAACATGGGTCAAGGCCATACCCTCAGCTCTTCGCATTTGGCTCCGTCCAGGACCAGGATCATAGTCACTCCTAGGTAGCAACTGCGTGTCGCCTTCCTCACAAGTAGCAGGTGCAGGAGCTTATTTTGCAATAAACTAGCAGTCCAGCTACCGCAGAATACAGGGCCTCGTTAGGCCTATAATATCCCACTTTTAATTGTTGGTCGCACACCTAAGTGGCCTCCACCATACCTCCTGCTCACTAATCCACTCGTGCAAGGCAGACCTGGTTCAGCTACTTCCTTCACAGAGGAGAGCGCGTTTTGTGCCTCTTCCGTCATCTTGCTCTCAGTGAACGGCGCCCTGTTCAGTGTGGCCTCACCTCAGGGCCCTTTATCTATGGGTCAGTCCCTCCTGCGCCTTTCCTACGAGCCAGGGCAGCCTCAAATCTGCACTTTCGTGGTGCTTCCTTGCTAATTCAGGTAGGCTGCACCACACTACACCCAAAACGGGCTCCGGGGCCCTTGACAGTCAAGAGGGAGGTCTCTGCACCGGCACGTGTTCTTCCCAGCCATTAATTACTCAAGGGTATATGCAGTGCCCACCTATATCCAATTGTGTCTTCCACAGGTGCTACGGGCATAGATCTCTCACAGGGGATGCAGCGCAGTGTGCACTTCAGCCTCACAGCCTCACATGTGGCCCTTCTCCAGTCCCGGCATTCCAATCAGCGCCCGGTAACCCCAGAAGAGTCTTCCACCAGCACCTCCTCAGTTAAAGTATGGTGCTTACATGTAATGATGAATACCCAGTCGCCTCTGTGCAGTGCCCACTCCCTGTTATTTCAGAGCGCTGAATTTCATTTTTGCATTTTTTATGTTTCTTACTTTTTATGTTAGATTTTTTTGTGGATTAGATTTAGGGAGGCTGAGGTGGACCAAGAACTTCAGCTATGCAGCTGTAAGTACTACATTTTTGTATATTTTTGGGTGGGAAATGTTATATTTTAATATGTATATATATTTTGGATATACTGCAATGGAAAAGTTTTATTTTTATGTGTAAGGTTGAATTTGTGAGTGGCCTTGTATATTTTTATATATTGCATCTTTTTGGTCTTCCTATGAATATTTTTAATTAAATATTAGAATTAATTATTTTTATTTACCAATCTTTGGGCCTGGTTAGGATGGCAGGGAGCCCGCCACCGACAAACAGTCGGTAGCGGTCTCCCCGCCATCCATAAGGGCCGATCTGACCGCCACATTACCATGGTGGTCGGATCGGTGGTGGTCGGAAAGACCGACCGACACGGTCCCGACTGTCGGAAGCATTCCGACCGCCTGTCAGACCACCCTCCATCCCCAGAATGGCGACGGTGCTTGTCAGGCACCGCCGTGGGAATTACAATATCCCTTTCCGCCGGTCGTTCTACAGCCGTCAACCCGTCATGAAACGGATGGCGGAAACGGATTTGGGGGGCCATAACGGGCCCCCTTACTCCATGGGGCTGGTACATGGGCCCTGAGGGGCACCTATGGTGCCCCCCTACATTTCCCTGTACCATGTGGCAAGCACCGCATGGTGCCTGGTGCCTGCCATGTAGTGCAGGGATATGTAAACACCCTGCATCCTCGCCGCAATACAAAATATAGGCAATGCGACTGCCGTGGTGGCGGTCGCATTGTAATTCGGAGTGTGGGTAGGCCGCCTCGTGGGCGGCCGGTCCCCATTCCGAGATGATGGTGGACGGACTTAAGTCATGAGGCCCTTATTTTGTACTTTAATAATATATTTTTGTTATAGACTGATTTATAAAAATATTTTTTCTAATATTTTTTTTTTTTTTAAATCAGATTTTATATTGGTGTTAGGTTTTGATCTATTTTTGTTGTATATAGAGGTAGTTGTGTGGTGGTATATAATAGTGATTTAGCTATAATTTCTATAATTTATAATTTCTAGGTAGTCTACTTCTTTGTTAGTTGTTTGCAGAGTGTTGGCTGGGTTCTTCCAAGTGTGGTTGGGAGGCAATGTGCCATCCTTTCACTGCGTTGTTGGTTTTCGCTTGTTGAGTCATAGTGGTGTCGTAGACATTCCAGCATGGTATTTTGAATTTGGGTTGGTGTCTGTGTCTAAAGTGGTGCAGTCTGCCAAGTGCCTCTGAAGTAGTTCATTAGTGGACTTAGTTGTTGTTAATTTCTTTGGTAAAATAGGGATTCTATTAGCACCTTTTAGTACTTAGCTAAGTCTGTTACATGTAGATATGCCAGAGCTGTTAACTTTTTATTTCAAAGGCAAACAGGCTTTTTGTTGCATATTCTACATCAAAGCAGATTTTTGAAGATATTCCAAATGCTTTGGTTGAAGTGGTAATAGCAGCTTAGTATAGCTGTGTGTGGGTATAGTTTAAGTAACATTTGCATCATCACCTGTTAAAAGTATATTATATTTTGAGTGGGGAGTAGTTGCTAGTTTTTAATTTTATGTGGTTTAAAAGTTCATAGTAAGTTGCATTTTGTTAGGCAGCAGTGCATAAATGAGGGGTATGCTAGTCTTATGCTATTCATCATGTATGGTGTAAATCTGTGTGACTGGTGGATGGAACATTTTAAAAGCTCTATCCATCATCAACATTTCACATTGTCTTAGTCTTAGGAGGTTATTTTCAGTTGCAAATATGATAATTCTTTTGTCATTATTGTGGTTGACGTATAGGAGGGAGGGGTCTTTGTTATGTGTAGTGGTTAGGTGTTCTGAAATCTCTGTCTTGGTATCTTCTTGGAGCAGCAGGAGTTTGACTTGTGGCTTCTTTAGCATGTGATATTAGTAATTTTCAAACAGGAATTGCTGGTAGCTGACCTGTAATGTGCTAAGGTACTTTAGAGAGTATGTCTTTTAACATTTTGGTAGTAGGCTCTTGGGAACTAGTGATTGCCACTTTTAAATCTGGATGTACATGCCTTACTTGTATCCCTGTTACATTTGGGGGGTAGTTGTATTTGCTGACATTAATTATAATGCAAATTTTCATTGTAGCCCTCCTATAAAAAGCATTTCCCTCATATTTAGTACATTTCCAATTCCCGTTCTCAGTGCTTGTACTTTCCCAGCTGTATGTGTATTCCACGTGAGAAAGCAATTGTTTGCCTTTCTCTGATGTGATATATGTGGCTCTTTCTGCCATTCCGTGTGAAAGTAGTATAGTTTTTAAATTAATTGTTGTGTTTAAATATTTATTTCTGTTTGCTAATGCAATTTAAACATTCCTTAAAAGTGTAAAATGTTTACATTTTATAGTTACATATGTGCTGTTGTTTGAGTACTACTTGATTTTCTTCTGTTTCTCTTTCATATCGCCGAGATATGGGATCAGGTGGGCTTTCCCTTTCTGTTGATGAGAAGATGTTTGTTGTAGTTACATGTTTGGTTAGTTTTGGGGGAGGGTATGGTTTTAGTTTTGAGAGTAACCTATATGGAGTGTTTTATCTTTATAACTGTGTTTATTTTACTTACTTTGAACGTGCCTAGGTCCAGGTTTATGAGTGTGGAGTTGGATGTTTCGGTGTGAAGTACTTCATTTTTGCTGAAGTGCTTCTTTAGTACCTAAGGATTAATATACATAATAAAAGAGAGAGTTTAGCCATTTATTTATAGATTTGCATTTTAAAATTATGTCAGGTTACATTGTAGTTTTTTTTAATTACTTGTGAGGGTGCCTTGTTTTCTTGAAGTCTTCCTTTTACCTTTTTTGTGCAGTGTGGCAGAGTGTAGTTTTCTTGCAGTCGTTAATTTTTTTTGTAAAGAATAATGAGGTTTTGTGCTCTCTTTATAGGGTTTAATTGTGTTTATATTTTTATTGGTCAGTTTGTTTTATGGTAAATGTACTGGCTACTTTGTGTGTAGTATGATTTTTCCAGTTATTACCTTTTTTGGTGGACGTTAATTATTGTTTTTGTTTTACTTTTAAATATGTGCATTGAATTGTTCTACAATATTTGAAATGTTAAATGTATTTTATTTTTAATTTGTGTTGAAATAATTTTCTTGTATTAATGTTTTTTTTAATGTATTTATTTTTAATAGTAAATGTATGGTGAATACATATGGTTATATATGTGAATAATTTTATGTTTGTTTTTATGTATTATTCATTTTTGTGTAACATGTTTATTTATGGTTATTTTAGAGCATTTGAGAGCAATTTCCAGCAGAGACTACACCTACGTGATGGCATAGCATATCTGGGAGGATCATGGAGGAGATAAAAGTACATCATGCTATTATGGAATCCAACATATATGTGCCAAACCAAGAGGAGGAAATTGATAGTTTGGCACTGAGAAGATCCAAATCCAGATGGATTATCACAGTTATGACTGAAATGCCTTGGGGATGGAACACTGATGCTGAGCTATATATACATTTGTGATTCTATCATCTGTATTCGACTTCGGAGGTCCATAATTGTGGTTCTGTGGGAATTAGTATCAGTCAGTATATGAGATCATGAGCGCAGTATAAAATGTTTAGCTTTTTAACCGATCTTCTAAGGTTAGGCACAGTAAGGGGTCGATTATGATGCTGTTGGAAAGGCTCCAACCATCGGTCGGAGCCTTTCCGACAGCATCGTAATGTGCTGGTTGGATTCCTTTCCGCCCGCCTCATTACAATAGAGGCGGTCAGAAAGGAATCCGACTGGTCATTCTGAATGGCTTTCAACAGGCTCGGAGAGCCCGTCCGCCGGTAGAAATACTGTCACTCTTTCCACCTGATGGATTATGGTGCCGGATTTCGACAGCCTTTCTGTGCCGGCCTTTCGGACACAGAAATGCTGTTGGAACTCGACTTTGGGGGTCCCCATGGGTGCACGGCCTCCAGTTGTAGGCCGAGGGGGCACCTATGGTGCCCCCTGTTGATCCCTGCACCCTGTGGCAGGCACCTCGAGGTGCCTGCCACAGGGTGCAGGGATGAACTGCACCTCCTATTTTACAATGGGAGCATGTATTCCTGCCGGAATACATACTCCTATTGTAAAGTATAGGCATGCGACCGAACTGTGTTCGGTCGCATCCTAATTAGTCGGTTGGGACCGCCGACCGGGTGTCAGTCAGTCCCATGACCGAGATGATGTGAGGCGGAGGAATCTCCGCCCGACATCATAATAGGGGCCTAACTTGTTACTCTATCTTGGCCTGTATACCTGCTTCACAAACAGCTTTTTTCACTTTTTGTTACTTCATTATACCTTCTTTTTACAACTCATACCAGTATTTTAGATCTCTCGTCTGCCCTCTCCCTCCTTTTTCTATAAATTTTAGCCAACTACTCTTTTGGAGATATAGAGGATCAGAGAGTTTTTATATTTTTGGGAAGAGAGGGAAATAAGAGAATTATGTATGGCACTTTGGAATAGTTGAGAAGATCAGACAGATGTGGACGTGCAGGCCTAATAGGGACTTGTTGATCTATTAATTTGATCCTCCCAGGGGGAGAGTTGCTGCATTTTTTCATAGCAGGACAACAAGTATTGGAGAATATAAGAAAGGGATAAAAAATTAGCACTTTATTTAATTGCACTTTAAGAGCTTCTATGCACTGCACTTTAGACTGGTTATATGATTAGAAAACGGGGGGGAACTACAATTGATCAGCACTTTACCTAATTGCACTTGAAGGACCTTGAGGCACTGCACTTTAGAATTCTATAACTTTAGAAATAATTATTGAAGGGACTCTTTGAGAACAGAGTCCATATATGTTTTGCCAGTGAAGAATGTAAAATGAAAAGGTGGGTATAAAGATATGATGATTGTTACACCAATAGTACTATCCATGAAAGAAAGCGTGGAAATGCTTGTCTGTTGAATGGTACCTCACCAAGTGATTCCCAGAAATGTGATGAACTAGAATTTCAACATGTCTATGCAGATTAGAGCTATGAACAGTTTGTGACAGAGTACTTTACTCCGAATTTGTGCATGTGAGTTCTTAAATGAGAAATTCATAAAGTGTAATTTAGAACTGTTATATTTATGAGATAAAATCTGTGGAGAAGCACATGTGTTTACCAGAACGCCATGTAGAAATGCAGACTTTGCACAAATTTGGATTTTGGTACTTCACCTCCAAGTTTATCATATGTGCTCGTTGATTAGAATAGTTACAAATTATAATTTCAAATTGTTGAGTTGGGTACCAATACTGAAAATGGAATACAGGTCATTTGATTGGATAGGATCAAGTAAATGCTTTCTATAAAGAAAGTTTGTCCTGTCTTATAAAAATGCAGCAATATATATGAATGGTAAGATGCAGGAAATGAATGGTGGAAAGGTGATCGTGTTTGCTCAAAGAAAATATTGTGAGCTGTCTAGTGTTTTTAATGAGGGTGGTGGCATAGAGGGATGTGTCCTTTTAAAAAGACACTCTGTATTGCACGACTCTATGGCCCAATTGAAGGCTCCGGACGAAACACGTAGGCTATCGTTTGTTCAGCACAATGCACTTTGGCTAAAGAAAAATTAAAAAATAAATACACTTCTTTGGAACTTACCAGATTGTGCCATCTCCTGTTTGAGCTTGGATTTGGATGCTGTGAGTAGTACCTCGATCAACAAGGAGCTGTTCTCTCATATATGTATATATATATATATATATATAAATCTATATGCGTATATATACATATATCACCCAAAGTTCATCCGCGATGGTGGAATAACGCACTCTCAGGACACAAACTCAAATTGCAGTTCAGATGGATTTAATCCGCTTCTTCGCTACGCGTTTCGGCTGTGACCAGCCTTGCTCACACGTAAGAAGCAAAGAACAACACAATGCATATATACAGTGTCCACGACAGAAACAATGGACACAACAGTCAAACAAAAGGTAGTAAGTACGGCGGCCAACTTGTAATATCTGTCCATACACATGTTTATACATAAACTTGCTCCTGCACTTTTCCCAACTTGAAATTATGCGTATATAAACAGTGTTACAATTTCCGAAATCATAGGAAAACAAATGATTTAACACATAAGACTTTTAAATTGTGAGATTAGTTTAGACAAGTGTCATAGGGTCATTTGTCCTTCGTGCATGAGCGAGAAGTATTCTGAAAATAGGCGGCCATCTTGTTGGACAGATATCTAATGCGATCACAGTGAACAATAGTACCACTAAACCACAGGGCCAACTGTAATGGAGGGTAAACATGAACTAGATCCACACCAATGGTGTAGGGACACGTGTACTGCCAGTAAGAACATCGTTATAGAGGAATGGCTCCCATGGTATGTATAGTGCTAATACACAATGCGCGCCGCTAAAAGATGACATGGATTACGGTTATGTGTCCATAAATTACCTCGTGTTCCCTGTATATATAACTTGAAAAGAGCGAATAAAACAAAATTGTTGAAACCTTCCTCCTATTCTGTGCTCTAGGTCAAAAACTGAGTGTACTCATCCCGTGTCATCAGTCTGACTCTTGCACTGATTGCAAGTACTGGGATAAGGTCATGTCTCAAATATTTCCACTCCCCGGTCACGAGAGATGAAACCCAGCAGATACCCAGCAACTGGAATTTCCAATTGCACTCGTACACCTGACATACTTGCTTCTCAGTAAATGATAAAGACCTAGGATGGAAAATACATGTCGCATAATAAAGGGCCAGTGCCCACTGACCGTGTCATGCTGTTTGAGTCTACACGGTACTCCTGCCAAGGAATGACCTCAAATTGTACTACAAATTGTACCACATGTAGGGACAATGCCCCAATTCTGTCACAGGGTCATACAGTAGTAAAGAACAGGAAAGAAGGCAAAACCAAAATCAAAATCAAACCACAAGGTGCATGTTCTTGACTGGAGCGACTTGTCGACGCCATGTGCCTTTGAAGAAAAGGGTAGGGTACCCGTGAGGGTGAACTACCAAGGTAGCGTGGGTCCCTTCCTTTCCTCCTGCAGTGAGAAAGGGAAAGAATAAAACTAGATTAAACCAAAATGTGAGTAGTGTCATCTCAAATAAGCAAGTGATTAAAAACAAGGTATTCAACAGTACTACATTCCGTAGAAGCAAAAGGAGGTTAGAAAGGCGCTTGGACCATCTATGCTTCATACAAATGGATTCCTAACTCTTCGTCAAGGTTCAGGCCTCCTGGGCTTTTTGTCTGAAATTCAATAAAGTATTTCAATTCACGTTGTCTTAGTTTCAGTGTCCTATCACCCCCCCGGACGGTCTCGGGATGTGTTCAATCGCTTAGTAACTCAGTAGGGCACTGTTGGAATAATGGTATTGCTGGAAATGGCGTGCTACCGGGTATTGCTGATCAACATTGTTGATGGCTCTCATGTGTTCTGGTACCCGTTTTTTGACTGGTTGGTTCTAACAGTCACTCATTTATATTAGGTCAAACTCAGGTCACACCATTGAATATACCCACAAAAATCTAGTACCGTCTAATTAACGAGGACACCTAATTTTTCAGGTCAAGACTTTCTAATGTGTGGACACGATACTCCATGCGTGGTCACACCAGTGAATGAAAACAATACTCCAGGTGAGGTCTCAACAACAAATAGAGACAAGGCGCATAAGGTCTCACTAATAGGTTCCCACAATACAACCAATGCTGCCTCACCAATCAGTGCTGAGAATACCTCTAATCAAGCCTTGACAGTGACTACTAGTCATACATGAGCTGTGATCTCATTACCAAGTGCATACAATACTCTAGGTGCAGTCTTGTCAATAAATGAAGACAATACTCTAGTGGGGATTCATGAATGAGGGCATAGAATAAATTAAAACCAATAAATGCAGTCAGTATTAGAGGTGTGAGACCTTACTAATGATTGCATACAGAATTTCTTTTGGAGTATCACTATTGAGTATATGCAACACAACTGGCGCTGTCTAACTAATGAGTGGGCACTCAATACTCTTGAGTAGGTCTCACTAATAAGTATGCATAGTATGTATAATACTCTTCATCAGGTTTCACTAAAAAGCACGAACAATATTCCTGGTTAGTTTTCACTAATGGCTTCAAGCCATAGCAAACTCTATTCCGCTTCATGTAAGCGAGAGCATGAAAAAATGTTCTTGCTTGCATGAAGCGAAGCAGAATTGCTTTTGGACAGAGGGAGCTGCATGTTAGCAGCTCCCTCTGTCCAAAAGCAATGCCGGCTCCTGCAGGATGCAGGGAGCCGGCAGGCACCGCTGGGGAATTCAGGGTCCCCCGTGGTCCCCAACTGAGAGGCCAGGCCCCGGAGATGGGGTCCCCGGGGCTGAAATCGGCCCAGGAGGGGGCCGCGCAGCCCTCCTCCCTATTTTTTTTTTAAATAAAAAGGAAAAAAAGGTCAGGCCCCGGCGGATGGGGTCCCCGGGGTCAAAATCGGCCCAGAAGGGGGCCGCATGGCCCCACCACCCTTGTTTTAAAAAGAAAATAAAGGGCAGGCCACAGGGGATGGGGTCCCCGGGGTCAAATTCGGCCCAGGGAAGGGGGGCCATGTGGCCCCCTTTCCTTTTATCAAAATTATTTTTTTAAAGAAACGCTGGCCCAGCGGGTTTGGGTCCCTTGGGCTATAATTGGCCCTGGGAGGGAGGCCGTACAGCCCCTCTCCCCATTTTAAAAAATGCCTGGCCACAGAATATGGGGTCGTTGGGACCAAATATGGCCCAGGAAAGGGGGGCCACAGAGATCATCCTTCCTTTATAATTAAAAAAAATTAAATGCTACCGCACGACACCAGCCCCCTTTCTGCAGCACTCTGCAATCGCACCTCCTGGTGCGCTGCTGGTGAGGGGATGAAGTCCTCTTCGCTGCTGAGGGTCCATAGGGGCCAACAGACCTCCTGTTACCACCAGTAAGCCGCACACAGTGGGATTGCTGAGAGGTGATCGGACACCATGCCCTCTTTCTCCACCACTCTGCAAATGCGCCTCTTTGTGCACTGCTGGTGGGGGGATGACATCTCCTTGCCTCCTGAGGGCCTCAGGACTAAAGTGGACTTCTTCCCTCAACCAGCAGTGTGCCAGGAGGTGCGTTTTTCAGAGTGGTGGAGAAAGGGGGTGTGGCCTCCAACAACCTCTTAGCAATCCAGCTGTGTGGGACTTACAGGAGGTAACAGGAGGGATAGATGCCCTCCAAGGACCCTCATGAGCTAAGGGGACTTTATCCCCCAACTAGTACTGCACCAGGAGGTGCATTTGCAGAGTGGTGGAGAAAGGGGGCGTGGCCTCCGAAGACCTCTCAGCAATCCCACTGTGTGGGCCTTCCTGGAGGTAATAGGAGGGCTTGTTGATCCCCAAGGACCCTCTGGAGTCAAGGGGACTTCACCCCTCAACCATCATTGCGCCAGGAGGTGTGTTTGCAGAGTGGTAGAGAAAGGGGGCGTGGCCTCTGAAGACCTCTAAGCAATCACGCTGTGTGGGACTTACTGGAGATAACAGGAGGAGTTGTTGGCCCCCAAGGACATACTTGTGGGCCAACTACCCCTCCTGTTACCTTCAGTAAGTCCCACAATGCAGGATTACTGAGAGGTCTTTGTGACTCTTCCCCTTTTCTCTACCACTCTGCAAACGCGTCTCCTGGCACACTACTAGTTGGGGGATGAAGTCCCCTTGGCTGCTGAGGGTCTTTTGGGGCAAACAACCTCTCCTGTTACCTCCAGTAAGTCCCACACAGCAGGATTGCTAAGAGGTCTTCAGAGCCCACATCCCCTTTCTCTACCACTCTGCAAACACGTCTCCTGATGTACTACTGGTTGGGGAATGAAGTCCTCTTGGATGGTGAGGGACCTTCAGGTCTAAGAAGCCCTACTGGCACTTTCTGTATGTCCTACATAATGGGGATTCCTGAGAGCTGGTCAGAGTCCCGCCCCCTTTCTCCACCACTCTGCAAACACCATTACTACTTTAAAAAAAATAGAAATTCACTGAAAAAACCAAAGGTTACAGGGAGGGTATAGTTAGGCTCAGGTTTCACTCATACAAAACCAGTGAAATTCAGCAGTTATAGTTAGCTGAGCTAACTATAATTCGTGCCCCCGCAATGCAGTGCTTATGACTTCACATATTACATCAATCATGACACGGTCAGAGACATCACTGATGACATCACTGATGATATCTCAAATGACATCACTGATGACATCATCCACAAAATCACTAACGCACCCATTCACACCCTATAGAACCTTTCATACACCCACTCCAACTCCCATACAACCTTTCACAGACCCATACCAGTACTTACACCACACTCCCTGATTCATAGATCTACACACAAATCCACTCACTCACCCATACAGCCACTCATACACCCACTCACTCACTAATACAGCCACTGACATATCCACTCATATACCTAAACAGCAACTCACACACTGAGTCAATCACCCATAGAGCTACTCACACAACCAATCACTCACCCATACAGTCAATCACACAGCCATTTACTCACCCACACAGTTACACGCATGCCCACTTACTTACTCATACATATACTAACACGCACTCACTCACCTATACAGTCACTGACACAAACACACTCACCCATACAGATACTCGTACACCCACTCACTCACTAATACAGCCACTGACATATCCACTCATACACCCTTACAGCAACTCACACACTGAGTCAGTCACCCATAGAGCTACTCACACAACCAATCACTCACCCATACAGTCAATCACACAGCTACTTACTCACCCATACAGTTACACACACGTACATATACTAACACATACTCACTCACCTATACAGTCACTGACACACAAACACACTCACCCATACAGCCACTCTCACATTTACTCACTCACCCATACAGTCACTCATATACCCATCACTCACCTATACTGCCTTTCACATACCCAGTTACTCACCAATATACTACTGACACATCCACTCACTCACTCGCTCACTCACACAGCCATACACACACTCACTCACCCATACAGTCCTTCACACACACACTTACTAACCCATACAGCCATTGACTCACCCCCTTACTCATCCATACAGGCAGTCACACACACCCTCACCCACCCACACAGGCACTCAGACACTCATACAGGTACTCAGATAATCAATCAATCACCCATACAGCCACTCAAGTATCCACTCACACACCCATACAGCCACTTAGACACCCACTGACAGACTGATACAAACATTCACACAACCAGTCACTAACCCCACATTCAATGAGACACCTAATCACTGACTTATACAGTCAGTCACGCACCCACTGAATCATCCATACAGGCACTCATACACCCACTGATTCACCAATACACCTTGGTATATATAGTCAACACTCATAAACTTTTTTTAAACTCTCACAGTCACTGGATGATGTCATCAGTGATGTCATTTGAGATGTCATCAGTGATGTCACTGATCATGTCATGAGTGATGTAATATGTGAGGTCATAAGCAGTGCATTGCGGGGGCGGGAGTTACAGTTAGCTCAGCTAACTATAACTGCTGAATTTCATTGGTTTTGTACAAGTGAAACCTGAGCCTAACTATAACATCCCTGTAACCTTTGGTTTTTTCAGTAAATTTCTAAGTTTTTTTTACATCATTTCCTAACTATAACGTCCCTGTAACCTTTGGCTTTGGGTTTTCAGTGAATATATATATATATATATATATATATATATATATATATATATATATATAATTATACATATGTTGTATGAAATTGGGTATTTGGGTTATTGATTGAGGGAGTGAAAACTGTACTCAAGGTACAACTACAATCCTCGTCAGGGTGAACCAGAAAAGTCAATAAATTAACCTGTGCTTAACCCTCTTGTAGCTTGGCACAAAAGCAGTCAGGCTTAACTTAGAGGCAACGTGTAAAGTATTTATGCAGCACACAAACAGTAATAAAGGGAAAACACAACACAAGAAAATCCCAAACCAATTTAGAAAAATAGAGAACATTATAGTAAACGAAATGACACCAAAACATATTCAATCAATAGAACTGGAGTTATGAATTTCTAAAGTTTTTAGAGAAATCTAGCACCTAAAGGATCAAAGCTCCAACTATGGGTATCTGGTTGCACAAGACTGGGGACAAGTCAAAACCTAAAGCCAATCACGATGCAGCAAGGTGGACCAAGCCCGGTCTAAGCTTACCTTTCGACTTAAAAAAATTTCTGAACAAAAGTCCAGGAAAAGATAGAGCTCAGCAGGGCAAGGCAGCAGGCTGTGCCCGAGGAGGCGTCATTGAGGAGCCGCTTGACAAGGCCTTTGTGAAGCCGTCGACGATGGCAGGAAAAAGCTCAGAAAGGGAAAAGGTGGATTTACAGGCAGAGGAAGTTGTGGTCAGTAATGGGGAGCCTGTTGTCATCGGGTCTGGTGAAGATTCCAATTCGTAGGGGGTCACAGTATGACCTGCCTCAATAATATGCATGACGTCGGTGATAAATTTCGACCTACAACAAATTGTTGCCATCACAGGGATGGTGGCCTTCTGGGGTTAGCAGACGACCATGTCTGTGATTGCTTTTAAATAAAGCAATCTTTTTTTTGTAACACAGTCTGACTTCCTCGTAGGAAAATGGGATGCATTTTAAAATAATAAAGGGAAGTTCCAAAAACTTTTTTTTTTTTTACAAGTAAGCAGTGGTTCTATGGACCACTGCCTACTCCTAAATTCTGTTTACAACATTGACAAAGGGGAAGGGTGCCTAAGGGACCCCTTGCTGTTAGCAAGTGGGTTACCACCTCAATTGAGGTATCGGTAACCCATCAATAATTTGTAACCGCAGTTGCAGTCACAAACAATAGATATATACCATAGGATATTTCAAATTGGAAGGGACGCCCTAAACACACCCCTTTCAATTTGCAATTCGGTTTATAGTCAAAAACCTATTTTGTGATTCGGTAACGAGTTATGGAATCTCAATTTGGGTTTTGAACAGACCAAGATGTTATTTTGCAGAAGCAAAGGCTCCGATTTTGCAAATCAGAGCCTTTGTGACTGCAAAATAGCTTTGATCATAAGGCCCTTAAATCTCTAAAAATGTTATCTTATTTTGAGGCTAGCTATGTTCCAAAGTTTCAAACTGCATAGGTCATGTCCTAGTGTGTTTATCCTTCAAATGAAGACTCACCTCTTCAGAGGACAAGACATCTCTACGTAACAGAAATCACCGCCCATGATAGTCAATCAATCAATCAATCAGGGTGTATAAAGCGCAACTACTCAGCCGAAAGGGTCTCAAGGCGCTGTGTCTCAAGGCGCTGTCCTGCCTCAGTGTGAACAGTCGAGAATCACTTCGCTGTGTCTCAACCATGTTTAGTGCTCTGCCATTCTCATGCTAATTTTGTGCTAATAAAGACTCATACATATAGTACCAATGGATATAAATGTTTATCGTCCCATACAAACCCATAGATTCTCCTAATAGTCATTTCTTTCTTTTTCTTTTACTTGTTACCAGGGGCATATCTATTGATAGTGCAGCAGGTGCAATGGCCCTGGTGCCCAGAGGTGTGTGAAGCACTCTGCACCCCCAATTACGACTGTCTTTCCAGACCTACTCAGTTGTGTGGGGGTCCATTTTCTTATTGTGCATTAGGTCCTTGGGCAGCCTTGCTACACCACTGCTTGTTTCCAGGTCTGTTTCATTTTCTTTATCTCCTAGAGTATTACAGGCAGCTGAAGTTGAGACAATAAGTGCTAGAGGCTTAAAGTATTAGCTAAAGGTAAAATAAACATTCTTCATTAAAAATTGTTTTCATTCCGGCAAATATACTTTTGCCAGTGGAAACCCACAGTGCTGTAGAGTCATCTAAGTCTGGCACACTGATGCTCGGACAGAAGAGAAAAATTCCATTTCCATCAGATGGAAGAGTGACTCCTTAAGGCAAAGTAAGTCCAGTTTCTCTGAGGAAGAACAGAAAACAATGAGTATGTTAGTACAGTCCAAATAGAGTTAAAGTGAAATCACATATCTAGACTTAAAAAAAGATAATTTGTTCATATATGCCAAGTTTCTACTAAAAATATGATTTCTAACTCGGCAAAGTAATGAGTGGAGGAGACAAAGCTTGTGGGCAGTTGAGGAACCATAGGAATGTGGATACACAGAAATATGTTAAAGTTGCAATTCCACAAAGACCCAAAATTCTCAAGATCTAGGTTTTTTAAGACAGTCTTTCAAAGTCATGAACATGTTTCTCTGCTGGTTAAGGCAACAACTTGGAAAGGATATAGAAGTTCACAACCCAAGGATAATGATGGTATGGCCATTCTGATGTCAAGTGCCAGAAGAGCATTCATTGTTCCAGGAGACAGCCATGATCAGACCATCACCCCTCAACTCCACAACCACCATAGAAATTTGAGCACAACAAATGGTAGCCTAGGAACCAAAAGTTGCAACCAAATAGGTGGAATCCAATGCTAGAGTGTGTTGAGGGCATGGGAGTATTGTTGGGTTGAGGAAAATGTGGTGGAGCTGAAACTAGAGAGTAACAGTGATGGGGATTAAAACCATTGCAATCCATTACCTACTACCTCTCTTACTCACAATGAAAGTAGTGAAAACCAGGCTTATGCCAAATTCATGTAATTTCCTTTGCTTAATTATGTGCAATTTTGTAAAAACAAAAAATGCATAATTATGAGTAATGTAATTCTGGCATTTAGTGCTATATTTCAGTGTAAAATGCATCCTTGAGTCCATTTTGGACATGATGATTCATTTTGTGCTAAAACAAATGTGCAAAAACACAAAAGCAGCAATGTAGAGCAGCTCATGTTTTGGTTGTTTGTGTTGTCCCTATGCTCCTGTGATAGAAATTTTACACGAACACTCATTAATTATTCAACCATGAATAATGGCAAATTTTGGGGAATTTTGCATGACAAGCATAATGCAAAATTATAGAAATTGCACAAGATTATATTGTCACTAAATTTTCACCTGGGCCTAGTGAAAACACTTAAAGTTACAAAAGAAAAGTTAAATTAAAGTTACCATATTTCTTATGGTACAAGGACGAGACAAGTGAAGGACCCCACTGGAGAGGAACCTATGGTAGGATGAAGAGGAGTGAGTTTCAGGACAGACTTAAACTGGGAAGGACAAGAGTAGCGCAGTCCCGCACCAGAAAAGGAAATTGAGTAGGAAGAGAATTCCTAACCAGGACAATTGTTCTCGGAAATACTGAGAACAAGAATATTGATGCACCCTTATATCATAGATAAAATATCAAGAGACAACATAACGAAAGATAAGTGTATTTAGGAAAGTACAGATTTACCATTCTTAACTCCACGTTTATGTACCTTGATGATTTATACATAGTCAAGGTACACAAATGTGGAGTTAGATCAGAAAATCTATACATACCTATCTTTCGATATTTTGTCCCTCAGTATTTTATCTATTATATTAGGGCCCAACGCTAATCTGCATTTGATATTCAGGATCCATACCGTTCAGGAAGGGACAGGGGTAACAGCAAAGTCTTGCACTTGACATAGCCAAGGTGTTAAGGACAAAGGGGATGATTTAAACTTTGATGGACAGGGTACTCCATTGCAACAGCAAAGTAGTACCCTCTCAGCCAAACTGAAGGTCCACCCGCCTCATTTAGATGAGTGAACCTTCATTATGTCGACGTTGGAGACTGCTCCGCCTCTGCAGCCGACATAAACCTCCACCTGCCTGACGGAGTAAGGGCTATCAGTGGATTTGCCATGTGTCCACCCACACGATTTAGAGTGGGCAAACACATGGCTAGTTTTCACTGTCCGTCACTGCCAGGTATAACCTGGTGATAAGGGGTAGTGAAAACTGCAAAAATGACCCCCCACATTATGGGAGAAAACTCCTATGGCGAGGGAGGGCATTTTTTTTTCCAAAACAAAATCCCCCTTTCTGGGTTTGTTTTGAAAAATAAAAGAATACATTGTGTGTTTGCTGTATGGCTCCGTCATGTTGACGGAGCTGTCCGGCAAACTTACAGTGCATAGACAGAAACCGCTGGGCTGGTAGGCATCTCAGAACTTGGCAGGCAGGAACTCTGTCAGGGCAACGGAGTAACTTATTTAATCGCACTGATGGACTAAAACCCCATCCACCAAAGTCTTGCACTGGACAAGAACAGGGTGACGAGACAAAGCCTTGCGCTGAGCAGGCACAGAAAGTATCTACCTGCTGGACAGAGATACGAAGGGGGTGAATGGTGACTTGAACTACCCACAATTCACACCTTGCTGACACTTATTGACACTTACTGTGATTCATAAACAAGAGTAGCATAAATAGATGTTCCACAAAGAGAAATATTTTACAATGAACCACACAGACCCAGATATAGTGAGGTCGCCTAGTTCATGAAGAAACCAATCCTACAAAGTGCCATGATAGCAATACAGTCATATATAGCATGTGGTACTCTCACCAGAATCGAAATACATGTAAAAATGAGTAATTTACTAGGATTTACTGGTAATCACATAGATGTTTCACAGAAGAAAACATTGTTTACTGTATTTGTTTTCACACAGGTGAGCAGCTACAAATAACAAGCATTTGCGATGCAATCGGTCTCGCCTTTTGGACCTTATAAGTATTTAGCGAAGCAGTGGTGGCACTCCAGGTGGTTGTGGATGATAGGGATGCAGATTGTCAGATAGGAATGTTGAGGAAGGGCAACCCACAGAGGCTACAGGAAGTAGGGCACAATGAGTCATTGCAAAGTGGTATGGGTGCAAAGAAAGGCTGGAGGTACAGGCAGGCAAAATAGAAAGTGCTGAAGAGGGGGTGAGAGACACAGAGCAGCATTGGAACAGGTGGATGACATGTAGAGTAACTGTAGTGTGCAGAGTGGCACATAGTTTTCCCAGGAGGAAGAGAGGACGATGTCACACAAGAGCTGTAGGGGTGGGAACACAGAGGACCTGCAGGCGGTGGGGCCACATAAATGGGCTGGAGGGGCAAACAGGGTGGTCTGGGGCACACATAGTGCCAGTAGAGTCAGGGCAGGGTGTCTCACAAAGTGGCTGCAATGGCAAGGCTAACTGGCATGCATAATAGCTGCTTTATGCACATGGCCTCAGGTCCAGTGCCAGGGCTGCGCCAATAGGGGCTGCAAAGTGATAAGGGTACAGCAGTGGTGTGATACAAAGGAACTTAAAGTGGTGAGGTCACACCCACCATCAAAGTTGAAAACATTCACCAACACACTGAACATAATATACACCGATAAGCATAGTATATATACAGCGTTGCTGTTTAAATTAAAGCATTCCCTCTTGAGTCTGACTGACCACATTTTATTACACTTTTCGAATGTTAAAGTAATTAAGGTACAGGATGACAAATTAATTACCTTTTTAAAATACATTTAGAAGTGGACATTCACAGAGAAGACAGCTTAGAATAGTTTGGCTTGAATTATAAATGTCTATGTTGTAGTTCCAAAACAAACCTTTTTTATTAACCAGTCCTCAAAAGAATACAATAGTGAAACCTGTGCTGCGATTTAAAAACATAATCGAAAAGGCAGCTTACCAGCATTGCAAACCGGTGCGGCAGCAGCAACCCACAAGGGACAACAGGCCACCCTGCTACTGCGTGGATGCAGTCTTGAGGGGTTGAGACTGCGAGCGGTGCAACTTCAGGCACCATGTCGGGATGTGACCGATGTCCCTGCTTCTGAAATATGCCGCATATGGGGGAGGTAGGGGCAGACCCTTTATCTAAAGATCACAGGGGCAAAGCTTTGCATACCCACAGCACTCTGGCAGTGCCGGGGGCTGGTCATGAGAGCCACTCTCGGAGCCCCAGGCAGACCCAGGCACCCGCCCCAGGCAGACCCAGGCACCCAGCAGCACCCTGGGTGGGCAAACAGGGGGCAGCAACGGGGGCCATTCTAGAGAGTCACTCCTGGAGCTTCAGGCAGACCCAAGAACACAGCAGCACCTTAGGCGGGTAAACATTAGTCAGGAGTCTGTGAAGGCCGAGTTCTCTCATACATGAAATGACTGATTGTTTCCGTACTGCCCCTGGAGTCGCTTGCTTCATGCCAGAGTTAGGTTAAGCCTATAGATGTATTTTGTTTACATCCTCTGCGAAGCTATACCGTGGCCGCCATGTTCAGCAGGTCTGAGGTACCGTCACTTCCTGCGCAATCTTCATGGAACGGAAGGGCTTTTCGGAGTGAGGTTCGATTACGAAGTACAGCCACTGGTAACTTTGGAGCCTAATACAAAAGAACATTTGAATTGGGAAATTGGGCTCAGTAAGTGGAAAACACAAGTTGCAAAAACTGTGCATTTCTGAAGCAAGAAATGTTAAAAAGAATGACCGCATAATAAAAAAATAAAAAACTGGAACAGGCAATAGACATACAAGTTAAACTACACACGAATGCACAGGGAAAGCCTATATGGATTAGTCGAGATCGGCATATAAGGATATATAATATCCAATGTGCTAGAAGCGCTGTGCAGGCGAAACCATGTTGAAGCTGTGTTCACAGCACGGGTCTAATTCACCGAAACAAAGAGTGCATAAAATATACGAAAAATACAACCATGGTGTATGGGGACATGTAAGAGCGGCAGTCGCCACAAAGAGAACAAGCATTGGCATAGCCAATAGGTCTCGCCTTTGGGGCCTTATAAGTGTTTAGCCAGAGCTATTGACTTTGCCAATGTCTTCAAGCTGTGCTGTAGAGAAGTGTGGCTGCTGTGCGGCATGCTGAAAAGTTATAATAAAAAAGTGTCAGAAGCATTTTTGTTACTTTATATATGACCAAGAAGGCATTATGTAAAACTGAACGACCATATTAAAAAAAGTATTTACAATAAAAAATGTCCTCAGTTTTCTTTTGTTCTTGCAATGCTGGCAACTTGTTTCTGCCTATTGCAATGGTTGTTTGTTAAAGCTTTTTTTTTGAGGGGGCATAAACAATCGGAGGGTGAAGGTTGGGAACTAGTACCTGTATTATAACACTAGCAGCGGCCAGACGCTAGGGGAGAATCAACAGATGCCAGATTCCGAGAGCAGGCTGAGGTGGTGCTGAGTGATGCTGAGGTGGTGGTGACTGTTGCGGAGACGATGCTGAGGTGATGCTGAATGATACTCAGGTGTTGCTGAGTGATACTGCTGTGGTGCTGAGTGATGCTGTGGTGGTGCTGAGTGATATTGTCTTGGCGCTGAGTGATGCTGTGGTGGTGCTGAGTGATATTGTCTTGGCGCTGAGTGATGCTGTGGTGGCGCTGAGTGATGCTGTGGTGGCGCTGAGTGATGCTGTGGCGGCACTGAGTGATGCTGTGGCGGCCCTGAGTGTTGCTGTGGTGGTGGTGAGCGATGCAGTGGCGGTGCTGAGCGATGCTGTGGTGGCGCTGAGCGATGCTGTGGTGGCGCTGAGCGATGCTGTGGTGGCGCTGAGCGATGCTGTGGTGGCGCTGAGTGATGCTGTGGTGGCGCTGAGTGATGCTGTGGTGGCGCTGAGTGATGCTGTGGTGGCGCTGAGCGATGCTGTGGTGGCGCTGAGCGATGCTGTTGTGGCGCTGAGCAATGCTGTGGTGGTGCTGAGCGATGCTGTGGTGGTGCTGAGCGATGCTGTGGTGGTGCTGAGCGATGCTGTGGTGGTGCTGAGTCATCCTGTGGTGGTGCTGAGTCATCCTATGGTGGTGCTGAGTCATCCTGTGGTGGTGCTGAGTGATGCAGTGTTGGCCCTGAGTGATGATGTGGTGTCGCTGAGTAAAGCTATGGTGGTGCTGAGTGATGCTGTGGTGGCACGGAGTGATGTTGTGGTGGCGCTGAGTGATGCTGTTGTGGCGCTAAGTGATGCTGTGGTTGTGCTGAGTAATGCTGTGGTTGTGCTGAGTGATGCAGTGTTGGCCCTGAGTGATGATGTGGTGTCGCTGAGTAAAGCTATGGTGGTGCTGAGTGATGCTGTGGTGGCGCGGAGTGATGTTGTGGTGGCGCTGAGTGATGCTGTTGTGGCGCTAAGTGATGCTGTGGTTGTGCTGAGTAATGCTGTGGTTGTGCTGAGTGATGCTGTGGTTGCACTGAGTGATGCTGTGGTTGCACTGAGTGATGCTGTGCTGGCTCTGATTGATGCTGTGCTGGCTCTGATTGATGCTGTGGTTGCGCTAAGTGATGCTGTGGTGTTGCCGAGTGAGAGATAGAGTGAAGATATAATGCCCAATTAGAGAGAGTGGTGAGAGAGAAAGAGAGAGAAAGGGTGTACATAGAATAAAGAGTGGAGCGGGATAGAGAGAGAGAAAGAAGGGGAGAGAGAGTGAATGAAGGAGTTTGAAAGAGAAACAGATAAAGGGGTGAGAGAGAATGAAAGGCTAAAAAAGATAGAGGGGAGAGTTAATTAAGTAGAGAGAGAATTAGAGAGGGAGAGAGAGAGAAGGAGAGAGACAATAAGAGTGGGGGTGTGGAGTTTAAATAGAGTGAAGAAGTGACGCGGAAAAAGTAACCTTAAATATAGCTTTGTGCTTTGCGCGAATAAATATAAAAAAAAAAACAGTGAGAGACAAAAATACTGGTAATTAGGCTGTGACTCCCAATATAAAACAAATAGCGATATAAGGTGAAATCAACCCACCGAAGCAATATTTCTAACTAGACAAAAAAAGCTTGCATTTCAATGCTAATCGCTGTTGTTTTTCATGTGACTGTAGTCCAGGGCCCTCAGTTGGTAATGTGAGCTGCTGCTGCGATTGAAACATCAGAGTCCAGAGAGTTAATGAGCCATGACGAGGAAATGAGGAAGAGATAGGAAACCCAGATGCCAGCTGCGCGTGCACGCCATCGTGAACTCAAGCTGGTCGCCAGCCGAAAGCCAGTGTTTGCACTTCCAAAACCCGCTTACTAAAACTCTCGGCCAGACCAGCGCAAGCGCTGGTGCAGGCCGAGACCTAAAAACACACCCAAAGGCAGGCCAAAGAGCAGCGTTTGACCAATTAGAAGAAAGGAATGAAGAAAGGCACAAGAAGGAACAAATGGTAAGTGGTGGGCGTGGTCTAAGCGCCCGGACCAGAGACAGCATGCCTCGCAGAGCAGCACATGCGCCATGCTAGGCTCGACCGAAACAATGCCATTGATGAAAGTGTCCCAGCAAGATCAGTCTAAGAAAGCCATTAGTTCACTAGCTCATCCTACCAAAGCAGGAGATGGAAGGTGGACCACTGACACCTTCAGCTATCGAAAAGGACAAAGTTGAAGTGTATTACGTTTCGGAGTGCAAGGAGGTGAGCAGCTCCTTATTTACACTATTTTGCACTAACTCCAAGAACTTACGAGTAGAATATTTGGAGAACCAAAAGGCCCCTCATCAACACAGCCTTTCACCTCACTTTGACAATCTACACTCAAATCTCTCAAAGAGAGGAAGCAAACAATAAAAAAATCGGTATTTTGAATAGGTGTGTTAAGGGTGCTTCCTCCAAATATTGATTGTAAAAGTTATGTGTTAATGTTTTATAACCGAAATCCGGTCGCAAAACTTTAATATTTTTTCCGCCAATTAAAAATTGATGGTTACCCAATCACAAACAGGAAGGGAGTCTGCAGAAACCTATTTCCCTTTGAGAATGCCGAGAAAAACATGCTTTGGGCGATGGCAGTGGTCCATTGAACCGCTGCCTACTCCTAAATAAGGTTTGTGTATTTAATTATTTTTTTTAAACGTGTCCCGGGCTACATTACAAAAAAAAAATCTTTAAAAGCAATGGCAAACATGGTTGTCTGCTGACCCCACCATGCTTATGACTCTAGCCAATTATAATTCGTTGCAATTTGCGATTGGCCTCATGCATAATAAGGAGGTAGGTCGAATTGCGACCCACTATGATTCCGAATTTTGAGAACTGACCTATTAATACATAGGTTGGTTCGCAAAATTCATTTCCATTCACAAAAAGTCAGTGTGCATTTTGTAGCCACTTTTTGTGAATGGAAAATTCGTACATCAGCCCCAATGTTTCATTTTTACCACACAGGAGTTTGCATAAATGAAGGAAGGCTCAAGAAGTGCATAATGGCAAGTCATGCCTGCATGAATATGAGATGCACTGCTGTTGAGGAAGAAGACTCCTACAAAACTACCCTGTGCCGGAGCACAAACACCCTTTTTAAATATCCTCAAGTTTGCTTATTTTCACAAATCTGAATTTGTGCAACCCATACCCAACATTTGTGCGATTGCGCGACCACAATCACAATCAACGAATAAAAATTGTCACAAGGGTTATCTCACATATAAGCAGTGCTTTAAATGGGAAAAAATAAGTGCAGGTACTCATTAAAATGAGCTAGAGGTGTAGTGAGGAGGCGGGGCTAGGGGCAGGGCTAAGGGCAAGACATTATGATACTGAACGACTTCTATATTAGTTGCAGCACATACCAAAACACATGAGAAATGTGTTTATATAAACAAAGCAGGTTAACTCATTACACAAAATGAAAGATTAATGCGATAATATGTTAACATTTCTTTTTTTTGCAATAGTTGCACCTTCTGAATGCCATACTGTTAATTGCTGTTGTTTGGCACAATACCATATATTTTTGAGCACGCGAGTAGGAAGAAACTGAAAATACCCCCACTTCAAACCAAAGCTCTTATGGCACCAAGCAAATGAAGCAAACAATCATGACCCACCCCAGAAGATATCTCTTGTCTCTTCCATCGATCTATCCATTCATCCTTTCATCCTACCATTTACCTGCTGATGTCCACCATTTAACCTTTACCTTCTATCGTCTATTCAGTCTTTCATCCATCATTCAGTTTTTCACCATTCCGTCTATCCACCCTTCATATCCAAACCTACCCATCCATCTCCAAACCTATCCATTCATCCTTTCACTCATCCATCTCTTTATCCACCCTTTCCCTCATCCATCAATCCTTTCGCTCATCCATCAACCCTTTCACTCCTTTATTCCATCCACCCTTTCATTCCATCCACCCTTTCACTCAATCCCTCCTTTCACTCATCCATCATCCACCCTTTCATCCATCCTCTCTACCTTTCATTCATCCATCCATCCAATCTTTCACTTATCCACCCATCATCCGCCCTTTTATCCAATCATCCACCCTCTTTCACCCATGCATGCTTTCACTCATCCATCCATCCATCCATCTATACATCCACTCTTGCTCACTCATCCATCCACTCACTCACCCACCAACCAACCCTCCCTTTTACGTTATTTATGAATCTTTGTCGCCGAGCAGACATGTACAAACAAAGTGCCACCCATTTTCTTTAAAATCTCTCCTGAGAGTGTCTTGATTCTCTCTCTCTTTCTCTCACTTTTTACTTACAAAAACAGGCATACAAAGGCAGGCAAACACACAAACATAGCAGACACACAAAAGACTCAGGTATGATAAAAGCCATATTTTCTCTTCACCTACCATGGCTTTTTTAATTTCCACCAGGGTCGGACTGGCCGTAGCCTGATTGCCACTGCAAGGTGACTGACATGATTCCTGTGTTTGCACAAATGCACAGGATAGTGTGAATGTGATTGACAGCACAGGGCCTGAACGGACCCTGCTTTGCCAAGCACAGCGCGATGGTGAGCACCCGGACATTATTCAAATGAGTCCTGCTGACTAGCTCAGCTGGGGCTCAGATCGGGGCTGCAGAAGTGGCGCCTTGGCTGCCAGAGACACGTTCCACTCCTGCTCACCAGCACAACCAATGAGCCTACCTTTTCATGAGTACCGGTACTCTCCTCTGAAGTAGAGAAGTGCCGGTACTCAGAGTGATAAATCTAAGAAGTGCCGGTACTCAGTACCGGTGAGTACCGGCCCATTTAAAGCAGTGCATATAAGTATAAACCCAGCTAATCTGTGATATGGCTGTTTGGGGGCAATGATTTGCTGTCTCATACTTTTGTCAGACTCTCAGCCCTCCACCATTGTGTGCCACCCTAGCTGCCTCTGGACAAGCAGACATGCCAACTTGTGATTTTTTTTTCATCATCGGAGGAGGGGCATGGCCACGAAGAGGGCGAGGCTTAGTGACAAGCACAGCCCCAGGCACTTCTAAATCCACTGCCCCCACTCCCATGACAAGCCTCCACTCCTCCCACTACGCACCCCCCCCAACTCTCACCCCCAACACCAAAACTTTTGAGGCCGTTGCTGATGTCCTGCGGCGGTTTCACACCTCATAATGGACATCGGCTGAGCTAAACTTCCAAACAGTTAGCTGGAAACCTGCTCTCTGCAGGGGTTTCCAGCAAATTGTGTACCCACCCTGTGATATTGGTTCTTCACCGGGTGAAATGACCCGAAAGCGTTGAGGTGGCACCAGTGCTTAATTTGTAGAATAATAGCCAGTGCTCTCATTGGGAGGTCCCTGCATCTTGCACCACACAGTACCCCTGCCAGCTGCCAATGACAGTACAAACACAGCTACTAAGCATCACACTCTTACAAGTGTGACAATTCAGACTATTCCAGGCCCCCACACCTATAAGAATGGCTGGGGAGGCAGGAATTTGTCATTATAAATGTAAATTCAGCCAATAAGCAGCTGTTGTTGTGCTCATACCTAAATTAGCCGTACACCGCCACCATGTGGCAGACTGTCATAAGCGTAGGTGCTGGCAATTAGGTGCCGGTGCCGAGGACCAGAAAACACCGGCTCAAATTAAGCACTGGGTGGCACAGTGTGAGTTGGCAAGTCTCGGACAAATATCAGGTGTCAATGGTTGGATGAAATCTACAAGTACTCAAAATGAACCAACAATGTGATTCCAGCAATGCCAATGGAAAAATAAATCGAAGCATAAAAAACATAACCATTTGACATTCTGGTATAATGCCAAGTAACCAGATTGAAAGAAGGAACTTGGACAAAGAGAACCCCACTCTGATGTTTGGGTATGCCTCACTTGTGTTTTTTTTTACATTCTTCATTTGTTGGACATGACTGCCTTTACGGAGCCATCTGTTTTTCGAGCTCGAGAACCTCATCTATGCACAACTACTGTTGATTTCTGTGAAACGCTGAACGCACGGTATTTTTTGTTAAGATACGATTTTAGGAACCAAGGGCAGTTAATAAAAAGTCTTCCTCATAATTATCCTCTGGTTCGATGTCTAGTGCACGACAAATACGTTATAAAATGAACTAGTGTGAACTCAAAGAGACCCCGAATACATGAGTAAATCTGCTGTAAACATTTAAGCCGCGTCACGCTATATTTTACTCCCCGTCGTGTCTTTTCGCTGGAATTAGACGAATATGCTTATGCGGTAAAATCCCACCCTCATGCGCACTTTCCAAGGCGGAACTCCCTCGTTAAAAGGTAAAAGAGCGACTTTCGGCGACTCGCTGCGTCACCCCGGAGAGCTCGGCGGGTTCCGTGTTTTCCAGCATTCCGGTCGGATCTGCCTGTGGCTGGGCTGCCCTTCCATCAGGCTTTGTGTCAATCAATAGCCGAGCTGCACAGCGCCCTGTTAACCTCTGCAGTGTTCATAGCTGCCCACGGTCAATCAAGGGGCCAGGCCTTCTGTGTGCCCGTGGTAGCCCTCCGCGGGCGCACAGCAAACCGTGAAATGTCTACCATTGTGTGGCGGAACCACGGGGCGATGAATGGACCTGTCACTCTTATGAGCCATCAATCAATATTTTATATTTGGCCTTCAGGGGCAGTAATTCCACGTTTTGCAAGCTCACTCAGAAACCTTTCCCCCAGAAAGGTATTCCTAAACATAATGTTTCTTATCGGATTTATTTTAAAGACGTCATCATGTATTGCGTAATTCACTGTTTAAAAAAAGGCATTGAGGAGCAAGTATGAAGGCAAGCATGCACACGGCTGATTAATATGCGACGTTACAACGCATGCGATACATCGCATGCCATTACAACGCTGTTGTTACAACGACCGCGTTGTTACATCGCATACCATTACAACGCAAGTCGTTACAACGACTTGCTGTAGGGGGCGCTGGATGTTGGAATAGTATAATTTACTATTCCAACTCCAGTCTGTGCAACAGTAGGAAAGGTGTTGGATTTAAAATCCAACACCTTCTGTCCCCTACAGCAAGTCGTTGTAACGACTTGCGTTGTAATGGTTAGCGATGTAACAACGCGGTCGTTGTAATGACCGCGTTGTAATGGCATGCGATGTATCGCATGCGATGTAAATAAAAAAAATCCTAAAACATCCTAATACAAACGCTGGCCATAAAGGCTCGTTAGCTGTAGCACGCTATGCCCGTAGGGAAGGCTATGAGGCTAATCCCGTGAGCTGCCGAGTGGGGGTGAGGGCAAGGGGATTGGAAGGGAGCAAGAAGCGTTACTAGACGCATCCATCTCGACATGAAAATATGGTCCAAAATATATGTCAATAGTTGCATGCCGGTAAAAGAACGGGACATGCAGGAAGAATCAAAAGTATCGCTAAGGCAGGAAAATACATGATATGTGTAGACGGGGCTGCAAAATAAAGTACAAGAGGCCCAGGTGCTTGGAAATGTTAGGTAAGAGCCAGCCAAGGAATGTCATCGTTGAGTGCCCCTTGTCCTCCAATAAGTCTAGACCAACATCGGGCGTCTAAATTCTGTGCCTAATTTGGGCAACTACCAGTCTTCCATCACTTACGCTGCCCGCTGGGCGTTTTCACACCCGGACTACGTTTCCCAGCATCCCTGGCTTCCATAACAGGAAGTGGGGCCCCGCTTTGCATTGTTGCTATAAAAGCGTGTCGTCATCCAGAAGCCCTACCCCCTGTCCGATGGACGTACGCTTTGGCAATCCACACTCTAGCTAAGCGGTAAGAGTGTTTTCCGGACACTGGTGTCCACCTTTAATGCATGCGTCTACCAACGCTTCTTGCTCCCTTCCCATCCCCTAGCTCCCCCCCCACTCGGCAGCTCACGGGATTAGCCTCATAGCCTTCCCTCCTTCTTGTGTCCAGATAATACTACACATGCGCCATTACCAGCGCTTTCTCCGCTTGCGCATTTACTACCTCACATGGACTCAGCCTCACAGGCGCTACTCGTGCCAGTTATGTACGTTAATTTTTACCATTCTCCTACACATGTGCCGACCAACACCTGTGGCACTTCATTCAGTGCTCCTTGGCCTACATTTACACACATCCCGCATTGCTGTGCGGGTGTTTCTTTGCCAGCTTTTAATTTATGTTAGGACAGCTTATATTCCGCTTGGTTTGTTCAAACTTTTTTGAACAACCCCTTGTTACTTTCAACAACACTTGTACTCTCTTCTCTTCTTGACCTTAACGCCACCAACTTTATTCACTAGGCTGGTTGGCGTATGTACCTCTGGCTCAGAGCCCAGGACAGATGCGGTAAATTCCCTGACTGTTGTAGGTGAGTCTCGCATTTGTAACCACTCACTACTGTTTTAGAGTGGTTTGATTGATGACATCATGTGATGTACTGTATTGTTTGTCTTTTGTGCAGTGGTTCTACCATGCGTTATACGTTTTTCTACCACATTGTAAATGGCGCGGTACGCTGTTTTTTTGTTTCACCACAGGTTCCACCATTGAATCTACTGAACTACAGGACAACCGGTTCAGTATAACATACCGTTGTCCATTGTTATTTCACTCACTATTGTATATATTCACTGATTGCAGTAGCTGAAATTTGATCCTGATGAAGGCCATGACACTTTTATAGGTCTTGAGGCCGAAACATGTTGATCGTTTCCGAATGCAGCTGTCTCTAATGTTGGCAGTTACATTACAAGCTATCTGTTTTTAATCCTGTCACAAGGTAGTATAATAAAGTTTGCCTTAGCTAACCTTGTAGTCAGTTTTAAACCACTGCTCACTATAGCACTGCACTTCACCTACAACACACCATGCTCACGTAGGGTTTTAGGACCACCCTCTTCTCCAAAAACATCCCTGAGCTCCTCCCTCATAGCTAGGGGGTTGTAGCCTGCGTCACGACCAGGTTCTTGACGCGAGGAGGCACCCCTATGATGAAGCATGACACCTCTGGTGTGTGAGGGGAACCGTCCTTAAAAGGGATTCCCCTCCTGAGCATGGTAGGCACAATCCACACGCCCTTTAGACTTACGATTGGGACCCATGGGCTCTTTCTGTGTTTGGTATTAAATGTACATCAGCCCAGCCATAGAGTAAATCAAGTTTCACGTATGGCCAGCTGCTTGCACTGCAAAACATATCCATAGAGAACAGAGGTAGCAATTTAAGCTGAATTAGTACTAACATTCTGAAATCTATCTGTCCGTCTGTCCGTCTGTCCGTCCGTCCGTCCGTCCGTCTGTCTGTCTGTCTGTCTGTCTGTCTGTCTGTCTGTCTGTCTGTCTGTCTATCTATCTATCTATCTATCTATCTATCTATCTATCTATCTATCTATCTATCTATCTATCTATCAATCACAAAATGGCAGTCACTACCATCACTACAGTACAGTTATAATTAGGACCTTGTTAGAAATTGAGTTTTTGTTTATCTAATAACTTTGGCGCTTTCACAAATCTTCATGAAATTTCCCCCAAAAAAGTTCATCCACCTTAGCTCCTTCCTGAAAAGTTTTGGAGTGATCAGTCAAGCAGGAGCCGAGAAAAAGAGGAGGGTCTCAAAACACAATTCCTCCTTGCAATTGCCTTAGGGATTTTTGTACAGCGCTACAGCCAAAACAGCTGAGCTTCTTGCTCCCTTCCCATCCCCTAGCTCCCCCCCCAACTCGGCAGCTCACGGGATTAGCCTCATAGCCTTCCCTCCTTCTTGTGTCCAGATAATACTACACACGCGCCATTACCAGCGCTTTCTCCGCTTGCGCATTTACTACCTCACATGGACTCAGCCTCACAGGCGCTACTCGTGCCAGTTATGTACGTTAATTTTACCATGCTCCTACACATGTGCCGACCAACACCTGTGGCACTTCATTCAGTGCTCCCTGGCCTACATTTACACACATCCCGCATTGCTGTGCGGGTGTTTCTTTGCCAGCTTTTAATTTATGTTAGGACAGCTTATATTCCGCTTGGTTTGTTCAAACTTTTTTGAACAACCCCTTGTTACTTTCAACAACACTTGTACTCTCTTCTCTTCTTGACCTTAACGCCACCAACTTTATTCACTAGGCTGGTTGGCGTATGTACCTTTGGCTCAGAGCCCAGGACAGATGCGGTAAATTCCCTGACTGTTGTAGGTGAGTCTCGCATTTGTAACCACTCACTACTGTTTTAGAGTGGTTTGATTGATGACATCATGTGATGTACTGTATTGTTTGTCTTTTGTGCAGTGGTTCTACCATGCGTTATACGTTTTTCTACCACATTGTAAATGGCGCGGTACGCTGTTTTTTTTGTTTCACCACAGGTTCCACCATTGAATCTACTGAACTACAGGACAACCGGTTCAGTATAACATACCGTTGTCCATTGTTATTTCACTCACTATTGTATATATTCACTGATTGCAGTAGCTGAAATTTGATCCTGATGAAGGCCATGACACTTTTATAGGTCTTGAGGCCGAAACATGTTGATCGTTTCCGAATGCAGCTGTCTCTAATGTTGGCAGTTACATTACAAGCTATCTGTTTTTAATCCTGTCACAAGGTAGTATAATAAAGTTTGCCTTAGCTAACCTTGTAGTCAGTTTTAAACCACTGCTCACTATAGCACTGCACTTCACCTACAACACACCATGCTCACGTAGGGTTTTAGGACCACCCTCTTCTCCAAAAACATCCCTGAGCTCCTCCCTCATAGCTAGGGGTTGTAGCCTGCGTCACGACCAGGTTCTTGACGCGAGGAGGCACCCCTATGATGAAGCATGACACCTCTGGTGTGTGAGGGGAACCGTCCTTAAAAGGGATTCCCCTCCTGAGCATGGTAGGCACAATCCACACGCCCTTTAGACTTACGATTGGGACCCATGGGCTCTTTCTGTGTTTGGTATTAAATGTACATCAGCCCAGCCATAGAGTAAATCAAGTTTCACGTATGGCCAGCTGCTTGCACTGCAAAACATATCCATAGAGAACAGAGGTAGCAATTTAAGCTGAATTAGTACTAACATTCTGAAATCTATCTGTCCGTCTGTCCGTCCGTCCGTCCGTCCGTCCGTCCGTCCGTCCGTCCGTCTGTCTGTCTGTCTGTCTGTCTGTCTATCTATCTATCTATCTATCTATCTATCTATCTATCTATCTATCAATCACAAAATGGCAGTCACTACCATCACTACAGTACAGTTATAATTAGGACCTTGTTAGAAATTGAGTTTTTGTTTATCTAATAACTTTGGCGCTTTCACAAATCTTCATGAAATTTCCCCCCAAAAAGTTCATCCACCTCAGCTCCTTCCTGAAAAGTTTTGGAGTGATCAGTCAAGCGGGAGCCGAGAAAAAGAGGAGGGTCTCAAAACACAATTCCTCCTTGCAATTGCCTTAGGGATTTTTGTACAGCGCTACAGCCAAAACAGCTGAGCAGAATTACATCAACGTTGGCAGAAAGCTAGAGCTTTACATTTATTGATATCTGGACCTTTCGGCTGAAATTAAAAAATTAAAGCTTTCTGATTGGCTGATGGAGCTATTTCAGAGTGAGTGCTCTGATTGGCTGGCCGTAATGTGAAAAGAAATGTTGAGGAGGCCAAGACAGGATTCAGGGACTTGGCACCCTGTCCTGAAAAGGTGTTTGAAAAAGAACATACGGGCAAGATAGGGATACCCTGATGTCCTAGCCTTTGTGCCTCACCATTCTCTGTTTATGACCTAACAGATGGCATCATTCATGACATCACTAATAACATTTTATTAGAAATGGGGTGTCCGGTTTGCAGAGATATGCACCATGTCCACGCAGGAACCACCACTCTAGTCAGGGTAAGCTAAATACAGACTAAAAGATAACCTGTGCTCACCCTCTGGTAGCTTGGCACACAGCAGTCAGGCTTATCTAAAGAGGCAATGTGAAAAGCATTTGTGCAACACACACACACACATAGTAACACAATGAAAACACCACGAAAATACTCCACACAGGGTTAGAAAAATAGATTATATTTTTATGATTAAAACAAGACCGAAAATGACAAAAATCGAATAAGTAGAACCAGAAATGTGCATTTTGAAAGATTAAATCAAAGCATAGGAGCTCATTACGATGTCAGGCGGACATCGTAGCGGTGTGGAACCACCCGATCCTATGTCAACGGTTCTGACCTCAGTATTAGGATGCGACCGCGGTCGGAAACATCCATTTTATAATGTGCAAGCTGGCATTGTAAAATGGATGTTTTTAAACATCCCGGCACCATGTGGCAGGCACCTTACGGTGCAGGGATGTTTAGGGGGGAACAATAGGTGCCTCCCAGGCCCCACAGCGGAGGCTCAGGGGGGCCATGCTAGGCCCATCAAAGACACTTTCCGACACTCTTTACATGTCGGAAAGGCCGACATGAAAAGATTGCCAGAAAGTGCCATCATAATCTCGATGGTGGCGCTGAGCTTGGCTCCGCCGTCATTAGGGGATTATGGTGGCTTCCGACGCTCTGACAAGCTCTTTGAGCCTGTCGGAAGCGCATCGGAATCCCCCCGCAGATTTCACTCCGACCGCCGTCATCCTGATACGGTGGTCAGACTGAAACCTACAATTTCAGGCAGAAAGCCTCTGACAGCTGGTCGGAGGCTTTCCGCCCGACATCGTAATAGGGCCCAAAGTGATTAGAGTCGGTATTTAGACAACATTTTGAGTAAAAAATATCATCATACCAGAATATCGAGTCTGAAATATCTTCATATTGAAATATCGTCAGCAAGAATATTGATGTCAAGAATATCGATTTTAAGGTAAGTAATATCGATTTTTAAGATATCGAAGTCATTAATATCGTTTGCAAAAATATAGTTGTTTAAAATATCATTTAAAAGTTATTGTTATGTATTTTAGTATATATTTTAAATGTATATGATGTAATTTGTTTGTATAATTATTGTTTATGTTTTTTATATTTTTGTTAAATGTTTAGTAGTTATTAAATATAATGTAATTACATTTTGTGTTTTTTAGTTATGTAGCGTATTTTGGGTTTATAGGGGTATAGGGTGGGAAGTAATTTAATAATAAATTAACGATTATTTTTTTATTTAATATTATTTATTTCATTGATATTTAATTATGTTAATTGTGCTATTAATTTTTTTATGTAAATTTTATGTGCTTGTTGTGGGGTTATAGGGGTAAAGGGTGTGAAGTAATTTATTTTTAATTAATTAATAATTAGTTGTTAAATACTATTAATTATTTAATTGACAATTAATTATTTTGATTGTGTAATACATTTTTTGAAAGTTTAGGTGCGAGTTGTGGGGTTTATAGGGGAAAAGAGTGGGAAGTTAATGAATTTTAATGAATTAATATTTAGTTTTTAATTAATAATGATGGTTTAATTGATAATTAATTATGTTAATTGTGCAATTCGATTTTTTTTAGATTTTAGATGTGGAATGTGGGTTTTGTAGGGGTATGGGGTGTGAAGTAAATTAATTTTGAGTAATTATTAATTATATTTTAATTTAATAATTATTAATTTGATAATTAATTTTAATTGTGTAAATCATTTTCTGTTTAATTTTCTGAGTGTGTTATGTGTTTTGTGGGGGTATATTGTGGGAAGTACATTAAATATAATTAACTAATAATTGATATTTAATGAATGATAGTTTGCTGATACATATTTATATTAATAGTGTAAAAAATATTTTTAATAGTTAAGTTTTAGGTGCAGGTTGTGAGTTTTGATGGGTTACAGGGTGGGAAGTAACTAAATTAAATTTATGTGATACATTTTTTTTGTTAATAAGTAATTTCTAAATAAAAATATTTATTTGTATGAAAATATTTTTTGTATTTTATTTATAATAATATTTGTAAGTATTTGTGATATTTATTTAACATTGCAATATGTTTTAATTTTTTTAATTTTTAATATTAAATATATATGTATTTTATTTTCCTATATATTTCTATTTTTTT
Source organism: Calotriton arnoldi (assembly GCA_963921515.1). Classification (NCBI taxonomy): domain Eukaryota; kingdom Metazoa; phylum Chordata; class Amphibia; order Caudata; family Salamandridae; genus Calotriton; species Calotriton arnoldi. The sequence goes on from CAWUFW010000189.1 coordinate 5,083,049, forward strand.
AATGTAATTTGTTTTCGAACTAATTTTATTTTGTTCTAGATATTTTGTTTGTTTTTAACGTTGCACTGACTGGAGTGGGAATAGTAAATTTTGCCCCTCCACAATCCAACACTTTCCCTACTGTTGCACTCATTGGAGAGGGAATAGACATTTTTACCCCTCTGCAGTCCAATACTTTTATTACCAGTCGCGGTCGGTGTAGGTGTGCCGGCCGGGCGGTGACGTGGGGCGGGGGAGGGGCAGGGTGGGGGGTAGCAAAGTATGGATTACGGACCTATACAGGTAAGTAAACATTTAAATCAATAAAACGAATTTCGTTGGGCGCACTGCATCGCCAAATGCCATTATAAGTATAGGATGACGATATTTTTGACATCGATATTTTGGTCACGATATTTTTGTGTGGTGATATTTTGAGGATCGATATTTTGGCAGTGAACCCTTAGAGTCATGCAGCGCCAACTGGTGACATTTAGTCGCACTAGACCAGGTTAAATCCAAAGTTCAGGCCGACTGTGATGGAGGGCAGGCCTGCTACAGGGCTCACACAGTACCTCAAATGGAGGAAGCATGAACATTGAGGACCCCATGCAAGGAGGAGAGGAGGCGATGCGTCATCGTCGATCCCACGGATGTATGCGATGCGTTGGTTCCGATCCACACAGTCAGTGAAGTCTCGCCAACGAACCCCTTTGCGATGCAGCCACTAGTCCATCGCCGTCAAGCCACACATCCTGTTGAAGCAATGTTGTCAAGCAGCAACTGCGTCGAAGGGCGATGCGTCGATAGTCAATGCATGTATTCTGCTGGGTCAGCAAAGAAACAAGCCCTTCCAAGGGCCAGGATTGGATTGGCACCACTTGGCAGGGCAGGACACACAGATGGCAGAGTCCAGGGGCTGTTGCAGGGTTGGAGGAAGTCTTTGATGGCCCTGAGACTTCAGAACAAGGGGCAAGCCCTTGGAGTCACTCTGGGTTCAAGTGAGATGGGTCCAGTCCTTTTACTCAACAGGGAAGTGGGTAGCAAGCAGCTGCCAACAGGCAGCACATCAGAGAAAAAAAGCAGTTCTTCCACAGCAGCAGTCCAGCAGAGTGGCAGTCCTTGTAGCAGCACAGCAGTCCTTCTTCCTGAGTTCTTCACAGTCCAGTAGTATACTGACTTGGTAGGGTCAGAGACCAAGTACTTATACCCAGTTGTGCCTTTGAAGGGGGGTGACTTCAAAGAAGGGTCTTTGAAGTGCACAGAAGCCCTTTCTTCCCAGCCCTGGCTCCAGACTACCAGCAGGGGGTAATCAGCCCTTTGTGTGGGGACAGGACACTACCTATTCAGTTGCAAGTGTCAGCTCCTCCATCCCTCTCTGCCCAGGAAGGGCCATCAGAATGCAGATGAGTGCTCAGACACACCTAACCTGCTCAAAGAGCAGAAAGAGCAGAGAAATGCCCACTTTCTAAAAGTGTTATTTCTAAAATAGTAATGTTAAATCTAACTCTACTAGTAAAGAGGATTCATCATTACCATTCCAATGATATAATACATGACACAGCTACTCCTTTCTAATCAGAAATTACAGCTTAAAAGCGTTTAAAGAATTCCCAATGTTAATCTATGAGAGGAGGAGGCCTCCTAGTAGTGAAAAACAAATTTAGGTGTTTGGCACTACAAGGACATGCAAAACTTAACAGTGCGTGTCCTTCCTTTTACTTACACAGCGCCCTGCCGTATGGGCTACCTAGGGCCTATCTCAGGGATGATGTATGTGTAATAAAAGGGGAGTTTAAGGCTTGGCAAAGGGTTTTAGATGCCAAGTCAAAGTGAAAGTAAACCACACTCACAGGCCCTGCAGTAGCAGGCGTGAGACAGGGTTGAAAGGCTATTTGTGTGGGTGGCACAATCAGTGCTGCAGGCCCACTAGTAGCATTTAATTTACAGGCCCAGGGTATATGGTATACCTCTTTACAAGGGGCTTACAAGTAAATTAATTATGCCAATTGTGTATACATGAAGGTTACCATTTTTAGGGGAGAAGCACATGCACTTTAGCACTGGTCAGCAGTGGTGTTATGTCCCGTATAGAGGCCCTAATGTAGACCCGTTCATACATGCCCTAAAATGGACGTATTCGTATTTGCCCCAATACGGTCATATCCGTACTTGCCCTATTATGGTCAAAGCCGCATATGCCCTATTACGGTCATAACTGTACATGTCCTATTATAGTCATGATTCCTTATATTGGCATGATCTTTCACCTACATTGGTCCTCGCTAGTACACAACGAGCTCTGAGGGCTGAACGTTATCTATCCTGTGGTTTTGAATACAGCAGGGTTTTTCCCAAACACAGGCCCACACTGTACTCATCAATTATGCATGGCTCTCTAGGAATACACCACCTGCATAATATGTATGTACAAAGTTCACCCCTGACGTCTTCCTCAAGTCTAACAAGGGCCACTACAAACCATACAAAGCAACTAGAGTCTTCAGGGTATAAATACACCACATCTTACCCCGGTAACAGAGGGAACCGAGACTTCCTGCTGACACACTGACCAGAGACGCTAAGGCTCCTGCATGCAGTCGCTCCAGCTGACAGTGGTCTGACACAGCCCTTGCGGGGTGTGCAACTCGAGACCAGGACGGGGTCCCACACTCTCTCTATTCAGGTATGGGGGTTTGACTAAATCCTAGAAGGATTCTTGGCTCTTAGGCTTTTAGACCTACACATATGCTAGGCACACTCAGGTACATCTAGTTAGGCATCGTAGGAGTACGCGCACTTTCATAAGGCTTTTTATATTCATGTATGTATTCATGATTATTGCAATATGGTAGAACTGTTCTATCCCTTTGCTTTTATCGTACTGCTGATAATATATCTCTGCTATTGTCTGCTGGTTTCTGCAGCACATATATTTTACACTAGAATAACAACTGTTCAATAAATACTTATTGAAACGCCCAGACTGTTTATTCTGTGTAACTCTCTGAGACAAACCGAATAAGTAAACACGAGTGACTGAGCGAAATGTAATACATTGTTTCCACGATTCTGAGGAATTAGGGTTTCCAGAAACTAATCTCTCCCCGATAAGAGGAGATTCTAGTGGCACTGTGAGCTAGCTAATGCAAATCCGGCTAACATACGCGGTGGGGCTGCACAGAGCCAGTCTACCACCAATCCCACAGTTTATGTTATCCAAACGCGCAGGTCCTGCATGGGCACTATAGGAACTACACAACAGTGGTAAAGTGTTCAGAGACCTAAGGGCAACAGAAAGATACAGCAAAAAGAGGAGGTAAGCAGGCAAAACGCTTTGGGGAAGACCACCCTAAGCATGATAGGTCTAACACATCTCAGATAGCCATCATTGATGACAACACTGGACATGGTGGGGGCACAAAGCCTAGTTAGCTCAGTAAGCTATAACTAGTGAATTTCAGTGTTTTCGTTTAGTTTAAAATGTTCCATTTAACTGACATATTCACTTAATTATAACGCCACTTTAACATTTGTTTTATTCAGTGACCACATATAAAAATAAAATGGGGGGGCAGCGCTGACCCCCCTGGCCTCCCTTATGTTCTTATTTAATATAGATTTCACCTGCACCTTGGTAAAACTAGATATGCCCTTCCTAACCTGGCCACTGTTTGAGCCCACAATCACCACTTACCTTATGCAGACAAATAGGTTCTCAGAGCCCTGCACTATGTCTGAGACGATAGATTAGTCTGAGATTTCAACAACTCCAATAATTCATTTATCGGATGAAGTTTTAATTTTACTGAACATACTAATCTACACTCATTTCAATAAGATTTGCACATAAGGGCAAGACAGGTGAACCTCTTCCATTAAAACTGCAATCTCTTTTAGTTTTTTTTCCTGAGTTTTTTTCAGTGAGAAGTATGTATTAATTAGTTTTAGATCTGGGCAACCATTTTTCCCCATTTTATTTTTATTTTTTAATGACAAACCTGAAACTGACATTGTCAAAAAGTTAGTAAATTCCTTAAATAAAATGACCCCCGTGGGGGGACCAAATTGGCCCTTGACTGCTTTCACACTAAAAACTCTATAGTCACTCAACACACCACATCCTCCTATTCCCAGGTTTCTCGCATTGCCGCTATCATAACATTAATAAACATCAATAACAGACAAAAGAGATTCAAAGTTCTTTGTCACACCAGTGATATTCCAGGACAGACAATTAATCCAGATGTCATCAGGACCTCCAAAATAAAGCTTTTGACATCTCCTCCTTTTTTGAATTAATTGTTGCCGCAATCCAATTCCAGTTGTTATTGTTCTTTTCTGATAGTTCATCACGGTTAGTAAAGATTTGCCTCCCCTTCTGTGTTTTAACAATGATGATCCCATCAGACCCAGGCCCCTAGTGGCCCCAAACCTACTGACTAGGGATAATGGTTATGCTGGCTGAGTTGTGCCCTCATACACTCCTCCAGAACTCTATCATAAATTGACACCTCTCCAGTGAATGCAGGCTGAGTAAATGAGTCATAGATAGCAAAGCCTGACCACCGAAGCTCATCCAGTGAGTTCAGCACCTCATCAGCTACTATCCTGGAATAAAAATGCACCAATACAAATGGCTCGGAAGTGGCTTTAGGAAGAACAACCAGGGAGATGTCTTTAGAGGATATTTTAGCCAGCTGCGGAATTTATTTGAAAAAGATAAGATGCATGACCTACACCAAAAAAAAAAAGTGCATCGGGGTCAGCAAAAATGTCTGCCAATTGAAGGACCCATTCAACATCATCATAGGGGTTAGCTGCATTCCCTTACCCCACCTTTGATCAGCGTCTGGCCTAAAGAGCTCAGTTCCAGCAGACAAAGGAAGTGTGATCTTACCCTGTAAGGGCGCTGATTTATCATGGCCCATCTGTACAGACTTATAAACAGGGACGTTATTCGCTATTACTAATCCTGTTGGATTTAAGGCCAATGGGAGAGAATCCGTCTCCTGAGGATAAATGGTATTCTCCTGGTTATTATTGGTTGGACAGCAGGTATCTTGGAGTACAAGTCCATCGTAGAGAATTTGACCCTTCTTATTCTTCTTATTTATCCTGGGTAGTTTTTTTTAGCCTTTCTTCTTTCCTTTCTTTTGTGAGGCTTAGGACCAAAATCCTGTTTAATGGCAGCCAGATTTTCCAGATTTTTTTTTTTAAAGATTGGGAAGACTTCACTTCTTTTCCCTGGATCAGGGCCATGACTAGGGAAATCGCCCCATTGTATATGACCTCTGGGATAGAAAGATCTTCTTTAAAGAAGGCTTTCAGATGAGATAAATCTACTGACGTCACAACTTTTGACCTTCATTTGTTTAAGCCTAGGACCACCCACTTGAACACTGGCCTCCGCTAGGTGCAGGACTTTTTACACTGATGAAATTATAGTTGCCAATTGGTTTTAGAGGTAATTCTTTGAGTGTTACCGTTAGAATATCTAAAATATGGTCTGAGCTATCATTGTATTTCTCCAGTAAAAACAAATAGATGACAAAGTACACTGGAGGCTTTGCAGTGAAAAACACACATAATCCTTCTCAATCCAAATAACGGACTAAAATATCCACCACTCAAATTACTTTCATATTCACTGTACTAATTCACCACTAATCCTTTATGGGTTCCGGAGTAGCGTGCTACTTGCCGAAAAAGCGCTTCAACACCTCATCAGGGTTAGCAAGCACTATATAAATGCAAACCTTTTTCCCTCTTCTATCTCTCCACTATCCTTCTCAATCCAAATAACTGACTAACATACCCACCACTCAAATTACTTTCATATTTCACTATACTAATTCACCACTAATCCTTTATGGGTTCCAGAGTAGCGTGCTACTCGCCAAAAAAGCACTTTGACGCCTCAACAGGGGTAGTAAGTGCTATATAAATGCAATTACGATACAAAACAATAAGAGAAAGACTGTGGATGACTTTGGAACTGTGAGGTTTATCACCACATTCTCTAATCAGGCATACAATCTATGTACCATTTTGAACAAAGATTGGCAAATACTAAAAACGGATGATGTATTAAGTAAACACCTTCATCCTAATCCACAAATCACTACAGCAAAAGTTGATCACTGAGGGATAATCTCAGTCAGAATGTGATAACCACCCAGAGAAGTATCTCCAATGAGCAGGGTAGGGGGTGGATTCTGCACTAACTGTAAGGCATGCAGAGGCAGTACTGATTGCTCTAAGGTCCAAGTAACAAACACAACTAGAGAATTTGTGATAAAAACACACTAACAGGCAATACAACATACTGTGTATATGGTCTATTATGTCCCTGCAATAGGATGTATATTGGTAGTACCATTCATAAGGCACAAAAGCATGTTCTGGAGCACATGCGGGCAGTCAGGCACAATGACAAACACTATCCAGTGGCCAGACACTTTTTTGATGTTCATTTTCAAAATGAAAAGTTTTTGAGAATGATTGTTATTGATTCAGTATACACTGATATATGAGGTGGTAATCGAGAGAAAAAATTGCATAAGTTTGAATCAAGGTATATTATTGATTTTCAGACCATGGCACTGCAGGGCCTCAATTCCAGTGAAGAACTAGAGGTACATCTAGGGTAATCAGCACTATTAAAAAATGAGAGGGGTTTCATTTAGCAGTTTCTTTAACTTTTAACTTTTTGTGAGGAGGCATAGATTTCTTTTTATTGAGTTGTATCTATTTATATATTTTCACATAGGTGACTGCATTAAATGGGATATAGAGTAGCTGTCCGAGCACCTTTCCCCAAACATCACAGGAATTTTGCGCTTTTAATGCTGTGACGTAACTATGTGCTGTGTTTAGCCCACTTGCAAGCATGCGCAATTCAGTTCATTGGGGTATTGATTGCTTGCTCCTACATTTATTATTTGTCGGCCTTAATGCATGGTAATTTTTGCATGCATTTGATATAATGCATATCTGTGCATATATCGTTAGAACAACTTTCATATTTGTTATAATTTAAGGTGTATGTAAACCGACACTACGGATGTTTATGTAACAAGTATGATAATATTATTGTTGATATTTCAATTCACCAATGATGGATCAAGTGTTATTTCAATATCATGCATGTAATTTCAAGAAACTCTGTGCTTCTACTGATTTGTCATACAAAGATGCATTTAAATATTGTTACAACAAGTGATATATCGGTCCGTTTCAAGACGGCGGTCATGGCTGCTCTGGTTTTTGTATGCACATATGTATAAGTCCTTTTTCACTTTTGCATTTCTCTATTTCAGCACGGAAGTGTTTGGCTTTTGTAATTTGACCTTGAACAAGGCGTAATGCCGAAACGCGTAGGAGGAGCCATTAAATTGAATTGCTTGGCACACTTGGACATCTGAGTATGCTTCAAAAACAAGTGGAGGATTGTTGTTAATATATATATATATATATATATATATATATATACATGTATAAATATACATTATTTGAAAGTATTTAATAAACTTGATTAAAATTTCCTATACTTTCCTATAGGGAGATTTCCACCCCAGAGGTAGAGATCTCCACCAACTAATAGTAACTTTACACTTGTAAATTTAGCTGTAGTAGGCTGTATCGGGGGCATGTAAGTCTACACATAGGTGCAAATCTCCACTTGGAAATGGTGAATAACAAAAAAGTGGAGAGTTACACCTAGGGGCCCGATTCCGATCTCGCTCAGAAGGCCTCCGAATCGGATTTGGCTTTGCCGGATCCGATTCGTAGCTCTTGTTTACGACCGAATCGTACACAGGTCCGAACGACCAAGTACGATGCGAAGATCGCATAAGCGCTGACCTAATCGTTTCCGGACCCGAACCGCTCCGTACGACTCATTCGCAGCCGGATCGTACGGTGCAATGGAGCCGAATGCCGACCGAGCGAGTACGATGCACGATTCAGACAGCCGCTTCGCCTCGGTCTCAGCAAGATGAAGCGGCTGTCAGAAGAGTACTTCGGGGGGCCGTAGCAAGCCCCCCTGCACCCGGGGCCCTCCATATCTGTCACGGGGGTGTGCCCATGGGTTCCCCCGATCCAGGCATGCACAGTGTGACGGGCAACATGGGGTGCCCGCCACAGGGTGTACGCTTTTCCCCACCCACCACTTTTCTGCCATGGGAGCCTGTGTACGCGTCTGTACACAGGCTCCCATAGAGTTCAATGGGAGTCCGAGTGAACCGAGTCCATCAGCATACGGCTGCATCGTACTCGTTCGGTCGGACTCCAGGAGCACGTCTTGGTCGGAAAACCCTCCGGATCTGAGTCGTACGGAGGGCTTTCCTAGCGAGATCGGAATTGGGCCCTAGGTGTATGAGTATATATACACATGCAAATTTACCTTTGGAGCTTTAAGCACAACTTTTTGTATAGTTAAACTGATTAAAAGGCACACCATAGTGAAATTGAGTTTTATTATTTCTCAGGAACTGAACAGACTAAATTCCCCTTTAAAACACATGCATTTCGTCAAATTACTAGAGGCTGGTTTAACAATAAAATTAATGTTCAAACTGCCATTCAAATGGACCTAAATTTGAAAAAAATAAAATTTTGTACATAGTAAGATTCCTAATGCCTATTTGATTCTTAGGCAAAATATGATGGCCCCGATTACGCAAAGAAGCAGAAAGCGGCACAAATGGAAAGACTGGTCAACTTTTGTGTGCAAAAGTATTTTGTGCTAAAACTTGACATGTAAGCCCATGCAAAGCCTGAGCATTGGCACACATAATTTCATCTGCATTACATTTATTAGTGCTATAAATGAAGTCAATTGCACTTCCCTTGTGAGTTACCTTGAAGCCTTGAGGATGTTGGTTCTAGGTGTGCTGACTTTAGTAGATCCTGTTCCCTCCATCCTTACACGTCTCATGGTAGCCAATACATCTGAACGTATACAGATGTGAAAATTCATATTCTTGAAGATCCCCATAGTTGTTTTTTGTTCTGCAATTTTAGAAAAAGTGAAATGTTCAACTTGTGTTTGATGCACAAAATACATACACGTAATACCACTGTGAGCAAGGAGTACAGATGAAATCAGGAGCCAATGGCAGAGCTATGACAATTTGTTTCCTATATATGGCACAATGTCTCACTGAGTTTGAGTGTTCTGCAAGTCACATGTTTAAATTCTTGCAAAGAGAAACCAGCACACTTATCTTGAAAGATTGGTCAATGAAGTACCATTACAACAGGTTATAGTACCAGTTCTCTTTTGCAGCACTTAGAAATAGCAAGAGTGCAGTACGAATCGGTACATAAAACAAGTTATTAATATCAGCCAACTATTATTTATTCTAGGGACTTCCCTGTAAATACCTGTCCTCTGCTGCTGGCAGTCCTTGCTTCTCTCTGAATAATGTATACTTTCACCTATGCTGCCCTGGAAAATAATACTCTTTTTTCTCCTTTCATAAAACCTACTTAACCGGAGCAAGCAGTGTGCAGGCGGTATGATGGCCTGACCCAGTTTATGAAGGTCCTATAATGCTTATGTCTTCCAATATGTATTGCAATACAACAGAAAGTATGAAGTCAGATGGGAAAAGCGAATGAAAGAGACTTATAAAGTGCAACAGTGACCTTGTAAGGTATCCTGATGCTTGAGAGCACATACTAGAAAGAGAGTGATGTTGTGAAGAGGGAGTTCTTCTGTGTCTTATAAAATGCAAGATGATGGGATAAGGTTCGAAGGCAGGTAGGTAGGGAGTTTTGCCTCAACATAAGAGAAAGCCCAGCCTCTAATCCTGGTCCAGCCTGTGAGAAGGATAACCAGCAGGTTGCTGTAGGAGACCTCAGTTCTCTGATAGAATTTATCACTTAAATTCCAGATACAAAAACGAGGGACCGGGATTGCCTTCTTGCAAATACATAGGGCTTTGAAAAGTGCTGACTTGTTATTTGGGTTGCAATTTTTGAAACACCCTCATGATTTGTACTACACCATTTTTTTAATTTATTTTTTTATATTTATTTTCATTAGGATCCAGACATTGCAATGTAATAGATATATTTTACAATGAGCATTCATCATAAATTATAGATAAGAATCTTCAATTCAGATATAATTACATATTACATAAATACAATAAATACAATATAAATACAATAAATACATAGAGTATCAGATCTTATGATAAAAAATATAATCAAAACAGAGAATATTATCAATATCATAAATGCAGTTGACTTAAAACCGGATAAGAAGAAAAGGGGATGGGGAATAATTCATATAGTGCCTGCAATAGGGTGGGGGGGAAAGCTTAACTTATTTGATCATTCCCCTTTTAAACTACTACTATATCTTCTGATTTAAAATATTGTCCCCAGAGTTTCTCAAATTTCCTAATTCCCCCAGTTTGTATTGCGTATAGCTTTTCACTTGCTCTAACTCGTCTCATTTTTTGTAGCCAATCCTTCATTGAGGGGATTATCTGTGTTCACCAGTTTTGGAGTGAGAGGGATCGAGCTATGGCTGTTGCAATATATACTAATTTTACCCACTTGTTAGGCATGCCCAGTCTTGGGTCATACCCCAAGACTCGAAGCCAAGTAGTTGGAGCCAAATTGACCTTCCCCACACCCACAAGATACTGAAATATTTCAGTCCAGAATCCATGTATGAATGAGCATTGCTGATCATGTGTCCAGTTTGCTGGGGAGTGCCCTATACACCGGGGACAATTACCTGGGAAAGCGGGGTTAATATATGTTAAAAGGGGTGGGGTTCTATATAAAAGCCACTTAGAAAAGAAAAGCATCCGTCGCCAATTGGCCCCTCCTAATACACTAAAGTTTAATATATTGACTTCTTTCCACACTTCATCTGTTATTATTTCAAGGCCTTTATATTTTTCCCATTTTTTAATCACTTTTTGGGTGGATTCAGGGCTCTTAAACACTAAAAGCATTCTTTTCCATTCCCCTGGCCTTTTCAAAACCCCATCACCACTTAAAGCAGACGCCACCTCTCTGTTGCTAAGGATCTGGCCCAGATCTAAATCAAATAGAACTTTATTAAGTATTCTAAAGGAGCCCAAGAGGAGAAAGTCATCCTGTGTACACTGTCTTACTTCCCCTAAGATTTGCCATCTCTCTCCCCTGAGGAAGACCAATATTTTCCAATATCCTGCTTTACCCCACTTTTGAACAATTTCGGGCGAAAGCTTCCCTTCAAGTCCCACATCAACCGCAGCCACTGATGTCGCCACATTGATCTGGGGAATGGAATATCTCCTATAGAGATCCCCACACTTCCAGAAGAGCCACTTCAGGCTCTTGTAGCGTACTCTTTTAGGTAGTTTAGTTATCTTTAGTACGTCTCGAATATTAAACTCTTTAAAAATCAACTGCATAAAGTTATTTACAGAAAGACCCCTGAGTACCTTTGTATTGAATCTAGACAAATATTATGCAAAATAGGCAGAATAATATTCTCTAAGATTGGGGAGCGCCAACCCTCCATTCTCCCTTGATTCATATAAAGTGCTAAGTGCAATTCTACGTGATTTTTTTTGCCAGATAAAGGATGAGAACATGGACTCAGCAGCTTTAAAAAAAGAGGTAGTTAAGACGCACAGAATAGCCGAGAATAAAAAATTAAATAAAGGGAGGACCGCTATTTTGATTAGGGAAACTCTCCCTAGAATAGTCAAAGGTAGAGAGATCCACTGGGAGAATAAGCATTGTACCTGTATGAGAAGAGGAGAGAAATTAAGGTCATACAAATCCTTAATTTTAGAAGAGAACCTTATGCCTAATTATCGCTTTGGTTGGGAGTTAACACAAACAGCCAAATCTGGAAGTACGACTTCAGGAGTGTACCCGCAAACAGTCGCGGCTCCTGGAGGGAGTGCTGCGGGGTGGTGGGGCGGGGCGGGGCGGGGGAGGGGCACGGTAGGGGGTAGTAAACTCCGGCATACGGCTGAACGGAGTTAAGTACATAAATAAATAAAACGAATTACATTGAGCGCGCCGCATCGCCATTTGGCGTTGCAGCGCGCGCAATGTAATTAGTTTTATTTATTTATTTATGTACTTAACTCCGTTCGGCCGTATGCCGGAGTTTACTATCCCCCACCCTGCCCCTCCCCCCCACCGCCCGCAGCATTCCCTCCAGGAGCCGCGACTGCCCGCAAAGTATTATTTCTGTCTTCCTCTTATTAATTCTATACCCTCCCATTGTCTCGTATTGAGCGAAGATCTCAAAAATCTTTTCTTGAGTCTCCTTCCGACTATCTAAAATTAGCATGATGTCATCAGCATATAATTTTATCTTATCCATTTGTGGGAGTGGAGGTTTGATACTCTTCTTTGCTCGGATTGCTCTAGCTAATGGCTTGATAAAGAAGGCGAAAAGAATAGGGGACAGTGGGCACCCCTGCCTTGTGCCACGCAGTACCTTTATTTGCCCCACTTCTACTGAGTTGATGATAACACCATCTTCGGCTTTACAATACATATTATATAAGCCCTGTGATCTTCGATGGACAACCAAATCTGGTCAGAATATTAAATAAGGTTTCCCAGACCACAAGGTCAAAAGCCTTTTCTGCGTCTAGCAGAAACACCAGGACCTGTAAATTATTCACCGCAAAGTAATCCAAAGCTTCCACCAAATAGTTAGTGTTTGTCCTGAGCTGTCTACCTGCAAAAAATCTGTTTTGGTCTAAGTAAATCAGACCCACGGCTATTGAACTAAATCTATTTGCGAGCAGCTTTGTCACTATTGTATAATCTGTATTTAATATGTTGATAGGGTGGTATGAATTAGGATCCTCAGCCTCCTTGACTTTCTTCAGGAAACTTACATTTCCTTTAAAGAAAGAAGGTAGTATATCATCTCCCTGTAGCATTCTATTAGCTAAAGATAAAAGAGGGTTAAATAAAATATCTGAAAAAAGTTTTAAAAAATTCTCCAGGGAATCCGTCCGGGCCACAGGCTTTCCAATTTCGAAAGATTTGTAATGACCTCCAACAGTTCCTCTTTAGAAAAGGGTCGAGTCATATCAGCTCCCTCTTCTATAGTTAAGGCTGGGATATTGCAATCTGTTAAAAATCTTTCTAAAGAGACTCTATCAATTGACTGATTTTGTGAATAAATCTGTCTATAATGGTATAACATGATTTCTCCCACTTTCTTTGACTCCCTACTTACTATTCCAGTGATCGGACATTTCAGGGCATCTATTCGATTCTTGGCCACTTGTTCCCGTGCCTGCCCTGCTAAAAATTTGCCTGCAAAGTTGCTTTCTTAATACACTTTTTGAGAGTGCATCTGACTCAATGCGGCGCATTTAGCATAGTATGCTTCACTCATTGCTTGTCTGGCAGCGTGAAACGCTTTTTTATTAGCCCTAGATGAGTTCCTCAAAAACCTATCGTAGCTTTGTTGTACCTTTTGTTCTAAAATCTGCTTTTGTTTTTTGGCTTTGAGGCTATTCTTTGCATCCTTACTTATTATCCTCCCTCTAATGAATGCCTTCATGGTGTCCCACACAATACCCTCGGATGCAGTCTTATCATTGATTACAAAGAATTCCCTGACCTCTTCTTTGAGGATTTTTACCCACCCTTCCACCTGCAGATATTGTTTATTCAACAGCCATCGTTTAGGGCCCAGCGGAGATTTACTCGCTTCGAGCTCAAGACTGAGCATTGCATGATCGGAGAACCCATTAGGGATAGTGGTTTGCATTTTATATTTAAGGGCTCGAGAAATAAAAAAAAATCTATGCGGGAGGAGGTACGAAACCTCCCTGAGAAGCAAGTATATGCAGCTTCTGTGGGGCATGCTGCCCTCCAGGGGTCAATTAAAGCAAGTATATCCTTAAAGTTCCTAATAATTCTCAGAGAATTTGGTTTTGCCTGTTTTTTTGTTTTTACAGAGGAATCCACTCTTGTGTCCTGCAGCACATTAAAATCTACGCCAATGATCAACCCTCCCTGGTTTTGCATAAGTGATTCGAACAAATTCACATACGGAGTAATGTTATCTTCCACCGGAGCATAAAAGCTAGCAAATGTTAAAAGTGGCCCCCGATCCGGCAGCTAACCCAGCACCAGCAACTCTCTCTATCGCTGGCGCTGTTAACCACTTCTCCACCCACCCACTTTGACAAAAAAACAGCTGTGCCGGGATGAGCAGCTTGGGAGGACGAGAATCCTCTATGTCCTGTCCAGTTTTTAAACATCAAGAATCCTGACAGTTTTGCAGCCGTTATGTGAGTCACCTGGATCAAAATGGCTGCCGGGTTCTCTGCTAAAATCCAGCATTTTATTGCCCGCAGTTTCTTAACATTATTAAGCCCGTTTGCATTGAAGGACAAAACATTCAGGCAATAACTCATAATAATGTTCTATGAAAAGCTACTTCAGTAAAATAATATCCTTTCACACAAAGAGAATATGCATCTCCCCTTTTTTGCCACACCTTTATCTTGCAGTAAACTAATAGAGGGGAGAGATCCTTGCTGCTGATTGGGCCCCCCTTAGGCAAAGCTAACAATCTATTCTACCTACTTTACTGTATAAATTAAATGACTGTGCACCTGGATCCATATTTATCATTCTTCCCACGCCTACCCTCCACCTAACACATGCCTCCCCAACTTTCCCCCTCACCCCCTGCCCCTAATCCTTGTTGAGTGGTGTCCCATCCCACTCACACCTGACATGCTTCCCTCCCCCAAGTATCTGCCACCCTGGTCTTGTGCCCCGATCGATCAGCCTGCCACGCCAGGGAATAAAAAAAAAATAATGCTCCCTTAAGAACATTATCTAAGCTAAGCTAAGGGCATTATACCCCCCCTTGCCAGTTGGAGATTATCTGAGTAGGGCGCATCAACTTTTCCGTTATACCGTTATCCTTATAAGATAATACAGTGTGCCTCCACTCTAAAGGTCAATATTCAGTCCCAGGGAGGGGAATCACCTATTATAACCATAGTTCTCAGTCTTAGATTGCCAGAAAAAGAGAGAGAGAAAAAAGATTTTTTTTTCTCAAGTCCGCTTTCTGATCACTCACTCCTTACTCATGGATTATATGATATTCGCTGTAATAGTTCTTGAGCCTCTGAGACGTCGCAGAACATATGGAACCGTCCCTTTACTAGCACCTTCTGTTTTGACTGCTGCACAATCATTGCTTGCACTCCTTGCGCCTTAAAAAGATGAAGCATCTTTACGACTTCTTTCCTCCTCCTAGCTGCTGCAGCAGACATATCAGAGAATATGCAACCGAGAGGGATTTCAGGAGTACTAAACTATTTCTCTTTGATAGCTTTGGATAGCACTAGCTCCTTCACCCTGTAGTCACTGAAATTCACCAGGATTGTGCGCGGATATTATACATTTGGAGGAAGATGCACAGGTACACGGTGAGGTCTTGTAAGTGTGAGATCGCCGGAGTGTTCCAGGAGGACATATTTTTTTATGAAAGTATTTGCCCATTGCAGCGTTTGCTGTCCCTCCAAACCTTCCAGGACCTCAACAGTGTGCAAGTTAGCTCATCTTGAGTGATTTTCTAACTCCTCCAACTTATATTCCATCAAGGATTTCCATTTCTGCATTGCGACTGTCTTCTCCTGTAGACTCACTACTTGATCTTCTAACTGAGAGATCCTTCCTTCTGCCTCTCTTAACCTCCAAACCTATCATTGTCCGTGTTGCTGAGTGTGTTGCCTTTCTGAGAATTATATCCTTGCCATAGCCCATGCGGTGTTTTTGTCCATCTATCAGACTCCACTACTTGTGGTGGTAATGAGAAGGGGTGTAAGGAGTTTATTGGAGCTTGCAGGGCAGAAGCAAAACCGGGACCTCAGAGGAGACTGCCTACTAAAAAAGGAATTGGATTTGTAATTCCATTCGCATAGTGTTTCAAACCTCTAGTGAGGCAGAGGATCCCATTGCTGACCAGGTAGCACACAATACCATGTGCTTAGTTGGAAGGATGCACCTCTTGAATCACAAATACAAGAACCAGGTACAGGAATTGAGAATGACCTTGTGTCAAGTGCACAGGGCTTTGAAAAGCATACGCTTGTAGACATGGAGCTAATGTAAATTCTGAAGATGACCAGTGACGTGGCATATTGAAGTAGAGATTTGTGGTGTAGCCTTTGTATGAAGCTTTTTGGTGTTGTGCATGAGTGCCCAGACTGATGCTCTTACCCTGGCTTGGGTTGGGGTGCATAAAGTGTGATGGTGGGGAAGGAATGATAGAGCATGCACAATTCACATTAATCAGCTGCTATGGTTTCTTATGCAGGTCCCGTATATATTTTTTGTGACTGCCAAACCATCAACCCTTAGAAGTAGTCATTTTGTATATTCTTTATGGGGACTACAGGAAAAGACGAGAGAGAGGGTCTGGATGGTCTGCATTAGAGGTCATTCCTGCAGTAAGCTGTTGTTGTGCTATTTAAATTCAAAGGACTTTACAATGTACAGTCCTGAAGCAGGTGGGAAACTGTAAAGGAAGTCTCCTGGAAGCCAGAAATCCAATAAAAGAGATGAAGATACAAAAGGGTGTTCAAAGCGTCGTTTATTCTCCTTAACTCCAGGCAGGTACACATTAACCATCCGGCAAACCGCCACCCGCCATGACTCACTTCCCCAGCATCATTTCAAAACAAAACATCCCACGCGGGATGACATTTGATGTAGGCACGAGCACGGATGCACTCGTGCCAACTTCAAATGGCAACATATAACACACCTCCTCCCTTTTATTTAACAAAATAATAACAGAATAAATAAATAAGTAAGTAAATATTGAGCATATTAGTTAAGTACAAAATCTTTGAATTTAGTGGGTAATTTGCGAATCCTTGAACTTCTGGTAGGACATGTTGAAGCAGATATACATTGTTCACCACAAAGGGGTCGATTCCGATTCGGGCCGGAAAAAGCACCGACCGACTCGGATCCGGAAAAAATACCGACCGACACGTACCCGTGGCGCACGACACGCCAAGTACGATGCAAGGCGCGAAAAATCCGACCGACACGTACCGAAACCAAGTCGACCGACCGAGCCGCACGGAAAACAGCAATCCGGCCGGAAAAACACGCGAATCCAACCGACCGACACGCACCCGGAACAAATCCGACCGAAACGTACACGCGAACTCCAAACCGCAAAGTACGATGCAAGGCGCGAAAACCACGAGCGAGTCGGACGGAGGACAAGCCGTACGACCGACACGCATACAAAACCGAGCCGAAGCAACACAATACACCGCGACCGACGCGTACGCAGCATAGAAAACTGCACAAACACAGCGTGAATGAAACGGAGAACACCGTACGAGACCAATGCAGGGTCCGACTCGGTCACAAGAACGTTTCCAACATACACAAACAGCACAAAGGAAAAATCACCCAAAAAAAGGCCAAACAAGCAATTACCAAGCCAATAAATACTGGGGGGTGGGGACAGAGAACAAAGACACACCCACAACTCCACCTATATAAAGGACACAAATCACTACCATGAGCCTTTGCAAATGCCATTCCACTGCCAGCACCCAAGAGAAAGCAACCACACACCCACAGCTCATCCCTCACACAAGCCACACACCATCAGCACACCAACAAATACCTACCTCACATACACCCAGCAAAACACACACTCACACACCCTCACCTGCACACCAACACACACATCACTAACCATCACCATGCCCCCAAGAAGAATCACAAGTTCCTAGATTGTGAATTGGAAGTCCTGGTAGACGAGATCCTCAGGGTAGAGCCACAGCTGTTTGGCACATTGGTCCAACAGACCCCCATGTCGCAGAAAACCAAGATGTGGGAGAGGATCATCAACAGGGTGAACGCCCAATCACCATGTCGGCGCACAAAGACCGACATCCAGAACAGGTGGTATGACGTGCGCAGGAGGGTACGGAAAATGCTGAAGCAAGACTACATCAACAGCCAACACACCGGCAGTGGCCCTCCTGCCAAGCCAATATACCTCAGGCCCTGGGAGGAGAAGGTGCGGGCCATCCTTCCGCCAGTGAGCGTATATGGACTAGAGGACATCCCAGAGCCTGGTGAGTACACAACAAATGTACACAATATACTGCCACAAAACACACACACATCACTGTCAAGGGGAGAGTCAAACCATGCACTCATAGCAATTACACAGCAACCAGAACAGAATCATCCCAAAATGTGTATGTCAGTCAGATAAACACAACACATGCCATCAAAAAAGTCACATCCAACTGTGCCAACACATGTACAAACACAACCACAACTACAGCTAGGCAGTGGCACAAATAGAACTAACAAACACATCCACACATGTAGCCACCACAACAACACCAACACACAGTGAAGACCACTCAAAGGAAGGAATTCTGTGTATGCTGGCCAAGTCAGTGTAGCCAATAGCATCATGGGAGTCGCAGTCACACATATTGCCCCCCCACAACTGTCCCATCAACACCACCATGAACCATGCGCACATCACAGGGAGTGGAGAAGGACTCACAAGATGGCTGACACTGGCTACTGCTGTGGGGAGCACAAGGCCCTGCTGGCAACTGTGCACCAACAAACAGCAGGACACCACTGACTGACATCCTGAGAGACAACTCCCACTGCCTGCAATGCAAGCACGTTCCATGGTGGGATATCTGGCTAGCTGGGTGGGAAGGAGGACTTGCAGCACTGACCATAGTCACAAGCACCTCCCCTCACACACACCCCAACACAAACTCCACAGAACCCACCTGGTAGAATGCAATGCCCCCATCCTAACACAAGATCCCACAAAGAACCACCACCCTGGGTTATGTTGTGTGAAGCACAGGGACACTCTTGGGACTTCTAGCCAAACAACTGCCAGGACAACACTCCCAGCCATCCTGTCAGCACAGCCAGCCCACCCCACAGGGAAGCAGAGTCAAAAGGAAGGAAGCATGGGCATGCTGGGAAGGGGGTGGAGGCAATAGCATGATGGGAGTCGTAGTCACTGATATTGGTCACCCCCACAACTGTCCCATCAACACCACCCTGAACCATGCTCACATCACAGGGAGTGGAGGACTCACAAGATGTGTGACACTGGCTACTGCTGTGGGGAGCACAAGGCCCTGCTGGCAACTGTGCACCAACAAACAGCAGGACACCACTGACTGACATCCTGAGAGACAACTTACACTCCCTGCAATGCAAGCACGTTCCATGGTGGGATATCTGGCTGGCTGGGTGGGAAGGGGGACTTGCAGCACTGACCATAGTCACAAGCACCTCCCCTCACACACACCCCAACACAAACTCCACAGAACCCACCTGGTAGAATGCAATGCCCCCATCCTAACACAAGATCCCACAAAGAACCACCACCCTGGGTTATGTTGTGTGAAGCACAGGGACACTCTTGGGACTCTTAGCCAAACAACTGCCAGGACAACACTCCCAGCCATCCTGTCAGCACAGCCAGCCCACCCCACAGGGAAGCAGAGTCAAAAGGAAGGAAGCATGGGCATGCTGGGAAGGGGGTGGAGGCAATAGCATGATGGGAGTCGTAGTCACTGATATTGGTCACCCCCACAACTGTCCCATCAACACCACCCTGAACCATGCTCACATCACAGGGAGTGGAGAAGGACTCACAAGATGGCTGACACTGGCTACTGCTGTGGGGAGCACAAGGCCCTGCTGGCTACTGTGCACCAACAAACAGCAGGACACCACTGACTGACATCCTGAGAGACAACTTCCACTCCCTGCAATGCAAGCACGTTCCATGGTGGGATATCTGGCTGGCTGGGTGGAAGGGGGACTTGCAGCACTGACTATAGTCACAAGCACCTCCCCTCACACACACTCCCCAACACAAACTCCACAGTACCCACCTGGTAGAATGCAATGCCCTCCATCCTAACACAAGATCCCACAAAGAACCACCACCCTGGGTTATGTTGTGTGAAGCACAGGGACACTCTTGGGACTCTTAGCCAAACAACTGCCAGGACAACACTCCCAGCCATCCTGTCAGCACAGCCAGCCCACCCCACAGGGAAGCAGAGTCAAAAGGAAGGAAGCATGGGCATGCTGGGAAGGGGAGTGGAGGCAATAGCATGATGGGAGTCGTAGTCACTGATATTGGTCACCCCCACAACTGTCCCATCAACACCACCCTGAACCATGCTCACATCACAGGGAGTGGAGAAGGACTCACAAGATGGCTGACACTGGCTACTGCTGTGGGAGCACAAGGCCCTGCTGGCAACTGTGCACCAACAAACAGCAGGACACCACTGACTGACATCCTGAGAGACAACTTCCACTCCCTGCAATGCAAGCACGTTCCATGGTGGGATATCTGGCTGGCTGGGTGGGAAGGGGGACTTGCAGCACTGACTATAGTCACAAGCACCTCCCCTCACACACACCCCCCAACACAAACTCCACAGTACCCACCTGGTAGAATGCAATGCCCTCCATCCTAACACAAGATCCCACAAAGAACCACCACCCTGGGTTATGTTGTGTGAAGCACAGGGACACTCTTGGGACTCTTAGCCAAACAACTGCCAGGACAACACTCCCAGCCATCCTGTCAGCACAGCCAGCCCACCCCACAGGGAAGCAGAGTCAAAAGGAAGGAAGTATGGGCATGCTGGGAAGGGGGTGGAGGCAATAGCATGATGGGAGTCGTAGTCACTGATATTGGTCACCCCCACAACTGTCCCATCAACACCACCCTGAACCATGCTCACATCACAGGGAGTGGAGAAGGACTCACTAGATGGCTGACACTGGCTACTGCTGTGGGGAGCACAAGGCCCTGCTGGCAACTGTGCACCAACAAACAGCAGGACACCACTGACTGACATCCTGAGAGACAACTCCCACTGCCTGCAATGCAAGCACGTTCCATGGTGGGATATCTGGCTAGCTGGGTGGGAAGGAGGACTTGCAGCACTGACCATAGTCACAAGCACCTCCCCTCACACACACCCCAACACAAACTCCACAGAACCCACCTGGTAGAATGCAATGCCCCCATCCTAACACAAGATCCCACAAAGAACCACCACCCTGGGTTATGTTGTGTGAAGCACAGGGACACTCTTGGGACTTCTAGCCAAACAACTGCCAGGACAACACTCCCAGCCATCCTGTCAGCACAGCCAGCCCACCCCACAGGGAAGCAGAGTCAAAAGGAAGGAAGCATGGGCATGCTGGGAAGGGGGTGGAGGCAATAGCATGATGGGAGTCGTAGTCACTGATATTGGTCACCCCCACAACTGTCCCATCAACACCACCCTGAACCATGCTCACATCAAAGGGAGTGGAGGACTCACAAGATGGCTAACACTGGCTACTGCTGTGGGGAGCACAAGGCCCTGCTGGCAACTGTGCACCAACAAACAGCAGGACACCACTGACTGACATCCTGAGAGACAACTTCCACTCCCTGCAATGCAAGCACGTTCCATGGTGGGATATCTGGCTGGCTGGGTGGGAAGGGGGACTTGCAGCACTGACCATAGTCACAAGCACCTCCCTCACACACACCCCCAACACAAACTCCACAGTACCCACCTGGTAGAATGCAATGCCCTCCATCCTAACACAAGATCCCACAAAGAACCACCACCCTGGGTTATGTTGTGTGAAGCACAGGGACACTCTTGGGACTCTTAGCCAAACAACTGCCAGGACAACACTCCCAGCCATCCTGTCAGCACAGCCAGCCCACCCCACAGGGAAGCAGAGTCAAAGGAAGGAAGCATGGGCATGCTGGGAAGGGGGTGGAGGCAATAGCATGATGGGAGTCGTAGTCAATGATATTGGTCACCCCCACAACTGTCCCATCAACACCACCCTGAACCATGCTCACATCACAGGGAGTGGAGAAGGACTCACAAGATGGCTGACACTGGCTACTGCTGTGGGGAGCACAAGGCCCTGCTGGCAACTGTGCACCAACAAACAGCAGGACACCACTGACTGACATCCTGAGAGACAACTTCCACTCCCTGCAATGCAAGCACGTTCCATGGTGGGATATCTGGCTGGCTGGGTGGGAAGGGGGACTTGCAGCACTGACTATAGTCACAAGCACCTCCCCTCACACACACCCCCAACACAAACTCCACAGTACCCACCTGGTAGAATGCAATGCCCTCCATCCTAACACAAGATCCCACAAAGAACCACCACCCTGGGTTATGTTGTGTGAAGCACAGGGACACTCTTGGGACTCTTAGCCAAACAACTGCCAGGACAACACTCCCAGCCATCCTGTCAGCACAGCCAGCCCACCCCACAGGGAAGCAGAGTCAAAAGGAAGGAAGCATGGGCATGCTGGGAAGGGGGTGGAGGCAATAGCATGATGGGAGTCGTAGTCACTGATATTGGTCACCCCCACAACTGTCCCATCAACACCACCCTGAACCATGCTCACATCACAGGGAGTGGAGAAGGACTCACAAGATGGCTGACACTGGCTACTGCTGTGGGGAGCACAAGGCCCTGCTGGCAACTGTGCACCAACAAACAGCAGGACACCACTGACTGACATCCTGAGAGACAACTTACACTCCCTGCAACGCAAGCACGTTCCATGGTGGGATAACTGACTGGCTGGGTGGGTGGGTGGGAAGGAGGTCCTGCTGCCAACCAAACACAACCAATGCAGACCATGTTCACACCCCAGAAAATACATAGAAATGCCCAAATAATGCAGGACAATGTGCCACACCAATATCAACCCCTGACTGTGACGACTCAGGACAATGCAATGTACAGGCCCGCACCCAGAGGCACAGTCACAACTGTCATGTGTGTCAACCATTGATGCCTGCAGAAACATGACATACATTGTTTGTGTCTCCCAAAAACAGGTGATGATGGGGACACAGCAGCAGACGCTGAGGAGTCCCAGTCTCAAGAGGATGCCGAGCTCACTGGCGTCGTACAGCCTCTGTCCTCCTTGGACGATGAAGAACAACCTGGCACATCCGGTGCAAGTCAACATGCAGCACCAGCAGGACCACCAGCTGCAGCACCAGCAGGACCACCAGCTGCACCCCCTGCACCCACCCCTACAACGACTGTCACCACGAATACCATCCCTGCCGACATGGACAGAATAAGGAGCAACACCAGCAGAGTGACCCTGGACCAACCTGGGGCCATGGACACCACCACCACCACCAACCCCCAAGGTGGACCAGGGTTATCTGTGCGTGCCACTGCACACACTGCACATGTCAGCAGGGGTGGTGGGAGGGTGGGAGACAGAGGTCGCTGCTTGCAGACGTTGCTGGTGTGCATGATGACTCACAACTGGTACGCATAGCTGATGCGTACCAGTCCAGCACCGGAGAGCTCAGCCAGGTAGTGGGGCTCCTCAGAGACATTAAACAGCGGCAGGCTGCCCATCATGCCCGCTTGGACTCCCACATGTCCCACGTGGAGTCACACATGTCCCGTGTGGACTCACACATGTCCCGCGTGGAGTCCAAGTGGGATGCACTGCATGAGATGACGGCGGTGCACAGGGACATTTTACAATGCCTCTGCCAGATGAACAGCAACCAGTCCACACCTCCCTTTGTGCCAACAACATCTGGTGCCGAACAAACTGCAACTGCCACAGGGAGGGAGGAGGACTCTGGCGGAGAGTCCCCTGCACCGCAGCAGCCTGCACTTGAGGGCCCCCCCAAGAAGAGGGGTCGTCCGAGGAGGGAAAAGTGAGAGGCCGATGGCCAAGCGCAACTCCCAGGAAGCCTGAACCTGTTCTGGATGTTCGCCTTTGTGCACAGACTGTTCACCCTGTTGACGGCAACACTACTCCCACACATTGCATGGGGAGTACAAGTTGGACCAATGTGTCAGACAACTGTGGCCCCGATACTGGCGATCCTGTCTTCCCGGACTTTCAATTCACCTAGGAACTTGGGATTGCAAGATTCATGTACAGCACAACCCATCCTATGCACTATTAACACAAATGTATCACAATAAACACACTAATACACCATACTTGCCTCTGTCGTGATTCCAACGTGGGTGCTGTTATGGGGATGATGAACTGCAAAATTACACTGTGTATGCGAACTGCAACAGCAAGGACAACACAGGCATGTGAGTACAGGAAACGTGACACACATGAGGGAGACACACCACCAGGGCTACACGACACATACACACCTAGGCCATCTGACTCATTGCCTACACTGATGTTGCCAGGGAAGACGGTGCAATGCACAGACACCACACCCATTCCCAGTTGTAGTCAAGTAGCCCACAGGTGCAGTAAGCAAATGGCAGTCAAATATGTGACCACAGACAACGCACATCACAAAGTGAAGCACAGGTTTATTACACAGTTGCAACATGCCGTAACCACTACAGATGCAAGGTAACCCCACCTGGCAGCGGGCACACAGTCAACAACTGTAGACGGAAGGAAGTCCATGGGTGTGGCGCACATCACCTGTAGGGACACAACAGCTACCAGCCTGGATGTGCAATCACGTCGTCGGTGGACACAGTTGAACAAACGAATCTGAAAGTACCCTGTGAAGGACAGAAATGACACACAGTCAAAAGCAATGGAGTACAGGACAGAACAGCAAAACACATGCACAATACATGTTACAAGATACCCACCCAGAACCAAGTTAGCATGTCAACACTGTTGGGGAGTACAGCCCACCTGTTAGCACACATCGCAACACACATCCAGTCAAGTGGCCCATGGACACACTCCCACAGCACCAGAGCACCACCCACACATCATGCCAACTCACATCATTGACATGACACCTCAGGATACTCACATTCAGCTAAAGAAGTTGGTGATGAGCTGTGTGCGGACATCACCATCACCATCATCATCATCATCATCGTCACTGGCATCAT
Source organism: Calotriton arnoldi (assembly GCA_963921515.1). Taxonomy (NCBI): domain Eukaryota; kingdom Metazoa; phylum Chordata; class Amphibia; order Caudata; family Salamandridae; genus Calotriton; species Calotriton arnoldi. The sequence continues at coordinate 5,108,000 of CAWUFW010000189.1, forward strand.
GGTCCAGGCCAGGATCCTCCACAGGTGGCGGATGTTGGTCATTGTCATCCTGGATGAGAGGCAACTCCTTCCGCACTGCCAGGTTGTGGAGCATGCAGCAGACGATGATAATCTTGCACACTTTCGCAGGGGCATATGGGAGGGACCCTCCGGTCTTGTCCAGGCAGCGGAAGCGGCTCTTCAGGAGACCAAAGGTCCGCTCAATCACTCTCCTGGTCCGACCATGTGCCTCATTGTAGCGCATCTGGGCAGGTGTCACAGGGTTCCTGAGGGGTGTCAGCAACCACGGCATGTTGGGGTATCCCGAGTCACCTACGGACAGACAAGTGCACATTAGCTGACTTGGAACAGTGGGCGGAATACTACAGATCAGATCACACACAATGGCACAAAGTCAGTACACACCGACAAGCCAGGCACGCTGGTTCTGCATCTGTGCCATCATCCTGGGGATGCGACTACTCCTCATCACAAAGGCATCGTGTGCTGAACCAGGGAAACGGGCACACACGTGTGTGATGGTCATGTCTGCAAGACACACCACCAGTGCATTGACCGAGTGGTAGTGCTTGCGGTTCCTGTAAGCCTGCTCCTGGGCCTGTGGTGGTACCAAAGCCACATGTGTCCCATCAATGGAGCCAATTACATGCGGCATCCTCCCCAGGGCATAAAAGTCACTCTTCACGTCAGTGAGTCATCGCAGTCTAGGGAAATAGATGTACCGGTTCAGGAAGAGCAACATTGCCGCCAAAACATCGCGGAGCACACGGCTGAACATGGTCTGTGACATCCCACCAGCAGTCGCCACAGTATGTTGGAAGGTACCAGTGGCAAAGAAGTGTAGGGCTGCCATCACCTTCACCTTGGGGGTCAGCGCTGTAGGATACGGCCGGCCAGGCTGCAAATGTGGGGACAACTGCACTGCCAAATCCTCAATCATCTGCCTGGTGAAGCGGTACCGTCGGATGCTGTCCCGTTCCACCATCGTTGCCAGGTCTGGGAATGGCCGATGGACAGCAGGAGCCCTGCAGTGCAGAGGAGAAGTAAGCAAGATTGTCAGTCACCCCACATATGCGGCATTGAACACACTCAAGATCCCAACATACATCATTATGAGGCACAACTACATGAAGTGTGCAGTACCGGAAGGACATGTATGGTACATACATGGCCAACATCTGTCAACACGGTCCAACAGGTGGCATCAATTAGTCCCAGGTTGGCCCATTGGATATCATGAGGCCGTGTCACAGTTCCCATCTCCTGCTGCCGTGTCACAATAACCCCCACAGGGACATGTGAGGACAGATGTGCCCCAGGCACCACAGCTCAACGACAGGTACATTCCCAGGGATCCTGTAATGCCACATGGACACTGGCATTACATGGAGTATCATGTATACACCACAGCAAAACAACCATGACCCCCACAGGTAGTGGCCCCACTTGCCACGGCAGGACAGACATGGACGTCTGTGACACACACGCACAACATCAGAGTCCATGCACACACAACGTGGATGTGGAGACTGTCTCCCATTGTGCACATGAAATCAGAGACATTGTAAACACCACATGCACAAAGACTGTGGAGGACCATCACTATTGTGCCACTGGGACACCCTGGCTCAAACATACCGTCCCACATGGGACTCACGGGGTATGTGACATGACATACACATACACCACTGTGAAATGTGACCATGGCACATGCACAGATATGAACAGTTGCACATCACAGTGGTCACGTACACATAACACCCAGGATCCTGTCCCCATGAACACGTGCACAGCCTGGGGGTGGCTGCCCACAGGTGACACCCACAGGACAACATGTACACCAACATACACACAATAGGAAATGCAGCCTTACATGCCTTATGATAAAGTTTGGACAGGCTGTCGTGTGGTAGGTGTGCCCCTCACTCCCTGGGAGCTATCTGTGGCTGGCATATGTCCATCTGAGACAGGCATGCTGACATATACCAGTCACATGTACAGTGATGCGTTGAACAGCAATGGACCGATCGGTGCCTCCGGCCGGCCCATTGCTTTCAATGTGTGCGGGTACGCGTTGTACCCCTGTGCGCGTTGAACTGCAATGGACCGATCGGTGCCTCCGGCCGGCCCATTGAATTCAATGTGTGCGGGTACGCGTTGTACCCCTGTGCGCGTTGAACTGCAATGGACCGATCGGTGCCTCCGGCCGGCCCATTGCTTTCAATGTGTGCGGGTACGCGTTGTACCCCTGTGCGCGTTGAACTGCAATGGACCGATCGGTGCCTCCGGCCGGCCCATTGCTTTCAATGTGTGCGGGTACGCGTTGTACCCCTGTGCGCGTTGAACAGCAATGGACCGATCGGTGCCTCCGGCCGGCCCATTGCTTTCAATGTGTGCGGGTACGCGTTGTACCCCTGTGCGCGTTGAACTGCAATGGACCGATCGGTGCCTCCGGCCGGCCCATTGCTTTCAATGTGTGCGGGTACGCGTTGTACCCCTGTGCGCGTTGAACTGCAATGGACCGATCGGTGCCTCCGGCCGGCCCATTGCTTTCAATGTGTGCGGGTACGCGTTGTACCCCTGTGCGCGTTGTACCGCAATGGACCGATTGGTGCGCACTCCATTGACAATGGGCTTGCCTGGCAACGGACGCGTTTCGAATTTCGAACGAGTCGGTTGCTGGAAAATCAGTTGGTCACCCACAACAATGTTGCAAAATCATGTATGTCATGAAGTTGAAGATTTGAAGGATGCTGTGGGCGTGTTTTGGTGCTGCTATTCCATGGATTGGCCAGATTCAGAAGATGCAAACGACTTGGACCTATCACTTTGGACACAAGGGACAGTATCTGCCTCTCCAGCACATATATATTGCTGGCTGTTCCCCTGAGAGCCCACTTGCCTGCACTACATGCTCCAAGACGACATCTGCCACTGCACTGCTGCTGTCTCTGCCCCTCTGGACCCTGCAATGGCACGTACTGTGGAGAGAGCCCAAACCTTCAGCCTTGAAGAGAACCAGGCCCTGCTGGACAGCCTACTTCCACAGTACAGCAAGCTGTATGGGACACCAGGGGAGCAGGTGAGTGTTCTGTGCACTGCCTTTCTGAATGTGCATTTTGTCTGACTAGCAAGGCTGAGAGTCTGCACGCCACTGGCTAGCAGGCTCACTGAGTAGTTGTCACCCCCATAGTGTGTAGTGACTTGCACTGGACAGGTATGGTGCAGTGACAGTGCATTTGAACATGGTTTTACTTCCCATGCAATGATACCATGTAGTGACGTCTGGCAAACTGTCCATGGTCAGCTTTGCACTGCCTGTGTACATCATGTGCCCCTGTGATTGAGACATGTATATACAACTGTGTCATGCACGGATATGTTGCATGTGTGGTAATGGCCTTTTCACTTTGTCATCCTCACAGGTTAATGCCCATCGGAAGCAGGAAATCTGGAAGGACATCGTCCGGGCTGTCCGGTCCGTGGGGGTCTACAAGCGCCGGATCCGCAACTGCCAGAAGAGGTGGCAGGACCTTCGGGGCTGGACCCGGAGGATTGCACGGGTCCAGCTGAAGCTGTCGCCTCCTCGCAGGAGGGGCGGAACACGGACCCTGACCCCCCACATGCTCCAGATCCTGGCGGTGGTGTTTCCAGACCTGGATGGGCAGCTGAAGGCCAGACAGCAGCAAGGAGGGGGTGAGTCAAAGACTGCACTGTGAACTCTGTATTACATGCTTTGTGCCCTCCTCTGGCCTGGTTCAACTGCCACAGTGCAGCAGTCATGTTGTCCAGGAGCCATGTCCCTCTATTGTGCACTGCCCACTGCTCATCTGATACCCAGGTGTGGCCCTTACAGTCAGGGAATTGTGTCACTTGGGACTGTGTCCTTGCAGTTTGCTTCACTAAAGGTGGGGGACAGCATCTGTTTCCCTAACTCTGTTGTGGGCATCATGGGTGGGTCCATTGTTCACACAACGCCTGGGTTTGGACATGTGATCTGCGTGTTGCTTTGATATGCGGTCCACTTGCTGAGCTGAGCCACCACATGTGCCTGGGGTATGTGGCACACGCCCATGCAGCGGGTGGGAACAATGTTTGTGCCCCAGGAGTGTGCAGATTACGTGTGTCACACTTACATAGCCAGCTATCCACTGTCCAGGGCACATCCCTCATTCATGTGGAGCAGGACAGTCATGCCTACTCCAGGCCATGCAATGCACTCTGTACTCCCACTCCCGTGTATCAGCTGACACATTGTGCACAGTGATTTGACCCCTCCGGTGTCTGCCTCTGTGTCAGTGTGCTGTGGATTAGTTGCCAGGACTGCTGGGGTGTTTCTTGGTAGGGGCTCAGCATGCCCCTGGAGATGTGACCATAGGAGACGATACTTGTGTGTCACATAGGTGTTTGATCAGCTGCCCGTGCAGACTGGGGTATGCGAATGTGATGTTCAGGCAGCTGTTCCCCATTCACAGCAAATTGTGAGGGGCTCAGGTTCAGAGGGTAGTGTCACAGGTCTCCCATATGTCCAATAGGTGTGACCTGGACAGATGAGGGTTGAGATGATGTGTTGTGTGGGGGATGTACATGTGCACTTGTGCAGCTCCAGGACTTGCATTCCCCATGACCTACTATTGTGACACAGTGCATAGTGTTGTTGTCTGGCTGCCAAGTCATACATCACTGAGACAGTGATGTATGACTTAACAGTCATGCCTCTGCCATGGCATGTGTCAACTTATTTGTGGTCCTGCAGGGGAGTGACATGTGCTACATGCACACCATAGTGGCGCTGGCTATTAGGACATGGGTGCATCATGGTGTCTGTCGCTGGTATGCATCACATGCATTTCCTATTTGACTCTGGGCATCCCTTTCATCCGGAAACCTGTACTGACTCAGTGGCAAGAGCTGTGATGTGTCCACACCGTGTCCTCTGCACTGTCCAACTACTGTGTACTTGGTGCATGTGTCCACACTGGGGTGTTGCAATCCAACAGACACCAGACAGATGGGTGCAAGGCCATGTGGGATGTGAGTGCCATGCTTGGCATCAGACTGACAATTGGCTTCTCCTGTTCAGTTAGGGCACTTTTAGCAATGTACAACTAATGATGCCAGGGCTTGCTCTGTGATGTGCTGTGCTCACAGTGGTGTGTGCGTTTGGTGCAGGTGACTGATGCCTGTCTGTTTCCCCATTGTTTGCAGATACATCCACGGCCACGGAAGGGGACAGCTCCACGGACCAGGAGGAGCCAGAGAGCCAGACTGGGTCAGCAGCCGAGGAGTGGTCGGAGGGACCCAGTGGCACGGAGGGCGAGGGGAGCCACACCGAGGAATCCTCAGCACCATCCACCTCAGCTGAGGACCAGAGCAACTCGGAGGATGACTCCCTTGTGGAGGCGGGTGTCAGCAGCCACCACACCCCAGCTAGTGTTGCTGTCCCCGCCACCACCAGCACCACCACCGCCCTCCCATCGGCTCCCATTCCCCAGGTCCGTGGAGGCTCCCATGTTCGGGAGCGTGTCTCCTTTGGCCCAGGCACCGCACCCCTGCCCCTGTGTCCCCTGCTGCCCTGAGTGAGGAGTCTGTGTACCTCCTTCGCCAGCTCCATGTAGGGCAGACAGCCATGCTGAGTGTCCTCCATGCGCACACCGCACTGTTGACTCAGCTGGTGTCGTTCATGGAGGGCATCTCATCGGGCATGTCTGACCTACAGAGGGGCAACAGGTCCATGGACTCCTCCCTGACGGCAGCAGTGTCCCTCCTCAGACAGTCCCTCACCCCTCCTGCCTCTGCTCCATCCACACTCCCCAGCACCTTGCCCGTCCCAAGCACACACACACCGGCACAGGCACACACCAGCACACACACATCCAGCACACAGACACACACGCCACAAACTAAACGCACACGCACGCACAGTCAGGGGACTGAAACCAGACTCACAGGGGATGGGGCCCTGGTACACACACACGCATCCATGGGCACTGCGCAGTCCTCAGTTGCCTCTCCCTCCAAAGCACCCTCCCTTGCCTCACCTGCAACCCCAAAGACCCAGCGCCTCTTCCTCAGTGACCTCGGCCTCTTCCCCTCCGATCCAGCTGCCCCAGCATCCAGGGCGAAGAGGAAGCCCCCCCACACTGAGCAGAGTGCCCCTCGCCCCCGGACACCCTCCCCAGGCGCAGACAGACTGAGGCCCCCACCCGCAAGTCCCCCGGGAGTGGTAAGAGCAAGACCCCGCCGCCGCCCTGCAGCTCAAGCACCAGGTCACCTTCCTCCATCCCTCAGGCCCCCACTCCACAGGTGCCCCCGCCACACCCTGCCCCAGGTTCCCCCACCCACAGATATACCATCCCCAAGAGGCTCCGGCCTTCTCCCCCTGCCACTTGCTCTCCCTGCACCACACCCCCGCTGCGCTTGTCTGTGCCACTGATGTGGTGAGGGTGTCCTCCCCTCTGTCCAGCCCACCTTGCCTGTTCCCCATTCTCCTCCCCTGGTGGTAGGCACTGCAGTGGAGTCCACTACCACCCTGTCTGACTTGGGCACTGCAGTGGCGGACCTGTCCACTCCATCTGCAGGGTCCACTGCAGTCGTGCCGGCACCCACAACATCTGAGCCATGCCCCCAGTTGTGCCGGCACACACCATGTCAGACACCTCCACTGCAGTTGTCAGTGGCTCTCCAGCACCCACCACCCCTTCCCTGCTTCCTCCTGGTGAGCCCTGATCCTGTCCCTGCGGTGCCTGGCCTACCCCCCGGTTGCCCCTCCTAGTGGATTGTCCCTGGTTTTGTGCAGGCATGTGTAGGGTGGCATCTGCCACTGTCACCCACTTGTGACTTTGTTGATGGACTGGCCATTGGCCTTTGTTTATGTTCTACCGGACTTCTACTTTTAATGCCACATATGCTGAATAAAGCAACTTTCTGTTCTCTAGTGCTTTTGCTTCTGATGTACATGATGTTGATGATGCTAAGAATGCCCTTGCTGCAGTGATGGTGATATTTGGTCTCATGATAATGAAGTGTTACTGTGCAGGAACCCATGTGGTCCAGGGGTTATGTGTCCTATCCTGTGGTGTATCCATGTCATCCATAGCAGCATCTGAGGGTGTCATGTGTTCAGTATTTGGCAATGAGATTTCCTACTTAGATTGGCAACTTCACATCTGTGGCTTCCACCCCTGCACATCTGTTGTGCCTGCCATTGTTCTATTCCTCTACTTCCCTGACCATGTGGCCATCTCCAGTGAACATGCAGGTTTGGGCATCAATGGGGAAGGACTCATCTGTGTTGTCAGTGCAACATTGCTATACAAGTGTGTTGGATCTGTGCTGATGATTCCGTTGGCACTTCCATGACCAGGCTGATGGGACGGGAGCCCTCATTTGTTGCTAATTGTGTGTCCTATTGCTGCCATGGTATGGTATCTGTTCGCCTCACATCTGCAGTCTCCACAGGGTATCTGCATGTGTGTGCCCATTGGTGCAAATATGTGGGTCTGCATTCGGATGGTCACTTCTGTCATTGTGTCATTGATGATTGTTGACGGTGTCAGCCCCCATGGGTGTTGTTTGTCTGCACATGGCCAAAGTTATGTCTTATTTGCACTGCAGGATTTGGCTCCCCCAATTTATGTTGCAATGGGACACATACACTACTTTGCCACTGATGTGTTTGTTGTTCTGTGACCAGGAATCATCCATGCAGTTTGGCAGTTGCACCTCTTACTTTGTCAACACTTGCCTTTTGGTCACTGTGATGATGGGGGTTTGGACCCCATTGCCACAATGTTCAAGATGTGCTGCAGCTATGGACCCCACACTTGCCTTTTGGTCACTGTGATGATGGGGGTTTGGACCCCATTGCCACAATGTTCGAAATGTGCTTCAGCTATGGACCCCACACTTACATTTTGGTCACTGTGATGATGGGGTTTGGACCCCATTGCCACAATGTTCAAAATGTGCTTCTGCTATGGACCCCACACTTACATTTTGGTCACTGTGATGATGGGGGTTTGGACCCCATTGCCACAATGTTCAAAATGTGCTTCAGCTATGGACCCCACACTTACATTTTGGTCACTGTGGTGATGGGGGTTTGGACCCCATTGCCACAATGTTCAAAATGTGCTTCTGCTATGGACCCCACACTTACCTTTTGGTCACTGTGATGATGGGGTTTGGACCCCATTGCCACAATGTTCAAAATGTGCTTCAGCTATGGACCCCACACTTACATTTTGGTCACTGTGATGATGGGGGTTTGGACCCCATTGCCACAATGGTCATGGCCTGCTTGCATTGTGGGTGCCACACACATATATGTGTGGCACATGTGCTAGGGGGTCACATTGTATGTTCAAAGTCATGTTCGGTGTTCTAGGCATTTGACACAGTCTACACACGCTTGTCATGGTGTTGGGGGGATGTCTTCTTCTTGCATTCCCTAGGTTGTGGTGTGCTGGTTGTGTCATGCATTGTCCATCCTATGAGTGGGGGTGGTAGTAGTGGTAGGCATCCTGCCCCCTGGCTAAGGGTGGTGGTAGGCATCCAGCCCCCCTGGGTGAGGGTGGTAGTAGTGGTAGGCATCCTGCCCCCTGGCTAAGGGTGGTAGTAGTGGTAGGCATCCTGCCCCCCTGGGTGAGGGTGGTAGTAGTGGTAGGCATCCTGCCCCCCTGGGTGAGGGTGGTAGTAGTGGTGGGCATCCTGCCCCCTGGCTAAGGGTGGTAGTAGTGGTAGGCATCCTGCCCCCTGGGTAAGGGTGGTAGTAGTGGTAGGCATCCTGCCCCCTGGGTGATGGTGGTAGTAGTGGTAGGCATCCTGCCCCCTGGGTAAGGGTGGTAGTAGTGGTAGGCATCCTGCCCCCCTGGGTGAGGGTGGTAGTAGTGGTAGGCATCCTGCCCCCCTGGGTGAGGGTGGTAGTAGTGGTGGGCATCCTGCCCCCTGGGTGAGGGTGGTAGTAGTGGTAGGCATCCTGCCCCCCTGGGTGAGGGTGGTAGTAGTGGTGGGCATCCTGCCCCCTGGCTAAGGGTGGTAGTAGTGGTAGGCATCCTGCCCCCTGGGTGAGGGTGGTAGTAGTGGTGGGCATCCTGCCCCCTGGCTAAGGGTGGTAGTAGTGGTAGGCATCCTGCCCCCTGGGTGAGGGTGGTAGTAGTGGTGGGCATCCTGCCCCCTGGGTGAGGGTGGTAGTAGTGGTAGGCATCCTGCCCCCCTGGGTGAGGGTTGTAGTAGTGGTGGGCATCCTGCCCCCTGGGTGAGGGTGGTAGTAGTGGTAGGCATCCTGCCCCCCTGGGTGAGGGTGGTAGTAGTGGTAAGCATCCTGCCCCCTGGCTAAGGGTGGTAGTAGTGGTAGGCATCCTGCCCCCCTGGGTGAGGGTGGTAGTAGTGGTAGGCATCCTGCCCCCCTGGGTGAGGGTGGTAGTAGTGGTGGGCATCCTGCCCCCTGGGTGAGGGTGGTAGTAGTGGTAGGCATCCTGCCCCCCTGGGTGAGGGTGGTAGTAGTGGTGGGCATCCTGCCCCCCTGGGTGAGGGTGGTAGTAGTGGTAGGCATCCTGCCCCCCTGGGTGAGGGTGGTAGTAGTGGTGGGCATCCTGCCCCCTGGGTGAGGGTGGTAGTAGTGGTAGGCATCCTGCCCCCCTGGGTGAGGGTGGTAGTAGTGGTAAGCATCCTGCCCCCTGGCTAAGGGTGCTAGTAGTGGTAGGCATCCTGTCCCCCTGGGTGAGGGTGGTAGTAGTGGTGGGCATCCTGCCCCCTGGGTGAGGGTGGTAGTAGTGGTAGGCATCCTGCCCCCTGGGTGAGGGTGGTTGTGGTGGTAGGCATCATGCCACCCCTGGGTGAGGGTGGTAGTGGTGGTAGGCATCATGCCACCCCTGGGTAGGGGTGGTGGTGCGCATTCAGGCCCCTGTGTGCATATGTGGCATTGGTGATGGGCATCCCGCCCCTATGGTGCTGCTGTTGCTGGTGTAAGTATATTCTGCATCACTGTGTGTGTGTGTGATGTGTCGTGTACGTGTTGTATGTGTTTTGTGGTTGGTGTCTGGCTTACCTTCTGCGCCGTACGCGTCCGTGCCTGTTCCGGTAGTAAATGTAGAATATTGGTATGATCGGGACGAAGGGATTCATGGTTGGTTCGTGTCGTTCGTCCTTCTCGTTGCTTCGCGTCATCCTCGTCGCTTCGCCTCGTCCTCGTCGCTTCGCGTCGTCCTCGTCGCTGGCGTGTTCGCCTCGTAGCCGTGGATCGTGTTGTGGCGCGAATCGGAGCTTATGTGCGCCTCTCCCGGATGCTTTGATGTGCCGTGCGTAGCGACGGGTTCGGCGCGTACGGAAAGCGCATCGTACTTGTCCGGCCGGACGGGGCTGCATTTTTCCTTCCGTGCATTTCGATTCGGCATTTCCGGATTCGCCTCGGTCGGAGAACAGGACCTGGTTTGTGTGAGTACGGCTCGGCCGGATTTTTTGCTGTGGTGCGCATCGTACTTGCTCGTTCGGTGTGCTGTACGGATCGGTCGGGAAACAGGCTTTCGCATGGCTTTTTTCCCGACCGAATGGTATTGGGTGCGCCTCCGACCGAGATCGGAATCGGCCCCTAAGTGATTCTGTGCCTGGACTACTCACCGGTTTTTCATTCACATCCAGAAATACATTGGAAGAAGTGTTATCACAAAGTTCCCTTTTGCCTTTAAAAATTGAAACTCTATTAAAATTCCAAACACTCCCATCTTCCACTCGTACAGCATTCTTAAACACTTCCACCACTTTCATTGGATCCGACCAATTAGATAATCCCTTACGTACAGAACAGCCTTTCTTCAACCGTACCAACTCTCCAACCTGAACAAAAACATTCCTGACAGTCCTATTTTTTAACAGATCATCTTTCATTTTGGTTTTGTAAGCATCCATCTTACGACGGATTTCTTTGAAGTCTATCTCAGCAAATTCTGTTTGTGTTCTGTTCTTGTTTTTAGCCACCATGGAACCAATTTTGTGCTAGGTTTGCGACCTCTCAATAATTCAAAAGGGCTCACCAAAGTAACCGCATTGGGTGATGTTCTGTAAGATAGCAACATGGATTGTAAAGCCTTGTTCCAACACAACCCACCTTTGACAGCTAGTTGAATAGCTTCCTTGACAACCCTATTAAATCTCTCAATTTGACCGTTGGCTTCAGGATGGAAAACTGCAATCCTTTTGTGAGCAATGCCACATCTCAACAAATAATCTTCCATCTGTTTGCTAACGAATTGTGGTCCATTGTCAGTAACAAGCTCCTGAGGGATACCTTCCCTACAAAAAATATCATCCAAAAATTGTATAATGGCTTCAGAAGTAACTTCTCTGACCATCTTAATTTCAGGCCATTTTGAAAAATAATCCATTAGCACAATACCAAAAGAATGTTGATGCGGTAAAATACTAAATGGGCCAATTATGTCAATACCCAATTTGCTCCACGGTGCTGCAGGTAAATCCACGGGTTGTGGAATAACAGATAAAGCTTTAGCTGACTTATCACTGTTAGCACACAAATCACAACGTCTCACTTGATGCTCAACATATGAATCTATCCCTGGCCACCAAAAGCTATCTTTCAAGCGTCTCCTGGTGATAGAGATACCAAAATGCCCATCATGAGCAACATCAACAAACATCTTCCTGAGACCAAAAGGTGGAATGAATTTATCCCCCTAAGAATAATATCATTCTCTATGGCCAGTTCATCTCGAACCTTGAAATAACTGACCAAACTCCCTATGAGTTCCTTCTCTTCTGGCCAACCTTCCAATATGAACTTCTTCACTACTTTAAGTTCCTGATCCTTCCCCATTTCTTCATTCCACAATTGCTCCTGGATAATGGAATTATCATTGAACAACAAATTAACATCGCGCACAACATGTGCCACTTCACATTCATCAGTGTCAACACTGTCTGATTCCATGCACGGAAGAGGTAATCTCGACATACAGTCAGCATGAACATTAGTTTTGCCAGGAACATACTCCAACACATACTGGAAGTTTTGTAGTCTAGAGGAAAGTCTGGCCAACCTTGAAGACAGTGTGCGTCCTCCACCAGGTGATAATATATGTACCAAAGGCTTATGGTCAGACTTAATGGTGAAATTTGTCCCCCATAAGAACGGTCTAAAATGTTCAGCACCCCACACGCACGCTAATAGCTCTCTTTCTATTACAGAATAATGTCGTTCAGACTCTCGCAATGTTCTTGAAGCATATGCCACAATCCATTCCTTACCCCATTCCTCTTGAATCAGTACTGCACCAAGTCCACAATTGCTTGCATCTACCTTCACAATACAATTCTTGCCAATAACAAAAGGTTTGAGACATGGAGCCTTAATGATCATCTCCTTAACAGTGGAAAACGTTACAGTCATAGTATCAGTCCAATTAAACTTCACGTTTTTTTAACAGATTTCTAAAAGGTTCAATTACAGTTGCATAATTGGGAATAAACTTGGCATAGAATTCTACTAAGCCTAAAAAAGCAACCAATTGTTCTTTGTTTGCAGGAATAGGAGCTTTGCTGATGTTCACCAAATGTGACATCTTAGGTTTAATTCCATCTCCGCTGATACTGTGTCCCAAGTATTCCACTTCTTGTCTTTTGAATCTGCATTTGTCTGCACGGAGTGTTTGACCTTTATTTGATAAAGCATTCAGTACTTTGACTAAATTCTGGTCATGTTCTTCCTCATTTTTCCCAAATACTAAAATATCGTCTTGAAATGCTATAGCTCCAGTAAGACCATCCAGGGTTTCTTTCATTAGTCTTTGGAAAACAGAGGCTGCACTAGCCAAACCAAAAGGCATCCTGCAAAATCTGTACAAACCTTCTGGTGTTATAAATGCAGTCAAATCTTTTGACTCTTCATGAAGAAGAACCTGGTGATAAGCGCTAGCTAGATCAAGACACGAAAAAACACGTGCATCAGCTAATGTGGAAACCATTTCATGCAGATTGGGAAGAGGATGAGAATCCACACAAATAGCATTGTTAAGACTACGTAAGTCTATGCATAAATGAAGATCTCCGCCAGATTTAATGGAAATAACAACTGGTGAAACCCAAGGGGGTGACTCTATCGGTTCAATTATTTTCTTATTACACATATCATGGAGCATTTCTTTCAATTTGTTCCTATAGGATAAAGGAACGTTTCTTACTTTGTGGCGTACTGGTATAGCATTAGCATGTACCTTTATGCGATGTTTAAAACCTTTGTACTCACCTAGTTTGTCACTAAATAATGTAGGAAAATCATTTTTTATTTTTGAAACCAGTGAAGAATCATTAGGTTTTGTGGTAATCACATCAACAGAATATACAGGGGGATCAGCATTTGGATCTAATTTGATTCCTAGTTTTTCCTGATGTGGCCAGCCTAGAAGTGATTGCCCTACTTTAGTAACATAAATTTTCCCCCGCGTGCTGCGTTCATGAAAGGTTAACTCAGCAATAAAATACCCAATGAGTTGCAGTTTATGACCAGTATAACCACTTGGAGAAATGTCAGGATGAGTAAGTTCCATATTTGGCCAAGTGGAGCAAACAAGGGCTTGAGGCAAAATGGTATACCATGAGCAAGAATCTACTAGTACATTGATATAGCTTCCATTAATAGTAACATTACATGAAGGAAATTTTGCAGTGCTTATCCCTTTAGTTAAACAAAGTATAGTATTTACATCAAAATCATTATCACATGACTCTTCATATTCTTGTATAACATTGACTCTTCTTGGAGCCGATCTACAAACCTTAGGAAAGTGCCCTTTTTTATTACATCTCGCACACACCTTATCTAAAGTAGGACATGACTTTGAATTTCCTAGATGATAACTACTACCACATCTAAAACAATAAACATTGTTCCACTTAGTGTCAGGTTTTTGCCATCTATTTCTGGTTTCGGTTTTTTGAGAACTCTCGTACTTTTGGGTTGTAAATTTTTTTTGTTTGTCATTTTCTTTGTTGACAACATGTATATCAGTCTTTTCGCTCGATCTGATTTCATTAACAAACTTTTCTGAGTGTTCAATGGACTTTGCTATTTCAATAGCCGCATTGACAGACATATCTGAGGTGGTCCACAACCTTTCTTGTATTTTTTGTTGTTGGTGCGCATGAGAATTTGATCTCTCAAAACTTGGTCATAGTTAATGTGTTCAAAATCGCATGTAACTGCTAATGCTCTCAAAGCTGATACATAGTTGTCAATGGATTCATCAGGTTTCTGCTTCCTTGAATAGAATTTAAATCTCTCCATGACCATGTTGATTTTCTTCCCATAGCGAATGGAAAGTTGTTTAGATGCGATTTCGTACACATTTAAATTAGATGTATTGGATAACGGAGGTAAATATTTGTATTCTTTGAGGGCTATTCCTCCCAGACAATGTTTAAGTAAGGCTAGTTTCCTGTCTGCTTCACATTCCTCCCCCTCCAGAACATCAACATAAGCAAGGAACATTGCTTCCCATATGTCCCATTCAATTTGAGGTTCACCAGGCAATGAGAGAAAAGATGGGGGAGGCTGAATGCCAGACATTACTGCTTACAGGATATTCGTGACAGTTAGAACCAAAAATTTAAACTTTTTTTTTTTGATCATGAAATGGTTAAAAAACAATGTGTGCGTGTCACAGATGATAAAAATAATTAAAAAAAATATATATTAAAATACTTGTTAATTTGACACGCGTGATGATATGTGTGCGTGTCACAGAAGAAAGCAAAACAACCAAGCTGACCTGAAGCTCCTCAAGCAATCACGCTGTGAAGGATTTATTCTTTTGATGAAGAACAACTGAGCTTTATTACACCGCTAGTTCTCACCAGGTTGGAACATAACAGGTATACTCAGCGATTAATGCTCAAATTGAGCGCTGCTGACGTTGCTGGAAAGTCATATTCTTCAAAATGTATCAGCCAATAGCAACACTCATGGTAAAACACAACGTGACTGACAAGGAACTAGGTTGAAAGCTGGTGTGCGTATGGCAGCAGAGCACACATACGATTCTCCAATAAAAATTGCAAACGTCGTAGGAATGGGTTTGTCTAACCCTCCAACTGCCAATGACAGCACTGCATGAAAGGCGGAAACAGAATAAGCTCTTAAATGAACGCCGGCAGTCGAAAAAAAAACAATATAGAACCTGGGAAACGTCTCCCGATCGTCGCCAGTGTAAAGGAAGTCTCCTGGAAGCCAGAAATCCAATAAAAGAGATGAAGACACAAAAGGGTGTTCAGAGCGTCGTTTATTCTCCTTAACTCCAGGAAGGTACACATTAACCATCCGGCAAACCGCCACCCGCCATGACTCACTTCCCCAGCATCATTTCAAAACAAAACATCCCACGCGGGATGACATTTGAAGTAGGCACGAGCACGGACGCACTCGTGCCAACTTCAAATGGCAACATATAACAGAAACCAACCTGATTGGGACCAGCAGTGATGGATTATATTAAAATCATCAAAGATATCAACCATTTATATTATAGTCATGGTTTATAATATTTTGCAGTGCAAGTCGTAGTGGCACACGGCATATTTCTTTGTGCATCGGATTGTATTGTGTGGATTATTTTAGAGAGTTGATGGGGATTGTCTGAATGTATAGACATGTCGTAGGGCTTATCTGATGACGGTTTGCCCTGGTATTATTGCTTCTGTGAGTTCAATCTGGTATGATTGTTTCTGCATGCCAAACCTGGGGTATGAGATATTGAAAGTCTGGTACGGGTGTTAAAATCGCCCAGCGAAGCATGAACTTAGTCCAAGGCTTTCACTGATTACAGTCGACCGTGGTGGTGCACAACCAAGGTGGTTTCTGAGGTTTTTCCTGGATCTGCACACATTCTTGTGCTTGCCCCGAAGAGCTCGAGTGGAGTGTTTTGTTCTGACTTCAGTGTTGTTTGATTTTGCAGAGCCAAGACTCTGGGTTGGTTCTGTAGCATTATTCTGAAAAATGGCAGGCTTTAATTTCTTTCTCAATTTCGGATGGCCTTATATACTTTATTTCTTTGCTAGCAAGGAGTTCCAGTGCTTAGCCATCTGCTTTGGGAGTGATGTCCTTCCAATGTTTTCTTCTCATAGGAGGGCATGGTTAGATGCTAAACAAGGGGCTAGCCTTCAATGGAATGTTCTGTTTTTGGTATATCTGTGGAATTTAGCTTGCAGTTTCTGGGGGCCATTTCCGTGGATGTCTTTCTCGATGATGTACAGTGCCTTAAAGGCAGAGTCTATGACTATCAGTAGCCAGTGCATTGCATAAAGCACCAGTTTAATGTGCTCCCATGGATGGGGGTGGAGCAACAGATTTGCGTACTTTGTATCACTGAGCTGTTGGGTACAGGCTACTAACCAGCAAAGAGAATTGAAAAAGTTAAGAGGAAAATTGTCATCTCATTTCAAAATAAGAAACTAATAAACTTTTACATAGAACTAAATGCAAACAGTTTTACACCAGGTCTAAGCATCTAAGCAGTATGAAGGCATTGAGAATCTTCAGACCAGTAGCAAAAACAATGCCCATTTTTAAGAGAAAATGTTCCCTATCCGGAAGTAAATCTGCCCTGGTATCAGTGTGTAAAGCACTAACCATAAAGCAGCGCTGGATCTCACAGGATTGACATATACTCCAAAGGTGTACAGTTCCCCCTTTCTCTCCCACCTGTCCACTCACAACGTAACTTAGAACTTTGGGAAACTGGACTTTGAGAGAAGAAATATAAAACCTGGATGGATCTGTTGGCAAATTTCATGATGCTTTGGATGCACAGGTAGGTGCTCGGTTCAAACACTGTTATAAGACAAATCGTAGAGAAAAAAACTATTAAATAATCAACAATCACTTAATTTACAGTTGGTTTTCAGTTACTTCTCTGACAGTTTTAGGCTGATACCTGCTGCATCACCAGTCAATTAATGTAGGCTTTTACAAAGTACTCTTCATTGCAGGAACTACCAAAAACCCCAACAACCAGAGGAAAGACACATTTAAGTAGCTCAACTAGTTATTTACAATCAAATTGGTATGAACACTAATTAAGCATTTAAAGATGGCATGCACCAATTTAGAAAAGGAAAAACGTAGGGCCAGATTTACTAATTTCTGACGCAGCACAGTGCAGCAGCCGCAAATGCTGTGCTGCATGAGGAGAGAGAAGGAAAGTGCCAAATTTACTGAAATATGGCACTCTCCTACCCTCTCCCTACCGCCGGCACTGAAATCAGCTTCTGTGCGCCACGGAGACACCTTTGAGCCATAGTGCAAGGGCATCTCCGTGATTCAAGCACAGGTTTTGTACTGGAAGGATACCCTTCCAGTACAAAATACTATGCTTAGACTAATTTTAAACGTTTTCCCACTTTCTAAATGTTCTGTACAGTGTAGCACACATGCGGAGTCGGAAAATAAAGGAGAAAAAAAGCATTTCTCCTTCATAGCACCTGGTTGAAGGGTAAGCTATTTTCTGATGCTAAACCCTGTCTACTTTATTTAGGAAAGTGGGTTTAGCTTCAGGAACCCGGGGTGGTACCATGCACCACACATGGTATGCCCCCTTAGCGCTAAGTAATGCAAAGCAGCGCTATGCGCTGCTTTGCGTTACTTTCGCAATATTTCCAGCGCTAAACAAGTTTAGCACTGGAAAGAAAATCAGACAAAAAGAATTTATGCCAATTTGCGTCACTTTTGTGATGCAAACACGGCATAAAATCGTAGTAAATCTGTCCCTTAATGTCTCCTCAATAATTTGCTGTTATTATGTAGTACAAGATTTATTCATACTGAGGAAAACCTCTGTGCAAATAAGATTTTGGCCAAAGAACAGTGCATTGAAGCAACAAGGAAAAATATTACGTTGCAGAACAATTTCGAAATAATTACATCACTGGCCACATTGTCTCAACATGAAACAAGTGTTTTCACGGGCAATAAATACAGTCTCTCCTTCAAAAGTGAGCAATCATTCCAGTTCGTCTGAAGAAGACAGGAGTTAGGATTTTATTCAAGTGTTTTCCTGTTGTCCAAAGAATTAGGGGATTCAGGCTGGACATATTCCTGAAAAAACTCAATTAGTGGATAAAAACTTTCCCCTTCAAGATGGAAACTCTTCAGACGATCGTTCTGCCTTTCATTATATCACAATAGATATTCAGGAAACTTATTTTTAAATCCTAGTAGCATCCTGTCATCAGACGTTCCTCTGTGTGTGCAGGGGAATAATTTCCAATTCTGATTGATACAATTCGATCTAAAATCAGCATATCAAGTATTAACAAAAATGGCTTGCCAGTGGTGCCACTTCTTCATTTTCAGGAATGGACAATCTAATGGACAATCTATCCTTACCTGGATGACTGGCTTCTTTATGCTCCCTCAGAGGACCAGATCTAGAAGGGCTGGAAGCGATATGCCTATGTCTGGCTCTTCATGGATTCCTCCTAAATCTTCTGAAATGTCAACTGATTCCATTTCAGGTCCTGAGCTTTACAGGTCTCAATTCAGGACAGACATGAACAGAGATTTTCTTCCAGATTTGGGGGTGAAGCGTGAGAGTCCTCTGCTGTCCTCACGATTAGCATGTCTTTAGCTGAAAGTCCATGGTAATATTCCTCATATGTATTAACAGCTTTGTGTGCATGTCCCCATGTTTCCACTTCTGTCTTATCTGCATGTGCACTGGATGCTAGCATTGCAGGGCTTCGAAGCTCTGATTCCACTGATTCAAGAATTAGGAGATTGTTTTGCATAGTGGACAGATCGTGTGTCTCTATCCAAAGTCCTCTGAATTCACACAGATACACCACTGCTGGTGACTATGGACACCAACTCCATTCAGAGAACTCTTTTCAAACAAGCACAGTGGCCTTTGATCGACAGTTGACATTCCTTGAATTGGAGGATGTTGTCTAAGTGTTGTATGCCCTACATCATTTTCATCACCATATCCAAAACCACCATGTGTTAGTGAGGATTTACATGGTGACAATAGCATACAAAAACAACCAGAGGGGCAGTTGCTCCAAATCTTTGGGTCTAATGGCATCTAGGCTAGGTGGTTGAGGAGAATGTAACGTAATGACGGTACACTGACACAACATCGATGTAAAACATATAGACAACAAAAATATCGACTACTCTACTTAAACAGGTAAGTACAAAAATATCGACTAAAAAATATTGATGTAAAAAATATAGATGTATAAAATATCGACTTTTATATAAATATAAAATAAAATAATATATATTAAATACATTAAATATAATTTTAACAAAATAAAATAAATGTAATATACATTTTAATAAAATATAACAAATAAACTTAATAAAAAAATAAAGACACAAAAATAATAATTTATACATATATATTTACTTTAAAACAACTAATAAACTATTATTTTTAATTTATGTTAAAAGTTTAAAATAATATACAAAATAACAATATATATTAATGATTTAAAATATAAAAAAACAAAAATTATTATAAATTAAAACATTAAACTATTAAAAATATTTAAACTTACACTTCACAGTACAATCAGTGCAACAGTAGGGAAAGTGTTGGATAGCAAAGGGGTAAAAATAACTATTCCCACTCCACTGAGTGCAAAAGTGGGGTAAGTGTTGGATAGCTGAGGAATTCAATTTACTATTCCAACTCCAGTGAGTGCAACAGTAGGGAAAGTGTTGGATAGCAGAGGGGAAAAAATGACTATTCCCACTCCAAAGAGTGCAACAGTAGGGAAAGTGTTGGATAGCGGAGGGGTAAAAATTACTATTCCCACTCCAAAGAGCGCAACAGTGGGGAAAGTGTTGGATAGCGGAGGAGTAACAATTACTATTCCAACTCCAGTGAGTGCAACAATAGGGAAGGTGTTGGATAGCAAAGGGGTAAAATGTACTATTCCCCCTCCAGTGAGAGCAACAGGAGGGAAAGTGTTGGATAGCGGTGGGGCAAAAATTACTATTCACACTCCAAAGATTGCAACAGTAGAGAAAGTGTTGGATAGCGGAGGGGTAAAAATTACTATTCCCACTCCACTGAATGCAACAGTATGATAAGTGTTGGATAGCGGAGGGGTAAAATTTGTATTCCCACTCCGGTGAGTGCAACGGTAGGGAAAGTGTTGGATAGCGGAGGGGTAAAAATTACTATTCCCACTCCAGTGAGTGCAACAGTAGGGAAAGTGTTGGATAGCGGAGGGGTAAAAACTACTATTCCCACTCCAGTGAATGCAACGGTAGAGAAAGTGTTGGATAGCGGAGAGGTAAAAATTACTATTCCAACTCCAGTGAGTGCAACAGTAGGGAAAGTGTTAGATAGCGAAGGGGTAGAAATTACTATTCCAACTCCAGTGAGTGCAACAGTAGGGAAAGTGCTGGATAGCAGAGAGACAAAAATTACTATTCACACTCAAACAGTTAAAACAAAAATAAAACATATTAAAAATTAAAATCATAAAGATAAATAAACAATATTTAAAGAATGAAAAATCAAATATATTAAATATATAAAAAGAAAACATATTATAATATTAATTACATATAACAAAAACCTACAAATAATATATAAAATAAAATAATAAATACATTTATAAAAAATAATTATTTTAAACTAGAAAATATTTACAAACAAACAAAAATCAATTAATACATAAATGTATTTATTTTATATCCTATCCTATAACACCACACCAATAACAAAACACTTCAACATTTTTAATAACATTTTCTTCCATAATTAACATAATTGATAATCAATTAAAAAAATATTATTAATAAAAAAAGTGCTAATAAACATTAATTGACTACACACACTTTAACACTATAATATCCACAACACACATCTAAATGAAACTATAAAATAATAAAACACAATTAAAACTTATTTTTACATTAAAAAATATTACTTTTAACAACTAATAATAAAGTAATTAAAATGTATTTAATAGCCACCCTTTACCCCTTTAAAAGTAAAAACAACATACACAAAAATTAACAATTACCCAAAATAAATATCAAGTAATTAAAAACTATATATTAATTAATTAAATACAAATTACTTCCCACCATTTACTCCTATAAACACTACAACACACACCGAAAATTGATTACACAATTACCATAATTGAATACCAATTAATTAATTAAAATTAATTAACAACCAAGTATTAATTAATTAATAATAAATTAATTTACATATTTAACACTATAACATCTCAATTAAACAGATATTAATAAATAAAAAATAATCAATACGTTTGATATAATTACATTATTTCCCACCCTATTCCCCTATAAACCAACAACCCACTACAAGCCTAAAAACGCAAAATTCAAATAAAAAATTATTAATAACTACTAAAAATGTAACTCATATATTAAAAATACAAACGATTCTTATACAAAAAAACATACATCACATACATATAAAATATATACTGAAATACATAACATTAATAAAAAACGATATTTTTAACAACTATATTTTTGCAAACGATATTAAACACTTCGATATTTTTAAAATCGATATTACTTACCTTAAGTCGATATTCTTGACCACGATATTCTTGCTGTCGATATTTCTGAACCACGATATTAATGACTCTATATTTATGCAACGCAATATTTTTTACTCAATATTCTGTCTCTGCACCGTAATGACATTGCCAACAACTCACAAAAGGGACCATCCCCTTCTCAGGCAGACTGATTGAGCTGGGTATGTCCTTCCTCCTCAGGTCATTTGCAGGAGGTTCAGGCCTTGGTTGCATCTCAACACAATGTGTAGCTGCCCAGGTTTCGTTTGTGATCCCCATTGACAGGGGTATGGATGGTGGAGTCAATAACAGGGTAATGGCCAAGGAAATTTTTGTATGCTTTCATGCCTCCTCTCCCTATCTATTAATTCTCAAGCTGCTAACCTGAATATGGAGAGTGGAGAGGGAGGTGATAGTAGTGTTCTATTTCGGCCATGAAGGACATGGTTCCTTTACTGATGTCAGCCTATTGGATCCGTTGGTTCCATCTCCTCTGCTGCATCTAGACTAACCCATGGGGGAGGGGGTGGGAGAAAGGGATTATTGCAGTCCATCTGCAATTTACGATAACCTGATAGCTGTAGTCTTTCAGGATTTCCATAGACCTTCCTCTTTAAAATGTTATGACTGTCAATGGATAACCTTTCAGAGATAGTGTACAGATCATTCTGCCTTCCTTCACTTGCAATTTCTGTGGGATGATTTTGTGCTTAATCTATCTACATCCACTTTAAGAGCTCAATGGGTGGCCATAAAGGCTTTTTGTGATCGTTGGTCCATTGTGGGTGATGGATAAGCATTAATAGCCCACCTATTAGAAATCTTTTCTCTTGCCTTTCCAGTGATGTGTTCCTTATCACCTCAGTGGGATCTCCCTTTGGTCTTACAAATTTTACAGGATCATCTCTTTGAACCGTGTCTGATGTATATATATATTTTTTTTACCATGAAGGTGGTGTTTTTGGTGACAATTATTCTGTACATAGAATGGGGGAGCTGAGTGCTTTATTGTATAGGGATCCATTTTTGTCTATTCAGGTGGATACGGTGGTGCTGCAGTTCAATCACAGGACTACCGCCTGGGGGTAAGAGATTAAGAAAATGTGGTCTTAGCACACATAAACACAGACCATCCTTTGACGACCATCTTAAATTGGGCTCACATTGAAAAAGGGAGAAATGAACATGAGAAGCATGACGGCTATCCAGGGGTGGGCTATCGTTAAGGGAACAAAATCAAACAAAACATCAATGAAAAGAATTTAACAGTGCAAATGAGTGCTGCATCAGGTGACATATCTGATTCCACAGCTAAGTGCTGAGTTACCCCAAGTTATTGGGTTCCCACCCAGGACATGCCCCTAGCCCAAAAGGTGGAAATTTCCTTTTGGGAGAGAAGGAGAACTGGTAGGCGTCTCTCAACCTGCCTTCACTGGGTAAAGCACAAGTGGGAAAGAGTGCTATGAGTCAGACACACCTTTCAGAGAACCTCTCATCAACAGGTAGTATATGTAGAGCCCCACCCACACCCCTGTAATCATTACACACACACACACACACAATATTTGCTTTATAACTAAATGGTTACTTATACATAATTTCTATACAAATCATCTGCATTAGAATGATTGTAAATATTATAAACAGTTCAGCAACAATTATGCAAAATACGGCAAAGGTCAAGTTTGCCCCAATCATATTCCATCACACATCCCAATCTTGCTAGCTATACATTAGTTGGTTTTAACACCCCTCTACAGGCATAGCTGGGTACGTTTTGAATTATAAGCTAATATGCAAATATACCAATACACAGAGTCATGCAATGCCTTATGGTGTCCTCATGCACAAAGTCGGAACTCCATGGCTCAGTATTTCGTCCAGCAACTGGTCCATGTGTGTAAAGCCACCCCTGTACTAATACTCAGGGCCACTGGAATGATGTGTTTGGGCGGCCGCAGTGATTTTTACATAATTATAGATTTGCCGCATTTGTCACATAATCCATTTTCTGCCACATAATCTGCAGATTTTAACAAAAAAAGTTGTTTCTAGCTCAAACGGTTCAAATGTTACTAAAAATGCAGCGACATGTGTTGCAGCACAGCGGAAGGATCTTTGCAAAGGTTGACTGGTCACCTTTCTGCTGCTTATTGCTATATTTGGGTGTTAAACTGTTACTAATCAGGTGCAAGTAATGCCCATACTGTGTTAGCAAGTGTTAAAATGTCAAAAAAATGAAGTATTGCTATCACAAAATGTGCTGCATTATGCCGCACAATTTGGCTTTTCTTGCCACATAATTAACTTAACCCTGACGCATAATTTGGCTCTCTTCCACTGCATAATTCCAGTGGCCCTGCCAATACCTTATATACTTTTTCTAAGCATGGTGTTCATTGGAGCAAGGAAGGGTCAACTCATGTTCGGCTCCTTTAGGATTGTTATGCAGGATATTAAGACAATATAATATTTGAGCAACGCTTCTTCCAAATAAGTGTAGGCAGAAACCTACTGCTATTTTCTTTCCTTCTTCCTTCCAGATGGATCACACAAGGTAATCTCCGTCATCACTGTTTCTTTGGCAGCCCTGTTTACAAACAACGCGTGCACCCGAGAATGGAATTGTTCTTCTCAGTCTTGTTAGCATGAGTTAGAAAAAACAGGGCAACCCAAGCACGCATTTGTTATCTGCAAGAGTAAAACAAGTTGTCCTGCATTCTGGTTCCCAGGCCTTTCAAAAGCTTCTCGCATCCCCAGCATCTAAATGCAAAGGCAATGCTAAGCTAGTATGTGCTACATGCAGTTAAGCTTGTATTCCTTTAGCACGAGAGACACATATAAAGGTCCTGCCACATACATTATAAGTACCCAGGCAGCACTCCCTCAGTGAAGTGAAATACAGCAGACAAAAATGCTCTGCAAACTAAATAATCCAGTAATATAAAGTTTTCTCAAGGTTTTTTTTTAAATGCTTCAATTTGCATTATACCAAAAGAAGGTAAAGAATGTAAAAGAAGGTACTATGTTAAAATTATACACTGATTTATTTGGTAAATGTCAATTATAAACTTTTCACAAAATTGTAGCTCTTCTTTTAGAATCTTTTCGGCCTACATTACTTGTATGTGAGCAAATAGGCTTTGTGAAAGGTAGATAAATATTGGATAATACAAGAGTATAGTTATTATACAAGCTAAATCCAACATCTATGAATTTCCTTTAGTGGCTATTACATTAGATGCTAAAAAGCCTTTGACAGAATGGGTTGGGATTTTCTATTCAAATCTCTTTCCAGGTTTGAATTTTGGCCTAAGATCATTCATTTAATTTCAATACTTTACCCTGCGCCAAAAGCATCTTTTTTGAGGGGTAAGAAAAGGCGGTCATTTATCACCACTTTTGTGTATTCTGACATTAGAGCCTTGCTTATCTAGAAACGGACAGAATACAGAAATAACAGGTTTTCTATTTAAAGATTTTCACTTTAAAATGTCTGTAAATGCTGATGGGACCCTTTTATATATTTCCAGCCCAGAAACCTCATTGCCCATTTTTCCTAAGGAAGTCCAATTTTTCTCTATGGCTACTGGATATATATTAGATATAGAAAAATCTGAAATCTTGTCACTAATTTGAGATGCATGTTTGCTTATACCGGTTTTACTTGGAGCTCCAATAAAATGAAATATTCAGGATTATGGTTCTTCATATTAAAGACACTATCAAATTAGATGTGGAAGACTTAGGGCCCTATTACGAGCCTGGCGGTCCAAGGACCACTAGACTTGTGGTGGCATGGTGGTGGTGTATCCAGCCACCACCGCATCGATGGTCTGACCACCCGATTACTACCTGGGCAGTCGGACCACCCTGGAACTGCCGGCTCTGCCAGGGAACCGCTGTTCCCTGGCTTTGGAGCAGCAATCAGAGGCTGCAATATGCTTGGCGGAATCGCCGCCATCCCACCAAGCATATTACGAGTTTCCTCTCTGCCAGGGTTTTCCTGGCGGTTCCACCGCTATGAAACCCTGGCAGAGAGGAAACACCTGTGCCTCCACCTCATGTGGATGCACACAGGTGGGCATAACATGGCCCCCGTGTGTGCATGCACATAGGTTCCTGCACGGCATGGACTTTCGAGTCCATGCCATGCAGGAACCTTGTAGTGCAGTCCCATTGCGCTGCCTTTTCAAAGGCACTGCCATGCCGCCCGCCTGCCAGACTACTTGTAAGTCGTAATCTTGCAGCCGGGCGGGGCGACCTTTGGCGGAGTGGAGGCGCGGCGGTTTGCACCGCCACGCCACAGCTCCGTCGAAAAGTCGTAATCGGCCAATTAGTAAAGAACATTGAGAATTTGATTAACAAATGGAATCATTTGCACTTGTATTGGTGAGATTGTTTGGACTCTATAAAAATGTTAGTTCCATTACTGTGCACAGTTTATCTATGATGGCCATTAATTTTCCAGCTTGTTACTATTGGAAAACTGATACTTTATTAATTCATTTTTTGTAGAACAAGCATATTTCAATTTCAAGATTGAAGTTAAGTGGAAGAAGGTATACATTTTCTGGATTTTCCAGCCTATCATAAAGCTTTTAATTTAAAGCAGTACTCATATTGGCTCTTGAATGACAAAAATTACGAAAATCAATTGCAACCTTTTCGGGTTGATATTGAATAAATATGCATTCATCCTTTTAACTTTAACCCCTTCGCTGCGTTCGTCGGCCAACGGCCGTCGCGAGCACTACCTCGGTAGTGCTGCGCACGTCCGTTGGCCGACGCGGTCCCGCCCACTCCTTTGAAGTGCCGCACCGGCGTGGAATGTTCGCCGCGGTAAAGGGGTTAATGAATATTTATTATTGACTCAAAAACCTGGTAAAAGATCATCACAAATTCTTTGAAATGTTTGCAAAATTTTACAACCATTGTTAATTAAAGATGTTGATAGGAAAGCAGACTGTCTACATTTAACTATATAGCACAATAACAGAACTGGAATACATGGAGAAACAGTGGTATATTATGGGTTTGTCAAATTATTTCAAATGATGCTGCTATTACTTTTTCAAATTTTCAGAATACATTTAACCTGCAATAATCATTTGAGAAAAAATGATTAATTATTTTTTAAACGTATACACACACACACACTCAAACATACACACACACACATATATATGCATTTATTTATACATTTGAATAGTACAAATTCATCCAATGCACATAAAGAAGGCTTACTCAATAGTTTGAAATCACAACCTAAAGCATCCAATAATTACAAGATTTCTAAAACTTCCATTACTGATAGATCAAAATCAAAAACTGAATTATTGTGGGAAAGAGACCTATGTTCCTGTTGGTCGGTCAAGTTTTGTGATAAATGATGGTTGAAAATACACATATCATCACATATTGCTAGTGCAACCTAAACTTTGTTTTTATTTATAATAGATGAATGATCACTCCTCAGAAACTGGTCAAAATAGATTCTCTGCAAAATGTATTTGTTGGACTTGCAAAGATAGCAGTGCAGAGCTAGAACATATGTATAGCTATTTTCGCTTGCTAGTAAGTGAAAATCTCTATGATCTCCTTGACAACAGTTTCAGAATTCATATAACATATCAACTACATTTTAAAAATGTTCCTAAGCCACCATGATGAAAATGTAATTTTCTTGTTGCATAAATGTAGAAAATGTATAATATCTTTGAGACAATGGATGTGCATATTTATTATCTACACTACATTTAAACATAATATGCCAATGTATTATTCTGATCATAATATTTATTAATATAGATTGCAATAATATAATGCATTTGATTGTTAGCTCTGATATTTTTAAACTGGAAAATATAGATTGTTATTCTTTCTTATTTCTTCTTTTTCTCTTTTCTTTCTTCTCCATTACTGCTTCTTTCTTTTCTTCTCCTTTTCTCTTCCTATTGATAGATAATGTATGATACTTTCTAAATGTTATTGCAGTATCTAATTATGGATTTATTCTAATGAATTGTAACTTATTAATTTCTTTCTTTAATGAGCATTAATTTGTTAACATAATTATTCTATCATTGTTTTTATAGATTCTTTATAGAAATGCTAATATAAATTTCTCTAACATAAAAAAAAGTTGACGTAGAGGCAATACTTTTGCAAATGAATAAAAATGTGACAAGACAGAATGTTACTAACAAGAAAGTGAAATTAGACTATAACTGAGCAAGAATATCTGTTTTAATCAAAAAAACAATGTATTTTGACACAATTCATATGGATCACAATCCCGTGGATAAAGTACCACTTACTTGCGAAAACTGGTTATGAGTGATTAATTGATGGTTTGTTTGACTGAGTGCATTTACATGGTGCTCTATAGATCAGGTGCCTTTAGATGCAGAAAGGCCCTCCAGAATAAATGTGCACAAAACAGATGAGTATTAAGTGCTGAGCTGCATTTATGCGATAATCTTTAAGATCTCAGATATCTTTTTTGCATTTCAGGAAAGCTTTGAAGACCTGACTATTTCCCCCATCTATTTTTCAGATAAAGTGATGCTAGGCCCAAATTTTATTTTCAGTTAGCACCGGTGAATGCAGTGAATGTGGAGCGGTACAAAAACTAATAAATAAACAGATAAATAAGTAATTCTGAATATAAAATAGTCTTGATGATTAAACAGGAGAAGCTTTTATTTCTTTACACCACTCTTTTTAAGGTAATAAAGATCAACAGACATTTGTCTTTCACCATCTGCCCCTTCCCATTAGGACTTTGGCCCTCTCCTCTCCTAATAAAGCAGTAAGCAAATGGGTCATCATTTTGGATCAAACTGTCTCTGGAGCCTCAGGTTGCCAGAATATCCTTCCCTGTTATCGCTGCCAAAACCTGGAATTCTTGGCCTCACTGGCCTGAAGCACATCTACTACCAGTTCTGAAAAAAACATAAAATGTGGCTTTTAACCAGCAACAATTTAAGATCCCTCCCATGGTTGCCTTGCAGGTTTTCTCAGTACCAGGAAGCTCCAATTTTGTTTGATTGCATTTTAGCAGCTCCATGTACTTAAAAAATAAAATAAGATAATATGTGCATGGTGTTCTTTGGCTCACACCCTCGAACCATTAAAATGTTTCTATGTATTTGTTTTCAGGCTTTCAGCCTCTTGTTCTTCCAGCATATGCCTGCAGACATTCTTACTTGAGGTTCTGCTGAGTTAGCAACATAGCTCCATGAAAGCCCCTATAACATGTGCCCTTTTATATAAAAACAAAGGTGAATTTGAAGGTAAAATCCTACCATAAAATGTAATTGTTAGAGGGCAGTAGACTGGCCTCATGTTACTATATATCTGCTGTCAACACAGAACTACAGCACCCTTGTTCTCGCATTTCCCCAGGAAGTGCTCCTTCATGCACTAAGGTGATTTATTTTGCATTCAATCGTGTAAACGTTAGTATTGCGGTCGACCATAACTGCCTAAGGCCTCTTTGTTGCATTTCTCATCAATTACTTTTATTCCACCAAAATAGATTCCAACATATTAACAGCCTACATAACTTTGCTGTTCACAAAACTGTGTTTTGCTTTTTTAGTGAACCTTCTCTGACTGACTGAGTTTGAATATATTGAGTACAATTTCTCATGTTTTTATGTCACATTCCTAATGTTTTCATGATGTCTCTATCAACTACGTGTGCTTGTTTATTTCAAATCACTTCATAGTGAACAAGAATGCGATAGAGTATAAGTGAGGGAGTGCGGAGAGTGAACGAGTGAGTTTTAAAGTGAAGAAATGTGATCCAGAATGTGAAAGATTGAAAGTGTTGAACAATGAGCCAGTGAGTGAGTGAGTAAATGAGATAGAGAGCATATCTGACAGTGATCATAAGAGTGAAAAAGAAAAGGAGCGATTGAGAGAGATACTGATTGTGTTTGAGTTAAGGACATAGATATTGAAAGACTAAGAGTGAGTGGGAAAATGAGTTTGAAAATAAATAAGGGGCTCATTACGATGGCGTAACGATCGCCACCGCCGGGCCGGCGGTGGCGACCGTTACGCCATCGTAACGTGAAATACCCCCCGCCATATTATGATGGCGGTGGGTATCCCGGCGGACACAAAGTCCGTCCGCCGCTTTTCCACCGGTCGTCAATCGTTACGATTGCCGGCCGGGCGGTGCTGGGCCACTAATATGGTGGCGGTGCCTAGCAGGCACCGCCAGCCATATTAGGATGTGGGTGGTTGCAAGGCCTTTCCATGGCGAAAGGCTGGCGGAGATTGGTATCGGGGGCCCGTTGCGGGTCCCCTGGGGGGTGAGGGGGGTGCACTTGGGGGGTACCATGAGTTCCCTGCACCAAGTGGCAGGCACCACGTGGTGTGCGGAAATGCTGTGCATGCCTTTTACCATTGCGGACGGTGCTGCAGCCAGCAGCACCGTCTGCAATGGTAAATGACAGGATGCGCCCGCCAGTATGGCGGGCGCATCCTAATTGGGCCAGTGGGACCGCCGCACGTCTGGTGGTCGGTCCCATCGCCGTTATGATGGCGGGCGGACTGATGTCCGCCCGCCATCATAATGAGCCCCTAAGTGAGAGTGAAAGTGATTATGTAAAAAACTATGAGTGAATGAGTTACAGTGAGTAAGATAGAGTGAATGAGAGTAAGAAATACAGTGAGTACATGGTGGTGAGAGTAACACTGAGGGGTATGTGAACTAAGATTTTGTACCGTGTTATCATCACAAAAGTGATGCAAATCGACACAAAATCTTTATTTCCCTAATTTACTTTCCAGCGCAAATTTGTTTTTGCACTAGAGATTCACTTGAAAGTAGCGGAAAACAGCGCCTAGTGCTGCTTTTTATTACTTGGCGCGAAGAGGCCATGCGATGGGTGGTGTATGGGCATTCCCATGCAACCACCCATGGTTTTTGACAAAAATCTACTAAAAAAAAGAAGATAGGGTTTATCATCGTAAAATAACACCTTTTTGAAATAGGCTCTCTCAAAGACACATGCAAAGTCTTTTCTGACTTTGCATGTGTGCTGCTCTGTACAGCAAACATATGAAGAAGGAAACATTTTAGAGTTGCTGTAAGCATAGTATTTTGTACTGGAACACCTATACTAGACTCACACAGACACCTTTGCATTATGGTGCAAAGTGCATGTGTGGCCCTCAGCAGCCTGACTTGGCACCTGCTCTTGGGAGAAACGAGAAGAGTGCCTTATCTGTGAGGATATGGCCTTTCCTCCTCTCTCCTTCTCCTGCAATGCATCGCAACGTTTTTGCCTGCTGCGCTGTGTTGCATGAGAATTTAGTAAACAGACCCCTGAATGTTTGAGGGGAAGTTTTATATTTGTTAAGGGAGCATTAGAGAGGAGGAACGCCGAAAAGGGAGAGAGAAAGAGATGAATGTAGTGTGAAACATGCAGGAAGAGAAAAGGGGGATGGAGGGCAAAATAGAAATAGAAATACAGGAAAACGTGTTGAAGGGAAGAGGTACAGTGAGACAGAGAGGAGAGGCATATTGTGGCCCTGTAGTGCATAGCTCAGATTACAGGTTCACATTCCCTTGGTGAATTAGCTGAAGGGGAGGCCTTTCTTGCCACAGTAACTCAATCAGTATTTGGCATCATCAGCTTTAATTGCCCGGTGCTAGTACTGTGTTCTTGTATTACAGGCTGTATTTTTTGTGATGACACAAAATGTCCATAGACTGTTAGAAAAACGAAATCGATGCTCAGCAACTTCTGCGTTTATATTTTTTTAATCCATGGTTTATTTTACCTCACCTATATTAGTGCATATCCCACAGCAACGTGGCATCAAAGCATTGCGTCAAGTCACCTGCACGAGTTCTCAAGTGCTCTTGGAAAGGGGTAGCACATTCATATATTAACTCATGCTATCTTTAAGTTCTGCAACTAACTGAGAAAATGCATGCACATAAACATTTCATTGCGGTACACATCGAAAAATAGTTACATTATACATTGGTAGAGCATATGCATTGCACGGCCGCTTACAGTGGGCTTAGATCTTACCCATTGCTTACCATTGGTTGGCTTCATTGTCCCTCTCATTTGCTTACTTCTCGTTTGTCAGTGCCTGTGGGCTTTACTTTATCTTCTTGTGTACTTGTATCCTTCCACTTTCTTGCGTTTTGGGAGCTACTTACTTCTTTTTGTTGGTAATATACTCCACATGACACATTGAAACATTTTGTAGACTGTAGTGTGTGGTAATAACTTCTGTACTCTCAATTATGCCCACCTCCCTGATTACCACTAGAATGTGCAGGAACACCACCCTATAGTGAACAGAAGGAGAACATCGACATAGAATATCAAACATTGGCAAAGCCAATAGGTCTTGCCTATGAGAGCGATTGGGTGTGTCAACCTTTTGTTTAGCCACATTGTACAACACTGCAGCTGCTGTGCTGCATGCTCAAAAGTAAAAAAGTTGCTATGATGGGGCCAATGCTGGCCTTGTCATAGTACTTTTTTTTTAGTGCTGGCATGGAGGGAGGGTGGGTCCTGAGGCAAGAAGAAGGGAGGGCATGTGTTCGGAGCAATATTGACAAAAAGCACAAAAAAAATACTATTTATGTATCAGACCCATGGTGTTTTTTTTAACTTTTAGACATGCTGCACAGCAGCCCTGCTGATATACAACATGCCTAAAAAACATTGACAAAGCAAATTGCTCTCGTAGGCAAAATCTATTAGCTCTGACAATGCTTGATTTCCTTCCCATCAGTCACTCAGGTTGCTCTGCCTTGTTGGACTCTGAGTGACACTGCGCTTTATAAATAAATAAATAAATATAAAAATAATAAATATTAGTTATAAGATGCAAATGTAATTTACTCCATTGTCGAGAGCATTTGTATTTGTACTTTGTAAACTGCTCTATCACCATTACTAAGGTATCATGGCACTAAATCTAACGGTTCCTTAAAAATGCACACAAACACCAAACCTACAGGGAGCTGCTAGATTCTGCGGAACAAC
Organism: Calotriton arnoldi; assembly: GCA_963921515.1. NCBI lineage: Eukaryota > Metazoa > Chordata > Amphibia > Caudata > Salamandridae > Calotriton > Calotriton arnoldi. The sequence continues at coordinate 5,140,618 of CAWUFW010000189.1, forward strand.
CAAGGGGCATATATACAATAAAGTGGTGAAGCGTGTTGTTAAGCCAAGAAGGCTAACAACACGATTCGTCATTTTAGAAACATCGGGCTGCACCATATTTACTAGAATACGGTATAGCCCTGCATTTCCCCCTGCGCTGGCGCTAACTTTAGTTGCCTAGCAACTACACAGGCACCCTTGCACCATAGTGCAAGGGTGCCTGTGTTGAGGGGAAGATTGTGTTGTGTTGAGGGGAAGATTGTTTATGTGGAGGAAGGTCCCCCTTCCTTTACATAAACAATCTTTAAATGCCATTTTATAACTTCTATGTGTGCTGCTTTATGTTGAGGGAAAGATTGTGTTGTGTTGAGGGGAAGATTGTTTATGTGCAGGAAGGTCCTCCTTCCTGCACATAAACAATCTTTAAATGCCATTTTATAACTTCTATGTGTGCTGCTTAATGCAGCACATGCAGAAGTTGCAAAACTGCATTTTTTTAAAATGATGTTTTATGTGCAGGAAGGGGGACCTTCCTGGACATAAACAATCATAGGCAATTTGCTGTTTCTATGTGTGCTTCACAAGACAGCACACATGGAAACAACAAAAACAAGGAGAAATAAAGCATTTCTCCTCATTTCGCATGTTTAAGACCAGGCTCAAAAAGGCTCTCTCACCCTACGAATTTGGGTCACAAGAAGATAGATATTTGCAGGTGCTAATTGCGTGAGGAGTGGTACCTCTTAAATTGATGGTAAAGTAGGGAACTTTTGAAGAATAAATCACTTTGTGAACCAGGTATAGCGACATAAAAAAGAATGCAATACTCATCCGCCGCCAATTTAGGGAGGATAAAACACGTGTTTAGTCCCTTAATGGCGTGCATGCCTCCCTCAAGACTGAAGCGGATCCCTAGTTCCACTTCACATTGACATATGATAGTATGCTTTTACTATCTGGAATTGGCTTGTTCACATAAGGTGTATCTCTTTTAGACTCTTCTGGTATCGGTTGAAGAGAAATAGGTCATCCCCTATATTTAGCTTATTTTCAGAATGATTTGAAGTCAGATGGTTTTCTGCGGGACAAGTAATGGAGGGTCCTTCTGCGGTCGGCGGGTCTCCCTGGTCCTAGCGATAAAAATATTGTGCGGTCTATGAAACATGTGTTGGTTGTACAACCACTCATTGCCACGCTAATATCATACAGGAAAGAGTTGAAATTAATAGAAATAAGCAATAAATGACTTCTCTTATGAAACGAATGCGGAATCTTGTATATGACAATAATATTTTAACAAGCATTCTCTTCTGTGCATTTCTACCTCGTGTGAAAGCATTCCAGCTAATATGCAAAGGCAACTTTAGCAAAAAGCTATCTCCCACCTTTAACAGGATTAGGCAGGCCTGTCAGACGTTTTTGTGGGGCCTGGGTCAAAAACTTCATGTCAACTCCACTGAATACTTCCTCCATTTTTGCCAGCTGCTATTAGCACCTGATTGTAAGTATAAAAATAACAATGTCCTTTATGGAAAGGTAAAGCAAGGCGCCATCCAGTGGTATGACTGTGTATGCAACCTCATGATTAATAAAGGGAGCAGACTTGCTTTAAAAATATATGCCTGAAGTTTTCTGTTGGAGCTCGGGCCCTGAAAAACCTGGGGGCCTGTGTCATAATGCTCCCTTTGCCCCCTGCCCTCCTGTGATGGTCCTGGGGGTAGGTGAGATTTTGAGGCTTTAAATTGATTATCATTTCAGTCAGTTTCTTCATTATGCCTCCGAAAAAGCAATTCTGTGAAAAACATTATTATGGAGAGATGACGTGGAACTTGCTTTCTAACTTAAAAAATATTTTTCTTTCTGTGTGGGAAAATACTATGGGGCTTATTTACAAGCCCCTTGCGCCTTAAGTGCATCACTTTTCCCCATATAAAAAGTGACGCACCAAACGGCGCAAGGGGCATGTAAATAAGCGACTATGACTTTAACAAGGCATATGGCAGGTGACAGCTCCCTACCACACTAGGGTAACAATGTTTAATATTGGCTTAAGAAATTCTAATTTTCTTCTACTCCCATCTTTGCAAACTTTCTACTTTCTGATTAATGGTGATATGTCTATGGAACTGTTGTCTCCATACTTAAGACTTGTCTTTACATACCAAACCTATTGCAACTGGTATCTGATTAACATGCTTAACTTTCACTGAACTGTAATGGCTACAAAGGTATAAGATCATTGTGAGAAAATCAAATATTTTCAAGGTTGTGGAGAAGCTAGAAGTATCTTTATTCTCCAATTCTTTGAGCCAGACACAGTCAACCTTTCTTTACTGCAAATTCGGTCTTTGTGAGTATCATTCTTATCTGAAAGAGCTTAAAGTGCTTCGAAATGTATTACTTCGTGTAAACAGACTCAATTAGTCTTGTTGGATTTTTTGACTTCTTTAGTATAGTTTCCAAAAACAACTTGTGGATTCCTAGAGAAATCACCCTCACGCTACATTTTTAATATTTAGATGGTCTAACTGTTCCAATTTATTGCTAGATACCTGATGGATTGTCATTTGTATGCTGTTAATGTATCCATATATTTGGACCTATCCTTTATCCCATTTCTGTTTTACAATGCTTATGTATTTGATATTTATTTATTTGTTTATACTTTTAGGTTTGCTGCTTTGCTATCATCTTGCAGACTTTGAGCATCCTTGAATATAAAAGGTCCATGACAGTGACTCCATACAAGAGGTGAATTTCTGAGTTCCAGAATTGGTGGGCAGAAGTATTGGTTCTTTCACTGGTGGAAACTAAATGGCATCAATAATGATAAACTTCGTTGGGGCACCCTCCCAGCAGGGTCAGATTCCTAGAGCTGACCTGGTATCCTTAGAATGACTCCTTGAAGATGTGTGTGTCTCTGGAACTTCCTTGAAGACTGAAAGACTGAGTTGATCTTTTGGCTTGGTTTCAGCGTGTTTCAGGGTTGTGGACCCCAGACACTCATAGTTGTACTCCCATGCATTTCCTGACCTGAAGTTGTGACTCTGTGTGAAATTGGTGTCTGGGTCCTTTTCCCTCATACTGTTTGTAGATCTTGCACAGCACTGTAATGCAAACCTTCGCTCTGCTAAGAGTAAATAGAGCTCTTTCAAAATGAGGAAATGTGGTCTGATTTCTTTTCGTTCAAACTAACTCTCCCTGCTTGAGGCTGAGTCTGATGAAAGGCTGGAATTTCTTTCTATACATAAATCTAGACAAGCAGGACCAATGCCCTTGTGATTTCAATTCTTTATTGAGTTTTCCATGGCTGTAACCAGAATGGAACATTAAAAATAAATACACAGTTAAATTGCCTGTCAGGGAGATGAACCCAACAAGGAAGAGTATAAACACCATAAACAATCTGCACACCTGGCCTCTCTAGGGGGACTTGCAAAAATAGAGAGAAATACCAGGCACAGCAGAGTATTGTTCTTAGAGAACAGGCATAGGAGATGGGCAAATAGGTAGTAACTACTAGTTAAGCAACTTAAACGGGGAGAAAAGGGAAAACACAACTGTCAAGGGGGAAAAGGAGAAACAATCTGCCTTAAGCAATTAGTAATCTAGTCCTCTGGTTTCGAATTGTCACCCACTTGTAAGTGTAACTAGGTGTCACCAGGATACTAATGAAATTGCATATGATCTTGTGCAGTTATCTGTGCCAGTGAGGAATGTTTGGTTATGCCAAGGATGAAGTGCCAATTATACCATGTTGACTTCGATCAGCGTGAAATGATCAACACAGTTATAGGACTAATCCTTTGATTCCTGCTCAATTGTCAAGGAGCTCCTGTAGGATTTTGTGATGAACTATGCCATAATACAGACAGATATCAAGTGTCAGAACACATCAACCTGATTGTCTTAATATTGGCTATCACAAAATGAGTTCCTTGAGTGGCTGGACCCTAAATGACACTATGTAAGGTGTCAACAAAAAATATATATATATGTAAGATGTCACTTGGCTCATTTATCTTTGAAGTTGATGTGTGACCTTCCCATATAATATTTTGCATAGGAAGCTGAGGTTAGAGAGGTCAGGTTCCAAGGGTAGTCTTTCTATTTCTTAAAGCGCTGGGTAATAAGGCTTCATTTAGGGCAATTGGAACAATGCCCTTTTGAAGGGATGTGTTAATCATTGTTGAGAGTTCGGAAACCAGAATGTCAGTGTGGTTCATGATAGTGTAAGTCTAATGTGGTTCAGCATGGAGGCTTTGTAGCTTTGATTTTTCCAGCTACTTTGAGAACCTGTGCTGTAGAGAATGTGGAAAACATCAGGAAGTTTGTCTCAATTTTGTGGGGAGGTGGGGAATTACATGCTAGAAAGCTGTTAGTTGTTGCTCTGCATTTTGGCTTCAGGAACCAATTAAAATCAAATTGACCTAGCACGTGTTTACCTGTTTTAATTGTGTTGCCCATTCATCTATGTAAACCACAAAAGTCAAAATTATGTGACAGCTCAGACACTGCTCTGTTCAAACATAGCTTATTCTGAGTTCCAGGTGTTTGAATTTTTCCCAGATGCTTTCCCACTCCAGTTCCTAAACTATGAAACACTTTGATACTCACAATCAGATAAGAAACATCATTTCTCACATTTAGAAAGTTGGCTGTTTCAGTATCCCTGACCTTTCTGTTGGTATGCTACATATTGTGCAGGGATGGTTTACACTGTCTTTAATTGCTTGTATGCACTCTATCACTCAATTGTTTGCTCCTCATTCAACTATTGACCCATTCACACTCACTCTTTCAAGATTTCTGTTGCAAAACAAGCAATTCATTAACTAACTGCAAGTGTGGATTATTCAGAGTTGTAGGTGTATATATTTACATGTTTATGTTTGTGTGTGCCAGTATTTCTTTGTCTGCAAGTAATTGTAATTGTAAATGTATTTATATAGTGTTTACAACTCCTGACAAAACTTTGAAGTGCTTTTCCTTGTGCATTAATTGTGTTAGGTTTATGCTCTTGATTTCTTGTGTGTTTAGTAGAGTTTGGAGCAGGGATAGAATGATAGGAATGGATTTCAAAAGGGGAGTTTGGAGTAGGGATAGAATGATAAGAATAGAAAGATGATCAAGATGGCCGACGGGTGATGAGCTCTGGCCGGGAGCTCCCCGGCCTGGGGTTGCCTTTTTGGCTCTGGTCCCCTGGTGTCTACCCCCCCTTGGACCCTTCGGCTCACCTGGGATTGTGTTGACTGTGGTCCTCGTCTCTCCAGCTCCCGCGACTGAATTCGAGTCCTTTCTGATGAACCGTGATTAGTGTTCTGACCGCGCAGTTCGAGACAACATGGCCGATGCCCGGTGGAGCTGCTTGGTTGGCTATGGAGAAGACTGGCTCGGGTTCATTCCCTCGGCCGTCACCTACCCAGCCGGACATTGGGCATGGTCTTCCTCGTCTCTCCGCTGTTGTTCTCCTTCCTCCCCCTCCTTCGGATGAATCACCTAGGATCTGCTGACGACGGAACCAGTCTCGGCGCCGCCAATGCCCGGTCGGAATCTCCGGATGGCTGTTTAGTGAGCTGAGCGGAGGTTCGCCCCTCCTGGATGTCCCCTTGCCTTTCCGGGTAGGAGCGCAGCTGCTTGCCCTGCTGCTTGACCTCTTGCTTTGCCTCCTGTGGTTTCACTGAGACGCGCGAGTCTTGTTTACCATGAAGGGGTTGCAGCGGCGGTAAATACCACGGCGCTGTGGTTCCGGTGCCCCAGAACTTGCTTTCACTTTCCGTGCCGAGGGAGGCGCGCCCTCCTGGTCCCCGCTGCTGCCTCCCTTTTTCCTGGTCTTCTTCCTGGACGCACGAAACGACTTCACTGCTGTAACTCTGAGTGCTTCGACATGACGACCCGAATGAGATCGGTGATCTCCAGCCTTTCCTCCCTCATCGATCCTCTGGCTGCCTCCCTCTTCCAGTCCTGTTCCATCGCGTCGGTGTCTTTGTTGGCTGTTTTTGGATTGAATTCCTTGTTTTTTTTCTTCAAGCCCGCCCTCTTGTGATGAACTGACCGCTGTTCCTATCCTGGGCCCTCCATCTTGGCGACTTCGACCGATCATCGGTCTGAGCATGCTGTTGGTTTTTCTCCCTGTTGTGGCCTGATGGACCTTTGCCTTCCTATCGACCCTTCCCTGACTAGCCTACAACCCGCTTATCGTGTTTTAGTCTCCGTGAGGCTCTTGTTTTACACCCACCCTCGGACCCGCTCCATATCCTTTGAGATCCGACGTATTGAGGGAGCCTGGCTCTGGATGCTTGTGTTTTTTTACCACAAACCGGTTCGTTGACTCTTCATCTCTGTTCTTTTTTTCCGTGTTTCCCCCTGAATTTCTATCTTCCGTTACCGGTCTACCTGACCTGATTGTTTTTCCAGCCCCTTGAACTCTCCACCACTTCCTTCTATTCTCCTTGGACTTGTTCTATGTGTTTTTTGCTATGCTCTATTTTATTGATGTAACTTTGTAACTATATTTTTTGTTCCTCATGTAAAGCGCTCTGATACCTCCGGATCTAGCCAGCGCTATATAAAACTCTTCAAAATAAATAAAAAATAAAAATAAAAATAAAGAAAGGGGAAGTAGTAAGTTGTTTTTGTGAGTAGTGGTCATATGAGCTTGTTAGTTGGGTGGCAAGGCTAAAAAGGAGGGGTGAACGTTTGAGAAGGATGTTTGGGAGTTTATAGTAGTGAGAAAGGTTTTGGGATGAGTCAGAGAGATGGGAATGGTGGAAGGAATTTTTTTATAGCAAAATGTTAATAATTTATAAATGCTTATATATATATTCACTGAAAAAAACAAAGGTTACAGGTGCGTTATAATGAGGAAATATAATTAAAAAAACATTATAGTTAAGCTCAGATTTCACTTGTACAAAACCATTGAAATTCAGCAGTTATAGTTAGCTAAGCTAACTATAACGTGCGCTCCTGCAATGCACTACTTAGGACCTCACATATTACATCACTCATGACATGGTCAGTGACATCACTGATAACTTCATGGATGACATCTCAAATGACGTCAGTTCTTTGCCCCGGAGAGGTGGCAGTCCCAATCAGATTACAACATGGGGACTGTTGGATCCGCGGACAATCCGCGTCCCTATGTATACAAATTTGTTTTCTAGTTAATATCTTCCAAACTACTGAACAGACTTACACCAAATCACAAAATACACAATCTGCATACCAAAATCTAACTTCCTGCCAAATTTGGTCTAATTCCGTCCAGCTGTTCAGGCTGTAGTCGCGTCTAAATGTCCTATGGGAATTAACATGGGGAAAACACATTTTGGAACCCCCCTTTTCTTCAGCCCCCGCTACATGAAACACACCAAAACGTTCCAGGCACCATCTGAAGTAACCGGCAATTTTTGGGGAAAGATTTCATGAAGATTCATCAACTGACGCCAAAGATATAGGCAACTGAAAATCACCTTTTTGATAGAAACTCCGTCCTAACTATAACTACCTGCTGGCGACTGCCAGTAGGTTATATATGTATATATGTATTAAACTGGAGTTTCTATAAAGTGTAGACAAGTGAGCTGTGATGAGTTTACTGATTTTAATTACAACAACTTAGGTCATGTTTGATCTGACACTGTTTTTATATATTGTAGGTTACGTGGAAATTAGAGGTCGAGAAGAAAGAAATTCAAAAGAGCTAATATATCATGGGGCTGCAAGGGAAAAATATATCTACAACGCATGAAATTACAATAAGACTGATCTGAAGTGAACTTTGCCCACTGGGGCTGAATTGGCGCCGCAAATGTAAAATCACACTAAATAGGGAATGCCCACTGGGGCGGAATTGTTTTGAAAATTGTGGATGAATCAGCAAGTGAATATTGTTAAAACGTTACAGTAATTCTTTTTTAATACAGATTTGAAACTGATTGAATCCAACTAAATGCAAACATGCTTTTGAAAGAAAAAGAATGTGTGAAATATATAAATGTTAGAGAAGGTGATCCAATATAAGTCTAAAAAGTAAGAGTAATCATGCTAATTGTAGCAAACAAAGGAATGTTACAAGGTGGCCACCATATACTGCTTTACTTATTGAATGTCATTCTGCATTGTCCTACTTATATGGTGGTGGGGAATCACATGTTTAAAATACAATGACGTAGTAAACACGAATGACCCGTGAACAAGAAGCGAAGGCTTCGAAACGCTTTGGGCGTTTTTTGCTGTTGGATTAATTAATAAACACGCAGAAGAAACAAGAGCTTTGGCTGTGTTTCTATTTCATTACGTGAACAACGTTGGAAAAGTGGAAGACGTTTGTGTGAATATATATATATATATATATATATGATGCTTGATAAAGTTTTGTTTGCTTGACTAAACCCCTGTATATCAATATCCATGTGTACACTGAAGTAGCAATATTAACATGGTTTACTATCCACATTTATCTTGTGGTACATTTTTTATGGTTTCAAATAACTGTAATTGACTTATATATACATAAATGTACACATGCCACTTCTTGTAGTTATTAGAAGGAGACTTAACCCTCTATATATTCACTTATATGTACATAGAAGCAGCAACTTTGACATGGTCTGATATAAACATGTATCTTGTAGTCTAATATATAGCTTTCCCCTTATATAAATGAATCTGCTTATAACAGGGGGCATAGTTCAAAGTACAATGACATGTACTTGTATAACGAAAGTTCATTTCCATGTTGTGAGAAGTTTTGTTTGTCGTGTTTGAGTATACTGTTGTGGTAAGTATGTGCGTGAGAGAGAATGTGTGTTCGCATATATGGGTTGCTTGAGTGGATGACCATTCATGCATGTATGCATCTGTGGTTTCGGAGGCCTTCCACTTTTATTCTTATGTGGTGATTTTCTGCTCCGTGAGAGGAAGGAAATAGTAGCATAGACCAATTTCGAACTCAATCAATCAATCAATCATATAGACTGTATTCGGCTTTTGAAATAAAAATCATAAAAGTACAACAGGTCACTATATTCATATCAATTCAAAAATCACATAAAAGCAGGTTAAAATCATAAAAAGAGCCTCCAATATAAGGTTAAAGGAATAATTCCTAAAAAGGGATCTTACACAAGACAACAATTGACCTATGCCCACTAACTATAATTATTGATCGCAACTTTTTCTAAGCCTGACAGCAACTTTTTAAAAACTAAGGGCCTAATTCATGAGGCCCCTTGCGCCGCCAGAATGTCACTTTTTGTGACGTTCCGTGGTGCAGGAGCCTGCTCCATATATACGAGGCAGCACTAAGCCACGTTTTTTGGCTTAATGCTGCCTTGTAAATATCGTTCCCTTTAACGCAGCTTTCTGAATTAAAGGGGCGTGCAATGGGTGTTGCTGGGGGTGTTTCCAGCAACATCCATGGCTTTTTGACAATGCCCCAGATTTACGAGAAATCGTAACTCTGAGGTAACGCCAAAAACTTACGCCTCCCCAGGGGAGGTGTAGGGGAGGTACAACGAGGAGAAATATCTTTATTTCTCCTAGTTTTTAGGTCGAGCCTCGAGTAGCGCGCAAGCGCTGCTCTGCAAGACTTTATGTAAGGGGCTTTTGAAAGCTGACCACACGCTCGTGCACAATGGTCTTTTCCGTGCGGTTACCCGCACGGCCGACATCTGTTTCCGATTATCATGCCCAGACGCGGGCAAAAGGCCATTGTGCACGAGCGTGTGGTCATGAGCAGGCTGCCGCGCTCGCTCGCCCCCGCTCCTCTCTTCAAAGCTTTTTTTAGTTGCTTTCACTTTCGCGGCCGCATTCTTACAGCGCGCGCAGGGGCCATCTGGGTTTAATTAACGTGCGTGCGCTTGTTTTTTATCGCTGCGCCCGTTTCATTTAAACTATTCAGCGCGGCGGCCATGGGCGCCGTGCTTTCATCTTCAAAACGCGATCTCCCTATTCAGCGCGGCGCCCATTTCATGAGCGCCGTGCTTTCATGTTCAAAACGCGATCTCCCCGTGGTGGGCCCTCCCTCCCACCACAAAAAAACAGGCTGCTTGTTTAATTCTCCACCCATCCCCGCTGCCGGTTAACAAGTTCACCTCGGGTGGCCTCTGTGAGCACTCCATGTATTTTCGCACCCCCTCCCCCCGCCCGCACTCCGCTGTCCGTGCATTGCGGCGCCGCTGCTAATGATGCTGTGCCTGGCCGCAGTCGCCGCAGGGACAGCACAGCGACAGTCCAGGCATGCGAGCTCGATATCCCTACAGCCGACGCTTGCAGCTCCGAGGAAGCTGGTCGGGAGGAGCTCTCGGGAGACTCTACCTCTCAGGTATGTCCCTGAACAATCCCGGTCTCAGTCTCTGCTCTGCCTGGGAGAAGTGTGAATGATCACCCATCATAATTTCGTGTAGCGCCTTCCTTTGAGATGTGGCAACTTCTGTGCGCTGTCTGTACAAGCAGTGTATAACCATATAAATTACCTGTATAACATATTTCGAATTGCTCCTACCCTTGACAAGTGTATTCAAACTCTAGGTGATTACACCGTGTTCCCAGGATCACACACTTCGGAGGAGGAGCTGGGATTAGAATTCTGGTCTCCTGGCTCTACCTCTGATGCAGTTGTTAATGACCATCTTATTGGTTCTGTCCCATTTAGAGCAAGGCCCCTGGCACGTCTGGGCTATTTAAACAGGGATAAAGATCTTTCCGTTTCTAACTTCAAGTGTGTGGGGGTGATTTGTCTGTGTGGAGGCTGTTGTTGACAGTTGTGAAAACGTGTCTGTGTATGACAAGTGTTTGTGAGGGGGATTCATGCGTGAGTGTGTAAGCAGATCTCTGCGTATTTGTGTACGTGTGCGTGCTGTGTGTGACTGTGTTAGTATTTAGCTGGTCTGAGAGAATTGTGTTGTCCTGAATGCTTTGTGTGTGTGCTGGAGTGTGTGGTGGGTATTTGAGACTTTGAGCTTCTGTGGTGTGTAGGGGGATCTGTGTGGCGACCTGTGTGTGGCTGCATCGATGTATGGTTCTGTGAGACTCCGAGCTTCTCTAGAGGTTGTTTGTAAGGGTGGCTTGTGTGCAGCGCATTCAATGTGTATACTTGTTGGTTTTCTATAGCGCTGCATACCATCTGTTGGAAGCTTCTTGGCTCTCTGTCGCTGACATCAGACACCTCTACTGGAACAGTTTACTTTAGTGTGGGGGAAAACCGGAGAGAAAAGCAGCAGGGAGAGACAGCCAGGGCACGAGGAACCGAAATATCTGTAAAAACAAGCATTGGCATAGCCAATAGGTCTTGCCTTTGGGACCTTATAAGTGTTTAGCCATGCAACAGTTAATGTTGTTGCACCAAGGATATTGTGCTGCATAACTAAATACTTATAAGGTCCCAAAAGCGAGACCTATTGGCTATGCCAATGCTTGTTCCTTTTTATATGTGTGCTCCATACTGCAGCACACATAGAAAGTGGAAAAAAGCCTCTTGTGATTGTTTTTGTGCAGGAAGGTTTCCCTTCCTGCACAAAAATAATCAACCCCGCAACGCAGGCACCTTTGCACCATGGTGCAAAGTTGTCTGCGTTGGCGCACAGCAGCCCATTGTGCGCAGGCGAAAAGTACAGGAATGCACCGTATCTGATAGATATGGCTTATTCCTGCCCTTTTTTTGCCGCAGGGCAGCAGGAAGGCCTGCAGCACTGCCCTACGGCAAAACCTCATAAATGAGGCCCTAAGAACATTAAGAGCACTATCTCCAGAGACCATTTGTAAATAAACAAAGGCCAGGCAGACCTGAGTACAGTTAGCCCTTTTTAAGATGGGGAGGATATATATCTTCCTGATCACCATATAAAAACTACGAAACATTGTAAAATGTAAAATGTCCTGTGGAGATTTCTGTGGCAGCCACAGGGCAGGAGGTTATGGCCCCTAGTCATCCCGCTAGATTAGGCTAAAAGAAAGGCAAATAGGTCCAGCCTAAACCTGGTTATTAGAAAGCAACCCATAGAAGATAGGGCTCCATGGTGGACACGGTTTTCAGCATGCCATATCGACGGACACTGGGCTTCATCTGAGCACCTTCTTCCCTATCCAACAGTCGCCTTCTAAAAAAGTGATCTTTCACCCAATTGTGACCCTTCTTACAGATATTATCAGGATCACTAAATAAGTCACCCCTGCCTATGTTCAAAAACAATCCCTCATATATTTAAAGCAGAGAATGTGATGGAAATAATCAAGGGCCAAACCGTCCTTTAAAATCTCTTTCCTCAGGTGATTCTCAGGGCTGGACCAAATTTTCAGCCAAAGGGAAAGGGGACCAAAAGCCATAATATTGGATAAATAGGCCACCCTCATTTCCTTATGCACTACAAAGGTGGGGGCACGTTGCGAAACACACAAGAACCGTCTCAAAAAAGCATTTTCAACAATTTTTAACTCATCCTGGGTAATGTATCCCCATATCTCACTCCCATAGATTACTTTGGAGATACACTTAGCCCTATCAATCTGTAAAAGGGCCCCAGTCGGTCTACTGCCCAACCGTGAAGCAAAGTTAAAGTCAGCAGCATTCGCCCTGACAAAATCCTTTTTTCCTACATACCAAGGCACGCCAATTAATGGCAGAATCGAACAACACTCCCAAATAAGAGAATACACAGGTCTTTGGCACTGAAGTGTCCCCGACATTATGGGTATGTGATTTCGTGGATCTGGGTCCCACAACCATCACATAAGACTTTTTGCCATTAATCGATAAATCCAAAACCTTCATAAAGTGGACAAAAGAGTTCAGCAGGGCCTGCAAACCCGTGGCTGTCCGAGCCATAAGGACCGCCTTGTCTGCATATAAAAGTACTTGCAGACACCGCTGCCCCACCTGTGGACAATCTACTTTTAAATCTGATAAAACCCACCAAAGATTGTTAACATAAAGATTAAAAAGAAATAGGGCCAAAATACAGCCCTGATAGACCCCTCTTTGTATTTGAAATTGGCGAGTGACCTTTAAATCTTTTGAAAAAGATGGAGGTCCCTCAGAAAAAAACAATATCTCGGTCTTCCCCCATGGACAGCAAGATTTGACAGAGCTTGGTTCTATTGACACAATCAAAGGCAGATGACAAATCCATGAATGCCAGGTGGATAGAACCAGGGCGGGCAATGGTGTATTTACATAAACCAAATACAGGTTCAGGCATTGATTGATCGTTGAGCGCCCAGGACGGAATCCGTACTGCACATCGGATAAGGCATTATTGTCAGCTGCCCACTTGGAGAGTCTTTCCAGAAGAACATGCCCTACCACCTTTACCACAGAATCAAGCAAGGAAATTGGCCTGTAGTAATGGGTACTGTCTCTGTCTCCCTTCTTGAAAACAGGTACGATGGTAGACTTTGCTCATGACCTCGGGGGACCTGCAATATCTCCCGCATTAATAATGGAGGTGAGGACGGATACCCAGACCTCCATGTCAGAAGCGTAAAGGTCGGGTGGGATCCCATCAGGACCTGGGGCCTTGTTCTTGGAAAGCCCAATACACCCTTCCTCACCTCCTCGGCAGAAAAAAATTAAACGGCTTTCCCTCCGATTGTACCAATTCCTCCACTAAAGTTAGAGGAAAGGGAGTTATAAATTTCCTCGAAATGGCTCACCCAACTGTCTTTGATGATATGGGTCTCCAGGGAGGCAGCAGCTTCTACATCCAAGAAAGGATTATTAATAATGCTACAGAATTTGGAGCTGTTCTTCAAAGTACTAGCCTCAATCAAATCTGACCAAGCCTCATTCTTTAAAATATTCTTCTATCTCACCAGTTCTACTTTGTACAGACTGTGACTATTCTTAACAAGAAAAGGATCCCTAGGTTTGGCACTCAATGCTTTTTTGAGAGTTCTCAATGCTCAGGATCAACCTGTATCAAACCATCTCGGTACCAGGCCATGTTGCCGCAAAGCTAGTGCCTTCAATAAATTCGAAATAGTATTCAAGTAGCAGAAAAGGCATCCAGAATTATGAATGAATCATTCTGTTGACCTGAACAAATATCAAACTCCTTCTGGCACTAAGTATACAGAGAGCTATAAATAGAATCTGGGGTTATCTGTGGCCACTTTAGTCTCCTACCCCCATCAGTGGCCTTAAGGGTCCCTCTGACAACCTCCCTCTGGGTTTGCACCAGCATAGACCAACAAGTCATAACGCACACCAGGTTATGGTCAATAAAAGCATTTGAAGAAATCTCAAAATCCAATATATATTGAAAAAATGGGGTAGAAACAAAAATATAATCTATAAACAACTCACACCCTCTCTCGATAAAGGTAGGGTTGATATCCCTCCTTTTAGGGGACAACTTGCCCATTGTTAGACTACGTCACACTCATTTAGTATTGCATTAAGGTTAACTCCCTGTTGGGTATGTTCCATGTGCATACCTGACAAATGAAAACAACCCAGGGCCTGTACACCATCGTTCCTCAGATCCCCACATAAATGAACATTAAAATCTCCAGCAACCATAATATTACCATGTTGTAAATTAGGTGCTCTCCTTTTTCTTAAGTAAAAACCCAACAATTGAATATTACAAACCCCCGGCAATGAAGAAGTGCCATTATAAAAGTTCAACAGGAGCAGCTTGCTAGTCCCCATGGAAAATAAAAGTGCTTCAAAGTAGGGTCTTCCGTAGGCAAAATATCAACTAGCTAAAGAAACAAAAATAATCAATCCCCCCAATAGGTCTACCCGCAATGAAGAAGTGCCATTATAAAAGTTCAACAGGAGCAGCTTGCTAGTCCCCATGGAAAATAAAAGTGCTTCCATGTAGGGTCTTCCGTAGGCAAAATATCAACTAGCTAAAGAAACAAAAATAATCAATCCCCCCAATAGGTCTACCCGCCCTTAATGAAGTTGCAGATGTAAAAAAGGTCTTATATCCATCCAGGAAAAAACATTTCACAAAGGCCCAGGTTTCCTGGAGACAAATCAAGTCAAAGCCTTTTTTATAAAGGACAACCAATTGCAATCACTAAACTTGCCAGCAAGGCTTGCAATGTTCCAGCTAATACATTTGCATTCCTTGCAATTAAGGGAGGTGGAGTCAGTTAATCTCTGTGCTGGAGGGGCCTTCTGTTCCAAAGGGTCGGCACCTAACAGTCAATCACAACCGTCCAAGGATGATAGTGGAGCAAAGATGTTTCTAAGAACTATAGCGGGGGCAACCCCTTGCCATGTGTCCCGAGCAGAGTCCTGTTATCCCATGATTTGCCTATGGCCAGGCTACGGGGGATGGACTGGGGGTCTATAAAAGTATCCCAGGCCAAGGGCTATAATGGAGGAAACAGAGCCACTGGGGGTAGGGCACTTCGTAGCTTCTAAGATTCTCTATGCCACGTGAGGTCTGTTAAAGTAAATAATAAGGCACTCTCCCAAATAGTTTTTTTTAACCCTACCAACCCAGCTCACTCTTCGGACCATGTTAATATGTCTTTCCACCTGAATCCCCAAAGTGGTGTTTAAGTTCAGCCAATGCAAAAATGTATTCTTGAGTTGGTCAAAGTTCTCGATTATGCCTGGCACAAGAGGGGGTACATTCCCCAGCATCACTATGTAAGGGTTTGCTTCCGGGGGTAAATGAAGAACAACTGACCTGAAACTAGAGGTGCTAAGTGCACCAGTACATGACCTATTATCCTCACCTGTAGGCATACCAGCTGACACTGGCTTGATGATACCAGTTCCCACTCCTAACTGCTCTACCCCTCTAATTAGTTTGCCCCCTCTGGACGATAAGGAGGTACTTTTAGACTGCCCTTACGATTGCATAGGGAAGCTAACCCCAAAACCGGAACTTCTGGTTCCCAACTGCTTGTTATCCCTTGCCACACATTGTGAGTCATGATGCTGTTCAGTGGTAGATAAACCAGAAGTAGCAAGATTAGGGGCAAATGCTTTCACAGGGTCCACTAAGTGGGTCTGATTCTGTTTAGTGATCTCTTTTTCAATTGCTACTAAATGTTGGTTTATAGGTTCCAATTTGGCTCCCAGGGCAGCTATTAAAGAATCTCGAAAGTAATCTAGCAAAACCACCAAATCAGATTTAACCAAAACTGAAAAATCAGGACAACTAGGCAGTAAATCATCTTTGACCCTGGGAAGCTCAGATTTACTGTCAATCACCCGGCGCTTCTTTTGCCTCCCACTCTAGAAGGCTCCTCTGGTAAATCCAGTAGAGGACAACGGAGTGTCCAACACCCGCACACAAGAATGTAGGGTACACAATGAGACCTCCACATCCGGAGACGCAGACACAATGTCCTCCCATCCACAGTCCTGCACTGTGGTGGAAGTGTTGGAGGAATTGGACCTGAACCCTGAGTGAACGGAGCTGCTGGTGATATGCCAGAAGGGCCGAGCGATAGAAAAGGTAAAGGGGAATGAGAAAGATGGAGAATAACCAATTCTATTTCCTTTTCAAGAACCCCAGAAGCCCACTGCAAAAACGCGCCTATGGTGGTTACCGTTTTTACAGGAGCCTTAGAGGCAGCCACAGGGGGCTTACGTTTCCCCATAAAAGCCCCTGGGACTGACCCCAAGTCAAAGGTCCGGGGGACAGACCACTGTGCAACAAAACTCCCCAACTCACGCTTACTGCCCTTAGGCTATGCAATAGACAGGGGCCTCCAGAGATCCAATGCTCCATTATCAGTCAATGATATGGTAAAGGATGATCCACCGGATACTCCGGCCAAAACAACCCTTAAACACATAAAGCCACTAAAGATGTGAGTCAGGTGGCGCTTCCTGAGAGTAGGCCAATGATGAACAAAAGGTAAAAGTTAGAATCCCTACCAGCTCCTCCTGGCTACTCCAAACTCCTCCAGCCGATGTGGCTAGACACAGAAGGATTAGGTCACATGTAGCACGCGCGTATCCAAAAAGCAGGGAAAATGAAGTAACAACTGTCCCAGCCACCCTCTGAGGTAGGGTCAAAGCCAGAAACCAAGAGGGGGGCTGTTAGAAATGGGATTTTTGGTAGGCTAGGGCATGTGCCAAAGCCAGGAAGAAACCACCACTCTAGTCAGGATAAGGGAGTTACACTCCTAAAATAACCCCTGCTTCCCCCTTGGTAGCTTGGCACGAGCAGTCAGGCTTATCTTAGAGGCAGTGTGTAAAGCATTTGCACCTAACCAACAGTAATACAGTGTAAGCACTACAAAAGGACACCACACCAGTTTAGAAAAATATCCAATATTTTTATATACTTAAGACAAGACCAAAAACGATAAAAATCCACAATACAGTACTTAGAAATCCTCAGTTATCAAAATATGCTTGAAAAACAGTTCTTTGATGTCGATAGCTCCGTCCGGGGCGATCACAGCGTTGTGAACAAACAAATCCAAACAGTTCTGGCTGACCGCGGTGTCGCGGGCCAGCTACGGTGTCGGGAAGACCCGCAAACAGTACCTTTTAGAAATGCAGGGCATTGGCGACCTCTCGTTGAGCTTCTGAAAGCACGGCGTCCGCAGGCGTCGGTTCCGGAGGTTGGTGCAGGAGTCATCGGGGCTGTCAAAGTCACACGTGTTGCAGATCGAACTCCTCTATGTTGAAGTCAGAAGCGCTGGCGTCGGCAGGCGTCGGGTGTTGCGGTGCGAAGTGCAGCAGTGCGGCGTGCGGTGCCCTCAGATCGAGGTGCGAGCAGCGGCTCGGTGGCGGCGTCAGATGGCATCGACGGTGAGACCAGGGTCGCGGTGCGAAGTGAATGCGGTGCTCGTCGCGGTGCTGGCAGGTCACGGTGCAATCAGCTGTGGTGTCGTTGCTGAAGGGCTGGCGCCGGCTGACGAACTGGAGTCGTTGGCGCCGGCGTCGGTAGGCCAAGGCTGCGGTGCGGGATGAGGGCGGTGCGTCGTGTAACTTTACGAGCGGTGCCCTCGAACCACGGTGCAAGCAGCGGTGTAGATTTTGGCGTGGAGCAGCATCGTCGGGGCTACCAAGGCGTCGTCGTGAAGCGAGGAGGTGCGGAGTGCAGTAACCACAGGTCGCGGTGCGAGCAGCGGCTCAGTGGCGGCATCAGCAGGCATCGTCGGTGAGACCAGGGTCACGGTGCAGCGTTGCGGCGGTGCCCTCTGCTGTGCCTTCAGGACATGGAGTCGGCAGCGGCGTCGTCGACGTTGTCGGGTTGCTTTTTCTTCTGTTGCAGCACAAAACACACAGTCCCCAGTGCTGAGGGCAGAAGAGCTTGACGTCTTTGCTGTTCCTGAGACTTCATGAACAGGGGGAAAGCTCTACCTCAAGCCCTTGGAGAAACTCACAAAAGTAGATTGCAGAAAGTCCAGTCCTTTCACTGCCCAAGACAGAAGCAGCCACTGCAGGCCAACACAGCAAAGCACACAGCAAAGTGGTAGTTCCTCCTCACAGCTTCTCCAGCTCTTCTTCTTGGCAGTCTTCTTGGTCCAAAAAAGTTCTAAAGTTCAGGGGTCTGGGCCCCAATATTTATATCCCAAAATCCTTTGATCTCTTAGGCAGAGAGTGTCAGTGCCCAGCCAGAACCAGTTCTGCCTTCTCTGGTGTGACTTCCTGGCAGGAGGTGGAGACGGCATGGTCAGAGGCAGACCAGGCCCTATGAGGTGCAAGGAAATCTCCTCCCCCTTCCCCAATTGCAGCCCAGGCCTATTCAGCCCTTTCCTGACCCACCTAGACTATCTGGAGCCACTCCTGCTCCCCAGCCTTCTGTCATCCAAAACCCAGACAGGCAATCCACATTCCAGCAGAGGCACACAGGATGACTGAGCAAGAAAATACCTACTTTCTAAAAGTGGTATTTTCAAACACAGAATGTAAAAATCACCTTCACTAAAAGATGCATCTTTAGATTCTGAGTTCAGGCATACTAAACTTTATTTTCCTGCCTAATTCCCCGGGCCAGTTATGTTTATAAGATGTTATAAACAAACTCCCCATTCTGTCCTATGGGGAACAGATAGCCTTGCAATAGCAAAAAACGGAATTGGCCCTAATTCGCTATCAGGACATGCCACACACACCAGGGCATGTCCTACCTTTCACATATTTTATTTATTTTTTATTTTATTTAATGCATTTTTATATAGCGCGGACTTTACCCGAAGGTGTCAGAGCGCTGTACAATAGAACCAGTTACGTTACATGAGAAAAATGGTATAAAATAGAACGTTACAAAAATAAACAGGAGAGGTAGAGTAAAACCATATAGGCAATAACACAATATCAGACACAGCAATCAAGGGTGGGGAATGAACAAAAAGATGTTACAAATTTACAGTGATGAACTAGCTTCCTGGAGGGGTCTGAGAATGAGGGTATTAGTTCTGGAAGTGTCTTTGAAGGAGAAGAGATTTGAGGTCCGCTTTGAAAATCTGGATGGAGGTAGTGGCACGGAGCAATGGCGGAAGCGAGTTCCAGATTCTCACCGCATTACCTGAGAACGATTGAGCCATCGATCTTTCCTTTTTGAAGGAGGGGGGCTCAAGCAGAAACTTTGCTGCATTCCGAGAAGGTCTCAAGCCTCCTGACATTTTCAGTTTATTTGCCAGGTAACGAGGGGAAGAAGTGTGCAAGGCTTTATGGGTGATGCAGGCAGTTTTATAAATGGATCTTGCCTCGATGGGAAGCCATCGAAGAGAAGACAGGAAAGGAGTAATGTGGTCACTACGTTTGAATCCTGAAATAAAGCGAGCTGCTGAATGGAGGACGGATTTGAGGGGAGGAGAGGTGAGATTTGGGTACGCCAGTCAGGAGAGAATTGTAGTAATCCAGTCTAGAGAGAACTAGCGATTGGACCAATGTTTTTAGGTCTTTCTCCGGGAAGAACCGACGGATCCCCCACAGAAGTCGCAGCTGGTAACGTGCGTTCTTAGCAATGGAGTTGATGTGGGAGATTAGGTTGAGTCTTTTGTCAAGTATGACACCTAGGGATTTAGCGCTGTCGACAATGACGGGTTTATTGTTGAGTAAATTCAGCTGATCCATCCAGGATTGAACTGGAGGAGGGAGAGAGAGGTAGATAGGAGGAGGAATTCAGTTTTGGTGGGATTGAGAATGAGTTGGTGAACTAACATCCAGTTGTGAATAGAGTTGAGAGTAGAGTTGAGTAGTGAAAGATCGTGTGCGGAAGACACCTTGAGGTAGATTTGGGTGTCATCCGTATAGAGATGGTAGTGGATCCCAGATTTACTAAGGAGGTTCCCCAAGGGTTCCAGATAGAGATTAAACAGAGTGGGTGCAAGGATAGAACCTTGAGGGACGCCTTGACCTACCGCCAATGGAGACGAAAGACTGTTCGCTATCTTGATCATTTGTGATCTGTCCGAGAGGAATGAGGCAAACCATTTAAGCACTGTGCCTTCCACGCCCATTCTCTGTTGAAGAATGTTGAGGAGGGTGTTGTGATTAACAGTGTCAAATGCTGCAGAGAGGTCAAGAAGAATCAGAAGGCACGATTCCCCAGAATTGAGTATATGCAGCGCATCATCAATCACTTGCAGCAGGGCTGTTTCAGTGCTGCAATTTTGGATGAAACCCGACTGGAACACGTCAAGGAGATTATTGTCCATAATGTGTAGGGAAAGTTGTTTCGCAACACATTTTTCTGTGATTTTAGAAAGAAAAGGGAGGTTGGTGATGGGGCGGAAGTTGTTGAGGTCATTCGCATCTGCGGAAGGTTTTTTTAGAAGAGGGGTAACCTGTCCTGTTTTGAGGGCAGCAGGGAGGGAGCCTTGACTAAGGAAGAGGTTAACTAGTCTTGTCCAGTAAGAGAGAGTATTGGTGTAGAAATCAATGGCGATGCCACTGGGGATGGGGTCAGAGGAATGGTTGGAGGGTTTGGTTTCAAGGATGCATTTGAGGAGGTCATCTTCCGAGATGGCTGCAAAGTTCTGCCAAGTGACTAAGGATTTTCGTTCCTCAATGGGGGTGGGGTGGGTGACCTGATCCACTAGTGATTTTACCTTTTCATCAAAGAATAAAGCGAATTCTGCTGCTTTCTTTGAAGAATCCTCAGGCTTGATGGTTTGGGGAGAGCAGTTTGGGTTTTTGATGAGATCAAAAAGTTTTTGGGTCTGTTCTTGGCTGAGTCGAGGAGGGATCTGAAATGTGATGCTTTTTCATGGAATATGTGCTTGTGGTATTTGGATCTTGCTGAACGTAAATGAGAGAGATTGGTGGTGGACGAAGATTGTCTCCACTGTTTCTCCAAGATTCTAAGGTTTTTCCTTTCATCATAGAGAGCTTTATTGAACCAAGGTGCAGAGGGGGTGGGTCTTTTCTTTTTGCTTTGGAGTGGAGCGACTATATCGATTTCGACTGCTAGGACTGAGAGGCAATGGGAGGTGAGATCATTGACATCCACGTTGGGGTCTAGTCTAGGAAGTGATTGCAACGCAGAGTCACACAGAGTGTCAAGATCAATGTTTTTGGTGTTGCGGAACCAGGTAGTTGCCCTTTTGGGTTGGCCGAGTGTAATAACGTGCGATAAGTGAAAACGGAAGGGAATGAGGAAGTGGTCTGACCAGTCTACATGGACAGGGGGAGCAATAGTGAGCAGGTCTGCTTTGGATATGACAAGGTCCAGAATTGAGCCCTTAGAGTGTGTAGTTTCCGAACAGTGTTGGAAAAGATCATTGGCTGAGAGAAATGTGGCAAGCTTGTTGGCAGCCGAGTCTTCCAAAGAGCCCCAGTGTAGATTGAAGTCACCCAGGAAGATCTGTCTGTCACTTTGAGACAATTGGTCACTGATGAAGTCGGTGAGTTCCTCCAAAAAGGGAGAGCAGTTTCCGGGTGAATGGTAGATGACATGGAACCTGAAGGGTGAACCCTGATACACTTGAAGTTCTAGGGATAGGCTTTCGAGTGTACGGAAGGGGATGGAAGGAAGGACTTTAATTTGAAGGGAGTTTCTGAAAATGATAGCGACACCTCCACCAATTTTGTCAGTTCTGTCGTTTCTGAGGATGGAGTAGTCGGTAGGTATCAGAAGATCAAACAAAGTATGAGAGGAGTCATTGAACCAGGTCTCAGTGAGGAAGAGCATGTCAACATTGTGATGGGTGATAGTGTTGGAAATTTCCAGTTTGTGCTTGATTGCAGATCTGCAGTTGTGGAGCAAACAATGCAGCTCTGACGCAACTGTTTTAGAGATGGGGGAGGTTGGGCTATTAAGGGAGATGGGGATAAGATTCTTGTATGAGGGTGCCAGGGAAGACGAGGGGGCTGGAAGGATCTGACAGAGGAGATGGTCTGAATAGAGAATTGTGTGGGATTCTTGGGAGGGGAAAGTGGAGAGGGATTGATGTTGGTGGTCTTGTAGCTAGCCAGTAAGTTGGCGATGTCTGCGGAGGACAGACTGTGGTTGGCTTTATTGGAGCGCGGGAGCAGGGAACTCCTCGGGAGGTTGTTAGGGAAGTGGGATAACTTAGCACTTAGAAGTGCGATGGACGAGACAAGCTGGGAAATGGAAGAGATGAGAGAATCGAGTTTATTTTCCAGGGAGAGGAGGGCTGAGCACGCAGTGTTGGGAGGCTCGTTCGTTAAGGGAGGGAGTGCAGTAGGCGAGGGAGGACAGGGAGAGGTGGTTAAGGGAGGGAGTGCAGTAGGCGAGGGAGGACAGGGAGAGGTGGGGGAATGGGGGGTATTGGGGTGCAGGGGTCGAAGGTAAGGGACGATGGTGGTAGAGAGGAGTGGATGGTGTTACAGTGATATTTTTACTGGTGTTGAGCATAGGGGTAGAGTAGAGATCAAAAGTGGGAGGAGGCAGTTGAGGAGTAGAGAGGGGAGGCGGGGGGTGGAGTGGGGAGGGCGGGGGTTCAAAAGAAGGCCGGAGATATGGGAGGAAGAGAGGAGAGGGGGCTGTACAAGTAGGGGAAGGAGGGGGGCAAAGGAAGGCCGGAGATATGGGAGGAAGAGAGGAGAGGGGGCTGTACAAGTAGGGGAAGGAGGGGGGCAAAGGAAGGCCAGGGGTAAGAGGAGAAGAGAGGAGACTGGGCTGTACAGGGAGGGGAGGGAGGAGGGTCAAAGGAAGGCCAGAGGAATGGGGAGAGGAGAGGAGAAGGTGCTGGATAGGTACCGTATGCTAGGAAAGGTGTATGTAGGGGAAGAGGCACCAGGCAGAGATGGGGGCATTGGGATAAGTGGAAGTTGGGGGGGAGTATGGGACTGTAGGGTCAGAGGGAGGGAAGAGGGTGGAATTACCGATAGGGGAGACAGGGTTGCAAAGCATAGGAGGAGTAAGGGGAGGTAGAAGAGAGATGGAAGGTGAAGGAGAAGAATTAAGGATACGTGGGAAGGGGGAGCGGAAAGGGATGAGGAGAAGGAGAAGGGAGGAGGAAAGGGGGAGGGTAGGGAAAGTTGACCGGTGGACCAGGTTGTAAGATAGGTGGATTAAGTAGGGGGAGATGGGTAGGAATAGGGGGATTAGGGGGCGGGAGATGGCATTGGAATATTGGCAAGATGCAGGGTGGGGAGGGGAAGCCGGAGGTAAAGCAGATGAGATAGGGGGAAGATCAGATTGGGAAGGGGGAAGAGTGGAAGAGGAGGGAGCAAGGGAAGGGGGGACAAGGGATAGCCCTGTGTCTCCCGGGAGAGCGGCCTGAAGGACGATAGGGGGGTCATGGGGGAAGAAAGGGAGAAAGGAGAGGAGCTAGCAGAAGAAGAATCAAGGGAGATCGTAATTGGAAGGGTGGGACGAAGGGAGTGGAAGAGGTGGTCAAAGAGAGAGAGACAGGAGTCAGTAGCTTGAATCATGACAGTGCCATTGTTATAAAGTGTAATGGTGAGGGAACCATTAAAACAGGTGGAGGGGGAAATTTTTAGCCGCTGCCCATGTGGGATAGAGGAGGAGGAGGAGACGTTGAAGGAATTGAAGAAGCAGGTGGACCAGGCAGGGATGTCGTGAGTGAAGAAACTGAGGTCATTTTTTAGCTTCCCTAGACGCCCATTGTGGAATTGGTCAACAAAGAGGGAATCAGGGAATTGTTCAATGGTGTTATGCTTAAATCGTTTTGCTGCTACTTTGGACAGATTGGGGGGGTAAATAACTTTGAAGCAGTTAACTCCAGATTTAATTCGAATGGGAGCCATGGTAGGGGGATGAGGTGATGGGGGATGGGTTTGGGGGTAGAAGAAGGGGCCACTAGGGTGGCGAAAGTGCAAAGAAGTGTAATAAGAGGAGTGAGCATATTCCGGAAATCGAGTGAAAATGATCCAGGAGAGGTGTGGTCAGATCAGGACCAAAAGGAGGTACTATTGGCCACCTGAGGTGCGTCAGCTGACAAGTAAAGGAGAGAAGACCCGGACTGATGACTGACCAAAACCGTTCCAAGATGGCTGACGTATTTGCTCATCCAGTGCAGCGGTTTGTGGAGTCCCTCCTTTGTTTTCAGGAATCGACAAGGGAGACCATTTTGGAGAAGGTATCTAATGCGGCTGAAGACATGCAAGAAAGCATATTCCATTTAATAGAGGAGCTCATATGAGTGGTAGGGGAGAAACAGCAACAGAATCTTTTAGGTGAATCCAGTAATCAGAGCATAAATGTCTTTAATGGAGGACTCAATAGATTTAGAATGGAGGAATGAGGTGAGTTGCCATATCCAAGATGGCCGCCACCGATTGATACACCAATCCTCTTTCTATTTCCATAAACTATTACTCAGGTAGGAAATAAGGTTTTCTTAGCCCTGTCCAAGATGGCCACCATAAATTGAGAATAAACTATTCCTCTTTCTATTTCCATAGCCATTTTGAATGCTGGAGATTGAGAGAATGTTGGGTAGTCCTTTTTTCTTTAAGTTTTTGTAAAGAAGGAGCAGCCATTTTAAAAGCTGGAAGTTCCCAGAAGTGAGGGAGGGGAGCAGCTCGTTAAGCAGAGTCTTCCAATAGAGACATGGATCACAGTTATGAGGCAGAAGTTCTTTCTCTCATTAAACCACAAAGCAGAAGCTTACTTACTTACACACTCAGAGCGCCTCAGAGACAAGAGAATTGAGAAGCAAGCATGCAGCGCGCATAGCAGGGAGAGGCTTCTTTTCTCCTCTCCTTACAAAGCTTATGTTGAGTGCACTGTGCCTGACCCGTGTGATCAGTGATGCGTCAGTTTCCTGTATAACTGCATCCACGTTGGCAGGAGACCGACAGAGATTCAGGGCCTGAGAAGGGATTTGAGACCCCGGGCACAATGACCCCTATGCAGAGCTGAATACGCTGCTTACACTTATTTTCCGCACGCGTATCTGTGGTAATGCAGATTTCTCAGTTGTTTGGCTGATCAGCCTGCTTACGGCGCCACAGGCGTCGCCACATACACTGCACCCGGCCCACAGGGGTACCTTTGGCCTACCTAAGGGGTGGCTGACATGTAAGAAAAGGGAAGGCAAGTGTGTGCACTGGCCAAGTCGACATGGCAGTTACAAACTGCGCGCAGACTCCGCAATGGCGGGTCTGAGTTACCTTTTCAGGGCTACTCACGTGGGTGGCGCAATCAGTGCTGCAGGCCCACTAGTAGCATTTGATTCACAGGCCCTGGCACACTCAGTGCACTTTACTAGGGACTAACAAGTAAATCAAATATCAAATCATGGAAACACCAATCCATAACACAATTTACCACAGGAGCACTTGCACTTTGCCACTGATCAGCAGTGAGAAAAGTGCGCAGAAACACTACGCCAGCAAAAACAGAGTCAAAACCGGGAGGTCAGAAAGCAAAAACTCAGGGGAAACATGCCAAAAGATGCCAAGTCTAACAGGGGCCCATCCCAGCCTCCTCTGGTCTCTGACGGGCACAGATGGGCCTGCACTTGGCCCACATGTGTCCTGCGCCGCGGTACGCGGAGGGCGCTTTTCAGCGAGTGATGCGGGGGAACTGGTCACGGACCCCTCCTCATCGAAACACAGGATTCTGGGACATGGAGTCCCTGCTACAGACACCAACTTCCCAACACCTGCAACCAGACATCCCCAATTTCAAAGTCAATTATGCTAGCATGAGAAGTGGCAGAACGACACAAGGATGGAGATAGGAAGCAAAGAGATGTTGAGAGTAACACACACACACACACACACACTTACATACTCTGAAGTTGTAATTACAATTTGAATTGTATGTCCACTTGGACTCTTGGATATGTTGTTTAGAAGATCAAAGAAAATTGTTTTTGCGCTATTTTGAAAAACACTTGTCCTAAAATACCTAAGCATACCAAGGGGACTGGTCCTCATTGCCTTGTCATCCTCAACAAATGATGTTAATCAGGTTTGATAAAATTTTACCAAGATCACAAGGCTGGGTGTCACCATTGTGTGCATTATCCATGCCAATGTACTTACACCCACACGCACACATCTCACTTATATATGCACATGCGAGTAAACACATAGACATCAGCCTCACAAATCCAAACACAGAAGGGGGATATGATTAAAAATAAGTGACAGAGAAGGAAACATATGAAGTGTGAACAAAACAAAGTAGCAATTAGATGTTGAAAGCAGGGCCGGACTGGGAACCAAAACTGGCCCTGGCAAAGTGCTTGGCCGGCCCCCCGGGGGGTTGGGGTGCGGCCGAGCTGTTTGCCAGTGCCGGTTTCGGCCGATTTTGTTACAGGGACCGATATTGCAGCTATGCTGCAAAAACGGCCCAGGAACAAAAATGCCCCCCAGGGCCCCAAAACCGGCCCCCACCCTGGCGGCCCACCGGGAAAATGCCCGGTGCCCGCTATGGCCAGTCCGGCCCTGGTTGAAAGTGCAACAGTCTGAAATCCAAATCTCTTTTAACTGAATAAAAAGTAACAATAGCGACCAAGAATGGTCAAAAATGTGGTGGAAGACAATAAAAAGTGACTGATAGACACATTCTTCAGGTCAGAACAAGACAGGAGGTGAGATTACTGTTGAGTATAAAACACACTATTTTTGTAATGCATCTCTGTTATTCTCTTTGTCTTATCAACCTTTCTTTCATGAAATCACAAGTGTGATTTATTGCCAAAGAATTATTAATCGTTACAGAAAACAAATGATGGACGGAATGCTGACAATGCAAACATTCTCCCCCAGTCAAAAGATCTGGGTTAAATCCATCGTTCTTTTGCCCACTACGCCACCCCAGTTTGGACCCAGCCATATGCAAATCAGTCTTGACCCTGTGCCCCATGGGAACAGTCCAGACCGAACTGCCAGGCCAGGTCCTCCCTGGTCCGGAAACAAGCATCCTGGGACCGGTTTCAGGGTATGTCACCCTTCTTCAGCCAGGCTAGCTTGAATCCAGTGGCACAGTGAGCAAGGGACCCACGTCTGGGCATACTCATCCCACTTAGGGCGAAAAGTGTTACAGAAAACAAATGATGGACGGAATGCTGACAATCCAAACATTCTCCCCCAGTCAAAAGATCTGGGTTAAATCCATCGTTCTTTTGCCCACCACGCCACCCCAGTTTGGACCCAGCCATATGCAAATCAGTCTTGACCCTGTGCCCCATGGGAACAGTCCAGACCGAACTGCCAGGCCAGGTTATCCCTGGTCCGGAAACAAGCATCCTGGGACCGGTTTCAGGGTATGTCACCCTTCTTCAGCCAGGCTAGCTTGAATCCAGTGGCACAGTGAGCAAGGGACCCACGTCTGGGCATACCCATCCCACTTAGGGCGAAAAGTGTTACAGAAAACAAATGATGGACGGAATGCTGACAATGCAAACATTCTACCCCAGTCAAAAGATCTGGGTTAAATCCATCGTTCTTTTGCCCACTACGCCACCCCCAGTTTGGACCCAGCCAAATGCAAATCAGTCTTGACCCTGTGCCCCATGGGAACAGTCCAGACCGAACTGCCAGGCCAGGTCCTCCCTGGTCCGGAAACAAGCATCCTGGGACCGGTTTCAGGGTATGTCACCCTTCTTCAGCCAGGCTAGCTTGAATCCAGTGGCACAGTGAGCAAGGGACCCACGTCTGGGCATACCCATCCCACTTAGGGCGAAAAGTGTTACAGAAAACAAATGATGGACGGAATGCTGACAATGCAAACATTCTACCCCAGTCAAAAGATCTGGGTTAAATCCATCGTTCTTTGCCCACTATGCCACCCCAGTTTGGACCCAGCCATATGCAAATCAGTCTTGACCCTGTGCCCCATGGGAACAGTCCAGACCGAACTGCCAGGCCAGGTCCTCCCTGGTCCGGAAACAAGCATCCTGGGACCGGTTTCAGGGTATGTCACCCTTCTTCAGCCAGGCTAGCTTGAATCCAGTGGCACAGTGAGCAAGGGACCCACGTCTGGGCATACCCATCCCACTTAGGGCGAAAAGTGTTACAGAAAACAAATGATGGACGGAATGCAGACAATGCAAACATTCTCCCCCAGTCAAAAGATCTGGGTTAAATCCATCGTTCTTTTGCCCACTACGCCACCCCAGTTTGGACCCAGCCATATGCAAATCAGTCTTGACCCTGTGCCCCATGGGAACAGTCCAGACCGAACTGCCAGGCCAGGTCCTCCCTGGTCCGGAAACAAGCATCCTGGGACCGGTTTCAGGGTATGTCACCCTTCTTCAGCCAGGCTAGCTTGAATCCAGTGGCACAGTGAGCAAGGGACCCACGTCTGGGCATACCCATCCCACTTAGGGCGAAAAGTGTTACAGAAAACAAATGATGGACGGAATGCTGACAATGCAAACATTCTCCCCCAGTCAAAAGATCTGGGTTAAATCCATCGTTCTTTTGCCCACTACGCCACCCCAGTTTGGACCCAGCCATATGCAAATCAGTCTTGACCCTGTGCCCCATGGGAACAGTCCAGACCGAACTGCCAGGCCAGGTCCTCCCTGGTCCGGAAACAAGCATCCTGGGACCGGTTTCAGGGTATGTCACCCTTCTTCAGCCAGGCTAGCTTGAATCCAGTGGCACAGTGAGCAAGGGACCCACGTCTGGGCATACCCATCCCACTTAGGGCGAAAAGTGTTACAGAAAACAAATGATGGACGGAATGCTGACAATGCAAACATTCTCCCCAGTCAAAAGATCTGGGTTAAATCCATCGTTCTTTTGCCCACTACGCCACCCCAGTTTGGACCCAGCCATATGCAAATCAGTCTTGACCCTGTGCCCCATGGGAACAGTCCAGACCGAACTGCCAGGCCAGGTCCTCCCTGGTCCGGAAACAAGCATCCTGGGACCGGTTTCAGGGTATGTCACCCTTCTTCAGCCAGGCTAGCTTGAATCCAGTGGCACAGTGAGCAAGGGACCCACGTCTGGGCATACCCATCCCACTTAGGGCGAAAAGTGTTACAGAAAACAAATGATGGACGGAATGCTGACAATGCAAACATTCTCCCCAGTCAAAAGATCTGGGTTAAATCCATCGTTCTTTTGCCCACTACGCCACCCCAGTTTGGACCCAGCCATATGCAAATCAGTCTTGACCCTGTGCCCCATGGGAACAGTCCAAACCGAACTGCCAGGCCAGGTCCTCCCTGGTCCGGAAACAAGCATCCTGGGACCGGTTTCAAGGTATGTCACCCTTCTTCAGCCAGGCTAGCTTGAATCCAGTGGCACAGTGAGCAAGGGACCCACGTCTGGGCATACCCATCCCACTTAGGGCGAAAAGTGTTACAGAAAACAAATGATGGACGGAATACTGACAATGCAAACATTCTCCCCCAGTCAAAAGATCTGGGTTAAATCCATCGTTCTTTGCCCACTACGCCACCCCAGTTTGGACCCAGCCATATGCAAATCAGTCTTGACCCTGTGCCCTCTGGGAACAGTCCAGACCGAAATGCCAGGCCAGGTCCTCCCTGGTCCGGAAACAAGCATCCTGGGACCGGTTTCAGGGTATGTCACCTTCTTCAGCCAGGCTAGCTTGAATCCAGTGGCAGAGTGAGCAAGGGACCCACGTCTGGGCATACCCATCCCACTTAGGGCGAAAAGTGTTACAGAAAACAAAATGATGGACGGAATGCTGACAATGCAAACATTCTCCCCAGTCAAAAGATCTGGGTTAAATCCATCGTTCTTTTGCCCACTACGCCACCCCAGTTTGGACCCAGCCATATGCAAATCAGTCTTGACCCTGTGCCCCATGGGAACAGTCCAGACCGAACTGCCAGGCCAGGTCCTCCCTGGTCC
Organism: Calotriton arnoldi; assembly: GCA_963921515.1. NCBI lineage: Eukaryota > Metazoa > Chordata > Amphibia > Caudata > Salamandridae > Calotriton > Calotriton arnoldi. The sequence continues at coordinate 5,170,757 of CAWUFW010000189.1, forward strand.
GGAAACAAGCATCCTGGGACCGGTTTCAGGGATTGTCACCCTTCTTCAGCCAGGCTAGCTTGAATCCAGTGGCACAGTGAGCAAAGGACCCACGTCTGGGCATACCCATCCCACTTAGGGCGAAAAGTGTTACAGAAAACAAATGATGGACGGAATGCTGACAATGCAAACATTCTCCCCCAGTCAAAAGATCTGGGTTAAATCCATCGTTCTTTTGCCCACTACGCCACCCCAGTTTGGACCCAGCCATATGCAAATCAGTCTTGACCCTGTGCCCCATGGGAACAGTCCAGACCGAACTGCCAGGCCAGGTCCTCCCTGGTCCGGAAACAAGCATCCTGGGACCGGTTTCAGGGTATGTCACCCTTCTTCAGCCAGGCTAGCTTGAATCCAGTATCTGAACTGGGGTGGTGGAGTGAGCTAAAGAATGATGATGGATTAAACCCAGATCAGTTGACTGGGGGTGAATGTTTGATTTGCTCTAACGCTCCGTCCATCCCCTTTGTTATCGCTTTGTTCGCCCTAAGTTGGCAGGGTATGCCCAGACGTGGGTCCCTTGCTCACTTTGCCACTGGATTCAAGATAGCCTGGCTGATGAGGGTTTTGAACCCGAAACCGGTCCCAGGATGCTTGTTTCCGGTCCAGGGAAGACATGGCTTGGCAGTTCGGGCTGGACTGTTCCCATGAGGCACAGGGTCAGACTGATTTGCATATGGCCATGTCTGAACTGGGGTGGTGGAGTGAGCTAAAGAATGATGATGGATTAAACCCAGATCAGTTGACTGGGGTGAGTGTTTGATTTGCTCTAATGCTCCGTCCATCATCCCCTTTGGTATCGCTTTGTTCGCCCTAAGTTGGCAGGGTATGCCCAGACGTGGGTCCCTTGCTCACTTTGCCACTGGATTCAAGATAGCCTGGCTGATGAGGGTTTTGAACCCGAAACCGGTCCCAGGATGCTTGTTTCCGGTCCAGGGAAGACATGGCTTGGCAGTTCGGGCTGGACTGTTCCCATGAGGCACAGGGTCAGACTGATTTGCATATGGCCATGTCTGAACTGGGGTGGTGGAGTGAGCTAAAGAATGATGATGGATTAAACCCAGATCAGTTGACTGGGGGTGAGTGTTTGATTTGCTCTAACGCTCCGTCCATCATCCCCTTTGGTATCGTTTGTTCGCCCTAAGTTGGCAGGGTATGCCCAGACGTGGGTCCCTTGCTCACTTTGCCACTGGATTCAAGATAGCCTGGCTGATGAGGGTTTTGAACCCGAAACCGGTCCCAGGATGCTTGTTTCCGGTCCAGGGAAGACATGGCTTGGCAGTTCGGGCTGGACTGTTCCCATGAGGCACAGGGTCAGACTGATTTGCATATGGCCATGTCTGAACTGGGGTGGTGGAGTGAGCTAAAGAATGATGATGGATTAAACCCAGATCAGTTGACTGGGGGTGAGTGTTTGATTTGCTCTAACGCTCCGTCCATCATCCCCTTTGGTATCGCTTTGTTCGCCCTAAGTTGGCAGGGTATGCCCAGACGTGGGTCCCTTGCTCACTTTGCCACTGGATTCAAGATAGCCTGGCTGATGAGGGTTTTGAACCCGAAACCGGTCCCAGGATGCTTGTTTCCGGTCCAGGGAAGACATGGCTTGGCAGTTCGGGCTGGACTGTTCCCATGAGGCACAGGGTCAGACTGATTTGCATATGGCCATGTCTGAACTGGGGTGGTGGAGTGAGCTAAAGAATGATGATGGATTAAACCCAGATCAGTTGACTGGGGGTGAGTGTTTGATTTGCTCTAACGCTCCGTCCATCATCCCCTTTGGTATCGCTTTGTTCGCCCTAAGTTGGCAGGGTATGCGCAGACATGGGTCCCTTGCTCACTTTGCCACTGGATTCAAGATAGCCTGGCTGATGAGGGTTTTGAACCCAAAACCGGTCCCAGGATGCTTGTTTCCGGTCCAGGGAAGACATGGCTTGGCAGTTCGGGCTGGACTGTTCCCATGAGGCACAGGGTCAGACTGATTTGCATATGGCCATGTCTGAACTGGGGTGGTGGAGTGAGCTAAAGAATGATGATGGATTAAACCCAGTTCAGTTGACTGGGGGTCAGTGTTTGATTTGCTCTAACGCTCCGTCCATCATCCCCTTTGGTATCGCTTTGTTCAACCTAAGTTGGCAGGGTATGCCCAGACGTGGGTATCTTGCTCACTTTGCCACTGGATTCAAGATAGCCTGGCTGATGAGGGTTTTGAACCCGAAACCGGTCCCAGGATGCTTGTTTCCGGTCCAGGGAAGACATGGCTTGGCAGTTCGGGCTGGACTGTTCCCATGAGGCACAGGGTCAGACTGATTTGCATATGGCCATGTCTGAACTGGGGTGGTGGAGTGAGCTAAAGAATGATGATGGATTAAACCCAGATCAGTTGACTGGGGGTGAGTGTTTGATTTGCTCTAACGCTCCGTCCATCATCCCCTTTGGTATCGCTTTGTTCGCCCTAAGTTGGCAGGGTATCCCCAGACGTGGGTCCCTTGCTCACTTTGCCACTGGATTCAAGATAGCCTGGCTGATGAGGGTTTTGAACCCGAAACCGGTCCCAGGATGCTTGTTTCCGGTCCAGGGAAGACATGGCTTGGCAGTTCGGGCTGGACTGTTCCCATGAGGCACAGGGTCAGACTGATTTGCATATGGCCATGTCTGAACTGGGGTGGTGGAGTGAGCTAAAGATTGATGATGGATTAAACCCAGATCAGTTGACTGGGGGTGAGTGTTTGATTTGCTCTAACGCTCCGTCCATCATCCCCTTTGGTATCGCTTTGTTCGCCCTAAGTTGGCAGGGTATGCCCAGACGTGGGTCCCTTGCTCACTTTGCCACTGGATTCAAGATAGCCTGGCTGATGAGGGTTTTGAACCCGAAACCGGTCCCAGGATGCTTGTTTCCGGTCCAGGGAAGACATGGCTTGGCAGTTCGGGCTGGACTGTTCCCATGAGGCACAGGGTCAGACTGATTTGCATATGGCCATGTCTGAACTGGGGTGGTGGAGTGAGCTAAAGAATGATGATGGATTAAACCCAGATCAGTTGACTGGGGGTCAGTGTTTGATTTGCTCTAACGCTCCGTCCATCATCCCCTTTGGTATCGCTTTGTTCGCCCTAAGTTGGCAGGGTATGCCCAGACGTGGGTATCTTGCTCACTTTGCCACTGGATTCAAGATAGCCTGGCTGATGAGGGTTTTGAACCCGAAACCGGTCCCAGGATGCTTGTTTCCGGTCCAGGGAAGACATGGCTTGGCAGTTCGGGCTGGACTGTTCCCATGAGGCACAGGGTCAGACTGATTTGCATATGGCCATGTCTGAACTGGGGTGGTGGAGTGAGCTAAAGAATGATGATGGATTAAACCCAGATCAGTTGACTGGGGGTGAATGTTTGATTTGCTCTAACGCTCCGTCCATCCCCTTTGGTATCACTTTGTTCGCCCTAAGTTGGCAGGGTATGCCCAGACGTGGGTCCCTTGCTCACTTTGCCACTGGATTCAAGATAGCCTGGCTGATGAGGGTTTTGAACCCGAAACCGGTCCCAGGATGCTTGTTTCCGGTCCAGGGAAGACATGGCTTGGCAGTTCGGGCTGGACTGTTCCCATGAGGCACAGGGTCACACTGATTTGCATATGGCCATGTCTGAACTGGGGTGGTGGAGTGAGCTAAAGAATGATGATGGATTAAACCCAGATCAGTTGACTGGGGGTGAGTGTTTGATTTGCTCTAACGCTCCGTCCATCATCCCCTTTGGTATCGCTTTGTTCGCCCTAAGTTGGCAGGGTATGCCCAGACGTGGGTCCCTTGCTCACTTTGCCACTGGATTCAAGATAGCCTGGCTGATGAGGGTTTTGAACCCGAAACCGGTCCCAGGATGCTTGTTTCCGGTCCAGGGAAGACATGGCTTGGCAGTTCGGGCTGGACTGTTCCCATGAGGCACAGGGTCAGACTGATTTGCATATGGCCATGTCTGAACTGGGGTGGTGGAGTGAGCTAAAGAATGATGATGGATTAAACCCAGATCAGTTGACTGGGGGTGAGTGTTTGATTTGCTCTAACGCTCCGTCCATCATCCCCTTTGGTATCGCTTTGTTCGCCCTAAGTTGGCAGGGTATGCCCAGACGTGGGTCCCTTGCTCACTTTGTCACTGGATTCAAGATAGCCTGGCTGATGAGGGTTTTGAACCCGAAACCGGTCCCAGGATGCTTGTTTCCGGTCCAGGGAAGACATGGCTTGGCAGTTCGGGCTGGACTGTTCCCATGAGGCACAGGGTCAGACTGATTTGCATATGGCCATGTCTGAACTGGGGTGGTGGAGTGAGCTAAAGAATGATGATGGATTAAACCCAGATCAGTTGACTGGGGGTGAGTGTTTGATTTGCTCTAACGCTCCGTCCATCATCCCCTTTGGTATCGCAAAGAATTATTAATCAGCAAGCATTTGTAGAACGCAGCAATATCACCCCTGAGGGTGACAATAAAGAAATATTTTTGGAAAAAAAAGAACATATCAGAACATTACACATGAGTCCATCACAGCACCGACAGCCCAGTTAGAACGCATACCACAATCAGTCCATCTATAAATGCTCAGCAATGAGTATGTCACCGACCTAAGAGCCTTGCAAGTAAATCAGAAATCCTGTAGGCCACTACTCTTCAACACCAAAATAGTACGTTCACATCTCATTCAATAGGATATTGGCTCCAAATCTCCCAACACGTCAACAGATGATTCATTGCATATGAAACCGATGCCCAGCCTCATACGCTGCTAGTTACACTACACAATCTTGAGTCGCGGAGTAAATAATACCCAAATCACATCACAAAATACAGCTTAGACTACAGTCTCTGAGAACATGTTCAGAATAGAGTGGTAATCCAACACGGTAGTAAGTTTGGCTTCTCTTGTTCCATTAAGATGGTTTGGACAAAACATTTTGCAAAGTAGTCTGCATTTTTAAGATTCCATCCCTTTGCCTCTTTGCCCTGTAGTGGACCTCAGGACATTTTGGAGCTACTTCATGGCCCACTCAGGGCCGACCTGGAAACCAAAATTAGCCCTGCCAAAAATGCTCAAACCAGCCTCACCAAGCAGGCAGCCACAATTAGAATGGGGACATGTGGACATGATTGGGTCATGACAGCTTATCCTGCTCTGAAACAGCCCCCTATCCAGCAGCCTACTGGGAAAATGCCAGATTGGCCAGTCCAGCCCTGGACCCATATCTTCTGTCAGGCTTTTAGTCTAAAATGTTATAACACCTCTGCCTGCTCTTCTGATTCTCCCCATTATGCTGCCAATCCCCTGAAACAAAGGCAAAACACAGGACAACATAACGTATAGACCTATCTCTTTCTGTACATACGTATATATGTTATCCTGTGATTTATTATGATTTTTGTGCATCAGAGAGAGGCGAGACAAGGGAAAAAAGAAAAACAACAAATATAAAAAAAAATGCAGAAAAATAAGAAAAGGAAACATAAAAGGGGGAAAGAAAAGGGACGATGTACTATGAGAGGAGTCCTGCTGGGAAGAGTGGGTAAATTACAGGGCTCTATATGGTCATAAAACATGTCCCTTGAGTGTGAAAGGACAGGAGGAGAGCTCAGCAAACGGGCAGCACATAATGTAACGTGTTGGCGGGTTTATTTCAGTACCTTGATACCTTGAGCATGTCACGGAGCCGTAATTCATACTTTAGTAAAAATGAGTCTCCAAAGACTCAGCGTTACTTGCATAGTCACATAGTAGGAAGGTAACCTATAGGTACATCAAAAATGCTGGTGATTAAAAACTCCTGCCAGTTCCCACCACAACATATTTATTTTAAACTTTATTTACAAAAGAGGGCTGAGCGAATATTGTCCGAAATGACGAAATGCTCTCAGAAGAATGCCAAAGAAAGAATCCCCTTTCCACTGCCCCAGCCCCATCTGTTCTGCTGCAGACAAACAGTAATAAACCCCAGTGGGCTCGCGGATCGAATGACGAGCTGCCGAAGGATTAGGGGCAATTTTATCCTCTTGGCATGCCCCTTGGAATTCGTATTAAAATGACTTGGGTGTGAGGAGAAAGGCATTTGACCGTACGGCTGAGAAACATAAACATCCTGGTCGAAAAGACACAAACACACAAACAGAGATGAAACGGGGACAACTGGAAGCTCTTAACTCTGTTTACGGCCCCTTCCAGAGCCACCGGCAGCTCTGTGCCCGGGAGGCCATTTTAATGAATCTCTAAATGGCGGTCCATTAATCTGTTAATGAGGGATCCTCGGGGGGTTGGGCTGCTATTCATCTTTTGTCAAAGCCTCAAAACGGTTGCAGCCTAAACGCATATGTCTAATTTCTTCTACCATGCCCCCAAAAAACACGCGCATGTGCTGCGAACTGGTTGGTGCTTACTATTTCATGCACTCGTCCTGTTGTTGTGCTAAGACAGTGAAAAATGAAAGACACTCTTAGGTACCAGAGGCAAAGCTAAAGGCACGGAGTGCTATGCAACATCTCGTAACGTGACGTAACGCAACCCAGCGTAACGTAACCTAACACAACGAGCACACCTAAGAACACAAGCTTACTGGGAATGAAACACAGATGCGGTGTGTGCACCCACACAATCTCATATTCTACAGAATAATAATAATAGTCCATACTTTGAGCTATACATTTAATTGAATATGAAAAAAATAGAATTACTTTAATTTCTCGCTGAAAGTTTGTCTATCCCGGAAACAACCAAATGAACCTTCATGCTGTTTCGCTTTGAAAACATCAACGTGATCAGTTACAAATGGTTTTTATCAGTACATTTCTGTCTGCAAAGACGCTTTAAAGCATGGACAAAGAGGACGATTGCCCAGGGGCCAAAACCTTCCAAGGGGCCTCCTGGTAAAGTGAACTTTCACTCCGTCTCACCTCTGTCTATTTCAGTTCGTCTATCTCTCTATACCCAGGGTCATCTTTAGTATTTTTTTGGGGGCTTGGAAAGGCATATTCTCTTTTGTTTAAAGTCTTTATTTTAACGTATTCGCAATACAAGCTGTACACATTTTCAGCCTTCTAGATGCAAAGCATAATCCAGCTATTTTTTGAGTGAGCCCATTCTGAAAGTTTAGCATCATGAGGACTTGAATTAGCTGAAAATAGGTAACGAAAGTCAAAGTTGTTCCTAACAGGGGCCCCCAAAATATGTCTTGCAACAAAAAATCTTTCAGATGACACTGTTGCGTCATACTGGTTTTCCGACATCATCAGTATGAGCAGCAGAAAACAAGACAATAGGCATTTTACTCGATAATACCCCAAATGAAAACAAATACTAATAAAGCACAAGATACAGCTGGAAATCAGTGGATTTATCTATGCAACTGTAGCAGATGTCGAGAAACAATGTATCCGCAATAGTAGCCTTCAAAAACATTTGTAACTGGTCAACTGAGGCTGCATCTCTGAGCATTGATCATCAGTAGGTGTTAGGCTACCATTACAGGTTCCATACCTGATCGCAGTTCTTGCTGTGTTGGAGACTCCGTGCAATGGGAAGAGAGATGAGAACAGAGGCTGGTGGCACGAGGGCCTGAGCTACTTAAGCACAACCGTGATCCCCACTAGTCACTGGGCCACCTCATGATTCCCCCACAAGAGCTGCTTTGTGATATTCTTCTCTCGCCTGTCTGCTGTCATTGCTATAGCTACTTCCAAGCTTTAACGTAGACTGATGATTGTGTCGAATCGCAGTACCTTTCTCCGGCATAACTAGAAATGAGCTTTCATGATTTGGATCCATCACCAATGGTTAACATAAAGGATGCCTCACTGGAAATCTCGACCTCAGCTAGGACCAAATTATAAGCTGCATGTAGATGCACATGAGATGAGTACACGACGGACAGACAGGTAACCTGTCTTCTCGCCTTCACTGAGCCTATCGCCTCCGGTCATCGATCAACAGACATGCTTTCGACTTCCAATCAATGCACAGCACAAGAGAAGCTTATTTGTCTATACTCTTTTCTTCACATAACCTCTCCCCCTTCATTAGGAAGATGCCAAACTCTCTTCTTCAAATAAACATAATCCACAGAGTATCATGGACTGTGCATCAGGCAATAGAGGCTTTTATGTCATAATGATTCTTTTTAATTCCCAACTGTTTAAGCTAAAACTTAATGAATTTTTAGACTTTAGGTTTTAATGATGTTCATAACTTCACTGTCAAAGCCAGTACCTAAGGAAATAATGATGCTTTTAACTTTACTGTTAAAGTTAGTACCTAGCAATGAACCTCTGTCTTTATATACTGTTGCAAAGGTTTTTAACAAATCATGCAATAAAGTAAATTTTTTTAACACAGGATGGTGGAAGCAACACAGGAGTACCACATTGCTGAAGCAACATGGTGAGGGGGCGGAGAAAAGCAAACGGGTGATAGAGAGACAGGTGGTGGGGCTGGGAAAAGTGAATGGGGAGAGAGACAGAGCAATGTGGAGTGGGGGGAGAAAAGCAAACAGGCAAAATGGAGAGCAGCAAGAAGCTGGAGGGAAGCACACAGGTGAGAAAGCAACATGGGAGAGAAGTACACAAGGGCAAGAGCATAACTGGGTAGGAGAAGTACATAGGCGAGAGAAAGCAACACAGAGCATAGAGGGGAGAAAAGAAGCACACTAGAGAGACAACTGGAAAACACACGCACTCTCGTGGAGTGCCTATGCCAAAAAAAAGTAGCTCCCTAAAAGTGAGCAGTGAAAGGACACAAGTAAATTAGAGATGCTCCAGGAAAGGGACAGACACAAGACAGACAAGGCAAACCATCTAATAAGAAGAAGGCAAACAAGAGTGACAGTAAAGCCAACCAATGGTAAGCAACAGGCAGACTGCAAGTCCACCTAAATTCTTGGTAAGATCACAATATGTTTCTCACAACCAGACAGAAACAGGTAGTGGTGGCAGGGCGAGACCCAGACCCCTTTTCATTAAGGAACATGACCAACTTTAGTTAGGTGCACAGAACATTAGGAAATTCTCTTTAGATTTTATATGGAGCTATTGCATAGCAATGTTTTGCCGGCTGATGAGCGCATCAGAGGAGGGCAGGCATTTCTAAGGCAAAAGGGAATTATATATTCAGAGACGTTTTGCCAAAAGTCCTTATATAAGGAGTCTGATCGATATTGGAAAATAGGATTGACTCTTGCTCTCCTAGCTTTATGCGGTCTCTACAAGAACAATTCTTTTTCTATAGGTATATGTAATAGTTTTGTTCCATGTATTTCAATTAGCGGCTTTCTTGAGAAAAGAGCAGGATTAAGCTCTGTCTTCTTCGTTTTATGGAGTAGATAGATTTACTTGAGTTGGTTGGATTTAAATGTAATGAGAGGTTTCACAGAAGAATCAATGCAGCAACACAGCACCCTACGTTATGTTATGTTAGGCGCATATGTAAAGTGCACTATCACCCGCGAGGGTATCCTGGCCTATGAGGCACAAGGGCTGTAAGCGTTACCAGCTGTCCGTGTAGAAAACATGCCAGAGAAAGGGAAGGTGGTCCTGTTGTCAGGTGTAATGTAGGTAAATCGTAGTGCTGTGAAGACTGTGGCAATTGGTCAAGGATAGGAGGGACTGCAGCCTTAAAAAAAGAGACAGATACTTAAAGAAAATCTGGTCTTCCCTCTTCCTTACTCTCTTGTGCCCAAACAACCAGCAACTCGAATTCCCTTATGGTGCACAGAAGCTGACAGGGTAACTAATGATTGTGAAAGGAGTCCCAAATGACAGAGTTACAACACACATGCCCACAAGTGGTCATAAGCATTTATTAGTGCATGAATCTGACTTACAATTCATGGAGTTTCAGTTTTAATGAGTCTGTGCTATGGCATTCACTATGTAAAAGTGGGATCAATGTGTTTCTCCTCCTTTTCAAATAGCATTGTTCACAAAGACAACAGCTGTATATGTACGTCCGAAAACAAATTAAAGTAGCGTACATCAGAACATCCAATTATTTTGATTCTTATGCTCGCACAGAAGAGCTAAATCTTGATGGTCTGGCTCAAATACAGCAATTTAAGAAATGAAAGCTCTTTGGGGCGGTCTAAACGCAGTTTGACGAGACAACTATACTTTTTTTACACTCATTCATATCTGCGTTACTACCTGGTGATTTGAGGTATGTAGAAGTGGTGTCAATGTACAAGAACATGCCAAAACGTATACCTGTTAGAAAAGGTTTCAAAGTCCATTAATGAAGAACAGGTTGTTCAGCATCTGAACAGTGTGGATGCATGCATTTGTGTGTAGGTATAATTGTGTGTGAAGACGAATGTTGGAAGATTGTGGTGAATCATGGAAATGCTGACAACTTCTCCTGCTGCACTAAATAAATAAATAAATATTCACCAGAAATAGATTAAGGGGCATATTTACTAATGGTTCATGCAACGCAGCAAGGCAAGGCAAGCTGCTGCACTGCGTCGTGTGGACAGGAGAGAACTGAACAGCATCATATTTACCAAAATATGGAGCTTTTCACCTCAACTTTATTCTGCCTATCGCCAACGGAGGCACCTTTGCTCCATGGTGCATAGGTGCCTGCATTACAGGCAGTGTTGTTTTTACTCAGGAAGGGACTCCATCCTGCACAAAAACAATTGTTAGAGGCATATTACATTTTCTGCAGAATGCAGCACACATGGAAAAAGAACATAACAAGGAGAATTTAAGATATTGTTCCTCGTTACGCCTCTGTTGGGTCGGCGCACCATTTTGGCACAAACCCAGGCTTATAAGTCTTTGTAAATCTGGGATGCCCATGTTTTACCCAGGTAATGCTGATCTGACTCAAAGTCGCACAAAGCAGCAATATGCACTGCTATGCATTACTCTGTATTTACTAAACCACACAAAGCCATGCAAAGCAACTTTGCGTGGCTTAGTAAAGGCCAAAATGGAGTTTGCATTTGTGCTGCTCCATAAAAGTGACGAAACCCCAATGCGAAATCTAAGTAAATCTGGGCCTAAATTTGTAAAACCATCTTTGTCTGGTAGATGTGTAGGGAACCTGTTAATGTAGGTTTTTCTACAAGCCCTCTGTGTTTCTGCAGCATGGATCTGCATTGCAATGTTCCACTGTAGCCTTCGTGAAAGGCAAGCTTTGTTTTATCACTCTGAAGGAAATCAATGGCTTGGCAGTGATGAGGAGAAAATAAAGGCTTTTGCAACCAATCCTCGAGCTCTAACGTCACCGTAACTTAGGCATTCACTTAAAGAGGTGAACCAAAGGTGATCTAAGGTACTTTGCACCTTATTTTGGTAGCATGACCAGGCCACAATGATTAAAGGCTAAACCCAGCAGTAGTTGATGGGCATGCAAAACTACGTAAACAATACAAAAATAAAAGAGGTAATCTTCAGATAAAGAAAATTACAATTATAGTCAGAATTATATTTGCACACTGGAATTGCTCCCTGTTTCTTTCTTCCTGGATTCTGGTGTACAGGTGATACAGCAAAAGTGCACCACAACTTATTGCAAAGGGTGACTACTGTCCTCTCACCATGTTATGGGGAGGCTGGTGGTTGGTAGCAGCTGAATCTACAATAAAGTGTTTCAGACTTTAGTACCTTTAACCTTGGAGATGATCTAGTGACAGTTCATTTAAAACCCACCCAATCCCCCAATTATCTGCCTTAATGATTTGATCATTTCTAAGATCATACTCACTCCCTTTAACATACTGTATCAGTAGTACACTGTGAGTACTATTGACCTGTCATTTATACTAAATCTAGTTATAATGAAGTACATACAACTCGGGAAGACACCACTTTATATAGTGTTTGCAATTTTAAAACCAGTGCTCAGTAGTGTTTCTAGCAATAAACAATGAAAGATCCTTGTAGAACTGGTTATTCAGGCTATCCATGAAGACACAAGAGGCAAGATAAAGGTCAGAAACGAGCAGAAAGAAGCAGAACAAGAGGACCGTCACAGGGAGAGCTGGCACGAGGACCTGCTCCTGTGCGCCCTCCTACTTTTTTATTGCACACCCATGGACAGTCCCACTCATACACTCACACACCCACTCACAGACCCGCTCATGCACCTACTCACAGACCCACATACCCACTGGCAGACACACTCCCACACCCATGCACCCACTCACAGATCCATTGAAGCACTCATTCACCCACTCACAGACCCTCTGAGAGACTCACACACACTCACAGACCCACTTAGACTCAAGCACCCACTCACACACTCATGCACCCACTCACAGACCCACTCAGAGACTCACACACCCACTCACAGACCCACTCAGACTCTCACACACCCATTCACAGACCCACTCAAAGTCTCTCGCACGCTCTCACAGACCCTCTCAGACACTAATCCACCTGCTCACAGACCTACTCAGACACTCATGTTCCCATTCACAGACCCACTCAGAGACTCATGCACCCACTCACAGATCCACTCATAGACTTATGCACCCCCTCCCAGCCCTACTCAGACACTTACGGACCCACTCACAGACCCACACTGATACTCACACAACCACTCACAGAGCCACTCAGAGACTCACACATCCACTCACCTACCTATACAGCCACTCACACACCCACTCTAAAAGGTTACAGTTAGGAAATACAATTAAAACAAGCATTGGCATAGCCAATAGGTCTCGCCTTTGGGGCCTTATAAGTGTTTAGCCAGAGCTATTGACTTTGCCAATGTCTTCAAGCTGTGCTGTAGAGAAGTGTGGCTGCTGTGCAGCATGCTGAAAAGTTATAATAAAAAGTGTCAAAAGCATTTTTGTTACTTTATATATGACCAAGAAGGCATTATGTAAAACTGAACGACCATATTAAAAAAAGTATTTACAATAAAAAATTTCCTCAGTTTTCTTTTGTTCTTGCAATGCTGGCAACTTGTTTCTGCCTATTGCAATGGTTGTTTGTTAAAGCTTTTTTTTTGAGGGGGCATAAACAATCGGAGGGTGAAGGTTGGGAACTAGTACCTGTATTATAACACTAGCAGCGGCCAGACGCTAGGGAGAATCAACAGATGCCAGATTCCGAGAGCAGGCTGAGGTGGTGCTGAGTGATGCTGAGGTGGTAGTGGTGGTGGTGGTGACTGTTGTGGAGATGATGCTGAGGTGATGCTGAATGATACTCAGATCTTGCTGAGTGATACTGCTGTGGTTCTGAGTGATGCTGTGGTAATGCTGAGTGATATTGTCTTGGCGCTGAGTGATGCTGTGGTGGTGCTGAGTGATATTGTCTTGGCGCTGAGTGATGCTGTGGTGGTGCTGAGTGATGCTGTGGTGTCCCTGAGTGATGCTGTGGTGGCCCTGAGTGATGCTGTGGTGGCCCTGAGTGATGCTGTGGTCGTGGTGCTGAATGATGCTGTGGTGGTACTGAATGATGCTGTGGTGGTGCTGAGTGATGCTGTGGTGGTGCTGAGCGATGCTGTGGTGGCCCTGAATGATGCTGTGGTGGCGCTGAGTGATGCTGTGGCGGCGCTGAGTGATGCTGTGGTGGCGCTGAGTGATGCTGTGGTGGCGCTGAGTGATGCTGTGGTGGCACTGAGTGATGCTGTGGTGGCGCTGAGTGATGCTGTGGTGGCGCTGAGTGATGCTGTGGTGGCGCTGAGTGATGCTGTGGTGGCGCTGAGTGATGCTGTGGTGGTGCTGAGTGATATTGTTGTGGCACTGAGTGATGCTGTGGTGATGCTGTGGTAGTTCTGAGTGATGCTGTGGTGGTGCTGAGTGATGCTGTGGTGGCGCTGAGTGATGCTGTGGTGGCGCTGAGTGATGCTGTGGTGACGCTGAGTGATGCTGTGGTGGCGCTGAGTGATGCTGTGGTGGCCCTGAGTGATGCTGTGGTGGTAGTGGGTGATGCTGTGGCGGTGCTGAGCGATGCAGTGGCGGTGCTGAGCGATGCTGTGGTGGCGCTGAGCGATGCTGTGGCAGCGCTGAGCGATGCTGTGGTGGCACTGAGCGATGCTGTGGTGGCGCTGAGCGATGCTGTGGCAGCGCTGAGCGATGCTGTGGTGGCACTGAGCGATGCTGTGGTGGCGCCGAGTAATGCTGTGGTGATGCTGAGTGATGCTGTGGTGGTGCCGAGTGATGCTGTGGTGGTGCTGAGTGATGCTGTGGTGGCCCTGAGTGATGCTGTGGTGGTGCTGAGTGATGCTGTGGTGGCCCTGAGTGACGCTGTGGTGGCCCTGAGTGATGCTGTGGTGGCCCTGAGTGATGCTGTGGTGGCCCTGAGTGATGCTGTGGTGGCGCTGAGTGATGCTGTGGTAGCGCTGAGTGATGCTGTGGTGGCGCTGAGTGATGCTGTGGTGGCGCTGAGTGATGCTGTGATGGCGCTGAGCGATGCTGTGGTGGCGCTGAGCGATGCTGTGGTGGCGCTGAGCGATGCTGTGGTGGCGCTGAGCGATGCTGTGGTGGTGCTGAGCGATGCTGTGGTGGTGCTGAGTGATGCTGTGGTGGTGCTGAGCGATGCTGTGGTGGCCCTGAGTGATGCTGTGGTGGCCCTGAGTGATGCTGTGGTGGCCCTGAGTGATGCTGTGGTGGCCCTGAGTGATGCTGTGGTGGCGCTGAGTGATGCTGTGGTGGCGCTGAGCGATGCTGTGGTGGCGCTGAGTGATGCTGTGGTGGCGCTGAGCGATGCTGTGGTGGTCCTGAGCGATGCTGTGATGGTGCTGAGCGATACTGTGGTGGTGCTGAGCGATGCTGTGGTGGTGCTGAGCGATGCTGTGGTGGTGCTGAGTCATCCTGTGGTGGTGCTGAGTCATCCTGTGGTGGTGCTGAGTGATCCTGTGGTGGTGCTGAGTGACGCAGTGTTGGCCCTGAGTGATGATGTGGTGTCTCTGAGTGAAGCTATGGTGGTGCTGAGTGATGCTGTGGTGGTGCGGAGTGATGTTGTGGTGCTGCTGAGTAATGCTGTGGTGGCGCCGAGTGATGCTGTTGGGGCGCTAAGTGATGCTGTGGTTGCGCTGAGTAATGCTGTGGTTGCGCTGAGTGATGCTGTGGTTGCACTGAGTGATGCTGTGGTTGCACTGAGTGATGCTGTGATGGCGTTGAGTGATGCTGTGATGGGGTTGAGAGATGTTGTGTTGGTGCTGAGTGATGCTGTGCTGGCTCAGATTGATGCTGTGGTTGCGCTGAGTGATGCTGTGGTAATGCTGAGTGATGCTGTGGTATTGCCGAGTGAGAGATAGAGTGAAGATATAATGCCCAATTAGAGAGGGTGGTGGGTGGGTGAGAGAGAAAGAGAGAGAAAGGGTGTACATAGAATAAAGAGTGGAGCGGGATAGAGAGAGAGAAAGAAGGGGAGAGAGAGTGAATGAAGGAGTTTGAAAGAGAAACAGATAAAGGGGTGAGAGAATGAAAGGCTAAAAAAGATAGAGAGGGGAGAGTTAATTAAGTAGAGAGAGAATTAGAGAGGGAGAGAGAGAGAAGGAGAGAGACAATAAGAGTGGGGGTGTGGAGTTTAAGTAGAGTGAAGAAGTGACGCGGAAAAAGTAACCTTAAATATAGCTTTGTGCTTTGCGCAAATAAATATTTTTAAAAAAACAGAGTGAGACAAAAATACTGGTAATTAGGCTGTGACTCCCAATATAAAACAAATAGCGATATAAGGTGAAATCCACCCACCGAAGCAATATTTCTAACTAGACAAAAAAAGCTTGCATTTCAATGCTAATCGCTGTTGTTTTTCATGTGACTGTAGTCCAGGGCCGTCAGTTGGTAATGTGAGCTGCTGCTGCGATTGAAACATCAGAGTCCAGAGAGTTAATGAGCCATGACGAGGAAATGAGGAAGAGATAGGAAACCCAGATGGCAGCTGGGCGCGTGTATGCCTTCGTGAACGCAAGCTGGTCGCCAGCCGAAAGCCAGTGGGTTTGCACTTCCAAAACCCGCTTACTAAAACTCTCGGCCAGACCAGCGCAAGCGCTGGTGCAGGCCGAGACCTAAAAACCCTCAAAATTCACTGAAAAAACAAAAATTACAGGGACTATAGAGTTAGGAAATAGAATAAAAAAAAACGTAGAAATACACTGAAAAAAACAAAGGTTACAGGGACATTATAGTTAGACTCAGATTTCATTAGTACAGAAGCTTTGAAATTCAGCAGTTATAGTAACATGAGCTAACTAGAACTAAGGCTTCCGTTTTTCCATTTTTACTGATTTTTACAGATAAATACAGATAGAAAACAGTGTGTATCCTGTCTGTATCTATTTTTAAAAGCTGAAAAATACTGAAGATGGTGCTTCTTGTGAGAAAATCTCCATGCTGTCTTTCATAAATTCCATGCAACAGCTGATAAAAAACAGGATGAGATTTCCTTAAGTACAGACATATGTTAATATATATTTAGGGCTCCCTGTTTTCAGTTTTTACTGATTTTTACAGATAAATACTGACAGAAAACATTGTGTTTCCAGTCTGTATTAATTTTTAGAAAGGAAAAACACAGATAATTTGCCTTCTTTTGAGTGACTCTCCATGTTGAGATTAATGAATTTCATGCCAATATCTGTAAATATTGGCAGCATGGTACAAAGCTGAATGAGATTTACTTAAATTACTGCATATTTCAACATGTGTATGTGCTATTATGTAATTTATTTCATGTGGTTTTATTATTTTTGGCTGTGTAATGTGCTTAAAGCTGACAAGCATCAAAGTATGAGTGCTCATTTATCCGTTAAATAAATGCGGAAATATATGAGTTATCACCTTTTTGTTCACAAAACACAAAATAAATATGGATAAATACCAATAAGGAAATGTTTAAAAAATAAATGCCATGAAACCGAAAGCCTTACATATATTTGTAGTATATCGCTAATATGTACCTGTGAGTGTAGTGTTTTGGTATACGTGGCTGCTTTTAATATGCTAAAATGTGACAGGCTTCCATGTATGAGTGCACGTTTAGGAGTTAAATAAATGTGGAAATATAACATCTTACGTCTCCATTTATTCTCAAAATACAAAATAAATATGGATAAATACCATCAAGTTGGCCAAAAAAGAAATATGTATAAATACAGACAGAAATGTAAAAAAAAAAAAAAATGCCTTAACACCGGGAGCCCTAAATATAACTTACGCCCCCGCAATGCACTGCTTATGACCTCACATTACATCACTCATGACATGGTCAGTGACATCACAGTGGCGTGTGTTTTGAGATTTTAATTCTGGTTTTGGTGTAAATACTATCGTAGAGATAGGGTGCTCAGCTTTAGGATGGATAACTTTGCCAACAGTTATATTTTCCCCTTAAATGTTATTCAACCAAGAATTTAACACCACGTGTTTTTCCCTTAACGGCTATTCAACTTCACTCAATAAGCATGAAGCTATAGTATGACAGCTTGTAATTAGAATGTTTTGTCTTACTGTGAAGTCACACTAAAGAGAACACTGCCTGCGTGAGTCACACTGAAGAGAGATGGTAGATGCTGTGGCGGTGGAGCAAATCACAGTTAAAAGAATAGAAACAGTCTAGTCGGCCATTTTACCATTTATCTACAATCACATATACTGTATTAACACCTCATGTTTGAACATAAAAAAGTCATACTGGCAGGGAACAGATAGGATAAGTGGAGAGATTATATGTAGCAGAAGGTAAATTGGCCTCCCACAAGGATCTGTATAAATGTCATATTTTCAAGAAAGGTGTCAGGTCGGCTTCCGAAGTGACAAAGTCTAATGGGGAAGTATTGTAGGAAAGTTGTCAGCGCGAGCCATCTCCAAGCGGGGTGGTAGCAGAGATGGCAAGGCGCTTTTACCTCAGTAATGGTAACGTCCACTCAGGGTTCAGGATTGAGATGGTACTTTTACAAGAAAGAGAAATGGAACTAGCAGTACATCAATGACCAATGCGTGTAAGGGTTGAAATAGGATCCAATCAGTAGAGGCAGTCAGTATAGCGCTTACTGTCCAGTTTATGTCATTGTATGTGGTCCGCTGTAAGGAAACTGGCCAGAGCTTGACCTGTCCTTCTCAAGAGATTGTAAAAATTGTGCAAAAAAAGTGTCAATTTGAGATCTCATTGGGCTGACATAATGGCGTGTATGTGAATGTGTCGCCATCTTGGGAGTTGGCTGTTGTCACCATTAAGAAAGTTAGGCACCAGATCAGTTAATCCAGCAATTCTGGCAGGTAAAACAATCCACTGAGGCATACATGACCTATGTGGTATCAAGGTCTTTTTTCACGGAGAGAGCATGAAAAATTAACGAAGTTGGCCATATAATAGTTTTGAATGTTTTCTAATTCTTGGTGCATAGTTTTTACGAATTGTAGTGATGCTACAGCTGTATGATTGTCATTAGGCTGCTGTATTAAGAGAAGTGTATTGTTTGCCTATATATTTTATAATGTGCTGTGGTATTTATTTTTTACTTGAAAAGAACAGATTTGCATTGATGCAGCCCGAAACACACTCTCATGATAGCTGAATCAGAACAAAGTACTTATCTTATGATATGTTGTTACTTGGTTTTTGTTCAGTATACATTTTCCAATTACTTGACATCTTAGCTCTTTTGTACAAAGCTTTCCGGTGGCAGTCGGTTTATCCAAAAGACGGGGTTTGGAGTGGGTTGTCTGTGAACATGCCCTGTCCCAATGAGTAACTGAGGTGTGGAATGAATGTAGGGGTTTCCCTGAAACTGGGAACAGTTGTGGGTTGTCTCTTGCGACTTATTATCCAAACCAATGTAGAATTGGCATATGTTTAGGTTGTTTCTGTTGCATGTACCGTAGTGGGGGGTGCTGTCTTTCTTACTTGTTTGTGGGTAATTGTTCTGGTGCTGTAGGGTCTGTGTAAGAAGACTTTAGCCCTTGTGTAATTGTTTTAGGTTCTTAGATTTGGGATATTAGTAAAGTGGCTACATTGTGTTCTTTTAATTTGAGATTAGTTTGTTTTTCAGCTTGGTTAGGGTATTAAAATCCTTCCTGGGTTTCTAGTGTACCTGGCCTTGTATCTCCAGTTCTCATGTTTTCATGTATACTAATATTCCCTCAGTGTTTCCCAAAATTATAGTTCTCATTCAGGCATTCCTGCTGCTGTGTGGTATTGGTTTGATTTGCTATATTTCTTTGATCATTTGCTTTATTTCATTCAAGGGTCTCATTTTCCCACATTCAAATATTCATCTTCTTTATCCCTCCCGCCGCCACGTTTATTTCTATGTTAGGAGTCAGGCGCTAATGTCTTTATATGATTAATGAACAAGCTATTTGTACCATTTGGTAACGCCTCTTTTGGTAGAAACTCTAACTGTAGATGTCTCACCTTGTGAATTTCCCCAGTTGCCAGACCGGATCTGGAAGATTTTCATAGCAACTCCCTTGTGCACCAGTAGGTGGCGTTGTCGGCTCTGTGTTGGGTCCATTCCACCCTGTATGTGATGTCGGGCCACGATATATGCACCACATATGCACACTGACGTCCGATTATTTCTGATCTATGTCTGCGCCGTCAGAAACAGAGCCCATAGAAATCAGAATATGGCTGTGTGCAGTTCTCTACTTTGGGATCTTATTAATGGGTTGTATGAGTCCATTCCACTGAACAGGGAGTCTCTACCAGAAATGGCATTACCGAAGGTAAATAACTTGTTCTTCTGCTAGAAACTTTTAATAGCAGATGCCTCACCTTGTGAATACCTATCAAAGCAGTACCTCCAGGTGGTGGGTCTGTGGAATGACTCGGCCCAGGAAATCCTGCTGGACAGATCGGGTGAAGTGCCTGTCCTGCCGGACTTGGTTTAGTGCTTTGCGAACGTTTGGAGGGCCACCCACGTAGCAGCCTGGCAGACGTCCAGGACTGACACACTGTATGCCAGCGCAGTGGTAGCCGCCTTTGCTCTGGCAGAATGAGCAGGCAAGGCTTCTGGGAGCTAGCCCATAGCAAATCTTTATGCATAATACAATTCATCAGGAGATGGCTCTCTTTTGTAACCTTTTCTTTTTGGCATCAGAGAAGTGATTCTTCAGAGAGGCGATTGTGCGCTTTCAAGGGTGACTTAAAGCAGATTTACAGCAGCTGCTAGAGGAGGAGCATAGGCTAAGGCTGATCATTGCCCCTGGGGGCCTTGAGAGGACTAGAAGGCCTTCTGTTGAGGCACATTCCGGAATGGCCTCTGTTGGTATCCCCTGCACAAGCCTTAAAGCAGTGAAAAAGTTCTTGGGGGAACTGGTGCACTGGCAGAGCGAGCTCAAGAGATCTTGCTGTTGCCTTGCTGTCCTTAAAATGCTTTAGGGCTGAATCTCTGAAGAGACAGGTTCCAATAAAGGGCATATCCATCAGTGACTGCTGGATGTCACTGGAGAATCCAGTGGAGCGAATCCAAGCATGCCACCTAAGCACCATGCTGGTGCCAGCTGCTCTACCCAGGCAGTTGGTCATGTTCAGGCTATATCTAATGGAGTATCTCGCCTTGTCTATCTTGAATAAGGTGCTGGAGTTTGGACTTTGCACCACCTGGGACCGTGGGCAAGATATCTGCTACCATGTCCCATAACGCGTGAGTGTATCTCCCCAGAAAGCAGCTCGCATTTACAGACCAGAGGGAAAAACTGGCAGAGGAGAACATCATTTTGTAATATGTCTCCATGCATTTTGAGTCTCTGTCTAGCAGGGTGGTTGGAAATGCATAGGGGTTCCGACGGCTAGTGGAGGATTGTACCACCATGCTTTCTGGTGACGGATGTTGCAGTAGGAAGGCAGGGCCCCCCGGAGCAGGCAGGTGCCACCTTGCGATCTGCCTGTTGACTGATGGGCAAGATCTTGGTTTTGCCCCGGTGTCCAACAGTGTATCTATTAGGGCCTCATTGAATGGCAATAGAGGCTCCTGTTTAGTTTGTATGTGATGAAGCGCCTTTGTCAAAACATTACTCATTACCTCAGTGGTTGGTAGTGTAAGGTCTAAGAGTTTTGCTGCCTTCCATTATCACCATGGCAAAGGAGGCAGACTCTCTGTGGCTTTATTTGGGAGAAGGGAGTGGAGGGCAGTGTTAGGAGAGGTATCCAGGCCATTAGTATCCTGCAATTCTAGAAATAAGTTTTTCACAACATGACTGGAATCATCATAGTCTTCTCTGAATTCATGCTGGCGTTGAGGGAATGATTTGGTGTCAGAATTAGAGTAGAGCTGAGGTCGGTGTGATGCCAGTGGAGGTCACTTCAGAGTCCAAAAGGACAATAGGTTCCTTCTTTTCCGTCAGCATCTTCGGTGACAGTGTCAACACTCAGGGCTGCGGCATAGGCTGTGTCGCCGTATGTTTTTTTACTCTTTTTGGACTTTTCCGGATGATTTTGAGGATGACCGATCATGAGAAAAGCTGTGAGAGCAGGAGCACATCCGTCCTCTCGACTGCGTCCAAGACTGGGCCTTTGTTGACTTCCATTGATGTTCTGCAACATAAAGCTTGGTTTTGCTGAAGCGGACAGCCTTGGGAATAATCTTGGCGCACTTGACACACTTGTTACATGATGCCGAATTGTGCTTGGAGCCCAAACACCTGAGACAGTCCTCGTGTGGGTCAGTCACCAACATCTATTTGTGCCAGTCCTTACATTGTTTAAATCCTGTAGCCTTAGGAGGGGACAAGGCCCTTGAACACTGGAAATTTTCTTAAGGGAAAATCTCTGTCAAGTCTGACAGACTTGTGGGAGTGAGCTCTGGATCTGCTTTAGAATGCGCCTAAAGAAAGGAACTTATGTCTGCACGTGGAGGTGTCACAGAAATAGTGGCCCACACATCCCGTCCTTGGTGGGACAGACCTGACACACAGCTACACGATGCCACTTACCGGCGTGCTACCAAGTTGTTAGAAAAATCTTCCCAACCCAGTTGGGTGCCTAGGGAAATTCATAAGGTGAGGGATCTGCGGTTACAAGTCTCTATCAGAAATTATTCTACCTGCCATGTATGATGGAGGTCTCTTCAGTGGTGAACTCTGCTATTCAGTTTTTCATGAGATGTAGGATAATGAGTTATGGGGCACTGTTTAGGATTCGTTTGGTGTGCTGAAGGATGAGCACTCAGTCTTGCAGGAAAGAAGCAATCTGAGCATGCTCCAGAAACAGAGCATAACATTGCAGTTTTCAAATTAATATTACTTGTCTATGTCAGAGAAAGATGTCATACAAGTGAGCAAATAACATTTGACCAGGATACCTATCATATAGTTAAATGTGTTTCATCCCCAATTCACAATTCTACAACTAAGAGTAGATAGTTCTGTGGGTGGATTCTTGATTTCCCATCACTAAGGTGCAGACACCAGAGTAAGTCTAATATCTCAAAGATGTCATGGCACCATCCATATCCCTCTCTACCTTTGAGTGAAACTCTTGACAGTCACCCCACTAGAATTTTAAAGGTAGCCCCTACCATCAATTACCACTCTTGCTCCCTGAGTTAGATCATTTATCAAGGGTATTATTACTGGAGAGCATTAGGCATATGCAATGAGTTCCTACTGTCAATGCTGCAGAGTACTGAATTGATCGAGTGGTAGGCAATGTGACTTGGGCTAGATGAACACAAAATAGGAACATGTGGGGAGCTTTCCATATCCTATTACTAATGCCCCTGTAAAAAAAAACATAGCACCCATACTGATTCACTCACCATCTCCCATCTCATTTAAGTGCAGGCTCAAGTGAGCTTTTATAAAAACTGAGAGGGACCCCTTATGCCAAAGGAATAGGGTACCATATAGATATATAATCAACAAGGTTTCCTTTGGACAACAATACACACCCAGCAATGTCTATTGCAGCACCCAAGTCTCCAACTTCATCACTCAATCACATCCATTGCACTCAGAACAGGAGAATATGTCTGTATACCCAAGACTACTATTAGATACAAGACTAAAAAAGAAAATTTTAAATTATTTTATTCGTCACGAGACACACAATCAAATAAAACAAGTCTAAACAATTAATAACATTGCATGATGAAATATAAAAAACAGAACATAATCCATAGATTCATTCGGAAAACACACTCAAAGACAAATAGCAGCATGAATTTAAAATGTATACGAGAGTACAAGTAATAGACCAGTAAACTTTGTCTTAAACTGATCACATCCGTAGTAATTGTTCCTTAATGACTGAGACTAGGTGCCATACCCTCTATAGGCACTAAAACGTCTCAGTAATAATGCGGATTGTGTTCCTAACAACTCAGGCGTCGACGCGTTTCGATGAAAGTATTATAATGTCATCTTTATCAAGACCAACGTTTAATGACTCTCTCAAGCTGATAAAAACATGAACAGTTAAAATCACCTCGTTTAAAATAGAGGTTTTTGATTGATATATTTGTATGTCTCTTGGACACCAGTATATTATTATCTCTGGACTTCCTCAACTTTCACCCTTCTATCAATGGATTGTTCTTCCAAAATTCTATTTTCCCTTTATGGTAGAGATGCAAGGATCACGAAACTCCTTACAGCAGTCCTATAATAATTAGGATTTACTAACGGGCGGCAGCCTCACGCCCTCCTTTCGGTAACTTCTGTATCTCGCGAAGAACAATCCATTGATAGAAGGGTGAAAGTTGAGGATATTCTCCGCAGAATCTTTATACTATGAACGTGAGGAGTATAGCGTCCGTTATCGACAGGATCTCTACACTACTTTAGCCCCAGATTTTATTTTTATGCTCGGGTGTTTTGGAAGATCTGAGAAAGATACATTCTTGGGTCAATTTACGGACCAGTAACTTCGAGAACAGGAGGTGTTTGCCCCTGAAGTCCAGAGATAATAATATACTGGTGTCCAAGAGACATACAAATATATCAATCAAAAACCTCTATTTTAAACGAGGTGATTTTAACTGTTCCTGTCTTTATCAGCTTGAGAGAGTCATTAAACGTTGGTCTTGATAAAGATGACATTATAATACTTTCATCGAAACGCGTCGACGCCTGAGTTGTTAGGAACACAATCCGCATTATTACTGAGACGTTTGAGTGCCTATAGAGTGTATGGCACCTAGTCTCAGTCATTAAGGAACAATTACTACGGATGTGATCAGTTTAAGACAAAGTTTACTTGTCTATTACTTGTACTCTCGTATACATTTTAAATTCATGCTGCAATTTGTCTTTGAGTGTGTTTTCCGAATGAATCTATGGATTTTGTTCTGTTTTTTATATTTCATCATGCAATGTTATTAATTGTTTAGACTTGTTTTATTTGATTGTGTGTCTCGTGACGAATAAAATAATTTAAAATTTTCTTTTTTAGTCTTGTATCTAATAGTAGTCTTGGGTATACAGACATATTCTCCTGTTCTGAGTGCAATGGATGTGATTGAGTGATGAAGTTGGAGACTTGGGTGCTGCAATAGACATTGCTGGGTGTGTATTGTTGTCCAAAGGAAACCTTGTTGATTATATATCAAGTGAGCTTTATCAGTTCCCTGCAGACTACCAAAAATATTATGCGTCCCGTTGTCCAATTCTGCACCTTGCTATAGTGTCATGAATGTATGTGTATATGTATGTATATGGTGTTTCTATAGCGCAAACCCATCTAAAAGGCAGCAGAGTGTTGTACATGGTCAAAGGCAAGCTTAAAGTCAATGAGTAATTAGAGAGAACGCTGGATCATGGACAGTTAATGCATTGTAATTTAGTGTTCTTTAAAGAGGTGAGTCTAACTTTTTTCTAAATTGAAGTAGCGTTGGGGCTATCCTTATGGATACAGAATGTTGTTCCAGATCCTGGATGCATATATGATAAAGGCTTGTTGTCTTGTTTTTCTCTGTTTTGCATTTCTTACTCTGCAGTTTGATGGTGTCTTGGCTGTGAGTGTGAGGAGAACCACCAGAAATTGTTAGCTTGTATGCAAGGTAAGCAGGGGTGCTGGCCGTGAAGGCTTTGTAATTGATGCAGCTGGTTTTGAATATGGTGTGAGCCAGCAGGTGGAGTTCCATTAGAATGAGGGTGATGTGATCATACTTCTTCAAGCCCTGGATGAGTTGTTCTGTGGCATGTAGGGTGCCCCTAAGGAGTGTCAGAGTGGAGTCTGGGAGACCATGGATTCCAAGAGCTTGATCAGCAATTCTGAAGGCACTTTCTGGAAGAAACGGTTTGACTTTCTTTAGAAGATGGAGGGAGGAGATGTGGGCTAATGGCCAGAGATGCCAGCTTTTGTACCGGGGAACTGGGTTTGAGTCCCGACACGGGCTCAACATCCTTTGATTCTGGGCAAATCACTTAATTTCCTTGTTTCTAAAAAAATGAATCTGACTTTGTGTAACGTAATCTGGTGCTCATGTAAAGTGCTCCAATGCCCTCTGGCTGAGTTCAGGCTATATAGAACTGCAAAAAAAAGAGCTGATACCATGCCTTGTTTTTTGGTAGTGTGTTCCTTGAGAGAGAGGTTGATGTGTCCTGGGTGAATCCAAGGGATTTGGCATTCGGTTAGAGTTGGGGTTCGAAGCAATCAAGATTCATGTAATTGAACCAGGTTTGTAATGTATCTTGTCTGGGAATTCAGATTTGGATTATGTGCAAGCAGTGTTCGAGGTGTTAAATATCTGAAGCAGAGGAGACTTTTGACTTTTGAGTTGTAAATCTACCAGATGGGAGGCTATCCTTTGGATAGTTGGGGGGATTTTAACAGTGTGTTAAATCCTCATTTAGATCACTCATATCCTCCCCGGCCGACCTCTCCCATAGTGACAGCCTCTCCCAATGGCTCACACACTGGTCCCTGCTAGATAGCTAGTGCACCCTCATACCAGATGCAAGAGAATACTCTTACTATTCACCCCTGCATGAACTTCATGTGCACCTGGACCGAATACTCTGTCGCCCATCCACTCAACTACAGGCCATAAACGCTGAGGGGCTTATTTATGAGCCCTTGCGTCACTTTTGCACCGCCGGTGCGTCACTTTTTGTGACGCACCAGCGGCGTAAAAAATGCACCATGTTGCGTCATATATACAAAGTGACACATCTAGGTAGATGCGTCACTTTGTAAACCGCTGCCCCACATTATACCTGCGCCAGGTATAATGTATGCAGGGTGGGCATTCCGACGCAAGTAAGCCTCATAGAAGTGACGCAGTGAAATCTATGAGATTTCACTGCGCCAATTCTAGGACGCAACTGTGTCAATATCTTACACTTGCCTCACAGCAGGCGAAAGACTGAAGCAGGCACATTTGAAATGGGACTTGCCCATGTGAAATGACCCATTGCTGAAGTTGCGTCACTTTTGTGACACACTCCAGCAATGCGTCATTTTTGCGCCTACAGATACGTCAGAAATACTGACGTATCTGTAACTCCTTGCGACATGATGCGTCATACTGTAAATATGACGCATCCAGCATGTCGCAAGGAGGGCGCAATGAAACGTGACGCATCGCTGTTTTCACGCAGCGATGCGTCACTTTTCATAAATGAGGCCCTAAATATTTTGGGAAAACATTCTCAGACCACAACCTGCTTCAATTACATCTTGACTGGGGTGCACTGCGTTCGCCGGTTCCCACATGGCGATTGCAGCCAACCATGATGGAGGACCCAATATTTTGAGATGCAACCTGTGAGGAATTGTCACACTACTTTACAGAGAACTGGAGCACAGTTACCTCAAGATCCATTAGATGGGAAGCACTGATAGTTGTTCGAGGACAATGCATCCATGCGGTTGTGGACGCAAGAGCAGACCTCCATACTGAGACCTGGCCCAGATAGAGATATCTTTAGGGGCCCTGGAAGTGCCAGCGTGTGCAGACCCCGCTGAATGACAGGCTCTGATGACAGCCACAGAACACCATGCCCAATTCATTGAACAACTGCGATGGAAGGGGACAACTCTGGCTGTCTCCTGGCATGGCTAATCAGAAGCGCGACACCGGTCACCCGCATCACCATGCTTTGTATGTCTCCGACTCATCTGGTAACTAGGCAAGTGGACATTCAGGCAGCATTTACTACTCACTATAAAAAGCTTTATGATCCCCCACCCCGTAGATCGCCAGGCCCACATCCGTGAGTTTCTTGAAAGGGTTACACTGTCAACTGTTGATCCTCTAGACAGGTAGGGACTCAACATACCCATCACAGTACAAGAAATCAGTGGAGCCATCTGAGGTGCTGCCACGAGCAAAACTCCGGGATCGTATGAACTGCCAATCGAGTTCAATAAAGCAAATTAGGACCTTCTGGTTCCTAAGATGCATGAACTGTATCAGGATGCCTTAATGGAAGGTTGGCTTCCACCGATGCCTTGCGAGTCCTTACTTGTGTTCCTCCCAAAGAGGAGAAGTCATATCACCGATAGTTTATGCTTGGGGCAGACTACAAAATTCTAAGCTAGATCATTGCGGCAAGGCTCCACGAATGCCTTCCCCAACTCATCCACTGGGACCAGAATGACTTAATTACCGGTAGATTCACCCCTCTCAATATACTAAGACTCCACAGAATGATGAAGCTGGCCCCTGCCCATTGGCCCTACGCAGCATGTATAATATTGGACTTTAGAGAAGGCATTTGATACTGAAGACTCTAGGTTTATGTTTGCGAAACTAACATCCATGGGCATCACTAGTAGGCTGCAATGATGTATCTGACTATCTGACTCTTCTACACAGAACCCACTGCGTGGGTGAAGATTGGGCAATGTGTTTCTAACCCAATAATGGTGAGTAGAGGAACGTGCCAGGGATGTCCTCTGTCCCAGCTCTTCATTACCTTAACAATGGAGCCGCTGGTGCAGCGGCTCAGACAACAAGGCCAGGTGTGGGGCATACCAATCGGCGAAGAGACACATATTGTCTCCCTATACACGGACAATGTGCGCCCGCGACATCCGAAATGATACATCGGAGGTCAGGGACATTCTGATGGAGTTCCGAGCTGCTTTGGGCTTGGGAGTGAACTGGGCTAAATCTTTTTTTTAAGACTTTTTTTATTGAACAATTGCTCAGTATTCAGCAAATACAGTGGATGGATCAATCGTACAGTGTACAACATTAAGCAGAGCAGGCCATATTACATACATGAATGTAACAGTTGGCTTGAGTGGAATCTTCCCAATTTACACAGATGTTAGTACCCCGCTGTGGGATTGCACAGTGACAAAGTTTCATCCCTACTCCCACGCGCCTCTCCTTCTGTTTAATAGCCTCTGTAAGTGTGCCAGCTACCCAACATCTTATCCTATTTCTTAGGGCAATCCCTGCTTTGGTAGACTACTTGCTCTGCCTGTTGGCACCAGTCCATATCAGTTTCCCAGTCTTCAATTCGGGGAGGCATCCCTACCCGCCAGCCACGCGCTAACTGGGCTAAATCTTGTATGTTCACAATTCAACTGGACTGCTCGCCGCAGCACATGACGGTGGACTCACATCTTTTCCGCTGGGAGCCGCGCACCTTTCGAAATTTGAGCATTCACATTTATTATACCAAACAATACTTAATAGATGGCAACCTTACTAGGTCCATCACTTCCCTCTGCCCCTAAATGGCGTTCTCGAGCAGGCCCCCACTCACGTCTATGGTAAAGTATCATTGTCTAAAATGGAGATGCTCCCACGCTTGTTATATTTCTTTCACAATCTTCCAGTGCACATACCGCACAGCACGTTTCGCGCCCTACATGTTATGCTGGGGGGCTTCCTCTGGAATAAAAGCAGGTGCCGAATCGCTGCAGCCCCCAGTTGAGAGGGGGGCCTTGGGGCCCCTAATTTTGAACTTTACTATTTAGCAGTGCCTTTACAGTGGCCAGCCCAATGGCTAGCGGGAAAACTACTGGAAAAACTGGGACTGCTGACTGGGCACAATGCTTGGTGCGAGAGGCCTTCCTGCCACAAGCGAGAGTACCCTGAAACAGCAACAATCTGCTGCGAGTCTGCGCCTAATGCCGACCCTATCACAATACAGCCCCGAGATCTGTCCCAGTTCCATCAAGCCTTTCCGGGACCTAGTCAGGAGGGAATGACTGACGGCATGGGAAGCTGCCGGAGTGGGCACACACGTTAGGCAGCCTGTTCCATAATGGCGTGCTTATACCATTTGATCACTTACAGACTGATTGTGAATTGCCGGCACGCCATTTCTTGGCTCATGGCCGGTTGTTAGCTGAAATGAACGGATACTGGCAGATTATCAACATGGAGCCGGAGCAGCATCCACTTGTTCATACACTTCACACTATAGGTGGATGCCGCCGGCTGATCACTTGGCTCACACATCACAGGACCACTTGCTACTGACCAGAAGGAGCTGGGGACATGACATAGGCCAAGAATTGACACAAAAAGAGTGGGATAGGATATTGGAGTCTCCACGTAAATATTCTCGTAATGCCAAGTTCCAATACATTCAACATAACATTGTACATTGGGCTTATCTCAGCTGAGCAAGATTGCATAGGGTATCTGCCTCAAACTGTCCTCGGTGTCAAACGCCAGATGCAGTCATGGCTCATATGCTCTGGGACTGCCCAGTGGCGATGATACTGTGCTGAGAGGTCACAGATGCACTGACTGATACCACAGGGCTCACAGATCTATGCACCTTGGAGAGTGGAGTCCAGGGCCTGTTCAAGTGCAAGAAAGAGGGGATCATTGCTAACCATTTCATAGATCTGGCATTGCTCATAGTTTGCAGGTCCATTGCTTTGCATTGGAAGGCCAAAGCGTTACCAGGGTTAAAGCATTGGTGCGTAACAACATTTAAGTGGGGTAAAACTGAATCAGTAGTGCTTCGGCAGGAGGGAACCCAGATGTTGCTCAGGATCCCCATAGCTGTAGACTGTGACAATCTGCTCCATGAAATGCAAGAGTTTAAAGAGGATCTCACTGATTAAAGAAAAATAAAGCCCTGATACTGGCCAGCACTGAACTCTTGGAGCCTGGTGATTTCCTCTGTTTCCTTCTCCCGAAGAGGAGCCCCCAACAGATATTGGAATTACAGTGTGGGGTGATGTTATCCATTTAACACTATCCCAAAGTGCTAGAGCGTGAATAAAGGCAGGAGGAATACTCAAGGGAAGACAAATGCTTTACTCCTAAACGCCTATACTTGAAAATTCAAATGCTATGACCTGAACTTACTGTTGTGTACTTGTTTATAGTTTGGGACCAAGTTCTAGATATATTTTCATGCATGAGCAGAGACCCTAGTGGTATTACTAAATATGGCTGTGTAACACAGATCTGCATGCTTGTAACTTGCCTATGTGATGTTGTAATAAAAATTGGTTAAAAAAAAACAAGTAGAGTTGTAAATCATAACCCACTGTCGCCCTGAATAGGATACATACACAATGTGAGAGGAAATACCGCCCCCAGACAGGTCCTCCTATCACTAACCTATACACACATTAGGTGCTTGGGTATTTTTTGTACTTTGCGGGAAAGATTATTTCCCTGAGTGCAAGAGACCTCCTTACCTATTGGTTCAAAAATAGATATTTGCGGGGTTGCCTCACTCACAACTTGTTGTGGCATGCTCCATCCACGGTGACCCGCCCACACTGGACTCAACCACGACTGGGAGTTCTTTGATATTATTTTCAGGACAGTAGACAAAGGTCCAGATATGCAATTAAAAATACCTATGGGTATACCACAAGAATACTTCTTTATTTAGGGGTATCCTTGATATAAGTTAGAAACATAAAATAAGTGGATAATGAGTGAACTTTATGTTTCACCAAACCATAACAGATTGCCGACTTGTTTTGATCAGTTTAAATGCCAAAGAATGGTCAATGGTCTTCTTCATGGCATCAGAGCTTCCTACCTACCCTGTGAATGTGAGGCATGCAGAAGATAAGGCATAAGGCTCTCATACTTGGTTGTTATTACTCAGCAATAAACACTGTAGGAAGGAGCATAAACCACATTTAAAATAATTGGTTATTAAAAAACATTTTTTAAATAAATAATAGAAAAAGTGATCGAGTATCAGTAGCGTAAACCCCGGTACCAATATAACACACTCCCAGCATACTCACCCCACTCATCGGCACTGCAAACCTCTATGAAAGGTTAGTGACCCTTGTATATCAACAATAAGTGCAAGATAAGAGCATAGTGTATTTACATGCAATTGAAA
The DNA here is from genome assembly GCA_963921515.1 of Calotriton arnoldi. Lineage (NCBI taxonomy): Eukaryota > Metazoa > Chordata > Amphibia > Caudata > Salamandridae > Calotriton > Calotriton arnoldi. The sequence continues at coordinate 5,201,946 of CAWUFW010000189.1, forward strand.
AGTGTTGTTAGCTATTTGCATCCATGACCACTTACCCTATTGTAGGATGCATCTGACCTTCCTGGTTCAGAGTGAGGGGCGTCACCCCTGTAGTCACACACTAAATATGTGGAAGGAACTGAAAAGTAAGCAAAGTAGCAAACTGTCTTGCGATCACTCCGAAATAAATATTAGGTAATATAAAGAACAGCCAGGTTGTTGATAATAGAACCCCTGGACTGCAGATGGCATGAGAAAAAACAAGCATTGGCATAGCCAATAGGTCTCGCCTTTGGGGCCTTATAAGTGTTTAGCCAGAGCTATTGACTTTGCCAATGTCTTCAAGCTGTGCTGTAGAGAAGTGTGGCTGCTGTGCAGCATGCTGAAAAGTTATAATAAAAAAGTGTCAGAAGCATTTTTGTTACTTTATATATGACCAAGAAGGCATTATGTAAAACTGAACGACCATATTAAAAAAAGTATTTACAATAAAAAATTTCCTCAGTTTTCTTTTGTTCTTGCAATGCTGGCAACTTGTTTCGGCCTATTGCAATGGTTGTTTGTTAAAGCTTTTTTTTTGAGGGGGCATAAACAATCGGAGGATGAAGGTTAGGAACTAGTACCTGTATTATAACACTAGCAGCGGCCAGACGCTAGGGGAGAATCAACAGATGCCAGATTCCGAGACCAGGCTGAGGTGGTGCTGAGTGATGCTGAGGTGGTAGTGGTGGTGGTGGTGACTGTTGCGGAGACGATGCTGAGGTGATGCTGAATGATACTCAGGTGTTGCTGAATGATACTGCTGTGGTGCTGAGTGATACTGCTGTGGTACTGAGTGATGCTGTGGCGGCCCTGAGTGATGCTGTGGCGGCCCTGAGTGATGATGTGGCGGCCCTGAGTGATGCTGTGGCGGCCCTGAGTGATGCTGTGGTGGCGGTGAGCGATGCTGTGGCGGCAGTGAGCGATGCTGTGGCGGCGGTGAGCGATGCAGTGGCGGCGGTGAGCGATGCAGTGGCGGCGCTGAGCGCCGCTGTTTCAGCGCTGAGCAATGCTGTGGCGGCGCTGAGCGATGCTGGGGCGGCGCTGAGCGATGCTGGGGTGGCGCTGAGCGATGCTGGGGTGGCGCTGAGTGATGCTGTGGTCGCGCTAAGTGATGCTGTGGTGGCGCTGAGCGATGCTGTGGTGGCGCTGAGCGATGCTGTGGTGGCGCTGAGCGATGCTGTGGTGGTGCTGAGTCATCCTGTGGTGGTGCTGAGTCATCCTGTGGTGGTGCTGAGTCATCCTGTGGTGGTGCTGAGTGATGCAGTGTTGGCCCTGAGTGATGATCTGGTGTCGCTGAGTAAAGCTATGGTGGTGCTGAGTGATGCTGTGGTGGCGCGGAGTGATGTTGTGGTGGCGCGGAGTGATGTTGTGGTGGCGCGGAGTGATGCTGTTGTGGCGCTAAGTGATGCTGTTGTTGTGCTGAGTAATGCTGTGGTTGTGCTGAGTGATGCTGTGGTTGCGCTGAGTGATGCTGTGGTGGCGTTGAGTGATGCTGTGATGGCGTTGAGAGATGTTGTGTTGGTGCTGAGTGATGCTGTGCTGGCTCTGATTGATGCTGTGCTGGCTCCGATTGATGCTGTGGTTGCGCTGAGTGATGCTGTGGTGTTGCCGAGTGAGAGATAGAGTGAAGATATAATGCCCAATTAGAGAGGGTGGTGAGAGAGAAAGAGAGAGAAAGGGTGTACATAGAATAAAGAGTGGAGCGGGATAGAGAGAGAGAAAGAAGGGGAGAGAGAGTGAATGAAGGAGTTTGAAAGAGAAACAGATAAAGGGGTGAGAGAGCTTTAATTTGAGCTTTATGTAAAAATGCCAGCAAAGAGGGGGGGGGGGGAGTTACCTACTGTGTCTAGCTTAGTCAAGGTTTGTTACTCTCTGTGATATCCAAGACCGCTCTGTTTATATCTGTAACTGCCTTTGCTAAGGTGTGTAGTCGCTCTGGAAATTGGCTCCTTTGTTAAGTCAGAGTAAGTCAATAACAGCAATACAAAATACATTAAAAAATGGGGCGCCCCATCTTCCCTGAGGATTTTACTTTTTCTAGAAAAGTGTCAGCTTCGTTTGATAGGTAATAAGAGTATTTATCCAACAGTGTACTGATTTAGCTCCTCAACAAATTAAACATAACACGCTGACCTTTGGAGTAATCTGGGAGAGAGAAAGAGACACCCATCCAGTAGCTGAACCGCACAATGTGTAATCTGGAAACTTAACATCAATCCCAGCTTCTTCACTTGACTAAATTGTGTAATCCTCGGCAGTTACTTTACCTGGCTGTGCCTTCTTCCCTTGATCATCACATTTGAGATCACCCTGAAATGGTTCTGTTCAGGATGCGCACTGTACAAAAATTTCTCTTGCATGCACTTAACCGAATATGATGTTAATCCATCTTCAATAAAAACTACACACCATATATTGGGGCACGTAACAACTGACTTGTTTCTTGGTTCACTAATTGCATCGGGTCAGGGCTTTCACGAACGCTTCGGAGTTCAGGTTTACATGCCACTGAATGTAGCGCTGTAATTTAATGTACTACAGGAACAGAAGACATTACATTTGTGTTGCAGCAGAAGCATCACAAACACGAAGGAAGACAATGTATGGGGTCCGGCCGAGTGGCCTACAGAAACTAGAATGTAATCTGGAGGCCGGAAATACGACAGACATGTTTTTTGGGACAGCGTTATACTGCACAGCGGTTCTTGTTTTTACTTATTCACATGCTTGCAGAGATGCTCTGACTGCACATTTTTAGTCTAAACAGGACAAAAACAGAAATTAGAGCTCTGGTTTCCTGGTTAAAATCAGACCAATTTATAAACTAAGTGTGTAGGTGGGTTCTATATGCAACTGCAGCTTGGCCACAAAACAATTTCACCTGCCACGTTATAACGCAAGTAAAATAATGCATAGAAACAAACCTGCAGCTAAAAAGAAGCCCTCCCCATGATTGTCGACTAACCACACACACTCGTGCCGTTTAAGAAACACATGGATTCGTGGGAATGCTTACTCTAATGACTGAGGAATAATACACTTTTCCTCTGTGCCCTGTGAACATGTCCGCTGGTAGCTTTGCATTCCTGTTGGCAAAGCTCCAAGGCTGACAGCCGAAGCCGGCATGAATGGTTGAAGGTGGGTTGGACAGCGCGAATTACACTCTGGACGCAGTTCGGGAGAAGCAGTTTATGACGAGGTGGGATCTTCCAGTCGTGCTTTCCGAGAAAACATCACCGGTGCCACAAGGGCTTAAGGCATAAAATCAACATCATCACGGAGAAGGCGTACACGTGCACCAGTATAGTGAGCCATAATTCCAAATGGCCGCTGTACACTGCTGAGGTGCAAGATCACCCAGATTGTGAATGAAAAGCCTCCAGCCGGGCTCGGTTTCATTTGCGGTACTTCCTTGTGTAGCTCCGCTCACGCACAGCACGCAGCAACACGTACTACTAGCCTTGTTGTGTGGGGTCTCCAGAATTTTCCTTAACAACAACACTCTTTTCAGAGCAAATGTACTCGCTCTGAGGTCACAACAGGAAAAACAAGCGCGCGCGCCTCGCACGGCAGCAGGGGGAGGGGGAGAGGAGGGAGCCTGCGCGATTCACTTGCGGGGGCGAGCGGCGCCAGGAGCGATAATTGCTACCATATGGCGCCGCTCGCTCCCGCAAGTGAATCACCAAACGTGCACGCGTTGCCATTGAAGGCAATGGAACGCGTGCACGTTTTAGGCTGAAAAGCCGAATCGATGGCAAAAGGTCTTTTTGCCTAAGCAACGCATGCGCGCTGCGTAGGCGAGACCTAAAAAAACAGATACCCAGGATTCTTTCTCTGGTGTACATTAAACACCCTTTACTCTCCTATATTGAGGATTTCCATTTGATTATTGTGTAAAATAGTATGTAATTTATAAATATTAAGCAAATAATAACACAATACTTTCCACAATGTACATATATGTAAATGTATTTTCCGTTACACCTTGTGCTCAATTGTAAATTGACAAAAAGTTTATAATATTGGAGCTACATACATGCCACTATTTTGAAACTGTTTCCCCAAAACTCTCTATTGTTGCTTAACTGTCTTTCATGATAGGATAAAAGAAGGAATTTCAGAACAGTCATTTGCAAATCCAGTAGGTCTGGCTTTATTTCGTGTACTAACTAAAATATTTTTAATAAGTATGCTACAGGGAAACAAAGCAAAGCAAAAAACGATTGTTTCCTCAATACAATGTATGTAAGAGACAAGGATTGTAATGTGTGATAATTCTGTGCATCTTTGGATGTAAAATACACCTTCACACAGAGCAATGCAAAAACCTTGTGGGAGGTGGAATAATGCCCCAAACAGCCAATAACATGAATAATACTCGTCTGGGTCAAGCCAAAGCTCACTGGAGATTTCAAAGAATTGGTAACAATAGGTTTGCCAACAGCTGCTCAGTCAAGCCAAACCTAAATAGCACTTTGACCAAAAAATGAAATGCCCCTTCCACATGGAGGAACAGTGTAAACAGCATTCATTTTGTTCCACATCAGAGCTTCAAGCACCTCTTGAGGGGCTGATAACAGCACCAGTAATTGGCTATGTTGTCCCAACATATGGCATGACCATTGAAATGTTGGTAGTAGAACATACCCCATCAACATTGCCACAGTAATCTCAAATGATTTGCAATATTAACCCTTTAAGTGCGCCCGTTGGCCAACGGCCGTCGCGAGCACTACCTCGGTAGTGCTGCGCACGTCCGTTGGCCGACGCGGCCCCGCCCACATAATGGAACGCCCCGCACTGCGGCGAAATTATCGCTGCGGTAAACGGGTTAAACCCTCTGGGGGACTATGTTTTGCACTTGCCCACAAGGGTAGATGGAAGACCAGCACTGGATTCAAAGAAAATCAGTCCATGAGTTAGCAGCAATGGTATACAAAGTGCAGCTCTGAAACACAAAAAGCTGTGACTGCTGCTCAGTGTACCAAAGCTGTGATGTCTACAGCACACGCGCCGGCTCACATAGTTAGGGCATTAGCACGTGTGCTGCATTAAGAATGATTTTTAGGTCTGACTTGACATTGCAGCTGTCTGCAGACCTAGGGGCATATTTATGAAATTAGTGGCGCAGGACAGCAAGTCACCTTGCTGTGCATCCCTGTGTCACTGGGAACGGGCAGAAATGCACTGTAATTATCCAATATGATGCATTCCTGTCCTTTCCCCTTTTGGTGGAGCTGTTTTGGCAGCCTAGCGGCTAAGCAGACACCCTTGCGGGCCTCCATTGCATTCAGGATTGTTTTTGTGCAGGAAGGGGCATCTTCCTGCACAAATCAATCCAGAGGCTTTTTCCTCTTTCTATGTGTGCTGCAGAATGCAGCACACATAGAAAGAGGAAAAAACATGGCGAAATAAAGATATTTCTCTATCTTACTTACGCCTCACCTGGGGAGGTGTAAGATTATGGTGCACTCCCAGGTTTACAAGTCCTTGTAAATCTGGAATGCGTCAAAAACCATGGAACATCCATGGCATGCATCACTTGTGCAGAGTACAGAAACACAGTGATTTGCGCTGTGTTACCGTACTCCAGTTTTTTGAAGCCATACAAAGCCATGCAAAGCGGCTTTGTGTGGCTTCATAAATCTAACTTAGAGGCTTACATCACGCATGTACCACTTTGCGTTGTGCAAACGTGACACAAGCCTCTCATAAATGTGCCGCCCATTGTTTACAATTTTAAAGATATAAATACAGTGGGCTTTGGGTGCACCCAGAGAACTATTTCCCTTTCACCTCAAGCTATTTATTGGCTGTTTGGTGTATCACTCACCTCCAAAGGAATGCTCCCTTACAATACAACAGGAACTATTTCCCATCCCAAACGTACAAAGAATAATCACACATTGAATTAATTATCTCATTGATCATTCTATTGAGAGAGCAAATTTTACACTTTTTTCAGTGCCGCAGGCTTTTTTAGTATTTTAATCAGAACTCAAAATGCACCTCGCATTTATTGGCTTTGCCATTCTTGTTTTGAAACAGGCTTCCACCTGCTTTTATGTGTACCTCTGTGATAAACCTCTGGGCATCAAAATGGCTTGAGGACAATAATAGTCTGTCGCTTGTCCTTGGTCTGTCTCTTTACCCGATTATTCCTTAACCTCCTCAAAGGAGATTTTCAGAAGGACACAGCCGTCACATCGGCCAATTTGATTGAGTTTATTCAGTCTGCCAAGATAGTTTGCTGCAGCATTTAGTTGTTTCTCTGTCCGCTTTTCCTAGTATGTGTCTCCAGTAACCTGTGATACTGTTTGCAATAGTGAAGTCATTTCACGGTGGGATGATGTTTGACCTTTCGTTATGGCTGATAGGTGTGTTTTTTAACATTGGTATTTAGTCACTGAACAACACCACTCTGTTTCCTAATTACATCATAACTCAGCCTAGGCAGTTGTACTAAGCCCTCTGACTTGTTTTGAACGTGTTTCTTAAAAGTAACTTTTTCTGCAGCAACAAATGAGGCATTAACATTTTAAGGACCATGAAAAGTATTCAAGGTAGAAAAGCAGAAACAAAAAATACAGAATACCATCATCATTTTAGTGCACTTATTTTGTTGTTATTTATTTTATTTACATTTCTCTACAACTCGACTTTACCATGGGGGTGTCTGTGTGCTTTACACAAACATGATAACATCTCGGCGAGGGCAGAAGTGAAGAAGTTAACAATTAACCAAGCATTAAAGATAGATTGAATCACATCTTCGTTCATTTCGTCATGACTGAGGACCGAAGAGATCAGGAAGATCAGAGGAATTAGCTTTGTAGCCAGTGGTGTGGCAAGCGAGCCATGGACAGCAGTGCAAGGCGCCACTGTCAGCTAGTACGGTGTTAAAGTAAGCCATGATTGGTGTTGAGTGGGCCCTCAAGGCTCCTGGGCCCTAGTGCCATTGCACCTGCTGCACCACTGATAGGTACATCCTTGTTTGTAGCAATGTAGGTGAATTGAAAACGTAGGAGACATGAGGGGGAGAACGGGAGCCTACTAGGCTAGGAGACAGCGTAAAGAACATGGACCGGGGTGACCGGGCAAGAAGTGTTTAGGCGTTATAGAAGGTCTTAGAACCTGTGGGATTGCATTTCAGGTGGCCTTTAAATGGCAAAGTTTCAATTTTTTTGTTAAATGTACGAATGCCCTCTCACCACCGAATTTCACCAGGAAAAGAGCTTTAGAGAGCTGGGGCTAACCCTGAGAAGGATTGGGAGACTACAGCATGAGTTCTCTGTTTTTTTTTCTTTACTCAATTCTGAGGGTATATTAACTTCTTCAGTGTACTATGAAGTGGATATTCTTCACAGTGCACCACACTCCTTTAATGTCATATCCATCCCTTTGTATTACTATATCGCAGAATTGCTGGTAGTGAAGCATATAGCATTTGATTTTCTTCATTATAGTGTGCCCTGCTGGAGCTGACCATGTTATCAGCTAGAACAGTGATTCTTAACCTGTGTTCCGGAGACACCTGGGAGTCTCCGAAGCCTTCTCAGGGGGTCTACGACAGCATAGAAAATTAAATAATATTAATAGATTAATAAAGTGTATACAATTAAAGAAGGAAAATGTAAAATTGAAAATCTGAAAACATTCTGCTACTGTGAAGGTATTTGAAACTGGAGGCTAAAAATAAGGCTAGTATACTCAGATTCAATTGTGGGAGCAGTGCAAGTGCATCAAACAGAATACAGTATGGATGAGGAGTTACCTCAAATGAATTTAGAAAAGCTACAATCTTTCCATTAAAATAAAAATATTTTTTTAAATATTTTTGTGAATTAAATAAAACATTTGATCTTTGTGTATTTGTATGATGAAAGTTAGTTTCTGTATTTTTGTGTATTTTTTTTTAATTCAAAAATTCTCAGCTTCCAGCGATATCTCAGTAGGGCTCCCCTGATTCCAATAATGGTTTATTTTTGGTCCACGTGTTCCAGTAATGATTAAGGGGAGGGGGGAGGGCACAGAAGTCAAAAAGGTTAAGAACCCCTGGTATAGAAAATAATGTCATCGCAACAATTTTACACCAAGGACAATGCTAACACATGATCACATTTTGAAATTCAACAGATCAATGTCAACACCATCTTCATAAGACACAACAGAAACACAAACAGAGACACGCTTTAAAGACAAGTTCAGAACAGCAGAAGTGCACAACAATTGCCTTTCATTCTAGTCTCGTTTTCTGCTATCAATCTGCATTACACTAAATTACAGCATGATAGTGCTCTTTAGATGTAATTGCAAATGATCATGAGACATACAAAGCTTAACTGGTTCCTGCATATCAATCCCTTGCATGCCTTTTAGGTACCTGCTATCCACCCCAGATAGGAAAAGTTCTGGAATTCTGGATAGGATTGGCCAACGCAGACACTCACCTCCAGTACCTTGGCCATGCTCTCTTGTATACAAAGTATCATGATATTGCTACTTGAATGTCTGTGTGCCTTACTGCTCAATGGTTACTTCATTCACTTGATGAGTATCTGGTCCATAATCTACTCTTTTTACTCAGCTTTCGTGTTTGGACATATTGTCAATTAATGTTTCCTGCTTGCTCCTAAAGATGAAGAGCTTTACTTTCCATTTGTTCAGATCCATGTTTGCTGTAGCATGGGAATTTGTTATGCTCAAGGAATAAGATCAGAAGTACTATTTGATATTACTTAAACATGTGAATTTCTCTACAGCATGGGGCATCTTCAGCAGTTCCTTGTATCATTCAATTTACAAATTGTTCACTTGGGCTGAAATGCATTTAAAAAAAAATATATTTAGGTTTTATATGCAGTGCTACACATCACCTAGTGGCTGCATCAGAGAACTGTAAAGAGCAACTTGTAAGTTCACCATTGGTGTGTTGCAGGAATCCCATTGTCTAAGAAGCATGAGGCCAATCTGATACGTCTCACTTGGTGCCAACTATTTAGAGATTTAGAGGGTGATTTGGAGTTTGGTGGGCAGGATACTCCGTTACAAATGCAGGCTAGCTGAGATCTCTACAACTGATGGACAGTAGTCTGTCAGTGTGGCAGACATAATGTCCGTCAGGGTGGCGGACGTAATGTCCTCTGCCACCCTTACGAACGCAGTACCATCTGCCAAACTCTAGATCTAGTCATTAACAGCACTGTGGAATCACACCGCATACAGCCAATTGCTTTTCATTCACGTCCTACTGCAAGCACAGTGCTTATTTCGAGTGCAGAATCAGTGCATTGCATAGTAAAAATTCAACCTGTAAGCCCCCTTAAAAATGTAATGTACATTAAAACCACAATGTACAGGCATGTAACACCACGCTGTGTGGGTTGTAGATTATGGTCTTCCCCTTGTGTAATTGGACCTTACACAGAAGAATCTGTCTAACAGGATTCTCAGCGATAGCTTTTTCTGAATTGTATTTCTGCAAGAGAAGATGATCACTTTCAGTAGACCTTACAGTATGGTCTTTAGGTTGATGACGACGGTTTCACTCCTAGAATTTCTCCTTGCAATTGTTGAGGACATTTCTGCAGACGAGACTGTGATCTTTTTAGGATGTAGGACACTGCTGTCTTTATTCATCTGTTCGCCATAGGCAGGCTTGTAATCTTAGTTTGCCTCCACTAGTGATATCAAGGGCATGAGTCCTAAGAAAAATAGGACTAATTAGTATATGGAATTTACAATGACACAGGTCAGGTCATGCCCCTACAATGACTGTACTTCAAGGTGTGAACAACTCTTTGTAATTGACATTACCGCTCATGTGTTAATTTAAATGTAGCAAAATAAAAAAAAATCTGAATAAAAAAATGGAATTGGCTTATTTTTTGCAAAACCAGCAAATTAACATATTCACAAAGAAATGTGAAAACAATATTTTTCTTTTACTTTTTATAAATCACACGTATGTTTTCCATATGATGTGTACCTGAACTCGGAGATGGCTGAAAGTACTAACATTTTAACATACATGTGGACCTTAGCAATTACATTTTTAAACTGCATTTTGTGAGAAAACGAAATATACTGGGTCTATTTTTTAATAAGTTAAACTCGCTGTTAGCCTGTGCTTGTGTCTTGCTTGTATTCATTTTCCAGCTTCTAAGTACGAACGTGTTTCACAGTTGCAGTTTGTAAAGCAATGGAAGGGTTAAAAGTGTGGAGCTCACAGTTCCTTCGCAGATAAGAGATTAAAACATATCCCCTCTTGGGCTATTATCACAAATGAAGGGGGTGATGCCAGCGGAAGAGAGGTTAACCTACACCCTGAGGCCAGGTTACACGCATACAGGTGACACCTTAATTCCTCCTTCAGCCTGGACTCAGGGGAATGGAGTCCCAGTTGTGAAAATAGTGGGGGCACTCCGTCCACTCACGTCCATTCCTGTCTTCTGCCCTGATGAAACCTAGGATTCAATGGGCATGGGAACCCCCCTATTTCATATGGGTACAAGGGGAAAGGTTTCGAAACATAACAAAAGTGAAGACCCTTTGGATGAACTGCAATTCTGATCTTGAACCTACACTGATTGTCTGGCTACCAGCAGTCTGATTGGTGCAGACTTAAAGTTATCGAGTCTAATCATGAAAATGTACGACAGTCTTAGATTATCAGAGATTATGTTTGGGCTCTTTGTGAACAAAGGGACAGGCTCCTAGAGGTCCCTGCAAGCAAATGGCTAGTATGGAATCTCTGAGTGCTTTTTAGGTCTGGCGTTAGCCAAGAACTTTTGATTTTACTAAAATTATATGTATAATATACTTACATAAAGGGACTTTCAGCCACCTCTCTTCATCGATTGGTCTGTTCTTGTGTCATTCACAATTTGCTTCCGCCCACTACAGCATACAGCATGGGGCAATGTGTCAGCCTACTTCAACCACCGACTAACTTCACTTTGAGTGACTGCATTTAGGCCTTTCACAAGGGGAACCTCTGCACACAAGAGAGTTCCCTTCAGTGCCAGTGTTTTTGTTTTTACTTTATTATTACTTTAGTGCAGCGTTTGTTTGTCGAGCCTGCTGTGATAGCAGGACTTCTACCAGATGACAGAAAAAGGCACATTCCACCTTTATGAGTTCCTGCCTCCTGCCAATACTGTTTTAGAATCCTTTTGACGAGGCCTTCGTTTATATGACAGTTTTTTTTTTTTACACCATACCAGCAGCTAACATAAGCATCTAAGTTCATGAGGGTGGTCGATCTTTGCCACTTTAGCTGTCTGTCTGTCATTCCTTTTTTCTGTCCTTCTTTCCTTTCTTCTTTCTTTCTTTCCTTCCTGTTTTTCTTTCTTTCTTTCTTTCTTTCTTTCTCTCTTTCTTTCTTTCTTTCCTTCTTTTGTCTTTCCTTCCTTCTTTTTTCTTTCTTTGTTTGGTTGTTTCTTTTTTAAAATTTTAATTAAAAATATATGTACAACATAGTTACCTGTAGGGGTTTTCATCCATACTTCGTCCATTAGTCTGTGGTTCTGTCATTCACATTTTCTTCCACCCACATTGACATAAATCAAGGGGCAATGCGTTAGCCCACCTCTGCCATCGTCTGACTTCAGTATGACTCACGGCTTGCTGCCCTTTCACAAGGAGCCCATCAACATACAATGTAGTTCCCTTAACTGCATTCTGCTTAACCTAAACTTAAGCAAACTGTAACTACAGGAGATATTCATTTTAGCTGCCTGAGTAGGATTAAAGACGGAATTATGAATCCACCGGAATTTGACACTGCCACTGACATGAGGTACACAGCTGTTTGCAGCAGAATCATTAACCTTCCGTTATGTCAGGTTTTTCTGCAAATTAGTTTTATATCACAAGGCTATATTTTGTATGTCCTTATTGGCCTACAACTCTTAATAGCATGTTGCAAATATCTTTACTTGTGAGTTAAGGTGTGCTAAAGGTAGCCATTTTACATTTTAGCAGCAAATATGTTTAGGGCACAATGTGTGATGTAATATTTTCATTTATTTTCTTGAAAACATTTCCAAAGAAAAATGAAAACTTTTCATCATTGTTTTACAATGAAAGTAATGAACTCAATGTCTCTGTTATTAGGTAATGTTTGGTAGAAAAATCATTTGTATCTTTTTATATTGTTATCTGATGTTGAGACTGTAGCTTCCAGTTCTTTTACGCTCACGGTCTGCTCGGTATGTATAGTCTTTTCTGATGGCAAGTTCTCCTAATCTGTCTCCTTCTCTCCTTGTCCTGTAAAATGAATACTGCTCGCAACCCGCGCCTACCTATCTTTCCTGTTTAACATGGTAGCTTGATGGTAATGATCTCATCTGCAAAGTCAACGATCCAAGTAAGTTGCCAGTTACTGTGGATACCAATAGAGACCTTGTGCATGCACCAAGTGACCTTAGGTAACCTGTGCGTTATAAGTGCGATCAGTAAATTAGTCAGTCAATCGTTCAATCAGTCAATTTGGATCACCATTCTCGAAAATGGGATTAAATGTCATCTGGTCAACTACTTTGCAACCACACACTCAATTTCCTTGGAAATGAAATGCCGAGGATCTCACCCTTCAGCATCCTGATGCAGCCCTACTGCAAGGTCAGTGGTTGCTTTGATAAAAGCAACCTATGTTCAAGGTCAGGCGTTGCACCCTAACCGCATTTAACTGTTTGTCGGGCCCTTCTTCCAGTCTTGTATAGAGAATGTCTGTCATTGTGAGGATTGACTGTGAAGGTGTGAGCTGGAGATGCTGCCCTTTGGTAGGTCTAACTTCTGCAAGGCATGAAGGAGCAGGAAGGCATTCAGTGTCTCCCAAAGGAGCCCTGTGTTGCATCTCTTGTTATTCAGGCATGTCTAAGAGTATTGGACATGCCACTGGAAGCCAGGAGCTGCAGTGCACCACCCTCACAACAGTAGTTATAGGTATGACTCATTTACTAAGAGGCACAGTATTTAGGGTGCTGGGTTAACCTGACGAATAAATGTGGCCTAACTCCTTTCATGATGTATTTGTGCTTGCTTTAAACCAGTTGCTTATTTCTAGGCCGCATCCCTGAAGAGGTACAAACAGGATCACTCATTTGTGGCTTAAAAACACATCCTCTCAGTCTCTACGTGAAGATGGGAGAAGCTCTGCGATCCTTGCGAACTGCTGGACTTTACTAAGGTCTTACATACCTCATAGTGAATTCCCCCAGCTGAGCACGTCCAGTTTTCTGAGAGTTCATCAGTTGAGTGAAATGCTAGTAAGTCAGTGTTCGCATTTCCGTGTGTTTTCATAGCTCTGTGCTATGTTTCTGCTGCATTGCCTTCCTGTCCACAGCTGACTTACAGTTACCCTGTACCATATCAAATTATAATAATCAATTTCAGTGTCAGATTTCAATCAGGTGCCCGAGGACTGAAATTAATGTTGACGCTGTGTAGCTGCTGTTATTATTGAATGGCCCTTTGCTCTACTAGTTGTAAAAGTTGTGTAACATGATTTTGTAATATATTTTGTAACACACTTTAATGCCATTGGAACTTGCTTGCCCTTACACATGTTCCGTTTTTGATGACGTATTTATTTTTCAGTACACCATGTCCATTTATTGATCCCCTCACTGTGCCAACTTTGCATAATCCATCATTTATTCACTGTTATCTGGGTCATATATACCTGCCAAATATAAACAGAAACACAGACTTAGGTTGTTTTCAGTTTGGCCTGTAAAACAAAAATTAATTATTTTTTATATTAATTATATCGCAGCTGAGAGCAGGAGAGAGATTACATTATCCTCTCGCTCTGGACACTCAGAAATTGCATTTATTTTCCACCCGGTTTCATTGCACTTTTTGATTTTAATTCGGAAAATCACAGGCTTTGTGAGAGCAAAATGCAAGGTTGCAATGCAGCCAAGGCCTTTCTGGACTTATCAAATGGCTTTTGTGACTCATCATGAATTGCAATTCGGAGGGGCCTTGAAAGGAGCGTCCCCCCCTCATTACGATTCGTAATGACATGTATCAGTGATTTGTGAATGCAATTAGTCTCAAACGCTTGAGCCGATACTTACATCTGAGTTTGGGAGGTATCCTGGTGGGAGAGCTTCCCTCTTTGTGAGTTGTTTTGCAGTCCTCAGCGCAAGCGGGCAGTGGTCCAGTGGAGACACGGGCTGCTTTAAACAAGATGTTTCTCATTTGGTAATACAAATGCAGAGATGGTAGTCTTCTGTCCTTTGCAGGCCACCGTTCCTGCATTTGCAGCCAATCACAAGCTCCTTCATTAGGCAGAAGGCAGGTCAATACGAAACCATCTGCAAATGCACAATTTGTGATGCATCCTATTTGTACATACGTCACAGCCCAAATGGCATGCCTGTTCACAAACCAGTTGGTGTGCAATCTACAGATGCTGTTTTGGAATCAGGGATTAGTGCATCCATGATCTCACCCATAACACCCATAATACCTAGAATTGTATAAAAGAAAATTATGTAGAGAAAGAGGACAAAGTGAGGAAATCCCGGGAAGTTTCTGGCTTGCTTTCTGCTTCTGAAATTCTGCGACCTGCACTTATTCAGTCAAAGGCAGCGTGCTGAAGCCTAAGAAGTCTAAGCAGACCAAGCATGGTAGGGCAAAAGGGAGAGATTGACCTTTAGAGCACCAGGGTCTTCAAATCTGGCGAGAGTATTGTGGCGTGCTTTCAGGCATCTGGGAAGGCGCAGTGTCAATGAAGTTGCTGAGTTTCGGGTACAGAGCTGTGCTAATGAGATCCAATCATTTGGTGGATGTAGTATGAGCATGGTCCGATGGTGCTCCTGAGTGGATGGAGCACACGATCGCTGCAGTTACTGCCCTGGTGATGGTTGGCCAGGTGGTCATAGCAGGGTTCTGGGGGCTCATTTCGATGGACAGGAGAGTTGTGGGAGGGTGGATCTGGCTGGGGGTCAAAACTGTTGCAGATGTTGCTGAAATAGTGGGAGAGCCTGGTGCAGAGGTCCTGCGAAAAGGTGATGGTTGTGGCGCTGGTGGTGAGTGAGGTGAAATCCTTCATGATGGTGAAAATTTCTTTGGTGTTGTTTGTGTGGTTTCCAATACAATCAGTCAGTGCTGATCGCTTAGTGGATCTGATTTGCTGATGGTAGAATCTGAGGGCTGATTTCTAAGATAAGATAAGATAACATTTATAGAGCGCACTAAACCCGTAGGTGTCAAGGCGCTAAGCAGACACAGTAGGAAAGAGGGAGCGCGGCCTCCAATTAAGAAGGAAATAACCAAGTTTTCAGGAGTTTCCTGACAATAGAAAGGGAGCTAGCATTGACGATAGGAGGGGGGAGAGAATTCCAAAGCTTGGCAGTGGCCACTGAAAAAGTGCGGCCGCCCCACCTGGATTTACAAAATCTGGGCACCACAAGTTTAGACTGTGTGGATGTTCTCAGGGTCCTCCCTGAGGTATATTGGTGGAACAGAGATTTGAGTTGGGACGGACCCTTGCAATGTACTGCTTTGTACACTGTAGTGAGGGCCTTGAACGAGATGCGTTCCTTAACAGGGAGCCAGTGTAATGACCGGATGCCTTCTCTAGCAGATTGATGTTTAGGAATATTTAAAATCAATCTTGATGCTGCATTCTGAACCATCTGGAGTCTGTTCAGAGATGCAGCGGTGATATTGAGGTAGAGGTCATTGCAATAATCCAGCCGAGAAGTAATCAAGGCGATGATAGAGGACCGGTGAAGTTCTGGAGGAAGGAGTGGAAGGGCCTTTCTGAGGGTTTTTAAGATATAAAAGCATGTGCTAACTGTACGATTGACCTGGGCATCAAAAGACAGACCCTCATCAAAAATTACCCCTAGGTTTTTAGCTATTTTTACAGGGACAGGAGGGGGACCGCATTCTGTAGGCCACCATGCCTTAGACCAGATGGACTTCTGAGGTCCAAAAATCAGTACCTCGGTCTTATCCGTGTTAATCTTTAAAGAATTGCTCTTCATCCAGCCAATAATGTTTAACATACACGCATTAAACTTTTCTGCAACTATCTGCAGGTTGTTGGTGACAGAGATAATGATTTGGGTGTCATCCGCGTAGGAGAGCACCTGAAATCCATAAGATCTTACCAGTTCAGCTAGAGGGGTAACATAAAGATTAAAAAGGGTAGGGCTGAGCGAAGACCCCTGAGGTACCCCACATGGGAGAGCGAAGGCTGTAGTTTTAAATCCGCCACAGCTAACTGTGTACCTTCTGTCCGTAAGAAAGGACTGGAGAAGCTGCAGAGCTTTTCCCGTGACCCCCGCTTCCCGCAGGCATTGGATCATTTGCTCATGAGAGACGGTGTCGAATGCTGCCGATAAATCAAGCAGAATCAACACCGCCGAACCCCCATGATCTACCTGCATCCAAATATGGTCAGAGGCCGTGATGAGAGCAGATTCCGTGCTGTGACCAGCACGGAATCCATTCTGGGAGCAGTCCAGAATTTCCTGTGCAGCCAAATACTTCATTAACTTAGTATTAATGGATTTTTCCAGAATTTTAGTAGGAGCAGGAAGGAGGGAGATAGGGCGGAAGTTCTTTAGTTCCAGAGGGTCGGCATTGGGTTTCTTAAGGAGTGGAAGGACAGTTGCTTCCTTCCAGATAGCTGGATAACAGCCGGACGTAAGTATTTCATTGTATACCTTATACAGGAAATTGTCTGCTAAATCAGGTGCCATTTTAAGAATCGTGGGTGTGCAGAGGTCAGAGGGCGCTCCGGATTTAAGGCGGAGTAAGAGATCTTTAATAAGTTGACTTGAGATAGGGGCGAAGGAAGACAGAGCATTCTTCCTGGTGATCTGAGAGTGCTCCACCATACTCAGTTTAGCCTCAGCAACCATGACTTCCTCACTCGCGGGAACCTTGTCAGCGGAAGGAGCAAACTCCTGATAAATCTGCAGAACTTTCTCTTGGAAATAGGTTGCTATCTTATCACAGAAATCTTGGGAGGGGGTCATGGGCAGTTGCTGGGGAGGTTCAGAGATTTCCTTGATTACTTTAAACAGCATACTGGATGAATTATCAGCTGTCCTAATCTTTCCAGTGAGATCATGGGATTTAGCCTGGAAGATAGCAACCTTGTAATTCCGTAGCATAGAGCGCTGATTGTTTTTCTCCTAAGGGCAGGGATTAATGCACCATTTGCACTCTTGTCTGCGGCATTCGCGTCTCAGAGCCATAAGTTCCTCTGAGAACCATGGGGCGGAGGGTTTCCTCCTTTTGATAATGCAATTCTTAAGAGGGGCAACTATGTCTAGAGTCCTACTTAACCAATCCCGGAAACCCTCTGCTGTATAAGGGAGGATATTTTGCCTCTTGTCCGATGTTGTGGCTAAGGCAGCCTCCCAGCTGACAGCAGTGATCTTATTCAGTTTCCTGCAGGAATGGTATCTAAAGGGGAGATCCTCGCTCTTTTTGTGGACTTCCGGGGGGGAGATTATAAATTCAACCAGGTAGTGATCCACCCAACTAAGGGGGTGGATAGTCTCAATCACCAGGTCATTGTGATTGCTAAAAATGCCATCAAGCGTATGACCAGCAGTATGAGTGGGGGAGTGGACCTGCTGCTCAAACCCCATGGAAGTCATAAGCTCAACAAGATGAGTTGTATCTTTATCTAGGTGATTTTCAAGGTGAAAATTGAAATCACCTAAGACCGTATAGTGGGCAGTGGTGGCGAACGGCTCAAAGATCTTACACCATGTCTCCACAAATTTAGCTCGCGGGCCCGGCGGGCGATAGACCAAAATTCCAGAGAAGCAGAAGTTCTCGGATAGTTTGATCCTAAAGGAGGCCACTTCTAAAGTGGCGCCCGGGGCAGTTGTCACAGCAGAGAGTGTACAGCTAAAGGAGTCCCTGGCCACCAGGGCTAGGCCACTTACTCTTCTATCTAGGCGGTCCAGTCTAAGTATGGTGTAGCCTGGAGGGATTGCGTCTACCTGATCAGGACCTGAGTGGTCTCTAGCCCATGTCTCAGTAATGAATAGGCAGTCAAGATTACTATATTGGATGGTCAAGGCTACTTCAGTTTTGTGCTTAATCATAGAGCGAGCATTTAGCAGAGCACCCCAAAGAAGATGAGGCCTGCTCTCTGCTAATATCCTGGTCTCCATCTTATGTTTCACCCCCTGTGTTTTTTTGAGGTGATCCAGATGGGAAGCCTTCCTACTGATGGGTTTTATATTACAATGGGAACAGGGCACATCACCCCCTCATAGAGATCCCAGTTCTCTTTGCACCTCTCACGATGGATATTGGGGCACAGCTCTGGCAATTGTGGTTTGGAGTAAGTTATGGCTCCTTGATTTTGGGGGTCAAACGGGCAGCATGCCTGGCTCCTGGCACCTGCCAGGCGCGGACTGGCGCAGATGGGCTTGCCTTAGGCGGCCTTCCGCGCCCGCCGCGCGTCCGCTGCACGCTCGTGTGACCATCGGATTAAATGCCCCCAGATCCGGAAGTACAGGGTGAGCTGGAGCGTCAACCTCCACGGCGTCCGGCTCGAAAGAGTAGTAGATAGAGAAGATGGACTCTCTCCGCACAATCGGGAAACCCGCGGCGGACCGGAGAGCCCAGGAAGAAGCGAGGAGTGACTCCTGAGCAAGAGCGCTCGGTAAGTAAAGTGCAAAACAGTGCAGTTAATAAAAGCTTGCAACAGCTCCAACTCTAACTAAGGCGCAGGCTAAAACATTAAAATGCTATTACCGTTAAAAAATGGCTAAGCAGGCCAGCGTGCCTCTTGCCATACATGCGTCCTCTGGTGCTTTTCTAGGTGCTTTTGTCAGTTTCATTGTGGGTCTATCTCTATCTGCATTCAAGTTGCTTGCAGGGGCATTTGGTGAGTCTTAGTTCTTCTGTTTACCAACTTGTTTGCAGCCTGGTCTTGGTGGTGGTGATCTTGAGCGGGACCAGAGCATTGGCGCAGGTTGTGATCCAGGCATCAAAGTTGGTGATGGATTGTGCAAGGTTGTGTGGTGTTCTGATTGGTGGACTTGGAGCTGTGTGGCCCATGTTTCTTTTGGGATCCTGTTCCAGTTTCGCTCTGCAGTTTTGGAGGGGGCTGTTCTGTGCCGGTGGAGGATCAGCAGGTCAAAATGGATGAGGGCGTGGTTGGACCAAGTGAGGGCCATGGACTTGTCCTCTGTGATGTCGCTGAAGTTGGTGAAGATGGGTGTCCAGAATGTATCCGGCAGCATGAGTGGTTTCCTTTACTCATTGGGTCAGCCTGAATGTGGTCATGTCATCCAGGAGGTTGTTAGTGTAGAGATCAGTGAGGTCCTACAGGAGGTAGTTGAGGTTGCTGAGGAGGATGAAGAAGCTGGAGTTGAGCGCCAGAGGGGCGATGAAGTCCTCAACGGTGTTGCCAAAGTTGGATTGTGGTCCTGCAGACTAGTAAATGAGGGTGCCTCCCAGGGTGTAGTTGTTGGGGATGTGCAGTTTAAAGGACAGGTTTCTATGCTGTCACCAGTGTTTGTGGACATGGTGGAACAGTGGATGTTCTCCTTAACGATGAAGGCTAGTCCTCCTCCAGGTCTGCAGGCTCTGTACTGTCTTACGATCTTGTGTCCGGGGGGAACCGCCATCGTGATGTCAGGGCCAATGTCAGAATGAGCCAGGTTTTGGTTAGGAAGAGATGGTCTGTTGAGAAGTCAGACAGGAGATTCACAGACTTCAGTGGCATATCTGACGAGCGAGCTGGTATTGAGGAGGAGGCAGGAAATGGTGGGCTGAGAGCTATGAGAGGGGGTGATGTGAGCAGGGGAGTAGCCAGAAAATTAAAATAACCCCCCACTTGATCCGTATCTCTAATGCCCAGGGGTGAGGGAAGTAAATAAGCCTTACTCACACTATATTTGGCCCCTTCATCCAACCTTCCGTCCATCTATCATGCTTCCTTCATTCCTTTATCATTCGGTCTACCACCCTTTCATCATCACTCTTCTATCCATCCTTCAATCCTTCCACTCACTTCCAGCCATTCATTCATCATTTTCCCATCCATAGATCCCTTTATTTTCATCTATCCATCATTTCAACCTCCATTTATCAATTCACCCATCAACCCATACTTCCATTCATCTATCTACACATTGATCCAGCCTTTCATCATTCCAGCCATCCTTTCTTTCTCCCACCAATGTAATGTTGTTTTACATTTCATCCATCAATTCTTTCACCCTTGCAACCATCTTTTCATGCAGGTTAGAGCTTGGCATGAGGAAAAAGAGAGAAAGACTGCAGAGAGGGGAACAGGCGCATAAGGAGGAGCGAAAAGGAAAAAAAGAGCAAAAATGGAGGGGAAAAAAGTTGAGAGAACAATCAAGAGGGGTAGTGCAAACAAGGAGAAGAAACAAGTGAGCAGAACAGCAACACCCTAAATAAGAGTGAAAGAGCAAAAATGAGGGAGAAAAGATCGAAGAGGCAAAAGAATAGCTGGAAGAAAGGCAAAAGTACCAGCGCAAGGAGAGAGGGCGGAGCACCTGACTGACATTTACCAATGTACAACCAGGATTATGTGTTGTTCTATGTTGCAAAATTCAATCTCATTGCCTTTCCAGATCATGATATTGAGAAACGTCATCCATCTATAAATTTGTTCATAATTCTTCCCTGTTCTTGCACTTTAGCTTTTTCAATGTCAGAGCTCTTGAGATTTCTACTTCAGAGGTGGTTTCCATACCTAACATTGCTGTTATTAAAGAGCGATTTTGTGATAGATTCAAAGCAGAGCTATAGTGGGGTGATTCTAAGAGAGAGTAAATGCTTAGTTCAAAACCTATGTCTGCAGGTTGTTTTGTTTCCTTGCAGCCTAGGTTTCTTTGTAGCTTCTTTGCAGTCGGTGTCAAATGTTTTCTGTTTTTTTTTTATCTCTACCTACCAAGTCTTTCGCCCATTCAGTTAGAATCTCCAACTAACTGCTATTATCCAAAGAAGCATTAACTGACTTGTTCAAGAAATTATTCACGAGTTGTTCAATTAGTTGATTTTGACAGAAGCTTCTGCTACTACTTAAGATGCTGTTGATTATTGTATTCGCCACATTTGTCTCAAGGATCTTAACTACAGTGTTTTGTCTTTTTACAAATTTGCGGGCTTACCGTTTGAGTCCAGATCTCACTGGTGAGGTACTCTACACTAGTGTTTTTTCCTGAACCTCTTACAGATGTTATTTAAAGCCTGAATGGGAGTGGCTTTTGTCTTTTCCTTTGTCTTTATCATTGCTTTTACAGCTGATTGTTCATTCGAATGTTCAGTGGTCACAGTCCCTAGGCCCTAGTGTTCCTTTTGAACTGTTTCTAGGTGTTGTAAGGTAGAGCTATCCAGGGAAGCCAGCTCTATAACCGATATAGGGCTAGATGTACGAAGCATTTTTGGAGTCACAAACGGCCCAGTTCACAGAATCGGGACGTTGCCGACCACAAAAATGCATTTTGGTATGTATTAATCCCAAATTGCTATTTGGTAACATGTTACCGAATCGCAATTTGGAATTGCGAATACACACTGATTTGGGTATTTGGAAGGGTCGTGTTCAGGGCATCCCTTTCAAATACCAAATTACAATAGAATGTATTAATGTTTTGCGACTGAAATGCGGTCACAAAACATTCACATTTTACCACCAACTCAAAGTTGGTGGTAACCCATTCGCAAATGGGAATGGGTCCCCTGGGGACACTTTCCCCTTTGAGAATGTTTGAAAACATATTTTTAAGGGCAGGCAGTGGTCCCATGGACCACTGCCAACTTAAAAAAAAATAAAAAGAAACTTCATTTTTTATTTTTAAACGCATTCCGTTTTCCTTTAAGGAAACCGGCTGCATTTAAAATAAATTATTGCTATATTTAAAAGCATTCACAGACATGGTGGCCTTCTGACCCCAGCAGGCCATCATCCCTGTGATGGCAGCGAATCCTATTTGGTCACAAATTGTGACCTACCTCATTAATAGTCAACGGGTAGGTCTATTTGCGACCCACTACGAATTGCTAATGAGCCAGATATTACTTTGGTGCATTGGTAATTACTCTTGTTGTAGAGCAGTTCAAGGTACTTATTACTATCTATGTAGCCACTGCTGTTCAACATGTGCTTTCTGCTTCAGAATACTTGTTAAATGGACACCATTTCTTCCTCCACTAGTGATATGACTTCCACTTGAAGTAGCTAGCTGTGGCTACAACTGTATTCCTAGATTATCTGTTTGGGAGAGACTTCTGTAGCTGCTTTGGTCCCTGGTGCAGATTAAATACATAGGGCTCACATATTTAGGTCTGGTGTAGGGACTGGTTTAAACCCATACACATATAAAAACCCTTTTCATGATCAGGGCCGGACTGGGAACCAAAACCGGCCCTAGCAAAGTGCTCGGCCGGCCCCCCCCGGAGGGGTTGGGGGGGACGGCAGAGCTGTTTGCCAGGGCCGGTTTCGGCCGATTTTGTTACAGGGCCGATATTGCAGCTATGCTACAAAAACGTCCCTGTTACAAAAATGGCCCCCCAGGGGCCCAAAACCGGCCCCCATCCTGGCAGCCCACCGGGGAAACGCCGGTGCCCGCTACGGCCAGTCCGGCCCTGTTCATGATTGCCAACGCCTAATCGCTTTGACAATGCTTGATTTTTAAAGGCGGGAATGTAGGACCATAAATTCAGACCAAAAACACAAAACTGAAAACCTGGTCCTCGATACAGGCTTACCCTTCGAGATGATATGTTAAGACACTTTACCTTAGCTTCTGCGTCTCCCTGCTCACTGAGCTATCCTCTTGCTACTATGGTAATAGTAAACAAGTAAACCAGGCTAGGAATTTCAAGAAGTGTGACACTATTGCTTGTATCAGAGTAGCCTCGCCCCAAAAAGAAGAAATATGTTGCTTTTATCATTTGTTGTGTATTTGCCCATGCTTACTACTATATCCATCCAGCAGCCGCATAGAATCTCCTTTATCAGAGCACCTTCTCGTTAAGGACCTTGGCCAATAGGTCCTTCCGCTGCCCTGGTTCTGGGTAGAAGAAAGAGTGAGCATGGGTGTGATTGGCAAACCCCAGAGCGGCTATTGCAGGCAGGAGGCACTAGAAGCGTGTGAGGATCTGGGTGTACTATATGATATCGCTGCGGGCCTTTTCATGGAGTCCACTCACACATACCATCTTGGGCCCAGTCAGTATCTTCTACTCAACCTTAGCTCAACCCTGGGCAGCTGTGACTGCGAGCAGTAAGGTTTGGCAATAACTTAGTGCGAAGCATTTAACAGCATCAAACAATGAAAAAAGAAACTCACATAACAAGTGAGAGTCACGTCAACAATTTATAAAAATGAAATATATTTTTATACATTTTTAGAGTCCTTGATCATCAAAATCGACAGGAGGGTTCAGAATGGACAGATTTTTAAAGCAATAAATACTTTTAAATGCAATCGCAAACAAGTATTGGTCAACAAAAATCTTGCAAACTTTTGAAAAGTTTGAGACAGTTAGTTTCGCAACTCCGACCTGGTTGGGTGACCAACAGGGCAGAGGTCTAAGAGTCTAGCAAAGATACTTTGGACAGTTACCTGGCTTCAAAAGCATTTTTGAAGCAATTTCTCAACTTTACAGGTTGACTGCCATAGACTTCAATGGAGTAGTCCTGATGCTGAGGAATGAAGGCAAAGGATGTTCAAAGAATGCTCCTGATGCAGTGCGGTCGATGGGGTGAAGTGTGGTTGGTTCCTCGGCCCACAGGTGGGTTGAGATTACTTTGACCACCGTATTTGGAGTCCCACCTCGTTTTCTTTTCAACAGTTGAAGGCCAGCTGCAGCTTGGCACTTGGTCTCGTGACACAGAGTCACAGCGGATCCGGCAGACATGGGTGCAACTTTTGGCTACCTCAGATTTGTCTCTCGGTGTGTTCGGTGACTGGCAGTGACACAGCATCTGCAGTGGCTACCACTTTGTCGACTCGGGCACATTCAGCTCTTGTGTCCCTGGAGCTAGTTCCAGGGGATCATCCGACTGATCCTTGGAGCCACTGTACTTGTTGAAGGCAGGAAATCAACTATTTCTCAGTCAGGAGCCGCAGGCACAGTCCCAGTGTTACTAGCCCAAAAGTGCAGCAGGTGCAATCCTCTCAATGGTGCAGCCTCTCCTTTGTGCGAACTAAAGGCAGCAGGGCAGTCCTTCTTCGGTCCTTTCTTCTTCTCCAGAGTGAACTGAGGGGCAAAGTGCCAGTGGTGCTCTACTTATCCCCGGAAGGTGCTCCGAGGGAGACCACGCAGTCACTAGCCAATGGGCTACTTGGTCCCCTCCTCTCTAGTGACAAAGGTCCTGTGATGTGTGGCATCTGGCTATCCCAGAGTGCTTCATTCTCAACCCTTCCAAAATGGCACAACCCTTCCTTTGTTTCCAGGAGCAGGGTAGCACACCCCAGAGGTGTGGCTACCAGTGAGCTACACGCCTATGGGAAAACTGGTTTGGGCACAGGTTTCCCTTCCTTGGCTCTGTCTCCTAATTGTCTGCAGGAACAAAAGGCATCCTGCTCAGCGATGTTGTCACAAGTGGCCCTTCATAGGCAGCTTCATCGTTGAAGCCTGGCTTTGGGCTAACACCATGAGTGGCCATCCTGCGAGAGGAGGTGACACCTCTCTCTTCGGCAACTGCCTTTGTTCCAGGACATGGGAGTCATTCACATGTCTCCCCTGGCGGTCAGGAACCCATCTATGTGTCAGTACCTTTGTGAGGCAACTGGACTAGCAGGAGTGCGGAGTGGCAACTTTCTAAAAGTTGCTTAACTTTAATAGTGACTTCAAATCTGACCTGGGCATCAGGTTAGATCTAATGCCACAATTAATTTGATACTTTACTTGACCGTGCTAGGCAGTCCCATTCAGAAGTTAGCCGGACTGGGGTGCCAGCCGGTAACCCCGTGTTAGCCAATGGGACTCCTAACCTAGCCACAGCACACCAGCGATTTAGGAGGGTTGCTGGTAAGACATTTTGAAAATCATTTCTTACTTAATAATAAACAACTCCTGGCCATTAAGGGAAGTGTTGGCTTTGTTATTAGGTGTAATGGCAATGTCGAACTAGCAGTGTAAACACTGCCTTGTCTCTGTCCCATGCAAGGTGCTACAAACAGTGCTGCAGCCCTGGGTAAACACTCTGCCTTACATGCCCCTGGAACCGTGGGTACCATATTCTAGGCACTTATAAGTAAGTAAGTCCTTGACTATTGGGTGTATCCAATTAAATACACCTTTTGCAATGGGTCAGAACACTGGCACTGGGGTCTGGACAGCAGGCCTCAGTGCACTTTCAAAGTCAACAAACCAGCAGCTAATAGTCCAAATGGGGCAAAAAGTGGGGTGGGGGGAAACCTGCACAAAAGCCTGTTTCCTTACAAAGAGGAGCCAGGCAACACCAGAGTCACAAGATTTGCAGGAGCAGATGAAGACCACGGTACTGTTTGATAGAATTTGCATGTTCTTTACTTGAACTAGCTGAGTTTAAATTTGCTTTTATTTCATAAGTCACTAATCTCTAGTCATGTACTTGCAAAGATAGTGCTGTTGAGTTGTTTTCAGTCTGAAGTCAAATACAAAATGGAAAATCAGTAGATATTGTCTTCCCTGTACTTTTATAGCATTTCATTTTTTGACTTCGAAAAAGCGGAGTGTTATATTGATGAATCCTTAGCAGCAAGAGGTAGCTTGGCAGTAGCAAGTGTGAAGAGGAGAGATAGAGAGAATTGATGAAGATAATGAGTTCAAAGCAGTGGAGTAGATTGCTGCAAAAGGGCCCTTTTCTGTACTTATCTACCAATCTCTCACCGATATCTTGTACAATCCCTGTTTTGTCTCCCTTCCTTTGAGTGCACAGGAGATCACATCAGCCAGGGTGTGCACATGGTGGCCATCTTCCCCATCTTACAATAATTGCATTCATATTGGTACATATGGGGAACAGAGAAGTACAAGTGTAACCAAACACTTACTTTACTTTGTATACAGACCAAATAAACATCCTCAGGGCCCCATGATTTGTAAGCATCTATGTACATATGTGGTATTTGTATAGGTTCATACCTATCCAAAGGCAGCAGAGCACTGTACAGGGGCAAAGGCATAGACACAGTCATCTGGTAATTGGAGGTATATCTGATTTCTAAAAGTTAAAACAAGCTTTGACTGCATCATGATATATGTATTCTTTAAAAACTTTCTTTAGTTTTTCTCCCAAATTGAAGCAGAACTCAGTCCTGAGGGACAGTGGGTTGTGGTGGCAGATCCTAGGTGCATTGATGGAGAAAGACTGTTGCTTTGTTTTTGTTTTTTTGGCACTGCTTCCTCTCCAGTCAGATGGTGTTCTGGCTTAAGGTGCTCCGAGAGCCACTGGAAATGGTGAGTGTGTCAAAGTAGAAGCAAGATGACGGCTGTGTGAAGTGGTCGTGAGGAACTCTCTCCGTCTAGCAGCTCAGGAGCCAGTATGGGTTCCTTTATATGCTCCCAGGGGCAGCGGCCAGCGTAGAACATGTTCTGGATCAGCTGCAATGCAGCGGTGTGGGGAAGAAGGACCATACTGCCAACGATAAGAAGCTTCTCCGAGCCACAGAGCACCTGCTTGTGCGAACATTTGTGTTCACCCGGCGTCTTCGTTACAGTGTCACACAGAGGATGGGGCGGAAACAAACAGTGCGTCTGCCAGCTCTGGCCACAAATCATAGGCATCGATAGGCTCTCCAGCTCTCATTGTTACAGTGAGCGGCTGGAAGGAGAACGTCATGGGCTCCATGGCCAGGCAGTGCTCTCACAGTATGGGAGGAAAAATGGATTTAAATTAAAACAAGGGGAAGACCTATTCGCTCCCCGCTCCACCCCCGCCTTTCTCTTCTTCTAATGGGACTCCAACAGCTCTGCTTATGGATTAGGTAGCCTGTGACTCTCAGATACATCAACCTAATGTCTCTATCGTACCATTGTTATCTTAGAATACTGGTGCACTGTGCTTTTGAGGGGGACAGCAGGTTAAAGGCAGGAATCCGGCACCACTTTTTTCTGGAAGCTGGGGAGAAACAGTGGAGAAGGAAAGTGGAGGGGGGAGCAGCCTTTGCCCGACAATATGTCTGCTTTGGCCTACCCTGCGTTCACTCTGGCTGATGGCCACCTTAAGCCATCTAGACTGCTGAATAGTCTTCTTAAAACACCAATGCAACATAAAAGTGATGCAGTGGTTCTAAAGTTGGCGGTTTGGACCCTGATACTGCAGAGTGTTTCTTCCCATTATCAGACGCGGCTACGGAGTGGTCTGAGGAAGATTCGGACCCAACAGACAGCACTAATGCCAATGTCACGATCGGATCCTGTGTGTCCTGTGTAAGTAATGTTTTGCTGACGTCCAGAAAGCCTCGCAGAAGGAGTAAGAAACAAACTGGGGCAGGAGCAGACCCAAACTGGGACTATTTAAGTGTAGCAGCACTACTACCAGATGAAGTTACTAAGGGACCTCTGAGTACGAACCCTCCAACTCTGGAGCTCATCAATCAGACAGTTATGGTGCACAGGGATGAGTCACACGTTGACAACCTGAAAGCCCGGGTAGCTGTTTGGAAGCTCTAAGGGTCTGTGCAGAAAATAGCTAAAACCTGTGCTACAATCGCAGACAGGATGGCTAATTTGGAGCAGGGAGCTACAGTCATGGAAACAGACGTCGCCGCCTCCAAGGGGCTCACTGAGTCTCATGAAGAACAGCTAATAGATATACACTGGAAGCTGGAGGAGCATTAAAATTGTCAAAGAAAAAACAACCTGCGAGTTCTTGGGGTTGCAGAGGGGATGGAAGGGTCAGATGCGAGAACATTTTTGATAGATCTATTTCAGAAGGCCTTCCCCGAGCTTCAGGGATGGAACTGGTGCAGGAGATTTAAAGAGTGCATAGAGTTCTGATGGTTCTAAGGCAGACTGGTAATGAGACGGGGAAACCCAGGGCAATTTTGGTATATTGTGGCAATTTTTTGTTAAGGCAAGCAATCTCTGAAAAGGTGCGACCTGACTCTAAACGTAATGTGGAAGGCTGTGAATTCTTTGTACGCCCAGAATTTTGCCACCTCACAGTGGAACGAAGATGGCGACTTAGACACCTGATAAGACCTTTTCAGGACAAAGGTGCCCAGGCTTTCTTAATTAATCCAGCAAGACTCTAGGTAATATGGAATGACAAGACAACAGTCTTCACATTGGAAATCAAAGCGAAAGAATTTCTGCAGAGTCAAAGTTTGTAGATCATCTGCCATAGCAGTCATTTCACAATAGTCACAAAAAAAAACACTGACTAGGCAGGATCCAATTTGTTATCTTTGGCTTTGAATGAGGAAAGGGAGGTTGTAGTATCAGAATGCTGGGGCACTATTGCCATTAATATAGCAAGTTAGCATTAATGTATCACAGGTGATTTTAATTTTAGTGAATGTGTGGGGGAAGTTTTTGCTGTCTTACTTATTTCAAGTATTGCTGGTCTATTTATTTACAGGGATTAATCATGGTTAAGGAGGGTTTTTCACTGTTTTCTCTTTATTGCGGTTTGAGTAGGAACTCAGTTTTTTTTTTACTTAGGCTAGATAGGATAACATGGGGCTCCAGGCAGTGACAAAGACAGCTCACTCATCTCCAACAGGCCTATGGGTGGTCTTTTTGCTTCACATGGGTGGGAGCGGTGTGGGGGGAGGGGACTGGGGGGCAGGGTGCACCAGAAAGGGGAGAACATTTTAAAAAAAGGAGCATGATCAGGAGGAATTGTCCATTGCTAAACCTTGGAGCTTATTCAGAGCTACATTATGTTGTAGGGGTCAGATGTTTAAGCAATACATGGATGTTACATGATGTATACTAACAAACTGTCTATATGCTCAGTTAATGTTTGTGGGCTAAATGATTGGGACAAAAGGCAAAAAGTGGCTGAAATACTTGAAATGTGGCGGCCAAATTTTATGTGTGAGCAGGAGACCCATATATCTTGGGCTAAGAGGCACCTTCTTCAAATCAGGGGTCACTACCTGATGGCAGGCATGTCACAAACTGTCTATACTAGAGGGGTTGCAATATTTACACAAAGAGGGTTCGATTCTCCAGGGCGGAAACTAGTGGATAAACATGGTAATTGTGGAGTGTCAGACTCCGGAAGGCAAGCTTACTATTTGCTTTATCTATGGATCAAATTTGGATGAAGCTGTAGTTTGGGAAGAGATAGAGGTGACGCTGGCTGCATGGGCTACACCCTTGGTTTTGTGTGGGGACTTCAATATTCATTTGGATACTGGTAGTATCGGTAAACAGCCTGTGAAATATATGGGTAGGAAACCTTGGGTTTATAGGGCACTATCCCAGTTTAAAAAATGCCACAGTGTAGTCGATATTTGGGATAGACTGAACTCTCCGGATCCAGGGTATACCTATTTTTTACATCCTCACCATAAGTATGTCAACTAGATTATTTCCTGGTGTCGCAGGGGCTGGTTGGGAAGGCTGCCATTAAAAAGCTTCCAAGAATTGTTTCCAATCACAGCCCATTAGTCTTAGATCTCAAGGGGATAGGGGAAGGGTAAATAGACATTTGATAGCAAACTGCTCCTAAACTCCAACTATATGGAGCATATAAAAAAGTGGATAATTGATATTATGGAACTGAATAGAAATAGTGCCTCAGGGGCTGTATAGGATTCTTTTAAGGCAGGAGTGAGGGCTGAGAATATTAGTTGTGCCACTTATTATCTGAAACAACAGGTGAATGAGATGAAGGAGCTGTATGAGGAGGTAGTGAATTTGGAGGCACAACATATCCAATTGTTTAGGATGAGGATGGATGGTCGGGAGACACTTCAAAAACTTACGGTAATTAAAACAAGGATTAATGGGTATCACTCAAGAAAAACGGCTGAGAAATATCAGACCTATATGAAAGAGGTATATGGATATGGTGAGTCAGTAGGCAGATTATTGGTGCTAAGTACACGCCAGCAAGAGATTGAGAAGGGTATTGATGCAGTTGAGATGTCGGTTGGGACAATGGCTACACCGGAGGCCATAGTCAAAGTGTTTGAGGATTACTATAGGAGATTATAGTTTGAAGATAGATGTCCAACTCCAGAACTGTTAGTGGAGTATATAGGGACAGCTTATTATAGCAGATTATACCTTAGTGATATGCAAAGTTTAGTTTCAGATATAACTCACGAATTCTTAAAAATCACTGGCCTCATGCAAAACGGCAGGACCAGATCGACTTCCTCTGTAGTTTTATAAAATATTTTCTCAGGAGTTAGCTAAGGATTTATTAGAAGTGTTTCTTGGCGTTCAGCGGGATGGGTTTGCTCCAATGTCCTGGTGGGGGGGAGGGACAAATATAATCTATAAAAAAAACCCTGATCATCAAGACCGATATGCTTGATAAACTTGGGTGCCAAACTATATGCGAAGATTTTAGCCTGGCATTTGGGGAGGATCATAGACAAGGTAGAATCTCCTTGGCAGCATGGATTTATCCCTGGACGTGGAACATCAGATCATTTACGTAGAGCTATTACACTATTCGATGTAGCTGAAACTAAAGGTGACCCTTTGTCTATGATCCTCCTCGACGCCGAGAAGGCCTTTGAGCGAGTGTCTTGGGGATATCTCTGGGAGGTACTTAGGTTGAAGGGGTTCGGCCCGAGTTTATTGAAGGCCATTAAAGCAAAGTATCACTGCCCTTAATCCCAATTGCAAATTATGGGCATGGAATCAGACAGAATTCAGGTTATGCATTGTACAAGACCGGGCTGTCCTTGCTCCCCTATCTTGTTTGCTGTCTATATTGATCCATTTTTAATTCAGCTGTTAGATAAATCAGCGATCATACCAATGACAGTGAATGGTTTTGATACGTGGACGACGTAGCGTTGCGTACACCTAACCCTCATACGGGTTTGAAGGAAGTCTAAAGAACGGCAGAAGGCTTTGGCTTAGTCTCAGGGTATCACTTACATAAAGAGAAAACTCAGGTGGTTTGTACTAATAATGTTGCTCTGATAGATAATCGCAGTATGGATAATGCTACATACCTAGGGATCAGGATTTCATTGGCAGTAGGCTCTATCTATTGTCTAAATCTGATCCAATTTTAGGGAAAGCTAGTCAAGAACTGAGGCACGTCAATGGTTTACACCTTACTTTGGCTGGCCGCTGCAATGTGCTCAAGATGACATTTTTTCCTCAAGTGTTATATCTGTTTAGAATTATCTGTTTAGAATGATACCTTTGGAGCTCGATACACAATGGTTTAAAAAACTGGATGCTGTGGGCCCCAATTATATTTGGCAATATGCAAGGACGTTGTGGGCTTTAAAATATATGTGTCCCCCAAGATTGCGAGGTGGGTGGGCATTGCCCAACTTCAGATTGTATTACTGGGCACCATTGCTTCAGCATATGGGGGATCTCTTTTCAGCTAGGGGACGAAGTCAGGCTTTAGGCTCCCTGATAGTGGACCCCTCAGGTATTTATGAGTTAGCTATGGGTAGCATAGCTAGGGGATGCTTTCTAAGACATATCGAACCCAGCTACTATAAAAGAGTCATATTTAAGATTCTGTGGGCAGCCTGGAAGGTCTGGAGCAGGGTTAAAAAAGTAATGGGAATTAAGAAGTATAATTACTACCCTCCGCTATGACACTCCCCTTTGTTCCCTTCAGTATTCCACAATGAGGTTTGTAAGCAGTGAGAAAGTGCAGGGATAACCCATTTGTGGGATTTATATAGCCAGGATAAACTGTGTTCATTTTCCGAATTACAGCAGGACTTTTGATTACCTGGAAAATCTTTCTTCAAATACTTACAGTTAAGGGACAGATTGAGTAAACTAGAGGACTTCTCAGGCAAGCAAATTCCCCTTTTGGATTTAATTATGTATTGGGGTGGTAGGATTAGGCAGCTGTATGCAGAGCGGAATGATAAGGCAGTGGATGATATTGTCTCGTAGGAAGTGAAGTGGGGAGGCACGACTGGGGACATCAGATGTAGACATCCGGGTATCAATTGAGGGGGTGGAGAAAGTATTACTAACTGCTGCTTTGAAAGTCCAGCATTTAAAAACTTTTTTAAAATTTATATTACACACCAGCTAAACTGTTCAGCTGGGGGAAAAGGATGGATGATAAATGTCCCCGATGCAGGGGTATCTCTCCCGATGTGGTTCACATATTTTACAGTTGCCCAAAGCTGCAGTCTCTCAAGGAGGGCATCGAAGATTTGTGGGATGAGATCTTGGGAGTAAGAGTGTGTCTTAGTCCAACATTAATGATCTTTGGGATGGATCCTTCACTTTCTGGGACTGTAGGGCAGCTTTATTTTAGGTTTGTATCCATGGCAGTGGCGTGCCTGCTGATACCAATGGTGTGGAAAGATAGCGAACCACCCACAGTACAACAGTAGTTTTCTCGACTGTTGAGTATGTGTATCCTGGAGAGTACTCTGTATGATTGTAAGGGAAGGGGGTCAAGAAGGTGGGGAAAGAAGATCTAGTCTCCCTTGAGGACATGGACGGATGGCGTACTCCCAGCAGTTTTGCCCAATTCCTTAAAGTTTGTATAAATTATTATAATGCTGCCCGTCATGGACAAATATGATTGAATGATTTTTGCTCCTATGAAATATACTTTTGGAATGAATTCGCCATTGTAATTATGTTATGCTCCTTATTTGTCAATAAATACATTTGAAAAAATGGAAATGGTGAGCATGTCAGACAAATTGGCAGGGGTGCCGTTCATGATGGCTTTCTAGTTGATGCAACTGGCTTTGAAGATGGTGCAGATGGCAGTGGGAACCGGAGGAGTTCCATGAGGGTGTAGGTGATGTGGCCATATTTCTTCATGCCCTTGATGAGGACTCCTGTGGCATGTAGTATACCCTTAAGGGCTAACAAGCAGTTATTTTAAAGGTCTTGCAAAAAGAGAATTTTGAACAGTGGAGAAAAGTGTTATCAAATGTTGACTTGGCAGCCTTAGTCTTAAATGTAAATTTTGCTGGTTGCCCACGGCTAAAGCAGCCATCCAGTCCCCTGAAGCACAGCTCACCTAGTAGCTTAAGGGTGTATCTTGCATTTTTAGAGCTCTTCTGTTTAGTTTTAAGGCAGCTTATGAGTGGCCTGTTAAAGGCAGCGCCAGGTGAGTCCTCGCTCGGAATGTCGGGCCGCCCTGATTCTGACAGGTACTCGTTAAAATCCTTTAAACACACAAAAATGGGCTGAGGAGGTTTGAAGACCTGCAGTGGACAACTCCCCTCTATCACAACTCAAAAGCACCTAATAGACCCCTGGGTCTGATATAAGACAGAGTGCTGGAGTGTCCCTTTTTACAGGACGGTTTTTACAGGACGGTTTCCCTGACTCATCCGAAGGTGGCATGCTTCATCATAGGGCAACCTCCTCGCATTACGAGCCTAGTCGCAATGCGGGGTACAACCCCCTCTCTCAGAGGGAGGAGCTCAGGGATGTTTTTCTTTGTGAGAAAAGTGGTATCCTAAAACCGGTAGAAGAGCAGGGTGTGGTGGAGGGAGCGAAAGAAAAGAGTGTGTGTGAGCTAAAACTAACGCGGAGGAACGCCAAGACAAACTTTAATGGTGGGTCCAGAGGTTAGGATTAAAACAAAGATCTATGACAGGGGGTTATTCAACCTGCCATGGGACAGTGGGGGTCGACATGTTTCAGCCTTATACCCTCCGTAGAGGTGTACCGCCTTTCAACAGGACCGACAAAAAAGAGCAAGGTGGAGTGAATTCTCCCCACATACAAATAAGTAGTGAATATACAACACCAGTGGATGGAGTGGCTCGTCACTTCAAAATGTAAGGTCCACTGGTCAGTATGTTACCTTAAAAAGAGACAATGTGTTCAAATTAACACACACATTTATTATAGAGCACTCTATACAAATAATAATCAAAAAGTTAACCAATTGGTGTTCATAACAAAGTTAATAAATCAGACAAAGCGCCATATTGGCAACCCAGCAGTGAAATGAAGCAGTGAAATGGCTTACCCGATATAACAGGTAAGCCATTTCCACAGGTAACTGAGTGACACCTCTCAGAGAGGGGGTTGCAGCCCGCATTACAACTATGCTCGTAATGCGAGGAGGTTACCCTATGATGAGGGGGAAACCGTCCTGTAAAAGGTACACTCCAGCACTCTGTCTTATATCAGACCCAAGGGTCTATCCGGTGTTTTGAAACTCCTTAAGATCCTGTCAGTAAGATGATAGCATTGCAATAGGACTCAGCGTGACTTCAATGTTATAAAAAAAATGCTAGGATATGTTTCTGGTCTTTGAGCTTGCTCGGTGGCATATATAATTTGACAATTACCAGAAGTAGTCAGAAGAGGGACCAATTTGCGAGGAAGAGACTCTGTGATTATTGCTTATTAGGGTTAGGATGCCATGAGCCGCTCATCCCAGCGTTTTTTTGTTTTTTGAGTAACAACTTCGAAAGTTTTAAAGTTCGATCAATGAAAATGCAGATGAACCTCAGATTCCTCAAGACAGACGATTTGGTGTTTGTTGAGGAAAGTAATAAGACTAGCCCACCACAGTGCAACTGGTACTGGATACCAGCAATATTCCAAGAACAAATGAAAATCATGTGATCTGGCCTGTCGTTGGTGAATTCTGCATTGTTAGGAAGAGTGTAGCCCCTTGGGAAAGACGAGTACCAAGCAGAAGAATGGTAAAGGACACATGCCGGGGAAATCCTTCTGTAACAGTGATGCTTATAGCTTCCTGCGTGCTTGTGAGAGTCTGGTAGGTCATTGGTGGGACCACTTTTGCTTTGTATGCAATGCATACATTGGTTCCTGACCACTTTCAAAATGCAGAGCTGCAAAAATCTCTGACTGTCAGTAAAATTAAGAAAATTGAACCAGAAATGAGTAACAACTTAAAATAATTGTACTTGTTTTCAGTGGGTTACACTCTCAGAGTTAGAGTAAAAACAATCGAACAGCTGGAAGTGCAAGGCTTCAAAAAGACTGATCTAAAAATAGCTATTTTCTCGCCACAATAAACTTCAATTAAATTTTGCAAGGAAGAAGACCCCGTGGCCATGTGGTCTGCCTTTTACACCACCTTGATCATTAACTCAGAGTCTTCCCTATCCAGGGGTTTTCTACTTTTGGAAGAAAGAATTCTTTTTTTTACTCAACAATGTGTATTTTTCATTTGTTATTTTTCAGGTGGCTAGCACCCAATTAATATTCAGGACACACATTGTTCTTCCTCTGCCTTTTTTGAATTCTTGAATCCTATGCGTTTTGGTGGGATCACAGTGTGAAGCAGCCTGTATGAGCAGTAATAGTATGTACAATACTTGTGCTTCTAACTGGATGATTTTTTAAGCTTTCACGGTTACTTTTCTTTTAACATTCTGCTTCTGCCTCCATGTCATGAGTTGAGTGACTCTTGAGTCATAATCAGAAATACATTCAGGGGCAGATTTACAAGCCCCTTGCGCCACTTTTGCGTCACTTTTCCCATGTTAAAAGTGACGCAAAAGTGGTGCAAGGGGCTTGTAAATCTGCCCCTCAATTTGGAATGCCTTTAAGATTAATGCTGTGAATTATATGCTGTCAAATGATGGATTGAAAAAGTCCTCGAAGGTCTGCGTTATGGAAAGAAAAAAACCTAGGCTTACTGAGAACTTGGAAATATACCCCATTGGGTTCCTTGGTGCTAGTGAATAACTCATCGTCAGATGTGAAAATGCATGCTGGGGGTTGTTATCATCCACTCTGGTGTTTTTATCTTCTGGCCTCCCTCTGTGTAAAAGGAAAACCCTGTGCTACGGCAGTACAACCAGAATGCAACCTATCATTATATTCATGTTTGCTTGTCAAATCAAATTTATAATTTCTTAACATAATGATTATCTTGTCTCTCCAGCAGATAGCTTATGTGTGCAACATATTCGAGTATTGTGTTTTCAGTAGGAGACGAGAAAATATTTGTATGCACACCTTTACATATGAACAAACATTGATCAATGCAATAGGTCTGGCTTGCATTTGGAGTCTTGACTACAACATTAAAGAAAAGTCTTCTCTAGTGGAAAAAAAGCAAACAAAGCAACTGCTTTCTGTTTAACATGAATCCATAGATACATAATTTAATATTTGATAATTCACTGTACTTTAAGAGATGTAAAATAGTACCTCATGCAGTGCAACACAAGCACTCTGTAGAAGGTGGATTAATACACCAATCAGCCAATAGCATGTGGTGAGAGAGAAATAATGTTGGTGGATTCAAAGAATGCAATATCTACATTTTAAAGAATGGGTAACAGTGATTCTTGCAGATAGCTCTGCTGTTTAGCCGGATCTAAAAATGACTGCGTGAATTTAGAGTACCCTTCATATTATAAAGAGTATTATATGTTCCTAAATATCGATTAGAGGTACACCCATCTGCAAAAATACTTGCAATACTTATTTTTCATAGAAACATCACTGAAGCGGGGCTCTGTTTGCATAAATATCTGTCTATGTGCGCGTTTTCCCTTTTCGATTGTGAATAGATATACACCAAGCAGAATTCATCCATTTATTACATGTTATCATCTCATTTCCTGTATAAACAAATATGGTGTGTAACTTGAGAACTGATCATGAATTGACTTTATATGAAAGAAAAAGTTGTAAGGCAATGACATTCGTGCAGCCCTGTGAAGGATTATCCATTTGTATGTTACAACATAGGCAAAATAATATATTGCCAACAAAGATTTCAACTTATAAAATATATTTCAAACAAAATCGACTACAAAATCATAGAACTTAAAAATATTGAATAAACTGAAAATAAATTAAAATACCTATATTATTAACAATAAACTCTGGGCTAGATATACAAAGAGTTCATGCAATGCAGTGCAGCAAGTAAAGTTGCTAAACTGTGTTGCGTGAATGGAGGGAGCAGAGCTGTGACATATCTACTAAGAAGTGGCACAGTTCTGCTGTTTACCTGTGCTGGCGCACTTTTGGCTGCCTGTAGGATCTGGGTGGGTTTTATCACAAAAGAAAAAAAAATACTTATAGATGAATTTTGACGTATCTCCTTTATTGTTTATTTTCCTTTTCTGCTTGTTAGAACTGTTGATACTGTGGGTTTTTATAGATAGCCCCTTTATCCTGTAGATCTTCAGTAGGCTACATCTGAGTCGTCATCTTCCAGTTCTGCCCTTCTTTATTCAGGTGCACTTGGTGCTAGATCGGAGACCCTCGAAGAAACAGAATTGGACCACAGGTAAGTAAATTAATATTATGTTCTTAGTTCTCAACTTTGTAGGCTGTCCACTCCTTTTACGCCCTGATGTATCAAAGGGGTTTTCACATTTTGTGTCTATGGGAAAACTCTTTAGTACATATGGGCCTTAGTCCTTTATTTAGGATTACTTCTTTTTGCACTGTCTTTGTCTTTATTTCCTGTTATTCTTTTACCCTTCTAAGTCTATTTCTTATTGTCACAGGAGTTTAATAATCTTCTTCACACCTGTTAGCGCTTGTCCTTTCGCTGTTCCTTCCCTATTCTTTTCTTTATCTCTCACGGACTTTCTTTCAGGGCTTCCACTAGATGTCCTCCTTTGACTATGTGTACTCATTTCAGACTTGTAATTCAAGGCAAACACATAGCAAAACAATTTAATAAACAAGCCAACACAAAGAAAACACAAAACAATTTTCAAAGAATATCTGAGTGTGGAATACCTATGATTGTCTCTCCTAGTGTTTCTTTATGCTTCCATAAGTTTGTCTCTTAAAAAATATTCAAAATCTTTTTAATCCTGCTTTCCCCAGAGAAATATTAAAAGGCTCCTTTCTTGATACAGTCCATACTCGCCACCTCCAGCTGTGTAAGGTGGCACCTGTCGGATGGGGTCCACACCTCCACATTCGCGTCTCTCTCACACTCCTCTAAGCCTGGCCACAACTCTTCCTCCGCATGCTGGTTCCTTCTTCCGGGGTATCTTTTCCAGGAAGGAAAATAAGTCCTCTTTTTGTGTCTGATTTTCCTTCATTTCTCTATATGCTTGTCCTTCCAGAATCTCACTGTCCTTTCTTCTTGCTTCAGGTCGTCTTGTAGGAAGAGCTATGGTTAGGCATTCTGGTAAGTAAATCCCTTAAAGGTGTGCTCTGTTACACTATCAGTAAAAAACAACAGGAGTATAACCCATAGACCAGGTTGAGATCTGGGTAAGTATACGTAATTAACAACAATGTCTCAACCGGATTCAATGAAGAAGGCAAATACATATGTACGTACGCGACATTACAAGGCAGAAGCAAAAAGGGGAGACTCCCAGTGTTTTTTCAAAAGTGCTCATGGCATCATATATTTAAAATCACAGTCTATACAGAACAGTTATAGCAGCACTGTGGGTATAAATTGTGAAGGCATCCCATTAGGACTTTGTGCACGTTGTGCTCGTGATGCAATGGGTGACGGCGCAAGTGACAAGTGAAAAAACACAGCGAAAGACGCAAGGTGACAAGGTGATGAAAAGATATATATACAAGAATCAATGGTTCAGTAGATTTAGTTCTTCTCAGTGGTTAGAAGATATATAACTTTTATGAACCAAAGTTGAGTATGCGCCGTTAGTTGCGCTGTACAATCGGTCGACAGCGTTTCGATCCTATTTAGTCAGGATCATCTTCAGGACCGGGTTGCCAAATATTAGGGGTGCTGCATGGAAACGAGGAGAGGCTGGCAAGTGTGTCCACTGGTTAGTCAATGGATCCTTGTGGGACGAGGCACCGTGGAAAAAAGATTTCCGGGGTGTGCAGATGCAGAGTGCAATCACGGAGTAGTGGGAAATTTATTACGCCGGCGTGAGGAAGAATCAAACAGCCGGTGCAGCATCAGTTCGCGTCTGTCATGTAGGATAGATAGGCGTGGGGTCCACCACAGTGGAGGGGGAGGAAGTAGTTGGCAGAGTCGGGTCTCCGATCCACTGCGCGGGTCCCGGAGGGGGTACCTGGGTAACGGAGGAAGTTGGTGGCAGGGTCGGGTCCCCGATCCACTGCACGGGTCCCGGGGAGGGTACCTTAAATGCAAGGTAATTGGTCCAAGGAACGAATCCAGAGGTCGCAGAGACGCTAGAAATAGGTCCTGGCCGCCACGGTCGTGTGCCGAGCACATGACCCTGCCAACTACTTCCTCCCCCTCCACTGTGGTGGACCCCACGCCTATCTATCCTACACGACAGACGCGAACTGACGCTGCACCGGCTGTTTGATTCTTCCTCACGCCGGCGAAAGACGCCGAGCACACGACCGTGGTGGCCAGGACCTATTTCTAGCATCTCTGCGACCTCTGGATTCGTTCCTTGGACCAATTACCTCGCATTTAAGGTACCCTCCCCGGGACCCGTGCAGTGGATCGGGGACCCGACCCTGCCACCAACTTCCTCCGTTACCCAGGTACCCCCTCCGGGACCCGCGCAGTGGATCGGAGACCCGACCCTGCCAACTACTTCCTTCCCCTCCACTGTGGTGGACCCCACGCCTATCTATCCTACATGACAGACGCGAACTGACGCTGCACTGGCTGTTTGATTCTTCCTCACGCCGGCGTAATAAATTTCCCACTACTCCGTGATTGCACTCTGCTCTGGCTCCCTGTCGAAAGAAGAATAACTTTCAAGCTGCTCACGCATGCTTACAAGGCCCTCCACAACATCAGACCACAATACCTCAACCACCGTCTCTCCTTCCACGCCCCCAAGAGAAAGCACCGCTCAGCCGACCTCTCCCTGGCCACCGTCCTATGCATCTACAGGAAAGGGCGGGTGGAAGGTCCTTCTCCTACCTCGCAGCCAAGGCATGGAACAACCTTCCCCTCCACCTCCGCCAAAGCCCCACACCGCTCCAGTTCAGGAAAGACCTCAAGACCTGGCTCTTCAGATGACCCCAATGGAGCTGCACATTCCTCCCCTCCTCCCCCCATAGAGCTTGGAGACTAGGCCTGGGCGTAGTTCGCTGAGTTTTGCTACGCGGAACTCCGCGAAGTTACAAAAAAACTCTGCGAAGTTCTGCGAGTGGCGGAGTGCAGTGCGAACTGCAGTTTGTGCTGGTATTCCTGCCGCTCGGGTAGAAATTCTACCCGAGCGGCAGCTCGTGCTCGCAAACTTACCGTTCACGATCGCAAACTTACCGTTTGCGATCGCGAACTTACCGCTCGCGAGCGGGGAAAAAACTCCGCTGCACATCGCAAAGCGGAGTTTTCTGCACTCCGCGAGCTCTGCGGAGTGCGCAGTGCAGAAAACTCTGCGAACGGAGCGAAGTTCAATGCCCAGGCCTGCTGGAGACCCTAACGGGTGAGTAGTGCCACTTACAAACCCCTGATTGATTGATTGATTGATTGAGGGTGCCTGCGTTTTGGTCAGCATAGTTTTTGTGCTGAAGGGGTCCCTTCCTGTCCAAAAACAATGCTTCAAGGCATTTTAGGGCGAGCCTGGGCAGCGCATGTGCTGCTCTGCGAGGCATGCTGTATTGGAGTATGGACTTGAAGCTCCGCCCACTCTCTGCTCATATTTTTCATTGGCTTGTGTCATTGTCTTTTGTAAATGCTGGCTTCTGATTCGTTAATAGGCTTGTTAGTCCCTCCTTAGTACCGCCTTGTCTTCATTTGTAACCACCCATGAGGACTGGCCCTTTTACTTCTGTTGTTACATGGTATGTCTTTTTAGTCTGTCAGCACTATTTTCTTTAATGAGTTTCTACTACTGCAGGCACGACATGCTTTCCTGCAACATTCAGCACACCATGCCCACTTTCACTTTCCAAGCAGCCCGGGACAATGGCGGCCGCTTCTTTGAAATGAAATAGATCTCTCATGTAAAAGAGTTTGAGCTATTGGCATTGTAAAGGACAATGCGTTTTATTTATGTGTTAAATATCAAAATAGATAAATAAAAAGCATTTTTATTTACAATGTCAATAGCTTAAACTCTTGCAAATGTGAGACCTATTGCATTGCAAATGCTTGTTTCTCTTTGCATGTGTGCTGTATATTGGTATTTGCATCGAAACTAACGGGTGTTTGCATTAGGAAGCCATGCACCAGCAATGGAATGTCCCCATGACACAAAGTAATGCAAGGCACCACATTGCGCTGCATTGCTTTACTTTGAGTTACAATGTGTTACACTCCAATGCAGTTGTAAATCCCACCAGTAGATTTTGCCTCCAGTCTGCGTTAAAAAAAAACAAGATACAAAGTCTTTGTAAATCTGGGCCAGAGTGTTTACCAAAATTAAGGGGCATATTAGCAAGACCCACGTTAAAATTATCGCCGTTTTAGCGGCAGGAAACTGCCGCTAAAACGGCGATAATGGGCTTGCTAATATGC
Source organism: Calotriton arnoldi (assembly GCA_963921515.1). Lineage (NCBI taxonomy): Eukaryota > Metazoa > Chordata > Amphibia > Caudata > Salamandridae > Calotriton > Calotriton arnoldi. The sequence continues at coordinate 5,243,425 of CAWUFW010000189.1, forward strand.
GTTATAGAATTCCAATAGAAGCCCAGGTTAGATGTGCAGGACATCTAACCTGGGCTTCTATTGGAATTCCATAACGCATATTAGCAAGCCTATTATCGCCGTTTTAGCGGCAGTTTCCTGCCGCTAAAACGGCGATAATTTTAACGTGGGTCTTGCTAATATGCCCCTAAATTCTTTAAACATAACCTTAGAACACATAAATAAATACAACCTCAAAAAAAGAATGGGTAGTAGAAGATATACAAACAAACGCACCTATTAACATATATTGTTTTAACCCCTTCCATGCTCATGACGAGCTGGACTCGTCATGGCACACAGTGGTCCTGTGCTCATGACGAGTCCAGCTCGTCATGGGACCCACCCACGGGGGAAGCGCTGGCGCTCCCCCGTGGGAATCCGATCATGGTATTTTTTGTGGGGAAGGCAGGGGAAGCCCTTCCCCTGCCTCCCCCCGCCCCCCCATCAATGACGTCAGCGCGCGAGGCGCAATGACGTCATTGGGGGTTTTCCTTTCTTCCCCGACGCGCTGGAAGCCATTTACTTCCAGCGCGTCGGGGAATTAAGGTGAGTTTTGGCTCCGGGGAGGGGGTTTTAAACAAAAGAGGCATCGAGGGAAAGGAAAGGGTTTTCCTTTCCCCGATGCCTCTTTGTGCATTCCTGCTGCACGATCATTCGATCGTGCAGCAGAATGCCCACTAGACACCAGGGATTTTATTTTTTAATTTAAAATGAAAATACTGTTTGGGGGAGCGGCCCCTTGGGCAAGGGTCGCTCCCCTTTTGGGGGCCATATGTTTTGGTGCTCTGCCCCCCTGGGGGGGGCAGTTTTTCCTATTGTAGCCCACTAGACCACCAGGGAGAAACGGTGGGGAGTGGCCCCTTGGGCAAGGGTCACTCCCCTTTGGAGGCATTGTTTGTGGCTGTCTGCCCCCATGGGGGGGGGGAGCAGATCGGCCAAATGATATAGTGCCCACTATTTTATTTATTTTATTTATTTATTTTATTTAATGCGTTTTTATATAGCGCAGACTTTACCCGAAGGTGTCAGAGCGCTTCACAATAGGACAGTAACATTACATGAGGAGAAGGTTACAAGTGAGCATAATACAAAAGCAAGCGTTACATTACATGAGGTAAAAGTGACATTTGTGCAAATAACAAAACAAACAAGATACAAAAAGAGGTATGCGTTACAAGAGGAAAAAGTGACAGGTGTGCATGATACATGAGATACAAAATACAAATAGAGGTATAATACTGCAATAAGTGGCAGTCACTCAGAACACACTGGGAAGGCACTTCTATAGGCATGGAGTACAGAATTTCCTATAGTGGAAGAACTTCCTTGAGGGAGTAGAGAGGGCGTGAATTAAACAGAGACTTAAAATGAAGGGTACACAAACATAAAATCCAACACAGCACGCAAGGGTGAGGAATGTACAGGAAAAAGTACAAATTTACAATGAAGAGCGAACTTCCTAGAGGGGCCTGAGAGTGAAAGTATTAGTTCTGAAAGTGTCTTTGGAAGAGAAGAGATTTGAGGTCAGCTTTGAAGATCCGGGTAGAGGAGGTGGCACGGAGCAATGGGGAAGCGAGTTCCAGATTCTCACCGCATTGCCTGAGAAGGATTGCGCCATCGATCTTTCCCTTTTGAAGACGGGGGCTCAAGCAGAAGCTTTTCCGCATTGTGAGAAGGGCGAGAGCCACCGGACAATTTCAATTTATTCGCCAGGTAACCAGGGGAGGACGTGTGTAAGGCTTTGTGTGTGATGCAGGCAGTTTTGTAAATAGATCTTGCCTCGATCGGAAGCCATCGAAGAGAGGACAGGATAGGAGTGACGTGGTCGCTTCGTTTAGACCCTGAAATGAAGCGAGCTGCTGAATGGAGGATGGATTTGAGAGGGGAGAGGTGGGATTTGGGTAGGCCCGTCAGAAGAGAATTGCAATAATCCAGTCTTGAGAGAACCAGAGATTGTACCAAGGTTTTTAAGTCTTTCTCCGGGAAGAACCGACGGATCCCCCATAGAAGGCGCAACTGGTAACGTGCGTTCTTAGCAATAGAGTTGATGTGGGAGATTAGGTTGAGTCTTTTGTCAAGAATGACACCTAGGGATTTAGCGCTGTCGACAATGATGGGTTTGTTGTTGAGTAGGTTCAGCTGATCCATCCAAGATTGAACAGGAGGAGGTGAGAGAGAGGTAGAGAGGAGGAGGAATTCAGTTTTGGCGGGATTCAGAATGAGTTGGTGAGCTAACATCCAGTTGTGAATAGAGTTGAGAGTAGAGTTGAGTAGTGAGAGATCGTGTGCGGAAGATACCTTAAGGTATCTTCCCACTAGTCCACTAGGCATTTATTTGTGGAAAGTGACCCCTTGGGCAAGGGTCACTCTCCTTTGGGGGCAATATTTGTGGCTGTGTCTGCCCCCAGGAGGGCAGATCGCCATGTTTTTAAAAAAAATTGGGCCCACTAGACCACCAGGGATTTGTTTGAGGGAGTGGCCCCTTGGGCAAGGGTCGCTCCCCTATGGGGAGCATTCATTTGGCAGTTTCTGCCCCCTGGGTGGGCAGATCGGCTGATTTTTTTGTATGGCCACTAGGCCACCAGGGATTTTTTGTGGGGAGTGGCCCTTGGGCAAGGGTCGCTCCCCTTGGGGGCATTGTTTGTGGCTGTCTGCCCCCATGGGGGGGCAGATGTCGCCATTTTTTTATATTTGGCCCACTAGACCACCAGGGATTTGTTTTTGGGGAGTGGCCCCTTGGGCAAGGGTTGCTCCCCTTTGGGGAGCATTAATTTGGCCGTTTCTGCCATCCTGAGGGGCAGATCGGCTGATTTGTTTTTTGTAGGTCCACTAGGCCACCAGGGTTTTTTTATGTTGGGGAGCGGCCCCTTGGGCAAGGGTTGCTCCCCTTTATGGGAGGATGATTGTGGCCATTTCTGCCCTCTTTGGGTGGCAGAATAGCAGTATGTTTTTAGGCCCATCTGCCCCCAAGGAGGGCAGAAGCCACTAGACACCAGGGTTTTTTTAATTTTTGTGTTGGGGAGTGGCCAAAAGGGCATGGGTTGCTCCCCTTTTACGGGGGTGAATATTTTATTTATACTCTTTGGCCCACCTACCCCTTAGCTTGGCTGGTGGATTGTGTGTGGACTGGTGCATTATTTGCATATGTGATTGTAATGTTTTTTTCTCCTTTTTATTCTAGTGTAAAGCTTTTGATTCCTGTTTGCGGTTTCGGCAGTGGTTGTTCTGCAGTTTTGCGTAATTGCATTTATTTGGTAAGAAAAATATTTTTGTTGTGTTTACTCCAAATGAGTATTATTGTCATGCATGAATGAATTTTTTTGTAAGTGGTGTCATAATGGCAGCATATTTGTTAGTGTTCAGAGCATGAAATTCTTTGCGATGTGTTTTGCATTGTCTTATGTGTAATTTTTTTTTCTTCTTTTTTAGTGGGATATTGTTGATTTTCACTCTGTCTGTGCAGAGTAGGTGGTGGTGAGTCTAGCTGCTTCTGTCACGTGAGTGGTATAGTGTTGGACTATATAGGTCTTTGTAATAAAGCTACATTTTGTTTATTTCATTTTTTACAAAGGGTTTGTTGTTGTTGACTTGTTTGACAAGTAACCTTTATTAGTAAGCATTATGGCTAGCAGTAGAATGACTGCTCAGCAGGTGGTTGGTTTGCTTCTTGAATCTTCCTCTGAGCAGGATTATGAGACTGACAGTGCGTCTGAGGGAGAGGAGGGAGGGGAAGATTCAGGCAGTGAGTTATCTCTCCACATGGAATCATCGGATGATGAAGGTACTCTCAGTGCAGATGAAGCTACTCTCGGTGTGGATGAATCTACTCTCAGTGCGGATGAAGTGCCTGTTTTAGAGGAGGATACTACTGTGCCGATGGTGCAAGAGGCATCTGGATTGCAGCCTGGGGCTGCTAGGCTTCCTACTGGAAGTGCTGGACTCTGGGTTGATCCAAACATGGTGCAGCCGGTGTTGCCTGCCTTTAGTGGTTATGCAGGGTGTAGAGTGGATTGTGAACATTATTTGCCTATACAGTATTTTCAGTTGTTTATGGATGATGTATTTTTGGGTGAGATTGTTGAGCAGACTAATTTGTATGCTGAACAGTTTTTGAGGGACAACAGTGCCAGACTTAGGCCCCACTCTAGAGCTAACCGGTGGAGTCCCACAAATCTGGAAGAGATGAAGAAGTTTTTGGGTTTGACTTTTTTGATGGGTTTGATAAGGAAGCCGTCCATGGGTTCATATTGGTCTACCAGTCCCTTGATGGCAACGGCCATATTTCCTGCAGTTATGACTCGTGATCGGTATTTACTTTTGCTTCGGATGCTGCATTTTGTTGATAATGCTTTGGCGTTGCCACGAGATCACCCTGAATGTGACCGTCTTTTTAAGATTCGGCCTGTTCTTGATCAGTTTGTAGATCGATTTTCAGAGATCTATACTCCAGGGAAAGAAATATCTATTGATGAGTCTTTGGTCCTGTTCAAGGGCCGTTTGGTTTTTAGGCAGTACATTTCTAGCAAGAGGGCACGCTATGGAATTAAGCTGTATATGTTGTCTGAGAGTAGGACAGGATATGTTTTTAATTTATGTGTGTACACTGGTAGGGATTCCACTATTGACCCCCTGGTTGTCCGTCCACTTTTGGAGTTTCAGAGAAAATTGTGTGGGATCTTGCTAGAGGACTGTTTAACAGAGGCCACCATTTGTACCTTGATAACTTCTACACTGCTGTGCAATTGTTTAAGGAATTGTTCAAAGTGGACACTTTTGCTTGTGGCACAATCCGCTCTAACCGTAAAGGTTATCCAAAAGAGCTTGTTTGCAAAAACTTCAGAGGGGACAGTGCAGTTCCTTGCGTAGTGATGAACTACTAGCTGTGAAATTTGTGGACAGGAGGGATGTGTACATGCTGACTACCATCCATGATGAGAGTACTTCACCTGTGGCTGTTTGGGGTCAGATTGCTGAAGTGCGCAAACCTGTGTGCATTTTAGACTACAATAAGCACATGGGTGGTGTTGATAGAGTAGATCAGAGGTTGGAACCTTACACTGCTATTCGTAAGGCTTACATTTGGTATAAGAAGGTGGCCATCCATCTCTTCAATTTAGCAACTTTCAATGCTTTTGTTGTGTTCAAGGAGTGTTCGCCTGCGTCAAAGCTGACTTTTGTTCAGTTTCAGCAGTCTGTCATAGGCAGCCTTGTTGTTGTGGAACAGGCAAGTGTTCCTAGAGTTGGAGTGGTGGAGGATGTGGCTCGATTGAAAGATCGCCACTTTCCTTATCACATTCCTCCTACACCCTCAAAAGACTTTCCCACTAGGAGATGTAGAGTCTGTTGGCGAAGAGGTACGCGGAAGGAGACTCGTATGTACTGCCCTGAGTGTCCTTCTAACCCTGGGCTGTGTGTGCCTGCTTGTTATAGAGCGTACCACAAGCAAAAGAATTATTGGGAGCAACCATGAGTGGTAAAGTGAACTGCCTGGTCTGTAATGTTTAAGAATTGTTGTTCTGTTTCAAGGTTGGCATTAGTGCAATGTATTTAGTTTCTGATTTTGTGTTAGTAGATTTGTATCTATTTGCAATTTGTTTGTGTTTTCTTTTTTGTATAAAAAAATCCTAAATGTGATGGTGGTGTGTGTAGGCTGGTGCTTGGCTGGCGGTGTGCGTGGAGTGGCGCTTGGCTGGCGGTGTGCGTGGAGTGGCTCTTGGCTGGCGGTGTGCGTGGAGTGGCGCTTGGCTGGCGGTGTGCGTTGAGTGGCGCTTGGCTGGCGGTGTGCGTGGAGTGGCGCTTGGCTGGCGGTGTGCGTGGAGTGGCGCTTGGCTGGTGGTGTGCGTGGACTGGCGCTTGGCTGGCGGTGTGCGTGGACTGGCGCTCGGCTGGCGGTGTGTGAGTAGTGACTTGCTGCTGGGCACTACACACACTGCTAGCCGAGCGACACTCCACGCAATCCATCAGCTTGTGTGGTTGCTGTGTTAGGAATGTGGGCGTGTGAAAGTGATGGGCCCTTGAATGGCGCTGTCTGCTGGTGTGAGTGTTGTAATGTGATGGGCCCACGGCTGGTGGTGTGAATGGTTTTGTATGTGTCACACGTATGAAAGGTGTATGAATGGCCTGTAAAGAGGTTGGTGCCTTGTCGTGGCTTTACAGCTTACGAGCTGTGAGTCAATGGTTCAGTTTCTCGTCCTTTCAATTATTAACAGTGCATTTCATTTTTGTGAAATCACTTGTTAATACAATTGTATATACTGAACCATCACTCACCCTCGTGCCAAATCCAACCAGCATGTGTGTGTGCTTGAGGATTAGATGGCTGTGCAGTAATATTTTTTTTTGTCTTTCTCAAGCAGGGTGTACCTTGTCCCTTTTTGTGAATGTTGTAATGTGTTTGTTTCGTGCCTGGTGGTGTGAATGGTCTTGTGTGTATCACGTATGAAAGGTGTGTGAATGGCCTGTAAAGCGGTTGGGGCCTTGACGTGGCTTTACAGCTCACGAGCTGCTAGTCACTGGTTCAGTTTTTTGTCCTTTCAATTATTGACAGTGCATTTCATTTTTGTGAAATCTCTTGTTAATAAAATTGTATATACTGAACCATCACTTGCCCTCGTGCCAAATCCAACCAGTATGTGTGTGTGCTTGAGGAATAGATGGCTGTGCAGTAATCTTTGTCTTTTTAGTCTGTCTGCCAAGGTGTACATTCCGTCTAAGAATAACCTACCAACTGTAGATATTGTCGTAAACGAAACACCCATGGGAGTACATGGTGATATCTCTCTTGTGGATCCCAACAAGTTATGTTACCCACAATGTCCTGCAAACCTCAAAATGTCTGTCACATTTTCCTTGCAATATTGTGCCAAAATTTTCACGCTGCAGAAATAAACACATTATCTCAAAACAACATGGTTTTGCAAGGGGGGTCACCTGGGTTTTTGGCCCGGGGCTCGGCGGCCACCTAGGGAAACCTACCAAACCCACACATTTCTCAAAAGTAGACACCCGGGGGATTCCAGGGAGGTATGGCTTGCGTGGATCGCCCATCGTTTTCTTACCCAGAATCCCCTGCAAACCTGATATTTTGCTGAAAAAATCACTTTTTTCACACATTTTTGTGTGGTAAAGTTGTGGCATCACGGGGCTGACACAAATTTCCTACCACCCAGCGTCCCCCCAGATCTCCCGATAAAAATGGTGCCTCACTCGGGTGGGAGGTCCAAGTACCCGCGACAGGCAAGGGCCCACAACATATTGAGGCGACCTCAAAATGGCCTTTCACAAAACGACCTGGTTTTGCAGGGGGTCCCATGACGTTTTGGCCTGGGGCTCGGCGGCCACCTAGGAACCTACAAACCCACACATTTCTGAAAAGTAGACAACCAGGGGATTCCAGGGAGGTATGGCTTGCATGGATCCCCAACGTTTCTTACCCAGAATCCCTGCAAATCTGACATTTTGCTGAAAAAAATCACTTTTTCACACATTTTGTGTGGTAAAGTTGAGGCATCACGGGGCTGACACAAATTTCCTACCACCCAGCGTCCCCCCAGGTCTCCCGATAAAAATGGTGCCTCACTTGGGTGGGAGGCCCAAGTACCCGCGACAGGCAAGGGCCCATAACGTATTTAGGCGACTTCAAAATGGCCTTCACAAAACGACCTGGTTTTGCAAGGGGGTCCCATGACGTTTTGGCCTGGGGCTCGGCGGCCACCTGGGAAACCTACCAACCCACACATTTCTGAAAAGTAGACACCCAGGGATTCCAGGGAGGTATGGCTTGCGTGGCTCCCCAACGCTTTCTTACCCAGAATCTCTGCAAACCTGATATTTTGCTGAAAAATCACTTTTTCACACATTTTGTGTGGTAAAGTTGTGGCATCACCGGGCTGACACAATTCCTACCACCCAGCGTTCCCCAGGTCTCCCGATCAAAATGGTGCCTCACTCGGGTGGGAGGCCCAAGTACCCGCAACAGGCAAGGGCCCACAACGTATTGAGGCGACATTAAAATTGCCTATCACAAAATGTTGTGGGCCCTTGCCTGTCGCGGGTACTTGGGCCTCCCACCCGAGTGAGGCACCATTTTTATCGGGAGACCTGGGGAACGCTGGGTGGTAGGAAATTTGTGTCAGCCCCGTGATGCCACAACTTTACCACACAAAAATGTGTGAAAAAGGGATTTTTCAGCAAAATGTCAGGTTTGCAGGGGATTCTGGATAAGAAAACGTTGGGGGATCCACGCAAGCCATACCTCCCTGGAATCCCCGGGTGTCTACTTTTCAGAAATGTGTGGGTTTGGTAGGTTTCCCTAGGTGGCCGCCGAGCCCCGGGCCAAAACGTCACGGGACCCCCCTTGCAAAACCTGGTTGTTTTGTGATAGGCCATTTTGAGGTCGCCTCAATACGTTGTGGGCCCTTGCCTGTCGCGGGTACTTGGGCCTCCCACCCGAGTGAGGCACCATTTTTATCGGGAGACCTGGGGAACGCTGGGTGGTAGGAAATTTGTGTCAGCCCGTGATGCCACAACTTTACCACACAAAAATGTGTGAAAAAAGTGATTTTTTCAGCAAAATGTCAGGTTTGCAGGGGATTCTGGGTAAGAAAACGTTGGGGGATCCACGCAAGCCATACCTCCCTGGAATCCCCGGGTGTCTACTTTTCAGAAATGTGTGGGTTTGGTAGGTTTCCCTAGGTGGCCGCCGAGCCCAGGCCAAAACGTCATGGGACCTCCTTGCAAAACCAGGTCGTTTTGTGATAGGCCATTTTGAGGTCGCCTCAATACGTTGTGGGCCCTTGCCTGTCGCAGGCACTTGGGCCTCCCACCCGAGTGAGGCACCATTTTTATCGGGAGACCTGGGGGAACGCTGGGTGGTAGGAAATTTGTGTCAGCCCGTGATGCCACAACTTTACCACACAGAAAATGTGTGAAAAAGTGATTTTTTCAGCCAAATGTCAGGTTTGCAGGGGATTCTGGGTAAGAAAACGTTGGGAGATCCACGTCAAGCCATACCTCCTGGAATCCCCAGGTGTCTACTTTTCAGAAATGTGTGGGTTTGGTAGGTTTCCCTAGGTGCCGGCAGAGCCAGGGTTCAAAAACTACAGCTAGGACACTCTTGCAAAACCAGGTCATTTTCACTGTTAGGCCATTGTGAGTGTCGCCTCAATACGTTGTGGGCCGCTTGCCTGTCGCGGGCACTTGGGCTTCCCACCCAAGTGAGGCACCATTTTTATCGGGAGACCTGGGGGAACGCTGGGTGGGTAGGAAATTTGTGTCAGCCCCGTGATGCCACAACTTTACCACACAAAAATGTGTGGAAAAGTGATTTTTTCAGCAAAATGTTCAGGTTTGTAAGGGATTCTGGATAAGAAAACACTGGTGAGATCCACGTCAAGCCATACCTCCCTGGAATCCCCTGGGTGTCTACTTTTCAGTAATGTGTGGGTTTGGTAGGTTTCCTAGGTGGCCGCCAGAGCCCCAGGCCAAAAACGTCATGGGACCCCTTTGCACAACCAGGTCGTTTTGTGATAGGCCATGTTGAGTGTCGCCTCAATACGTTGTGGGCCCTTGCCTGTCGCGGGCACTTGGGCCTACCCACTCGAGTGAGGCACCATTTTTATCGGGAGACCTGGGGGAACGCTGGGTGGTAGGAAATTTGTGTCAGCCCCATGATGCCAAAACTTGACCACACAAAAATGTGTGAAAAAAGGGATTTTTTCAGCAAAACATCAGGTTTGCAGGGAATTCTGGGTAAGAAAACGTTGGGGGATCCACGCAAGCCATACCTCCCTGGAATTCCCCGGGTTTCTACTTTTCAGAAATGTGTGGGTTTGGTAGGTTTCCCTAGGTGGCCGCCGAGCTCCGGACCAAAACGTCATGGGACCCCCTTGCAAAACCAGGTCATTTTGTGATAGGCCATTGTGAGTGTCGCCTCAATACGTTTTGGGCCGCTTTCCTGTCGCGGGTACTGGGCCTCCCACCCGAGTGAGGCACCATTTTTATCGGGAGACCTTGGGGAACGCTGGGTGGTAGGAAATTTGTGCCAGCCACGTGATGCCAGAACTTTACCACCACAGAAAATGTGAGGAAAAGGTGATTTTTTCAGCAAAATGTCAGGTTTGCAGGGAATTCTGGGTAAGAGAACGCTGGTGGGATCCACGTCAAGCCATACCATCCTGGAATCCCCCGGGTTTCTACTTTTCAGAAATGTGTGGGTTTGGTAGGATTCCCTAGGTGGCCGCCGAGCCCGGATCCAAAATGTCAGCTGGGACCCCCTTGCAAAACCAGGTCGTTTTGTGACTAGTGCCATTTTGAGGTCGCCTCAATACGTTGTGGGCCGCTTGCCTGTCGCGGGTACTTGGGCCTCCCACCCGAGTGAGGTACCATTTTTATCGGGAGACCTTGGGGAACGCTGGGTGGTAGGAAATTTGTGTCAGCCCACGTGATGCCACAACTTTCACCACACAAAAATGTGTGGAAAAAGTGATTTTTTTCAGCAAAATGTTCAGGTTTGCAAGGGATTCTGGGTAAGAAAACGTTGGGGGATCCACGTCAAGCCATACCATCCTGGATTCCCCGGGTGTCTCCTTTTCAGAAATGTGTGGGTTTGGTAGGTTTCCCTAGGTGGCCAGCCGAGCTCCGGGCCAAAACGTCAGCTGGGACCCCTTTGCAATACCAGGTCGTTTTGTGATAGGCCAATTTGAGGTCGCCTCAATACGTTGTGGGCCGCTTGCCTGTCGCGGGTACTTGGGCCTCCCACACAAGTGAGGCACCATTTTTATCGGGAGACCTTGGGGAACGCTGGGTGGTAGGAAATTTGTGTCAGCCCCGTGATGCCACAACTTTACCACACAAAAATATGTGAGAAAAAGTGATTTTTTCAGCAAAATGTCAGGTTTGCAGGGGATTCTGGGTAAGAAAACGTTGGTGGGATCCACGTCAAGCCATACCATCCCTGGAATCCCCTAAGTGTCTACTTTTCAGAAAAGTGTGGGTTTGTTAGGTTTCCCTAGGTGCCGGCAGAGCTAGGGTTAAAAAACTACAGCTAGGCACTCTGCAAAAAAAGGGTCATTTTTCACTGTGAAAATGTGGTGTATCCACGTTGCGTTTTGCGCTGCTTCCTGTCGCGGGCACTAGGCCTACCCACACAAGTGAGGTACCATTTTTTTCAGAAGACCTTGGGGAACGCGGGGTGGGTGGAATTTTGTGGATCCACCCAGATTCCAGAACTTTCCACCACAGAAAAGTGAGGAAAATGTGTTTTTTTGCAAATGTTTTAGGTTTGCAAGGGATTCTGGGTAACAGAACCTGGTGAGAACCAGTCAAGTCACCCCATCCTGGATTCCCCTGGGTGTCTACTTTTCAAAAATGTATAGGTTTGCTAGGTTTCCCTAAGTGCCGGCAGAGCTAGGGTTCAAAAACTACAGCTAGGCACTTTGCAAAAAAAGGGTCATTTTTCACTGTGAAAATGTGGTGCGTCCACGTTGCGTTTTGCGCTGCTTCCTGTCGCGGGCACTAGGCCTACCCACACAAGTGAGGTACCATTTTTTTCGGAAGACCTTGGGGAACGCGGGGTGGGTGAAATTTTGTGGATCCACGCAGATTCCAGAACTTTCCACTACAGAAAAGTGAGGAAAATGTGGTTTTTTTGCCAATTTTTAAGGTTTGCAAGGGATTCTGGGTAACAGAACCTGGTGAGAGCCAGTCAAGTTACCCCATCCTGGATTCCCCTGGGTGTCTACTTTTCAAAAATGTATAGGTCTGCTAGGTTTCCCTAAGTGCCGGGAGAGCTAGGGTTGTTCAAAAACTACAGCTAGGCACTTTGCAAAAAAAGGGTCATTTTTCACTGTGAAAATGTGGTGCGTCCACGTTGCGTTTTGTGCTGCTTCCTGTCGCGGGCACTAGGCCTACCCACACAAGTGAGGTACCATTGTTTTCGGAAGACCTTGGGGAACGCGGGGTGGGTGGAATTTTGTGGATCCACGCAGATTCCAGAACTTTCCACCACAGAAAAGTGAGGAAAATGCGTTTTTTTGCCAATGTTTTAGGTTTGCAAGGGATTCTGGGTAACAGAACCTGGTGAGAGCCAGTCAAGTCACCCCATCCTCGATTTACCTGGGTGTCTACTTTTCAAAAATGTATAGGTTTGCTAGGTTTCCTTAAGTGCCGGCAGCGCTAGGGTTAAAAAACTACAGCTAGGCACTTCGCAAAAAAAGGGTCATTTTTCACTGTGAAAATGTGGTGCGTCCACGTTGTGGTTTGCGCTGCTTCCTGTCGCGGGCACTAGGCCTACCCACACAAGTGAGGTACCATTGTTTTTGGAAGACCTTGGGGAATGCGGGGTGGGTGGAATTTTGTGGATCCACGCAGATTCCAGAACTTTCTACCACAGAAAAGTGAGGAAAATGTCTTTTTTTGCCAATTTTTAGGTTTGCAAGGGATTCTGGGTAACAGAACCTGGTGACAGCCAGTCAAGTCACCCCATCCTGGATTCCCGTGGGTGTCTACTTTTCAAAAATGTATAGGTTTGCTAGGTTTCCCTAAGTGCCGGCAGAGCTAGGGTTCAAAAACTACAGCTAGGCACTTTGCAAAAAAAGGGTCATTTTTCACTGTGAAAATGTGGTGTGTCCACGTTACGTTTTGCGCTGCTTCCTGTCGCGGGAACTAGGCCTACCCACACAAGTGAGGTACCATTTTTTTGGAAGACCTTGGGGAACGTGGGGTGGGTGGAATTTTGTGGATCCACGCACATTCCAGAACTTTCCACCACAGAAAAGTGAGGAAAATGTGTTTCTTTTGCCAATTTTTAAGGTTTGCAAGAGATTCTGGGTAACAGAACCTGGTGAGAGCCAGTCAAGTCACCCCATCCTGGATTCCCCTGGGTGTCTACATTTCAAAAATGTATAGGTTTGCTAGGTTACCCTAAGTGCCGGCAGAGCTAGGGTTAAAAAACTACAGCTAGGCACTTTGCAAAAAAAGGGTCATTTTTCACTGTGAAAATGTGGTGCGTCCACGTTGCGTTTTGCGCTGCTTCCTGTCGCGGGCACTATGCCTACCCATACAAGTGAGGTACCATTTTTTTCGGAAGACCTTGGGGAACGCGGGGTGGGTAGAATTTTGTGGATCCACGCAGATTCCAGAACTTTCCACCACAGAAAATTGAGGAAAATGTGTTTTTTTTGCCAATTTTTAAGGTTTGCAAGAGATTCTGGGTAACAGAACCTGGTGAGAGCCAGTCAAGTCACCCCATCCTGGATTCCGCTGGGTGTCTACTTTTCAAAAATGTATAGGTTTGCTAGGTTTCCCTAAGTGCCGGCAGAGCTAGGGTTAAAAAACTACAGCTAGGCACTTTGCAAAAAAAGGGTAATTTTTCACTGTGAAAATGTGGTGCGTCCACGTTGCGTTTTGTGCTGCTTCCTGTCGCGGGCACTAGGCCTACCCACACAAGTGAGGTACCATTTTTTTTGGAAGACCTCGGTGAACGTGGGGTGGGTGGAATTTTGTGGATCCACGCAGATTCCAGAATTTTCCACCACAGAAAAGTGAGGAAAATGCGTTTTTTTTGCCAATGTTTTAGGTTTGCAAGGGATTCTGGGTAACAGAACCTGGTGAGAGCCAGTCAAGTCACCCCATCCTGGATTCCTCTGGGTGTCTACTTTTCAAAAATGTATAGGTTTGCTAGGTTTCCTTAAGTGCCGGCAGAGCTAGGGTTCAAAAACTACAGCTAGGCACTTTGCAAAAAAAGGGTAATTTTTCACTGTGAAAATGTGGTGCGTCCACGTTGCGTTTTGCACTGCTTCCTGTCGCGGGCACTAGGCCTACCCACACAAGTGAGGTACCATTTTTTTTGGAAGACCTTGGGGAACGCGGGGTGGGTGGAATTTTGTGGATCCACGCATATTCCAGAACTTTCTACCACAGAAAAGTGAGGAAAATGTCTTTTATTTGCCAATTGTTTAGGTTTGCAAGGGATTCTGGGTAACAGAACCTGGTGAGAGCCAGTCAAGTCACCCCATCCTGGATTCCCCTGGGTGTCTACTTTTCAAAAATGTATAGGTTTGCTAGGTTTCCCTAAGTGCCGGCAGGGCTAGGGTTCAAAAACTACAGCTAGGCACTTTGCAAAAAAAGGGTCATTTTTCACTGTGAAAATGTGGTGCGTCCACGTTGCGTTTTGTGCTGCTTCCTGTCGCGGGCACTAGGCCTACCCACACAAGTGAGGTACCATTTTTTTTAGGAAGACCTTGGGGAACGCGGGGTGGGTGTAATTTTGTGGATCCACGCAGATTCCAGAACTTTCCACTACAGAAAAGTGAGGAAAATGCGTTTTTTTTTGCCAATTTTTTAGGTTTGCAAGGGATTCTGGGTAACAGAACCTGGTGAGAGCCAGTCAAGTCACCCCATCCTCGATTTCCCTGGGTGTCTACTTTTCAAAAATGTATAGGTTTGCTAGGTTTCCCTAAGTGCCGGCAGAGCTAGGGTTCAAAAACTACAGCTAGGCACTTTGCAAAAAAAGGGTCATTTTTCACTGTGAAAATGTGGTGTGTCCACGTTACGTTTTGCGCTGCTTCCTGTCGCGGGAACTAGGCCTACCCACACAAGTGAGGTACCATTTTTTTTGGAAGACCTTGGGGAACGCGGGGTGGGTGGAATTTTGTGGATCCACGCACATTCCAGAACTTTCCACCACAGAAAAGTGAGGAAAATGTGTTTCTTTTGCCAATTTTTAAGGTTTGCAAGAGATTCTGGGTAACAGAACCTGGTGAGAGCCAGTCAAGTCACCCCATCCTGGATTCCCCTGGGTGTCTACATTTCAAAAATGTATAGGTTTGCTAGGTTACCCTAAGTGCCGGCAGAGCTAGGGTTAAAAAACTACAGCTAGGCACTTTGCAAAAAAAGGGTCATTTTTCACTGTGAAAATGTGGTGCGTCCACGTTGCGTTTTGCGCTGCTTCCTGTCGCGGGCACTATGCCTACCCATACAAGTGAGGTACCATTTTTTTCGGAAGACCTTGGGGAACGCGGGGTGGGTAGAATTTTGTGGATCCACGCAGATTCCAGAACTTTCCACCACAGAAAATTGAGGAAAATGTGTTTTTTTTGCCAATTTTTAAGGTTTGCAAGAGATTCTGGGTAACAGAACCTGGTGAGAGCCAGTCAAGTCACCCCATCCTGGATTCCGCTGGGTGTCTACTTTTCAAAAATGTATAGGTTTGCTAGGTTTCCCTAAGTGCCGGCAGAGCTAGGGTTAAAAAACTACAGCTAGGCACTTTGCAAAAAAAGGGTAATTTTTCACTGTGAAAATGTGGTGCGTCCACGTTGCGTTTTGTGCTGCTTCCTGTCGCGGGCACTAGGCCTACCCACACAAGTGAGGTACCATTTTTTTTTGGAAGACCTTGGTGAACGTGGGGTGGGTGGAATTTTGTGGATCCACGCAGATTCCAGAATTTTCCACCACAGAAAAGTGAGGAAAATGCGTTTTTTTTGCCAATGTTTTAGGTTTGCAAGGGATTCTGGGTAACAGAACCTGGTGAGAGCCAGTCAAGTCACCCCATCCTGGATTCCTCTGGGTGTCTACTTTTCAAAAATGTATAGGTTTGCTAGGTTTCCTTAAGTGCCGGCAGAGCTAGTGTTCAAAAACTACAGCTAGGCACTTTGCAAAAAAAGGGTAATTTTTCACTGTGAAAATGTGGTGCGTCCACGTTGCGTTTTGCACTGCTTCCTGTCGCGGGCACTAGGCCTACCCACACAAGTGAGGTACCATTTTTTTTGGAAGACCTTGGGGAAAGCGGGGTGGGTGGAATTTTGTGGATCCACGCATATTCCAGAACTTTCTACCACAGAAAAGTGAGGAAAATGTCTTTTATTTGCCAATTGTTTAGGTTTGCAAGGGATTCTGGGTAACAGAACCTGGTGAGAGCCAGTCAAGTTACCCCATCCTGGATTCCCCTGGGTGTCTACTTTTCAAAAATGTATAGGTTTGCTAGGTTTCCCTAAGTGCCGGCAGAGCTAGGATTCAAAAACTACAGCTAGGCACTTTGCAAAAAAGGGTCATTTTTCACTGTGAAAATGTGGTGCGTCCACGTTGCGTTTTGTGCTGCTTCCTGTCGCGGGCACTAGGCCTACCCACACAAGTGAGGTACCATTTTTTTTAGGAAGACCTTGGGGAACGCGGGGTGGGTGTAATTTTGTGGATCCACGCAGATTCCAGAACTTTCCACTACAGAAAAGTGAGGAAAATGCGTTTTTTTTTGCCAATTTTTTAGGTTTGCAAGGGATTCTGGGTAACAGAACCTGGTGAGAGCCAGTCAAGTCACCCCATCCTCGATTTCCCTGGGTGTCTACTTTTCAAAAATGTATAGGTTTTCTAGGTTTCCCTAAGTGCCGGCAGAGCTAGGGTTCAAAAACTACAGCTAGGCACTTTGCAAAAAAAGGGTCATTTTTCACTGTGAAAATGTGGTTTGTCCACGTTGCGTTTTGCGCTGCTTCCTGTCGCGGGCACTAGGCCTACCCACACAAGTGAGGTACCATTTGTTTTGGAAGACTTTGGGGAAAGCGGGGTGGGTGGAATTTTGTGGATCCACGCAGATTCCAGAACTTTCCACCACAGAAAAGTGAGGAAAATGCGTTTTTTTTGCCAATGTTTTAGGTTTGCAAGGGATTCTGGGTAACAGAACCTGGTGAGAGCCAGTCAAGTCACCCCATCCTCGATTTCCCTGGGTGTCTACTTTTCAAAAATGTATAGGTTTGCTAGGTTTCCTTAAGTGCCGGCAGAGCTAGGGTTCAAAAACTACAGCTAGGCACTTTGCAAAAAAAGGGTCATTTTTCACTGTGAAAATGTGGTGCGTCCATGTTGTGTTTTGCGCTGCTTCCTGTCGCGGGCACTAGGCCTACCCACACAAGTGAGGTACCATTTTTTTGGGAAGACCTTGGGGAACGCGGGGTGCATGGATTTTTGTGGATCCACGCAGATTCCAGAACTTTCTACCACAGAAAAGTGAGGAAAATGTCTTTTTTTTGCCAATTTTTTGGTTTGCAAGGGATTCTGGGTAACAGAACCTGGTGAGAGCCAGTTAAGTCACCCCATCCTGGATTCCCCTGGGTATCTACTTTTCAAAAATGTATAGGTTTGCTAGGTTTCCCTAAGTGCCGGCAGAGCTAGGGTTCAAAAACTACAGCTAGGCACTTTGCAAAAAAAGGGTCATTTTTCACTGTGAAAATGTGGTGTGTCCACGTTGCGTTTTGCGCTGCTTCCTGTCGCGGGCACTAGGCCTACCCACACAAGTGAGGTACCATTTTTTTTTAAGACCTTGGGGAACGCGGGGATGGTGGAATTTTGTGGATCCACGCAGATTCCAGAACTTTCCACCACAGAAAAGTGAGGAAAATGTGTTTTTTTTGCCAATTTTTAAGGTTTGCAAGGGATTCTCGGTAACAGAACCTGGTGAGAGCCAGTCAAGTCACCCCATCCTGGATTCCCCTGGGTGTCTACTTTTCAAAAATGTATAGGTTTGCTAGGAGTCCTGTAGTATACTCCAAATAAAGTATTCTTGAAACTCTTGAAGTATTTCTAGAAAGTTGCTTTAATGAAGAGGAAAGGAACCCACGACAGCTCCAGTGAAACAGCAAGCAAGTTATGACATTAACTTGAACAGGAATCTAGATCTCTGGAAACATGAGATTCTAAGATTCCACCAACGTCATCATACACAGTAAGCAAGCTTCAATAAACAAACACAGCATAACTTACCACACACCCCCCTTCCTATACAATAAACAGAAAACAAAATATACTTAGTAATATACAAAATCATCAGAACGAAAAGGAGACGTTCTAATGCGAGAACTGCTCCTCAACTGTTTGCAATCACCGGAAGCATTAGTGATATCATGGCTGACAGTAGGGAAACTGTTAACAGAGCTACCAGAAGAGACAATGATATTACTGTCCCCACTTTCCCTTGAAGGAGGAGATAAATTGACATTCGTTTCACGATTGTTGCGACAGGAAGTTAAATCCCCAAATCAAACCAATCCATGTCCTGTTGAGTTTTAAATTTATGGAGAATGATTTTAGCTTGTTCATTAGTTAATTTAATTAATGCATTGCGGTTCCACCATCCACGATCCTGCAAAAGAATAGCCATGCGAGAAACTTTAAGTATTTTCACTGGTTCAGAGAATTTAGATTGCCCTTTGTGATTTTCATAGGTTTCTTAATAAGCACCCAATCACCAGGAGACAACATGACTTCTTTCACGTGTTTTCTTTCATCATAGTTTCTTTTATAAGAAGCCTGTTTGCGTTCTACGTCTCCCTAACTCGTGTATATCTAGGCAGGGTGTATAATCAATTTTATCAATTAACCATGAGGGATTGAGAGAAGAAATGGGTTTTCTACCTCTGAGCAATATATAAGGTGAAACATCAGTGGTCGAGTGAGGAGTGGTGTTGTAGCTCCACACTTTTTGATTGATAAACTTAGGTACATCTAACCCATTGGCTAAGGCAGTTTGTACACCTTCTTTTAACAATTTGTTTGCACGCTCAACTAAACCATTGGACGCTGGGCTATACAAAGGTGCTAGTATGTGATTAACCAAATTTTCACCCAGAAAATTCTCAAACTCATTAGAAACAAAGTGTGTACCATTGTCGGTGACAATTTCCTTGGGTAAACCTTCAATTAAAAATACACGTTGCAAAAGGAAATGGCGGCATTAGAGTCTGAATTTTTACAAATGCAAAATACAACCATTTTGAGAAGTAATCAATTACTACAACAAGATATTTAGAGTCACTCCCTAGCAAATTAAAGGGACCAGAAAAATCCATACCCAATTTCTGCCATGGACCCTTTGGCCAATCAACAGGACACAAAGGAGACGTGGAAGTATGCCAATGTTTATCTGAACATAAGCATTCTGGACACTTGTTAATATGGGATTTGACCTGAGCATCAATACCAGGCCACCAGTAGGTTTCCTTGATCTTACGAACTGTACAAGAAATACCTAAGTGACCTTGGTGAGCAAGTGAAATAATTTTGTCTCTAATACCTTCAGGTGGAACAAGTTTATCTTGCCTAACCAGAATGTTATTGACTATAGATAATTCATGAGCCACTTGAGAAAATGATCTATCTTGCATGGACATACTACGATCACATGGCCATCCATTGACCAAAAATTTCTTTACTCTTTTTAGGCACAAGTCTTGGTCGTAGCACTCAAACCATTCTTTCTCAGAAAGTTTTACATCTTGTATTAAATCACTCATAGAGAAGACACAATCAAAATCATCATTGTCGGTATGATTATTAGTATAAACATAATTTTCAAGAGGCATACGTGAAAGACAGTCTGCTCTTATATTCTTACCTCCGGGAATATATTTAATGTCGAAATTGAATTCTTGTAACCTTGCCAGAAGTCTAATTAATCTAGAGGAAGCTTTATTAGAGGAACTGTCACCTAACATGTACATGAGCGGTTTGTGATCAGTATACAGCTGAAACCTAGACCCCCAAATATACATTCTAAATTTTTCCACCGCCCATGAACATGCTAGGGCTTCTCGCTCAATAGTACTATAATTGAGCTCAGCTCCACTCAAAGATCTCGAAGCAAAAGCCACTGTAAACTCTTGACCATCAATCATTTGGCTGAGGACAGCTCCTAAACCCTTTGAACTAGCATCAACTGTTATAATGGTCAATTGTCCATGCGTAAAGGGTCTGATAGCAGGGGCCTCAAGAATTAATTTCTTAACAGAGTCAAATGAGCGTTGAGTATCTTCCGACCAAATATACTTTGCATTTTTCCGTAATAAATCCCTCAAAGGTTGTACAATCATAGCATAGCCTTGCACAAAACGTGCATAATATTCACTTAAACCTAAAAATGCCCTCAGGGAATCTTTGTCTAACGGTTTAGGTGCATCCTTAATGGCATTGAGAAGAGATAACTTTGGTTTTATGCCCTCCGCAGAAATGTTGTGACCTAAATAATCTACCTGTTGAGTAATAAATTTACATTTATTTTTGTTCACGGTCATACCACGCTTTTCTAGTTTCTGCAAGACTTCTTCTAGAAGAACGTAATGCTCTTCTAGTGTATTAGTGTGAATTAATATGTCGTCTTGAAATGCCTGGATACCACTGCATTGAGCAAACATTTGATCCATAAGTCTCTGGAACACGCTTGCCGCGGATGCTAATCCAAAAGGCAAGCGTTTGTACGTGTAAACCCCAAAAGGGGTCACAAAAGTTGTAAGAGGCTGTGATTCTTCAGATAGGGGAATCTGATGATAAGCTGAACGCAAATCAATAGTAGTAAAAATTTACTGCCTCCCAGCTTGGCAAGCATCTCTTGGATTCTTGGTAAGGGATGGCAATCTACAACTATGTTGCGGTTCAAGACTCTTAGATCAGCACACAGACGAATATCGCCTGAGCTCTTACGTGCGACGACAGCCGCCGAAACCCATTCTGAAGATTCTATGGGAGCAATGATATCTTGTGCACACATTTCATCAAGAAGTTTTCGTAAATCATCTCTAGCAGAAAGGGGAATAGGCCTACACTTTTGAATCACAGGGATAACATTTTTCTTGAGTTTAATTATGTGTTTGAAGCCTTTAACACAACCAACTTTATCTGAAAAAACACCAGAATATTTGGAACATATATTTTTCAAGGTAGAATTCTCATGAGAGAATGATTGTAAGGAATCCAAGGATTCTTGTACAAAAGCTACAACTGGAAGATCTCCCAAAACAACAGGTTCAGGATGACCGGGTTTGAGGATCATACCGAATTTTGCTTGATCTTGCCAACCCAGAATATCACGTCCATTAAGAGCTACATAAATTTTAGTATAAATAAGTCGGTCTTTAAATTTGATAGAATCACAAAAATAACCAAACATTACTATGTCATACTCTCCAAATGCTTTCGGATTCACGTCACTAGGTTTAAGGATAGACTTACACCAAAACTTGGCAAAAGTTTTTTCGTCTAAAATGGTATGGGAGATCCGGAATCTGCCATAACATTGGTTTCTATAGAACCAATTGAAACATTACAAATAGGTCCTTTGCATCTTTTAGTTTCACTATGTAAAACATTGATTTCAATAGAGGATACAAGATTATTCATGCCCTCACATTGAGAAAATTAACTTTCTTTCTAGGTTTGAATGACTTACAAACAGTGTAAAAAATGTCCTATTTTTTTGCAAGTAGTACATCTTTTGCCTTGTGCAGGACAGTTTACATAGTTACCCATGTGAAACTTGGATCCACAACGGTAACAAGAACCCTTTTTCTCAAAAGGTTTACTAACTTTAGGTTTTTTGGAAATCGCGTTCACACCAGAATTATCTGTAGTGAATGCAATTACCTTAGATTCTTCAGCATGTCTTACACTGTTATCTTGCATAATAATTTTGGAAGAAACTACAGACCTCTAAATGCTACGTGCAATGTCCATTACTTCCTCAAGGGATGGATTCTTACAAGTTAATACTCTTTCTTGGATTTTTTTGTTAAAACAATTAAATACAAGTTGATCACGTAAAGCCGTGTCCAGGTAAGTACCAAACTGACATTTAGATGCAAGCACACGCAAAACAGCCAAGTAATCCTCAATTGACTCTTCCTGAGTTTGTTTACGTTTGAAAAACATATGTCGCTCAACCATAATTGATGGTTCGTCAACATAGTGTTTACCCAAACGAGTCAAAGCTTCCGAAAACACATTCCATGTTTCATCACCAGGAGGAGCAGGTACTAAAGGTAAGTTATCGAAAATATCTTGTCCAGCATCACCTAAATGATTAAATAATAAGGCTCTTTTCCTTGACGCTGAGTACTTGGAAGCATCAATGGCTTCTAAATAATTATCAAAATTCCTATACCATTTATGCCACGGAGTAATGGGTTTACCTGGTTTTTGTAAGAAAGGAGGTGGTTGCATAACATTATTGGATGAAGCTGACATTTCGAAAAGAGGAAAGAAAAAATAAATAAATAATAATAAAAAATAAATAAATAAAGTAGTTGACACCAATTAAATGAATGTTAAAGCAATTAAAACAGTTAGAGCTTTAACTGACTATGAGTATTTATCAAAACAAAGAGTCAGGGTTAAATGTTTCTGGTGTCTAGGGAAAAATGTGTGCCAGTCACGGAAGACCAGCAATACTTCAATAATCCAGGAAGTAGTGTTGAAGAAAACTATGAGAAGCGGCGTTAGTCACCTGAGTGCGAACCGCAATGAAGCGCTGAAAAGTTGCACGACAGGAAGCAGCTGAGTAATTTTAGTAAATGCGTATGCAAACCTCTGAGTGCGAGCGGCAATGAAGCACTGAAAGGTTGCTAAGGTAACCAAATGTTAGGTGAGTTGAAAATGGCTGCCAGAAACGTGAGCAGCGTGATGACGAATAGTGATGACTGCGTGCTGTTTCTTCAGGAGGTTGAGCACACAGCAGCAGTTGTGACGTGGGGCAGAACGAAGAGAAGGATGCAGAGCAGAGCGTGATGGAATCCACAGGCCGGTTTGATTGAAAACAAAGAGGCAACGGCACGGGAAGTAAGTTGAGGAGGCAAAGTAAACTTCCCTGTAATATAGAAAAACGCGAAAATCCCGATCTTCAATATATGGGATTCGATGCAATGCGCTCACAGTTTGGTGACATCCGAATGATAGATGCGGGGTCCGTAGGTCCGTTCTGCAGTTATCAACAGTCTCCTTCAATGCGCCTTTAGAAGGAGATGGATAGTTGCCTTCAATGCGCCTTTAGAAGGAGATGGATAGATGAAATAAGGCAAGGTTGGAGCATAAACGATAAATGCTCATAAGTAATCCAAAGGTGTGGAGAGTCAAAAGTGATTAATCCAATCCAATCCAATGAAAGGAAAACACGATAAATCTGAAATGATAGGGTCGGTGGGTTCCAGTAAACAACTCGTCGCCAAAAATTGTAGTATACTCCAAATAAAGTATTCTTGAAACTCTTGAAGTATTTCTAGAAAGTTGCTTTAATGAAGAGGAAAGGAACCCACGACAGCTCCAGTGAAACAGCAAGCAAGTTATGACATTAACTTGAACAGGAATCTAGATCTCTGGAAACATGAGATTCTAAGATTCCACCAACGTCATCATACACAGTAAGCAAGCTTCAATAAACAAACACAGCATAACTTACCACAAGTCCCTAAGTGCCAGCAGAGCTAGGTTTCAAAAACTACAGCTAGGTACTTTGCAAAAAAAGGTCATTTTTCACTGTGAAAATGTGGTGCGTCCACGTTGCGTTTTGCGCTGCTTCCTGTCGCGGGAACTAGGCCCACCCACACAAGTGAGGTACCATTGTTTTTGTAAGACCTTGGGGAACGCGGGGTGGGTGGAATTTTGTGGATCCACGCAGATTCCAGAACTTTCCACTACAGAAAAGTGAGGAAAATGCGTTTTTTTTGCCAATTTTTTAGGTTTGCAAGGGATTCTGGGTAACTGAACCTGGTGAGAGCCAGTCAAGTCACCCCATCCTGGATTCCCCTGGGTGTCTACTTTTCAAAAATGTATAGGTTTGCTAGGTTTCCCTGAGTGCCGGCAGAGCTAGGGTTCAAAAACTACAGCTAGGCACTTTGCAAAAAAAGGGTCATTTTTCACTGTGAAAATGTGGTGCGTCCACGTTGTGTTTTGTGCTGCTTCCTGTCGCGGGCACTAGGCCTACCCACACAAGTGAGGTACCATTTGTTTCGGAAGACCTTGGGGAACGCGGGGTGGGTGGAATTTTGTGGATCCACGCAGATTCCAGAACTTTCTTCCACAGAAAAGTGAGGAAAATGTCTTTTTTTTGCCAATTTTTTAGGTTTGCAAGGGATTCTGGGTAACTGAACCTGGTGAGAGCCAGTCAAGTCACCCCATCCTGGATTCCCCTGGGTGTCTACTTTTCAAAATTGTATAGGTTTGCTAGGTTTCCCTGAGTGCCGGCAGAGCTAGGGTTCAAAAACTACAGCTAGGCACTTTGCAAAAAAGGGTCATTTTTCACTGTGAAAATGTGGTGCGTCCACGTTGCGTTTTGTGCTGCTTCCTGTCGCGGGCACTAGGCCTACCCACACAAGTGAGGTACCATTTGTTTCGGAAGACCTTGGGGAACGCGGGGTGGGTGGAATTTTGTGGATCCACGCAGATTCCAGAACTTTCCACCACAGAAAAGTGAGGAAAATGCGATTTTTGGCCAATTTTTAAGGTTTGCAAGGGATTCTGGGTAACAGAACCTGGTGAGAGCCAGTAAAGTCACCCCATCCTCGATTTCCCTGGGTGTCTCCTTTTCAAAAATGTATAGGTTTGCTAGGTTTCCTTAAGTGCCGGCAGAGCTAGGGTTCAAAAACTACAGCTAGGCACTTTGCAAAAAAAGGGTCATTTTTCACTGTGAAAATGTGGTGTGTCCACGTTGCGTTTTGCGCTGCTTCCTGTCGCGGGCACTAGGCCTACCCACACAAGTGAGGTACAATTTTTTTTGGAAGACCTTGGGGAACGCGGGGTGGGTGGAATTTTGTGGATCCACGCAGATTCCAGAACTTTCCACCACAGAAAAGTGAGGAAAATGTGTTTTTTTGCCAATTTTTAAGGTTTGCAAGGGATTCTGGGTAACAGAACCTGGTGAGAGCCAGTCAAGTCACCCCATCCTAGATTCCCCTGGGTGTCTACTTTTCAAAAATGTATAGGTTTGCTAGGATTCCCTAAGTGCCGGCAGAGCTAGGGTTCAAAAACTACAGCTAGGCACTTTGCAAAAAAAGGGTCATTTTTCACTGTGAAAATGTGGTGCGTCCACGTTGCGTTTTGCGCTGCTTCCTGTCGCGGGAACTAGGCCTACCCACACAAGTGAGGTACCATTGTTTTTGTAAGACCTTGGGGAACGCGGGGTGGGTGGAATTTTGTGGATCCACGCAGATTCCAAAACTTTCCACCACAGAAAAGTGAGGAAAATGCGGTTTTTTTGCCAATTGTTTAGGTTTGCAAGGGAATCTGGGTAACAGAACCTGGTGAGAGCCAGTCAAGTCACCCCATCCTCGATTCCCCTGGGTGTCTACTTTTCAAAAATGTATAGGTTTGCTAGGTTTCCCTAAGTGCCGGCAGAGCTAGGGTTCAAAAACTACAGCTAGGCACTTTGCAAAAAAAGGGTCATTTTTCACTGTGAAAATGTGGTGCGTCCACGTTGCGTTTTGCGCTGCTTCCTGTCGCGGGCACTAGGCCTACCCACACAAGTGAGGTACCATTTGTTTCGGAAGACCTTGGGGAACGTGGGGTGGGTGGAATTTTGTGGATCCACGCAGATTCCAGAATTTTCCACCACAGAAAAGTGAGGAAAATGTGTTTTATTTGCCAATGTTTTAGGTTTGCAAGGGATTCTGGGTAACAGAACCTGGTGAGAGCTAGTCAAGTCACCCCATCCTGGATTCCCCTGGGTGTCTACTTTTCAAAAATGTATAGGTTTGCTAGGTTTCCCTAAGTGCCGTCAGAGCTAGGTTTCAAAAACTACAGCTAGGCACTTTGCAAAAAAAAGGTCATTTTTCACTGTGAAAATGTGGTGCGTCCACGTTGCGTTTTGTGCTGCTTCCTGTTGCGGGCACTAGGCCTACCCACACAAGTGAGGTACCATTTGTTTCGGAAGACCTTGGGGAACGCGGGGTGGGTGAGCCATTTCCTGTTGTGGGCACAAGGCCTACCCACACAAGTGAGGTACCATTTTTATCGGGAGACTTAGGGTAACACAGAATTGTAGAGCAACTGTTAGTACCTATTGACTTTCGATGCATTTCTGTCTTCCAAATGAAAGACAATGTGTAAAAAATAAGTCATTTTGAAAAATGACCTATAATTCTCATGCTAGTATGGGTACTCCCAATTTCGGAAATGTGCAAATATCTACTGTTTCTAAAATCTACATTTTGTTCCCATTTCAGAAATACATGGGGGTCTTTCATAACAATTTTTCCATGTATACATTTTCCCAAAATAATTGCTATATACCCGGTACATAATAAAAACCATTGCAAGATGCTGCTCAGTTATTGGCTCTGGGTTCGTCGGGTTCTTGGTGAACCTACAAGTCCTATATATCCCCACAACCAGAAAGGTCCAGTGGATATAACGGTATATTGCTTTCAAATAGCTGTCATAATTAGAAGAAGTTACAGGTGAAAACGTTGACAAAAAAGGCTGTTTTTTTCAAGTAATTTTCAATTTTTCCTTCATTTAACTGTTAGTTTCTATAAGGAAAACTTTAAGGATCTACAAAAATGACCCCTTGCTAAATTCAGAATTTTATCTACTTTTCAGAAATGTACGGCTTTACAGGATCCATTATTGGTTTCATACCCATTTCTACCATTAACTGGAAGGAGGTTGAAAGCACAAAAAATAGCAAAAATAGGCTATGTCCCAGAAAAATGCCAAAACTGTGTAAAAAAAGTTGGTTTTCTGACAAAAGTCTGCTTGTCTCTGAAAGCTGGGAAGATGGTGATTTCAGCACCACAACCCCTTTTTTGATGCCATTTGCAGGGAAAAAACAAGACGCTTTCATCTGTAGCCCTTTTTTCGCATTTTTCCCCAAAAAACAAAAGTTTGCTGTATTTTGGCTAATTTCTGGGTCCCCTCCAGGGGAATCCACAAACCCTGGGTACCTTTACAATCCCCATGATGTTAGAAAAAAAGGACGCAAATTTGGCATGGATACCTTATGTGGTCAAAAAGTTACAGGGGCCTAAGCGCGCACTACCCCAAATAGCCAAAAAAAGGCTTAGCACAGGGGGGAAAAGGCCTAGCAGCGAAGGGGTTAAAATTAGCATCCACTGAATAATTGAAAACTGCAAAAAAATAAAATAAATACATTGATCAATCACATTTAAAAGTAGAACAGTTAATAAGTTTAAAATGCTAACTATCTAATACCAAACACTCCAACTGCTGCACAGCTTCCGGAAAACAGAAGAGAGATTTACTCTGCACAAGTAAACCACCAACAGTTCACTAACAAGTAAGTAGATTCATGTTTAAATAAATGTTAAGAATATTTCAAAAAGACATATCTATAAGCAATGCATTACATATAAAATAATGCGCCGAAATATTTAATTTAACATAATTATTATATTCCCAAAAGAGACCCACCTGACCTAATACTACTACAAAGATATTAAAAATATGTTTCCTTACCTTAAACCTAGAACCAGATACCCATAAACACCATACTTGAAGATTGCTGCACAGTAAAGAGTGAAAATGACTGTACAGTCGGCTTACCTGTAAAACAAAATGGTGGCACAACGGAAATAAAAAGTACTTGCATTACATTGGACATTGTGGGAAAAAAGTAAAGTTATTATTGATTTATTGTAAAAGAAAATATAATTCGAATTTTTAAAAAAAGTCAAAATATTTATAGTTTTTAAATCAAGAATGGTTAACAACGTATTATAAAAAATAACTATAATTTTTATTTGGGTCACTGTACAAATCATTATGAAGAACCCTATTTTTCCTGAGATGTATTAATTATGAATACTCTAATTGATTTATGAAATGCATATTTATTTTTTGCTCAATGTTAGCATTATGCATTATAAATTAAATAATATATATGTTATCTATTTTAAATCCTAACATGTTTAACTGTGTGTTACATCGGAATTACCGATCAATCTTTATGTTCTAGCTAAACTATGTATACACCTATCTTAATCTAAATAAATTACAATCAAAAACAGACTTTGCTTTATTTGAATATATTGAAATATTTTCCATTATATGCATTCATCAATGTAATCTATATTTAAAAATCCATTTAATGCCAAATTATTAAAATATCATTTGAAAGGGGTCGGAATTACTATTCTAACTCTAATATCACAAACATTATGTAAAATGCATACATTTGTATGGGGGTAGGACTTACTATTCTATCTCCAGTCCCACAAACATTGGAGAAAGTGCTTATATTTAACACGGGACTAGACTGAGGGCCTGATTTAGATTTAGTTGGACGGGTTACGCTGTCACAATGGTGACAGATATCCCATCTGCCAAAAAATAAATCCCTTAGTATATTATGGGATTTATATTCCGGTGGACGGGATATGCGTCACCGTTGTGACAGAGTAACCCATCTGACGAAATCTAAATCTGGCCCTGACTAATCTAACTCTGGTCCCATAAACATTAGGGAAAGTGCTTATAACTGGGCTGTGGGTGTCTGATTTACTCTTCTAACTCCAGTGCCACAAACATTGTGACACAAAGACTAGGGGCGAAGTCAGATTAATTTTTCTATCTCTAGTCCCACAAATATTGGCAAAAAGTGCATATAACTACTGGGGAGGTCTGATTACTATTTAACTCCAGTTCCACACTCATTTGCTACCTCCCTAAGCAGGCCACCAAAACTTTTAGATCTGCCACACATCCACTCACTGGACCACTCTTTCTGACCGAAACCTGGTTGACTTCCTTGTCAGCCCTCGTCATTGCCACAGAAATCCTCCCTGGTTACAAGATCACAAGACAGGACAGGACCAACAAACCCAAAGACGGAATCGCTGTCATCTTCAGTGGCCCCATGCAATGCTCCACTGCCTTGGAAAGTACCACCATCACAATTGAAAACTTGACCTTCAAACTCCTCATCACCGCCAACTACACCCTGAATGGCACCCTTGACTACTGCCCTCCAGGGCCATGTGCCAACTTCGGTAGCACCATTGAGGACTTCATCACCCCTGACCCTCGACTCCAGCACCTTCATCCTCCTCAGCAACCTCAACTACCACCTAGAGGACCTCGCCTATCCCAATATGACCAATCACCCTGCTGGCCTGTCCAACCTCAGACTCACCCAGTGAGTGGAAGGCCACACACGCCACTGGACACCTACTGTACCCTAACTTCACCTGCTTCAACAACTTTAGAGTAGACAAGCACATACCAATCACCTGGTCCAAACACATTCACATCAATTTCAGCATACCAATTGCACACCACCACAGAAACACCTTTACCAAATCTTTATGATGAGACTGGAACAAGATCTCAGAAGCACCCGTGTCTTCTGTACTTGTTCATCACTGGCCTAGACACCAACAACAACCTCACCGAATCCATCTCCAACTTCTTTGCTTGGATACCGCCTGTGCAGATACCCAGGCTTCTCTCAAAGCTAACAAAGACATGAGATTCAGACCACAAGCAAGCTTGTACATGGAAGAGCTCAGGCTCACCAAATGCCACTGCAAGCAACTAGAATGCTGATGGAGACGAAGTGAGAACGATACCGACACTACCATCAGCAAATAAGAGTCACTAAATTCACTGTGCTCATCAATTGCATCGATAACAGCACCAACAGTGCCCAAGAACTCTTTGCCATAGTGAAAGACTTTGCAATTCTGGCAGCAAGCTCTACCAGTGTAACCCCCTCACAGAACCTCTGCACCCAATTGTCCCTTTTCTTTAGTAACAGGATCACCAGCATCTACAAAAACTTCATGCCCCAGTCGGAACCTTCCACCCTTACAAGCCTTCTACCTATCTCTAGCAACACCCAAAGGGCCTCCCTGACCACCTGGGTCACCACTACTTCCCAAAAAATAGCAACAACCATGCAGTTCATACACTCAGGAACAACCTTGAACCCCTGCCCTCACCAATTCTTCATCAAAGGACAGGACCCCATCAGCCTTCTACCTGGATAACTGAGAACAAGCCACAGTACTACCCCTCCTCAAGAAACCCTCAACAGACCCGAAGATGCTATCCAACTCCCGACCTATCTTCATCCTACCCTACCCGGCAAAAAGAATGGTAAAGATGATAAACTAACACCTAGCCACCCACCTCACTGACATCCACCTCTTTGAAACCCTTCAGACCTTTGCTGGATTTTCTCCTTCCTGACAGGCCATACCCAGTCAGTCAACCTGGCCCCTTTGACCTCAGACACAATCAATCTCATCTGTGCAATTCCACAAAAATCCTCACAAAGTCTCACTCAGTTCAATGCCTACATGACCCCACTCACCAGCATGATCTGTGCCCTCAAAATCAACAACATATTCTATGCTGACAACACCCAGCTCCTACTCTCCCTCTCTGACAAGACACCAAACAGCCAGACCAAGTTCTCCACCGTCATGACCGAAGTCACCAGCTGGTGACCTGCTGACCTCAGACCCACACCCCTGATGGCAACCAATGCAAAGAACCTCAGAATAGTAAGCGAAAAACATCTTGCCATGACCTGCCAAGGGAACACAATCTCCATATTCTGCTCCCACACACTCAAGACGCTGAAGAAGATCTTCAAATGGCAGCCTTTCAACACTCACAGAACCATCACCCAAGCGCTCAGCACCAGCAAGCTGGACTACAGCAACACACTCAATGCAAGAATCAACACCCAACTGACCAAAAGACTCCAGATCATAAAAAACTCAGCCTCAGCCTCCCATCCTCTCTCACATCACCCCACTCCTCAAAGATATCCACTGGCCTCAACCTACAAATGAGCACTCTACAACCTCCTCACATACAAATAAAAAGCCGTACACAACATTGGCCCCATGTACCTCAACAATTGCATAAAATTTCATAAATCTACTCGACACCTCCACGTAGCTGGAATCCTCCTCACACACACCCCCTGGATGCGTGGAAGAAGATACGATGGTCGTGCCTTCCTACCTCACTACTAAAGCCTGGAATTACCTGCCCCAGCACATCAGAGCATCCTCCTTAGTTCTTGAATTCTGCAAGAAACTGAAAACCAGGCTCTTCACATAGGGGCCGATTACGATCTCGTTAGGAAGGCCTCCAGACGGGTTCCGGAATGAGCAAATCCGATTCGGAGCCTATGTTTCTGACCGAATCTTCCCCCGTTCCGAACGACCAAGTACAATGCGAAGATCTCGTCCATGTCGACTGAATCGTTTCCGAACCCGATCCTGTCAGTCCGACTTGCTCACAGCCGTATCGTGCCGCGCAATGGAGCCGGCTTCCGAACGAGCAAGTACGATGCACGATTCGGACAGCCGTATCGACTCGGTCTCAGTGAGACAAAACGGCTGTGGGAATCGGACTTTGGGGGGCTGTAGCGGGCCCCCATTCACCGGGGCCCTCTGAATTGGTCCCGTGGGGGTACCCATGGGTCTCCCCTTTCCATGCATGCAGTGTGGCGGGCACTTTTCCCCACCCACCATAGATGTTCAATGGGAGTCCGAGCAAACCGAGTCCGTCGCCATAGTCCGTCGCCATGCGGGTGCATCGGAATCGGTTGCTCAGATTCGCGGAGCGCAATTCGCTAGGAAAGCCCTTTGTATCCGAGTCTTACGTAGGGCTTTCCTAGCGAGATCATAATCGGCCCCATAGTGTTGACCCTGGCTCACCCCATAAAGCTCCTGCATCAGTGCCAGGATACTCTCCTGGGAGAGTTGTGCACTAAATAAATACACATAATATAACATAACATAACAAATGTTGGGGATAATGCATGTATTGGGATGAGCGCTAGGTTTTATTTTCAAAGTCCAGTCCCAAAAATATTGTGGAAGATGCATATAAAGGGAGGATGTTTTGGGGTGGGGATCAGGGTTTGTGGTTTTTCATTCCAGCTCCAGTCCCACAAACAGTGGGAAAAGTGCATATATTTGGGGAGAGGTTAGACTTGAGATTCTAATTCCAGTCCCACAAACATTGAGAAAAGTCTGCATGTTTTGGGGAAGGCCAGATTTACTTTTATAACTCAAGTGCCACAACACAAACATTGGAGAAAGTGCATAAATTTAGGGATAGGTCAGGTTTACTATTCTAACTCCAGTCTCAAATATTCAGGAAATTTCATATAATTGGGCTTAGGGCCATATTTACTTTTCTCACTCATAAACAATGAGGAATATAATAATGAGGGTATAATACAAACTATTCTAACTTGAGCACAGGAAACATTTGGTACAATTCACATATTTAGAGGGAGGTTAGGTTTCGAGGCCAATTTAGAGGTGAACAGATGGAGTAGAGTCCATCAGGGTGGCAGAGGACAAGACCTCCACAATGCCGATTGTATTCCGTCTGTCAAAGTTAGGGATGACTGTCAGCCAAGTGGTCATTTTTGTTGCTTGAAAGGAACCCCCATCATGTGGTTCTCTTCAAAGTACAAAATGTTGGGTGAATAGCTGCTGCCTGTTTTGATGCCCATCCACCAGACTTTCAACTTTTTTGTTTTTCAGAAACAAACTCCCAAGGTGGTTGTTTGTATCTGGAAAACAAAAAAATAATGACCATTGGTCTTTTTTTTCTGTCCCTGATGGCCAGGTTTTTTTCTGGCCATGACAGACAGTAATAAAAGGACATCACACCGTCCAGCTTAAATAGGGTGGTCAGTGTAATTCCCTTCCTCAGAATGTCCCTACTCTGTCGTGCGGTCAGAGGAAGCTTCCCATTAACAGAGACAGAAAGCTTATGGTCCACTCGTCTCTAAATGAGCGGGGCAGATTTGCTGTCACATTTGTGAGAGAGACCCCGTCTATCAAACTATAAATTGGCCATTAAGTACTCTAACTCAATTCTAATAAACATTGGGAAAAGTACATAAATATAATTGATGTAGATATACCATTGTAACTTCAGCCGCTCAAACATTAGGCAATGTAAAAGTACTTTGGGACTGATTCACAAAATCATTTATCAGTATGGGAAATAGTACTACATGAGAACTCTTTTATGTACTCTTACATGACTTTTTGAACTGACCTCAAAATGTATAAATGGGAAAGGAATTGTATAATTCGGATCCTATTTACATACAATTAATGCAAACAGTCAGGAGTGTCTCTTTACTCTTTTACTCATAGGGAGTGGGATGTTTTGGAGTTGATTTACAAAGACATTTAAGAATATGTAAGAGAGTACTCCAGATCTGGTTTGGTAACCATAATTTTGCAGAAGTCACCCAAAGTATTCAAATCATGAAAGTGATGGTGAAGTTACACTTCAGCTGAACAAATCTGACTTAATCAATTTCACAATTGTATGCAGCATGCTTCTCCAGCCGTCACATTTCAAACTTTTGCTCATAAGCCCTGGAGTCACAGACATCAGATCAGATTCTAGGCATTTCTCGTTTGGGGAAATAAAGGGCTCACCCAAAGTTTGGCAGTTTTTGCAGACAGGATACCTTTATTCTCTCCATGATAATGGGCTCATCAATGTCTACCCGGTACAGGGACAAAGAATTTCTGGAGGTAGTGAAGTTGTTCTCCCCTCATTTTCTGTCAACTCCCTCCCTGTCACATATAATCCTGGTTGGCAAACATGCTCTCGCAACACAAATGCACAGGAAACCCTATCAAACAGTAATAATAGGTGCTTCTTTACTATGAGGACTTTAAACCTTTTCCTGAATTTTCATGTTTTTCAAAATATTATTTATCGCAAGGCCCATCTCACTCACCTCCCGGCAGTGAGGCACATGATACAGGAAACATAGAGACTGTTGTGTTTGCCACTGCCCAGATCGAAAATATGACTGGGCAAATAAAACATCACTATTGTGGCACTCGTGACTGGACTGTATCCTAATATTCATCGGGTTCACGCAATATCACAATACAGAACTAGTACATAACTAGCGGATGCAGCCGTCTTTTAACATTTCTCATAAACATTAAATTGTAAGTCGATGCACCAACATGTAACTTGGTCGCTCATTAGCTTACACTCAAGAACCCTCTGGCTCAACTCAGCAGCCATTTTGTTTTCAGTAAAAACAGAATCAAAGCAAGTTAAACTCTTATATATTCTTAACAAACGTTCAAAAATATCAGTGTGAAAACTGTCAGTATCATATCTGTACAATAAACCCTGCATCTATACAGCACGTGCTTCTGCACATCATGCACTTTTTTTACTACTTACTCACCACACTCGTTGCCTGCCCCCTTACATTCAAGGAGCTATAATAGCATCTTAAGACACTGCACCACCTGCCTTTTTTGCTACAATACAGGCCACTATAATAAATAGACAAACAGGAAAAGGTCTCTCACTTTAGTTCTATACATTTTTTTAATGTATTTTAATGTTTTAAACAATTAGTGCAATGAACAGTAAACTATAAGCGTGTTAAGTCGCAGCTCCCAGCATACGCAGCTAGGTCTGCAACAGTGGCGGCTCGCAGAGGGAGTGATGCGGGCGGTGAGGCGGGGCGGGGGAGGGGTAGGGTGGAGGGGTAGTGGACTCTGACATACGGTGGAACGGAGTAAGGTAAGTAAATAAATAAATAAAACAATTTACCTTGCGCGCGCTGCATCGCCAACTCGGCGATGCAGCGCGCAAGGTAAATTGTTTTATTTATTTATTTACTTACCTTACTCCATTCTGCTGTATGTCGGAGTCCACTACCCCCACCCTGCCCCTCCCCGCCCGCCGCCCCACAGCATTCCCTCTGCAAGCCGCCACTGGTCTGCAACTGTAATATCAGCACAGACACATTTATACGTTGCAATCATATTAGGAAAAATGCAGATTTAACATACATAACTTGCACCGACAGTTCTTCAATACCATAAGGCAGAGTTCTTCAATCTGTGGGGCGCGCCCCCCCAGGGGGGCGCGACACCATCTCAGGGGGGGCGCGCACTCCGCACTAAGATCTTCCCTTTGTTGGTCTTTTACTGTCCCGCGTCGCAACTTCGCAAGTCTTCACCCATTTCAAATGGGAATTGTTTATTGTAGAGCTCCGGTAACAGAGGGTTGGAGGAGGGAGGGAGATGAAATAGATAAGGCAGGACGTGCCCGTGCTTTTGTTATGTAAAGAGCTAACAGTTAACCTTCCCAGGAGGGGTTAATTCGTAGAGCTGAAATGCTTCAGCTGCAGTGGGAGGCAGGGTCTCCTCTGCTAAAACCGAAAACAAACGATCAGACAGTCCTGTTCCTTCACGTTCGATTTCATAGCAGAGGAGACTCGTGCCTCCCACTGCAGCTGAAATGACTGCCTGTTCCTTTCTTTCAGTTTTAGCAGAGGAGACATCCTGCCTCCCACTGCAGCTGAAGCATTTCAACTCTACCAGTTTATCCCCGTCCTGGGAGGGTTAGCTCTGAGCAGAAAGGAGACAAAGTTTCTTTTAAATTTACACAGGCAGGCGCGCAACGCCCACAGGGCTTCAAGTTGCCAAAAGAAAAATGCCAGCCACCCATGTGTTGTTTCAACAGCCTGCAAATTGATTGTCTTGACACTAAATATGCTTATAAAGAAGTATGTATACATTTGTAATGTGACTTTTCAGTCTTTGTTCCATTTTATTATCAGGCATGGATCATTCAGGCAGCCCCACAATTAAAAGTGCTTCTATTTATATTTGCTGTTCAAAGTATGCACACACAAGTGCTGACAATACAGCTTTAGGTGACTGTTTATTTTTGTTCTGCCTGGGACATCAAAATAATGAGCTGGCAACCCTAATCATAAAACTGGAAGTTTGTTGTAAGATCAGCACATTTATTTCCTCCACCCTGATCCCTGGTTAATGCCATAATAGCAATAGTTTAACATATCTGAAACCCTACGCTGCCGTCAATAACCTGCTGAGTTACTTCAAGTGTCTGGAAATGAGCCTTGCATTCAGACAACTCGTTCCTCATTTTCGCCCTTCACTTTCACTCACCCTGCACTCACAGCGATCACAATGCCCTCACACTGATCCCGATGCACTCACACCATTCACCCGCTTACCCTGTACTCACAGTGATCACTGTGCACTCACAATGCACTTGCGCTGTTCACCCTGTACCTCACCCTGCAGTCACACAAGCACTCTACTCACCCGCACTCATGTGACACTTCACCCACCTGTCCCTCTGACAGCTCAATCTGCAATCTCACTCAAATAAGACCATCACTAACCATACATTAATTCGTCCCACTCTGCACTTACACCCGCACCCAAATTCATATGGTCACCTCACTCACCCTGCAGTCACTCCTCTTACCCTACTCTCACACTGTTGCATGGCTCAACCTGCACTCACATGGGTACTCCTGCCACCCACACAGCGCAGAGGTTTAATGTGCCTGCTACAAAGAAAGTGTACCATGCAGATCAAAGAACTGAGTGTGAGTAAACTACGAGTAGTGCTATAAAAATGAAATGTTTGCCAGAAAGGTGCTATAGAGAGATGAAGTGCTTTGTTGATGAGTGGTAGTGAGGAAATTCATGGAGAAGGAGCAAATGGGGGAGGGGCGCCAAAACAGACCGTTCCACTGTGTGCTACCAGTGCTAGGGCAGCCCTGGCTGGGAGTGTTAACCCCCACCCGAAGTTCGGGTCTAGTTGCGCCCTGTACACAAGTATGGGCATGTACGTGCCCCATCAAGGTTTTTGTCCTAAATTACAAAAGGACACATATACATGCACTGCAATCCAGCCTTTCAGGGGGCCACTTGATAGAGGCAGCTCTGTTTTTGCTCTGATGGCCTGGAATAATTCCTAAACAGATTCTTGTAAATACCGTTTTGTTTCATTTCTTTTTATGTGATTGATGTGAGAGACTCTATTACTATTTGCAGAGAAATGTTTTTGTTTCATGCAACAACCATAAAAAAGTTTATTTTAGATCAAAACGGGTCCTCACATATGAGAAATTGGAGGATATCACAGATATTATTCGCTGTAAAATTAGTGGGCTGCTGCTTTGTTACAACAGTGAAAACGCATCACTATCTCTGAATATTAGATGTAAACTCTTAGAATTTCGACCATAGTGCCTGTGCACCGTTAGTAGCCTGGCTAAAGAGGGTATGGCAGAGCTGAAAGTGAATCATTTAATCTCAAAGCTGTTCTGAACAGGGGCCCCCAAAATAGTATTGGCCCAGGGCACCCAAAATCCTTAACATGTCCCTGCCACCACAAAGTTTGTTAGACAACATTGCTCTGAAGTAAAATAGGCAACATTATTCATTTATTATCAGTTCTATTTTTTTAAACATAAGCCCGACGTGTCCTAAACCCCAACTGCTTCAGGCAAGCAACTTATCGTACCACTAAGGAATTCTCAATTAGGTGTTCGTTCAGCGCCCTCTCTGTGGATTTTCACCTTTGTCTTCGGATCCATAACTGGTTGGTGGGCAATTATCCCATTATAATGCTGCCTAAAACGTTTGTTAATGGTTTCCAGAGAAGAATTGTTTCTCGTGTACCAACTCTGAGCTAGGGAGTGCTCGAAAAATCTAATAACACTGTCTCCCTTACAGTCACTGTTTTGGCTGAAAATGTTTGCAGAATATTCAGCTTTGAGAGAAACTGCTATCAAAACTCTCTTGCCTTTCAGCTCGTCCTATTTATGTGAGATTGGGTTCTCAGCAGTTGCGGTATTAAAGACTAAGTACCGTTCGAGACTGGATGTGGAGCACAACCTGAGGATGGCAGTAGCAGAAATCCATCCACAGATTGACAGTCTATGTGGCTAAAAACTGGCACACCCATCACATTTATGTTGGTGGTGTTATTATTAATCTATGTCATGTGTAAAACAAAGCATCCTAGTAAAAACAATTTACGCACATTTTATCTTGAAAAATTGTGTTTTGAGCTGTGTAATAAGCCTCTGTCATTTCACCACATCCACTCACAAACCTGCAGTTTACTAAACACTCTTATTGTGTTGAACATTATTTGCCGGATATGGCCTGTGATATGCGCGTGGCGGTCGATTATGTAGTGTACCAGATTCCTGAAATTTCTGTCAGGCGGTGGGGGGCCCAACATCTAAAAAAATTCAGCTGGGGGGGCTCAACCTACAAAAGTTTGAAGACCTCTGCCATAAGGTATACTTGTGCATAAAAAACACACTTCCATGGGGATGGGATAGAATGCAGGGGTGAGGGAAAACAACCCGGATGACAAGGAGGGTGTGATATTTATGGTAGACCACATTATGGATTTAGAAACGATAAGTGCGGGCCAATAATTGAGTAAAATCAATTTGAAGATGGTGCATATCGGCTCAGCAAAGTCAGTTCTCAAAGTGTTGTAATTTTCTCTGTCTAGGGGGACTGTATATAATTTTCACCTTCAGTGCCACAATCATGACTTCCCACATAGTTAGGTCCACATCACTAATGCCCCTGCGCTTCAGGGCATGGAGGGTGTCCGCTTCCATCCATTTCAACAATTCTCTGGGCCAGGCATCCAGCTGTGCCCCCTTAGACGATTTTCACCCCATGGCTATCTGTCGCTTGGCAAGCAGCCATGCCAAGTCAGCAGGTTTATCTTCCATTTTGGAAGTTTTTGCCGCTTGTACAGCTCTAAGATATTTGCTTCTAGTAAAACGGAGTAATTCCTATCAGTTACTGCTTGAGTCAGTGAATATACTGAATCCCAGAAGGAAGCGAGAACTGGGCAATGTCGGAACATATAAGTCACCTCCCCTAAGGACTGATGACTTCATGGGCATTCGTCAATAATGCTGGGAAATATTTTATGCAATTTAAAAGGTGTGACATAGGCTTTGAAAGGGACAGGCCCATTAGTTCTAGACCTGTTCTAGAGACACAAACTGATGGTTCTTTATCACAGCATGGAATTGTAAAGGAGAGATCGTTATTACATAAAAAATTAGCCAACAATTTTCCTTACTGCATAATAATCCACAGACAACTAATTGTGGTTAGCTAAATTATTAAAAAGCCAAAAATAACTGGACATAAAGACACCTCAACACGAGGGTATAGAAATGCCAAGGAATTATCATGAAGCCAAATCTACGCATCCAATCAAGATGGTGCAACATGAACAGAACTATTAATTCAAGAAGTAGGATACAGAGAATCAAAAAGCATGAGTCCAAATTTCCCTGCATCGAAGGTTGATGTGTAAAAAGCATTAATCAATCCCTACTCTAGCTCTAAGGTGACATCCCTACATAAGTATTTTCAATGGGAAGGAAAAAGGTGTCAGTGTGTGGAGCCTTCCTAAGAAGTCACTCCACCATCAATGGGTCAAGTAGCATAAAGCCATTATCGAAAAGAAAGAGCTCGTTCTGAGATGCTCTCTCTAGGGCAAGAAAGAAGTGGGCCCTTTCCCTAGTTCCAACAATCAGTTATCCACAGGTGGCATTCCCATAATGCATCACGCCATCCACTCTGGGTGCAGTTCTGGACGTACTTTTCCACGGTATTGTCCATGTACCTTCTTCACAACAATTTGTCCTTGGCTCCCATGCCTTCTCCCGTGTGAAACCGCCTCTGTCTTTATCACCTCCAGCCTATGTAATTGTAACTTCTTCTCTCCATGCATAGCTACTAAAACAAAGACATTACTTTTCCTAAAGAATGCTTCTCCACCCGCAATGGAAACATGAGAAAAAACAGATTCTGCAATGCACATGAAATTCAACTATTAATTCTAAAGCGAGAGTTTTCAGGGACTTGCATTTCGGGTCTGTGATTTCAGCTAACATAAGAACGTGCCACCTTCAGCAATACAATTCATATAATCATGTCAGCATTTCAACTAATACATTTACCTACTTATAGAAATGTCATTATTGAACACATTTAGTATATGAAAGGTGTTAACTTCACAGTACGAGTTTTACATGTTAACATTGTCTGTTAGTTACAATTATTTCCTACGTTAATTCTCTATGACACATATCCATAACTAAAGCACGTCACATAATTGTGTTAATACGTTTCACAATTCTAACACCTCATGTTAACATAATTTGCAAGATTATATGTGGATGCATTCTACACGTGATTATAATGCACCCCTACAAATAAAATGAAATTTCCGCTCCATCAACTTTTTGTAGTATTTCAAGTGGATAAACTCAAAGCAAGTGTTTCTCGATACGCGAGAGGGGTAGTCTAGCTATGTTGTTTTCTCTTTGGTGGTTAATTGGCTTCACAAGCCCCATTCCTAACGGGTCAAAAGGAGGGGTACCGCCCACCTTTGACTGCTGCAACAGGCAGCAATAAAGGGAGTATTAGTCTCACTAGCCCAACTCTGTTTAAATTTCTCCTGCCTGATGAGCGCTCCATACATAGGGAATTGCCCTATTGGCATACATGTATCCTGACTGACAAAGATTCTCAAAGGTCAACATCACCTGATTCACAAACAGGTCACGCAGGGTAGTCAAACTAGCCTAAGTTCAGCATTCCCTAAATACCCTAGTCCCTAAATTACTTCAGTTAAATACATGCTGATGTGAAAGGTGGTGTGGGTGTGTGACAAAGCCCTGCAGTAATACCAGAATATTATTCCATCAACTATTCTCTTTTTCGTACCGCAGAAGGTGCTAAAAAAAGAGCAAGCGATTCCATTCTGTCCCTTAATTAGGTGATTAAACAGGTGATAAAAATAATTATTCCTTGAACCTTTGACAATCATAAAGACCACATTGTCAGTTGAAATTCTCTGTATAACATAATGTCAGGGTAACACTTCAGAAAGGATATCTTATGCTTCTCAAAAATCTGCCTGTGGACATATTAGCATTGACTTGAGGCCTGATTTAGATCTTGGCAGGACTAACGTTGTCCCGCCATGGTGGCAGTCCCCAGTACTCTGTCAAGCTGACGGCAGTCCGCCCGCAGTATTTAGATGTTGCGGCAAAAGACAGGCTACTGTGGTGGTCTTCTCTGCTGGCTAACAGTACTCTGTTGCCGTCATGCCGACGGTTTTCTGCAGAGCAGATTTAGAACTTCCCGTTGTGCTGGCGGTGTCCTGGCAGTGATGTCATGACGAGGTGAGGCTATGGTGGTGTGGAAACAGGTAAGTACTACTTATTATCTTCTCAATACACATGTATGTTGTGAATCTGTCAATATGTATATGTAGGTAATGTGTACTGCCCATATTTTTACATATAGCATTGCACACCAACAACATACACACACTATTGAATATACACCTACACCTACCACTAAAGCCTACCTCAGATCCCGGCGGGTGGCTAAGCCTCGTACTCAAGTAGCAGCAGCACAGGATGGACCTGGACAATGACGTTCAAGATGGAATCGGTGGTGGGACCCCGATACAAGGTGAGTTTTCACCTCTTTTTCTTCCATTTCGCCAATTTAAGCTTGGAGGTTTCCCCGCCACAGTTACCTCGAATGGAAAGGTACATCATAATCTGGACTGAAGGAATTTTGGCAGGACTCTCTCCAACAGCAGTTTCTGCCTCTGATGCCGTCAATGCGGGAAGCAGTTTCTGAGGGTGTAGCGGGACTGCGGTGGTCTTTCCTCCAGTGACCAGCCAACATCTAAATCGAGCAGGCAGACCGCCAAGGCTAAAAAAGAGACGGCTGTACCAATCCCGCCAAGATCTAAATCAGGCCCTTAGTCTGAATACTTGCTTGAATTCACATCTAATATCACTACCTTATTATTAAACACTTTGGGGCCATTTAGAGTGTGGTAGAGTGGGGGTGCCACCACAAATTAGCCAACACTTTGCCCTTCAAAATCTGTGGTTCTCTGCTCAGTTTACAATTGGGGGAAGAACTTGCCTTACACTAGCGCTTGCTCTGTTGGCATAACACTTTAACTCTGCAGCTGGTCTGCTTCTAAACTGCTGGATGAGAGTAAGAGTTGTCTTGCCCTATTTAAGGCATGTTGACCATCACTCATTTTTCCTACCGGAATCAACATGCAGGCCTTAGTAGTCCAGGGTAGGGAAAATGCATATGGTCCTACTTGTGCATGTATAAAACTCCATTTGCATTCGCCCATTGAAATTTTGCTTAATGAGCACAAATTCCTACTCTGGCAGTTTTGATGAACAGTAAAAACCAACATGGAGCTCGCTCAGCAAACGTCAGTGCCTTCAGTGAAGCTGCTACACTGGCGGCTCAGTTGAAGGCAAATAGATACCCTCTTGCCATATGGACAGATCATCATTTGACATGAGAGTAGAGTCCATGGCCTCTGCTGACCTGGCAGACCCTCAGGCCACCCACCAGAATATCAGTGACCTAATAATCATGGGAGCTACTGTGTGAATGAAACCTCTTTCGGTGTGTGTATCCGCATGCTGCAGCTTCTCTTCATTTAGATGTTCTATCCTATGCAGCCATTAATAATGCTGTCCTTAGTAAATCTTCCTAGTGAACATGTTGTCCTAATTGTTATTATGTCTTAGAGCTGGAATCACTGTAAACCTTCTTCCAACTTTATGAAGGTTTACATCACTGAGTTACAAATCCCTATGAGCTAAATAGAAATGCAAATATCTGGTACCTAGTTACAGACATTCATATCCACATCATCCAATACCAAGGCATTACCATCATCTCCTACACTGAAGACACCTAACTCATCCACTTCATGACGGACAAGACAACAAAGTGCATGACCATGGTAGCAGAATGGATGATAACCAAGTGCCTGAAGCTCAACTCCAACAAGACTGAGGCTCTGGTATTCGGAAACCGGACCTCTCCCTGGGACGCCACCTGGCGGCCACCAGAAATAGGACCAACACCCACCAACCTCAACAGAAATCAAGGGATCATCATGGACGACAATCTCAACATGATGGCACAAGTCAATGCAGTGAGATCTGCCTGCTTCCACATCCTATGAATGCTACAAAAGATCTTCAAGTGGTTGCCACAGAGCACCAAACAAACCATC
This sequence comes from Calotriton arnoldi, assembly GCA_963921515.1. Lineage (NCBI taxonomy): Eukaryota > Metazoa > Chordata > Amphibia > Caudata > Salamandridae > Calotriton > Calotriton arnoldi. The sequence continues at coordinate 5,286,133 of CAWUFW010000189.1, forward strand.
ACACATGCACTCATCACTCATCGCAAGCAGACTTGACTACGGCAATGCCTTCTATGCCGGAATCACCAAACAGCTTCTACACAGACTTCAGGCCATTCAGAACGCCGCCTCGAGACTCATACTCAACCTCCTATGCTGCACCCACATGTCACCTCACCTCAGAGAGCTGCAGTGGCTCCCCGTCCACAAACACAGCCAATTCAAACTCCTCATGCACACCTACAAAGCCCTTTACAATACTGGACCCGAATACCTGAACAGCCGCAGACACTTTTACAAGCCTGCCAGACCCCTACGCTCAGCCTCATTATCACTCGCACCCCCTCATTCACAAAAGCAGAACAAGAGAGTGCTTGTCCGCTCACATCGCACCCAAAATATGGAAGGACTTCGCACACCACATCTGAGCCGCCTCCTCACTTCTCGAGTTTCGCAAGAAGCTGAAAACCTGGCTATTCCAATAATTCTGCAGGGACCACACGCCCACACACCTATTCAAGCACCTCTATAAACTCACGGGTGATTAGTGCGCTCTCCAAATTAACATAACCTAACATAACTCAGTCCTACTTGCTGGCTCTTCAGTCAGAGCTCTGGGGAGTATACCTTTTATTAGCGACACTCTATGTGAGATCATCAGTAATCCTATTGATCACAGGCTCCACCTCTTGCCTCCAAAACCCTACATAAATACAAGGTTGGTTACTCTCAATTGGATCAAAATGAAGGGGCCTAAGACCTCTCTCATGATTAAATATTAGAGAGGTCCTCGGTAGAATTACAACACATAAACTCTGCATGAAGGATGCTTATGAAACCTGGTGTACAATTCTATCCGGCCTTTTGATCAAGTCAAGAAATGTATCTTAAAGAAAGAACTTTTATTCAGCCCAGTCCCAACATTCTGAGATGAAAACAGAGTCACAGTGCAGCATCTGCATGGTCAGAGAATGTTCCCCTGAGTTAAATCACACATTTGTGTAAGAGCTTCCACTGTGGCAACAGCTGTTCAATGGAACTCTCTTTGCTACTGCTATGGCTTCAATCATCCCTTTAAAAGTTCTGGAATGCTTTAAAGACTTAGGGCCTGATTTAGATCCTAATAGATACAACAGATGGTCCTCAAGGATGTTGAGGAAAAGCTTAATTAATAAACCTATCTTGAGGTAATACAATTAAACCTCATATCCAGTAGAGGGAAATAAGCGTTGTATCGGTAGAGGGAAGAGCACATAAAAAAAGAAGACTACATCACACAAAACAATACAATTGAGTGCAAATCAAATATCAATTGAATTAGCAAACATCAATATACATGTAGTAATTTATATACAGCGATTGCTCCAATAAGTGCAACAGAGTGCCCAGAGAAAGTGCTAGTGCATAGGATTTATAGATAAAAAGAAGAAAGCAACAAAGCTTAATCGATTCAAATTAAAAATCAAACCTGTTCATACAAAATTTTGAAACTCTATAGATCCGTTCCACTATATAGAGGTGACAGCTTAAATCAATAGTGCCTCTTTGTGGATGGTCTCTTCAATCCAGGCTGTAGAAATAATGTTAACATTTCGACCCCAACAAAAAAGGTGGGCGGGGTCTTCATCAGGACAGGGTCAAAAACTGTATTGGGAGCAACCTGAGTTCCAGCACCGACCAATGTAGAAACTAACTGATGCAGTACGAAAAACAAAGGCAGCCGGCTCCTCATGTGATGGGGAAACCTCCCTTCAATGTGAAATACGACCTGAAGGTCAATTTCAAATCCAGAAAAGTGTATTTATATTTATATCCCATTATATCCTATGGGACTTATATTTCGGCAGACGGGATATCCATCACCATTGCGACGAAGTAACCTGCCCGCCAAGATCTAAATCAGAACTTTAGTTTTCTCCATCATCCTCTTCTGAATATGTTATGCTGTTTAATATTTATTTGACCATAGCACTGAGTTTGTTATAATTTCAATAGGATATGTTAATATAAATACACTTTTCTATCATAAGAACCATCTGGCACATGCATCAAGGTAGGCTTTTGCGATTCCTTAATTGCGATTATTAAGGAATCGCAATTAAGGAATCGCAAAAGCCTATGCATGTAGGAATCGCTATAAAAATAGCGATTCCTAAACATTCCTTAATTGCGACTCGCAAATTGCGAGTACGCAATTAAGGAATGCCGTCCCATTCATTCCTAGGGGCCTACAGGCCCTAGGAATGAATTGAGATTGCATGCGCAATTTGCGAGTACCAGTAGGTACTTGCAAATTGCTCATGCAATTTCAAGGATGCAAGGGTGTCAAAATGACACCCTGTTGCACCCTATGAAATTGTGATGTGCACCCATGTTGCGCATACACATGCCCCAAGGGCATGTGTGTGTGTAACCTAAAACTTTAAAAAATGCATTTTAGTGCATTTTTCAAAGTTTTGCAAATTACAGACAAGTTTGATTTGTCTGTAATTTGCGGTCTTCTAACATTGCATTTAAGGAATCGCAAATTGCGATTCCTTAAATGCAATCGTAATTAGGAATTCGCAAATAATTGCAAATTCTTAAATTGCGCATAGAAGCTACTTTCATGCATCTCCAAAGGCCAATTTGCGATCGCAAACGGCCGATTTTGCGAATCGCACCGTTTGCGATCGCAAAACCTTTGATGCATGTGCCCCCATGTGTATCTTACTAGTGTTACGATCTCTTTCACATTAATTTGTGCTAAAATAGCCAAATACTTTGGTCATCCATTGCCGCATATATCCACTGGCCTTGACTATCTATTAAGATATCCATTAGGAGAAAATAAGCTTCTTGGGATTGTCCACCAAGTGTAGTGATTTAAGGTCTCCAGTGAAAAATTGTTTCATTCCAAAGTTTTGAGTCCATCACAAATGTCTGAAACCTTATTTTTGTATCATAACCATATGGATGGCACGTGTGAATCTAGTATCATTTGTCAGACGTTGGACACCCTGTTGCTCCCCATATGCGCGGATTCTTAATGGAAGCAAGAATGGCACCCGTCATGTTTGGGGCCAAACACATTTTCTAAGTGAAATAATTAATTTTCCAGTTTAAGGATATGTGTGTCGTACTAGCAAATACAAGGGCAACCCTGTATTCCATGTAACATTGGTAGTAAATGTGTATGAAAAAAACTGTTTTCCACTAGGAATGATTTAAGTATTATTTAAAGCTTCAACAAGGAGTAAAACATATGTTCATTCTTGCTATTCAGACACAAAAAATGTAATATAGTCAAAAATAAAGTATGAAATGTATAGTGTCTACATAATATAAATGAATGATATTAGACAGTTCAAACATAGAAAAAAGCTCCTAGTGACAGCGCAGTGCAAGTGACAAATAATGAAACACTATATTACAAGCACTGTGCACTGACAGAATATACATATATTCAAGCCATTAGGACATATTTTCATTTGAATCCAGATAAGTAAATGTTCAAGATTGGAATAGGTCCAACCATGAATGAATGGTTGGGACCAAAAAGTCGAAATTTCAACCCCTCTGAGTGATTTGAATGGGGTCTTCCTAAGGACAGAACAAACAGATAGCAATCTCACCATGAAATTCTGGTGCAATCACACAATCCATCCAAGAATCAAGTCATCATGACCAACGGCATAAGGAAACTTGAGGCCCCCCCCTGTAAAGTACATAGAGAGAGCCCCCACAGACCAGACCTAGTCAGGATCTCTCAGGCCAGGGGCCCGCCGCCTGTGCACAGTGCCAGAGGGGGTCCCTTGGAGCTCGAGGCCCCCCACACCACAGGGCTGCTGGGGCTATTGTTACGACACTGATCATGCCCTTAAGTGTAGCATTCAAAATCCTTCCAAGGCTCACACAACATATCGGTTTTACAATTCGTGCACTGCGGGGCCTGGTTCGGGGGCCCGCTGCTGCTGAATGGCTCTGCGCTGCCCTCGGTGGGGGTCTGGTCAGCCAGTGGGCAGACAGCCTGACATGTGCAGTGTGAATTGCTATGGTGCCGGCGCCCAGGCAGAAAAGAAAACTAAAAACTTTACTGAACAACACAGCAATCTACAGGAAGGAAATATAGTCTCATGACTAAATAAGATTCTGTAAACCGAATCTGAATCCACATTTCTCCACTTGACAAAATTGTATTTATTAATTCTGGAAATTTATATAGTGCTCTCAAATGAGCGAACAGATGAGCCTATAATGAGAAGTGTTTCCATGTTGTGCGTGATGGCCACTGAGGTGCGGGTATCGTGATATGGGACACAGTGGCTAGCAGTGTGTTGAACAAATGATTGTGAGGTATAAATGTGTCATTTACATTTGAGATAGACTGGCAGAATTGAATATTTCTACAGACCCCCTTTTGGTATTTGTAGGTATGGATAGATTTATTGTTTTATTTGAATTATACACTGTTTCAATTTACTAGCACATTAATACATTTTTTTACAAAAGCAGGATATACAATTGTAAGCAACCAGTATGCATGCAGCACATGTCCTCCCAGCATGCACCAAATGAAGTGATATGTCTGCTAAATGGCCTTGGTTTGTGGCCTATGACCCACCTGCAGTAGACAACAGGTAGCAGTTGGGCGCAGAGTGTTAAAGATTTCAAGAGCATATGGGGATGTAGGAAGATAAGAGCACACCATGAATCAGGACGTGTTGCCTTTAACTCATACACTCACACAATGCAGAGAATCACTGGCTACAACAAGAGCACGAAAGTGTCAGAAGACATGGAGGCCCTGGGTGGAGACCCGTGGAGGTACAGGATGTGGTCCTTATAATCTGCCTCTCCAGTCAGACTGGGGCAAGGAGAGGGCACGAAAATAGGAAAAGGGGCTTAGAGACATGAGGGGTTGGTTGTGTAGACAGTGGTAAGAATCTGAGGTAATGCTGGCCTCCAGGCATGAATACCAGAAAGTCAATGGTATTTTCCATACTTTTTATTTCATTTGAAAACCCAGACCTGAACGCTTTAAATAGTTCACTACATTGTTAGTTGGTCTGGGTGTAGAGCGAACGGCATTCAGAGTCTTAAATAGTTGACAAGAGCAGACTGTGAAGAAGGCCATGGTGGCAAATATAGCCCTCCAGAACAGTTGTGCAGACCCTAGCTGCACTAAAGAAGGGGAAAGGAGACATATTGTAAAAGAAACAATCCTGGCAGGTGTGTATAAAAGACCAGGATTGTCTGACTCTTTAATTTGCTCATTCTACCCCAAGTCCTCAATCAGGCGGTACCCCTGCCCAGCACCTCCCCTGCACTCAAACCTTAGTCTAGCTCACTTTAAGGCTGTGGGTGGTGGGCATGCCCCATTTACTAGTAGCAAAGGGAGACACAGTCAACAGAAAGGTTAATTGAAGTACCAGAGAAGCCATCCTAAATCTTGTGACAATTACAAGTAGGCTTATTCGTTTTATTGTGCAGGCCATTGGAAAATGAACAGCTTGTTGTCTGAAAAGGCCACTAAAAAGTCCCAAAATCTCACAACGAGCAACGCAAGCAGACAAACCAAAAGCCGACAACCTGTGATAAGCCCCCTTTCACTTAGACCTCACCTGGGGCAAGGGTCTTTATATGCCTGGTTCCACCTAACGTATTCCCTTTTAGGCAAGCTAGTACAGCGAAGGCAACAGGGCTAAATTTCCCCCTGAATAAACGGACCCACATTGAAGCAGATGGCTACCAGTGACTGACGTGGATTAAAGCATTCTACGAATCAATAAATGTGTCAAGTGAAGGGTCATGCCACTGTGATCTCTTGAAGCAGTTCTAGCTTTGCTTCTAATTAGTTGTGATGGGGCGGATTTTCCTGTATCTAAACATCCTTGAGTGGTCATCGTACAGGGGCCTCCACTGGTTGTATGAACCTTTAGTTGTCAACTGAGAGTGTATGAAAGGAGCTAGCATCACCAATACATTTCAAAAACAGTGAAACCAATTTGGCTCCACAATAAAGACAGAGAGAATGGTGTCCAAACCATGAATGCTTATCTGCAAATTTTAGTCAGGGTACAAACAACCATCATTTAGTAAAATCAATTTATCCAAAATCAATACATATCCATATAAATGTGCAGTCTTAATTTGTATATTATAAAGAAGAAGATGCAAAATATACCAAGATATGAAGTACAGAATATCGAGTAGATAGATTCCATAATGGAACTTCCCTACTCTAAATAAAGCTTTGAAAGTGGTAAGGGGAAGTTAAGAGAGGAAGGTGTCAGCATCAGAAGAACCAAATTAAGGTTCTGAGGAAAGAAACGGGCATTCAAGCATGAAGCTCAACATCCTGGGCAGGAGTAATCTTCAGAGTTGCGAAAGGTCTTCTCTCCGCAAAGTCAGGAGAGGATCTGCTAAGCTACTCTAGGAGACACACAATTAATACACAGTAGAAGGTTCTGGAAGCTCCGTCCCACTGACTCCCTCTGGATGGTCCAATAAGAAGACGAGGTTCTCTGGCAGCATGTAGACTCCCCAGGTTTACAGCATCAAACAAGGAATGTGCAGCTGTACAGCTTGAAGTCAGCAACAATTTGGTTTGTCTGGTGCGGGAGGCTCTTTCCCATCCCTACTCACTAGTTATCCACGGCCAAAATGTAATTCTTAAAGCTAAATCTCATTCTCTAGAATAAACAATGATCTTATTCTTGCTAACGATCACTCCTCGATAAGGCACCTGCAGAGTAGAGAGAAACATGAAAGGTACAATGCATTTATTAAAGAAATAACTTGAGTGACTGAGGTCTAGGCCCAAGTCATACAATCCATGAAAGAACAGTTGACAACCTACAAATACAGGTAGTATAAGAGAATAAAAAGTTTAAAAACACAGTTATATATGTGGCTTTCACTACGTGTAAATGGAGTCACCTACTGTTATTTGAGTAATACGATGCACACAGATTAACATGGTTCTCAAACAACCTGTAGATATGATGCTCAAGTGCATGAAACACCAAATTGCACTGCACCTGTTGGTTTGTGGTACCTGACACAAGACAGAAAGGGGATTTCAATAAGTGAGACATTTAAACAAGCATTGGCATAGCCAATTGGTCTTGCAATCGGAGTGCCTAATTACAGAGACGGCAAAAGGGGAGTTGCGGTGGGAAATCAACCAATTAGCATGCAGGCTGCGGACAAAGGCTAGCAAATATGTTACAATAATTAAAATAATTTTGCATGCCACAACGGATGAGTGCTGTTTTTTTTTAACCATGGGACCGCTATTGAACATGCAACCTTCAAAACTTTCTTATTTGGAAGTGTAAACAAGAAGAAATAGGAATCAAGTGGCCATGGGAGGGAAGGGAGCCACGGAAAGAAGGCAGGTGGGAAAAGAGCCAACCGCCAACAGCAGCAAACCGACCCCAAACCCAACCACCCTTCCCATAGGTGGGCCAAAAAAGTTTTCAAACTGCTCTCCACAAGCACACACAGATGCACAACTGACAAAACCGTATCTGACATGCTGCGAACGGATCACTGACAGAATATAGAATGCCAAAATATCGACCTGCCAAAATATCGTGGATTAAATATATAGAATGCCAAAATATCAAATTCCTATCTACAAACAGGTAAGTACAAAAATATCGAATCCAAAATATTGTTGTCAATAATATAGTTTGTTAAAATATCGAATTTTTTAAATGTCTTAAAATTAATGAAAAATTAATGAAATAATAAATATAATTAACTAAAACATACTTAAAAATACTTAAATAACCTTAAAATTTATAAATAATTAATGTAAGTTATAAAAAAATAAACATACATTTTTATTTTTTAATACATATATATATTAACTTAATATTAATAAAAAATATTCAATATTTTTAGCGTAGGATAGCGGGGGGGTAAAATTTACTATTATCACTCCAGAGAGTGCAACAGTAGGGAAAGCGTTGGATAGTGGGAGGGTAAAAATTACTATTCCCACTCCAGTAAGTGCAACAGTAGGGAAAGCATTGGATAGCGTAGGGGTAAAAATTACTATTCCCACTCCAGAGAGTGCAACAATAGGGAAAGCGTTGGATAGCGTAGGGGTAAAAATTACTATTCCCACTCCAGAGAGTGCAACAGTAAGGAAAGCGTTGGATAGCGAAGGGGTAAAAATTACTATTCCCACTCCAGTGAGTGCAACAGTAGGGAAAGCGTTAGATAGCGTAGGGGTAAAAATTACTTTTCCCACTCCAGAGAGTGCAACAGTAGGGAAAGCGTTGGATAGCGGGAGGGTAAAATTACTATTCCCACTCCAGTGAGTGCAACAGTAGGGAAAGCGTTGGATAGCGGGAGGGTAAAAATTACTATTCCCACTCCAGTGAGTGCAACAGTAGGGAAGCGTTGGATAGCGGGAGGGTAAAAATTACTATTCCCACTCCAGTGAGTGCAACAGTAGGGAAAGAATTGGATGGCGTAGGGGTAAAAATTACTATTCCCACTCCAGAGAGTGCAACAGTAGGGAAAGCGTTGGATAGCGTAGGGGTAAAAATTACTATTCCCACTCCAGTGAGTGCAACAGTAGGGAAAGCATTGGATAGCGTAGGGGTAAAAATTACTATTCCCACTCCAGTGACTGCAACAGTAGGGAAAGCGTTGGATAGCGTAGGGGTAAAAATTACTATTCCCACTCCAGTGAGTGCAACAGTAGGGAAAGTAATAATTTAATATTTAAATAAAAATAAATTAATTATCAATACCAATACAAAATTAATTAAAATTAATTACCAATTACAACATATTTAATAATTAATTAATTATAAATACCAATAAATATTACTTATTAAAAATTAATTACCTATTAATAATTAACAACCAATTAATTTTCAATACCAAAAATGTAACAAGTAATAAAAAATTTACCAATTAATATTTAATTAACAATAAATTAATTATCAATACACAAAAATAATTTCATTAATTACTTAATTACAATTAAATTACTTCCCACCCTATTCCCCTATAAACCCACAACCCGCATCCGAATAATAAATTAATACAATTAACATAATTATCAATTTATCAATTAATAAAAATTAATAAAAATTAATTACCAATTAATAATTAATTAACAATAAATTAATTATCAATATAAATAAATTAAAATAAATATTTCCTTAATTACAATTAAAATACTTCCCACCCTATTCCCCTATAAACCCACATCCCGCTACAGAACTAAAAGCATAAAATTAAATTAAAAATAATTAATAATTCCTAAAAATTAATATTTAATTTACTATAATTAAATTACTTCCCACCCTATTCCCCTATAAACCCACAACCCGCTACGGAATTAAATTACGCAAAAATTAAATAACATAAAATTCATTACTTTAAAAAAATTAAACATACATTACAAAAATAATATACACTTTTAACACATATACTAACATACAAAACACTTAAAAAAAATCGATATTATTAAAAATTCGATATATTTTAATGCCTATATTATGTACTTCGATATTTTGACAGTCGATATTACTTACCTGAATTTCGATATTTTTAACCACTATATTATGTCCATTTGATATTATGTCCATTCTATATTTTGACTTCGATATTCTGTCCGTTCTATATATTTTTTTGATATTTTGTCTAGTTACCGCTGCGAACGACAGCCACAGCTGAGACCTAAAAATACCAAACATAAAAAACAAAAGATTCAGACACCTTTTTCTAATTTGTCTTTTGGCCAAACAACGCAACAGAAATTTATAGACAACATGCCAGCTTTACGTGCTCCAGAATAGGGACGTGGACTATAGTTAAGCTAGATGGTGTGTTTGTGTAAAGCAAGCCTAGACTTGTAATGGACAAAACAAATCATCGGTAGCAAAGCAAAGAGGCACAGGAATGGATGACAACCACTGGCACCAATGATGTGACAACGTATCCGTTAAAGTGAGCTGTCAAGCAACGTTTTATATAATAAATGCTGCCAACAGCTGAGGGAATGGGTTTTGTGGCTTTGCAGTAAAGTAACAATATGGTGAGAAATATTACTTTTTGATTCACTAAAAAAAGAGCAAAATAATTGGAGGATATTCAATAAGATTATTTGGTTGTAAAAGTTAGAAGGGTGCACGTACTTCCATGTGCCAGTTGTTCTCAGCCAGGTAACACTGAGCCACAGCCTGGTCACAGCTTGTGATTGCTACAAAGTCATCACACTGCTGGACTTGGTCCTTGGCCAAAGGGCTCTTTGCAGCCTCCTCGTCCATACGCTCAGGTGCAGGGACGCCACCATCATCCTCCACAACCGCACTCTCCTCAGACATCACCTAAAGCTGCACGTAAGTTCAGGAGAAACTCTAAAGGAAACAGCAAAGGCCCAGCCTCTGGGTGCTGGTAACATTATAAACTCCAGGAGGACAAAGACTCGCTCACAGTGCATCACAGTTGAGTATAGAAAGAACTGACAGCAGAGAATAGAAACTGCAAATTGTGGACGTAAACAGTGCAAGACTGTAGCATATGTAGAACTGCTGTGGCTTCTCATTAAAATAAAATGGGGTGGCCATCTTTAACATAGGGCCATTATAGGAGTTTGCAGTAGTCACATTGTTCATGGTTGACTGCTAATTGGGAAAGAAAGTCAAGGAACTGTACATTAAAACTTGTCACTATACGTCTTTTTTATATATATTTGCTACAAAACCTTTCATGCTAAGCTTCTGCCATTCATGAACATTGATAATTACAATAAATACTTTGGTTTCTTTTGTAAATAATAAAAAGTGTCAGCATCTCAAAAAGGCATCTTAGTGTGCATTTGGTCTAAATTTTGTCAAGCTCATATTTCATATAACCGTCTATCTACATATTGAGCAGGCTCTACAGGAAGGAGCAACAATCCAGTCGCAGGTAAGATTGCCAAACTTCAGACTCTGCAAAGACCCGCCTCAGTGGCATCTCAGTGGAGTAATAGAACTGATTGAAAACGTCCAGACATTACAGGAACTGCTAAGCAATGCAGACACAGACATGCGGCGCCTTGCTGAGTTCTGCCACAGGTTCTCTCTCTGAGTGGCTATCTTCAGCTGTTGTTCTATTGTTCTATTAGAGAAATAAGTGTATAATAGTTACTCAATCAAATGCTTTCATGGACGACTGGTAGATGAAAATATGAAAAAGATATGAAGCTGTATGTGAATGTGGATTTTTTTCCTTTACAAATTGCTTTGACTGCATCAGCTTCAGTCGTAATTAATGGAAAGTAGCACCACTCCAAGATGGCTGCTCGGTGTGCATTAGGACTAAGCATTGCCTTGGCTCAGGTTGCTGTCTTGTAACCTGACCTTCTCAAAGACGACTTATAACCTTACTAGTCTTTGCACAGCATGAAAGAGCAAGTGGCAGTGAGGATCAGCTGGAGACCATGAGCGGCACATTGTGCACCAATACTCTGCAACAGGCAATCAATGCCATGTGGCGACCGCCCGGCTTCGACCGGATGATGAGCAAGGTGCATATACACTAGAGTTTTGACCACCCTTCTCCCCCTTTCAGCATTTACATAGCAAATGAAAAGAAGGACAGGATAAGAAAAAAAATGGCGCTCTGAGCAAATGAAAACACCAGCGCTCCTGAGGAGGGCTCATAAACCAAAGAAGTTCCTAATATTTTCATAAAAGGTGGGATAGTGGAGGGATAGTGTACTTGGTCCCTGCTCTCAGAGAGGGGTAAACACAGAAGGAGGCATGGCAAATGTATGCCATGGACAGATGGGGAGAAAGAATAGAAGAGCGATGATGGAGCCAGCAAATGGGAAGCCTTTGGGGAGGCTGAAGCCCACAAAGTAGATACAGCATGTACCTTCGAGACAGTGCATGCGCTGTCTACAGCCACAACCTAAAAAGGGGGATAGCAATGATATGTTGGCAGAGAATGGCCTAATTTACACAGGTCATACTTTTTATTACAGATTGTAACTTGCACAGGTGATGTAGTTTAACATATTTGCTGATGGCCTATTGTATTTATTTTGCTGATACAATGATGTAGATACCCCAGAGGAGCTATAACTGTTTACTTCCTTAGCTTCGCAGCAAGCCAGCAAAAGAGGGAAAGGGAACATCCATGGCGAGTATATCACCATAGAGAGATATGAGTCAAACATGGAGTGCATATTTGCCAGTAGGTGTGATCAAATTGGTGTGTCTGCACTTTAGATTTTGACATGGTGTGGAGGAACTGTTTTAACATTAATACAAATACTCCTTGGGTTTATAATGACACATATTTCAAAGCCATACAGTGATCTAGCAGGCACTTTGAACCCATTCAAAGTCCAACAACTTTATTACCCAAATTGCAGAGCAGGCAATAAAATAAAGGACCCAAGGTGCTGCTGGTTATTCACCCCTAACTAGGTCATGCAACATAACTGCTGAGGGAAGATTTGATAAATCTCACTTCACAGTGTGGAAATTCAAAGGCTAGAAGTGAACCAACTGGGACCAGTAGTGCCAGGTGTTTATTTAGAGGTGAGTCATATGTGTGCACCTTTTCACTTTTCAGTTAGAAGACACCCCTCTGGGTTTGTGAGGAACTAATGGATCATGGGTCAATGTGGGTGCTTACTTGGTCAAAGTAAGCACCCATTATGTGGGGGACAGCTGAGCATGGCGTCCTTGTAAAACTTAGAGTTTCTTGGTTGAAGAAACCTATTAACCATTCAAGGGTCAATTTGGTCCTGATATCTTTTTTTTGTTTAAATATCTTTATTGGTTTTCTTGAATTTAGTAACAGAGTAGAAATTTTCATAGGCAGCACTTCTGCACATACAAAGCTTCATTATGCAAGCAATTGTCATGTTTGTATTAGTTTACAGAAATTCAAATACAATACACAATGGTGTTTAGTTGTCCTTACAGGTGGCCTATATTTGTAAAATATTGCATGCTACTTCCTGCTAATGTTTGTGTTCTTCAATTCCCAACTAGCATGTAGTTACGCCCAATCTATTGCAAATATGTCAGGCAACTGCAGCAGGTGGTATGAACCGGCAGCTCACTTGGAGAATAGGAGCTTGTATTGCAACCAACTACATATTGGGAGATTGCGCGGAAAGAGAAGGATGGGCCAATAAGTCATATGTTAAGCAAACCTCAAAACTAACAATGAATAAAAAGAAAAACTGCCATCACATTACAGCAAAAAGGATATACGCAACATCACCAGGCATTCACACGCTCATCTCGATCTGGGCCCTAGAGTGGCTCGCTAGGGTGGCATTTGGGCTCATTAAAACGTTAGAGACCTCTATCATCCAGGCTATTGTCTAGTGGCTGGGGGCTGGAGGGGATACTCGGCGGTGGACCCAGGACACAGACGTGCTGCCACATAGGACGCAGCATTGTCCGTGGTTACTTAATGTCTCTGGGTTCGGGACCATCAGGGATTGGATCAGGTATTGGCGGGAGGGGCACCTGCACCAATTCCGTCTTTCCCGTTCTTAAAGGCCGTGAATATGTTATCCCAGTATTGTGCTATGGGGTACTTGCGGAGTCCTGCTGTTTCCTCCCTGTGTGGTGTTGTACTTTCCGCCTGCGCCCAGATCGTGAGCGACCTTTCCCAGCTGATCGTTCCGGGGGAGTATTATGTTTCCACCTCTTCGTGATTAAGCGCTTCGCTACTATCAGCCCCAGATCCCAGAATCGTGACGTGACTTTGTTGTTTTTAGACCTGGCGTAAAGTCCTAGTATGTGTACTTCCCATGTGTGTGGCAAGGAAGTTTCAGTGCAGAGTGCAAGTGTCCCGGCCACTTTCTGCCAATAGAAGTGTAGAGAAGAGCAGGACCATAGCATGTGAAGTAAGTTTGCATTAAGTTGCTGGCACCGAGGGCATGCAGATGTGGCAATGTGGAAGTATCTGTTTATGTTGTCGGGTGAAAGGTACGCCCTTTGTATAATGTACGTTTGTATCAGTTTAAATTTGGAGCTCCTCAGGATGCATGTGGAGCTGGCCAGAATAGCACTCCATTCCTTTTCCGTCCAGGGTGTGCCCCTATCATCTTCCCAGCGGGTGCGGAGTCTTAGCATCGGGTTTCAGTGTATGGGTAAGGAGAGCCGCCACTAGCCAGTGCATTATGTGTGAACCCACCCCCATGACATGCAGATATTGAAGTAACAGGTGTGTTGGCGGCTCAGTCGTCAAATCCCCCCAAGAGGCTGACAGGGCTCTAATTAAGGAAGTATGTAATAGAAACTGCCCTGCCGGTAACCCACTGTCTCTCGGTAGGGCATCGAAAGTGAGTAGTGCACCATCCGAGTATAAGTCGCCCAAGGTATCCACTTCCGCTGTATGCCAATGTGTAAGAGCCTCCTCGGAGGTGCCCGTCCTCCCTCTGGGCATCCCTAGGAGTGGGAGTATCGGAGCGTACGGGAGCGTTGCGCGGATAAGATGTAGGCTTCACCTGTAGCATTTGTGCGCCAGTGCTAAGTGCAATTGAGATGGTCATGGGGGCTTGGCGATGGGATGGAAAAGGTGGCAGATTCGGGATTGGGTCCAGGGCTGCTGCAGAGTCGCTGTGTCCTCCAAACCCTTGCCACCAAGCCACTTCGTCACCCACTGTAGCTTGGCCGCTATATAGTACAGCTCCATATTAGGGACTGCCAATCCTCCCTGACTAGCGGGAGCATATCGTTTCCACAAGGCTACACGAGGCCTGCCTTTGTTCCAGATTAAGTCCCGAAACATGCATTCCAGCTGGCGGAAGATTCTGGTCGGGACATATATCGGAAGATTTGAGAAGTAATATAATAGTTTTGGAATGACGATCATCTTGATCAAGGTGATGCGGCTCATGACATTCAGTGGGAGCGACTTCCAGAGTTGTACCTGAGCTCTGACTGCTGATATTGCCCTCGTTAAATTGCCTTCTAATAAATCCTCAGGCGTCTTGTATATGAAGATGCCAAGATAGTGAAACGTGGTGGAGTACCACGGGAGGGGAGAGTCGCTGAGGAGAACTTCTGTTTCGACCGTGTCTGCGCTAAAGGGGTAAACCCCCGATTTGGCCCAGTTGACCCGGAGGCCTGATACTGCTTCGAAGGCTGTGAGTGCCTCTGCTATGGACGGCGGGATGTCGTTGATGTCCCGAACATACAATAACAGGTCGTCAGCGTAGAGAGAAACGGCATGCATTCCGTCTCCTAACTTAATTCCCCACGCCTCGCTGTCATTGCGGAGCACCATCGCTAGTGGTTCCATGGCCAGGGAAAAGAGTAATGGGGACAGGGGGCAACCCTGGCGTGTCCCCCGTCTCACCCGAATAGGTTCTGAAATGAGCTTGCCGGTCCTAACCCGAACAATGGGCCGTTGATATAGCAGCTGAACCATACTCATGTAATGATCTCCAAGATCGTATTTACGGAGAACTGCCGCTAGATAGGGCAATTCCAAAGAATCAAAGGCCTTCTCTAGGTCTAGCACCAGGCAGCCAGAACAGGGCCACGCGTGTACCGCGTAATGCTGTACCCGGAAGAGCCTACGAATGTTGAGCGAGGTACTCCTGGCGGGGACAAAACCGTTCTGATCTGGATGTACCAACGTTTTCACAATGGGCGAGAGACGCTTTGCAAGTATGGATGCAAAGATTTTGTAGTCGGTATTTAGGAGCGCTAAAGGGCGATAAGAGCCCAAAGATTCAGGATTCTTATCGGGCTTGAGTAGAGACACCAGTAAAGCCTCGTTCTGTGTGTCCGCGAGAGTGGATTCATCAACCGCAGTTTCAAACACCTTCAACAGTTGCGGTACCAGTATATGCGCATATGCTTTGTAAAATTCAGTCGGTAGTCCATCAGGACCCGGCGACTTCCCGTTGGAGAGTGAGAATATATTGTCCCGAATTTCCTCCGGGAGGAGGGAGTCATTCAGTTCCCCTTTTTGGGCATGTGTAGGATGTGGCAGTGTTATCCCCTCAAGGTAGAGCTGTAGCTCCAAGGGTGTGGCAGGCATGCGGGATTTGTATAGATCCCGATAGTGCATCACAAACGCATCATGTATGTCCCGCTGTGTATATGCTATACCTCCTTGCGCCATGCGCACCGATGCTACCGGAGCCGACGATTCATCCTGGCGAACAAGCCACGTGAGTAGTCTCCCCGCTTTGTCCCCCATGTGGTGCACCCGTGCCGAGTGTGCTGCATAATTAAGACATCTCAACCATTCTAACAGTCGTGCATGCTCTTCCCTGTGACAATCAAGCCGTCTCGAGGAACCCCCAGCGGCTTCCTGCTCACTGGATGCCAATTGCGTCTCCAATTTGGTGAGGTCCTTTTCTAGCTGAGTTCTGAAGCCCACCTGCGCCCCCAAACAGTGCCCTCGCACGACCACCTTTAGAGCGTCCCATTCCAGCAGTGGCAACGAGGCTGAACCTGCATTCTCGTCGAAGTATTGTGCCACAGTGGTGGCCAGTAGGTCCCGGAAGGGCGCGTCCAGCAACACATCCGGCTGAAGTCGCCAGATAGGGATCGGCGGTATCCCGCCCTCCCACTCCAGCTCCATCACATGTGGATTATGGTCTGAGTGCGTACGCCCCATATAATGTGACCCAGCAATACAGGGTAAGAGATCATTGGTTACCATAAAGCGGTCCAGTCTTACGTGAAGGCCATGCGCTCCCGAATAATAGGAATATACTCTATCTAGTGGGTTTTGATGTCGCCAGGCATCTGTCAAGTGCCATTGTGTAGCCCAGTGATTAAATGCTTTCATGGCGGTATGTGTGGCTGTACCCGGCAAGGGAGGAAAGGACTGGTCCAGTGAGACGTCCAGTACACTATTGTAATCACCGCCCAATATCATAGGAGTATCATGCCATGTGGCCAGTTTGTGGGAGATGAGTTCAAGATAAGCTGCTAGGTCAGTGTTAGGTGCATATAGCGAGGCAATAATCACAGGTCTACCGTCCAGGACACCTTTAACAATGACGTACCTACCCTCTGTGTCTATACAGGAGTCCACCACCCGGAAGGGAGTCCCCGGTATCACCCATACCAGAACCCCTCGTGCATACGCCGAGTATCCCGTGGCGTACAATTGTCCCCTCCAGCGCCTGTGTAGTCGTGCCACTTCAGGTTTGTGCAAATGCGTCTCTTGGAGAAGTGCTATGTGTATGTGGTGGCGCTTCAAATAAGAGTAAATGTGATATCGGCGCAACGGGTTATGTAAACCTCGCACGTTCCAAGTTCCTATCCTTATCGGGCCATAATGTCTGTGAGATAGGAGCACACAAGGCCTCACCAGGGCGAGGGGTGGAGGGAGCTAGTGGTGGGCCTATAAAGGTACGTGTAAAGTCTTCGCCTCCGTGTGGGCCAACTGATCGGTCAGTGTGCCGTGTGATGTAATAGATGGCATAACAAACATTTAAACCATATACAATAAAAAATACCAGAAGGACGAGTGTGCAACAGGCAACCGCCCAAACAAATAACAAAAGTAGCATACAGTCAACGTCTGGGGGGGGACCAATATGCACAGCAATATACTATGTGTCAGTAGCTGGAGATTCTTCTCCGCTGGCTACCCCTTTGCCCCGGCCGAGTTACTGCCTCAATATCATATTTAATGTTCCCTTAGGGGCAGGGGTCATAGGGGCACCCCGCCTAGGTGTCTCGGGGCTTATCAAGTGGTAGAACCCCGGCATCCCACCTGTAGCCATAGCAGCAGCGCAACAATGGAAGCCTGACATCTCAAGTCAGGGAATACAATGCACAAGCCATATCACAGGAGCCTTTATACTTGCGTGTCAGAGGACAACAATCATTGCCGGATTAGCGGGGACCATGTGGCAAAGGCAAAAGAGCGTTCGAAGTTTAGACAATGTCATTGGAAGTCTGCGGGGTGAACTGGGGCAGATCACAGGAGGTTTGGGAGGCAGAGAAACTGTCCGAGAGATCATCATCACTTGGTGGCCCTTGCTGATCGGAGGTTGAATTAGTCTCTTCTTCGTGTGCCCCGCTGATGTCTGCCACCGCCTGTAGAGCCTGTTGTTGGCCGCTGTGGATCAGCTCCGGGGCCGGACCGAGGGTCTGAGAGGCAAGGGATTGAGGTTTCTTCCGTCCACTGCGGCGACGTCATGAGGAAGCTTCGGGGGCCATCTCTCTCCGGCCAGCAGAGGGGGCCCCGCCCCGAGGAGTCGTAAGTGTCCAACCATTCTTCTGCCCCTTCCGAAGTTGTAAAGAAGTGGGTTTTTCCATTCGCAATCACCCTAAGCTTCGCCGGGAACAGCAACGAGTATTTGAGATCACATTGTCGGAGTTGCCGTTTCACTGCCATGTACGAATAACGTTGTCTCTGGACTTGCATTGTGTAGTCAGGAAAGAACATGATTTTGTGGTTATCCACTTGCACCTCCTGTAGCTTTCTTGTTCCCTGGAGTACTGCATCTCTGTCTCTATAATTCAACAAGCGAATCAAGAGTGGACGAGGATTAGAGCCCAATGGGGAGGCCTGGCAGGCACCCTGTGTGCCCGTTCGACGACAAAGTATGTAGAGAGGGTGCCCTCGGGCAGTAAGGAGCGAAGCCATTGTTCAGTATATGCCACCGCATTCCTCCCCTCTGTTCCCTCCGGAAGGCCCACCATGCGTATGTTGTTGCGTCGGGCGCAACTTTCTGCATCTTCAGCCCTGTCTTCCAAGAATCCGACGCGGTCGAGAAGGCTCTGGATCTGTTTCTCTGCTGTGGTGACCCGTGGAGAGACGTCAGCAATAACCCCCTCTGCGGAGGCGGTGCGGTCCATCAGTTTTCGATGGTCCACGTGAAGCAGGGTAAGGTCAACTGCCACTTTGTCAATTTTATCTTCAAGGGAGGTGCGGATCTGGTTCATGGTTTCCCCAAGTTTTTCGACTGCCGCTAACACAGCATCCAACTTATGCGACATCGGATCCACCGTGTCTGAGCCCGCCATCTTATCAGCCTGGGCCCGGGTCTGCAAGGGTGGGGCCGCAATACCTCCGGTGCCTGTATTCGTGCGCCCCCCATGCGACATGGGACCTCCGTGTGCCTCTGGGAAGCAGGTAAGGCGCTATTTCAGTATGACACGTGCTGGTGTGGGAGAGGTCAGTGTGGTCGGCCTCATGGATGTGGCGCGGAGAGGAGGGACTTCACTTCCTATTCCCTCCAATGCCCCCCCCTCCAGGGCACGCTTCTCTCCGACCAGGTGTTCCCTGTGGCCTCAGGTCAGTGGTCTTCAATCATCGCAGCACGGTGTACCTCGCACGTGCCTCACAGACCCAGGTAGGAGGCCCCCGGCGAAACAGGGCGAGGCGGATATGTAGGGTGGATATGTAAGGCGGAGCGTCAGTGGGCCTATGGCTGTCACAGCAGGGGGTCTTCTCCTGCGCAAAAGGACTGCGTGCTGGTGGGATCGGCGCCTCAATAGTGAGTTACACCCTTGCACCCCCTCTCCGATTATCACCATCTGCAGGTGGCACACCCACCATATCACCAGTACTCACAGCTCATTGGTACTCACAGTTCCTTAATATCGCCGCTTCATAGCTAAGCATCAACCCTCTGCCCGCAGGAGCCAAGAAAGCTTGCTATGGCTGACGCTGAGATGTTCAGTAAACGGTGTGTCAGAGTCCAGGCCGCGTCCCAGACCTGCTCACTTTCATGGGAGTCGCATCGCCGGTTGAGAGAGCCGCTCCGTTACTTGCATTACCTCCAAGGGATCCTCCGATAGCAGGGAGATTCAGCCTCTATGCATATCATCCACGGTAGAGACGGCCGTTGCTCGTAGCACGATACTGCGCCACAGGTGTGGGTCTAGGGGGCGGAGCCGATCCCTGGCGCCGCGTAGCGAGTTGCGTCCGGGGTCATGGAGGACTATTGAGCGGCTCCGGTGACGGGCAGGTGCGCCACGGGTCTCCGCGACTCCTGCTGCTTGCCGCGACACCTGAGCCTCGGGTCTGCTCCCGGTATGCTCTCGGAGGTCGGCGAGCCCTTCTGGATGTTTATTGTCGGATCTATGTGGCCGGTAGTAGGAGCCTGCGATGGAGCTCTACATGAGCACGTCCGTCCCCATTGCTGGCTAAGCCACGCCCCCTTGGTCCTGATATCTTGATAAATACGGGACACGTAAGGGGCTGCAGCTTCACTGCGTCATTATCTACCACACATATGCTTTGATGTTAATAGCCTCTCCAAGCTTCTATCAGTGTATTTTACCGGCAGGTAATAGCTACGCTGAGTTAATAAGAAAAAATAAGGAAGGCAAATTGGTGGATGCAAACTGTGCTGCAATGCAAAACGCTGCCGCTTAATAAAAAAAAAAAAACTATTCTTGTGCCTAAGGGAGCAGCAAGTTGTTAGGCAAAGTGATGCAAAGAGGGGAACACACTAATACTTTGAAACACAAGAAACAGCAGGGTAACTTAAATGGTATTCTCCACGTACCAAAAGGTATGACATGACACTTCTGCCTTTGGCGCAGGTAGCTTCTGAGTGCCATCTCTTACTGCTTGTGTGGGCTAGTGTGATAAAGACTTGGCAGAGTAGGGCAATGATATGTTGGAGTGGGAATTTGTGCTGTAAGATATCGTTTGCTTAATTTTAAAACCAGAGTGTTCTTTTAAAGCACCATGAATTGAGCACCAGTGTACATTGCAGTGACAGTCTTTTCAAACTAGGGGTAGCACAAAGGGTGGCCAGCAAATAGACTAACAAGAGCTAAATGGAGGTCACATAGCAATGCAGGTAACGGCGGGGGAGCCTCAGTGCTGGTAACGGTGGGGGGGGGGACTCAGTGCTTGTAACGGTGGGAGGGGGGGACTCAGTGCTGGTAATGGTGGGGGGGCTCAGTGCTGGTAACGGTGGGAGGAGCCTCAGATAACGGCAGGGGAGCCTGAGTGCTGGCTGTTGCCATCCCAAGACTTTACGGAGTTACATGGAGATCAAAAGGACTTTGAAGCAGAAGGCAACCACAAGATGGAGTCCAAAGGATGCTGCAAGACAGTCCACAGGGCCCTGGGATGAAAGTGATGGCACCCTGTAATTTCTACAGGCAGTTGTAAACCTGAGCAACTGGGGACTCCAGATGCGGGGTGAATCCACAAGCTTTGGCACCAGCTATTTCTGGTGCTTGTTGACTAATCAGGTGTGCAGCCAGCGTAGGTCTTATCATCCCTGGCTGCCCTTGTATTGCTGATAAGTTATCCCATTGCCTTGCCTCATAAACCTAAAACATAAGTTTCCCAATCAAAATTTGCGTTACCTCAATCATTTTGTTTGTGGCCTTTCTTGATTTGCATGCTCACTTCACTGAGTGTAAGCCTGGCAGCGGCCGGGATATCAACACCATGTCCCCTATCCTCTCCCGATGATGGCAGACATCTTACCTCGGTATTCGTTCATTGTGAGTAAGGAACTTCTGAAATTATCTACTCACGCATTTTACCTGCGCCACTTTCAAGTCTTTTTATGTGATTTTAGGTAATTCTGTGCACCAGAGCCTGTTAAGCTGTAATGTGCTTCAAAATGTGTCATAAAACTACTTTTGTTCACAATCTATAGATACATTGAGATACGTTGTTCAAATGTGTTCAGTGTTCGTGATGAGCGATAGTATGCTGCGTTTGGTGACGAATTCAAATGTGCTGCTGATGTCCAAATAATACATACTCACCTGGGCGATGCGCGCCTATTTTTTGGGTAACATCTCTTTAAGAGACAACATATTTTAGGTGCTGCGGCTGCCAGCCATCTCCTCCTGGAACTGTCTCCTACGAGCCTTTTGCATGATCAGTAGCTGAAAGACTCTTTCGTTCCCCTGCGGGATATCGCAGGTTCTTCAAGCCAAGTGGGAGGTATTAATAAATAAAATTTGAAAAATAAATAGCAAGTCTATCTTCTTCGTGACACCTGGTAGGCAACACATCGTAAACCCAGCACAATCTGCGTGCTATTTACGTTGCCTTGCTTCTTTGCAGAAGGGTTATTTTAACATGCCTTCATGGCAGTGAATTTCTACATAAGTGCAGTAATATTTGATCGTGCTGCATTAATTTAACTCCGTCTACTGACCACCCAGTAGCCCAAGGTAGTAGACAGGTAAACAGTGTGGCCACTGTGCTTGAATTGCAAGGACTGATGTGCAGGCCCTGCCAGTACAAGAGACCTCACTCCCATAGAAACAACAGTGAATGAATGAATGAATGAAAAAGTTTATTGCACAGTTACTTAAAACCATTTGCAATATATCTTACATCAATAAGAATGAAAAAAAAAGACACGATTCCTTAAAATCCTTCACAGTATATCTTATATCTAAAAAAGTTCACATAAAATTCTAACCGGTTGCAGTTGTGAGGAAAATACTATTTGTATTAAAAAACCGTTATATAAACAACATTGCGACAGAGTTCAATGTATCATTTGAAGATGTGCCTTATCCAAATTAACAGCAAGTCTGTTTTCTGTTTAATGGCTTGCTGCTATTCGAGACTCCTCTGGTGTTGTCAGGACCTTCTTCTTCAATAAGTCTGATGCGCAGCTCGTCCATATATCTCCCAAATCTGGCAAGTCTGTCGGTATGGTGCAAGAGAATAGAACCAAAACTGCTTCTTTCACTGTCCGAACTCTTTTGCATAGCCACATTGGCTTTAGAAGCTTCTGACGACACTGTGACAGGCCGGGGCAGCAGCACGTCAAGTGTAGCAGGAATTTCTGTTTTAAAATTGCAAATTCTAGAGTTGGTTATAAGATCAAGGGATGTCCACCTGGGATTTAATTATTTGATTGGAAGGGGCACTAGTCTGGCCAACAGAATATTTTTTAGGGCCTTCCTCCCTAATTCTTGGCTTAGGTAGGGCTGTGTTTTATGCTCCATATATGTTGAGATCAGCCCAGAATGACCTCCTCCCATTTCTTAATGTGCTAGGCCAGTTTTACGTGACAGTTGGAAGATTTGTTTGTTGATTGCATTTTTGATAGCCTGGTAGTTTATGTCCTCTTGACCTCAATTCTGTATTGCCACGTTCCATTTAAGCAGTGCTTTTTCCGCGCAACGCTCGAAGATCATTACTTTGGTCTTGTGTGAGTTTATTGTTAGTTCATTTGTCTTGTTGTAAGTGTTTAAGGCATTTAGACCCCTTTGTAGTCCAATTTTGGTGTGATCCATCACCACTAGATCATCTGCATATTGTAATATTTGAAACTTGTAAGCTCCAATTTTAGGATTCGCAAGATTGTCATTATGGAGCATCTTACCTAGATTTGCTGTATATAAGTTAAAAAGTGTAGGGGCAAGTACGCATCCCTGTTTTAGGCCTCGGTTTGTGGAGCACTTTTTTGTTATTGTGTTGTCTGCTAACTTGACTTTAATCCAAGTATTGCTGTATAGCGAAATGATGGTGTTGAGGAGCCCTGCTGTTATTTGCCAGTTGAGCAATTTGGTCCAGAGCTTGCATCGAGACACCCCATCGAAAGCTGCCAAGTAGTCTACAAAACAGGCAAAAACAGTTTTTTTATTTTTGATGTTTGCTTGCTGGCTCAGGTACGATATGGCTACTATGTTATCGATTGTTGAGCAGCCTTTACAAAACCCTGTTTGGTATGGAGGGAGGATTTCATTATCTTCGATCCACCTATTCAACTCTGTCAATAGGGTGCCTGCATAGGCTTTCCTTTCGATGTCCAGGAGGGCGATCAATCTGTAGTTTTTTGGTTCTGTGTTGTCTCCTTTCTTGAATATTGGTTGTATGAATGACCCGCCCCATGAGTCTGGCACCTTGGCTTGCAATCGACATTCTGTGAATAGGTTAGATAGAACTCTACCCCAGTATGCTGGATCTTCTCTAAACATTGCTCCCGGTAGGCCATTAGGTCCAGGGGCCCCGTCTTTTCTTATCTTTTTTATTAGTTTTTCGACGGCGGGGCCATCTTGGTATTTCCCCCCGGCTACAGATTTGGACTCTACTTTGTTGTTTTTACTCTCCATCGGATGTTCCTCTGTGCTTCCAGGTTGAATGCAACCTT
This sequence comes from Calotriton arnoldi, assembly GCA_963921515.1. Classification (NCBI taxonomy): domain Eukaryota; kingdom Metazoa; phylum Chordata; class Amphibia; order Caudata; family Salamandridae; genus Calotriton; species Calotriton arnoldi. The sequence goes on from CAWUFW010000189.1 coordinate 5,310,155, forward strand.
CGTTTTCTATGTAGATTGTGGAAACGTGTCTTAACCATGCATCAGCATCGACAGAATTGCACCGGTCCACTTTGTCATTTTCCAAACGAGCTATATATTGCCAGAGTTGTTGGTGTTTGTGGGGCTTTATTAGCTCGTGGATCTTGATCCATTCTTCCTCTAGTTTATTCTGTTTGAGCGTCCATAGCAGGTGTTTGCGCTCAGTATTGAGGTCTTTGTACTTGTCCCATCTTATTTGCGTGCCAACAGACTTGTGGCTCTTTTTGCCTTTTTTAGATTACGTGTTATGTCACTAAGTTTTATGTTATCATGCCGGATTTGTGTTGTGGATGTCACTTTTGATTGGGAGTTTGCTTTCTCGTTTTTACTGAGAGTTGTTTTCAAGGCAGTGGTCCATGTTCCCCAGTTTTCCACGCTGTGCTCGATCCCGGGGTGATTGCCTCTGCTTTCTTGTTCATCTTTCCACGAGTTTAATATAGTGGCCTTCTGCTCATTCCATTTTATACTTCTAACTAGTGAGTATTCCTCGATGCCTATTGAGTGGGCTACAGTAGGGGCTTGTTCCCGTTGTTTGATAATAATACTCAATTCAACCTGGAGAATTGCGTGATCGCTAGTATCATGTGTATTCATTTCGAAATGAGCTATTTTGCGGTTAAGTTGATTACACAGAAAGATATAGTCGATCGTCGTGCAATTCTTGAATGTAGCTATTCCCAGTCGATTTAGATCTGAGCTTTTGTATAGTTCCTCGGTTGACTTGAGGTCATAGTTTTGGAGGAAGGTGTTAAAAATTCTTTCTGAACTTGTTAAGTGCATCATATCATTCGTCTTTGTTCCCAAGTGGTGAAGGTTGAAGTCGCCCACAATTACTTTGGCCGCTAGCAAGTATGTACATAAAATTTCTTGTATTGAGGTGATCATGGATTTTGTAGCCTCCAATTTTGACTGTCCATGGGCGTTTAAATATACGGTTATTATAAGCATTGAAGATCTACCTTCCGTGTCCCCTTTTCTCTCCACTATGAGTGCCAGTAGCATGTCTGACTCAGTTTTTATTTTCCTTACTGTAATTTCTTTTGCGTGTTTTATATAAGTCGAGATCCCACCCGACGGTCTGCCGTACCGGTTACGTTTAATTGCTAGTTTATGGAAGGCGGCATCGCCTGCCAGATGTGTGGGCTCTGTTGCTCAAGTTTCTTGGAGGCATAGAATATCACCTTCTTGCAGTTTCTTTTTTGCCGATTCTTGTTTGAGAGCTTTGTGTATGCCCGCAACGTTCCAGGAGACAATTTTAATACTGGGTTTGTTATCTTGGTTGGGGCATTGAGTTCTAGTCATTGCAGCAGTCAATGGATTTATGATGAGCTGCTCTTGTGGGACCGCTGAAGCATCAGGAATAACGAGTGAGATGCTGTGTCTCACTACTTGTCCTGCTGTGTTGCACCCTCCATTGGGTTTTTTGAAGTGCTTCGTCTTTTACTATTCTATTTGTGATCGTGTCCTCCTGCGTTCTTATCGATATACTTAAGTTTTTATAATTCTGGTCTAGTTGTATTTTCGTAGTGCCTCTCAGTACACCCTGCGAGTGTTCCTTCTTTTTCTTTGTGTATTTTGCTGTGTTTGATGGTTCGAGTAGAATTAGCGGACACTTTTCTTCAGTTATTACTATCCCCCAATATTTGAAGATTTCTTTTTCCCTGAGGACCGCTTCTGCAATGGGATGGTTTTTCCAGGTCACTACAGTGTCTTCCTGAGGGGTATCTTCGTCTCTCGATTCAAATTGAACACTGGCCATGTCTACACTTGTTATGTTTGACAGCAATGGTATATGTTGAAAGAGCCTTAGTAAATTTCCCCTTTTAAGTGTGGCATGCCTACCATTTGATATATAGAGTGGTTGAAAAATGCTTTTGCATGTGTTGCTTATGTAGACAGGGTTGGGTGTATTACCCATCAAAGTCTGTAGGTGTTTTATTCCTTCACGGAGTATCTCCTTAGTAAGGTCACTGATAGTTTTTTTCGGAGAGATTTCTGTTGTTGCTTGTGAACTGTTCTTAGCTGCCTCCTCCTGCACAATGTTCTCGACTTCTCGGGCGGCTGATATTGTTGTGGTATTTGCCGTGACATTCTAAGTGTCACGACTGAGAGGCTCAGGTACTCTGGCTTTCAAAATATATATAAGCCATGTACAATGATCCCCTATGCACTAAATACGAATATATATGTTTGAAGACATTAAACCCTGTTGTGCATCCCTAACATTCTTAAAATATGCAAAGATCGGTGCCCGGGCGCAACTTAAGCCATGTTGCAGGTTCTTTTCATGTCTAGGTAAATATGTAATTTTCTCTCTTTATAAAATGCATTATGCTTTTAGTAACCAATCTGTTAAAAAAATACAAATACTATTCACTCCTCCATTGCCAAGATCTGCACAATATGTATACATACAGGTTTAATACCGCACTCACTTTTTCAAGAACATTGTACAACAGATTCCGTATGCTCATGCTCCCTCTTGCCAATGATACCAATGACTCGAGTCTGTCTTCCTTTTTTTGTTCATATTCCAGCAATAGAAAGCAACAGCTTATCTGTAAAGTAATACAAAGTAAGATGAGTAGAATGAGAAAGAAGTCAGGAAGTCATCGGGATAATTGGTGAAAGGGATATGCCATGCACATCATGACCTAGATCCTTATTAGGATGGTTCATTGATAAAGCACTCTGTAATCATGCCCATTTCAGATGGGGCCGCCGGCCCCACAACCTTTCATCTCGTGAGGTGGGTTCCACCAAGGCCAGTGGGATGAACCTATTCTGATTTATCTTCATGGGCCATAGGGTTTTTTCTCAGTAACACAAAACCTGTTCTACCAGCAAAATGTAATAAGACCATATCAAAGCCGACCAGAAACAAATGTACTGCACCAAATGCAGGTTGATTGCATACTTCTCTAAAAATGTGTACCAGCCAAGAAGATCTCTAGGAATTAAGCAAGGCACAATATTCTAAAGAGATGCATCCTGGATCAGTGATTGTATGATTTGGTACCCACTGCCTTGTGTGTTGTTATGTTACTTTGTATTTGCATAGCACAACCTTTGCCATTGAATCTTCTACCTCAATAGGTTATTACCAGTCCTAACTCTGATCAATGTCAAACATTGTTTTTCTAAATACAATACTTGAAAACCTGTTTCAGAAAGATATGTGGTTATATTAGTTTTACTGCATGCCAAGATCCCCCACTGCATATGCAGGAACTGAGCTTGCATGGGGTCCCTTCAAGTATACTGTCTTTCCCAAAACCATACATGAACAGACATCAGTTGTATAGAGAAGTCAAAGGCCAGAGAATGGGCCTCAAAGGACCCATTAACAAGATTTGTTAGGAACTGCAATATTTAAAGGTGTAGAATTTAATGTTAAAGAACATGAGGGCTGCTCACACTGAGCTACCCACCTTATAAAGTTCAGAATTGACACTGTGTGCAGGGCTCCATTATTTATGGCTACCTGAGCTAAAAAAAGTTTAAGTTGCCTACGAAGGTATGCAATGGGAGTTCTCTCTTTGTTTTGAAACTACTGTTACTGATTTTTGCTATCCAGTCTATCAGACTTTAAAAAAGCATAGTGAACTGCATAACATTAATATATAATCTCCTAATTTATAGTAGAAATGTGAGTGAAGTTGAGACAAGTCTGACAATCAAACACACAAAAAATGGAAACAGGTAAATAAATGGAAGTGTGAGAGAAAGAGAAAAAGAGTTAAAACATTCCAAACAGCTAAGGGGCCAATTCCGATCTCGGCCGGTAGGGCTCCGAATCGGATTCGGCATAACCGGATCCGATTCGGAGCCCTATTACCCGACCGATTCGTACGCGCGTCCGGACGAGCGAGTACGATGCGAAATCGCCGACCGACTCGTTCGGGCGTCCCAACCGCTCCGACCGACTCGTTCCCGGGTCTAACCGCACCGACCGACTCGCTCGGACACGACTCGCACCGCGCAATGGAGACGTTCCCCGGCCGGGTAAGTACGATGCGCGCCGCGAGCAGTCCGACCGACACGCGCCGTCCGGCTCGAAAGAGCAGTCGGAGCCGTACTTTGGGGGTCCGTGTCGGACCCCTGTACTGCGTAGCCGCGCGGAGTCGCACACAGGGGGGACCCATGGGTCCCCCCTACCTGTGCGTGTACGGCGCGAGTCGCTTCACCGCGTACCCGCTGTAGGGGGTGCCCTTGTTCACCTCGCACCCATTGAGGCAATGGGAGCCCGCGTACGCGTTGTACGACCGGCTCCCATTGACTTCAATGGGAGTCCGACCGACTCGAGTACGATAGCATACGGACGCATCGTACTCGTTCGGTCGGGCTGCACGGGTCCGATTCGGTCGGAAATCTCTCCGGGTCCGGCTCGGTCGGAGAGATTTCCGGCCCGAATCGGAATCGGCCCCTAAGTGTACAATTCACAGCAATCGCCTCATATTTTATTGTACAAATCGCCCCCATTATATTCAACTTGTATTATACGTTCAGATGTAAACAGTAACAATAGTTCTTCAGTACACCTCTCAACAATAATAAGAAGCCTTTAATTTGTTTGGTTTCAAGATAATTTTTTCGGCGACCATAAATCCTGCGGCGACTCCATTGAAGGCATTGACCATTTGTCATGTGGATGCCATTTTTGATGTAGCACCAAACCCAAAACTCTTCTAAACCCCAACCAAAATTGTTTTTTACATTTGAGAACGTTATTGTTATACTATATGTATATTTTTATTCATAACAAAATTAATTACTCAACATATGTCTCAATGTTTAAAAAGTTATTTGCAATCAAATACAGAAGCAAGATTTTTTGGGCTCAACATATTTAAATTATCCCCCAATCACCTTCCCAAAATGATGAAAAAACATTTTTCAAGACCCATAGAATTAAAAACAAGGCCCACGCTGTAGACCAAACTTACAAGTGCCATCGAGACTCAATTCTTTCCTACTCGTAAGGCCAACATCATTGAGCACGTGAAAAAGTGTCAAAGTACGTTTTGGCGGCCAGACTTCAGATTTTAATTCCACCTTTATCAGGACCAAACAAATGATAATGATGTAGTATAATAACAGCTTGTCAGTCTTTCAAAAATACACGGGGGTTTAACAAAAAATTATAATGGACATACAATTAATCGAAAATAAACAAAATATACAAAAGAAAACACAAAGTCATATATCAAATAAACATCACTTCAATTCAAAAAGAGTGCTTCTCAGACATATTTATATCTACCAGATCTAAATTACCTTTTATGATCCTCCAAACTTATCAATACAAATTAATAACCAAAATCATAAACATGATAATTAAGAAGGATAGAATATCTTATTTGGTTCTCATTATTTAAATTGATCTGAAAGTTCGTCACAGCTCCTACATTTGTAATCATCTCAAATAATTGTTAATCATGTCCGACCTTACCTGAATTCAAAGCTTTTTAAGGGAAGGGGAGAGGAACAATCCCCATCTTTTGATCTTACTCTAATCTAGATGAGACAGTTGTAGAAGGATGTCAATCCCTTATCTCCAAAGACTATGGGCCTGATTCACAGAACTAACTTACGTCAAAATCCTAAACTTACAACAATTTTGGTATTCACAGAATGAACTTACACATTTGGGTATTCACAGAATGAACTTACAACAATTTTGGTATTCACAGAATTAACTTACTCATTTTGGTATTCACAGAAGGCACTTACTCATCAATGAGTAAGTGCCTTCTGTGAATACCAAAATGTGTAAGTTACACAAAATGTGCAAGTTACACAAAATGTGTAAGTTACACAAAATGAGTAAGTTACACAAAATGTGTAAGTTACACAAAATGTGTAAGTTACACAAAATGTGTAAGTGTCTTCTGTGAATACCAAAATGAGTAAGTTTATTCTGTGAATACCAAAATGAGTAAGTTCATTCTGTGAATACCAAAATGGTAGTAAGTTTAGGATTTTGTCGTAAGTTAGTTCTGTGAATTGGGCCCTATATGTGCCTTAAAGAATTAAAAGGAAAACCCCCAAAAAAACTAAACATATCTAAGCTCTTACTGCCACTACAGGTATTGAATATCATTTTAGTAGCTAACAGCAAACAAATAGGAAAACTAAATTAGAAATTCTTTCACTATCCAGGAAAAACACTTTAAGTGAACTCAATATAAATTAGAAGTAAAATCAAACCGACCCAAACAAAATTGGAAATATAATCAAGACTGCATCTAGCTAACTGATAGCAGAAAACAACATATCTCATAAACATATTTTTATGATTTCCAGAGATTCTAAATTCAATGACAAATCCCTCTGCCAAATAATGTATGTAACCCCCAGAATCCTGGGAAAAGAAATCCATAAACCTTGCTTATTAACAAGGCCCTCTTCCACACTGCTTACTTACTCATGTCTAAGCTCAAAAGAAACACATAAGGTCAATATACCGAAAACAGCTTCTAGAGGTATAAAAAAGTTGTTTTAACTGCAAAGCTTACCTAGTAGGAAAGTAACACAGCCGTCACATGAATCTGCCCTGAAAAAAAAATAGACTGTGAAAATCCAGCGTTATACACTAGGAAGCAGGTTGTAACCTGACGTACGTGTGTGCACATACCGTCAAACAAACTATACCGCTAACTATATATGCCTGCCAGGCTCACAGAATTTCAACCAGAAAGTGGTTCACGTAATGCTGCACGTCATCATGACGTCAAAAAAGCTGTACCCCTAACCATGTGTTACAAAAGCTCACAAATTGTAATGGAACATCTTCTACTTCAACAGAAAAAACTTTTAGACAACTCACTAAGAGATATTTATACATGACATTACTTATAAAAGAAAAATACTGAATAAACATATCACCTTATGCTTATACTCTCTATCTGTGACTACTAGAGCATCAGCTAACAAACTACAGATGTCTGTTGGATTCCCACTGGGAAACCATATGAAGATGAAAATAGGACGATCATGTATCTTCCTATTGAATTTTTTCATTCAAACCTCGACTATGAGTATTCAGCTTAAAAATTCCCAAAAGTCTCTTGAGCTAGCCTCTTTTTCATCAGATGAGCCCCTCTTACATCACCTTTGGGTTACTCAACAATCAAGCATTTTATATCAGTTTCCTTGTGTGTCATTTCAATACAATGACTGACTAGAGGGGGTGTGTCTTTTTTATTATGTAAAGCTGATTTATGTTCTGTAAAACATGTGCAAAATTCTCTATCGGTTTCGTCAATATAACCTTTGCCACAAGAGCAATTGATAAGGTAGATAATGTTGGAAGAATTTAGGTCGAGCCTAGAGCAGCGCATGCGCTGCTTGTGAGACTTTTAGTAAGGGGGTTTGGAAAGCTGACCAGACGCTCGTGTGTCATGGCCTTTTTCCTGCGGTTACGCGCGCAGAGGCCGACATCTGTTTTGCATTATCGTGCCCGATAATGCAAAACAGATGTCTCGCTGTGGGCGCGCAGATCGCTCGCTGTGGCGCGCGCACCACTCGCGTCGCCCCCACCTCCTCACCGCTCGTGCCTTCAAATGCTTGTTTTAGAACAGCAAGGATTAAAGAAAGCCTCTTTTCGTACTGCTTCCCGAAATGTTCAAAGTACATTTCATGTCCACAAACATTAGTGGAAGCAACCGCCAATCTAGGTTTCCACTTTGCCAAACTTCGATCAGAGAAAGAGCCCTCCCCCACCCTACAACAAACTGTAGAGATTCTTAAACCTTTGCACTTGAGAGATGTACTTACGGCAGTTCAGCTGCTGATGAAAGCCGGAGATCAGTAACTCTACACAGCCCTGGCTCTGCAGGCGTGGTATCCCGATGCCAGCCTACGAGAAGTGTCAGACAGAAGGTACAGTCAGCGGGAGCCGCTGCCACATCATGTGATCTCAACACACACACACACACCGCCTCTCATTTACTCCACTTCCTGCGACACGGCCCTCTGGCTTTTAACTACTTCGGTCTCTCCCGGGCGTGGGGCACAAGAGCTGCCTAATCCCGAGAAGGAAGTGAAACTGCCGTCTCTGCCTCTCCTTCCGCCCGAGTCCCGACGCCGAAGCAGGTTTGTTCAGTCTTATGCAAGTCAATCAAAGGCAGGGTTCCCTTGTGACGTCACCGATCATAGCAACTACATACACTGAGTTTGGAGGCACAAAGTTACAAGACGACGCCATCTCATCAGAGACGCAGTGCTCCAGCCGGAACTTCTATGTAACAATAAAATGCATTCTGGGAGTTGTCGTGCTCCCTAACGTCAGATTATCTACAGTAATGAATACACTCCATAACAATCATTTCTGAAATAAAACTCCAGGACTGGAACATTAAGGCCCTGTGACATGGGGTTATATGGTAACCTTAGCCAGGGATCAAAAGGCTCACCGATTCTGCCCCTTTTCTACCTAGCCTCCACACAGACCACGACATGGTCGCCAACTTTGTCACTGTGTTCTCTCAACTACTGCCCTCTCAATGGACCACCTTCCTTCAAGAGCTGTTCAAATCTATAAAGTTTTTTTCCTCAAACATTGTTTTTCCTGAGACCTATATGTCGTTCCACCTGAAATAAGTGCATTTAAGTGTAATGCTCATTGTTACCTGTACCAAGCTGTTATACTATGTAAAGATGCCAATACTGGCTGCCCTTGTGCCAGCATATGCATAGAAATGCAAAGCATTGTTATAGCCCGCCTAGCCGTTGCTCTTCCTTCCCCTCTATTCTCTTCTCTCTCCTTCTTCCTTTCTTTTTGCCTATCCTCTTTCCTTCTATCAATGTTCGCGGAAATTAGCTCATGGTATGCACACAGGCGCACTACCCCAATCGATGATTACACATGTAAACCTTGACTGTGTTACACTATGTTACTCTGATGTATGCTTTCTGTATACCTTGTGAAATCAATAAAGTATTTTGAAATGAAAAAAACAAGAAAAAAAAAACAAGAAAAAAAAACACATAGTTTTTTCCGAACCTTTGCAAATGCCTCGAAATTTGCAAAAAATGACGATAAAAATCCTGAAAAAGTAGGTTTTGATATAGCCAATGTCAACTAAAAATGGCTTTTGGTAAATTCATTTTCTTGATAAAACTATTTTTCAGGTTAATTTTGGAAATCATTTTTTGCGTAAGGTTTTCTACCCCAGGCCACATTTTGACACGTTTTCAAAACTTCACAAAATTCAAAGTGTGAAGTGTGACAAAATTTGAATAAATCTGTAGGGGGATTTACATTTCGCCCACTCTTACTTAATACTGTTTGGAATTTGCATTGTGCGACTGACAAGGGCGTCTTGGCGCTACAAAATATAATGGGCCTATATAGGAAGCGAGGTGGCAACACAACCTGCCAGCGCTACAGTGGGAGAGACAGGTCTTGACGTCGGCTCCCTAAATTTTATCGGATTGCATTCACCTCTGATACGATATGGGAAGAAATGTCAGGATATTGCGACTTGAACCCGAAAAAAATATTCTGCTGACCCACACCAGCCGGAATTTTAGAATCATGAATTTAGGGTCATCGAGGGGATCAACTTTACAACACAAAGCTGGGGCCAGAATGATTAAGGCTCTATGCACTATGCCTAAGAGGCATGGGAGTTTATTTTCTTGTGCAAATGAAATTACGGGAGTGACAATGTATTTATTTTAGAGTTTTATGACGAGCTGTGATTAACCTTCGTTACTCCCGAGTGCAGGAGGAGGTAAGAACACAGCAGAATCTGAAGAAACGCGCCGTGGGGCGGACGGTCCCATCAGATAGGGTGGGTGCCCGCAGCTGATGTTCTGCGATCACGAACCCTGAGAGTCCGAAAGTTAATTTAAAAAGAAAATTCGAATAATCTACATTTCAGGAGGTTCCTGAAGCTGTGTGATTCAATTAGGTTCTCAGACAGGGGTTGAGGGCATCCCGCAGCGTGGGATCGGCCGCCATATTTCATCCACATAAAACACCAGGGTGGGGGCATGTCACACCAAGCCCTAACTTCTGATTAAGATTTTTTTTTTGCGGTTTTGTATAGTGCGAACTCGAACCTAAAGTATCAGAACGCTTTACATGAGCACCGTTTGCTTTACAGACGGACGCCTTCATTAGGTCTCGGCCTGCACCAGCGCTTGCGCTGGTCTGGCCGAGAGTTTTAGTAAGCGGGTTTTGGAAGTGCAAACACTGGCTTTCGGCTGGCGACCAGCTTGAGTTCACGATGGCGTGCACGCGCGCAGCTGCCATCTGGGTTTCCTATCTCTTCATTTCCTCGTCATGGCTCATTAACTCTCTGGACTCTGATGTTTCAATCGCAGCAGCAGCTCACATTACCAACTGAGGGCCCTGGACTACAGTCACATGAAAAACAACAGCGATTAGCATTGAAATGCAAGCTTTTTTTTGTCTAGTTAGAAATATTGCTTCGGTGGGTTGATTTCACCTTATATCGCTATTTGTTTTATATTGGGAGTCACAGCCTAATTACCAGTATTTTTGTCTCTCACTGTTTTTTTTTTTTATATTTATTCGCGCAAAGCACAAAGCTATATTTAAGGTTACTTTTTCCGCGTCACTTCTTCACTCTATTTAAACTCCACACCCCCACTCTTATTGTCTCTCTCCTTCTCTCTCTCTCCCCTCTCTAATTCTCTCTCTACTTAATTAACTCTCCCCTCTCTATCTTTTTTAGCCTTTCATTCTCTCTCACCCCTTTATCTGTTTCTCTTTCAAACTCCTTCATTCACTCTCTCTCCCCTTCTTTCTCTCTCTCTCTCTATCCCGCTCCACTCTTTATTCTATGTACACCCTTTCTCTCTCTTTCTCTCTCACCACCCTCTCTAATTGGGCATTATATCTTCACTCTATCTCTCAATCGGCAACACCACAGCATCACTCAGCGCAACCACAGCATCACTCAGCGCAACCACAGCATCAATCAGAGCCAGCACAGCATCACTCAGCACCAACACAACATCTCTCAACGCCATCACAGCATCTCTCAACGCCATCACAGCATCTCTCAACGCCATCACAGCATCTCTCAACGCCATCACAGCATCTCTCAACGCCATCACAGCATCACTCAGAGCCAGCACAGCATCTCTCAACGCCATCACAGCATCACTCAACGCCATCACAGCATCACTCAACGCCATCACAGCATCACTCAACGCCATCACAGCATCACTCAGCGAAACCACAGCATCACTCAGCACAACCACAGCATTACTCAGCACAACCACAGCATCACTTAGCGCCACAACAGCATCGCTCAGCGCCACCACAGCATCGCTCAGCGCCACCACAGCATCGCTCAGCACCGCCACAGCATCGCTCAGGGCCGTCACAGCATCGCTCAGGGCCGCCACAGCATCACTCAGGGCCGCCACAGCATCACTCAGGGCCGCCACAGCATCACTCAGGGCCGCCACAGCATCACTCAGGGCCCCCACAGCATCACTCAGCGCCGCCACAGCATCACTCAGCGCCGCCACAGCATCACTCAGCGTCGCCACAGCATCACTCAGCGCCGCCACAGCATCACTCAGCGCCAAGACAATATCACTCAGCGCCAAGACAATATCACTCAGCACCACAGCAGTATCACTCAGCACCACAGCAGTATCACTCAGCAACACCTGAGTATCATTCAGCATCACCTCAGCATCGTCTCCGCAACAGTCACCACCACCACCACTACCACCTCCGCATCACTCAGCACCACCTCAGTCTGCTCTCGGAATCTGGCATCTGTTGATTCTCCCCTAGCGTCTTGCCGCTGCTAGTGTTATAATACAGGTACTAGTTCCCAACCTTCACCCTCCGATTGTTTATGCCCCCTCAAAAAAAAAGCTTTAACAAACAACCATTGCAATAGGCAGAAACAAGTTGCCAGCATTGCAAGAACAAAAGAAAACTGAGGAAATTTTTATTGTAAATACTTTTTTAATATGGTCGTTCAGTTTTACATAATGCCTTCTTGGTCATATATAAAGTAACAAAAATGCTTCTGACACTTTTTATTATAACTTTTCAGCATGCCGCACAGCAGCCACACTTCTCTACAGCACAGCTTGAAGACATTGGCAAAGTCAATAGCTCTGGCTAAACACTTATAAGGCCCCAAAGGCGAGACCTATTGGCTATGCCAATGCTTGTTTGATGTGCCTTTGTGCCTGCTTAGCAAACTATTTTGTTCTGCAAGAACAAATTCTCAAAGTGAAAGCTGGTTCTTGCACTTTTTTTCAGGATCCTCATGGAAACTTACCTGAGGAGGAATACAGACGCCCGAAGGGAAATAGGCCATATTCATTGTTTGAAGACAACACAGGGATTTATTCTTAAAAAGACATTAAGAACTGTTGAAAAGGGGCATGAAGTAATGATTGTCAACTGGACCAAAAAGAAACTAAAGATTTTTGTGAGGCTCAACCATCCATGTTCCCATGATTATTTCTGACCAGTGCCGCATACATTTTCAGGAAGTACTCCTGGATCTCAATATTCATTACTTTTTAGTGCGCAGCCTAATAATTTTAACAAAGAAAAAAAAAGACTGAAAGTATGTATACGACACAAGAAATAAAAAGTATACAATATTTAATATGTGATTGTGCAACATAGACAATAATAAACATATAATTTCGTAATATAAACTCTCAAGACAGTCATAGTACATGGTACATTTCCCTTCAGATCTCCCATTCAATGACCAGGCTCTGACAGAGAAACATACTAAAACAAAACAGCATCTTATGTTTAGCACCACTCCACCCTTCCTCTTGTGACAAAAATCGCATTGAGCTTTTGCCAAAATGCCATATCTATGAGAAAGAGGAAAATGAAGATGCGCATAGCACATGCTTTTCACGACCCTAGAGCAGGAGAAATGCAGGAGCTATGCCATATGCACAGAATAAGGCCCATAGCTGAGGGTGCCCCCGCTCAATGGGTCCAATTCAAAAAGGCATTTATGAATTTATGAATAGGACTACAGTAGTAGTACTTCACAATTTCATAAATGCCTTTGTGATTTGGCCCCATAATCTCTAAGCAAACCTGTAAATTAATGTTCAGGTTTTGGTGGCTTACCTCTTTAATGATCACTCTTTTTGCAAAGATAAAAACCATTTTTTATATCCGTCTATATTCCAAACTATTGTGCCAATTCACAAAGGCATTTAGGAGTGCATGAAGTAGTTCTGTATGAGTACAGTAGTACAGCAATTTATTCAGAGTTTACAGTACCCAGTTTGAACTAGGTTATAGGGGGTAATGGCCTGACCGGCTTAATAGCACATACGGTCTGCTCCACTTGTATTCATGGCTCCAGAACATGACCCTGTTACTGACCAGTTATCTTCCTTACTCCAAGCCCTAGTCTTCTTTGTCACATGCCTTACTGACTGAGCTCTCTCCTTACCAGAATTTTTACCTCCCCTAGTAATCTTAACAAACACCATGAATCCTAACATACACATGGTTCCTGGCCATAGCTCTACCACAGGAACAAGAAGTAAAAGCCTCTTGGAAACATCATCCCTTCCTGTATTAACAAGCAGAAAACAAAGAACTTGTGGAGCCCGCATCAAGAGGGATGGGAAATCTAAGACTGTGACGAGGAAGACAGCGGCTTGGACTAATGAAGATTACTGGTAAATAACCAGGCAATTACCTCCTAGTCTGTCTTCCTTATCTCAGTCCTTACAGATTGAGGCATTAATCAAATATGGGTATAAGCACGTAGAAAGGCAGCCACAGTGACTCCAACAAAAAAGAAAATTGACAAAGAAATTCTTTTTTTATTAAAATAAATAACCAAAGAAATAGACTTTGAGTGAGAAGTGATGCAGCGCAAATGCTGTCAACTAGTTTTATGACGATAAACACTGGATGCGACAACAACGCCACACACAAAAACAAATGTGCACCTTGCACACGTTAAGTGTATTTTTCAATGATACTGAGTGAAGACGAGAATACAAGCTCTGTAAAAAAGTACTTAAAGCTGTAGAAATACAAAGAATTCATATATTGTATTTAATTTTTCCAATAATCATCTTTATTGATGGCTTAACAATATCGAAATGAAAATCAATAAAAATATGCACTGATAATATGCAAACTAATGTAAACTAAACTTGATAAGCCATATGTGTGTGCTTACATGAGTCTCGATTAAATTATGCAGTGTGTATAAAAATGTAAAAGGCATTTTTATATGCTTCCATTGTAATGCACCATAGAAATCAAAAAGCGGGTGCAAAAGTGTCATAATACAACTTACATGAATAAAACTTAGTATGTAGCTGCTTTACACTTATAAGAGCGTAGATTTATTGAAACAATGAGTTTATGTTTTAAAGAAATATTTTACATATAGGTACTTTGTGGCATGTAGTAATAGGCCATACTTAGGATTGAACACTTCTATGCAAGCACTGATGATGGCTTATAATACTTGCTAATTTAGACATGAATACTTAATTGAATTTATTAAGCATGGATCTAATTGCACATTTGTTTATTAAAAAGAATCACATTATTTTATATGCATTAATGATTTTCCTATTAGGTTTGCATTTTACTTCATGGACTGATGTAAAAGAACTCTGCCTGTTCATGTTTCTTTCTTTTTTTTCACATGCCATTCCTAATGGTTAGAAGATACTTTTTGAACACTTTAACAAGATTTTTCACATGAGAACCTGAACTCTTGACACCAGTACACAGAATGCAACATATTCAATTGTTCTTTCTGGCCTGACCTGTGTGCCCGGAACTGACGATCGATTCCCTTGGATGGTATGGGAAATTTCTCTAAAGTATCTTTTGCACCTGGTGAGCAGATGATAGTCATATGGGTAACAGACCATTGTGGGGTGACAGTTGATGTCATCTCTGGATGTAGCAAGTAATATATTATTGAAAGGACCCTTGGCAGAGGGGGGCATTCCTTTTCGGAAGATGTGACTTTTGGACACCTGCAGTCACTGGCTCTCAGAGACATGCTTCCAGACTCTTGAACGGAGACATCCTTTCCATGGCAGTCCTTATTTTCCTGAGGCTGCTGATGCTGACTGTCCTCTCCCTAGCAACCTTTGGAACTCTTGTCAGTGAGGCGTGCTGACATTATTGACTTACCAAGTCTTTGCTACTTTCCCAATCCTAAACTTTGATCGAACTATAAGCCTATGCTAAAGAACTATCCCGAACCATCCTCCTGTGTCTTCTTTTAAACATAATCTGAAATGTTCTTTCCACAGAGACCGTGCATATTATAACTCAGATTCTAATGCATAACGCGGATAGCCAAAGATTATTCTCAGAACACCAGATTCTATTGTTATTGTTCTGCACCGCTGCAGCAGAATTATTGGTTTGTATGATTTTGACCCGACTGAACTTCTTTAGGAGGTTCCTAATTCCTGTAGTCATCCTATATATCTATAGCATGATCCTGAGAGTAATATATTTGAATTTGATTTCCAGTTTGTAAGTTAGTTACCAATTAGTTGGTCCTCATTAGGTGGCCAACAGGAGACACCCTAGTTCCTCACCCCTCAATGCGATGAGCAAGGTCTATTGGAGGACCAAAGCCTCGTGGGTGTGAATAGAGAGAATCAGCAAATTGTACACAAATTGTATGGTATGGGCTCAGTGGATAAAGATGAGCTTCCACTGCAACAGAAGCACTCAAAACATGTGAAGCATAATCAGATCAGAGATTAGATAACTCCTCCCACGTGATAAAGATAATAAGACATAAATGTGTGCATAAAGGACCAAGCAGCTCCATGGCATCTTTGAGAGCAGTACCCTTGAAAGAAGATGAGGAAGCTGAAATTGCTCTAGTTGAGAGGCCCTGTACTGGCCTGTGCAAAGTAACTCCTGGAATGACATCAATTGTCAAGATGCAAAGCCAATCAACTTACACAGAGTGGAAAAGGGAAGATGTTTACCTTGACCAGACAAACCAAATGTAACAAGCAGGAATTTTGCGTACGTAAGGTGGCGGATCTGCTAAAATATATAGGGGCAGATTTACAAGCCCCTTGCGCCTCCTTGCGCCGCCATTGTGTCACTTTTTTTGATGCAACGGCGGCGCAAACAATGCGGCCTATTTACAACGTGACGCATCTAGGGAGATGCGTCATGTTGTAAAACCCTGCGTCACATTATACCTGCGTCAGGTATAATGTATGCAGGGTGGGCGTTCCCAAGCAGGAAGGCCTCATAAAAGTGACTCAGTGAAATCTACAAGATTTCACTGCGTCACTTCTAGGATGCCACTGCATCAAAACCTTAAGCCTGCTTGAAGCAGGCGTAAGGAGTGATGCAGTGTAGTGGGAATAGGCCTCAAAAAGCATTGCTGGAGTTGCGTCGTGCTTGCGACACGACTCCAGCAATGCGTGCCTTTTGCCCCAAAAGATAAGTCAAAATTTCTGATGCATCTGTCAATCCTTGCGCCATGGTGCACCGTATTGTAAATACGGCGCATCCATGGTGGCGCAAGGGTTTGTCAGTGTGGCGCAGGGAAAGTGACGCATCTCTACAGATGCGTCACTTTCTTGTAAATCTGCCCCATAGTGAGGGCTCTATGATCGTTCAAAAGCGAAAACTCTCTTTTACCTCAGAGGCTGGATTAGGAAAAAGGATGAAGGGCAATATCCTGGCAGCAGTGGAAAGCTGAAGTGATTTTGTGAAAAAAAGCCAGTGAGGGCTGAAGAATCATTATATCACACAGCAGAGCCTCTACTCTCTGCCCTGAACAAATTACTACCAACAACGGCTCCATACTTGAAAGATTTTTCATGTCGACAGAGCCCAAAAAATCTAAAAAAAATTATTCACAAAGTAGAGCCCCTACTCTTCGCTCTGAACAAATAACCACCTACTAAAAAGATCCATGGCTGAAAGTCAAGTCAACACAGCCCTACGGCTCAAAAAGAGGGCACCTTGAAGAACCAAGCCCAGATCCCAGGAGGGAACGGGGGAATGAGCTACAGCTCTTCTAAAATAAACTCAGGAGTCAAAATGCGAGGTCAGAATTCGAAGAAACCCCATAATCCATGAAAGATCTAATTGCTGCCCATTAGCTTCTTAAGGTTGAGATGGCCAAGTAAGAAACCATCATGAAGGAAATCCAGGCTTTTCATAGGATTCCAGGAGGAAGGAATAAGGCCCTTGGTATTACATCATGAAACACAGTTTTGTCAATGAGTCACATAGAGCTTTAATGTTTCTAGACTTTGTGATTGGTGAATACAAAGGACCAATTCTTTAAACCATCCCAGGGATTCTGAGGCTTGCATCTCAAGTTCCAGACCCACAATCGCACACAATTGAGAATTAAAAATGAGAGGATGGGACCCGTAGAGGGGAAGGATCGAATGAGAATATCTGGGGGTTGAACTAGCAACAGCTACCATCGTCATCTGGACCAACAGGGGACCACTAGCAGAACATAACTTTTCTTATCCGGAATTTTCTTCAAAACCCTTGAGAGTATTAGGAAAGGAGGAAAAGTATAAATGGGAACCCAAGGCTAGGAAACGGAAAATACATCCACTCCCCAGGCCTTCGAAGATGGGATTAGAGAACAAAAATCAGAAGGAGGGCATTTGCTTCCGGAGCAAACAGGTCCATGGATGACTGAACCAGGCCACAATCTGCAGAAAATGTATCTACTGAGTTCTGGAACTACCCAACTCAGCTGGTTGCCAGGCCCATTCTCCTTCCACCGGGTATATACTGCTGATAGATGAAAGAGATGGGTCACCAATCATTGGAACATCTTCTGTGCTAAGGAGATCTAAGGGGCATGGGTAATAGACCTTTAATCAATTTTCCAATTGATTATCCATTTTAAGGACAGTGTGGCAAACCTCCTGCAAATCCTTAGATCTCTAAAGACTGACAGAGATTAACTAATCATCAAGATATGGAAACAAACCAATGGCATTCAAATACAATAATCTGACCACTGGTGTCAAGATCTTAGTAAAATTCCTTGGAGCTGAGAAAAGACCAGACGCAGGACTTTGAAATGGAAGTGCTGGATGGTTGCACAAAAACCTCAAGAAACTTTGCACTGGAACAAGCAAGTATTCCTCTTTGAAATCTAACAAGGCCAAAAATCTTGAATCAAATGTGAGAAATATAAATATTGATGTTGTTCAAGTTTAGTACTGGACAAAACTCTCCTGGCTGTTTCTGGACAAAGAAGATAATAGAATAGCAACTAATTTCTGCTCTGCCTTTGGAGCAGGAGACATAGCCCCCCCCCCCCAGGCAAGTAAATCCTAAAGAATGGTCTGTTTGTAATAAGGAAATAAAGGAGAGGGAGTTGCACAGGAGCATTCCAGAGGACTCTGAGAAATGAACTTTGTAACCCTGACAGATTATTTGAAGAAGCCAGCTTTCTCATATCACTGTGTTCCAAACTGTTGAGATTTTCATTTCTTAAAACAAATTCCTGCAGCACCTTGTTCATTTTCATTTTATTTATTCTATCTTATGAGTTTTATATAGTGCTGGCAAGACCCGAGGGTATCAGAGCACTTTACAGCATCTTCAAGACGGATTATCTGTCAATCACATCACATTATAATTGTAGTATTGAGAGTTGAATCATTATAGGTTAATAACAATACAGTATACTTTTGGTGCCGGGCGGCAAATCATTGAGTAGATCTTGAGAGAGACAGGCAAATAGCGAGGTTGTGATTCCAGGGGTGCGTTAGGAGTTATTTCCCAGAGGGTTAAGGTGTCAATCTTCCAATTGCTCTGACAGAAAATGAACCAGGATTTTTCTGCAAGAGTGGTCTTTTGGCCCCTAGCCCTCCTTTGAAAAGGCTGACTGATCTAGACACCAGAGGAGCGCTGAAAGCACTTCTGGGGGCCATGCTTTGTGTGAAGAAAGTCTTTATATGTGGTATCAGCTTCGGGTCCTCAACAGATCTTAGCACAATCTTCTCCAACAACGAACCAAAATGTTTTGTCCCCTGGAAAAGGCAAATGCATAAGCAGCTTCTTCTGGGAACTGTCAGTCCTCCAGGAATGCATTCACAATTGTGTGAGCTGCCACCTATAATAAAAATGCAACAGTACAAAGTGGGTCAAAAGTTATATATGACAGGAACCTAACTTGCTGTTCCATTACGAATAAATGAGGAGTGCAGTTAATCACTTGCTGTAAATTGTCCCTAAGGGGTTGAATGTCTCTAAACAAGAATTGGCTCATCTATGCCACGTTACGTGTTGCATAAAATTGAAAAATATGGAATTTTTACCTTCTTGACCACCATATCAGAAAGAGAAGAATCCTTCCACACTTATTGATCCGTGTGAGACTAAACCTGTATGAAAGAATCCACTTTCTCCACCAATGGGAACTCTTCATTAAAACCCTGCAAGGGATATCTTTTTGATAAAATCTTGGAAAACTAGGCTTCTCTACTTATGCCCATTTTCTGCAAAACAGCCTCTGCAGTGTACTGTGAAGGGGCAGCTTCAGGCTCTTTATGTTGGTATTGTTGATAAAAATCCTCAGAAGGCCAAATTGCTTTTAATATAGGTCAAAACTTCATCCAAGTCTGTTCCCTGAAAGTAGTGTCCTCTCACATCCTGTTTCTTCTCAGGCTCATTACTTAAAGGCTCTGATTGCCATCTAAGCAGCCTGGATGTAGGAGGCCCCTCTCGCAAATGAAGTGTAACTGCTACAGTGGTATTGATCATCTCCTCTGGCTGCTACACCGAGGGAAACTCATTAGAAACATTAGCACTTCCTTCTCCCACAAGGACAGGAGAAACATCATGTGGCGAATCAGTATGTTTGCTCTTAGCATTACGCTTTTCAGGCTTGATGACTTGAACTTCAACACTGAACTCCTGCCGGAAATTCAGAACTTCCAGTTCTAACCTGCCATGTCTACAGCAACAACGTAGCCACCAAGATCTTGCAAGATCGATGCCATTGAAAAATAAGGCAATCCACACAGTCTTCAGAAGCAGAACAAGTTCAAGTCCTCACTATCCGCTTTGCGAGGCAGACCATGGATTAGCCGACAGGTAACAAACACAGGATTGAGCAAAGGAATGGTATCACTGTGTCAGGACCTGCCACCACAACACAAAGCATGAATGGTGCATTGAGTGCTAGCTAAAGCACAGCCACCTTAGCAGGAAAGTAATTCTGAAGCATAGCTACCATTTGAGCAGGTCAGCAGTCTTTATAACATAAAAACAAACAATAATATTTACCAGTGTAGATATGTGATGTCCATGTTGGAGACAGAATAAACAGACAAAACGGGAAGAGGGTATGTGCCTAATGGCTTCTGGCAGTGGAGAAATTGTCAGACACCATGTGTATTTTGCGATCCATGTTGTCTTTTGAAAGCTTACTAGGGTAGGTCAAAACTCTGGACCTTATTTTCATGTGTAAGTTTACTCTAGTACCTAACTGTAAATCTACCCTTTTTTGCTAGTCACCATTTCTAAGTGCAAATTTACACCTAAGTATAGCCTTCCTTAAATGTCTCCACCCCTTAAACCAGGTATGGAGACATCTAAGACTGATTTTATGAGTGTAAAGTTACTGCTAGTAACTTTTCACTTGTAGGTTGAGATCTCCACCACTGGGGCAGAGGTCTCCCCATGATAAATTATAGGGAAAAATAATAAACTTTATTTTCTCTCAAAAACATATACAAAATATTTTAATGTGAAATAAAAATATACATTTATTCAAATTGTTATAATGCAAAATGTTACAGTACATTAATTGATCAAATTAAATGCTCATTAAATAATTTAATAATTAAATTATAGCAATTTAATTTATTAATATTGCTGTTTTAAACAAAATGAAAAAAATGTCACCCTCACTAGTAGTTTAATATTTAATTAATATTTAGCAAATTTTCAATTACTTTATAATCATTTCACATTTGTATTGACAGTTTGCACATTTAAATCATAAGTTCAATAATATTATATGCAATTATAAATGACATTTAAATGTAATATAACTTTTAACGCTAATATAAATTATTTTTGAAGTCAAATTAATTTAATTATTTTAACTTCATGTACTGAGGCCATGTGTGATGCTAAATTTACTCCAAGGCTGAGCCGAAACTCTCCTATTTTGTAAAAAGCATTCCCAGTTTTCTTTCCACTCAACACCCCCACACATTTACAATAAAGGCCCTGATTCAGAGTTTGTTTGAAAACAGCTGCTTTTTATCACATCAGATAAATAATATCCTGGTATACGTTATTTATCAGGTGAGATAAATGGCATCTATTACGGGTTTCTGGGAAATAACATGCAGATTGTTGTGCTTACTACATCAAAATCCTAATGGTACGTTAAATACTGTACACTTTTCCTCTTTTACATTCTTGCAGATTTGACCTGCCGAAATGTAAACAAAGGTGAAATATTTAACAAACATATTAAGTACCGGATGCTTTAAATACCACCCGACTCATTATTCTGACCCCTGCACAGACTAGGGTTTAAGCAGGTGTCGGAAAACACCGGCCCACTCTTCATCAGTTCCTTAGTAGTAAACTTACATATGTGAAGATCTCCCTATACTAAAGATAGGAGAGGTGGAGATTTCCTTCCGGAGGTATTATGAATTGCATTTTGTAGTGAGTGAGTAGCACGACTGTAGTACTATTTTATCTGCTACAAAATGCAGTTTGTGAATCTGCCTTTTGTCTATAGCTAGGTGTGGTGCTCAATTTGTAGGGAGAGGGTCAAGAAACAGACTGAATGAGTAATGAATGCTGTATATAGGGTAGGTAGAAGGAGCAGTCTTCATTCGAACCCTCAGTAGATATTCACAACAATCAAACCAACTGACCTACTCACATGTGCAACCGCACACACACTTACATGTTAACAGTGTTACTGTGGCAAATTATATATATATATATATATATATATATATATATATATATATCTCTCGCTCCCACTTCAGTGCATTTTTCAGAATAAATACTTGACTGTCAAAAACCGCATAAATGCAGTATTGTACCATTTCGGTTCCTCATCCATAATTATTCATGTGTGTATCACAATATAGACTCCCAATCCAATAATGTCCCCTCTCTTATTAATTAAATTACGGGTGGTTGGTACTATATATATTCGCACTTTGCTTAAAAACTTTATTAAGCCCTGTACAGTCAAGTATTTATTCTGAAAAATGCACTCTGCGTTTGGATAATCAAATGTAACATTACATGCATGATGATTCAATATATCACTTTGAGCACTTGAATTTGGGGTACATGTTCGCTGCCAAAGATTGGTTAAATGCTAAAGCTGATTACAAACAATGACAATTGACTTTGATATTGAGAACATCGAATGTTAATGAATTATCCGCCTGTAAATACACGCATGATGTTTATTGTATGATGAATTAATACAAGGTTTATGATTGAACCGAGAATTTGCACATTCAAAGATGGCCCCCATGGATGAGTTAACATGATTGTCCTTCTACACTTTATTAAGCCACTGATGGTATCATAAATAAGGTCAAGGTAACGGCGCCCGTCGACACTGACGAAGGCTCACGCCGAAACGCGTTTGTTGTTTATTTTTTGTGCGCGAATAAATCCAATAACTGGGATTAACTAAATGAGAGTGCTGGTCCTTTACTTTTTGAAGTGGGAGCGAGAGATTACAGCGGTCTGCCATCGCAGGACCGGGAGCACCGTTAATGAGTGCGGACGCCACTGGCAGAGGTACGGAGCGACGATATATATATATTACCCGAAGTAATTCAAATCCGGAAGGAATCTCACCGTCAGCCCCCCTGCAGCCAAGAATTGAGCCTCCCGATCGTTAGCGGCGCTCGCTGTGTCGGAGGACTCACGAGACGCCGGAGTTGCGAGTAAGATAGGACCTAGTGACATTGCGGGGTGAGTGGTGTGCAGACGGCGAGCGGGACTAGAGCAGTATTTTTTAAATCTCTCCAGCCCGTGGAGCGCCGCAACATCAAGTTAAAACCTGAAAATGTCGGCAGACACGCTGAAAGACCGGGAGGCGGCAGCCTCCGAAATGTTTAACAGTGTTCCTTCAAGTAGCGCCCAATATAATCAACGGGGCGCGATCACCACACCAGTGGATGACAGTGTAAAAACAAAATGAGAACACTAGAAAAGCTAATGCGTGGCGGGTGGTAGGATCACAAATCCCTGCAGAGATACCTCGACTTGGGGAGGATCCCCAGGGGATTAAGAATTTTGACTGCACCTAGTTATGATCAACCAAATCCTGATATGATGAGAGAGTGGGCACAGTGCAACTTGGATTCATCTAGGAAACTCGTGGAAATTCTAGTAAAATATGCAGAGATAGATAGAGTGGCGCTGCAACTCCGTATTGATCAGTTAAATGAGGAAATTGCTACAATGGGTCAAACTGAGGAAGTAGCGAAGCTGAGACTAGAGATGACTAATAGACTACGTAAGGAGGAAGACAAGGTGAAAGAACGTAAGGCGTTCAAGTTCCACCGGGATCGAGTGGACTATGAAACAGGACGCATTTTCACCTTTTCAAGAAAATACGACGCAATCAAATCAACGAAATATGCGGCAAAAAATACTCAACAAATGGGGGCCGCATGCAGCAATCAAGGACCAGGCGATACCTCCAACTCAGATTTAAGTTCGGCAATGGAGAGTGAAGTGGAAGGTGAAAACATTCGAGCCACCGCAAATGGAGCCCGTCAGGCATTATCCCCCGCAGAGGAGTTGAGACCTCAAAAGAAACCAACAGGAAGAGGCGAAACTACCGGCGCTGGCAGAGGCGAAAAGCCAGAAGACAGGCCGGCTATGAACAGCAAAAAACGAGAGAGAGGTTGGTGGAACCGCAGATAAATCAAGATGAAGAAATAGAAAGAACAGTAATCAATTTAACAGAAACTGTTCTTAATAAAGCCGAAAAACAAATCTTGGCCCTTGGACTTTCTTACTGTCCAGAATCCAATTTTGACTACGCCAATATGAGAATGGACATATATAAATTTGTTCGTAAATTGAAACTCCAAAAATATCATGCACTATTGAACTTGAAGTCAAAAACAGATACCAACACTCATATTGAAATGGACACAGACGGCCCTTTAAAATCAACCACTACGGCTGAACTTTCCCTTTTGGAGACTCTAAGGGAATTGCAACTAGAAAATGAATGTTCCGACAGTCACGAAATTTCGCCCACACTCAACCCTGAAATATCCCAAACTTTTGGATCCTTCAAGAAAAAGACACCTTTTAAAAAAAAAGGCGACTTTTACCCCTATATCTCCAAGAGATGGCATCGATATTTTCAGTGAGAATGTCGTTAATGAAATTAAAAAATTGAATCATAAAACTTTAAACACCAAACGGAAAATAAATAACAGAAATAAGCAATATTACTCGCTTATAAATAAACTGCAAAAAGACAAAGACATTGTAATTAGAAATTCAGATAAAGGAGGTAATGTGGTGTTATGGGCCCGAAAAGATTACCTGGAAGAGGCAATGTCTCAATTGAAAGATAGAGCATGCTACAGGATCAGCAATGTATTGACCTTAAAGAAAATGACTAGTGATTTTTATGGAAAATTGGTGGCGTGGAAAAGCGCGGGACTTTTAACTATGGACGAATATCAGTTCATTAGGAGAGATCAGCCAACTGTTCCAAACATCTATTTTATCCCTAAAAATCACAAAAATGTACTGAAGCCTCCCGGAAGGCCAATCATTTCGGCACAATCGAGCCTACTGGAAAATGCGTCCAAATACATTGATTATTTTTTACAAGATTGGGTCCAACAACTACCCTCGTATATAAGGGACACAAGTGATTTTATTTCCAAATTGAAAGATTTTAGACGGAATAGTAACTACATGCTTTTAACTTTGGACGTTGTTTCCTAATATACTTGCATCAATCACAAAGATGGATTACGTGCAATTGAATATTTTCTGGGAAAAAACAAGGCAACGTGGCCCCAACACAATGTGATGTTAGTAAACATGATAAGCTTTTGCCTATACAATAATATATTCATGTTTGACAAAACCTATTATCAACAAATGCGAGGTGTTGCGATGGGGGCCAGCTTCTCCCCCAGCTATGCCTGTTTATTCATGGGCTGGTGGGAGGAACTGGTCCTCATGGACACACACAAGCAACACATGAATAATAATATCAAAATGTTTTATAGATACATAGATGATTTATTCATTGTGTGGGAGGGAACACAAAGTGAGGCTATGAAATTTGTGTCTGATATCAACAAGAATAACATCAACCTTAGCTTTACAGCTACCATAAGCAATTCCAGCATAAACTTTTTAGATGTTGAGATATACCCCAATAATAACAGATTAGAGACTAGGGTATATAGGAAGGAAACTGCCGGCAATTCAGTCCTTCATTTTTCCAGCTTCCACACCAGACACTTAATCCAGAGTATTCCTTATGGGGAAATGCTGCGTCTCAAGAGAATTTGCAGCAACCCCAAAGATTTGATTAAAGCCCAGCAAGAAAGTAAACACAGATTTTTATCGAGAGGGTATTCCAATAAAACCATACAAGTGGCTATCAATTAAACACATAATCTTGATAGAGAACAACTATTAATCCCTAAAAGAGACAGAATAACCACAGAGAGTTCTAAACAGAACTCAAATGAACTGAGACTTATCATTGCTTACAGTGCTCAAGAAAGATCAATCAGGAAAATCATGCAGCAAAATTGGCCAATGGTTAAAAATGACCCGGTGATCGGAACGGAACTATCCCCCAAGTTAAGTATAACATACAGCAGAGCTCCCTCCATGTATAATTGTCTTGTCTCCAGTAGTCCTGAATCTACAGCTTCTTCTAAGTGGCTGATGCAACCGAACGGGTTCACTAAATGTAGGACATGCAAAGCATGTCTGTATGGCAGAAACAAGAAAACCTGTTCTACTGCCTTTAGTGACAAAGAAGTTAAAATTAACAAACCGCTCCACTGTAAAACCGAATATGCCATCTATGTGCTTGCAATCTCAAATATGTTGGGAGCACCAAATTACCGGTGAATAAGAGAATTTTGCAACACATTAGAGCAATTAATAACTGTGACCCCACTTATCCAGTCGCCAGGAATTTCCGAGAAGCACATGAAAACAATCTTAAAGACTTCTCTTATTATGTCATTGATGCCATAATTAACACCAAAAGAGGAGGCGACAGGGAAGGCCGTCTCAGAAAACTGGAGACTAGATATATACTAAACATGAATAGCAAGGCCCCGGAGGGTTAAATAATACAGAGGATCTTTACACCTATTTATGATGAGATAGTGTGTATTCCACCTATTCCGACTTGCACTGTACTGCTTTTAAAATCTGCTTTTGCCTTGATTCTAGACCCGTGATATATTTATATATTTAGATTTTTATGTTTCAATTTAAGCCCAAAGACACGAGTATACATTTATATACTCACACACTCTAGTATTCTTGGACATATGAATTTAATTACTTAAAAAGATGATAAGGAACACAACTATATTATCTACGGTAAATACCGTGTTACGAGGCTGCCGTTTCACCTTAACCATAGACCATGAAGGTTTTTTAAATTACATGCACTACACTTTAAGCACTGAGGTTTTATAAATTTTAGACACAAGAGGTGATGGAGGTGACTAGAAAGAAGACTGTAATCCCTGTAGTGAGAAGCACGAGCACTTTATGTATAAAACATAGACCTGGTAGACCCCGTGGAAAATGAACAGATCAAATGGAAAGAATCTAATGGAAGCATTTTAAGCCATAATATGATTGTAGGAATATATACAAGGGATTGATCCCAGTTATGTTTTCGCAAGGGCATAATTATGTAATTGCAAAACGCTTTTTATACTGGAAATATTTATATATTTATTGAAATCATTTTTATGAAATGTATTTACCCTTTTAAACAATATAATAATTTTTTTAATATTGTTAATGTATTTATTCCACATGAACCAGTAAGATTGTTGCAGCATTGTATGTCTGATCTAAAATAGAGGTTTTACAAAGTTCATACAACATCATACCAAATGTATCTTCCATGTCTATGACTTACCACCAATCACACTTAGCATGTAGCACTTTAAATAGGTCGTTGCTACGTAGCAGCGTTGTCATGTGATCAAGGTCCGGCTGGACCGAAACGCGTTATGGCCGACAAATAAAGCATCATCCTAAAAGCACGTACTTGGTGGTCCGCGTCTGCTTGGCTGAAAACATATGGAAAAGCGAGGAGCAGCATTTGGAGATATATATATATATATATATTATCTACTGGCGGTCGCCAGTAGATAGTTATAGTTACAACCTATTATCCATAGGAAATCCGCGACATTCTATTTGAAATAACTCTCTTGCCGGTTGACGTATCTTCGCGAAATTTTCAAACTTCGTGGGGCGCTCCGGTCCGCTCCTACCCTGAAAGTCTCGGGGTGATACGTCAAGTGGGGGCCGAGAAAAAGGGGGTCCCAAAACGCGTTTTCCCCATGCATTTTTCCATAGGAAACTTTAGACACGGTTACAGCTCGAATTGCTGAACGGAATTACACCAAATTTGGCAAAGAGGTAGTTCTTGGTTCAGAAAGAACCCTTTTGTTAAATGGTGTAAATCCGCTCAGTAGTTGCTGAGAAAATGAAAAGTAAAAGTTAGTGATATCTATGGGCACGGAGGATTCGCGCACCCTGCGCGCACCCTGCGCGCACCGTCCCGATCACGAGCTGCATTTTAATTGGCTGTCAACATTCCGATTCAGGAAATGTTGGCAGTTATTTTGTCCCTCGGTAGAACCGAGGGACAGAAACAAGTGCGCAAAGCGCACAAAGGGGGCAGGGTAGAAACACCCTGACCCCTAGGCTTGCTCAGGGGTCCCACAAGGACCCCCTGGGCAAAAAAAAATTGTTTTTTTAAAAATCGGCAGGATGCGCTCAGGGTGCGCGAATCCTGCCGAAAAATCGAGCGCGGTCTCCGCGCTCGATAGTCAATTGGCTCCCGGGTGGCCCAAGTCCCGGGGGCATGGTGGGGGGATAACTTAATGTGTGGGGGCCTCAAAGGCCCCCAAGCCCCGGGGACCGCCACCCCCGGGGCTTTTTTAAAAGATGGTGCGGGAGGGCTCTGAGCCCTCCCGCAGCCCCGGGGACCACCACCTCCCGGGGCTTTTTAAAATTAATGACAACCTGTGTGGGGGGGCTCCAGCCCCCCACACGCCCCGGGACCGCCACCTCCCCGGGGCACTAAACATTTAAATATGGGGGTCCGTTACGGACTCCCAGAGCCCCGGGGACCACCACCTCCCGGGGCTTTGAACTGAATTGGAGGGGGCCGCGCGGCCCCCTCCTGGAGCCCTTGATGGCCCTGGGGACCACCACCCCCAGGGCCGGCTCCTGCAGTGTCCCGGGTGCCTACCCCGGGACACTGTAGTTTGCTATGGCAGGACGGAGCCTCGCGGCCCCGTCCTGCCATAGCAAACTGCTTTGGATATTGGAAGAGAGAGCAGGGAAACCTGCTCTCTCTTCCAATATCCAAAGCACACTAGCTTTTCCACATGGGGAGCAGCATGTCAGCTGCTCCCCATGTGGAAAGCAATGCCGGCTCCCAAGGGACGCGGGAGCCGGCGGGACTGTGGGGGATTGGGGACCCCCACAGTCCCCAACGGAGAGGGCCAGCCCCGGGGGATGGGGTCCCCGGGGCAAGTAGTGCTCGGGAGGAGCCACGCGGCCCCCTCCCCAAAAAAAGAAAAAAAAAAATTTAAAATAGAAAGGCCAGCCCCGGGGATGGGGTCCCCGGGCCTTAAAATGGCCAGAGGAGGGGGCCACGCTGCCCCCTCAAAATAATAAATAAAGAGGCCATGCCCCGGGGATGGGGTCCCCGGGCCAATACAGGCCAAGGGAAGGGGGCCACGCGGCCCCCTTCCCGTTTTTTTTTGGTAATTAAAAAGGGGTAAGGCCCTGGGGGATGGGGTCCCCAGGGCCCAAAACAGAAAAAAGGAAGGGGGCTACACAGCCCCCCTTCAGGGGACAAAAAAAAAAAAAAAAAAACGATCGGGCCCGCAGGCCCCGCCCCTACTTCACCACTCTGCAAACGCGCCCTGGCGCGTTTGCAGAGGGGGAACAAATTCACCTTGAATACTGGGGTCCCTGGGGGCCAACTAGCCCACCAGGAACCTCCAGTATGCGCCAGGGGCTGCCTTGCAGAGACGTGTAGAGAGGCCACACCCCTTTTACACCTCTCTGCAACGCAGCTCTGTGGCGCTTTTGGAGGCATATGGTGGGCTAGTTGGACTCCGGGGACCCTCAGGATTCAAGGGGACTTAATCCCCCAACTTAAAACGCGCCACGGGCGCGTTTCACAGTGGTGAAGGGAGGGGGCGGGGCTTCAGGTGACAGTGTGCAAACAGGCCCCGTGGCGCGTTTTAAGATGTGGAATTAAATCCCTTCAATCCTGAGGGTCTCTGGGGCCAACTAGCCCAACAGGTACATCCAGAATGCGCCACAGAGCTGCGTTGCAGAGAGGTGTAAAAGGGGTGTGGCCTCTCTACACGTCTCTGCAACGCAGCCCCTGGCGCATATTGGAGGTTCCTGGTGGTCTAGTTGGCTCCTAGGGACCCTCAGGATTCAAGGGGACTTAATCCCCCAACTTAAAACGCGCCACGGGGCGCGTTTGCAAAGATGTCACCTCAGGCCCCGCCCCTCCCTTCACCATTGTGCAAATATTCCTCTAAAATCAGCCGAAATAGGAATTCCGATTTACTCACCTGTTATAAGGAGAGACCTCAGTGCTGTATCTTTCAGCCCAGTACTGGTCCTGAAAAGTAATTTTAACCGTACTTACCAGTAACTTGAATTTCCTTCCATAGGCTAACATTGACTGGTTTCACTTGGAAATTCTTCTAAGTGTGGAGTTTTGGAACTTTAAAATATTCCTCTAAAATCAGCCGAAATACGAATTCCGATTTACTCACCTGTTATCAGGAGAGACCTCAGTGCTGCATCTTTCAGCCCAGTACTGGTCCTGAAAAGTAATTTTAACCGTACTTACCGGTAACTTGAATTTCCTTCATAGGCTAACATTGACTGGTTTCACTTGGAAATTCTTCTAAGTGTGGAGTTTTGGAACTTTAAAATATTCCTCTAAAATCAGCCGAAATACGAATTCCGATTTACTCACCTGTTATCAGGAGAGACCTCAGTGCTGCATCTTTAAGCCCAGTACTGATCCTGAAAAGTAATTTTAACCGTACTTACCGGTAACTTGAATTTCCTTCATAGGCTAACATTGACTGGTTTCACTTGGAAATTCTTCTAAGTGTGGAGTTTTGGAACTTTAAAATATTCCTCTAAAATCAGCCGAAATACTGAATTCTGATTTACTCACCTGTTATCAGGAGAGACCTCAGTGCTGCATCTTTCAGCCCAGTACTGGTCCTGAAAAGTAATTTTAACCGTACTTACCAGTAACTTGAATTTCCTTCCATAGGCTAACATTGACTGGTTTCACTTGGAAATTCTTCTAAGTGTGGAGTTTTGGAACTTTAAAATATTCCTCTAAAATCAGCCGAAATACGAATTCCGATTTACTCACCTGTTATCAGGAGAGACCTCAGTGCTGCATGTTTCAGCCCAGTACTGATCCTCAAAAGAAATTTTAACCGTACTTACCGGTAACTTGAATTTCCTTCATAGGCTAACATTGACTGGTTTTCAGCAAAAAGTTTCAAAGTGTTGATTTTCACAAACTACAAATATTCCTTAAAAATCGCCTGTAAGACTTAAACGCATTCTTTCAACTGTTTACAGGAGATGCACCAGTGCTGGATCCAGGATCCAACACTGAGTAAGAAAAAGTAACGATAACAGTTTTTACCTGCTAAGTGAATTTCCTTCCATAGGATAACATTGGTGATTCTATGAGAAAAAGTTTCTAAGTGTCAACTTTTAAAATACAATAATATTCCTTAAAATCACGACTGTAACCAAAACGCTTTTACTCAACTGTTTACAGGAGATGTACCAGGACTGAATCTAGGATCCAGTCCTGTGGTTAGAAAAGTAATCCATAAAGTAACTAATTGCATTTAACTAGAAATTCACATTGAGCTGAATGTTGCATTGTGTTTGAAAATGTGTTGCCCATTGCAACAACTGTAACTACTGTACTTAAAAGTCTATTGCCTATCTGCAAAGTATTTAAACTAAAGTAATTCATTAAGAGAAAGTATTTTTGTAATGTAATGTATTATGTAATTACAATGTAATTTTAAAAAAAAAATATGTAAAAAAAAATTGTTTCTAAAAGTGTACTAAATCAGTATGAAAAAAATTAATATAACAATTAATACATTTAAAAATTGTCATTTACAAAACCTTTGAAATTCACTAAAAAACGTAGGTTTCAGGCACGTTATAGTTAGAAATTAGCATTTAAAAACCTTTGAAATTCACTGAAAAACCATAGGTTTCAGACACGTTATAGTTACAAATTAGCATTTAAAAAACCTTTGAAATTCACTGAAAAAACCATAGGTTTCAGACACGTTATAGTTACAAATTAGCATTTAAAAACCTTGAAATTCACTGAAAAA
Organism: Calotriton arnoldi; assembly: GCA_963921515.1. Taxonomy (NCBI): domain Eukaryota; kingdom Metazoa; phylum Chordata; class Amphibia; order Caudata; family Salamandridae; genus Calotriton; species Calotriton arnoldi. Next base: position 5,341,880 of record CAWUFW010000189.1, read on the forward strand.
CCATAGGTTTTAGGGACAGTTATAGTTACTTGGACATTGCACTCGTACAAAACCCGTGAAATTCCCCCGTTATAGTTAGTTCAGCTAACTATAACTCGCGCCCCCGCAATGCACTGCTGATGACGTCACATATTACATCACTCATGACATGGTCAGTGACATCACTGATGACATCACTGATGACATCTCAAATGACATCACTGATGACATCATCCATGTGATAATTTCATGCATCTTCTCACACCCTAATATAACTTTTGATACACCCACTCTAAATTACAGTCTGCCATTCTCAAAACCATAGACACTCCAACACCAAAAACTACATACCCACTCACTGATTCTTAGGTCTACACACACATCCACTCACTCACCCGTACAGTCACTCATACTTAGTCACTCAGTACAGGACTATCATATGCACTCATACACCTATATAAACACTCACACACCGCCACTCATCCATAGAGGTACTCACACACCTAGTCAGTCATGCAAAAAACTTAATCACACACCCATTTACTCACCTATACAGTTATACACACACCAGCTCACTTACTCATACAAATACTAGCACATTCTTACGCTCTTATACAATCACTGATACAAGTACACACTCATCCATACAGCCACTCTCACAATCACACACTCTCACTTATAGCCATTTATATACTCCAACACACATATATACTGCCTTTCACATATGTAGTTACTCACACATGTACCACTGAGATATACATTCAATCACTAACACACCCATACACACACTCACCCACCCATACAGTCCATCACAGATGCACTCTTTAAACCATGCACCCAGTGAATCACCAACTCACACATCTATGCACAGAGTCACACACACCCCACCCACACAAACACTCAGGCACCCATACAGATACTCAGACAATCAATCAATAACCCATGTAGACAATCATGTAGCTATTCAGAAAGCTCATGCAGCCGCTTACAAACCAACAGACAGACGGATACAGACATTCACACAGTTTAGTCACTAACCCATGCATTCAGTAAGATACATTTAATCACTCACTTGTAGAGTCAGTCACTCACGTACTAAATCATCCATTCAGACACTTATACACCCACTCATTCTTCAATACGCCTTTCCCTATATATATTAAACATATTTAAACTTTACAGAAACACTCAGTCACTGGATGATGTCATCAGTGATGTCATCAGTGATGTCATTTGAGATGTCATCAGTGATGTCATCAGTGATGTCACTGACCATGTCATGAGTGATGTAATATGTGACGTCATCAGCAGTGCATTGCGGGGGCGCGAGTTATAGTTAGCCGAACTAACTATAACGGGGGAATTTCACGGGTTTTGTACGAGTGCAATGTCCAAGTAACTATAACTGTCCCTAAAACCTATGGTTTTTTCAGTGAATTTCAAAGGTTTTTTAAATGCTAATTTGTAACTATAACGTGTCTGAAACCTATGGTTTTTTTCAGTGAATATATATATATATACATATATGGGTAGGTAAGTGAAAACACTGGCAACCCCCTATATTCATGTATATTGAATCAGCTTATTTTCCAAACATGTTGTCAATCCTGCCGCGATCTGACTGGCGGATGCGGCAGGGGCGGAGCAAGCAAGCAAAGGACTGGCGGAGACAGCAAGAAGCTGCCTGGTGTTCTAGCAGTTTCATGCCTGCAGCTCCCTGACGTTGGTACCACTTACCTTACGCTTCCGGATCCATAGCTGCCAAGGTTTCAGATTGCTATGTGTGACATTTCTATAATTTCAGTGTAATTATGAGTGACATTTCAACGACTATGAGTGACATTTTCTCACGAGTAAAATCAAGGAATGATGACGAAGGAAACGTATAAATATCAGAAATTTACACCCATTTGAGCAACAAGAAACTCTAAGAAGATCTTGAAACTGCTGCAAAGCACCAGAAATGGAAGGGTACTCACCGGAGACAGACTGCATGACTGCAGTTCTCAATAACAGAGGGTAGGCAGGCACTGCAGCTGCTCAGAAGACGATCTCATTGTTCTGGTCATTCATGGACTTTGTGCTAGCCTAAATAAGCAAGGTTGATAGCATAGCAAGTGCAACTAGGAGATTATACTGTCACTCAGTCTCAGGCAATTACTGTTTTTGCGAATCTGTTGAGCTAGAGCTGCGGCAACAGGCAGGCCTTGTCACACTCTGCAGCCCAGCTGCCGGTCTCCATGGCGGCATAAACTTCATGAGACAGTGTAGGAACTACTTAAATGAATGCGGATTTAACAGAAAATATATACTTCCTTAAACAAGAACATAGGTAGTCTTTGGACAGAAAGTGTCCGCCTGTTTTAAAAGGCAACAGCTGACGCTACTCTTAGGATATACATTGAAAACATAAAAAAATACCAGATAATGTCAGATATATAAGGGGTAGCAGTGCACTCTAGGGGAAACATGTTTGTATACTTTAAATTAGGCAGTGTTCCTACATGGAATGTGTTGAAAGTCATGCCCTGTTTGCACGAGATACGTGCAGAATCTGCAGTGTCTTTGGTGCTCCTGAAAACATGTTTTCCACCTTGAATACTTCCCTTGAGCTACCTTGGCAATGACACTAGAACGTCAACCAAAGTTTGAAACTCTGGTCTTCAAAGCAGCAGGTAGTGCCTGGAAGTGAGCCAACTGAGCTATGTATCAGAGCTTTTACTGAAGTCTGCAAGTGCAGCACTGCTACACAAACCTACTCACTGTACTCGGGAGCTGTGTCGTGGGCACTGTTTCAACCTTTCGCTTGTTAGTTAGTGGTGCTGCTACAAATAAAAAGACAATGAAGTGACAGTGCACTTTTGCTAACTCATAGTGCTGTGCAAGTAAGAATTCTTGTCTCACAGCCGCAAGAGAAGTGTTTCTCATCAAATTACACTGACAGGAAGGTCTTGCAGCCACTTTGCAGGTGAGATGCACATTTTGCTGGTGTTTAAACCTAATCTCTCAAGAAATTTGCGGGTAATTTGCCAGGTGTGCATTGTTTAAAATATATTGCATGATTTGTTGCTAAATTGAAGTGAACATTTTTTTGTCTTTTACGATGGGTTTTTCAGTAGGGGAAAGACACAGCTGAAGGTACATTTTCTCCTTTCTTTTAGCAATGAGGTGGTGTGCTGCCTGTCAATGCTCTTGCCCTGATGGGTGTATTTCTGTGTTTTCAATCAAGGTGTTAGATCCTCGATGTGAGCCTTTGATATGTAACTGCTCCCTGCCTTGTCAGTGACTGCTGATTGCTCCTTAAGTGCACCAGGCCCAGCTGTAAAGTTGGAGAGTTGTACATCACCCCCTGCAGGCCTCGCAGCATGTTCCTCAGTGTTTTCACACTACCCCTCCATTACTTATTTATTTATTTATGCATTTTTAAATAGCGCGGACTTTACCCAAAGGTGTCAGAGCGCTTTACAATAGAATCAAGAACGTTACATGAGGAGATTTACAAACACACATGTTACAGATACAAACGGGATAGTTGAAAAAGTTAAATAAAATAAGAGGTAGCAATCACAGCAACAAAACAAAAAAAAACATTGGGATTAGGTTAGCACAGGCATAGAAAACATATTTACAGCATTGTAAGAACTTAGAACATCAGGAGAATGCCAAGCGGCCTTGAGGGACATGAAAAGGGATGTATTAATTCTGGAAGTGTCTTTGGAAGAGAAGAGATTTGAGGTCTGTTTTGAAAGTCCAGGTACAGTAAGGTTTAGGATAAAATAAGATTAGCTGCAGCCCTGCCCACGGACCTGGCTCAATATTAACTTCTGTAGCTGGAGCCCCCTATAGTCCACCCTGTCTGTTAAAATTGTAGTGGAGTGGAGTGGAGGAAGTTGAAAACCACAACATTCCCTTGAAAATATAGTGATTTTCCCACGTACATAAGCAGCCACGGCGTGTGCCCTGGGGTAGCGCCAGGGCCTTCAAGGTTAAGAGGCTGGGCACTCGCCGCGTCCTCTGAAGTTTTTGTTGAGAGAGTTTTTATCACCCTAATTATGAACACCCCGACGTCAACAGAGAGGAGCTGAGGCCCATGTACAGCACTGCAGCAAGAATTGATGGGCTCTTTTCTTTTCTTGGCGGCTCCCGTTGCTCTTCGTAATTCCTGGATGGTGATGGAGCAGGGTTTTGCGTAAATAAAACCTGCTCGGATTAAACCCTCAGTAACATATGTGTGCAGTGAAAATATTTATTAATAAATGCTAAAACATGGGGAAATGCTTATGCGCCATGCGTAAACTAAGGTGTGTACTAATGCATGTGACTAGGCCGCAAAAATTGCTTCGATAATAAAAACTAATGCTGTTTTTGTGCATGTTAATAATTGCTAGGAATAATATGGGTTGTGCATGGGTTAGTGCAATGCTGGGATGGTGCACTTTGAAAATTACATTTCATGAATGTTAGAAATGGGATCTCTAGTTGGCAAGGGCTTGCACCTTTGTCCAAGTAGGGACCCTTCTTCCTAGTCAGGGTAAGGGTTGTTACACTCGTGAAGTAACCCCTGCTCACCCTCGTGGTAGCTTGGCACGAGCAGTCAGGCTTAATTCAGAGGCAGTGTGTAAAGCATTTGCACATAACCAACAGTAATACAGTGTAAGCACTACAAACGGACACCACACCAGTTTAGAAAAATAACCAATATTTTATATACTCAAGACAAGACCAATTACGACAAAAATCCACAATACTATACTTTACGAATGAATACTTGATACGTTAACTTCTTCTTTGCAGGAATAGCACAAAAGCAAAGTTCGTACGAGTCGGTAGCTCCGTCCGAGCCTACCGTGATGCTGAAAACCACAGAGTCTAACAGTTCCAGCCGGCCGCGTCGATACGGGCCAGCAGAGTCGTGAGCAGACTCGGTCACAGTACCTTTCTCGTTGTGGCTGGCACGGAGTGTACGAGCCGGTCGGCGTTCGTCGCGGTTGCGGTGCAAGACGGAGCGATGCAAGGTGCGGTGTCCTCGATGCGGTGCAGGCAGCGGCTCGATGAGCGTCGGGCAGACGGAGTCGGTGAGTCCAAGGCGTGCGATGCAGGGCGAGACGATGCTCGATGCGGTGCTGACAGGTTGCGATGCAGGCGACCTAGCCGGAGTGCGGGAGCTGGCGTCGGACAGCGGTGCGAGTCGGAGCGGTGCGTCGCAGACGTGCGAGCGGTGCCCCAAATGCGGTGCGGTCCTCGACTCTTGAGCCAGTTGCAGCGACAGTGTCGGTCTGGTCCGGCTGGCCCAGTGAAGCGATGCGATGCGAACTGCGGTGCCCACAGGTCACGGTGCAAGCAGCGGCTCGATGTTGGCGGCGTCGGACGTCGCCCACGGTGAGACCAGGGTTGCGATGCGAAGCGGGGCGATGCGGTCTGCGCGGTGCAAACAGGTCACCGGCCAGGGATGGATTCGGTTGACGGAGTCGGTTGCAGTTCCCTTCCTCTGTGGCAACTGAAACAGCGTTCCAGAAGCGGTACCCAGAGGCTTGTGAAGTCTTTGTAATCCCTGAGACTTCTTAACAGGAGGCCAGCTCGGTTCCTGGCCCTTGGAGATACTCCAGCACAAGATTGTAGAAAGTTCAGTCCAGTCCTTTCACTGCCCAAGACAGAAGCAGCAACTGTAGGCCAACCCACCAAAGCAACAACACAGCAACGGGGCAGTACTCCTCCTGGCAGCTCTTCCAGCTCTTCGTCTTGGCAGGTTCCTTGATTCCAGCGAGATCTAAATTCATGGGGTCAGGGCCCCAATATTTATATCCCAAATTCCTTTGTTCTCTGAAGGCAGAGAGGCCTTCGCCTAGTCCAAACCAGTTCTGGAGCACTTTGTTGACAAGTCTCCGTCCCTTCTTTCAGTGAGTAGGCCAGGGACATCAGACGCACCACAGGAGGTGGAGCCAGCATTGTGGAGGGAAGGCACTGTCCTATTCAGGGCCCAGGTGCGACCCTCCCACCCATCTACAGGTCGATCTGGCTATTCAGCCCTGCGCTGACTCACCCTGTCTCCTGGCATCCCCCAGCCCCTGTCACTCACATTCCAGACAAGGAATACACAACCTCGCAGAGGCAGGCTTGGATGGTTAGGCAAGAAAATACCCACTTTCTAAAAGTGGTATTTTCAAACGCAGAATGTTAAAACCAACTTCACTAAAAGATGCATTTTATCATTCTGAGTCCAGGCATACTAAACTCGAATTTCTACCATGTTCCCGGGGTCAGTTAGGATTATAAACTGTAATAATCAAAACTGCCCGTTCTGGCCTAGGGGGAACAGGTAGCCTTGCAATAGTGAAAACGTACTAGGCTGTAATTCACTATCAGGACATGCCGCACACACCCGGGCATGTCCTACCTTTCGCATACACCGCACCCTGCCCACAGGGGTACCTTGGGCCTACCTTAGGGGTGACTAACATGTAGCAAAGGGAAGGTTTAGGGACTTGCAAGTGTGTGCACTTGCCAAGTCGACATGGCAGCCCCAGGCTGCGCACAGGCTCTGCGATGGCAGGCCCGAGTTACATTTTACGGGCTGTTTGCGTGGGTGGCACAATCCAGTGCTGCAGCCCACCAACAGCATTTGGTCTATAGGCCCTGGCACCCGCAGTGCACTTTACAAGGGACTGACAGATAAACCAAATAGGCCAATCATGGAAACACCAATCCATAACACATTTTATACAGGAGCACTTGCACTTTCCCACTGGACCGCAGTGAGGAAAGTGCGCAGAATCATCACACCAGCAAAAACAGAGTCAAAACCGGGAGGTCAGAAAGCAAAAAGTCAGGGGAAACACGCCAAAAGATGCCAAGTCTAACAATGAAGAATAATAAATGCCTGTGTTTCGTTTTCTGTAGAAAAGCTACCATGGGCCTATACTTCTGCATGCCAGTTTGGGGTTAAAAATGAAAATGTTCGAGAAAGCTTTCAAACAAAGAGAGAAATGAAGAAGCACAAGTGAATGACCTTCGTCGTGTGCTAAATGTCCGCCAAGCTACGGAAGAGTAGATAAACAAGTGCAAATGTGTAGCTTCCTTCACGAGATGGCAGAGGCGAACAATAGAGGCGTAGAGACTTGCAACATGTAAAACGTTGAAGGAAATATTTACTATGATTGTGTTCAAAGTTGTTTCCTGAAATGAATCTTTGTAATGTTGAATGTTTAGAACAAAGAATTGTTTAATAAAGTGTTCATGATGAAGAGTGGTGTGACAGTACACCCCCAATCTTAGCCAATGGGAGATGGAGTGCGTTTTAAAAATGAAACAAATGTGGGTTGGACATTTAGGTTTTAGGGTATAACTAACAGGTCCCTGGGGGCAGTGGTTTGGGTCGGCTGGTGTTTAGCTAGCGGGAGATCGTCGCTGTCGTCGGTTTGCTGTTTCCAGATAGAGGCCTACCTGTTTTCCTGACTCCTGACTTAAACTTTGCCATTCATCTCTACTTGAGTGGCCTTGCTGCCCTAACTGGCCAGTGGGGTAGTTTTCCCGATTCTTACTTGGGTTAGTATAGATAATCTACTGAATTTGCATAATCATTTGCAAATGTATTTGTCTCTGAAACTTTTCTCTCTTCGCCTATCCACTCCTCAATGCATTGTTTAATTTGATATGAGTTTGAATTTATACATTGCCAATGTTTTCTCTCTGTGATAATTCATGGTCTGCATTTGTGTAACTGTACTTGATGAGCATTATTAACTTACATTATTTACGATAAACAACATAAAACTATGACATTGAGTCTGTTATTATTTAGTAAAAATAGATGCTTAGATAAGTACATATTATTGACATCAACTACTCAACTTTAGGTCCATCGACACAATTATTTGTTAGGAGAAATGCAGGTTCTGAAGTGTATTTAGTGAATTAGGAATAAACTTGCATCACATTGAACCCCAGAGTGAAGGGATTACTTGGGTAAAGTAAATGGGCCTATGTTTGTGAAAATTATTGATCCCTGATCGCTGTATCAGTTTTGGTAGCAGAGGATGGTTAGTTATTGATTAGTTTGGCAATAATTATTGATTATTGATTTATTGATTATTAACATGAAAAGTTAGTGTCTTTGTTTTATGTTGTTTGGAAGTACGGGTACAGAGTTACCTAAGATCCCGGGATGATGTTATTTTTAGCCTAAAGTGGCAGAAGAATAGTGTGAAAAAGTATCACACTGGAGAAGTACTTTGTCTGTTGTTGTAATATCGAACAGCGAAAGGTTGTCGATGTTATTTTAGGGACTTATTCATTTGAAAGAAGATTGCGTGAAATAGTGAAAGGTCCGCTTCTGAAACTCTGGCCTTACATCCCCAAAGGAGTACCAAGACCTCTTTCTGAAAGGAAAGTCCTCTTCTGAAACTTTGGCTAGTATCCCCAGAGGAGTACCAAGACCTCTTTTAACTTTAACTTGATTGAGAGTAGAGTAGCGCTGGTCGTTATTTTACTAGAAGCAGAGAGAATCTCTTTAGAATAAATCGAAACTATCTCTTTATTAGTGGAACAGACAAAGTAGCATTGTTTCGTGTTGTTTCTAACAAGAAATAGTTAGGAAAATGTAGAAAATACATTGCCGTATTATTTTGTAAAGGGAGGGTCAGTAGCAGGAGTAATACTGACGTCATAAAAAGTCGCACTGGCATTGGTCAGACAGCGGGGGTGAAGTGAGCCGTGATTGGTTGGTTGCTGTGAGCCACGCTAGCATTGGTCAAAATAGCGGATATGTAGTGAGCCGTGATTGGTTGGTTGCTGTGAGCCACGCTAGCATTGGTTGGGATTTAGCGAATAGAGTGAGAGGATTTACGGAAGTTTTCTCTTGTTTGTTTTGGTATATTTAGCGAGAAAAAGAGTGTTTAAAAAATGAAGATGATAAAAAGAATAAAAGATTTATTTAAAAAAGACAAGCCGATAGTTACTAGAGAGGGACTTCCTATACCTCCAAGAGAACGCCTGCTTCTTTTATGATGTTGGAACGTGGTTATCATACGTGTACATGGTTAGAGAATTGGATGAAATATACAGAAGATGATGGAGTTTTAGCTTTTCCAGAGAATGATACATTTAATGTAAGGATTTTGGAGAACTTGAGAGGACGAATGAATTCATTAAAACCAAGTCCTAGACCTACGCAATATGAAGCGCTTGAGGAATGGGATAATGAGGCTTATAAAAGGGAGAGAGACAGGAATGGAATCAAATACAGGAATATAATAACGAGATATTCTGAGGCTAGATGGGATGATCAAAAGAAAAGATATAGGAGAGATGTAATGGCAGATGGATTATATCCAGTAATAGTTGCTGAAGATCAGATTGGAGGCAAAGGTGAAGAGAAAAAGAATAATTTAGAAACTTCAGAACAAGATAATGATTCAGATGAGATTGATGATGAGTTGTTAGATGAAATACTGTTAAAGAGACCTCCACCATATCAGGAAAGTTTAGGGGAAACAGTTCCAAATGCACCACTAATTGAAATACAAGTTCCTCAGGTTCCACAAGCTCCACAGGTTCTTCAGGTTACACAAGCTCCGGTAGCTTCACACACTCGAGTGTTGCAGGAGAATGAGATTGATATGTTAAATAAGGCAAGAGAGGAGTTAACTCAAAGAATTAGTCAGATGAGTCTGAATGCAGAAGCATTATCAGTGCCAGTAACGATTAGTCCTATAGTTCCATTGTATAGTGAGAGTCAGAATATATCAAGAGTACATGCATTGACAATTTCCGTGAATAATGCCAGGAATGTTAGTGGATCAGAACAAGTTGATATGAGTACTTCATTGATTGATCTTACAGTGAGTGAAAATTTAATTGAAACACCCAAGAGAAGTGTACAGATGGATCCTAGAAAAATAGTTCAGAATGTCAATGAAATAACTCCAGTATCAGGGAGTTCAGTGGGTCCTTCACCAGAGGAGTTAGATGACTGGATAAGAGGGATGGAAAAGAAAAAGTCACAGTCGAGTATAGATGTAGCTAGATTGAGGGTGGATCTGGAAGAAATGATTATTGGTACCATAAGTCCAGAAAGATTAAGTAAGTACCGAGATGAAGAGTTGTTATTTTTGTGTACGAATATTACATGGAAAGCAAAGAATCTACATGAGAGGTTGGCAAAAGCTGCACAAGAATATGGAGTAGACATAGAAAAGTCTAAAGTTTTGCAAAAAACATACAGACTGGATTTTACTGATAAGGATTTGGAGAGTTTGAATACATCTGGTAAACGATTACAAATAAAAGAATTGATGAATACCTTGAAAAAATGGGGAGATTTAGATCGATTGAAAGGTAGATGGGCGAAAAAGAAGGAAGAAATGCTTGCAAGTAAAAATGCGTCTTTACTTCCATTTAGAGAAACAGGACAGACTGAAATGATATGCCCAATGAGAGAAGTTCCAGGTGGTGGATATGTTCACGTACCATGGACAAGGCAGGATATATTATCCTTTACGAATGATTTTCCCAGGTTGAGGGAGAAACCTGTCGAGTGGTACAAACAGGTATAGAGGTTTGTAAAGGTTTCAAAGGTTTTGCTAAAGGATTTAGATGGTTTGTTTGAGATTGTAGTTCCAGCTGACTTATAGACTGAGTGTATGATTACTGATGATTGGCCTAAAGAGGAATATCCTAGAGATGTGAAAACAGGAGCACCTTCAGATGAGTGCTGAAAAAATATAATCAAGTAATTACTTACTTGAAGAGTAAAATCTCTCCAAAAGAAACAGATTGGGTTAAAATTGATAGGACAACCCAGGAACCCAAAGAATCAGTACATGCCTATTATGAAAGGTTGTTACAGGTGTTCAAACAGTATAGTGGTTTTGAAAGTATAGGTGATAAAGATATGGGACATTTTGTATATAGGTTTGTTTTTGGATTAAAACCTGAAATTAGTAACATGATTCAGCAACATTTGATTTGTTGGCAGAGTAAAACAGTTGATGAGATTCTGAGATATGCTAAATATTGTAGTAATGATATTGAGACAAGGCATAAAAAGCTGAAAGAGAAAATGATGTGGGCACAGGTGAAAGTGGCAGAACAGAAAGATGGAAACAATGGTTCTCAAACAGATTTCCAAATGAAAGGACAAAATCAGAATGGTCAAGTACCAAATGGAGGTAGAGGTAGAGATAAAATGAATAGAGAAGAAATGAAAAAGAAATATCCTTGTCATGCGTGCGGAAAGATTGGACATTGGAGGAATGAGTGTAGATCTTTATTGAAAAATAATGGAATGAATCAAAATTTCAATCCGCAGATGCAGAATGAAGTGGTTGTGAATCAACAACAGCAACAATAGCAGCAGGTAGTTACACCACAAACACAACAAGTACAGGTGCCTCAAGCTCCTATGCCAAATAATGTGAATGCTCAAGTACAGAGATACAGTGTGAGTACTGGATTTCACGCAGGTGAACAAGTTGGTAAGAATCAAAATGTGCAAGTGGTTTCCCAGTGTTTGTTGCAATGTCCAGAGAGTTATTCAGACTCATCTCAATGACGGTGCCTGAGGGGGGAGGAAGAGTGCGTGCTTGGCGCATCTCTAGAGGTAGATCAATCAGGTCCTTTTGTTGATGGAAAAGTGGAAGGTAATGATACTACATTCCTAATGGACACTGGTGCTACCCGTTCTACTGTGAGAGCAGCAGAAATCCCAAACCTACCCCTCTCAGGAGAAACTATCCAAGTTGTGGGAGTTACAAATAAATATATTAAGACTCCAATAACAAGACCAATAGAAGTTCATATTGGAAGATTCAGAGACATGCATCGGTTTGTGGTATGTGATACAAGTCCAGTGAACATTTTAGGAAGGGACTTGCTCTGTAAGATGAATTGTACCATCTATTGTACGCCAGATGGTATTGATTTTCAAACACCAGATGAGGATGTTGCTTTTAAAATGATGTTAGCGAAGCAAGGGACAGAAGTGAATGATTTATAGTCATTACTAACAGAAGAAGATTTACCTGCAGAGTTGAGAAATACAGTGTGAACTGATGTGTGGGGTTTTACAGGAAAAGACATTGGTTTGATGAAAGGCGTGGATCCTATTCAGGTTACAGTCAAACCAGGTGCAATATATCCAAACACGCCTCAGTACAAGATGAGTCCTGAAATAACAGCAGGAGTAATTCCTGTAATTGATCAGATGATTGAGCAAGGTATTTTAAAAGAAATACTGAGTAGTCCTTGTAACTCACCTATTATGGGGATTAAGAAACCAAGCGGAATTTATAGAATAGTGCAAGATTTGCGCAAAATTAATAAGATCGCAGTGCCTTGCTGTCCAATAGTGCCAAATCCAGCAGTGATTCTTTACCAAATTCCTTATGATGCAGAATGGTACACAGTAATTGATCTGTGTCAAGCATTCTTCTCGATACCTTTGCATCCAGATAGCCAATATTTGTTTGCATTCCGGTTCGGAAACCGTGTTTTGGCATGGTGCCGAGTTCCTCAAGGGTATACAGAGAGTCCTTCGATTTTTAATCAAATTTTGAAAAAGTGTTTGGAGTCATTGATCATGCCGGAAAATTCAGTGTTAGTTCAATACATTGATGACCTTCTTGTGGCATCAAAAACGAGAGAGGCTTGTGTGACAGATACAATTGCCTTACTAAATCATTTGGCAGAAGGTGGGCATAAAGTGTCACCAGCAAAATGACAGTTTTGTAAAAAAGAAGTTCAGTATTTGGGGCATAAAATTGAGAAAGGAGTTAGAAAAGTAACACCAGAAAGAATCAACGTGATTTTGAAGATGGGTCCTCCTAAAACTCAAAAGGAAGTCCGAATGTTTTGGGGAATGATTGGATACTGCAGACAGTGGATCAGTAGGTTCTCATTGATTGCAAAACCTCTACAGAGGTTGACTCACAAAGATGTGGTTGATCCGATTGAATTGAATGAAGAATGTATGAAAGCTTTTGTTGAATTGCGAGATAGTCTTTGTCGAGCACCTGCATTGGGAATGCCAGATTATACAAAAGATTTTGCATTGTTCTGTTGTGAGAGAGATGGGTGTGCATTATCAGTCTTAACACAAAAACATGGAATGGCACGTTGTCCAGTGGCATATTTATCTGCTACTTTGGATTCAGTGGCTGCAGCGTTACCAGGTTGTTTAAAAGCAGTGGCTCCTACTTGTGTGAGTCTTGAGCAGAGCGAAACAATTGTTATGGGGCATCCAGTGAAAGTATATGTGCCACACTCAGCATATGACGTATAGTCGGCTGACTAGGTATGAAAGAGTGATTTTGGGTGCTGAAAATGTGACAGTGACCAGATGTACAAAACTAAACCCAGCAACTTTGTTGCCAAGTTTAAATTGTGAAGAAGTGAAGGATGAAGCAGATCATGATTGTTTGGATGTGACGGAATTGTGCACGAAACCAAGACCTGACATTAAAGATACTCCACTAGAAGAGTCAGATAGTGTGATGTTCGTGGATGGATCTTATCTGAGAGATGAAAAGGGTGCATTGAGTGCCGCTTATGCAGTATGTACAGTGTCTATGGTTCTTGAAGCATCCTGTCTAAAAGGGATAAATTCTGCTCAAATTTCTGAGCTAATAGCTCTGACTAGAGCATGTATGATTGGCAAAAATCTGAGAGTAACCATATTCACTGATAGTCAATATGGTTTTGGGGTGGTACATGATTTTGGTCAGTTGTGGATGTAAAGAGGATTTCTGACTTCTTCAGGATCACCGATCCGGAACAGTAAAAATGTGAAGGATCTATTGAATGCATTACAAATGCCCAAAAAGATTGCAGTGGTAAAATGTTCAGCACATAAGTCAGGAGATGACTATGTGACAAAAGGAGACAGATACGCAGACCAAGTGGCGCGTTTCTGTGCACAAAATTCAATTGCAATAAACAGAGGGGTGGAGAAAAAACATACAAATTGCCACTTGATGTTTTCCTCATTGGAAACATGGGAAGAGATTAGACAGCTTCAGGAAGAAGCAAGTGAGGAAGAAAAACAGATTAGGATAAAATCAGGCTGTAAAAAGAGAGCAGAAGTTGAAGTTTGGGTGTATGTTGATGAAAGACCAGTTATGCCAGATAGTCTACTGTCTCAGATGGCAAGGATGTACAATGGAATTGGACATGTTGGAAGAGATGCTATGATCAGGCTCTTCAAGCAGTCATGGTTCAATCCAAAGTTTAGGGTCATTGCAGAGAGTCTTTGCCAGAGATGCATAGTGTGACAGCAGCAAAATCCAGGTAGAAAGACAGTTGTTAGTTGGGGTCGAATTGGAAAAGCAGCAGGACCATTTACCCGACTACAGCTTGACTTCATAGAACTTCCCGTAATGGACTAAAATATGTGTTGGTTGTTGCTTGTTTGTTTTCTCGTTGGGTAGAAGCTTATCCAACAAGATGGAATGATAGCTTAACAGTTGCTAAATTGCTTTTAAGAGAGATAATCCCTAGGTTTGGATTTCCAGTCTCTTTAGAAACAGATAGGGGAACACACTTCAATAATGAGATAATTCGGATGATTTGTGCTGCATTACAAATTGAGCAAAAGCTGCATTGTGCCTATCGACCAGAAGCATCTGGAGTGGTTGAGCAAATTAATGGCACTATTAAATCCAGACTGTCAAAAGTGTGTGCGTCTACAACATTGAAATGGCCAGACGCTTTACCCCTCGTATTAATGGGTCTTAGAAGCATTCCTGATAAAAAGACTGGATTGAGTCCTCATGAGATTCTGATGGGAAGAGCAATGAGACAAGCAATTGTACCAGCAAACAAACTGATGAATATTACTGATGATCTGGTGTTTAATTATTGCAAAGGATTGCCTGATCTGGTGCGTTCTGTGTATCATCAGGTTGGAGAAATTGCAACCACAACACAGCCGGATCAAGCACATGATTTGAGTCCAGGAAAGTGGGTTCTTGTCAAGAAACACGTGAGGAAGTCGTGTTTAGAACCGAGGTGGAACGGACCATATCAGATCATTTTGGTGACAACGACAGCAGTGAAGTGTGGTGGCTTGCCAAACTGGATTCATGCAAGTCATACAAGAAGAGTCCCAAGTCCACTTGAAAGACAAGAAGAAGAGCAGCAACTGGTGAAGCAGAGAAAAGAACCAGAAGCTGAAGAGCTATAGAATCTAGTGTTACAGATTCTAAAAAAGCTGAAAAAGAACCAAGTACAAGTTGAATAAAGTGGGCACCAGCTACTGGGCCTCAAAAGACTGCTGTTGAGAAAGAAAAAGAGAAAGTGACTGATGAAAATCAAGAGCAAGTACAACAGAGAAAAGAACTGAATAAAAGAACTTGCGAGCTTGACAACGAAGGTGAAGAAGAAGTTCAAGTTAAGAGAGCAAGAAAAGGTGATGAGTGGCCAAAAGGAGTGAAAAGACTGAAATACACTCTAGAAAAGAAAAGGTCAGATCAAATAAATGAAATATCAAGTCAAACTGGACAAAGTGATTCAGAAGAAGAATCAGTACGAAAAACAAGAAGAATAAGAATTCCAAATAAGAAATATATAGCTCCAGAATGGACATATGTGGTGTTGGAAGAAATTGAGAACACAGATCAGAAAGAAAAAGAAGCTGGTACTGATCAAAATGACCAAAGCAAACTGAAACCACCTTAAGAAGAACTGTGAAAATAAAGGTGCAACAAATTTCAATGAAGAGTATTTTGAAAGTTCCAAAAGATTTGAAGAAGAAGATATAAAAAAAAATTAAAAAAGAGGGGGTAAAGAAGAGAGGTCTAAAGTGTAAGGATACACTACTCTAGATGGTTTTTGGATACATTTTTTCAAAAGTTTTAAAGTTTTTTTTCTTAGATTTTTAACTTTTTTATATAGTGTCTAAAATGGCAAAGGTAACAGAGACTGGATATCAAAATCATAGTTTTAAACGTAAATGTATTAATGCTTGCTTATGTAGTGTCTTACTACTAACATTGGTATGGTTAACACTGATTGTTATTGTCCCTGTCTTAATGGTGACTTACCATAAAAATAATACTAATAATGTGGGAAGTGAGAGAATAGATACTGTTACTAAAGAAAGTATAAATACTAATATAGAAAAGATAGATGATAGTATTTATCATAATGATAAATCAATTAATGATTTTTCGTTAAATGTTTTTACTAAGTTGCTGTATGAGTATGTTAATACAATGAATGCGAGAGATTGTTATGTGTGCATGCAATTTCCGTCGTCTGTTTCAGAGGGGGTGACTTACCATCACTTACCTTTAACATATGGTGTGTCTTGTAGTGTCTTAACTAGTCTTTTCTATGAGAGGGAAGGTTTGGAGTACTATTACTCTAATTTTGATTTAATATTGTAAGGGATTCCTATTCGGAGAGATTTAAAGGTTGTTTATGGTCCTATTTATGCTGCATATATGGGAGATTTTTTCATTAGTAACAAACCAATAGATACAATAGAAGCACATAAAAATAATCTAACTTGTAAGCTACGGCATGAAGAAATTGAATTTATGAGTTTAGTAGAAGATAGAAGACGAGATTTCAAAAAGAAAGCTACTGAGCAAAAGTCTCATGTACCTCCATGGGCTTTCAGAGAGGGTGATTTTAAAAGGGTGAGACTTACGCTGCCATGACTCTAGATTTTCAACATAGAAGAAAGCTTTGTGTGTTTAGAGAAAAGACTAAACTTATTAGCTATTTTATTGGTTCTAGCTAATGTGAGCATACTTTCTTGATAAAAGGAAGTTGGGGATTGAAAGAAGGGACTGATCCTGTTTTCCCGGGAATATATTATGTGTGTGGTAAGAATGCTTATTATAGGTTACCTACAGGTTGGTATGGATGTTGTTATTTAGGCATAGTATTTCCTAAGGTTTACCACGTAGATAAGGATAATAGGGTTAAGGAAATAAAACAAGGATTAACACGAAATAAGAGAGGAGCGAGTTATTCTGAAATAATTGGGGATATTTTTGAAGCACTGATACCTTCAGTTGGAGTTATTCTGAATTCACATAAAATTAGAAAATTGTCTACAGTGGTTGATCGTTTATCAACAGATACTGCTGGTGGGTTCTTGATGATTGATACTGAAATGATTGCAATTAAATCAATGGTTTTGCAAAATCGACTTGCCCTTGATATATTATTGGCAAAAGAGGGTGGAGTCTGTAGCATGTTGAAAATACAACAATGCTGTACTTATATTCCTGACAAAAGTAAGAATCTTGAGGGGTATATTAAAAATATTGCTGGACTTCATGAAGATTTGACTGATCTACTTGGTAAGAGTTTTTCCTCAGTGGGAAATTGGTTTTCTACTTTTGGGAGTAGCTTTTTAGGGAAAATATTAATACTGATTACTTCAGTAGTTGTAGTGATATTAATGAAAATTATGATTTACAAATGTTGCAAATGCAAATGTAGAAAGGAAGAGACATCAAAACCTAAACGTAGAGCTAGGAAAAGAAAAAGAGAAGAGATAGAATTAGAGGATATGAGAGGAAATTATTATGAGATTATGAAAGACTTAGATGGAAGAATAAAACGAAAAAGAAGTACAGTATTTTAAATAAGTGGCAAATTTTATGTGAAGGGTATTTTTATGATGGCTCAAAACGCCATAAAAGGGGGGATTGATGGAGCAGGGTGTTGCGTAAATAAAACCTGCTCGGATTAAACCCTCAGTAACATATATTAACAGTGTGCTGTGAAAATATTTATTAATAAATGCTAAAACATGGGGAAATGCTTATGCGCATGCGTAAACTAATGAGTGTACTAATGCATGAGACTAGGCCGCAAAAATTGCTTCGATAATAAAAACTAATGCTGCTTTTGTGCACGTTAATAATTGCTAGGAATAATATGGGTTGTGCATGGGTTAGTGCACT
Source organism: Calotriton arnoldi (assembly GCA_963921515.1). Lineage (NCBI taxonomy): Eukaryota > Metazoa > Chordata > Amphibia > Caudata > Salamandridae > Calotriton > Calotriton arnoldi. Next base: position 5,359,774 of record CAWUFW010000189.1, read on the forward strand.
GCTTGGATGGTGCGCTTTGAAAATTACATTTCATGAAGAATAATAAATGCCTGTGTTTCGTTTTCTGTAGAAAAGCTACCATGGGCCTATACTTCTGCATGCCAGTTTGGGGTTAAATTTGCTAAGTAAAAATGAAAATGTTCGAGAAAGCTTTCAAACAAAGAGACAAAGGAAAAAGCACAAGTGAATGACCTTCGTCGTGTGCTAAATGTCCGCCAAGCTACGGAAGAGTAGATAAACAAGTGGAAATGTGTAGCTTCCTTCACGAGATGGCAGAGGCGAACAATAGAGGCGTAGAGACTTGCAACATGTAAAATGTTGAAGGAAATATTTACTATGATTGTGTTCAAAGTTGTTTCCTGAAATGAATCTTTGTAATGTTGAATGTTTAGAACAAAGAATTGTTTAATAAAGTGTTCATGATGAAGAGTGGTGTGACAGTACACCCCCAAACTTAGCCAATGGGAGATGGGGTGCGTTTTAAAAATGAAACAAATGTGGGTTGGACATTTAAGTTTTAGGGTATAACTGAAGGTCCCTGGGGGGAGTGGTTTGGGTCGACTGGTGTTTAGCTAGCGGGAGATCGTCGCTGTCGTCGGTTTGCTGTTTCCAGATAGAGGCCTACCTGTTTTCCTGACTCCTGATTTAAACTTTGCCATTCATCTCTACTTGAGTGGTCTTGCTGCCCTAACTGGCCAGTGGGGTAGTTTTCCCGATTCTTACTTGGGTTAGTATAGATAATCTACTGAATTTGCATAATCATTTGCAAATGTATTTGTCTCTGAAACTTTTCTCTCTTCGCCTATCCACTCCTCAATGCATTGTTTAATTTGATATGAGTTTGAATTTATACATTGCCAATGTTTTCTCTCTGTGATAATTCATGGTTTACATTCGTGTAACTGTACTTGATGAGCATTATTTACTTACATTATTTACGATAAACAACATAAAACTACGAATTGAGTCTGTTATTATTTAGTAAAAATAGATGCTTAGATAAGTACATATTATTGACATCAACTACTCAACTTTAGGTCCATCGACACAATTATTTGTTAGGAGAAATGCAGGTTCTGATGTGTATTTTGTGAATTAGGAATAAACTTTCATCACACTGAACCCCAGCGTGAAGGGAATACTTGGGTAAAGTAAATGGGCCTATGTTTGTGAAAATTATCGATCCCTGATCGCTGGATCAATGGTGAAACTTGTGGAAAGGACAAAAGAAGCCATTTAAAGCATCGTGAATTTACAAGCAAAACAGTTATAAAGCCTGAGATACTTATCTAATGATGTCACTCTGTGTGGATACATGGATTGCTATGTCTGTAGTGAGCATATCAAACATATCAAAGGAAACAAAGGAAGATTTGTTAATGAGTTGGGACTAAACTTTAACACAGAATACATTCTCTGATTAAATGACGGTCCTGTATTTTTGTTTTCTTTTTTCATTTTTGATTTATAAGACAACATGAAGGAAATGAGTGTCTTACTTTGAATCATTACTAGTTATCAGCAATTGGGACCTACTTGGTTGCTTCACTAATAAATTCTAGGTAAAGTGAGGCAGCATAAAAGGAAATAATTTACGAGATCAACATCACATTCATTTACTCATACATATGTTTCTACTTTCTAGCCCAACACATGCAAATACCAATAAGCCTGCTGCATACATCTATATATCTGTATATATATATGGGAGAGGGGAGAATTAAGGTATATAATCACGATCTTTACTTGATACATTTATTTTTACACAAGACACTAGCCTGCCACTCATTTTTCATTTCTCTTTCATAGGAAGACCCAGTCTAGCCCTGAGTAGGCAGCTGCACCATAGAGCAGTCAGCGAGGGACATATGTCTTCTCTTTCCCATCCCTCTTCCCCTGGGGCTGGCTAGACTTTGACTCTTATTGGTTTCCTAGCTTGAGGGTGAGGTTGGGAATTAGCTTTGTCGCTTCCTGTCACTCCTGCGGAAAGGTACACAGGTGAGAACCTTACACAGGTCTCCTTCATTGCCTACTTAATTCCTACCTGATGACATTATTAACATTTTTCTCAGGAGCAATGCCCACCTGCATTTAGATACTCGGGGCTTTCATAGCTAATGCACAAATATCTCTGCAACTTCCCATAAAAACACTGATGAAAAATATTTGGCAGCCATCCATTTTCAGAGAGTGGATTTTGGCAAAGGCAGGGAGGTAGACAGAGCTGTGGAGTTGACACAAGAATGACAAATGGTTTTACTATTCAAAAACAAGTTTATGAAAATAAGCAATAGAGTGCTCAATTCATAGGAGGTCGACTTAAAAGCTTCCAAATGTGATACCCTGTTATGTTTTAGGAGAATATTTTTGATGTCCCCCACCTTATCAGCAGCACAAGGAATGGTTTATATGATCCTATGCATCATAAATGCTTGGTAACAGTGAAGTACTGATTCTGTGACACACGGCCTGAGCTTACGTGTATCACTGCTGAAGAGCAATTATGAACAACTAACATTTTCACTTGATATTTCTCACCAAATACAAGTTAGCAGACTTATTATTGTAGGCCTAATGCAAGTAAGGAACTTGGGGGCAGATTTGCTAAGAAGTCACGCAAAGCAGCAAAAGAACTTACTGTGCTGCATTACATGACAGGGAGAAAGCAGAAATGCCGCACTGTGTGCTGCCTAGCACCAACATAGGCACCCTTGCGCAATGGTCAAAGCTGCCTGCCTTAAGAGCAGGATTGTTTTTGTGCAGTAAGGAACACCTTCCTAACCAAAAACAATCCTTGAGGCATTTTCCTCTTTCTATGTGTGCTACGGAATGGTTTATAGAACTTTGCAAATCTGGGACTGGCACAAAAACCATAGGTGGATGCACGGGAATGCCCATACTCCACCCATTGAATGCCTCCCTGTGCAAAGTAATGCAAGGCAGAGATATGCACTGCCTTGCGTTACTTTGGATATACTAAACCACGCAGAGCCTCACAAGGTGACTTTGCGTGGTTTAGTAAATCCCACTTAAGGACTTGTGTTGCCTTATGACAACTTTCGTCAGCATAAGGGCAACGAAAGTCCTCAGTAAATCTATCCCTCGGACTCTATCCCCTAATTTGATAGTAAATAATCAAACTCTAATTGGGGGGAAGGGGGCCACTCACACCTGTGAGCTCGGTGCCACTTCACTTACTGCACTATTCATAGCTATGGCCACATACAAAGTAAATTATGAAGATCAATAATATGGATTGATGTATCTATTATTTCACAGTATATATGGTCTCTAGCAGGTGCTGTGCTGCTTTGCATCAAAAATGTTTAGTGCTGGGTCACAGGCATAATTCTTCTGTGCCGCACCATAGTTACTATGCAATAACACAGTGCTATTGAACCACTCGCATACATCCTGAAACAAGCCAATATTGCCTACAATCTCTATGCAGATGACACCCAACTATACGAAGGAAAAAATCCACCTCCAAATCAAGCTCTATATAATAGAGTCAGCATTCAATATATTGGCCACAGAAAACCATTTCTAAACATTAAAGAGATTCTCACATATTTTTTATTTTTATTTCTCAACTTTCATTTTTTATTTTCTTCTCCTTATACCATATATATCACAAAAATATTAAATATACAAACTAAGAATATAACATTAGTTTATTCAAACAATTTTCAACCTCCCACACTTCAAGTCACAGAATTCACATTCACTCACATATCACACATACAATCCATACCAAATATTTTGTGCTCAGTCGCAGGCATCATTTTTCTGTGCAGCAACATAGTTACTATGCAATGACACTGTGCTATTGAACCACTCGCAGTCATCCTGAAACAAGCCAATATTGCCTACTATCTCTATGCAGATGACACCCAACTGTACATTAAAATCTTATCTCTCAAAGCCATACAACACCTATACAACACTCTCGCCACGGTACAATCCTGGCTGACCAACAACCACCTAAGGCTCAACCCCAATAAAACTGAGCACCTCCTCATCCAACTAAAAGAAAGTCCTATCCCATACACAACTGGCTTGACAACTTGACAGCACTAAAGTGCAAAGAATCCATCTCCAACTCTGTCAAATCTGTAGGGATTGCACTTGACAAAAACCTGAACATGAAAGACCACATTAATGCATCAGCAAAAATTGCCTTCTTGCATGCTGAAACACTAAAAAAAAAAATCAAACCCTTCATCCCCTTGAAGACCTCAGTACAATCCTTAGTCCTCTCTCAGCTGGACTATAGTAATGCAATGATCACTGGGATCCTAAATAACACCTCATTCCTATGAAATCCATACTCAACGCAGCGGCCAGACTTCTCTCTAGCAAGAGACGCTATGATCACATCACTCCCACACTCAAGAAACTCTACTGGCTACCAATCGAAGCAAGAAGTATATTCAAAATGGCCTGCATAACCCACAAAGTTCTTTACAATGAAAAGCTAACCTACCTCACAAACAAACTATCAAAAGCTGGACTAAAGAGGTCCCTGCGAAGCTCAAACACCCAGGACCATCAGCAGCCAAGGGGACTTCATCCCCCAACCAGTACTGCAGCAGGAGGTGCATTTGCAGAGTGGTTGAGAAAGGGGCATGGCGTCCGAAGACCTCTCAGCAATCCCACTGTGTGGGGCTTACTGGAGCTAACAGGATGGGTAGTTGGCCCCCAAGGACCCTTAGGAGTCAAGGGGACTTCATCAGCCAACTAGTAGTGCACCAGGAGGCACATTTGCAGAGTGGTGGAGAAAGGGGGTGGGGCCTCTGTTGACCTCTCAACAATCCTGCTGTGTGAGACTTACTGGAGGTAACAGGAGGAGTAGTTGGCCCCCAAGGACCCTCAGGAGTTATGGAGACTTCATCCCCCAACTAGTAGAGCACTAGGTGGTGCATTTGCAGAGTGTTAGGGGTTGTGCAGCCTCCCTCCCTTGGCCGATTTCGGCCCCTGATGCCTGGCCGTTTTATTTTTTAATAAAGTAGGGGCGGCAGGCTGCATGGCCCCTGTCCTGGGCCGATTTCAGCCCAAGGGACTCCTTCACCCGGGGCATGGCTTCTATTTTGAGGGCCCTGGTCCCACCCAGGATACCCAGTGAATTTCGTTGGGGCTGCTGGGGGAGCCCCCACGGTCCCTGCCGGTTTCCCACCTCCTGCGGGAGCCGGCATTGCTTTCACAGACAGGGAGCTGCTGGAAAGGCAGCTCCCTCAGTAGCTCCCTCTCTGTGGAAGCAATTCTGCTCCGCTTCCAGCAAGCGAGGGCAATTTTAATGCTCTTGCTTGCTGGAAGCGGAGCGTTTGCTGTGACTTGGCAGGAGCGGTAAAGCTCCCACCAAGCCACACAAACAGCTATGTCCCAGGGGCGAGCACCTTGGGACATAGCAGGAGCGGGCCCTGGGGAGTGTCATCTCTACAAAACGAAGTTGGCCTCGGGGATGTGGGAGTCCACGGGGGGTCCCTTAGGCTCCCCCAACACAACTTGATTATGGCCCCGGGGAGGTGGTGGTCCCAGGGGCCAGGGGGGTCTGAGAGGCCCCCATTTAAAAATAAATAAGTCCCGGGGAGGTGGTGGTCCCTAGGGTGCGGGGGACCACAAGGCCCTCCCTGATTTCTTTCAGCAATGTGGCCCCAGGGAGGTGGTGGTCCCCAGGGCCCGGAGTGGTCAAGAGGTCCCCATTTAAAAACAAATAAGCCCCGGAGAGGTGGTGGTCTCCGCCTCATTAATAAGCCTCAGGAGGGGGGCCCATGCGCCCCCGCTTATTATAAAAATGCCCGTGGGACCTGGCCCACCTGGGGATGATTAGTAATGAAGCACGGGAGGCTACGCTTTTTTTATTTTATTTACAGCGGCATCTGCGGCCAAGAGGCCTAGGGGTCAGGGTATTACTACCCTACCCCTTTGTCTATTTTTAAAGTTTTTTCTGGTACTCGGCCTTTCACTACATCCAACAATAATTTAATCTTCTTCGTATGGGCCTCTGTGAAGGACTCCATTGGCTGATTAATTGCCGTAAGGGTGTTGGTCATTTCAGTGAGATTATTTGTGGTGTATTCACCATTGGCCAGATCCTTCAGGTGGCCCATGATTAGGCCTGAGCGGAATTTCATTTACGCCGTAGTAATCAGAGTAAGCAAGCTATCCAATCTCAAAAACCCCTTGCCAGAGACCTTGCTGCAGTCTACAAGTGCTTTGTCAAAATTTTGGAGGGGATGCAGCTCGACCCCTTAAACTCTTGTTTGTCTACCAGCCAGGCACCCACACCTAGGCCCATCATTACAAACACCATGGAAGAGCGAGAGAGGGGTCCATAGAATGTTGCTGTGTCTTCACAGCAAGACATCAGAGTAGCAGGCTCAACTAATGTCTCCTAAGTTCTACATTTGTATACATGCAACCTTTTTTACACCCTTCTACATTCCTGCATGCAGGAGCAACAGCATTGACATTCTCAGTGATGCATGTTGACAAGGCAGCCTTCTTATTGGTTGTAAGGCTACCTGTTTTACCAGCTCTGTGTAATAAATCTTCATCTCCTGCTCAGTGAACTTTACCATCTGTCTTCCATCATCTGTGGCCACCCAGTCCTGGAAATGCTTGTGTTTTCTGTTGCTTTATCACAGTTTTTTCAAATCATTTGGAGATAAATCCCCAGTAAAAACGCGAATCGGTACATGTGTGTCAACCCTTTGTGTCTCTTAATTTTCTGCACCATAATCAGACTTGTAAAAAGTATATACCTTTGCTTAATTTGAATAGCTTGATTCACCAAACACCATGAGAGCAAATGTAAAGTAGCATAATCTAGGGCAGGGGTCCCTAACATCTATAGAGAGCTACTTCTGATCAATGAAAATAGTTGTGAGCTACTAATGGCTTTGAACATTGTTGCAGTAGTGACTACATCAGATACAATCACATTTGAAACTACACCTAGCAGCATTACTAATAGCAACCACCCCGATGTATGTCAAAATGTCACTTGATAAAACATTGTCATGTGCTACTCGCCAAAAAAGCGCTTCAACACCCCATCAGGGGTAACAAGCACTATATAAATGCAAACCTTTTTCCCTCTTCTATCCCTCCGCTATCCTGCTCAATCCAAATAACTGACTAAACCATCCACCACTCAAATTACTTTCATATTTCACTATACTAGTTCAACACTAATCCTTTATAGGTTCCGGAGTAGCGTGCTACTCGCCGAAAAGCACTTTGATGCCTCAGTCAGGGGTAGTAAGCGCTATATAAATGCAATTACAATACAATACAATACAATGTAAAAATATCATATCCAGAACAATGTATATAATATCATGAAGCTACATATATATGTGGAAAGTATTGATTTACTATTACTATCCCCACATCTACGTACCTTGAAGACATATATCTTCAAACTAAATAGATGAGGTGTTAAGAATGTAAAGAAAACTTAATGCACTTATGTATAATTACTTTCATGAAGTTGTGGTAGCTGGATACAATATTTTGGCTGGACAGTATTAAAAACTTGATACTGTAGTAGAACACCCACCAGCCCCACACATAAGATGGGAATACTAACAAGAATGTCAGGAGGAGCTTTATCAATATAAAATGCCTCTGCCTGACTGATGAACAGCTATGCAGCAATGGCCCTCTAGTAAAAAAAGAAATACCAACAGCTATAAATCTCCCAAACTTGGTATGAACTTTCATTCAAAAAACACCTTTAAATATGTTTTGGATTTTCAGTCATTATGTTTTCAAACATAAGCATACCAGTTTCTCAAAATATGTGTTTTTCTTTCAAATATGCACTCTCCATTTTAGGTTAATGGGTTTGGCTCAAATCAATGACTCGTTAGGGCTGCGGTGCAAAGTGCAGCAGTGCGGCGTGTGGTGCCCTCAGGTCATGGTGCAGGCAGCGGCTCGGTGACGGTCATCCAGCGGCGTCGGTGAGACCAGGGCTGAAGTGCGAAGTGATGCAGTGCTCGTTGCGGTGCTGGCAGGTCACGGTGCAAGCAGCTGCGTCACCGTTGCTGAAGCGCTGTCGTCGGCTGACGAACTGGAGTCGATGGCGCCGGCGTCGGTAGGCCAAGGCTGCGGTGCAGGATGAGGATGGTGCGTCGTATAACTTACGAGCAGTGCCCGCGAACCACGGTGCAAGGAGCGGCGTCGATGTCGGCTTGGAGCGGCATCGTCGGGGATACCAAGGCGGCATCGGGAAGCGAGGTGGTGTGAAGTGCGGTGCCCACAGGTCTCGGTGCAAGCAGCGGCTCGGTGGCGGCGTCGGGTGGCGTTGTCGGTGAGACCAGGGTTGGGGTGCGGCATGCGGCAGTGCCCTCTGCTGTGCCTTCAGGACACGGAGTCGGCAGCGGCGTCGTAGTCGGCGTCGGGTTGCTTTTTCTTCTGTTGCAGCACAAAACACACAGTCCCCAGTGCTGATGGCAGAAGAACTTTAAGTCTTTACTGTTCCTGAGACTTCCTGAACAGGGGGCAAGCTCTACCTCGAGCCCTTGGAGAAACTCAATAAAGAAGTTGCAGAAACTTCAGTCCAGTCCTTTCACTGCCCAAGACAGAAGCAGCCACTGCAGGCCAACACAGCAAAGCACTCTACAAAGTGGTAGTTCCTCCTCACAGCTTCTCCAGCTCTTCTTCTTGGCAGTCTTCTTGGTCCAGAAGAGTTCTAAAGAACTGGGGTCTGGGACCCAATATTTATACTCCAAATGCCTTTGTCCTCTCAGGCAGAGAGTGTCTGTGCTTAGTCCAAACCAGTTTTGTCCTCTCTGGCCCAGATTCCCAGCAGGAGGTGGAGACAGCATTGTCTACAGCAGACCAGGCCCATTCAGGTGCAAGGAAATCTCCTCCCACTACTCTAAATGCAGCCCAGGTCTATTCATCCCAGCCCTGACTCATACAGACTCTCTGGAGCCACTGCACATCCCCAGCCCTTGTCCCTCCAAAGCCAGAAAGTCAATACACATCCTAGCAGAGGCACACAGGATGGTGTTGTGTAATTCCTATAAACCTATATAGGATGTGCGTGTTTAGACAACATAGACTGTGGAATTGGTGTCCAGACTGATTCCAGACACCCCCACCGGGTATGTTCGCCTGTATACCAGCTAGCTCACAGTGCCACTATAAACACCTCTTACCAAGGAGTAAGTAGTTCTTGGCAACTATCGAACATGACAACTCTGTCCCATCAGGGATCGTGGAAACAGTACAGTACTTTTCGCTCAGTCACTCGTGCTCACTTTGTCTCAGAGAGATACACAGACTAAACGATGGGGACGTTTTCAATAAGCATTTATTGAACCAGCGTCATTCTAGTGTAAAATAGGTGTGCTGAAACAACCATAAGACAGAAACAGATATAAATGATTATAAGCACCAACAGAGTAAAAGGATAGTAGATTTCTACCATAGTGCTAAAACAATTAATACAGGCAGGTATAAAAATACATGACAGTAATAATGCGTACTCCTACGATGCGACCCTAACTAGATGTACCTAAGTGTACCTAGCATGTATGTAGGTGTGGAGCCAAGAATCCCTCTAGGATAAAGTCAACCCCATTACCTGAATTGAGAGAATGTGGGACCCCGTCTTGGTCTCGAGATGGACACCCCGCGAGGGATGTCAGACCACTGCGAGCTGGAGTGTCTGCATGCAGGAACCTCAGCGTCTTGCGTCAGTGTGTGCATGGAAGTCCTTTTTCTCCTCTCTCTGCCTCAGCACAGATATGGTGTTTATATACCAAAAGTGGTACTCTCAGAGGATCTACCTTGCTATGTCATGTCGGACGAGGATGACGGAAGGAATAACCCTTATACATAGCTATTATGCAGGAGAAGGTAGTCCTGCTGAGATTCCAAGAATTCTCATGCATAATGAATGAGGCTAGTTTTCAGAAAACCCATGTCATTTAATCAGTACCGTAACTAGGTAAAAGGTCAGTGCTAAGAACCGTTATTCAGTGTAATGTCAGGGGAAATATAGGTGTAAGGTCTGGTTACTACCTGAGCCTATATCGGGCACCTGTATGAAACATAACACCCAATCCTCATCCGACTGGACTACATACTAAAGGTCTAAATGTACTTAAAAAATATGCAAACAACTAAAAAGTCCATAATATTAAAAAAAGAAAAATGCATAAAAATTCTAAAAGTTGTAGCATAAGCTGTGGCATTCCATTAAAATATGTTCGTATATATGGTCTGAACAACTATGAGTGCCTGAAAGCCATGCTGTTCAGTACGAATAGCAAAAGGTTTGTTTTTGTTTTAAAATTCCAAACTTAGTTGTTTTGAAAAAGAGGCCAAATTTTTCCAGCACACAATCAGCCAAATGTTTATGTGCCCTGTGCAGGAGACCCAACATCACAGTTGCTTGCAATCGCAGACGACGGTCCCTGCAACACCTCACAGATCAGGTCAATCGAGCACAGATGATCTCCCGTATTGCCCACAGCCGATGCTGGGGTAGCCTGTATGACATCCAAGGCTTGAGTGTTTGTAGAGGAGCCGGTATTCGTTCCAACAGGAGCTGAAGCTTCCAGTGGTGGCTCTAAGAATGCAGACATCAACATGGGAATACGCTGAGGACACAGCAGTGCATGGGCCGTTATCAGGTCCAGTAAAGCATCCACGTCCGGTGGTGCAACTGATGGAAGTGTTAGACAGAGATCCAAAACGCATTCTTGTCCACAGAACAGGCATCAGAGGACAGGCAGAACACAGTCGATCCAGACTGGTCTAAATGATAGGAACAAAGACTCACTTAGTTCCTGAAGGCGAGGTGTGCCCAGATGGAGTACCATGCGATCACGGTATCGGTGCTCCAGGAGCGTTTTTTCTATCTCCTTGGTGACTGGAATGTCCATTGCGTAGCAAAAAAATTACAATCAGGATACCTGCTATTAGTAAACAGGATTAGCAGAAGTCCTCCAAAAATGCTTCCGAATACGGAGTGTATGAACGTTGGAATCACTCCAAAGATTGTCTGAAAGGTGCTTAACAGTGCAGCACCTATGGTCTTAAATAGGTGTACTATACCCGTCGTACCAGATCGTACCAGACATGTTAAAGATACGTTGTACCATTTCTGTGAAATGGAAAGGGCAGTTCATTCGTACAAGTGCCTGTATCTCAGCTGAGGACCTTGCGACCTGAAGATCAAAAGCCTCTCGGGCGGAGTTTAAGGGCACAGTTTTCTGTAAAAGCATGGCTTTCATTTGGCTCAGAGTATCAAACCATATAAAGGAAACATTCAACGCAGGCCATAACGGTGCCTCCCTGACTGTGTTGGTCGGTGGAAACAATACTTGAATACAACATGTAACCCTGGAGTCTACAGTGACAAGATATGCGATGCCCGGACGCATCCCTCAACAACCTTGATCATTCAGCATCAAGTAACTCCAATTTGAGAGCAACTTGAACACCGGATTAATCATGGCAGCCGGGGACCCTTTCAAATGACAGGCTAAGTTTGCAACTGAACCGTTACAGGCGCTGTGAAGCATGATATCCTAGCATATGAGAGATCCACTTAAAGAGTTCTCGCAGTTTATACCGCTTAGAAACACTTCCATGTCCCCACTCCTGCTTCGAAATCCGTATGTCAATTCCCAAGATTACTTGATGAATTCTCTACCCATCGCTTCATATCTGCCCACCTGTTGTTGTTCTAGGCAATACTGAAACTGGAAAGTTCTGACCAGTAACGTAATATGGCCATGGATTAATCATTCTGTGGATGGTGACTGCCACAGTGAAAGGTTATTGGTCCAGTTTTTCAATATGCACCATTGTATATTTTGTTCCCCTTTGTGCCATAGTTATCTGTTTTTTTAGTTAGATTGTATGCAGAGAACAAGGACGTACTGTTAATAAATTGCCAAGCCACATAACCTGAACGCAATGATTGTATCGTCCAGCTAAACAACATGTTAGAACGTAATTGAGACTGTCCGTGCTGTAGTATGGACAAATCCTGTTCTAGTATATCAATAGCAGAAGATACAATGTTGCCCAGTGAATAAATCCTGGATGTTAATGTAGTCATACCATTATCAACTACAGCTAACGCTTTTTCTAGGTTAATTCTATCAATTTCACGAAGTCTCTCCCCAGCTTCTTGTTGAGAGATTTTCCAGATTTCATTATAAACAGTGTATAAAAAATGTTTTTGACGTGGCTTTCGGGGACAAAATAAAAAATCCCTTAAATCCACCTCATCTGATAGTAAGGATTAGTGTTGTTTCACCTGGGACAGTGTCGAGGTTTTTAGCCAATCGAGGCATAACTTCCCAACACTGTATGATGTCACCACCCCCGGATGTTCTCTTTGTACATAGCGTTGGTCCTGAATCTTGTTTGACACCTATTTGTGACTGTGGGCCAAACTAACCATCCCTTCCAATTGGGGTCTGATGAATTATATGGAACTGAATGTATGATGTCATCTACTGTATCCCCACCATGTGTTATATATAAAGTTTTGCCACCCCTCAACGTGTGATGGTGAGGGAATCTGAGGTGTGTTCAAGTCTTTGTCCTTGGCTTGTCCAAGACATGAGGTCTGTTGCACATTGTCGTTCAGAAATATTATTTGCTGTAGAATGAGGCATGCTCAAAATAGTGCTGCTGTTCCCTGAACTTGCCATTCCTTTGAACCCCAGACCGAGTTTATGCCTATTGTCGTGTAGTCCCTATAAAACCTGTACAGGATCTGCACGTTTAGACAACATACACTGCAGGCTTGGTGTCCAGACTGATTCCAGACACCCCTACCGGGTATGTTGGTCTGTATACCAGCAAGCTCACAGTGCCACTAGAAACTCCTCTTATCAAGAAGAGAATACTTCTTGGCCACTATCGAACATGACAACCCTGATCCCTCAGAATCGTGGAAACAGTGCAATACTTTTCGCTAAATCACTCGTGCTCACTTGGTCTCAGAGAGATACACAGAATAAACGATATGGACGTTTTTCAATAAGCATTTATTGAACAGTCGTCATTGTAGTGTAAAATAGATGTGCTGAAACAACCACTAGACAGTAACAGATATAAATGATTAGAAGCACTAAGAAGGTGAAAGGATGGTAGATTTCTACCATTTTGCTATAATCATGAACATAGGCAAGCATAGAAAATACATGACAATAAAATGGGTACTCCTACGATGTAATCCAAACTAGATGTACCTAAGTGTACCTAGCATGTGTGTAGGTATTAGGCCAAGAATCCGTCTAGGATAAAGTCAACCCCATTACCTGAAGTGAGAGACTGTGGGACCCCATCTTGGTCTTGAGTTGGACACCCTGCGAGCTGAAGTATCTGCATGCAGGAACCTCAGCGTCTCGTGTCAGTGTGTCGGCATGGAAGTCGTGATCTCCTCTGCCTATCTCAGCAAGATGTGATGTTTATATACCCGAAGGTATCCCCAGGGGTTCTACCTTGCTGTGCCACTGTCTGACTTAAGATGACGTCAGGAATGAACCTTGTACATAGTAATTATGCAGGAGATGGTAGTCCTGCTGAGTTTCCAAGAATCCAAGGATCCTCATGCATAATGTATGAGGCTATTGTTCAGGGAAAACCCCACTTTCTATAAGCAGCAATGTAACTAGGTAAAGGGTCAGTCCTAGCAGCCCGTTATGTATGTAATGTAGTGACGAATATAGGTGAAAGGTTGGGATGTTAACCGGGCCTATATTAGGGTACCTAAATGGAATATAACACCCACTCCTCATCCGACTGGACGACATAACCTAATTCTAACGTACTACCTATCTAGGTACTGGTACGCAAACTATATGTGGTAAAAAACATAGTTATGCTGATTTTTTTTTTTTTTTAAAGTGCTAAAACAGAAGAATTGTCACTCAAGCAATAACTCTAATGTGTCTGTATATATAGTTCGAACAACTACAAGCATCGCAAAGCCATGCAGGTCGTAAAAATTGTCAATTGTTTTGGAGTTTCCAATTTTGAGTTTATTTTTTTTAAAAAGGCTGAATTTTTCCCAGCTCAGGACGAGCCAAATGTTTATGTGTCCTGGCTGGTAGACGCAACATTGCTGTTGCCTGCCTTCACAGACGACGATCCCTGTAACACCTCGCAGATTACGTCAATTGAGCACAGATGATCTTCTGTATAACCCCGGGCGGAGCAGGTGGAGTTGCTCTACGCAGAACTCTATGGAGTTGGCCAAAAACTCAGTGGAGCTCCGCTCCGCGCCTCCCACCCCCGCAATAAATATTTTTAAAATAAAATGTACAATTAAAGTGAAATAAAACCGGGCTGCCCTCCTCCTCCTCGTCACAATCCCGTACGTCATGGTAGGACTGCGCATGCGCGCGCATGTGCAGTCCTACCATGACGCACGTCTGACGTAGGGGATTACGGTGAGGAGGAAGAGGGCAGCCCGGGACACCACGATAAGGTAAGTGTGCTTTTATTTTACTTTAATAGTAAATTTTATTTAAAAAATATTCATTGCGAGGGGTGGGAGGCGGGAGGGTCCGGGGCTGAACTCCGCTCCGCTGTGGAGTCCGAGTTTTGCAGGAACTTTGCGCTCTCCGCGGAACGCGGAGTATGCAAAATTCCGCAAACTCCGCCAGCGGAGCGGAGTTCGTGCCCAGGGTTACTTTCGTACTGCCTGCAGTCGATACGGGGGCAGCCTGTGCACCTTCCAAAGCCTGGGTGTTAGTGGAGGAGCCGGTGTCCATTCCAACAGGAGCAGAGACTTCCTGTGGTGGCTCTAAGAATGCTGCCATCAACATTGGAATACGCTGGGGACACTGCAGAACATGGGCCGTTATCGGGTCAAGCAATACATCAACGTCCAGTTGCACAACTGATGGAAGTGTCAGACAGAGATCCAACACGCATTCTTCTCCACAGAACAGCCATCGGAGAACAGGTAAGATGCAGTCCATCCAGACTGGTCTAAATGACAGGAACCAAGATGCACTCAGTTCCCGTAAGCGTGGTGTGCCCAGATGTTTTACCATGTGATCACGGTATTTGTGCTCTTGGAGTGCTTTTTCCATCTCCTTGGTGACTGGGACGTCTGTTGCGTTGCAGAAAAAGTACAATCAGGATTCCTGCTACTAGAAACAGGATCAGCGGAAGTCCTCCAAAAATGCTTCAGAATACGGAGTGTATAAAGTTTGGTATAACTCGGAGGACCGTCTGAAAGGTGCTTAACAGTCCCGAACCTATGGTCTTAAATATGTGTACTATACCCGTCGTATCAGAAATGTTAAAGATATGAGATAAGAGATCTCATTTTAAAGTTTTATACTCAAAAACCAAAGATAGTGATAAAGATAGAGATAAAGATGGCAGGGTCCTTGATTCCAATGAAATTGCCACTAAACAGCATCCCCCACCCCTGTGCACTCTGGCAGAAGTCTTATTGGCATTGTCAAAACTACTACCCAATAAGGCTCCAGGGTTGGACAGGATCCCTGGTGATCTTTTTAGGAATGAACAAGTGGTTTGGGCCCCCTATTTACAAACTTTATTTAATGCCATCTTTTGTGGTATGGCTATTCCATCAACATGGGCAGTGGCAGAAATTATCCCCATTTTTAAAAAAGGCTCTCCGTTAGACCCAGCAAATTATAGACCAATTAGTCTTATTGATGTCAGTCAAAAGTTATTTGCTCGTGTTCTTTTGGGTCGACTGCAATCTTGGATGGATGAGACGGCAGTTTTAACACCACTACAAGCCGGATTTAGGTCTAAAATATCAACAATGGATCAGTTATTCAGGTTGCAGTTGATCCATTGGAAAACTGTTATTTTGGGCGGTGGTTCCCTTTACTTAACCTTTGTGGATCTTAAATCTGCGTTTGATATGGTGCCCCGCGATCAACTATGGGCCCTTCTTCGTGATATGGGAGCCCCAGTATATTTATGTCATCTCCTGAAGCGCTTACATGAAGACACCTACGCTAGGATTAGATACGGCAAGCATGGGGAACTGTCAGCTCCATTCCCGGTTGAGAAGGGGGTGATACAGGGTTGTGTCTTGGCACCGACCCTGTTCTCCCTCTTCTTGAACGGTCTGGTGAAATCCTTGCTTTCAGCTAAAGAGATTGATTCCCCTAGGCTAGCCAACCGCAAAATGCCAGCCCTAATGTTTGCAGATGACACGTTGCTCTTATCAAAGTCGCCAATGGGTATGCAGCGGGTATTGGACGAATTTAGTCTTTTCTGTAAGAGAAGAGACTTGGAGATTAACCTCCAGAAGACCAAATACATGGTATTTGGAGCCAATTCTAGAAATCGCCTGCACCCTCGTCTGGATGGTAGATCACTCGAGCGAGTATCTATTTTCGACTACCTGGGCCTCACACTCAACGATAAGATGGACTGGGGGACCCAAGTTAAGAGAGCTAATCTTAAATTGACCCAGTCAATAGGGGGAATCATAAAAGTATTCAAAAATTGCACTCATAAAGTATTAGCCCCCCCAGTAGAAATTTATAAAATCCAAGCGAGGGGAGCCTCACTATATGGTGCTGAACTCTGGGGCCACTGTTCAACTAATTTACTGACAAAAACTGAGAACACCTTTATTAGGCAGTTGACAGGGCTCCCCATGAGTACCCACTTAACTCCACTAAGGATGGACTTGGGTATCAATCCAATAGCCGACCAAATTGCCTCTCGTCCTCTCCACTACTGGCGACGTCTTTGGAGTACGCCTGAGCTACAAACATACAGGGAGGAACTACAGGATGTTATGTCTATCTTGGGAGCAGGTAATTTACCGTGGTTGACCTACATTAGGAACACGTGCCACCAAATGGGCTGGGCTAATATGTGGACAACTCCTGAAGTGACCTGCCCAGCTACCCCAAAAAAATCTCTTACAATTGTTTTTAAAAATTTTAAGTTAGCCTTAATTTCTCAGTGTTCAGCTTCTTCTTCTTTGACGTCCAGGTTTTTGGACATAAAACACCAATACATCCTTGAGTCTGTCCTGGATAGTATCCAATTTCCCATGGCTAGGAAACTATATTTACAATTTAGGCATGGGACGCTCCGCTACGTGCACTTACCAATAAATGGAAGGGTGCTAGAATCCAAGGATGCCCGGGTGTACTCATAATGAAGAAACTGAGCTTCATGTCATCCTCTTTTGCCCCGCATATAGGAAGGTGAGGTCTAAGTGGGTATTACAGCTTTGTAGGAATTTAGGGATCAGACATTATGTTGAAGTGTTCAGGCTTTTAAAATATGACCTGCAGCCATTATTTGTAACTGTCACTTCAAGATTCCTTTTTGCAATGTGGAACATACGCAGAAATATTATTAAGACGCAAGAGACTGGAAATAATTTATTTTCGCTCTCCAATCAGACAAATTAGCATATTTGCACAAAATTTTTTAATGAGAAATTCTGCTTTCTCTCCCATTTAGGACAGTTTGTTTTAATTGTTTTTTAAATTATTATAAGAATAGACATTATCTAGCCTTTTTATTGTTTTTAACTTACATTAAATACTTTTTGATATCAGTTGATTAATAGTCTAGCTATAACCTAGGCGATGATCTGGACTTTGGGGATGATGATTATTTTCTCATTGATGAGGTGTAATGATGTCTATCTGTTATATATTTGTTTTATAAATGTTCTCCTTCTTCCCATTATGCCGATTATATTTGTAAAACAATTCTAAATTTCCCTAAAAGCTTGTTTTTTTAATTTTTTATTGTACTTTTATGGCTGTTTAGCCGAAATAAAGATCTTTTGATTGATTGATTTACCATTTTTGCGAAATGGAAGGGGCAGTTCGTATGTATGAGTGCCTGTATCTCTGCTGAGGACCTTGCTATTTGAAGATCAAAAGTGTCCCGGGCGGAGGTTAAGAGCACGGGACTGTATGTGTTGGTGGAAACAATACTTGCATACAGCAAGTAACCCTGGAGCTTATGGTTACTAGATATGCGATGCCCGGAAGCATCCCACAACAACCTTGATCGTTCAGCATCAAGTAACTCCCATTTGAAAGGAGCCTGAAAACTGGGGTAATCACGGTTGCCGGGGTACCCCTCAAGTGACAGGATAGGTTAGCTACTGAACCATTGCAGGCCCCGTGCAGCATGACATCCTGGCATATGAGAGATCCACTTAAAGCGTTCGCACAGTTTGTACCGCTTAGGAACACTTCTAGATGCCCACTCCTGCATCGAAATCTATACGGTAATTCCTAAGATTCCTTGATGAATTCCCTACCCATCTCTTCATACCTGCCTGCCTGTTGTTGTTCCAGGCAATGTTGAAATTGGAAAGTTGCGACCAGTAAAGTTATGTGGCCATGGATTAACCACTCTGTGGACGGTGATTCTGCCACAGTAAAAGGTAATCTGTCCAGTTTTTCAATACACAGCATTGTATATTTTGCTCCCCTCTGTGCCATTTTTATCTGTTTTTCTGTTAGATTGTATGAAGAAAACAGGAACGTGCTGTTGATAAAACGCCAAGGCACATAACCTGCACGCAACAATTGCAGCGTCCAGCTTAATAACATAATAGAACGTAATTGTGATTGCCCGTGCTGTAGTATGGACAAGTCTTGTTCCAGTACATCAATAGCAGAAGACACAATGTTGCCCAGTGAATAAATCCTGGAAGTTAACGTAGTCATGCCATTGTCAACTACGGCTAACACCTTTTCTAAGTTAATCCTATCTATTTCTCGTAATCTCTCCACTGCTCCATGTTGGGAGATTTTCCAAATTTCATTATAGACAGCATATAAGAAAGGTTTTTGACGTGGCTTTCTGGGACCTAGTAAAAAATCCCATAGGTCCACATCCTCTGTCAGTAAGGATAAGTGTTGTTTCACCTGTGGTAGTGTTGAGGTCTTTAGCCAATCGAGGCATAACTTCCCAACACTGTATGATGTCACCACCCCGGGATGTTCTCTTTGTACATAGCGTGGGTCTGGCCTATGGATACTGAACCCTTCGGTGGTACCCCTGAATCTTTCTTGACATCTGTTAGTGTCTGTGGGCCAAACCAACCATCCCTTCCAATTGTGGTCTGAACTATTGTATTGTAAAATGTCATCTATTGTAGCCCCTTCTTCTGATGTAAAATTCTTCTCAGAATGTGATGGTGTTGGAATCCGAGGCGTGTTCAAGTCCTTGTTCTTGGCTATCCCAAGACAGGTAGTCTGTTGGACAGTTTCATTCAGAAATATCATCTGCTGAGGAATGAGGCATGCTCTAAATAGCGCTTCTGTTCCCTCTCTCTAGAACCCCAGACTGATTTTAAGTCTATAGTGTCTTTCCATAAGTCGAAACCTTGTTCAGACAATTGGGTAATAAAGTAAATCTGTTTGGTGATGGTTAGCATATATTTCTGTGCTGATGTAGGTGCAACCTTATAGTAATATGAGGTCTGGTCTGAAATGTTAAACCCTGAAAAATATAAAACAAAATTGTGCAAACGATTTTGAACTGCTTTTTGGTGGTGTAGGGCAATGTTCCCATTGGTGATATGTGAAAACATTTCTAGGGCTACTGGATTTGTGTAGAAAATGATGACCATAATGTTGATAATAAAACATAGTGTTAAAATCTGATGTGTCTTCCAACATTTCATTGCTAGAGAATGCGGCAGATTGTTCTAAGTCAGACAACATATTGTTTACAGTTTCAGAATCCCAACCATCGGAAAATGTACTGGAGGTGATGATATCATTTAAGGAAATTTTAAATAAATGTGGTATTTTTAAAAGTTCGGTCAGGCCAAATATATCATAATTAACCTTGTCCCATACTATACCATCAGGTATAGGAACTGCTGTAATGTTCACTGATGACAAGTCTCTTTGTTCCTGATATGATGAAACATGAGGTTTCAGGATCAAGTTCACTTCTGATGCTGCAGAGCTTTGGTGAAGATAAATTCCATTAATTAGTAAGTGGAAAGTAGTCACTAGACCTATCCAGAAAAGAAAGAAAAGTATCCCGGTGATTATCCAAAGTGGTACCCAAGGTGACACCAGGTAAGTCTTTTTAAGAAAGATGAAGAAGTCTTTCATTTGTTGTGTATGTGACAATGGGGTTGGCGTAGTTTCAGGTTCACATGGATCCAATGAAAAGGTATCAAAGTCGATTAAATAGCCAGATGCAGTTCGATCTATTTTTGGTAGCTCAGCAGGTTTTGTTGAACTTGTAGATGGCTCTTGTTGAGGCATGTTTATGTAGACATCAGTGTTAGGTCGAATTGAAATTTGTCTTTCATTTTGATTTTGAATTTCTGTTTCAAGAGGAACTAGTTCCATGGCATTGTTGTTTATTCCAGTGCTTTGTAAGGGCGAATCTTCAAAAGTGATGAGCCTTTCTGCCTGAACTTCCTGTATGGTAGTGAGAGGAGGGCGTCGGCTACCCAGGAGCCCACGAGGCCTACTATTCAGTATCGCCTTGAGACCCTCACGGGTGAGTAGCGCGCTTACAATTCCCTGATTGATTGATTGATAGTGTGGTTTTATCAGATCAATGGAGATGAATATCTTTTCTCCTTTTTTCCGGCAAGAGATGGAAGAAGTACTGTTCTTGTTCCTTTGACAGCCAGGACAGGTACAGGCTTTCTGTATGATGGCCCAAATTCTTTCTTGTCCACAATCTTTTCTCTGACCAGATCCCCGACTTTAGGGATCCAGGTAAGTCTTGCCGTGACTGATTTGACTTCCCCAGTGGTGGTGCGTTTTACTTGCACGTTGCTTTGTAGTACCCGGAATTCATTGAGATCCTGTAAAACAGCCAAACGTTTATTGATGTCAAATGGTATTTCATCCGCCACTGTGCTTTCACAATCGAGATCAGATACCCACATTCTCATTCCGAATAGGACTTTGTAAGGAGTGACCCCTCCTAGGGAACTTCTGGGCATATTGTTAGGAGCCCTCTGCACCTTGTATAAGTGAGTGACCCAACTACCACCTGAACCTAATACCCTTACTGTTAAAGATTGCTTTAAGTATACCCTTGCTGTTAAAGATTGCTTTAAGTCTCGGTTTTTCCTCTCCACGACCTGAATTTCCCTTGGGATGGTACAGAGAGGAGTGCCGCAATGCAATACCCAAACTTCCCATGCCTTCCTTGTAAGCCCTAGAGCTAAACGCGGGGCCGCGGTCAGAATGTAATGTGCCAACTGCGTATGTCCCTATAAAGACTTGCACATCTTTTATAACAGTTTGAGCGTCAGCCGAGCGCTGAGGCCAAACCCACAGGAATCTAGAGCATGAATCCACTGCCACCAAGATATACTTGTAAGCCCCATCTGATTGTAGGGGGCCGCAGTGGTCCAAATAGACACAAGCGAGTGGTCTGTCTGATATTAGTAATGGTGTCTGCGCTGGACGTGCCACGGTGGAACCCTTCCTCTGCTGACAGATGTCGCACTTTAAGACAAAATTCTACGTCTGGTTAGTTAGTCCTGGCCACCAATAGAGTTGTTTCAGTAAAGAAACCGTTGTGGTAATCCCTACGTGTGCAGAACCTAGACCCTTGTGTGCAGCTAGTATTAAGCCTAATCTGCGATCTATGTTTGGTATTACTCTATCCCCCACTCCTGGAATTTGAGCATACGGAATTTTTTTGTATCTAAATTGTAGGAGTACTTGAGTTGAAAACCTTTCGGTAAGGCTGTGCTGTTTTTGCATGCCTGGAATTTGAGTACACAGAGTTTTTTTGTATCTAACTTGTAGGAGTACTTGAGAGGAAAACCTTTTGGTAAGGCTGTGCTGTTTTTGCATGAAGCAATGACAGCTACCATTATCTGTACGTCTATTCTCGTACTTCAACGAGTGATTGCAGCAACGGCAGCAGATCGTACTGCACCTTTTGTGGCTTCATCAGTCAATGAATTCCCTTCAACGTGAATGCCATCACGTTGATGACTCAGCGTGTGTATCCCGTGAGCTCTCGGTAGTTCGTTTTTCAACTCAGCTACCTGTTCCCAAAGTAATTTCTGCTTAATTGTGCAACCTTTCGAGTCTTTAAACCCATTTTGGCCCCAGTAGTGAAAATATTCATTGTATGACTGGACACAGTAAAAAGAATCGCACACAATCAGTGTGGGGAATTCTCGATCCGTATTTATTAGTGCCAGTAACAGGGCTTTTAATTCTGCCAGCTCTGCCGTGCAGTCTCCTAGAAACTGTGTGTTCGTACTGCTAGGATGGAACTTGCCTTCCTGCATACGACCCTTCACAATCGCACATGCGGCGCTGTATTGTTGTTTACTTCCTATGGCGGGCTGAGCAGAACCGTCAGTGTAAATAATATATTCATACTGATCTAGAGGCATTATTTAATTCGGGAGATTATATTCTTGTTCATATTGCAGAAATGCTTGCGTCTTAAGTGTAGAGTCAAATTTGTAATCTACATCTGTAGCAGTGAGAAAATTAGCCCATTGTATCCATCTTGGATGTAAAGCTTTATCATTCGGAACGCTTGCTTTTGTAACAGCCTCTAAGGCGGGTACTGGAGTTACGACAATTATTCGTTTCCCCTAAGCCAGTGCTCTTTCCCTCACTACAGAGGTCTGTACTGCCGTCAGACTTTTTTCTGTAGGAGCAAACCGCATTTCAGCGGTTGTGTACAAGTGTGATTTGTATGCTATGGGTACTGTTTCGCCTTTATTGAAGGTTATGTAAGTATACCCTGATTGACCCGCTATAACACGGATCACCAAATTTGTGGTGTTTACACGTGTGTGTAGGTGTTTTGAAGCTATCATGTCAGCTTGTAAGGAACAAAGGATATCTGTGTGTTCCTGTGTCCAATGCCTAACTGAAAAATCAGGTCTTATTAGGTCGTAGAAAGATTTCACTTTTTGGGCGTAATCTAAAATGTAAGTTCTGCCAAAATTTAAGAATCCCAATATGGATTGTAAGTTTTTCAATGGTTTAGGAAGTTGGAGCAGCGCACACTTTTCTAAAAAGTTAGCTGCCAGGCTTTTCCCTTCACTTGAAAGCTCATATCACAAAAATAGGACATTGAGGTGGGCTATTTTTGATTTTTTAAAGTTGAATTTGTAGCCCTCAGAGGCGAACCCCAAAATTATGTTGCTCACCCTGGCCAAGTAATCCTTTAAATCATCATCCATCAGATAAATATCATCTACACAGGACAATGACTCTTCATCCAAATTCTGAAGTAACTATGTTACCCTTGCTGAGAACAACCCAGGGCTATTCTTATACCCTTGGGGAGTCAACAAAATTGACGCTGAGAACCGAGCACTGAGAATGCTGTCAAATATCTGCTTTCAGGCGCTATATTTTGGCAGAAAAATCAATTTGAGATATCTAATGTAGTTTTGTATTTTTTCCGCACAATGTTATTCATTAATGCGTCACTGTGTGCATTCTGTACTGCAAATGTTTTAGTGCATGTGTTCAGATGTCTGTAGTCTAAAACTAGATGGTATGAATTATCGGGTTTCATTACTGGAAACAAAGGATTATTCATTGAAGAGGTGCAAGTTTCAATTACACCCTGGTATTCAAGTCGATCTAAAATCTCCCTGACCTGTTTTTTCGCTTCTTGTTCTATTGGGTACTGTCTCTGTGGAGTTTGAGTAGTTTTTACTGGGATTTCATGGTGAGGTGACTCAGCATCCCACCCAACATGGTTGCGATATAATGCTGGAGCAAGTGCTATCGTCCACTCCTGCGCATATGTATGTTTTAAGTATATTGGAACGAGGTCGGAAAAAGCCGATAAAATTACTATTTCTCCCTTTGGGCACGTCGGAACAATTTCAGGCGACCAATCTTTTTCAGCTAAAAGGATGTCATATTCATAAGTCAGGTTCTCCCAAAAGAGACCTTTAATTTTTCTATTTGTCTCCCTCCATTTGGAGTGTTATTTCATGTAACTTATGCGGGACACTTACCCCCGTATCAGGTGTGTCCACCGTGATATGTTCATTCAACTCCGCTGTCACCAGAAATTCCATAAGGTTCTGGCGAGCTATTGTTACTTCTGCTGTGCTGTCTAGCATCGTCAGAGCCCATTCCCCGTTCAGAAGTTGAGTCCTCAGAATTCTGGGCATGTCTAACTTTAAGACCTGCTACTTTCTTCTTTTTAAATTGAGGTTTTGATTTTGGTTTCTCTTCTTTTTTGGAAGTATAGTCTGAAGCGCGTTGCCTGTCTCTGGACTTTGTACGCTCTTCTTGTCTGTGTTCTGACCGTCCTTCCCTCTCGGAGTTTTTTAATGAACCCTGAAAGGAACGAGAGGAACGTGTATAAGTATCCTGATACCTGTCAGGTTTTTAGGTCTCGCCTACGCAGCGCGCATGCGCTGCTTAGGAGGAGACCTTTAGAAATCGATTCCGTTTTTCAGGCAAAAACGTGCACGCATTGCATTGCTTTGAATGGCAACGCGTGCACGTTATCATTCCCTTGCGGGAGCGAGCTTTGAAACCATCTGTTTGTAATTAACAGATGGTTCCAGCTCGCTCCCGCAAGGGAAACAGGTGCAGGCCCCCTCCTCTCTCCCCTCCCCCTGCTGCCTCCTCCTCAAAAAAATCTTTTTTACTTTCAGCGCGAGGCGCGCGCGCTTGTTTAACTTGAATGGTGGTGCAAAGCTCGGTGTGACACTGTTCGGGTGTCATTGCTTACTATGTAACCAGGAAATGTTGGTGCAAATTCACAGCAGTGTAATCTTTACAGTGTCTCAACGGTGCTTCTTAAAAATGTCAAGCATTCTTTATGCATATATGTACAGGATTGCAAGAGAACCGCAGGTGACATCATTCACTTTGACAAAGATCACACTGAGCTTGGTAAGCGCTGTACCCTCCTGACTTAAGGTCCAGTAATAACTGCGTCAAGTGATCTAGGGAGACAATCAATACTGACCCCACCGAACACCCACAAAACACCCACGTGTGGCACTGCTCCGTCGCACAAAAAAAGTCACACAAAGCACCCACATGCAACACACAATACACAAATACATACACACGCTTACAGTAAGCACACAATGGCAAATGTCCGTACACACACCTCACACACACCCCAACACAAGAAAGTATAGTAGGCAATATGCATAAACACAACAACCAAACACGCAGATTTGTAAATAACACGCATACATTTACTGATGTAAATTATTTACAAATACATGCACTTGAACACATGTAGACCGAGAACTATAATCACACACTAAACAGTATGTGTGCGCGCACACGTATGCAAAGACAGTTAGGCTGAAGCACATACCGTTTTTTTTAACTTTGATTATGATTGTAAGTGGTCGTTGTATGACTTTACTAATATGTATTGCTTTGATGCGCCTTGAAGCTGGTGTTTCCCGGCACTGTTTTCTCTATAGAAATAGTCATATATATAAGTATATATGCCAAAGGGATGCAAAAGTCACCTACCAGCACATAGGGCGGTGCACCAAGCCTTGCTTCTCTCTATATCAAGGCTGTGCATTCATCTTCCCTACGTCTTACAGAAGATCCCGAAAGTGCCTCACCCGAACCTACCCGGAGCTACCCGACCAATGATTCTCATCCGACCCTACCAAGAGCTCCCCGATCACTGAGTCTCAGCCGACCCTACTCGGAGCCACCCGACCAGTGATCTCAGAGTGAGCGCAGTACCGATAGTTCGTCAGAATGAACTCGCAGACATCCCCCATCTCTCGACCCAGACATACAACACAATCGAACCTTCCAGATGTGCCACTGAGATACACAATTCATGGAAATGCTATGAGGCTTCTAGGAGCTGTGCGCAGCGCCTTAAAGACACCAGGAATCAGTTATGAATACTTATGCAAATAGTAGCACGTACGTGCTCGCACAGAGCTATACTGTAAAAACCTACGTATGTAGATCCAGACATACATTTGTGCACATTAAAGTAAACCATACATTTAAATGGACACATAGGTGTACACACATTGTTTCACATGTAAACTGTGCCACATTTGTTGTGTGAAGGATGAAATTGCACCTCAATTCTAACATCCAGCAACACATTTAAAAGAGATGAGTCGCACTTCAACTCCCTACCAACTCCCATTGGCTGTTTTTCTGAAGTATGCAAAGAGCTGGTAAAACCGATGTCGATGAAGGTGTGGGGGAAAATTGCCTGTCCACTTCCATCCTCTAAGCTATCGAGCTCCTGAACTCCACAGAGGGCAGCCTTCTGCGCTCCACGGGATAAAGCAAATTTCGACCCCTGGGCACTGACGCCAGGGGTTGTATCTCTCTCGGGCTGGGTATCTCTTTAAAGAGGACCTCAAACGCAACAAGGTGATGGGAGGAATGCTTGCAATTTGTCTTACCACTGGCAGTCACTCGGGTAGCATCCCAACCCGTCCTTCTTTTGCCACCAGGTCACTTCAGTTTGGACTCAGCTAAATGCAAATGAGCCTTGACGCGGGCAGTTCCGGCTGGACTGTTCCCAGGAGCAGCGGGTGCCAGTGGCTAGACAAACTGCAAGCTTTGCGCCCATCACCTTTTGTGTGTTTTGTCTAAAGAGGTCTGAAACCCTGCACGTGAATATAGGGGATCAAGTCCCTTTGGGGTTCTATATTAAGTAAGTGCCCCCCACCCCCAATGTATTCATCAAACTGTGCCACACTCAGTTGGGTTTGACTGTGACAGGCCAGCGCTTTTACAGGGTGAGGTCATGACCCTTGACCTCCGACTCTGAGGAGGTCCCAGCGTCTACATGCCCACAATTCACTGCCAGTCATCCATCTCCTCCCCACCCTGTGGGCGAACGAGGGAATTTGTTTTTTGTGTGCAGCAAGATGAAGTAGTATATAACCCCCAGATCCTGAACACCCCCCAACACCCCGCCCCCCCCCAAAAACAAGCATTGGCATAGCCAATAGGTCTCGCCTTTGGGACCTTATAAGTGTTTAGCCATGCAACACTTGATGTTGTTGCACCAAGGATATTGTGCTGGATAACTAAACAGTTATAAGGTCCCAAAGGCGAGACCTATTGGCTATGCCAATGCTTGTTTAATGTTATCTCTATTCCTAAGGCTGTATCTCTTTTCGAAGGGCTCCTGTTTAGGGGACCCACCCCTGGATTGTGACCTATTTTCTCTATTCTTATATTTTTTATTGTTATCCCATTTCTTCTTGGAAGAATCAGGTGCTTGCTTGGTGTTCTTTTTCAGGACCACCCATGAGTTGAGGTTTTGTTGCTATAGCTCCCAAACTATCTCTACCTAATTCGGCATAGGTATCTTTGATGATTTCAGGTAATTCATGCTCCTGTTGTAAAGGAGTGAAATCCCTCAGGCGTTGACATATTGCCACTGCTGCTGCCTCCCCTTTTATGTTTGCTAATATAATAGCTGATACCTGGGCAAACTTTCCTAACAATTTCATCCCTAAGTTCAGAGCCGGTTCTGCTCCATACTCATTCTGTATTTGTCTAAATACATCTGGTATTACTGCTATTGAAGGGATACCATGAGTTCTGGTATATATGGCAGCGAAAACTGTACCCCAAGATGTACAATCCTCTATCTGGGGAGCTATCCCCATTGACAAGCAGATTGTTAGCATCCTGTGTTTTTCTCGAGGGCTTGTGTGTGGAAACACTGCCTCTAGCTGTATTATTTTTTGAGCTATCCAGAATGGCATTTGCTCACGTCTAGTGAGCATTTTACCCATAACTGCATGTAGCGTTTGTGGAGTTATTTTAGTTGTAGATCCCTGAATTTGTCCTGTAGGTGTAGCCCTTGTTGGCTGAAGTGTGAGTGTTCTCATCATAAACTGTGTCAGGTTTCTGTAAAGTTTTATTATTTCTTTATGAAGTGGACATAAGTCTGCCACTGGCATTGTGTCAATGTCTGGATGCGGTGTGTAAGCCGCTAGGACTGGTCAAGTTGCTCCATCTCTTCCGAGCGGACCGAGTCTCACTTTTTCTTTTGTGTGTGGGAGGGCGCCTTTAAACCAGTTTATGTGTTCCTGGTAGGTGAACGGAATTTCAATGTCCTCATATGGACAGTATTCATCTGGTGTTTCATCTTTAGTATAAGAATGAAATGTATGTGTTTGTGCATCTGCTTGTGGGAATTTAACCCATGAATAGAATACCTCTGTTCTGTATGATTCGTGTGCCTCAATCACGAATGTTACTGTCCCACCCCTAGCTGTGACTCCATAGTCTGCTAGTTTTAAAGTAAGGGCAGTTCTGACATTTTCTGAAATGTTTATTTCATCTTCCTGTTCTTCCTCCCTTGTTGCAGCCGCACATTGTGCTGGCGCAGCGGTGTCTTCATCAGCCATTATTTGAAGAAGGAAAAAGTTTCAAGGAAACTGAGATAAGGTTTTATGCACAATAGGGAACTGTTTATCCTTTAAGCTTGATAAACCTACAGCCAATACATAGGATATGTGCAGAAATAAATACGGTCTTCATTTCTTCTTTTCTCCTTCTTTATTTTATGTCACAGCATCCCAGCACAACGGTCGTCCCTTCACCACCGAGATCAACCTCCTTCTGCCACTAGAACCCTTCCCCACTTTCCACGTTCTACTCAATAAACTCTACACATCTCCCTTGCAACACAATTATTAATGAAGTTCAAACACAAAGTAAAACATAAAAAATACATGCAACCAAACTACATAAATAAAACATGAATTACAATGTTAATAAAAAAACACATCATTATCTTTTTCATCTTTTCCCACTATGAGGATGTCATCCTGGAAACACATGACACGATCTATGTCTCCAAATATGTTTTTCATCACTCTTTGAAAGACAGCAGATGCCGATGCTAATCCAAATGGCATCCTCTTATAGCGAAAGGTCCCCAGAGGTGTTACAAACGAGGTTAAATGACGTGACCCCTCATACAAATTCACTTGGTGGTAGGCGGACGACATGTCAGGAACACTAAAGATAGATCCACCCCCCATCACCGCAATGGTCTCAGAGATGTTAGGAAGCGGTTGTCTGTCCACCCATATGTTCTTGTTTAAGTCACGCAAGTCCACACATAAGCAAATTTCCCCCCCTTCCTTGGGTGCAACAACAACAGGGGCCAACCATTCTGACGCCTCAATAGGCTCAATTATGTCTTGTTCCAACAGTTTATCCAACTCTTTTCGTAATGGCTCCCTCATCATATTTGGCACATTTCTCACTCTTTGTACTACAGGTTTAACTCCCTTCTTTAATATTATTTTTTGGGAAAATCCTTTCAATAATCCCAACTCATCAGTAAACACTTTAGGATATCTTGACATGTTGAGATCATCATCGGTACCAACGGCGTCAATTTTTTCTTTAAGCTCCACCACCATCACTGGTTCTTTGGCATTGGGATTTATTACAATATTCAAATCCCTCTGATGACGCCAACCTAAAAGGTCTGACCCAAAATTAGTTACATACACATGGCCAAAAACCCCTTCAGACTTAAATTTGAGGGTCATCCATTTAATTCCCAGAATTTCAATTCTCACAGCACCATAGCCCACAGCCATTATATCTGGTTCACTCAAGGATATGTTTTTATCCATTCCACTTTTAACTAAGGACTGCATAGAAATCAATGTGTATAATCTTCCAGAATATGCTAGTACTCTTAACATTTTTTCCATCCACAGAAACTGTACAATGAGGCTTTTCTAACTTGTCAACACTCTCCAACTTCACCCCATCTTTTCCATTTGGACCCATTCTTCTTTTAATTACATCAATATCATCTTCTCCATCAATGGAGAGAAAGATCTCGTGGATATTTTCACACACGTCATCAACATCTAATCCAACTTCTTGTATCTTTTTACTACGTATATTCCTGCACATTTTTGCCAAATGTCCCCTCACACCGCAATTTCTACATATTACATTTCTTGCACCACACCTCAAGCTAGATGCTATATGTCCCAGAGCTCCACATCTAAAACATTTTATTTCTCTGGAGTTTCCCTCATAACGGCTTGATGGGTTATCAAGATTACGCCAAGGTTCTCTATGAACATTTACTTGTTTATTCGCTGTATCTCCTGGAGTCTTTGTTTTGACCTTATTCTCATTCAACACTTCAGCGACCATTTTACACTGATCATTTTCTTCAATTTCCTTTATCCACTGTGCTGTATGCTCCATACTTTTTGCAATCTGTATAGTTTCTTCTAAACTATTCTCTCTCATCAACAATTTCTCCTTCACATTTTTACTCTTGGTACATCTGACAATCTGATCACGTGTCAATGAATCAGATAATTGTTCAAATTTACAAGATGATGCTAAGCCTCTCAATGCAGCTACATAGGACGCAATATCTTCATCCACCCGTTGAATCCTAGTAAAGAATTTATGTCGCTCAAGAACTACGTTAGTTTTTGGTGTAAACTGCAAGCCCAACATTTGTAATGACATTTTGTAGACATTGCATGGTTGTCCATCTCCCATTCCCAAGGACAATTCTGGAAGTTCCTCATATACTCTTCTGCCTTCCACACCTAAATGATGTAACAAAATTGCTTGTCTGTGTAATGGCCCATACTTATCACCACGACTAGCTAAAATATACGTTAAAAACAGTTTCTTCCACTGCGTCCATGGTACCGGAGGGTCACCTGTAGAGGATAAAAATGGTGGTGGTGATGCCATAGCTTGGTCTGTCATACCTGCAATAAAAATTTAAAATAAACATCTAAAACAACAATCTAAATTAATAAACTGATATAACTAACCAACATAAAAAATTTAAAAAATTGACTAAAATAACAATGTATTTTGGTGCTAAGATAGTTGCTCAAACTTTGATAAGGTCCATTCCTCTAATCCTCTCTTCTTTTTTTTCTTTTTTAGACTCCCAGAATTCCAGAGTCCCAGAGTGCAATGCGTTTTGAAGATCGACAAAGTTTTAGGCAGTGTCTCAGGTAAGAAACGTTTATCTAATTATGTAATAGCGGTGTAAATGTGGCTACGAAACTCTGCAAACAGCTTGGCAAAACTTGAAAGACACAAGGCTGTCCAAAACACTTGCGATTAAAATTATATATTTATTCAATGGTATTGTATTTTCCTTGACAGGGCTTCGAAATCACTTCTATAAAATAATGCTCGCAGACTCGCTTCACATTATTCATTAGCGGCCTCACGATTAATTACAACAAGGTCAGCGCTTGCGAGCCGTCGGTAATGTAATTAAAAACAGCACGGCTTCCAAACTCCTCACACGTCGTGCGTTACTTAGCAACTTTGCAGAGCGCGACTTACAAGTCCGTTCTTCACGCGCCGTCCTACGTTGCCTAGAAACTTCAACTTCAACACAGCGTGACTCGTAAGTCCATTCTTCACATGCCACACTTCCACTCGTCACCAAAAGCTCGAGCGTGGCTCACAAGCTCATCCTCCCGGCCGCATTTGTAATCCAACTGCCATAATAAAAACAAGAAAAAATAATAATACCTGGAATATGCGGAATCACGATTCAATCACGTTTTCCAAAGTAGATAATTTTCACTACATTCACGGCCGGCACATTACAGGTCCGATTAAAGATTAGTCAGTTTCAATTTCTTCCCAACTGACGATCTTCCGTTACATCCAAGGGTCAACGCCGTCTCCTCGTCTTGCTTCAACATCCTACGCATGCTGCGCAAGATCTTCCGGTGGATCCCCACCGAAACCAGGAAGACGGTCACCCAGGCCCTCGTCACCAGCCGACTGGACTACGGCAACTCCCTCTACGCCGGAACCACAGCCAAACTTCAAAAAAGACTCCAACGCATCCAGAACGCTGCAGCTCGACTCATCCTGGACATCCCCCGACACAGCCACATCGCCAGACACCTGAGAGACCTGCACTGGCTCCCCGTCAGCAAGAGAATCACGTTCCGACTCCTCACCCACGCACACAAAGCCCTCCACAACCAAGGCCCCAGATACCTCAACGACCGTCTGACCTTCTACACTCCCACCCGCCAGCTACGATCGACCAACCACGCCTCGCCGCCGTCCCCCGCATCCGAAGAGCCACAACGGGAGGAAGATCCTTCTCCTACCTGGCTGCCAAGACGTGGAACTCCCTACCCATCCACCTCCGCCTTACCCAAGACCACCTCTCCTTCAGGAAGCAACTCAAGACCTGGCTGTTCGAACAGTAGCGGACCCCCCTCCCCCAAGTGCCTTGAGACCCTCCGGGTGAGTAGCGCGCTATACAAATGATTGATTGATTGATTGATTGATTGATTGATTGAATGCGTGTAGTCTGCCCCCGCCAGACCAACTCTTCACCATGTAGAAATAAATACTGTCTTCATTTCTTCTTTTCTCCTTCTTTATTTTATGCCACAGCATCCCAGCACAACGGTCGTCCCTTCACCACCGAGATCAACCTCCTTCTGCCACTAGAACCCTTCCCCACATTCCACGTTCTACTCAATAAACTCTACAATATGCCTATTCAGCTGTGGCGGATTGTCCCCTTCCCACTCCAGACGTCTCTGGAAAAATGTGAGTAGGGGTCTCTGAGAACAGCACGACTGAACTACTCAGATTTGACTGTTAAATAAGTACCAAACCAACTTTGGGCGCCATGTCGTGTAGTTCCTATAAACCTATATAGGATCTGCGCGTTTAGACAACATAGACTGTTGGATTGGTGTCCGGACTGATTCCAGACACCCCCACCTGGTATGTTTGCCTGTATACCAGCTAGCTCACAGTACCACTGTAAACTCCTCTTACCAAGGAGAGAATAGTTCTTGGAAACTATCAAACATGACAACTCTGTCCCATCAGGGATCGTGGAAACAGTACAGTACTTTTCGCTCAGTCACTCATGCTCACTTTGTCTCAAAGAGATACACAGAATAAACGGTGGGGACATTTTCAATAAGCATTTATTGAACCAGCGTCATTCTAGTGTAAAATAGGTGTGCTGAAACAACCATAAGACAGAAACAGATATAAATGATTATAAGCACCAACAGAGTAAAAGGATGGTAAATTTCTACCATAGTGCTAAAACAATGAATACAGGCAGGTATAAAAATACATGACAGTAATAATGCGTACTCCTACAATGCGACCCTAACTAGATCTACCTAAGTGTACCTAGCATGTATGTAGGTGTGGAGCCAAGAATCCCTGTAGGATAAAGTCAACCCCATTACCTGAAGTGAGAGACTATGGGACCCCCTCTTCGTCTCGAGATGGACATCCCCCGTGGGATGTCAGACCACTGCGAGCTGGAGTGTCTGCATGCAGGAACCTCAGCGTCTGCGTCAGTGTGTCAGCATGGAAGTCCTTTTTCTCCTCACCCTGCCTCAGCACAGATATGGTGTTTATATACCCAAAGTGGTACCCTCAGAGGATCTACCTTGCTGTGTCATGTCGGACTAGGATGATGGAAGGAATGACCCTTATACATAGTTATTATGCAGGAGAAGGTAGTCCTGCTGAGATTCCAAGAATCCGCATGCATAATGAATGAGGCTAGTTTTCAGAAAACCCCATGTCATTTAAGCAGTACTGTAACTAGGTAAAAGGTCAGTACGAAGAACCGTTATGCAGTGTAATGTTAGGGGAAATATAGGTGAAAGGTCTGGTTACTACCTAAGCCTATATCGGGCACCTGTATGAAACATAACAATGGCTAAGCAAGAAAATACCTACTTTCTAAAAGTGGTATTTTCAAACACAGAATGTAAAAATCACCTTTACTAAAAGATGCATCTTTAGATTCTGAGTTCAGGCATACTAAACTTTATTTCCCTATCTGGTCCCAATGGGAAGTTTTATTTATAAGATGTTATAACTTAACTCCCATGTTTTCCTGTGGGCCAGATAGCCTTTCAATAGTGGAAAACGAAATTGGCAGTATTTCAGTATCAGGACATGCCACACACATCAGGGCATGTCCTATCTTTCACATACACTGCACCCTGCCCACAGGGGTACCTTGGGCCGACCTTAGGGGTGACTGACATGTAAGAAAAGGGAAGGTAAGGGCCTGGCAAGTGGGTGCACTTGCCAAAACGACATGGCAGTACAAGACTGCACACAGACACTGCAGTGGCAGGTCTAAGTTACCTTTGAAGGGCTGCTTGTGTGGGTGGCACAACCAGTGCTGCAAGCCCACTAGCAGCATTTGATATACAGGCCCTGGGCACCCACATTGCACTGTACTAGTGACTGACTAGTAAATCAAATAACCAATCATGGAATCACCAATCCATAACAACAATTTACAACAGGAGCACTTGCACTTTAACAGCAGTGAGAAAGTGTGCAGAGACACTAAACCAGCAAAAACAGTCAAAACCAGGAGGTCAGAAAGCAAAAAGACAGGGGAAACACGCCAAAAGATGCCAAGTCTAACACCTGTGTACCTCATTCACAATTAACACACTCAAAGAAAATCTTGTCTTTCTCTGAAAAAAGTCAAACATTCGTTTTCGTGTATGGTCCCCAAATGTGAGCTTGTTATTTTCCTAGTGCAAATGCATCACATTGAGAGATTCTGAATCACATGCTATTGATGCCATCATAATTCCAAAACTTCCTACATTATGCTAAGGATGTCCATCATTGTGTCAGGCTCACAATTGTGCCAGTCAAGGGCATTATTATTACAAGGGTGGACATGATTATGTGATGGATGGCCACAATTAGGCCAAGCTTATTCCAATATGACAAGGGTAGCTGCCATTATGCAATGCCTAGTCCAAGGGTGCCCAACATATGTCAAGATTTACAATTATTATACCAGTGCCAACATTATGTCAGGAATAGTCATAATTGCATTAGAGATTAACCCCGTTTGTTGGGGCCGCCCAATACATTTTGTGCTCCCTGTCACCAGGAATGGCTTTCAGGGAGAGAGAATGTCTTTCAAGGAGGGCTATGAATCCAGGCACATTCACAGCACATACACAATAGCGCACACATGCATACACATCGACAGAAAAATATTTAAACCAATATAGAAACATACATGTACACAGCACTCCTGCTGTCTGAAACAAGCAATGCCATACCTGTTTCCACTTTTAATCCAGCCTCAGCTATCCTTATCTACACGGTTGCTAATGCATGGTTCTCACACACTTCCACTCTGTCTCTGGCAGTCCTATACTCTGGTGACTCCACTTTGGCTATTGCTGGTGCTTCTTTTCTGGCCCAGTTTTCACAAGTATTGACTGAATGAGAGAGAGAGAGACTTGCAATGTAACAAATTACCATGTGATTTTGCTAAAATAAGAGTTGAAGAAGCTGGTTATGTTGCTGGTAACCACGGACTGTCACAGCATATGTTAGCGTGCAAGTGTGTGGCCCTGCCATTTACCACTCCAAGGACACAGAGATGTGTAACACAGCCTTCTTCAGAAAGGCTAGACAATCTGAATTATGTTCTGTGCTGGGCTGTACTTCAGGGAGCTACTTCCAGGGTACTGGAGAGCTACTAGTAGCTCCCGCGCTACCTGACACCTTTGATCTAGGGACTGTCATGTTGACAACAATAAGACAGGTACATGCAAACATACAGTCAAAATGGACTGTTGATCTAGCATCAAACATACATTATCACCTGTGGATTATGTATGGCGCTTTGTTCATGTGGAAGTCATCATGTTCATGCTTTACTGGTGCTTCATCCTGTTGCTCCTTCCATTGCACCTCAATCACTAGCCCACCACCTCTATTTGCTCACAGGGAGCACTAGACTTGATTCCCCTGCATCTAACAGCATCATTCACATTTGTTGACTTGGAGTACCTATCCTTCTAAAACATGAGTGAAGCAACAGAATCATGATGTCAACTCATATTTTACAGTGCACACTAAAGAATGGAAGCCACACACATTGGTAGACATTCATCATTTCCAGGGGATGGCAAATCGTCATATTTCAAAATATTTCAATGCTAACAATCATTGCCCAGAATTGTGTGTAGTTCATGTGCCTCAGCCCACGGATATTTATCATTCACATTATACATTATGTGGCTTCATATGTAGCAATGTTACATCTGCCTCGGACATATGAGACATTGATCCAGTAAATGTGCAATGGCAGTGTGACCATGGAACATCATGCACCAGATATGGTTGTTTACACTGTTGCTCAGAGGCAGACAAAGACCAGGTCACCTAAGCCATGATGAGGCATAAAAAGGCCACTTGAAAATGCAGGTGTGTGTACCACATGAGTAGTAATGACACATTCTCACTGCAAAAACAATAACTAATATATTTATCTCAGACTATTACTCTGTTCGCTGACATAATGATGTATACATTTTGTACTCATAGAAAATCATGAGGCTCCATGTGCCTGTGTTTCATCACCTGTATTAGAACTTCTGAAAATCTTGCTTATGATGTTGCCAGTAGATCTGTCAGTGTCAGTAAGACATGTGTAATGACGACAGGGCAGCGATCCCAGATTTGTGAGGGAAGTAACTATTCACACAGTCCGACAACAATACTCGAGGCTGTGTCCTACACATCTTCACACACAACTCAGGAGATAACACACTGGATGGCATGAGGACAGTTATATAATCAGTGTGACATTCACTGATCTCAATTCAAAATAACGTATGGGCCACACATATGAGCAAGCAAGCCCCCTATGTACCATGACACAAGTCGCAACTAGTCTACAATTTGCACAACGAGTTGCAAACAATGTCATATTAGGTTGCACCGCAAAGTGCACATTTGTAGTGGTTAACAAAATTACCGTCCTAATGAATAATTCTTATGCACATTGCAATCTGCGACCCACTTGGTTGGTTGTGTGCGCCGGGATGGTGGCCTGCAGGGCACAGCAGTCCACAATTTCGGCTTTCACATTCCCAAACTAGAAAATGTCATTTTATTACAGCATCTGTTTCCTTAAAGGATCTGATGATGCTTTCAAAATAAATATTTTTTTCAGTTCGTAAAGACATATGGGGGGAACAGGCATTGGTCCCATCACCCAGAGCTCTTCTTCCTAAGGACACAGACATGATTGCCAAGGAGGAAGCTTTTGGGAACTGTGTAACAACACCCTCTTGTAAGTGGTGTTGACTTTCAGTGGTATGCGACCGGAAACCCAGCAGCAGACACAAATCATTGATATGTTGCAATCAGAATCGTAAATAGGAAGTGGACACCCCTTTTACTCCATCTTAGAAATGTTAATGTCTGGCAATATTTATATTCGTAGATGGAAACACTTTTTTCCACTGTCAAAATAATATTTGCACATCCCAAAAACGTGTTTTGCATACTTAAAGCCGGAGATGTTGGGAAACACACAGGGGCATATTATCAAGGGCTCTATCGCCGCTTTAGCGGGACTTTTTCCCGCTAAAGCGGCGATAATTCAAACGCCCTATTAGCAAGCTGTCGCTAACTGCTGTTAGCGACAGCTTCTAGGCGATAGCGACCGGGTTGGGTGCCGCTTTGCATGCCAGCGATATTTATCGCTAATGGCATGCAAAGTAGGCGTTCCCAACCTAAAAGCGACTGGAAACAGTCGCTAAGGTCGCTATCGCCTATTAGCGAGGCAGGGGAGGTGATTATCTAACCAGCGCTAAACACGTTTAGCGCTGGTTTGTTAACGCCTGGTCCAAACCTGACTTAGCCATGTAATCCAATGGGAGGTGGATTACATGGCTAAATCCCCTCGCCCCTATCGCCAAGCTAACACTGGTCACAGTGTGAATATCGCTTGTTTTCAAGCGATATTCACACTGTACTCCAGGGTTTCTATCGCTTTGGAGATAAGCGTTGCTGATAGCACGCTATCTCCGCGATAGAAACCTGCGATAGCCGGCGATAATTATCCTAGCGCTAACTGCGCTTAGCGATAATTATCGCCGGTTATTGCTAATAGGCCCCACAGTTTTTATTACTGCAAAACATTTCTAATATCTCGAGCAAAGTGAACACTCGTTGATGGCAATGACGTCCAAGACGCAGGATGCGCCATGCATTGTTTTTCTGCATTGTTGTGTCATTTTGCGCCTTTTTTTGTGATGCAAAGATATAATTTGCGTTGTGCCTGACTCAAGGATATCCCTTTACTTTATGATGGATTGCAGCATTTGTGCACCGTGTGTCATTAAGTAAAGCATTGACACGGATGAAGCATTTAAACTAATGCAAATTAACTAGTTCATCAACAAATATACACAAACTACTGCACGAGGTCATCTTGTTAAAAAAAGTTGCCCAAGGGGCGTGCTGTGGCAGTCTTGTTTGTGGATGGTTTTGGAGAGGGTGTGTTCTGGTGTTGATTAGAGATTTTTAGAGGAGGTGGTGGGTCTGTTGTCTGTCTTTCTGATCCTTTTCTGCATTCTTTTTATACCCTGTGTACCCCATTCACAATTCCTTCACTGTCTCTGCAGTGTATTGTGTGTATTAGTGTGTTTTTTCTGTATTGTGTTCGTTTGTTTACCCCTGTGCCTCCCTTGTTATACAGGTTGACTCATGGCCATTCCAAACTTGCAGTGTGGGTGCACAGTGTTGTTGTTTCATGTTGTAATACAATACCAAAATGTCTTATTTTTACACAGTTTAATGGCAAAAAATGAAGCAGCGAACTAGATCCTTAACCATAACTTGTGTCCGAGTCACATGAGTCACATGAGTCAATAGCTATGGGACCGTTCCAAATCTTTAATTTGTACTGTGAAACATATATTAATTGATGAGAAAGCCTCTCTCCACATATACATGCACACTCCAACAAACACACGTTTTCAGTTTTTCTATGGGTGCTTCAAGAGATGAGGTTAGATTACTGGCAGGCTTGCAATTCAAACGTCTTTTATGCCCACAGAAACATTAAGTCAGCCACAGCAGTAGCAAGAAAGGATATTTTACATGAGAGATTCACGTTCCATGTCCACTTACTATCCAGTAGCCTATCTCCGTACATCCTGCTCTCAAACTGTTAATGGACAGTGGCGTGCTGATAGTTGTAGGAGTTGTGTGCTCTCTCAGGGTGCTCGTCCATAACATCGCATACATGGGCGTCCGCAGAAATTTTTCCAGGGGGGCTAACCTGGCAAATGAAGGGGCGTGGCTAATGTTAATCAATAGGGGCGGGGCTAAAATGGCAGACAATCAGGATCCGGCAATGCTCAGGCCAAGCTGAGAAAAAAAGTGGGGAATTCTGCATTTGAAACTGGACAACAATTAGAGCACACATGAACCCTAAAATTACCCCCCTGGCCCCTTAAAACTCATACATTCCCTGATCCCTAAAATTAGCCCCCTGGCACCCCATAACCCATACCCGCCCTGACCCCTAAAATTGTCCCCTGGCACCCCAAAACTCATACCCGCCCTGAACCCTAGAATGTCCCCCCTTGCACCCCAAAACCCATACCCACCCTGAACCCTAAAATGACCCCCTGGTACCCCAAAACCCATACCCACCATGAACCTTAAAATTATCCCCTGGCACCCCAAAACCCATACCCACCCTGAACCCTAAAATTACCCCTGCCCCCCAAAACTCATACCCTCCCTGAACCCTAAAATTACCCTCCTGGCCCCTTAAAACCCATACCCGCCCTGAACCCTAAAATTACCCCCTAGTACCCCAACATCCATACCCACCCTGAACCCTAAAATTATCCCCCTGGCACCCCAGAACCCATACCCACACTGACCCCTAAAATTACCCCAGGCACACCAACACCCATACCTGCCTAGAACCCTAAAATTACCCCTGGCACCCCAAAACCCATACCCACCCGGAACCCTAAAATTACTCCCTGGTACCCCAAAACCCATACCCACCATGAACCCTAAAATTATCCCCTGGCACCCCAAAACCCATACCCACCCTGAACCCTAAAATTACCCCTGCCCCCCAAAACTCATACCCGCCCTGAACCCTAAAATTACCCCCTGGCCCCTTAAAACCCATACCCGCCCTGAACCCTAAAATTACCCCCTGGTACCCCAAAACCCATACCCACCCTGAACCCTAAAATTATCCCCTGGCACCCCAAAACCCATACCCACACTGAACCCTAAAATTACCCCCTGGCACACCAACACCCATACCCACCTGGAACCCTAAAATTACCCCTGGCACCCCAAAACCCATACCCACCCGGAACCCTAAAATTACCCCTGGCACCCCAATCCCTGACCCACCCTGAACCCTAAAATGACTCCCTGGCACCCTAAAACCCACACCCAACCTGAACCCTAAAGTTACCCCCTGGCACCCCGAAAGCTGAACACTACAATCTTACACTACATTTGCATATTCGGAGGGGACTGTCCTCCTTGACGTTTCCATGCATGTAAGTCTAGAACACCGTTCACTTAGAGTAACCTAGATATGCAGCCAGTAGGTAATGCTGATGCTGTAGAATGCATTAAAGTTACTGGAACGTACTTTAAAACTGCTGCCTGCTCTTCTGATACTATTCAGTGGAGTCGGGCTGATCAGCAGCACTGTCGTCCTGGCATCCAGCCCCTCCCGAAGGTCTCACTGTGTAGATAGATGTGGGTCAAATGTCTCCTGGTTTCTCCTTGCCTGGGCCTCCTCTGCTTCTTCGTCGGTGCCCTTGGATGCAAAAGAGACAGATCCATGGCCCTGTTCACCATTCATCTGGTGAGCAGCGCCGTGGATGTGTATTCCATACAAGTGCACAGACAGCAGGGGAAAGGGATGGCAGTGCAGGTGACGCTTTTCCTTTGTAAAGTAATTCCTGCTGGCGTCATAGCCCAGGGTTTGCTGTCTGTGCACTTGTATGGAATACACATCTATACAAGTGCACAGACAGCAAACCCTGGGCTATGATGCCAGCAGAAATTCCTATACAAAAGAAAAGCGTCACCTGCACTGGCCATCCCTTTCCCCTCCTGTGCACATCTTCCCACTCCCACCCCATGCTCACATTCACAACACATCAAGTGCTTAGGTGAAATCCCTGCCTTCAGGCAAGGATATCACCTCGGTGGCACCAGTCTAAAAGAAAACAAAGGGTGGGGGCAGGGAGGGTCGCTGAAACCGTTCAGAGGCGGGCTGGCTCGGGCTGTTTCTGGGCCTCTCAGAAGGGGTCATAAAAATCACATTCTCGGATGCTTAGCATTCAACCATGGCTCATTCTTAGCACCTGGTGGTGGCTCAGATCAGTTGACTGGGGGTGAGTGTTTGATTGGCTCAAACGTTCCGTCCATCATCCCCTTTTGTATCGCTTTGTTCGCCCTAAGTTGGTGGGGGTATGCCCAGACGTGGGTCCCTTGCTCACTTTGCCACTGGATTCAAGCAAGCCTGGCTGATGACGGCTGGAATGCCAGAAACCGGTCCTAGGATGCTTGTTTCCGGTCCAGGGAAGACATGGCTTGGCAGTTCGTGCTGGACTGTTCCCATGAGGCACAGGGTCAGACTGATTTGCATATGGCCATGTCTGAACTGGGGTGGTGGAGTGAGCTAAAGAATGATGATGGATTAAACCCAGATCAGTTGACTGGGGGTGAGTGTTTGATTGGCTCAAACGTTCCGTCCATCATCCCCTTTTGTATCGCTTTGTTCGCCCTAAGTTGGTGGGGGTATGCCCAGACGTGGGTCCCTTGCTCACTTTGCCACTGGATTCAAGCAAGCCTGGCTGATGACGGCTGGAATGCCAGAAACCGGTCCTAGGATGCTTGTTTCCGGTCCAGGGAAGACATGGCTTGGCAGTTCGTGCTGGACTGTTCCCATGAGGCACAGGGTCAGACTGATTTGC
Organism: Calotriton arnoldi; assembly: GCA_963921515.1. Classification (NCBI taxonomy): domain Eukaryota; kingdom Metazoa; phylum Chordata; class Amphibia; order Caudata; family Salamandridae; genus Calotriton; species Calotriton arnoldi. Next base: position 5,401,553 of record CAWUFW010000189.1, read on the forward strand.
ATATGGCCATGTCTGAACTGGGGTGGTGGAGTGAGCTAAAGAATGATGATGGATTAAACCCAGATCAGTTGACTGGGGGTGAGTGTTTGATTGGCTCAAACGTTCCGTCCATCATCCCCTTTTGTATCGCTTTGTTCGCCCTAAGTTGGTGGGGGTATGCCCAGACGTGGGTCCCTTGCTCACTTTGCCACTGGATTCAAGCAAGCCTGGCTGATGACGGCTGGAATGCCAGAAACCGGTCCTAGGATGCTTGTTTCCGGTCCAGGGAAGACATGGCTTGGCAGTTCGTGCTGGACTGTTCCCATGAGGCACAGGGTCAGACTGATTTGCATATGGCCATGTCTGAACTGGGGTGGTGGAGTGAGCTAAAGAATGATGATGGATTAAACCCAGATCAGTTGACTGGGGGTGAGTGTTTGATTGGCTCAAACGTTCCGTCCATCACCCCCTTTTGTATCGCTTTGTTCGCCCTAAGTTGGTGGGGGTATGCCCAGACGTGGGTCCCTTGCTCACTTTGCCACTGGATTCAAGCAAGCCTGGCTGATGACGGCTGGAATGCCAGAAACCGGTCCTAGGATGCTTGTTTCCGGTCCAGGGAAGACATGGCTTGGCAGTTCGTGCTGGACTGTTCCCATGAGGCACAGGGTCAGACTGATTTGCATATGGCCATGTCTGAACTGGGGTGGTGGAGTGAGCTAAAGAATGATGATGGATTAAACCCAGATCAGTTGACTGGGGGTGAGTGTTTGATTGGCTCAAACGTTCCGTCCATCATCCCCTTTTGTATCGCTTTGTTCGCCCTAAGTTGGTGGGGGTATGCCCAGACGTGGGTCCCTTGCTCACTTTGCCACTGGATTCAAGCAAGCCTGGCTGATGACGGCTGGAATGCCAGAAACCGGTCCTAGGATGCTTGTTTCCGGTCCAGGGAAGACATGGCTTGGCAGTTCGTGCTGGACTGTTCCCATGAGGCACAGGGTCAGACTGATTTGCATATGGCCATGTCTGAACTGGGGTGGTGGAGTGAGCTAAAGAATGATGATGGATTAAACCCAGATCAGTTGACTGGGGGTGAGTGTTTGATTGGCTCAAACGTTCCGTCCATCATCCCCTTTTGTATCGCTTTGTTCGCCCTAAGTTGGTGGGGGTATGCCCAGACGTGGGTCCCTTGCTCACTTTGCCACTGGATTCAAGCAAGCCTGGCTGATGACGGCTGGAATGCCAGAAACCGGTCCTAGGATGCTTGTTTCCGGTCCAGGGAAGACATGGCTTGGCAGTTCGTGCTGGACTGTTCCCATGAGGCACAGGGTCAGACTGATTTGCATATGGCCATGTCTGAACTGGGGTGGTGGAGTGAGCTAAAGAATGATGATGGATTAAACCCAGATCAGTTGACTGGGGGTGAGTGTTTGATTGGCTCAAACGTTCCGTCCATCATCCCCTTTTGTATCGCTTTGTTCGCCCTAAGTTGGTGGGGGTATGCCCAGACGTGGGTCCCTTGCTCACTTTGCCACTGGATTCAAGCAAGCCTGGCTGATGACGGCTGGAATGCCAGAAACCGGTCCTAGGATGCTTGTTTCCGGTCCAGGGAAGACATGGCTTGGCAGTTCGTGCTGGACTGTTCCCATGAGGCACAGGGTCAGACTGATTTGCATATGGCCATGTCTGAACTGGGGTGGTGGAGTGAGCTAAAGAATGATGATGGATTAAACCCAGATCAGTTGACTGGGGGTGAGTGTTTGATTGGCTCAAACGTTCCGTCCATCATCCCCTTTTGTATCGCTTTGTTCGCCCTAAGTTGGTGGGGGTATGCCCAGACGTGGGTCCCTTGCTCACTTTGCCACTGGATTCAAGCAAGCCTGGCTGATGACGGCTGGAATGCCAGAAACCGGTCCTAGGATGCTTGTTTCCGGTCCAGGGAAGACATGGCTTGGCAGTTCGTGCTGGACTGTTCCCATGAGGCACAGGGTCAGACTGATTTGCATATGGCCATGTCTGAACTGGGGTGGTGGAGTGAGCTAAAGAATGATGATGGATTAAACCCAGATCAGTTGACTGGGGGTGAGTGTTTGATTGGCTCAAACGTTCCGTCCATCATCCCCTTTTGTATCGCTTTGTTCGCCCTAAGTTGGTGGGGGTATGCCCAGACGTGGGTCCCTTGCTCACTTTGCCACTGGATTCAAGCAAGCCTGGCTGATGACGGCTGGAATGCCAGAAACCGGTCCTAGGATGCTTGTTTCCGGTCCAGGAAGACATGGCTTGGCAGTTCGTGCTGGACTGTTCCCATGAGGCACAGGGTCAGACTGATTTGCATATGGCCATGTCTGAACTGGGGTGGTGGAGTGAGCTAAAGAATGATGATGGATTAAACCCAGATCAGTTGACTGGGGGTGAGTGTTTGATTGGCTCAAACGTTCCGTCCATCATCCCCTTTTGTATCGCTTTGTTCGCCCTAAGTTGGTGGGGGTATGCCCAGACGTGGGTCCCTTGCTCACTTTGCCACTGGATTCAAGCAAGCCTGGCTGATGACGGCTGGAATGCCAGAAACCGGTCCTAGGATGCTTGTTTCCGGTCCAGGGAAGACATGGCTTGGCAGTTCGTGCTGGACTGTTCCCATGAGGCACAGGGTCAGACTGATTTGCATATGGCCATGTCTGAACTGGGGTGGTGGAGTGAGCTAAAGAATGATGATGGATTAAACCCAGATCAGTTGACTGGGGGTGAGTGTTTGATTGGCTCAAACGTTCCGTCCATCATCCCCTTTTGTATCGCTCAGATCAAAGTAGGCACTTTACAAGCGTAATATGCTACACGGAAAAAATACAGAAACACAACATCTGGGAAATCGTTAACACTCTAAGGGAATGAAATATTCAGTAAAACGTCAAACACAAACAGGAACTAAATCGCTGATATGGATTGCCTTTTTACATTAATTATTTAGAAATCGATCAGTGTTTGTCAGAATAAAGGGCATGACGTTAGAGCCCGATAAGGACCCGTTGCAACGTCCTCTGCGACCCGGGGGACCCGGCCCATTTAAAGCCCTGGCTGAGGGGTCACTTCAGAGAAATCCCTGTTCTGGAATGGGGGCTGAGCAGGACGTTTGTGGCGGGGAAGGAGGCTCATGGTTCCTGCGCGGCTTGTAGCGTGTCTTTTCCCTGCTAGTGGAGGTGCGTGCTTCAGTCATGCTTCTGGGCTTCAGTCCTGTCCAGATCTGCGCATCGAGCGTTTCACATTGTAAGTACCATGGATGCATTGGTGAATGCTTTGCAGACACGTTCGGGTGAACTCTGTACTTTTGGTGACGTCATGTGTGAACGCAGCGCCCCGAAGTGAACTCACCAGTTAATGTAGGGTGACCAACTGGCATGGTTGCAAATTCAGGATGGTAAGTGTAAAAATTCAGGACAAAGGGTCAAAATTCAGGACAAATCTTCGGAACAAAAGGTACTTTTTACAGGCACATCAGAGGAAGTTGCGCGATAGTATAAAAGTAAGTAAATAGACAACCACTTAAGTACAAGTCAAAACAAGTTTATATTAGGTTGAGACAATCGTGCACTTTACGGTTTTTGGTATGCGCACAGCTTTGAGCAACTGTGCAGGTCTTTTGAGGTATTTCATATGATAATAATCCTATTTATATGGTTACTGCACTGGGTTGTCCAGTCTGATATTTTGTTTACAACTCATGGTCGTGAGCAGACATGTATGGTGAGAGAAGTGCTCAGGAAGATCTGCTCGGATAGACTTTGTTACTAGCATCTCATATCTGAGTGCCATTGTGAGATGTAACGCGGCAAGCATAGGTGAACTAAAGGGAGGATTGCTGTGATGAACCCACTATAGGGAACGCATTATGGGTGTTTCAGCAAGTGGAACTTAAAATATGGAATCTGATTTTGCTTATGGTGGCTTCGCAGAGAGTTGCACTAGCTGACGGAAGTCACAAAGGTGCTTTCCCTGCAGCTTTCTTAAAGAAGGCACTGTCAGTACACTATTACATAGTTTATTTTTGACACCTTGCCTATTGTTACAAACACAATATACATCTCAAGCACAGCTTATGGCACTATGAGGCTCTCCCTAAAACCTTACACCTAAAACAAAGCATGCAAACATTTACAATTACTAGTGTAACATTCAAGTAGCAGTTGGGTGTCACTCAAAATGTCGTATGCATGATGTATGGATCCCACACATAAGCACACAGCAAATACAGAATAGTAATACATAGGCAAGGGAGTAGCCAGAACATTTAAATACCTCCCACTTTGAACTAAAGCTCTTATGGCACCAAGAAAGCAAAGTAAGTCATCACAACCCTCCCCAGAAGAGCTCTCTTGTCCAAGGATCTAGCCATTCATCCTTCCATCAAACCCCTGACATACACCATTTCAAATGTACTTTCTGTTATCTATTAATTTTTTTCATCCACCATTCAGTCTTTCACCATTCATTCTGTCCTTCTATCTGTGTTCCCATCCATATCCAAACCTTTTCAACCATTTGCAAACCTATCCAACGTCTATTCTTCCATCCATCATTTCACTCATCCATCCCTCCATCCACCCTTTCACCCAATCCATCCATCATCCAACCACCCTTTCACCGAATCCATCCTTTCACTCATCCATCCACTCTTCCACCAATCCATCCATTCACTCATCCATCCAACCATTTACCCTTTCACCCAAGCCATCCTTTCACTCATCCATCCACTCTTCCACCCATCCATCCACCCCTCCATCCAACCACTTACCCTTTCACCCATCCAGCCAACCTTTCACTTATCCATCCATCAACCATCCACCCTTTCACCCAATCCATCCTCTCACTCATCCACCCACTCTTCCACTCATGAATTCCATTCACTCATCCATCCAACCATTTACCTTTTCACCCAAGCCACCCTTTCACTCATCCATCCACTCTTCCACCCATCCATCCATCCATCCATTCAGTCATCCATCCATTCAGTCATCCATCCATCCAGTCATCCATCCATCCATTAACCCTTTCACTTATTAATTCATCAATCCATCCATCATTTCTCTCATCCATCTACCCATTCACTCGCCCATCATCCACCCTTTCACTCATCAATCCATCCTTTTACTGATCTATCTTTCATAATTGGTGGTGTGAAGGGTGGGAACCCCCAGGACAGCGCACACATGCGCACACTACTGTTCTTTCACATCCCCTACTGCTCACCTTTACTGGCACGATGGAATCTTTTCTACTGCTGCCTGAAGTCAGTCTGGTATTTTTCTAAATGGCCCTTGTATTTTTATTGGAGCTGTTTGTGTTTATTCTTGTATACAGACAGACATGCACAAACATTTCTCTATCTCTCTCTGTCATTACAGACAATTAAAACAACAGATTGATTTACATTTCTTTAACAGTTTCATAGCGAGATAAAGTGCTGTCCGTTCCTTTCACACTAGAAAATGAAATGGCACCGGAGAGTAACAAGACTTCACAATTTATCAAACACAAGCAGGTACATTTGTTAGAAGATACGCGTCTTCTTATGAGAGAAGGGCGAGATTATGCTTTCAACTGCACGGATCCCCTACTTGCATTTTTTCCAGGACCGAAACCCCCCAGGGTACCCCCACTGCCTTCACTGTGCGCCCCAACTGCAAGAGGAGACTTCTTTTAACCCTGCAGTGCTCTTCTGCTTCTCCTACCATTTGTGTCATATTTAAGCTTCAACTTTGAACTTTACCTTCCGCTGGGCTCCTCAGTGATTTTAAGCTAAGTAAGGCGCTTTAGAGGTTCCAGGGTGGGAAGTATGCTTTAGCAGCTCAAACTGGCCATTGTCATTCTGTATGTGACAATCAGCCACAGACAGAATGACAATGGGCGGGAGGGGCTGCGAGGAGGAGTGCGAGGCGCCCCATCAGGGAGTTGAGGCCTCTGGCAGGGAACAGCTCTGCTCCCTGCAGGGCCCAGAATTACAGACAAAAGGCATCTGTAAAAGCATGGGCGTGCGCAGGTGGGGCAAGGAGGGGCACTCCAGGAGGGGGCAAGCGCCCCTCCTTGCCCCCCCCTGCGGACGCCCATGATCGCATATGACTTGCACAAAGATGGAGTAGGTCTGCTTGCGATTGCAGTAGCAGTGGGTGGTCGCAGCCGGCAGGACCAAAGTCCAGCCGCGGCCCGTACAGGTAAGGGCGGTGAGGCCAGGTTGGGGGGGGGTGGGGGGGGAGGGAATTCGACAGACGACCACGAGAGAAAATTAAATAAATAATTAATTTTCCCTTGTTGTCATCTGTCGAAATAAAGCACCCCCACCGGGCCCCACCGCTCTTACCTGCACGGGCCGCGGCTGCCAAAGTCACATAGGTGGAGTCCATTGCACCCAGCAGAAGGGGGATTTGGGCTATCTAGGAGAAGCCTTGCTTCTCCTGTACCCGATCAGATCCTGGTTTTGTAAAGCAGAGGTGCTGGGGAGAGATTTTCCCAATGATGTCAAGGACAGACGGCAGTGATGAAGAGAGTGTACTCTGGACACATGTTCTCCTAACTGACTCATAACCAAGTTGGTGGAATCCTGCCAGCAGCTTGACGTGAGTTGGTGCAGCATGTGACCCGGATGTAGTTAGCTCCAAACTGGGTCCGGTTTGTTTCAATAAAGCCTCAACGAGTCTGTACAAGAAGATGATGTCCTCATCTTTCTGGTCACGGAGTGTGACCCATTGCATGAAGATCAGGTCCTTTCTGTCTTTTTGTCCTGTAAAGTTGATGTAGGTGCTGATTTTGGCAACCATGTAAACAATCTACAAAAGTTGATGCAGGTGCTCCCTTTGGCAGGGATAACAAGCTCAAAAGATGTTTCCCAGGGTGACGGTTGCTATCTTTTTCTCCTTTATATAGTGCTGGTGAGCATAGCTCTGAATTATGCACCTGCTCTAAAATGGTGTCATTTTTCATCGCAATTCAACATTTGAAGTACTTAGCAGGCCGCTTTGAGTGGGTTCTGCAAAGTGTTAGCACTGGTTCAGCCCCTATATGCCCCCCTTGCACCATTCAAATGTTTTCGAAGCAGCACGGTGCAAGACAGTCATGGAGTCATACATGCATCAAAAACCGACTTAAAGACACCTTAGCATCTATTAGTAAATGTGGCTGTCTTGATTGCATGGTTTTGTGTGATGCTAGCTCTATGCACGGACTTAGTAAATCTGGCCCCACATGTCTTGCAGTATGACCTTTTAAAGCGGTGAGCTGTTTCAGTTTGATAGCCACACTTTTACTGGGAAGTGCTTTAATGTGACATCTTATCTTACTGAATGTGTGTTGCTGAACAGCTCTTTGAACTTGAGAACCAGTCTTAAAAATTAATTGCTTACATGCAGGACATGCTGCCATGTATATGTAATCAAGCATTTATGAAGAATATGCTCTCATATGCGTGTGCAGAGCTGCAAGAAGTGGTTAGCCTGGGACACCGTGTGTGTAAGTGCGTAAGCTGTGTAGCTGCGCTCGTGTCTGCCCACAGGCTACTCTTGCAGCGATCGCCATGTGGCCAGAACTGGAGCTGGAGCAGGGGCCTGTGTACTGAGGTTATCCATACTGGTGCGTGCTAGCGGGGTGCTACGTCCCCCAAAATACTTTACTAGCCCTTCTGGGATGCTCACAGGCCATGGATCATGGACTTTGAGGTGAGCAGTGAAGGCTTTTGGGGTTAGAGGTCTTTGAGCCTTCTCTGCCTCTCTGCAGCCCCTGCCGTGGCAACTGAGTTGTCATTGCAGGCTTCATCGTTGTTGCTGCCAATTGCTGCCGCTTTTCCTCCCCTGTCGGAGCCACTGTGGCTGGTGTGCCTGGTGTGTTAAAAAAGCATTGCCACATTCCGTGTGTGCGGCAGGAGGTCAGTAGTGGAGGGAGGTGGCTGTGAGGCCAAGACATGGATAAACTTGGACGTGCCCAGGGAAGATCTTTCCTCTCCGCCGCCGGTTTTTCCCTTGCCTCTTGTTCTGCTCTTGCCTCTTGCTCTGTCTTGTGCTGTCTTCACTTTTACCATTTTTACTATTGCTCTTACCATTGTTGCTGCTGCTGAGGAGGGAAAAAAAGGTATTTGCCACCAGAGAACCCTGAGCCTGAGGTTCGATGTTCTTATTTCTCTGCTGAAAGGTTAGTGACTGATTCGTGTGGGTGGAGGAGGCAGCTGAAGAAAGACCAGAATAGGGGGAGGAGGTAAGTGGCTGACTTCATTTAATACTTGTACTGTGTTTCGTTGCTGTGTTGCTGGCCCTTGGGATTCCTTTGTCTTGGATTGCTAGATCTCCGCCTTACATCCTATGCCCTAGATCTGCACCTCATACTTATTGTTTGATTCCATCATGTGACTTGGTTGCTTTACCTGGTAGGCTGGATCAACTTTTGACCTAACTCTGCTTGATCAGGCCGTGCTCTCTCTCTCTGACCAGACCTGACCAGTCCTGGCTAGGGGCAAGATCCTTCTATCTCCTCTGCTGCATTTCACCAGTTGACTAGTTTTACTCTATCAAGCTGACAGAGCCTTTTTGAGATTTTTGGGGTCTCTCAGGGAAAAGTTGATGACACTGTAATACCCTTGCAGGTTCCTGGGGCTTCCCTGGTTTTCTGTCAAGAGCACCCCAACTTTAACTGGGCCATGGGCAAGAGAAAATTAGCACTAGCAAAGGACAGCGTTGGGACCAACCCTCCTCCAGGTACCACACTAGACTCCTTTTTGGTACGGGCGGTCAGTGTAGTCAACAAAGAGATTGAGTTGGCTGAGAGTCGCTTATCCCTCAACATGGGGAAGAGACCTAGCTTTGTCACGCACTGCCTGGAGCCGATATCTGATGTCCCTGAGATTGTTTGTACCAACTGATCTAACCCCCAATGGTCTTAAGCAATGCTTCCCCAAAACTGCTGGGTAAAGAGCCAGCGTCGGGTGCTCTAGATTCATTTCAGTCACACCGATTCTCTAGCCCTTGTGAGCCTTCTTCGAATAAGAGAAGGAAGACTAAAACGGGAGCTGTTACTAGCTCATCCAATAAGTTGGGCCCTCCTACTCGTGCGTCCACTAGCACCAAGAGAGCTCAAAGTAATAGGAGACCTGTGAATGATCCTGTGTTGACCGCTAATCGTAAGGTAATAGGGGATGGATCTAAGCTAACGTGGTATGCTGTCTTGGACCAGGTCAAAATCCTAGTTACATCTGTTATTTTCCCCCTTGTAGACAGGATAAGCTTTCTGGAAGGGATAATCCGGGGCTTATCCCATAACTTGAACCTTACGCCACTACCAACAGGCACTTCCTCGCATTCATCTACCCATGCATCTACTGGCGATGGAGCCAGTGTATATTACTACAGATAACTGCAATATCGCCCAGGTGTCATTGCCGCCTGCAGTCCCATCCATCCCCTCGTCCTTGTCACATTCTACAAATGCAAGGTTAGTGGTTGTTCCCTCATTTAGTAATACTCTAACAGGTCCTGGGATCAAGACGCTTACTGGGACTCTCCAAGATAACAGGCTAACATCTATGCCCAAGTTTGAACTAATCCAGCATTCGTTGGACCTGCCACCTCAATGTTGCCCATATGTAGCGTTTTTGGTGGGAGTGCTGACTTTGGTAGCCGATAGAGAGAAATCCTATCCAGAACAGAAAAACAAAGTCTGCCACTGGCTTTTACGGAGTTCCACATTCACTATACACAAGTATAAAGATATATTATTGTTTAGGAGAATTAGGTGGATTGGTTCTTTGCCTAAAACATCTGAGGGGACTGTAGAATCATAAATTGTAAGTATCCAGAACTAGCGCATCAGCTGATTAATTCTGGGTCCAGGATGGGGCATGGGACCGATTGTGTAAGATCCATTAGCATTGTCCCTCTGGGCTACTACTACAAACCGAGCCCAATGAGTCTATCCTCCAAAATTGGCCAATGGTAAAGGAGGGATGAAGAAGTTGCCACCCGGAATTCTAAGGTGGTCCATGCATCGCTACCTCTAATAGATATCTACCACTCACAGACTTGGACACTAACAACTGACTTGCATGTTCACGGGAGGCACAGAGGGGGGCTGGAACATTGTCTAGTGGAGAGACTAAACCTGCCAGGGCCACTGCTATGAACCTCCCACATGTGGAATCCAATTTAACCTTATTAGAAGCCCCTAGCCATGATGTTTTGAGGCAGCAGAATGAGTACAACAATTTAGAACTAGCAAAATCTGTTTCTCCCTGTGCTCCCATTGGATATGACTTCTTTGCCTTGTCGCCTCCATCTACCAAGCTTGTCTCCTGGGACCTAGTTGGTATCAAAAACAAACTGGCCTGCCCCGAGTGGTGTACTTTTGGGGACCGGTTTGACTTATGCATGTTCCAGGAAACATGGGCTGTCTCGCCACAATCTCGGCCTGGGTTTGTTTGCTATGACCAACCCGCTCAGTTCTCAGGCAAGGGTAGGCCATCGGGTGGGCTTGCAACTTGGCTAAGAACCACTTTGGCTTGTACATCTAAGTTGATTAATCTTGGATGCCCGGATGTGCTATGTGTGCATTTGAAATTCCTGGACGATTTTTCACCTTGGTTGTATAATGTCTATTGTAGACATGAATGCAACATGTCTGGTATATCTGTCATAGATGTAATTAACGAGCACCTTTCATCCCTTCCGGTAGATGACTACAAAACTGTGGCAGGGGATTTTAATTGCAATTTTGAACCTCTTGGTATTACTAATGATGCACTGAGTGCAGAAGAAGATGAAGTATGGGCAATTCTGGGGCTTACACTCAATCCGATTAAAAAATGGACAACTTCAGTGCTGCAAATAAATACTTTTACCCTCAACAATGGCCTTCGAGCCTGTAACAGGAGGACACTATTAGCCAAAGAAGGGAAGGTTACTTTTAATCGGCAAGGGGGGGCTAGCCGAATCGACTGCATGTCGATAGATGTCAGGCTGTGGTCACGGGTTATTGACATGGAGGTGGTACCCAGGCGGGACAGCAATCATAATGCCCTAAACCTCTCCCTAAGTCCACTGGGCCCTAGTCTAGAACCCCTTGATAGGAGGCGTTTCCATCTAGTAACAGATGCAGGTTGAGATGGTGTGTTATTGCTACTACCCCTGCCTTGCAGGTTCAGTTGTACAAGGCTATCGACAAAGTCTTGGAAGCAGTGTTGGCACAAGGAGAGAATGCATTTGTGGTTTCAACATGGGGGGCCCTTACTGAGATCCACATCACCCTATTTCGCACAATAAAGGAGATTTCACTGGTAGAAGCTAGGACTCTGCCAAAAAGGGTACATGTGGCCAAATGGCTTAACAAAGCATGTTGACTAGCCAGGCGTGCTCTAATGGCTGCTATTGTGGGGGGGAGGGAATCAGAGCAACCATTCAAGGAGCCAGAGCTTCATATAAACTTGTATTAGATGGGGCTAAAAGAGACTACGAAAGGGCTAAATGTTGCATCCAAGGGGAAAGACCATCACTCCTTTTGGCAATTAGTGGCCGACAAGGGCCCTGATTGCACCTCCCCGCTGTGTAGTAATATAGCGGCTGATGCACTTTACAAGCCTTTATGCACAGGATGGGGGAAGGAATGTGGGGGCCCTGTTGTCAGCTCCTGGTCCAACTGTGAGCCTGACTAGGGGGGCAAACGAGGGAACAATTTTAGCCACACCTGCCAATAGCCTGACCGCCATGGGAGAATGGGAAAATGAGTCTCAACCACCAAGTGTTTCCCCTGCTGTTGACCCCTCCTTACAGATAGATCCTGCTCCTAGCCCCATTACATTGAAAGAAGTTGACTTGGCCATTGACTAGATTACACCAGGGAAATCGCCGGGGCTTGACAAGGTGTCTGGGGACCTGTTCCAAGCTGAGAAGGAGATCTGGTGCCCCTACTTTGCTGCTCCTATTCAACAATATCATGAATGGGCTTATTGTGCCACAGTCAGGTGCCGAAATTGTCCCAATATATAAGAAGGGTACAAGGTCTGCTCCATCAAACTATCGCCCTATTAGCCTTATTGATGGCTCACAGAAGCTCTTTAGCAGAATTCTGTTGAGTAGATTGCAAGCATGGATCGAGGAAGCAGATGTGCTGACAGGCTTTAGGGCTGGGATAAGTACTATCGATCAAGTGCTACAACTACAACTAATCTATTGGAAATATGTCACTTTGGGGGGTGGGCGTCTCTATGTCATTTTTGTAGACCTACGGTCGGCTTTCGATCTAGTTCCCAGGGAGGGCCTGTGGGGCAGTTCTTACAAGCATGGGTGACACGAAATACTTAATTGATGTGCGTAGGAGTCTACACTTGGATAACTATGCCCAAGTTAGGTACGGCCCTGCGGGGGAACTGACAGATCCCATTACAGTAACTCGAGGGGTGAGACAGGGGTGTGTACTAGCCCCCACTTTGTTTCTGTTATATATTAACAATTTGGCTAACATGTTAGAGCACTGCAACCATGACGCTCCGCGCCTGGCTAACAGGAAAGTCTCGGCCTTCCTGTTTGCAGATGACAAGTTACTGGTTTTGAGATCCCCAATGGGTATTCAAAATCTTCTGGAACAGTTCGGAGTCTTCTGCAGACAGAGAGGGCTGGAGATCAATATGAGTAAGACCAAATACATGGTACTTAACCCCTGCAATATGGCCAGATCGCAACCGGTCCCCAAAGGTATCCAATTGGAGAGGGTCCATACTTTTGAATATCTGGGGCCTACTCTTAATGAACAAGTCGGCTGGTCACCCCAGATTAATAAATCTAAACTCAGATTAGAACATCTTAGTGGTGGCCTTCTGAGAGCCTTGAAGGGATCCAGCTTTCGACAGATGACACATGCACTGCAAATTTCCAGCTTTCGACAGATGAAACTTGCACTGCAAATTTACAATCAGCAAGTTTTAGGGGGATCTTCATATGGTGGGGAGCTTTGTGGGCATGTTAATGTCAACGATTTGGAGTTGACGGAAAATCTTTTTAGCTGACTCCTCACAAATCTCCCCCCCCCAGTGCTCCATTGGTACCACTTTGTTTAGATCTTGGCAATCGCTCACTCACCAATAAAGTAAAACTTAGACCCTTGATGTACTGGAGAAGGATATGGTCCTCAGCAGATCTATTACCCTATCGGCTGGACTTGAAAGAGATTATGAAACTTCCCAGGGCCATTAGAATTTCTTGGCTGTGGTATATTAAGTATTCACTCGAGGAGATCGGGTGCGGCGACATGTGGGCCAATCCAGAAACGTCCATTGGTACTTCCAAGCTTAATCTCATGGAGCATAACGGGAGACATGTAGACAGTAGATTGCACCAGCATGGGGAGGCAGGCACTTTAACCTCTACCTTTTTGGAATTTAAAGATACTTATCTTCTGGAAAGTTATATGAACACAATTGAGCCTTCGGGTGCTAAGACATTATATATGAAGTTCACATAGACTGTGTAACAGTAGATCATCAGTATAGGAAATGCTAGATGGAATTAACTTTTGCTTCCTGAAATTGTCATGATGTTCCCCCTATATGTTGATAGTTTTGATCGTGGGCATTTACAAACGTCTCAATTATTTATTTTTCTACATGCTTGTCTTTAAGTGTTTTTATTCGATTATTTTTATAGTTGTAACTTATTGATTTGGTTTTATGGCAACTGCCGAAATAAAGTTTCTTATGATATGATACTGAAAGTGGTACATTGTCAACTTGTTGGTCCTTGACATTGTGGTGGATATGTATGTATGAGGGTTTAGTGAGGTGGGGCTCGTATTGGGATGGGACGTGCAGAGTAGGTGGTTGGGGTAGAAGGTAGAACAAATTTTCTCGTTTTATCTAGTCTTCTGGTTTTGAGCTCCTGCTTTGCAAGTGTGAAAAAATGGTAGAAGTGGGGAAAGCTGCCGCACTGGCTGAGTCATGCCCATGCTCCTGGAATTATGGTCCTGGGCTCCTGCAAGAGGTAAAGCAGGGGTGTTGAGGACAAATGATAAAGGTTGGGGAAAGAGGGTATGATGAATGGAGGGCGACAGAGGGAGGATGAGAAGCTGAGAAGAAGAAGGTAAGCTGGGTTGGCAGCTGGTGGACCTGCTGAGTAATGTTCTCCTATCCTGGCTTGACTCCTGGTCCCCCTGGACTGCTTGTTCAGGCCTTTTTGACCTGATGTTCTGGATCTGGAGCCTAGCTCTAGAGGCTCGTGCTACTGGGTATGTAAGAAGACCTTTTAAACACTCAAGAAATGGGGTAATTGGGAACTGCCCATTAAATGCTCCCTGAATAGATTATGTTGAAGCTTGCAATGGGAAACTTGAAGACCAGTGGTGTGGAGCACAGTGATTGGTAGCTGGAAACATAATGGGTAATGAAAGTAGGCTTAGAATTGAGAACTGTGCATGCTACAAGAACCCATGAGAACTGAAATGCTGATCAGAATGGGCAAACCCAACAAGAAACATAGAATTACGAAATGAGCAATGAGAAATGTGAGCACCAAGAACCAACAAAGACCAATATGCTTAAAGAAATGGAAAAACGAGATGAGAAATGTATGCACACTAGAAATAAGAACCTTGCATGAAAAAGGAAGCCAGAATCAGAAGTTCTTACTTTTGCCACCGGAAGTGCCAAAAATGATCAACAGGTTTGAATTTCGGTTACTTTCTCCTGCAAAAACAAAATACCAGTCCTACAGAACAAATGTAGCAGGGCCAGGAGAAAGTCAATAGTGCTGGAACAAGTCATTTGGGCGATCTATACACCGACCTTCTCCAGGGCAGAATGAAAAAGAAAGTGGGATAAAGGGCCTGCTCTGGGGTCCCCTTGATTCAGGAAGCAATGCTTGGATAGGGTCCTGATGCTGATACTTTAGTCATCTCTCAGAACCCTTCTGTTATCCAGCAGAACCCCTCCTCAAGCCATCCAATAGGCATCTTCTACTGACCAATGGAGTCCCTCTGCTGGCCATTGGACGGCCCTCAACTGGCTCTCAAGATGACTCTCGTTTTGCCATGACAGATTTACTCATATCCCACAGGGGATCTTAGCAGCCGCAGCCCGTGCAGGTAAGAGCTGTGGAGCCGGATGGTGGTGGGGGGGGGTTTGACAGACGACGATGAGGGAAAATAATTATTTATTTAGTTTTCCCTCGTGGTCGTCTGTCGAATCCCCCCTAACCTGGCCCCACCTCTCTTACCTGCAAGGGCCGCTCCTGGCCCTTAGTTGGCTATTAACTGGCTCTTGCAGAACCCCAACCTGTTCCTAAAGACCCCAAGCTAAACATAGGAGATTACAGCCAGCTCTCAAACCAATCTAGGATAGCCTCATTCACATCAAATGAACAAAAGGTAATGGAAGGAATGCTTGCAAACAGTATAATCACTGGCATTCACTCGGGTAGCATTCCAAACCTTTTTTTCTCCCCATCGTACCACCTCAGATTAGATTCAGACATATGCAAATGAGCCTTTGCCCTGCTTCAATAGGAACAGTCCAGCCCAAACTGCCAGGCCAGGTCCTCTCTGCACAGGAACACTAACGACCCAAGTTCAGTTTCACTCTCTATGAGCCCTTTCCGTCAGGTGCAACTTTGTTCCATGGCATAGTGAGCACGGGACCCACATCTGGCCATTAAAATTATTATCTCAAACACACAAAGGGTGATTGGAGGAATGCTTACAAATAGTCCAACCACTGGTGATCGCTCGGGCAGCATTCCAACCCATCTTTTTTTGCCCACTGTGCAAACTCAGATTAGAACTAACCATATGCAAATAAGCCTTGGTTCTGATCCAAGAGGAACAATCCAGCCTGAGCTGCCAGGCCAGCTCCTTTCTTAATCGGAATACAGGCAACCCAGACTGGTTTTGGCCTATTTTGACCTCTTCAGTTGGGTGCCGCTTGTTCCAGTAACACAGTGAGCTCATGCACTGGTGCTTGGTCACCATCAACCGTCACACCCACTTACTGGTGCGCAGACACACAATGCCAGCATGCAGGGTCTGTCAAGCCCACCTGTCCAGGCATTAGCCTTTATGCAGACACTCTCTGCCAGGCCTTTGCTGCCCCTCAGAGAACTCAACAGGTCTTCAATTGGCCACCCCAGGAGACAATTTTGCAATCCCTGAAACCCTTAGATAAACCTCACATTGCCTCAGACAGCCATCACAAACCCTTGGATATCACACACTTGCCCTTGGTCTGCCTTTAAAGGCACCCAGTCTCACTCATCTTTTATGAAGGCACTTGAGACCTTCTTTACTTCATTTTAAAGCCACACTACTGACCCATAGATGCCTTAGGCAGGCTCTTAGATCTATTTACTGGTCCTCAGCATGTCAGGAATCCTCCCTTTGGTCGAAGGATACTACAGGTTATTCAAAGGGGAAGCCATCTGACATTGCCCACCCTCCTTAGGAAGTCAAAGATCCACCCATAAGGGAGCCAACCTACATGTGCTAAATTGAGCACTTTACCCGTTTGAGACATTAGTGTCATGAGCTCTCTTTTGGATCAAATCAAGTTGTTATGAGATCTCCTCTAGGTCAAGATATCATGAAATCTCTGTGGCCATCTTGGGTGTGGTCACCTTTTTAAACCGGGCACTAAGATGCCACCCACTTTGACTTGAGGAATATTAGTGGAGCAACTGATTGCCTCGGAACTGGGGCACTTGAACCTGGCTTCTTCTTCTACTGCATAGTACTAATTGATTTAAACACCTAGGGTTGTCGGAAGTGAGCCACAGAATTCCTGAAAAGAAGATCAACGAAAGCAAGGTGTGCCACAATCACTGTTATATTGTTAAACAGACAAGTGTCAACATAATGAAAGTATATTGTAAATCAATGTAATTATTAACTTAAGGAGACTGCAGCACTGATCAGGGAAAGTACTTTGCATTTTTAAATGAGAATCAAGGAATTGAACAAGGGGTTTTAACTTGCGCCACTCCAGTTCTGCAGTGTTGTAGTAAGCTGGACTTCCTAAATATGAAAATGATTGACAATACAACCTGGACTGGGTCAATTTAACCAGAATATTTAAGGAGGGTATTCTGTGATACTGCAAGGAAACAAATCACTCCCTCAGGAGGAGTTAGTTTATCATTCCAAACATTAGTTAAAAAAGGTACGATCATGTTCCAATGCTATTAAACTAGGTCTAAAATAAACTCCCTTTGGGTTATTTATTCAGCATTCCAATCAAACTCTCACACCACAAACAACATTTAATTGTTACCGGATAACTTTAACAGTTGCCAGAAAGTCAAGTTTAAAAAAAGTATTTATTAGGTTGGTTCAAAAAAGATATATTCATATATTTCATTCATTAGAATTTTCAATACTAATTAAAATACATAAAAAATGCACATGAATGCAAAAAGGTTAAAATCACATATATAACACAAATAACTGAATATTCATTGCAAAACAATCACATTACAGTCAGTTAATATCGCATCTCATAGTCCTTTACAGATATTGCACATTAACCTATGAGCATTCTAGGAACCTTTTTCAACAAGTAGGCCAAAAAGCGACGCATTTCGGAGGCATACACAGGTCCAACCTCCTTCTTCAGGCTTGCTACTAATCTGTTCCAACACTGTTATCTACATAGAAATATATATAAAAAAAACAATTCAATATTACAATATAAATACATCCATAATCAGACCCAACCAATCTGACCTAATGTTTTTCTCAAGATAAAATCGTAACAACCATATTGTTAAATGTTCATATCCTCTGTTTCAATCCTCATTACTGTCTAAAAAGAGAATATACAGTATTGAGTTGCTGGCACTGTTAGACTGGTAACAATGAACACAAAACACAACACACTCATGCATACATACACAAGCATATTGTAGATGCTTAGTCTGATTAACTTACAAATGTGCTTTGCTAGGCTATATCCTCTATACCTGGATAGCCTTGATCTACAAAGGATATAAAAATATCTCTCATAACTATTCTGCTAGGGAATCCTTTATGGCACCCCTCTTACATAAATCTAACGGGGTTGTCAAAGAGTCACCCTCTTCTTTTTAGATAGAAGGGGATATAAAGATAAGCTAGAATATCCCCCAGTTATCACCAAGTAATATTAAAATTCGGGAGAATAAAACCCTCTCAAACTGGTAATATTAATATTATAAAAGCTCTGGGTACCCACCAAGGTATACACAGGTCAGTGTTCCTTGCAGGAAATCTCCTTTTCTGATACACAAAAAGATGTAAACAACACCCGCAATTGCAGTGATGTTAGGAGGGGACACGTCTCCACTCTTTAGACACACTGAAATGTAAAGCCGAATTGGGCCCGTTATATTTGAACTGCGCGGATACCTCATGATTTTAATCTCTTTAATTCATACGAAAAAACCCCCTTTATTTATTTCAAGCATACCATGATTGTAATGGCAGACGGGCCTGTAATTGATTATTACTGAGTTTTATTTTCTTTCCGCTTGGTACTGTTAAAATATCCTACAAAAATAAAGAACAAGAAAATCCACACTGTCTATCGTAAAGACAGTGCGGCACCTGGTTAATTTCTCCGTGACAGTACTACCAAATAACGTGTGAGATAGACATTCTCAGTAACAATTTTACCTTAATGAATGTAAACAAAACTTGAAATTTTCTTTTATTTCTTATCGTTGTCAGTAATTCTATTTCCGCGCTACTCGAATGTCCTGAGATAAAAATATATCTCCAATTAGACAGTAAACATTGTGACATATTTTATTAAACTTAAACCATTCCTCCAGGCACTAACTATATCCGTAACTTAAATTCCCTATAATCACTAGACGACTTCTTTTTGTTAAAACACCGTGCAAAATCGCAAGGAAAAAAAATATAAGTTACAATTTAACGAAACATCTCTATAAGTCCCTTATCCAAATCCAATACCTAAGCAAGCAACGCGTTTTACTAGCCAATAAAAACGCTCCTAGAAAATGCCCTTATATAGAGGTACGGGGTTCTCAAAGTTCTATCTAAGTTTAACAAGTTTAACAATACACCCACCCCTCCTAATAGAGTTGTGTGCTATGCTTAATAGATACCAGCATACTATGCTCAACAGCCCGCATATGGATCGGTGACTTACCGGGATTCAAAAATCTCCTGAACATACTCCAGAGCGCATCATCATTTCCTCACGGGCCGCAACCCTTTATAAGCCCCTCCTAATTAACAAAAATGCTATTAAACTACAACTGTACATGCTTGAGTGCAAAGGTACATTTATTAAGTGTTTTATATGTTTTTTATGGAACAATGAGTGGAAAAGTTGTAAACAAATTCTGTTATCCCAACCCACTATCTCTAATTTGACTGACTATCAAAAAGCAACAGTCTGACTGTCTGTCTTGGATGCTACTCAGCAATATAATATTCTCAAAATTGGGAACACTCAGGCCTCCTCATCTATAGGCAGATACAATTTGTTTAATGCTACCACATATCTGCCCTTTCCCCGAATCAGGTCTCCCAGCACTGTATTTTTATCTCTAAAAAAGCAGCTTGTGACTACACTGGGTATGGAGGATAAATAATATAACAGATGAGACAAAAGAATCATTTTGACTGTGGTAACTCTGCCCAGGGGTGACAAGGGCAATTTCGTCCAAAAGGCCACAGAAGCCCTTGTGGCTGATAAAGCCTTATCTAAGTTGTCTTAGATTAAGTAATTATATTTTCTATAAATGTTGTCCCCTAGTTATTTAATGGCATGAGTAGCTAACTTGAGACTGCCCATATCAAAGGCAGCAAGTGCTTGTCCGGCAAGGTCTGTTTAGAGGAAAATACAAAAATTATTTTTGTTTAATTTCAGCCCTGACACCCTGCCAAATTCTTCCAATGCCCGAAAAGATACTGGGAGGACTGTACTAACATCTGGAGGTGTACCGATACATCATCTGAGTATAGTGAGATGGCATGAGTATGGCCTTTTGCTATTAAACAAAGTTGGTCTCCAATTTACTGCATATGGCATTCAAAAGGTTGCATTGCCAAAGAAAACAACAATGGCGACAAGGGGCAATCCTTCCTTGTCCCTTGTTCTATTTGTATCTAGTATAATATAATTCTTCCAGTTTTAATTCACATTCTGGGAATAGCATTGAGGAATTTGATCCACAAGAAGACTCCATTTTTAAATCGAAGTCTCTTCAAGTTCAGGAACAGGTTGTTCCAATTGACAATATCCAATTGAGCTTATCCATATCTATGGTATTACCGCCGCATAAGCTCTGTTCTTAGGTAGCTGATCTATGACATGAAATAATCTCTGAGAATTGGAAGACTGTGTGTAATCTGTTAGATAGGGCTTTACCCAGGATTTTATTGTCTAGATTTATTATAGACAGAGGCGGATGAGAAGAGTGACCTAACTGATCTCTATTCTGTTTTAATAACATTATAATAATCGCATCTCATGCAGTTGTTGCGATAGCACGGGTAGGTAAGCCACGGTGAATTATGAAGGTACTTCCATCACTGCATGATACTTTCCCTGCCGACAGTTGATCTAATGATGAGTAAATAATTTCCACCAGAGAGAGTAGTGCGTTTAGGTCGTCAGTTTGATCTGATAAAAATAGTACATATTTTTTATTTAATTGTAAAATATTTATATGTGCTGTTTTTATATTTTTGTAACATTAATTTATATTTTTAACTAGTTTAAATATATATATTTATATTTTTGTACATTATTTCCTATGAGTTTTTATTTTAAGTCCCTACCTTCATTATTGTCTGTGGGAGGGTGTTGCAGTTTCAGTGGTTGGCCATGTGTAGTGCTGTCAAAATATCAAAGAAGGGGGTACTTGGAGCGGTTTATAGAAAAAAGGCTCAGGTCCAGTACCAATGCTCCCAAGCTTAAATGTCAAAAAACGTGTGGTAACTGTTCCTAAAGAGAAAGTAATAGTAATCAACCAATTTTGGTTGAGTATATGTGTCTAGACAGTATCCAGGTTGGATTAGTGAAGGTTGGGGGAATTCCTCCTTATAGAATTGGTGCCCTCACACACCCTTGCAGGTGTCATGCTTCATCATCGGGCTCTGCTCCTCGTGGAGGTGGCGCTGCAGTCCCTCACGGGCCCCGCAAGAGGGCTCTTTATCGGAGATCTTTTTAGGAGGTGCCGCAGTTGTGCATGCGGGTGTGTGGGCTTAGTGAAAATGAGTGTGTGTATGTGTTCTAAAATTATCTCACCAGATCCCCAAAGTAGGTTTATTCCGGGGTCCGGAAGACAAATTAAAATTTGAGGACTGGAGTAAATCCTACGCAACAGATAAGTAGGGGGGACAAGTATGCTCCCACTGCTCTCAGTCCGTGAAAGTGAGGTGCACGTGATATGTGGTCAACATGTTTCGCGCAAATGGTGGGTCCCTAGTGGATCCGCTGTGCGCTTCGTCAGGACCGTGGAAAAAAGGGTGAAAATAAATGATGTTAAGTCCGTGGTAGTGAGGAAAGAACACCCTGTACTACCACCATACCTATATTAAGGTCAGCAAGCGTCTCTGCGCTAAGAAAATACGTCTTGTTCGTATTTAATGTAATCCCAACCTGTTGGAGACACAGAAAAGAGAACAGAAAGTGACAGAAAAAGGTTAAAAAACAGCAAAAGACAATATCATCAACTAAATAGGGATTGTCAAATCATAGTGGATAGTTTATCTCACTAGAATTAGTTGCAAATGCAACCGTGACTCATACTAGTGCAGGAGAAAGCATATATATACAAAAACAGATCTAAAAAGAGGCACTGCTATGTTAAAATACACAGCATGAAGGAGTATTGGAAATCCGTAACCCCAACAACCATGTATTCGCCTATACGACAGCCATATTGATTATAGCATGGCTGTCATAATGGTCATTTAAGTGATGTGTGTACATTACATAGACATGTGGTTGAAGTGGCCAGGATACAAAAGTGACAGTAAAGGTCATTGTTAACCAACAGTTTTATCAAGTTCTAATCTTGCATGTCAATAGCCCCAAAATGCTAGCAAAGAATGATCTCCTCGGTCAGAATGTGCGGTAAAGTATGCCCAATTATCGCAAAAAGTGCCAAAGTATAGAGCAACCAGTGGGACGGCGCGATGTGGTCTGGTAAAACAAACAAACACAAATGAGCCTACCCTCCTGTCAGTAAGGGATGGCTGCGCCGGCGAGTGCTGCGGGAAAACGGGGCGACCAAAACTGGAAAAGAGTGAAGAAATCACTCGGTAAGCATGGAGTTGGTTAATGCCAGAAGGCGTGACTAGGTTCGAGCAGTTGGAGCCTACTTACTGTGTCCCCCGTTAAAGTCAGCCACTGAACCTGCCCTCTCCGATCAGGATCGCCGGTAAACTGAAGGAAGGCGCCAGGCACTAGATAAAGCCGGCTGGTTTCCGGATGCGATCGTGACGGGGAGGGCGTGGCTTATGGCGCATGCTCAGTACGGCGGTAAAAGGCTAAGGAAAGAGGCGGCCATGATAGAATGGAGTTCCGGACCCTCATTAAACTATTGTAAATAAAGATGCAGTGGCAGTACCCTTCAAAATATGGTGACCAAGGTACAATAATCATTTGAGATGTGTAGTTATCAGGGACGCTCAATTTTGAATCGCCAGTTTGAAAAAATATAATAACAGTCCGATAAAAAGACAGGTTGGAGATTAAGAAGTATGTAAAACATATTGTCAACAAGCTGTGACTCATACACACAGCCAACTCAGGAGAGCCAATGGTGTATGAGACTGCGCAATATGTATGTTTGAAAATGCCGATGATAAGGGGGTTTGTATACATCAACACTGATTGCATCTTGGATTATGATATTGACCACAGGTGAAGATGTGGGGTTACAGAGCAGGTGATGTGAACCTGGATCTTTGTTCGTCATGGTGGTAAAACCTAGCCCAATTCTACCCATGGTATATCTTCATTTAATCCATCCCTGCTACTTTTCAGACGGAAAACCCATTGTTGTTCTTGTCTGAATAGTGTTTGTGTGGACCAAAGGGGGTTGGATTCAATTATAGTCCAACGTAGACTGTTTGGTAAGTGATTCTGCTCTAGACAGTGGTTCTGAAGTCTTGTGTTGGTTTTTCTACATCGAATTGCACTTTTATGTTCCCCAATGCGGATCTTAACAGGGCGGGTCGTCATGCCCACATACCTCAGAGAACATGGGCAAGTTATGAGGTATATACAATTCTTTGTATTACAATTTGTATGGCGTTTTTGGAGCCATGGTCTGTCAAGGCCAAGATCAAGCTGTTTGGAGGCTGAAGTTTGCAGACATATTACACATGTCCCACAGGGGAAATGCCCCTCCACTGGGGGAAGAGACCATAATGTAGTTTGTTTGTGTATTGTAGGTTTTGGACGAGTATGGACCAAAATGTCTCTGAAATTTTGTGTGCATTTAAATGCAAAGAGTGGAGGGGCATTTCCCCTGTGGGACATGTGTAATATGTCCGCAAACTTCAGCCTCCAAACAACTTGATTTTGGCCTTGACAGACCATGGCTCCAAAAACGCCATACAAATTGTAATGCAAAGAATTGTATATACCTCATAACTTGCCCATGTTCTCTGAGGTATGTGGGCATGACAACCCACCCTGTTAAGATCCGCATTGGGGAACATAAAAGTGCAATTCGATGTAGAAAAACCAACACAAGACTTCAGAACCACTGTCTAGAGCAGAATCACTTACCAAACAGTCTACGTTGGACTATAATTGAATCCAACCCCCTTTGGTCCACACAAACACTATTCAGACAAGAACAACGATGGGTTTTCCGTCTGAAAAGTAACAGGGATGGATTAAATGAAGATATACCATGGGTAGAATTGGGCTAGGTTTTACCACCATGACGAACAAAGATCCAGGTTCACA
Source organism: Calotriton arnoldi (assembly GCA_963921515.1). NCBI lineage: Eukaryota > Metazoa > Chordata > Amphibia > Caudata > Salamandridae > Calotriton > Calotriton arnoldi. The sequence goes on from CAWUFW010000189.1 coordinate 5,425,467, forward strand.
TCACCTGCTCTATAACCCCACATCTTCACCTGTGGTCAATATCATAATCCAAGATGCAATCAGTGTTGATGTATACAAACCCCCTTATCATCGGCATTTTCAAACATGCATATTGCGAAGTCTCATACACCATTGGCTCTCCTGAGTTGGCTGTGTGTATGAGTCACAGCTTGTTGACAATATGTTTTACATACTTCTTAATCTCCAACCTGTCCTTTTATCGGACTGTTATTAAATTTTTCAAACTGGTGATTCAAAATTGAGCGTCCCTGATAACTACACATCTCAAATGATTATTGTACCTTGGTCACCATATTTTGAAGGGTACTGCCACTGCATCTTTATTTACAATAGTTTAATGAGGGTCCGGAACTCCATTCTATCATGGCCGCCTCTTTCCTTAGCCTTTTACCGCCATACTGAGCATGCGCCATAAGCCACGCCCTCCCCATCACGATCGCATCCGGAAACCAGCCGGCTTTATCTAGCGCCTGGCGCCTTCCTTCAGTTTACCGGCGATCCTGATCGGAGAGGGCAGGTTCAGTGGCTGACTATAACGGGGGACACAGTAAGTAGGCTCCAACTGCTCGAACCTAGTCACGCCTTCTGGCATTAACCAACTCCATGCTTACCGAGTGATTTCTTCACTCTTTTCCAGTTTTGGTCACCCCGTTTTCCCGCAGCACTCGCCGGCGCAGCCATCCCTTACTGACAGGAGGGTAGGCTCATTTGTGTTTGTTTGTTTTACCAGACCACATTGCGCCATCGCACTGGTTGCTCTATACTTTGGCACTTTTTGCGATAATTGGGCATACTTTACCGCACATTCTGACCGAGGAGATCATTCTTTGCTAGCATTTTGGGGCTATTGACATGCAAGATTAGAACTTGATAAAACTGTTGGTTAACAATGACCTTTACTGTCACTTTTGTATCCTGGCCACTTCAACCACATGTCTATGTAATGTACACACATCGCTTAAACGACCATTATGACAACCATGCTATAATCAATATGGCTGTCGTATAGGCGAATACATGGTTGTTGGGGTTACGGATTTCCAATACTCCTTCATGCTGTGTATTTTAACATAGCAGTGGCTCTTTTTAGATCTTTTTTATTTTATATATATGCTTTCTCCTGCACTAGTATGAGTCATGGTTGCATTTGCAACAAATTCTAGTGAGATAAACTATCCACTATGATTTGACAATCCCTATTTGGTTGATGATATTGTCTTTTGCTGTTTTTTAACCTTTTTCTGTCACTTTCTGTTCTTTTTTCTGTGTCTCCAACAGGTTGGGATTACATTAAATACGAACAAGACGTATTTTCTTAGCGCAGAGACGCTTGCTGACGTTAATATAGGTATGGTGGTAGTACAGGGTGTTCTTTCCTGACTACCACGGTCTTAACATCATTTATTATCACCCTTTTTTCCACGGTCCTGACAAAGCGCACAGTGGATCCACTAGGGACCCACCATTTGTGCGAAACATGTTGACCACATATCACGTGCACCTCACTTTCACGGACTGAGAGCAGTGGGAGCATACTTGTCCCCCCTACTTATCTGTTGCGTAGGATTTACTCCAGTCCTCAAATTTTCATTTGTCTTCCGGACCCCGGAATAAACCTACTTTGGGGATCTGGTGAGATAATTTTAGAACACATACACACACTCATTTTCACTAAGCCCACACAACCGCATGCACAACTGCGGCACCTCCTAAAAAGATCTCTGATACAGAGCCCTCTCATGGGGCCCGTGAGGGAATGCAGCACCACCCCCACGAGGAGCAGAGCCCGATGATGAAGCATGACACCCGCAAGGGTGTGTGAGGGCACCACTTCTATAAGGAGGAATCCCCCAACCTTCACTAATCCAACCTGGATACTGTCTAGACACATATACTCAACCAAAATTGGTTGATTACTATTACTTTCTCTTTAGGAACAGTTACCACACGTTTTTTGACATTTAACCTTGGGAGCATTGGTACTGGACCTGAGCCTTTTTTCTATACACCGCTCCCAGTCCCCCCTTCTTTGATATTTTGACGGATTTGTACAGCAGTCAGCCGTGGGACATTATCACTTTCTCTTTTCAACTTCCCTTCCCTTTGTAGACCATACCCTTCTTAGTTGGTCTTAGACAGGCACTTGACCAGATTACAACATGGACAATCCAGGCCTTGGCTTTGACGATGATACTGTGGCAGAAATACTGAGAGCACCATCTCTTCTCTCAGGAGACGGCAGTGCAGCATCAGGGAGCCGCAATGATGATTGGAAATCTTTTCAAACATTTAGAAAATTACAGATTAAGACAGCCTTACATGGGATTATTATGACGGAGTACCTGAGGGCCAATAAAGCCCCCAATGGCCTCCTAGTCACTTTGTCCCCCAGGATCTTCCTAGAAGACCTGACCTTCCGTCGTGAATGGTCCAAGATTGCGTTGAAATGCACACGCGATTGGCTTGTGCTAATCATCAACACGGCCAAGCGCCTTTCAGATGAACTTCTGATTCAGATTACTCTTGCAGAAAATGGGCTTAAAGCTGGTATTTCTATCTCCTCCTTTAAATCACGTTTATCGGAAATAAATGAGGAGATGAACAACCACAAGGTGTATTTAACAAAACAGAAAATCCAGAAACTGCAAAAAGACATAAAGCGTTTCGATCAAGGTAAAATCTACCCTTATACCAAGGAAGATTATGTCATTCAAAGTAATGATATGTCATCTGATGAAGGCAGTAGCAACCACTCGACGAGATCAGGGTCTACTAGTAGCGAATCAAGCAATGAGAACATGACCTACAGACAACACCACCGAGGAGGTTACAGACAACCCCCATCTCTATTCCAAGGATTTCCACCACAATCTTTCCAACCACCGATGTATCTTGGTCAATGGATAGGACCACAACCCATGTGAAATTTGCCACCAGGTCAGGGTCCACTGATGCCTCAATACCATCAATTCCCGGCCCACCCTTTTCTCAACAGAGGGAGGGGCAGAGGCAGAGGCAGAAGAAGAGGAGGATCCAAGACCGTCCACTGGCAAGACCCAGAACAGATGGTGCTGAGGAGCAAGACAACAAAACCTTAGTAGTCAATCTTTCCTCTCGGACAGTCACTGAGGAGGAATCACAACTTCTGGAGAAGGGCCTTGGTTTCGTCCCGACCCCGAGGGAGGATACTTTCAGACTCCATCAAGAGCTACATCAGCTTTTTCGTAAAATAAGACTTAAGGCTTTTTTTCAAGGCAAACTGGAAACCCCCATTGTTGGGACTGGCCTGAGGAAGAAATCTAAATTTACTCCCACCGCTGCCATGACACCCAATGAGGTATTAACCTTTGAACAAGCCATCCTGAAAGATGTCCAGAAAATCACCTACACGCATTCTTTTGACAACTTGTCTAAGGAAGAGAGGCATTTACTTCAAACCATCATGGTGGACTCTACCATCATCCTGTAACCTGCAGATAAAGGTGGGGCCATTGTCCTTATGGACATAGACACATACAATGCTGAATGTCTCCGCCAATTGTCAGACACTAAATATTACCGGCCGATAGACGAGGATCCCATGGCACTTTTGTCTACCAGGATCAGGAACCTTGTATCTGAGGCTGAAACGGAACGATGGATCTCGGCTCAGGAAGCAGCTTTCCTTACCAACGATGACCCACGTGTTCCCTACTTCTACACGCTCCCCAAGATCCATAAGGGAACCACACCACCACCAGGCCGACCAATCGTGTCCGGCATTGATTGCCTGCTGGAACCACTCAGCAAATATTGCGACTTTTATCTACGTCCTTTAGTGGAAAGAACACCTACATACCTCAGAGACACCATGGAGGTCTTAAACCTGATTGAAAATTTTGCTGAACCAGCATCCATCAACTACCTTGTGACTCTAGATGTAGAGGCACTCCTCACGAACATTCCGCAGGACTCGACACTCGAAGTCCTTGAGAGTGCCTTACGGAAGGTTGACCCATGGCCATATGAAACTCCCATAGTATTCATCTGTGACTGTGCTTCCCTTGCTCTTAAAGAGAACTTCTTCTGTTTCCAGAGACAACTGTACCATCAAATTCAAGGCACCAGCATGGGGAGCACCTTCGCGCCGAGTCTGGCGTGCCTATACATGGCCAATTTTGAAGACAAATTCATTCAGTCTGCAAATAACCCCCACAGGAATAACATCCTAATGTGGCGTCGATATATTGACGATATCATCATGTTTTGGCAAGGGAATGAGGAACAATGTGCCCTTTTCTTTGAATGGATCAATACTCTTGACCCCTTCCTGAAGTTCACCGGTACTAAATCCTGTGAAGAGGTTCCATTTCTTGATCTCTTGATATCCCTACAAGATGGCGCACACAAGACCACTAACTACAGGAAACCCACAGACAGAAACAGTGTGCTCCTGTATGACAGTCACCACCCTAAGGCACTGCGAAATAATTTACCTGTTGGCCAATTCATGCGACTTCGTAGGAACTGCAATACCATCACTGAGTTTGAGACTCAAGCTGATATACTTACTGAGAACTTATCAGCACGACACTATCCAAAGAAGATCATACGAAATACCCGGAAGAGAGCGAGGAATAACCACAGGGAGGCCCTTCTGGAAGTCAGAGAGAAATCTGAATCAGAATCACTAACATGTGTCACGACATTTACACCCAGTTCAAACAAAATTCAAAAAATCATTCAAAAACATTGGAAGATCCTTGACACAGGCAGTTTTAATCCTGGTCCGCCACCACTCTTTGCATTTAAACGCACACAGAATTTCAGAGACATTTTGGTCCATACTCGACCAAAACCTACAATACACAAACAAACTACATTATGGTCTCTTCCCCCAGTGGAGGGGCATTTCCCCTGTGGGATATGTGTAATATGTCCGCAAACTTCAGCCTCCAAACAACTTGATCTTGTCCCTTACAGACCATGGCTCCAAAAACGCCATACAAATTGTAATACAAAGAATTGTATATACCTCATAACTTGCCCATGTTCTCTGAGGTATGTGGGCATGACGACCCGCCCTGTTAAGATCCGCATTGGGGAACATAAAAGTGCAATTCGATGTAGAAAAACCGACACAAGACTTCAGAACCACTGTCTAGAGCAGAATCACTTACCAAACAGTCTACATTGGACTATAATTGAATCCAACCCCCTTTGGTCCACACAAACACTATTCAGACAAGAACAACAATGGGTTTTCCGTCTGAAAAGTAACAGGGATGGATTAAATGAAGATATACCATGGGTAGAATTGGGCTAGGTTTTACCACCATGACGAACAAAGATCCAGGTTCACATCACCTGCTCTATAACCCCACATCTTCACCTGTGGTCAATATCATAATCCAAGATGCAATCAGTGTTGATGTATACAAACCCCCTTATCATCGGCATTTTCAAACATGCATATTGCGCAGTCTCATACACCATTGGCTCTCCTGAGTTGGCTGTGTGTATGAGTCACAGCTTGTTGACAATATGTTTTACATACTTCTTAATCTCCAACATGTCCTTTTATCGGACTGTTATTATATTTTTTCAAACTGGCGATTCAAAATTGAGCGTCCCTGATAACTACACATCTCAAATGATTATTGTACCTTGGTCTCCATATTTTGAACGGTACTGCCACTGCATCTTTATTTACAATAGTTTAATGAGGATCCGGAACTCCATTCTATCATGGCCGCCTCTTTCCTTAGCCTTTTACCGCCATACTGAGCATGCGCCATAAGACACGCCCTCCCAGTCACGATCGCATCCGGAAACCAGCCGGCTTTATCTAGCGCCTGGCGCCTTCCGTCAGTTTACCGGCGATCCTGATCGGAGAGGGCAGGTTCAGTGGCTGACTTTAACGGGGGACACAGTAAGTAGGCTCCAACTGCTCGAACCTAGTCACGCCTTCTGGCATTAACCAACTCCATGCTTACCGAGTGATTTCTTCACTCTTTTCCAGTTTTGGTCGCCCCGTTTTCCCGCAGCACTCGCCGGCGCAGCCATCCCTTACTGACAGGAGGGTAGGCTCATTTGTGTTTGTTTGTTTTACCAGACCACATCGCGCCGTCGCACTGGTTGCTCTATACTTTGGCACTTTTTGCGATAATTGGGCATACTTTACCGCACATTCTGACCGAGGAGATCATTCTTTGCTAGCATTTTGGGGCTATTGACATGCAAGATTAGAACTTGATAAAACTGTTGGTTAACAATGACCTTTACTGTCACTTTTGTATCCTGGCCACTTCAACCACATGTTTATGTAATGTACACACATCGCTTAAACGACCATTATGACAACCTTGCTATAATCAATATGGCTGTCGTATAGGCGAATACATGGTTGTTGGGGTTACGGATTTCGAATACTCCTTAATGCTGTGTATTTTAACATAGCAGTGCCTCTTTTTAGATCTGTTTTTTTATATATATGTTTTCTCCTGCACTAGTACGAGTCACGGTTGCATTTGCAATAAATTCTAGTGAGATAAACTATCCACTATGATTTGACAATCCCTATTTGGTTGATGATATTGTCTTTTGCTGTTTTTTAACCTTTTTCTGTCACTTTCTGTTCTCTTTTCTGTGTCTCCAACAGGTTGGGATTACATTAAATACGAACAAGACGTATTTTCTTAGCGCAGAGACGCTTGCTGACCTTAATATAGGTATGGTGGTAGTACAGGGTGTTCTTTCCTGACTACCACGGTCTTAACATCATTTATTATCACCCTTTTTTCCACGGTCCTGAGGAAGCGCACAGCGGATCCACTAGGGACCCACCATTTGCGCGAAACATGTTGACCACATATCACGTGCACCTCACTTTCACGGACTGAGAGCAGTGGGAGCATACTTGTCCCCCCTACTTATCTGTTGCGTAGGATTTACTCCAGTCCTCAAATTTTCATTTGTCTTCCGGACCCCGGAATAAACCTACTTTGGGGATCTGGTGAGATAATTTTAGAACACATACACACACTCATTTTCACTAAGCCCACACACCCGCATGCACAACTGCGGCACCTCCTAAAAAGATCTCCGATAAAGAGCCCTCTCGCGGGGCCCGTGAGGGACTGCAGCGCCAACCCCACGAGGAGCAGAGCCCGATGATGAAGCATTACACCCGCAATGGTGTGTGAGGGCACCAATTCTATAAGGAGGAATTCCCCCAACCTTCACTAATCCAACCTGGATACTGTCTAGACACATATACTCAACCAAAATTGGTTGATTACTTTTACTTTCTCTTTAGGAACAGT